>OU744723.1:6953498-11968498 GCA_916613615.1 Steromphala cineraria | reverse complement strand
TCGGCTGGAACTAGCAAACCATGGGTGGTACTACACTGAAATTCAGTGAAGCATTGCACCCAATTTGTTAAAGCACCTAAAGGACTAATTTATGTATAAACTCATACTATTAACATAACCCTTGTTACCACAGCATTATTAATATAATTATATTATTTAAATATGTTATTAAAGCTCTCTAAAGGGGTTTTCCTCATTATCATTTAAGAAGTATGAAAGAACAACGGAATTCAACACATTTTTCTTAATTTTACATTTTTTACAAACTCTTTCAGTTCCTCCAAGCTGAACATATTTCAGTAGTTTAAGTTTTAATCTACCGACGTCAGTCAAAAAGAAAAGTTTTGTACAAGGATAAAATACAAGGATCAGTCCCAAACAACAATCTATACCTATTTGAAGGTATATCCTGATAAATCAAAATTCTTAAATAAGACGAGATATTTGTGAATTAAAGATTTATCCTGTAAGAAAATTACTATACTAGTACCATAGGGGCCAATTTTTAGGGGTTTCGTAATTATTATTTAAAAGACAGTTTGGATAATTATTACAAAACTGAATTATTTCTGACAAGATAGTTATTTCTAAAGCATGTTTTCTTCCTCGTGAATATTTTTACAAACAAAACGTTTATAGCAAAGCCACGAGGAATGTTGCAGAATCAACTGCAAATGATATACATTCAAACATTTACTAAGAGCATAGACTGAGATATCAAGTTGTAGAGATAACGAGGTTTAGGATACGAATTTGATTCCATTACTTTATACAGATAATCCATAACAAATTTGTTAGGAATAACCGACAACATAGGATGCAAAAGGGTGGTCAAGAACTGTTTCTACAAATTCCTGATTGGTGGAACGTTCCAAGGATTGGAAAACTACAAAATTCTACGTATGAGTTAAATACTCTAATGATTCGAACCTTTGAAATAAGATATAATCTACATCACACACTGGCACTACAATCAGAGCCAAAAATGTAAGAAACTATACAAACCTTTTGAAATAATACACAAACAAAATCATGTCGTAAAATATATGCGACTAAAAATCCGATTGTTAGGCCAATACGTTGTAAAGAAATACTCCCAAAATTACATGACTGTTGAAATAGACGGATGGTCCTAACACAGCTTTTTCAATGATTTTATTTTGGACATAGTCTTTAGAATTGGAATAAAATAATTTAATTTTGTTTAATTTGATATGTTAAAAGATAACATAAATATAAGTAGAACCATGATAGCAATTAATTTAATCCTGCATCTTGTCTGTAAGTTGGTCTAAAAAAAGCGAGAGGGTAATTTCACTGTTGCATCTTGGCTAGTTAAGGAGATTTATATTATAAAAAGCGTTCCTGAAAGACATGTTTTTATAAAAATGTTGACAGATATAGCTTTGAAATTAAAAGTTAGTGCATTTTATTCTTGAAAACCTGTAATATCCCTGAATCTTATATGCATCAATGTCTTTTGCCCATGAGTGTATATGGATGCCCAATTATAATGATTACTCAAGCAGCAGTCGGTAGGTATCAATCATTTATTCAGAATCTCACATTGATTATAGGCCAGGCTTTTCACAGTTGAAGCTTTTAATATCGTTCTTAACTGTTATTTACTAAGATGAGCTTGCATCAGCACAACCTTGGATAACTGTACTGGAGACCAAGCTCAACCAGTGTTCCTGTAACTCACCTTGTACCTCCATCTGAAGTAAAAAATCTTGAGATTGACGTGGGACATCTTAAACAGGACATGTTTTATCTTCAATCTCTGCACAACCGAACGTCTGGTAGCATACCTACAGGTGAAATGGACATACCTTGGCAAATGTTAATCTTATTTCAATACGACTCATCAAAATTTAAAGAGGCATAATATAAGGATATATGTTAAACATTCAAGATCATGATATCATAAATACTAAGCTTAAACACACTGTATATCTTTTTACCAATTTGCTCATTTTCATTTCATTTAACTTTTCACAGATATTTACATGTTCAGGTTTAAGAACATACCAAACTTCAATTTCTATAGTACTATAAAACTAGGTTTTGAATCCCATTGGAATAAGATCTTATTTATCAAATTTCAGGGGGATTAACATTCACCAGATTTGGCAAAACGTCATGTCCAGCTGACAGTATTAAAGTTTATAAAAGGTAATTGATTATAAAATTTCATATGATGTCAAAACTTCTGAATATTATTTTTTGTTTACAGTTACCTCTCCTTAAATGAGTTTTTCTCAAGAATGATGGAAAGCTTTATACTTTCAGACAGTGATACTGATAGAATGAGATATTAATCATATGGCCTGACAGTATTGTTAAATATATTCATCAATAACCTGTGTCTAAAAGTTTCAACGAAACGGTTTGATGTGAGATGATTAGGAGCTCCTTAAACAAATATTCCTGTTGTTTTACTCATTAGCAAAAGAAATGTCACCAGTACAAATTCATGATAGCTAGATAAACGGAAGGTAAATGACACTACACACTTGGCTTCAAAAGAGGTCTCAAGTAAATTTCAAACATGTTTTTCAAGTTGAGAAAAACTATACCTTTTTGAAACTGCTTATATTTCCGTAAGGGGCGAGAAAGGGGAACAAATGTTTTTAGCATATTTAATGAGATCATATATTAAAGAGGGAATCTAATAAAAAGTCTGTCATAATAGTAATATTCATTGTTTTTTAATGCCAAACTTATATTGAAAGACCAAACCCTTTAGCATTATATTACATTTTAAAAATAAATAAAAATAAAATAAACACTTTCCAATTTCTCTTGAAGCTGAACTTGTTTTACTCTTCTTTTGACAATAAAATGACGTTTCGTTTCATGTGCCTGTATAAAGACAAATGACTCGTATGGATACATAAAAGTAGCAAATGATTTAATAAGCTTGCTTCAATGCTTGAGGGCTGGACATTAAAGGTTATTTATAGCCTGTGATGATGTTATCGGAATGTGGCCGATTTCTAGGTCAATGTTTTAAAACTTTGGGGAACAGTGTCAAAAGAAGAGGATGTTTTTTTTAGTAATTGACAATTTTTAATAGGGCCCTGATGCAAATAACTCACAGAACAGGAGATGTCATGTTTTAAAGAGGACCGAAGATAACTCAAACGATGATGTCTGTTCCGGAAATACACAACAGTTCCTGTTGCTCATCTTGTACCCTGAAAATAAATAAAACTGTGTTTTGACTCCTTTAATTGCAACCCTTGAAGAGAGTTTTAAGGCTTTTCTGTTAATTTTTCTACAATTTTGATAATAAAATTATCCATTTTACAAAAACTCTTATAACACGTCAAATTTCAACAATTTCAACTACATAATAATTGTTTGTTCATAATCTGATAACAAATTATATAGCATTGCTTTCACAGAATCGTGCCAGCCAATCCTTAAAGATAAACACATGTGCTGTCTCAGACAACAGCTATCTCTATATCAGGAACTGTAACAGTGTAGTAATACAGAATCAGGACACTCTGCATGATGAACACGTCATTTGCTCTCCTCTCTTCTCTGTGTCTCTATGCTATAAATGGGTTGATTCTGCCCATGACTAAAACTGACGGAAGTTTGGATGTTTCCAGTCTGTTGAGTCACGTCGCTCTGTTGGAACAATCACTCGAGAACAAGGCTTCTACAGCGGATGTGTCAAAATTGGAAACTGAACTCACCTATTCTAAAACTAGGTTTGAAGGTATGTATTCTGTTGTCACCGCATCGTTTTAGTAAATGGTTATTAGGACTGTGGGTGTTATTATGGATGAAACTATATTTTCAATTCCAATTTGTAAAAGATTAGTCTCGTTGAAATTTTTTAAATCAATTTTTCCAAAATCCCTTTCTTCCAATATCTCTTTCTTCATTATTGATTCTAATGGTTGATCAAGACATTTTCACCTATGTGGTTTTAACAGTAATACGAATTTGTCTTGATAACTAATATTTTGTGAGGATAACCTTAAAATAAGACATATTTCAGATATCTTGATCTTTTGTTTTCAATTATTCGGATGCCCAGTTAGCATTATTTGTTATGCAACAATTGGTTGGTTTCAACCATATAATTAGAATCTCCCATTGACGATGTACTTTCTTTTAAACAAATTGGGCCTGAATTCTTCAGTACACTTGTATAATTTGTTTTTTACTTTCTTTTGAAATAAGCTTTTGTTTTTCTAAAGATAAACTTAAAGGGGCAGTAGCATGTTTTTTGACAATTTTATATTTTCAATTTTTCACTGATAACTATAAGTTAATGCTAAATGTATTACTTTGATAGTATCATAAATCTCATAACACAAACCAATCATCCGTAGTCAGAGAACAAAGTATGAAGATTCACATAAAATCCATTTGCAGCCATTTTTGTGTGAACACCTTTAATTCATTTTGTGTAAGAAAAGGAATCGCATGGCTTAACTTTACATTGTATATTTGATTTATTACTGCTCCATTTAGTTTTTATACATTGTCTAAAGATTGGAACCATTTATTTTCATTTTCCTGACATCACCTTATATTCCCCCTTAAAACCTGCTACTGCCCCTTTAAACTCAAACAAAGGTTACTGTTTTTTTGACAAAGTTAAACAAACAACAATATTTTTTTCTCGTAGATGAACTTAAGAAGGCCCAAACCAAGATAACTGTACTGGAAACTAAGCTGAACCAGTGTTCCTGCAGCTCACCTGGTACCCAGAACTCAGCATCTCCATCTGAAGTCCAAAGTCTCCAGACTGACGTGGGTCATCTCAAACAGGAAGTGTTTCAACTTCAATCTCTGCGTAACAAAACGTCTGCAACAGGTAAACATATTTAGTCTCTGAACCAGGTTTCCATATTTGGCTTGTTTTTGAGTCTTTCTTTCTAATTAATCCTTTGAGTTTTAATTTTTTTTAAAAGTTCCTTTAATTTTTATACCAAGCCATTCAATGATGGCGTCCCATGAATCAATATTGTAGCCCTTTAATAAATTAAGGAATCATTTTATTAAGTTTTGTTGACTATTTCATCATTTCAGTTTAGGAGAAAAGGTGACACAAGCATATCTCAAGTGTTTAATCGACATAATATCGTGACGAAATTAAGGTTTTTGATTGATAAATAGGCCATAACATTTGCACATTTTCAAAGGTCGTAAGGAAAGATCTTCTGATAGTTACAAACATATCTTTAACCTATTTAAATCATAATTATGATTTTACTAGCATTGCAATTTTATCAGCGGTTAAATATCAGATAATGTCAACTAACAGCAGGACTATAATCTTCTCTAAAACAAGTGTCGAACCAATTCATTGATGATGCATATTCATTTTTACTGAGATGTTGTTGGTTATGAAAATGACCTTATAAGTCATAAGTGGTATCATATTTCAGGAGGATCGACATTCACCAGATGGGGAAGAACATCTTGTCCATTTGAAAGTACTGTAGTCTATAAAGGTAATTGTTTTAAAGAACATTACAAATGATGTAACTGATCGATTTTCAATAATTATTCAACTTTATTATGACTCGCGAGTGTAAGTTAAGGTTGAAATAATGAGTGCTGACTGAGTGGATATCTGTTATAACCATCGAGCGATGAGGTCATTATTTCCTATTCACCACATGGTTTTACCAATTACATTTTTTGGAAAGTAAAATATCAACCAGATATCAAGTTATTCAAAAGTTGTTGTTGTGGGGAAAAAGTTAAGTGCCCTCAACTTCTAAAAATTGTTTTAATTTTTCTTTGCACACTACGCGAATTCCACGTGCAGATTGAGTAAGTCATGGCGAAGTTGTCATCAGACACATCTGTATAGTAATTTGCTCATTTGATCAATAGAACATCAGTCAATTCTTGACTTATACCATGTTTATCTCATCTCGTGAGGTAGAAAAGTTAAATATTTTAACTCCTGGTATTCGTCCAAAAAAGAGAGATATTACCCATACGGGCAAGAATACAAGAGTGAATATTATTTTTATATCTGCACATGTGCATTTTAGGGATTCTCAACGTTGATTGGTTCCTAAGAGAATGAAAGACTATTGGTCGATGGGACTATTTTCATGTTTCATGCTGTATGTCGAAAATCGTAGGTCGATATATATTACTGTACAGGTTTCTTAAAGGTTTATATTTATCTATTTTTAGGAATATTTGACACTTTTCATCTACATGTTAAATTTCACTGTGTCAAATTTCTCAAGATTGTTTTTTAGCTCCTGTGACTTGAAACGCCCAATGGGCCAATGACATGGTGGGGAATCTCCGTCCATCCATCTGTCCATCCGTCCGTAAACTTTGTGCTTTTTATTACTTCTTCTCCAGAACCAAAAGGTGTATAGAGCTGAACTTTGTTCACAGACTCCTTGAAAAGTGAGGATTATAAATTGTAACTTTGATGACCCTGTTATCCCTAATAAGGGCCACAGGGGCCACGCCCTAAAAACCTATTTCGACTTCTTCTCCAGAACCAAAAGGCTAAGAAAACTGAAATCTTGTGTATAGACTCTTTGACTAGTGAGAATTATAAGTTGTAGCTTTGGTGACCCTGTGAACAGTTTAAGGGCCACACAGGCAACTCCTTAAACAACAAGAAACCTCATAATTTTTCCCATGTTTATTGGTAAATATGTACAGAAAACATTGTCAACTTCAAAAAACACCAAAAAACGTTTTCATCGGTCCTCTAATAACAAAGATATCGCCCTTCAAAGTACGCAAATTTTAGGCTTCTCAATTTGACAGTCTGAAAAGGGATTCTACCGGGTGAACGATATTGCCTTTACTGCGCATGCGAGAAAGGGCGATGTGATGTGGCAGGTTATGATTGGTTGAGAGAAGTTTTACAGATTGTGTATTATTACATCATATACAGAACGGAAATGGGCCTAATCAATGTAAATATAACAGACAATGGTGGTAAATAAACAGAATAAACATGTTTTAGGCCGAATTAGAAGCCTCATCTGTCCGACAATAAAACAGAGTAGTAATTAAACAGTTATGGCACATCGTAACTGATTGTGTAATTACAGGCCTAGGGAGTCACGCTTGGGATATTTCACACTCTTTGACAATGTTGTTACAAGAATTAGGGGATGTTGTTTTAGAGATCAAGCATGTCTGCCCATCTATGACACGCCCAGTTGTCAAAGCACTAGTCATCCATTGGTCAACAATAAGACAAACTAGATCCAATCAAAAATTAAACATTTAGAATTTATCATATGCATTGCATCTGTCTTGAGATGAACACATTCAGTACACATGAGATGGATTATTTTGCGTTTACAGTGACTTCAATAAGGTAGGCTTTGGTCACATGATATGTAAACTAAACTTTGTGCATTCAAACTTATATGTATACATATTTGTTATTTCAGGCAGTTGTTTGCGTTAGAAGTTTACAAATATTTAAAATTTAAAATAACATTATCTCAAACAAGAATATAGAAGGGTATTTATTTTACGCTGATGAGTTGTCACTTTGTAAACTAACATTGTTTCTTTATTTGATTGAGAAACGCTCAAGACATGATGAAACATGGTGTCAAAAGGTGTATATCCTGAATATCCTTGTATTGCGAACTTAATAAAATTTCATGACATGATGCCTCAATGACTCTCTTTCCGAATATTTCGTAGTGTGTATATAGCAAAACCTCATTCAGATTATATAAAATTACTTCAGGATTATTCATAAGTTCCTTAAAACATTTCACAAACTTGTTTAATTTGACTTCAATTTTATCTGGCCACTCATCACAAAATGTATACTTAGAACTACTAAATCCAAAACATAACTATACCGTAATATCTAAGAGATTTTCAAAACATGATTGAATATTAAGATTTTGCCTTGATGAAATATCCTTATGTTTATACCATTAACGAAGATATAACTTAGCATTTAATTGCTTTGTTGTATGTTTTCGAAAATCGTTGTTTCACTACTGTCACTGTATATGATATGTGTACTGATCTGTCCATGTTTACGTTACGTCACTATTTTGTTAGGGAGCGGCATAAATATAAACATATACCCCGTTTCTTTTTTAAAAATAGATATGCGAAACATAGTTCTATGACATACCATGTAGTCTCATTGATGAATTGACTTTAGATCCCTCTGTAGAAGCCGTGATTAAGCTATCAACAGTCTAAAAGATTCAACCAAAATTAGTAAATGTCTTCATTATATGTCTCACTAACTAACCGTTATACTGGAAAGTTGTTTTCTTTGTTTGTATAGTAATTATACGCCAAGTAAGTAAGTGACCGCTTGACTCAATACTGTAAACAATAGCAATAGCCTGACCAGTTTGGCGAGAAAGGGCGATGTGATGTGGCAGGTTATGATTGGCTGAGAGAAGTTTTACAGACTGAAAATGTGATGTTTGTTTTCAAAGTCATTAAATGACTATTTTGCACATGTTTTTGAACAAACAAAATATCGATGTTATCTCAAGATATCTTTATGTATCCATTTCTGCATTGTGTACCCCCTCGGGGTTACATGTTGTTTAAGCAAAAACATTTCGAGTATGCTGCGAGTTTCCGAACTGTCAGTTTTATGCCTTGCTGCTTACCCTTTAATTTGTTGTGCTTGCTCTCTTGGCTGTAGGGGCGCTATAGCAGCACAGAAAACTCAAGGCTCTGCAGTAAGGCATTAAACTGGCGTTTTAGACATTGTGTAAGAAGATGACAGATAGTCTGCTATTATAATTATAAGTAGCTTCTTTTTGAAGCTTTTTTTGTAGGATATCAGTACTCAGTAGTTGGCTTAATTTAGATGTTTTCACAACTGACAAGATATGTGATCCCTTGCTAATCCCTAAGTAATCAGTTTCAAATGAAGTTACACGGATGGATCGTCCGGAAAGCGAGGTTCTGGATATCCGAGGTCCGAGTAAAAGAGGTTCGACTGTATTGAGGAGTCAACGGTGTTTTGTATTTTCACAGCATAAAATACCACAAAAGATGTTTGGCTTTTCTTTCCAAGGTTTCATCTTTTCTTCTTGTTTTTTATTGCTGTTTGAGTTTGAGTGTTTACATGTGCTTTTAAACAAGGGAGGTAACTCTGAATTCTAAATTTATAGAATGTGAAAAATGAATTAGATAAATGCTGTCCAAGTTCGATCCTGGATAAAATGAAAAGAAATTATTTTTTGTGAATGATTACCATGTATATATTTTGACTAGTGAGGATTATAAATTATAGCTTTTGTGACCCCGTGGCCCTAATAAGGGCCACAGGGGCCAGGCCCTTAAAACCTATTTTCTTCTTCTTCCCCAGCAGCATAGGCATAGAAAGCTGAAACTTTGTCCATAGACTATTAAGTTAGAAAAGGAGGATTCTAAATTATACATTTGGTAACCCTGTGACCCCTACGCAAACTTGCTATGAAGCCTGATGAGCTACAGAGCTAATGGCGCCATTTGGTACAATCAGCGCTCGCTGTCATCGAACATTCATGAAATATCCAATTACAAGAATTTCGCTGATCCATTGATGATTAATTACAACTTATCAGCCCTTGGAACAATCCTACTGTGATCTCTCTCACGGGCCGATTATAGTTACCGTTCTTGATACTGGCGACGTGAGTAAAAGTCACATTAAAAAAAACAAATGTTGTTCAAACTTCAGATTACTTCATTATAATGATATACAAACTTGTTTTGGTGCATTCTTTGTAAGTTTCTCTTAAAGATATTGCCGTTGTTATTAGTTATAGTTTTAAAACATTGTCGCAGACTGTATTCCTAGTGAAATATTACACAGAATGCCGAAATAAACGTGAATAGTGAAGTTATCCCTTTGTAACACTTCACATGAATTTCCATGACTTTAAAAGTTAACATTGACAGTTAAGTGTGCGGAAATTACTTTGCACCAATTGTTCTAGTTTGTGTTTGTTTAAGGGTTCACTGGCGGAGCATGGTATGGAGACAAAGGAGGATCTGGCTCAATTGTGTGTCTACCAGAACATCCGATCTATGCAAACCACACACCTAGCCATCATGATTGGACATCACATATCTATGGAACTGAGTATGACTCAAACTTCCCTGGGAATCCTCTTCAATCTTATGGACAAGAAGACATCCCATGTGCTGTGTGTGAGACATACAGGAGCAAAAGTGTAATGATCCCTGGAAGAAACGTCTGCTTCCCAGGTTGGAATATAGAGTACTGGGGTTATCTTGTGGGGGGGTCTACCTACTCATTCGTCTGCTGACTACATTTGCCTTGATGCTGACCCAGAGGCTATTCCAGGCGGTAAAGCTGATCTCAATGGCCGCACGCTATTCATTGTTGAGTCTCGATGTGGCTCTCTGCCTTGTCCCCCTTATGAAGATACCTGGGAGGTTTCATGTGTTGTGTGTTCAAAATAAAACATAATTATTTTGGTCTTCCAATGACTTTATTATTGTCCCCTGCTGCTGCAAAGCACAGAGTGGGAAACAGTTTTTAGCTCTGAACGTACATCCGTCCCGATTCTTGTTAGTGCAATATCTCACATACCCTTGTACCTAGAGCCTTCAAACTTGGTATTAGTCTATATGTGTTAAATACGCAGACACCAGTCGGCTTTAGTGACCTTGACCTAATTTGCAAGGTCACGACAGGACTTTGACGAGTTAAAAGCCTTGTTTGAGGGATATCTCACAAAGCCTTGCAGATCAACGTGAGAGACTACGGTGGGCGCCACAATGTTGACTGCCTGTTCTCCTTATATGAACTCATAAGCAACTATGGGACCTTCCTAACAGACAAATAAGGAACCGTCAGCTGCCGTCTGTGACAGTAAATGAGATTGAAATGCCACTATGGGATGAATTGAAAATATTATAAACTAACGTCATCAGACATATGAAGTTATCGATGAGGATTCCATAGAACGTTATACAAGCTTACAGTTATACAAACTAGTTATGTAACATTTAATTTTTTTAACTGTTAATCAATGAGCGCCTCAATAATCATATGTTAGTGTATGCTGATCATAATGTGCCTCAATGATAACTTCTTATGTATTAACGACACTTTCTTATGCTATGATTTGTTTTGTTTTCTCTATTACTCTTCAAACCTACCCTGCTACATCAGGAGAATACTACAGAAGGTTATCAGGGGATAGTTTGTAGCATAATGCGGAGACATATACGCTGATGTAGCAGGATGCTTTAAACCCGACCTACAAAAATATTTTCATTTCAATCGTCACTCAAAGTGTGTTTTAAACATTTTACAATGGATCTGAATAAACTAATCTCATTAACGGTGCAATTTAAGCTATCACCAATGAAACCAAAGCAAAGTAAAACTCCTAAAGGTATATCAACATTTCGATACATTTTGCCCTACGCTTCACAAGTGCTGCTATTGAATATTTTTTGGAACGCACTGATATCACTTCATACCATGGAACAAAGAACTTTATCCAATGTGCTTTGAACCCTCACATTTGTGAATAGGATAACACTTTAATAAGGTATTAATTCTTGTTGTAGTTTTTCAACGTGTCTATACTCTGTTACATATCGTAAAAAACAAGAAGAACTTAAATACTATTAATTAAAACAATGCAATTTGCAATCTTAAAGACAATCTTAAGAAGAATCTGGTGTCGTATTGTGTTCAGACATTTATTGTTGATTGAAAAAATGTGGTGCAAAGTATAATAGTTAGCTCATGTCAAACTACATGTCTGATAGAACCTAACAAGGGGCGGATAGGGTGAGCAGGGGAGTCTTTATTCTGTCTTCAGGCCTTCTGTATTCTACTTTTATTGGCGGGACACAGAGTATTGATTTATTAGGTCAGTGGTTAGGTATTCACGGTTGCTTAAGCAAACTTCACATGTATTGTCTAAACCTGATTAGCTACAAAAATGATTTAGTATCTTATCTTTTTAAACTTTTTTCAAAAGTAAATTTTTACTATATGTGAAGTTTGATATGGCTTGACGCAAAACCCTACCACTAAATGTTACAAATTAAACCTAAGATCGTGTAAGTACCCCCCTTGTTATATTTGTACACATATAAACTCTTAAAACCAAAACTTATATATCTTGAAAGGGAAAGCATATGACACAAAAAGTAATGTTGTTTTTTCCCTCTTTTTTATTTCCCATATAATTGCTATTTTGCTTGAAAAGATTCTACAATTGTTGTACTACGACTGTTGTAGTTGCAGTTTTTGTCCTTTGGAAAAATATTTTAAAAACAAACATAGCAAGAAAAAGATGATAAATGTTTAATGTGTAACATTATGATTCTGCAATTAAACATTAAACCATTGTCAGGTAGTTACGAAATAACAGAAGAACATAATAACATACCATATAGTGAAAGGAACTTATGATGTATACTTTTTTGGCTAATTAATTGTTGAGTAATTGCTAACATTCTTAGGCAACGAGTGAATTAATGTCTTGTATCATTTATAAAAAAGCAATACACTCAGGGGCAAAAGAAACGATACCATATAGAATGCATGATAGGTTAATCTAATATTGATAGTTACGGCTGAAACAGGGTTAATTCATGTATTCAAGAGCTAACTGAACTAAGATTTTAATTTCAGAGCTATATCTGTTAACGCTTTTGAAATACAAGCCTTTCAAAAAACGCTGTTCAAAAATCTCCTTAACTAGAGGAGATAGGAAAGTGAAAATGGTCCTCTTTCTTGTTTTTAAACCAAAATACAGGCAAAATGCGTGAACAAATTAAATTCTACAAGGGTTATTTATATTGATAACATCTGAGATTTTATAGATTTTTAAATTTCATGATTATTTTATTCCAATTCCAAAGATTATGACCAAAAAAAACATCGAAAAAGCTGTTTTAGACCCCTCTTGTATTTGAACAGTCATACAATTTTAAGTATTATACTTTGATGTTTGAAATTGTGAGTACTTCTCCAAAACTGATGTGCCTATCACAAGGGCTCGTAGTCGCATTTCATTTACAACAGGATTTTGTTTTGTACTCTTTTGAAAAGTTGGTATCGTTTCTTTTGCCCCTGAGTGTAATTTGATAAATAAATTGTCAAATCAACACTCAAGAATCCGAAATGAAAATAAGTCAATAAAATAAAGTTTGCTAATTGTTAAGTGCCTTCACATGTTTTATGTCTGCAAAAATCTAACAAAAATCAATTTGGTGAAAAGGTATTTCCTTATTTCTATGATCATATTAAAACAAAACAAAAAAACAAGCAATGAAAAGTGTCAATGCATTTCGCCCTTGTCAATTGACGTTATCGAAATTGGATCTCTTTCTAAGTCAAGGTCTTCAGTTTTGAATATAGTGTCAACAGTAGAGGATGATTAATTAATTACAGTGAATAAATTACGTTTTGATAAGACCATACGATATAGAACTCAAGGAACGGGAGATACATGACGTCATCTTCAAAAGAGGGCTAAAGATTTCTGTTCAGGAAATAAACTCATCAAGCATTCCTGATACCTCATCAGGTACCAAAGAAATAGATACAAAAGTATTTTGACTTCTGTCAATATATTCTCAGTATGTTCCTGTAATATAATCTATAATTATGAGAATGTATTCTACTTTTCATAACTGATTAAACAGATTGTACATGTTAAGTTTCCTCAATTCCAAGTATTATATATTTATTGTATGTGCATGTGCATGTGCAGTTCCTGTTGCTCATCTTGTAACCAGAAAATAAATAAAACTGCGTTTTGACTCCTTTAATTGCAACTCTTGAAGAGAGGTTTAAGTCATTTCTGTAAATTTATCTACAATTGTGATAATGAAATTATCCACTTTACAAAAACTCTTAAAACACTTAAAATTTCGACAATTTCAACTATATAATTATCGTATGATCATAATCTGATAACAAATTATATAGCACTGTTTTCACAGAATCGTGCCAGCCAATCCTTAAAGATAAACACATGTGCTGTCTCAGACAACAGCTATCTCTATATCGGGAACTGCAACAGTGTAGTAATACAGAATCAGGACTCTCTGCATGATGAACACGTCATTTGCTCTCCTCGCTTCTCTGTGTCTCTATGCTACAAATGGGCTGATTCTGCCCATAACTAAAACTGATGGAAGTTTGGATGTTTCTAGTCTGTTGAGTCACATGGCTCTGTTGGAACAATCACTCGAAAACAAGGCTTCTGCAGCGGATGTTACGAAATTGGAAGGTATCTGTTCCGTTTTTACGCAATCCTTTTGGTTTCTTACAAATTTAAGATAGAATTAACAATGGTTGTACCTGTAGTTCTCCTAGGGAAAATCGGACCAAAATTCATTAAATATGAGATAATTTACCAAAATTACGGAAACGGCAGCCACCATAAAGGCGAATCAAGTGTGGCCATCTCACACCTTCCGGTCTCTAAATATACGCCTGAAAACCGTCTTTGTCGCGCATGACTAGCTTTCATTTTCTCCGAATAAGGTATTCGTTGCTGCCAAAGTTGATACCAATTGAACGCAAATATGCTAGTTGTGACACGGTGTAAATCCTACACACGTCACCGAAAGCAGGTTCGTTAAATGCTATGCCCTTTCTACAAGGGGTGCTGTGCTTTGAGCATCGAAATAAGTATGTTGTTGTTGATTAAACAATCTAAATATGATATCAAAATTTCGACTAAAGATTTTTCTACAAAGTGATGTATTTCTTTTCTCAATAGCTAAATTTCAGCCTGAACTCATGCAAGTATGAAACAGCATCTTTAATAAAACTCTTCAGCAAAAGAAAGGTATTTCTTTTGAACTGAAATCGTAAAAATATATAGTATCAAATATTGATAGAAAACATATCATTTAAAGCACATTATCATTTTTTTGTATTTAAACTTGAAAAGACCAAATGTTGACGCATTATGAGAAAATATGATAAAAGGTGAAACTAACGAGACTTTGTCATTTGTGCAAAGTCACGTGACCCAAATGTAAAACAAATAATCTCAATGGGTCACGATCATCAACATTGTAGACAGAACACCTACAAACCATCAAAAGTCAGACCACAAAAGCGTGAGAAACTTTTGAAATTTGGATAATATTATCAACTGATACCAACGTTTGAAGAAACGCCAGTCCTACATTTTTGTTAACGATTTGTTTTCCAAATAAACACAAGATGTAAGAATATTGGACAATCCAATGTTTAACGAATGAAGACTTAGAACATTAGAACATTGTCAACTCGTTTGAGTATTTTGAGGTCTAGTCTAATGTTTTCAACGTCTCTTATTTTTGAGTGAAAAAGTGATCGAATGATGATGATAAATGAGTTTTAAAAAATGCCTTCTATACTCTCCATTCTTAAAGTGGGTAATGAATCAACTGTAGGTACAAATCTAGTTTCTTGATATAGAGACAAAACAATTTTGACTCTTAACTTTTGAAAACCAATACATGAATGTGATTGCGATTATGTATAGCATTTATAACAACATTCACAACAAATTCAATTATTTGCTCTGACAAGGAATCATCAATGACATTACTCAAAATTGGCTTTGTTTTTTACTGGATTACTGTTTTGTATACCTATCCCTCTAGATGATCTCAAGTCTACACAGCTCGAAGTAGCTGTTCTGAAGAGTCAACTCAACCAGTGTTCCTGCAAATCACCTGGTACCCAGAACTCAGGATCTCCATCTGAAGTCACAACACTCCAGACTGACGTGGGCCAACTCAAACAGGAAGTGTTTCAACTTCAGTCTCTGCACAACAGAACGTCTGGTATCATAGCAACAGGTGAGAATGGAAATACTTAAACAAATGTCATTTAAACATTTCAGTACATGAGAAATCTTAGAGAGGGATGATACTTATGGGAGGGGATCCGTACCAAACATGTAGAATTATAAATTGCAAAATGTAACAACCATGCATGTATTGAATAGACAGGTCCAAGCATGCAGAGATAACTTTTAATGATGTTTCTAGAATAACATATTTCAACTTTGTAAAGTTGAGAACAAAGAGTCAAGCTTGACGGAAGCTACATATTAGGTTTGCATGTTCGAACTTGTCTTTTCTAGAATTGCATTGTTGGGAAAGACATGTTACATTTTTCGGTTAACAAGTCTACATTTTTTGTCCTTTTAGGCACTCATCCCCTTCCATAGATATCATAATATCTTTAAAACATTTCCGACCATCATCTTAAAAGTACTAAGCGGTTTGTCGAAGTTGATTTTGTCTTTGTGCCGATGATTTCATTTTCCAAGGAACAGTTTCTATTCATAATTTTGTTTAATGTTTAAGTTTGTTTAAAAAAACACTCCAAACTTCTTAATATATATCAATTTTGCCAAAGTGTTATACGGCTATATCATACAAAACGACACTGAATTTTCTTATATTTTCTTAATTTCACAAAAAAGTTATGTTGAAAATTAACCCAATTTAAAAAAGATTCTTCTTATCATGTTTCAGGAAGTTCCACATTTATCAGATGGGGCAGAACATCATGTCCAGCTGACAATACTTTAGTATATAAAGGTAAATGAATATTAGAGTTTATATGATATCAAAATTTCTAAATGTTTAAATTTTGACAGAAACCTTTCCCGAATGTAGTTCTTGTTTTTTTTCTCATGATCGATTATATCATTCATGAAACAAAAGTTTTGTATTCAGACATCGATATTGATATATTTAAATATTTCTCAAACGCCACTACAAAATGTCCTGAGAGGGTCCTAAGGGTTTATCACCACTCAGTAGAGTGACTATAAAGGTTATCACCAATGTAGCCAGATAGAAGGTTTATTTCACTCAAAATATATAAATATATGGTCAACACCAATTTGTCCTTTGTTCAAAATTGTGATTAAAGTAGGCAGTTTTACCAGGCTTGCATTGATTTTTTTCTAAATGCAATATTTTGTAATTACTAAACAATGTGTTGGATTTTTATATCTTAAGTCATTGTTTAACTTCAAACTGACTCTTTAATATGTACAGGTTTCACAACCTAACTTTTTTACACGACAGTCATTTATAGGGCAGGTATTGCGTTAGTTTTAACAGTTGTCATATCATGCATAGTGTTCTTGTATCAATAGGGTACACGGGTGGAACATGGTACGATGACAAAGGAGGTTCCTCATCAATTGTGTGTCTCCCTGAAGATCCGATCTATGCAGCACACACCACGGGTCAACATGGCCAATCAAGTCACATGTTTGGTTCTGAATATCTAACAAACTACAACGGAAATCCCTTTGAAAGTCTACACCAAGATGATATCCCTTGTGTAGTCTGTGAGAGCTCCAGAAGTTCCAGTGTGATGATTCCAGGAAGGAATCAGTGTTACCCTGGATGGACTCTGGAGTACTGGGGTTATCTCATGGGTGGCTTTCCCGGTTATGCTTCAGCTGAATATATCTGTGTTGATTCACAAGCTGAAGCTGTTCCTGGAAGTCAAGCAAATGAAAACGGACAGGTTTTCTATCCGGTGGAGTCAAGATGTGGTTCTCTGCCATGTCCACCTTATCACGATTACTGGGAACTGTCCTGTGTTGTCTGTTCAAAATAAATACTACAACATGCTTAGAAATATCTGTTTATTTGTCGACCACACAGGTGTTCTAACTAGTGGAACCAAGATGTGGCTCTCTATCTTGTGTACCACATGAAAATAAGTGTGAACTGGCATATGTTGTCTGTTCAAAATAATGAAGTGGGATTGACTAAACAGTATTTCATGAAAATTAGCGCTCGTTTTAAATTACTTTTATAGATTGATTTATTTACTTTAGATATAAATGTTTTAAACGTTTATCCAAACCGTATGACTTGTAGGCAGATCGAGAATCGTGTTGTTTTAACATCATAGACCTAATGTTACTGACTGTTGAATGAAGCACTTTAACATGAAGATACATGTATAATTTTGAGGAAAGTATTGCAACACAACTTTCCTTGAATTCTTCCATCGTGTTTCAACAAATCTGATCATATTCCGGTCTCAAGTATGGATTCAGAGGTCTTCTGCAAAATGACCAAAACAGCTTTAAGTCTTCTTCTATGTTTTGCAGAAACCATTTCTGCTCATAAACATAACATCAAAAAAGCTCTAGTTTGTTATTTCTGTGTCCTTAACCCTCTCCTGACTGCAGGCCGCACCTGCGGCCCAGACTTTAATTACTAATTGACACGTCATTGAAATTTGACCCTTTGACATACAAACGACAAACGTGTGTGACGAAGTTCCGTAAATGTTGAGAAAGTTAATATTTTTCGAATCACAAATCAATTGCCTTTCTCGTGGTGAAATAATTATAAGGATAAAGTTTTCCGTTATCAAGAAGTGACGAATTAAAAATATCGAACGTATTATCAATAAGAAAAGCGACGTGCAGGTGCGTGTTTTTCTTACTAACAGCGAATTTACCTATCTTGTTGAATGTGGCAAAGTTCGTTTCAAAGTGCTTTTAAAATACTCAAGTGTTATATCTATCTGTTCGGAAAATAATATCCTATTACTCTTTGAAATTCCAAAATAAAATCTTTCTTCGTCATAAAACTATAGAGAAAATAAGACTTTGTCGGCAAATGTAAACATCAAACGATCGTTTTTTGAAAAACACTTGTAAAATTATCAGCGTAATTAACTTACGTTTTTCAGAATCTCATAATCCTCAAAAATTGAATAAACACATGTGATGCAATTCCTTGTCAAATGATGTTCATAAAAATTGCAAATATTCCGAAATAATGTAAAAAACATCACATCGAGTATCGATTTGTTTCAACAGTCACATGGGTCGCTTCGCGCCAAATGATGGCATAACAGCTGATAACGGTATTTCAGCGAGGTCAATGTCGTAATTTTTTTCTCCATATTTCAAACGGTTCGGAGTGGAAAATAACAAGTCATATCAATAAATAAAATTAGTCAAATCAACACAATTGCAATTTAGTTTTACCACATTAGTCTAAAACAATGTTAATTGTCGTAAATATTAGCCGCAACACTTCGTTTATCGACTACTACTGACTTGCATTATTCGCATGATGTCAAATAGTCGTCATGAAGAAATTTCACGAAGATGTCGTTTGCCAATAAAATATGAGTGAGTAATTTGACTGTTTTGATTTGTATTTGATATGTATGAAATCTATATGACATTTCTTGCTCAAATATATACAAAATAAACCGTAATCGTATTTGATTTTCAAGTGAGATGTGTTTTTCCCCAACACGTTGACCGTGCCATTTGAACAAATCGAGCATAGCGCAGTCTTGATCCCGCCGACTGTCGATGTTACATCACTGGAATCGTTAATTTCAAATTAATAAGTCGCTTAAATATGAAATTTTTGTACGAATAGGATTGGTAAGACATCCATGTCCACTGTTTCAGGTTTTAAATTTGTTTGTCAATAGAATTATTGTTCGTATAAACAATTTCGCCAAAAAAATTCTCGTAACTAAATTGGCATTGGCATGTTGCTGATATGACGCCATGAATGGGGGGTATCTCATAAAACAAGCTTAGCAGTAATAAACTAAATGGTGTTTTAAGATCGAAAAAAAATCTAGAATTGTGAAAAAATACATTTTAGACACCACACATGTTTTATTTTTGTTTAATGTTCCAGAATTATTGTACAAATACGATTAGACAATATGGGTTACATGATTGTCATGTAAATCATTGGCGCTGTTTTGATATGTGCCCCGCCGTAGCGAAGGAAATCTCAATCCAAGTTAAAATGTATTTTGCATCTATTCTGCAATGAATTTCCGTAAACCCTTTAACAGTCATTCGTAGAAATGTATTTCATTCTTGGTTTTAAGTGGAAAAATTATAGGATGACACTGATCTCAAAATATCTCGATTTAAACAGCATTGTCATCGTTCAACATTTTCGCGATCTTGCGAGATGTTACGATCTTTTTTCATCTGTCATTAGTGGCGATATCAATAAGAGATGGACGTATATTTGTATGAAAACGACAATATTTAATACTCATATTTGGGACATAGAAAGGCAAATCGATTACTTAAACTTTTGTGTGATTTTGAAAATGATTGATACATTATTTGTAAAAACATCAACACGGAAGTAAATTGCATCGTTGAGTAAATATTTTGACTGCTTGAAATTACGTTGAAAATTCATCATTTCAACTAACATCGTTTGTAACAAGCTCTTGTTTGATGGAAGAAAGTCACATTCGTGCAGAACAATTTTTTTCTGGTACAGAATTTATTTCTGAATAAACTGATATAAATTATTTTCTACAGAAATATTTATTGACAAAATAGTCCGATTTTGAAAATTAAGTACAAAATTATGACTTGTGTAATTTTTCATTTTTATTCATTGTCATGTGGATATAAACCTAATTGTAAAAAAAGGATTGATTATTTGGGAAAAATAAAAACTATGACAAGTAAGAAAATCAATTTATTTACAAGAATTTATTTTATTTTTTAAAATTATGTGTTTTAGAAAGGAGGGAGAAGCTAAATATGATAGAATCCAATGTGACGTCATTGTTAAAATTTTACACTTTTGAATCTCCAAGCAAAAACTTCAAAACAATCCAGCAGGCAGAAGGTTAAAAGCCATAAAATGTCAACATCCATTGCTACTGACTGGACATTGCTATTTGCTAGAATGCACACAAGAGTGACACTGTAGTCGTTCGATTAGGAATATCATTGCTCATGCGACACACTCTGTGCAAAACGAACGAAGCCTGGTGTCACAAAGGTAAGCAATTTGACTACAGACAGAAAACGTTCTATCTGTCTATCTGTCAGACTGACATGGAACTATACTATCGAATTTTTAAAAGAAATGATATCATTTCATGTCATAGCAACCAACAACTTGATTCAATGTTCTTTGAGCACTCGCATTTGTGAGTAGTAGGATAACACCATAATATGATCTCAGTTCTTTTCTTAATTTAACAACATATCCATACTATAATGTTGCGAAACAGGAAAAGGGTTCAAATCTTCTCAATTTCAAGCATTTTGAAACATCTTTGAGACATGCCCTTTAGGAATGTTTAGTGTTGTATCGTGATCAGACAAGTGTTGATGAGAACATTAAGACATGAGTAATTGTAGTGTAAATTATAATGGTTGACTTGAGTCAAACTGTACACGTGATATGACTTAACGAGGCGCAGGGTAGTTATGTAATAGCACATAGGTAACCATTTGACTTCAGAGAGAAAACATTTTATCGGTATTTTTGTGTCTATATGACATGGAACAACACAGACAGAAGCCGACAACGACACTTTGATCTTCTCACACTCATATTCAAATGCTAATTTCAAAGACGATGCTAAATGATCCAATTGGACGGCCTTCAGATTAGCGTGTTGTAACGAGATTACCTATGACTAGAATTTAAGTAACTAATGTCTTCAATATTTGCTAGAAAAACAAAGGATTATTTTATGTATAAACTCATACTATATACACACCTTTTCAATCCGAATGTTTTTTTATTAGAACCATAGGTAGCAGAGGTTGTTTTCATTAAGAATATTTTCTAAAACTGTTATTATCTTTATTACATAATTATTTACATTTATTTGATACAAGGACAGTTTGGATAAGTACATGAATTACAAAACTAAAATACATCTGACAAGTTAGTTGTATGTAAAGCATAATTTCTCAAGAATATTTTTACAAACAAAACATTTTAGCAGATCCAGAGGAATGTTGCACAATGAACTGTAACTGCAAAATTTACTACGAGAATGTACTTGGATATCCGGTTGCAGAGAAGACGAGATTTAGGAATCAAAATTGATAACTTTACATTGTCTTACACTCCATAACACATTTGTTAGTAATAAATTACAACATTTTACAGTAGGGTGGCCAAAAATTTAAACCTTTTCCACAACACCTAATTGGTTGAGAGTTAAAGGATTTGAAAATTAAATTCTAGGTATGAGTTAAATACTCTAATGAACTGAGTATAATACAAATACGATTCTTCATAATTTTTTGTCGTACTGAGTGGTCTTTAATAAACCTCTCAATCAAAATGGACTGGAAAAATGGATGTATAACTTTACATGTCCACTTTCAGTTTGGAAAACAACATTTTAATCACTTGGTTGTAACAGTTTATAAGAATAAGTTCAGCTAATTAGTATACTTCTTTGCAAATGTTCTTACAGCTGCGTACCTTAGGTTTGTTCACTTCGTTGTGAATCTGAGACCCAAATATCAGCCCGAGAGCTGATACCGCATGTGATATGAAAATACCCATATCATACTATTTTTATCATATTACTAACCAAACAAACAACAACTATAATTGTAGACATTTTAAAAGTTTAAATCATAACATTAACATGTGTCTGATTTTATCCGTTTAGATAACTAACACAATACCTATAAACATTCAGCTCCCGAGCCTAAGCCTCTTGAATTTTGAGTTCATTTAATCTCTGGTTGAATTTCCAAACTGAAAAGAAAGGTTGTATAAATAATATAACTAACAAATCCTATCCGCAAGTGACTGCAGCGTTTTCGCAATGTCGGCTGTACAAAGGGAGACATCTCTAAATTCCTCGCGACTTTGATCTATTTTTTGCGTTCGTTGATTTAAACATATTTTATTCACGATGAAAGGATTGGGTACAAGTTATCCAACTTAGTGAAACCCTCTCCTATGTACAGTGCTGACATGAAATGTTGAAAATCAATATATATCGAAAAAAAATTAAATACAATACAATGATTTATATGTACAATGATATATACAAAGAAAACAGAGGAAGAAATATATAGAATACATAATACATGTATAGAAAACTAAGGGGAAAAGTAAGCTTTTCTTTCAGTTATCAAATCTTTTTGACTTGGAGATATACATGTGAACTTCTTTAAAAATATTAATGTTGTCATTGTAGGTTAAATCTGCGCTGCCATATATTATTAAATCTAAATTAACTAGTACTCTGTTAAAACATATTCTTTCGATATTTTGAAGCATTGCATGCCTTAAATCTGAATATAATATACATTCCATAAAATAATGTTTGGAATTTTCATAAGATAACTTACATTTACACATTGGAGTATCTTCTAGGCCAATTTGGAATAAATCGCTCTTTAATATGCTGTACGAATATCTCAATTGGGTATGAATTACGTTTAATCTTCGTTTACCAAATGAAAAATAAGGCGGTGCTTTGGGCTTCTTTGGACATGTATGAGACTGGAAAGTAGTTAGGGTGCCACATTCTCTGATATGATAAGGGAGATTATTCCAAAGTTGGGATGTTGATGGAAGAAATGATTGACTGTAAAGCTTTGTGCGAGAAAAAGACAAGGAGAGATCACGGACATTTCTAAGATTATAATTTGTCCTTGATGAAACTGATTGAGGCATAAGATCACATAAGTAGGATGGGGCATTACCATTATATATTTTATAAAATAAGGATAATTTTTTATACTGCCGTCGTTCTTTTAAAGGTTGCCATGCTGTCTCAAATGTCAATGAATCACGAGCAGCATATTTAGAGAGGCCAGTAACTATCCTGGCAGCTTCGAACTGTACCTTTTCAATTTTATCTGCTAAATCTGATGAGCAACCGTCCCACAGTTCACAAGCATATTCTAGATGCGGTCTTATAAAAACAACGTAGATTTTGTTCAAAGTATCTCTATTTAACATGAATTTCAATTTTCTCATCGACGAAACCATCAAGGAGGTTGTTTTCACAATGTTGTTTATATGAGTGTTCCATTTACAATCAGACGAGAATGTTATTCCAAGATGTTTATGGTTTTTTTCAAAGGTAACATTCTCATTTTGAAATTTCAAGTTGAGAGTCATATTGTGATTTTTTATACTAAAGAGGACGGCCTCCGTTTTGCTTGGATTGTAGGTAACAAGCCATCGCTTTGCCCAACTAGTCAAAATTTGAAGATTTCTATTCAAAGTATCTTGCATGAGTTTATGGTTAATTGATGAAAACCCCATTGATGTATCATCTGCAAACAAGCGTGCGAAAAGATTTCAACTTTGCGTTCGTTGCCTATGGTTACATGTTCAAGTCGCTTGAGGACGGGCTGATACAGGTTTTTGCCCATGACGACGGGCTGATACAGGTTATCTTGCCCAGCGGGTTGACACAGGGTGCTTGACGAAGGTGTATCGTGCATTCAAAATCTCTGTATTTATAAGCAAGTATATGATAAATCTGTGAATCTTAGTAAAAGGATAATGCAATTAATAGTATTGCTCGACTCAAACATCAACACACAGTCAGCTGCTCAAGAAACCTGCATATGAAAAAAGTCGTTCAAACAAGAAATGATGGATTCTTGAGTGTCTGCATGTTTCACTCCTTTAACAAAAACAACATTCAAATTGGTTAAAAAATGTTTCCTATTTGTAAACAAGTGATATGATTAAAACTTATTAAAATGCAAAAATAAATGACAAGGCAATGTGCACTTGGCACACGACATCATCTGAATGTGACCCCTTTCTAGGTCAAGTTATTCAGTTTTAAAATCTTGTGTAAACAGTATAGGATGATTAGTTGATAAGAGTGGCATGCATAATTAACTTTTGATAATACAGTAATAGATAGAACTCAAGGAATTTATAACATGGACTTTTTGATAATACCCTAAAAGATAAAACTCAGGGAATGGGAGGTACACGTCTTCTAAAGGGTTAAAGACAGATGTTTGTTCAGGTAATAAACTAATCAAGAATTCCTGTAATGTTAAATTTGCTCTCTAGCCTGAGAGAAGACAATAGTCCAATCAGAAAGTAACTGGAGGTTCCTAGCAATTGCCTGTAGATGCGCTGATATCAGTAAAGGAAACTCAAGGGTCAACAGCAAGGCATAAAAGTGACAGCTGAGAAACTGGCGTTTAAGGCTTTGCGTAGGAAGATGCCATCCCAAGGGTAAAGATACCAACAATTCTCTCACCTCTTTATTTGGGCAATTATTTATGAAGTAGACGTCGTCATCTTCTAAAGAGGGGTTAAGACAGCTCAAACTAAGATTTTTGTTCAGGTAATAAAATCATCAAGCGTTCGGGTTCCTCGACTGGTACCACGAAAATAAATAGAACAGTGTTTTGACTTCTGTCAATTATAACTCTTGAAAATAGATTCTTAGTATGATCATGTTATATTATCTATGCTTACGATAATGTATTCTACTTTTCATAACTGATTAAACAGATTATACATGTTAAGTTTCTCAATTCAAAGTATTATATAATTATTGTATGTGCATGTGCATGTGCAGTTCCTGTTGCTCATCTTGTAACAAGAAAATAAATATATCTTCGTTTCGACTCCTTTAATTTCAACTCTTGACGAGAGTTTTAAGTCTTTTCTGTAAATTGTTTCTACAATTGTGATAATGAAATTATCCACTTTACAAAAACTCTTATGACACGTTAAATTTCGACAATTTCAACTATATTATTATTGTATGTTCATAATCTGATAACAAATTATATAGCACTGCTTTCACAGAATCGTGCCAGCCAATCCTTAAAGATAAACACATGTGCTGTCTCAGACAACAGCTATCTCTATATCAGGAACTGTAACAGTGTAGTAAAACAGAATCAGGAAAACTCTTCATGATGAACACGTCATTTGCTCTCCTAGTTTCTCTGTGTCTCTATGCTATAAATGGGCTGATTCTGCCCATAACCAAAACTGATGGAAGTTTGGATGTTTCTAGTCTGTTAAGTCACATGGCTCTGTTGGAACAATCACTCGAAAACAAGGCTTCTGCAGCGGATGTGACGAAATTGGAAGGTATCTATTCCGTTTTGACGCAATCCTTTTGGTTTCTTACAAATTTAAGATAGAATTAACAATGTTTGTACCTTTAGTTCTCCTACCTGCCCTGTGTCTCTTCGTGATAAATGATTTGATATTGCCCATCTCTAAAACCGACAGAAGTTTGGATGTTTCTAGTCTGTTAAGTCACAAAGCTCTGCTAGAATAGTCACTCGAGAATAACGATATCATGAAATTGGAAACTGATCTTCAAAATGCTAAAGGTAGTATAAAAGTTTAAATCATAGTATATGACCAATGTTTATGACTTTGGAGAATTAGTATTTTTTTTTTTTTTCAACTTGTATCTGTATCTATTGTCCCATTTTTCGGGTTATGACTCAATTTAAATTTAAACGTTGGTTGTGATCATATTGCTTTTGCAAGCTCTGCAAACGTCTTCGTTCATTTATCATAAAAGGTAATTCACAAGATCTTAAAAAAAAATCTTCAGCAAAAGAAAGTTATCACTTTTGAACTGAAATCATAAAAATTTATAGTATCAAATATTGATAGAAAGCATATCATTTAAATTACATTATCATTTTTTTGTATTTAAACTTGAAAAGAACAAATGTTGACGCATTATGAGAAAATATGATAAAAGGTGAAACTAACAAGATTTTGTCATTGGTGCAAAGTCACGTGATCCAAATGTAAAACAAATAATCTCAATGGATCACGATCATCAACATTGTAGACAGAACACCTACAAACCATCAAAAGTAAAGTCAGACCATATATATTATCAACTGATACCAACGTTTGAAGAAACGCCAGAAGTCCTACATTTTTGTTAACGATTTGTTTTCACAATAAACACAAGATGTAAGAATATTGGACAATCCAATGTTTAACGAATGAAGACTTATATCCTCTTGCATTAGAACATTGTCAACTCGCTTGAGTATTTTGAGGTCTAATCTAATGTTTTCTTTTCAACGTTTCTGATTTTTGAGTGAAAAAGTGATCGAATGATGATGATAAATGAGTTTTAAAAAAAGGCCTTCTATACTCTACATTCTTAAAGTGGGTAATGAATCAACTGTAGGTATAGAGACAAAACAATTTTGACTCTTAACTTTTGAAAACCAATACATGAATGTGATTGCGATTATGTATAGCATTTATCACAACATTCACAACAAATTCCAGTATTTGCTCTGACAAGGAATCATCAATGACATTACTAAAAACTTGGCTTTGTTTTTTACTGAATTACTGTTTTTGTATACATATCCTACTAGATGATCTCAAGTCTACACAACTGGAGGTAGCTGTTCTGAAGAGCCAACTCAACCAGTGTTCCTGCAACTCACCTGGTACCCAGAACTCAGCATCTCCATCTGAAGTCACAAGTCTCCAGACTGACGTGGGTCAACTCAAACAGGAAGTGTTTCAACTTCAGTCTCTGCACAACAGAACGTCTGGTATCACAGCAACAGGTGAGAATGGAAATACTTAAACAAATGTCATTTAAACATTTCAGTACATGAGAAATCTTAAAGAGGGATGATACTTATGGGAGGAGATCCGTACCAAACATGTAGAATTATAAATTGCAAAATGTAACAACCATGCATGTATTGAATAGACAGGTCCAAGCATGCAAAGTTAACTTTTTAATGATGTTTCTAGAATAACATATTTCAACTTTGTAAAGTTGAGAACAAAGAGTCAAGCTTGACGGAAGCTACATAATAGTTTTGCATGTTTGAACTTGTCTTTTCTAGAATTGCATAGTTGGGAAAGACATGTTACATTTCGTGGTTAACAAGTCAAAATCTTTTCAATTTTGGCACTCATCCCCTTCCATAGATATCATAATATCTCTAAAACATTTCCGACCATCATCTCCAAAGTACTAAACGGTTTGTCGAAGTGGATTTTGTCTTTGTGCCAATTTTTCATTTTCCAAGGAACAGTTGTTTAAAAAAACACTCCAAACTTCTTATTATATATAAACTTTGCCAAAGAGTTATACGGCTATATCATACAAAACGACACTGGATTTTCTTATATTTTCTTAATTTCACAAAAAAAGCTATGTTGAAAATTAACCCCATTTAAATAGGATCCTACTTATCATGTTTCAGGAAGTTCCACATTTATCAGATGGGGCAGAACATCATGTCCACCTGACAATACTTTAGTATATAAAGGTAAATGAATATTTGAGTTTATATGATACCAAACTTTCTAAAATTTAAAATTTTGACAGAGACCTTTTCCGAATGTAATTCATGTTTTTTTCCCCGCAAGATCGCTTATATCATTCATGAAACAAACGTACTGTATTCAGACATCGATATTGATAGATTTAAATATTTCTCAAACGCCACTGCAAAATGTCCTGAGAGGGTCCTTAGGGTTCATCATCACTCAGTAGAGTGACTATTAAGGTTATCACCAATGTAGCAAGATAGAAGGTTTATTTCACTGATAGAATATCTTACTCTCAATCATAAAATATATGGTCAACACCAATTTGTCCTTTGTTCAAAATTGTGATTAAAATTGGCAGTTTTACCAGGCTTGCATTGATTTTTTTCAAAAAAGATCAATTTTGTAATAACTAAACAATATGTCGGTTTTTTATATCTTAAGTCATCATTTAACTTCAAACTGACTCTTTAAAACTTTTTTGGCACGACAGTCATTTATAGGGCAGGTCTTGAGATACTTTTTACAGTTGTCATATCATGCATAGTGTTCTTGTATCAATAGGGTACACGGCTGGAACATGGTTTGACGACAAAGGAGGTTCCTCATCAGTAGTGTGTCTCCCTGAAGATCCCATCTATGCAGCTCACACCACAGGTCCCAATGGTGGTAGTCATATTTATGGTTCTGAATATGAAACAAACGACAACGGAAATCCCTTTCAAAGTCTAAACGAAGATGATATCCCTTGTGTAGTCTGTGAGAGCTCCAGAAGTTCCAGTGTGATGATTCCAGGAAGGAATCAGTGTTACCCTGGATGGACTCTGGAGTACTGGGGTTATCTCATGGGTGGCCATCCTGATCATGCTTCATCTGAATATATCTGTGTTGATTCACAAGCTGAAGCTGTTCCTGGAGGTCAAGCAAATGAAAACGGACAGGCTTTCTATGCAGTGGAATCGATTTGTGGTTCTCTGCCTTGTCCACCATACAAAGATTATTGGGAATTGTCCTGTGTTGTTTGTTCAAAATAAAAAGACAAATAGTTGTACTCTAACTGTATCAGTTTGTTTATTTTCTTTTTTTTCTTTTATCCAGTTATTAACTGAAAATGTTCATTCGTTCGATGCGTCTTCCTTTGCAAAAGTGGCAACACAATGAATACAAAAAATATCCCCTATTAGTTCTACAACTTGCCAGTGTCTCACAAATAACAAGTGACTTCTTGCCATACACAACAGATTATTACTATCAATTCACCCTTAGCATAACAAAACAGTTGAAAGGATTTACACTATAAATCCCTTATATGCCCAAACTATTATTACTTGAAATATTTTATCAAAGCTCTCTAAAGGGTTTGTCCTCATTATCTCTTAAGAAGTATGAAAGTACAACATAATTCAACACCTTATACTTAACGTGACAAAAGTAAAATTGTACTTACATGCTTTTCCAATTCCTTCTAGCTGAACATACTACCATATTTCGGTATTTCTACTGACGTCAGTGAAAAAGATGATATTTGATAAAGTTTAGATATCAGAACAAGCAGAGGCGTGTTTCCAAATACATGGATCGGTACCATACAACAGTCTATACTTACTTAAAGGTATATCCTGATATCTCAATATTTTAAAACCATACGAGATATTTGTGAATAAAAGATTTATCCTGCTACGAAAGCAAAGGGGCTCCTAATAAATACTACTAGAACATTTTTATCTTTTATAATTAAGATAATTTCCATTTATTTGATAAAAGCTCAGATTGCAGTATTACAAAACTGAAATATTTCTGACAAGACAGTTGCTGGCAAAGCATGCTTTCATCCTCAAGAAAATTTATACTTGAATATGAGGAATGTTGCAAAATTTACTGCAAAACATATACATGTACATTCAACAATTTACTAAGAGAATGTACTTACATATTGGCTTGTAGAGAAAACGAGGTTTAGGAATCGAATTTGATTACATTGTCTTATAGTACATGGCAAATTTGTTATGAATAACCTACAACATTTCCCAATAAGGTGATGAAGAACCTTTTCCATAAATTTCTGATTAGTGAAGAGTTCCAAAAAGAAACTACACAATTCTACGTATGAGAAAGTACTCTGATGAACTGAGTATTATACAAATACAATTCTCTAAATAATTTTGTCATACTGATCATGAGTGGTCTTCAATAAGCCTCTAGATAGAAATGGACTGGAAAATGTATGTATTCAACTTTACACGTCCACTTTCGGTTTGGAAAACAACATTTTTAATCACTTGGCTGTAAATATTTATGAGAATGAATTCAGCTAATTTGCATAAGTTCTTCATTGATTCATTTTTATGATACGATAGTGAATATGTTTTCTGTTTTACCTTATCTAGTATTTCAGACGATAATAGTATAGGATAGAAAGTCATTGCACAAACTCATAAGTAGTACAAGACTTGTCATTTTAGATATGTATGTGTGGAACAGTTTATCAAGAAATTTGAAGAATCAAACTTTACAGCTGCTGTACTTGAAGTTTGTTGTATCCTTTTGATTTCATGTCAGTTGAATAAATTCAACAGAACTGACAAAGAATCACATATTGTCTATGGGTTTCAATCAATTAATGTTTATTCATGAATTAGGCCATTCAGCCCATATTACAGAAGTATAATTCAATAACATAAATACGTCAACAATACAATAAGTCATACTGTATGTTACACTCTGGTCATTAAGATTTATACATCGTTTATACAAAATTATATCTAAACATGCTTTTCTTGATGGTTATACATTTTTTTCTATCCATTGTTTTCTAAGTAAGGAGCTAAAAAATATAAATGTGCCAAGTTTCCAAGCTTGATTTTCATTTTTGCACATTCTTCTAATTATGGAAATGTTCAGATACTCATAATCATTGAGGTATTTTATTCTATAGATATTATATAATGGGCAGTTGAGTATAAAGTGATTTTCGTATAACATAATTGTTAGCTGTTTTGCAATATTCACAGAAAAGCTCCTCTTTTGGTGTATTGTCCCATCTTCCTGTTTCAATTTGTCTATTGGTTATATGCTCATTATTCCAATAATATCTGCCTGGTCCTTAATGCAAACATTAAAATTTTGGCACAATGCAATAGACGTATGGGGTAAACATTTTGAAATTCTTGAATTTCTTGAAATTCAATTAAAATATCTGATATCAAATCAAGGAGAATAACAACAGCACATTTAGATGGACTTAATGTTAAGGAACTCATATGAATTGTGCACAACACTTAAAAGGCATTTTGTAGAGACAAAGATTAAATAGAGTTTTGGAAATTTTGACCCCAGGTCGCTTCAATGACCTGCTAAAAACGTGTTGGTTTGCAATAATGTGTCATATACAATTATGGTAAGCCTCAATAATTCTGTTTTGAAACTCAATATAATTCGTCTGATTTTGCAATGCTGTTATGACCCAAATACAATTCAAATTATGTACACTCATACTGCCCAAGAAAGCTGCTTACGACAATTAGTCGTTGAAAACAAGAAATATTTGAATTTTGAATATTTGAATGTCTGCAAATGTTTTATTTCTTTTAAATAAATGTCAAGGCATTGTAACACATGACATCACCCAAATGTGACCTCTTTCTAGGTCAAGTTATTCAGCTTTAAAATCTTGTGTAAACAGTAGAGGATGATTAATTGATAAGAGTGAGATGCATAATTAACTTTTTGATAAAACCGTAAACGATAGAACTCAGGTAACAGGAGGTACACGACGTATTCTTCTAAAGAGTGTTAAGACAGATTTTTGTTCAGGTAATAAACTAATCAAGCATTCCTGTAATGTTAAATTTGCTCTCTAGCCTACTATGAGAGAAGGCAATAGTCCAATCAGCTGATATCAGTACAGGAAACTCAAGGGTCCACAGCAAGGCATAAAACTGACAGCTGAGGAACTGGCATTTAAGGCTTTGCGTTGGAAGATGCCATCCCAAGGGTAAAGATACCAACAATTCTCTCACCTCTTTATTTGGGCAATTATTTATGAGGTACACGTCGTCATCTTCTAAAAAGGGCTAAAGACAGCTCAAACTAAGATCTGTGTTCAGGTAATAAACTCATCAAGCGTTCGTGTTGCTCACCTGGTACTACGAAAATAAATAGAAAAGTGTTTTGACTTCTGTCAATTATAACTCTTGAAAATAGATTCTAAGTATGATCCTGTTATATTATTTATGCTAACGATAATGTATTCTACTTTTCATAACTGATTAAACAGATTGTACATGTTAAGTTGTCTCAATTCCAAGTATTATATTATTATTGTATGTGCATAGTCTGATAACAAATTATATAGCACTGTTTTCACAGAATCGTGCCAGCCAATCCTTAAAGATAAACACATGTGCTGTCTCAGCGACAGCTATCTCTATATCAGGAACTGTAACAGTGTAGTAATACAGAACCAGGACGCTCTGCATGATGAACACGTCATTTGCTCTCCTCGCTTCTCTGTGTCTCTATGCCATAAATGGGTTGATTTTGCCCATAACCAAAACTGACGGAAGTTTGGATGTTTCTAGCCTGTTGAGTCACATGGCTCTGTTGGAACAATCACTCGAGAACAAGGCTTCTACAGCGGATGTGACGAAATTGGAAACTGCTCTCCAAAATTCTAAGGGTAGTATATAGTGATAATTGTTTATTCAGGAGTAAATAGCCCGTATTACAAGTCATATACATAAAATATATAACAATATTATGAAACACCATTTGATGTGATGTACAGACGTTTGATAAAAATTAACTTATGTTGAGAAACTTTGCAGGTTTTTTAAGTCCGAGAAAAATATATTTTACAGAGCTGTTTATAATAAATTCACTTTTACAAAGAAAAATAGATTTCTGTTGAGATGGCAGTAAGTTTAAATCATAGAATTTGTTCGATATTAATGACTTTATGTTTCGAGTAGTATCTGTGGTTATTGATCCATTATTTTAGTAATACAATGGCTCGATTGAAACTTAAACGTCGGTTGCCTTCTATATTCTCGATCCTTAAAGCGAGTGGCCGTCCCCGTAAAAGTGATGCATCACATTTATTAATGAGTGCCTCGCTACCGTGCGCCGAGTCTCTCCTAAGCTCCGCAGCAGTGTTGATTATCAATCGATGTACGGAGCTTGTCTGTGCCAGCAAACTGGTTTATGCAATCTCTTCGGTTTCTCTGATTGAGTTGTTTTTATAATCAAATACATCGTTTAAACCGCTATAATGCGGATTAATTTATCATGATTGATTGAATTCTCACTGTGACAGTGAATTGTTTTGGTAACAAATCAATGCACCTATAAATTCTAAATAGAATAGCTTTTGCAAATGTCAAAACATTATTACTTAATCATCATTACGATACATTTGTTTTGCATTGGATTACGGTTTTCAATTGGAAATTTCTAATTAATTTCAATTTCAATTACTTAAAAATAAAACAAATGAAATACAAAAATGTGGTCTTTGAAATGTCCTGTAACAATAGACATGCAACCACAAGAAAATTCTGATTTGACATATAAGTAATTATAAACATTATTATTTTTTTAAATAAATTTAATCTATTATTTACCAATTCATTTATTAAACAGTGTGCTGTTTTAAACTGCGCAAGAAGTATCAGTTATACGTAGTTTCAAAAATATGATAATATTCACGATAATGAAGGGTACTCTAGCAAAATAGACGCCTCCTTCGGGTGCGCACATATACAGAAGTTTAGATTATTAGATCATTATCGAAATGAGACATGTAATTTGAGAAAGCAACGATTAGGACTTGGTTATTTGTCATCAATACGTTATCGATAACACATCTTGTAAAGTGTTTTTCTATATTTTTTTGAGTATTTATTTCACTGAGTAAGTTTCATGACACTTTGTCAATACTCCAGCCGTTAGTGAAACTTGAAAACTTACAATGTCTTGGCAAGTGCATGCGTTTGGATATTAAAATTAAAATACTCTTACGAAACAAAAACGTTGTATATGTCATCAGAATGAAAAGTAGTGAATGTTTCCGGTCGATGTATAATGAACCAATCAGTGCGCACGATTAACGAGGGGATTTCCCTAAAGAAAAGCGAACCCTAAACTGGCTCTTCTCCCCATCTCAGCGGCAAGAGTAGCACAGCTCATTAATGATTAGGCATCTCAGTGCGAGCCGAAGGCAATTTGCCTTGGCGACGGCGGGTCCCTTTAAAGTGGGTAATATATGAATCATCTGTAAGTACAATCTATTTTCTTGATAGAGACAGAACTTATATGACTCTAACTTTAGAAAACCAATATATCAATATATGAATGTGATTTCGATTATGTAACCTTAGTTTATTGATATATATAATATACTGAACATCTTTGAAAACGCACCACCTTTAATAGTTTGGATTTCCAAAAGCATAAGCGAGCAATCCGTGTATATTGGCCATACGTTTGTAGACCAATGTTTGGTAAAGAAACGAAACAAGAACAAATCAAACAAAACGGTGAAGTTTTAATTCAGTTGACCATGAAAGAAAGGTGGTGTCCAAATGGAAAGTCAGTAACGTGTATGACCACCGTTAACAGCCTCTGAATAATGTTCTGAGGAATTCCATTCCACTCTTGTTGCAAAGCATTTTCACATTGATGTGCCAACCTGCAACATGCCCAAGGCGCGTTCTCGTTCCTCTGCTGACAATCTTGGCATTGCAAAATAAACTTTACTTTGACAGGTACAGCTGAAATGAGGATGATTTAATGCTGATGGTTATTTATACCCCGACTCAACATGTTTTCCGCATGCAATTTGTGCTGTTCCTGTGTGTTGTGCATGCATTTTGTTGTTTTCATGTAATTTGTTCGATGATGTATTCAGGCAATCCGTTCTCGGCAATATGTCGTTTTTTATGGTCTTTTGTGTTATTAGCAACATTTCCAACTTTCATTTATACTCTAAAAATAATACTATTACCATAATTCAAAATTTACAGATGGTGCGTTTTCAAAGATGTTCAGTATATATAATATTCATTTCTGATCATCACAACAAATTCCTGAATTTGCTCTGACAAGGAATCATCAACTACTTGACTCAAAATTGGCTCTTTTTCACTGGTTTACTGATTTTGTATACGTATGCATCTAGATGATCTCAAAACTACACAGCTGGAGGTAGCTGTTCTGAAGAGTCAACCCAACCAGTGTTCCTGCAGCTCACCGGAAGTCAAAAATCTCCAAACTGTCGTGGATCATCTCAAAAAGGATGTGTTTCAACTTCAGTCTCTACACAACAGAACGTCTGCAACTTCAACAATGGGTGACAAATTAATGTGATATCCATATTCAAGATTATCTATATGGTGTTGAAATAATTGTATGTTGCATTTGTTGCTTTGTTTACATTTATAGAGCTAAACTTAATAGCTCCAAGGAATAAATGCAAAAAAGGTATATTATTTAGATACGTCATACATATCTTTCCATCTAGAAAAGTCTACGCCGTCAGTCAGTATTGTGATAACAATTACTAACTTATTCAACAAGACTAAAGTAATCTTTAAAAACCATCGACCAGTTTATATCTAGCATCCTTCTGCCACAAAAATGAATAACGTCAAGAACAAAATGTTTGCTATATATGGCAGATTTGCAATCTGTGGCAAGATTGGTTTTGAGATATTTATAGTTCAGAGGAAGTCAAAACAATTAATCATATGTGCAAAAACGTGATATTTTCAGGTTCAGGTTCAACGTTCACCAGATGGGGAAGAACATCTTGTCCAAATGACAGTGCTGTAGTCTATAAAGGTAAGAATGTTTAAGCATGTAAGCTACGTTTTTGTACATGAATCAATTAACTTGACACTTAAACATCAATATTCAAATTCAAAATATCTGTCTTAAGCTTTTAACAGGGAAATCATTTATTATTTTAATATTTTTTTTATGAATTATGAATTTATGAATTATGAATAGTTTTTTTTTCACGCAGAGAGAGAATGAACAAACTTTCAGTTCATACCATCACTTTAGCTTACGCATGTTTTGGTTTAAATTCGAATGGTTGTTTTCATTATTTATCAAATTAGCCTTAAGCTAAAAATAGGTTCATCATTAGTTCTGTGTTTTAATTTGATGTTAAAACAAGCTTGCATATTTTGCTTTGTTAATGCCACACATGTACATTATACAGATAAATGCATCACAGCTAGAAACTTGTTGAATAAGGAAGGTATTTGTGTTATCTCAATACAATTAAAAAACTAGTGTCAAAAGAAACGATATCAAGTTTTCAACGTCCTCCGAAACAAAATTCTATTATCTGAGAGAGTCGAATTTAACTGTGCCTAACAGGCATTTGTCTAGTAAAGAAGAATGCACATTTTCATTCTTCAGGAAAAGATACTTTTGATTTTGTGTCTTTTCAAACGCACATGGGGTGCATAAATCGAAATTTCAAGTTGTTTTATGTAGAGTTGTTTTTATCATTTCACTATAAAATTGATAAAGTATTGAATTTAGGTAAGAATACAATTTTGTTGATACAATGCACTTTATTTGACATACATTCGTTGACGCGTCACTGCTCTAGAACGTTTTAAAACAAGCAAAAGTGTCCAATTTCTCTCTGCTATCTCGCCTAGTTTATTTTAAATGCGTGTTTCTTGCAAACATGAAAAGATAATGTTTCAAAATTTTGCATAGAGGTGAGTTGACTACGGAAGAAATGATAAAACTATGTTTTAGTCGTATCAAATTGCAGTGGGTTGAGTTATCTTGCCATTTGTATGGTAAAGTTTCTTTTGGACACTAGTTTAGTTGAATACAGACAACCATGCACGAACTGCTCTTGTACTTATGACAACAGGATACACCGGTGGAACATGGTACGCTGACCACGGAGGTTCCTCATCTGTTGTGTGTCTCCCTGAAGATCCCATCTATGCAGCTCATACCACAGGTCACAACCACTTAACAAGCCATATTTATGGGGCTGAATACGAATCTTCTTACCCAGGGAACCCTTTTCAGCATCTTCTTGATAATGATATCCCATGTGTAGTCTGCGAGAGCTCAAGAAGTTCCAGTGTGATGATTCCAGGAAGGAATCAGTGTTACCCTGGATGGACTCTGGAGTACTGGGGTTATCTCATGGGTGGCGCTGCCAGGTATTCATCAGCTGATTATATCTGTGTTGATTCACAACCTGAATCTATTCCTGGAGGTCAAGCAGATGAAGATGGGCAGGTTTTCTACCTTGTTGAATCGATTTGTGGCTCCTTGCCTTGTCCACCGTATGAAGATAACTGGGAAGTTACGTGTGTTGTCTGTTCAAAATAAAAAAACGAGTGAAGTTCTACCCTATTTGTATCTGTATGTAAAAGGTTTTTCCTTCTATTCTTTTAAGTCATTGACATCATCATTCATGCAATACATCTATCTTTGCAAAAGAGGCAACACAATGAATATAAAAAAATCCCAAAACCTTTGCAGCTCATCAGTTATTATTTTCGTAAAGGAGCCCCCGGCCAATATTACATGTACATGCATCATAATAATATTGATTATAGTTGAAGTGCCATAACATGATATAGATTGCTAGTTGTGTGATAGGAAACTGGGTCGTTTCTTAAATGCTAGAAATACATATTTTGCCAGAGTATTGATTACTTATTATGATAACCTTCTTCGAAGCCTGCTCCCTAAATACTACACTTCTTATCCTACTATGAGTAAATTTCTGCAGTTGATGTCATCACGAAATAACAATATTAGCATTATATAGGGGGATATCAGACTGGATTAGGGGACATTAAGGGACAATAATTTATGCAGCGTAGCTCATGAAGATGGTAATATATGCATGACGTCACGGATCAGAGACGTCAAGCAATTATCGGACAATTGAATGCACTAACACTCATTATTCTAGTCATTATGATATTTTAGAAAACAAAGAGTAAAAAGAGACCATCAACTTTTTCTCATATCCCCAAACATTTTGATAAGCATTTGGAATTTGTGCGCCAGAGCTATCTTTAGCGACAAGTGTCATGACTCAGCGGCGAGAAGTGGGTACACTGCTGTCGGCTTATAGCTTTAGTAAAGGTTTTGACCTAGTGAATGACAAAATCCTCTCAGTGTGTAAATAAGGTTTGGCTCTAAAAAGCAGAAATTATAGAGGTCGACTCTCTTCTGTTTAATGGTATATTCTAAATGCTAAGTTACAGATCTTTCAATACAATATTCATATAAGTCAATTTCGACCTGCTTGTGCAATGTTCAATGTACAATGTGCAATATCGTAAACCGGAAATGATGTAAATAGATGGATGACGTCACAAATCAGATAAACTGATGAGATTATGACATCACATGCTTTAATCAAAATATTGTTAGTGGAATGACTTTACAAGACGATAAATGATATTATTACATTATCATTACAGACTATAATAATTTGAAGTGAATGAAACGAATGAATTCATTGATTGTGTAAATTTATATATCATTCATCAGTGACCTGAAAACAAACACAAAAGATAGCATAATGAATAGATGTACATTTATGTAAAGACTATGAATATGTATGTCTCAGGAAAAGGAGTCTAAAGTCAATTTAAAGTATACTAGATAATTTGCACTCATCCATTCACCTGACCCTGTGTGTGTAAAACAGGGCTTGACCTACATGTACTTACTGGTCAGCTCTATTCAGAGAACGTGCTTAACATAAAAGTGTGAACAATAGTGCCCACTTGACAATTCATCTCCCTCATGTAATAGATACTTGTTTGTGTTATGAAGAAACAACAAGATTTATAATGTATACAATATATATATTGAATCAAACTCCTCCTGGAATTAATGATGTAAGAAACGATGATGAAAGCATGAGCTAAGAATTAAGATTATCATTAAGAACTGCATTTAACTATATATATTTATATATATAATCCTAATGTACCTTTCTGTTAGATTATAAGTGAAATGAAGTTTATCAAAAACCTTTTTATTTTGTGTGTACATGATACACTTTAGGTCTGATGTGATTCTTAAAATATATGAAATAAAATATTATCTTTTCTTTCATTCCAGGTTGTCATTGAACTGATCTGAGCTTAGCCAATATTTTATAATTCTAACATGAACGTGGAGAGAAAATCTACCTAGCTCGCCTCGAGCTACTAAATTTTGCGTAGTTCTACCCAGATGCAAAATATCTTTACAAAACTTATCATAGATCCGAACAGATCAGAAGATGGATGAACTCCCCAATCTTCTGTACCATACAGAAGCATCGTAAAACTTTGACATAAAAAATATGCAATAAACTTTAAATGGAAGATTTATACAATTAAACAGATTAGAGCGAATAATTCTGAAAACTTTCAAAGCCAGCTCTGAAAGAATCTTCTGGGAAATATACCATGAACCTAAACTGGAAAAGTAAAACACCAAGACATTTATAAGAACTAACAATATCCAGCTGACCACCACGAAAGTAAAACTTAACATATTTCCGGTCTTTCTAAATACCATTACTTTAGTTTTCTCAACATTAACCTTAATCTGCCATTTATTACAATATCTACTTAATTTATCTCACCTCTGACCTACGACCGTGTTGTCTACAATCGCCCTATCATCTGCAAATAAAAGCATGAAGATCTGAAGAACTCCTATCTCTATACATCTCTGGTTATCCTCTCCCAAGTAATCAATGATACCATTAGCATATAGAGAAAAGAGGCTGACAGCCCTGTCGGACACCACACATACAATAAAAAAGGAAGTGAAACCTTCATTTAATAAAACACATGATTTAACATTTGAATACATTTTTTTATCAATCTCAACACCCTACCATGGATCTTAGACTGCCACAATTTAAACATCAACCCATTTCTAAAGACTGAACCAAAAGCTGCCTTTATATCTATAAAAGCACAGGAAACTCTACCCTTGTGAAGCTCAAGATATTTCGAAATTACAGTGTTTAATATAGACATATTATCAGTAGTTTGGAATCTTTGTCTATAACCAGACAGTTATGGAGGATTTACCCAATTGTTGTTTTGACGCCAATTTCCATGGGCAAGGGACTCTACCCCTGAACTAAGAGGTTCGAAAAACCTCAAGTTGAAATTGGGCAATTGTGCGTTTGTTATACTCGCAAAACGATCCACAGAATGTGGACCCCACACCCTGTCGAGATAATTTAAAAGTGTTGGATGTAGCATCAAATTTGATTTGTCTACTAGTCTGCTGAGTCTGTCTGCACTTTGATTCTGACACCCGGCCAAGTGCTTGCATGTCAAATTCCACACTCTTCTACCTCTGCCCATACTGCAACGGCATTGCGCACAAGATATGGGTTAGGACCTCCCTTATTCTGAATGTATGCAAGTGCAGTAATATTATCTGAAAAAATTTGGATATGCTTGCTTCCCAATAGAGGCTTGAAAGCTTTACTACCCATCAAATTAGCATTCAACTCACGCTTGTTGAATGATAATTGTGAAACTCTACTATTCCATTCACCAGAGGTATACTTTCCCTCAAATACTGCTCCCATCAAATATGTGAAGCATCTGTACACAACTGTCCCTCTATAGGACGCTCAAAAACAACCTTATCATTCCAGTCATCAATTGAATTTAGCCACCAATCAAGCTCTTCACTCGCTAGCCTAGTAAGTGTGACAAGACTATCCCAGGAATCCCGGCAAGCTATAATGCGATACACTTCACGCAGGAGTGACGACCCAAGCGACTGATATACACAAACCTGCTACTCTAACAAGAACACGAACCTTGCAAACCGTTTTCTTTAGAAGGCGGCCAATAGACCTTTTTTATCTTATGAACCCTTTCACTTGCAGCCTTTATGAAAGGAAACCCAGAATCAGAAGAAGACACCTGGTAACCTAGATATCTAACAGACGTACAGGGTATTAAACAGGATTTGGCATAATTTATATTGATACCTAGATCTTCAAAACAGTTTATGAGTGACTCAGTGTGATCTAATATAAGTCTGCTTTCAGCACATACAATGAAATCATCAACATATGCAGATACTCTAACACCTAGACCTCTCAGGTAAGCAACAATTGGTCTGATTAATTTACAAAAATACATAGGACTCCAGGACAAACCAAATGGTAAAACACACCGTCTATAGTATACATCATCAAACTTGAATGCAAGATAATCTCTGTCCTCAACATTCATAGGTACATGATAAAAACCATCTTTAATGTCTAAAGTAACCGGCTGATCACCTGGTTTAATAATAACTTGAGCTTTTATAATGACTGTTAATAACACGAAAATCAGTGATAAGTCTCAACTTTCCAGAACGTTTTGGAACACAACCGAGAGGTGATACTTAATCGGGTTTATACCCGCCCTGTTCAATATAACCTGCGTCGAACAAACAATCAATCTCTACACACACAAATCGTTGTTTTTGTGAAAATTGATTATTATCAAACTCAATAGTACAGGTTCAAGTATGGGCACTCTTATACCATTGTTTTCCTCTGTAGAATACTGTACGATGCACCGATCCTCTGCCAAGCTGAAAGCGCCTCAGAAACATGGCGACACATCGATGATCATGGGGGCGGCCATACTTGTTTTCACTCTTGATCACGTGACTCACCGGTGTTGTGCTGTCACTGTCTCCTATGAAATCAGCGCCCCAAAAACTGGGAGAAAATGTCCTTACGTCCCCTGAAAGATCCACGTCCTCAGTTTCCAAAACCTCGTGAACATTGTGGCCTGTAATTTCTCTTAAAGCTGAACTGGTTTTACTCTTTTTTTGACAATAAAATTAAGTTTCTTTTCACGTGCCTGTATAAAGACAAATGACTCGTATGGATATATAAAAGAAGCAAATGAAGTAATAAACTTGCTTCAATGCTTGACGGCTGGACATTCAAGGATATTTATAGCATGTGATGATGTTATCGGAATGTGGCCCATTTCAAGGTCAAGGTATATATCATGTCATGTTTAAACAAGGACCGAAGATAGCTCAAACGATGATGTCTGTTCCGGAAAATACGCAGCAGTTCTTGTTGTTCACCTTGTACCAAGAAATAAAACTGCCTTTTGACTCCTTTAATTGCAACTCCTGAAGTATTTTCTGTTAAATTATCTACAATTGTTATAATGAAATTATCCACTTTCAGAAAACTCTTATAAGACGTTACATTTCGACAATTTCGACTATATAATACTTGTATGTTCATAATCTGATAACAAATTATAAAGCATTGTTTTCACAGAATCGTGACAGCCAATCCTTAAAGATAGACACATGTGCTGTCTCAGAGAGAGAGAGAGAGAGAGAGATATCTATATTAGGAACTGTAACAGTGTAGTTATACAGAATCAGGACGCTCTGCATGATGAACACGTCATTAGCTCTCCTCGCTTCTCTGTGTCTCTATGCCATTAATGGGCTGATTATGCCCATGACTAAAACTGACGGAAGTTTGGATGTTTCTAGTCTCTTGAGTCACATCGCTCGGTTGGAACAATCACTCGAGGACAAGGCCTCTGTAGCTGATGTGTCGAAATTGGTAAATGATCTTCAAAAAGCTAAAGGTAGAGTATAAGATTAAATCATATTATTTGTTCACTGTTTACGACTTTGTACAGCATATGATTTTTTTATTTTTCAACTAGTATCTGTGGTTATTGTCCTATTTTTCTGTTAGTACAATGACTCGATTTAAACTTAAATGTTGGTTGTGATCATATTGCTCGCACAAGCTCTGCAAATGTCATTGTTAATTCTTTTTCAAAGGTAATTCCCAAGATCTAAGTAAAACTCTTCAGCAAAAGATAGTTATCAACTTTTGAATAGAAATCGTGAAAAGATGTAGTATTAAAAATTGATAGTAAGTATATCATTTAAAGCACATTATCACTTTTTTTGTATTTAAACTTGAAAATAACAAATGTTGACACATCATGTAAAATATGATAAAAGGTGAACATCAATGTAAAACAAATGCTCACAATGGATCACGCTCATCACATTGTAGAAAGAACACTCACAAACCACAAAAGCGTTTAAAACTTTTGAAAGTTGAAATTTGTTGATACACTTAAATGACTTTTTTTAACCTTCTACGAGTTTCGTCATTTAATGAGAGTCTCGTTAATTGAGTGACAACTTTCTTTTTCAATGAATTTGGAAAAAGCCTTCTATATTCTCAATTCTTAAAGTTGGTAATATATGAATCAACTGTAAGTACAAATTTAGTTCCCTGATATAGACTTATTTGACTATAACGTTAGAAAACCAATATATGAACAGATGAATGTGATTGGGATTAATTTGTTTTAGTTCCAAATAAATATCCAGAAACATTCAAGAGTTCAATTTTACTATAAAAAACACCAAACTTCTAATCATAAATTATTTGATTTCCTTTCAACTGCTTTTTGAAACCCCTTTGAATTATATCGTATTTATTTATATCAGGAGGATCAACATTCACCAGATGGGGCAGAACGTCCTGTCCAGATGACAGTGCTAAAGTTTATAAAGGTAATTGGATATTCTCTTCATATGGTGCCAAATCTTCTGAATATCTATTTCCCTATAATGAAATAAAATACTTAATGCTGCATATATACCACAAAATAAGATTAAGTTAAATATATCACTGAAATTTCATGTGATAAGATAATTATTACAACGTATTGCAGGTTCAGCGTATTCTTAACCGTAAAAACTGCTACGAGACAAGTCACTTGTTGCTTTTATTCACGAACAAAATACATGTTATCAGTAAAAATTCATGATAAATCAATCCACGAGTAGGGAAATGATACTAAAATCGTTTCTTCTGAAGACAAATAAATTAAAAATATGAAAAATATCTTTTCACCTAGTGGAAAATGTGCCTTAAAGGGGCAGTATCACGTTTTTTTTGAAAATATTACATTTCAAAATTTTCACTGAAAATTGTACGTCAATGTCTCAAAAATATCATAACAGAAATCAATCATCCATGGTCAGAGGACAAAGTAGAAAGATTTAAAAAATTATAAAATCCATTGGCGGCCATTTTGTGTGAACACCTTTAATTCATTTTGTGTAGGAAAAAGAAATCACATAGCTAAACTTTACATTATATGTCTGAGTTATTACTGCTTCTTTTAGTTTAATTCATGTCTTTCCATTGGAGCCATTCATTTTCATTTTCCTGACATCACCTTATAATCCCCCTAAAAACGTGCTGCTGTCCCTTTAAGGTAGCTGCCACTATTATATCTCCTTAAATAGGCGAGATAGACGAAGGAAGTCCTTTTAGCATATCTTACATGTATGACATCGTATCATTCTAAATAAATTTGGATCAACAGGTTTTATATTTGGTCATACTGTTGATCTAAAATTGACCGGTAAGGCGGGACATCCAGCTGAACTCTGAAATCAGCCGCTCGGCCAATCAGAAAAGATACCCTAGGCTGGTCGAAGTTCAACACTTCTTTTGGTTATAATGTATTTGATAATCAGAATATGTCAGTGAAAGTCGTCATCTACTAAGGGAATATTGTTGAAACAACAATACAACTAGAAATTGCCTCATCTGATAAGGGTTGTGTCGATAAGGTAATTGATAAAAGTCATTTAAAAGTAGATGTTACAAAACAACCTTTTCCAGGTGTATCCATACAGAAACACAACCTGTAGACGATATGCTATATGTTCCTGTATCAATAGGGTATACTGGTGAAACATATTATTTGTCTCATCTGTGTTGTAATACTAGGATACACCGGTGGAACATGGTACGCTGACAAAGGAGGTTCCTCATCAGTAGTGTGTCTCCCTGAAGATCCCATCTATGCAGCTCACACCACAGGTCACCATAATGGTAGTCATATCTATGGTTCCGAATATGAAACAAACTACAATGGAAATCCCTTTCAAAGTCTATACCAAGATGATATCCCATGTGTAGTCTGTGAGAGCTCCAGAAGTTCCAATGTGATGATTCCAGGAAGGAATGAGTGTTACCCTGGATGGACTATGGATTACTGGGGTTATCTCATGGGTGGCTATAGTCAATATGCTTCAGTTGAATATATCTGTGTTGATTCACAACCTGAAGCTATTGTTGGAGGTAAAGGAGATGAAAATGGTCAGATTTTCTATCCAGTGGAGTCGAGATGTGGTTCTCTGCCATGTCCACCCTATCACGATTATTGGGAATTGTCCTGTGTTGTCTGTTCAAAATAAACACTACAACAGGCTTAGAAATATCTGTTATTTGTCAACCGGACAGGCGTTCTAACTAGTGGAACCAAAATGTGGCACTCTACCTTGTGTACCAGATGAAAATAAGTGTGAACTGGCATATGTTGTCTGTTCAAAATAATACATTGGGATTGACTAAACAGTATTTCGTGAAAATTAGCGCTCGTTTTAAATTACTTTTATAGATTGATTTATTTACTTCAGATATAAATGTTTTAAACGTTTATCCAAACCGTATGTCTTGTAGACAGATCGAGAATCGTGTTGTTTTAACATCATAGACCTAATGTTACTGACTGTTGAATGAAGCACTTTAACATGAAGATACATGTATAATTTTGAGGAAAGTATTGCAATTTTTTTCCTTGAATTCTTCCATCGTGTTTCAACAAATCTGATCATATTCCGGTCTCAAGTATGGATTTAGAGGTCTTCTGCAAAATGACCAAAACAGCTTTAAGTCTTCTTCTATGTTTTGCAGAAACCATTTTTGCTCATAAACATAACATCAAAAAAGCTCTAGTTTGTTATTTCTGTGTCCTTAAAAGCCATAAAATGTCAACATTCATTGCTACTGACTGGATATTGCTATTTGCTAGAATGCACACGAGAATGACACTATAATCGTTCGATTAGGAACTTCATTGCTCATGTGACACACTCTGCGCAAAACGAACACAGCCTGGTGTCAATTGAAAGGATTCTCTTTTCAGAAATATTCCTGATGAAAGAATAACACAAGAGCTTGCTTGGTCATAAACATTATGTCTATGCTTAACTAAGCCATATGAACAAACAAACGGAAACAATGTCAAAGTAACAGTTAGCAACAATGCATGTCATTGCCCGATAAGGTCATGGTGAACAGGTGTTGATATTATAACATCTTCTTATGCAAACTAGACATTGTTTGTCTATATTTATACCCTCTTCGTGATTGTTCTTCTGTCATTCACACCTGTAGTCTTTGTTTATTGTCTTAGCAGAACAAAGATACATTCAATAGGCCCGGTCTATGGCTGCATACCTTTAATTGCTTATGTTAACTCTTACAGTCGAATTGATTTGCATGATAAGGTCATTGACGCACTATACAGCACAAGTTACAACTGTATGGTCAACGTCACATTTATGTGTCCCTGAACCAGAGGCACAGGCATTCTAATGAGAATTATTTAACATAAACTAAAGAAATCAATTCCAATTCAATTGTTTCTCATATCTTGCGTTAACCATAACATTTAACCATCAACTTGATTCAATGTGATTTGAGCACTCACATTTGTGTTTAGGAAACACTCTAAGACGTTATGTGAGAGATAGACGGAGAGAAATGAGAGAGGAGGAGGGAGAGGGCGAAAGAAAGTGTTAAATAGAAAAAGTTTAAAAAAAAATTCAATTTGCAATCTTTGAGACATTCCCAACATACAATTGTGTAATAAATCGTAGCTTACAGCAAAAGGTTAAAATACTATCAATTCCAACAATTGAATTTGCAATTTGAAACATCCCTTAAAGAAAACTCTGGTGTCGTAACTTGTCCAGAAAATTGTTGATGAGTACATTAAGACGTGGGTGATTGTAGTGTAAAGTATAATGATTGGCTCATGTCAACCTAAACACGTGATGGGACTTAACGAGGGTCAGAGTAGTTATGTAACAGCACAAAGGTAAGCAATTTGACTACAGACAGAAAACGTTCTATCTGTCTATCTGTCAGACTGACATGGAACTACACATACAGAGACCAACATTGTCACTGAGACAGAATGAACATCCTTCGATTTTTTTAAAGAAATGATATCATTTCATGTCATAGCACCAACAACTTGATTCAATGTTTATTGAGTACTCGCATTTGTGAGTAGTAGGATAACACCATAATATGATCTTAGTTCTTTTCTTAATTTAACAACGTATCCATACTATATAAAGTCGCGAAACAGGAAAGGGATTCAAATCATCTCAATTTCTGAAATGCATTTGTGCAATCGTTGAGACATCCCCCATAGGAATGTTTAGTGTTGTATCGTGATCAGATAATTGTTTATGAGAACATTAAGACATGAGTTATTGTAGTGTAAATTATAATGGTTAGTTTGAGTCAAACTGTACACGTGATATGACTTAACGAGGCCCAGGGTAGTTATGTAATAGCACATAGGTAACCATTTGACTTCAGAGAGAAAACATTTTATCCGTCTATCGGTATTTCTGTGTCTGTATGACATGGAATAACACAGACAGAAGCCGACAACGACACTTTGATCTTCTCACACTCATATTCAAATGCTAATTTCAAAGACGATGCTAAATGATCCAATTGGACGGCCTTCAGATTAGGGTGTTGTAACGAGATTACCTATGACTAGAATTTAAGTAACTAATGTCTTCAATATTTGCTAGAAAAACAAAGGATTATTTTATGTATAAACTCATACTATATACACACCTTTTCAATCCGAATGTTTTTTTATTAGTACCATAGGCAGCAGAGGTTGTTTTCATTAAGAATATTTTCTAAAACTGTTATTATCTTTATTACATAATTATTTACACTTATTTGATACAAGGACAGTTTGGATAAGTACATGTATTACAAAACTAAAATATTTCTGACAATTAGTTGAATGTAAAGCATAATTTCTCAAGAATATTTTTACAAACAAAACATTATAGCAAATCCATGTATGTTGCACAATGAACTGCACTTGCAAAATTTACTACGAGAATGTACTTGGATATCTGGTTGAAGAGAAGACGAGATTTAGGAATCAAAATTGATTACTTTACATTTTCTTACACTTCATAACATATTTGTTAGTAATAAATTACAACATTTTACAGTAGGGTGGCCAGAAACCTTTTCCACAACACCTAATTGGTTGAGAGTTAAATGATTTGAAAATTAAATTAACATGTGTCTGATTTTATCCGTTTAGATAACTAACACAATACCTATAAACATTCAGCTCCCGAGCCTACGCCTCTTGGGAATTTTGAGTTAATTTAATCTCTGGTTGAATTTCCAAACTGAAAAGAAAGGTTGTATGAATAATATAACTAACAAATCCTACACGCAAGTGACTGAAGCGTTTTCGCAATGTAGGCCACGTTCTAACGTCAGCTGTTCAAAGGGAGACAACTCTAAATTCCTCGCGACTTCGATCTATTTTTTGCGTTCGTTGCCTATGGTTCCATGTTCAAGTCGCTTGACGACGGGCTGCTACAGGTTTTTGCCCATGACGACGGGCTGATACAGGTTAACTGCCCCGCGGGTTGACACAGGGTGCTTGACGAAGGGTGTATTGTGCATTCAAAATCTCTGTATTTATAAGCAAGTATATGATAAATCTGTGTATCTTAGTTAAAGGATAATGCAATTAATGGTATTGCTCGACTCAAACGTCAACACACAGTCACCAACTCAAGAAACCTGCATATGAAAACAGTCGTCCAAACAAGTGTTAGTGTTTGCATGTTTCACTCCTTTTACAAAAACAACATTCAAATTGGTTATAAAAGGTTTCCTTTTTTAAACAAGTGATATGATTAAAACTTATTAAAATGCAAAAATAAATGACAAGGCAATGTGCACTTGGCACACGACATCATCTGAATGTGACCCCTTTCTAGGTCAAGTTATTCAGTTTTAAAATCTTGTGTAAACAGTAGAGGATGATTAGTTGATAAGAGTGTGATGCATAATTAACTTTTTGATAATAAAGTAATAGATAGAACTCAAGGAATTTATAACATGAACTAATGCATTAATAATTTATATAAATTAAACGTCAACACAACAGTCAGCTGCTCAAGAAAGCTACTTACGACAATTTGTCGTTCAAAACCAGAAATGTTTGAATTTTGAATATTTGAATGTCTGCAAATGTTTTATTCCTTTTAGTTAAACAAATCAAAATTGGTTGAAAACTATTTCCATTTTTAAAAAATTTATATGATTAAAACTTGTCAAGGCATTGTGACACATGGCATCTTCTGGATGTGACCTCTTTCTAGGTCAAGTTATTCAGCTTCAAAATCTTGTGTAAACATCAATTAATTAATTGATTAATTAATAAGAGTGACATGAATAAGTAACTTTTTGATAATAAAATAATAGATAGAACTCAGGGAATGGGAGGTACACGTCTTCTAAAGAGGGCTAAAGACAGATTTTTGTTCAGGTAATAAACTCATCAAGCATTCCTGTAATGTTAAATTTGCTCTCTAGCCTACTATGAGAGAAGGCAATAGTCCAATCAGAAAGTAACTGGAGGTTGCTAGCAATCGCCTGTAGATGCGCTGATATCAGTACAGGAATTTCAAGGGTCCACAGCAAGGCATAAAACTGACAACTGAGAAACTGGCGAAGGAAGATGCCATCCCATGGGTAAAGATACCAACAATTCTCTCACCTCTTTATTTGGGCAATTATTTATTAGGTACACGTCGTCATCTTTTTCTAAAGAGGGGTTAAGACAGCTCAAACTACGATTTTTGTTCAGGTAATAAAATCATCAAGCGTTCATGTTCCTCACCTGGTACTACGAAAATAGATAGAAAAGTGTTTTGACTTCTGTCAATTATAACTCTTGAAAATAGTTTGATCCTGTTATATTATCTATGCTTATGATAATGTATTCTACTTTTCACAACTGATTAAACAGATTGTACATGTTAAGTTTTCTCAATTCCAAGAATTATATAATTATTGTATGTGCATAGTCTGATAACAAATTATATAGCACTGCTTTCACAGAATCGTGCCAGCCAATCCTTAAAGATAAACACATGTGCTGTCTCAGACAACAGCTATCTCTATATTAGGAACTGTAACAGTGTAGTAATACAGAATCAGGACGCTCTGCATGATGAACACGTCATTAGCTCTTCTGGCTTCTCTGTGTCTCTTTGCCATTAATGGGCTGATTCTGCCCATGACTAAAACTGACGGAAGTTTGGATGTTTCTAGTCTCTTGAGTCACATCGCTCGGTTGGAACAATCACTCGAGAACAAGGCCTCTGTAGCGGATGTGTCGAAATTGGAAAATGATCTTCAAAAAGCTAAAGGTAGAGTATAAGATTAAATCATATTATTTGTTCACTGTATACGACTTTGTACAGCATATGATTTTTTTATTTTTCAACTAGTATCTGTGGTTATTGTCCTATTTTTCTGTTAGTACAATGACTCGATTTAAACTTAAACGTTGGTTGTGATCATATGGCTCGCACAAGCTCTGCAAATGTCATTGTTAATTCTTTTTCAAAGGTAATTCCAAAGATCTAAGTAAAACTCTTCAGCAAAAGATAGTTATCAACTTTTGAATAGAAATCGTGAAAAGATGTAGTATTAAAATTGATAGTAAGTATATCATTTAAAGCACATTATCACTTTTTTGTATTTAAACTTGAAAATAACAAATGTTGACACATTATGTAAAATATGATAAAAGGTGAAAATCACGAGACTTTGTCATTTGTGTAAAGTCACGTGACACAAATGTAAAACAAATGCTCACAATGGATCATGATCATCAACATTGTAGAAAGAACACTCACAAACCACAAAAGCGTTTAAAACTTTTGAAAGTTGAAATTTGTTGATACACTTAAATGACTTTTTTTTAACCTTCTACGAGTTTCGTCATTTAATGAGAGTCTGTTTAATTGAGTGACAACATTCTTTTTCAATGAATTTGGAAAAGCCTTCTATATTCTCAATTCTTGAAGTTGGTAATATAAGAATCAACTGTAAGTACAAATTTAGTTCCTTGATAAAGAGACAAAACTTATTTGACTATAACGTTAGAAAACCAATATATGAACAGATGAATGTGATTGGTATTAATTTGTTCATGTTCCAAATAAATATCCAGAAACATTCAAGAGTTAAACGTTCAATTTTACTTTAAAAAACACCAAACTTCTCATCATAAATTATTTAATTTCCTTTCAACTGCTTTTTGAAACCCCTTTGATTTAGATAGTATTTATTTATATCAGGAGGATCAACATTCACCAGATGGGGCAGAACGTCCTGTCCAGATGACAGTACTAAAGTTTATAAAGGTAATTGGATATTCTCTTCATATGATGCCAAAAGTTCTGAATATCTATTTCCCTATAATGATATAAAATACTAAATGCTGCATATATTCCACAAAATTAGATTGAGTTTAGAGAATAATATTCATTAAATATTTCACTGAAATTTCATGTGATAAGATAATTATTACAACGTATTGCAGGTTCAGCGTATTCTTAACCGTAAAAACTGCTACGAGACAAGTCACTTGTTGCTTTTATTCACGAACAAAATACATGTTATCAGTAAAAATTCATGATAAATCAATCCACGAGTAGGGAAATGATACTAAAATCGTTTCTTCTGAAGACAAATAAATTAAAAATATGAAAAATATCTTTTCACCTAGTGGAAAATGTGCCTTAAAGGGGCAGTAGCACGTTTTTTTTTGAAAATATTACATTTCAAAATTTTCACTGAAAATTGTACGTCAATGTCTCAAAAATATCATAACAGAAATCAATCATCCATGGTCAGAGGACAAAGTATAAAGATTAAAAAAATTATAAAATCCATTGGCAGCCATTTTGTGTGAACACCTTTAATTCATTTTGTGTAGGAAAAATAAATCACATAGCTAAACTTTACATTATATGTCTGAGTTATTACTGCTTCTTTTAGTTTAATTCATGTCTTTCCATTGGAGCCATTCATTTTCATTTTCCTGACATCACCTTATAATCCCCCTAAAAACGTGCTGCTGTCCCTTTAAAGGGGCAGTAGAACGTTTTTAGGGGGAATATAAGGTGATGTCAGGAAAATGAAAATAAATGTTTCCAATCTAAAGACAATGTATCTAAACTAAATGAAGCAATAATGAATCAAAAAAATAATATCAAGTTAAGTGATGCGATTCATTTTCTTACATAAAATGAATTAAAGGTGTTCACACAAAAATGGCAGCCAATGGATTTTATGGGAATCTTAATAATTTGTTCTCTGACTATGGATAATTGGTTTGTGTTATGAAATTTTTGACACTATCAAAGTAATACATTTAGCATTAACATACAATTATCAGTGAAAAATTGAAAATATAAAATTGTCAAAAAACGTGCTACTGCCCCTTTAAGGTAGCTGCCACTATATATCTCCTTAAATAGGCGAGATAGACGAAGGAAGTCCTTTTAGCATATCTTACATGTGTGACATTGTATCATTCTAAATAAATTTAGATCAACAGGTTTTATATTTGGTCATACTGTTGATCTAAAATTGACCGGTAAGGCGGGACATCCAGCTGAACTCTGAAATCAGCCAACGGCCAATCAGAAAAGATACCCTAGGCTGGTCGAAGTTCAACACTTCTTTTGGTTATAATGTATTTGATAATCAAAATATGTCAGTGAAAATCGTCATCTACTAAGGGAATATTGTTGAAACAACAATACAACTAGAAATTGCCTCATCTGAGGTTGTGTCGATAAGGTAATTGATAAAAGTCATTTAAAAGTAGATGTTACAAAACAACCTTTTCCAGGTGTATCCATACAGAAACACAACCTTTAGACGATATGCTATATGTTCCTGTATCAATAGGGTATACTGGTGAAACATATAATTTGTCTCATCTGTGTTGTAATACTAGGATACACCGGTGGAACATGGTACGCTGATAAAGGAGGTAACATATTTTGGTCACATTACAGCTAAATGGCATGAAATATCTTTTTTTTTATGCATTATGATTTTCGATTCGAATTTGAAATTAATGTTTATCAATGTACATACACAACTACAGGCTTAAACGTTGAGTATCAAGTGAAATGTGGTCATTTCGATAACGTGTTAGTTACCTACTACCTCTTAGACAAATAGTCTGTACATTAAGAATACTGCTAAAATCGCTAGAAATCGTATTTTCGACCTAAAACAATGCATCAAAAGGCTTGAAATGGAGCTCATATAGTTGGCTGAATCCTGTCATCGTTGCTTTGCAACTATATTTGTATTCCAATTTTGCTCATTTGTTAGAAATAACCTTAGCTGCAACTAGGAAATTTTAACTCCTCTTATAATTGTTGAGGCAAGTGAAGTAGGAACCGATCCTTAAATACCCAATTCTTGTGATTGTTTGAAACTTTGGTTTGGCAACGCATGGGTGGCGTGCATGTGAATACGTTCGTGAGACACGTAAAAGGGATAAAAACTTATTTTATCACCTATAAAACACTCCTTGATTTGCCATGATGAGAGTTAAATTTGGATTGCAACGTTTACTGAAAATATTATTTTTTTGGGGGTGCTTAACTTTTTTGGTGTGTATATAATTATGATGTATAATCCTATTATTAATGGAGTCAACATCATCGTTTAAATATATCTGATCAAAGCAAAGTGTATTCTTTTTCTTCTATATATATATATTATATCGTGTCTATCTCGTTATTGCTGTTTTTTGAAAATGCTTCGATTGTTTCAAACGATGTTCGAACATGCCAATAAAGGAAACCCATGCGGGGGACTCGACATCTTAAGAGTAAAATTATTTGATTATGCTAGGCGTTTTATATCGTATGGATATAAGGTTACACAATATCTCATTGTATTTAAAATTGGACCTCAGTATTTTGCAAAAAACAACAACTCCTTATTGCAATGTTAGGAAAAGGGGACTATATATAATTGACTTTGTGTGTACAGACTAAATAGATAGATAATGTAGATTGTGGATTGTGTAATGTCTTACTGAATAGGTAGTAACCGATGTTCTCCCAAAAGGGCCCTGATCATGTGTATAAAATGGTGTAACCATTTAAATAAAACTCAGGCTTATGCTTTCTTAATAAAATCTAAAAATGCTTTTCATTATTCCCAAAAGCACATTGTCATGTATACAATAATACAATATTTCAACATTTTGAAGTTCATGCAAATACAATCGAACACTACAAATGAATATTCAAGTTGTGTTACAATAAAGTATTTGGTATAAATAAAGATGGCCATTTCTTCTCATGTTTGTTCAGGTTACTGGTTCAAGTTGCAATAAATGTTTCTATCAGAAAATTTCCTTATAAAATAACTTTATACCTATATATTGTTGTGGGGAAAAAGTTAAATGCCCTCAACTTCTAGAAATTGTTTTAATTTCCTTTGCATACTACGCGAATTTCATTAACTTTATACCTAGCAGGACTGGGAATCTGTTGTCTAATTTTAAAAACATGAATTTATATTTGTATGCAGATACTATTACATGACTTAGAGTTTTTTTTATTAAAGATAGTTCAAAAACAATTTTTTTATATTATTTATATATTGTATATGGTTACTAATCCGAATTTCAAGATCATTCCAGAATGATTGTATTTCTCCGCAATCCCAAATAACATGAACATACTTTCATTCATCTTATTGCAAAACCAGCATCATAAATTGTCAACAAGTTTTATTTTGAATATATCATTTTCGGAGTTTAACAGCTTTAAACCCAGCCATGTAATTCATACTACTCATACAAAAATTCACATCTGGGAAGGAAGTTTGCCATACAAGGCAAACTTTAGGTATTTCAGCATTGGAAATCAATGTATAATAAAACAATCTGTAGCCTTTACAAGATTTAATAAATTCAACAAAAACAAAATAGTGGAGATAAGAATATAAAAATGGGGATATATGTTTAATGTGTAATAGCATATTTTCATGATTTTGGAATTAATTCAAAACCTAAAAGAACCAGATTCCTAAAAATAAAGGACGTGAGAGCAAAATATGAAATTTACTGGTCAACATCTAAATTGACTTATTGTCTAATCCATGGTTTTGTTTGTAGACACATAAGAATAATAATCTAGCAAGTATGGTGCCTTTTGGGTGATGAGCAAGGTTTTTTTCATATCATGAAATACAAAGGTTCATCTTTAAGCAACACAGAGGAATTTAACCGTAGTAATGTTGCAATTACACACAACAACTACTAATATCAATTATTATATTCAATAAAAAAATATAAAAAAAGGAAAAGTAAATCCCCCATGAGATTATTTGTATTTTTTGAAATAAACAAAAAAAGATACGATGAAAGAAATGAGGGATTTTTTTTTATTAGTATTATATTTATTAGTGTCATATTATTCTTCATTGTAGATAAAAATTAATTTATATCGATTTAATAATCGATTTAATATTATACAATCATAGACTGGTGATGAGATCAATACCTGTTTTTATCATATACTTGGTTATAAATACAGAGATTTTGAATGCACGATACACCCTCCGTCAAGCACCCTGTATCAGCCCGCAGGGCAGATAACCTGTGTCAGCCCGTCGTCAAGGGCAAAAACCTGTATCAGCCCGTCGTCAAGGGACTTGAACCTGGAACCCTAGGCAACGCATGCGAAAAATAGATCGAAGTCGCGAGGAATTTAGAGTTGTCTCCCTTTGTACAGCTGACGTTTTAACGTGGCCGACATCGCAAAGAAAACGCTGCAGTCACTTGTGGATTTGTCAGCTTGATACAAATTATTTTCCATTTTGGAAATTCAACCCGAGAGAAAAATGAACTCAAAAGTCGCAAGAGGCGTAGGCTCAGGAGCTTTCACTATCGGTATGTGTCAGTTCACGTTAAGCAAAATTGATACCATCAGCCACTCAGTTAATGTTATGAATTAAAGTTTTAAAATGTTACATTGATTTTTGTTGTTTCTTTTGTAAATATATATGATAAAAATAGCATGACATGGGTAATTTAATGTCACATTCTGTATCTAAAGCTCTCGGGCTGATATTGGGGTCTCGGGATGATTCAGAATGTGATATGAAATTACCCATATAATACTATCTATTTATAGACCCGAGAAAAACAATATTGACCGAGGACGACGTCCGAGGTCGATATTGTTTTCCTCGGGTCTATAAAAACAGGTATTGACCGACTTCACCAGTCTATAATTGTTTTATTATGTCTCAGTTAAAAACAAAAAAGAAATGGAAAAATACAGGTATTAGCGACATTTCGGCTCGATTGTTGGCAAGGACGGGTCAATGACGTCATGATAACCATAGCATGACGTCATGAAACAACGGTTTGACGTCATCTGCTCTATTTTTAGTAACTCAAGTCAATATCTCTTTTGGTCGGACTCAGGGTCACGAGGGTCAAGTCAATATCACTTTCTGTCAACTGTCACGTGACCTGTTCTCGACCAATCGGATTGGAAAAATGATAATTTCAATGCAAGAAATTCTTCTTATTTGGCTATCAAATCATACCCTGTGAGAAAAAATAATCAATGCCCATAAATAAAATACCATATTAAAGTGTTTACCCTCCTCACTTTAAATAGACCCCTCCTCACATGAAGAACAATAGAAGAAATTAAGCTCAAAATAACTTGAACATTTCTTAATTTAGAGAACTTAATTTGTATACACTCAACGGCAATAGAAACGCAATTTAAAATCTAATCATTTTATAAACTTAATTAACTTCTCAGGCTAAATAAACCAACAAATTATTGTTGTTTAGACATCAGCGCATATCTCCACAGGAAAATGTTCGACTAATATCATCACATGTGACATCACAACAAGGGAAAACACAGAAGGGGTGGTTTCAAGTCAGTATATTGCGTGTCCCCCTTGTGTGCTCAGACATGTCTACAACCGCATGGGCTTTGAAAGACTCTGGCATCGCCTTAAATGTTATTGGATGGTTCCCAAATGTTGTTAAAGACATCGTCCCACAAATGGTCCATGGGACTCATGTACAGCGAAATTACAGTCAAATGTCCTCCAGCCCATCAGCAAAAGGGAGATTGAACCTTGATAAACAGCGTTTATGACATTATGCCACTGTCTGATAACAATATTGGTCCTGTAATTGTCCATTGCTGTCTGTCAAGTTGGTGAGGACCTTGTCATGGAAAGGATATCAGCAGCGGATATTGTAAGCAACAAGACATCTGCATACGATTTGACCATTGATTTGACGTCTGTTTGTCCCAATCGTTCTCTTATAAGTGACATATGCCGTTCGGAATCTGTATTTTTCCAGGTGTGACAAGCGGAAAAATGGTCCTGCAAAATGATGTCACAGGTGGTGTACAAAGTCGAGGACGATCTTTGAATGTTCTAGCTGACCGACATCGATTTTTAGTCAAGAATCTGTTGGCAGATTCACATGGAAGTGTCTGAAACTCGTAAAATCCCAACAGCCCTTGGGTTCCATTCCTATGGCCTTATTCTTCTTTTCAGTTTATCAAGTGCAGCGTTTCCGCGTTTACCCAATGCTTCGTGTGAAAAATTGATCTTAATTATTAAATTGTATTTTCTGTCACCAATAATTTCTGATAAAAATAGATTAGGCAACATAATTTAGCGACTGCACCATAACTATGTATTATTATTATTGATACATGCTATTTAATTTTTAACACTCAATAGAAAATGTCTATATAAAAATTCGCGGAAATTCAAATGAAATTGGTATGTTAAAAAGATACTATTACATTAAGTTACTACTTGTGAAGGTCTCTACACACGACATGCAGTCAGTTGATGCCTGAAGTACTAGTATCGTTCATCTGAGTATTCACATACGTGACACATATATTTGATTATCATACCTGAAATCGCTGACATGTGTTGTATCCCTCCTAGACCGATGTTATTCTTGAATTTACGACTGTCAAAACTTCGCTCGCCATGCTGTTTGATTACGTTAGCGACACTTCCGGTACGTAAATTTCGACGGGCCACCTAGTGGATTAGTTCATCGGGGTACCCCATTGTTACAATTTACATTATACCTTGTAAAATTTCTACCGAACGAGCCCCCAATGTCATAGTTACATGTATATGAACCTGATTGAGCACGACCAATCTTCACACAAGAAAAATGAAACACACAGTTTAAGCACAACACCAAGGTATCTGGCCACAATGACATCAGTTCATAACATCAAATGTAGATACTGACATCAAGTCACGGTAGACAATCACAGAACATCAGCAGATCGCCACAGGTTGCCTTCTACAGCAAGATTTAGACAGTACAGCTCAAAGTTCAGTTCTACCATTCTAAAATCAATCAAAATTATTCCGAACAGTATACTTTACTCAAGCAATAAAGTATCATATTTCACCAAATTGCATCTAATTACAACAACATTTACAAACAAAACATCCATTTGGTCATTTATAGCACATTTCATCAATTGCATCTTTCAATAGATGAAATATTAACAAAGTTCACATCATGACAACTACAAATACAAGAAACAATAAAAACACTCACTGTACCCTATGACCTCACAATGGCAAATGCACTGACTCACACGCACTCAGTCACCTTTATAGTTGTTCGGCGTGCTAAGCACACAACTCTCTGGGTAAGTTGTTTGCTTGCTCTCGGCTAAATCTGAGTTTTACTTGAGATACATGAAAACGTAACCATTAAATGAAACCAACCTGACACTGTCTATCAAATCTAGATAAGGTTCAAATATGGCTAAGATGTATATCAACAACTGTTAACCATTTTTCCAACTTACAAAGTAAAGGCAAGCTCTCGAGTTTAATGCAATGCTCATTGGTCTTTGTCTTGTTTTAATTGGGTACACCGGTGGAACATGGCTTGGGGACAAAGGAGGTTCCTCATCAGTAGTGTGTCTCCCTGAAGATCCGATCTATGCAGCTCACACCACAGGTCACCATGATGTTAGTCATATTTTTGGATCTGAATATCAAATTGAATACGCAGGAAATCCCTTCCAGCATCTATACCAAGATGATATCCCTTGTGTAGTCTGCGAGAGCTCCAGAAGTTCCAGTGTGATGATTCCAGGAAGGAATCAGTGTTACCCTGGATGGACTCTGGAGTACTGGGGTTATCTAATGGGTGGCGGTCCCGGTTATGCTTCAGCTGATTATATCTGTGTTGATTCACAAGCTGAAGCTGTTCCTGGAGGTCAAGCAAATGAAAACGGACAGGTTTTCTATCCGGTGGAATCGAGATGTGGTTCTCTGCCATGTCCACCCTATCACGATTACTGGGAACTGTCCTGTGTTGTCTGTTCAAAATAAATACTACAACATGCTTAGAAATATCTGTTTATTTATCAACCACACAGGCGTTCTAACTAGTGGAACCAAGATGTGTACCACATGAAAATAAGTGTGAACTGGCATATGTCGTCTGTTCAAAATATTGAAGTAGAATTGACTAAACAGTAGTTCGTGAAAATGGACGCTCTTTTGAAATTACCTTTATAGATTAATTTATTTACTTAAAATATAAATGTTTTAAAAGTTTATCCAAACCGTAAGTCTTGTAGATAAATTGACAATCGTGTTAATTTAACATCATAGACCTACTGTTATTGACTGTTGAATGAAGGACTTTAACATGAAGATACAAGTATCATTTCGAGGAAAGTATTGCAACACAACCTTTCTAGATTTCTTCCATCGTGTTTCAACAAATTTGATCATATTTCGATCTACAATATATATTCAGAGGTCTTCTGCAAAATGACGAAAACAGTTTTTAGTCTTCTTCCATGTTTTGCAGAAACCATTTTTGCTCATTAACATAACATCAAATACTGCTCTAGTTTCTTATGTCTGTGTCCTTAAAATCCATAAAAGGTCAACATTCATTGCTTCTGACTGGACATTGATCTTTGCTAGAATGCACACGAGAGTGACACTATAGTCGTTCGATTAGAAATTGCATTGCTAATGTGACACACTCTGTGCAAAACGAACGCAGCCTGGTGTCAATGGATAGGGTTCTCTTTTTAGAAATATACCTGATTAAACAATTACACAAGAGCTTGCTTGGTCATAAAGATGAGTATGCTTATCTAAACCATATGAACAAACAAACGGAAACAATGTCAACGTAACAGTAAGCAACAATGCTTGTCATTGCCCGATAAGGTCATGGTGAACAGGTGTTGATATTATAACATCTTCTTATGCAAACTATACATTGTTTGTCTATATTTATACCCTCTTCGTGATTGTTCTTATGTCATTCACACCTGTAGTTTTTATTTATTGTCTTAGCAGAACAAAGATACATACAATAGGCTCGGTCAATGGCTGCATACCTTTAATTGCGTATGTTAACTCTTACAGTCGAATTGATTTGCATGATAAGGTCATTGACGCATTATACAGCACAAGTTACAACTGTATGGTCAACTTCACATTTATGTATCCCTGAACCAGAGGCACAGGCATTCTAATGAGAATTATTTAACATAAACTCAAGAAATCGATTCCAATTCAATTGTTTGTCATATCTTGCGTTAACTATAACATTTAACCATCAACTTGATTCAATGTGATTTGAGCACTCACATTTGTGTGTAGGAAACACTTTAACCCATTCGTAGCGTTATCTAATTTTGTTCAAATTATTAATTCTAAGACGTTATGTGAGAGATAGAGGGAGAGAAAGAGAGAGGAGGAGGGAGAGGGAGAAAGAAATTGTTAAATAGAAAAAGTAAAAAAAAAAATTCAATTTGCAATCTTTGAGACATTCCCAACATACAATTGTGTAATAAATCGTAGCTTACAGCAAAAGGTTAAAATACTATCAATTCCAACAATTGAATTTGCAATTTGAAACATCCCTTAAAGAAAACTGTGGTGTAGTAACTTGTCCAGAAAATTGTTGATGAGTACATTAAGACGTGGGTAATTGTAGTGTAAAGTATAATGGTTGGCTCATGTCAACCTAAACACGTGATGGGACTTAACGAGGGTCAGAGTAGTTATGTAACAGCACAAAGGTAAGCAATTTGACTACAGACAGAAAACGTTCTATCTGTCTATCTGTCAGACTGACATGGAACTACACAGACAGAGACCAACATTGTCACTGAGACAGAATGAACATCCTTCGATTTTTTTAAAGAAATGATATCATTTCATGTCATAGCACCAACAACTTGATTCAATGTTCTTTGAGTACTTGTGAGTAGTAGGATAACATCATAATACGATCTTAGTTCTTTTCTCAATTTAACAACGTATCCATACTATATAAAGTCGCGAAACAGGAAAGGGATTCAAATCATCTCAATTTCAAGCATTTTTGAGACATTCCCTATAGGAATGTTTAGTGTTGTATCGTGATCAGACAATTGTTGATGAGAACATTGAGATATGAGTAATGGTAGTGTAAATTATAATGGTTCGCTTGAGTCAAACTGTACATGTGATATGACTTAACGAGGCGCAGGGTAGTTATGTAATAGCACATAGGTAACCATTTGACTTCAGAGAGAAAACATTTTATCCGTCTATCGGTATTTCTGTGTCTATATGACATGAAACAACACAGACAGAAGCCGACAACGACAGTTTGATCTTCTCACACTTATATTCAAATGCTAATTTCAAAGACGATGCTAAATGATCCAATTGGACGGCCTTCAGATTAGGGTGTTGTAACGAGATTACCTATGACTAGAATTTAAGTAACTAATGTCTTCAATATTTGCTAGAAAAACAAAGGATTATTTTATGTACTATATGTATGTACTATATACACACCTTTTCAATCCGAATGTTTTTTTATTAGTACCATAGGCAGCAGAGGTTGTTTTCATTAAGAATATTTTCTAAAACTGTTATTATCTTTATTACATAATTATTTACACTTATTTGATACAAGGACAGTTTGGATAAGTACATGTATAACAAAACTAAAATATTTCTGACAAAGTAGTTGTATGTTAAGCATATTTACTCAAGAATATTTGTACAAGCAAAACATTATAGCAAATCCATGTATGTTGCACAATGAACTGCAACTGCAAAATTTACTACGAGAATGTACTTGGATATCTGGTTGCAGAGAAGACGAGATTTAGGAATCAAAATTGATTACTTTACATTTTCTTACACTTCATAACACATTTGTTAGTAATAAATTACAACATTTTACAGTAGGGTGGCCAGAAACCTTTTCCACAACACCTAATTGGTTGAGAGTTAAAGGATTTGAAAATTAAATTAACATGTGTCTGATTTTATCCGTTTAGATAACTAACACAATACCTATAAACATTAAGCTCCCGCGCCTACGCCTCTTGGGAATTTTGAGTTCATTTAATCTCTGGTTAAATTTCCAAACTGAAAAGAAAGGTTGTATAAATAATATAACTAACAAATCCCACCCGCAAGTGACTGCAGCGTTTTCGCAATGTCGGCAAAGTTCTAACGTCAGCTGTACAAAGGGAGACAACTCTAAATTCCTCGCGACTTCGATCTATTTTTTGCGTTCGTTGCCTATGGTTCCATGTTCAAGTCGCTTGACGACGGGCTGATACAGGTTTTTGCCCATGATGATGGGCTTAAACAGGTTATCTGCCCCGCGGGTTGACACAGGGTGCTTGACGAAGGGTGTATCGTGCATTCAAAATCTCTGTATTTATAAGCAAGTATATGATAAATCTGTGTATTTTAGTAAAAAGATAATGCAATTAATGGTATTGCTCGACTCAAACGTCAACACACAGTCACCTGCTCAAGAAACCTGCATATGAAAAAAGTCGTTCAAACAAGAAATGTTTGGATTTTTGAGTGTCTGCATGTTTCACTCCTTTTACAAAAACAACATTAAAATTGGTTAAAAAATGTTTCCTTTTTTTAAACTAGTGATATGATTAAAACTAATTAAAATGCAAAAATAAATGACAAGGCAATGTGCACTTGGCACACGACATCATCTGAATGTGACCCCTTTCTAGGTCAAGTTATTCAGTTTTAAAATCTTGTTTAAACAGTATAGGATAATTAGTTGATAAGAGTGGCATGCATAATTAACTTTTTGATAATACCCTAAAAGATAAAACTCAGGGAACAGGAGGTACACGTCTTCTAATGAGGGCTAAAGACAGATTTTTGTTCAGGTAACAAACTCATCAAGCAATCCTGTAATGTTAAATTTGCTCTCGAGCCTACTATGAGAGAAGGCAATAGTCCAATCAGAAAGTAACTGGAGGTTCCTAGCAATCGCCTGTAGATGCGCTGATATCAGTAAACGAAACTCAAGGGTCCACAGCAAGGCATAAAACTGACAGCTGAGAAACTGGCGTTTAAGGCGTTGCGTAGGAAGATGCCATCTCAAGGTTAAAGATACCAACAATTCTCTCACCTCTTTATTTGGGCAATTATTTATGAGGTTCACGTCGTCATCTTCTAAAGAGGGGTTAAGACAGCTCAAACTAAAATTTGTGTTCAGGTAATAAAATCATCAACGTTCGGGTTCCTCGACTGGTACTACGAAAATATATAGAACAGTGTTTTGACTTCTGTCAATTATTACTCTTGAAAATAATTTCTAAGTATGATCCTGTTATATTATCTATGCTTACGATAATGTATTCTACTTTTCATAACTGATTAAACAGATTGTACATGTTAAGTTTTCTCAATTCCAAGTATTATATAATTATTGTATGTGCATAGTCTGATAACAAATTATATAGCACTGCTTTCACAGAATCGTGCCAGCCAATCCTTAAAGATAAACACATGTGCTGTCTCAGATAACAGCTATCTCTATATCAGGAACTGAAACAGTGTAGTAATACAGAATCAGGAAAACTCTGCATGATGAACACGTCATTTGCTCTCCTCGCTTCTCTGTGTCTCTATGCCATAAATGGGTTGATTTTGCCCATAACCAAAACTGACGGAAGTTTGGATGTTTCTAGCCTGTTGAGTCACATGGCTCTGTTGGAACAATCACTCGAGAACAAGGCTTCTACAGCGGATGTGTCGAAATTGGAAACTGAACTCACCTATTCTAAAACTAGGTTTGAAGGTATGTTTTCTGTTGTCACCGCATCGCTTTAGTAAATGGTTATTAGGACTGTGGGTGTTATTTTGGATTAAACTAAAGCATTCCAATTTGTAAAAGATTAGTCTCGTTGAAATTTTAAACCATTTTTTCAAATATCCCTTTCTTCCAATATCTCTTTCTTCATTATTGATTCTAATGGTTGATCAAGACATTTTCATCTATGTGGTTTTAACAGTTATACGAATTTGTCTTGATACCTAATATTTTGTGAGGATAACCTTAAAATAAGACATATTTCAGATATCTTGATCTTTTGTTTTCAATTATTCGGATACCCAGTTAGCATGATTTGTTATGCAACAATTGGTTGGTTTCAACCATATAATTAGAATCTCCCATTGACAATGTACTTTCTTTTAAACAAATTGGGCCTGAATACTTCAGTACACTTGTATAATTTGTTTTTTACTTTCTTTTAAAATAAGCTTTCGTTTTTCTAAAGATAAACTTAAACTCAAACAAAGGTAACTGTTTTTATGAAAAATTCAACAAACAACTATGTCATTTTTTTCTCGTAGATGAACTTAAGAAGGCCCAAACCAAGATAACTGTACTGGAAACTAAGCTCAACCAGTGTTCCTGCAGCTCACCTGGTACCCAGAACTCAGCATCTCCAGCTGAAGTCACAAGTCTCCAGACTGACGTGGGTCAACTCAAACAGGAAGTGTTCCAACTTCAGTCTCTGCACAACAGATCGTCTGGTATCATAGCAACAGGTGAGAATGGAAATACTTAAACAAATGACATTTTAACATTTCAGTTCATGAGAAATCTTAGAGAGGGATGATACTTATGGGAAGGGATCCGTACCAAACATGTAGAATTAAAAATTGCAAAATGTAACAACCATGCATGTATTGAATAGACAAGTCGAAGCATGCAAAGTTAACTTTTTAATGATGTTTCTAGAATAACATATTTCAACTTTGTAAAGTTGAGAACAAAGTGTCAAGCTTGACGGAAGCTACATAATAGTTTTGCATGTTTGAACTTGTCTTTTCCAGAATTGCATAGTTGGGAAAGACATGTTACATTTCATGGTTAACAAGTCTACATTTTTTCAATTTTGGCACTCATCCCCTTCCATAGATATCATAATATCTCTAAAACATTTCCGACCATCATCTCCAAAGTACTTAACGGTTTGTCGAAGTGGATTTTGTCTTTGTGCCAATTTTTTCATTTTCCAAGGAACAGTTGTTTAAAAAAACATTCCAAACTTCTTATTATATATAAACTTTGCCAAAGAGTTATACGGCTATATCATACAAAACGACACTGAATTTTCTTATATTTTCTTAATTTCAATCCTACTTATCATGTTTCAGGAAGTTCCACATTTATCAGATGGGGCAGAACATCATGTCCAGCTGACAATACTTTAGTATATAAAGGTAAATGAATATAAGAGTTTATATGATATCAAAATTTCTAAATTTTTAAATTTTGACAGAAACTTTTTCCGAATGTAGTTCTTTTTTTTTCTCAAGATCGATTAAAACATTCATGAAACAAAAGTTTTGTATTCAGACATCGATATTGATATATTTAAATATTTCTTAAACGCCACTACAAAATGTCCTGAGAGGGTCCAAAGGGTGTATCACCACTCAGTAGAGTGACTATTAAGGTTATCACCAATGTAGCCAGATAGAAGGTTTATTTCACTGATAGAATATCTTACTCTCAATCATAAAATATATGGTCAACAACAATTTGTCCTTTATTCAAAATTGTGATTAAAATAGGCAGTTTTACCAGGCTTGCATTGATTTTTTTCAAAAAAGATCAATTTTGTAATTACTAAACAATATGTCGTTTTTTTATATCTTAAGTCATCGTTTAACATCAAACTGACTCTTTAAAACTTTTTTGCACGACAGTCATTTATAGGGCAGGTCTTGAGATACTTTTTACAGTTGTCATATCATGCATAGTGTTCTTGTATTAATAGGGTACACGGCTGGATCATGGTTTGACGACAAAGGAGGTTCCTCATCAGTAGTGTGTCTCCCTGAAGATCCCATCTATGCAGCTCACACCACAGGTCACCATGTTGAAAGTCATATTTATGGTTCTGAATATGAAACAAACTACATCGGAAATCCCTTTCAAAGTCTAAACGATGATGATATCCCTTGTGTAGTCTGTGAGAGCTCCAGAAGTCCCAGTGTGATGATTCCAGGAAGAAATCAGTGTTACCCTGGATGGACTCTGGAGTACTGGGGTTATCTCATAGGTGGCGCTCCCAATGATGCTTCAGTTGAATATATCTGTGTTGATTCTCAAGCTGAAGCTGTTTCTGGAGGTCAAGCAAATGAAAACGGACAGGCTTTCTATGCAGTGGAATCGATTTGTGGTTCTCTGCCATGTCCACCATACAAAGATTATTGGGAATTGTCCTGTGTTGTTTGTTCAAAATAAAAAGACAAAAAGTTGTACTCTAACTGTATCAGTTTGTTTATTTTTTTATTTTCTTTTATCCAGTTATTAACTGAAAATGTTCATTCATTCGATGCATCTTCCTTTGCAAAAGTCGCTACACAATGAATACAAAAAATGTCCCCTTTTAGTTCTACAACTTGCCAGTGTCTCACAATTAACAAGTGACTTCTTACAATACACAACAGATTATTACTATCAATTCACCCTTAGCATAACAAAACAGTTGAAAGGATTTACACTATAAATCCCTTATATGCCCAAACTATTATTACTTGAAATATTTTATCAAAGCTCTCTAAAGGGTTTGTCCTCATTATCTCTTAAGAAGTATGAAAGTACAACATAATTCAACACCTTATACTTAACGTGACAAAAGTAAAATTGTACTTACATGCTTTTCCAATTCCTCCTAGCTGAACATACTACCATATTTCGGTATTTCTACTGACGTCAGTGAAAAAGATGATATTTGATAAAGTTTAGATATCAGAACAAGCAGAGGCGTGTTTCCAAATACATGGATCGGTACCAAACAACAGTCTATACTTACTTAAAGGTATATCCTGATATCTCAATATTTTAAAGCCATACGAGATATTTGTGAATTAAAGATTGATCCTGCTAAGAAAGCAAAGGGGCCAATATCGTGGGGCTCCTAATAAATACTACTAGAACATTTTTATCTTTTATAATTAAAATAATTTCCATTTATTTGATAAAAGATCAGATTGCAGTATTACAAAACTGAAATATTTCTGACAAGACAGTTGCTGGCAAAGCATGCTTTCATCCTCAAGAAAATTTATATTTGAATATGAGGAATGTTGCAGAATTTACTGAAAAACATATACATGTACATTCAAAAATTTACTAAGAGAATGTACTTGCATATCAGCTTGTAGAGAAAACGAGGTTTAGGAATCGAATTTGATTACATTGTCTTATACTACATGGCAAATTTGTTATGAATAACCTACAACATTTCCCAATAAGGTGATGAAGAACCTTTTCCATAAATTTCTGATTAGTGAAGAGTTCCAAAACGAAACGACACAATTCTACGTATGAGAAAGTACGCTGATGAACTGAGTATTATACAAATACAATTCTCTAAATAATTTTGTCATACTGAGTGGTCTTCAATCAGCCTCTCAATCGACATGGACTATATAATTGTATGTATTCAACTTTACACGTCTACTTTCAGTTTGGAAAATAACATTTTGAATCACTTGGCTGTAAATATTTATGAGAATGAATTCAGCTTATTTGCATATGTTCTTCATTGATTCATTTTTATGATACGATAGTGAATATGTTTTCTGTTTTACCTTATCTAGTATTTCAGACGATAATAGTATAGGATAGAAAGTCATTGCACATAACTCATAAGTAGTACAAGACTTGTCATTTTAGATGTATGTGTGTAACAGTTCATCAAGAAATTTGAGGAATTAAACTTTACAGCTGCTGTACCTGAAGTTTGTTGTATACTTTTGATTTCATGTCAGTTGAATAAATTCATCAGAACTGACAAAGAATCATATATTGTCTATGGGTTTCAATCAATCAATGTTTATTCATGAATTAGGCCCTTCAGCCCATATTACAGAAGTATAATTCAATAAAATAAATATGTCAACAATACAATAAGTCATACTGTATGTTACACTCTGGTCATTAAGATTTATACATCGTTTATACAAAATTATATCTAAACATGCTTTTCTTGATGGTTATACATTTTTTTCTATCCATTGTTTTCTAAGTAAGGAGCTAAAAAATATAAATGTGCCAAGTTTCCAAGCTTGATTTTCATTTTTGCACATTCTTCTAATTATGGAAATGTTCAGATACTCATAATCATTGAGGTATTTTATTCTATAGATATTATATAATGGGCAGTTGAGTATAAAGTGATTTTCGTATAACATAATTGTTAGCTGTTTTGCAATATTCACAGAAAAGCTCCTCTTTTGGTGTATTGTCCCATCTTCCTGTTTCAATTTGTCTATTGGTTATATGCTCATTATTCCAATAATATCTGCCTGGTCCTTAATGCAAACATTAAAATTTTGGCACAATGCAATAGACGTATGGGGTAAACATTTTGAAATTCTTGAATTTCTTGAAATTCAATTAAAATATCTGATATCAAATCAAGGAGAATAACAACAGCACATTTAGATGGACTTAATGTTAAGGAACTCATATGAATTGTGCACAACACTTAAAAGGCATTTTGTAGAGACAAAGATTAAATAGAGTTTTGGAAATTTTGACCCCAGGTCGCTTCAATGACCTGCTAAAAACGTGTTGGTTTGCAATAATGTGTCATATACAATTATGGTAAGCCTCAATAATTCTGTTTTGAAAATTCAATATAATTCGTCTGATTTTGCAATGCTGTTATGACCCAAATACAATTCAAATTATGTACACTCATACTGCCCAAGAAAGCTGCTTACGACAATTAGTCGTTCAAAACAAGAAATATTTGAATTTTGAATATTTGAATGTCTGCAAATGTTTTATTTCTTTTAAATAAATGTCAAGGCATTGTAACACATGACATTACCCAAATGTGACCTCTTTCTAGGTCAAGTTATTAAGCTTTAAAATCTTGTGTAAACAGTAGAGGATGATTAATTGATAAGAGTGAGATGCATAATTAACTTTTTGATAAAACCGTAAACGATAGAACTCAGGTAACAGGAGGTACACGACGTATTCTTCTAAAGAGTGTTAAGACAGATTTTTGTTCAGGTAATAAACTAATCAAGCATTCCTGTAATGTTAAATTTGCTCTCTAGCCTACTATGAGAGAAGGCAATAGTCCAATCAGCTGATATCAGTACAGGAAACTCAAGGGTCCACAGCAAGGCATAAAACTGACAGCTGAGGAACTGGCATTTAAGGCTTTGCGTTGGAAGATGCCATCCCAAGGGTAAAGATACCAACAATTCTCTCACCTCTTTATTTGGGCAATTATTTATGAGGTACACGTCGTCATCTTCTAAAAAGGGCTAAAGACAGCTCAAACTAAGATCTGTGTTCAGGTAATAAACTCATCAAGCGTTCGTGTTCCTCACCTGGTACTACGAAAATAAATAGAAAAGTGTTTTGACTTCTGTCAATTATAACTCTTGAAAATAGATTCTAAGTATGATCCTGTTATATTATTTATGCTAACGATAATGTATTCTACTTTTCATAACTGATTAAACAGATAGTACATGTTAAGTTTTCTCAATTACAAGTATTATATTATTATTGTATGTGCATAGTCTGATAACAAATTATATAGCACTCCTTTCACAGAATCGTGCCAGCCAATCCTTAAAGATAAACACATGTGCTGTCTCAGACAACAGCTATCTCTATATTAGGAACTGTAACAGTGTAGTAATACAGAATCAGGACACTCTGCATGATGAACACGTCATTTGCTCTCCTCGTTTCTCTGTGTCTCTATGCCATAAATGGGTTGATTCTGCCCATCACTAAAACTGATGGAAGTTTGGATGTTTCTAGTCTGTTGAGCCACGTTTCTCTGTTGGAACAATCACTCGAGAACAAGGCTTCTGCAGCGGATGTGTCGAGATTGGAAACTGCTCTCCAAAATTCTAAAGGTAGTTAAAAAGTTTTAGACATAATATTTGTTAAATGTTAATCACTTTGTACACCATATATATTTTATTTTCCGACTAATACCTGCAAGTTAGACGTCTGTTGTGTTTTTATTGTTTGTGCAAGGTGATCCTGGTGGTCCTTTGCACAAATCATCAGTTTGTCTGCATAAAATATTTTCTCAATGTTTCCTTATACCCCAATTTCATTCGGCAAAATGAGACCACGGAAGATTTGCGGAAGCAATTCCGTTGTTATGCCGTGAAGCTACGCAAATCTTCCTTCTATTTCAATATGCTTCCTTCAGTCAGCGCAGTTAGTCTGAAGTCTTTCCTCGTCTTCCGCGGGCTTCCGTGAGCCAAAATTCTTCCGCAAACGTTCTTTTGAACATGTTCAAAAGAACGTTTGCGGAAATAAAGTCTGTACCCTTCCCCAGTTTAATCAGCGGAATCAAGGAAAAACCCATAGGGGTCCGTAGCTCAGTGAAATGGGGGTATAAACAGTAGAAAGTTATGTGAAATTGTGTGACTAAATGTGATCGTAAGTGTGTATCCATATCAACCTAGATGATCTCACGTCTACACATTCAGAAGCTCACATTGATTTTGCCCTAGCCTATTCACAGTTGAAGCCTCAATAGCGTTCTTAACTTTTGTTTTACTTAGATGAGCTTAAATCAGCACAAACTAGGATAACTGTACTTGAAACAAAGCTCAACCAGTGTTCCTGTAGCTCACCTGGTACCCAGAACTCAGCATCTCCATCTGAAGTCACAAGTCTCCAGACTGACGTGGGTCATCTTAAACAGGAAGTGTTTCAACTTCAGTCACTGCACAACAGAACGTATGCAACCTCCAAGACAGGTGAGAAAATTAATCAGAATTCAACATTTAAGCTAATATGTTGTGTTGAAAACATTGTTTGATGTCCTTTTACGATATCGATTTATCAATGAAGTAAATGTTTTTTTTAAATTTTTTTTATATTTTCCATATTTTGTGATACAGGCATTTACATCATTCAAAAGAAACATATAACATATAGCTTCACATATATACATTCATAGTTAATATGTACAAATTCAGAAGGTGGCCGATTTATTTTCAAATTAGTAAATGTAATGTTGACCAATATTTAAAAAACATTTCTTCAGATTCTGTTGACAAAAATACATATCTTGACATATCATAGTAACGTCTAATTTCACGCTTTATGTATTCTAACTTGGGTATAAAACCCTTCATGCTGCATCTATAAATATATTGTTTGATGAGTAAAATGATTGCATTAACAGGATTATTGTTTTTTCCCTTCATTCCCAAAATGATTATTTTATTTGTAAATTTAAGTTTCAATTGTACTGAGTTCAACCATGATTCTATTTCGTTCCATAATATATAAATAGGTTCACAATCCCATAATTGTGATTAATTGTTTCAACTTCAATTTCACAAAATAAACATAATGGTGATGGTTCATAACCAATTTAATAAAGAAACTGTTTTGTTGGAATGATATTATGTATAATTCTGAATTGCAACCATTTTAAATCTGTACTTTTCGAGCATTTATTGGCAATGATATTAACAATTTTCCAATCGTTCTCTTCGAGATCAATTTGTATAATTTCTTCCCATTTTGAATAACTTGGCAAGCGGATAAATTTCGAGTTTAATAGAGAGGCATATAGTGTTTTGCTCCCAATAATTGTGTCAATCTTTGAAATATTAAAAGGATAAATAGGATGAAGCAACTTCCTTTTGAATTTGTGTATATTCAAGGATCGAATATATGTCATTATAGCTCTTTTCACCTATTCATAAGTCAGAAAATTAGTCTTGATAGAAAACGTATTGGAAAATTCTTCCTATGTTAACAGTCTTCCTTCATCATGAAGTAAATCATTAAAAAATATAACACCTTTCTTATACGTTCTTTCTGTTACGATTTATCAATGAAATGTCTGTTGTCGCAATATTGTTGGCATTTATATAAGTAAACTGGAATAGCAATAAATAAACAAAAATATGTAATTCAGATAAATAAGATGTACATTTGCAATCAGGACATCTAGAAAAGTCTGGGCCGTCAGTGAGGCACCAATGTAAGAATTATCAAAACAGTTACCAAAAAAGTCAACAATAGACCTAAAATGTAGTAGATTATATTATATCTATCCTTCTCCTTATAAATTTTACAAAATATTAAATAACATCAAGAACAAAATCTATATAATACTGATTTGCCATACACTATTTAATTGAAGCGAGGGCCGTTTGAAATGTGGTATAGTTCAGATTTGTTCTGACTAACACATAATTATCAAGAATTTTCTTTTTCTTTTGTAGCATCACTATCTTCACTCTGGTTAATCAATTAATCAACCTAATCGCCTGCTGTTGATTTCATACGCTATTGTTCTAGATATAACTATAAAACCTATGGTTATTATCAATGACATTTGTTTTGCCTGTTACAATACCAGAAACGTGTCAAGGCTTAAAAATCATAGTATGTCCATGTTATCAAATCATTATATATTCAGGAAGTTCCACGTTCACCAGATGGGGAAGAACATCTTGTCCAAATGATAGTTCTGTAGTCTATAAAGGTAAGTTTGTTTGAGCATGTTTGTCCATCTGTCAGTTAACTCCTCTTAAACATTCAGTATTCAGTTTCCGTCAAAAGTTTATTTAAAGTATCAATTTTCTACCGCAAGTGAGTAATATAAGTATTTTAATCATGAGAGAGAGAGACAGACAGACAGACAGACAGACAGAGTGAGCGAGAGAGTCTGAACGAAATTTATCATACAATCATTTTTGAATCCATGCTATTTAGTAGATATTTGATTCTTTGTTTGATTGGCGTTCATAAAATTAGTTTGAAACTGAAATATATTCCTCTTCACTTTTGTGTTATAATGTGATGTTAACACAAACTTTCAATTTTTGTTTTCTTAACACCACACACATACACTTAACAGGAAAGTAAAACTTTCAGATCTGTTGAATATGGTAGGTTTTTAGCTCATCTGGCCTATAAGGTACGATGGGCTTATGGCATGGCATGTTGTCCGGCGTCCGTCCGTCCATCCGTAAACTTTATGGAATTTCGACTTCTTCTCCAGAACTATAAGGCCTAGATAAAACTTGGTGTACAGACTCCTTGACTACTGAGTATTATAAATTTAGTTTGATGGCCCTTTAACCCCTATTTAGGGCCACAGGGGCCACGCCCTTAACACCTATTTTCATCTTCTTCTCCAGGAGCAATAGGCCCAGAAAGCTGAAACTTTGTATACAGACCCCTTGCCTATTGAGGATTGTAAATTGTAGCTTTGGTGGCCCTGTGGCCCGTGATAAAGGCCTCAGGGCCCACACCCTTTAACCTAAGTTCATCTTTTTCTCAAGAAACATAAGGCCTAGAAAGCTGAAACTTTGTGTGCAAACTCCTAAGTTAGATAAGGAGAAATTCAAATTGTACAGTTGGTAGCTCTGTCGTCCAAAGTAAGGGAGGAACCACATTTGCCATATCCTAAAGCAAAATTGATATGGAGCCTATTGAGCTACAGAGTCACTGGCTCTATTTTTTATGTTTCTCTCGATGAATGTAATCAGGGACCAGTAAGTTAAAATTAGCTAAGCTTAATTAACCTATAGCTACGCCTCTTCACGGTCGAACGTCTTTTTACCTACTTCCGAAGGCACCATTCGATAATCTCCGTATTATAATGGTACTGTGCTTACCCTAAACATTTATCTACAGTCAAGACTTTTAAAAACAAACTTCTTTCAAAGTATTTAACTAGCTTCTCAACGACCGAAAAGTAAATCTATTCTGTGTGAAATAATGAAGATGTTTTCATTGAAAATATTTGAGAGTTAGATTGATGGCTCCTCACACATCCCAATACCATCTTCAGACAGTGGACAAAGACTGTGGTACTATCTCTTTGGACATTCGTGGTACTTTGGCCAGGGAAAATATATCGTACAATGCGTGTACTTCCCTGCTTTAGTATAAACTAATGTCCAAAAGAAACGATACCAAGTTTTCAACGTCCTCCAGAACAGAGTCGAAATTAAGTGTGCCTAACAGGCATATGTCTTGTAAAGAACTATGCACATTTTCATTCTTCAGGAAAAGATACTTTTGATTTTGTGTCTCCTCAAACGCACATGGGGTGCATAAATCGAAATTTCAAGTTGTTTTATGCACAGAACTTTTGTCATTTCACTATAAAATTGATAAAGTATTGAATTTAGGTAAGAATACAATCTTGTTGATACAATGCACTTTATTTGACATAAATTCGTTGACGCGTCACTGCCCTAGAACGTTTTAAAGCAAGCAAAAGTGTCCCATTTCTCTCTGCTATCTCGCCTAGTTAAGGAGATTCCGAATCGATGTTTATTTTAAATGCGTGTTTCTCGCAAACATGAAAAGATAGTGTTTTGAAATTTTGCATAGAGGTGAGTTGAGTACTGAAGAAATGATAAAACTATATATGTTTTAGTAGTATCAATCTGCAGTGGGTTGAGTCTTGCCATTTGAATGGTAACGTTTCTTTTAACATAAATAATTTTCATGGATTTATTGTATTCTATTTTTGCTCATTTGTGAGAAATAACCTGAGCTGCAACCAGGAAATTTTAACTCCACTTATAATTGTGGAGGCAAGTGAAGTGGGAACCCATCCTTAAATACCAAATTCTTGTGATTGTTTGAAACTTTGGTTTGGCAACACATGGGTGGCGTGCATGTGATTACGTTCGTGAGACACGTTAAAGGGATAAAAACTTATTTTATCACCTATAAAACACTCCTTGATTTGCCATGAATTTTGATTGCAACGTTAACTGAAAATACTTCTTTTTTTGTCTTTCTCGTTATTGCTGTTTTTTTAAAATGCTTCGATTGTTCCCAGAGAGGGTTGGAACGTGCCAATAAAGGAAACCCATCCTGCCTCCATGCGGGACTCGACATCTTAAGAGTAAAATTATTTGAAAACTGATGCTGGGCGTTTTGAATCAAAATGGATATACGGTTACAATATATCTCATTGTATTTATAATTGGACCTCAGTATTTTGCAAAAAACAACAACTCCTTATTGCAATTTTAGGAAAGGGGACTATATATAATTGACTTTGTCTGTACAGACTAAATAGATAGATAATGTAGATTGTGGATTCTGTTATGTCTTACTGAATAGGTAATAACCGATTTTCTCTCAAAAGGGCCCTGATCATGTGTATAAAATGGTGTAACCATTTAAATAAAACTCAGGCTTATGCTTTCTTAATAAAATCTAAAATGCTTTTCATTATTCCCAAAAGCACATAGTCATGTATACAATAATACAATATTTCAATATTTTGAAGTTCATGCAAATACAATCGACCACTACAAATGAATATTCAAGTTGTGTTACAATAAAGTATTTGGTATAAATAAAGATGGCCATTTCTTCTCATGTTTGTTCGGGGTACTGGTTGCAATAAATGTTTCTATCAGAAAATTTCCTTCAAAATAACTTTATACCTTGCTGGACTTGGAATCTGCTGTCTAATTTTAAAAACATGAATTTATATTTGTTTGCAGATAATATTACATGACTAATAGTTTGTTTTATTAAAGATAGTTCCAAAACAAGTTTTTAATATTATTTATATATTGTATATGGTTACTAATCCGAATTTCAAGATCATTCCAGAATAATTGTATTTATCATACAATGGATAGTGTTCTCGGCATAATAAAGCCAACGGATATTTTCGATATCCGTTGGGCGCGGCTTAGGGTCATATACGGATACCGATGCTAATTTCAAAGTTCAAGGTCGGAACTTCTTTCAAAATTCCGATGACGTCACAAGCGTTAACATTTTGAATGCATTTAGTAACGGAGAGAGACATTACAATATGAATCATATATTGCATAGACATTGATCTAAGAAATAACAACAACACTGCATGGATATTTAGCCATTTGCACGACTTAGTAGTGCAAAAACACTGTCATCACGGGTTGAATGAAACCGACTAAACAAGTTTACTCACATGTACCAAAGGCAGTTCAAGTCTCATGTTCAAACACTTCATTTACCCATCTTCGGTGTTCTTTGCTTTAATATTGTTTAGTTTGGATTCGGAAATCCACAGACTATCATCTAGTTTAGCTCTACGACCATCAATGTTCGTTCAATCGCTGTTTCAGCGCAAGCTGCCATTGTCACGTAGGCGAAGGGAAGCAACTCTTGCCCCTTGGTGAGATTGACTCGTCCTCTCGATGACGTCGGATAAAGAACGTCACTTCGATCCCGCCAAAGACCATTTAAAATGCGTCTTATTTTTAAAATCATTGTATTTTATAGATTTTTTAGATTTTAAAACTTTGGAGTCGTGAAAAAATAACTCAAACAGCAATAAAAGGCATATATAAGGAGGACTTATATTTTGTCAATTCACCGTCAGAGTCACTGCTCTATTCATTTGCATATATCAATGCGCGAATCTTAAAACAACGTAAACTATTAAAATAGTATCAGGCATTTTTTCGAATCAAAATATTAAAATGTATGATAAAGAAGTTATCATGCTCGTGTGTTTTGGGATCGTTAATATCCTGCATTAGGAATAAACACTATGTATTTAGCTCGCCAAGGTTCGCAAAATACAATGTTTATTCCTAATGCAGGATATTTACGATCCAAAAACACACTTGCATGATAACCGCTATTTCTCCGCAATCCCAAATAACACAAACATACTTTCATTCATCTTATTGCAAAAACAGCATCGTAAATTGTCAACAAGTTTAATTTTGAATATATCATTTTTGGTGAAAAATCAAGGAGTTTAACAGCTTTAAACCCAGCCCTGTAATTCATACTACTCCAACAAAAATTCACATCTGGGAAGGAAGTTTGCCATTCAAGGCAAACTTTAGGTATTTCAACATTGGAAATCAATGTATCATAAAACAATCTGTAGCCTTTAGAAGATTTTAATAAATTCAACAACAAAAAATTAGTGGAGATAAGAATATAAAAATAGGGATATATTTTTAATGTGTAATAGCATATTTCCATGATTTTGAAATTAAATCAAAACCTAAAAGAACCAGATGCCTAAAAAAATGACCTGAGAGAAAAATATGAAATTTACTGGTCAACATCTAAATTGACTTATTGTCTAATCCATGGTTTTGTTTGTAGACACATAAGAATAATAATCTAGCAAGTAAGGTGCCTTTTGGGTGATGAGCAAGTTTTTTTTCATATCATGAAATACAAAAGTTCATCTTTAAATAACACAGAGGAATTTAACCGTAGTAATATTTCAATTACACACAACAACTACTAATATCAATTATTATATTCAATAAAAAAATATAATAAAATGAAAAGTAAATTCCCCATGAAATTATTTTGTATCTTTTTAAATAAACAAAACAAGATACGTTGAAAGAAATGAGGAATTTTTTTTTATTTGTAAAAGAAAATGAAATATTTATTAGTGACATATTATTCTTCATTGTAGATAGAAATTAATTTAAATCGACTTCATAATCGATGTAATATTATACAATTATAGACTGGTGAAGTCGGGTAATACCTGGTTTTATAGACCCAAGGAAAACAATATTCGGTCAATATTGTTTTCCTCGGGTCTATCAAAACAGGTATTGACCGACTTCACCAGTCTATAATTGTTTTATTATGTCTCGGTTAGAAAACGAAGAAGAAATAGAAAACTACAGGTATAAGCGGCATTTCCGCTTGACAGGTCAATGACGTCATGATATCAATAGCATGATGTCATGAAACAACGGTTTGATGTCATCGGCTCTATTTTCAGTAACTCAAGTCAATACTACTTTTGGTCGGACTCGGGGTCACGGGGGTCAAGTCAACATCACTTTCTGTCGACCGTCACGTGACCTGTTCTCGACCATTCGGATTGCCGGAAAATTACGCTCACATTAAATTCTTATTTGGCTATCAAAACAAACCCTGTGAGAAAAATACTCAATGCTCATAAATAAAATACCAACATAGATTAAAGTGTTTACCCTCCTTACTTTAAATAGACCCCTCCTCACATGAAGAACAATAGAAGAAATTAAGCTCAAAATAAATTGAAAATTTCTTAATTTGAGAGAACTTTATTTTATTTTTTTTATTTTATTATTTTTTAAATTATTTTAGAATTAAAGGAATTAAAATTCTAGATTTCTTCCCCAATGCTTCATGTGAAAAATACATCTTAATGATTAAATTATATTTTCTGTCACCAAAAATTTCTGATAAAAATAGATTAGGCCACATAAGTTAGCGACTGCACCATAACTATGTGTTATAATTATTGATACATGCTATTCAATTTTCAACACTCAATAGAAAATTTCTAAATAAATATTTACGGAAATTCAAATGAAATGGTCATGTTAAAAAAATACTATTACATTAAGTTACTACATGTAAAGGCTACTTGTGAAGGTTTCTACACACGACATGCAGTCAGTCGATGCCTGAAGTACTAGTATCGTTCATTGAGTTTTCGTCAGTTGACAACACAATTTCAGCTCTGAGTATTCACATACTTGATACATATATTTGATTATCATATCTGATATTGCTGACATGTGTTGTATCCCTCCTAGACCAATGTTATTCGTGAATTATCGACCGTCAAAACTTCGCTCGCCATGCTGTTTGATTAGGTTAGCGACACTTCCGGGACGGAAATTTCGACGCGGAACCTAGTGGATTAGTTCATCGGGGTTCCCCATTGTTACAAATACATTATACCTTGTAAAATTTCTCCCGGACGAGCCCCCAATGTCATAGTTACGTGTATATGAACCTGATTGAGCAAGACCAATCTTCACACAAGAAAAACGGAATAAACAGTTTAAGCACAACATCAAGGTATCTGGCCACAATGACATCAGTTCATAACATCACATGTAGATACTGACATCATGTCACGGTAGACAATCACAGAACATCAACAGATCACTACAGGTTGCCTTCTACAGCAAGATTTAGACAGTAAAGCTCAAAGTTCAGTTCTACCATTCTAAAATCAATCAAAATTATTCCGAACAGTATACTTTACTAAAGCAATAAAGTATCATATTTCACCAAATTGCATATTATTACAACAACATTTACAAACAAAACATCCATTTGGTCATTTATAGCACATTTCATCAATTGCATCTTTCAATAGATGAAATATTAATAAAGTTCACATCATGACAACTACAAATACAAGAAACAATAAAAATACTCACTGTACCCTATGACCTCACAATGGCAAATGCACTGACTCACACGCACTCAGTCACCTTTATAGTTGTTCTGCGTGCTGAGCACACACTGCATGCGCAACTCCCTAGGTAAGATGTCTGCTTGCTCTCTGCTAAATCTGAGTTTTACTTGAGATACATGAAAACGTAACCAATAAATGAAACCAACCTGACACTATCTGTCAAATCTAGATAAGGTTCGAATATGGCTAAGATCTACATCAACAACTGTTAACCAACTTTCCAACTTACAAAGTAAAGGCAAGTTCTCGAGTTTAGATGCAATGCTCATTGGTCTTTGTCTTGTTTTAATAGGGTACACTGGTGGAACATGGTTCAAGAACAAAGGAGGTTCCTCATCAGTTGTGTGTCTCCCTGAAGATCCAATCTATGCAGCTCATACCACAGGTCACCAATATGTTAGTAGTGATATTTATGGTTCTGAATATGAAACAAACTACAACGGAAATCCCTTTGAAAGTCTATACGAAGATGATATCCCTTGTGTAGTCTGTGAGAGCTCCAGAAGTTCCAGTGTGATGATTCCAGGAAGGAATCAGTGTTACCCTGGATGGACTCTGGAGTACTGGGGTTATCTCATGGGTGGCTTTCCCGATTTTGCTTCAGCTGAATATATCTGTGTTGATTCACAAGCTGAAGCTGTTCCTGGAGGTCAAGCAAATGAAAACGGACAGGTTTTCTATACAGTGGAGTCCAGATGTGGTGCTCTGCCATGTCCACCCTATCACGATTACTGGGAATTGTCCTGTGTTGTCTGTTCAAAATAAATACTACAACATGCTTAGAAATATCTGTTTATGTATCAACCACACAGGCGTTCTAACTAGTGGAACAAAGATGTGGCTCTCTATATTGTGTACCACATGAAAATAAGTGTGAACTGGCATATGTTGTCTGTTCAAAACATTGAAGTTGGATTGACTAAACAGTAGTTCGTGAAAATGGACGCTCTTTTGAAATAACCTTTATAGATTAATTTATTTACTTAAAATATAAATGTTGTAAAAGTTTATCCAACCCATATGTCTTGTAGATAGATCGACAATCTTGTTGATTTAACATCATAGACCTACTGTTATTGACTGTTGAATGAAGGACTTTAACATGAAGATACATGTATCATCTCGAGGAAAGTATTGCAACACAACCTTTCTAGATTTCTCCCATCGTGTATCAACAAATTTGATCATATTCCGGTCTACAATATATATTCAGAGGTCTGAATGTTTTGCAGAAACCATTTCTGCTCATTAACATAACATCAAATACTGCTCCAGTTTATTATTTCTGCGTCCTTAAAATCCATATAATGTCAACATTCATTGCTACTGACTGGACATTGCCATTTGCTAGAATGCACACGAGAGTGACACTATAGTCGTTCGATTAGAAATTGCATTGCTTATGTGACACACTCTGTGCAAAACGAACGCAGCCTGGTGTCAATGGATAGGGTTCTCTTTTTAGAAATATACCTGATGAAACAATTACACAAGAGCTTGCTTGGTCATAAAGATGAGTATGCTAAACTAAGCCATATGAACAAACAAACAGAAACAATGTCAAAGTAACAGTTAGCAACAATGCATGTCATTGCCCGATAAGGTCATGGTGAACAGGTGTTGATATTATAACATCTTCTTCTGCAAACTAGACATTGTTTGTCTATATTTATACTCTCTTCGTGATTGTTCTTATGTCATGCACACCTGTAGTTTTTGTTTATTGTCTTAGCAGAACAAAGATACATACAATAGGCTCGGTCAATGGCTGCATACCTTTAATTTCTTATGTTAACTCTTACAGTCGAATTGATTTGCATGATAAGGTCATTGACGCATTATACAGCACAAGTTACAACTGTATGGCCAATGTCACATTTATGTGTCCCTGAACCAGACGTACAGGCATTCTAATGAGATTTAATTAAAATAAACTAAAGAAATCAATTCCAATTCAATTGTTTCTCATATCTTGCGTTAACTATAACATTTAACCATCAACTTGATTCTATGTGATTTGAGCACTCACATTTGTGTGTAGGAAGCACTTTAACCCATTCGTAGCGTTATCTAATTTTGTTCAAATTATTAATTCTAAGACGTTATGTGAGAGATAGAGGGAGAGAAAGAGAGAGGAGGAGGGAGAGGGAGAAAGAAATTGTTAAATAGAAAAAGTTTTAAAAAAAATTCAATTTGCAATCTTTGAAACATTCCCAACATACAATTGTGTAATAAATCGTAGCTTACAGCAAAAGGTTAAAATACTATCAATTCCAACAATTGAATTTGCAATTTGAAACATCCCTTAAAGAAAACTCTGGTGTCGTAACTTGTCCAGAAAATTGTTGATGAGTACATTAAGACGTGGGTAATTGTAGTGTAAAGTATAATGGTTGGCTCATGTCAACCTAAACACGTGATTGGACTTAACGAGGGTCAGAGTAGTTATGTAACAGCACAAAGGTAAGCAATTTGACTACAGACAGAAACCGTTCTATCTGTCTATCTGTCAGGCTGACAGGGAACTACACAGACAGAGACCAACATTGTCACTGAGACAGAATGATTATCCTTCGATTTTGTTTAAAGAAATGATATCATTGCATGTCATAGTACCAACAAATTGAATCAATGTTTTTTGAGTACTCTCATTTGTGAGTAGTAGGATAACACCATAATATGATCTCAGTTCTTTTCTTAATTTAACAACGTATCCATACTATATAAAGTCGTGAAACAGGAAAAGGGTTCAAATAATATCAATTTCTGAAATGCGTTTTTGCAATCGTTAAGACATCCCCTTTAGGAATGATTAGTGTTGTATCGTGATCAGACAATTGTTGAGAACATTAAGATGTCAGTAATTGTAGTGTAAATTATAATGGTTGGCTTGACTGTACACGGGATATGACTTAACGAGGCGCAGGGTAGTTATGTAATAGCACATAGGTAACCATTTGACTTCAGAGAGAACATTTTATCCATCTTTCGGTATTTCTATGTCTAGATGACCAAAACAACACTGACAGAGGCCGACAACGACACTGAGATTGAAACGAAAATCAAAAGAGACATCGGAAATGATATAAGATTTAAACTTGGATACTCACAAAGAAAAATAAACATAACAGATACTACACAGAAAGAGACCGTCACGAACATAGAGATAGAGTTGAACAAGAAAACAAACAAAAGACAATGAAGACGATACAAGCGATAAAAAGGAAAGAAATTGCAAAGAGAAACAATATGAAACATTAAATACAATATTCATGAACAAGCTGGATAACCCTGAGATGATATTGGTTTATGAAAGAGACGATGTGATTGGTCCGCTTGTGTTTAGGTTTTGTCTGTGCGAAATTGGTGTTGAACAAGCGCCTAGCTTGGGTGCTTTCAGACCGTTGTGGAGAGAAAACCCCTGATATATCTTTTTATTTTGTTTCCCTCGAATCATGGTCGATTGTAATAAAACATCACTTTTATAATAATGGATAGCTTTTATATAGCGTCAAATCGCCACTATTTGGACTCAAATCGCTCCATGCTCCATAACCCTGGTCTAACCCTGGTTGACATATAGTCGGGACTCAAGAGTAACTTCCAACACAACTTTACCAGATACCCATTTGCAGAGCTGGATGAACAGAGGCTCATTTTGAATAAAGTCACTCGCGATCGCCCAATGTAACTCACAAGTCTTCGACTCATGTCTCTGTGTGGGGCAGGGAATAACCCTTCAACTCTCAGTTCATTCAGCCTTGGGGTCACTTATCACTTGTACAATTCCAATTAGACTGTTAGGTCACAAATGTTATGACACATTTTATTACCTTTCAAGTCATTTTTGTTTTAACATTTTATGAGTATTGTTTACCTAGCCTCATGTGCATTCTGACATTAGCGTGACGCAAACAGTTACAACTATATGATACAAACTTGAGATCGTGTAAATACCCCATTATACTTAACTAAGTTTCAACACATAACGATTTTAGTTATAACTGCAACTCCAATCTTTGAAAACGAAAGTAAATCTCTGATAAAGTAACATTACTTTTTTGCCCTCGTTCCTTTCCCATAGGAATTCGTTGTTGTTTCAAAGGAGTTTTCTACTATAATTGTGACAGAATTGTGAATTACTGTTTTAGTTGTGGTAACGAAACCTATTTCTCTTGGGAACATTTTCTAAAAACATAAATGACGAAAAGAAATTATAACATGTATGCGATTGAATGAGAATATTTAATATATACACTGTCCCAAAGCGATCTATCTAGTAACTGTTGCCAAATAATATGCACTGAAATATAGATTTTACAAAAATTAATAAATAATCATGATTATATCACAGAAGCGTTTAGATAGAGTCGAGATAATTCGGGATAATTTGTTTTAAATGTAAATGACGAAAAGATTGTATAAGATGTATGTGATTTAAATGATAATAAATAACATATACACTGTCCCAAATCGATGTATCTAGTATCTTTTTAGTTGAAGTCCAGATACGTTTCCATTTCTCGTTTTTTTTAACATCCTAAGATTGAAGGTAAATAAGGTGTAATCTTATGTGTCGCAATCTAAGCCTTACTTTGAGATAAGACTATTGATTTCTAATGAAATATATAACATTGAATAAACAAACTAAAATAGCCTGTCACATATTTGATAGGTACATGTCAACTAGATATGAAGAAGAGAGTTTGTTGTTACAAATTGTAAATCCTGGGTATAAAGCAATGATAAATCATACTTTTGTTGCTCAGTGACATGGAAATGTAGTCATTTTTCTGATGATATTTATCAATAATATTTTTGTTAACAAACTAACTACAAACGACATATCATTTTATCAATATTAAAATCTGAAAATAAATCTTCACATTAATCATATGTCAGTTCATATTTCATTGGATATAAATGTACCATTCGGCTTGTTTTATGTGTTACAAAGTTTCGTTTTCCCGTGAAAACATGCACGTGTGTTACAAATGAATTTCGAAATGTTTTGGTTCTCATGGATATAACCTCTTTAAAACTTCTTAGTTAAACATGTATAAATGACGTAGCTTGTGCGGCCACTTGTACAACAGTTTAAGTTACGAATTCCAAACAGTTTTTGAGAAATAAACGTCTAGATACAAGTATAAGGAAAATCGTTTCTTGGAATTTCTGACTTTTCAAACCAAAACGGAAAATTGGTTTTAGCTCAATCCACATTAATGCCGATTCACGTATGTGAGTTCACTAAAAAACAGTAGAAAGATTATAAAACGTAATTCATGTTTTCTAAAAACTATTTTAATAAATCTGTAGGCTCAAGTATCAACATCTGGCCTCAGCACTTTCAAAAGAATTATCTATGAAAAAATTACGTTATAGTGCTTGCATCAACGCACAAATCTACAGTTAACATTGTTCAGATGATCTTGTCAGCAGGAAGCAATTATTTAAACGCCAAATTACGATTGCTGGTATATTTAAACTCCATTTTGGGTTTATTGAAAGGTATACTGGTCACATGACCTGGTTCAATCCAATCAAAAACAAATCATATCGCTAAAATCCCCAAGTCTAAAATGATGCAATAATCATCCTGTCTCAGGGTACGAACGTTACGCTAACTCCACTTATCTGTACCCTGGGCTCAGAAGCTAGATTCGACTTGGGATAGGGCCAATGAAATCATTTTCTGAATTGATGCTATTATTAGAGGATAAAATTTGGGGTTTCCTCAAATTGATGTTTTTTTAATTAAAGTATAGAATGAATGTTTGATATCTATATAACCTTTATAATTAATATATTTATTGTGATTTGTGAATGTCATGTGAGTCATGTCAATTTGTGATTCATTCATACCATGTATTTATGATATTATGTTCAAGAAGTCTTAAATGCCAAACAAATACCCTTCTTTGGTATAAAAGTATTATTATATTATTATATTTTATTATTTTCGTAACCAAAAAAACGTTAAAGCGTATTGAAAATAACAAACAATAATACCAGAGGGTAATAATAATTCATATTGATAATCAAGGCCCAAAGTACCCGTAATGATTCAACTATAAAAACATAGCTTAATGCTTTTGACTTCGCATGACTTGATAGCAAGTAACTGCTCCAAGAAACTGAATGAGAAATTAATTCCACCAAAAACCACAAACTGTTCCTTTAAAGGGACAGTGGCACGTTTTTATGGGGAATATATGGTGATGTCAGGAACATGAAAAAAAGGGTTCAAATTGAAAGATAATGTATCTAAACTAAAACAGGCAGTAGTTATTCAAATATATAACTTACAGTTTAACCATGCGATTCCTTTTTCTTATACAAAATGAATAAAAGGTGTTCACATAAAATGGCCGCCAATGGATTTTAGGTGAATCTCCATACTTTGTCCTCTGACTATGGATGATTGGTTTGTGTATTGAGATTTTTGACACTATCAAAATAATACATTTAGCATTAAGGTACAATTATCAGTTAAAAAATAAAAATATAAATTTTTCAAAAAACGTGCTACTGCCCCTTTAAGAGGAAGAACTGTAACCTTACTGATATTTACAACACAAGCTACTAAATCACCGTTATAAAGCGTTCTAAAACTTATCTATATAAGTGATTGCAATAGCGGGCCAATAAATCTTTGTTATCAGAAACAATCTACCAAAGGGTCATAGCCATTTGTATTTGTCCCCTCGCCGGTAATATCACTTGAAACCGTTTGGGTTAGAGCTGTGAACTCGTGACGAGTTGTGTCATGTGGAGTTTTAAAGAACGCAATCTCATACGATAATATCCACGCCAGTCTAAACTCCTGTTTTACTGTTTTTCGGGTCTTAAACCTTTTGAAGGGCATCGAAAATATGTTTTGAAAAACAACTTCTTGATTGTGAAAATTACTACGTTTCGGGGATCATACTTACTTCTCATCCGGGGAAGTGAAGGCAATGAAACAGTATGTTAAACTCCAAAAACGTCTAGCATTTCCATTAAACGTTTTTATACAGAAAATCTGTTTTCTTTGTTAATAGCTTTGATGATAATACATATGACATATATCTAATTTCTCAAACCGACTTGCATAGGGCGTAGAATGATAAACGAGGTATCAAGCGAAAACAAGTTTAGTATTATTATATTGGAGCACAGTCGTGTAGTGGTTAGCATGTTGGCCTCTCACTCCAGAGACTCAGGTTCGAATCCCGGTGGAGACAACAAACATATGTGACTTAGGTCTCATCCTGGGTTGTGTCTTGTGGCAAGGCACTTCATCCACAGTGTACTCGGTCAACCCAACTGTTACAATGGGTACCTGAAAACTGGATGTAGCGGTGATTAGCGCATAGTGGTAGCTTTAAAAGTACAATTCCGTCAGGGTAATGGTGTTGGTAGGCAATGAGCAGGTACTGGAAATAGCAAGACATAGGTATCCTAATTATTATCATTATCATTAACATGTAGGAAATGGATAAGCCTAGCTCAACTGAACAAGGTCCTTTCGATTAAAAGTCACTGATGATGTTTAAAAATGCCTGTCAAACGGTAGTATTTTTGTCATGTCACTAGATCCTTATTTTTCGTAAGAAAATGTTGAACAGTGCCTGAGAGATAACTGGATTACCCACAAGAAGGTTTCGATATAAACCAATAGAAATCGCCTTTTCATTCCAAAGGTTATAGGGCACATAGACCTTTAAACGTGTGAATTAACACAGCAACACATCATTTGATATCTGAGGTTGTGTTGAGCGAAGGTGGGTCTATTGGTCTGATGAGTGTAGGATGCTATTGCATATTGTGGATGGCCAAATTCAATGTAGTGACTCTGTGATGATATGGGGTTGTGTCTCCTATGGTTAGAAAATCGATTTTGTGAAGGTCCAAATACACTCAATGCTCATAAATATCGAGATAACGTCCTCGTTCCTGTTGAAATTACACATTTCAACAACCACCCTCTTTACATGGCTGACATTGCTAGTCTTGACAGAACCAGAGTAGTAACACAGATTCGACAGCAGGAAGCAATAACAATGCTACCAAGGCAGTCCCGACTTGAATCTGACAGAACATTTATGGGATATTTTTGTTCTACGTAGAAGAGACCATTCTGTTTAAACTGTGGCAGAGTTGGACGCAGCACTGCATCAGGAGTGGCAGCAGATTCCTCAACAAGCCATACAGAGATAGATGCATACCACGTTGAGGAGGGTCAATCAAGTCATCAATGCACAAGGGGCATACACTCGCTCTTGACTTAACACAGGTTGATACTATTCTTAAGGCCCCAATGTTACCTTATAAGTCTCATTCTGTCATATCGATCGATATACAAGCTATTGCAATAATTTTTGTTGTTGCACAATCCCTGAAAAAAGCCTCGCTTGGAATTTAGTCTAAAGACACAAGGAGTTTATGGATTGTCAACTTCTTTATTGTAGAATGTAGCGACGTTTCGGTTGAGATTCTTATACCGTTTTCGAGCATTGATAAGAATCTATACCGAGACGTCGCTACATTCTACAATAAAGAAGTTGACAATCCATAAACTCCTTGTCTTCTTGAAGTTGACACACCCTTATTATCACAGGATACCAAATTATCCTTCTCTATAATCAGGAATACATCCCTTTTATTTACCACATTTTAACCTGCTTATCTCGCATGAGAAAATGTGTAAAGTCCATATTTTGCCTTGTTTCTTTTTTCTTTACCTTGATTACTTTGAAGTCTACTACAAGGTCGTCATGCAGAGAACGCTTTGATAATGACACAGAAGAAGAGGATATTTCAAACCATATTTGAAGAATTTGAACTGCAATTAAAAAAGAAAATTTGAGAAGTGTCTCACTTTGTTTGCTCCGAGTAAGTAAAAATATGTTTGATGAAATCTGGTTTTTAAAATATGTATATATTAAAAACATGTGTAATTATCATACAGTCGATGGCTGAATTATTGCCAAAAACATATCACTCACTTACTATCGCAATTATGATTTACTTTGTCAACTTTACTTTACTCCCCCTGTCCATGTAATATTGTAATTCTTGAGTTGAATATTTGATAGTCAGGTAGTCGTGAAATAAGATAAGAAGAGACTGCTAAATAGTGAAAGGAGTTATGATGTATGCATTTTTGACTACATAATTTGTATAGGATAAAATATGTATGCAAAGAGTAAAAGGGATTGATATCAGACTCACACAGGTTGAGTATTTTCTCATAACTTACATTTGGCACTACAGCCAAACTTATTTCGGGTGAAATTTCAGTATCATTACAAATTCAATCGTAATTTCCTAAATTGTCTACATTGACGATCTTTCTTTGAAGAAATTATTACAAAATCAAAATTTTTATGTTAAAGAGTCATAAATTCATTCACGGTACAGTAACTTTGCCATAGCATAATTTTTTGTTTTCGAATTTAGGGGGTGCTTAACTTTTTTCCGTATGTATATAAACTCATACTATAAACAGGGAAGTTATCTTTTTTAATCCTTGTTACCACAGCATTATTAATATTGTGATATTATCAAAATATACCATACAAAAAAAGAAACGCATAGCTGGATATTTCAAGGTGTGGCTACAGTCAATTTTGAATTGACACTGTCTTTTAGTAAATGCATATAACAAACTGAAATTTCTCACTGAGATAACAGGATCATTGCTCTTTATGATATCATACACGCCATATGACCTTAACTTCCTTTAGCTAATCAGAGGTAACTTGAATGTCATTGTCTGTTTTTACCACCACATGAACGCTTAACAATTTTCAAACGCCTTGGCATAGACTGTATAAGTCGCTACATTGATGATTTGATTATGGTCTCCAACTTGCCCTGCATAAACTGAGCCAGGTTTGGAAGCATTTGACGTAAACGTTAACGCTGCCAGAGAGGTCAATCCAGTTCATCTCAAAAGTGTTCAATCAGGTTAAGATCCTGATTACGTAAGTGATAGGGGATCCCATTGATGTTGTAACATGTCAGAAATGATCTACGATCTAATGAGCTACGTCATTTATCGGAAGCACGTGTCATTTGATGGTAGTGTGTTATGAACATAAGCCCATTAGACTGCCTTGAAAATGAATGAAACCAGAAAGAAATGTGTAGCATATGGCCGCCCACATCATCAGGTTACCCTTTCCAAAATCTAACGACTTGACTCTGGCAGTTTGGAGCGTATCTTTCATTTGTACACGTCTGTATACCCAATTCTTTTTCATCTCCTCTTTGCAAAAGAAGTCCTGATGCATCGCTAAGACTTACACATTTCCCATGTCTTAGGTTCCAGACCTGAACGTTGTTACAGCACAGAACACGTTGCGAGCGATTATGACGTCATAACATATTGCCAAAGTAGCGACTCCTGACTCTCAATCTGATCTGTTGCAAACGATTCCGTATTGTTTGTGGCGAAATTCTGTGTACTATAGGCACCCTGTCAGCTGTGTACACAGCATTGACAATGCAGTAACATGGATGAAGGAACCAAATTTAGCGATCTTGACCCTCTGTGACCCAAGGTGTTCCAGAACGTGGACAATCATTGGTGGAACCAAATTGTTGGAAGCGTTCTAAAAGACAAGTGTTTGTGCTCTTTTACACGTTATGACAACTGGCAAGGAATGTTTGCGACTCTCCAGTCTGAATTTTGCCAATGGCGGTGATTCGAGTTGCAGTGCCAAAACGTGGAATTTGCATTTACTCTTCATATGGTAAAACTTCTATTGCAATTCGTGATCGGTGAAAGCCTTTTGTGGAGAATGTTAATGCACGCATGTTTCCAATAGTTTCAACTTTCAAAGTGCTTATGGTTCCGTTTTGCGATGTTTTTTTCATTTTGGTCAAAAAAGCGTTCAAATTCACAATTTTGAAATCAGTGACAGATTCGAACATTCAAAATTGTCACAATCAAAATGTTTCTACAACCAAATGTGTTTCACAGTTTTTATGGACATATTTCGTTTTGAAAACTCATTTATCCGGAAAACATTCACCTATGCGTTTCTTTTTTTGTATAGTATATGTTATTAAAGCTCTCTAAAGAGTTTGTTCTCATAATCTTTTAAGTAGTATGAAAGTACAACGTCATTCAACACCTTATTCTTAATTTGACAAAAGTGAAATTGTGCTTCCGTGCGTTTTCAATTCCTCCCAGCTGAACATATTTCAGTAGGTTAAGTTTTAATCTACCGACGTCAGTCAAAAAGATTATGTTTTATAAAATTTTGCACAAGGATAAAATACATGGATCAGTCCAAAACAACAGTCTATACTTACTTGAATGTATCCCGATATATCAAAATTCTTAAATAAGAAAGATATTTGTGAATTAAAGATTCATCCTGTAAAAGAATTAGTATACTAGTAGCATAGGGACTAATTTTTAAGGGTTTCGTAATAAATATTACTTAAAGAATTTATCTTTAATAATCAAATTATTTTCCATTATTTGAAACAAGAACAACATGTCATGGTTTACTCGATACTAGCAACCTTGTTGAGCTTTTCTATCTTTTAATCAGCAAGAACAAAATAGATTTAAAAAGAAAAATATTTATTTACAATAAATACACATGAAACTGGATATAATATTAGGCCTACAACTACTTTTCCTTTTATATCATGAAGTATCAAATGCGGAAATTCAACTTACAGTTTCTTGGTCCCAAACTAATCCATGAATTAAATAATCACATTCCTATATACCTTGTTTTCCAACTGCAATAGTCCTAAAAGAATTCACAAATCACAAAGTCCTGACGAGTCCAAATAGGTCTTGATCCTTGATCCATTTCCCCATAAGTCCCAGTTGCTCCATAGTCCCATAAGTCCAAGTTGCGATGAGGTTTGAATTCTTAAGGCTAGATGAACATGTCCATCATGATCATCCCGTCAGTAGCATCCTCCAAGATAGGAGCCTGGTATCATCTGACATCTTATGTAAAATTTCAATAATAAATTACAATACTCAAATACACTCTTTCCAAATGACATCATTCAAACATCGTCAAAGTACATTATTCACTTAATATCATCAACATTAAATTTGAATACATACATCAATGTCATAGACATAATAATTTTACAATTATAACAATGTCACAATTTTCAAACATGATAATGTACAAAGTACATTAAACAATTTAAACTCAACTTTTTAAAAAGGCATAAGGAAACAAAACCATACTCACAATCAATCACCAAGGGCTTTACTGTGGCACAATGCGCTGAGACTTCCTTACAGCCCATTATATAGCTATAGTCGCACGTGCAGCACGCCTAGCACCGCTTCGGATAGCCCAGTAGCAGTTTCGTTCACCGACTCCCGATATGAAGTACTAGGTTCATATGGAAATAACCTGACAATACGCCCCCACTAAGAAGATAATACATTATCTAAAATCATACAAAGCAACCAAAACTGTAACCCAGATCTAGAATATTTACAACCAAACTTGATATAAACTTCAGATACATGTAGTGTCATTACCACAGTGATGTTTACTGTATCCGGCTGAGGTAATCTGCTCAAACGTTATCTTCACCTTTGATTCACTTCACAGAGAATCTGTAGGGTTGAAGACTCAGGGCCCATCGCATCACTCTGGGGTTCTGCAGTTTTACCTTCGACAGATATGCTAAAGATTCATGATCGGTTTCAATTACAAATGACTGACCGTGTAGGTAAGTAGCAAACAACTGCCAAACACTCCCGTTTAACCACAGCATAGTTCTTCTCTTGAGGCATCAGTTTTCTACTTGCATACTCCACGGAAACATTTCTCCATCACATTCTTGCATTAGTATGGCCCCAATTCCCACATCACTTGCATCAGTTCGCACATTGAATCTCTTCCTGAAATCAGGCAATTTCAAAATTGGGTCAGATGACAATTTCTTCTTGAGTGTATCAAAAGCAATTTGATGAATCTGTTGCCATGGTAACTTGTTAGGCGAACCTTTCTTTGTAAGATCTGTTAATGGCACCGCAATAGCTGCAAAGTCAGGAATAAACTGTCGGCAGTACCCTGCTAGTCCTAAAAAAGATCTTAGTTCTTTCTTCGTTACCGGTTCTGTCTCCTCAAGAATTTTCCTTGTCTTTTCTGACACTGGTTTGATTTGGCAATTACCAACAATATGACCCAAAAGTTCTATCTCACTGAGACCAAAATGACACTTTGTCGGTCTTATTGTCATGTTAGCCTTCCTGATTCTCGTAAGAACTTCCTGCAGAAGTAAGTATTACAAAACTGAAATATTTCTGACAAGTTAGTTGTTTGTATAGCATGCTTTCTTCCTCTAGAATATTTCTCACAAACAAAACATGTATAGCAATGCCACTAATGCAGAATTAACTGCAAATGATATACATTTCAAAACTTCGCTTCGATAATATGCTTGGTTATCGGGTTGTAGAGAACACGTGGATTAGGAATTGAATTTGGTTCCTTTACATTGTCTTATACAACATAGCAAATTTGTTAGGAATAACGTACGGCATTTAGCAATAGGTTGGCCAAGAACCTTTTCTACAAATTCCTAATTGATGGAAAGTTCCAAAGATTGGAAAACTACAAACTTCTACATATGAGTTGAATACTCTAATGAACTGAGTATAATACAAATACTATTCTTTAAATAATATTGTCATACTGAGTGGTCTTCAATAAGCCTCTAGATCAAAATGGACTGGAAAAGTGTATTCAACTTAACACGTACACTTTCAGTTTGGAAAACAACATATTTAATCACTTGGTTTTAGCAATTTATAAGAATGATTTCAGCTAATTAGTAAACTTCTTTGCATTTGTTCTTAATTGTTACATTTTATTATACGATAGTGAATATGTTTTATGGTTTACCTTATCTAATATTTCAGACAATAATAGTATAGGATAGAAAGTCATTGCACAAAACTCACAAGTATTACAAGACAAAACTTGACATTTTAGATATTTTGTGTATAACAGTTTATCAAGAAATTTGAAGAATCAAACTTTACAGCTGCTGTACATAAAGTTTGTTGTCCCTTAGTGCAAATATCATATATTTTTGTTTTGGTTTGGATGTCAATAAATAACTGACAAAGAACAACGTATATACAAATATTCTTTGAGCTGCCTGCAAATATTAGAATTTTGGCACAATGCAATAGCCGTAAGTGGTAAAATTTTTGAAATTCTTGAATTTCTTGAAACTAAATTGAAATATCAAATTAATTAACAAATATTTGTATTTGTTTCAATAATTAATATGATTAAAACTTATCAAAACTCACAAATAAATGTCAAGGCATTGTAACACACGACATCACATAAATGTGACCTCTTTCTAGGTATAGTTATTCAGCTTTAAAATCTTGTGTAAACAGTAGAGGATGATTAATTGATAAGAGTGAGATGCATAATTAACTTTTTGATAATACTGTACAAGATAGAACCCAGGTAACAGGAGGTACACGTCGTCATCTTCTAAATAAAGAGGTCTAAAGACAGCTCAAACTAAGATTTTTGTTCAGGTAATAAACTCATCAAGCGTTCATGTTCCTCATCTGGTACTACGAAAATAAATAGAACAGTGTTTTGACTTCTGTTAATTATAACTCTTGAAAATAGATTCTAACTTTGATCCTGTTATATTATCTATACTTATGATAATGTATTCTACTTTTCATAACAGATTAAACAGATTGTACACGTTAAGTTTCGTCAATTCCAATTATTATATAATTATTGTATGTGCATAGTCTGATAACAAATTATATATGCACTGTTTTCACAGAATCGTGCCAGCCAATCCTTAAAGATAAACACATGTGCTGTCTCAGATAACAGCTATCTCTATATTAGGAACTGTAACAGTGTAGTAATACAGAATCAGGACACTCTGCATGATGAACACGTCATTTGCTCTCCTCGCTTCTCTGTGTCTCTATGCCATAAATGGGCTGATTCTGCCCATCACTAAAACTGATGGAAGTTTGGATGTTTCTAGTCTGTTGAGTCACATGGCTCTGTTGGAACAATCACTCGAGAACAAGGCTTCTGCAGCGGATGTGACGAAATTGGAAACTGCTCTCCAAAATTCTAAGGGTAGTATATAGTGATAATTGTTTATTCAGGAGTAAATAGCCCGTATTACAAGTCATATACATAAAATATATAACAATATTATGGAGCACCATTTGATGTGATGTACAGACGTTTGATAAAAATTAACTTATGTTGAGAAACTTTGCAGGTTTTTTAAGTCCGAGAAAAATATATTTTACAGAGCTGTTTATAATAAATTCACTTTTACAAAGAAAAATAGATTTCTGTTGAGATGGCAGTAAGTTTAAATCATAGAATTTGTTCGATATTAATGACTTTATGTTTCGAGTAGTATCTGTGGTTATTGATCCATTATTTTAGTAATACAATGGCTCGATTGAAACTTAAACGTCGGTTGCCTTCTATATTCTCGATCCTTTAAGCGAGTGGCCGTCCCCGTAAAAGTGATGCATCACATTTATTAATGAGTGCCTCGCTACCGTGCGCCGAGTCTCTCCTAAGCTCCGCAGCAGTGTTGATTATCAATCGATGTACGGAGCTTGTCTGTGCCAGTAAACTGGTTTATGCAATCTCTTCGGTTTCTCTGATTGAGTTGTTTTTATAATCAAATACATCGTTTAAACCGCTATAATGCGATTAAATTTATCATGATTGATTGAATTCTCACTGTGACAGTGAATTGTTTTGGTAACAAATCAATGCACCTATAAATTCTAAATAGAATAGCTTTTGCAAATGTCAAAACATTATTACTTAATCATCATTACGATACATTTGTTTTGCATTGGATTACGGTTTTCAATTGGAAATTTCTAATTAATTTCAATTTCAACTACTTAAAAATAAAACAAATGAAATACAAAAATGTGGTCTTTGAAATGTCCTGTAACAATAGACATGCAACCACAAGAAAATTCTGATTTGACATATAAGTAATTATAAACATTATTATTTTTTTAAATAAATTTAATCTATTATTTACCAATTCATTTATTAAACAGTGTGCTGTTTTAAACTGCGCAAGAAGTATCAGTTATACGTAGTTTCAAAAATATGATAATATTCACGATAATGAAGGGTACTCTAGCAAAATAGACGCCTCCTTCGGGTGCGCACATATACAGAAGTTTAGATTATCATTATCGAAATGAGACATGTAATTTGAGAAAGCAACGATTAGGACTTGGTTATTTGTCATCAATACGTTATCGATAACACATCTTGTAAAGTTGGGATATTTTTTCTATATTTTTTTGAGTATTTATTTCACTGAGTAAGTTTCATGACACTTTGTCAATACTCCAGCCGTTAGTGAAACTTGAAAACTTACAATGTCTTGGCAAGTGCATGCGTTTGGATATTAAAATTAAAATACTCTTACGAAACAAAAACGTTGTATATGTCATCAGAATGAAAAGTAGTGAATGTTTCCGGTCGATGTATAATGAACCAATCAGTGCGCACGATTAACGAGGGGATTCCCCTAAAGAAAAGCGAACCCTAAACCGCGCTCTTCTCCCCATCTCAGCGGCAAGAGTAGCACAGCTCATTAATGATTAGGCATCTCAGTGCGAGCCGAAGGCAATTTGCCTTGGCGACGGCGGGTCCCTTTAAAGTGGGTAATATATGAATCATCTGTAAGTACAATCTATTTTCTTGATAGAGACAGAACTTATATGACTCTAACTTTAGAAAACCAATATATCAATATATGAATGTGATTGCGATTATGTAACCTTAGTTTATTGATATATATAATATACTGAACATCTTTGAAAACGCACCACCTTTAATAGTTTGGATTTCCAAAAGCATAAGCGAGCAATCCGTGTATATTGGCCATACGTTTGTAGACCAATGTTTGGTAAAGAAACGAAACAAGAACAAATCAAACAAAACGGTGAAGTTTTAATTCAGTTGACCATGAAAGAAAGGTGGTGTCCAAATGGAAAGTCAGTAACGTGTATGACCACCGTTAACAGCCTCTGAATAATGTTCTGAGGAATTCCATTCCACTCTTGTTGCAAAGCATTTTCACATTGATGTGCCAACCTGCAACATGCCCAAGGCGCGTTCTCGTTCCTCTGCTGACAATCTTGGCATTGCAAAATAAACTTTACTTTGACAGGTACAGCTGAAATGAGGATGATTTAATGCTGATGGTTATTTATACCCCGACTCAGCATGTTTTCCGCATGCAATTTTTGCTGTTCCTGTGTGTTGTGCATGCATTTTGTTGTTTTAATGTAATTTGTTCGATGATGTATTCGGGCAATCCGTTCTCGGCAATATGTCGTTTTTTATGGTCTTTTGTGTTATTAGCAACATTTCCAACTTTCATTTATACTCTAAAAATAATAATATTACCATAATTCAAAATTTACAGATGGTGCGTTTTCAAAGATGTTCAGTATATATAATATTCATTTCTGATCATCACAACAAATTCCTGAATTTGCTCAGACAAGGAATCATCAACTACATGACTCAAAATTGGCTCTTTTTCACTGGTTTACTGATTTTGTATACGTATGCATCTAGATGATCTCAAAACTACACAGCTGGAGGTAGCTGTTCTGAAGAGTCAACTCAACCAGTGTTCCTGCAGCTCACCGGAAGTCAAAAATCTCCAAACTGTCGTGGATCATCTCAAACAGGATGTGTTTCAACTTCAGTCTCTACACAACAGAACGTCTGCAACTTCAACAATGGGTGACACATTAATGTTATATCCATATTCAAGATTATCTATATGGTGTTGAAATAATTGTATGTTGCATTTGTTGCTTTGTTTACATTTATAGAGCTAAACTTAATAGCTCCAAGGAATAAATGCAAAAAAGGTATATTATTTATATACGTCATACATATCTTTCCATCTAGAAAAGTCTACGCCGTCAGTCAGTATTGTGATAACAATTACTAACTTATTCAACAAGACTAAAGTAATCTTTAAAAACCATCGACCAGTTTATATCTAGCATCCTTCTGCCACAAAAATGAATAACGTCAAGAACAACATGTTTGCTATATATGGCAGATTTGCAATCTGTGGCAAGATTGGTTTTGAGATATTTATAGTTCAGAGGAAGTCAAAACAATTAATCATATGTGCAAAAACGTGATATTTTCAGGTTCAGGTTCAACGTTCACCAGATGGGAAAGAACATCTTGTCCAAATGACAGTGCTGTAGTCTATAAAGGTAAGAATGTTTGAGCATGTAAGCTACGTTTTTGTACATGAATCAATTAACTTGACACTTAAACATCAATATTCAAATTCAAAATATCTGTCTTAAGCTTTTAACAGGGAAATCATTTATTATTTTAATATTTTTTTTATGAATTATGAATTTATGAATTATGAATAGTTCAATCATCTTTTTTTCACGCAGAGAGAGAATGAACAAAATTTCAGTTCATACCATCACTTTAGCTTACGCATGTTTTGGTTTAAATTCGAATGGTTGTTTTCATTATTTATCAAATTAGCCTTAAGCTAAAAAAAGGTTCATCATCAGTTCTGTGTTTTAATTTGATGTTAAAACAAGCTTGCATATTTTGCTTTGTTAATGCCACACATGTACATTATACAGATAAATGCATCACAGCTAGAAACTTGTTGAATAAGGAAGGTATTTGTGTTATCTCAATACAATTAAAAAACTAGTGTCAAAAGAAACGATATCAAGTTTTCAACGTCCTCCGAAACAAAATTCCATTATTTAACGTACTATACCGTCTCCGACTCACCGTAGCCCATTGATTGCCTATCAATTATCTCTCGACCCATAACACAGAAAAAACAACACGGGAGTTACCTGCATATCCCCGCCGCGCCACCTATGGTCACGTGACCAAAGCCTCATTCCAACTTCCTGTCGCTCAGTGATCGGTTGTGTCTCTGAGCTCTCTCGAAGTTATCTTGCCTTGTCTAAGTATTTAAGTTTGTAGACCTTTTTTCTCGATCCTTGGGAGTAAGAGTATCTTCTCTTACCTCCTGATCTCCTTCCAATTTGCCCTTTTGGAGGTTGTTGTTGTTGGGTTTTCTGCCTGTGGGACAGGCAGGCTACTCAGTATCGCGCGACCTTTGCACGTGCTGCTCAAGTTTCTCGGTTAAGTAGGTCACGCCTCCGGGTGTCTGACCTTTGACCTCCGGCTTCGTGTGTGGGACGTGTGCAAGCAGTGTCAGCTTGGCCGTCGGCTCCGCTGGGGTGAGTGGATCGTCACATGCTCCGCCTGGGTACGCGTTTGCCCCGCTTCACTCCGCTTGGTCAGTCTGGCGAGTGACGGACGGGAGTGACTGATCAGTCATCTGTCTTGGCACGCGATGGCTTCGCTTCACTTCGCCTTGGTCCGTCTGGTGAGTGACGGACGGGAGTGACTGGTCCGTCCTCCGTCTTGGTACGCGTTTGCCTCGCTTCACTCCGCCTTCGTTCGTCTAGCGAGTGGCGGACGGGAGTGACTGCTCCGTCCTCCGTCTTGGTACGCGTTTGCCTCGCTTCACTCCGCCTTCGTTCGTCTGGCGAGTGGCGGACGGGAGTGACTGATCAGTCATCTGTCTTGGCACGCGTTGGCTTCGCTTCACTTCGCCTTGGTCCGTCTGGTGAGTGACGGACGGGAGTGACTGGTCCGTCCTCCGTCTTGGTATGCGTTTGCCTCGCTTCACTCCGCCTTCGTTCGTCTAGCAAGTGGCGGACGGGAGTGACTGCTCCGTCCTCCGTCTTGGTACGCGTTTGCCTCGCTTCACTCCGCCTTCGTTCGTCTGGCGAGTGGCGGACGGGAGTGACTGGTCCGTCCTCCGTCTTGGTACGTGTTTGCTTCGCTTCACTCAGCCTTGGTACGTCTGGTGAGTGACGGACGGGAGTGTCTGGTCCGTCCTCCGCCTTGGTACGCGTTTGCTTCGCTTTGGTCCGTCTGGCGAGTGACGGACGGGAGTGACTGGTCCGTTCCCCGTCTTGGTACGCGTTTGCTTCGCTTCGCTTCGCTCCGCCTTGGTCCGTCTGGCGAACGACGGACGGGAGTGACTAGTCCGTCCTCCGTCTTGGTACGCGTTTGCTTCGCTCCGCTCTGCCTTGGTTCGTCTGGCGAGTGACGGACGGGAGTGACTGGTCCGTCCTCCGTCTTGGTACGCGGTTGGCTTCGCCTCGCTCCAATTGCACCGTCTGGGGAGCGACGGACGTGAGTGACTGGTCCGTTCTCCGTCTTGGTACGCATCTGCTTCGCTTCACTCCGCCGGTCCGTCTCGCGAGTGACGGACGTGGGTGACTGGTCCGTCCTCTGTCTGGGTACGCGGTTGCTCCGCTTCGCTCCGTCTTGGTCCGTCTGGTGAATGACGGGTCAACCTTGTTGGTTCATTGGTGAGCGAGCCCCCCGTTCTCCTCGCGGACGGACCAGGGCATCGTCAGCGATATGCCCTGGGTTCTGTGGGCGATGTGGACTTAGGAAGTAGGGAACACTTGACCTCCGTTCCCTCTGTTGATCATGCACCTCCGCTTACTCCCTGCAAGACAGGTGTGAAGAGTGTGAGTCCCTCTCGTCGGAAGCCTTGAAGCTCTATCTACAGGCTCTAAGGAAGTGCGAGAGGGACGCGGTAGGTGCGAAGCGTAGGGCTCGCAACTCCGGGAACCCGTCGGCCTCGTCCACCTTCACCTCACCCACACCCCCCCTCCCCATCGGAGGGGTTCGTCACCTCGAGTGATACGAGGGAGTGCGAGACGGATGAACGGGGCTCCGTTTCATTCACTTTACAGAGTCAGTGGTGTTCAGACGTGTCTTGTCTCGCTCCCCGTGTGTTTGAGCCTTATTTTTGTCTGTCTGCCTTCCCTACGGGTCTTTAATCCTTCTGGGTTAAATACTGTGCTTGGAAGGTGTTCTGTTGACACAGCTGCTGTGTGCATTGTTTTTACAGGAAGATTCTTATGCATTGCCATTGTACATTTACCTGTATGATTAGTCTCTCTTAACCCTAGTTGAGGGTGGATCATGTGTGTGTATGTTTTATTTGTTTCATATGTATATGTATTTATGAGGTGAGATTGAATAATAACCTGTCTGTCTGTTTGCAGTGGCAGGGACGGTCCGTCGCCCGGGTCCGTCGTTGGATGGGGCAAGCGCCACACGCTTCACGCGTGGCGGTGCGCTTCCCTGGCATCTGCTATCGAGTTGGTGCTTACTTGGACGTGTGCTTGTGCGCTTGGGCGCCCCCTCGCGCTCGTGTCTCTCGCTCTCAACTCAGGGGAGCTTCCCTCCATGGGAAGCGCCTGAGGGAGGAGGGGACTGATGCGTGTCGCTTGGTAGTGCGCTTGACGCTCAGGTTCACGGATTAGGCAGGCGGTTTCCTAACGTCTCCTATCGAGTAGGCGCTTACTTGGACGTGTGCTTGTGCGCTTGGGCGCCCCCTCGCGCTCGTGTCTCTCGCTCTCAACTCAGGGGAGCTTCCCTCCATGGGAAGCGCCTGAGGGAGGAGGGGACTGATGCGTGTCGCTTGGTAGTGCGCTTGACGCTCAGGTTCACGGATTAGGCAGGCGCTTTCCTAGCGTCTCCTATCGAGTAGGCGCTTACTTGGACGTGTGCTTGTGCGCTTGGGCGCCCCCTCGCGCTCGTGTCTCTCGCTCTCAACTCAGGGGAGCTTCCCTCCATGGGAAGCGCCTGAGGGAGGAGGGGACTGATGCGTGTCGCTTGGTAGTGCGCATGACGCTCAGGTTCACGGATTGGGCAAGCGTCATACGCTTTGCGCGTGGCTGTGCGCTTCCCTACCGTCTACTATCGAGTAGGCGCTTGATTGGACGTGTGCTTGGGCGCCCCCTGGCGCTCGTGTCTCTCACTCTGAACTCAGGGGAGCTTCCCTCTAGGGGTAGCGCCTGAGCGGGGATGGGACTGACGCGCGTCGCTTGGGGGTGCGCTTGACGCTCGGATTCACGGATTAGGGTAGCGCCACACGCTTCGAGCGTGGCTGGCGCTTCCTAGCGTCTACTATCGAGTAGGCGCTTCCTTGGACGTGCACTTGGTGTTCTGGCGGCCCCTCGGGCTCGTGTCTCTCCTTCTTAACTCAGGGGAGCTTCCCTCTAGGGGGAGCGGCTGAGTGGAGAGGAGATTGACGCGTGTCGCTTGGTGGTACGCTTGACGCCCAGGGTCACGGGATAGGAGGTGAGGCGCGCCAGGCGCTCTCACTCGCCGTGTCCACCTTGGAATTGAGGTACGTATTTAAATATCTAAAATATTTAGATTTTAATAAGCCTTGTCGCTGATTGGTTGGCGTGTCTCTCACTCTTTACTCAGGGGAGCGTCCCCCTAGGGGGAGCGCCTGAGTAGAGAGGTGATTGACGCTGATTGGTTGGTGAGCTCTGGCCGCTCCGCTGGTCTGGGATGATTGTGCGCTTGTGTGCTTGGCTTCCCTCGCGCTTGTGTCTCTCACTCCTTTTACTCAAGGGATCGCCTGAGTGGAGAGGTGATTGACGCGTGTCGCTTGGTAGTTTGTTTTTTTGGGTGCAGGGTGTCCGGGTAGGACAAGTTTGTCTCCAGATTGGTTCACTGGTTCTAGACGATCTCGAAGTTACATTAGCTTCACATTCATGGGATGGGTTACAACTTTAACCCAATGTCTTTCGGTGACACAACAAGACTATTAAGTATTTGGTTATCGGGGATAATTTATTGGGGATGTTGATTATTATCCATTTCTTAGGATAACTCTACAAGAGTTGTATACAATTTACCCAAACTTAGGGCTCACTTCAGCTCAGGTCCGCTCCGAGACCTCTGCAGGGGTTTCTAACCCTCACGTCAGACAGGAAGTTTGCAGACACGCTTTCCCGCTCCCCCAGCGGCTCGTCCCTCACCTAGCCTGGTGGAGGGTGGAAGCAACGTTTCTCAGGTGTTCCACTCAGACCTCCCGCGGCGACCGCACATCTCTTCGTGGACGCTTCCACGCAGGGTTGGGGGGGCCCACCTGGGAACGGAACAGACGGAGGTGCTCTGGTCGTTGTCCCAGCACACGCGGGTCATCAACGAGCTGGAGATGGGGATCCATCACTGGTCCGCTCTGCTGTGGGGACAAGTGCTACTCGTGCTACTACCATCCCCCAATTAGCACTGGATCTCTTCCGCCTGACAGACAGGCTGCACATGTCATTTCGCGCGGTGCACATCCCGGGGGTGGAGGACGTCCTAGCGGACGCTCCCTCCAGGCAGGACAACCGCCGTCCACGGAATTGAAACTCCTCCCCCAGGCGTTCCAACAAGTGTGTCAGCACTTCGGGAGACCACACATAGACCTCTTTGCGACCCGGCTGAACCACCTACTGCCGGTCTATGTGTCTCCCGTCCCCGGGGCGTGGGGCTCAGACGCTCTGTCGTGCGAATGGGAGGAGATGGACGGTTACGTTCCCCTCCCCCCACCCCAAGCTTCTCACTCTAGTGGTGACGAAGATCGAGGTGTCAAGGTCGATCTTGCTAATCCTAATAGCTCCCTTCTGGCCGCGGGTTCCTCTGCCCAGCGTGTCTCCACCCGCAAGCTGTATGACGTACAGTGGGGGTCATTTGTCACATTCTGTGCGGTTAGGGCTGGGACGCCAAGGTAGCGATGGTTCCCCAGGTGGCGGAGTACTTAATGTACCTCCGGGAGGAGAGGCGACTTAGACTCCCTCTATTAACACTCATCTAGCGGCAATCATGTCGGTCTTACGTAAGCGGGCCCCGCGGTGGACATCTCCGTCCTTAAGGAGGTGATCAGAACCGTCCGTCAGGAGGACGGGCGGCTCAAACCTAGACCTCCCGAGCGGGCCCTAGCAATTGTCCTCGAGCATTTGTGCTCGGACATCTACGAGTCCCTGACAGAGTCCTTCATTCTCCGATTGACGGTCAAGACCGTCTTCCTGGTGGCGATGGCTTCGGCCGCCAGGGTCTCAGAGCTGCACGCTCTTCAGGCCGATTTGCTCCGGGTTGAGCGAGGGATGGGGGTAAGGACACGCTGGGACTCGCACCGGTTTTCGTATGCAAGAACCAGGGGTCGGTCGAACGGGGCAGGGTGTTCCACATCCCCGCCCTCTCAGGTGCAGTCTCCCCCTCGGACGAGGGAAGTAGGTTCCTCTGTCCGGTCCGAGCTCTTCGAATTTACGCAGAGTTCTTCGAATTTACGCAGAGTGTACGCGTTCTCTCCGCCAGGGGAAGAGGAGACTGGTTCTATCTCACTCATAGCAGAGCACGGAGGAGATAGACAAACGCCTCCTGGGGGTCTACCTGCGGTCCGCTATCCTTGACGCTTTCTTTAAGCCAAGGAGCTAGCCCCGCCGGCTCCTGCTAACCCTCTTGAGATCAGGGCGATCTCGGCCACTATGGCTTTTCCAGCAACATCGCCGTAGCAGACATCATGTCGGGCTGGTTCTGGAAGTCCGGCTTTGTGTTCGCTACCACTACCTACGAGAATTGTCCACGGGAGACCATGGGGCCATGGGTGTTCGCTCAGCACCGCACTGCATAGGTCCTTTTTGCGTTCTGTTGTTCTACTAAATGAACTTCGCATCGCACATCCGTGTCTCATTTGTTCTTTCTTCCGGTTTGGGGCGGGCTTCCCTCCTTAGCAGGGCACCTGGGCACCCGCCGTTAGTTAGACGTAGTGGGGGGAGTAACTGCTCTCCTGCCGCCTCGCTCTCGCAGCCCTCCACCCTCTGTGGTAGTCGGGGCTACGGTGAGTCGGAGACGGTATAGTACGTTAAATAATAGTACGTTTTTGAGTAAACGTCATTATTTGTACTTACCGTCGACGACTCACCAATCTTTATTTCCCACCCATGCCTCCCCTCCTGCGAGTAGGGTCGCTCTAGCGTTCACTGGCTCCAGGTAGGTTGGAATGAGGCTTTGGTCACGTGACCATAGGTGGCGCGGCGGGGATATGCAGGTAACTCCCGTGTTGTTTTTTCTGTGTTATGGGTCGAGAGATAATTGATAGGCAATCAATGGGCTACGGTGAGTCGTCGACGGTAAGTACAAATAATGACGTTTACTCAAAAACGTACTATTATCTGAGAGAGTCGAATTTAACTGTGCCTAACAGGCATTTGTCTAGTAAAGAAGAATGCACATTTTCATTCTTCAGGAAAAGATACTTTTGATTTTGTGTCTTTTCAAACGCACATGGGGTGCATAAATCGAAATTTCAAGTTGTTTTATGTAGAGTTGTTTTTATCATTTCACTATAAAATTGATAAAGTATTGAATTTAGGTAAGAATACAATTTTGTTGATACAATGCACTTTATTTGACATACATTCGTTGACGCGTCACTGCTCTAGAACGTTTTAAAACAAGCAAAAGTGTCCAATTTCTCTCTGCTATCTCGCCTAGTTTATTTTAAATGCGTGTTTCTTGCAAACATGAAAAGATAATGTTTCAAAATTTTGCATAGAGGTGAGTTGACTACGGAAGAAATGATAAAACTATGTTTTAGTCGTATCAAATTGCAGTGGGTTGAGTTATCTTGCCATTTGTATGGTAAAGTTTCTTTTGGACACTAGTTTAGTTGAATACAGACAACCATGCACGAACTGCTCTTGTACTTATGACAACAGGATACACCGGTGGAACATGGTACGCTGACCACGGAGGTTCCTCATCTGTTGTGTGTCTCCCTGAAGATCCCATCTATGCAGCTCATACCACAGGTCACAACCACTTAACAAGCCATATTTATGGGGCTGAATACGAATCTTCTTACCCAGGGAACCCTTTTCAGATTCTTCTTAACAATGATATCCCGTGTGTCATCTGCGAGAGCTCCAGAAGTTCCAGTGTGATGATTCCAGGTAGGAATCAGTGTTACCCTGGATGGACTCTGGAGTACTGGGGTTATCTCATGGGTGGCCATGCCGTTTATTCATCGGCTGATTATATCTGTGTTGATTCACAACCTGAATCTATTCCTGGAGGTCAAGCAGATGAAGATGGGCAGGTTTTCTACCTTGCTGAATCGATTTGTGGCTCCTTGCCTTGTCCACCGTATGAAGATAACTGGGAAGTTACGTGTGTTGTCTGTTCAAAATAAAAAAACGAGTGAAGTTCTACCCTATTTGTATCTGTATGTAAAAGGTTTTTCCTTCTATTCTTTTAAGTCATTGACATCATCATTCATACATCTATCTTTGCAAAAGAGGCAACACAATGAATATAAAAAAAATCCCAAAACCTTTGCAGCTCATCAGTTATTATTTTCGTAAAGGAGCCCCCGGCCAATATTACATGTACATGCATCATAATAATATTGATTATAGTTGAAGTGCCATAACATGATATAGATTGCTAGTTGTGTGATAGGAAACTGGGTCGTTTCTTAAATGCTAGAAATACATATTTTGCCAGAGTATTGATTACTTATTATGATAACCTTCTTCGAAGCCTGCTCCCTAAATACTACACTTCTTATCCTACTATGAGTAAATTTCTGCAGTTGATGTCATCACGAAATAACAATATTAGCATTATATAGGGGGATATCAGACTGGATTAGGGGACATTAAGGGACAATAATTTATGCAGCGTAGCTCATGAAGATGGTAATATATGCATGACGTCACGGATCAGAGACGTCAAGCAATTATCGGACAATTGAATGCACTAACACTCATTATTCTAGTCATTATGATATTTTAGAAAACAAAGGGTAAAAAGAGACCATCAACTTTTTCTCATATCCCCAAACATTGTGATAAGCATTTGGAATTTGTGCGCCAGAGCTATCTTTAGCGACACGTGTCATGACTCAGCGGCGAGAAGTGGGTACACTGCTGTCGGCTTATAGCTTTAGTAAAGGTTTTGACCAAGTGAATGACAAAATCCTCTCAGTGTGTAAATAAGGTTTGGCTCTAAAAAGCAGAAATTATAGAGGTCGACTCTCTTCTGTTTAATGGTATATTCTAAATGCTAAGTTACAGATCTTGCAATACAATATTCATATAAGTCAATTTCGACCTGCTTGTGCAATGTTCAATGTACAATGTGCAATATCGTAAACCGGAAATGATGTAAATAGATGGATGACGTCACAAATCAGATAAACTGATGAGATTATGACATCACATGCTTTAATCAAAATATTCTTAGTGGAATGACTTTACAAGACGATAAATGGTATTATTACATTATCATTACAGACTATAATAATAATTTGAAGTGAATGAAACGAATGAATTCATTGATTGTGTAAATTTATATATCATTCATCAGTGATCTGAAAACAAACAAAAAAGATAGCATAATGAATAGATGTACATTTATGTAAAGACTATGAATATGTAAGTCTCAGGAAAAGGAGTCTAAAGTCAATTCAAAGTATACTAGATAATTTGCACTCATCCATTCACCTGACCCTGTGTGTGTAAAACAGGGCTTGACCTACATGTACTTACTGGTCAGCTCTATTCAGAGAACGTGCTTAACATAAAAGTGTGAACAAAAGTGCCCACTTGACAATTCATCTCCCTCATGTAATAGATACTTGTTTGTGTTATGAAGAAACAACAAGATTTATAATGTATACAATATATATATTGAATCAAACTCCTCCTGGAATTAATGATGTAAGAAACGATGATGAAAGCATGAGCTAAGAATTAAGATAATCATTAAGAACTGCATTTAACTATATATATTTATATATATAATCCTAATGTACCTTTCTGTTAGATTATAAGTGAAATGAAGTTTATCAAAAACCTTTTTATTTTGTGTGTACATGATACACTTTAGGTCTGATGTGATTCTTAAAATATATGAAATAAAATATTATCTTTTCTTTCATTCCAGGTTGTCATTGAACTGATCTGAGCTTAGCCAATATTTTATAATTCTAACATGAACGTGGAGAGAAAATCTACCTAGCTCGCCTCGAGCTACTAAATTTTGCGTAGTTCTACCCAGATGCAAAATATCTTTACAAAACTTATCATAGATCCGAACAGATCAGAAGATGGATGAACTCCCCAATCTTCTGTACCATACAGAAGCATCGTAAAACTTTGACATAAAAAATATGCAATAAACTTTAAATGGAAGATTTATACAATTAAACAGATTAGAGCGAATAATACTGAAAACTTTCACAGCCAGCTCTGAAAGAATCTTCTGGGAAATATACCATGAACCTAAACTGGAAAAGTAAAACACCAAGACATTTATAAGAACTAACAATATCCAGCTGACCACCACGAAAGTAAAACTTTACATATTTCCGGTCTTTCTAAATACCATTACTTTAGTTTTCTCAACATTAACCTTAATCTGCCATTTATTACAATATCTACTTAATTTATCTCACCTCTGACCTACGACCGTGTTGTCTACAATCGCCCTATCATCTGCAAATAAAAGCATGAAGATCTGAAGAACTCCTATCTCTATACATCTCTGGTTATCCTCTCCCAAGTAATCAATGATACCATTAGCATATAGAGAAAAGAGGCTGACAGCCCTGTCGGACACCACACATACAATAAAAAAGGAAGTGAAACCTTCATTTAATAAAACACATGATTTAACATTTGAATACATTTTTTTATCAATCTCAACACCCTACCATGGATCTTAGACTGCCACAATTTAAACATCAACCCATTTCTAAAGACTGAACCAAAAGCTGCCTTTATATCTATAAAAGCACAGGAAACTCTACCCTTGTGAAGCTCAAGATATTTCGAAATTACAGTGTTTAATATAGACATATTATCAGTAGTTTGGAATCTTTGTCTATAACCAGACAGTTATGGAGGATTTACCCAATTGTTGTTTTGACGCCAATTTCCATGGGCAAGGGACTCTACCCCTGAACTAAGAGGTTCGAAAAACCTCAAGTTGAAATTGGGCAATTGTGCGTTTGTTATACTCGCAAAACGATCCACAGAATGTGGACCCCACACCCTGTCGAGATAATTTAAAAGTGTTGGATGTAGCATCAAATTTGATTTGTCTACTAGTCTGCTGAGTCTGTCTGCACTTTGATTCTGACACCCGGCCAAGTGCTTGCATGTCAAATTCCACACTCTTCTACCTCTGCCCATACTGCAACGGCATTGCGCACAAGATATGGGTTAGGACCTCCCTTATTCTGAATGTATGCAAGTGCAGTAATATTATCTGAAAAAATTTGGATATGCTTGCTTCCCAATAGAGGCTTGAAAGCTTTACTACCCATCAAATTAGCATTCAACTCACGCTTGTTGAATGATAATTGTGAAACTCTACTATTCCATTCACCAGAGGTATACTTTCCCTCAAATACTGCTCCCATCAAATATGTGAAGCATCTGTACACAACTGTCCCTCTATAGGACGCTCAAAAACAACCTTATCATTCCAGTCATCAATTGAATTTAGCCACCAATCAAGCTCTTCACTCGCTAGCCTAGTAAGTGTGACAAGACTATCCCAGGAATCCCGGCAAGCTATAATGCGATACACTTCACGCAGGAGTGACGACCCAAGCGACTGATATACACAAACCTGCTACTCTAACAAGAACACGAACCTTGCAAAACGTTTTCTTTAGAAGGCGGCCAATAGACCTTTTTTATCTTATGAACCCTTTCACTTGCAGCCTTTATGAAAGGAAACCCAGAATCAGAAGAAGACACCTGGTAACCTAGATATCTAACAGACGTACAGGGTATTAAACAGGATTTGGCATAATTTATATTGATACCTAGATCTTCAAAACAGTTTATGAGTGACTCAGTGTGATCTAATATAAGTCTGCTTTCAGCACATACAATGAAATCATCAACATATGCAGATACTCTAACACCTAGACCTCTCAGGTAAGCAACAATTGGTCTGATTAATTTACAAAAATACATAGGACTCCAGGACAAACCAAATGGTAAAACACACCGTCTATAGTATACATCATCAAACTTGAATGCAAGATAATCTCTGTCCTCAACATTCATAGGTACATGATAAAAACCATCTTTAATGTCTAAAGTAACCGGCTGATAACCTGGTTTAATAATAACTTGAGCTTTTATAATGACTGTTAATAACACGAAAATCAGTGATAAGTCTCAACTTTCCAGAACGTTTTGGAACACAACCGAGAGGTGATACTTAATCGGGTTTATACCCGCCCTGTTCAATATAACCTGCGTCGAACAAACAATCAATCTCTACACACACAAATCGTTGTTTTTGTGAAAATTGATTATTATCAAACTCAATAGTACAGGTTCAAGTATGGGCACTCTTATACCATTGTTTTCCTCTGTAGAATACTGTACGATGCACCGATCCTCTGCCAAGCTGAAAGCGCCTCAGAAACATGGCGACACATCGATGATCATGGGGGCGGCCATACTTGTTTTCACTCTTGATCACGTGACTCACCGGTGTTGTGCTGTCACTGTCTCCTATGAAATCCGCGCCCCAAAAACTGGGAGAAAATGTCCTTACGTCCCCTGAAAGATCCACGTCCTCAGTTTCCAAAACCTCGTGAACATTGTGGCCTGTAATTTCTCTTAAAGCTGAACTGGTTTTACTCTTTTTTTGACAATAAAATTAAGTTTCTTTTCACGTGCCTGTATAAAGACAAATGACTCGTATGGATATATAAAAGAAGCAAATGAAGTAATAAACTTGCTTCAATGCTTGACGGCTGGACATTCAAGGATATTTATAGCATGTGATGATGTTATCGGAATGTGGCCCATTTCAAGGTCAAGGTATATATCATGTCATGTTTAAACAAGGACCGAAGATAGCTCAAACGATGATGTCTGTTCCGGAAAATACGCAGCAGTTCTTGTTGTTCACCTTGTACCAAGAAATAAAACTGCCTTTTGACTCCTTTAATTGCAACTCCTGAAGTATTTTCTGTTAAATTATCTACAATTGTTATAATGAAATTATCCACTTTCAGAAAACTCTTATTCACCTGACCCTGTGTGTGTAAAACAGGGCTTGACCTACATGTACTTACTGGTCAGCTCTATTCAGAGAACGTGCTTAACATAAAAGTGTGAACAATAGTGCCCACTTGACAATTCATCTCCCTCATGTAATAGATACTTGTTTGTGTTATGAAGAAACAACAAGATTTATAATGTATACAATATATATATTGAATCAAACTCCTCCTGGAATTAATGATGTAAGAAACGATGATGAAAGCATGAGCTAAGAATTAAGATAATCATTAAGAACTGCATTTAACTATATATATTTATATATATAATCCTAATGTACCTTTCTGTTAGATTATAAGTGAAATGAAGTTTATCAAAAACCTTTTTATTTTGTGTGTACATGATACACTTTAGGTCTGATGTGATTCTTAAAATATATGAAATAAAATATTATCTTTTCTTTCATTCCAGGTTGTCATTGAACTGATCTGAGCTTAGCCAATATTTTATAATTCTAACATGAACGTGGAGAGAAAATCTACCTAGCTCGCCTCGAGCTACTAAATTTTGCGTAGTTCTACCCAGATGCAAAATATCTTTACAAAACTTATCATAGATCCGAACAGATCAGAAGATGGATGAACTCCCCAATCTTCTGTACCATACAGAAGCATCGTAAAACTTTGACATAAAAAATATGCAATAAACTTTAAATGGAAGATTTATACAATTAAACAGATTAGAGCGAATAATTCTGAAAACTTTCAAAGCCAGCTCTGAAAGAATCTTCTGGGAAATATACCATGAACCTAAACTGGAAAAGTAAAACACCAAGACATTTATAAGAACTAACAATATCCAGCTGACCACCACGAAAGTAAAACTTTACATATTTCCGGTCTTTCTAAATACCATTACTTTAGTTTTCTCAACATTAACCTTAATCTGCCATTTATTACAATATCTACTTAATTTATCTCACCTCTGACCTACGACCGTGTTGTCTACAATCGCCCTATCATCTGCAAATAAAAGCATGAAGATCTGAAGAACTCCTATCTCTATACATCTCTGGTTATCCTCTCCCAAGTAATCAATGATACCATTAGCATATAGAGAAAAGAGGCTGACAGCCCTGTCGGACACCACACATACAATAAAAAAGGAAGTGAAACCTTCATTTAATAAAACACATGATTTAACATTTGAATACATTTTTTTATCAATCTCAACACCCTACCATGGATCTTAGACTGCCACAATTTAAACATCAACCCATTTCTAAAGACTGAACCAAAAGCTGCCTTTATATCTATAAAAGCACAGGAAACTCTACCCTTGTGAAGCTCAAGATATTTCGAAATTACAGTGTTTAATATAGACATATTATCAGTAGTTTGGAATCTTTGTCTATAACCAGACAGTTATGGAGGATTTACCCAATTGTTGTTTTGACGCCAATTTCCATGGGCAAGGGACTCTACCCCTGAACTAAGAGGTTCGAAAAACCTCAAGTTGAAATTGGGCAATTGTGCGTTTGTTATACTCGCAAAACGATCCACAGAATGTGGACCCCACACCCTGTCGAGATAATTTAAAAGTGTTGGATGTAGCATCAAATTTGATTTGTCTACTAGTCTGCTGAGTCTGTCTGCACTTTGATTCTGACACCCGGCCAAGTGCTTGCATGTCAAATTCCACACTCTTCTACCTCTGCCCATACTGCAACGGCATTGCGCACAAGATATGGGTTAGGACCTCCCTTATTCTGAATGTATGCAAGTGCAGTAATATTATCTGAAAAAATTTGGATATGCTTGCTTCCCAATAGAGGCTTGAAAGCTTTACTACCCATCAAATTAGCATTCAACTCACGCTTGTTGAATGATAATTGTGAAACTCTACTATTCCATTCACCAGAGGTATACTTTCCCTCAAATACTGCTCCCATCAAATATGTGAAGCATCTGTACACAACTGTCCCTCTATAGGACGCTCAAAAACAACCTTATCATTCCAGTCATCAATTGAATTTAGCCACCAATCAAGCTCTTCACTCGCTAGCCTAGTAAGTGTGACAAGACTATCCCAGGAATCCCGGCAAGCTATAATGCGATACACTTCACGCAGGAGTGACGACCCAAGCGACTGATATACACAAACCTGCTACTCTAACAAGAACACGAACCTTGCAAAACGTTTTCTTTAGAAGGCGGCCAATAGACCTTTTTTATCTTATGAACCCTTTCACTTGCAGCCTTTATGAAAGGAAACCCAGAATCAGAAGAAGACACCTGGTAACCTAGATATCTAACAGACGTACAGGGTATTAAACAGGATTTGGCATAATTTATATTGATACCTAGATCTTCAAAACAGTTTATGAGTGACTCAGTGTGATCTAATATAAGTCTGCTTTCAGCACATACAATGAAATCATCAACATATGCAGATACTCTAACACCTAGACCTCTCAGGTAAGCAACAATTGGTCTGATTAATTTACAAAAATACATAGGACTCCAGGACAAACCAAATGGTAAAACACACCGTCTATAGTATACATCATCAAACTTGAATGCAAGATAATCTCTGTCCTCAACATTCATAGGTACATGATAAAAACCATCTTTAATGTCTAAAGTAACCGGCTGATAACCTGGTTTAATAATAACTTGAGCTTTTATAATGACTGTTAATAACACGAAAATCAGTGATAAGTCTCAACTTTCCAGAACGTTTTGGAACACAACCGAGAGGTGATACTTAATCGGGTTTATACCCGCCCTGTTCAATATAACCTGCGTCGAACAAACAATCAATCTCTACACACACAAATCGTTGTTTTTGTGAAAATTGATTATTATCAAACTCAATAGTACAGGTTCAAGTATGGGCACTCTTATACCATTGTTTTCCTCTGTAGAATACTGTACGATGCACCGATCCTCTGCCAAGCTGAAAGCGCCTCAGAAACATGGCGACACATCGATGATCATGGGGGCGGCCATACTTGTTTTCACTCTTGATCACGTGACTCACCGGTGTTGTGCTGTCACTGTCTCCTATGAAATCCGCGCCCCAAAAACTGGGAGAAAATGTCCTTACGTCCCCTGAAAGATCCACGTCCTCAGTTTCCAAAACCTCGTGAACATTGTGGCCTGTAATTTCTCTTAAAGCTGAACTGGTTTTACTCTTTTTTTGACAATAAAATTAAGTTTCTTTTCACGTGCCTGTATAAAGACAAATGACTCGTATGGATATATAAAAGAAGCAAATGAAGTAATAAACTTGCTTCAATGCTTGACGGCTGGACATTCAAGGATATTTATAGCATGTGATGATGTTATCGGAATGTGGCCCATTTCAAGGTCAAGGTATATATCATGTCATGTTTAAACAAGGACCGAAGATAGCTCAAACGATGATGTCTGTTCCGGAAAATACGCAGCAGTTCTTGTTGTTCACCTTGTACCAAGAAATAAAACTGCCTTTTGACTCCTTTAATTGCAACTCCTGAAGTATTTTCTGTTAAATTATCTACAATTGTTATAATGAAATTATCCACTTTCAGAAAACTCTTATAAGACGTTACATTTCGACAATTTCGACTATATAATACTTGTATGTTCATAATCTGATAACAAATTATAAAGCATTGTTTTCACAGAATCGTGACAGCCAATCCTTAAAGATAGACACATGTGCTGTCTCAGAGAGAGAGAGAGAGAGATATCTATATTAGGAACTGTAACAGTGTAGTTATACAGAATCAGGACGCTCTGCATGATGAACACGTCATTAGCTCTCCTCGCTTCTCTGTGTCTCTATGCCATTAATGGGCTGATTATGCCCATGACTAAAACTGACGGAAGTTTGGATGTTTCTAGTCTCTTGAGTCACATCGCTCGGTTGGAACAATCACTCGAGGACAAGGCCTCTGTAGCTGATGTGTCGAAATTGGTAAATGATCTTCAAAAAGCTAAAGGTAGAGTATAAGATTAAATCATATTATTTGTTCACTGTTTACGACTTTGTACAGCATATGATTTTTTTATTTTTCAACTAGTATCTGTGGTTATTGTCCTATTTTTCTGTTAGTACAATGACTCGATTTAAACTTAAACGTTGGTTGTGATCATATTGCTCGCACAAGCTCTGCAAATGTCATTGTTAATTCTTTTTCAAAGGTAATTCCCAAGATCTAAGTAAAACTCTTCAGCAAAAGATAGTTATCAACTTTTGAATAGAAATCGTGAAAAGATGTAGTATTAAAAATTGATAGTAAGTATATCATTTAAAGCACATTATCACTTTTTTTGTATTTAAACTTGAAAATTACAAATGTTGACACATTATGTAAAATATGATAAAAGGTGAAAATCAAGAGACTTTGTCATTTGTGTAAAGTCACGTGACACAAATGTAAAACAAATGCTCACAATGGATCACGATCATCAACATTGTAGAAAGAACACTCACAAACCACAAAAGCGTTTAAAACTTTTGAAAGTTGAAATTTGTTGATACACTTAAATGACTTTTTTTAACCTTCTACGAGTTTCGTCATTTAATGAGAGTCTGTTTAATTGAGTGACAACATTCTTTTTCAATGAATTTGGAAAAAGCCTTCTATATTCTCAATTCTTGAAGTTGGTTATATATGAATCAACTATAAGTACAAATTTAGTTCCTTGATAAAGAGACAAGACTTATTTGACTATAACGTTAGAAAACCAATATATGAACAGATGAATGTGATTGGTATTAATTTGTTCATGTTCCAAATAAATATCCAGAAACATTCAAGAGTTAAACGTTCAATTTTACTTTAAAAAACACCAAACTTCTCATCATAAATTATTTAATTTCCTTTCAACTGCTTTTTGAAACCCCTTTGATTTAGATAGTATTTATTTATATCAGGAGGATCAACATTCACCAGATGGGGCAGAACGTCCTGTCCAGATGACAGTACTAAAGTTTATAAAGGTAATTGGATATTCTGTTCATATGATGCCAAAAGTTCTGAATATCTATTTCCCTATAATGATATAAAATAATAAATGCTGCTTATATTCCACAAAATTAGATTGAGTTTAGAGAATAATATTCATTAAATATTTCACTGAAATTTCATGCGATAAGATAATTATTACAACGTATTTCAGGTTCAGCGTATTCTTAACCGTAAAAACTGCTACGAGACAAGTCACTTGTTGCTTTTATTCACGAACAAAATACATGTTATCAGTATAAATTCATGATAAATCAATCCACGAGTAGGGAAATGATACTAAAATCGTTTCTTCTGAAGACAAATAAATTAAAAATCTGAAAAATATCTTTTCACCTAGTGGAAAATGTGCCTTAAAGGGGCAGTAGCACGTTTTTTTTGAAAATATTACATTTCAAAATTTTCACTGAAAATTGTACGTCAATGTCTCAAAAATATCATAACAGAAATCAATCATCCATGGTCAGAGGACAAAGTAGAAAGATTTAAAAAATTATAAAATCCATTGGCGGCCATTTTGTGTGAACACCTTTAATTCATTTTGTGTAGGAAAAAGAAATCACATAGCTAAACTTTACATTATATGTCTGAGTTATTACTGCTTCTTTTAGTTTAATTCATGTCTTTCCATTGGAGCCATTCATTTTCATTTTCCTGACATCACCTTATAATCCCCCTAAAAACGTGCTGCTGTCCCTTTAAGGTAGCTGCCACTATTATATCTCCTTAAATAGGCGAGATAGACGAAGGAAGTCCTTTTAGCATATCTTACATGTATGACATCGTATCATTCTAAATAAATTTGGATCAACAGGTTTTATATTTGGTCATACTGTTGATCTAAAATTGACCGGTAAGGCGGGACATCCAGCTGAACTCTGAAATCAGCCGCTCGGCCAATCAGAAAAGATACCCTAGGCTGGTCGAAGTTCAACACTTCTTTTGGTTATAATGTATTTGATAATCAGAATATGTCAGTGAAAGTCGTCATCTACTAAGGGAATATTGTTGAAACAACAATACAACTAGAAATTGCCTCATCTGATAAGGGTTGTGTCGATAAGGTAATTGATAAAAGTCATTTAAAAGTAGATGTTACAAAACAACCTTTTCCAGGTGTATCCATACAGAAACACAACCTGTAGACGATATGCTATATGTTCCTGTATCAATAGGGTATACTGGTGAAACATATTATTTGTCTCATCTGTGTTGTAATACTAGGATACACCGGTGGAACATGGTACGCTGACAAAGGAGGTTCCTCATCAGTGGTGTGTCTCCCTGAAGATCCCATCTATGCAGCTCACACCACAGGTCACCATAATGGTAGTCATATCTATGGTTCCGAATATGAAACAAACTACAATGGAAATCCCTTTCAAAGTCTATACCAAGATGATATCCCATGTGTAGTCTGTGAGAGCTCCAGAAGTTCCAATGTGATGATTCCAGGAAGGAATGAGTGTTACCCTGGATGGACTATGGATTACTGGGGTTATCTCATGGGTGGCTATAGTCAATATGCTTCAGTTGAATATATCTGTGTTGATTCACAACCTGAAGCTATTGTTGGAGGTAAAGGAGATGAAAATGGTCAGATTTTCTATCCAGTGGAGTCGAGATGTGGTTCTCTGCCATGTCCACCCTATCACGATTATTGGGAATTGTCCTGTGTTGTCTGTTCAAAATAAACACTACAACAGGCTTAGAAATATCTGTTATTTGTCAACCGGACAGGCGTTCTAACTAGTGGAACCAAGATGTGGCACTCTACCTTGTGTACCAGATGAAAATAAGTGTGAACTGGCATATGTTGTCTGTTCAAAATAATAAAGTGGGATTGACTAAACAGTATTTCATGAAAATTAGCGCTCGTTTTAAATTACTTTTATAGATTGATTTATTTACTTTAGATATAAATGTTTTAAACGTTTATCCAAACCGTATGTCTTGTAGACAGATCGAGAATCGTGTTGTTTTATCATCATAGACCTGCTGTTATTGACTGTTGAATGAAGGACTTTAACATGAAGATACATGTATAATCTTGAGGAAAGTATTGCAACACAATCTTTCTTGATTTCTTCCGTCGTCTTTCAACAAATCTGATCATATTCCGGTCTCCAGTATGGATTCAGAGGTCTTCTGCAAAATGACCATTTCTGCTCATTAACATTACATCAAATACTGCTCTAGTGTCTTATTTCTGTATCCTTAAAAGCCATAAAATGTCATCAATCATTGCTACTGACTGGACATAACTATTTGCTAGAATGCACACGAGAGTGACAATATAGTTGTTTGATTTGCAATTTCATTGCTCATGTGACACACTTTGTGCAACACGAACGCAGCCTAGTGTCAATTGAAAGGATTCTCTTTTTAGAAATATTCCTGATGAAACAATTACACAAGAGCTTGCTTAATCATAAAGATGATTATGCTAAACTAAACCATATGAACAAACAAACAGAAACAATGTCAACGTAACAGTAAGCAACAATGCTTGGCATTGCCCGATAAGGTCATGGTGAACAGGTGTTGATATTATAACATCTTCTTATGCAAACTAGACATTGTTTGTCTATATTTATACACTCTTCGTGATTGTTCTTATGTCATTCACACCTGTAGTTTTTGTTTATTGTCTTAGCAGAACAAAGATACATACAATTGGCTCGGCCAATGGCTGCATACCTTTAATTGCTTATGTTAACTCTTACAGTCGAATTGATTTGCATGATAAGGTCATTGACGCACTATACAGCACAAGTTACAACTGTATGGTCAACGTCACATTTATGTGTCCCTGAACCAGACGTACAGGCATTCTAATGAGAATTATTTAACATAAACTAAAGAAATCAATTCCAATTCAATTGTTTCTCATATCTTGCGTTAACCATAACATTTAACCATCAACTTGATTCAATGTGATTTGAGCACTCACATTTGTGTTTAGGAAACACTTTAACCCATTCGTAGCGTTATCTATTTTTGTTCAAAGTATTCATTCTAAGACGTTATGTGAGAGATAGGCGGAGAGAAATGAGAGAGGAGGAGGGAGAGGGAGAAAGAAATTGTTAAATCGAAAAAGTTTTAAAAAAAGTTCAATTTGCAATCTTTGAGACATACCAAACATACAATTGTGTAATAAATCGTAGCTTACATCAAAAGGTTAAAATACTATCAATTCCTACAATTTAATTTGCAATTTGAAACATCCCTTAAAGAAAACTGTGGTGTCGTAACTTGTCCAGAAAATTGTTGATGAGTACATTAAGACGTGGGTAATTGTAGTGTAAAGTATAATGGTTGGCTCATGTCAACCTAAACACGTGATGGGACTTAACGAGGGTCAGAGTAGTTATGTAACAGCACAAAGGTAAGCAATTTGACTACAGACAGAAAACGTTCTATCTGTCTATCTGTCAGACTGACATGGAACTACACAGACAGAGACCAACATTGTCACTGAGAAAGAATGAACATCCTTCGATTTTTTTAAAGAAATGATATCATTGCATATCATAGAACCAACAACTTGATTCAATGTTCTTTGAGCACTCGCATTTGTGAGTAGTAGTATAACACTATAGTGCGATCTCAGTTCTTTTCTTAATTTAACAATGTATCCATACTATACTGTCGCGAAACAAGAAAAGGGTTCAAATAATATCAATTTCTGAAATGCATTTTTGCAATCGTTGAGACATCCCCTATAGGAATGTTTAGTGTTGTATCGTGATCAGACAATTGTTGATGAGAACATTAAGACATGAGTAATTGTAGTGTAAATTATAATGGTTGGCTTGAGTCAAACTGTACACGTGATATGACTTAACGAGGCCCAGGGTAGTTATGTAATAGCACATAGGTAACCATTTGACTTCAGAGAGAAAACATTTTATCCGTCTATCGGTATTTCTGTGTCTATATGACATGAAACAACACAGACAAAAGCCGACAACGACACTTTGATCTTCTCACACTCATATTCAAATGCTAATTTCAAAGACGATGCTAAATGATCCAATTGGACAGCCTTCAGATTAGGGTGTTGTAACGAGATTACCTATGACTAGAATTTAAGTAACTAATGTCTTCAATATTTGCTAGAAAAACAAAGGATTTATTTTATGTATAAACTCATACTATATACACACCTTTTCAATCCGAATGTTTTTTTATTAGTACCATAGGCAGCAGAGGTTGTTTTCATTAAGAATATTTTCTAAAACTGTTATTATCTTTATTACATAATTATTTACATTTATTTGATACAAGGACAGTTTGGATAAGTACATGTATTACAAAACTAAAATATTTCTGACAAGTTAATTGTATGTAAAGCATAATTTCTCAAGAATATTTTTACAAACAAAACATTATAGCAAATCGATGTATTGGAGGAATGTTGCACAATGAACTGCAACTGCAAAATTTACTACGAGAATGTACTTGGATATCCGGTTGCAGAGAAGACGAGATTTAGGAATCAAAATTGATTACTTTACATTTTCTTACACTTCATAACACATTTGTTAGTAATAAATTACAACATTTTACAGTAGGGTGGCCAAATACCTTTTCCACAACACCTAATTGGTTGAGAGTTAAAGGATTTGAAAATTAAATTCTAGGTATGAGTTAAATACCCTAATGAAGTGAGTATAATACAAATACGATTCTTCATAAATTTTTGTCTTACTGAGTGGTCTTCAATAAACCTCTCAATCAAAATGGACTGGAAAATGTATGTATAACTTTACATCTCCACTTTCAGTTTGGAAAACAACATTTTAATCACTTGGTTGTAACAGTTTATAAGAATAATTTCAGCTAATTAGTATATGTTCTTACAGCTGCGTACCTTAAGTTTGTTCACTTTGTTGTGAATCTGAGACCCAAATATCAGCCCGAGAGCTGATACCGAATGTGATATGAAAATACCCATATCATACTATTTTTATCATATTACTAACCAAACAAACTATAAAAATAATTGTAGACTTTTTAAAAGTTTAATTCATAACATTAACATGTGTCTGATTTTATCCGTTTAGATAACTAACACAATACCTATAAACATTCAACTCCCGAGCCTACGCCTCTTGGGAATTTTTAGTTCATTTAATCTCTGGTTGAATTTCCAAACTGAAAAGAAAGGTTGTATAAATAATATAACTAACAAATCCTATCCCCAAGTGACTGCAGCGTTTTCGCAATGTCGGCCACGTTCTAACGTCAGCTGTACAAAGGGAGACAACTCTAAATTCCTCGCATCTTCGATCTATTTTTTGCGTTCGTTGCCTATGGTTCCATGTTCAAGTCGCTTGACGACGGGCTGATACAGGTTTTTGCCCATGACGACTGGCTTATACAGGTTATCTGCCCCGCGGGTTGACACAGGGTGTTTGACGAAGGGTGTATCGTGCATTCCAAATCTCTGTATTTATAAGCAAGTATATGATAAATCTGTGTATTTTAGTAAAAGGATAATGCAATTAATGGTATTGCTCGACTCAAACGTCAACACACAGTCAGCTGCTCAAGAAACCTGCATATGAAAAAAGTCGTTCAAGCAAGAAATGTTTGGATTTTTGAGTGTCTGCAGTTTCACTCCTTTTACAAAAACAACATTCAAATTGGTTAAAAAATGTTTCCTTTTTTTAAACAAGGGATATGATTAAAACTTATTAAAATGCAAAATAAATGACAAGGCAATGTGCACTTGGCACACGACATCATCTGAATGTGACCCCTTTCTAGGTCAAGTTATTCAGTTTTAAAATCTTGTGTAAACAGTAGAGGATGATTAGTTGATAAGAGTGAGATGCATAATTAAGTTTTTGATAATACAGTAATAGATAGAACTCAAGGAATTTATTACATGAACTAATACATTAATAATATATATAAATTAAACGTCAACACAACAGTCAGCTGCTCAAGAAAGCTGCTTACGACAATTAGTCGTTCAAAACCAGAGATGTTTGAATTTTGAATATTTGAATGTCTGCAAATGTTTTATTCCTTTTACATAAACAAATCAAAATTCATTGAAAACTATTTCCATTTTTTTAAAACTTATATGACGAAAACTTATGAAAATGCAAAAATAAATGTCAAGGCATTGTGACACATGGCATCATCTGAATGTGACCTCTTTCTAGGTCAAGTTATTCAGCTTCAAAATCTTGTGTAAACATTAGAGGATGATTAATTGATAAGAGTGACATGAATAATTAACATTTTGATAATACCCTAAAAGATAAAACTCAGGGAATGGGAGGTACACGTCTTCTAAAGAGGGCTAAAGACAGATTTTTGTTCAGGTAATAAACTAATCAAGCATTCCTGTAATGTTAAATATGCTCTCTAGCCTACTATGAGAGAAGGCAATAGTCCAATCAGAAAGTAACTGGAGGTTGCTAGCAATCGCCTGTAGATGCGCTGATATCAGTACAGGAAACTCAAGGGTCCACAGCAAGGCATAAAACTGACAGCTGAGAAAACTGGCGTTTAAGGCTTTGCATAGGAAGATGCCATCCCAAGGGTAAAGATACCAACAATTCTCTCACCTCTTTATTTGGGCAATTATTTATGAGGTACACGTCGTCCTCTTCTAAAGAGGGGTTAAGACAGCTCAAACTAACATTTTTGTTCAGGTAACAAAATCATCAAGCGTTCGTGGTCCTCACCTGGTACTACGAAAATAAATAGAACAGTGTTTTGACTTCTGTCAATTTTAACTCTTGAAAATAGATTCTTAGTATGATCATGTTATATTATCTATGCTTACGATAATGTATTCTACTTTCCACAACTGATTAAACAGATTGTACATGTTAAGTTTTCTCAATTCCAAGTATTATATAATTATTGTATGTGCATAGTCTGATAACAAATTATATAGCACTGCTTTCACAGAATCGTGCCAGCCAATCCTTAAAGATAAACACATGTGCTGTCTCAGACAACAGCTATCTCTATATCAGGAACTGTAACAGTGTAGTAATACAGAATCAGGACACTCTGCATGATGAACACGTCATTTGCTCTTCTCGCTTCTCTGTGTCTCTATGCCATAAATGGGCTGATTCTGCCCATAACCAAAACGGATGGCAGTTTGGATGTTTCCAGTCTGTTGAGTCACATGGCTCTGTTGGAACAATCACTCGAGAGCAAGGCCTCTGCAGCGGATGTGTCGAAATTGGAAACTGATCTGCAAAATGCTAAAGGTAGTATATAAGTTTCAATCATATTATTTGTTCCCTGTTTATGACTTTGGAGAGTTACTATTTTTTTCAAATAGAATCTGTGGTTATTGTCCTATTTTTCTGTTAGAACATTTGCTCGATTTATATTTTGGATGTGATCATATTGCTCTCGTAAGCTCTGCAAACGTCTTTGTTCAATTTTTTCAAAGGTAATTCCGAAGATTTTAGTAAAACTCTTCGGCAAAAGATAGTTATCACTTTTTGAAATCGTGAAAAGATGAAGTATTAGATATTGATAGTAAGTATATCATTTAAAGCACATTATCATTTTTTTGTATTTAAGCTTGAACAGAACAAGTGTTGACGCATTATGAGAAAATATGATAAAAGGTGACAATAACGAGACTTTGTCATTGGTGCAAAGTCACTTGACTTAAATGTAAAACATATGCTCATAATGGATCACGATCATCAACATTGTAGAAAGAACACATAAAAAGCATCAAAAGTCAAACCACAAAAGCGTGAGAAACTTTTGAAAGTTGAATCAGTACATATACACCGAAACGCCAGAATTCCTACATTTTTGTTAACAATTTGTTTTCACAATACACGTTTTCCTTTGTTTTCCAATGTTTTGGAAATTTGTTGACTCACTTGAATAACTTTTTTCAACCATCTAAGAGTGTTGTCATTTATTGAGAGTCATTTTGATTGAGTGACAACTTTCTTTTTCAATGAATTTTGAAAAAAAGCCTTCTATATTCCCGATTCTTTAAAGTGGGTAATGTATGAATCAACTGTAAGTACAAAGTTTTTTTCTTGATATAGAGACGGGACTTATTTGACTATAAATTTTAAGAAAAAATTTATGAATATATGAATGTGATTGCGAATATGTATAGCATTTATCTCAACATTCACAACAAATTCCCGTATTTGCTCTGACATGGAATAATCGATGGCATTAATCAAAAGTGGCTTTGTTTTTTACTGAATTACTGTTTTTGTATACGTATCCACCTAGATGATCTCAAGTCTACACAGCTCGAAGTAGCTGTTCTGAAGAGCCAACTCAACCAGTGTTCCTGCAAATCACCTGGTACCCAGAACTCAGGATCTCCATCTGAAGTCAAAAGTCTCCAGACTGACGTGGGTCATCTCAAACAGGAAGTGTTTCAACTTCAGTCTCTGCACAACAGATCGTCTGGTATCATAGCAACAGGTGAGAATGGAAATACTTAATCAAATGTCATTTTAACATTTCAGTACATCAGAAATCTTAGAGAGGGATGATACTTATGGGAGGGGATCCGTACCAAACATGTAGAATTATAAATGTAACAACCATGCATGTATTGAATAGACAGGTCCAAGCATGCAAAGTTAACTTTTAATGATGTTTTTAGAATAACATATTTCAACTTTGTAAAGATGAGAACAAAGAGTCAAGCTTGACGGAAGCTACTTATTAGGTTTACATGTTCGAACTTGTCTTTTCTAGAATTGCATAGTTGGGAAAGACATGTTACATTTCATGGTTAACAAGTCAACATTTTTTCAATTTTGGCACTCATCCCCTTCCATAGATATCATAATATCTCTAAAACATTTCCGACCATCATCTCCAAAGTACTAAACGGTTTGTCGAAGTGGATTTTGTCTTTGTGCCAATTTTTTCATTTTCCAAGGAACAGTTGTTTAAAAAAACATTCCAAACTTCTTATTATATATAAACTTTGCCAAAGAGTTATACGGCTATATCATACAAAACGACACTGAATTTTCTTATATTTTCAATCCTACTTATCATGTTTCAGGAAGTTCCACATTTATCAGATGGGGCAGAACATCATGTCCAGCTGACAATACTTTAGTATATAAAGGTAAATGAATATAAGAGTTTATATGATATCAAAATTTCTAAATTTTTAAATTTTGACAGAAACTTTTTCCGAATGTAGTTCTTTTTTTTCTCAAGATCGATTAAAACATTCATGAAACAAAAGTTTTGTATTCAGACATCGATATTGATATATTTAAATATTTCTTAAACGCCACTACAAAATGTCCTGAGAGGGTCCAAAGGGTGTATCACCACTCAGTAGAGTGACTATTAAGGTTATCACCAATGTAGCCAGATAGAAGGTTTATTTCACTGATATAATATCTTACTCTCAATCATAAAATATATGGTCAACACCAATTTGTCCTTTATTCAAAATTGTGATTAAAATAGGCAGTTTTACCAGGCTTGCATTGATTTTTTTCAAAAAAAGATCAATTTTGTAATTACTAAACAATATGTCGTTTTTTTATATCTTAAGTCATCGTTTAACTTCAAACTGACTCTTTAAAACTTTTTTGCACGACAGTCATTTATAGGGCAGGTCTTGAGATACTTTTTACAGTTGTCATATCATGCATAGTGTTCTTGTATCAATAGGGTACACGGCTGGATCATGGTTTGGCGACAAAGGAGGTTCCTCATCAGTAGTGTGTCTCCCTGAAGATCCCATCTATGCAGCTCACACCACAGGGCACCATGTTGAAAGTCATATTTATGGTTCTGAATATGAAACAAACTACATCGGAAATCCCTTTCAAAGTCTAAACGATGATGATATCCCTTGTGTAGTCTGTGAGAGCTCCAGAAGTTCCAGTGTGATGATTCCAGGAAGGAATCAGTGTTACCCTGGATGGACTCTGGAGTACTGGGGTTATCTCATGGGTGGCTATCCCGGTCATGCTTCAGCTGATTATATCTGTGTTGATTCTCAAGCTGAAGCTGTTTCTGGAGGTCAAGCAAATGAAAACGGACAGGCTTTCTATGCAGTGGAATCGATTTGTGGTTCTCTGCCATGTCCACCATACAAAGATTATTGGGAATTGTCCTGTGTTGTTTGTTCAAAATAAAAAGACAAAAAGTTGTACTCTAACTGTATCAGTTTGTTTATTTTCTTATTTTCTTTTATCCAGTTATTAACTGAAAATGTTCATTCATTCGATGCATCTTCCTTTGCAAAAGTCGCAACACAATGAATACAAAAAATGCCCCCTTTTAGTTCTACAACTTGCCAGTGTCTCACAATTAACAAGTGACTTCTTACAATACACAACAGATTATTACTATCAATTCTCCCTTAGCATAACAAAACAGTTGAAAGGATTTACACTATAAATCCCTTATATGCCCAAACTATTATTACTTGAAATATTTTATCAAAGCTCTCTAAAGGGTTAGTCCTCATTATCTCTTAAGAAGTATGAAAGTACAACATAATTCAACACCTTATACTTAACATGACAAAAGTAAAATTGTACTTACATGCTTTTCCAATTCCTCCTAGCTGAACATACTACCATATTTCGGTATTTCTACTGACGTCAGTGAAAAAGATGATATTTGATAAAGTTTAGATATCAGAACAAGCAGAGGCGTGTTTCCAAATACATGGATCGGTACCAAACAACAGTCTATACTTACTTAAAGGTATATCCTGATATCTCAATATTTTAAAACCATACGAGATATTTGTGAATTAAAGATTGATCCTGCTAAGAAAGCAAAGGGGCCAATATTGTGGGGCTCCTTATAAATACTACTAGAACATTTTTATCTTTTATAATTAAGATAATTTCCATTTATTTGATAAAAGATCAGATTGGAGTATTACATAACTGAAATATTGCTGACAAGACAGTTGCTTGTAAAGCATGCTTTCATCCTCAAGAATATTTTAACTTGAATTAGAGGAATCTTGCAGAATTTACTGAAAAACATATACATGTACATTCAAATATTTACTAAGAGAATGTACTTGCCTATTGGGTTGCAGAGAAAACGAGGTTTAGGAATCGAATTTGTTTTTATGAATAACCTACAACATTTCGCAGTAAGGTGATGAAGAACCTTTTCCATAAATTTCTGATAAGTGAAGAGTTCCAAAAAGAAACTACACAATTCTACGTATGAGAAAGTACTCTGATTAACTGGGTATTATACAAATACGTTCATTAAATACTTGTTCATACTGAGTGGTCTTCAATAAGCCTGTCAATCGACATGGACTATATAATTGTAATACGTATTTAACTTAACACGTCTACTTTCAGTTTGGAAAATAACATTTTGAATCACTTGGCTGTAACAATTTATAAGAATGATTTTAGGTAATTAGTAAACTTCTTTGAATACTTTCTTAATTGATACATTTTATTATATGATAGTGAATCTGTTGTCTGTTTAACCATATCTAATATTTCACACGATAATAGCATAGGATAAAAAACTTGACATTTTAGATATGTATGTACATAACAGATTATCAAGAAATTTGAAGAATCAAACTTTATAACTGCTGTACCTGAAGCTTGTTGTCTCTTAGTACAAATATCATATATTTTTGTTTTGGTTTGGATGTCAATAAAAAACTGACAAATTATCATGTATATACAAATATTGTTTTAACTGCCTGCTCCTAAGTGCAAATATTAAAATTTTGGCACAATGCAATAGACGTATGGGGTAAACATTTTGAAATTCTTGAATTTCTTGAATTTCAATTAAATTATCTGGTATCAAATCAAGGAGAATAACAACAGCACATTTAGATGGACTTAATGTTGAGGAACTCATATGAATTGTGTACAACACTTATAAGGCATTTTGTAGAGACAAAGAAAATATAGAGTTTTGGAAATTTTGACCCAAGGTCACTTCAATGACCTGCTAAAAATGTGTTGGTTGGCAATAATGTGTCATATACAATTATGGTAAGCCTCAATGATTCTGTTTTGAAAATCCAATATAATTCGTCTTATTTTGCAATGCTGTGATGACCCAAATACAATTCAAATTACATGACATTTGCACTAGTATAAGCAGGTTTACAAGTGAATAAGTTTAAGATTTAGTTTAAGATGGATGTGACCTCTTTTTAGGTCAAGTTATTCAGTTTTAAAATCTTGTGTAAACAGTAGAGGATGATTATTGATGAGAGTGATGTGGATAACTAACTTTTGATAATACCCTTAAAGATAAAAACTGGGAGATACACGATGTCATCTTCTAAAGAGGGCTAAAGACAGTTAGCTCAAACTAAACATTTCGTTCAGGAAATAAACTCATCAAGCATTCCAGTACCTTATCAGGTACCAAAGAAATAAATAGAAAAGTATTTTGACTTCTGTCAATTGATTCTAAGTATGTTCCTGTAATATTATCTATAATTATGATAATGTATTCTACTTTTCATAACTGATTAAACAGATTGCACTCGTTAAGTTTTCTCAATTCCAAGTATTATATAATTATTGTATGTGCATGTGCATTTCCTGTTGCTCATCTTGTAACCAGAAAATAAATAAAACTGCGTTTTGACTCCTTTAATTGCAACTCTTCAAGAGAGTTTTAAGTCTTTTCTGTAAATTTATCTACAATTGTGATAATGAAATTGTCCTCTTTACAAAAACTCTTAAAACACGTTAAATTTCGACAATTTCAACTATATAATCATTGTATGTTCATAATCTGATAACAAATTTTATAGCACTGCTTTCACAGAATCGTACCAGCCAATCCTTAAAGATAAACACATGTGCTGTCTCAGACAACAGCTATCTCTATATTAGGAACTGTAACAGTGTAGTAATACAGAATCAGGACACTCTGCATGATAAACACGTCATTTGCTCTCCTCGCTTCTCTGTGTCTCTATGCCATAAATGGGCTGATTCTGCCCATAACCAAAACGGATGGCAGTTTGGATGTTTCCAGTCTGTTAAGTCACATGGCTCTGTTGGAACAATCACTCGAAAACAAAGCTTCTGCAACGGATGTGACGAAATTGGAAGGTATCTATTCCGTTTTGACGCAATCGTTTTGGTTTCTTACAAATTCAAGATAGAATTAACAATGGTTGAACCTTTAGTTCTCCTACCTGCCCTGTGTCTCTTCGTGATAAATGATTTGATATTGCCCATCTCTAAAACCGACAGAAGTTTGGATGTTTCTAGTCTGTTAAGTCACAAAGCTCTGTTAGAATAGTCACTCGAGAATAAGGATATCATGATCAACTGATCTTCAAAATGCTAAAGGTAGTTTATAGAGATTATTAACCGAGTGTGTTTCCGTATCATTAATATCATATAATAGGAATAAAATTTGTATTATGCGAGCCTTTGGCGAGCATAATACATATATTTTTATTCCTATTAAATGATATTAATGATACGGAAACACACGAGGTTAATAATTTCTTTATCATATAATGTCATTTTGAAATAAAAGGATTTAAACGAAAATATGATACCTTCTAAAAATATGTTTGACCTAGATTTCGCGGAGTAATTGCTTTCACAATAAACCAAGGTGAAGGTCATGTTGTCGGCGATGTACAGTTGTGAACAGTCTAGAAATATTCCTTCATGAAATGATTTTTTTTCACAGTGATAGAAACGTCTCCTTCAATCTATGAACATTTTCAGTCTGATTTCCAATGCACGAGTAAACATTGTATTTTTTAATAACACAAAATGTGTAAGAACCAGTTGTCAACGTCGCTACAACAGGGGAAGTAACTCTAACTGCATTTTGAAAAGCTGCATTGTCATTGTTGTTACGCAGTTCAGTTACGGTATCCTTAGACTAAACGTCGACTATTTGCGAAGGTGAGGTTGTTGCGTTTGTAACTACGCTACTAGATAATCTGTACTATCACTAGAATATGATTTGTTTTTGCTGATAAGTTGGTAACCGACACGACCAAAGCGATCTAGGCCTATGTTATGTACGAAAATTGAAGCACCTATTTTTTCGATAGCCGATATTGTTAGCTGCATATCGTTTTAATTTTAAACGCACAATGAAAACAACTTGAAATACTTCGATAACCAAGCTATTTCTAAAATACGAATGCGTGATAAGTTTTGACAGATTTTGTTTACGATATTTTATTCGATAAAAAACCCCACAAAACCTGAAAACTCCCGACGACTTTATCAATGTTTTGAGAAAATAGTTCGGGTTTTGACCTCATTTGCATTGTTATCAGGGATCTGATAACATGAATACAAGATGGGTTTATTGCACAGATAACACTGCCCATTATATGATAAAAAAGTTTAAATCACAGTAAATGACCAATTTTTATGACTTTGGAGAATTAGTATTTTTTTATGTTTTCAACTTGTATCTGTATTTATTGTTCCATTTTTCGGGTAATGACTCGATTTAAATTTAAACGTTGGGTGTGATCTTATGGCTTTTGCAAGCTCTACAAACGTCTTCGTTCATTTATCATAAAAGGTAATTCCCAAGATCTTAAAAAAAACTCTTCAGCAAAAGAAAGTTATCACTTTTGAACTGAATCATAAAAATTTGTAGTATCAAATATTGATAGAAAGCATATCATTTAAATCACATTATCATTTTTTTGTATTTAAACTTGAAAAGAACAAATGTTGACGCATTATGAGAAAATATGATAAAAGGTGAAACTAACAAGACTTTGTCATTGGTGCAAAGTCACGTGACCCAAATCTAAAACAAATAATCACAATGGGTCACGATCATCAACATTGTAGACTGAACACCTACAAATCATCAAAAGTCAGACCACAAAAGAGTGAGAAACTTTTGAAATTTGAATAATATTATCAACTGATACCAACGTTTGAAGAAACGCCAGAAGTCCTACATTTTTGTTAACGATTTATTTTCACAATAAGCACAAGATGTAAGAATATTGGACAATCCAATGTTTAAAGAATGAAGACTTATATCCTCTTGCATTATTGTCAACTCGCTTGAGTATTTTGAGGTCTAATCTAATGTTTTCTTTTCAACGTTTCTGATTTTTGAGTGAAAAAGTGATCGAATGATGATGATCATTGAGTTTTAAAAAACGGCCTTCTATACTCTACATTCTTAAAGTGGGTAATGAATCAACTGTAGGTATAGAGACAAAACAATTTTGACTCTTAACTTTTGAAACTTTTGTGATTGCGATTATGTATAGCATTGATCACAACATTCACAACAAATTCCAGTATTTGCTCTGACAAGGAATCATCAATGACATTACTAAAAACTTGGCTTTGTTTTTTACTGAATTACTGTTTTTGTATACGTATCCACCTAGATGATCTCAAGTCTACACAGCTGGAGGTAGCTGTTCTGAAGAGCCAACTCAACCAGTGTTCCTGTAGCTCACCTGGCACCCAGAACTCAGCATCTCCATCTGAAGTCAAAAGTCTCCAGACTGACGTGGGTCATCTCAAACAGGAAGTGTTCCAACTTCAGTCTCTGCACAACAGATCGTCTGGTATCATAGCAACAGGTGAGAATGGAAATACTTAAACAAATGTCATTTAAACATTTCAGTACATGAGAAATCTCAGAGAGGGATGATACTCATGGGAGGGGATCCGTACCAAACATGTAGAATTATAAATTGCAAAATGTAACAACCATGCATGTATTGAATAGTCAGGTCCAAGCATGCAAAGTTAACTTTTAATGATGTTTCTAGAATAACATATTTCAACTTTGTAAAGTTGAGAACAAAGAGTCACACTTGACGGAAGCAACATATTAGGTTTGCATGTTCCAACTTGTCTTTTCTAGAATTGCATTGTTGGGAAAGACATATTACATTTTGCGGTTAACAAGTCTACATTATTTGAATTTTGGCACTCATCCCCTTCCATAGATATCATAATATCTCTAAAACATTTCCGACCATCCAAAGTACGGTTTGTAGAAGTTGATTTTGTCTTTGTGCCAATTTTTTCATTTTCGAAAGGAACATCTTCTATTCATAATTTCTTTTAATGTTTAAGTTTGTTTAAAAAAACAGTCTAAACTTCTCAATATTTATATAAACTTTGCCAAAGAGTTATACGGCTATATCATACAAAACGACACTGAATTTTCTTATATTTTCTTAATTTCACAAAAAATTTAAAATTAACCCCATTTAAAAAAGATCCTACCTATCATGTTTCAGGAAGTTCCACATTTACCAGATGGGGCAGAACGTCATGTCCAGCTGACAATACTTTAGTATATAAAGGTAAATGAATATTAGAGTTTATATGATACCAAACTTTCTCAAATTTAAATTTTTGACAGAGACCTTTCCCGAATGTAGTTCATGTTTTTTCCCCCGCAAGATCGCTTATATCATTCATGAAACAAACGTTTTGTATTCAGACATCAATATTGATACATTTAAATATTTCTCAAACGCCACTGCAAAATGTCCTGAGAGGGTCCTTAGGGTTTATCACCACTCAGTAGAGTGACTATTAAGGTTATCACCAATGTAGCCAGATAGAAGGTTTATTTCACTGATAGAATATCTTACTCTCAATCATGAAATATATGGTCAACACCAATTTGTCCTTTGTTCAAAATTGTGATTAAAATAGGCAGATTTACCAGGCTTGCATTGATTTTCTTTTCTAAATGATTAATTTTGTAATTACTAAACAATGTGTTGGTTTTTTATATCTTAAGTCATCGTTTAACTTCAAACTGACTCTTAAATATATACGTGTTTCACAACCTAACTTTTTTGCACGACAGTCATTATAGGGCAGGTATTGAGTTACTTTTTACAGTTGTCATATCATGCATAGTGTTCTTGTATCAATAGGGTACACGGCTGGATCATGGTTTGAAGACAAAGGAGGTTCCTCATCAGTAGTGTGTCTCCCTGAAGATCCGATCTATGCAGCACACACCACAGGTCACCAAATCAGTTCAAGTCACATTTTTGGTTCTGAATATCAGACAAACTACAACGGAAATCCCTTTCAAAGTCTATACCAAGATGATATTCCTTGTGTAGTATGTGAGAGCTCCAGAAGTTCCAGTGTGATGATTCCAGGAAGGAATCAGTGTTACCCTGGATGGACTCTGGAGTACTGGGGTTATCTCATGGGTGGCTATTCCGGTTATGCTTCAGCTGAATATATCTGTGTTGATTCACAAGCTGAAGCTGTTCCTGGAGGTCAAGCAAATGAAAATGGTCAGCTTTTCTATGCAGTGGAGTCGAGATGTGGTTCTCTGCCATGTCCACCCTATCACGATTACTGGGAATTGTCCTGTGTTGTCTGTTCAAAATAAATACTACAACATGCTTAGAAATAGCTCTTTATTTGTCAACCGGACAGGCGTTCTAACTAGTGGAACCAAAATGTGGCTCTCTATCTTGTGTACCACATGAAAATAAGTGTGAACTCGCATATTTTGTCTGTTCAAAATATTGAAGTAGGATTGACTAAACAGTATTTCGTGAAAATGAACGCTCGTTTTAAATTACTTTTATAGATTAATTTATTTACTTTAAATATAAATGTTTTAAAAGTTTATCCAAATCGTATGTCTTGTAGACAGATCGACAATCGTGTTGATTTAACATCATAGACCTACTGTTTTTGACTGTTGAATGAAGGACTTTAACATGAAGATACATGTATAATCTTGAGGAAAGTATTGCAACACAGCCTTTCTTGATTTCTTCCGTCGTCTTTCAACAAATTTGATCATATTCCGGTCTCCAGTATGGATTCAGAGGTCTTCTGCAAAATGACAAAAAAACAGTTTTTAGTCTTCTTCGATGTTTTGCAGAAACCATTTCTGCTCATTAACATAACATCAAATAGTGCTCTAGTTTCTTATTTCTGTGCCGTAAAAGCCATAAAATGTCAACATTCATTGCTACTGACTGGACATTGCCATTTGCTAGAATACACACGAGAGTGACACTATAGTCGTTTGATTTGCAATTTCAGTGCTCATATGACACACTCTGTGCAAAACGAACGAAGCCTGGTGTCATTTGAAAGGATTCTCTTTTTAGAAATATACCTGATGAAACAATAACACAAGAGCTTGCTTGGTCATAAAGATGAGTATGCTAAACTAAGCCATATGAACAAACAAACGGAAACAATGTCAAAGTAACAGTAAGCAACAATGTTTGGCATTGCCAGATAAGGTCATGGTGAACAGGTGTTGATATTATAACATCTTCTTCTGCAAACTAGACATTGTTTGTCTATATTTATACCCTCTTCGTGATTGTTCTTATGTCATTCACACCTGTAGTCTTTGTTTATTGTCTTAGCAGAACAAAGATACATACAATAGGCTCGGTCAATGGCTGCATACCTTTAATTGCTTATGTTAACTCTTACAGTCGAATTGATTTGCATGATATGATCATTGACGCATTTTACAGCACAAGTTACAACTGTATGGTCAACGTCACATTTATGTGTCCCTGAACCAGACGTACAGGCATTCTAATGAGAATTATTTTACATAAACTCAAGAAATCAGTTCCAATTCAATTGTTTGTCATATCTTGCGTTAACTATAACATTTAACCATCAACTTGATTCAATGTGATTTGAGCACTCACTTTTGTGTGTAGGAAACACTTTAACCCATTCGTAGCGTTATCTAATTTTGTTCAAATTATTAATTCTAAGACGTAATGTGAGAGACAGAGGGAGAGAAAGAGAGAGGAGGAGGGAGAGGGAGAAAGAAATTGTTAAATAGAAAAAGTTTAAAAAAAAAATTCAATTTGCAATCTTTGAGACATTCCCAACATACAATTGTGTAATAAATCGTAGCTTACAGCAAAAGGTTAAAATACTATCAATTCCAACAATTTAATTTGCAATTTGAAACATCCCTTAAAGAAAACTGTGGTGTCGTAACTTGTCCAGAAAATTGTTGATGAGTACATTAAGACGTGGGTAATTGTAGTGTAAAGTATAATGGTTGACTCATGTCAACCTAAACACGTGATGGGACTTAACGAGGATCAGAGTTGTTATGTTACAGCACAAAGGTAAGCAATTTGACTACAGACAGAAAACGTTCTATCAGTCTATCTGTCAGACTGACATGGAACTACACAGCCAGAGACCACCATTGTCACTGAGACAGAATGAATATCCTTCGAATTTTTTAAAAGAAATGATATCATTTCATGTCATAGCACCAACAACTTGATTCAATGTTCTTTGAGCACTCGCATTTGTGAGTAGTAGGATAACACCATAATATGATCTCAGTTCTTTTCTTTGTTTAACAACATATCCATACTATAATGTTGCTAAACAGGAAAGGGGTTCAAATCATCTCAATTTCAAGCATTTTGCGAAATCTTTGAGACATCCCCTACAGGAATGTTTAGTGTTGTATCGTGATCAGATAATTGTTGATGAGAACATTAACATATGAGTAATTGTAGTGTAAATTATAATGGTTGGCTTGAGTCAAACTGTACACGTGATATGACTTAACGAGGCCCAGGGTAGTTATGTAATAGCACATATGTAACCATTTGACTTCAGAGAGAAAACATTTTATCCGTCTATCGGTATTTTTGTGTCTATATGACATGGAACAACACAGACAGAAGCTGACAACGACACTTTGATCTTCTCACACTCATATTCAAATGCTAATTTCAAAGACGATGCTAAATGATCCAATTGGATGGCCTTCAGATTAGGGTGTTGTAACAAGATTACCTATGACTAGAATTTAAGTAACTAATGTCTTCAATATTTGCTAGAAAAACAAAGGATTATTTTATGTATAAACTCATACTATATACACACCTTTTCAATCCGAATGTTTTTTTATTAGTACCATAGGCAGCAGAGGTTGTTTTCATTAAGAATATTTTCTAAAACTGCTATTATCTTTATTACATAATTATTTACACTTATTTGATACAAGGACAGTTTGGATAAGTACATGTATTACAAAACTAAAATATTTCTGACAAGTTAGTTGTATGTTAAGCATAATTTCTCAAGAATATTTGTACAAGCAAAACATTATAGCAAATCCATGTATGTTGCACAATGAACTGCAACTGCAAAATTTACTACGAGAATGTACTTGGATATCCGATTGCAGAGAAGACGAGATTTAGGAATCAAAATTGATTACTTTACATTTTCTTACACTTCATAACACATTTGTTAGTAATAAATTACAACATTTTACAGTAGGGTGGCCAGAAACCTTTTCCACAACACCTAATTGGTTGAGAGTTAAAGGATTTGAAAATTAAATTAACATGTGTCTGATTTTATCCGTTTAAATAACTAACACAATACCTATAAACATTCAGCTCCCGCGCCTACGCCTCTTGGGAATTTTGAGTTCATTTAATCTCTGGTTTAATTTCCAAATGAAAAGAAAGGTTGTATAAATAATATAACTAACAAATCCTACCCGCAAGTGACTGCAGCGTTTTCGCAATGTCGGCAACGTTCTAACGTCAGATGTACAACTCTAAATTCCTAGCGACTTCGATCTATTTTTTGTGTTCATTGCCTATGGTTCCATGTTCAAGTCGACTGACGACGGGCTGATACAGGTTTTTGCCCATGACGACGGGCTTATACAGGTTATCTGCCCCGCGGGTTGACACAGGGTGCTTGACGAAGGGTGTATCGTGCATTCAAAATCTCTGTATTTATAAGCAAGTATATGATAAATCTGTGTATTTTAGTAAAAGGATAATGCAATTAATGGTATTGCTCGACTCAAACGTCAACACACAGTCACCTGCTCAAGAAACCTGCATATGAAAAAAGTCGTTAAAACAAGAAATGTTTGGATTTTTGAGTGTCTGCATGTTTCACTCCTTTTACAAAAACAACATTCAAATTGGTTAAAAAATGTTTCCTTTTTTTAAACAAGTGATATGATTAAAACCTATTAAAATGCAAAAATAAATGACAAGGCAATGTGCACTTGGCACACGACATCATCTGAATGTGACCCCTTTCTAGGTCAAGTTATTCAGTTTTAAAATCTTGTGTAAACAGTATAGGATGATTAGTTGATAAGAGTGGCATGCATAATTAACTTTTTGATAATACCCTAAAAGATAAAACTCAGGAAATGGGAGGTACACGTCTTCTAAAGAGGGCTAAAGACAGATTTTTGTTCAGGTAAAAAACTCATCAAGCATTCCTGTAATGTTAAATTTGCTCTCTAGCCTACTATGAGAGAAGGCAATAGTCCAATCAGAAAGTAACTGGAGGTTCCTAGAAATCGCCTGTAGATGCGCTGATATCAGTACAGGAAACTCAAGGGTCCACAGCAAGGCATAAAACTGACAGCTGGCGTTTAAGGCTTTGCGTAGGAAGATGCCATCCCAAGGGTAAAGATACCAACAATTCTCTCACCTCTTTATTTGGGCAATTATTTATGAGGTACACGTCGTCATCTTCTAAAGAGGGGTTAAGACAGCTCAAACTAAGATTTGTGTTCAGGTAATAAACTCATCAAGCGTTCGGGTTCCTCGACTGGTACTGCGAAAATAAATAGAACAGTGTTTTGACTTCTGTCAATTTTAACTCTTGAAAATAGATTCTTAGTATGATCATGTTATATTATCTATGCTTACGATAATGTATTCTACTTTTCATAACTGATTAAACAGATTGTACATGTTAAGTTTTCTCAATTGCAAGTATTATATAATTATTGTATGTGCATAGTCTGATAACAAATTATATAGCACTGCTTTCACAGAATCGTGCCAGCCAATCCTTAAAGATAAACACATGTGCTGTCTCAGACAACAGCTATCTCTATATCAGGAACTGTAACAGTGTAGTAATACAGAATCAGGACACCCTGCATGATGAAGACGTCATTTGCTCTCCTGGCTTCTCTGTGTCTCTATGCCATAAATGGGCTGATTCTGCCCATCACTAAAACTGATGGAAGTTTGGATGTTTCTAGTCTGTTGAGTCACGTTTCTCTGTTGGAACAATCACTCGAGAACAAGGCTTCTGCAGCGGATGTGACGAAATTGGAAACTGCTCTCCAAAATTCTAAAGGTAGTTAAAAAGTTTTAGACATAGTATTTGTTAAATGTTAATCACTTTGTACACCATATATATTTTATTTTTCAACAAGTATCTGTGGTTATTGTCCTATTTTTCTGTTTGTACAATGGCTCGATTTAAATTTAAACGTTGGATGTGATCATATTGCTCGCGTAAGCTCATCAAACATCATTGTTCATTTATCTTCAAATTTAATTCCCAAGATCTTAGTAAAACTCTTCAGCAAAAGAAAGTTATCACTTTTGAACTGAAATCGTGAAAAGATGTAGTATTATATATTGATGGTAAGCATATGATTTAAAGCACATTATCACTTTTTTGTATTCAAACTTGAAAAGAACAAATGTTGTCACATTATGAGAAATATGATAAAAGGTGAAAATCACGAGACTTTGTCATTTGTGCAAAGTCAAGTCACCCACATGTAAAGCAAATGCTCACAATGGATCATGATCATCAACATTGCAGAAAGAACATCTATAAACCATCAAAAGTCAAACCACAAAAGCGTGGGAAACTTTTGAAAGTTGAATAATACTGATACTGTCCACTGATACCAACTTTTGAAGAAATGCCATAAGTCCTACATTTTAGTAAGCAATTTGTTTTCACAATACACATTTTCCTTTGTTCAATGTTTTGGAAATTTGTTGACACAATTGAATAAATTTTTGCAACCTTCTAAGAGTTTATTCATTTAATGAAAGTCATTTTAGTTTAGTGACAACTTTACTTTTCAATTAATTTTGAAAAAAGCCTTCTTTATTCTCGATTCTTAAAGTGGGACATATATGAATCAACTGTAAGTACAAATTTAGTTTCTTGATATAGAGACAAGACTTATTTGACTATAACTTTAGAAAACCAATATATCAATATATGAATGTGATTGCGATCATATAAAGCATTTATCTCAACATTCACAAAAAAATTCCGTATTTGCTCTGACAAGGAATCATCAACTAGATGACTCAAAATTGGCTTTGTTTTTTTTACTGAATTACTGTTTTTGTATCAATTCCCCCTAGATGATCTCAAGTCTACACAGCTCGAAGTAGCTGCTCTGAAGAGTCAACTCAACCAGTGTTCCTGCAGCTCACCTGGTACCCAGAACTCAGCATCTCCATCTGAAGTCACAAGTCTCCAGACTGACGTGGGTCATCTCAAACAGGAAGTGTTTCAACTTCAGTCCCTGCACAACAGAACATCTGCAACTTCAACAAAGGGTGACAAATTGATTATATCCATATCAATGATTATGTTAGGTGTTAAAATTGTTGTCTATGGTCTTAAACTTGTACGCATTCATAAATGTGAAATGAGATAGTTCCAAGGTTTAAACTCATTAAAATGTGTAAGTTAGAGTTGTTAAATTTGCAATCTAGAAGAGTCTACACTGTTAGTCAGACAACAATGCCAGTATCTTAACAACAGTTACCCACATAGTCAGTAAACTAAAGGTATGTAAAATAGAAGTGGATTGCTTAATATTCAGCATTCTTCTCATAATTATTACTTAATAAAAACATAGCGTCAAGAACAAAATGTTTGCTATATATTGTAGATATATATATATTGCTATATAGATTGGTTTGAGATGTGCTATATTTCAGAAGAAGTCAATATTCTTGCGAAAAAATCTAATAACCATTATTTTGTTTCTTTAATAGCGTCAATATTTTAATTTTGGTTTATCAATTTATAATGCTAATCCACTGCTTTTTATTTTAGCGCTTTCAGGCGTTTTTTGTCACAACTGATTGTTCTGTATAAGACTTGATAAGCCTATGTTTAGGTAATTACAATGCATGGAAACGAGAAAAGCTTACATATCAATCATACTACATGTTACCAAGCATTATCTATTCAGGAAGTTCCACATTCACCAGATGGGGAAGAACATCTTGCCCAAATGACAGTTCTGTAGTCTATAAAGGTAAGAGTTTTATATACAGTTTTTTTGTACATTCATCATTTAAATCCTATCAAACATTGAATATTTTTAAATTCGTACTTTCTGTCGTTAAGTCTATTTAGAATAAATTATTATCTCCAGTTAACAAGTATATTTTTTTTCAATTATCCATTTTCCATTTAGAGAGAAATTGATCAGAACTTTGGCATAGATTCGATTTGTATTGATAACAATTGTTTGAAGCCTAAAGATGTTCTTCGTAAGTTTTTGCTTTGGATACGGTATGCATGTACATTTTACAGATAAATACATCTCATCAAGAGACATGTTGGATAAGTACCTATCGATGGCTATGATAAACTTAACATTTAAGAAGATTATGCTAAAGAATGGAAGCTTTCAGTAAATCTTGATAAAACTAATGTTGTCATATTTCGGACGGTTGGTCCAATATTACATAAAAACAAGTGGTTTCAAGATAAACACCTTGTGTAAATAGTCGATAGTTACACTTATCTTGGTGTTTTATTTTATCATACTTTAAATATGAAGAAAACTTTTATGATTTTGCCCTTCGAGCTAAAAAAATAACCCTTCTTTAAATTAATTTCGGTCACATATGAACTTGGAATATTAACACCTATTTTATTCTTTAAAATCTTTGATGCCCAAACACAACCAGTTCTGTAATACGGGTCAGAAATATGGGGTTTTCAACATTCCAAACTTTAGAAAAAAAGTTCATTTATTAGCATGTTCCAGTTTTTGGAGTTGGACCTTCAACACCAAATATGATGGTGTACGGGGAATGTGGTAGATAACCCCTCTACATCAACTCGCAAATTAGATCTCTGAAATACTGGCTAAAAATTATTTCATGCCTAATCATCAAATTTCAAGGTTATCATAAAACATGATGTTTTACTTAAACAGTTTTGGGAAGCGTTAGATAATTGTTGATTTCTAATGGCTTTGTCTGGTTTAATAAACCTGTTGGTAATATTTATAATTTCATGAAAATAAATCATAATCGAGCCTAAAGCAGGAATGGTAAATGAGTCTGAATTATAGCACATGCTACTACTGCTAAAGGATATTTAAAAGTAAAAATTATTTATTGACACTAACATGATAAATAGATAGATAGAAAGAGAAGAAGGATGTCAATAGAAAGACTCTGTCCGCCATGTAAAGAAGCAGTTAAAAAGAAATCCATTTCATATTTATCTGTAAATCATATGATGAACTAAGAAAGAAATTTCACCTGACTATTACCTGTCAAAATCCCCGGAAGAAGCCATCTGGGACCCGTTGCACAAACCACTAAGGTGACCTTAAGTCACCATGTTAGCCTTAGTGGAATGTTAAAGGATGGCACTAAGGTTAACCTTAGTGTTAGGTCGTTTTGTGCAACGGCCCCAGGTCATAACTTTCATCATTTGATGAACAAAATATTAAAAATTTGAATTGTAAAAAAATATATACACTGTCATTTATTCAATCCTTATCTGTAACTCTGTAAACTGTAAATGGGCCGGAGACCTCGAACACAATATACTTGGTGTGACTTGAATATACATGTATTCAATAGTTGGGGTATGAAAACGTGACCATAAATGTACAGCTTGGCTTGGATTAATTAGTCAAAATTATCCAGGAGTTACGCTTTAAAGATGTTCATCATCAGTTCTGGTTTTAATGTGATGCTAACACAAGCTTGCATATTTTGCTTTGTTAATGCCACACATGTACAATCACAGATAAATGCATCACAGCTAGAAACTTGTTGAATAAGGAAGGTATTTGTCGTATCTCAATACAATAAATAGTTGAATACAGACTACCATGCATGAACTGCTCTTGTACTTATGACAACAGGGTACACCGGTGGATCATGGTATGGTGACAAAGGAGGTTCCTCATCAGTTGTGTGTCTCCCTGAAGATCCGATATATGCAGCTCATACCATGGGTGACTCCTCCGAATCTAGTCACATATATGGCACAGAATATGAAACATCAAGCAGTGGAAATCCCCTTCAAAATCTCAACAATGAGGACATGCCTTGTGTAGTCTGTGAGAGCTCCAGAAGTTCCAGTGTGATGATTCCAGGAAGGAATCAGTGTTACCCTGGATGGACTCTGGAGTACTGGGGTTATCTCATGGGTGGCCATGCCCTTCATTCATCAGCTGATTATATATGTGTTGATTCACAACCTGAAGCTATTCCTGGAGGTCAAGCAAATGAAAATGGGAAGGTTTTATATCTTGTTGAATCGATGTGTGGCTCTCTGCCTTGTCCACCGTATGAAGATAACTGGGAAGTGACGTGTGTTGTCTGTTCAAAATAAAAAACGAGTGAAGTTCTACTCTATCTGTATCTGTATGTAAAGGGATTTTATATATTTCATTTACTTATTAACTGAAAATATTCATTCAGTTGAAACATCTACCTTTGCAAAACACCCAACTCAATGCATATGAAATTATCAACATAACCTTTGCAACTTTTCAGTCTCACACGTTAATCCAAATGAACAAGGTACCTTTATGACATGCATTAAGTGACTTCCTACCATACACAACAGATCATTGCTTTCAATTCTCATAGCGGCAGCTGAAACCATTCACACTATAAATCGCCTACACCCCTCCCCACTTCGATCCTCTCACACTCACATTCAAATGAAATTCCAAAGACTATGCTAAATGGACCTATGAGACGGCTTTCCGATTTTGGTGTTGTCACGGGATGGCCTATATACTGGAAACTAAGTAACTTATGCCTTCAATATTTGCAAGAAATATAATGACAATATATGAAAAAAAATTGACAAAGGTGGACTGAGAATGGTAGATATAAATTCATTTATTATTGCACTTAAGCTTAACATCTTTAAAAAAAAGTAGGGATAACAAGTTGTACAATAACTATTTTCCATTACATCTTCTTTTCAAGTTGGGTGCCAACATTTCATCTTATGGTCTTTGTAAAATGGCAAGATCTGATACACACTTGGAGTAAATATTATCAGTGACATGTAACAAACACGCGAGATATCAGTGCTATTTTGGCCGAACCAATTTGGTTTAACCACCAATGTATAGACTCAACTTTTATTTCCGAAAGAGTTTCGAAAGAGAGTAAATAACTTTAAAGATGTATGTGGTAAGAAAGGTTTCCCCTCTTTCCTAGACTTGAAACAAAAATTTAATTTGAAGGGTACATATTTAGACCATTATCGTATTGTCAGCAATCTTCCTGGAAACAATGGAAAAATGTGATAGATAACTCTAGTCCAATCTGTATGTATGATCTGCACATTAATACTTTTTTAATGGAATGGATTAAACCTATGGGTTATCGGAAGATCTATGATAAACTTATGCCAAGTGACCAATATTTGTAATAAATGGCAACAAATGTTCATTGCTGATCTTAACTGGGAAGAAATATTCAAACTTCCAAGACAATGTTGCAAGGATATTAAACTTCAAAACTTTTAATTTAAATTCTTACATCGTATTATAAATACTAAACTTGAGCTGTCTAAACTGAAACTAATTGACAGTTGTATTTGCACTAGATGCAACAAAAAAACTGAATCAATTGTCCATGTATATTATGAATGTCCATTGGTTGCTTTATTCTGGTCTGAACTTGAACAGTTTCTTAAACTGCATCTGTGTTAAAAAAATATATATATGTAAGTTGTATTAGAAATAATCCTTTGTATTTTAATGCATTTAGTGCGTCTCTGAAAAAAAATTTTCAAGCGGAAAAATGTATTGCCAGAATTAAAAATCCGTCAGCTGAATTCATGAGAAAATGGTTGCCATTGCAAAATGTATTAAATTGAACATCATTGTATATTCTTTAAAAAGAGAAACGCACTTAACACTTTTCTGAGAATATATTAACATTTAGCTGATCAGCAACCAGACTTTATCAAAGATTAAAAATGTTAATCCTCCGGGTTTTAAAACACCATTGACAGCGATTGAACATGTTGAAGTTTCTCAAAACAGGGCCAACAACTGGCTCTCTTGGTCGGATATCCACTTTAAGGAAACGCATTCCTAAAGTTTTGTTGACTTTTTTTCACAAAACTTGGATCTGTTAAGTAATCTGTCTTGCTGTAAGAACTTGACGCGGATGTAGATTATTTTGCCTTGATAGCACTCTTTGTCTCACAAATATTGGCTTCTTTTTGTCAAAAATGGGCCGGGAGGAAACGACTTATTATGACGAAATATTGTGTTCCTATTATCATTCTGATTCAAAACGACAGCAGATTTTGAAAATGAGGTTTTAATTTGACGTACGGCGATGTTTCCTATTTTCCCCACTTTGGCATTGCTTAATTGTATCCTAATTTTCATGTCAAAAGAATTAAAAAAATTGAAACCACATTTTGCTTCTGTTAGTTATTAGTTCCTAACGCTTTTATGCTTTCTACAGAGCAGATATTTCAATATACTTCTTACAATTACTTCTTTCAAGAAAGAAATCGCAAAAATATCTTCGTTTTTGCACAGAAGTGGAAAGTAATTACGTAAGGATTACGTTCAGGGAAGAAATATGTTTTTTACATGTACTTCTTTCACACTCTATGTAACTCTTTTCATGAATAAAAATACTTGAACAAAAATTTGCAAGAAAAGGATTAATTTATGTATAAACTCATACTATAAACTCGAAAGTTATCTTTTTTAACCCTTGTTACCACTGCATTATTAATATTATTTTATTATTATAATATGTATTAAAGCTCTCTAAAGGGTTTGTCCTCATTACCTTTGAAAGTACAACGAAATTCAACACCTTGTTCTTAATTTAACAAAAGTGAAATTGTGCTTCTTTGCTCTTTAAATTCCTCCAAGCTGAACATATTTCAGTAAGTTTTAATCTACCGACGTCAGTCAAAAAGATTATAGATTATCAGTCCAAAACAAGAAAGAAAGAAAATAGGTATACTAGTAGCATAGGAACCAATTTACTGAAAACCATTTATTTGATACAAAGACTGTTTTGATAAGTATTACAAAACTGAATTACTTCTGACATGATAGTTGTTTCTAAAGAATGCTTTCTTCCTTATGAATATTTTTCACAAACAAAACGTTTATTGCAATGCCACGGATTGGAGGAATGTTGCAGAATAACTGCAAATACTATACACAAAAATTTACTAAGATCCTGTACTTGGGTATCAAGTTGTAGAAAAAACGACGTTTAGGATTCGAATTTGATTCCATTACTTTGTACATATACTCCATAACACATTTAATTTGTTAGGAATAACCGTGAAAAGTTCCAAGGGTTGGAAAACTACAAAACTCTAGGTATGAGAAAGTACTCTAATGAACTGAGTATAATACAAATACAATTCTTTAAATAATTTTGTCGTACTGAGTGGTCGTCAATAACCCTCTCGATCTAAATGGACTGGACAAATGTATGTATTCAACTTCACTTTCGGTTTGGAAATCAACATTTTAATCACTTGGTTGTAGCAATTCATAAGAATGATTTCAGTTTATTTGCATGTGTTCTTAATTGATTCATGTTTATGATTCGATAGTGAATCTGTTTTCTGTTTTACCTTATCTAATATTTCAGACAATAATAGTATAGGATAGAAAGTCATTGCACAAAACTCACAAGTATTACAAGACAAAACTTGACATTTTAGATATTTTGTGTATAACAGTTTATCAAGAAATTTGAAGAATCAAACTTTACAGCTGCTGTACATAAAGTTTGTTGTCTCTTAGTGCAAACATCATATATTTTTGTTTTGGTTTGGATGTCAATAAATAACTGACAAAGAACAATGTATATACAAATATTCTTTGAGCTGCCTGCAAATATAAGAATTTTGGCACAATGCAATAGCTGTAAGCGGTAATTTTTTTGAAATTCTTGAATTTTTTAAAATTAAATTGAAATATCAAATTGATTAACAAATATTTGTATTTGTTTCAATAATTAATATGATTAAAACTTATCAAAACGCACAAATAAATGTCAAGGCATTGTAACACACGACATCACCTAAATGTGACCTCTTTCTAGGTATAGTTACTCAGCTTTAAAATCTTGTGTAAACAGTAGAGGATGATTAATTGATAAGAGTGAGATGCATAATAAACTTGTTGATAATACCGTACAAGATAGAACCCAGGTAACAGGAGGTACACGTCGTCATCTTCTAAAGAGGGCTCAAGACAGCTCAAACTAAGATTTTTGTTCAAGTAATAAACTCATCAAGCGTTCATGTTCCTCACCTGGTACCACGAAAATAAATAGAACAGTGTTTTGACTTCTGTCAATTATAAATCTTGAAAATAGATTCTAAGTATGTTCCTGTAATATTATCTATACATATGATAATGTATTCTACTTTTCATAACTGATTATACAGATTGTACACGTTAAGTTTCCTCAATTCCAATTATTATATAATAATTGTATGTGCATAGTCTGATAACAAATTATATAGCACTGTTTTCACAGAAATGTGCCAGCCAATCCTTAAAGATAAACACATGTGCTGTCTCAGACAACAGCTATCTCTATATCAGGAACTGTAACAGTGTAGTAATACAGAATCAGGACACTCTGCATGATGAACACGTCATTTGCTCTCCTCGCTTCTCTTTGTCTCTATGCCATAAATGGGCTGATTTTGCCCATGACTAAAACTGACGGAAGCTTGGATATTTCTAGTCTGTTGAGTCACGTCGCTCTGTTGGAACAATCACTCGAGAACAAGGCTTCTGCAGCCGATGTGTCGAAATTGGAAACTGAACTCACCTATACTAAAACTAGGTTTGAAGGTATGTATTCTGTTGTCACCGCATCGCTTTAGTAAATGGTTATTAGGACTGTGGGTGTTATTATGGATGAAACTATAGCATTCCAATTTGTAAAAGATTAGTCTCGTTGAAATTTTAAACCATTTTTTCAAATATCCCTTTCTTCCAATATCTCTTTCTTCATTATTGATTCTAATGGTTGATCAAGACATTTTCATCTATGTGGTTTTAACAGTTATACGAATTTGTCTTGATACCTAATATTTTGTGAGGATAACCTTAAAATATGACATATTTCAGATATCTTGATCTTTTGTTTTCAATTATTCGGATGCCCAGTTAGAATTATTTGTTATGCAACAATTGGTTGGTTTCCACCATATAATTAGAATTTCCCATTGACGATGTAATTTCTTTTAAACAAATTGGGCCTGAATACTTCAGTCCACTTGTGTAATTTGTTTTTTACTTTCTTTTGAAATAAGCTTTCGTTTTTCTAAAGATAAACTTAAACTCAAACAAAGGTAACTGTTTTTATGAAAAATTCTACAAACAACTATTGTTTTCTTGTAGATGAACTTAAGAAGGCCCAAACCAAGATAACTGTACTTGAAACTAAGCTAGACCAGTGTTCCTGCAACTCACCTGGTACCCAGAACTCAGCATCTCAAGCTGAAGTCACAAGTCTCCAGACTGACGTTGGTCATCTCAAACAGGAAGTGTTTCAACTTCAGTTTTTTCATTTTTTTCAGTTTAAGAGAAAATGTGACACAAGCATATCTCAAGTGTTCAATAGTCATAAAATAGTGACGAAACTAAGGTGTTTGATTGATAAATAGGCCATACCTTTGCACATTTTCAAAGGTCGTAAGGAGAGATCTTCTGATAGTTACAAACATATGTTTAACCTATTTAAAACATAATTATGATTTAACTAGCATTGCAATTTTATCAGCGGTTAAATATAGGATAATGTCAACTAACAGTAGGACTATAATCTTATCTAAAACAAGTGTCGAACCAATTCATTGATGATGCATATTCATTTTTACTAAGAAGTTGTTGTTTATGAAAATGACCTTATAAGTCATAAGTTGTATCATATTTCAGGAGGATCGACATTCACCAGATGGGGAAGAACATCTTGTCCATTTGAAAGTTCTGTAGTCTATAAAGGTAATTGCTTTAAAGAACATTACAAATGATGTAACTGATCGATTTTCAATAATTATTCAACTTTATTATGACTCGCGAGTGTAAAATATGGTTGAAATAATGAGTGCTGACTGAGTGGATATCTGCTATAACCATCTAGCGATGAGGTCATTATTTCCAATTCACCACATGGTTTTACCAATTACATTTTTTAGAAAGTAAAATATCAACCAGATATCAAGTTATTCAAAAGTTGTTGTTGTGGGGAAAAAGTTAAGTGCCCTCAACTTCTAAAAATGGTTTTAATTTTTCTTTGCACACTGCGCGAATTCGTGCAGATTGAGTAAGTCATGGCGAAGTTGTCATCAGACACATCTGTATAGTAATTTGCTCATATGATAAATAGAACATCAGACAATTCTTGACTAATACCATGTTTATCTCATTTCGTGAGGTAGAAAAGTTAAATATTTTAACTCCTGGTATTCGTCAAGAAAAGAGAGATATTAACCATACGGGCAAGAATACAAGAGTGAATATTTTTTATATCTGCACATGTGCATTTTAGGGATTCTCAACGTTGATTGGTTCCTAAGAGAATGAAAGACTATTGGTCGACGGGACTATTTTCATACTGTATGTCGAAAATCGTAGGTTGATATATATTACTGTACAGGTTTCTTAAAGGTTGATATTTATCTATTTTTAGGAATATTTGACACTTTTCATCTACGTGTTAAATTTCACTGTGTCAAATTTCTCAAGATTGTTTTTTAGCTCATGTGACCTGAAAGGCCTAATGGGCTAATGACATGGCATAATGTCCGGTCTATCTCCGTCCATCCATATGTCCATCCGTCCGTAAACTTTGTGCTTTTTTTTACTTCTTCTCCAGAACCAAAAGGTGTAGAGAGCTGAACTTTGTTCACAGACTCCTTGACTAGTGAGGATTATAAATTGTAACTTTGATGACCCTGTTATCCCTAATAAGGGCCACAGGGGCCACGCCCTAAAAAACTATTTCGACTTCTTCTCCAGAACCAAAAGGCTAAGAAAACTTAAATCTTGTGTATAGACTCTTTGACTAGTGAGAATTATAAGTTGTAGCTTTGGTGACCCTGTGAACTGTTTAAGGGCCACACAAGCAACTCCTTAAGCAAAAACATTTCGAGTATGCTGCCAGTTTCCGAACTGTCAGTTTTATGCCTTGCTGCTTACCCTTCAATTTGTTGTGCTTGCTCCCTGGGTTGTAGGGGCGCTATAGCAGCACATACAACTCAAGGGTCTGCAGTAAGGCATAAAACTGGCGTTTTAGACTTTGTGTAAGAAGATGACAGAAAGTCTGCTATCATAATTATAAGTAGCTTCTTTTTGAAGCTTCTTTTGTAGGATATCAGTACTCAGTAGTTGGCTTAATTTAGATGTTTTCACAACTGACAAGATATGTGATCCCTTGCTAATCCCTAAGTAATAAGTTTCAAATGAAGATACATGGATGGATCATCCGGAAAGTGAGATTCCGGATATCCGAGGTCCGAGTGAAAGAGGTTCGACTGTATAGATTTTGACTAGTGAGGATTATAAATTATAGCTTTTGTGACCCCGTGTCACTAAAAAGGGCCACAGGGGCCAGGTCTTTAAAACCTATTTTCTTCTTCCTCTCCAGAAGCATAGGCGTAGAAAGCTGAAACTTTGTCTATAGACTATTAATTTACAAAAGGAGGATTCTAAATTATACATTTGGTAACCCTGTGACCCCTACAAAGGGCGAACCACATTTTCCACACCCTATTGCAAACCTGTTAAAGGCCTGATGAGCTACAGAGCCAATGGCGCTATTTGGTACAATCAGCGCTCGCTGTCATCGAACATTCATGAAATATCCAAGTACAAGAATTTCACTGATCCATTGATGATTAATTACAACTTATCAGCCCTTGGAACAATCCTACCGTGATCTTTCTCATAGGCCGATTGGAGTTACTGTTCTTGATACTGGCGACGTGAATAAAAGTAACATCAAAAGAAACAAATGTTGTTCAAACTTCAGATTACTTGATTATCATGACATACAAACTTGTTTTGGTGCAATCTTTGTAAGTTTCTCTTAAAGATATTGCCGTTTTTATTAGTTATAGTTTAAAAAAATTGAAAGTTTAAAAAAAAAAGTGTGTTACAACATTGTGCCGTCAACAAAACAAACACAGTATATATCTGTCAAAGAATCTTGTCTGTTAAATGTTTTATTGTGTGATAATTTGTTTAATGTTGAAAGGTGAACTTTTGTATTCAGGGTCAATATTTTCGTCAGTTTAATTTCATATTGTTTGTTTCAACTTTGTAACTGAACTCGTTCTGAAGCGTTGTTGACTAATTCACTCTGGAGATGTTTCGTTGGACACTCGTATGAATACTGATCAGCTGATTGGTGTCACTTACTACAACATCACTACGATTTCTCATTCGCATGATTTCAGTCATTTTTTATTTGATATCATTAAAAATGGGTTAGATATAAAATGACCAACTCGGCACGAATGATGATGGGATATCTGCCCTCTTCAAAATAATGTTCAGTCGCTCGCCAAGGCACGCAACTGTGAACATTATTTCGGCGGATACCCGTAATGGCTCATACCTCGTTGGTTATTCTCTAAATATTCTCTATGTAATATCTATGTTGCATTATTGAACTAATGCAATACAATGCAAATATGATTTCACAATGGGTAGTGTGTAAGCGCACCGTTACAATGACTGCCCAGTCACGGATGTGTTTGTCATAAAAAACTGTCGTCCATTTAGCAAGTAATAAACAGAATACTAAGCATCCTTCCATCTTAAACTATTTCTATTAAACTCGTGAATGATTTGGTATGCAGTTTTACTCCTCCAATAACCGATAATGTGACATTTGAGAAAGCTGATCAATTATCCTTGATTACTTTGTCGCAGACTGCATTCCTAGTGAAATATTACAGAGAATGCCGACATAAACGTGAATTATGAATTAATCCCTTTGTAACACTTCACATGAATTTCCATGACTTTAAAAGTTAACATTGACAATCAAGTGTGCGGAAATGACTTTGCACCAATTGTTCCAGTTTGTGTTTGTTAAAGGATTCACTGGCGGAGCATGGTATTTGGACAAAGGAGGATCTGGCTCAATTGTGTGTCTACCAGAACATCCAATCTATGCAAACCACACACCTGACCATCATGATTGGACATCACATATCTATGGAACTGAGTACCACACAAACTTCCCTGGGAATCCTCTTCAATCTTATGTACAAGAAGACATCCCATGTGCATTGTGTGAGACATCCAGGAGCAAAAGTGTAATGATCCCTGGAAGAAATGTCTGCTACCCAGGTTGGAATCTAGAGTACAGGGGTTATCTCGTGGGGGGTCACCCTACTCATTCGTCTGCTGACTACATTTGCCTTGATGCTGACCCAGAGGCTATTCCAGGGGGTAAAGCTCTTGTCTATGGCCGCACGCTATTCATTGTTGAGTCTCGATGTGGCGCGCTGCCTTGTCCCCCTTATGAAGATAGCTGGGAGCTTCCATGTGTTGTGTGTTCAAAATAAAACATAATTATTTTGGTCTTCCTTTGACTTTATTATTGTCCCCTGCTGCTGCAAAGCACGGAGTGGGAAACAGTTTTCAGCTCTGAACGTACATCCGTCCTGATTCTTGTTAGTGCAATATCTCACATACCCTTGCATCTAGAGCCTTCAAACTTGGTATTAGTCTATATGTGTTAAATACGCAGACACCAGTCGGCTTTAGTGACCTTGACCTAATTTGCAAGGTCACCACAGGACTTTGACGAGTTAAAAGACTAGTTTGAGGGATATTTCACAAAGCCTTGCACATCAACGTGAGAGACTATGGTGGGCGCCCCAATGTTGACTGCCTGTTCTCCTTATATGAACCCATAAGCAACTATGGGACCTTCCTAACAGACAAATAAGGAACCGTCAGCTGCCGTCTGTGACAGTAAATGAGATTGAAATGCCACTATGGGATGAATTGAAAATATTATAAACTAACGTCATCAGACATATGAAGTTAGCGATGAGGAGACGTATCCCTGCCTGTACCGATTCCATAGAACGTTATACAAGCTTACAGTTATACTAACCAGTTATGTAACATTTAATTTTTTCAATTGTTAATCAATGAGCGCCGAATAATAATATGTAAGTTGTATGCTTATCATAATATGCCAAAATGATAACTGAGACAATTCTCATGTATTAACCACACTATCAAATGCTATTATTTGTTTTGTTTTCTCTATTACTCTTTTAAACCATCCTGCTACATCAGCGTATGCTGCAACCTATCCCGTGATCTCTTTCTATGGTATTAAGCCGTATCTCTGACGGGTGGTAACTCAGCACTATTTATACCTTGTCTGTTTTCAGTCAAACTATTTCGAACTCCATACACTGTTGTCTGGTGATGTCGCTCATAGAAATCTAAGAGAGCGCGATTTAGATCTTAGTGATAGCCTGCAATGCAAATAAGATTTATTATCTAATAAAACTCCCATTGGTTAATTTAAATCATGCGATGAGCACACGGATTGAAGCCAAGAAACCAGTTTGCTGCTATTGCTGAAAGGGCATCATTTGATTGGCTTGCTATATAAAGCGATACGGCAGAATAATACAGAAGGTTATCAGGGGATAGGTTGTAGCATAAAGCAGAAGCTTTAAACCCGACCTAAAACAATATTTTCATTTCAATCTTCACTCACATCGTGTTTTAAACATGTTGCTATGGATCCAAAAAGCTCATCTCATTAACGTTGTAATTTAAGTTATCACCAATGAAACCAAAGCAAAGTAAAAATCCTATCAGTATATCAACATTTCAAAACATTTTGCCCTACACTTCACGAGTGCTGCTCTGAAATATTTTTTGGAACGCATTGACATCTCTTCATACCATGGAACAAAGAACTTTATCCAATGTTGATTTGAACCCTCACATTTGTTTATAGGATAACACTTTAATATGGTATTCATTCTTTTTGTAGTTTTTCAACGTGTCTATACTCTGTTACATATCGTAGAGAACCATTATAGAGATTAAATACTATCAATTCAAACAATGTAATTTGCAATCGTAAAGACAATCTTAAGAAGAATCTGGTGTCGTATTGTGTTCAGACAATTATTGTTGATTGAAAAAATGTGGTGCAAAGTATAATGGTTGGCTCATGTCAAACTACATGTCTGATAGGACCTAACGAGGGGCGGATGGGGTGAGCAGGGGAGTCTTTATTCTGTCGTCAGGCATTCTGTATTGGCGGGACACAGGTTATCACAATATTAGGTCAGTTGGGAAGTATTCACGGTTGCTTAAGCAAACTTCACATATATTGTCTTGACCTGATGAGTTACAAAAATAAGTTTCTCCTATGTTTGCCTCACCTTCTAAAGAGGGCTAAAGACTTCTGTTCATTAAATAAACTCATCAAGCGTTCGTGTTCCTCACCTGGTACTACGAAAATAAATAAAACAGCGTTTTGACTTCTCTCAATAGATTCTTAGTATGATCATGTTATATTATCTATGCTTATGATAATGTATTCTACTTTTCATAACTGATTAAACAGATTGTACACGTGAAGTTTCCTCAATTCCAATTATTATATAATTATTGTATGTGCATAGTCTGATAACAAATTATATAGCACTGCTTTCACAGAATCGTGCCAGCCAATCCTAAAAGATAAACACATGTGCTGTCTCAGACAACAACTATCGCTATATCAGGAACTGTAACAGTGTAGTAATACAGAATCAGGACACTCTGCATGATGAACACGTCATGTGCTCTCCTAGCTGCTCTGTGTCTCTATGCTATAAATGGGTTGATTCTGCCCATGACTAAAACTGACGGAAGTTTGGATGTTTCTAGTCTGTTGAGTCACGTCGCTCTGTTGGAACAATCACTCGAGAACAAGGCTTCTGCAGCGGTTGTGTCGAGATTGGAAGGTATTTATTCCGTTTTGACTGCAACCCTTTAGTAAAGGGTTATTTGGGCAATTCTCTTGTATGAATTTAGCTGATAATTCCATCATTCCATTTGTCTATGATTTGTTCTCTTACAACTAAAAAATTATGTCACCTTTATCTCTTTTGTCAATTCTGGTTAGATCCGAAATTGTTGAAATCAGCCTTTGTTGTTTTAACAGTTTCATGAATTTTGCTTTTTTTTTGTAAGGAAACCCTGTGAATCAAAACACATTTCACATATGACTGGTGTTTCTTTTCAATTCCTCGGATATCCAGTAAGCATAATTTATTAAGCAACAGTTTGTTGTAGTTATTAATTCGGAAGCACCCTGTGATTGATGATGGTTATTTTTGTAAACGTGTCATTGGTCTATCATACATTATAGACTTCAATTCTTATATCTTAGCACCAGGTGAATACAATAAAATTCAATAACATAATGGTTTGAACATTTCGGAATGAAGGGCTATGTTTAGTCCTGTCTTTTTTGTGATAGGAAAATGGAGTTACCTAGGTTTTTTTAAAGAAAATCTCATTGTTTAGGAAAAATGTTGGACACAGTTATTTCTGCAGGGTATTTCAAGAAAAACATTGGTATAATAATTTGTCCAAGGTCCTTATAGAATTAGCCAAAATATAACTGAAACGTGTCTGCTATTACGAGAATTACACATAAAAGTTATAATCGATCCTTTCTAGGAGTATTATACTTTCTATCATCAGATATCATGAGCTTATGACCAGAGCAACAAAACTGTGACACCAAAATTCGTTAAACCCGAATATCTATACATAATAAATATTGTTTCTGGACAATGTTGACATTAATGTTTCTCAAAATGATAAGCTTGACAATTTACCAATATCCTCTGAATAGGACTGATTGTCACCATCAATAGACCTTTGTCTAAACCTCGTTATAGATTTTATACCCTAATCTGCACTTTGTCTTTTCCATAATTGCGAATTCACGCTTAGATTATTTAATTTCCTTTTAACAATTGAGGCCCAATTATCATGCTTCAGTGCAACTGTATCATTTGTTTCTTACTTTTCTCTTGAGCTTATCCTCTGTTTTTCCTAAGATGAGCATGAATCAGCTCAGACAAGTAACCGAAATGGAAACCAAGCATAATCCCGATGCATATCTACTTGGTGCTAAACGTGCTCTCTTTGCGTCAGGAGATACAATTACACGTTTGCCCAATTAAACTCGAAAGTTATTTAACATCATTTTCATTTAGATGAACTTAAGACTGCTCAAACCAAGATAACTGTACTGGAGACAAAGCTCAACCAGTGTTCCTGTAGCTCACCTGGTACCGAGAACTTAGCATCTCCATCTGAAGTCAAAAATCTTGAGATTGACGTGGGGCATCTTAAACAGGACGTGTTTCAACTTCAGTCTCTGCACAACAGATCATCTGGTACAACATCAACAGGTGAATTCGAAGTAATTTGGCAAACATTTCCCTTAATACACGACTCAACAAATCTTAGAGACGGATGATGTCATGTTATCTTCAAAATATTTTCAGATCATCATGTCCAAATTACTAGGCTTTGACGAACTAGATTTTTCTTTCTGTTTATTTTTTTCATGCTCCAAATAAATATTCAGAAACATTCAAGAGTTCAATTTTGCTATAAAACACACCAAACTTCTAATCATAAATTTTCTAATGTCCTGTAAATTGCTTTTTGAATCCCCTTTAAATTACATCGTGTTCATCGAATTTCAGGAGGATCAACATTCACCAGGTGGGGCAGAACGTCCTGTCCAGATGACAGTACTAAAGTTTATAAAGGTAATTGGATATTCACTTCATATGATGCCAAATTTCCCTATAAGGTTTCTTGTTTTTCTCAAGATCGATTATACCATTAATGATACCAAAGTGTTGTTTTCAGACAGTAAAGGTATTTGGATATTCACTTCATATGATGTCAAATTTTCTGATCATCTATTTCCCTATTAGGTTTCTTGTTGTTCTTGAGATTGATTATACCATTAATGATACCAAAGTTTTCCTGACATCACCTTATATTCCCCCTAAAAACGTGCTACTGCCCCTTTAAGGAAGCTGCCACTATTATATCTCCTTAAAAGGGCGAGACAGGTAAGCCGGGTCATCCCACTGAACTCTGAAATAAACTGCTCGGCCAATCAGAAAAGATGCCCTATGTCGGTGGAAGTTTAAGCACTTCTTTTGGTTATAATGTATTTGATAATCAGAATATGTAAGTGAATGTCGTCATCTACTAAGGGAACATTCTTATAACAACAATACAACTACAAATTGCCTCATCTGACAAGGTTTGCATCGATGAGGTAATTGTAAAAGTAGATGTTATAAAACAACCATTTCCAGGTGTATTCATACATACATACAGAAACATAACCTGTAGACGATATACTATATGTACTGTATTTCATGTTTCTGTATCAATAGGGTACATTGGTTAAACATATAATTTGTTTCATCTTTGTTGTAACAATAGGATACACTGGTGGAACATGGTACGATGACAAAGGAGGTTCCTCATCAGTTGTGTGTCTCCCTGAAGTTCCAATCTATGCAGCTCATACCACAGGTCACCATGCTGATAGTCATATTTATGGTTCTGAATATGAAACATACTACAACGGAAATCCCTTTCAAAGTCTAAACGAAGATGATATCCCTTGTGTAGTCTGTGAGAGCTCCAGAAGTTCCAGTGTGATGATTCCAGGAAGGAATCAGTGTTACCCTGGATGGACTCTGGAGTACTGGGGTTATCTCATGGGTGGCTATCCCGGTCATGCTTCAGCTGAATATATCTGTGTTGATTCACAAGCTGAAGCTGTTCCTGGAGGTCAAGCAAATGAAAACGGACAGGTTTTCTATACAGTGGAGTCCAGTTGTGGTTCTCTGCCATGTCCACCCTACCACGATTACTGGGAATTGTCCTGTGTTGTCTGTTCAAAATAAATACTACAACATGCTTAGAAATATCTGTTTATTTATCAACCACACAAGCGTTCTAACTAGTGGAACCAAGATGTGGCTCTCTATATTGTGTACCACATGAAAATAAGTGTGAACTGGCATATGTTGTCTGTTCAAAATATTGAAGTAGGATTGACTAAACAGTATTTCGAGAAAATGAACGCTCGTTTTAAATTACTTTTATAGATTAATTTATTTACTTTAAATATAAATGTTTTAAAAGTTTATCCAAACAGTATGTCTTGTAGACAGATCGACAATCGTGTTGACATAACATCATAGACCTACTGTTATTGACTGTTGAATGGAGGACTTTAACATGAAGATACATGTATAATCTTGAGGAAAGTATTGCAACACAACCTTTCTTGATTTCTTCCATCGTGTTTCAACAAATCTGATCATATTCTGGTCTCAAGTATGGATTCAGAGGTCTTCTGCAAAATGACCAAAACAGTTTTTAGTCTTCTTCGATGTTTTGCAGAAACCATTTCTGCTCATTAACATAACATCAAATAGTGCTCTAGTTTCTTATTTCTGTGCCGTAAAAGCCATAAAATGTCAACATCCATTGCTACTGACTGGACATTGCCATTTGCTAGAATACACACGAGAGTGACACTATAGTCGTTTGATTTGCAATTTCAGTGCTCATATGACACACTCTGTGCAAAACGAACGAAGCCTGGTGTCATTTGAAAGGATTCTCTTTTTAGAAATATACCTGATGAAACAATAACACAAGAGCTTGCTTGGTCATAAAGATGATCATGCTTAACTAAGCCATATGAACAAACAAACGGAAATAATGTCAAAGTAACAGTAAGCAACAATGCTTGGCATTGCCAGATAAGGTCATGGTGAACAGGTGTTGATATTATAACATCTTCTTCTGCAAACTAGACATTGTTTGTCTATATTTATACCCTCTTCGTGATTGTTCTTATGCCATTCACACCTGTAGTCTTTGTTTATTGTCTTAGCAGAACAAAGATACATACAATAGGCTCGGTCAATGGCTGCATACCTTTAATTGCTTATGTTAACTCTTACAGTCGAATTGATTTGCATGATATGATCATTGACGCATTTTACAGCACAAGTTACAACTGTATGGTCAACGTCACATTTATGTGTCCCTGAACCAGACGTACAGGCATTCTAATGAGAATTATTTTACATAAACTCAAGAAATCAGTTCCAATTCAATTGTTTGTCATATCTTGCGTTAACTATAACATTTAACCATCAACTTGATTCAATGTGATTTGAGCACTCACTTTTGTGTGTAGGAAACACTTTAACCCATTCGTAGCGTTATCTAATTTTGTTCAAATTATTAATTCTAAGACGTTATGTGAGAGATAGAGGGAGAGAAAGAGAGAGGAGGAGGGAGAGGGAGAAAGAAATTGTTAAATAGAAAAAGTTTTTAAAAAAAATTCAATTTGCAATCTTTGAGACATTCCCAACATACAATTGTGTAATAAATCGTAGCTTACAGCAAAAGGTTAAAATACTATCAATTCCAACAATTTAATTTGCAATTTGAAACATCCCTTAAAGAAAACTGTGGTGTCGTAACTTGTCCAGAAAATTGTTGATGAGTACATTAAGACGTGGGTAATTGTAGTGTAAAGTATAATGGTTGGCTCATGTCAACCTAAACACATGATGGGACTTAACGAGGGTCAGAGTAGTTATGTAACAGCACAAAGGTAAGCAATTTGACTACAGACAGAAAACGTTCTATCTGTCTATCTGTCAGACTGACATGGAACTACACAGCCAGAGACCACCATTGTCACTGAGACAGAATGAACATCCTTCGATTTTTTTAAAGAAATGATATCATTTTATGTCATAGCACCAACAACTTGATTCAATGTTTTTTGAGTACACGCATTTGTGAGTAGTGGGATAACACTATAGTGCGATCTCAGTTCGTTTCTTAATTTAACAATGTATCCATACTATATTGTCGCGAAACAGGAAAAGGGTTCAAATAATATCAATTTCTGAAATGCATTTTTGCAAGACATGAGTAATTGTAGTGTAAATTATAATGGTTGGCTTGAGTCAAACTGTACACGTGATATGACTTAACGAGGCGCAGGGTAGTTATGTAATAGCACATAGGTAACCATTTGACTTCAGAGAGAAAACATTATATCCGTCTATCGGTATTTCTGTGTCTATATGACATGAAACAACACAGACAAAAGCCGACAACGACACTTTGATCTTCTCACACTCATATTCAAATGCTAATTTCAAAGACGATGCTAAATGATCCAATTGGACGGCCTTCAGATTAGGGTGTTGTAACGAGATTACCTATGACTAGAATTTAAGTAACTAATGTCTTCAATATTTGCTAGAAAAACAAAGGATTATTTTATGTATAAACTCATACTATATACACACCTTTTCAATCCGAATGTTTTTTTATTAGTACCATAGGCAGCAGAGGTTGTTTTCATTAAGAATATTTTCTAAAACTGTTATCATCTTTATTACATAATTATTTACATTTATTTGATACAAGGACAGTTTGGATAAGTACATGTATTACAAAACTAAAATATTTCTGACAAGTTAATTGTATGTTAAGCATAATTTCTCAAGAATATTTTTACAAACAAAACATTATAGCAAATCGATGTATTGGAGGAATGTTGCACAATGAACTGCAACTGCAAAATTTACTACGAGAATGTACTTAGATATCTGGTTGCAGAGAAGACGAGATTTAGGAATCAAAATTGATTACTTTACATTTTCTTACACTTCATAACACATTTGTTAGTAATAAATTACAACATTTTACAGTAGGGTGGCCAAATACCTTTTCCACAACACCTAATTGGTTGAGAGTTAAAGGATTTGAAAATTAAATTCTAGGTATGAGTTAAATACCCTAATGAACTGAGTATAATACAAATACGATTCTTCATAAATGTTTGTCTTACTGAGTGGTTTTCAATAAACCTTTCAATCAAAATGGACTGGAAAAATGTATGTATAACTTTACATGTCCACTTTCAGTTTGGAAAACAACATTTTAATCACTTGGTTGTAACAGTTTATAAGAATAATTTCAGCTTATTAGTATATGTTCGTACAGCTGCGTACCTTAAGTTTGTTCACTTTGTTGTGAATCTGAGACCCAAATATCAGCCCGAGAGCTGATACCGAATGTGATATGAAAATACCCATATCATACTATTTTTATCATATTACTAACCAAACAAACTATAAAAATAATTGTAGACATTTTAAAAGTTTAATTCTTAACAGTCTGATTTTATCCGTTTAGATAACTAACACAATACCTATAAACATTGAGCTCCAGAGCTTACGCCTCTTGGGAATTTTGAGTTCATTTAATCTCTGGTTGAATTTCCAAACTGAAAAGAAAGGTTGTATAAATAATATAACTAACAAATCCTATCAGCAAGTGACTGCAGCGTTTTCGCAATGTCGGCCACGTTCTAACGTCAGCTGTACAATGGGAGACAACTCTAAATTCCTCGCGACTTCGATCTATTTTTTTGCTTTCGTTGCCTATGGTTCCATGTTCAAGTCGCTTGACGACGGGCTGATACAGGTTTTTGCCCATGACGACGGGCTGATACAGGTTATCTGCCCCGCGGGTTGACACAGGGTGCTTGACGAAGGGTGTATCGTGCATTCAAAATCTCTGTATTTATAAGCAAGTATATGATAAATCTGTGTATTTTAGTAAAAGGATAATGCAATTAATGGTTTTGCTCGGCTCAAACGTCAACACAGTCACCTGCTCAAGAAACCTGCATATGAAAAATGTCGTTCAAACAAGAAATGTTTGGATTTTTGAGTGACTGCATGTTTCACTCCTTTTACAAAAACAACATTCAAATTGGTTAAAAAATGTTTCCTTTTTTTAAACAAGTGATATGATTAAAACTTATTAAAATGCAAAAATAAATGACAAGGCAATGTGCACTTGGCACACGACACCATCTGAATGTGACCCCTTTCTAGGTCAAGTTATTCAGTTTTAAAATCTTGTGTAAACATTAGAGGATGATTAACTGATAAGAATGACATGCATAATTAACTTTTTGATAAAACCGTAAACGATAGAACTCAGGTAACAGGAGGTACACGACGTATTCTTCTAAAGAGGGTTAAGACAGATGTTTTTTTAGGTAATAAACGAATCAAGCATTCCTGTAATGTTAAATTTGCTCTCTAGCCTACTATGAGAGAAGGCAATAGTCCAATCAGAAAGTAACTTCCTAGCAATCGCCTGTAGATGCGCTGATATCAGTACAGGAAACTCAAGGGTCCACAGCAAGGCATAAAACTGACAGCTGAGAAACTGGCGTTTAAGGCTTTGCGTAGGAAGATGCCATCCCAAGGGTAAACATACCAACAATTCTCTCACCTCTTTATTTGGGCCATTATTTATGAGGTACACGTCGTCATCTTCTAAAAAGGGCTAAAGACAGCTCAAACTAAGATTTGTGTTCAGGTAATAAACTCATCAAGCGTTCGTGTTCCTCACCTGGTACTACGAAAATAAATAGAAAAGTGTTTTGACTTTTGTCAATTATAACTCTTGAAAATAGATTCTAAGTATGATCCTGTAATATTATCTATACTTATGACAATGCATTCTACTTTTCATAACTGATTAAACAGATTGTACACGTTAAGTTTCCTCAATTCCAATTATTATATAATTATTGTATGTTCATAATCTGATAACAAATTATATAGCACTGTTTTCACAGAATCGTGCCAGCCAATCCTTAAAGATAAACACATGTGCTGTCTCAGACAACAGCTATCTCTATATCAGGAACTGTAACAGTGTAGTAATACAGAATCAGGACACCCTGCATGATGAACACGTCATTTGCTCTCCTCGCTTCTCTGTGTCTCTATGCTACAAATGGGCTGATTCTGCCCATAACTAAAACTGATGGCAGTTTGGATGTTTCTAGTCTGTTAAGTCACATGGCTCTGTTGGAACAATCACTCGAGAACAAGGCTTCAGCTTCTGTTGTGTCCAAATTGGAAACTGATCTTCAAAATGCTAAAGGTAGTATACAAGTTTAAATCATATTATGTGTTCACTGTTTATGCCTTTGTACAGCATATGATTTTAAATTTTTCAACTAGTATCTGTGGTTATTGTCCTATTTTTCTGTTAGTACAATGGCTCAATTTAAATTTAAACGTTGGTTGTGATCACATTGCTCACAAAAGCTCAGCAAGCGTCTTTGTTCATTTATCTTCAAATTAATTCCCAAGATCTCTGTAAAACTCTTCAGCAAAAGAAAGTTATCACTTTTGAACTGACACGATGTAGTATTAAATATTGATAGTAAGCATATCATTTAAAGCACATTATCAATTTTGTGTATTTAAACTTAAAAAGAACAAATGTTGACACATTATGAGAAATATGATAAAAGGTGAAAATCACAAGACTTTTGTTCAAAGTCAAGTGACCAAAATGTAAAACAAATAATCACAATGGGTCACGATCATCAACATTGTAGACAGAACACCTACAAACCATCAAAAGTCAGACCACAAAAGCGTGAGAAACTTTTGAAATTTGAATAATATTATCAACTGATACCAACGTTTGAAGAAACGCCAGAAGTCCTACATTTTTGTTAACAATTTGTTTTCACAATAAACACAAGATGTAAGAATATTGGACAATCCAATGTTTAACGAATGAAGACTTATATCCTCTTGCATTAGAACATTGTCAACTCGTTTGAGTATTTTGAGGTCTAATCTAATGTTTTCTTTTCAACGTTTCTGATTTTTGAGTGAAAAAGTTTTAACTTTTGAAAACCAATACATGAATGTGATTACGATTATGTATAGCATTTATCACAACATTCACAACACATTCCCGTATTTGCTCTGACAAGGAATCATCAATGACATTACTCAAAATTGGCTTTGTTTTTTACTGGATTACTGTTTTTGTATACGTATCCACCTAGATGATCTCAAGTCTACACAGCTGGAGGTAGCTGTTCTGAAGAGCCAACTCAACCAGTGTTCCTGTAGCTCACCTGGTACCCAGAACTCAGCATCTCCATCTGAAGTCAAAAGTCTCCAGACTGACGTGGGTCATCTCAAACAGGAAGTGTTCCAACTTCAGTCTCTGCACAACAGAACGTCTGGTATCATAGCAACAGGTGAGAATGGAAATACTTAATCAAATGTCATTTTAACATTTCAGTACATGAGAAATCTTAGAGAGGGATGATACTTATGGGAGGGGATCCGTACCAAACATGTAGAATTATAAATGTAACAACCATGCATGTATTGAATAGACAGGTCCAAGCATGCAAAGTTAACTTTTAATGATGTTTTTAGAATAACATATTTCAACTTTGTAAAGATGAGAACAAAGAGTCAAGCTTGACGGAAGCTACTTATTAGGTTTACATGTTCGAACTTGTCTTTTCTAGAATTGCATTGTTGGGAAAGACATGTTACATTTTGCGGCTAACAAGTCTACATTATGTCAATTTTGGCACTCATCCCCTTCCATAGATATCATAATATCTCCAAAACATTTCCGACCATCATCCCCAAAGTACTAAGCGGTTTGTCGAGGTTGATTTTGTCTTTGTGCCAATGTTTTCATTTTCCAAGGAACAGTTTCTATTCATAATTTTGCTTAATGTTTAAGTTTGTTTAAAAAAACACTCCAAACTTCTTAATATATATAAACTTTGCCAAAGAGTTGTATGGCTATATCATACAAAACGACACTGAATTTTCTGATATTTTCTAAATTTCACAAAAAATCTATGTTGAAAATTAACCCCATTTAAAAAAGATCCTACTTATCATGTTTCAGGAAGTTCCACATTTACCAGATAGGGCAGAACATCATGTCCAGCTGACAATACTTTAGTATATACAGGTAAATGAATATTAGAGTTAATATGATATCAAAATTTCTAAAAAATTTAATTTTGACAGAGATCTTTTCTGAATGTAGTTCTTTTTTTTTCTCAAGATCGATTAAAACATTCATGAAACAAAAGTTTTGTATTCAGACATCGATATTGATATATTTAAATATTTCTTAAACGCCACTACAAATGTCCTAAGAGGGTCCTAAGGGTTTATCACCACTCAGTAGAGTGACTATTAAAGGGACCATTCGAGCGGGGTATTTTTTGTGGAAACGAAATTCTGGAGGACTTTCCTGTTTATTTTATATATGATCATATCATATATTATATATGATTTTTACATGATCATTTCACACTTAATTTCATATATGTTTGTGAGATAAGCATTATAGTTGCTAAAGATTTGACAATTTGATACAAAATAAAGTGCATCGCTCAAAAATTAAAAACATCGTAAAATGAAGCCACTCATCGAAACTATGATCGTGGAATGCATTACTACAACAAAATGCTGTCGTTACTGATAACTTTTATTATGAATTATTTGTAATTATGCACCTCTTCTACCAATCAAGTATCTATTACTTAATTTTTTTAATGAATAAGCATATTACAGCACAGTTGTTTTCTCGCAATGCTAACCTTTCAAAATGGCGGATGGAAGCCGCTCGAGTGGTGCCTTTAAGGTTTTCACCAATGTAGCCAGATAGAAGGTTTATTTCACTGATAGAATATCTTACTCTCAATCATAAAATATATGGTCAACACCAATTTGTCCTTTGTTCAAAATTGTGATTAAAATAGGCAGTTTTACCAGGCTTGCATTGATTTTTTTCAAAAAAGATCAATTTTGTAATTACTAAACAATATGTCGGTTTTATATATCTTAAGTTATCGTTTAACTTCAAACTGACTCTTTAAAACTTTTTTTGCACGACAGTCATTTATAGGGCAGGTCTTGAGATACTTTTTACAGTTGTCATATCATGCATAGTGTTCTTGTATTAATAGGGTACACGGCTGGATCATGGTTTGACGACAAAGGAGGTTCCTCATCAGTAGTGTGTCTCCCTGAAGATCCCATCTATGCAGCTCACACCACAGGTCACCATGCTGATAGTCATATTTATGGTTCTGAATATGAAACAAACTACATCAGAAAGCACTTTCAAAGTCTAAACGATGATGATATCCCTTGTGTAGTCTGTGAGAGCTACAGAAGTTCCAGTGTGATGATTCCAGGAAGGAATCAGTGTTACCCTGGATGGACTCTGGAGTACTGGGGTTATCTCATGGGTGGCTATCCCGAACATGCTTCAGTTGAATATATCTGTGTTGATTCACAAGCTGAAGCTATTCCTGGAGGTGCAGCAGATGAAAATGGGCAGGTTTTCTATCTTGTTGAATCAAGATGTGGTTCTCTGCCTTGTCCACCGTATCACGATAACTGGGAATTGTCCTGTGTTGTTTGTTCAAAATAAAAAGACAAATAGTTGTACTCTAACTGTATCAGTTTGTTTATTTTCTTTTTTTCTTTTATCCAGTTATTAACTGAAAATGTTCATTCATTCGATGCGTCTTCCTTTGCAAAAGTTGCAACACAATGAATACAAAAAATATGCCCTATTAGTTCTACAACTTGCCAGTGTCTCACAATCAACAAGTGACTTCTTGCAATACACAACAGATTATTACTATCAATTCACCCTTAGCATAACAAAACAGTTGAAAGGATTTACACTACAAAATCCCTTACACTGCCCAAACTATTATGACTTGAAATATTTTATCAAAGCTCTCTAAAGGGTTTGTCCTCATTATCTCTTAAGAAGTATGAAAGTACAACATAATTCAACACCTTATACTTAACGTGACAAAAGTAAAATTGTACTTACATGCTTTTCCAATTCCTCCTAGCTGAACATACTACCATATTTCGGTATTTCTACTGACGTCAGTGAAAAAGAGGATATTTGATAAAGTTTAGATATCAGAACAAGCAGAGGCGTGTTTCCAAATACATGGATCGGTACCAAACAACAGTCTATACTTACTTAAAGGTATATCCTGATATCTCAATATTTTAAAACCATACGAGATATTTGTGAATTAAAGATTAATCCTGCTAAGAAAGCAAAGAGACCAATATTTTGGGGCTCCTAAATAAATACTACTAGAACATTTATATCTTTAATAATTAAGATAATTTCCATTTATTTGATAAAAGAACAGATTGCAGTATTACAAAACTGAAATATTGCTGACAAGACAGTTGCTTGCAAAGCATGCTTTCATCCTCAAGAATATTTATACTTGAATTAGAGGAATTTTGCAGAATTTACTGAAAAACATATACATGTACATTCAAAAATTTACTAGGAGAATGTACTTGCATACCAGGTTGTAGAGAAAACGACGTTTAGGAATCGAATTTGATTACATTGTCTTATACTACATGGCAAGTTTGTTATGAATAACCTACAACATTTCCCAATAAGGTGATGAAGAACCTTTTCCATAAATTTCTGATTAGTGAAGAGTTCCAAAACGAAACGACACAATTCTACGTATGAGAAAGTACGCTGATGAACTGAGTATTATACAAATACAATTCTCTAAATAATTTTGTCATACTCATCATGAGTGGTCTTCAATAAGCCTCTAGATCGAAATGGACTGGAAAAATGTATGTATTCAACTTTACATGTCCACTTTCAGTTTGGAAAACAACATTTTTAATCACTTGGTTGTAAATAGTTATGAGAATGAATTCAGCTAATTTGCATATGTTCTTCATTGATTCATTTTTATGATACGATAATGAATATGTTTTCTGTTTTACCTTATCTAGTATTTCAGACGATAGTAGTATAGGATAGAAAGTCATTGCACATAACTCATAAGTAGTACAAGACTTGTCATTTTAGATATGTATGTGTGTAACAGTTCATCAAGAAATTTGAAGAATCAAACTTTACAGCTGCTGTACCTGAAGTTTGTTGTATCCTTTTGATTTCATGTCAGTTGAATAAATTCAACAGAACTGACAAAGAATCTCATATTGTCTATGGGTTATATGCTCATTATTCCAATAATCTCTGCCTGGTCCTTAATGCAAACATTAAATTTTTGGCACATACAATTATAGTAAGCCTCAATGATTCTGTTTTGGAAATTAATATAATTCGTCTTATTTTGCAATGCTGCGATGACCTAAATACAATTCAAATTACATGACATTTGCACTCATACTGCCCAAGAAAGCTGCTTACGACAATTAGTCGTTCAAAACAATAAATATTGGAATTTTGAATATTTGAATGTCTGCAAATGTTTTATTTTTTTTTTAAAAAAATTCAAAATTGCTTGAAAACTTTTTCCATTTTTTCAAAAATGATATGATTAAAACTTATTAAAAGGCACAAATAAATATCAAAGCATTGTGACACATGGCATCACCTAAATGTGACCTCTTTCTAGGTCAAGTTATTCAGCTTTAAAATCTTGTGTAAACAGTAGAGGATGATTAACTGATAAGAATGACATGCATAATTAACTTTTTGATAAAACCGTAAACGATAGAACTCAGGTAACAGGAGGTACAAGACGTATTCTTCTAAAGAGGGTTAAGACAGATTTTTGTTCAGGTAAAAAACTCATCAAGCATTCCTGTAATGTTAAATTTGCTCTCTAGCCTACTATGAGAGAAGGCAATAGTCCAATCAGAAAGTAACTGGAGGTTCCTAGCAATCGCCTGTAGATGCGCTGATATCAGTACAGGAAACTCAAGGGTCCACAGCAAGGCATAAAACTGACAGCTGAGAAACTGGCGTTTAAGGCTTTGCGTAGGAAGATGCCATCCCAAGGGTAAAGATACCAACAATTCTCTCACCTCTTTATTTGGGCAATTATTTATGAGGTTCACGTTGTCATCTTCTAAAGAGGGGTTAAGACAGCTCAAACTACGATTTTTGTTCAGGTAATAAAATCATCAAGCGTTCGTGTTCCTCACCTGGTACTACGAAAATAAATAGAAAAGTGTTTTGACTTCTGTCCATTATAACTCTTGAAAATAGTTTCTAAGTATGATCCTTTATATTATCTATGCTTACGATAATGTATTCTACTTTTCATAACTGATTAAACAGATTGTACATTGTTAAGTTTTCTCAATTCGAAGTATTATATAATTATTGTATGTGCATAGTCTGATAACAAATTATATAGCACTGCTTTCACAGAATAGTTCCAGCCAATCCTTAAAGATAAACACATGTGCTGTCTCAGACAACAGCTATCTCTATATTAGGAACTGTAACAGTGTAGTATTACAGAATCAGGACACCCTGCATGATGAACACGTCGTTTGCTCTCCTCGCTTCTCTGTGTCTCTATGCCATAAATGGGCTGATTCTGCCCATAACCAAACCTGATGGAAGTTTGGATGTTTCTAGTCTGTTGAGTCACGTCGCTCTGTTGGAACAATCACTCGAGAACAAGGCTTCTGCAGCGGATGTGACGAAATTGGAAACTGCTCTCCAAAATTCTAAAGGTAGTTAAAAAGTTTTAGACATAGTATTTGTTAAATGTTAATCACTTTGTACACCATATATATTTTATTTTTCAACAAGTATCTGTGGTTATTGTCCTATTTTTCTGTTAGTACAATGGCTCGATTTAAATTTAAACGTTGGATGTGATCATATTGCTCGCGTAAGCTCAGCAAACATCATTGTTCATTTATCTTCAAATTTAATTCCCAAGATCTTAGTAAAACTCTTCAGCAAAAGAAAGTTATCACTTTTGAACTGAAATCGTGAAAAGATGTAGTATTATATATTGATGGTAAGCATATGATTTAAAGCACATTATCACTTTTTATTATTCAAACTTGAAAAGAACAAATGTTGTCACATTATGAGAAATCTGATAAAAGGTGAAAATCACGAGACTTTGTCATTTGTGCAAAGTCAAGTGACCTACATGTAAAGCAAATGCTCACAATGGATCATGATCATCAACATTGCAGAAAGAACATCTATAAACCATCAAAAGTCAAACCACAAAAGCGTGGGAAACTTTTGAAAGTTGAATAATACTGATACTGTCCACTGATACCAACTTTTGAAGAAATGCCAGAAGTCCTACATTTTAGTAAACAATTTGTTTTCACAATACACATTTTCCTTTGTTCAATGTTTTGGAAATTTGTTGACACAATTGAATAACTTTTTGCAACCTTCTAAGAGTTTCTTCATTTAATGAAAGTCATTTTAGTTTAATGACAACTTTACTTTTCAATTAATTTTGAAAAAAGCCTTCTATATTCTCGAGTCTTAAAGTGGGACATATATGAATCAACTGTAAGTACAAATTTAGTTTCTTGATATAGAGACAAGACTTATTTGACTATAACTTTAGAAAACCAATATATCAATATATGAATGTGATTGCGATCATATATAGCATTTATCTCAACATTCACAACAAATTTCCGTATTTGCTCTGACAAGGAATCATCAACTAGATGACTCAAAATTGGCTTTGTTTTTTTTACTGAATTACTGTTTTTGTATCAATTCCCCCTAGATGATCTCAAGTCTACACAGCTCGAAGTAGCTGCTCTGAAGAGTCAACTCAACCAGTGTTCCTGCAAATCACCTGGTACCCAGAACTCAGCATCTCCATCTGAAGTCATAAGTCTCCAGACTGACGTGGGTCATCTCAAACAGGAAGTGTTTCAACTTCAGTCCCTGCACAACAGAACATCTGCAACTTCAACAATGGGTGACAAATTGATTATATCCATATCAATGATTATGTTAGGTGTTAAAATTGTTGTCTATGGTCTTAAACTTGTACGCATTCATAAATGTGAAATGAGATAGTTCCAAGGAATAAACTCATTAAAATGTGTAAGTTAGAGTTGTTAAATTTGCAATCTAGAAGAGTCTACACTGTTAGTCAGACAACAATGCCAGTATTTTAACAACAGTTACCCACATAGTCAGCAAACTAAAGGTATGTAAAATAGAAGTGGATTGCTTAATATTCAGCATTCTTCTCATAATTATTACTAAATAAAAACATAACGTCAAGAACAAAATGTTTGCTATATATTGTATATATATAAATTGCTATATAGATTGGTTTGAGATGTGCTATATTTCAGAAGAAGTCAATATTCTTGCGAAAAAATCTAATTACCATTATTTTGTTTCTTTAATAGCTTCAATATTTTAATTTTGGTTTATCAATTTATATCCACTGCTTTTTATTTTAGCGCTTTCAGGCGTTTTTTGTCACAACTGATTGTTCTGTATAAGTGTATAAGACTTGGAAAGCCTATAGTTGTAAAAGATTACCTTTGTTTAGGCAATAACAATGCATGGAAACGAGAAAGGCTTACAAATCAATCGTAGTACATGTTACCAAAACATTATATATTCAGGAAGTTCCACATTCACCAGATGGGGAAGAACATCTTGCCCAAATGACAGTTCTGTAGTCTATAAAGGTAGGAATGCTATATACATTTTTTTTTACATTCATCATTTAAATCATATTAAACATTGAATATTCAAATTCGAACTTTCTGTCATTACGTCTATTTAGAATAAATCATTATCTACTATTAACAAGTATATATTTTTTCAATTATCTTTTTTTCATTCAGAGAGAAATTGTTCAGAACTTTAGATGTTATTTGGCATAGATTCGATTCTTTGTTTGTATTTGTATTGATAAAAATTTTTGAAGATGTTACTCGTAAGTTTTTGCTTATGCATGTATATTTTACAGATAAATTCATCTCATCAAGAGACATGTTGGATTAGTACCTACCGTTGGCTATGATAAACTTAAAAGTTAAGAAGATTATACTACAGAATGGAAGCTTTCAGTAAATCTTGATAAAACTAATGTTGTCATATTTCGGAGGTGTGGTCCAATATTCCATAAAGACAAGTGGTTTCCAGATAAACACCTTGTGAAAATTGTTGATAGTTACAGTTATCTTGGTGTTTTGTTTTATCATACTTTAAATATGAAGAAATGCGTTTATGATCTTGCCCTTCCAACTAAAAAAATCTCATTTCTTTAAATTGATTTCAGTCACATATGAACTTGTAATATTAACACCTATTTTATTCCTTAAAATCTTTGATGCCAAAACACAACCAGTTTTGTAATACTGGTCAGAAATATGGGGTTTTCAACGTTTTCGTTCTTTAGAAAAAAGTTCCTTTATTAGCATGTAAACAGATTTTTTTAGTTGGGCCTTCAACACCAAATATGATGGTGTACGGGGAATGTGGTTGATAACCCCACTATATCAACTCGCAAGTTAGATCTCTGAAATACTGGCTAAAATTATTTTCATGCCCAATTATCAAATTTCAAAGTGATGTTTTACTTAAATAGTATTGGGAAGCGTTAGATATTTGTTGTTTTCTCATGGCTTTGTCTGGTTAACTCAAACTGTTGGTAATATTTATGATTTCATGAAAATAAATTGTAATCGAGCCTTAAGCAGGAATGGCAATGGAGTCTGAATTATAGCACATCCTTCTACTGCTATTGGATATTAAAAAGTTCACTTCAGCTAGAAATTATTTATTGACACTTACATGATAGATAGATAGAAAGAAAGAGGAAAGAAGGATGTAAATAGAAAAAAAACCAAAGATTCTGTCCACCATGTAGAGATGCAGTTGAAAACGAAATCCATTTCATATTTATCTGTAAATCATATGATGAAATAAGAAAGAAATATCACGTGACTGTCAAAATCCCCGGCAGTAGCCTTCTGGGACCTGTTGCACAAATCACTAAAGTGACCTAAGTCACAAAGGTAGCCTTAGTGCAATGTTAAAGGATGGCACAAAGGTTAACCTTAGTGTTAAGTCGTTTTGTGCAACGTCCCCCAGGTCATAACTTTCGATCATGTGATGAGCAAAATATTAAAAAATTGTCTTTGAATATAAATATGCTTGTAATTGAAGAAATGAATTGTTAAAAAATTTTCAATCTTTATGTGTTACTCTGTAATTATAAACTGTATATGGGCCGGAGACCTCGAACACAATATACTTGACGTGACTTGAATATGATCAATAGTTGGGAACAGGCTACCATACATGAACTGCTCTTTTTGTGTTCAATAGGGTACACCGGTGGAACATGGTACGATGACCACGGAGGATCCTCATCAGTTGTGTGTCTCCCTGAAGATCCCATCTATGCAGCTCATACCACAAGTCACTACACCGAATCTAGTCACATATATGGCACAGAATATGAAACATTATACAATGGAAATCCCCTTAAAAATCTCAACAATGAAGACATGCCTTGTGTAGTCTGTGAGAGCTCCAGAAGTCTCAGTGTGATGATTCCAGGAAGGAATCAGTGTTACCCTGGATGGACTCTGGAGTACTGGGGTTATCTCATGGGTGGCGCTCCCAATGATGCTTCAGTTGAATATATCTGTGTTGATTCTCAAGCTGAAGCTATTCCTGGAGGTCACGCAGATGAAGACGGACAGGTTTTCAATATTGTAAAATCGAGGTGTGGCTCATTGATTTGTCCACCGTATCAAGATTATTGGGAAATGACGTGTGTTGTCTGTTCAAAATAAATAAACGAGTGAAGTTCTACTCTATCTGTGTCTGTACATAAAGGTATTTTTTTTAAATATTTTATTTAGTTATTAACATTCATTCTATATATCTACCTTTGCAAAAGACGCAACTCATTGAATATAAAAAATCGCATAACCTCTGCAACTTATCAGTCTCTCACAATTATCCAAAATGAACAAGGTGTTACCTGTGTGGCAAACATTAAGTGACTTCCTACCATACACAAAAGTTCATTGTTTTTAATTCTCATACCGGCAGCTAAAATATTCACACTACACCGCCATATCAATCTTCTTAAACTCACAATCAAATAGAATTCAAAGACGATTCTAAACTGACCAATTGGACGGCCGATTTTGGTGTTGTCACGGGATTGCCTACATACTTGAAACTAGGTTACTAATGTTTACAATAATTGTAAGAGAACCTAAAGGATTAATTTATGTATAAACTCATACTATAAACACGGAAGTTACCACAGCATTATTAATATTATTATATTATTATAATATGTTATTAAAGCTGGTTTCGTAATAAATATTTCTTAAAGAATTTATCTTTAATAATCAAATTATTTTCCATTTATTTGATACAAAGACAGTTTGGATGAGTATTACAAAATTGAATTATTTCTGACATGAAAGTTGTTTCTAAAGCATGCTTTCTTCCTCATTAATATTTTTTTCAAACAAAACATTTATATCAATGCAACGCATTGGAGGAGTGTTGCAGAATCAACTGCAAATGATATACATTCAAACATTTACAGCTGCGTATCTTAAGTTTGTTCACTTACTTTCGTATTCTAGTGCAAATATCATATAATTTGTAATGTCTTTGAGGCATCTTAGCATTGTAAAAACGAAACCAATAAAATAAATTTCACTGCATAAGTTATGTTTCAGTTGGCGTTAAGATATTCGTATGTACACTCAGGGGCAAAAGAAACGACACCAACTTTCCAAAAGAGTACAGAACAAAATCCTGTTGTAAATGAAATGCGATAGCGAACCCTTGTGATAGACAAATTAGTTGTGAAAAAGTACTAAGAATTTCAAACATCAAAGTATGATAATATACGAGGGGTCAGAAAACAGCTTTTTAAATGTTATTTCTGGTCATAATTTTTTAAATTGGAATACAAAAATTATGAAATGTAAAAATCGTAAAAATATAAGATGTTATCAATATAAAAAAACCCGGGTAGAAGTTAATTTCTTCACGCATGTTGCCTGTATGTTGGTTTAAAAATACGAAAAAGGGTCATTCTCTCATTCCTATCTCGTCTAGACAAGGAGATTTTAAAACGGCGTATTTTGAAAGGCCTGTATTTCAACAATATTTCAAAGGCGTCAACAGATATAGCTTTGAAATTAAAAACTTAGTTCAGTTACCTCTTGACGAAACAAATTAACCCAGATTCAGCCGTAAATATCACTCGTAGCTTGACCTATCAGTTATTTTATATGGTATCGTTTCTTTTGCCCCTGAGTGTACATGTACCTAACAGATAGCTGTAACAAATTTGGCAGGTCATTGAAGTGACCAGGGGTCAAAATGTCGAAAACACTGATTTTTATTTTGATCTACAAAATCCTTCATAAGTGATCAACAGCTTTAGGTTTTATTCATATGTGTTCCTTTGTACTAAAGGTAACGTCACTGTGATGATTTTTTTTCCTACAAAGTTTACATGGATGATTTAATCGAAATTTAAGGAATTCCGAATTTCACAAATATTACCCCATCTGTCTATTTAACCATGCCAAATATTGACATTCAGCACCAGTGACGAGACAATCCCGAAATATGGTTTGGGAATAAATATTTATACACATGGACAATTGATGATCTTTTGTAAGTGGTCCTGGAGTTATTTCATAAACGTCAAAACGAGACCCAAATTATATCATATTTGCACTAAGATCACAAGCAAGTAAACAAACTTAACATACGCAGCTGTACTAAGAGCATGGACTGGGATATGAAGTCGTAGAGAAAACGAGGTTTAGGATTCGAATTTGATTCCATTACTTTGTACATATGTGAGGTGAGGTGAGATGGGGTTAATCGCCGCTTTCAAGAGTATTTCACTTATATCGCGGCTGCTATTATTATTGCAGGGAGAAACCCGCAACACTATTGTGACTATGCGTTGCGGTGAAACCTCCGAGCATCGGCTGGAACTAGCAACCATGGGTGATACTGCACTGAAATTCAATGTAGCATTGCACCCAAACCTGACTGCGTGTAGAACAGTTCTCTACTGCAGACAAAGTTGCTGAGCCCCTGGCGGGATTCGAACCACGGACCTCCTGATCCGAAGCCGAACGCGCTAACCACTGCGCTATCCCGCCCCCACTTTGTACATATAATCCATAACAAATTTGTTAGAAATAACCGACAACATTTTGCAATAGGGTGGCAAAGAAACCTTTTCCACAAATTCCTGAATGGTGGAACGTTCTACGGATTGGAAAACTACAAAATTCTACGTATGAGTTAAATACTCTTATGAACTGAGTATAATACAAATACAATTCTTTAAATACTTGTGTCGTACTGAGTGGTCTTAAATAAGCCTCTCAATCGGAAAAAATGTATGAATTCAACCTAACATGTAGACTTTCAGTTTGGAAAATAACATTTTTGATCACTTGGTTGTAACATCTAATAAGAATGATTTCAGCTAATTTTCATACGTTCTTATTTGATTCATTTTTATGATTCGATAGTGAATCTGTTTTCTGTTTTACCTTATCTAACATTTCAGGCGATAAGAGTATAAGATAGAAAGTCATTGAACAAAACCCACAAGTAGAACAAGACAAAACTTGACATTTTAGATATGTATGTGTAAAAAAGTTTATTAAATTAACAACTGCTTTACCTAAAGTATTTTGTATTCTTTTGGTTTGAAAACATGAACAGAACTGACAAAGAATCACCTATTATCTATGGGTAAAATAATCTTTCATTATCATATCATTGCTCTGCCTGGTCCTTAATGCAAAAATTAGAATTATTGCACAATGAAATAGATCGAAAGGGTCAAACTTTTGAAGTTCTGATGTTCTGAAAAAAACGAATTGAGATATCGGTTATCAAATCTCGGAGAAAACAACAGCATATTTAGATAGACTTTATGTTAAGAAACTCATATGAAATGTGTACAACGCTTATAAGGCATTTTGTAGAGACAAACAAATGTTCCGGTTGCGATGATGTGTGATATACAATTATAGTAAGGCTCAATGATTCTAAACTTTTGTTGTGAAAATTCAAAATAAATTGTCTTATTTGGCAATGCTGGGGTGACCAAAAGACAATCCAAATTACATGACATTTGCAACGGAATAAGCAGGTAAGTGAATACGTTTAAGATTTACAGCTGTAAATTGTGATATAAAATTCAATAATTCCCCAAACATATAAAGTATATAAGTAATAATATATGTGTTTCCGTGATAAACTTATGGTTAAAAGCTATGTCTATAAATAATAATGATAATTAATGAGGAACATACATTATATCTGTCTATCTCAGTAAAGTGTTAATGCAATTAATGGTATTGCCCGACTCAAACGTCAAAACACAGTCAGCTGCTCAAGAAACCTGCATATGAAAAAAGTTGTTCAAACAAGAAATGTTTGGATTTTTTAGTGTCTGAATGTTTCACTCCTTTTACATAAACAAAATTCAAATTGGTTAAAAAAAAATTCCTTTTTTATCAAAAATGTTTATGATTGAAACATGACATCACCTGAATGTGACCTTTTTTTTAGGTCAAGTTATTCAGCTTTAAAATCTTGTGTAAACAATAGAGGATAAGTATTGATGAGAGTGACGTGAATGACCAACTTTTTGATCATACAATAAAAGATAGAACTCAAGTAACAGGAGGTATACGTCGTCATCTTCTAAAGAGGGCTCAAGACAGCTCAAACTAAGATTTCTGTTCAGGAAATAAACTCATCAAGCGTTCATGTTCCTCACCTGGTGCCACGAAAATAAAAAGAAAGGTGTTTTGACTTCTGTTAATTATAACTCTTGAAAATAGATTCTTAGTATGACCCTTTTGTATTATCTATACTTATGATATTGTATTCTACTTTTCATAACAGATTAAACAGATTGTACACATTAAGTTTCCTCAATTCCAATTATTATATAATTATTGTATGTGCATAGTCTGATAACAAATTATATATGCACTGTTTTCACAGAATCGTGCCAGCCAATCCTTAAAGATAAACACATGTGCTGTCTCAGACACAGCTATCTCTATATTAGGAACTGTAACAGTGTAGTAATACAGAATCAGGACACTCTGCATGATGAACACGTCATGTGCTCTCTTCGCTTCTCTGTGTCTCTATGCTATAAATGGGCTGATTCTGCCCATAACTAAAACTGATGGAAGTTTGGATGTTTCTAGTCTGTTGAGTCACGTTTCTCTGTTGGAACAATCACTCGAGAACAAGGCTTCTGCAGCGGTTGTGTCGAGATTGGAAGGTATTTATTCCGTTTTGACTGCAACCCTTTAGTAAAGGGTTATTTGGGCAATTCTTTTGTATGAATTTAGCTGATAATTCCATCATTCCATTTGTCTATGATTTGTTCTCTTACAACTAAAAAATTATGTCACCTTTATCTCTTTTGTCAATTCTGGTTAGATCCGAAATTGTTGAAATCAGCCTTTGTTGTTTTAACAGTTTCATGAATTTTGCTTGTTTTTTTTGTAAGGAAACCCTGTGAATCAAAACACATTTCACATATGACTGGTGTTTCTTTTCAATTCCTCGGATATCCAGTAAGCATAATTTATTAAGCAACAGTTTGTTGTAGTTATTAATTCGGAAGCACCCTGTGATTGATGATGGTTATTTTTGTAAACGTGTCATCGGTCTATCATACATTATAGACTTCAAGTCTTATATCTTAGCACCAGGTGAATACAATAAAATTCAATAACATAATGGTTTGAACATTTCGGAATGAAGGGTTATGTTAGTTAGGTTTTTTTAGTGATAGGAAAATGGAGTTACCTAGGTTTTTTTAAAGAAAATTACATTGTTTAGGAAAAATGTTGGACACAGTTATTTCTGCAGGATATTTCAAGAAAAACATTGGTATAATAATTTGTCCAGGGTCCTTATAGAATTAGCCAAAATATAACTGAAACCTGTCTGCTATTACGAGAATTACACATAAAAGTTATAATCGATCCTTTCTAGGGGTATTATACTTTCTATCATCAGATGTCATGAGCTTATGACCAGAGCACCAAAACTGTGACAGCAAAATTCGTTAAACCCGAATATCTGTACATAATAAATATTGTTTCTGGACGATGTTGACATTAATGTTTCTCAAAATGATAAGCTTGACAATTTACCAATATCCTCTGAATAGGACTGATCGTCACCATCAATAGACCTTTGTCTAAACCTCGTTATGGATATTATACCCTCATCTGCACTTTTTCTATTCCATGATTTTAATATTTGAAATTCAATTGACATTTTAACAATTGAGGCTTGATTACCGTTCTTCAGTGCAACTGTACAATTTGTTTCTTACTTTCTTTTGAGATTAGCCTCTGTTTATCCTAAGATGAGCATGAATCAGCTCAGACAAGGATAACTGTAATGGAAACCAAGCATAATCCCGATGCATATCTACTTGGTGCTAAAAGTGCTCTCTTTGCGTCAGGAGATACAATTACACGTTTGCCAATGCTAAACTCGAAAGTTATTCAACATCATTTTCATTTAGATGATCTTAAGACTGCTCAAACCAAGATAACTGTACTGGAGACAAAGCTCAACAAGTGTTCCTGTAGCTCGGGTGGTACCCAGAACTTAGCATCTCCATCTGAAGTCAAAAATCTTGAGATTGACGTGGGGCATCTTAAACAGGACGTGTTTCAACTTCAGTCTCTGCACAACAGATCGTCTGGTACAACATCAACAGGTGAATTTGAAGTAATTTAGCAAACATTTCCCTTAATACACGACTCATCAAATCTTAGAGACGGATGATGTCATGTTATCTTCAAAATGTTTTGAGATCATCATGTCCAAATTACTAGGCTTTGACAATCAAGATTTTTCTTTCTGTTTATTTTTTTCATGCTCCAAATAAATATTCAGAAACATTCAAGAGTTCAATTTTGCTATAAAACACACTAAACTTCTAATCATAAATTTTCTAATGTCCTGTAAATTGCTTTTTGAATCCCCTTTAAATTACATCGTACATATCGAATTTCAGGAGGATCAACATTTACCAGGTGGGGCAGAACGTCCTGTCCAGATGACAGTACTAAAGTTTATAAAGGTAATTGGATATTCACTTCATATGATGCCAAATTTCCCTATAAGGTTTCTTGTTTTTCTCAAGTTCGATTATACCATTAATGATACCAAAGTGTTGTTTTCAGACAGTAAAGGTATTTGGATATTCAATTCATATGATGTCAAATTTTCTGATCATCTATTTCCCTATTAGGTTTCTTGTTGTTCTTGAGATTGATTATACCATTAATGATACCAAAGTTTTCCTGACATCACCTTATATTCCCCCTAAAAACGTGCTACTGCCCCTTTAAGGAAGCTGCCACTATTATATCTCCTTAAAAGGGCGAGACAGGTAAGCCGGGTCATCCCACTGAACTCTGAAATAAACCGCTCGGCCAATCAGAAAAGATGCCCTATGTCGGTGGAAGTTAAAAAAATCAGCAGCACTTCTTTTGGTTATAATGTATTTGATAATCAGAATATGTAAGTGAATGTCGTCATCTACTAAGGGAACATTGTTATAACAACAATACAACTACAAATTGCCTCATCTGACAAGGGTTGCATCGATGAGGTAATTGTAAAAGTAGATGTTATAAAACAACCATTTCCAGGTGTATTCATACATACATACAGAAACATAACCTGTAGACGATATACTATATGTACTGTATTTCATGTTTCTGTATCAATAGGGTACATTGGTTAAACATATAATTTGTTTCATCTTTGTTGTAACAATAGGATACACTGGTGGAACATGGTACGATGACACAGGAGGTTCCTCATCAGTTGTGTGTCTCCCTGAAGATCCGATCTATGCAGCTCATACCACGGGTCACCACGATGTTAGTCATATTTATGGTTCTGAATATGATACACACTACATAGGAGATCCCTTTGAAAGTCTATACCAAGATGATATCCCTTGTGTAGTCTGTGAGAGCTCCAGAAGTTCCAGTGTGATGATTCCAGGAAGGAATCAGTGTTACCCTGGATGGACTCTGGAGTACTGGGGTTATCTCATGGGTGGCTCTCCAAATTATGCTTCAGCTGAATATATCTGTGTTGATTCACAAGCTGAAGCTGTTACTGGAGGTCAAGCAAATGAAAACGGACAGGTTTTCTATCCAGTGGAGTCAAGATGTGGTTCTCTGCCATGTCCACCCTATCAAGATTACTGGGAACTGTCCTGTGTTGTCTGTTCAAAATAAATACTACAACATGCTTAGAAATATCTGTTTATTTATCAACCACACAAGCGTTCTAACTAGTGGAACCAAGATGTGACTCTCTATATTGTGTACCACATGAAAATATGTGTGAACTGGCATATGTTGTCTGTTCAAAATATTGAAGTAGGATTGACTAAACAGTATTTCGAGAAAATGAACGCTCGTTTTAAATTACTTTTATAGATTAATTTATTAACTTTAAATATAAATGTTTTAAAAGTTTATCCAAATCGTATGTCTTGTAGACAGATCGACAATCGTGTTGATTTAACATCATAGACCTACTGTTATTGACTGTTGAATGAAGGACTTTAACATGAAGATACATGTATAATCTTGAGGAAAGTATTGCAACACAATCTTTTTTTATTTCTTCCGTCGTCTTTCAACAAATCTGAACATATTCCGGTCTCCAGTATGGATTCAGAGGTCTTCTGCAAAATGACCAAAACAGTTTTTAGTCTTCTTCGATGTTTTGCAGAAACCATTTCTGCTCATTAACATTACACCAAATACTGCTCTAGTTTCATATTCCTCTGTCCTTAAAAGCCATAAAATGTCATCAATCATTGCTACTGACTGGACATTACTATTTGCTAGAATGCACACGAGAGTGACACTATAGTCGTTTGATTTGCAATTTCATTGCTCATGTGACACACTCTGTGCAAAACGAATGCAGCCTGGTGTCAATGGATAGGGTTCTCTTTTTAGAAATATTCCTGATGAAAGAATTACACAAGAGCTTGCTTGGTCATAAAAATTATGTCTATGCGAAACTAAACCATATGAACAAACAAACGGAAACCATGTCAAAGTAACAGTTAGCAACAATGCATGTCATTGCCCGATAAGGTCATGGTGAACAGGTGTTGATATTATAACATCTTCTTCTGCAAACTAGACATTGTTTGTCTATATTTATACTCTCTTCGTGATTGTTCTTATGTCATGCACACCTGTAGTTTTTGTTTATTGTCTTAGCAGAACAAAGATACATACAATAGGCTCGGTCTATGGCTGCATACCTTTAATTGCTTATGTTAACTCTTACAGTCGAATTGATTTGCATGATAAGGTCATTGACGCACTATACAGCACAAGTTACAACTGTATGGTCAACGTCACATTTATGTGTCCCTGAACCAGAGGCACAGGCATTCTAATGAGAATTATTTAACATAAACTCAAGAAATCCATTCCAATTCAATCGTTTCTCATATCTTGCGTTAACTATAACATTTAACCATCAACTTGATTCAATGTGATTTGAGCACTCACATTTGTGTGTAGGAAACAATTTAACCCATTCGTAGCGTTATCTATTTTTGTTCAAATTATTAATTCTAAGAGGTTATGTGAGAGATAGAGGGAGAGAAAGAGAGAGGAGGAGGGAGAGGGAGAAAAAGAAATTGTTAAATAGAAAAAGTTTTAAAACAAATTCAATTTGCAATCTTTGAGACATTCCCAACATACAATTGTGTAATAAATCGTAGCTTACAGCAAAAGGTTAAAATACTTTCAATTCCAACAAGTAAATTTGCAATTTGAAACATCCCTTAAAGAAAACTCTGGTGTCGTAATTTGTCCAGAAAATTGTTGATGAGTACATTAAGACGTGGGTAATTGTAGTGTAAAGTATAATGGTTGGCTCATGTCAACCTAAACACGTGATGGGACTTAACGAGGGTCAGAGTAGTTATGTAACAGCACAAAGGTAAGCAATTTGACTACAGACAGAAAACGTTCTATCTGTCTATCTGTCAGACTGACATGGAACTACACAGCCAGAGACCACCATTGTCACTGAGACAGAATGAACATCCTTCGAATTTTTTAAAAGAAATGATATCATTTTATGTCATAGCACCAACAACTTGATTCAATGTTTTTTGAGTACACGCATTTGTGAGTAGTAGGACAACACCATAGTGCGATCTCAGTTCTTTTCTTAATTTAACAATGTATCCATACTATATAAAGTCGCGAAACAGGAATATCAATTTCTGAATTGTGCAATCGTTGAGACATCCCCTTTAGGAATGTTTAGTGTTGTATCGTGATCAGACAATTGTTGATGAGGACATTAAGACATGAGTAATTGTAGTGTAAATTATAATGGTTGGCTTGAGTCAAACTGTACACGTGATATGACTTAACGAGGCCCAGGGTAGTTATGTAATAGCGCATAGGTAACCATTTGACTTCAGAGAGAAAACATTTTATCCGTCTATCGGTATTTCTGTGTCTATATGACATGAAACAACACAGACAAAAGCCGACAACGACACTTTGATCTTCTCACACTCATATTCAAATGCTAATTTCAAAGACGATGCTAAATGATCCAATTGGACAGCCTTCAGATTAGGGTGTTGTAACGAGATTACCTATGACTAGAATTTAAGTAACTAATGTCTTCAATATTTGCTAGAAAAACAAAGGATTTATTTTATGTATAAACTCATACTATATACACACCTTTTCAATCCGAATGTTTTTTTATTAGTACCATAGGCAGCAGAGGTTGTTTTCATTAAGAATATTTTCTAAAACTGTTATTATCTTTATTACATAATTATTTACATTTATTTGATACAAGGACAGTTTGGATAAGTACATGTATTACAAAACTAAAATATTTCTGACAAGTTAATTGTATGTAAAGCATAATTTCTCAAGAATATTTTTACAAACAAAACATTATAGCAAATCGATGTATTGGAGGAATGTTGCACAATGAACTGCAACTGTAAAATTTACTACGAGAATGTACTTGGATATCCGGTTGCAGAGAAGACGAGATTTAGGAATCAAAATTGATTACTTTACATTTTCTTACACTTCATAACACATTTGTTAGTAATAAATTACAACATTTTACAGTAGGGTGGCCAAATACCTTTTCCACAACACCTAATTGGTTGAGAGTTAAAGGATTTGAAAATTAAATTCTAGGTATGAGTTAAATACCCTAATGAAGTGAGTATAATACAAATACGATTCTTCATAAATTTTTGTCTTACTGAGTGGTCTTCAATAAACCTCTCAATCAAAATGGACTGGACAATTTATGTATAACTTTACATGTCCACTTTCAGTTTGGAAAACAACATTTTAATCACTTGGTTGTAACAGTTTATAAGAATAATTTCAGCTAATTAGTATATGTTCTTACAGCTGCGTACCTTAAGTTTGTTCACTTTGTTGTGAATCTGAGACCCAAATATCAGCCCGAGAGCTGATACCGAATGTGATATGAAAATACCCATATCATACTATTTTTATCATATTACTAACCAAACAAACTATAAAAATAATTGTAGACATTTTAAAAGTTAAATTCATAACATTAACATGTGTCTGATTTTATCCGTTGAGATAACTAACACAATACCTATAAACATTCAACTCCCGAGCCTACGCCTCTTGGGAATTTTGAGTTCATTTAATCTCTGGTTGAATTTCCAAACTGAAAAGAAAGGTTGTATAAATAATATAACTAACAAATCCTATCCCCAAGTGACTGCAGCGTTTTCGCAATGTCGGCCACGTTCTAACGTCAGCTGTACAAAGGGAGACAACTCTAAATTCCTCGCGTCTTCGATCTATTTTTTGCGTTCGTTGCCTATGGTTCCATGTTCAAGTCGCTTGACGACGGGCTGATACAGGTTTTTGCCAATGACGACTGGCTTATACAGGTTATCTGCCCCCGGGTTGACACAGGGTGTTTGACGAAGGGTGTATCGTGCATTAAAAATCTCTGTATTTATAAGCAATTATATGATAAATCTGTGTATTTTAGTAAAAGGATAATGCAATTAATGGTATTGCTCGACTCAAGCGTCAACACACAGTCACCTGCTCAAGAAACCTGCATATGAAAAAAGTCGTTCAAGCAAGAAATGTTTGGATTTTTGAGTGTCTGCAGTTTCACTCCTTTTACAAAAACAACATTCAAATTGGTTAAAAAATGTTTCCTTTTTTTAAACAAGGGATATGATTAAAACTTATTAAAATGCAAAATAAATGACAAGGCAATGTGCACTTGGCACACGACATCATCTGAATGTGACCCCTTTCTAGATCAAGTTATTCAGTTTTAAAATCTTGTGTAAACAGTAGAGGATGATTAGTTGATAAGAGTGAGATGCATAATTAAGTTTTTGATAATACAGTAATAGATAGAACTCAAGGAATTTATTACATGAACTAATACATTAATAATATATATAAATTAAACGTCAACACAACAGTCAGCTGCTCAAGAAAGCTGCTTACGACAATTAGTCGTTCAAAACCAGAGATGTTTGAATTTTGAATATTTGAATGTCTGCAAATGTTTTATTCCTTTTACATAAACAAATCAAAATTCATTGAAAACTATTTCCATTTTTTTAAAATTTATATGACGAAAACTTATGAAAATGCAAAAATAAATGTCAAGGCATTGTGACACATGGCATCATCTGAATGTGACCTCTTTCTAGGTCAAGTTATTCAGCTTCAAAATCTTGTGTAAACATTAGAGGATGATTAACTGATATGAGTGACATGAATAATTAACATTTTGATAATACCCTAAAAGATAAAACTCAGGGAATGGGAGGTACACGTCTTCTAAAGAGGGCTAAAGACAGATTTTTGTTCAGGTAATAAACTAATCAAGCATTCCTGTAATGTTAAATTTGCTCTCTAGCCTACTATGAGAGCAGGCAATAGTCCAATCAGAAAGTAACTGGAGGTTCCTAGCAATCGCCTGTAGATGCGCTGATATCAGTACAGGAAACTCAAGGGTCCACAGCAAGGCATAAAACTGACAGCTGAGAAACTGGCGTTTAAGGCTTTGCATAGGAAGATGCCATCCCAAGCGTAAAGATACCAACAATTCTCTCACCTCTTTATTTGGGCAATTATTTATGAGGTTCACGTCGTCATCTTCTAAAGAGGGGTTAAGACAGCTCAAACTAAGATTTTTGTTCAGGTAATAAAATCATCAAGCGTTCGTGTTCCTCACCTGGTACTACGAAAATAAATAGAAAAGTGTTTTGACTTCTGTCCATTATAACTCTTGAAAATAGTTTCTAAGTATGATCCTTTATATTATCTATGCTTATGATAATGTATTCTACTTTTCATAACTGATTAAACAGATTGTACATGTTAAGTTTTCTCAATTCGAAGTATTATATAATTATTGTATGTGCATAGTCTGATAACAAATTATATAGCACTGTTTTCACAGAATCGTGCCAGCCAATCCTTAAAGATAAACACATGTGCTGTCTCAGACAACAGCTATCTCTATATCAGGAACTGTAACAGTGTAGTAATACAGAATCAGGACACCCTACATGATGAACACGTCGTTTGCTCTCCTCGCTTCTCTGTGTCTCTATGCCATAAATGGGCTGATTCTGCCCATTACCAAACCTGATGGAAGTTTGGATGTTTCTAGTCTGTTGAGTCACGTTGCTCTGTTGGAACAATCACTCGAGAACAAGGCTTCTGCAGCGGATGTGACGAAATTGGAAACTGCTCTCCAAAATTCTAAAGGTAGTTAAAAAGTTTTAGACATAGTATTTGTTAAATGTTAATCACTTTGTACACCATATATATTTTATTTTTCAACAAGTATCTGTGGTTATTGTCCTATTTTTCTGTTAGTACAATGGCTCGATTTAAATTTAAACGTTGGATGTGATCATATTGCTCGCGTAAGCTCAGCAAACATCATTGTTCATTTATCTTCAAATTTAATTCCCAAGATCTTAGTAAAACTCTTCAGCAAAAGAAAGTTATCACTTTTGAACTGAAATCGTGAAAAGATGTAGTATTATATATTGATGGTAAGCATATGATTTAAAGCACATTATCACTTTTTTGTATTCAAACTTGAAAAGAACAAATGTTGTCACATTATGAGAAATCTGATAAAAGGTGAAAATCACGAGACTTTGTCATTTGTGCAAAGTCAAGTGACCTACATGTAAAGCAAATGCTCACAATGGATCATGATCATCAACATTGCAGAAAGAACATCTATAAACCATCAAAAGTCAAACCACAAAAGCGTGGGAAACTTTTGAAAGTTGAATAATACTGATACTGTCCACTGATACCAACTTTTGAAGAAATGCCAGAAGTCCTACATTTTAGTAAACAATTTGTTTTCACAATACACATTTTCCTTTTTTCAATGTTTTGGAAATTTGTTGACACAATTGAATAACTTTTTGCAACCTTCTAAGAGTTTATTCATTTAATGAAAGTCATTTTAGTTTAGTGACAACTTTACTTTTCAATTAATTTTGAAAAAAGCCTTCTATATTCTCGAGTCTTAAAGTGGGACATATATGAATCAACTGTAAGTACAAATTTAGTTTCTTGATATAGAGACAAGACTTATTTGACTATAACTTTAGAAAACCAATATATCAATATATGAATGTGATTGCGATCATATATAGCATTTATCTCAACATTCACAACAAATTCGCGTATTTGCTCTGACAAGGAATCATCAACTACATTGTTTTTTTGACTGAATTACTGTTTTTGTATCAATTCCCCCTAGATGATCTCAAGTCTACACAGCTCGAAGTAGCTGCTCTGAAGAGTCAACTCAACCAGTGTTCCTGCAAATCACCTGGTACCCAGAACTCAGCATCTCCATCTGAAGTCACAAGTCTCCAGACTGACGTGGGTCATCTCAAACAGGAAGTGTTTCAACTTCAGTCCCTGCACAACAGAACATCTGCAACTTCAACAAAGGGTGACAAATTGATTATATCCATATCAATGATTATGTTAGGTGTTAAAATTGTTGTCTATGGTCTTAAACTTGTACGCATTCATAAATGTGAAATGAGATAGTTCCAAGGAATAAACTCATTAAAATGTGTAAGTTAGAGTTGTTAAATTTGCAATCTAGAAGAGTCTACACTGTTAGTCAGACAACAATGCCAGTATTTTAACAACAGTTACCCACATAGTCAGCAAACTAAAGGTATGTAAAATAGAAGTGGATTGCTTAATATTCAGCATTCTTCTCATAATTATTACTAAATAAAAACATAACGTCAAGAACAAAATGTTTGCTATATATTGTATATATATAAATTGCTATATAGATTGGTTTGAGATGTGCTATATTTCAGAAGAAGTCAATATTCTTGCGAAAAAATCTAATTACCATTATTTTGTTTCTTTAATAGCTTCAATATTTTAATTTTGGTTAATCAATTTATATCCACTGCTTTTTATTTTAGCGCTTTCAGGCGTTTTTTGTCACAACTGATTGTTCTGTATAAGTGTATAAGACTTAAAAAGCCTATAGTTGTAAAAGATTACCTTTGTTTAGGCAATAACAATGCATGGAAACGAGAAAGGCTTACAAATCAATCGTAGTACATGTTACCAAAACATTATATATTCAGGAAGTTCCACATTCACCAGATGGGGAAGAACATCTTGCCCAAATGACAGTTCTGTAGTCTATAAAGGTAGGAATGCTATATACATTTTTTTTTACATTCATCATTTAAATCATATTAAACATTGAATATTCAAATTCGAACTTTCTGTCATTACGTCTATTTAGAATAAATCATTATCTACTATTAACAAGTATATATTTTTTCAATTATCTTTTTTTCATTCAGAGAGAAATTGTTCAGAACTTTAGATGTTATTTGGCATAGATTCGATTCTTTGTTTGTATATGTATTGATAAAAAATTTTGAAGATGTTACTCGTAAGTTTTTGCTTATGCATGTATATTTTACAGATAAATTCATCTCATCAAGAGACATGTTGGATTAGTACCTACCGTTGGCTATGATAAACTTAAAAGTTAAGAAGATTATACTACAGAATGGAAGCTTTCAGTAAATCTTGATAAAACTAATGTTGTCATATTTCGGAGGTGTGGTCCAATATTCCATAAAGACAAGTGGTTTCCAGATAAACACCTTGTGAAAATAGTTGATAGTTACAGTTATCTTGGTGTTTTGTTTTATCATACTTTAAATATGAAGAAATGCGTTTATGATCTTGCCCTTCCAACTAAAAAAATCTCATTTCTTTAAATTGATTTCAGTCACATATGAACTTGTAATATTAACACCTATTTTATTCCTTAAAATCTTTGATGCCAAAACACAACCAGTTTTGTAATACTGGTCAGAAATATGGGGTTTTCAACGTTTTCGTTCTTTAGAAAAAAGTTCCTTTATTAGCATGTAAACAGATTTTTTTAGTTGGGCCTTCAACACCAAATATGATGGTGTACGGGGAATGTGGTAGATAACCCCACTATATCAACTCGCAAGTTAGATCTCTGAAATACTGGCTAAAATTATTTTCATGCCCAATTATCAAATTTCAAAGTGATGTTTTACTTAAATAGTATTGGGAAGCGTTAGATATTTGTTGTTTTCTCATGGCTTTGTCTGGTTAACTCAAACTGTTGGTAATATTTATGATTTCATGAAAATAAATTGTAATCGAGCCTTAAGCAGGAATGGCAATGGAGTCTGAATTATAGCACATCCTTCTACTGCTATTGGATATTAAAAAGTTCACTTCAGCTAGAAATTATTTATTGACACTTACATGATAGATAGATAGAAAGAAAGAGGAAAGAAGGATGTAAATAGAAAAAAACCAAAGATTCTGTCCACCATGTAGAGATGCAGTTGAAAACGAAATCCATTTCATATTTATCTGTAAATCATATGATGAAATAAGAAAGAAATATCACGTGACTGTCAAAATCCCCGGCAGTAGCCTTCTGGGACCTGTTGCACAAATCACTAAAGTGACCTAAGTCACAAAGGTAGCCTTAGTGCAATGTTAAAGGATGGCACAAAGGTTAACCTTAGTGTTAAGTCGTTTTGTGCAACGTCCCCCAGGTCATAACTTTCGATCATGTGATGAGCAAAATATTAAAAAATTGTCTTTGAATATAAATATGCTTGTAATTGAAGAAATGAATTGTTAAAAAAATTTCAATCTTTATGTGTAACTCTGTAATTATAAACTGTATATGGGCCGGAGACCTCGAACACAATATACTTGACGTGACTTGAATATGATCAATAGTTGGGAACAGGCTACCATACATGAACTGCTCTTTTTGTGTTCAATAGGGTACACCGGTGGAACATGGTACGATGACCACGGAGGATCCTCATCAGTTGTGTGTCTCCCTGAAGATCCCATCTATGCAGCTCATACCACAAGTCACTACACCGAATCTAGTCACATATATGGCACAGAATATGAAACATTATACAATGGAAATCCCCTTAAAAATCTCAACAATGAAGACATGCCTTGTGTAGTCTGTGAGAGCTCCAGAAGTCTCAGTGTGATGATTCCAGGAAGGAATCAGTGTTACCCTGGATGGACTCTGGAGTACTGGGGTTATCTCATGGGTGGCCATCCCGCTTATGCTTCAGTTGAATATATCTGTGTTGATTCTCAAGCTGAAGCTATTCCTGGAGGTCACGCAGATGAAGACGGACAGGTTTTCAATATTGTAAAATCGAGGTGTGGCTCATTGATTTGTCCACCGTATCAAGATTATTGGGAAATGACGTGTGTTGTCTGTTCAAAATAAATAAACGAGTGAAGTTCTACTCTATCTGTGTCTGTACATAAAGGTATTTTTTTTAATTATTTTATTTAGTTATTAACATTCATTCTTTATATCTACCTTTGCAAAAGACGCAACTCATTGAATATAAAAAATCGCATAACCTCTGCAACTTATCAGTCTCTCACAATTATCCAAAATGAACAAGGTGTTACCTGTGTGGCAAACATTAAGTGACTTCCTACCATACACAAAAGTTCATTGTTTTTAATTCTCATACCGGCAGCTAAAATATTCACACTACACCGCCATATCAATCTTCTTAAACTCACAATCAAATAGAATTCAAAGACGATTCTAAACTGACCAATTGGACGGCCGATTTTGGTGTTGTCACGGGATTGCCTACATACTTGAAACTAGGTTACTAATGTTTACAATAATTGTAAGAGAACCTAAAGGATTAATTTATGTATAAACTCATACTATAAACACGGAAGTTATCTTTTTTAATCCTTGTTACCACAGCATTATTAATATTATTATATTATTATAATATGTTATTAAAGCTGGTTTCGTAATAAATATTTCTTAAAGAATTTATCTTTAATAATCAAATTATTTTCCATTTATTTCATACAAAGACAGTTTGGATGAGTATTACAAAATTGAATTATTTCTGACATGAAAGTTGTTTCTAAAGCATGCTTTCTTCCTCATTAATAATTTTTACAAACAAAACATTTATATCAATGCAACGCATTGGAGGAGTGTTGCAGAATCAACTGCAAATGATATACATTCAAACATTTACAGCTGCGTATCTTAAGTTTGTTCACTTAGTTTCGTATTCTAGTGCAAATATCATATAATTTGTAATGTCTTTGAGGCATCTTAGCATTGTAAAAACGAAACCAATAAAATAAATTTCACTGCATAAGTTATGTTTCAGTTGGCGTTAAGATATTCGTATGTACACTCAGGGGCAAAAGAAACGACACCAACTTTCCAAAAGAGTACAGAACAAAATCCTGTTGTAAATGAAATGCGATTACGAACCCTTGTGATAGACAAATTAGTTGTGAAGAAGTACTAAGAATTTCAAACATCAAAGTATGATATTTATAACTCTGTGACTGTTCAAATATACGAGGGGTCAGAAAACAGCTTTTTAAATGTTATTTCTGGTCATAATTTTTTAAATTGGAATACAAAAATTATGAAATGTAAAAATCGTAAAAATATAAGATGTTATCAATATAAAAAACCCGGGTAGAAGTTAATTTCTTCACGCATGTTGCCTGTATGTTGGTTTAAAAATACGAAAAATGGTCATTCTCTCATTCCTATCTCGTCTAGTTAAGGAGATTTATTAAAACGGCGTATTTTGAAAAGCCTGTATTTCAACAATATTTCAAAGGCGTCAACAGATATAGCTTTGAAATTAAAAACTTAGTTCAGTTACCTCTTGACGAAACAAATTAACCCAGATTCAGCCGTAAATATCACTCGTAGCTTGACCTATCATGTATTTTATATGGTATCGTTTCTTTTGCCCCTGAGTGTACATGTACCTAACAGATAGCTGTAACAAATTTGGCAGGTCATTGAAGTGACCAGGGGTCAAAATGTCGAAAACACTGATTTTTATTTTGATCTACAAAATCCTTCATAAGTGATCAACAGCTTTAGGTTTTATTCATATGTGTTCCTTTGTACTAAAGGTAACGTAACTGTGATGTTTTGTTTTCCTACAAAGTTTACATGGATGATTTAATCGAAATTTAAGGAATTCCGAATTTCACAAATATTACCCCATCTGTCTATTTAACCATGCCAAATATTGACATTCAGCACCAGTGACGAGACAATCCCGAAATATGGTTTGGGAATAAATATTTATACACATGGACAATTGATGATCTTTTGTAAGTGGTCCTGGAGTTATTTCATAAACGTCAAAACGAGACCCAAATTATATCATATTTGCACTAAGATCACAAGCAAGTGAACAAACTTAACATACGCAGCTGTACTAAGAGCATGGACTGGGATATGAAGTCGTAGAGAAAACGAGGTTTAGGATTCGAATTTGATTCCATTACTGTGTACATATGTGAGGTGAGGTGAGATGGGGTTAATCGCCGCTTTCAAGAGTATTTCACTTATATCGCGGCTGCTATTATTATTGCAGGGAGAAACCCGCAACACTATTGTGGCTATGCGTTGCGGTGAAACCTCCGAGCATCGGCTGGAACTAGCAACCATGGGTGATACTGCACTGAAATTCAATGTAGCAAACCTGACTGCGTGTAGAACAGTTCTCTACTGCAGACAAAGTTGCTGAGCCCCTGGCGGGATTCGAACCACGGACCTCCTGATCCGAAGCCGAACGCGCTAACCACTGCGCTATCCCGCCCCCACTTTGTACATATAATCCATAACAAATTTGTTAGAAATAACCGACAACATTTTGCAATAGGGTGGCAAAGAAACCTTTTCCACAAATTCCTGAATGGTGGAACGTTCCACGGATTGGAAAACTACAAAATTCTACGTATGAGTTAAATACTCTTATGAACTGAGTATAATACAAATACAATTCTTTAAATACTCGTACTGAATGGTCTTAAATAAGCCTCTCAATCGAAATGACTGGAAAAAATGTATGTATTCAACCTAACATGTAGACTTTCAGTTTGGAAAATAAATTGTTTGATCACTTGGTTGTAACATCTAATAAGAATGATTTCAGCTAATTTTCATACGTTCTTATTTGATTCATTTTCATGATTCGATAGTGAATCTGTTTTCTGTTTTACCTTATCTAACATTTCAGGCAATAAGAGTGCAGTATAAGATAGAAAGTCATTGAACAAAACCCACAAGTAGAACAAGACAAAACTTGACATTTTAGATATGTATGTGTAAAAAAGTTTATTAAATTAACAACTGCTGTACCTAAAGTATTTTGTATCCTTTTGGTTTGAAAACATGAACAGAACTGACAAAGAATCACCTATTATCTATGGGTAAAATAATCTTTCATTATCATATCATTGCTCTGCCTGGTCTTTAATGCAAAAATTAGAATTATTGCACAATGAAATAGATCGAAAGGGTCAAACTTTTGAAGTTCTGATTTTCTGAAAAAAATTAATTGAGATATCGGTTATCAAATCTCGGAGAAAACAACAGCATATTTTGATAGACTTTATGTTAAGAAACTCATATGAAATGTGTACAACGCTTATAAGGCATTTTGTAGAGACAAACAAATGTTCCAGTTACGATGATGTGTGATATACAATTATAGTAAGGCTCAATGATTCTAAACTTTTGTTGTGAAAATTCAAAATAAATTGTCTTATTTTGCAATGCTGGGGTGACCAAAAGACAATCCAAATTACATGACATTTGCAACGGAATAAGCAGGTAAGTGAATACGTTTAAGATTTACAGCTGTAAATTGGGATATAAAATTCAATAATTCCTCAAACATATAAAGTATATAAGTAATAATATATGTGTTTCCGTGATAAACTTATGGTTAAAAGCTATGTCTATAAATAATAATGATAATTAATGAGGAACATACATTATATCTGTCTATCTCAGTAAAGTGTTAATGCAATTAATGGTATTGCCCGACTCAAACGTCAACACACAGTCAGCTGCTCAAGAAACCTGAATATGAAAAAAGTTGTTCAAACAAGAAATGTTTGGATTTTTTAGTGTCTGCATGTTTCACTCCTTTTACATAAACAAAATTCAAATTGGTTAAAAAATTGGTTTATCAAAAAAATTTATGAATGAAACATGACATCACCTGAATGTGACCTATTTCTAGGTCAAGTTATTCAGTTTTAAAATCTTGTGTAAACAGTAGAGGATAAGTATTGATGAGAGTGACGTGAATGACCAACTTTTTGATCATACAATAAAAGATAGAACTCAAGTAACAGGAGGTATACGTCGTCATCTTCTAAAGAGGGCTCAAGACAGCTCAAACTAAGATTTCTGTTCAGGAAATAAACTCATCAAGCGTTCATGTTCCTCACCTGGTGCCACGAAAATAAAAAGAAAGGTGTTTTGACTTCTGTTAATTATAACTCTTGAAAATAGATTCTTAGTATGACCCTTTTGTATTATCTATACTTATGATATTGTATTCTACTTTTCATAACTGATTATACAGATTGTACACGTTAAGTTTCCTCAATTCCAATTATTATATAATTATTGTATGTGCATAGTCTGATAACAAATTATATAGCACTGTTTTCACAGAAATGTGCCAGCCAATCCTTAAAGATAAACACATGTGCTGTCTCAGACAACAGCTATCTCTATATCAGGAACTGTAACAGTGTAGTAATACAGAATCAGGACACTCTGCATGATGAACACGTCATTTGCTCTCCTCGCTTCTCTGTGTCTCTATGCCATAAATGGGTTGATTTTGCCCATAACCAAAACTGACGGAAGTTTGGATGTTTCAAGTCTGTTGAGTCACATGGCTCTGTTGGAACAATCACTCGAGAACAAGGCTTCTGCAGCGGATGTGTCGAAATTGGAAACTGAACTCACCTATTCCAAAACTAGGTTTGAAGGTATGTATACTGTTGTCACCGCATCGATTTAGTAAATGGTTATTAGGACTGTGGGTGTTATTTTGGATGAAACTAAAGCGTTCCAATTTGTAAAAGATTAGTCTTAGATTAGATTTTTTCCAATATCCCCTTCTTCCAATATCTCTTTCTTCATTATTGATTCTAATGGTTGATCAAGACATTTTCACCTATGTGGTTTTAACTGTTATACGAATTTGTCTTGATACCTAATATTTTGTGAGGATAACCTTAAAATAAGACATATTTCAGATATCTTGTTTTTTTGTTTTGAATTATTCGGATGCCCAGTTAGCATTATTTGCTATGCAACAATTGGTTGGTTTCAACCATATAATTAGAATCTCCCATTGACGATGTTCTTTCTTTTAAACAAGATGGGCCTGAATTCTTCAGTCCACTTGTATAATTTGTTTTTTACTTTCTTTTGAAATAAGCTTTCGTTTTTCTAAAGATAAACTTAAACTCAAACAAAGGTACCTGTTTTTATGAAAAATTCTACAAACAACTATTGTTTTCTTGTAGATGAACTTAAGAAGGCCCAAACCAAGATAACTGTACTTGAAACTAAGCTAGACCAGTGTTCCTGCAACTCACCTGGTACCCAGAACTCAGCATCTCAAGCTGAAGTCACAAGTCTCCAGACTGACGTTGGTCATCTCAAACAGGAAGTGTTTCAACTTCAGTCTCTGCATAACAAAACGTCTGCAACAGGTAAACATATTAAGTATTTACCTTTTCATTGGGCATGTTCGAGGCGAAATGAATATGAAAGAACTGCTTTGTAAATAGAATAGATAGCATCATCCTGTGAACCAGGTTTCCATATTTGGCTTGTTTTTGAGTCTTTCTTATAAATCCTTTGAATTTAAAAAATTTGAAAGTTCCTTTTATTATTATACCACGCCATACAATGATTGAGTCCCATGAATCCATATAGTAGCTCTTTTAACAGAATAAGGAACCATTTAATTTTAATTTAAGTTTTGTTGACTATTTCATTTTTTTCAGTTTAAGAGAAAATGTGACACAAGCATATCTCAAGTGTTCAATAGTCATAAAATAGTGACGAAACTAAGGTGTTTGATTGATAAATAGGCCATATCTTTGCACATTTTCAAAGGTCGTAAGGAGAGATCTTCTGATAGTTACAAACATATGTTTAACCTATTTAAAGCATAATTATGATTTAACTAGCATTGCAATTTTATCAGCGGTTATCAGATAATGTCAACTAACAGTAGGACTATAATCTTATCTAAAACAAGTGTCGAACCAATTCATTGATGATGCATATTCAGTTTTACTGAGATGTTGTTGGTTCTGAAAATGTCCTTATAAGTCATAAGTGGTATCATATTTCAGGAGGATCGACATTCACCAGATGGGGAAGAACATCTTGTCCATTTGAAAGTTCTGCAGTCTATAAAGGTAATTGTTTTACAGAACATTACAAATGATGTAACTGATCGATTTTCAATAATTATTCAACTTTATTATGACTGCTGACTGAGTGGATATCTGTTATAACCATCGAGCGATGAGATCATTATTTCCAATTCACCACATGGTTTTACCAATTACATTTTTTAGAAAGTAAAATCTCAACCAGATATCAAGTTATTCAAAAGTTGTTGTTGTGGGGAAAAAGTTAAGTGCCCTCAACTTCTAAAAATTGTTTTAATTTTTCTTTGCACACTACGCGAATTCCACGTGCAGATTGAGTAAGTCATGGCGAAGTTGTCATCAGACACATCTGTATAGTAATTTGCTCATTTGATAAATAGAACATCAGTCAATTCTTGACTTATACCATGTTTATCTCATCTCGTGAGGTAGAAAAGTTAAATATTTTAACTCCTGGTATTCGTCCAAAAAAGAGAGATATTACCCATACGGGCAAGAATACAAGAGTGAATATTTTTTTTATATCTGCACATGTGCATTTTAGGGATTCTCAACGTTGATTGGTTCCTAAGAGAATGAAAGACTATTGGTCGATGGGACTATTTTCATGTTTCATGCTGTATGTCGAAAATCGTAGGTCGATATATATTACTGTACAGGTTTCATAAAGGTTTATATTTATCTATTTTTAGGAATATTTGACACTTTTCATCTACATGTTAAATTTCACTGTGTCAAATTTCTCAAGATTGTTTTTTAGCTCCTGTGACTTGAAAGGCCCAATGGGCTAATGACATGGCGGGGTATCTCCGTCCATCCATCTGTCCATCCGTCCGTAAACTTTGTGCTTTTTATTACTTTTTCTCCAGAACCAAAAGGTGTAGAGAGCTGAACTTTGTTCACAGACTCCTTGACTAGTGAGGATTATAAATTGTAACTTTGATGACCCTGTTATCCCTAATAAGGGCCACAGGGGCCACGCCCTAAAAACCTATTTCGATTTCTTCTCAAGAACCAAAAAGCTAAGAAAACTGAAATCTTGTGTATAGACTCTTTGACTAGTGAGAATTATAAGCTGTAGCTTTGGTGACCCTGTGAACAGTTTAAAGGCAACACAGGCAACTCCTTAAGCAAAAACATTTCGAGTATGCTGCCAGTTTCCGAACTGTCCGTTTTATGCCTTGCTGCTTACCCTTCAATTTGTTGTGCTTGCTCTCTGGGCTGGAGGGGCGCTATAGCAGCACAGAAAACTCAAGGCTCTGCAGTAAGGCATAAAACTGGCGTTTTAGACATTGTGTAAGAAGATGACAGATAGTCTGCTATCATAATTATAAGTAGCTTCTTTTTGAAGCTTTTTTTGTAGGATATCAGTACTCAGTAGTTGGCTTAATTTAGATGTTTTCACAACTGACAAGATATGTGATCCCTTGCTAATCCCTAAGTAATCAGTTTCAAATGAAGTTACACGGATGGATCGTCCGGAAAGCGAGGTTCTGGATATCCGAGGTCCGAGTAAAAGAGGTTCGACTGTATTGAGGAGTCAACGGTGTTTTGTATTTTCACAGCATAAAATACCACAAAAGATGTTTGGCTTTTCTTTCCAAGGTTTCATCTTTTCTTCTTGTGTTTTATTGCTGTTTGAGTTTGAGTGTTTACATGTGCTTTTAAACAAGGGAGGTAACTCTGAATTATAAATTTATAGAATGTGAAAAATGAATTAGATAAATGCGGTCCAAGTTCGATCCTGGCTAAAATGAAAAGAAATTAGTTTTTGTGAATAATTACCATGTATAGATTTTGACTAGTGAGGATTATAAAATATTACCCATACGGCCGAGGATACACGAGTGGATATTTTTTTGATATCTGCACATGTGCTTTTTAGTGATTCTCAACGTTGATTGGTTGGTTCCTAAGATTATGAAAGACGATTGGTCGACAAAACTATTTTCACGTTTCACTGATAAATTGAACGTGTCGAACGTATGTCGATTAGATTAAAAATAAAATCGTAGAACGATGAATATAACTGTACATCATATAACTTACAGGTTGATATTTATACGCAGTATTATTTGAAACTATCCATACGTGTTAAATTTCATTGTGATCTCAAGATTGTGCTTTTTCCAAAGACACAATAAGCGCTGTCTGTTTGTAAACAAACATGGCTGCCATCGAAAATTTATGAAATCTTTCCAAGCACAAGAATTTCACTGATCCATTAGTGATTATTTACACCTAAAAACCATAGGGACTCAAATTCAATACATACATTCATGAAAGCAATAACTTTTACAAATCAACATACTCATAGTTGATCAGCCCTGGGAACAATCCTACCGTGACCACAGGCCGATTAGAGTTATCGTTCTTGACACCTGTTACGCGAATGAAAGTAACGTCGAAAGAAACAAATGTTGTTCAAACTTCAGATTATTTGATTTTTCTGACATACAGACTTGTTTTGATGCATTCTTTGTAAGTTTCTCTTAAAGATATTGCCACTTTTATCAATTATAGTTTTAAAAAATTGACAGGTTTTTGACATTTTCGTCACAACATTATGCCGTCAACAACACATCACAGTGGTAGTACGGCGTGACGATCGGCTGATTCAAATACTTATTATCTTTATCAAATAATGTTGTTTGTTAAGAGTTTTATGTGTGTTAATTTGTTCAAGGTTGAAAAGTGTATCATATCATTCAGGGACAATATTTTCGTCATTTTCGTATTGTTTTGAAACTGAACTAGATTCCGATGCGTTGTTGACTAATTCACTCTGGAGATCTTCGGTTTGACACGCGTATGAATACTAATCAGCTGATTGGTATCACTTACTACAGCATTACTACGATTTCTCAATCGCATTTTTTCGGTCGTTTTTTAATTATATTTCATAACAAATGGGTAATATATAGAATAACCAACTCGGTACGAGTGATTACGGGATATCTGCCCTCGTCAAAATAATGTTCAGTCGCTCACCAAGGCTCGCGACTGTGAACATTATTTCGACTCGGGCAGATATCCCGTAATCACTCGTACCTCGTTGGTTATTCTCTTATTATAGCTTTTGTGACCCCGTGGCCCTAACAAGGGCCACAGAGACCAGACGCTTAAAACCTATTTTCTTCTTCCCCAGAAGCATAGGCGTAGAAAGCTGAAACTTTGTCCATAGACAATTAAGTTAGATAAGGAGGATTCTAAATTATACATTTGGTAACCCTGTGACCCCTACGCAATCTTGCTATGAAGCCTGATGAGCTACAGAGCTAATGGCGCCATTTGGTACAATCAGCGCTCGCTGTCATCGAACATTCATGAAATATCCAATTACAAGAATTTCGCTGATCCATTGATGATTAATTACAACTTATCAGCCCTTGGAACAATCCTACTGTGATCACTCTCACGGGCCGATTATAGTTACCGTTCTTGATACTGGCGACGTGAGTAAAAGTAACATTAAAAAAACAAATGTTGTTCAAACTACAGATTACTTCATTATAATGATGTACAAACTTGTTTTGGTGCATTCTTTGTAAGTTTCTCTTAAAGATATTGCCGTTATTAGTTATAGTTTTAAAACATTGTCACAGACTGTATTCCTAGTGAAATATTACACAGAATGCCGAAATAAACGTGAATCGTGAATTTATCCCTTTGTAACACTTCACATGAATTTCCATGACTTTAAAAGTTAACATTGACAATTAAGTGTGCGGAAATGACTTTGCACCAATTGTTCCAGTTTGTGTTTGTTTAAGGGTTCACTGGCGGAGCATGGTATGGAGACAAAGGAGGATCTGGATCAATTGTGTGTCTACCAGAACATCCAATCTATGCAAACCACACACCTGACCATCATGATTGGACATCACATATCTATGGAACTGAGTACGACTCATACTTCCCTGGGAATCCCCTTCAATCTTATGTACAAGAAGACATCCCATGTGCAGTGTGTGAGACATCCAGGAGCAAAAGTGTAATGATCCCTGGAAGAAAAGTCTGCTACCCAGGTTGGAATCTAGAGTACTGGGGTTATCTTGTGGGGGGTCACCCTACTCATTCGTCTGCTGACTACATTTGCCTTGATGCTGACCCAGAGGCTATTCCAGGCGGTAAAGCTGATGTCAATGGCCGCACGCTATTCATTGTTGAGTCTCGATGTGGCTCTCTGCCTTGTCCCCCTTATGAAGATACCTGGGAGGTTTCATGTGTTGTGTGTTCAAAATAAAACATAATTATTTTGGTCTTCCAATGACTTTATTATTGTCCCCTGCTGCTGCAAAGCACAGAGTGGGAAACAGTTTTTAGCTCTGAACGTACATCTGTCCTGATTCTTGTTAGTGCTATATCTCACATACCCTTGCACCTAGAGCCTTCAAACTTGGTATTAGTCTATATGTGTTAAATACGCAGACACCAGTCGGCTTTAGTGACCTTGACCTAATTTGCAAGGTCACCACAGGACTGTGACGAGTTAAAAGCCTTGTTTGAGGGATATCTCACAAAGCCTTGCACATCAACGTGATAGACTACGATGGGCGCCCCAATGTTGACTGCCTGTTCTCCTTATATGAACCCATTAGCAACTATGGGACCTTCCTAACAGACAAATAAGGAACCGTTAGCTGCCGTCTGTGACAGTAAATGAGATTGAAATGCCACTGTGGGAAGAATTATAAATATTTTAAACTAACGTCATCAGACATATGATGTTATCAATGAGGAGACGTATCCTTGCCTGTACCGATTCCATAGGTCGTTATACAAGCTACTAAAATCAGTTATGTAACATTTAATTCTTTACTGCTAATCAATGAGCGCCTCAATAATTATATGTTAGTGTATGCTGATCATAATGTGCCTCAATGATAACTTCTTATGTATTAACCACACTATCTAATGCTATGATTTGTTTTGTTTAATCTATTACTCTTCAAACCCATCCTGCTACATCAGGAGAATACTACAGAAGGTTATCAGGGGATAGGTTGTAGCATAATGCGGAGACATATACCTGATGTAGCAGGATGCTTTAAACCCGACCTACAAAAATATTTTCATTTCAATCGTCACTCACATCGTGTTTTAAATTTTTTACAATGGATCTGAATAAGCTAATCTCATTAACGTTGTAATTTAAGCTATCACCAATGAAACCAAATCAAAGTAATAATCCTAAAGGTATATCAACATTTCGAAACATTTTGCCCTACGCTTCACAAGTGCTGCTATTGAATATTTTTTGGAACGCACAGATATCACTTCATACCATGAAACAAAGAACTTTATCCAATGTGCTTTGAACCCTCACATTTGTGAATAGGATAACACTTTAATAAGGTATTAATTCTTTTTGTAGTTTTTCAACGTGTCTATACTCTGTTGCATATCGTAGAAAACAAGAAGAACTTAAATACTATTAATTAAAACAATGCAATTTGCAATCTTAAAGACAATCTTAAGAAGAATCTGGTGTCGTATTGTGTTCAGACATTTATTGTTGATTGAAAAAATGTGGTGCAAAGTATAATGGTTAGCTCATGTCAAACTACATGTCTGATAGGACCTAACAAGGGGCGGATAGGGTGAGCAGGGGAGTCTTTATTCTGTCTTCAGGCCTTCTGTATTCTACTTTTATTGGCGGGACACAGATTATTGATTTATTAGGTCAGTGGTTAGGTATTCACGGTTGCTTAAGCAAACTTCACATGTATTGTCTAAACCTGATTAGCTACAAAAATGATTTAGTATCTTTTCTTTTTAAACTTTTTTCAAAAGTAAATTTTTACTATATGTGAAGTTTGATATGGCTTGACGCAAAACCTTACCACTAAATGTTACAAATTAAACCTAAGATCGTGTAAGTACCCCCCTTGTTATATTTGTACACATATAAACTCTTAAAACCAAAACTTATATATCTTGAAAGGGAAAGCATATGACACAAAAAGTAATGTTGTTTTTTCCCTCTTTTTTATTTCCCATATAATTGCTATTTTGCTTGAAAAGATTCTACAATTGTTGTACTACGACTGTTGTAGTTGCAGTTTTTGTCCTTTGGAAAAATATTTTAAAAACAAACATAGCAAGAAAAAGATGATAAATGTTTAATGTGTAACATTATGATTCTGCAATTAAACATTAAACCATTGTCAGGTAATTACGAAATAACAGAAGAACATAATAACATACCATATAGTGAAAGGAACTTATGATGTATACTTTTTTGGCTAATTAATTGTTGAGTAATTGCTAACATTCTTAGGCAACGAGTGAATTAATGTCTTGTATCATTTATAAAAAATTAATACACTCAGGGGCAAAAGAAACGATACCATATAGAATGCATGATAGGTTAATCTAATATTGATAGTTACGGCTGAAACAGGGTTAATTCGTGTATTCAAGAGCTAACTGAACTAAGATTTTAATTTCAGAGCTATATCTGTTAACGCTTTTGAAATACAAGCCTTTCAAAAAACGCTGTTCAAAAATCTCCTTAACTAGAGGAGATAGGAAAGTGAAAATGGTCCTCTTTCTTGTTTTTAAACCAAAATACAGGCAAAATGCGTGAACAAATTAAATTCTACAAGGGTTATTTATATTGATAACATCTGAGATTTTATAGATTTTTAAATTTCATGATTATTTTATTCCAATTCCAAAGATTATGACCAAAAAAAACATCGAAAAAGCTGTTTTAGACCCCTCTTGTATTTGAACAGTCATACAATTTTAAGTATTATACTTTGATGTTTGAAATTGTGAGTACTTCTTCAAAACTGATGTGCCTATCACAAGGGCTCGTAGTCGCATTTCATTTACAACAGGATTTTGTTTTGTACTCTTTTGAAAAGTTGGTATCGTTTCTTTTGCCCCTGAGTGTAATTTGATAAATAAATTGTCAAATCAACACTCAAGAATCCGACATGAAAATAAGTCAATAAAATAAAGTTTGCTAATTGTTAAGTGCCTTCACATGTTTTATGTCTGCAAAAATCTAACAAAAATCAATTTGGAGAAAAGGTATTTCCTTATTTCTATGATCATATTAAAACAAAACAAAAAAACAAGCAATGAAAAGTGTCAATGCATTTCGCCCTTGTCAATTGACGTTATCGAAATTGGATCTCTTTCTAAGTCAAGGTCTTCAGTTTTGAATATAGTGTCAACAGTAGAGGATGATTAATTAATTACAGTGAATAAATTACGTTTTGATAAGACCATACGATATAGAACTCAAGGAACGGGAGATACATGACGTCATCTTCAAAAGAGGGCTAAAGATTTCTGTTCAGGAAATAAACTCATCAAGCATTCCTGATACCTCATCAGGTACCAAAGAAATAGATACAAAAGTATTTTGACTTCTGTCAATATATTCTCAGTATGCTCCTGTAATATAATCTATAATTATGAGAATGTATTCTACTTTTCATAACTGATTAAACAGATTGTACATGTTAAGTTTCCTCAATTCCAAGTATTATATATTTATTGTATGTGCATGTGCATGTGCAGTTCCTGTTGCTCATCTTGTAACCAGAAAATAAATAAAACTGCGTTTTGACTCCTTTAATTGCAACTCTTGAAGAGAGGTTTAAGTCATTTCTGTAAATTTATCTACAATTGTGATAATGAAATTATCCACTTTACAAAAACTCTTAAAACACTTAAAATTTCGACAATTTCAACTATATAATTATCGTATGATCATAATCTGATAACAAATTATATAGCACTGTTTTCACAGAATCGTGCCAGCCAATCCTTAAAGATAAACACATGTGCTGTCTCAGACAACAGCTATCTCTATATCAGGAACTGTAACAGTGTAGTAATACAGAATCAGGACACTCTGCATGATGAACACGTCATTTGCTCTCCTCGCTTCTCTGTGTCTCTATGCCATAAATGGGTTGATTCTGCCCATAACTAAAACTGATGGAAGTTTGGATGTTTCTAGTCTGTTGAGTCACATGGCTCTGTTGGAACAATCACTCGAAAACAAGGCTTCTGCAGCGGATGTTACGAAATTGGAAGGTATCTGTTCCGTTTTTACGCAATCCTTTTGGTTTCTTACAAATTTAAGATAGAATTAACAATGGTTGTACCTGTAGTTCTCCTAGGGAAAATCGGACCAAAATTCATTAAATATGAGATAATTTACCAAAATTACGGAAACGGCAGCCACCATAAAGGCGAATCAAGTGTGGCCATCTCACACCTTCCGGTCTCTAAATATACGCTTGAAAACCGTCTTTGTCGCGCATGACTAGCTTTCTTTTTCTCCGAATAAGGTATTCGTTGCTGCCAAAGTTGATACCAATCAAACGCAAATATGCTAGTTGTGACACGGTGTAAATCCTACACACGTCACCGAAAGCAGGTTCGTTAAATGCTATGCCCTTTCTACAAGGGGTGCTGTGCTTTGAGCATCGAAATAAGTATGTTGTTGTTGATTAAACAATCTAAATATGATATCAAAATTTCGACGAAAGATTTTTCTACAAAGTGATGTATTTCTTTTCTCAATAGCTAAATTTCAGCCTGAACTCATGCAAGTATGAAACAGCATCTTTAATAAAACTCTTCAGCAAAAGAAAGGTATTTCTTTTGAACTGAAATCGTAAAAATATATAGTATCAAATATTGATAGAAAACATATCATTTAAAGCACATTATCATTTTTTTGTATTTAAACTTGAAAAGACCAAATGTTGACGCATTATGAGAAAATATGATAAAAGGTGAAACTAACGAGACTTTGTCATTTGTGCAAAGTCACGTGACCCAAATGTAAAACAAATAATCTCAATGGGTCACGATCATCAACATTGTAGACAGAACACCTACAAACCATCAAAAGTCAGACCACAAAAGCGTGAGAAACTTTTGAAATTTGGATAATATTATCAACTGATACCAACGTTTGAAGAAACGCCAGTCCTACATTTTTGTTAACGATTTGTTTTCCAAATAAACACAAGATGTAAGAATATTGGACAATCCAATGTTTAACGAATGAAGACTTAGAACATTAGAACATTGTCAACTCGTTTGAGTATTTTGAGGTCTAGTCTAATGTTTTCAACGTCTCTTATTTTTGAGTGAAAAAGTGATCGAATGATGATGATAAATGAGTTTTAAAAAATGCCTTCTATACTCTCCATTCTTAAAGTGGGTAATGAATCAACTGTAGGTACAAATCTAGTTTCTTGATATAGAGACAAAACAATTTTGACTCTTAACTTTTGAAAACCAATACATAAATGTGATTGCGATTATGTATAGCATTTATAACAACATTCACAACAAATTCCATTATTTGCTCTGACAAGGAATCATCAATGACATTACTCAAAATTGGCTTTGTTTTTTACTGGATTACTGTTTTGTATACCTATCCCTCTAGATGATCTCAAGTCTACACAGCTCGAAGTAGCTGTTCTGAAGAGTCAACTCAACCAGTGTTCCTGCAAATCACCTGGTACCCAGAACTCAGCATCTCCATCTGAAGTTCAAAGTCTCCAGACTGACGTGGGCCAACTCAAACAGGAAGTGTTTCAACTTCAGTCTCTGCACAACAGAACGTCTGGTATCATAGCAACAGGTGAGAATGGAAATACTTAAACAAATGACATTTAAACATTTCAGTACATGTGAAATCTTAGAGAGGGATGATACTTATGGGAGGGGATCCGTACCAAACATGTAGAATTATAAATGTAACAACCATGCATGTATTGAATAGACAGGTCCAAGCATGCAAAGTTAACTTTTAATGATGTTTTTAGAATAACATATTTCAACTTTGTAAAGATGAGAACAAAGAGTCAAGCTTGACGGAAGCTACTTATTAGGTTTACATGTTCGAACTTGTCTTTTCTAGAATTGCATTGTTGGGAAAGACATGTTACATTTTTCGGTTAACAAGTCTACATTTTTTGTCCTTTTAGGCACTCATCCCCTTCCATAGATATCATACTATCTTTAAAACATTTCCGACCATCATCTTAAAAGTACTAAGCGGTTTGTCGAAGTTGATTTTGTCTTTGTGCCAATGATTTCATTTTCCAAGGAACAGTTTCTATTCATAATTTTGTTTAATGTTTAAGTTTGTTTAAAAAAACACTCCAAACTTCTTAATATATATCAATTTTGCCAAAGTGTTATACGGCTATATCATACAAAACGACACTGAATTTTCTTATATTTTCTTAATTTCACAAAAAAGTTATGTTGAAAATTAACCCCATTTAAAAAAGATTCTTCTTATCATGTTTCAGGAAGTTCCACATTTATCAGATGGGGCAGAACATCATGTCCAGCTGACAATACTTTAGTATATAAAGGTAAATGAATATTAGAGTTTATATGATATCAAAATTTCTAAATGTTTAAATTTTGACAGAAACCTTTCCCGAATGTAGTTCTTGTTTTTTTTCTCATGATCGATTATATCATTCATGAAACAAAAGTTTTGTATTCAGACATCGATATTGATATATTTAAATATTTCTCAAACGCCACTACAAAATGTCCTGAGAGGGTCCTAAGGGTTTATCACCACTCAGTAGAGTGACTATAAAGGTTATCACCAATGTAGCCAGATAGAAGGTTTATTTCACTCAAAATATATAAATATATGGTCAACACCAATTTGTCCTTTGTTCAAAATTGTGATTAAAGTAGGCAGTTTTACCAGGCTTGCATTGATTTTTTTCTAAATGCAATATTTTGTAATTACTAAACAATGTGTTGGATTTTTATATCTTAAGTCATTGTTTAACTTCAAACTGACTCTTTAATATGTACAGGTTTCACAACCTAACTTTTTTACACGACAGTCATTTATAGGGCAGGTATTGCGTTAGTTTTAACAGTTGTCATATCATGCATAGTGTTCTTGTATCAATAGGGTACACGGGTGGAACATGGTACGATGACAAAGGAGGTTCCTCATCAATTGTGTGTCTCCCTGAAGATCCGATCTATGCAGCACACACCACGGGTCAACATGGCCAATCAAGTCACATGTTTGGTTCTGAATATCTAACAAACTACAACGGAAATCCCTTTGAAAGTCTACACCAAGATGATATCCCTTGTGTAGTCTGTGAGAGCTCCAGAAGTTCCAGTGTGATGATTCCAGGAAGGAATCAGTGTTACCCTGGATGGACTCTGGAGTACTGGGGTTATCTCATGGGTGGCTTTCCCGGTTATGCTTCAGCTGAATATATCTGTGTTGATTCACAAGCTGAAGCTGTTCCTGGAAGTCAAGCAAATGAAAACGGACAGGTTTTCTATCCAGTGGAGTCAAGATGTGGTTCTCTGCCATGTCCACCTTATCACGATTACTGGGAACTGTCCTGTGTTGTCTGTTCAAAATAAATACTACAACATGCTTAGAAATATCTGTTTATTTGTCGACCACACAGGTGTTCTAACTAGTGGAACCAAGATGTGGCTCTCTATCTTGTGTACCACATGAAAATAAGTGTGAACTGGCATATGTTGTCTGTTCAAAATATTGAAGTAGGATTGACTAAACAGTACTTCGTGAAAATGAGCGCTCGTTTTAAATCACTTTTATAGATTAATTTATTTACTTTAAATAAAAATGTTTTAAAAGTTTATCCAAACCGTATGTCTTGTAGACAGATCGACAATCGTGTTGATTTAACATCATGGACGTACTGTTATTGACCTTTCTTGATTTCTTCCATCGTGTTTCAACAAATCTGATCATATTCCGGTCTCCAGTATGGATTCAGAGGCTTTCTGCAAAATGACCAAAACAGTTTTTAGTCTTCTTCGATGTTTTGCAGAAACCATTTCTGCTCATTAACATTACATCAAATACTGCTCTAGTTTCTTATTTCTGTGTCCTTAAAAGCCATAAAATGTCAACATTCATTGCTACTGACTGGACATTGATATTTGCTATAATGCACACGAGAGTGACACTATAGTCGTTCGATTAGGAATTTCATTGCTCATGTGACACACTCTGTGCAAAACGAACGCATCCTGGTGTCAATTGAAATGATTCCCTATCAGAAATATTCCTGATGAAAGAATTACACAAGAGCTTGCTTGGTCATAAAGATGATGTCTATGCTTAACTACGTCATATAAACAAACAAACGGAAACAATGTTGAAGTAACAGTTAGCAACAATGCATGTCATTGCCCGATAAGGTCATGGTGAACAGGTGTTGATATTATAACATCTTCTTATGCAAACTAGACATTGTTTGTCTATATTTATACCCTCTTCGTGATTGTTCTTATGTCATTCACACCTGTAGTCTGTGTTAATTGTCTTAGCAGAACAAAGATAAATACAATAGGCCCGGTCTATGGCTGCATACCTTTAATTGCTCATGTTAACTCTTACAGTCGAATTGATTTGCATGATAAGGTCATTGACGCATGATACAGCACAAGTTACAATTGTTTGGTCAACTTCACATTTATGTGTCCTGAACCAGACGTAGAGGCATTCAAATGAGAATTATTTAACATAAACTAAAGAAATCAATTCCAATTCAATTGTTTCTCATATCTTGCGCTAACCATAACATATAACCATCAACTTGATTCAATGTGATTTGAGCACTCACATATGTGTGTAGAAAACATTTTTACCCATTCGTAGCGTTATGTGAGAGATAGAAGGAGAGAAAGAGAGGGGAGGAGGGAGAGGGAGAAAGAAATTGTTAAAATAGAAAAAGTTTTAAAAAAAATTCAATTTGCAATCTTTGAGACATTCCCAACATACAATTGTGTAATAAATCGTAGCTTACAGCAAAAGGTTAAAATACTATCAATTCCAACAATTTAATTTGCAATTTGAAACATCCCTTAAAGAAAACTGTGGTGTCGTGACTTGTCCAGAAAATTGTTGATGAGTACATTAAGACGTGGGTAATTGTAGTGTAAAGTATAATGGTTGGCTCATGTCAACCTAAACACGTGATGGGACTTAACGAGGGTCAGAGTAGTTATGTAACAGCACAAAGGTAAGCAATTTGACTACAGACAGAAAACGTTCTATCTGTCTATCTGTCAGACTGACATGGAACTACACAGACAGAGACCAACATTGTCACTGAGACAGAATGAACATCCTTCGATTTTTTTAAAGAAATGATATCATTTCATGTCATAGCACCAACAACTTAATTCAATGTTTTTTGAGTACTCGCATTTGTGAGTAGTAGTATAACACCATAATATGATCTTAGTTCTTTTCTTAATTTAACAACGTATCCATACTATATAAAGTCGGGAAAGAGGAAAAGGGTTCAAATAATATCAATTTCTGAAATGCATTTGTGCAATCGTTGAGACATCCCCTATAGGAATGTTTAGTGTTGTATCGTGATCAGACAATTGTTGATGAGAACATTAAGATGTCAGTAATTGTAGTGTAAATTATAATGGTTGGCTTGAGTCAAACTGTACACGTGATATGACTTAACGAGGCGCAGGGTAGTTATGTAATAGCACATAGGTAACCATTTGACTTCAGAGAGAAAACATTTTATCCGTCTATCGGTATTTCTGTGTCTATATGACATGGAACAACACAGACAGAAGCCGACAACGACACTTTGATCTTCTCACACTCATATTCAAATGCTAATTTCAAAGACGATGCTAAATGATCCAATTGGACGGCCTTCAGATTAGAGTGTTGTAACGAGAATACCTATGACTAGAATTTAAGTAACTAATGTCTTCAATATTTGCTAGAAAAACAAAGGATTATTTTATGTATAAACTCATACTATATACACACCTTTTCAATCCGAATGTTTTTTTATTAGTACCATAGGCAGCAGAGGTTGTTTTCATTAAGAATATTTTCTAAAACTGTTATTATCTTTATTACATAATTATTTATACTTATTTGATACAAGGACAGTTTGGATAAGTACATGTATTACAAAACTAGAATATTTCTGACAAGTTAGTTGTATGAAAAGCATAATTTCTCAAGAATATTTTTACAAAAAAAACATTATAGCAAATCCATGTATTGGAGGAATGTTGCACAATGAACTGCAACTGCAAAATTTACTACGAGAATGTACTTGAATATCCAATTGCAGAGACGACGAGATTTAGGAATCAAAATTGATTACTTTACATTTTCTTGCACTCCATAACACATTTGTTAGTAATGAATTACAACATTTTACAGTAGGGTGGCCAAAAACCTTTTCCACAACACCTAATTGGTTGAGAGTTAAAGGATTGGAAAATTAAATTCTAGGTATGAGTTAAATACTCTAATGAACTGAGTATAATACAAATACGATTCTTCATAATTTTTTGTAGTACTGAGTGGTCTTCAATAAACCTCTCAATCAAAATGGACTGGAAAAATGTATGTATAACTTTACATCTCCACTTTCAGTTTGGAAAACAACATTTTAATCACTTGGTTGTAACAGTTTATAAGAATAATTTCGGCTAATTAGTATATGTTATTACAGCTGCGTACCTTAAGTTTGTTCACTTCGTTGTGAATCTGAGACCCAAATATCAGCCCGAGAGCTGATACCGAATGTGATATGAAAATACCAATATCATACTATTTTTATCATATTACTAACCAAACAAACTACAAAAATAATTGTAGACATTTTAAAAGTTTAATTCATAACATTAACATGTGTCTGATTTTATCCGTTTAGATAACTAACACAATACCTATAAACATTCAGCTCCCGAGCCTACGCCTCTTGGGAATTTTGAGTTCATTTAATCTCTGGTTGAATTTCCAAACTGAAAAGAAAGGTTGTATATATAATATAACTAACAAATCCTATCCCCAAGTGACTGCAGCGTTTTTGCAATGTCGGCCACGTTCTAACGTCAGCTGTACAAAGGGAGACAACTCTAAATTCCTCGCGTCTTCGATCTATATTTTGCGTTCGTTGCCTATGGTTCCATGTTCAAGTCGCATGATGACGGGCTGATACAGGTTTTTGCCCATGACGTCTGGCTTATACAGGTTATCTGCCCCACGGGTTGACACAGGGTGTTTGACAAAGGGTGTATCGTGCATTCAAAATCTCTGTATTTATAAGCAAGTATATGAAAAAATCTGTGTATTTTAGTAAAAGGATAATGCAATTAATGGTATTGCTCGACTCAAACGTCAACACACAGTCACCTGCTCAAGAAACCTGCATATGAAAAAAGTCGTTCAAACAAGAAATGTTTGGATTTTTGAGTGTCTGCAGTTTCACTCCTATTACAAAAACAACATTCAAATTGGTTAAAAAATGTTTTCTTTTTTTAAACAAGGGATATGATTAAAACTTATTAAAATGCAAAAATAAATGACAAGGCAATGTGCACTTGGCACACGACATAATCTGAATGTGACCCCTTTCTAGGTCAAGTTATTCAGTTTTAAAATCTTGTGTAAACAGTAGAGGATGACTAGTTGATAAGAGTGAGATGCATAATTAAGTTTTTGATAATACAGTAATAGATAGAACTCAAGGAATTTATTACATGAACTAATACATTAATAATATATATAAATTAAACGTCAACACAACAGTCGTTCAAAACCAGAGATGTTTGAATTTTGAATATTTGAATGTCTGCAAATGTTTTATTCCTTTTACATAAACAAATCAAAATTCATTGAAAACTATTTCCATTTTTTTTAAATTTATATGACGAAAACTTATGAAAATGCAAAAATAAATGTCAAGGCATTGTGACACATGGCATCATCTGAATGTGACCTCTTTCTAGGTCAAGTTATTCAGCTTCAAAATCTTGTGTAAACATTAGAGGATGATTAATTGATAAGAGTGACATGAATAATTAACATTTTGATAATACCCTAAAAGATAAAACTCAGGGAATGGGAGGTACACGTCTTCTAAAGAGGGCTAAAGACAGATTTTTGTTCAGGTAATAAACTAATCAAGCATTCCTGTAATGTTAAATTTGCTCTTTAGCCTACTATGAGAGAAGGCAATAGTCCAATCAGAAAGTAACTGGAGGTTCCTAGCAATCGCCTGTAGATGCGCTGATATCAGTACAGGAAATTCAAGGGTCCACAGCAAGGCATAAAACTGACAGCTGAGAAACTGGCGTTTAAGGCTTTGCATAGGAAGATGCCATCCCAAGGGTAAAGATACCAACAATTCTCTCACCTCTTTATTTGGGCAATTATTTATGAGGTACACGTCGTCCTCTTCTAAAGAGGGGTTAAGACAGCTCAAACTAAGATTTTTGTTCAGGTAATAAACTCATCAAGCATTCGGGTTCCTCGACTGGTACTACGAAAATAAATAGAACAGTGTTTTGACTTCTGTCAATTTTAACTCTTGAAAATAGATTCTTAGTATGATCATGTTATATTATCTATGCTTACGATAATGTATTCTACTTTCCACAACTGATTAAACAGATTGTACATGTTAAGTTTTCTCAATTCCAAGAATTATATAATTATTGTATGTGCATAGTCTGATAACAAATTATATAGCACTGCTTTCACAGAATCGTGCCAGCCAATCCTTAAAGATAAACACATGTGCTGTCTCAGACAACAGCTATCTCTATATTAGGAACTGTAACAGTGTAGTAATACAGAATCAGGACACTCTGCATGATGAACACGTCATTAGCTCTCCTGGCTTCTCTGTGTCTCTTTGCCATTAATGGGCTGATTCTGCCCATGACTAAAACTGACGGAAGTTTGGATGTTTCTAGTCTCTTGAGTCACATCGCTCGGTTGGAACAATCACTCGAGAACAAGGCCTCTGTAGCGGATGTGTCGAAATTGGAAAATGATCTTCAAAAAGCTAAAGGTAGAGTATAAGATTAAATCATATTATTTGTTCACTGTTAATGACTTTGTACAGCATATGATTTTTTATTTTTCAACTAGTATCTGTGGTTATTGTCCTATTTTTCTGTTAGTACAATGACTCGATTTAAACTTAAACATTGGTTGTGATCATATGGCTCGCGCAAGCTCTGCAAACGTCATTGTTAATTCTTTTTCAAAGGTAATTCCCAAGATCTAAGTAAACTCTTCAGCAAAAGATAGTTATCAACTTTTGAATAGAAATCGTGAAAATATGTATATGAAAATTGATAGTAAGTATATCATTTAAAGCACAATATCACTTTTTTTGTATTTAAACTTGAAAATAACAAATGTTGACACATCATGTAAAATATGATAAAAGGTGAACATCACGAGACTTTGTCATTTGTGCAAAGTCACGTGACACAAATGTAAAACAAATGCTCACAATGGATCACGCTCATCACATTGTAGAAAGAACACTCACAAACCACAAAAGCGTTTAAAACTTTTGAAAGTTGAAATTTGTTGATACACTTAAATGACTTTTTTTAACCTTCTACGAGTTTCGTCATTTAATGAGAGTCTCGTTAATTGAGTGACAACTTTCTTTTTCAATGAATTTGGAAAAAGCCTTCTATATTCTCAATTCTTAAAGTTGGTAATATATGAATCAACTGTAAGTACAAATTTAGTTCCCTGATATAGACTTATTTGACTATAACGTTAGAAAACCAATATATGAACAGATGAATGTGATTGGGATTAATTTGTTTTAGTTCCAAATAAATATCCAGAAACATTCAAGAGTTCAATTTTACTATAAAAAACACCAAACTTCAAATCATAAATTATTTGATTTCCTTTCAACTGCTTTTTGAAACCCCTTTGAATTATATCGTATTTATTTATATCAGGAGGATCAACATTCACCAGATGGGGCAGAACGTCCTGTCCAGATGACAGTGCTAAAGTTTATAAAGGTAATTGGATATTCTCTTCATATGGTGCCAAATCTTCTGAATATCTATTTCCCTATAATGATATAAAATAATAAATGCTGCATATATACCACAAAATAAGATTAAGTTAAATATATCACTGAAATTTCATGTGATAAGATAATTATTACAACGCATTTCAGGTTCAGCGTATTCTTAAACCGTAAAAACTGCTACGAGACAAGTCACTTGTTGCTTTTACTCACGAACAAAATACACGTTATCAGTAAAAATTCATGATTATTCAATCCACGAGTAGGGAAATGATACTAAAATCGTTTCTTCTGAAGACAAATAAATTAAAAATCTGAAAAATATCTTTTCACCTAGTGGAATATTACATTTCAAAATTTTCACTGAAAATTGTACGTCAATGTTTCAAAAATATCATAACAGAAATCAATCATCCATGGTCAGAGGACAAAGTATAAAGACTTAAAAAATTATAAAATCCATTGGCGGCCCTTTTGTGTGAACACCTTGAATTCATTTTGTGTAGGAAAAAGAAATCACATAGCTAAACTTTACATTATATGTCTGAGTTATTACTGCTTCTTTTAGTTTAATTCATGTCTTTCCATTTTCATTTTCCTGACATCACCTTATAATCCCCCTAAAAACGTGCTGCTGTCCCTTTAAGGAAGCTGCCACTATTATATCTCCTTAAATAGGCGAGATAGACGAAGGAAGTCCTTTTAGCATATCTTACATGTATGACATCATATCATTCTAAATAAATTTAGATCAACAGGTTTTATATTTGGTCATACTGTTGATCTAAAATTGACCGGTAAGGCGGGTCATCCAGCTGAACTCTGAAATCAGCCGCTCGGCCAATCAGAAAAGATACCCTAGGCTGCTCGAAGTTCAACACTTCTTTTGGTTATAATGTATTTGATAATCAGAATATGTCAGTGAAAGTCGTCATCTACTAAGGGAATATTGTTGAAAAAACAATACAACTAGAAATTGCCTCATCTGATAAGGGTTGTGTCGATAAGGTAATTGATAAAAGTCATTTAAAAGTAGATGTTACAAAACAACCTTTTCCAGGTGTATCCATACAGAAACACAACCTTTAGACGATATGCTATATGTTCTTGTATCAAAAGGGTATACTGGTGAAACATATAATTTGTCTCATCTGTGTTGTAATACTAGGATACACCGGTGGAACATGGTACGCTGACAAAGGAGGTTCCTCATCAGTAGTGTGTCTCCCTGAAGATCCCATCTATGCAGCTCACACCACAGGTCACCATGATGGTAGTCATGTCTATGGTTCCGAATATGAAACAAACTACAACGGAAATCCCTTTCAAAGTCTATACCAAGATGATATCCCATGTGTAGTCTGTGAGAGCTCCAGAAGTTCCAGTGTGATGATTCCAGGAAGGAATGAGTGTTACCCTGGATGGACTATGGATTACTGGGGTTATCTCATGGGTGGCTATGGTCAATATGCTTCAGTTGAATATATCTGTGTTGATTCACAACCTGAAGCTATTGTTGGAGGTAAAGGAGATGAAAATGGTCAGATTTTCTATCCAGTGGAGTCGAGATGTGGTTCGCTGCCATGTCCACCCTATCACGATTATTGGGAATTGTCCTGTGTTGTCTGTTCAAAACAAACACTACAACAGGCTTAGAAATATCTGTTATTTGTCAACCGGACAGGCGTTCTAACTAGTGGAACCAAAATGTGGCACTCTACCTTGTTTACCAGATGAAAATAAGTGTGAACTGGCATATGTTGTCTGTTCAAAATAATACATTGGGATTGACTAAACAGTATTTCGTGAAAATTAGCGCTCGTTTTTAATTACTTTTATAGATTGATTTATTTACTTTAGATATAAATGTTTTAAACGTTTATCCAAACCGTATGTCTTGTAGACAGATCGAGAATCGTGTTGTTTTAACATCATAGACCTAATGTTACTGACTGTTGAATGAAGCACTTTAACATGAAGATACATGTATAATTTTGAGGAAAGTATTGCAATTTTTTTCCTTGAATTCTTCCATCGTGTTTCAACAAATCTGATCATATTCCGGTCTCAAGTATGGATTCAGAGGTCTTCTGCAAAATGACCAAAACAGCTTTAAGTCTTCTTCTATGTTTTGCAGAAACCATTTCTGCTCATAAACATAACATCAAAAAAGCTCTAGTTTGTTATTTCTGTGTCCTTAAAAGCCATAAAATGTCAACATTCATTGCTACTGACTGGACATTGCTATTTGCTAGAATGCACACGAGAATGACACTATAATCGTTCGATTAGGAACTTCATTGCTCATGTGACACACTCTGCGTAAAACGAACACAGCCTGGTGTCAATTGAAAGGATTCTCTTTTCAGAAATATTCCTGATGAAAGAATTACACAAGAGCTTGCTTGGTCATAAAAATTATGTCTATGCTAAACTAAGCCATATGAACAAACAAACGGAAACAATGTCAAAGTAACAGTTAGCAACGATGCATGTCATTGCAAGATAATGTCATGGTGAACAGGTGTTGGTATTATAACATCTTCTTCTGCAAACTAGACATTGTTTGTCTATATTTATACCCTCTTCGTGATTGTTCTTATGTCATTCACACCTGTATTCTGTGTTTATTGTCTTAGCAGAACAAAGATACATACAATAGGCTCGGTCAATGGCTACATACCTTTAATTGCGTATGTTAACTCTTACAGTCGAATTGATTTGCATGATAAGGTCATTGACGCATTATACAGCACAAGTTACAACTGTATGGCCAACATCACATTTATGTGTCCCTGAACCAGAGGCACAGGCATTCTAATGAGAATTATTTAACATAAACTAAAGAAATTAATTCCAATTCAATTGTTTCTCACATCTTGCGTTAACCATAACATTTAACCATCAACTTGATTCAATGTGATTTGAGCACTCATAATTGTGTGTAGGAAACACTTTAACCTATTCGTAGCGTTATCTATTTTTGTTCAAAGTATTAATTCTAAGACGTTATGTGAGAGATAGACAGGGAGAAATGAGAGAGGAGGAGGGAGAGGTAGAAAAAAATTGTTAAATAGAAAAAGTTTTTTTTTTAAATTCAATTTGCAATCTTTAAGACATTCCCAACATACAATTGTGTAATAAATCGTAGCTTACAGCAAAAGGTTAAAATACTATCAATTCCAACAATTTAATTTGCAATTTGAAACATCCCTTAAAGAAAACTTTGGTGTCGTAACTTGTCCAGAAAATTGTTGATGAGTACATTAAGACGTATGTAATTGTAGTGTAAAGTATAATGGTTGGCTCATGTCAACCTAAACACGTGATGGGACTTAACGAGGGTCAGAGTAGTTATGTAACAGCACAAAGGTAAGCAATTTGGCTACAGACAGAAAACGTTCTCTCTGTCTATCTGTCAGACTGACATTGAACTACACAGACAAAGACCAACATTGCCACTGAGACAGAATGAATATTCTTCGAATGTGTTAAAGAAATGATATCATTGCATGTCATAAAACCAACAACTTGATTCAATGTCTTTTGAGCAGTTGCATTTGTGAGTAGTAGGGTAAAACCATAACATGAATTTAGTTCTTTTCTTAATTTATAGAGGATATTATATGAGTGTCCATGACATACTATGTTTACGATACGAGTGGCTAAATATTAGTATTTCCCGAGCGTGAGCGAGAGATTTACTGATGTTTAGATACGAGTGTCGAAAACATAGTATGTCATGGACATGAATATAATATTCTGTTTATTAACGTAGATTCAAAATTAAAGAAAATACTCAAAAACTTTTCCCAGGGTAGGCGGACCAGCCGCCGCCGGTCCGTTTAGATTATGGCGTTATAGGTGAACCGTGACGTCAAAGCATTGTTTATAACGTGAAGTCACAATGGAAAAGTGATACTTTGCCCTAGGGCAAAATATGAAAAATATTAACCTCGGTATGACTGCCCTCGTAGGTAATAAAACAACATTCATACCATAATGTCGCGAAACAGAAAAGGGGTCTCAGTATTATCAATTTCAACAATGCAATTTGAAATCGTTAAGACATTCCCTTTAAGGAATGTCTAGGTTTGTATCGTGACCAGATAATTGTTGATGAGTACATTAAGACGTGAGTAATTGCAGTGAAAAGTATAATGGTTGTCTTGAGTCGAACTGTACAACGGGCTATGACTTAACAAGGGACAAGTTAGTTATGTAATAGCACATAGGTAACCATTTGGCTTCAGAGAGAACATTTTATCCGTCTGTCAGTATTTCTGTGTCGAGATGACCAAAACAACACAGACAGAGGCCGACAACGACTCTGAGATTCAAACGAAAAAACAAAAGAGATGTCAGAAATGATTTAAGATATAAACTTGGATACTAAAAAATAACAGATATAACACAATAAGAGACCGTCATGAACATGGAGATAGAGTTTAACAAGAAAACAAACACGTGACAATGAAGACGATACAAGCGATAAAAAAAGAAAACATATTGCAAAGAGAAACAATATGAAACATTAAATACAATATTTATGAACAATTCAGATAACGCTGACATGATATTGGTTTATGAAAGAGACGATGTGACTGATCCGCTTGTGACTAGGTCTTGTCAGCACTAAACTGGTGTTGAACAAGCGCCTAGCTTGGGTGCTTTCAGACCGTTGTGGAGAAGAAGCCCTGATATATATTTTCATTTTGTTTCCCTCGAAACACGGTCGCTTTTAATCAGACTGCACTTTTATAATAATGGATATTTTTTATAAGGCGTCAAATCGCCACAATTTTCACTCAAAGCGCTCCATGCTCCCTTACCCTGGTGTAACCCTGGCTGACATATAGTCGGGACTCAAGAGTCACCTCCAACACAACTTTACCAGATACCCATTTGCAGAGTTGGATGAACAGAAGCTCATTAAGTAAAATCACTCGCCCAATGTAACATCACAAGTGTTCGACTCATGTCTCTGTGTGGGGCAGGGAATAACCCTTCAAACTCTCAGTGCATTTAGCCTTGGGATAACTTATCACTTGTACAATTCCAATTAGACTGTTAGATCACACATTTTGTGAGATATTTTATGACCTTTCAACTCAGAGTATTGTTTACTTAATGCGTTTTTAACATTGGCGTGACGCAAACAGTTATAACTATCTGATACAAACTTGAGATCGTGTAAATACCCCATTATACTTAACTAATTTTCAACACATAACGACTTTAGTTAAAACTGCAACTCCAATCTTTGAAAACGAAAGTAAATCTCTGATAAAGTAACATTAATTGTTTGTTCCATTCTTTTCCAACAGGAATTCGTTGTTGTTTGAAAGGAGTTTTCTTCTAATGTGAAAGAATTGTGAATTACTGTTTTAGTTGTGGTAATGAAACGTATGTCTCTAGGGAAAGTTTGTTTAAAACATAAATGACGAAAAAATATATAACATGTATGCGATTAAATGAGAATATATAATATATACACTGTCACAAAGCGATCTATCTAGTAACTTTTGCCCAATAATATGCATTGAAATATAGATTTTACAAAAACTTATGAATAAACATGATTATATCACAGAAGCGTTTAGTTAAAGTCCGATAATTCGGGAAAATTTGTTTTAAATATAAATTACGAAAAGATTGTATAAGATGTATTTGATTCAAATGAGAATATATAAGACATACACTGTCCAAAAGTCGATATATCTAGTTTCTGTTTAGTTCATGTCCAGATACGTTTCCATTTCTCGTCCTTTTAAACATCCTCAGATTGAAGGTAAATAGTGTAATCTTAAGTTTCACAATCTAAGCCTTACTTTGCGATAAGACTATTGATTTCTAATGAAATATATAACATTGAATAAACAAACTAAAATAGCCTGTCACATATTTGATAGGTACATGTCGACTAGATATGAAGAAGTGACTAGTTGTTACAAATTGTAAATCCTGGGTATAAAGCAATGATAAATCATACTTATGTTGCTCAGTGACATGGAAATGTAGTCATTTCTCTGATGATATTTATCAATAATATCTTTTTAACAAACTAACAACAAACGACATATCATTTAATCAATATTTAAATCTGAAAATAAGCCTTCACATTATCATATGTGAATTCATTGTAACAAAGTTAAGTTTTTTCCGCGTAAAGCATGCCCGTGTGTTAAAAATGAATTTCGTAATGTTTTGGTTCTCATGGATATAACCTTTTTAAAACTTCTTAGTTAAACGTGTATAAATAACATAGCTTGCGTGGCCACTTGTACAACAGTTTAAACATCCACTAGCCTCATCTTTATCACTTCTCGATTTTCGTTCAAAGATATTTCAACAAATTTTTTTTGTTAATTTGTCCAATAAACAACTTTAATTAGCCTTTCATTAAGACAGCGTAATTATCGGCTGTGGAAACCCCACCTGGGTTAGGGGCCATAAAACTCGCGCTGGTGTGACGTAATAAACAGACTATACAAATTAACTGATTACGGCCTAATCCATCGAATTTTCAAAATTGAACTGTACCTATCCGTCGAATAACGCTTGAGTGATTTTGTACCGATCGGTCGAATCTTAGCGAGCAAGAGAAACTGGAAGAATCTGAGCTGATTAATGAAGGGGTGTACGGGTTGTTACAAACATTACGAAACATCTGCGAAAAGGTTTGATGTCATGGTTATTTCAGGTTCCTGACGGTTTGCTCAATCAGTGTATTCTTAACCCTAAAAGCTCCTACAAGTAAATTAATCTTGTTGCTATTACTCATGAACAAAAACACATCACCAATTAAAATTAGTAATAGTTTAATCCTCTTGAATTTAATGCTACTAAAAACTTAAATACAATTTTGACTTATGAAACATGATCTTTTTAAGTTGCAGAAAAATATGCCTTTAGGAATCTGTAACTTTCATATCATCTTGAACAGGCCAGTGAGGAGAGAGAAACGTTTTGTGCATATATTATGACATCCTACATTAAAGACGGGTCAAATGCCAAAGAATATTCTGTCATCTTAAATGTTTTTCATCTGTATATGAATGCCAAACATTATGTTTAACGATAAAAACTAAAATCTAAAAATGAATAAAGAAAGCTAAAATTGAATCAATTCGAATTTTTCTTACAGCAGAACTAGTTTTACTCTTGTTATGGAAATTAGGTCACGTTCTTTTCCATGTGATTATATGAAGACCAATGCCTTATATGAACATATAACCTTAGCAATAATGATTGCTCCAATGCTTGATGGCTTGCCATTCAACTGAACATTCAACACTATAGCCTGTGATTTGTAACAATGTGATAAGGAGAAAGTCCTTTAATGTCATCTAGCAGTGTTTCTACTTGAAGTGGTATAAAAGCTGCCACTTTGTGGCCAGAGATGACACCGTTTTGATAAATGGTTATATATAGATTTTGTTCCGATTGATAGCAGGGTAAAGGTAGAAGCTACTAAGAGACATAATTGCTGATGCTGCAGGATGTTTATAGATTCAACATTTGCAAAACATGGTTTTGTCAATTTCTATCAAGCATTTTAGGGAATTCATATCATAGATTTATTCCAATGTCAAGTGTAATCAATAGTTTTATTATTGATCTGTATATATGGTAGACAATTAGTTTAATGTTATATTCTCATGAACTTCAAAAAGAAAATATTTGGTAATTTTTTTGGAAACATATTGGAGGTTTCTAAACAGTATTTTGTGCCCTGGAAAATTACCTTCCATTTTTAGGTTTCAAATTAAACAAAACTAAATTTATCACTGTAATATCATAAGCTGAGTATTTTTTATAACTGTAACTTATGTTTTAATAGTTTTATGATTAATAGTCAAAACAACAGTCACTAGCTCAAGCAACCTCCATATGAATATAACTCTGTCAAAACGATACAAAATTACTATTTGTTGATAGTCTACACATGTTGAACACAATTTAATCTGGTGAAAACGTTTTTTCAAAAAGTCATTTATAAACACTAATTAACATAAAAAGACAAAATGTCAACGCAATGTGTACATGATATTATCGGAATATTATAGGTCAAGGTATTTAGTTTTAACATTTGGGGGAACAGTGTCAACAGAAGAGCTAGAGGATGCTTGTTGAGTAATTGACATATTTTATGAGGCCCTGATCCATATTACTCACAGAACGGGAGATGTCATGTTCAAAAGAGGACTGAAGATAGCTCAAACGATGATGTCTGTTCCGGAAAATATGCAGCAGTTCCTTTTGCTAATCTTGTAACCAGAAAATAAATAAAACTGCGTTTTGACTCCTTTAATTTCAACTCTTGACGAGAGTTTTAAGTCTTTTCTGTAAATTGTTTCTACAATTGTGATAATGAAATTATCCACTTTACAAAAAGTCTTATAACACGTTGAATTTCAACAATTTAAACTATATAATTATTGTATGTTCATAATCTGATAACAAATTATATAGCACTGTTTTCACAGAATCGTGCCAGCCAATCCTTAAAGATAAACACATGTGCTGTCTCAGACAACAGTTATCTCTTTATTAGGAACTGTAACAGTGTAGTAAAACAGAATCAGGAAAACTCTGCATGATGAACACGTCATTTGCTCTCCTCGTTTTTCTGTGTCTCTATGCTATAAATGGGCTGATTTTGCCCATTACTAAAACTGACGGAAGTTTGGATGTTTCTAGTCTGTTAAGTCACATGGCTCTGTTGGAACAATCACTCGAGAGCAAGGCTTCTGCAGCGGATGTGTCGAAATTGGAAACTGAACTCACCTATACTAAAACTAGGTTTGAAGGTATGTTTTCTGTTGTCACCGCATCGCTTTAGTAAATGGTTATTAGGACTGTTGGTGTTATTTTGGATGAAACTAAAGCATTCCAATTTGTAAAAGATAAGTCTCATTGAAATTTTAAATCATTTTTTCCAATATCCCTTTCTCCCAATATCTCTTTCTTCATTATTGATTCTAATGGTTGATCAAGACATTTTCATCTATGTGGTTTTAACAGTTATACGAATTTGTCTTGATACCTAATATTTTGTGAGGATAACCTTAAAATAAGACATATTTCAGATATCTTAAAACTTTTGTTTTCAATTATTCGGATGCCCAGTTAGCATTATTTGTTATGCAACAATTGGTTGGTTTCAACCATATAATTAGAATCTCCCATTGACGATGTAATTTCTTTTAAACAAATTGGGCCTGAATACTTCAGTCCACTTGTATAATTTGTTTTTTACTTTCTTTTGAAATAAGCTTTCGTTTTTCTAAAGATAAACTTAAACTCAAACAAAGGTAACTGTTTTTATGAAAATTTCTACAAAGAACTATTTTATTTTTGTCTCGTAGATGAACTTAAGAAGGCCCAAACCAAGATAACTGTACTGGAAACTAAGCTCAACCAGTGTTCCTGTAGCCCACCTGGTACCCAGAACTCAGCATCTCCATCTGAAGTCCAAAGTCTCCAGACTGACGTGGGTCATCTCAAACAGGAAGTGTTCCAACTTCAATCTCTGCATAACAAAACGTCTGCAACAGGTAAACATATTTAGTCTCTGAACCAGGTTTCTATATATGGCTTGTTTTTGAGTCTTTCTTTCAAATTAATCCTTTGAGTTTTTTAAGTTTTTTAAAGTTCCTTTAATTGTTATACCAAGCCATTCAATGATGGCGTTCCATGAATCCATATTGTAGCCCTTTAATAGTATAAGGAATCATTTTATTAAGTTTTGTTGACTATTTCATCATTTTAGTTTAGAAGAAAAGGTGATTCAAGCATATCTCAAGTGTTCAATCGTCATGATATCGTGGCGAAATTAAGGTGTTTGATAGATAAATAGGCCATATGTTTGCACATTTTCAAAGGTCGTAAGGAGAGATCTTCTGATAGTTACAAACATATGTTTAGCCTATTTAAAGCATAATTATGATTTACTAGCATTGCAATTTCATCAGCGGTTAAATATCAGATAATGTAGGACTATAACAGTAGGACTATAATCTTATCTAAAACAAGTGTCGAACCAATTCATTGATGATGCATATTCATTTTTACTGAGATGTTGTTGGTTATGAAAATGACCTTATAAGTCATAAGTGGTATCATATTTCAGGAGGATCGACATTCACCAGATGGGGAAGAACATCTTGTCCATTTGAAAGTTCTGTAGTCTATAAAGGTAATTGCTTTAAAAAAATTACAAATGATGTAACTTATCGAATTTCAATTTTTATTCAACTTTAATATGACTCGCAACTGTAAGTTATGGTTGAAATAATGACTGCTGACAGTGGATATCTGTTATAACCAGCGAGCGATGAGGTCATTATTTTCAATTTACCACATGGTTTTACCAATTACATTTTTTAGAATGTAAAATATCAACAAGATATCAGGTTAATAAAACATTGTTGTTGTGGGGAAAAAGTTAAGTGCTCTCAAATTTCATGTGCAGATTCATTTAGTCATGGCGATGTTGTCATCAGACACATCTGTATAGTATTTTTTTCATATGATAAATAGAACATCAGTCAATTCTTGACTAATACCATGTTTATCTCATCTCTTGAAGTAGAAAAGTTTCATGTTTTAATTCCTGATATTCATCAAGATGTAAGAGATATTACCCACACGGCCAAGCATACACGAGTGAATATTTTTTCATATAATTGCACATGTGAATTTTAGGGATTCTCAAAGTTGATTGGTTCCTTAGAGAATGAAAGACTATTGGTCAAAGTTACTATTTTCATGTTTCATGCTGTATGTCGATTAGGTTGAAATAAAATCGTAAGTTGATAAATATTACTGCACATCGTATTTCTTACAGGTTGATGTTTATTTATTTTAGGATTATTTGACACTATATATTTACATGTTAAATTTCACTGTGTCAAATTTCTAAAGATCGTTTTTTTAGCTCATGTGGCCTGAAAGCCCCAATGGACTAATGACATGGCATGGTCCCGTGCTAATCCCTAAGTAATAAGTTTCAAATGAAGTAACACGTATGGATCGTCAAAAAAGCGAAGTTTCCGAATACCCAAGGTCAGAGTAAAAGAGGTTCAACTGTATAGATTTTGATTAGTGAGGATTATATATTATAGCTTTTGTGACCCCGTGTCTATAATAAGGGTCATAGGGGCCAGGCCCTAAAACCTATTTTCTTCTTCTTCTCCAGAAGCATAGGTGTAGATTGCTACATTATACATTTGGTTACGCTGTGACCCCTACTAATCTAACCCCTACTAATGATTTTTCTCACAGGCCGATCCTTAATACTGGTGACATGAATAAAAGTAACATCGAAAGAAACATATGTTTTTCAAACTTCAGATTACTTGATTATCATGTCTTACAAACTTGTTTTGGTGCAATCTTTGTAAGTTTCTCTTAAATATATTGTCATTTTTATTAGTGATAGTTTAAGAAATTTAAAGTTTTAAAAATATTTTTGTAACAACATTGTGCCGTCAAAAAATATCACAGTATATATCCGTCAAAAAATCTTGTCTGTTTAGTGTTTTATGTGTCATGATTAGTTTAATGTTCAAAGCTGTAATTTGAAATTCAGGGTCAATATTTTCGTCAGTTTCATGGGGTTTTTTCAACTTTGAAGCTGAACTCGTTCTGAAGCATTGTTGACTAAGTCACTCTTGAGATGTTTCGTTTGACACTCGTATGAATACAGATCAGCTGATTGGTGCAAGTTACTACAACACCATCACAATTTTCCAATCGCATGATTTCAGTCATTTTTTATTTGATATTAAAAATGGGTTATATATAAAATGACCAAGTCGGGAAGAGTGATGACTGGATATCTCCCCTCTTTCAAATTATGTTCAGTCGCTCGCCAAAGCACGAAACTGTGGATAACCGTTATGGCTCGTACCTCGTTGGGTTTTCTCTAAATATTCTCTATGTAATGTCTATGTTGCATTATTGAACTAATGCAATACAATGCAAATATGATGTCACAATGGGTAGTGTGTAATTGCTCCGTCACAGTGACTGTCAAGTCGCGGAGGTGTTTGTTATCACAAACTGTCATAAACAGAATACTAAGCTTCCTTCCATCTTATACAATTTCTATCAAACTCGCGAATGCAGTCTTGCTCCTCCAATATTACCGATAATGTGACATCTGAGAAAGCTGATCAATTATTCTTGACTGCATTCCTAGTGAAATGTGACAGAGGATACAGACATAAAGGTGAATCAAGAATTTATCCCTTTGTAACACTTCACATGCATTTCCATGACTTTAAAAGTTAACATTGACAGTTAAGTGTGCGGAAATGACTTTGCACCAATTGTTCCAGTTTGTGTTTGTTTAAGGGTTCACTGGCGGAGCATGGCTTGAAGACAAAGGAGGATCTGGCTCAATTGTGTGTCTACCAGAACATCCAGTCTATGCAAACCACACACCTGGCCATCATGCTGGGACATCACATATCTATGGAACTGAGTACGACTCATCCTTCCCTGGGAATCCTCTCCAATCTTATGTACAAGAAGACATCCCATGTGCAGTGTGTGAGACATCCAGGAGCAAAGGTGTAATGATCCCTGGAAGAAATGTCTGCTACCCTGGTTGGAATCTAGAGTACTGGGGTTATCTCGTGGGGGGTTACCCTACTCATTCGTCTGCTGACTACATTTGCCTTGATGCTGACCCAGAGGCTATTCCAGGCGGTAAAGCTGATCTCAATGGCCAGACGCTATTCATTGTTGAGTCTCGATGTGGCTCTCTGCCTTGTCCCCCTTATGAAGATAGCTGGGAGGTTACATGCGTTGTGTGTTCAAAATAAAACATAACTATTTTGGTCTTCCAATGACTTTATTATTGTCCCCTGCTGAAGCAAAGCACGGAGTGGAAACCAGTTTTCAGCTCTGAATGTACGTCTGTCCTGATTCTTGTTACCCCACATACCCTTACACCTTCAGCCTTCAAACTTAGTATCAGTCCATGTTCGGTAAATACGCAGACGTCAGTCGGCTTTAGTGACATTGACCTAACTTTCAAGGTCACCACTGGACTAGTTAAAAGCCTTGGTTGAGGGATATCTCATAAAACATTTAAATTCTTTTACTGCTAAGCAATAAATAATCATATGTAAGTTGTATGCTTATCTTAATGTGCCTCAATGATAACTGAGACCATTCTTGTGTATTAACCAAACTATCTAATGCTATGATTTGTTTTGTTTTCTCTATCACTCTTCATCTTACTACATCAGCGCATATGTCTCAACCTATCCCCTGATCTCTTTCTATGGTATTCAGCCAATTCGCTGACAGTGGTTACTCAGCACTATTTAAACCCTGTCTGTTTTCAGTCAAATTATTTCAAACTCCATACACTGTTGCCTGGTAATATTGTTCATAGAAATCTAAGAGAGCATGATTTGGAGCTTAGCGATAGCCTGCAATGCGAATAAGATTTACTTAATGATACATGATAATTTGCTATCTAATAGAATTCCTATTGGATAATTTAAATCACGCGATGAGCATGCGGATTAAAGCCAAGAAACCAGTTTGCTGCTATCGCTGAAAGGGCATCATTTGATTGGCTTGCTATATATAGCAATAGGGCGGAATACTACTGATGGTTATCAGGGGATAGGTTGTAGCATAATGCGGATACATATATGCTGATGTAGCAGGATGCTTTTAACCCGACCTAAAAAAAAAATTCATTTCAATCGTCAATCACATCGTGTTTTAAATATTTTACTATGTATCAAAATAACCATATCTCATTAACGTTGCTATTTAAGCTATCACCAATGAATACCAAAGCAAAGTAAAAATCCAAACGATATATCAACATTTCGAAACATTTTTCCCTACGCTTCATGAGTGCTGCTCTGGAATATGTTTTGTAAAGCATTGACATCACATCATACCCTGGACCAAAGAACTTTATCCAATGTGCTTTGAACCCTCACATTCGTGAATAAGATAACACTTTAATACGGTATTGATTCTTTTTGTAGTTTTTCAATTTGTCTTTACTCTGTAACATATCGTAGAAAAGAAGGAGAAATTACATACTATTAATGCAAACAATTCAATTTGCAATCTTAAAGACAATCTTAACTTGAATCTAGTGTCTTGTTGTGTTCAGACAATACTTGTAGATAGAAAAAATGTGGTGCAAAATTGAATGGTTGGCTCATGTCAAACTACATGAGTGATAGGACCTAACGAGGGGCGGATGGGGTGAGCAGGGGAGTCTTTATTCTGTCTTCAGGCAATCTGTATTCAACTTTTATTGGGACACAGGTTATCTATTTATTAGGTCAGTGGGGAGGTATTTATGGTTTCTTAAGCAAACTTCTTTTGCTTGAAAGGATTCTACAAATGTTGTACTACTTCTGTTGTAGTTGTGGTTTATCCTTTGGAATTTGTTTTCCAAAAAAATAGCCAAAAAATCTATTCTTTGAGGTATGCGATAACTAACTGTGTTATGCAATTATAATTCAAATGTATTCAATTGCCAAATGATAAATGTTTAATGTGCAACATTATGATTGTGCAATCAACATTAAACCATAGTCAAGTGATTATGAAACAACATAAGAACATAATAACATGCCATATAGTGAAAGAAACTTTTGATGTATACCTTTTTGGCTTCTTAGTTGTTTCCTATTTGCTAACATTATTAAGCAACGAATGAATTCATGAGTTGTATCATTTATTATAAATAAATAATTTGATAAATAAATTGTCAAATCAACACTCCAGAAGAATACATGCATAAGACAATAAAAGTAAGAAAGTTTTCTAATTGTTAAGTGCTTACACAAGTTTTCCCTGCAAAAACATGTATTTTTTATTATTTCTAAAATCATATAAAAAAACAATGAAATAACAAGCAATGAAAATTGTCGATGCATTTTGCCCCTGTTAATTGACTTTTCAAAATGGGACCTCTTTCTTGATCAAGGTCTTCAGTTTAAAAATTAGTGTCAACAGTAGATGATGATTAATTAATTACAGTGACTAAATTGCGTTTTGATAAGACCATTCGATATAGAACTCAAGGAACGGGAGATACATGACGTCATCTTCTAAAGAGGGCTTAAGACAACTCAAACTAAGATTTCTGTTTAGGAAATAAACTCATCAAGCATTCCTGTACCTCACCAGGTACCAAAGAAATAAATAGAAAAGTATTTTGACTTCTGTCAATTGATTCTTTGTATGTTCCTGTTATATTATCTATAATTATGATAATGCATTATACTTTTCATAACTGATTAAACTAATTGTACACATTGAGTTTCCTCCATTCCAAATATATAATTATTATTTGTACATAGTCTGATAACAAATTATAAAGCACTGTTTTCACAGAATCGTGCCAGCCAATCCTTAAAGATAAACACATGTGCTGTCTCAGACAACAGCTATCTCTATATCAGGAACTGTAACAGTGTAGTAATACAGAATCAGGACACTCTGCATGATGAACACGTCATTTGCTCTCCTCGCTTCTCTGTGTCTCTATGCCATAAATGGGCTGATTCTGCCCATAACTAAAACTGATGGAAGTTTGGATGTTTCTAGTCTGTTGAGTCACGTCGCCCTGTTGGAACAATCACTCGAGAACAAGGCTTCTGCAGCGGTTGTGTCGAGATTGGAAGGTATTTATTCCGTTTTGACTGCAACCCTTTAGTAAAGGGTTATTTGGGCAATTCTCTTGTATGAATTTAGCTGATAATTCCATCATTCCATTTGTCTATGATTTGTTCTCTTATAAGTAAAAAATTATGTCACCTTTATCTCTTTTGTCAATTCTGGTTAGATCCGAAATTGTTGAAATCAGCCTTTGTTGTTTTAACAGTTTCATGAATTTTGCTTTTTTTTGTAAGGAAACCCTGTGAATCAAAACACATTTCACATATGACTGGTGTTTCTTTTCAATTCCTCGGATATCCAGTAAGCATAATTTATTAAGCAACAGTTTGTTGTAGTTATTAATTCGGAAGCACCCTGTGATTGATGATGGTTATTTTTGTAAACGTGTCATCGGTCTATCATACATTATAGACTTCAAGTCTTATATCTTAGCACCAGGTGAATACAATAAAATTCAATAACATAATGGTTTGAACATTTCGGAATGAAGGGTTATGTTAGTTAGGTTTTTTAAGTGATAGGAAAATGGAGTTACCTAGGTTTTTTTTAAGAAAATTACATTGTTTAGGAAAAATGTTGGACACAGTTATTTCTGCAGGGTATTTCAAGAAAGGTCCTTATAGAATTAGCCAAAATATAACTGAAACTTGTCTGCTATTACGGGAATTACACATAAAAGTTATAATCGATCCTTTCTAGGAGTATTATACTTTCTATCATCAGATATCATGAGCTTATGACCAGAGCAACAAAACTGTGACAGCAAAATTCGTTAAACCCGAATTTCTATACATAATAAATATTGTTTCTGGACAATGTTGACATTAATGTTTCTATGAAATGATAAGCTTGACAATTTACCAATATCCTCTGAATAGGACTGATTGTCACCATCAATAGACCTTTGTCTAAACCTCGTTATAGATTTTATTCCCTAATCTGCACTTTGTCTTTTCCATTATTGCGAAATCACGCTTAGATTATTCAATTGCCTTTTTTATAATTGTGGCCCAATTATCATGCTTCAGTGCAACTGTACAATTGTTTCTTACTTTCTCTTGAGCTTAGCCTCTGTTTTTCCTAAGATGAGCATGAATCAGCTCAGACAAGGATAACTGTAATGGAATCCAAGCATAATCCCGATGCATATCTACTTGGTGCTAAAAGTGCTCTCTTTGCGTCAGGAGATACAATTACACGTTTGCCCAATTAAACTCGAAAGTTATTTAACATCATTTTCATTTAGATGAACTTAAGACTGCTCAAACCAAGATAACTGTACTGGAGACAAAGCTCAACCAGTGTTCCTGTAACTCACCTGGTACCCAGAACTTAGCATCTCCATCTGAAGTCAAAAGTCTCCAGACTGACGTGGGTCATCTCAAACAGGAAGTGTTTCAACTTCAGTCTCTGCACAACAGAACGTCTGGTACACCATCAACAGGTGAATTGGAAGTAATTTGGCAAATGTTTCTTTGTAGTTTCAATACAAGACTCATCAAATCTTAGAGACAGATGATAGCATGAAATCATCAAAACATGTCCAAAATACTATGCTTTGACAAACAAGATTTTTCTTTTTGTATATTTTTTATTTTCAGAAACATTCAAGAGTTAAATTTTGCTATAAAACACACCAAACTTCTAATCATAAATTTTCTTATGTCCCGTCTCGTCCCGTACTTTGTGAATCCCCTTTAAATTAGATCGTACATATCGAATTTCAGGAGGATCAACATTCACCAGGTGGGGCAGAACGTCCTGTCCAGATGACAGTACTAAAGTTTATAAAGGTAATTGGATATTCACTTCATATGATGCCATATTTTCTGAATATCTATTTCCCTGTCAGGTTTCTTGTTTTTCTTGAGATTGATTATACCATCAATGATAACAAAGTGTCGATTCAGACAGTTAAAATAAAATATTAAATGCTGCATATATACCAGAAAATAAGATTGAGTTTAGAGAATAATATTCATTATATGCTTCACTAAAAGTTCATGTGATGGGATGGTTATTACAACGTATTTCAGGTTCAAGGTATTCCTAACCGAAACCCCTACAAGAAAAGTCACTTGTTTTTACTCAGGAACAAAATACACGTTATCAGTAAAAATTCATCATAATTTAATCCACGAGAAGGAAATGATACTAAAATCGTTTCTACTGAAGACAAATAAATTTAAAAAGATATCTTTTCACCTTGTGGAAATGTGCCTTAAAGGGGCATTCTAACATGACACGAAAACTAGTTTGAAAATACTGCGTTCTGATTGGTTACTCGTTAACATTTTGGAGTAATTATTTCGCCGATAATCACCTCTAAATATTTACGACCGCTTCACATTCTTCCGCGCACGCGTGTACAATCTGCACTCGGCGACTTTCTGTTTACAATAGACATGTTGGCGACGACACTTTAAATTTCAATATCAGAAACTTGTCGACATTTTGAAACACCTACAAATTTTAATCGAATAACCAGGTTTTTGGTTTCTGTTTGAAGTGTTTCTTACTGCTTCGCGATGTAAATTAATCACAGTCCACAGATCTATAAACAAAATCAACGATCGCAACACCTCTCATACAGCGATTCGTCAAATGAACGGAGGCGATTTTATTCTTTAATTTCGCAGAATGCTGTCACTGCCCCTACCTCTAATTTACAAGTGACCACTTCTCCTGTCACAGTTCCCCCAACCATGACACAAAGTACAACTTTCTTGACAGCTTCCAGTTCCACTATGTTTGAAACCGTTCACCGACACGCAGTGAACAACTTTTCAGAGTAACGTCCCTTGATTTGGTCAGTCCTTGTCGCTCTTGTAGGGGTGATGGGTCGACCCATGTATTTAGGTAAAAAATCGAAACTTTGACGACATTGAAATGTGTTTTCTGTTGATAATATGCTCAATAGATTACAGATGAGTCTATTTAAACACGTCTTTTTCTGTATGTAATGACATTTTAATTGTTATGTGTTCGTTATGAAAGTGGACTGAACCGTTGTTTTGCAAGTGAGTGGAACCGGTCTGCACCGGTTTGACCTAATCACATTGCTTTTGCGCAAGTCAAAATAGTTCCACCTTTTTTTACTAATAAGTCATGTTAGAATGGGGATAAATCCATTCTGTTTTTTATTTTGGGGTTGTATGTATTGCATTCTTTACCCCTAAATAAACATTTCAAACCTCGCAAGCTGGGTTTGAAATTATATTTAGGGGTAAAGAATGCACGACATACAACCCCAAAATAAAAAACAGAATGAATTTATCCCCTAAGTAGCACGTTTTTTCAAAGATTTTCACTGAAAATTTTACGTTATTGCCAAATGTATCATATTGATAGTGTCAAAAATATCATAACACAAATCAATCATCCATGGTCAGAGGACAAAGTATAAAGATTAACACAAAATCCAGGGGCGGCCATTTTGTGTGAACACCTTTTAATTCATTTTGTGTAGGAAAAAAGAAATCGCTAGCTTAACTTTACATTATATATATGAATTATTACTGCTTCATTTAGTTTAAATACATTGTCTTTCAATTGGAACCATTGATTTTCATTTTCCTGACATAACCTTATATTCCCCCTAAAAACGTGCTACTGCCCCTTTAAGGAAGCTGCCACTATTATATCTGCTTAAATAGGCGAGACAGGCGAATGAAATCCTTTTAGCATATCTTACATGTATGACATCGTATCAATCTAAATAAATTTAGATCAACAGGTTTCATATTTGGTCATACTGTTGATCTGAGACTGGTAAGGCGGGTCATCCCACTGAACTCTGAAATCAACCGCTCGGCCAATCAGAAATATGCCCTTTGTCGGTGGAAGTTCAACAACTCAGCAGCACTTCTTTTGGTTATAATGTACAGCTGCATACCAAAAATCTGTTCACCTGCTTGTTATCTTAGTGCAAATATCATGTAATTTGGGTTTAGTTTTGACGTTCATAAAACAATCAATTGTCCATGTGTAAAATAACCATTCCCAAACCATATTTCGGGATTGTCTTGTCACTGGTGCTGAATGTCGATATTTGGCATTGCAAAATAGACAGATTGGGTCATTTTTGTGAAATTCGGATTTTCTTAAATTTCGATTAAAATCATCCATGTAAACTTTGTAGGGGAAAAATCAGCACAGTTACGTTGCCTTAGCGCAAAGGAACACGTAAGATTAAGATCTAAAGCTGTTAATCAATTATGAAGGAAAGAAAGAGCAAAATCGAAATCAGTGTTTTCAAAATGTTGACCCCTATTTTTCAATGACCTGCCAAATTTGTTACAGCTATCTGCTAGGTATGACATACGAATATGTCAACGGAAACTGAATCTTTACTTGCGCAGTGAAATTTCATCTTTATCGGTTTCCTTTTCACAATGATATGATGTCTCATAGACGTTACAAATTACATGATATTTGTACTAGAATACGAAGGTTAGTGAACAAACTTAAGATATGCAGCTGTATTTGATCATCAGAATATGTAAGTGAAAGTCGTCATCTACTAAGGGAACATTGTTGTAACATCAATACAACTACAAATTGCCTCATCTGACAAGGGTTGCAGCGATTAGGTAATTGTAAAAGTAGATGTTATAAAACAACCATTTCAAGATGTATTCATATATACATACAGAAACACAACCTGTAGACGATATACTATATGAATTTTATTTTATGTTCTTGTATTAATAGGGTACACTGGTGAAACATATAATTTGTTCCATCTGGGTTGTAATAATAGGATACACCGGTGGAACATGGTATTCCGACAAAGGAGGTTCCTCATCAGTAGTGTGTCTCCCTGAAGATCCGATTTATGCAGCTCATACCACGGGTCACCAAGTCCTATCAAGTAACATTTTTGGTTCTGAATATGAAACAAACTACAACGGAAATCCCTTTCAAAGTCTCTACCAAGATGATATCCCTTGTGTAGTCTGCGAGAGCTCCAGAAGTTCCAGTGTGATGATTCCAGGAAGGAATCAGTGTTACCCTGGATGGACTCTGGAGTACTGGGGTTATCTCATGGGTGGCGCTCCCGATCATGCTTCAGCTGAATATATCTGTGTTGATTCACAACCTGAAGCTGTTCCTGGAGGTCAAGCAGATGAAAACGGACAGGTTTTCTATGCAGTGGAGTCGAGATGTGGTTCTCTGCCTTGTCCACCCTATCACGATTACTGGGAACTGTCCTGTGTTGTCTGTTCAAATTAAATACTAAAACATGCTTAGAAATATCTGTTTATTTGTCAACCACACAAGCGTTCTAACTAGTGGAACCAAGTGTGAACTGGCATATGTTGTCTGTTCAAAACATTGAAGTAGGATTGACTAAACAGTATTTCGTGAAAATGAGCGCTAGTTTTAAATTACTTTTATAGATTAATTTATTTACTTTAAATATAAATGTTTTAAAAGTTTATCCAAATCGTATGTCTTGTAGACAGATCGACAATCGTGTTTATCTAACATCATAGACCTATAGTGTTTGACTGTTGAATGAAGGACTTTAACATGAAAATACATGTATAATCTTGAGGAAAGTATTGCAACACAGCCTTTCTTAATTTCTTCCGTCGTCTTTCAACAAATGTGATCATATTTCGGTCTCCAGTATGGATTCAGAGGTCTTCTGCAAAATGACAAAAAAACAGTTTTTAGTCTTCTTCGATGTTTTGCAGAAACCATTTCTGCTCATTAACATAACATCAAATACTGCTCTAGTTTCTTATTTCTGTGTCCTTAAAAGCCATAAAATGTCAACATTCATTGCTACTGACTGGACATTGCTATTTGCTAGAATACAAACGAGAGTGACACTAAAGTCGTTTGATTTGCAATTTCCTTGCTCATGGTACACACTCTGCGCAAAACGAACGCAGCCTGATGTCAATTGAAAGAATTCTCTTTTTAGAAATATACCTGATTAAAGAATTACACAAGAGCTTGCTTGGTCATAAAGATGATCATGCTAAACTAAACCATATGAACAAACAAACGGAAACAATGTCAAAGTAACAGTTAGCAACAATGCATGTCATTGCCCGATAAGGTCATGGTGAACAGGTGTTGATATTATAACATCTTCTTCTGCAAACTAGACATTGTTTGTCTATATTTATACCCTCTTCGTGATTGTTCTTATGTCATTCACACCTGTAGTCTGTGTTTATTGTCTTAGCAGAACAAAGATACATACAATAGGCTCGGTCCATGGCTGCATACCTTTAATTGCTTATGTAAACTCATACAGTCGAATTGATTTGCATGATAAGGTCATTGATGCATTATACAGCACAAGTTACAACTGTTTGGTCAACGTCACATTTATGTGTCCCTGAACCAGACGTACAGGCATTCTAATGAGAATTATTTAACATAAACTAAAGAAATCAATTCCAATTCAATTGTTTCTCATATCTTGCGTTAACTATAACATTTAACCATCAACTTGATTCAATGTGATTTGAGCACTCACATTTGTGTGTAGGAAGCACTTTAACCCATTCGTAGCGTTATCTAATTTTGTTCAAATTATTAATTCTAAGACGTTATGTGAGAGATAGAGGGAGAGAAAGAGAGAGGAGGAGGGAGAGGGAGAAAGAAATTGTTAAATAGAAAAAGTTTTAAAAAAAATTCAATTTGCAATCTTTGAAACATTCCCAACATACAATTGTGTAATAAATCGTAGCTTACAGCAAAAGGTTAAAATACTATCAATTCCAACAATTGAATTTGCAATTTGAAACATCCCTTAAAGAAAACTCTGGTGTCGTAACTTGTCCAGAAAATTGTTGATGAGTACATTAAGACGTGGGTAATTGTAGTGTAAAGTATAATGGTTGGCTCATGTCAACCTAAACACGTGATTGGACTTAACGAGGGTCAGAGTAGTTATGTAACAGCACAAAGGTAAGCAATTTGACTACAGACAGAAACCGTTCTATCTGTCTATCTGTCAGGCTGACAGGGAACTACACAGACAGAGACCAACATTGTCACTGAGACAGAATGATTATCCTTCGATTTTGTTTAAAGAAATGATGTCATTGCATGTCATAGTACCAACAAATTGAATCAATGTTTTTTGAGTACTCGCATTTGTGAGTAGTAGGATAACACCATAATATGATCTCAGTTCTTTTCTTAATTTAACAACGTATCCATACTATATAAAGTCGTGAAACAGGAAAAGGGTTCAAATAATATCAATTTCTGAAATGCGTTTTTGCAATCGTTAAGACATCCCCTTTAGGAATGTTTAGTGTTGTATCGTGATCAGACAATTGTTGAGAACATTAAGATGTCAGTAATTGTAGTGTAAATTATAATGGTTGGCTTGACTGTACACGGGATATGACTTAACGAGGCGCAGGGTAGTTATGTAATAGCACATAGGTAACCATTTGACTTCAGAGAGAACATTTTATCCATCTTTCGGTATTTCTATGTCTAGATGACCAAAACAACACTGACAGAGGCCGACAACGACACTGAGATTGAAACGAAAATCAAAAGAGACATCGGAAATGATATAAGATTTAAACTTGGATACTCACAAAGAAAAATAAACATAACAGATACTACACAGAAAGAGACCGTCACGAACATAGAGATAGAGTTGAACAAGAAAACAAACAAAAGACAATGAAGACGATACAAGCGATAAAAAGGAAAGAAATTGCAAAGAGAAACAATATGAAACATTAAATACAATATTCATGAACAAGCTGGATAACCCTGAGATGATATTGGTTTATGAAAGAGACGATGTGATTGGTCCGCTTGTGTTTAGGTTTTGTCTGTGCGAAATTGGTGTTGAACAAGCGCCTAGCTTGGGTGCTTTCAGACCGTTGTGGAGAGAAAACCCCTGATATATCTTTTTATTTTGTTTCCCTCGAAACATGGTCGCTTGTAATAAAACATCACTTTTATAATAATGGATAGCTTTTATATAGCGTCAAATCGCCACTATTTGGACTCAAATCGCTCCATGCTCCATAACCCTGGTCTAACCCTGGTTGACATATAGTCGGGACTCAAGAGTAACTTCCAACACAACTTTACCAGATACCCATTTGCAGAGCTGGATGAACAGAGGCTCATTTTGAATAAAGTCACTCGCCCAATGTAACTCACAAGTCTTCGACTCATGTCTCTGTGTGGGGCAGGGAATAACCCTTCAACTCTCAGTTCATTCAGCCTTGGGGTCACTTATCACTTGTACAATTCCAATTAGACTGTTAGGTCACAAATGTTATGACACATTTTATGACCTTTCAAGTCATTTTTGTTTTAACATTTTATGAGTATTGTTTACCTAGCCTCATGTGCATTCTGACATTAGCGTGACGCAAACAGTTACAACTATATGATACAAACTTGAGATCGTGTAAATACCCCATTATACTTAACTAAGTTTCAACACATAACGATTTTAGTTATAACTGCAACTTCAATGTTTGAAAACGAAAGTAAATCTCTGATAAAGTAACATTACTTTTTTGCCCTCGTTCCTTTCCCATAGGAATTCGTTGTTGTTTCAAAGGAGTTTTCTACTATAATTGTGACGGAATTGTGAATTACTGTTTTAGTTGTGGTAACGAAACCTATTTCTCTTGGGAACATTTTCTAAAAACATAAATGACGAAAAAAAATTATAACATGTATGCGATTAAATGAGAATATTTAATATATACACTGTCCCAAAGCGATCTATCACTGTTGCCAAATAATATGCACTGAAATATAGATTTTACAAAAATTAATAAATAATCATGATTATATCACAGAAGCGTTTTTAGATAGAGTCGAGATAATTCGGGATAATTTGTTTGAAATGTAAATGACGAAAAGATTGTATAAGATGTATGTGATTTAAATGATAATAAATAACATATACACTGTCCCAAATCGATGTTTCTAGCATCTTTTTAGTTGAAGTCCAGATACGTTTCCATTTCTCGTTTTTTTTAACATCCTAAGATTGAAGGTAAATAAGGTGTAATCTTATGTGTCGCAATCTAAGCCTTACTTTGAGATAAGACTATTGATTTCTCATGAAATATATAACATTGAATAAACAAACTAAAATAGCCTGTCACATATTTGATAGGTACATGTCGACTAGATATGAAGAAGAGAGTTTGTTGTTACAAATTGTAAATCCTGGGTATAAAGCAATGATAAATCATACTTATGTTGCTCAGTGACATGGAAATGTAGTCATTTTTCTGATGATATTTATCAATAATATTTTGTTAACAAACTAACTACAAACGACATATCATTTTATCAATATTAAAATCTGAAAATAAATCTTCACATTAATCATATGTGAGTTCATATTTCATTGGATATAAATGTACCATTCGGCTAGTTTTATGTGTTACAAAGTTTCGTTTTCCCGTGAAAACATGCACGTGTGTTACAAATGAATTTCGTAATGTTTTGGTTCTCATGGATATAACCTCTTTAAAACTTCTTAGTTAAACGTGTATAAATGACGTAGCTTGTGCGGCCACTTGTACAACAGTTTAAGTTACGAATTCCAAACAGTTTTTGAGAAATAAACGTGTAGATAAAAGTATAAGGAAAATCGTTTCTTGGAATTTCTGACTTTTCAAACCAAAACGGAAAATTGGTTTTAGCTCAATCCACATTAATGCCGATTCACGTATGTGAGTTCACTAACAAACAGTAGAAAGATTATAAAACGTAATTCATGTTTTCTAAAAACTATTTTAATAAATCTGTAGGTTCAAGTATCAACATCTGGCCTCAGCACTTTCAAAAGGATATCTATGAAAACATTATGTTATAGTGATTTCATCAACGCACAAATCTACAGTTAACATTGTTCAGATGATCTTGTCAGCAGGCAGCAATTATTTAAACGCCAAATTACGATTGTTGGTATATTTAAACTCCATTTTGGGTTTATTGAAAGGTATACTGGTCACATGACCTGCCGGTTCAATCCAATCAAAAACAAATCATATCGCTAAAATCCCCAGTCTAAAATGATGCTATAATCATCCTGTCTCAGGGTACGAACGTTACGCTAACTCCACTTATCTGTACCCTGGGCTCAGAAGCTAGATTCGACTTGGGATAGGGCCAATGAAATTATTTTCTGAATTGATGCTATTATTAGAGGATAAATTTTGGGGTTTCCTTAAAATTGATGTTTTTTTAAATTAAAGTATATAATGAATGTTTGATATCTATATAACCTTTATAATTAATATATTTATTGTGATTTGTGAATGTCATGTGAGTGATGTCAATGTGTGATTCATTCATATCATGTATTTATGATATTATGTTCAAGAAGTCTTAAATGCAAAACAAATACCCTTCTTTGGTATAAAAGTATTATGATATTATTATATTTTATTATTTTCGTAACCAAAAAAACGTTAGAGCGTATTGAAAATAACAAACAATAATACCAGAGGGTAATAATAATTCATATTGATAATCAAGGCCCAAAGTACCCGTAATGATTCAACTATAAAAACATAACTTAATGCTTTTGACTTCGCATGACTTGATAGCAAGTAACTGCTCCAAGAAACTGAATGAGAAATTAATTCCACCAAAAACCACAAACTGTTCCTTTAAAGGGACAGTGGCACGTTTTTATGGGGAATATATGGTGATGTCAGGAAAATGAAAAAAGGTGTTCAAATGAAAGATAATGTATCTAAACTAAAACAGGCAGTAGTTATTCAAATATATAACTTACAGTTTAACCATGCGATTCCTTTTTCTTATACAAAATGAATAAAAGGTGTTCACATAAAATGGCCGCCAATGGATTTTAGGTGAATCTCCATACTTTGTCCTCTGACTATGGATGATTGGTTTGTGTATTGAGATTTTTGACACTATCAAAATAATACATTTAGCATTAAGGTACAATTATCAGTGAAAATATAAAAAAAAAAAAATTTCAAAAAACGTGCTACTGCCCCTTTAAGAGGAAGAACTGAAACCTTTCTGATATTTACAACACTCGCTACTAAATCACCGTTATAAAGCGTTCTAAAACTTATCTATATAAGTGATTGCAATAGCGGGCCAATAAATCTTTGTTATCAGAACAATCTTCCAAAAAGGGTCATAGCCATTTGTATTTGTCCCCTCGCCGGTAATATCACTTGAAACCGTTTGGGTTAGAGCTGTGACCTTGTGACGAGTTGTGTCATGTGGAGTTTTAAAGAACGCTATCTCATACGATAATATCCACGCCAGTCTAAACTCCTGTTTTACTGTTTTTCGGGTCTTAAACCTTTCGAAGGGCATCGAAAATATATTTTGAATAACAACTTCTTGATTGTAACAAGTTGTTTTAGATATGATTGAGAACTATGACTTATGTGATATCTGGAGACAACAAAATAAATCTTTAAAACGCTTTACATGGTGGAAAAGAAACCCAAGGCAACAGGCTAGGTTAGACTTCTTTCTTGTATCTCAAGATATAGCAGATTTAACTTTAGAAAGTGATATTGTCTCAGGATATAAATCTGACCATTCAGCAATTACAATGTCAATTTCAAATTCTCTAGGTAAAGAAAAGGGCAAAGGCTATTGGAAATTCAACTCCTCTTTATTGCATAACACAGAATATGTTGAAAAGGTGAATATAATTTTGAAAGAAATGAAAGAAGAATACTTTGACAGAAACATTCACCATGACATAGAAAATATCAGTGACAATGAACTTGAATTAAGTATAAGTAACACTCTTTTCTTGGAAACATTTTTAATGAAGGTGAGAGGTGAATCTATATCTTTCTCTTCCTCTTTGAAGAAAAAACGGGATAAAAAATTGGAACAATTGGAAATAAATCTCAACATATTAGAAAATGAAATTCGAGAAAACTTCCAAAATATTAGGGAAGATAAATTAAAAGAACTTAAAAATCTCCAAGAAGAAATTGAAAAATTAAGGGGTGAAGAAATACGGGGAATTCAAGTAAGAAATAGAATAAAGTGGTATGAAGAAGGGGAAAAACCTACAAAATACTTTTGCCATTTGGAGAAAAGAAACTATACAAGTAAGTTAATTAATCAGTTAATTAACGACAAAGGAGAAGAAATAATAGATGGTAAACAGATTTTAGAAGAACAAAAACAATTTTACGAAAACTTGTATTCAAAAAATGAAAAAGTATTAGAAAAAGAAATTGAAGAATTCCTCTTGACCGTCTCTGTCCCTTCTTTACATGACAAACAAACTGAAAATTTGGAAACAGAAATAACAATAAATGAGATTTCAAAAGCTGTGAGAGAAATGAAAAATAACAAAAGCCCTGGTATAGATGGTTTTCCAATAGAATTTTTTAAGTTTTTTTGGAAAGAACTTAAAGTTTGGGTGTACAGATTTGTTAAAGAAAGTTTTGATAAAGAACAATTGAGTTTGAATATCAATAGAGGAATTATTACATGTCTACCCAAAGGGGACAAAGATAGAAAATATCTCAAAAACTGGAGACCAATAACTCTTTTGAATTGCCTATATAAAATAGTCAGTTCTTGTATAACAAGGAGAATAAAGACTGTTCTGAACCATCTGATACATGAAAACCAAACTGGCTTTATTCCGGGGAGATCTATGGCAGATAATATAAGATTGATGTATGACATTATCCTAGAAACAAAACTTAACAATAAAAAGGGTATGCTACTGTCAATAGACTTTGAAAAGGCCTTTGATTCTGTATCCAAAACATTTATCATAAAAGTCTTGGAAAGATTTGGCTTTGGACCTCATATGATAAAATGGGTACGCATTTTGATAAGTAATGCAACTTCTTGTGTCATCCAAAATGGTCATCTCTCTCCTTTCTTTGACAATGGCAGAGGATGTAGACAAGGGGATCCTATTTCACCATATCTGTTTCTCTTTGTTGCTGAAATATTAGCCAATATGATTAGAAATAATACTAAGATCAAGGGCATTTATCTGAATAAGACAGAGCATAAATTGGGACAATATGCTGATGATACGCAACTCTTTTTAGATGGCTCAGAAGAAAGCTTAAGAGCTGCCCTAGACACTTTGGAAATATTTTATAACTACTCAGGACTCAAAATGAACTCTGATAAAACTAAGGCAATATGGCTAGGATCAATGATTGGTAAGGATATCCAAATTTGTGATGATATTAGCTTTGACTGGGTTCAGGGTGATTTTGAAGTACTAGGCATTCAACTAAATGCAAGGCTAGAAAGACTATGGGTCATTAATACAAGAAAAAGACTAGAAAACATTAGAAGATTATTGGCAAATTGGCGTAAACGTCAATTGACATTGATTGGGAAAATAACAGTAATAAAAACTTTGGCTTTATCAACACTTGTACACATTTTTTCCGCCTAACCGCACCCCCCTAAAGAATTTATGGACGAATTAAATTCCATATTTTTTAGTTTTATTTGGAACTCTAAACCTGATAAAATAAAAAGGGTGAATATGATAAAAAATTACGACAAAGGTGGACTGAGAATGGTAGATATAAATTCATTTATTATTGCACTTAAGCTTAACATCCTTAGAAAAAGTAGAGATAAAAAGTTGTACAACAACTATTTTCCATTAAATCTTCTTTTTAAGTTGGGTGCCAACATTTCATCCTATGGTCTTTGTAAAACTAATAACCCTTATTGGCAAGATCTGATACACAATTGGAATAAATATTATCAGTCACATGTAACAGACACACGAGATATCAGTGCTATTTTGGCCGAACCAATCTGGTTTAACCACCAATGTATCGACTCAACCTTTATTTTCGAGGACTGGTTTCGAAAGGGAGTACATCACATTAAAGATTTATGCTGTGAGAAAGGCTTCCTCCCTTTCCTAGATTTGAAACAAAAATTTAACCTGAAGGGTACATATTTAGACTATTATCGTGTTGTCAAAAATCTTCCTAAACAATGGAAAAATGTGATAGATAATTCTAGTCCAATCTGTATGTATGATTTGCACATTAATACTTTTTTGATGGAATGGATGAAACCTACGAGTTCTAGGAAGATCTATGATAAGCTTGTGCAAAGTGACCAACTGCCCAATATTTGTAATAAATGGCAACAAATGTTTATTGCTGATCTTAACTGGGAAGAAATATTCAAACTTCCAAGACAATGTTGCAAGGATATTAAACTCCAAGACTTTCAATTTAAATTTTTACATCGTATTATATATACTAAACTTGAGCTGTCTAAAATGAAACTGATTGACAGTTGTATTTGTACTAGATGCAACAACGAAACTGAATCAATTGTACATGTATACTATGAATGTCCATTGGTTGCTTTATTTTGGTCTGAACTTGAACAGTTTCTTAAACTGCATCTGTGTTATGAAATTCATTTCAGTTTAGAATCCATTTTGTTTGGTATTCAGGAATCTGTAGATTTCAAGTTGTTGAATCATATTCTGTTAGCTGCAAAAAGATATATATATATAAGTTGTATTAGAAATGACCCTCTGTACTTTACTGCATTTATTGCATCTTTGAAAAGTATTTTTCAAGTGGAAAAATTTATCGCCAGAATGAAAAACCGGTCAGATCAGTTTTTGAGAAAATGGTTGCCATTGCAAAATGTATTAGCGGTAAATTGAATATTATTGTATATCCTTCCAAATTGAACAAAGCTGTTTCTACATGCAATTACTTCACTCTCTATGTTAACAAAAATCATGTCATGAATGTACCCTCTCATGTGAATAAAAAAAATAAAAAAAAACAAAAAACTTCTTGATTGTAAAAATTACTACGTTTCGGGGATCAAACTTACTTCTCATCCGGGGAAGTGAAGGCAATGAAAGAGTATGTTAAACTCCAAAAACGTCTAGCATTTCTATAAAACGTTTTTATACAGAAAATCTGTTTTCTTTGTTAATAGCTTTGATGATAATACATATGACATATGTCTAATTACTCAAACCGACTTGCATAGGGCGTAGAATGATAAACGAGGTATCAAGCGAAAACAAGTTTTGTATTATTATATTGGAGCACAGTCGTGTAGTGGTTAGCATGCTGGCCTCTCACTCCAGAGACTCAGGTTCGAATCCCGGTGGAGACAACAAACATATGTGACTTAGGTCTCATCCTGTGTTGTGTCTTGTGGCAAGGCACTTCATCCACAGTGCACTCGGCCCACCCAAATGTTACAATGGGTACCTGAAAACTGGATGTAGCGGTGATTAGCGCATAGTAGTAGCTTTAAAAGTACAATTCCGTCAGGGTAATGGTGTTGGTAGGGCAATGAGCAGGTATTGGAAATAGCAAGATATAGGTATCCTAATTATTATCATTATCATTATCATTTAGGAAATGGAAAAGCCTAGCTCAACTGAACATGGTACGTTCGATAAAAAGTCTCTTTTGAGGTTTGAAAAATGCCTGCCAAACGGTAGTATTTTTGTCACATCACTAGATCTTTATTTTTCGTAAGAAAATGTTGAACAGTGCCTTTAATAAAGATCCTCATGTCTTCAAATCAGCTCTCCCATTCCTTGTAAACGAAGTGTCTGACATCTAAACAAATAAGTCTCGCGAGGTCATAAACGTGTTACAAGGCACTACTGTAAGCAAATTACCTTGCTCCTGTCCCAAAATCAATTTGGATTAAATTGCAATATTTTTGTGTAAACTTTCTAATCTATTTCACATAAATACACACTGCTTTGGGTGACATTTCAATATTTTTCAGCTGATTATTGTCTTGACATGGATATTTTCGTTATAGAACGCGTGCTTAAAATGTGATCGTTTCTGTCGCTTAAGCGTTCTATGCGATCCTTGGTACTGTTTGTTATTTTCAATAAATATAGGTTGGAGGTTAAGATAAAATTGTTTGAAAGTGCTTACTAATGTAAAACACGATATGCGTTTAACCTGTTTATTGTCATTGTTAAAGGAAATCGTAATTTAAATTTTTAACTGGAAAAGCTTATGTAACATGGTTTGTGTTTGTTCAATGTAATACTTCTAATGCGTTAAACATGAGATATGTTTTTACTTATTTACGGTCATTGTGAGGAGAATAGGCTGTTTTGATTAGTAAAATTTATAATATTATGTAACATGGTTCGTGTTTACCTAATGTCTCAATTTACATTAGCAAAATGGTGCTGAATACGATGTATGTTTATGCACACTGGGGTAAATGATAAAATAAATCCTTTGTAATGTTATTTATATGAACATTGTGTTACGTATCACAGGGAAGCTGCTACTTTGGTTATTCTGAGGTCTTGTTATTTCATTGATAATTATAACGTTTATGTTAACGAAAATTAACTTTTCATATTGTGAAAAATGATAAAAAGGGATACTGTTTTCATTAGTGCTACATCATCAAAACGAATCAATTTCATTCAGGAAGATAAAAATAATAATAATTTACAATTGCTTTAAAATGCTTTTTATATGAGAACATCTATGCCTTTCTTAACTTATGCGGGATAATATTTTTTGAGGAAGTATAAAATTAAACTGTCCTCCTGTACAAGGTCATAACTTTAAATTTTCAAAACAAACACGATATTATGCTGTTAGTGAGTTTACGCACTATCTATTAAATGACCTGTGCTATTGTCAGTTATTTAACACCGCTTACCACATCAAACTCTCTGAACTATTGTATGTTTATGGAAACATTAACACTAAATAGTAGGTTGTTATTTTCAAGCAACAGCTACTAAACCCGATTTAATAGTAGCCCCTGTTGATTTGGCAAATTTTGGGCCTATAATGTCCAATCTCTTAGATCCCAAACTGCGAATTCACAGTTGATACGGATTAGGCTTATGCATTGTGTTATCGAAGTCAGAAGCGACCGGGCACAAACTTAGCATGCATGTTGACTTCATTACTTCCCGTATCTGTTGAAGATGTTTATATGAGCATAAAATCATGTACAGCATTACTCCCGACCCTCGCTGTTTTATCAGTCCCGACATTCCAATATTGAGCCAATACCTTAGTTGTAACAGGTTAATATAAAGCTCTTGCAAATGGCGGACCTACTGGGATGCTATTCGCTCTACAACTATTTACCTTTGATATCGGCCTTCAGTTGTTCAACTATTGTTCCGCGAACAATCGGAAGTTAATGTACCGTGGTGCTAATATTTTCCATACAACTTGTAATATGTATCTACAACATTGGGACCTCCCTCTTACAGACTTACCAGCTTTTCGACGCATTAGGGTCGGATTTTGGTGCATTTGATATTATTTTCCGTATAATTATTTTGAAAGTACTGTTAATCCGCCGGCCTCCACTATTGACCTCTGTTTACAGTAAGGAAATCCCCGTGAAGTGCTTGTTAATGCCGTTGAAATTAAATTTCGTAGTGATATATATGTAGCAAAGAAGCGCAATATTTTACGACCCTATAAATGTTGATTCAATTTGTTGACAATTTCATGGAACAAGTTCCATCTAAGCTTGTGATTCTTTTAGGCTTTGTAGAAAGATATCAGTATAGTCAAAGGATCGGTAATATGAAATAAAATTACTATAAAACAGCAATCGGAATTATTCATGCAAAAAATGAACACACCCTATCTTTTACCAAAAAAGCGATATTTTTTCTTTTCTTGTTTGAAATTGGCCACACTCAAAAGATACATGTTACAGAAACATATCATTGATTATCTTATCAATGAAACAACACGATCAGCTGATAGATTTTTCACCTTAGTCGTCAATTGATTAATGACAATATGGTTATTAAACGTTTACTTGAAAACCGCGAATCACTTATATTGGAATGAGTGCATATTTTCAATATTGGAAAGATTTCCCTTCGCTGTCAAATTGCTTTCCGAGTAATATTGTAACGAGGAGTTAAGGAATACTAGTTTGTCAATTCCATGACGACATTTATAAACTCCAACCATTTTATTCAATAAATATACCGTACTTACCTAATTGATATACACACAGTACTCATTAAATATTTTACTTTATCCTAAGCATTCATGTAACTCACTACTGTTAGCCCAACAATTATCAATATATGAAATATGTTTTTCATCAAGGTCCTGCCTAAATTGCAAGCATATAAATAATTCAGTGGAACATCATGAAGTTAAGTAAACATATATATATAAATACATGTTTATTCAATGTGACACGTAATTTCAGACCGTCAATTATCTTCATGATTTACACCCAAGGAACCCGTTATGGGATTCGAACCCGATAACCCGTCACCTTAGTCAATGATTTAACCCGTCCTTATCTAAACAGTCTCTATTCTGCTACCTAGCGCTTTTGTAAAGACTCAAAACGGCTCGATAAAAGCAAACGGCACTTTGAAAAATTTGGGACATAAACTTAACGCTAGTCTGAATGTTATCTTATCTTGACAAATTAACTAAGATAAGTTTATTATGAAGCCTCGGTGAATTGAGGGATTAGAGTGTTGAATAGTTGAGTTCGTTGAGGGTATTTTAAAGACGTAATGGTTAAGTCAATGCTTGACGCCCTTTTAGTTCATGATCAATAGCGAAGGTGCCTGTCGATAAGAAAATATAAATTAGTTGACAAGATTATGAAATTAATATAAACAAATGAATGAAGGGATGTGATGTTGGATGTCATGTGTTCCACTTATGTTACTTGTTTTTGTTGTTATGGAAAGTAGGTTACTGTTTTTTAAGTTGTGTTAATATCATTTATATATATGTATTTATGTAATCACATGTTCTGGATGCAATGAGAAATATATCGGAAAAACGGAACAAAAATTAAAGAGAAGAATGAATCTCCATCGATCTCACATAAACCAGCCCCGAAATCGAACTATTCCTCTTAGTGAGCATTTAGATAAATGTGGAAAGGGCAAGTTCAAAGTTTTCCCGATATATAAACTCAATTATCATAATGACAATGATTTAATTTTGAAAGAATCATATTTTATTCATAAATATGCGCCAAAATTGAATGGAAAAACATGATATTGTTTACATTATGATCACTTGTTGTCAAGCTTATTGTGACGTCATAGGTTCCTGTGTGACGTCATAATACTATGTACTGTGTGTCAGTTACTGAATTAAACGGCCTGATGAAGCAGGTACAGGATGTACCTGCTGAAAACGTTTGCCAAACTTAATTCAACTTCATCTTCTTCTTTTTAATATGTACTACCATAGAGTTTTAACATTCTTTGTGATATTTCTATATATATATATATATATATATATATAAGGGCGAGGGGAGCTTGAACTATTTTGAATTATTTATTAATTGCATTGTTGAACTATTTTGAATTATTTATTAATTGCATTGTTAGTCATCTAATAATCTATGCAATCTGTCAACTTCAGCTGTTAAGCAGGATTGATTGTCAACCATCATGAATTATCAATCATTATTAAATGTCAGTAATCATCTGCTGTCAATCATAATGGATTTACGACCATCATGAACTGTCAAACAACATGATATGTCAACCATGATTTGTCAAACATCATACAATGTTAGTCATCATCGGCTGTCAACCATCATGATTTGTCAACCATCATACAAAGTTAGTCATCATCGGCTGTCAATCATCATGATTTGTCAACCATCATACAATGTTAGTCATTATCGGCTGTCAACCATCATGACTTGTCAATCATCATACAATGTTAGTCATTATCGGCTGTCAACCATCATGACTTGTCAACCATCATACAATGTTAGTCATCATCGGCTGTCAACCATCATGAACTGTCAACCATCTTGGAGTGTCAGACAACATGAATTGTAGACCATCATGGATTGTCAATCATCATGGACTGTAATCATCAGCTGTCAAGCATCATTGATCGACAACTGTCATGAACTGTCAACAAGTATAAGTTGTCAGTTATCAATCAGTTTTACTCATCATGCAATGTCAGCTGAAAAGGAGCCTTGAATTTTCAACCATGGTAAAATATCAACAATTTTAGATTGAAAACCAATTGCTGAAGTCAATAATTGTCAACCATTATAAATGTAAACATGCAGAGACATTGCACTAGAGCAAGGTACACAATTACCATAGCATTGTGTTGGTCGTGACAGACTCTTGGTAACATTAGAAGTGCAACATAAACATTGAACAATTGATTGGGTAACATGAAGAACCACTATTTTGACAGTGATACAATGTATTTTTAAAAATTCTTGCAGAAATGGCGTTTTCCTCAAAACACAATACATGCACTCTGAGCATATAACCGTCTTCAGCAGACAAATGAGGCCTTTGACGTTACGATTAGTACTTTGTATAGGTCTGTGACAGAAGAGGAGTTATTGGAAAACATACTGTCATTATCTTCCCATGCACCGCTTGCCCTTACTATTATTTCCCAAGCCCCCTCTAGGCAAGAAGACCTGTTTTGGGTGTCTATATCATGTCAATAGCAGACACCGGCACGCAAGCCTTCAATGGCCAGGGATCAACTACGTGTCTATGGTAATCACTGACTTCTGCTGGACCGGTGTATAGGGAATCTGTTACCTGTAAAATAAGAACTAACGAACAAAGTGCTTGCCATGACATAATTGAACAAATAACTGCACGATTAACTGTTTTTGTTATTTACGATCAGCACATTTTGAATTATTTACTAATTAATGATGAAAACTGTCATACTATTTTCTTTCCCGAAATATATTAGAAATCTTTGTGGCGTTTTTCAATTAATTTACTACAATTTAACCTAGTTTTTTTATAGTATAATGCTTTCCATATAAGACAGATTCAGCTTTAGATGGTTTAACAATTGCATATCCGATAAAGTTACGATAAAAGATCAATATCAAAGAACAAATTTAAAATCAAATTGCTCCAAACCGCTGCTTAAACGATACAGAACCACCCCTCCATACATTAACAATCTTTGTAATTTTCTTGTATAAATGTACCAAATAAAACACAAATTTTACTGAATAATGTATGATTTTTTTTATTATCATAAGAAACAAGGTGATAAAATATTACGGTAGTCGAACTCACCATTCACCGGTATCTAATCCCCATATTGAAACATTGAGCTTGCAGTTCCCACGACAAGGAGTACATTGATAATCCCGACACTGGTGTAGTGTACTCCCATATACATGTGACTCTTCTCTTCCAGTTGGCCCACACTGCTAGTATTTCATAATCCAGTTAGAGAATACCACATATTACAATATCTAAACTGAGTTGACCTCTAAAGATATGAACTTCATAAGCGCCTCTGTTTGATCGGTATACATAATGGGTGAAGGGAATATATAGGTTCATGTGGAAAAATAAACACTTTGTTTACCAGAGGTTTTGACGGAGAGATTGTTTTTCAGGATTTAAATGTGCTTTGTTGCATTTAGTCAAATTATGTCCATCATTTGACTTTTTGGGTGCACAACGTGTTAAAGCTATAAATGATACATATAAAAATAATAAAATATAACCATAATACAAAACACTTTTTAATTTTGATTTAATCTGTATTTATTTCCATATGGTGCACGAAAGGGGATAGATAAACAGGGATACCCTGGATAGGATTTGTACAATATGATATGTTACATACAAGAAACAATTTATGTAAAGTTACAGGATATGTAAATCCAACAGTCAAGGCAATCTATGTACAATGCATTCAACAGAAAGCATGACATGTAATGTCAATCAGATTTAACGATCATATAACAGTCTATGGGAAATTATACCTACTACTTCGTCTACGATTTTGTGTGCTGCCTCTACTGTCCCTTCTTCTACAACTACACCTTATATCGAACCGCTTCTATTGCTACATCTACAGCTTTTACTGCAATTGCTACCACTGTTGATACTGCTACTTTTTGTACAGTATATTATTATCTCCTTTTCGTGTAGATGAAGGGAGGTACATGTAGAACAACTGCCTTTGCTATAACTACTGTTACTTCTACATATCATCCTTCTTATGCTTTTTCTATCTTCTACTACCTCTGATACACCATAAACCATAATTTCTGCTACTACTGCTACGACTAATACTGCTACTACTACTACTACTACTTCTTCTTCTTCTTCTTCTTCTACTAATACTACTACTACCACTACTACTACTACTACTACTACTATTATACTACTTCAGCTACTACTACCACTACTACTACTTCTTCTACTACTACTGATGTTGCTAATACTACTTCTACTTCTACTACTTCCTCTACTACTACTACTATTACTACTACTTCTTCTACTTCTACTACTACTACTACTACTACTACCACTACTACTATTACTACTGCTACTACTACTACTTCTTCTTCTTCTACTACTACTACTACTGCTACGACTTCTACTACTACTACTATTACTATTACTATTACTTCTTCTTCTTCTTCTACTTCTACTACTACTACCACTACTACTACTACTATTATACTACTTCTGCTACTACTACTACTACTACTACTACTACTACCACTACCACTACCACTACTACTACTACTACTACTACTACTACTACTACTTCTTCTACTACTACTACTTATTCTTCTACGTCTACTACTACTACTACTACCACTATTACTACCACTATTTCTACTTCTTCTTCTTCTACTACAACAACTACTACTACTACTACTACTTCTACTACTACTGCCAATACTACTTCTACTTATTTTACAAAAACAAAAATAACATCTACTACAACTACTACTACTACTACTACTACTACTACTACTAATAGTGATACTTCTACAACAATTACTACTACTACAACTAGACAATCTATACAAGCTTAACATGAGAGTTGATTTCTAAAGAGATAACAATTTTCTTATTACTCAAACAACTTCCATTACAACCGCACAAGGTTTTACTAGCAATGCTATTAATTCACAATCATATCATGAACTGATCGGTAATAGATCCATGGGAACCGCCGGCTTATAATTCTCACGTCGTGTCACAAACAAAATGAAATATATCCCTTGATAAAATAACGTTTTCACAAACAATGAATAAATCCCTAGTTGTAGATAACTTTAATCTATCTTTTCATGCCTCAACGAACCGATGGTATCTCTTTTAAACGATCCAAGATGTACAAAAACGTCCGAGCACTAAATGCCAAGATGTCACCACGTCCGATTTATTCCGAATGTAATCGGTGACCGAAGAAACTTCGGCACGGGATAAGTCCTCACCTGTTCAAAGATCAGATCAGGTTTTCCGAATGAAATGCCGGAATTGTTACTTCAAGAAATTCGAGGCAAATTGTTACTATTGGATTTGTTTTTGAGGATTATCCGGATCAAAGGATTTACAAAAAGGTTAATCCCAGGTGCAAGCTGATCTGCTAAACTGCCTGTGAAATCATCAGTACATGCCAGAAGATAGGAGTAAGATTCTCTACAGTTACAAGAAAGATGAATAAGAACGAACTTGTTATTTAGACACAATTACTTAGTAACCTCGCCTTTAACGAAGTTCATTAACACTGAATCATACATAAGACACGTACAAATATATGGGTTTGCTAAAGTTGGGTTTTGAATATTTAAAAAAGAAACTGATATTTAGTGAGACCAACTTATGACCGTTTCTCGGTTTATTACAACATTAGAAGAAAGCTTATGCATTATTTAAAAAGGTTTCCAAAAGTTTCAGAGTATAAAACGAGTTTTAAGGGAAGTGCTAATCGATCCATGTATCTCAGCAATTGATGACAAAATCGTGACAAAACTAATACAATAAAGTTCGTTAAGAACATACCGAGGGCATAAATTGAATCTGTTCATGGGAAAACCCTCAGTGTCATCAATAAACGTGCTGTATGGTTCCACCCAAACATCGCCCCTCCTTGAGGGTGACGCGGCCCCTCCATGACAATATCTACACAATGGGAGTGCCCCTCTCTCTCAGATAAGGGTTTCTTCAGAAAAGCTAAGCAGTACTTGTCGATAGGGGCAAACGTTTGTTGAAGCCCTTGTACTGTCAGTCAGTTATTCGATGTAAATCTAGACATTGATACACTTTTCGATCTATATGATTGCCTTTCGGTTATGATTTATCTGTACTGTATATAATTCAATAATAATGTGTTCTTAAATTGGTGAAGACTATTTCTATTTGCTTAAGTAATATTTTTGTTAATGTAAGAATTCTTTCAAATCATAATCTTGATAAATGTTTAGATGTCAACGATGACTCAATCTATAAAAGGAGATAACTACATTTGGATTTTTTTCAGGTTCCAGATCAAGTTTGTTCGATTTGGTTGGGTTTTTTTCACAATAAAATTGGCTTTTTGGGGGATTTTCAGGAAAATTAAATAAACCTCATGAACAACATGTTTTGTTGACATCCTAATACGTTTTTGCTGACACGCCAAAATGATTTTGTGATCATGTTGTTGACAAAAAATGCGAACAATAACAGAATACCAACACACTGTCATGTTGCACCATAATGACTTAACTCTTCAATGAATTCAACGTCGTTTAGTGAAAATATTACACGGTAGATCGTTTAGTAACCGTTATCATCATAGACCTGTGCCTATTATGCCTGCACATTCTTCACTCAAGGGTCGAGACCATCCTTGACAGAAAAACAAACTACTTCATGGTTTTGAAGGGGAGATCCGGGATTCGAACTCAGGATTTTGCTTTATAGAGGGATAAATAAGGTTAAGCAATTTGCGGGGTATTCATATTAGAGAAACTTCCTTGAGAGGCATTTAGAAGTTCGTTGAAGTTTTTATGGATAGGCAACTTCTTTATTGCATTTGAGAGAAATCTAAAAGTAATTGTACAATAGGGATACATTTATGGAATATAAACTATCTAAACATTTCATCTCAGGAATGAGGAAAATTGTTTAAGGGTCTAAACAAAAAGTTGTTTCGGTGAAATTAAGAAATTCTTACAAATATTGCTTGTTATTCAAAATCTATAGAGAAAACATGTAGCAATGGTTTTTGTAGAAGAGCAAGTCAAACGACCCTGTCGCGGTTGTGATTTCTTTTTAAATATCTGTAAGTATCACTTGAAAGAAAACTTCATGATATGTTAAAAGTATTTCATGTTTAACATTTTTTTCATTTCCTGAACAAGTACGGTATCAATTAGCAATCAAATCAGGTTCTAGAAACAACCTTTTAAGTCAGATTGAGCACAATATACTTAATTCTGAGGAAAATGTCACATTATTGCAAATTACAACTGCATAACTAAGAACATTTTAGATTCGAAAACCACCAAAAACCCGTACGAAGGCGTACTTTGACAAGTTGACAAGACGTGGCATATCCTGCTCTGCCAAACTAACACCTATCCATGTCACACAATTACTTACGTGATGTACATTACGATACACAATAACATGCATACAAAGCCTTTCCATAACATCCGGGTTGGTATTGTAACAAATAATAACATTAATATATGGACTGCAGGAGGTCTGCACATCTTTGTCAAGTCTGGAAGAGGAATACTACCCCCCCCCCCCCCCCCAAAAAAAAATTCATGTATTGCCTTTCACACAGTTTTGCAATACAACAGCATAATGATACCACTCTTCATGAATAACAAAAAAATGTTTTGTATGTTGACATTCTATTACTGTTTTTTTATGTTCGTTGGTCTTCCACTTGTTTGTTTATATGGTAATAACTCGTTAATGATAATTTATGATTTGAAATTTACTAATAACAGAATATATGTTCTATTTGGTAGCCAGATTTCACATTTGAATATCACATAGAGTCATCTTTCTTTGTTACATTGAATTGCAATAAGTGAAATCAATCATGTTAACTGGCCGACAAAGGCAATTCTTAAATAGTCCACCCTATTTATCATAAAATCTAAGATAACGTTGAAAATAGAACTTAAAATTAATATTTCGAAAAGTTTTCAGTCAGAACTGTTGTACTATATGTATTTATTCTACTAACGTATCACAAGCTTCGTTCTTCTATTTCACACGCCCTTCCTTCTTCAAGTTTGTCCCATTGTCTGTCACAACAAGTGAGTATATTTGCTAAGTAAATTATCAATATCAAAGATGAATCACTTCGTCAAGTGCAAACACAACTTTTGACTTATATCCTACTATACCGTCAATATTATTCGGCAAAAAATCCTAGCATTCAACTCCTACATGACAAGTGTTTATTTTGTACGTGACTGGTACAAGACAAGGCGGTTTATTGGGTCCATGTATTTAACTCCTTATCGCGGTGTATTCGGCTTCATGCAACGACTCTGTGTGTGTTGGAGGACAATTCTTTTTCTAAAGAATCCTTTTTTTGTGGATATATTAAGAGATTTGATACATTGAAGACTATTCGTTTCATTGTTATAGAAACAAATCGTCCTCTCGTTAGTCGTTAGGAGAAATCACTTATCAAATACCACAAAGGGGCCGCTGTTTTCCATAATAAATTTATGAGTAAGTTTAACATTTTTTCCCCGGTTATAGTCGGTTACGACATAAAGTTTGATGAGCTCAAAAAATCTTTTTTTTTTGTATGGTTTTAATAAAGCTGATGTTGACAAGTAGTTATACGTTTGTTATATAGATTATGTACTTATCGTAATATTTAATCATTTGATTTTATATTTAGGTATTATAAAAAATATATTTTAGAAATCACAAATATGTATTACCGATTTTCTGCAAGCACGTTTTAAGCCTTTTAAATATTTGTTCATCCAGATTAGTTTATTTCAAACGTATACAAATTCGCGTAATTGATTTGATTATCAGATCATCATCTGAAGTAATATTTATATATTTCTATATAAGTATATATTTCTGTTAACAGAATAAGAAAAACTGTCTTGTAAAGAGGTGGTATTTGAAAAACTACATTTCCACGAATGCCTTTAACCTTTGAAGATATCAACAAAAATCGCATTATTTCATTTAATGAAAAAATGTAATGTTTAACAAGGAGTAAAATGTATATAAGTGAGATCAAAATCTCAGCAAATATTTGGACACACTTGCTACATGAACTTTGTGTACTACCCAGAAACACTTAAACACGTATATGTCAATAGAAAGAGAACCACGCGTTCAGGACAAAAGTCAATGCACCCGATTCTGAATTTCATAAAAATTATTATTTGTAAATACGCTCTGACGACATTTGGTAACTGTCTGCTTCCTTTACTACCATCGGGTCCACGCACCGTAGTATCTGTCAACAAATTAATGTTATTAGAAAAGTACAAATATGACAAAGGTATACTCAACAAGAGTAAGTCTGCCCGCATCCCAGTTGACCAAGTAAACTCATGGCGCGTGCTCTTTAATCATATTCAACACCAATACTATTCATTTTGTCAAATTCAACACCAATACTATTCATTTTAACATCTGAAATGACTTCTTGATAAAAGCACTTGGCGTCAAATCGTCAATTATATTAATATATAGCTTAATTACCACTCCTTAAATATAGTGTAGTCAAAAGAGGCACAATTAGCCTATATTGAGGAAGATGACACGACACGGTTTGCAATATGACCACGGCAGCGAGTCTAAGCTAACTCACTCAAGGGCTTGAATCAATGGTAGTCCAAACATCTATTATGAAGGACAGCAAGCGTGTACTCGACTTTCGTCTTCTATTATGTACCTTAAAGTCACGTCCATTATGGCAAATATTTAACAGTGTTTGCAAGCTTGAGGGAAACACGACACGATTGTAGATTGTATATGAAGAAACTGATAACTGTAATGGGGCGTTTGTAGTGCTATTTGCTTTCTAGAGGTAAAGATTAGCGAAGTTTTGTGCCTCAATATTCTCCTTTTATAGGCGGCTCGGACACCAATATCACCTCTTGGTTTAAATACATGTGAGCACGTTCGTCCCATCAGTCGTGAATTACTGTTATTATGATATGAAACGTGATTGATGAACGTGTTTAGTTTGGGTGAGGCAAGGACCTGTGCTATGACCCTTGCTTTTTACCTTACACGATTTTGACTTCATTAGATGAGCTACTTTGTAGCACTGATGTGTCCTGGATTTACATAAGTAACAGGGAAAGAAAATATCTAATAGATTGCAGACAAAACAATTCTACAAGAAAACAAAAAAAAGCTCAAGACACACTACTCTAATATATATTACAACTTGTTTGTTATTTTTGTCTTTTTAAAGTGAATATAAACATCATGTTTTCTGTTGGATATCAAATATCAAAAAGTGTCAATCGAATTCTGATCTACATCAAATTAGAACCAATGACTTTGTGTGGTTGTTGTGGCAATATCATGCAACTCGACACTATGAGCTGAGGTACATTAACAAAATAACAATATTCATATTGATTCCTCCGAGGTTATACCTTTAATTGGATGAATAGTCAAGACGACATTTCACAACCAAAAAAAAGTTTTAAAAACTTTCGATTGAAATCTCTGATATACTTACATGCACAGACCGACAAGACAAACAAAGTTCCCCTCGCGCAGGTACAAGGGTCAATATTTAGATTGCTTTTGCTCTGCCTTTAATAGAAGTTGTAAATCATGTTTCTAGAGATTGTCTGACACATACTGTCTGAGAAAGAATTCGTGCTTCAATATCTGTCGCTTATAAGTCATATTGTAGAAACCAGGACGTTCAATGACACTTGTGATACATCTTAAAGGGGCAGTAGCACGTTTTTAGGGGGAATATTAGGTGATGTCACGAAAATGAAAATAAATGGTTCCAATTGAAAGGCAATGTATTCAAACTAAATGAAGCAGTAATATTTCAAATATATAATGTAAAGTTTAGCCATGTGATTCCCTTTTCTTACACAAAATGAATTAAAGGTGTTAAAACAAAATGGCCGCCAATGGATTTTACTTGAATCTTCATACTTTGTTCCCTGACTATGGATTATTGGCTTGTGTAATGAGATTTTTGACACTGTCAAAATAATACATTTAACATTTACTTACAATTATCAGTGAAAATTTTAAAATATAAAATTATCAAAAAACGTGCTACTGCCCCTTTAAAGCCCCATCGTCATACTTGCATGCGGTTCGTGGTGACATTTAGCTATTGAGAAAAGAGATACATAACTCGGTAGAAAAATCTTTTGTAGAAAGTTTGATATCATATTTACATGTTTTAATCAACAATAAAATACTTTATTCCACGTCCAAAGTACAGTAACCCCTGCAATAGTGCCATAGTTTTTAACAAGCCCGCTTTCAATGACATCATCAATATGTGTGTAGGTTTTACAGCGCGTTTCAGTTACCGCAATTGCGTCCGATGGGTATCAACTTGATCGGCAACTAGTGCCTGATTCGGAAAAAAAATAGTCATGCGCAACAAAGACGGCTTTCAAGTGTACATTTAGGAACCGGAAATAGTGAGATGGCCACCCTTGATTCGCCTTCATGTCGACATGCCGGGACTTATGTTTCGGTCATTTTGGTAAACTGTCTCCTATTTAATGAATGTTGGTCCAATATCCTGATGGTTGGTCGCACAATATTGCTAAAAATACCATTCATACAGCAAACATATTTTTTTTAATATTGCAATTTCAATACGGGTCTTTGAGGTTGTCGATTTTGCAAAGCAATGGTGACTGAGGATTTAATTTGTTTTGGAATTATCAGTGCTAACGATAAGTACCTGATGCTGAATGTGTTAGTTATTTTGTTATTGATTCAAAATCAAGTTTCATTTTTTCTATCACAATAAGTGTTACTTTATAATACCAAATATAAAACTATTGTTTTTCTTATGTTATGATAGATTAGATTTATTATGGTTCAAAGTAAATCAAGGAAGATATGTTCGGAACAGGAGAGGGGAAACTGGACGAGATTATCTTTAGCTTATTATCTAATTATGTAGTGGCGACGACTTAATATCTTGTGGTCACGAAGTTATATTGTCTCATCCAATGTGCCTTCAAGGTTCAATGTTTGCATCAGCATCCGGACTACATATTTCGTCAAGTGAAAATAATGTCATGGATTCAATTATCTTATCAGAAAGTTTTCATACAACGATGGTGCTTTTCAATTTGTTCATACCTTAAAACTATCAACAATCACCCGTTAATATTTCGTTAAACAGAGTTACCGTCGTACAGAACGAATATATTTGTAGTTGGATGAGGAAGGCGATAGCTTGTCCAGAAGTTTCAAAATTCAACGTTGAACTCAACACGTGTGGGAAAAAAACTTAAAAGAATCTAAACTTAGACATCAACTCACTTTTGTAAATCCAATAACCCACCTGCATGCGGAAGGTGATATTGAGTTTTGTCTGCCTTCATTGCTAAGTGCTTGAAATGCAAACAAAATAAATTTGTCTTTTTGACAAACTTGACATTCTGTGTCTCGAATACCATCCATGATTTAGTAGATGACGTCTTCTAATAGTCAGTTAGATATCCCAGCCATGAGTCACCAACCATTCGCATTCTGATAGACGAAATGGATTCTTTGATGTGAACACTTTTTAAATATCGCTCATGATTATTTACAATACAACTATGAGCAATGGGAAAAAATATATCATTTTAGCACTGCCAAAATGAAATTCTCATACACTTGTAAGTGTGAATGTCACAAAAAATCTTAAATTGGTAAATTCATATCTTCTTATGTATCCTTTGTATTTAATCATATATTCAAGTAGTGACAAATCGTTTGTAAAATGTTTCTTATGGCAAGCTAACTACCTAATCGGGTTTGAATAGATACTTTTTTTGTGCTCAAAACCATTTAAAATGAGTGTGCTTGTCAAAAATGTATTTTTCTTGGTATAATTCGCACTTAAGTAATTCAACGATATTTGTTCATATTTTTCTAATACATTTTACATGCTCTTCTCACATAATACGACAACAATTAACTGTCATCAAAATTACATGACTATTTACACCCAATCAAGTGTAAACCACCTATTTTTTACATGCAAAAATGGCCTGATAAGAAAGAAAGAACTGTTTTAAACATTTAGTTGTATTTCATGTCATGATAAGCATCTATCTGTTTCACTACCATCAGATATTGGATTTATACAATCGCGGTATTATCAATGCTGAAAAATGATTGTAATATGTTTTTGATCGCTTATTTTCTTTTGGTAGGCACCACAGACATCCAACAGAACTGTATTCATTTTCTTCATTAAAAACATAGTTATCAAATCGATCAGACATGGTATACAAAATTTACAATGGTGGATACAAATTATGTGAAAAGACTGTGGCATGATGACCAGAAGGAGATAAATTTCTCGTATCTACAATCAGTGTAGAGACACTCCTTACTGACAATGTAGGTATCTTGTAAAATTGATTTAATGCAGTTAATATGTGGTTTTTCCGTCTGACATTTACAGATATAAATATAATGTTAAAGGGGCAGTAGCACGTTTTTTGGGGGAATATAAGGTGATGTCAGGAAATGAAAATTAATGGTTCAAATTGAACCACAATGTATTTTAACTTTATGGAGCAGTAATAATCCAAATATATAATGTAAAGTTTAGCCATGCAATTCCTTTTTCTTACACAAAATGAATCAAAGGTGTTCACAAAAAATGGCCGCAAATGAATTTATGTGAATCTTCATACTTTGTCCTCTGACTATGGATGATTGGTTTGTGTAATGAGATTTTTGACACTGTTAAAATAATACATTTAACATTAACTTACAATAATCAGTGAAAATTTTAAAATATGAAATTATCAAAAAAAACGTGCTACTGCCCCTTTAAGTTACAGTAAAATCAAATTTAATACATCATTTCTCTTTTCTTTGTATCCATTGAACATATGGTGGTTGATATGTAGGTAACTTGTTTTTGTCAAGTGAACTTATTATTCGTTTAGTAGCTACATTTCAACCAACCTCACTGGCTACAGCCGTGAACATTCGAAATATTGAACTCTGGAAAACGTCGTTTCAGTAAAATGTTTATGTGACAGTACGATCAAGCTATTTTTGAAACTTATTTTAATATACTTTAAATTTCTCTTTGAAAACATAATTATTTTTACATGGATTGCATTTATTTAATAATTACATATTCACAAACTATCAATTAGCATGTCTTCGGTGAAACATAGTAAAATTAAAACATAATACTTTAGTACACTTGAAAATTGTAAATTTGCATGTAAAAGAAATATTTCAGACACACATTCGAAATATTGAACTCTGGAAAACGCCGTTTCAGTAAAATGTGCCCTTTGTCAAGAATCATTAATAACTTACAGTTATGATAACTCTAAACAAATATCAGTCTTGAATTAACGGATAGAACCGTAAAGAAACGAATTAGCAATCCACAAAAATATGGTCAAAACTTTTGTGTGAATAATTGTTGATAACAGGCTAAAATTGTAAAAAATTTTTTGCTTTTTCGGGCATGATAAAATATGTTTGATCTGTGATCTTCGGGTGAATTAGTAACAGGCAAGGCGTCGAACGGGAGAATGATTGACTTAGTCAAATACTTTTCTATATCTTGTTGTTTTTAAAATAAGGGGTGCACAACATTTGATTAGGAGTATATAACCATGCATTTGTAAATTTTAAAGGGGCAGTAGCACGTTTTTTGATAATTTTATATTCTAAATATTTCACTGATAATTGCAAGTTATAGCCAATCATCCATAGTCAGAGGACAAAGTGTGAAGACTAACATAAAATCCATTGGCGGCCATTTTATGTGAACTCCTTTAATTCATTTTGTGTAAGAAAAAGCAATAATTGCATGGCTAAACATTACGTTATATATTTGAATTATTACTGCTCAATTTACTTTAAATACATTGTCTTTCAATTAGAACCATTTATTTTCATTTTCCTGACATCACCTTATATTCCCCCTAAAAACGTGCTACTACCCCTTTAAATCATGTTCTAGATCTTAGGTATTTTGATAAATCAACGTATTTGTTTATTCTAATTCCTAATCTTCCTAAATAAAGATGATTTTATGGACGATCTCTTGTCTTTTATTCCCCTGCTCTTGTATTTAATTTGGACACAAATAAATATAAACGGGAAAAAGATTTGATATAAAGGTGCAAATATTTACACGACTCTTATAAACAAACAAAGATATCGTCAGGTGTTTGTTTTGATATTGACAAAACGTTTATCAGGAATATATTGTCAATATAATAATTGTGACGTCATTGGATGTACACAAACTTTGTTTTACAACAGGAGAGAAAGTCAACCAGTGTTAGTGTTTGCAGAAACGAATTTGACCCAGACAGGAAAAGCGTTGTTGACAAAAAACTTGTGGACGTTATTTTGAAGACCTGAACATGTCTACGTTGAAGATGAGTTAATATAGAGCTGTTGAAAGAGGACCTGGAGAAGGAGCAAACAAGACAAGACCATGAATATAAATACAGATATAGACAAGTGGGTGAGTGAGCTGGGGTTTAACGTGTTGTAAGCAATTTCAGCCATTTAACACGTGGATGGAGCCATCAAAAAGAGAGAAGAGAGATCAGGGAGAAAGGGATCGAAAGGATGAGGGGAAACAGAAGAAAAATACAGAGTGAGCATTCTCTCCCAACATAGGCAGATTAATTCATGTTGATACAGCCTCTGTTCAATTACGCCAAAATCCTTGGGTTCCGGCAGTTTCCCTAGGCGGAAAACAATTTCACCACAATCTGTTTGAATTTGTTCAGCAAATGACAACGCTTCTCGCATGGAAAGGGTGGTTCGTATCACAATGCTTTTGTCATGATATAGTAGCCAAAATGATGATTTAGAACATCGTCGCTGATTGAACAATTAACTTTGATTGCCACCAATCAGGCATCTCCCATTTTATCCCACAACGGCGGCGTAATAGAACAGAGGCTGTTTCAACATTTCATGACTTGATCTGCCTCTGTAGGGAGAGAATGTACAGTGAGATGTTGAAAGCAGGTTTTTGAACCACTCACACTTGTTCTACCCGTCAACCTGTCCAGCCTTGTGACCCTACCAGCTGGTATAACTCTCAAGGTCGCCGAATCACAAAAACCACCACACCACGGTAAGGTATTGAGTCTAGTCAAAATAGAGACACTGTATACATAGTAATATAAAAAGTAAAGAGAATATAAAGGCTAAAACACTGTAGTTCGACCAAAGACAAAGAAAGAAAGAGCTAAATTTAAAATGCTCAAAAGGTCAATATTTGTTTTTCAAAATGTCTTTGCCTTTATCTGCCAAGTCAAAATTAAAATTACAAATACTTGAAAGGGATTGTCAGACCAAAATTCTAAGAATTGTTTGCAATGACACCATATACCTACTTATGACAAGGCAGAACCTAGTTCTCTCACCCCGGTTATTATTTAGTCAGGGTATCAGCCCTCTGTCACAGTGAGTCATTCAAACTTAAGGGCTTTCATAAGTACCGTTAGATTTGAGTGCACGAATCTGTAAAGGTGTGCATGACTTTTACTGGTATAAGTTTCAACATGTGACTCATAAGATAAAGCCGTTTATAATAAGTAGTTTATGTGACAGTACGATCAAGCTATTTTTGAAACTTATTTTAATATACTTTTAATCTCTCTTTAAAAACATAATAATTTTCACATGGATTGCATTTGATAAAAAAAAGTTTCGTATTTTTTAGTTTCCATTTAGTTAATAATTACATATTCACAAACTATTATTTAGCATGTCTTCGGTGAAACATGATAAAATTAAAACATAATACTTTAGTACACTTGAAATTGTAAATTTACATGTAAAAGAAATATTTCAGACACTCGTATTAGACATTATGTTTTAAAAACTATAGGTGCCGGTATACCCCGTTTTATAAAAAGGGAAAGATCACATGTTTAAAAGGGTAAACCCTCTGTCCTCTTCTAAATGGTGACTTCTTTTGAGTGAGTGAGTAGGGTTCAACATGCTGCAATCAAAAAGTTTTTAAAAGTGACCAAAAAGAAGGGAGAACAAGAAGAGAGACCAAGTTGGATAACAACATAATATTGAACGTTTTTGTTTGGACTCAACTTTGGTCGGTTTGAACATATTTCATAACGAATAAGATTTGGGACAAGTTCTCCAACATCCACGTGTTAAATAGCTGAAAAATTGCTGACAACACGTTAAACCCCACTCCAGCTTAGGATACCCTCTTCTTGATTTTGACAGAGCATGTTTGCACCTGGTATGACCATCCAGCATCATCTCCGTTTAAAATTTCTATGCCCACCACTAGAAATGTATGACAATTTAAACATTCTGGAGGTGTGTATAATGGACGGTCAAACTCAATTGTCTTTTGTAAACAAAGTGGATAATGAAATAAATTTACAAAATGTGTCATTTTCGCTAAATTTCGAATTCTGCAAATAATCGATGTCTAATACGCACGCATGTTTTCAAACTTGTTTATTTCCTAGGATACTATCTAAACCAATTAACAATGGGTTTTGAATTCAAATATAATAAATGTTGGATAAAAATTATATGCCTCAGGAATAAAGGTTGAGTATTCATGAGAGGTTTCTTACCCAATTGTTATAAAGTATTAATATTTGTATTTGGCATGTTAATGTATATGCCTTAAGGTAAAACAGATATTTAGACTATAATCGTAGATTGTCAATGTCCATTATTTTCAATATATCTGTTGCGTAGCTTGAATGTTAATGTCAGGATAAATACATTTTTCTTAATAAAACCAAGAAAAGGAACAAGTGCGTTCTTAATTTATCTAGAGATGATATGATTGAGATGTTGATATGTATCGTAGATTATTTTCCGTTTTTTGCATTTAACTAAGGGACAGACAATTGAATTTACGAATGCGTTTAGTAACTGGAAATAAAAGCATGTTGGCGAAAAACGATTGCATGGCTTCCGTTTTGCTTTCTTACAGCAGAACATGCCAGACAAAAACAGCTGTGCTGCGCATATTTGTATTTCACTTCACATATGTTTTGACACTTGTGCACTGGCGAGTTACATTAAAAAGTATCAAAGCAAACAACATTAACACTTCACCCCATATCTAATTCACACGACAAATTGCGCATAAAAAATCAAAACCACATATTTAGTAGCATATTTTTCTGCTCTAAACTCTATCGTATTTGTATCGCATTTAATAGATTAACAATCAATCACTCCCCGACGTCAATCATGCTTTCAATTGCTAGTGAAATGCACAAGGGTCCTACATTCCTGCACGTGAAATTAATGTAGAACGTGGGAGACGTCAATCACGTGAAATACACAACAATCCGATAAAGGATCGCGGCATTTCATTGTACGGGTGGAAATCTTTTGAGACCGCGCTTGGAATAAATTATACCCAAATCGATTTCTTTTGGCTAGAGATGGTCTGGTTTGATTGTAATGTATGGGAAACGCTTAACTAGTAGGTTATTCTCAGTTCGTGATCCATCTAATACGCATTTCAATTCTGAAAGAGATAGTTTTGTCAAGCGACTGATTGATCAAAACATGTTATAGAGTTTGGCATTTTATCATATATCAATACCGATGAAATAATTCATGCTTCACATTTAACTGTTATCGGTAAAGGATTCCAATATTTTGTGACTTGGGTGTAGTAGTAAATTGAAGATTAAACTATTTTTAAGTGTAGATATTAACGAATGTAAATAAGTAATTATGTAAGTAAATTAGCGTCAAATAAATATATCTAAATACCATATATTTATATGATGCATCACATAATTGATATCTGATATGAAAGTTATATCTGCTAAAGTGATTATGATTCTTTTATCAACATAATTGAATACAATGCACGCATAACAAGATATTAAAATATATTTTTTAAAAACGATAGAATGTTTAAGGGTCAGTTTAAATTACAAACGATCCCGAAACCCTTCAGTTCAAGGGGCAGGGTCCCTCGAAAGGGGGACAAGCGTCTTTTTGCCCCCAACCCTTATCTCTTCTCGGTTGACCCCAAATAACCCAGGGGGTAAATAGGCCTATAAATTCCTCCGCTGTTTTGTACTTGTATGAGGTTCTATAGTCGCGTGAAGTACCCATATCTCTGCTTGTACAATTAGATTTGCATTGCTTTAGAGAGATATAATCTTGTACAGGTTAGAACAGGGAATATTTACTTCTCGGCTACGATTGCTGAATTGCCAAGTGTTGCATACAACGTGTGGTGACGTGTTGTTGTGAAGACTGAACGATATACTTTTTGTTGAACGATTTGCGGGTAGTTGAATGAAAACGTCAAATCTTTAGATCAATGTTGTTAACAATTGATTTGGTTGTTATATTTTAGGATTTTTCATATGTTTTAGTGGTGAAATTGGTATGGTAGTAAATTACCTTGTTCAAATAACATCGGTTTAAAAATATTAACTTCTTCGAATCCTTGGGGCTATGATGTGATTTTCATTATTCACGGTAAATATTTCAAATTGTCAATTATTATGAAAATTCATGTAATTTATTCAACTAGCTTTTTTTCTAGTATTGGTTTGGATTTTGATTGGAACCTCACACAACCACGATGACACAACCTTCTTTTAGCCGAACACATACTAAAAACTTATGCTTTTAATCCATTCAAATTCGGTTTGCTTATTGTTACTATCAGAGAATCGAATTTTAGGTATGATTGAAAATTAGAATAATGTTTCTGACTGACAGACACAAGTAATGCGGTGACGCGGATTTCTTTTGATTACAACAATAGAAAAACAATAGTAAGGACAAAAGGATAAAAATTAGTTTTGCATCATTTTGTTCCCGCAAAAAAAGCAAGCAACAGCAAGGAGATGCAGTTTAAAAGTCGATGTGTCATTTTTTGTCTATTACAACTGACGCCGAATGAAACAAGAAAGAAATTGCCTTAATGTAGGTATAATTCCTACAAGAGAAACCTTCTATCTTCAGAATCGCAGTTTTACAATGACATGAAGGGTTTGCAGAGAAAACAAGCTCTTACTATTAGACTGGTCAGTTTCTGGTAACAATCATCTAACACAAAATTAGACATCTGAAAAAACATCAACAGATATAATAACACATCGACTTCAAAGAACCAATTTTGGTATTGTATGTCGTTCTCACAAGCACGTTCACAAAATACCAATAGTATAATGTAAACAAGATTTAAGTGTTTATTTTGACACGAAAACCACTTGACCACCATCTCTGTCTCTTTGACCAGTCTACGATTTTGTCCTTACATTGATTATAAACTCAGAATATCGTTAAACGTTAAATATTGTCGTTTCACCATGTTTGCAGGCCGGTTGAAGTGTTTGCACGCTTTGTAGAATATTTGCATACGTTCTTTACTTTTAGTGTACATCTTAGATACGCTGAAGTACAACGCATGCTAGCTCGCATATTGATAAATGAATGATATACAATGTTATTGATATATCCACTCAAAACATAGAGACTATTTCATTGTTTTGCCGAATATCACTTCTATCTTATCGAGTGGAGTGAGTAAGTGAAAATGACACTTTTTCACTTCACGAGAAAATATGTTTTTCTACTGTTTTTCTTAAAATATGGATTTCATTTTCACTGTATAACCCTATAATTATTCATTGCTTATCATATAATACAATATGTTTTATATATTGCACTCAGCGGCAAAGGAATCGATGGCAATTTTCTAAGAGGGTATGATATCATCTGTTCAAACACCCTTACACATTTTGTTCAAAGTGGTCTTTGGCAAGAATGTTTAGAATTGAAAAAAACAATTGTGAAATGTTTTTTAAAAATAAGATATTATCAATGTTTTTAATGTGGAAATAAATTTGAAAACAAGCAAACAAAACCAGTTCTATCCTATTTCGTCTAGTTTAGATATTTTTTAAAGCGTAATTTTCTTAAACCTGACCAAATTGTTCTATAATTTGCTTGGGGACCTGGGCTCCGCTGTTTTCATGGAATTGACAGTTACCCGGACAGTACCTTACGCGTATTACCAATCCTTGATAAAAGTAAGTATGAATGCTAAGTACTGTTATTCGACCTCCAATGGTCTCTGCATAGTTCTCAGAACACGATTTACCTTTGCACATTAGGTGAGCATTAATAAGTTATTGTTAAGCATACTTTTGTTTCTTCAGCTGATCGGATGGCAACGTCGCCCGTCATGGTATATTTGATTTTATCAATTAAACACTGAGCTACCTGAGAGCCCATTCATGTCAAGACTTTCCTTGGTTATTTGTTGCAACAAGATTCATCAGCCTTCCATATACGGAAATTCCCGATGAGAAAGTTCTAAGGGTGGTCATGACAAGTTAGGAGATGACAGTGGATGTGATTGTTATGGAAGATGGAAATACAATCCTCGTATATATAGTGTCACGCACACAATGGAACATGATAAATAACTTGAATGCAGTGTGGTAAACATGCATGAAATTGACAACTGTCAACGATGTATTGACTTCAAAACAATACTCCTTGGCTATGAGAGACATTTGTTACAAATGATACTCAATTATAACCACAATTGTACAGGGAATTGTCAATTCCAAACTTTGATCTGCCATTACAACACGACTGGGGAACTTAGTGTTGTAGTTTAGCTTTATAATGTTTCGCTTCACGCAAGGTTACTCGCGAATTATTCAAATTTATATCATTTGGCCGAAGTCATTTCCTAGTTGGCGAAAATAATCAATAGAATAAAACAAAAGCTTGTTCTTATGGCCTGGAATTATTGGAAAAATCAGGAAGCTCCCATTGAAATCGTATGGATACATCGTCGTTGCCATGACGACAATTCCTGAAAGTCCATTGTTGTGGTTGGAAGGTTCTTGCCCTTTCAATAAAAAATTGATATGTGTTTCCTCGCGGTTGACCGTTACTGGGTATGAAATACTGGAACTGTAAACATGTAACAACTAATCTATTCTAATATGATCACTGGAAATATCTTTAGTGAAAAATAAATGAACACGTTTTTGGCGCTTTTATTGCTGTTCCGTTTCTTGAGCGAATTGTCTTTTTACATCATTTTACCTGTTTTCATCAACATTGATTGGCTGAATGTACCATTCAATTTCTGGAAGAAAAGACATGAATGAAAACATTTAATCCGTTTTTAACCATAACATTATCTGTATATCAATTATTGCTTATCGTTCACGACAAAATCAAAGTAATATAATGGTAAATGAAATTGGAACTTATTTTAATTTCATTGGTATTTCTAAAATTTGGGAAATATTTCAAAGGGTTTACAAATAGTTCACCAACTCAATCACTCAAAGAATTTAGGCGCGTTTAAAATTGCACAGTGTAAAAAATGTAACATCAACAAAGGATTGCAAAGACAAGTATGAAAATATAATCTTTTTTTTATTTTATCAATAAAAAAACTGAGGAAGCTAAAATCAAGGAGTGGTTATCAAAGCAATCTGCGAAAATCCTATTGACGATATTGGGCGTCAACAAAAAATGCAAAAATAGGTAAGAAAAGATATGATCTGGTCGAAACAACATTGTCACTTCATACAATAGTGTCAAAATTCACAATCGTTTACAAACATAAAACATAAATTTGTTTTTTAATTGAAGATCCCTTTACAACCATATTGTATTTTCTGTATAATCCATATTCGCAATAAAAGCTTCAAGAAATAACTTCACACTTTTTAACTGCCTTCGACATAAAACATAACTTAGAGTCGCACCTCAAACCCGATATATTATTTTGTTACGCCACACGAAGTTTGATAGTATGGTTGTAAAATATGATATCATTATTTCTGGTTCGGTTCATCTTCTTCTCGCTTTGCCTCTTATTGGTCAATTTATTTGCAATAAGGATTACGGATCAAATAAAAATCGAAACTTTTTTCTACATTACTGATTATCTGAAGATTTCATATGATGTTTTTTAATCAAAAAACTTTTGAAGATAAAATGATAATAAACCTTTGGAAAAGTTGGATCAGTTTTATGGGAGTATGATGCTTAAATCATAGCTTAAACATTTTCGATTTTTTAACTTTGATTTCACACTGTGAAATCAAGGCTTCAAACTTTTAAGTGTGAATTTTATTTCTGCACTTTTATTGATAATAAATGCTGTATTTGTTGAGATGACAATATGAAATGTTTTTCATCAAAATTTGTATTTTATGGAACAATTCCGATTTAATAAAATTCAGATCATTCCATTTACTTTGAATAAAAAGAACATAAAATGAATTTGATAAGCTCATACAGAGAAAACCACGAACTGAAATGGTAAAACCATCTGTCAAGATTGGTCATGCAGAGAAAATCAAATTTAAATTCATGATCCAAACATTATAAAGAAACTTAATGATATTGCATGCACACAAAAATAATATGCCACACAGAAGGATGTTGATGAATTATTTAAACAAAGTTATAAGTGAAAAGAAAACATTAACGTTAACGTTTTTAAATGATTTTTAAAAACACGGTTTGAAGCAGTAGCAATATTTGATGATGAAAATCATACGGTTCAAATAATATTATTATTCACGGATTGCATGTATCGTAACTCGTTCAACAAATGTATCTCAATAAACAGATACGGTAACTAGAGGACCTTGTGCAGTTCCTGCATCTCATATATTCCGTGCAAATCGTGCAATAGGTTTTAACCGTGCATAACCAACGCTCTCATGACCCACTAAGTACCGTGAAATCTTAAAGTCATGCTTAAATCGAACATCACGAAGTTAGACAATGCCATCAGCCGGTAATGTAATAGAACATGTTCTTATATTAGATAACTGGCATCTTGCTACTGTATTTAGCACTTCGTGTTATCCAGCCTGTCTAAACGTGCATTGTGCAGTGTCCTGTCTTCTAGGAGAATATTCGTGCATGTCGTTGCTTTTAAGTTATTGATCAGGTTCTTTCTGACCGAGTTACAAGACATTAGATGTTTTGTTGTTGTTTTTTTTATAGAAAAACTTAACGTAAGAATTCAACATCTTGGAATTATATTTTTCTTTTTCGGAAATGCATAGCATTCTCTCCAAACAGGGGTAAATCAAGTCATGAAATGTTGATCTAGCCTCTGTTCCAGTTAGCCACATTTGTGAGAGATTTCTAAATTGGTCAAAGTTAGAAATGCAAATTGCATCAGCGGCTCTGTCCTAAATCATTATTTTGTCTACTGAATCATTGCAAAGGCATTGTGATATGAACCACCCTTTCCATGCAAGAAGTGTTGTTATTTGCTAAAAAATTGTGCAATTGGTTTCTGCCTGGAGAAACTGTCGGAAACCAAGTTTTGGTCTCATTCGAACAGAGGTTGTCAACAATGTATGACTTGTCTACCTCTGTGGGTACCAATCATTAGTATTTATATTATGTGACCAAACTATTTCAACTGAAAGTTAAACTTGAAAAAACGTCAAAACGCATCTGATGTTATAATTCTTGATGAAGTTTCAGTTGTCCCTTGTTAAATATAAGTCCCTCGATTTAGGCTCGTGTCAACATAACTGAACACGAACAATAACTCGGCCAGTTTGTATTTTTTTAGTGATCGACAATATATTTTCCCGTTCCAATTGTATAGATGCCAGCTAAATACATGGAAATAAGGCTTGATATAAGATTGGTTATTGGTCATAGGACTGTTTAAAAAATTATCGAAATCTTCAGTGTTTCTCGAAATCTGTCTGTTGTTTTCATGGTCCGTTTTTTTGCAAATGTCACAGTTACCTTTTCAGTGTTGATCACATTACAGCAAATTGAAACACCTCATTTTGGCATGTTCATTTCATGTAAAAAAATTAAACCATGTTAATTTAGGGATAATACATGTACACATATTATTATTAACTATCAATGATGTTGCACTTATATTATTTATACGGCCTGCACTATACGAATCCACAACTGGGCCAATACGAGCAAAACAGGGCCAATACAAGCAGATTTGGCCAATACAAGATTGAACATGCGCATGCACACAAATGGCGAGAGTACGAAGCTATCGCTTCAAAACTTTCAACATACATGACAGTTCATCAATCTCATTGATAATTAACTCTCTAATGTTGTGCAAGTAAATTACAAAAAAGTTAATTAATAAAAACGTCATTAATCAAATATTTCGTATTGGCCCAGTTACAGGTCCTCGGTCTTCTGTATTGGGCCTTGGCTTCGCCTCGGGCCAAGACAGCAGACCTTGGACCTGTAACTGGACCAATACGGAAAAACTTGATTAATAACATGATATCAAAGCTTTGCCGTTTGTTAGGGCGATTTGTGTGCAGCATAGAGTTCTCTTGTTGCAAATCGAGTTAATGCAAAAGTGATCAAGTTGAAAGACAATTTCTTTTTAAATCGTCATATGTCTTCAGTTTAACCATATGTTACATGACAATGATATCAAAATGGGATTGGTGAGTAACGCACAGTTACAACAAAATCTTATAAGACGAAAGCATGTCAGCAAACATTACATACAAATAATATACGTCCTACAACAATATATCCTAATACACTTGAGGGTTTACAAAGCGAGCGAGAAAACCGGAATCCTATCATTATCTTACAGCAAGCATACAGAGAGAAAGCATTGTAAGTGATATCATCCATACACCATGACGAGGCGGATCAACTCAACCACCCCAGCAGTCCCCATCGCCCACCCCCCTCCACGTTCCCGTCCTCCTTCCTTCACACCCCCCTCGGTTACTTTCTTCCCCTTACTTTCAAAGTTCTCAGGAACCCAGACATAGACACCTACAGTGTGATCGCAGTAATGAATACCAATTTCATAAGGAAATAAAGATCATTCCCTCCTCCCCTCCACCCAAGCACCACCCACCCCCCACCACCACCACCACCACCACACACACAATACGAGTAACATCATATTTCGTTTTCCTTCAAGATTCAACCAGATCTATCTCAAACGCCACCCTTCGTAATTGAAATTTACATCTTAATTGTTCTCTTCCACCCACGTGTTGGTTGCCCCTCTCAAACCCACCCTTTCCTCGCTTCTCTCAAAGCTCCCCCTTTCACCCTCCATTTTCAATCAGTGACTTGCACGAGTCGCTCGCATGTCCTGACGCAACGAAGCGTGCGTCGCGGTGTGCGAGCGCCAGTTTAACGTCCTTTGTGCTTCAACACCCCGTTCTCCTCTGGCGAGTAGGATTTGACGCGAGTACCGTTAGAATATATCGCGCTACATACATACCCTCAAGGCATGACGGAAATGACAAAATAATGATGATTGTCATAATATGTTATTATCAGTGCATATCGATAAATTTTGTGGTCTAACTTAATGACGATTTTCCATTTAGAATGTATAGACAAACTTGTAATAAAGGATAGGTACATATCGTATTAATGAACTGTATATTTTATGATGATGGAATGTTGAAATATTTTGTTTGAAGACTGCTTGCATTTAAAAAGAAACTGCAATAAATCTCTGTTATGGGCTTATTGGAAATGCATAATGTAAAGATTTTGTCGGTATCGGAAACAGATTCCAGGACGAATATGTCATTGAAATTCCATAAATACTGAAAGGGTTGGTGATAAAATTCGATCTGCTTATCGGATGTACGTTTCACCTCTAAATTAGGGTACTAATTTCAGAAAGCCTACAGTGACATATTTGAAACGCAGCTTTGGTGGGTTTTGGTGAAAGGAGTACATGAAATGTACCTTAAAGAGATGAAAACCTGACATCGTGTTTGAGCTATGCATTTGTCTGATAGATTGCACATCTAAATACATCGTTTGCCACGCCTGATATAGCCCTTTTTTATCCAACGACTTCACAACGATAGAACAGTAGGTTTTATATAATCACATGGTTATTCATAACGTCTAAACATATTCTGCAAAGGTATCGTCATCTGTTTTAATGAAGTTAAAGGTTAGTGACGTTATACAGTGGTTGCAAAAGGTTATTTTGCATTTCGCGTCCGCACTTACGTCTGAGTGAGTATATGCTTAACGCTGCTTGGTCAATATTTCAGCCATTAGCGGCGGTTTTCGTCTGAGGAATTATGTTTTCTTCCATACTGAATTCGATCTGATTATTCAACTCTAGGTTTTCAATGTTTGATACATCCTATGTGAAAATCAACGTTTTGCAACAACAAGATACCAATATCGAGTCTATTGGCTCCAATTGTAAACACGTGTCAAGATCATATTGCAACTTTGATTACACTACAAGTAAATACGAAATCTTCTATGTATTCAGTAACATTTGTCATTTTTACATTTTGGCGAGATGAAAAAAATATTTCTTATATTTCAGAAGTACAATAGCTACCTGTATAATTGCAAACAGTAATCAATAATAATTCGTCTCCTAAAGTCAATACTTTCTTGGCATATATATTACATATTTACAAAATCTAAGATGCATATCCACAACCCTCTACTTTTCTTCGTGTCGTGAGCCGGCCTCTTTAAGGCGCTGCATAAGAGAACATACGTATATTCATGTTGAAACCTGAGACCGTACAGCGTATTTCACAGGTAGCGGTAATAAAGAGGCAAGAAACACTACACCTTGCATTGTACCACATAACGGGATCTCTATAGCATACCTGGGGGTTAACACTCGTCTATACATACAGACACAAGGCTTTATGACCAGCCTCGCTGTAACACTTGCATACACTGAGATTTAACATGTGAATATAGATACCAAGAGAAATTCGTATACCATGAGACATAGATATCATATCATACCATATCTTATCACATCACATCACATCACATCACATCACATCACATCACATCACATCACATCACATCACATCACATCACATCACATCACATCACATCACATCACATCGCATCGCATCGCATCGCATCGCATCGCATCGCATCGCATCGCATCGCATCGCATCGCATCGCATCGCATCGCATCGCATCGCATCGCATCGCATCGCATCGCATCACATCATATCATATCATATCATATCGTATCGTATCTTATCATATAATATTATATCTCGTTTAGATGGTACCATCTACGTTTAATAACTTAAATACTGTCAAAATCACTTATCCCCAAACTCATCCACTCATCAACGTGGACGCCGACGGATAAGGCTCTAGGGGCCGTTGCACCACTTTACACTAAGGTTAACCTTAGTGCCACCATTTATCATTGCACTAAGGCTATCTTAGTGACTAAAGGCAACCTTAGTGTTTCGTGCAACGGGACACTGAACTCCTGAGATTTGTCGTATCACATTAGATGGGATTACTGCTAAGGCTGGGCTATGGTTCTGACATATTGAGACATGAGATGTCACAGGCGACATTATTCAGTATTTGTAGAAAACTATGCTAAGGTTCTGATACCATAAATATTTGATTTGAAATGAACAATTACGGGATCTTAGCTCTGAACCGGTGAGCAAAGTTTGTAAAACATTGAGGCATATAAGGTAAGAAATGAGACATTGCGTAACGTAAGCATTTACACGCTTGGTCAATGTTCTGAAACGTTTGACAATCAGTATGACATGAGACATTACTGATTTCTAGGTTACAGCTCTTAAATGAGTATGGCATGAGATAGGTTAAGGACCGATATATCAACATACATAATTCAATTGAGACAAACGTACCAAGATAAAAACAATGCTATTCTCTTCTTGACGCAGAAAAAAATCCCTGTACCGCACGATAAAACGATTTCGTCGATATTAATCTACTGCTTAGCAACACTTTAAACAAGATATGTACAGCTAAGCTATATTTTGAGAACCAGGATATCGCTATAACTCAAAACGTTAGTGATATAGACATTTGTTAAAGTATGAAATTCCTGTTGATTATTCTTCCTAAAATTCTCAATACTTATACCATGTATGCACAAACTATACCCTTTGCACTTTTAGTGTGCATTCTTACAAACACAACTATACATGTAGAGATATACTGCCTACTGGGGTACCGCAGGGTTGTATACTGGATCATTTATCTTTCATTTAGAACTCAACAACTCACTGGCGTACCGCAGGGTTACATATTTGGTCATATATTTTTACTTATAAACGTAATTATCAATGATAGTATGGACACAATTATACGACCCTTATGAAAACTGGTTTCCTGCAATTCCTTCAACTCATACCAACACAACTTGTACAGCAGACAAAAGCCATTGATCCTATCGCTTGACGTACATAAAACAGTAGTAAGCATACGTTAATTTGCCCTTACATGAACATCGTTTACTTCAGTGCAAATATACCAACAGTGCTTATATGTGAAGGAAACTTGCAGTGGAGTACCTTATAACGATCGATCATAGCTTTGTTCCTTGATGTTATAATTCTGCCTACACAATATTTCGTCCAAACTTATACCCTACATTTAACTATGTCGTTGTGAGTGTATTTTGCAAGCCTGCTATAACTATGGATTTAAAATATCTCAATAAGCAAATAGATTATTAGTATTGCACGTCACATGCGTGTAGTGGTGTCTGTTTTATGTTATGAGCAGAAAGACGATGCAAGATTAAAAATTAATTCAATGCATGGAAGAGCATCAATCAACTAATACATTAATAGAAAATATACCTGCAGTTCAAATCTAAACATGTTCATATCGACTCTTTGTAAAAATCATCTAAACAAAGTGAATCATTATTCCAAACTATGAAGAAATTGGTCTCTTTATTGTTTACATTTGTTAATAAAAACAACATGAACATTGATTAAGTAAACATTTACAACATATACACATGATAACAATATTTACAGAGCAAAAATAAGAGAAAATCCTACATGAAAACTTACGCGAGCAGAGCATCGAAAATAGATAGTAAGAGAAAAGGTAAATCATGCATTCCATGTCTCTCCATGCTTGCTAAATTTCATATCAATTTTGCAATATAAACCTACTTCATTCAAATATCTAACTCTAAAGATATAAGCTACAACAAAATCTAAGCAAATACTATTTACATACAGTTGAACATAGACGTTGTAATATTGTCTGCATTACCAACTGATCGGTATGCAAAATCACGTCCACGATTAAAAGGGGGTATGAATTTCAGAAATTCCTTAACGAAATAAAAATCACCTTTTGTTCTAAATAAAGTGTTTTTCAAACCTACGCTAAGGGGTCAATCCCAATGTTTATTTCAAGCCGATGGCGAGCTCTACTAATGTACCCGGCAGAACGAAATTGATTTTTCGTGTCCTGTGAGCCTCGCCACCCAAACCTAAGCGTTGGAAGAGCGCGGGGAAAAGTCATGTTAGAACAAGTAGTATATTGGGTATATATAAGGAACTGGCGTTGCTAAGAGTCACATTCGCTGGTATACAGGGGAGAGATCGTCAGTCTTGGAAGGGTGGCACCAAATCCCCTTTAGGGGTGCGGACTCCTCGCCCCACGGTAAGAATACACTATCCTCTCTATAACGCTTCCCTCCTTATAGCGCATCAGCTGCTTGCTGTCAAACCGATGTACCCTATTTTCGTGGGTGGTTTTTTATTTGTTTTGTGGGGTGTTTTGGTGGATTTGTTTGATATGATAGATTATTGTTATCGTCCAATTTTGAAGATGTTTATTATGTAGGTGCCGTTTTTTATGTTTCGTATTCGTTTGGTAAATATGATCAAATGCATTCTATCAAATTTTAATATTCGATTTTGATTTTATTAAAAGACTTTGATATCGTTATAAGTACCAATCTATAACGCTGTATAAGTTTTAAGAAAAGGCGTCTATGCTTGGTTGGGCGTCCCCTCGTTGAAAGGCGGATTTGGTTAATACATGGGGTAATTCTAAGAGAGTCTTAGAAAACATTATATCAATAATATCTGTCTAATTTCTTTACTTGCCTTTTGATTGTGAGAATACAAAGGTGGCGCTAGTTTTTTGAAATCCATTACCGAAAGCGATTGAGGACGCCGTCAAAGTGTGAAGAAATATTCACAAAAGTCACCCAAGTGGAACCGAGTATTTTGCTTTTGAAAAAGAAGGGGCTTTAAATTAAGCATGATTGACTTGCGTACCTGAAATTCTGATTGTGTGAATTCCTGCGACGTGTGCAACTAATACTACCTTAAATAACGGGTGTTTGAGTGCGGGGTGGTTCAGTCAGTCAGTTGTACATTGCTGATATAGACATAAGTCTATTGCTGTCAATCGCTTGTACATTTCTTGTATGTGTGTTCGTATAATTGTCGTTCAGTGTAAATCGGTTTTGTAGATTGTAGATTAGTTCTTTACATATAGATGGCATTCGTCACATTTTCTTAATGATGTTATTTACATCGATATATTGTCAATTTCACATTTTGCGCCGTCGTTGATTTGTATTTCTGTCAGTTTTTATACATTGTATATTACAGATAACCTGTATACAGTTTTAGCTGATATTGGTAATTACGTTATCAATATGTGTTTTGAATAAGAATTTGTCTAAATTCATTATATTTGACTCTACATGTCAAATCTTAAATATTAATATAATCTGTTAAATATGTAAATAAATATTTTTAAAACAAATACTTCTGACTTTTGCAAATACAATACATATAATCTTTTGGAAAGCGTAATATGAGAACAGTATATCCCCTTTTAACATCACACATAAATCGTTTATCAATACGTCCTTGTTTGCTAAAAGATAAATGACTTTTGTACCTTACTTTTATTCTTTTTAACGGTTACGAAACGTCAAGTCATTGCTTAGTAACCATGATGTAGCATTGAATTTTACAATTCATAAATATGTAGTAAACAACTGTTCCATATACCACTTTATATCTAATTACTTTCGAGTTGAACATGAATGTTTGAACATGAAATAAACAAATTTCACCCCTCCTTGATAAATACCCCCAATCACTGTTAGTAAATCATGTATTTTCACAGCATATTGCGAAGATCGCCTCATTCAGGCCTCCCTTGGGAACTAGCATTTTCTGCATAAAAACATCAAAGTAGTTTTTCTTCAAAAGCGAAAACTAATATTGCACATAACCCGTGAGTGAAAATTCAGTTGAAAGTCAAACGGGTATAGGGTCTCGACAAAATGCAATTAAGATAGATTTTTAAGCGACTTATAGCCTATGTTCCAAGTCTATTTGCTGAGACCGAGCAAACTTTGCCTCTTAATTACCATAGGACAACAAAACAAGTGTTTGCTAACATATCATAAACAAAAGCGGTGTATTTGAACTAGACTTACACACGAAGTTCCCATATAACCGGCAATTTCATAGAAAGCTAGAAACGTTATACCGTGATAAAGCTCTTTCATGTATATACCATTGACAGGTAAATATTGTGGACGAAATTCCTTATCAGGTATTATATTAGCATGAGTAAATTTCGTGTCTTTCATTTCATGTACGTACTTTCACATATACAAATGTCTTCAAATGTCTACAAAATATATCCCATACATATTCAAAGATACACATCTATTGAGAATATGAGTGAGTAAAATATAATTATATTTAAATAATCCGGTTATTATAATTAATATATTTTAATATATATATTAATTTATAATTATATTCAACTTAAAGTTTATTGGTTCAAACATTAGCTTTAACTCACATGACTTGGATGAATCACTTTCAAAGCCAATTGATTGTTACGTAAGATCATTCAAAACAAGGAAACAATTGTATATAATTTTTCATCGATTTCACTTTATGTTAATGCTTTTCATGAATATAAGTACATTTATAATGAAACAAAAAAATATGGTTTATTGAAATAAATTGTTGCTAAGTGCTTATAAATTCCAACGCACCCTAGTTAATAATACCCCATTTTGTCCCCCCATGTTGAATGTACACGTCAGTACAAGTGAGCTCTGGGACGGGTCGCACATACCCTATCTTTGTGTTGAGTCCCTTTCACTCGTTGCTTAGTGATCGGCCAAAATCGATCAAATAACGAGTTATCTACCTTTGAAGAATTCTGTAAGGGAATACATGCTTTTCTCCGCATAGGTTCTTCCATAGCAACCCTTGGTTTACTATACGATTTGGGTTAAAGCATTTGTTTGCATTTGTGATTTTCATATGGTTCAGTATGATATGTCTTATGTATAAATGTGAGTTGAATTTCAAATATTTAATTCAAGGACAGTTTATGGTGAATCTGAATTTTATTTGATTTTTGAATTTTTTTAATAAGAGTTAGGGTAGTTGGATAATAAATTGCAATATCAAATTTGTTGAAATACTAGCAATATTGGGTTTTAAGGAAACTTGAATGACTGAATACATGCATGAACGTATAAATTTCTATGGGAAATATCTCTCAAAGAAGAATAAATGAAATACAAAATGTCCTCACATATTTGGTTTAAGGGTAAAATTTCAGGCCTATTTCTCATATATTTGCTACCGATATTAATTTCTTTCGACTTGCCAACGGTTGTTTGAAAACCTCTTCAGCTCGTTTCTAACAACAGATCATAATTCACAACCACTTATGCGAAATATACGGTACACTTCAGGGTATACAAGGAGATATTCGAGTATATTTGAAATGGTCTGGAGCACGACCGAACAGACAAAATACAGACAGAGGCACGCACAGTATTTATGGTTATTTATTCCGAAGGCCTTAGAGTCAAATATATAACACAAATGAGGTCACTGAATTGAAATTGAGTCGGAGGTCATTTTGCACTTTATTGTATTGAATAGCTTATAGCTGATAAGTGGATTTGTGGCAGGGTGTTTTTTGTTGAGAATGTTATATGATTGTACATCGGTGAAAACAGTAAAAAAACACGATTGAATAAAATTTAGATGTGAGAAATTATGTAATTATATAAATGAATGAATGACACATACCCGCTACCTACTGAGCTGCATACATGTCTGTCTATTTTCTACATTTATGTTATAATGAGATAACGGTAGTTTATACGGATGTAACAAACACGAAAAAACTTGCATAAATGACTAATTGATTAAAGGAAAGACATACAAATGTTTAAATGCAAATGATATATCACACATAAAATAAGAACATGAACGATTGGAATAATAATGAAACTACAGAATAAATTAAGCTTTAGGAAACTAAAGGAATGTGCATAATTTAAATACCCGTATACCTGAACATATTCCAGTTCCTAACTTGGCTATGTGGAATGTTGGAGTAATATGCACGAACCGGCAAGCTGTTTGCAAACTCTCAGACACTTCGTCGCTTTCGAAAAGCAAGATGTCATGTTTTTACATATAAGGAGCGACGAAAGTGGTGACTCCAAGATACCTACATACAGAAAGTGTAAGCAGGGAGTTACTTTGGGTAAACAAAGTATCATTGTCAAGGAGTCGGTCTGGAAACTCGAAGGCAAGTTTCACGAACCCGCAATTGACAACAGTTTATCTCGGCTCACGGAGCAGAATACACGACAGACTATGCAATCGATTAGCATGTGTATAGACACCGACCCATGAATAAAACGTGTTGTAGCACGGCTTCTTTTTCTTTTTGGACGTGCTGCACGAACTTTTCGTGCTTCTGTTGTCCATTGCAGATATGTTTACAAATTGACGTTGTCAAACATTGCCTTCGATTTCATTTACACTTCAGGAGCATTCACAACGTTCTTAAGTAGGAGAATAATTAATACACGATTGGTTGTGTTTATTCTTTGTTAGTTGTTTTGTGAATTGTGACATTTTATTTGTTGTGTGCTAATATGTGGTATTGCAGATTTCTTGTTATATCCTTATGCTTTTTAATTGATTATGGTTCATTGTGAACAATTGTTATGTCTCAATTTTTGTGATAATAAATGAATGTCAGTAAAACGACGGAACGAAAAAATGAGTAGTAGTAGTAGTAGTAGTAGTAGTAGTAGTAGTAGTAGTAGTAGTAGTAGTAGTAGTAGTAGTAGTAGTAGGAGGAGGAGGAGGATGAGGAGGAGGAGGAGGAGGAGGAGGAGTAGTGTGTAAATGTCAAGGTTAAAGCACCCCTTATGAGGTTAAAGTACCCTTTTTCCAGTCACCCACCCCTTTAAGAAGCAGATTCACGCTACTCGACAACTTATAGACTCAGCACGGCTGAGTGAGCAGGGGGGAATGTCTCAAAGTGCTAACCTGGTGTACATTACAATATTACCCGACTAACGGTAGACGCGTAGAAAGCTCGTAGTAAAACCCATCTAGGGAGGTTTACCAGGGCGTGAGAGGAGTGAGGGGGAATCGGGTGGGGAGGGGGTACATTGAGGGGATAAAAGGAGGGGAGGGGGTTAGATTGAGGGGATAAAAGGAGGGGAGAGGGCAGATTGAGGGGGGATCCATGGAGGGGTATATAGCCGTGTCTAACAGCTGATCTAGTGGGATGGAGGTCTAGCGTACCCGTTATAGTAAGAAGGACCTTCATACGGGTAGATGGGTATATAGGATTCACTTGGGCTTGCTGTTCCTGTAAGTAATATTGTCAATTCGGACATTGTTTTGTTGATTGTCTTGTTTTGTTGTGTATTGTGATATTCTATGGTATTCGTGTGTTATGCAGGTTGGTTCCTTGTGTATTTGGTCGTTGGGTTGTACGGTCTTAATGATATAAATCTGTCTTGTAATCATGAATTCGTTCATGCAGTTTTAGATAAGCATTTTGGGCCTCTCTTGCATTTACATTCAGCCATTTATCTGTGTATATACTGTTACTTTTGACGTAAATCGACAACATAACGTGGCATCTGTCATAATTGACATAAAACCCTTATCGATTTACAAAATTATTTTATGATTATATATTGATATTAATGTCAATCGGGTATTACTCATATACCAATCAGATCTGACCAATATCAAAGATATGTTTTTACAAATTAACGATATATCAATTAACCATTTACAATGAAATAGTACCATTATATATATCAGATAGAACAAATATATATCGCAATAGATTACCCATATTTCAACTTCATATATATATATTAATTTTTGTTGCATCAAAACATCAAACATCAAAGCTTATATATATATAGTACCATTGATGTAAGCCAATAAAACATTATCAAAAGTTTTGTTATTAAAATATAATTCTTCACCGTACTAAATATATTTTCTTTATTGCAGACACTGACGAGGTCTCCCCTGGGAATTAGAATGGGCCAGGATGTCACGTGACTGAAACAAAAAACAATCACGAAAATCCACATGCTACAAAACTGCCAAATTTCTGACGAAGGTCACGAGTTTTGATGACGTCATCATATCACATTATCATCTCGCCCCGAAGTCCAGGTCATGAAGATTTTTCTTGCCGCTAGGTGGCGCTTCCATCGCATCATCGAAGTCATTGCGCATGTGTACAGCGAGGTCCATCTGAAACAGATAAACCAAGGTCATAATATGTCCTTGACATTTCCTGCGTGTAGAAGTCAATTTGTATTTTCTTTTTTTTCAAGGCCAAGGACAACAGTTTTCTTGTGATTGACCTTTATTGTTTTATGACCTTGAACTCTGATTTAGTGGTTAAAAATTATTGTTACTTTTTCTATGGAAAATCTCAAAGAATGTCTTAGAATGTCTTTGTCAAAGACTAACAGTCACCTAGAACTTTGACCAATGTGAAGTCATACAAGAAAGACGATAAGTTCATCAATGTGGAGTATTTTTAGGAAAAAAGGAACTGTTCATGTTGAATATACCATACAATTGAAATTGAGTTTATTATACAAGTTTGCTGTTCATTATCAAATTACTCCAAGATGTAAATGCTTTACTCCAATTCAAGCATTGTAACCATACCAGTATTTATTGTAATACACTAAAACAGTAGTGCGTTATTGGTTATAAAACACTGTAACTTCAACGTGTCATTGATTGTAAAACACGGAGACATCAGTACATTTTTGATTGCAGCAATCTGTAACATCAATGCGTTTTTGTTTGCAACAATCTGTAACATCAAAGCGTTCTATTGTAACAGACTGTAACATCAGTGTAATTTTCTTTGCAACAATATGTAACATCAATGCGTTTTACAGTAAGAAGTTGTAACATCAGTACATTTTTGTTTACAACGATCATTAACAACAATGCGTTTTAATTGTAACATCGTGTAACATCAAGGCATTTTTGTGTAACATATCTCAATTTCACTGCGTTTCATTTCATGCTATTTATTTGTTTCAAACCGTGATCTGATCTATACTAACCCACTTTACTAACACTTCATTAGCCATGTTGTTGGCTAAAGCCTTATCCAAACCGTCCAAATGTGTACATAGATTATTATATCGGAAGTATTTATTGTAGAATATGTAGAAATGTTGATAACACGACCTTAAATTTTCTTTTTATAGATATTGGAATTCATAAAACAATATTTCGAAACATACATTTATAATGATTATTTATTTGTGGTAAATAGGCAATGTGAATATTTTGGTCATTTGTTTAAATTTTGCTTATGAATAATGACAACAGCCATGTCTATGATGACTTCGATGTTTCCAAAATCTAGTTTTCTAAATGCAACCTTTAAATGATTTTCTGGCCTAGATTTTAAAGTTAACATTTTAGGTCATATGTTCGATACTGTTTTATTTATGTTTATTGCTTTGTACATTCGCATTTTGTATTTAATTGTTATAAAATTAAATATTGTTTATAAAAGCTATTGCTTTGAGGGGGGTCTCGTATCAGACTCCTCTCTGTCATTTATGCTGTTGACTGTGATATTTGTAAAATATGTATTTTATTAATAAAACTTTGTATAGGCAAAATCACAGTTTTGTGTTGTATTACGTATTTGAGTTAACCTAGTTGATTGAAGAACAGTGTGATTGTCTTGCTCCTGTTCAGGAACACCGTACCAGCCATTATTCAAAATAAACAAACTACCAGAGTAAAAATCACTTACAAAACAAAAAAATGACGAAGTTTTCTTTAACATCGGCTACGTACAAATACGTACATATCTCATCACAGGTATCGTAGGCTAAAGTAGTTCCGCGAATTTGAATACAAATATGCAAATCTTCTTAATGACGTCAAAGACGGTGGACTTCAAACACTCATGCAAAGACAGACATTTAGGAAACACACTGTTGTGTACAAGTTGGTCTATGATGTATATGACACTGGTTATGAATCTCCATATCGTTAAGTAATCTAAAAAATTAAAAATTGGGCACAAATAGTGTTTACATTTTAACATAAACACGATACAAGAAGCATGCGAGCAAGAATAAACAGAGGGGAAATGAATAAAAAAATATACAAAGTTTTCGATGACCATTTTTGGAAAGGTGGGTAAAGGTGAAAAGCGAAACACAAAAATCAGTTACTGTATTAACATTATTTCAGGAACACTTTCCAACTCTTTCTCAACGAATGTGTAACCTAGATGTATAGGTGCCTTGCAGACAGTCTAGAAAGTCAATACTTGCACATCAACTAAGCAAAATTCAGAAAAGCCGTTGTACTAAAAGGGGAAATATTTCATAAATACAAGATAAGTCCTGGCAAGTCCATTACCCTTTGTATATTTCACATTGTTTAAATTCAAAAACAAAACTTGGAATCAATGCAGTAAGCACATGTCGAATTATCTCGATTATCGTTTCAACAGCCAAGGTCATTCATACTATACCGCGATTGAAATCTCCCTTCATTGTAATTGCTTGTGCCCATTTCTAAAGACGCACGATTTTCACGAGAGAAATAGATTTGCTTGTCAGATGATAGTGATCAGTTTGACTAATCGCGGGACTAGTGCCAATGTCATGAACAGTGACTGCACTGGCAAAATCTTGCTGATTGTAGACTTAGTTTCTATATATTGACTCCAAAAATGGCATTGATGCGTATTTGTACATATAATAATACGACTCACTTGTGGAATTTTTTAACTTAAACGCAATCAACAGCAAAGCCAGAATAAACGACAAACTTTTAAGTCACCATTGACATCATTTCCCTAACGCATGAGATATTTATATGTACAACTTAAGCCACTTCATGTTCCATGATATTGAGCATACACCTATATCAAAACACACTACAACTGTAGTTTCTTAATCAGCGTTCAAATTACTAATACAAGGAAGTGACGTTCTTTATTTGTAATACAATTTGCATATACATTATGAATACAAAATAAATCTTGTATGTTCTAATATATATATTATATTTAATTAAGTATGTCAAATTGATATGAACAAGACCTCTTAACGTTTCACCTTTTATTTCATGATTCTAAGAGAAATGATTTATTTCTTATGTAATATGATGTCTAATATTAACAAACACAAAACCTAAAAACATATCTTTAAATCTGTTACTTTTTATATCATCTTGACATTTGTTTTATGATTAAATATTAGATTGAAGGACGTAATGATTTATGTCCAAACTGAAATTTAAATCTTAAAGAACTTTGCTTACGAACACACTGATAACTCAATTTAAATGTCAATTTTAACACGAAGGGAAATATCGATATTGTTATAAGAAGCCATGATTATTTAACTGCACAATTGTTAACAAATTCACAAATAAATATTGCTTAAACATTTCAATCAAAAAACAAGATCTATTTCAAATTATTCCATGTTATCTTTAACGGAAATGAACAAAACAAATGAGAAGATGTTTTGCTTCCGAACTTAGTGAACTCAATACCAAACGCTTTTGAATATGTCGATAGCAATACAACATAATTTGCTGAATTTGTGATATCGGACCCAACCATTTCAAAGGGCTTTCGTCGCTTAGCACAAGTGTGGTGTCATTGTCAACAATTTCTAGTATTTAACATTAACCGTTAAGCAATTTTCTGTTTATCCAAACCGACCATCTAATAGCGTGGGAGGGACACCAAATTGTCCCGAAAAAGGTGCTTTGTTCCCTTGTTTTCAGTTTGACAATACCCCGGTCATATGATGTGAAAAACAGCCTCGCCCACGTAATGTGAAAACCCTAGACATCGTAAATATCCGAAAATTGAACTTACCTTGAAGAAGACGCCTCGTGTAACTCGAATAAGTGTTGTCCGTATTTTAATTGAGCAATCGTTATAGGGTGGAAGATAAGAAGAGTGGGGTAGAGGGTTTGTGCGGAAATTGCGCTGCGTGGAGCTATATACTGTTGGTTATAACCTTCTGAAATAAACCCCCACAACACTAATATATTGCAGTAGTAAATCATTTTATTCCTGACAAATCAACAGACCTTTCAATGTTAATAATAAAATTTGCCAATTATGTTAATTTTTAAAGGCATAATGTGTGCACCGCCGTCACAATGACAGCCAAGACGCCGGATCTAAGTTTTGACACTTACGCTTGATTTAAGTGGGCAAGTTATAAAAGGATACTAAACTTCATGCCATTTCATGTACTTTTTTTTATCAAACTCACGAATAATTAGCTTTCGCTCGTTTCATTCTTAATCATTAACTCGTATAATGGTATTAAAGGGAAGGTCTTTTAGTATCCTCTATGTAGTTATGTACCACCAGCTTGATTTTATTACTATGGGTATAGGTACGTGATCATTACACAAGTTTTGGACAAATCGATTAATTTAAATCAAATCGTAACGTTAGTTAGTTCATACTTTCAAACTAACCACAGCTAACATCTGCTTTGTCAAGTGGTGTATATATCACGCGAGCACCTGTTGATCAGATATCAGATATACCTGCTGGGCGGGCAAAGCATGCGTTGTCGATTTCAACACCCGAGGCTCTATTATGTAATCTCCGTACATCAACGCAAAGGCTTCGGCACTTCTGTAACTAATGAAAACAACCGCTAATGTGTACTGACGTTGTTTGGAGTATATTAACACGTTTTCGTATTGTATTCTAAACCTCATTGCATGATGCAAGCCAAACATTACGAATTACAAAATTTGCTGATTTAGTTGCATACTATCCTTTGTGAGTAAACGGTTGTAACTGATTTAGTTGAATGATGTGTTTGGATACGAAAATTATATAAGTACTTATTATGCATCTCCAAGTTGTGCAACAGGTATTTAAACTAGGTTTCACATATTTGATTTAATCGTTTGCGGTTCGAGAATTCTGTTTGTTCAATGTCTTAAGTTTTCTATCAGAGTAAAGAACCGGGGATTCTTGTTCTTATATAGTTTTTGAAATATTAATTATCGTTTTATGATCAAAAATGAATTTGATACATATGAGTGTTTGCTTTGAGATCGCCTACAACGGGTTTCGAATCCTGGACCGAAAGGTGACACTTTACTGATTGAGCTAGAGGGATATCCCACTATATCAGGACAATATTAAGATTGATTTATACATGAGATTCATATTGAGAAATATACTAAACTAATTACAATAACATATGACAGAAGGTTGATGTTGAAAGTATCCAAGAATACAAATAATAATTTAACCTGATTACTACATGAAATTTTAATATTATACTTGCCATACATGCTTTTTTTAAATATTATATCAAATTGAGCAGTTAGTCACAGGTCAAGGTAGTCACAGTTATGACTGACCCCCGAATGATGTCAACCGAATTGTAATCATCGGAAACAAAAGCAGACCTAATCAAGATACTGACGCGTCATTGAAGCAATAAGACCGAATGATGAACGGTGGGTGGGCGAGCGAGGAGATCAAATCTCTGTTTATGGCCTCACTTGATAACTTCAACAATGATCAAGTACGTGTGTATTGAAGTGTCTCGTATGAGTTCACAATCAAACTGAAATGTACATCAATTGCACTTTACAAAATTATCCAACAAAACATGTTTATCAAGTTAAGAAAGCAATAAAAATAGCGGGGAGGATAATTGAACAGCCATCATTGCTCTTCCATTTACTGATGCCCCATGGGTCTTGGTATTTTATGCGTTTGAAATGCAGTTAACGGATAATTTTGAAGGCGATCAATTTCCCTTTATAAGGTAGTTTAAGGAGTTAGTTTCCAGCTGATTTGATTGTCTGATTAAAACGATTTTATTTTGCAGTTTTTGTGACAAACATATTGTTGTAGTTTTCTACTGGATTAATAAAACGAATGATTATAGGATGAGGAATGATTGCTTACCAATTGCACATCAACACCTTGAAATATTTCTAGTTACTTAAACATATGAATTGTTGATATTTGTTAACGTATTTTTGCTTTCCTTTACATATCAGTTTTCAATAATAACACTTGTTTTGATTCGATAGCTAAAACACTCTTACTCACTTAAACCCTTTATTCAGTAGCAAAAAAACGAAACAAAATTGATGATATAAAAACATTTTTCAGTGTCAAAAAACAACAAAAACTAACGGTTGTATGAAGGTTATAACTCGACAAAAATATTAAGGTTTACCCTGAGTTTCACGTTATTGTTCATAAAATGAGTGTTATGATCAAAGAAAAACATTAAAATTTTGTCTAACGTATAAGGTAATTTTCTGTAATTGTATATTCAAATAACAAAGTACGTAAAAATCGGATCACTTTGAATTATGTTTATCAATTTTTTTGACCAACCATATTTTGTAAGTTCAAAATATAAAATTCTTTCCCGTGGCATCTCTCTTATTTGTATAATGATTCTTAAAATGAGTTTCTTTTTAACATGTTTTCAATACGTCTTCAATCATTTTACAAACACCTATGTAGTTTAACATCACGTACAAGATCACATTTGATACAACGACAAATTATTGAACAGAAATATTAAAATGAAATTTACTTTAGCTCAGCTATTAATCATAAACTTCATGAGAAAAGTGTCAGAGCCAACACTAAATCCACGCAACCTGCTAATAATCCACGATCAGGGCATCTTATCACGCATGCGCTTCACGTTCTGCACGAGTTTTCTCACGGTTTTGACAGGTGATTGACAATAGTTGATTGTTCATATCACGTTCATGCTTTTCACGTAACTGTTACATTTCAACGAGGCACTTCAAGTCAAGTATTTTCGCATGCATATGTGTATGTACATGGTTTCATAATGATATTGAATTCCGGATTAGGGGCTTATCATTGGGTAGATATGATTTCATAAAGCTACTGAATTTCGACCAACGGCTTATAATGAGATATGAACATTCCTATGAGTTAATGTTGAAATTGTTATATTCTTGTTGGAGTTTGCAGAAATTTATGTACATGATTCATCAAGGATATTGTATATTGCGATTATGCCTTGTAATATATTGTGATGTATTTAAGATGTAGTTATGAGTATTTGCATGGAGATCATTATAATATGATATATACCTTAGATAGATATAGCTACAAGAAAAGAAAATCATTATATCATTAATCATTAACATTAATCAGATAGTGGTCAAATCAAATCATTGCAATACCATATCGTATGCATACATGCATAAATATCCTATTATCTTTCAAAAGCATTTGTGGTGCAATTCTTGGATTATTTTGTACACGTGTTAATGGCAAATGTTAGGAAAACGTTTGGTTGTTGGGTTGGAAAAAAAACCAGTCATTAACCTGAGCTATTTAATCTTATTTCCTCAAATTATGGATAATTGCAAAAGAGCAATATTCCATACATGTAACCTTTTATAAATGATTAAGCTACGAGTGATAGTTACGGCTGAAAACAGGATTATTTCATATCTTCAAGAGCTAGCTGAACTAAGTTTTAAATATCAAAGCTATATCTGTTAACGCTTTGGAAAAACACGCCCTTCAAAAACGCCGTTTAAAATCTCCTTAACTAGACGAAATAGGAAAGGCCCTTTTGCTTACAGATAAGATGCATGAACAAATAATTTCTATCAAGGTTTTCATATTGATAACATATTTGATTTATCAAGTTAATAATTTGATAATTATTTTATTCCAATTCAAAAGACTATGACCAAAAATAACACTGAAAAAGCAGTTTTAGGACCCCTCGTGTATTTGAAGAGTCATACATTCAAAAGTATCATACTCTGGTGTTTGAAATTGTGAGTACTTCTTAGACCTAACAATCGGATTCGTAGTCGCATTTCAGGATTTTGTTTTGTGATCTTGTGAAAAGTTGGTATAGCTTTTTTACCCCTGAGTGTAACTAATAAAAAAAGACTTTCGTTCCGTACCTGTATCGATGCATCACCTGATAAAGATAATTAACTTAGTAACGTGTGACTAGGGCAGTATGACTCATTTCAACTGACCCATAAAAAGTGTCCAACAAAAAGCGTCTTAACGTTTATAGTTCATATCAATAACAACTAATACACAGTCGATAATTGCATATCAAAGATATCACAATAGCATTTTGATAACTATCAATACATATTAGTAGCAATAAAATAAATGTCGAGTTTTTCTTATAATAAGTGTCTGTTGATCGTAGTCACAAAACGTTTGTGAAACGTTAGACGATATCGCTACCAATCGCCTGAAGCCGACAGCTCAACGTTAGCCAGATTCGATCTAGTGACTAGTGAAGTATACATTCTGATGAAGACGATAATAAGTATTCATTATCAGATATATAAAAGCACTGATTGTTTTATTTACATTGTATCTCTAGAATGTGAATATATGACCAACAGTTTTTTAGATATAAGCCAAAGAACGATGCTATCAAAAATACCATATGCTTTTATCGACAAGGGTTACTTCGTGTCTTTAGAAACCAACTTAAAGAAGCTATGCATTTTAAAACATTATGTGCACGTTCTTGAAAAGCATCTCTTTAAGGGAACCTAAGTAGTTTGATAAACCGACGTTTTGAATTCTCCTTAACTAGATGTAATCAGAGAGGGAAAATGGCATTATTGCAATGTTATCTCGAAATCTAAGGAAATTTCATTTGACAAATTAATCAACTGAAGGATAATTATGTTGATAACATCTTATATTAATCAAATTTCTACATTCTATTTTGTTTTGATATCAATTTCGAACATTCTGAACGAAATCTTTTTTTAAATTGCTATTTTGGATCGAGGTGTATTTGTAAAGCCGACAAGATAATACACAAAGTAATAAAAATAATAACTCTGATGTATGGAATTGTGAGAGCATCTTTGAAGTGTTTATCGCAAATCGCATTTCACTTACCTTGTATATTGTTTTTTTACTTTAATATAGTGTGTATCGTTTCTTGCCCTTAAGTGTATCGGTTCGAGGTACACTTTACTTCTTGACAGTTCTTTTGGTATAGCCTTACTCAAAATAAAGTACATTGCATGCCAAAGGACTGAAATACATATAGTGTGTTTGCACCATATATGTTTTAATCAAACAGAACCATGCATAGTGATACAGAATACTTATACAAATGTTGTATATTTTAAAATCACTGTGGAATGAGGGACGAATGTACCCGAATCTATATAACGCAGGACGGTAAACTATTTAGGATTTGAATCTTTCTACAATCTACCATCTTCCAACTATCATCAACTATTATAATGTTATCATCTACCGTCGACCATCTGTAATCACCTACTGCATCACTACCATCTACCATCTACTAGTACCATCTACAATCTGCTTCAATTTGGCTAACATCTCCCTCTTGATATCTCCCATATACATGTATCATTTTCCTATTATCTATCACCCGCCTTATTAAATCCTATTGAAATATTTATCTTTCTATCTCCTTTCATTTTCACACATCATTTATAACCTGTCATATACATGTAGGGCAAACTGACCGGGGTTCGGACAGTGTTCCGCTCCAAATACTTTCAAAGATCGTACTGTACATTATCATTGGAAGAAAATAGTTTTAAGTCAATTATGCCATTAGGAATGAAATTTTGTATTGTATTACGATTTATTTTTGTGGAAATGTTTGTAAATAAACTGAAATTAACGGTTTTCATTGTGTATATCAACTTGACCTAACCTCGGACAGTACCACTCAGTGTTCTCGCATACATCACAGTTTTAATATATGCCCTAACAAGGTTAATTGTATCACCCAACACACATTGACTCGTATATTTACAATTATATACCAATATTTTGCAAATCTGATTCAATATTTTGATAATACACGGCTTCCTTTCCGAAGATAAACCTCTCGACAAATCCCGAATGCGCCGCTAGAATCTGATGACGTCACAATGGCATTTGCAAGCATTGACGCAAAAACACTGTACAGGCTAAACTAAATGAATTAAGAGTAAATAATTTTGTAATACGTGTAGGTTGAATGTTCCTCTATGTTTCCTTAGCAGATGTTAGATAATGTATATGTTTTTCAATTCTCTATAAGGAATATTTATAAGTGTCCGAACCATGGTCAAAACTGTCCGAACCAAGGTAATTTTCATATATTTCGAAAATCCCGATATTTTCTTCTAAATTCACTTTTTAATTGCAAATATTTATCGGAGTTTGATTATGTAGTAGTTTCTCTTTTAAAACAAAAAAAGCATATGATCTTTTGGCGCTTCTTACATTTCCTGAAATATATATCAAGACAGATTGCAAAGAAACATTTTGAAACAAATGACATGTAGTTTTTTCACGTATAACTGCGTCAGCTTCTAATCAAAAGTGTCCGAAGTTCGGGCGACTTCGGGTGGTGTCCGAACCTCGGTCAGTTTGCCCTACATCCAATTGCCATATTTGATATTTAATCATTCAGTATTCTCAATTGAACTGCACGTCGTTCATGCTCCACCCATACCATAAACATCAATGATTATTCTACAGTATACAAACTATAGACATTTATGATACACTCAGGATTAGAAACCTTTCATTACTGACATATAGCCTGGACACGTTCGTTTTCTATTTAAGAAAGCTCGCGTTCAAACCCCTAAAATGCCGGTAGAATTGTTTTTCGAGAGGACTGTTTAACAACACAACAGTTCGGATGCTTTGATAGATTGTGGGATGTCGAGAAGCAAGTTTTTCTTGGGTAGAACCGAAATGGAAGAACATAATTAGAGGGATCGCTTGAGAGTCGACCCCCTACACCGCCCGCCGTTTGATCAAGATATGCTGGAATTAATCGTATTAAAGACACTATACGTCGAGGAAAACGAAGTGGGCGTGACTGTAAGTATCACATTACTATGCATTGGAAATTGACATGGTTGAAATTGACACACTCAATATCGCATGTCTATACTTATGATATACACAAGCTTGAAATGGATAATACTCATATCACGTGTCTACAGATTTGATATATACAAGCTTGGAATGGATGATACCCTTAATCTCTTGTCTTAACGTTTGAAATCTGCAAGCTAGGAATTGATCCCACTCATTCTTACTTGTTTACTTATTTAAAATATACAGGTCTAGAATGGTTAATTCTCTATATCGCATGTCAACAAAGACTTGATATAGATAAGAGGAATTGGATATCACTGTAAATCACGTTTGAAATGTACAAGAGTGAAATGGACATCATTCATCATCATATCATGATTGATGGCATGTTAATAACAGGAGATTTTGACACTTGCTCTAAGAATGGATCATAACAAATAACACGGTTTCATGGCATATTATCTATTTTATCTGAATTATTACTAGAAGTGTTTTAATATTTGTGCTGTTTACACATCTGACAGATGAATACATGCATGACAGATCATCGAAGGATGAGTCTAATTGCTCGGATGACAAACATTGCATAACGTAACTGTTTATCTAATTGTTATTTCGTTTACAATTATGGTATAATTCATTTATGAAACTGTCAATTCAATCTATGTATAGTAAAGTATATTTAAGAAATAGAGTAGCCCTAACCATCATGTGTTTTGCAATAAAGTATAGTTTTGCCCTGAACTATTATAGTTAAATACGTTTGACGTTATAATAATTCAGGGCAAAACTATACTTTATTGCAAAACACATGATGGTTAGGGCTACTCTATTACTTTTCTAGTATGTCGATTTTAACTCGATTTTAAAGCTATTTCTACTCCAAAATAAGCCAATTTTATAAATCACATTCGGCAGCGAATTGAAACTCCTCGATTAGGGCCCGGGATAATGACGTCATAGCCGATTGTTATTGACGTCATGTCCCATTGTTTCGTGACGTCACTCAAAAACTATACTTTATTGCGGAATAAAGGGTTGGCGGCGCCTTTGATCTTTACGGGAACAATACTAGAAGTAACAATGAAAATAGACGAAGTGCAATACCACAGTACCATTGTGAAAATGACGTTTCTAATGGTATACATGTGACGAGAATTCAAAATGATGCATCCCCAAGTACCATGTCGAATATACATATTATCATCAGTTTCATCACCAAATGAGATGGCAAGCTAATCAATTTCATCTTGTCGTTTAAAGGCCATATAAACACCAAACTCAAGAAGATCAATTATAAACAGAGATCATGCATTTATTTTAGGAAAAAGCTGTTCAAAATGTAATAATATAGTTGCTAGTATGATTATTGCAGAATAGCATTCCTTAGATATTTTTCTCGTGAAATAGTAATTCATTGTAATGCAGATTTATAGGTAGGATGCACATAACCCATATGCCAAGGACTTGAGAATGATGTTTGGTGTGAGCGCGTCCATAAAGACTCAAGTTTACACCAAAAGACACATAGGCAGATCAGTGAAGGAGATTGTGATTTGTCGAACAATTCGGGGGATAAGTGAAATATACAACACTGGATAACAGCACTAATATTAACACAAGTATTACTCAAAGTTAACTTCACAAAATTAATTTCTATCAACACGAATTGCTGAAAGTTATGAATATTTTTTACATTCATCAACGATTGTTGGTATATTTCATATCAAAATACACGAGGGTGACAATCTATTTATCATCCAAATTCACTCTTTTTGACATCTCAGAGTAAAAATTGAAATCTCTGAACACAACAGCACTAGATTTTCAAGACAGTGATGTCATTGCATAGTAAGGTCACTATGTTTATGATGTTGTGGCATTGTGATGTAGTTACTTGAAGTAAAATCACTGTGTTGCCATGTAGCGTTGACAATGACAGGAAATTGTGCAAAACGTACCGCCAAAACGATATCTCCTTGTCATGCTGGTTAATTATTAACAGTAGTATAACAGATAACAAATAAAATACTTTCCGATGATCTGACGGGATTTCAACCCAGGTCCGCTGAGCTAACGTTTGGAACCAGCGATGTAGGTCATATTCTAAATATAGCACGAGTCAATTTCAGTACTCTGATAATAAATACATGTTTTCAACGTAAACATTTATTGACATCGTTAAGTATGACTTGTCTCGTGGTCGTAAGTGATCTACCTATTAGTAAACATAAGTCTTATTTCGATGTCACCATCGTACTTACACAAACATTACTTTTAATTCGCCAGGCGAGCCCAGCGTGAAATTAAATCGCGTGGGTTATATAAAAGTGGATTCTACGATTATTGAATGCGAAATAATTAATGCTTTATCTGGAACAAATGCAGACTCTTCTTCAAATGAAGATGTTTTTTATTGAGTCTGTTAACATTTATCAGCATCTTTAATAGAAAACATTGTTTCTCTTTTAATATAACATTTAAAGCGAAATCATATTCCACAGTTTAATGTGCCAAATATTTTGTATTACCCACATGGTGACGTAATGCATTTTTTGCTACAGCTCTGTTAATTGGTCTTTTGATTTGGATACAACACATGTGATTGGCGCGGCTTCCCTTTGAAAATATCAAGAGTAATATAGAGAGAATTCAGAAAAGTTTTAGAAAAATCAAATCATAATGCTTGGTGCCCTTTAGAACTCCAAGCAATAACGCTACGGTTTATCGGTTATCAACCATTTTAAATATAAATTCCATAGCCATCATCATAATAATAATCATACCCTCATCATGATGATTTATGTATACTTCAGCTTTCTTTCTCGCAAAATATCACGATCGTAACGTTATCTCAACGGGATTGTTTCTTGAAGTTACCAGAATAGTAACAACTGTGCCAGAAGCTTGACACCAAATGTTACACATTCTGCATGATAGGATTTCACTTACACCAGTTTTTAGAATCAATGACCCTTTAAAGGTTGAGGGGTTTTGGAGGACGGGGATGGGGTCGGTTGTTATAGGGGGGGAGGTTGTTGGAGGTGAGGATGAGGGGATGAGAGGACGTTTGTGGGTGGTTGAAGAAGACGTTTGGAGGGGAGTTGTAGGAGGGGGCGGGGAAGGTTGGAGGGTGGGGTGGATATGGTTGTTGGAGGTGAGGACAAGGGGATGAGGGGACGTTTGTAGGTGGTTGAAGAAGACGTTTGGAGGGGGGTTGTAGGAGGGGACGGGGAAGGTTGGAGGATGGGGTGGATGTGGTTGTTTGAGGTTGAGATAAGGGGGTTAAGAGGCCGATTGTTGGGGTTGAAGAAGACGTTTGGAGGGGAGTTGTAGGAGGGGTCGGGGAAGGTTGGAGGGTGGGGTGGATGTGGTTGTTTGAGGTTGAGATAAGGGGGTTAAGGAGACGATTGTAGGGTGGTTTAAGAAGACGTTTGGGGGGGGGGGGGGGGGGCTTTAGGAGGGGGATGGGGAAGGGGTGGATGCTAGAGAACGTGGGTAGGAATGTAAGTCTTTATTACTCTTACATCGGAGCGAATTTTATGTAGTGTATCCTACTCATATATTCAATTACTTTTATATATCAACGGTTTTATGAATTTTAGTGTATATTAACGTACGTTCCAATCTCAAAATTTAAATATGATGGATTTTTTAAAAGATAGTTCCGAACGGTTTGCTTCTGTCAGAAGTGTCGGGACTAGCGCCATGAAACCACGATGATGTAAATTTCCTATTTGTATACCCTTTCAGTAAACTGATACTTGAAACCTTTAAAACTGAATGTGTTACACGAGATCTTATTTTAAAAAATCCTTATTGCTACCTTTGCATGTCAACAGTAGTTTAATGGCTTCCTTCACATTTTAAAAAGAATTCCACGAAAAGCAAATTCTATTGGCCAATTTTTTAGATGGAATTTACATAAGCACAGCAACAATTCTGGTATTTTTGTTGTTGAGAATAGACACGCCGTGTTAGAGTCTCTCACTTTCGACAGAGATAGATCAAGTCTTAAGTGCTGATACCTATGTATGAATAAGGAGAATTATCGGGCCACAAAGTGAGAAACCTGTTTGTATGTTATTATTTTTGTTGTGGAATAAATGTTTAAAAACCATAGTTTTGACAACGGATAATGACAGTTATGTTTTCGTTGGCTGATCTTTTTCAAATGGTTTCTGATGCCGTTTTTTGCCTTAAACCAGCGATCTTGTCTTATTCAGTCAAAGGTTGGATCAACATCTTATGACCTGAACTAGCTCCGTAAAAACATTGATCTTTTGTTTTAAGAAGGTTCCTAAAATTCCTTGAACATTTGAGGGAGCAAAAGAAGACATATAGCATGTCACCTATGATAAACTTGGTATACAATTAAAGATGCTGTATCATACTTGCAATATTTTTAAAAGTATTTTTAATGTACTCGTTGTATTTGTAGAAAAATTTAGCGACCAACCTACGGAAAATCGGACCAAAATTCATTGAATATGAGATAATTTACCAAAATTACGGAAACGGCAGCCAACATAAAGACGAATCAAGTGTGGCCATCTCACAACTTCCGGTCTCTAAACATACGCTTGAAAACCGTCTTTGTCGCGCACGACTAGATTTTCTTTTCTTTTTCGTTGCTGCCAAAGTTGATACCCATCGAACGCAAATACGCTAGTTGTGACACGGTGTAAATCCTACACGCGTAATGATTACGTCACCGAAAGCGGGTTCGTTAAATGCTATGCCCTTTCTACAAGGGGTACTGTGCTTTGGGCGTCGAAATAAGTTTGTTATTGTTGATTAAGCAATCTAAATATGATATCAAAATCTCGACGAAAGATTTTTCTACAAAGTGATGTATTTCTTTTCTCAATAGCTAAATTTCAGCCTGAACCGCATGCAAGTATGAAACAGCATCTTTAAAAGTCCGGCTATTGACGTTGAATATTCTGTTCTCAAACTTTACTACGAATACGATATAAGCATTTCAACACATCACACATAATCACATATTCAAAAACAAGATTCTCATATTACGCTCCGAAAATAAATTTTTATAAAAATCTTTATTTATTTCCATCGAAATCTAGCACAAGTGAAAACAAATTCTGTAGTGCGTATAATGTCATACATATTGTGAAAACTGACTGCGTGCAAATACAAATACTGTCATGAAAGCAAATATAAAAAATCCCTCCTATAAGCAAATTTCCAAATGTACTGAAATTTGATACTTTACAAAAAAAATACTTATACACTCTGCTCACGTTATAAATTACCAAAACAGCTGCCATTTACAATAAACGCAAGCCTGTCAAAAGCATTGTTAGGGAAATTCTCTAAATATTTCGTTTGAAAATAGATGAGATTAATTTGAATATACAGTGACCCAGAGGTCACAAGATCGCAACCCCAAACCCGTTATAAGGTGTTTTATCCTCCCTGAAACAATTCCCCCGCTGAGACGTCTAGGGGAGTTAGTAAATGATATTTTTGTTCCTCGACGCCTCAGCGTTAGCGATTCCTTTTAAGTGATATACGTGATAATTCGCGCTTACAGAGTTACTCAAGTGGAGAATTTTAAGTGTCCCATGCAATTCATTGTTTAGGTAGTAATAGTTAGGGCTTTTTTATATATCATGGGCGTCAGCTTTTCTAGAAATATATTCCTCGTGAAATCTGTTTTCAGTGCAGTCGCACTAGAAGTATTGGCAGAGAAATGCGTAATAACTTAAAGAGAAGGTCTGTTTCTGCATTTTGATAAATTAAATAAAATATTTTTATAGTCATATCAGTATCTTCTTCAATTTTCAGTGAATCTGATTATTTTGAATATAGTTTATTAGCTATGATATACCAAATAGTGTCTGAAAATGTGTTTACTTTACACTGATTTTCGCCACGTTTGGGTCAATTTGCCCCAGATTATTGATTATTATTAATCATTATATTATTTAATAGCCTTTTAACTTTCAATTATATTATTTACATCTATTAAACTCTGTTTAATAATGTATACTAGTGAAATACTTGACAAACATGCCACGTCCGATGTTTAAATGTAAGAAACCTTAAAAGAAAAATAATTATTATTTGACCTTGTAAGATATCGCAGTGTTATATTCATACGGCAATTATTAAACTAGTGTAATAAAACAATGCAACTATGACGTCACAGTCGTGTGTTCTTGTGACGTCACAATGTCAGGGCGCAGTCAAAATGGCTGTCGTTGCTGGAAATCTTAGTTTCATCACTACGAGGGCAAGTTTACTTCGGGGAAGTAATAAACAGAATACTAAACTTCCTTCCATTTAATATAATTTTCATCACCCGTTTAGTATAAAAAGCATTAAATGGAAGGTCGTTTAGTATCCTATATTTAACACACATTTTGATCAAAGATTTATACTACTCCTAACGTTGTGGAAATATGCAGGTGGAATATATTTCAAACAGGAAAACAATAAATTATACAAAACAACATGGGTCCGTTACTTCGTTTTGTGCAATCATATAATTGCACGTGAATTTCGCGATGCTTTAAATAGAGCCATAGCATGAGGCAGTAATAAATTAAATAAATAATGTTAAGTTCAGCCATGCGATTCCTTTTTCTTACACAAAATGTATTAAAGGTGTTCAGACACACACAATGGTCGCCAATGGATTTTATGTGAATCTCTGACTATGGATGACTGCTTTGTGTAATTTGTGACACTGTCAAAATGATACATTTAGCATTAACGTAAAATTATCAGTGAAAAAAATTTCAATATAAAATTTTCAAACACATGCTATTTCCCTTTTAAAACGTACAAAGCAATTAAACAGTTGGAGTCATCCGTTTATCATCAGATGGTCAATTGAGTGTTATAGAAATTTTTTTTCAATATCCCTTATCAATTTTGCCCTGTGTGTTTACATGAACAGATAAAATGATATACTTCAAATATCTCCAGTTTATTGCATCTCTATTCACGTTGTGTGATTTTTGGAATTTCCAATATTAGTTTATAACTGGAAGCTCGGACGTGTAAATGGAAGGAAAGGTTTTACTATTGAAGAAGACTGATGAATGAGAAAGCTTGTGCTATTATTCACAGTTTGTTTACATACCATTGTAATCTAAACAAACGACCCAGCGATATGGAGAGGTATTTGAATATTTTATTCAAAGCTCACAATTCAGTAGCATTTCAATTGTCAATACTTGGAACCTTAACAATAAGAGATAATGCATTATTCTAACCCATTGCTCCGTACGCATATATCTCACACCACAATCAATATTATATACGCATATATCAAGCTTTAGTTTGTTTAGAGAAAAATACACACCTCTGCACTTATGAAACACAAATATATTATTTATGACGTCTCGTTAGCAGACTCATTTTGATAGTGCTTTATTGAATTCATTTTGATTTATAAAAACGTCTTCGGTGGGAAATAAATATTCTCTCATTGTCTGTTTATGTACAATGGAGGACTCTCTGTGTGAACCTAGTGAGCGTGGAAGGTTTATAGGTTTGCGATTTAATAAGAGATCTAGCTTTTGTCCCTTAAATATACAAGTATAACTGAAAGGTCACGGGGTGCTTGTTCAATGCTTGTTGAAATGTTTGACTTTTGCTATGCACATATTGAGGATTGTAGGAACATCCTTATGAAAATATGAAGTATTTGAACATGGGCCTTGTCAACATTCGTGAACATAAACTTTGACTTATTGTCAAACGTATATTACTTACTTATCATGCATCGTACATTAACATGTATATTCATACGATCACGCGTCCCGTATCGGGGTCAGCGTCTGGGTGCCAAAAGGGACAAATATGGATGATATGAAAATTGATATGCCTGTCTTTGCCTGTTGATCATTCATGAATTTTCGTCTTTTTAAGAAGTTTATTTTCGATTGAAGGATCACGTACAAACGCTTAGGTGTGATCTTCCTTTAATGGATACTAAAAGATGTCAAATTGTCCTCTTTTATATATCAGTGTCAATTACTTAAATCAAGTAATATAGTGGAAAGGGGATTGTTAGGACGTATTTGGGAGTTTATTGGACCACACGTATGGAAGGGCGTGGTGATCGGCAGTTTTTCATATGGGAAATACTCTTGTAAATCGTTCCTACTCAGATATCTATTAAAGACAAACTGTAGACATCAACACACTAGACAACTATTACATAAGAATTGGTATGGTATGATATGGTGTGGTGTGGTTTAGTATGGTATGGTATGGTATGGTATGGTATGGTATGGTATGGTATGGTGTGGTGTGGTGTGGCGTGGCGTGGCGTGGCGTGGCGTGGCGTGACGTGACGTGACGTGACGTGACGTGATATTATATGGTATTGTATGATAAGGTGAGGTATTGTATGATATGGTGTGGTGTGATATGATATGATATGGTATGGTATGGTATGGTATGGTATGGTATGGTATGGTATGGTATGGTATGGTATGGTATGATGTGGTGTGGTGTGGTGTGGTGTGGTGTGGTGTGGTGTGATGTGGTGTGGTACTGTTCGCATCAAATAAGGCATGAAATTTCGTATATAAACTATTAAATAACACATGATAAATGGAATGCTATGACGTGAAGTGATACATTGAAATACGGTGTGGTGCATTATGCATGGTATGCTATTATGTAATAAGACATGATGTTTTACGTGATATGACACACAAAAGCATGTTGTGATATGATACTATACGTTTTGTCATGGAATTATGCATGGTAAGGTACGTTATGAAATAGTATAGTAAAACATCTTCTGTAAACGCATGTGCAATGTATGTGATGGTATGTATATTTGTTCGTGCTATTGTATGAAAATATATGCCTTTATGTATGATTCACAGTTATATATGGTAAGATATGTAATGTAATGGTAGATAACATACTTTTGGTATGAGTATGACATGTGCTTTGAAGTGTAGTTTATGGTTAATTATATTATTGTTAATTAAATGAATTACCTTCCTGGTATGTCTTCCATAGTTGTAATAAAAATCAGTTCAGGCACTCAGCTCAAAACATATTGAATATAATGAAAGATGTATGTATCTTTATAAAAGGGTAATCACCTACACGGACGTCATAATTTAGAAAATGTAAGTATTATTCGATAAAGTCTTCATGATTGATAACGAGATGTGTACTGTTACAATTATCACCGAACAAATATATTTTCTTCGGCAGTATAGTTTCTTCAAAGACATATAGGGTTAACTCTGATCCTAACGTGCAATTTAAACATCATAAAACTGTTTCAGTAACCACCGGGTGCTTCTTTGGGGTGGTATGTTCAATTGAGCGTGAAGGAATCATACACAAATATTCAGGTGTTCTTATGAGATTTGGAAGTCGTATTGGACATTTGTACGCCATTGTTACCGGAACCGTTTCAATTTTGTGGAAGATTTCGATTTGTAAAGAAAGTCATAGGATCGGTATGTGTGGTTTTACAGAACCTCCGTGTATTGCATTTTGTTGAGTCAGGGCATGAAAGTACTGACAAAAATTGGATACCATAAAGCAGGCAATAAAATACTTTGACCTTTGAACTACTCGTGAGAACTCGAAGTCAAAATAACATCTATGCTTGGTATCGCATTTTAATACTTTTCATATTGAGTAAAATTCAGAATTGTTCCGGTAAGAATTGGTATTCATCTGTCTCTCCCTTCGTGTGTTTAACAATCTTTCATTTAATATTTTCCGTTTGCCTTTTCCCCCCTCTCCTTTCCCTGGTCGCTCTGTGTCTAATTGATTATAATTGTATCTCACATATTTCCTTTTTTCAATTCGCATAACCCGCCACCAATCTTTTATTTTTCTCATACCTGCCACATAGATATTTTTACTCACTGTAAAGTTATTTCTCTACACAGACAATTACCAAAATATAAGCGCTAAATGTTCCGTTTCAAGTAAACAAGTGTATCTATCTATCCGTCTATCCCTCTGTCTATCCATATATATATCCGTCTATCTGTCTCTTTGACTAGCTGTCTCTCTCTCTATCTATTTATCTGTCTGTCTGTATGTCAACATATTTGCCTTTTTCGGTTTTGTTTTAAAACCACTTACAGCAACAGAAGGAACGAGTTGCGTAACCATCCACCATTTGTAAAGAGAATTTCAAGTTCATTTGATTTCAACAACGTACCATCCGTATATATCAACTCAATAAGCATTTCTTGGAAAAATGAAGAAAGTGTTGTGAACCAGATAAGACGTCTATAAAGAGAAGGACAGCTTGTTATTTGATACCTACCTCGTGCTGGCTGATAATTGCTTGAGCGGATTGCTTCCAAAGGGGGATTATCACCTTAAATTTGATTTTAATTTCTTGAAACCTTAAACCAGTTACTTGACATGCCAGAGGAATATGTCGAACTTCCCCAATTATCGTTGTAATACATACCAGGCCCCTCATATAATGATTAGTATGACACGGGTAATGTATCTGAATTTTAAATTACGAGACAGATTCTTTATGTTCAACATTAAAGGATTTGAGAAAATAAAATGCTTTTTTAGAGATATGATTAAGAGTCCGAGATTTATATTTATATTGTTTATACCAAAGAGAGCATTTAAGGTTTAGTTATTTTCATAGGACGTTCTCAAATATTTGCTTTACAATGTGATCATTAACTAAACATTTCCACAAATATTTCATGTAAGAAGATCAAAGCGGTTATCCTTTCACAAATATTTCTGCCTTTTATCCTTTCAATCCTTGCCTGTGAAGTCGTCATATCCGTCAACGTATATAAGTAAAAGTCATCCTTTGAGATATACAAATCTAAACAATAAATCGTGATGTTGTGTATGTAGGTGTACCCTTTTAATTCAATCCACTGTAATATATATTTGCACGAAAAAAAATATAAAGTTTTCGTGACCAATAGATAAGTAAAACCTATATTTTTTTAATTTCGGAAAGTCGTATGACAAGGTTGTCTTCTATATCCAACGTGTTTCTTCTTTCATGCATAGAAGCATTGAGGTAGTGATCTATTACATCTCCTATATGCTTAAACATAGGATTTCGGCATTCCGATTTTATATATTTCGAGCGAATGACAGAAGTTTCCTTCATCTAAGCACGTATGCGCTCATGATCTACATTTGGCACAAACAAGTCCAAAAGATTCTGAAATGTTATACTTGATGTATTACACTTCTCGTCTTTTCTTATTTCTGTGGTATCAGAATGTTTACAATCAAATACCAAAGCCGTATGTGAGTTTTGTCACGTTGTCGGTGTTCTTTGGGCATGAGTTGATTACTAGTATATAATCATGATGTTATTCATAAAAACATTTCGGGATCATCAGTACATATGGTATACATTTTTGTAATTATAGTGTGTACGTTTTGCTAACATGACTTTCCAAATTTTGAGCAATCGCAACATCACTCATAGTAACAATCATCATATGGAAATAACAAATATATGTCCCTTCTACAAAAATAATTCCGAATGCATATTGAAGCGTCCCTTTAAGAAACACAATCTATATTCAGCATATGTACGTTTGAAGAAACACAAATACATTTGAATGTACATATTTCATGAGCATGACTAGTAACTACGGTGCACGTTTTAAAAATGAAATAGGTAGATAATAGATGTGTTTATTGCACGTTGTTGTAAATAAATCAAACAGCTTCTTTCTAATAATTGCATGTTGTCAAAGGACTTGGCCTTTGCCTTGTATATGTGCTTATTCATCTCGCCGACTGCACCGTTAAACCTTCTTTTATTTTCATTGTGCCGTTATATTGAAGAGCAGGCGTGGTGTTTGTAAAATACTACACCGTCGTCCTTTGAAGCGGAATTAGGGACGCAAACATATGTCAAGTTTACACTTTGAGGCGGGAATAAACTTTCTATTCGGAATACATAAAAAGTAGGTAAAAGATGGCAGGTAATATTTCAATTGTAGCAAGGTCAAATATAAATAGACGGTTAACGGGATGCATGTGAAATCAACAAAAAGTATACCATATACAGTCATGGGGAAAGGAACGTTAGAAAACGTCAATAAATTGTTGTTTCAAAATAAAGTCGATTTATGTCGGTTTAACAACATACAGGGTACTGAAATCGACGTTTTGAATAAGTGAGTGAATGAGTGAGTGAGTGAGCTAAATAGGGAGGGAGGTGCTGTCAGCAATATTCCAACCATTTAATTGGACAGAGTGAGTGAGCAGGGTTTAACATGCTGTCAGTAATGTTTCAGCTATTTGTAGGGACAGAATGTTGTCATGTAGATATAAATTTGTATAGAATATTTCAGTAATATTTTGTCACTTATCAATTGAAGTAGCTTTCACATGGGGTTGTCTAATATCTTGCCCCTCTTGAAAGTATAAGACCTTAGGATTGTTTCAATGTTTCGTCTGGGTTGTATTTTTGTGTGGCTATGCAAACTCATGTGCTCTCAAATCTCGTTATATAATATTGTGAGGACCTTGTTAGCCTACTGTTTAATTGAAAAACTCGACGTGACGTCTCGTTTCAAATAATGTAAACGTTGTTTCTGCACATATATAATGACACCGAAGTGTCTTCTTATATAAAATATATCTACACTAGTTGATACAAGTTACAATTGTACGAGTAACAAAAAAGACACGAGGGTGTTATTCCATTTATCATTCAAAGTCATTTTGCTGCACAAGCTTGCAACTACATATGAAATGATGTCATAGTAAATGAAGCCACTTTCTTTATGACGTCAAAGCTTTGTGACGCTTTTTGATGTCATGTACTTGCCGAGTGGAGGGCGTTTTTAAAAATCAACTCGATCACACGCAATTTCTCCTCTGGAATACAGTTTTTGGGTTTTGATAAAACTATACATTATCGCATTTACCTTATAGCTTTTGGCAATTGCAAATGTCTTCAATCAATGAAATATCAATAACTTGATAAACGGTGACCGAATGTTACGTTTTAGTTTCGCAAATTTTACAATGACATGTAGAATTTTTTTCAAAATGTTTTCATATTTCCACTTGACTAGCTTCGACCTAGGAGTATAGTTAGTGAGTGACGTTACAAGGCAGACATGTTAATGGGCAGGTTTGGTTGACACCGCCGTTAGGTCCTGGCTTTATGTGAGCAGCGCGTGAATCGTCTATTTACCTGCCTCGACTCGTCTATTCAGCGTATATCCTACCTGTATGTGATTAGTTTATCTTATTGTCGTGACTTGATGCACTCTGGAGAAGTTTGCATTGTTTGAAGTCATATGTAACCTTTGATTTCACGCGCCGAGTAAATAGCCATTTATTTTCAAGATGGCTGACACGTCGAGTGTAATTAAGCGGAAGTGGACAATATGATAACGAGGCTATTGCGAAGAGTCAAGAAGCAAGGTTCAGGGATGAAGTAATAAAGCCTGATCATGATTCTGTTATGTCTTGACCTTCTTCTCTCGTAATTGGCTATTATGTGAGATTGAAAAGGGGTGTAGATTGTAGACATGTGAATAGATATGCTCCATGAAGAAACGAGATAGTTGATATCGGCGAGAGGTATCATTTACGTGCAATGTGATTGGGAATGGGTTTATGGATCACGATATTGACATTTAAGTGATTAGGGGTGTCGATTTCTTATGTAAGGAATGCAACCATTGACATATTTTTTTTCTTCCGGATGCCTATTTTGCAGTGAGGGCAAAAACGTTTACCCTAGTTTTCCTTTTTCTCTAGACATTTTTATGTTAATTGGATGGGGTTAAGAAAATCGAAAAAACGATTAATTAATTCTTATTTACATATTTATTTTTGCTTTCTGAAAATGCCACTTTTTATACTTGAAAGAAACTGTGAAAATGCCACAATGCAAATTTTATTCTTTTAAATCAAGAGTAAATTAACTTCATTGCTTTGATAAGTGTTTGATAATAAAATACAAAACTTTAGAATCTTTGAAGTGTTTTGATAGGCCTTATATTAAAAACTTATACTACCGTATTACAGAAAAAATGACTATTTGTGGTTTCAACGAACTGCTAGCGTGGCGATAAAAATTATACCATTACAAGATTGTTGAATCAAGATAAAAGTATATCCAATGGTTCACCGACAGGTACCTTAGTATTGCCGTTTTGATACACAGCCATGTTTGCTAACACATCTATTCGCCCTGATGAGATTTGTCAAAATCTTCCAAAAAGAGGATTTGGAACACATTAACAGTAATACAGTTTATCACAAATTCGGGTTTGCAATATGTTATTATAAAATATTTACGTTTTTATGTCAACAATTAAGCGTTAAATATATTCAGATAGTGTCACTGCATTTTTCCAAGAAGGACAGATGCTTTAGATTTTCCTCACAACAATAATACGCCTGAACTTTTGATTTACAGATCATAAATTTAGCAACCATCAGGAATGATAATATTTAAGCACATTTGGTTATAAATCCTTTCGTTATAGTCTCCAAAGAAATAGCAACACTTTCTGATCAAACCCTAATCCCTCATATCAATATTTCAAACAGATTCTCCCTCCCCCACTTGTTTTCCTTCGAAACAGCTCTAATACATCAATGTCCTCGGCTGGTCACTTGGTCAAACCATTCACTGGTCACCTTAATTGGGGCTCTAAATGTCCATTCATTGGTCAGTTTTAGGGTTAACTGACCGTTCAGTGTTCATTGAGGCATGACGACATTACAATAAAATTTATCGTGTCCACTCGGGTGAAATGATTTGTATTTATTAAATAAACTGAATATTAAGTCTGCCCTCTTCGCGGCTCGTTTGATGGCAATCTTCTTAACTTTGGTCTTAATCCTTTAGTTTACCTTAGGTTTCGCTTGAACTTGCTTTTAATGTTTTCCCTGTTAATGAAAAGTAGAAAATAATTATTTAGTTAAAGAACATGAATTTCATTTTTCAAAATAGATAAAGAATGATTAGATGTATTTACGAAAGTCTCTAATGGGCATGAAGAATATTTTAACCGTTGGAACCTATTACATGTTAACCGTTGTTGTAAGAATTGTCTTTCATTTTTTTTATATGAAAATATTTCTTCCAACCAGAATCAAGATGAAGAATATGACGAAACGCGTTTATGGATTAGGTACCCAATCTTTGAAATTATTGTTGAATGTGATCCATAAGAAGTTGCTGAATATTGTGAATAACCGTTTTACCATTAAAATAACGGACCTATCGAATACCAGAACAACGGGTTGCTTAATGTTTTAAAAACTGAAAAATGAAGAACACCTGTGAAGAGGAAATGGTCTTGAACTTAAAAAAGAAAGTGAATGAGTTATCTTTGTCATTCTTTAGAAAGAAATGCTTTAATTTTTCTTTTCTTTATTTAGACGTCAACTGTAAAAAACGTCGTTTTTCCAAACAATTGCAGCATTCTTTCTTCCTCCTTACCTATCTTTAACATAAGCTTTTTATTGCATTTGACAATTTATCTTTCATCTCAGACATGTGACATCTTAAGTCTTAACTTAAGAGTCATTAAGGGTCAAACTTTCCGGATAAAAGTTGGATGAATAATCGTTTAAGAATCTCTTAAATGTATCATTTCTGGATCCGTTTGACCCCGGGGTATTTAGAGCTCAATGTCAGATAGTTCCACCTGCATGAAGTGACTCGTATTCACCCATCACGATATATTCCGTGTTAAAATAAGTAATTATCCTGCTCTAGCCATGTCACTAAAGTCCTTACACCTACAGTTAATAAAAACAAATCTAGCGAAATGATCTTTTGTGTGGGAGGTTTAAAAAGCCATCAGCCAAGGCCAAGGTCATGACCTTTGGGCTCGCGCCAACGGTTTGGAGTTACCGCCATCTTGAATTGGACGTCTTTGGAAAATGACACGAATGAATGTGCATTTTCTTTAGATAATAGAAGAATTATACGGAATTTTGTAAAAGAGAAAACGTGTCATATTTGAAGGAAGGTACTAAATGAAAAGATTATCTTCAAGAGTGACAAAGGGATTAACTTTGGACATGTGATTTTGATCGCGTGTGGGACGATTATCAAGTCAAACTTGATGAATGACCGGCGCTGTTTTGTATATCGCTCTGGGATTGGCATTAAGATGAAATTTCAGAAACGTAATTGTATATTTTTTTCCTGAGTGATAAGAAATATTTTGTCTTTACGCTTACGTTTGGAAAAGAGGTGAATGACTAAAGTGTATGAAATTAATAACAGTTATATGTTGTTATGTGAGCTTATAGGGTAAATAAAAAGATAACCATAATGTTCGCGTCATATTCATTGAAACTGTAAAATATCTATATGAAATTGATTTAAAAATCTATTTATTTATTTTACAGTCCGTGAAATAATAGCAATATGTATTTATTGAGCACCGCACCTATATGGAAATACAGTAGAACTCGGATATAACGAACTCCAAGGGACCAAAGAATTTAGTTCGCTATATCCGGTGTTCGCTATACACATATGATTTAAATGATATTATATAGGGACGGGACTTGAAAATTTGGTCGCTATATCCGAGTATTCGCTATATCCGAGTTCGCTATATCCGTGTTCTACTGTAGCCTACGGTGAATTAGTTTCCCTCTCCGATACCATTTTCGAGAATATATAGTTTTCTACAGATATAATATTGACATATCTACATCTAACTCAAACACACCAAATCAGAGAAAACAGTTAGTTTATTCATCAAAAATCAAGTTATGATGTTACATCATGTCACGAGTTCATTTATCACATACCCTCAGTGAAAAAACGCCATGTCATCCATATAAAAACAATTCCCATCCACTTATACTCTATGAATACCTTCTCACGATGACACATTGTATATGAGGCTCTTTATATAGGATCAGACGTCTCGGTTTTGACCCTCAACCATTCTTCACTTGGTGTTTTTCAAAAACTATTCAAGATTTTTTAGGAATTGACAATACGTTTTATTAGTTTTCAAGTAGGGTATAAATCTATTTGAATGACTCAATATGTCGTAAATCCCCGATATGAAGTCTTCGATTGCGAATGTACAGACATAACGTCAAGTGCTCCGTTATCACCCAGAGTCATAAGATATGAAAATCGTTTGAAGAGGATTTAAAACGGTAGTCGATGATATGAGTCAATTCACCTGAAACAGTAGTTGACAAATCATACATGGCTACGCTCGTGACCAATAAATTGTTAACTTCTACAAAATTGAAATAAAGAGGATTATTGGATTATGACTATAGACATATAACATTTGTATATTTATCAAACACTCATAAAAGAAATATAAATGGCTTGAAATATTTAATGAAATCAAATGATTATATGTTCATGTTAGGGAAATTCTTATATAATGTTTTTCGTATACGAGGAGAAAGGCTTTAACGCGCATGTGTGTAATTTTCATGCTTTATGTATCAAGTGTATGAATTATGGGTCAAATAGCCTTGCAACAATAAAACGATTGAATTGAATTGAATATTTATCAAACAAAATAAGTCAGTATATTGTCCGTAGAGTCGGAGGATTGATCTCTTAAGAACGTAAATCAATAAGTATATCGATATTTTTATTTCAAAATGAACATTTATTGACGTAGAATCTGCAAAACACTTGTTCACGAAACCCTATAATGATATACACTCACGGGCAACGAAACGTCACCGTACAAAATACGAGACATGTCAATCCATGTGTACTACACGGGTCAATTAAAAAAAAATACAATAAATTTCAAAAGATAAAATCAACACTATGCAAGTTGTTTCATCTTAAATTTATTTTCAACAATTACTGCAGTACATCGTCAGGTTCACCAATCCGAAATATGCAAGCTTAATCTAGCCTAATTAATGTGTAATAAACAGTTTAAATGATAATTGGCAGTGATCAGTTACCGATAATATACGACGTACAATGTATTTCTTTTTAAAGTAGAAAATTTGATTTTCACTTTTCAGCCTTATGGAAATAAGCATTTAGTAGGAATTAGAATTTTTTTCCAAAATTTTTAAAAATATTTACGACAGGATACAACCAGGACTTCAGAGGTCAAATAACTAAGATGTGAATTATAACATATTGTCTGTTAACTTTCCTGAATTTTTAAGAAATCGTTGTGTTTGAAGCCCTACACGAGATAGCAGAATAAAACTGGTGTTTCGCTTGTGTTCGTTTCATACAGTAATGAACCGTTAATAAGGTAATCTCACAAATGTGATTTATGATCTCTTTTATCAATTAATGCAATACAGTACTTTATTACATTTTATCCTGAATTCCAAACTTTATGACTCGAAAAGTTGAAAGAGTTATCTAACAACTTCAAGTGTATTTCAAAGAAGTAAAAGGATCATAGCATAATGTAATACCTTTCAACACGACCCTATATCACAGGGAATAAACTCGCACCTCTCATTCAGCAGTATTTTATTGTTAATCTGTTGCAAATGTGGCCCGGAAATATTGAGATCCTTTTCCTCAACTGATAATAACCTCTATAAACAACACAATCCTTCAAGATGTCGACGTTTCCCGCAAATCCAAATGAATTATCTAGAGCATGATAACAACTTCAAATTCTTTATTCTCTATTCATCACCGACGGTGGTACAAGAACAGAAATGTAACACTAGTTCAATCAGTTCAAGTGCATCTTGTAGTACCCCTAATCTTATAAGAAAACAACAGGCACTTCACTGACTATCAAATCAGATATGCTCTTATTATCCTTTATCATTAACACTTGAAATCCTCCCCAGCCTCCTCGTTATGCATGTGGACGCGGTCATCATATCAACTGCACCAACCTAGACTTTGGGGAGAACTTTAACGCTACTGTGCACTTAATGACCATTGTCCAGAATAACAAATATGGGAAGGGTACTTATGGGATGCTTTTCATACTGCATTCATTTTGGAAAAAGTCCTTTTGTTCAAATCTTTTTTACAATGTTTGGAGTATGGAAATCTATTTGATCACGATAAAGTGTGCAATATGTTAAAGGCCATTTGACCTTAAGAAGTATAATATTTTCTGGAAAACGACTTCTTATTCATTTATTTTTGCATGCACGACGTTTCATATTGAACTCAATGAGAAACACTGACATAGTTACCGATATTAATAAAGGTTATTAATGTATATTTTCTCGATAACATGCTTATATCCCTATTCGACTCTTTATCGTTTGAAATACTGGTGTCACAAATATTAAATGCTGCACATTGAATCAAAGTCCGTTTAGCCAACATGTTAAATGACTGAAATATTGCGGACAGCACATTGAACCCTACTCACTCAGTCAATCACCCACTCACTTGCTGAGGCCAGGTCTGAGATTATTAGCCATGAATGGGTCCTTTCCATAGCTCCAATATTTCACCTTAATGTGCAGACACCTTAATAGTAGGTTTATCTTCAAGCTTTAAATCTGCCAATTAAATCTTATTCCTAAAATCTGTTTCATTTTCAAATTCATATGCTTTTATATGAAATAATTTGCTGCGAAATACCTTTTACCGAACTTTGTGTTAAAATAAAAGCTAATCAAAATAATCCGCTCATTGTCAATTTTACGTAGTATTTAAACCTGAAACAACTGTAGGTAATGAAATTTACTTATCAAGAATATACACTTTTAAAGACTTTAAGATCTAGATCCCCTAAGGTTTTCACCGCACTTTAGCTATCGCACTAACGGGCTTGTTTATCTCGCTACTCAAGAACGATTTGTTTAGTACGGCGCGTCCCAGATAAAGATTCGAACCTGAACAGTTAGGCCAGATATCTGACGAGTTGACCCAGCATGTAGTGTAAACAGTCTAGTAACGATCTAGTATCATTAGGTCTATCGCGATGGAGTGCTCTCTTGTGTTTATTTCATATGTAAGTTGGCTAATATTCAAATTAAACGTGCATCGGTTGAGCAAGGTTTTTGGTTTCATTTGAATTTCCAAAATTGACACCGAGATCGTTATTACTTTTATTAAATCGTTGTTTTTAGTTTTAGTAAATCGTTCTTTCTGTATTCTTACCGTATTCAAAGAACCTTTCCAAGGCCTTTGTCAACCATTATGAAGCATTTTAAAACTTGCCTGTTATTTTTGCCGCTTGTGACCTTTTGCTGTTAACTAGAAACAAACTCTAAAAGCTGTACCACTGTAAAACGTCTGTTGTTGCATCGTTTGATATTAACAATTCCAAGACTAAGTTCTGACTAAACTGCCTAACCATATGTTTGTAAACAATCGTTACCCAAACAGTTGTTTTGTTATTGAAATATATAACATTCATAATTCAAATGTGTTTTTTTTCTATTTGAAACAAATCAGTAGAAACATCCCAAATGAAATTTAAATAGACGTCTAAACATGCACATAGGATTCAGACGCAACTGTATGCAACAACAACAACAACAACAACAACATAACACCAAAAACGAAAACATATATATCGACATATCTAAAATTATATACCTAAACAAGTCTATGTATTAATATCATTGATAACTCTGAACACACAAAATATGTTTTATGTTTTAGAATAAGATCGACTTATAAAAAATAGTTTCGATGCCTAAACTTTGGCTATATTAAGAGCTTCATTTGCACATATTTCATAAAACCTGATTTCAATAATCATTTTTTTTTTTTTTTTTTTTTATTACGAGAAGCAAACCCGTCACGACAAAAAATCCCTTACATGACTCACGTCAAGATCAAATCTTGACTATATATATCTACATTATAGCTACATAAGTAAACAGACACACGTAATGTAATATATACAGTCAGAATATATATTTTCCGTCGACATTAGAGATTTAGGAATCCATTATCTTATCCTACTGAGTCAAGTATTGTCGCCAGATTTAGAACAATCCCACTTCAGCTTCCTATTGTAGTGTGTAGTGTAGGGGGATACAAAGTCCGAGTAACGCCGGGGACTTTGGGGATCGGGGGCATCGTGGGTTGCATGGTTCTAATTGAATTTGGGGGGATTGAGAGCAGTTTGGCTACATCGTTATTATTGAACTGCATTCCTAGGTCGTGGTTCAAATCTGGGACATTTAAGCTTTGAATCACCCGGATCGAACATAGTATCAGATTAACAATAAATGAAATCAAGATTGTGCATATACCGCATTCCATGGTTGCTGTCCGAATCTAGGTCATATGAGAAGCCGATAGAAAATTGCCATTTAACTTGTGTGTTTTATTTGTAACGGGAATTCATCTCACCCTCTTTAAATATAATTGACGAAAATGGTTCCACAATTTTTTTAAAAGTTTTACTCTAATAGTTAATGTTGTTTGTACTATTTTATATTCATCGGTATGTCAACCATAAAACATTCAAGGATCGCGGTTCGGTTCTAAGGTATTTAAGATATCAAAACAATCTTGAAGGTACATTTACTTTGAGGGTTCTTCAGATATTCAGATAATCCATTGTCAAATATTTAAGGTCAACACTGAATTTCTGAAGGGTTTGTTTTTAATTTCAATATTTCGTTGTCATCCGAAATTATTTTATCAAATAAGAATTTAAAGCAATTACTTTCACGTGTTCTTTTTTATTCAATGATTTAACTTTTACATATTATGAAAAACCTTTTCTAATAAATTCTCACTTTAGGAAAAGTGTTTGTTTCAAAACAGAATTAAAAAATGGAATTAAGATTAAAATCAAGCAACTGTTTTGACCTCTCTGTAATAGGCCCTATGCTCCGTAGTCCCAGTTATCTCATGTGAGTTCACTGACAAAAAGGAGTTCGCAGTCATGATTATGAAATATATAGATGTTATTTTTAAATACTTTTTAATCAATTTGCAAACTCAATTATATGTATATCTAAACAGATTCAAACAGATGTTAGTGAAAACAGTTTGTAAAGGTGGTTTCATCACCGCTACATTCTTAAAATAGTCTTCAAGATCAAATAACATTGTATCGTCCAATCAGCAGGCAGTATTCTTGTCAGCTCCACGGTTATTTGGTATAACCTTAACTTTTGTATACATTTAGTTGTATATACAGGTCACATGAACTTGCTTGATCCAATCAGGAATCTGATTCTATCGTCAATATTCTTGCGAGTCGTACGCATGATTATAGGTCAAACATAAATATGTGAAAGTGATGTAAGTATATACATATATTAAACTAATTATTTCATGAATTATGGCATGTTAGACACAAATAACTAGTTACATACAGGGGCAAAAGGAACGATACCAACTTTTCAAGAGGGTAAAATAAATCATGTGATTATTGACATATAACAACGAATCGTGACTTTATATCATACATTTTATATGGTATCGTCCTTTGTCCCCTGAGTGTATGTACATTTGGAAACTATGAATCAAATTAAAGGATAAATCTTTTTGAAATATCTTTTATTCCTGACCTTTTGGTCCAGCATTATTTCGAATACTTCGAATTTAATAAGAATAACATATTAACTGAAGTATATTTTCTAAATAGATGATATAAAAACATTTATTATAATTTATATAGAGTTTAGAATAAGCAGTGACATATCTTCAATATGACTGGAGTGGACACGTTTGTTTAACGACCATTGTTGTAGCTCGGCTTCCTGTATTTGTTCGTCTATGACGTCATAAAATCATTGTTCATGACGTCACTGAAGCCGACCGTCGCAAACAACGAGCTGTAGTCTTTAATATCTTAGATAACAAAATAGAATAAATGAATGATTACGCATGGAAGTGTTTCGTGTGACTTTTATTTTATAAACTATCTGTTTACATCGCTCTCGCTTGGGTAGTACAAAAATCCTTACTTCTTTCGTAAAATTCATATGACACACTTACTCAGGTAATAATCTATCTGTACATGTACAGTGGTATGTTCCCATCACATTCCAGCACTGACAAGCTTCACTCAGTATTTCTAATCCGTTATTAGACCAGAAGACCCACACCTTCTATCTATTACCTGGTCTTAGATAAGGATTATCGATATCGGATTAACATCAATCCATTTTTATACCGTGATTATTAAAATCAATATACACGTTCAAACATGAGTCCTAAATACCTTGTCTAATATTACTCCCTTTTGATAGGTATAATTGATATGGGATTAACGTTAATTCGTGTATCCTATTTGTATCATCGTTTGAGATAATCTTAATCATCGAAGTACAACTAGTAGATAAAGTTGCGAATACTTTCCTGACAACAAATCACTATGATATAATCTAGTCTAAGTCTAATCATACTGTCAGCCAGCACTTGATATATCTTCAGTAAAAATCCATAAACTGATCAATACAGTTAAGTTTCGTAAATGCGACGGATTTGATCGTATTCCATATAACGTTAAAAAACGGTCAGGCAGAGTTTATAACCCGAACGAGGACAAAGTGTTTGCACAAATTCGCAAGAGATTTGAAAAATCACATTGTCCCATTTCGATTGTGATATTTCTTAAAATCAAAATTGCAACATTTCAATTAATTTTAGTAAAGCGTGTTCCTTCACGAAGACGTGCTTCAGTTCTGACGTAAAGCAAAATGTCAAGAATGATATGTGCACATAAGTCACAACACATAGTATACGTAGTTAGAAGTATAACATCTTATGCAAATTCTTGAAATAGGTATCGATTGGACGTATATTTGATAACCAAAGCATCACTGACAATGGATCACCAATTGTCCATGTGTAAAATGACCATTTCAAACCTTGTTTTGGGATCGTCTGGAAAGTTGACATGGTTAAATTTTCCGATTGTTCTTAGATTTCGATTGGAATATTCCATATAGATTTTCCTAGGAAACATGCATTTCAACTAGAGTGTTAATGCAAATGCACAGATATGAGTTAGGCCTAAAGCTGTGGATCACGTTTAAAGGTTTTTGGAGAGAATATAAAATATTGGTACCATAATTGTTTACGGTATGGTATGGCATACGATTATGTTTACATAGATGAATATATGAAATTTCAATATAACATGTTTCGTTTTCGCAATGCCAGGAGGCTTCAAAATCAAAAGAGTATGCTAGAATATGCAGGTAAGTGGAAAAACTTAAGATACGCAGATCTCGATTCTTGAAAAGGAAATTAAAGAACATAATCTATACCATACAAAGTAGAAAAGTTGTTTGTCTGTATCATTTTAACACTCTTTATTCCATCAAGTTCAGAATGCAAATAAGACAATTATGGAACATGTGCCGGGTAAGTATTGCCTGGCAACCAATATTCCTGGCTTTGTTTGCTTTTGGATGTAATATGTGTTTGTGGGTTTTTAAGCTATGTTTCTCAAAGGTATCATAGAAGTTTACAAAACCATCAAAATGCTCTTTTTTGCTAATAACAAGGATTGTCTTTAATTTCATCTTCCTATAACCAAACATGGTAAGAAATTTAAAATTTGAGGTTTACATGTTAACATCCTTGTTGTTACGGATATATGAGCTATACTTATGTCTTACACCGACAATAACTATGAGATCATTCCTTGAGCATTTGGTGTTATCTGCAAATACTTCGATTCATGTTACCCTTTAATTTTCAGATTTACCAGTGAGAGAGGGCGGAATCTTGATAGGAATTACCGCTAAAGGATCACGGGTAACGCATTATTACCTGGCCTCTGCATAACTATCCCTAATCCTTTAACTATGGATAACTCTACATTGTAGCACGGAAGTACCTGACGTGTCATTAGTAGTGTAGCCTCGTTACATATTGTATGCATGGTAGTGATGCATGTAAACTATATGAGGGGAACGTCTTACAAACATCTGGGTGGATTTGGGGACGTTTGTCGCCAGATTTGAAAGCAGTTTTAGGGATTATTTGAGTTTTCTCGCCAGATTTAAAGCTTCTTACAGGTGTTGCTTAGCTTTGATGTCCTTTTGACTTGTAAGACGAAAATGAAATTATCCGTGTAGTGTTTTAATGCGTGGTTAAGCAATATTGATAAAGAACTTTGTAAATTCTCACAAATCTGACTTTATCCTACATCAAACATGGTGATTCGTACTTTACATAACAACCGAATGTACCTCTTAAACTAATCTAGACATTAACTTACTTCAAATATGTTCTTCAGTTGATGTATATTTACAAAAGATTTTCATATCAGTAAAAAAAATCCTAGCCATTTTTTGAATCTGGATTCCTCGTTAATTTTTTTTTAAATCGTTAATTTTGTATATATTTATAGAATTTGATGAATTTGGTTGTATGTTTGAAAACGATAGAATGAAAAAGGCGGATGTTACTAACGTTTCATGAATGTAAATATACCTAAGGATGGTTACAAAGTCGATAGTCGGAACCTTTTTATTACTTTGTCTCGTTTGGAGTTGGAGTAAGACAAGGATGTGGGTTTACCCCTTTTGCATTAAGATATGTGACTAAAATGACATTAAAAAGTGCCTACGATCAAAATACCATCACTTATGAATACAAATATCTTAATGTACATAATCTTTCAATACAGATCCATTTCTAAACGATTAAGTTTTCCGGCAATGTAATATTAAGGCATCCATTTGTGTGAAACCACTGTGTTTGAAAAGATACATAATAACAAATATTGTTTGAATGAACATGAAGGCACGGTGTAAATAATGCGATTTTGCCACCCTTTGACCATCCTCAATGTCATAAAAATGAATACCCTGAACAGTAACAATATTCTCTTTATGAAAAAAAAACGACCTACATTCTTGATTCATTTAGCCTATAAATTAATTCCAAACATGAGAGAAACATACTAAACGCACATAATACATAGTTACAACAATCACAATTCTAAAGCGTATTATCACACTAAGGTCAAAGGGTCACTTATATCGGTAGACGGTATTAAACTCTACAAAAGATCCACGTGTATAACGGAACTATCGGCTTGGTTGCTTCTCTATAAAAATTCTTCAAATACTTAGACTGATCCGATGTCCCTTTACCGTTACATCTTTCCATGTAACCCGAAACTGTAACAGTTGCAAGTTTGACGGCTTTTCAACGTTTAGACCCATTTACATTATTCATCGCATCAGTTGCGTCAAATGTAGCATTTGTGGCGCGCTCGTGGTGAGTGGCGCGAGTAACTCGCCTGTAACACGATTCCCTTTTCTCTTCAAAATAAACATCTGCATGCAAATGTGACAAACTTGATACCAAATAAATGTTTCATCCTCGCAGGGGTCTGAACACACAGATAGAAGGGAATAGCGACCTGATGTAGATTCATAATGTGATACTCGGCGCACGACTATGTTACGAATAATGAAAAAAAGCGGATATGTGTAGATTTTGTGTGTTGTAATATAACCGTTGATTTTGCCATGCAATACCCTCGTATCGCCTTCAGTATGGCTTCCCTTGCATTATTTTGTTTCATAACCAGGAATTTAGAAAATGTAGTTAGTAAATAGTTATTCTAGTGCTTGTGAGATTCCTTAACTGTAATCGCATGTCACAGAAAAATGTAATAATGATGGTATAGCAAATATGATCTATATTTTAAGTAATACGATATTTTGCTACTCTGTGATATGAACACGTGTTAAGATAGCCGAATGCAATATTTTATCTAATGATGATTTGATAGATGATGGTATAACTTATATTTCAAAGTTGAATAAGGGAGTTGTATTCCACTCTGATCGCTTTGGAACCCTACCACCAAATCAATAACGCCGCTGTGTAGTTATTACATGGGACAAGGTATATGCATTTGATCTGATTTTATATACCATTAAAATTCATATTTTCCGAGGCGCACCCAAGGCAAAGAAGCAGTTTTACGAACGGTTTCATTGTCTCTTCGCTCTGGTTATATGCTTATAAGAATCTTTGACTTGATCTATTATCAGATTTTAGAAATGAATTCTTTCAAACTGAAACAAAGATCTTCAATGATTTAGAGCACTCGGTATGAATTCGAGCTTTTTTAAAGAGTAGTAAACGTTCGTACGAATTATTTCATTAATAATTTTATTCGGTACTAAACTAGTTTTCTCAAACGTTTTATTCAATGATAAAATAACGAGTGAGTGAGTTATTGCTTTACGCCGCTTGGGAAATATTTCAGCCAATAGCGGCAACAATATGATAATTATCATAATATTTTATTATAATGAACCATGGCATATTAAGATATGCATTAAGCATTTACATATCAATTACATATTTATCTACTTCTCTCAAAGCTGACCATTGACAGAGATCAAAAGTAGAAAATTTGAGATGTTTCAAATGTATTCCATGCCAAGAGCATACCAATCATGCAGTTAAAAGCCTTGAAGACAGACTTTTAAAATAGACACCAAAACAATCAAGTTCACACCGTAAGACCGAATCTTTTGCCAGTAAATCGACACGAGCAATAAATTTGTCATCGTAGCTGACGAGCGAACACCCGAAAGCTATTTTTTATAACTTATACAAAATGGCCTCCCACGAAGTCTCGTTAAATTCTCGTCGACGAGATATCGAGCCCCGTTTTGAGTTAATCCTAGATGATCCATTTCTAATGACCTTTAACTGAAATTTCAGTGCTTTAGATTTCATGCTTGCTTGCTAAGTCTTGTTGATAATGCATCTCCTTTGCTGGACAACGGTAGAGTTTCATCTCAACGTCAAGAGGGCCAAATTGACCCATCACATGATAACATAATTTTATTTAGCATGAAATTGATTTAATTCCTAACCCTGACCCGTCTTTCAATGGTCAATGCATGATTAAAATGACAATAGTCCCGAATACAAGGCCCTGAGGTATGACACTGACTGGGTCTCGGCAGGGCGATGTTCTTTGCCCTTTATTATTAAGGTCTGTTGACAAAATATACCGGACAATGGATAATAGTGAATGATTGATTGGTACAAAGACACCTGTGTAAGATGAATATATGTATGATAATATACAAACGTTTCAAGAGTATTGTCATAATATAAGCGTTTATTGTCGAGCCTTTCGTACGATGCGTTATGATTTTCTTACCATCGAAGCAGGAAAATCGATTTGATGAGACTCGTGTCAGATAGAACACGTCAAATTATCTTTAGTTTATGCAGTTTAGATGATTGATTGAAATAGAAATATCTGCGTCTATCTATATAAACTGAGATGAAAGATGATTGATGAACATGAAAGATAATTGTTTATCTTCATACTTTCAGAAATACAAGATTCTTTATGATGACCTGATATAAATATTATCATTTAAATTATTGGAATTGAACAAAGTTAATCTGCGATGGTTAAAGGTTGTCAATTTTGTCCTTTTTGACACGTGCCAAGTGTCATAGCATAGAAAGAACTGTCATTTCAAATGGAATTGATGATCTATACGGACCCGACGAGATTATACAGAATGTGATTTACTCAGACTGTCTCAAACTCAGGCTTAAGCATTTAAATTAAAAACGTTAATGAACTGCTTTTCAAATCATATTCAACAACAGTTGTTAGAGTTTATGTTTGTGTTAGAAATATACGAAAACACGGATAGTTGAATAAACTCTTTAAAAAACTACTTAAATCGTACAATGAAAGCTTCCATGAATTTTCTGACAAGTGCAAATCAGCTTATTTGTATACATACCTGCGCGATATATTTCGTTTATAAATCGAGTGTGAGGTTAATAAAAGATACATACTGTCATTAAACCATTAATACCATATGGATAGATGAAACTGAGAACGACCAATGACAGATAACACAATATTTCAGTAGTTTAGAAAATAGCTATTTACAACGATGAGGCAGGAACAGTTTAAAATAAAACGCATACAATGAGTGCATCTCTACTTCACTTCACGCGTACGTAAATTATTTGATATTACTTCAACAAATGATCATAAACCGCTCTATTCATGATTCAAGCTGTAGGGTGTCATCAAACCTGTTTGCTTTTGACAGAAAATATCTTTCTTAACGCTATGGGATTCATACACCAGGATTTTTAGGCAAAATATCAGCAGTAGTCACGCACGTTTAAAGATAATCAAACATGGTGAATTACGTAGTTCTTAAATGATAATATAATGATTATCATTTGAAAATTGTCACACGGTAAATTGTACTTAAACTAACATCGTTCTTCTACGATCCCATGACCCGTTTCAACAAGTACTGTAAAAGAATATCTTAATCGTGATGCCGACATCCAACTAATCTGTTTCCAGACAAAGATTATTAGGATGTCCAAAACGATGAAATTTATCCCCACATCTCATTACAAGCCGATCAAAAATTAAATATTCACATAGTCGTGATATTCCATATTCAATAACACACTTAAAATTAGGCAAATGAAGCAGCCAGTCCCCTAATATCAGTATAATTTCCGTAATCTCGTCTTTCATCGTGCGATTGATGCGTTGATACGAGACTTCTTGAGATTTGCCGCGGGATTAACGTCATAGCGCGGGACGTAATTGCTTCCTTTGACGGCTGATCTCGCAGGATATCGCGAGAATTTACACAACCCCGTTATGATATCGTTGGCGCTAGTATATTAGTGTAAGTCACAACAATGTAAGTCACTTCGCTCACGAGGGTGTCAGTAAGGACACTTACTCAACGTTAACTTGGAGTTTAAAATGTACGTGCAAAAATGTTGTGGTTTATCTCAAACATTACACTCATACTATTAAAAGGAAGTAGAGGTTAAAATTATTTAAGCCCGTCCATGATTTGATATGAATACAAAATATATGTTCACTTTTCAGATTTGATAGATGTTGGGTTTATATCAATAGACCAATATTCACAAAAACTATTGTTAACTGTATTCATTGTATTTCTTGCAAAATCGTGCGACCAAGCTAGAAAAAAAATCGGAACAAAATTCATTAAATAGGACACAATTTACCAAAATGACCGACATAGGCAAATAAAGTGTGACCATCTCACAATTTGCGTTTCCTAAACGTACGCTTGAAAGCCATTTCTGTCGCGTACGACTGGATTTCCTTATCTGTTGCTCCGAATCCGGTACTCGGACCTTAAAGCCAGTGCTTCGGCATAAGTGGGAACTTTTAACAAAGATAATTAACATATGTTCGAGTATTTACCTGATATATCATTATGTTAGAGAAATGAATCTGAATAAATTAGCATCAATTTTCAAATTGTATGTATTCCAATTTTCCAAAACAGCTCTTAATACGAACATAACGAGAATTCTCACAGCGAACCCGAACGTCTTTAATAACCCCTATTTGAAAATACTTTTTGAAAGCATAGTTTACATAATATATACATTTACGTTACACAAAGATATGTATTTACAACGACAGGTTTTTATTTTATACGAACTTCTATTACACTTTATTTTAAAAAACTTTCTCTTAACCAATAACGATGGGCTTGATAAACAACCTTGCTGTACCCACAACACCATCCTGCTACATCAGCGTATATGTCTCCGCTAACGCTACAACCTATCCCCTGATATCCTCCTATGGTCTTCTGTCGTATCGCTATATATAGCAAGCCAATCAAATGATGCCCTTTCAGCGATAGCGGCAAACTAGTTTCTTGGCTTCTTTCCGCGTGCTCACCTCGTGATTCAAATTAACCAATAGGAGTGCTATTAGATAATAAATCTGATTCTCACTGCAGTCTCCCGCTAAGCTCCATATCACGCGCTCTTAGATTTCCACGTGCGACATCACTAGACAACAGTGTATGGAGTTCGAAATAGTTTGACTGAAAACAGATAGGCTATAAATAGCGCTGAGCAACCACCCGTCAGCGATACGACAGAAGACCATAGGAGGATATCAGGGGATAGGTTGTAGCGTTAGCGGAGACATATACGCTGATGTAGCAGGATGCCACAACACCCGCTTTGATCTCAATCTAACGTACATTTAATGGATAATGCATTTAATTGAAATTAATGCTTCTCCTTGAACTTTTAATGTGCATTTCACAGTCTGACGTTCTTCTTGTGACTGACACTCTGACACTTAACATTATAATAACAATACTTTTAAGATACGTGACAAACATATTTCAAATATCTTTGTTTCGATTTCGAACCATTACTCCCATTATAAACACAAATATTAAAATAGATAGACATATCCAAATAACTATCTATAAACGTATTTGTTTAAATATCATTAATGTGTTTTTGAATACTGAAGCTCAGCAGTGCATATTTTATTTCTTGGTGGTAAAAACATAAAAACAGATAACGTCATACTGAGAGATGAGACCAACATGAAAAGATTGGTGAATGCATCGCCTCATCATTACAAATTTTTAATCAACAATCTACAATGTGAGACACGTTTTTATTAGATGTTTATTCCCTTAAATGAAAGAAAAGCGATGGCATGCTTTTAAAGAATATTCAGTATTTCTAAAAATAAAGCTGTTCGGGACATGATTGCATATTCTAAAATTCACCTCCATTATTTGCAGGGAATGTAGCAATTCACTGTATGAGGCATGGTATTTTGATTGTATTTATAAATTGCACGTGAATGTTACTGAGTTGCAATGTAGAATTCCCACCTCCCCGCCACAGAAAACCCAATTGCAACACAGATCAGTAAATGTTCTCTATTGCACAAAGTACTTTATGTTTGAACAACAATGCTGCAAAGTGTATTTTTGTTTGTCTTGTTTGTCCTTCAAAAAACACATTTGTTGTGGTTTTTGTGTAGACCGCATTCAAATTATAAAGACTCATCACAAATTATTCCTGAAACCCCAAAGAAACTTCTGCCAAGGACTCAAAGCACTCATCTGCAAACGAATTTCTCTTAAAACCAGATGTAACATCACCCAACATTCCACGCATTTCAATTTAAGCATCTTTCCATGTACAAACCCCCAGATCAACGAATGTCACATGACCCATACATTACGACTCTTTACCACAATTCATCGGTATTTATATGCTATTGAGCGATATCAAACTATACTGGAAGGGCTTTATATATTTAAAATTTCGCTAACTAGTAATTATGTGCTAAGGCTATCGGTATGATAGTCTCCAAGTTCAGATCGAAAACGAGACGAAACGCGTGTAGGTCTCAGACAGGGCGATATGCTCACCCCGTCTCTTTTCATGTTGGACAAAGAAATTCACGGCTGAGAGACCAGGGTAAAAGAGCAACCCAAAACTAGATTTGGAGATTGTCTGTAAGCTGAGACTATATACCGTTAGACGGATAGTCCTACATAGACTGCAATTTATAGAGATGAAAGATACCCGGTTAGCCCTAAGCATCATGAAAAGAATGAACCTGGAGATTTTTGCAAACGTATATTTGCATAAAGGTTTATGAGAAAAGTTATTTACATACGATGTCTCTTTGTGTTGATCGCCTTATATCAGAAGCTTGCTAATGGTAAAAATATTTTTGATGTAAAGATTGAAAATGACATAAGAGACATATAACGAAGAGCAGTCATTCGTAAATGAAAAAGAAAAATATCTATGTGATGTTTATCTTTACCGTGTTAAAAGTCCCCAAGGATTGAATTGCTGGATATGGTTTGTGAAATTCAAATAGATTTATATTTTTTCATAAGAAGATGTGCTTACGTATATGTATGTGAGAAGTAAGATATAAAGTGTTGTAAGAATTAAATCTGGAACTGGGAAATCGACGAAAAGTTTATAGCTTGTTAGTTACAAGGTCTAGGCAAGCTTTATTGGAACGTTTAAAGTTTTACGACAGTGTAACGAATAATAAGACTATGTGTTCATCGTAAATCCGAAATTCGATCAGCATTCTGATAATGCAACGTTGATGGGGTTTTTTTAATTAAAAAATCAAGGTGCTAATTGCATTTGCAGATCTAGACAAACCTTTATGGGGACATTTCAAGTTTTACGAGCATGTACCGAACAACTGTACCATCGTTAATTTGACATTTGTTTAGCATGCTGAAGCACAAATTATGATTCTCAAAAAAGCAAGGTGCTTATTGCCTTTGGAAAGGATGACTCCAGGAATAAGTAGTGAAAAGAAAGAAAAATCTATACCTTATTAAATGGTAATCAGTGCTGTATACAAGATAAAGTCAATATACGATCATTTCAAGAAGTTAACATATTCATTCAAAATACTTCAAATTGTTGAAAATGAGGTTATAAAGAAAGTATGTATTCAAACGTAAACTACATAGCCCCGAGATCAAAAAGCTATACATATAGACATATAAGTCAAGGTGTTATCTCTTACTTATAGACCGATAAAAATCAACTGCATTCGTAAAGTTGTGTTCATTTTATGTTTCCAATCGACTCTTCTTCTTTTTCAACTGTAAAGAGCTTTAGTTTTCGACTATAATAGGAACAGTATTTTTGAATGAACCTATTACCCTCTAGCCTATATTGACCGAAAATCCATGCATTTTAACATTCCTACAGTTGTGTGATACAGACATGGGTCATAAAGAAGATACATGATTGCCAAAAGATACCAATTTTAACATGCACGCGGCATAGGAACACGCGTTATGTGTATCACATAACATCTTCACAGATATAATCGCAGGACAACTATATCTGTGGTTCCATCCTCGAATATTTTAAAATTCCGCCACAAGGACGAACTTTTAGATTTAAATAGATTTCTTAGATTGATGATACTGATGAAGAGTTTCAACATGTTTGATAGTTGATGAGTAATAACGAACATGTCAAATGATGTTATACTTATGATTATACAGCATGGGGATCATTTACATCATGAATATTTACACGGACCACAGGAGTACTATGTTGATGTGTTTGAATACTCACAGGTGAGAAGTGCTAAACCTTATAAATAGTTGTTAACACCTTTCATATGTTCATGAAGAAAACTCTTAACACGGATACAAATATATCTAGTTAGTGTTTAGATAATATGAATTTTGTCCAATTTCTTTTCGTTTGCCACTGTAACTCTCTCACACTTAACAGGTGACACAGTACATCATTCACAAACAAACTCACCATATACAATAGTTTCGTCATTGTCTATAATGAATCATTTCAACATCCCTCCTTCCCATAGATCTCATGTAAGTTTACTGTCGATCTACTTTTTCCGTCTTTCTGTCTTTACTGTCTGTTCTGTACTCGGTATCTTTGCCCTTAATTTTGTCTGTATGTCTCTTTGCCACTGTCAGAATCTAACGAATTGTACATATAAATTCACCATACACAATAGTTTCGTCAGTGTCTATAAGAAATCATTTCAACACTATGTAAGCTCGATCCTTATGATGGATTAACTGGAGAGCTTTCAAACATATCACACCACAAACGGTTTGTCAGTTGGCATTTTTTCGAATCAGTTTCTGGTATTATTTTTCTTTCAACTGGCTCTATCTCGTAGATCGCGATGTAAACAGGGACTCCCTTTCTGTAATCTATATGTACATTGCTATTGAACTGTCATCTCTAGGCTTGAGCGCCCTTTAATCAGCATACACAGTCTTATCGCCCTTGTCTTGTAGATAGCAGATACGCTATTGTCAATAACAGAAGATTATACAGCGAAAGTACGCTTGAGCCATGTTCATTTCAACGTGGCTCGTGTACATAGCAGGATCGGAGACGGGCACCTGTTGTCATGCAACCAGATTAAAGAGATTCCAACTGAAATGAACAAGCTTTACACGTCAATCAGTCTTACATACCAAGAAGAGGGCTACATTTTACACAGATTTAAGAGATTTTGTACGTTGATATTCGTAAGCATGATTTTCCTCCATTAATGTTAAATTCCACGAAGAGGGCTAAATTTCGCAAAGATTTTCCAAAGATTTTGTACTTCAATATTCATTACCTTGATTATCGTTCCTTAACCTTACATATCAAGGAAGGGACTAGATAATACATTCTTTTTAGAGATTATGAGGGGTTGGCTGTCTTCAATAAATTATTGATACTCAGCAAACCGAGACTTTGAATTTTAATATTAGTATAAGATTTATGTTTTCAATAACTTTACCTTATACTAAAATAGCTTTACATATATTCCATATAACCTTTATGTTGATATCCGTAACTTGATTGTCCTATATTAATCTTACATATCGAAATATGGAACTGAACTAAACATTTTGAACATGATTTTGATTGCTTGATTTGATTTGATTTCTTTACAAATTACATTCAAAGTAAGAATAGATATTATTCAAATAAGCTTTGGTTTTAAATCTTACTATACAAGAGCTAATCTTTAATTTAAAATTGAAAGAGGTAGCTTAATTTTTAACATATTTATAACATATAATGTGTTAATACCCATACATTTACTTCTGCATGTATATACAAATAGAACTTTTATATACATTAAAGGGATTTTGTTTGTTGATATCAAAAAGCTAATTGTTTCAATACATCATATGTTCATAACAGTTAACTTTGGTTATGTGGGATTATTCATCTGAGTATTGATATAGCAGAAAATAAATACAAAAACTCAAGAAATAATTAATCCAACTGTGTTAGGGTACCTCTACTGTCGTTGTGCAATCTAACCGGTGCTACACTTTACATATCTGTACATAGTAAAGAATTTCACAAGAACTATCATGACGAAAAAAAGTAATAAAACAGTCAAGTTTGCTCTGTCGATAGATCCGAAATTAAACGTTAGTGTATGGGATTGCATTGACTTATGGTGATCAATCGTTTACACCAACAACATGGATGCCAATTTTGAACGAGTGAAATACAAACATGCAAATATAACATTTTGAAAGAGAGACATTTTCCTATTCTAATCTTGATAGTGATTACGAAGTTAGAGCTAGATTAAGAATATACGGGGAAGCTGGCGTATATAGATAGATATTCTTTATTTCCTCCATTGAATGAAGATACAATTTGATATATGTTTACATGAGATAAAGGTTAATGCAAGTTATTACAAACAATTTGAGAAAATTGGGTTGATGTTAACGATCAAGGTAACAAAACATCATAAAGAATGTGCTTGATACTCTATTTTCTGTAAAATGTGCCATTTCAGCAAAGGAATACAAATAATTTTAAGTATTGAAAGGTTTTTTTTGCAAAGAGTATGCGGTATGCAGAAATGTAAGCAATATCCGTGTTTACGATTGTTGATAACAGACACGCGCACTGCTATCTTGTCAATTTCATCCCCCGCACGCGTTTCTTAAGAATACAGACGTCACAGAGATCAATATTATCTCTCGCTAATCCCAAAGGAACTGCTAGGATTGAAATTTCGCTGTCTCGATGTCCTTCAACACCAATTTTGATATAGAATATTTTGCTTCTTAGATTTGATTTCAAATCTTTAACGAGGTGCTCACTTTCACGAAGAATGTACATTTCATTTTCAAAAGGTCGATGAAATCAATGACAGATAAATCGATAAACTGCTTTGAAACAGAAAGCTTAGATTTTTTCAAAAAGATAAATTTGTCACGGAATATGAATATTTGTCTAGTATAACTTTTGACCACAATTTTCTTACTTCAACGTACATTATCAAATACAAACTTCAAAACTGTTTCTTGTACCTTTGACAAACGATAAGATGCATAACATTCAAAACTTTGGATATTGTCTATGAAAGTCAAACATCTATTTTGATGAATTTAAAGGTTTTGTAAACTTAATTATATTATTATGCTATAACTATTCTTAGATTATTAGGCAAAAAACACCGAAGTTGGATTTTATAACATTTTCCACATCTTGTATTTTATATATTCAAATATGTCTGTATTCGTATCATATTATTTTAGAATGTGGAATGTTTTAGATATCTTGACTTTGACCTAAGTTTGAATAAACATAGAAGCAACTGTATTCATATACTTAGTTTATTCAAACATCTGATTAAATATTGAACCAAAGTTTATAAGTTGAAGGCGTTTATATGCTTAGATACCAAACCTGACAAACACCCGTATAAATACACATGGAACACGCGCCTGTCAGGGACGTTATCTTTATAATTTGGGTAAGTGTTGTTTCTTGGCAAATTGTAAGAGAATAAAATCACATTCTTATCTACATGTCAACTGGTTACAATAGAACATACACCACTTAAGTCATTCGCCATCGCCTAGCAAACGTTTGAAATTTATAACTGTAGGAATCTTTAATGCTTTGAACTGAAAACCTTTAGCAAGGGTCACAGCATACAGTTCATGTGATGCGTGGCTGTTTGTTAACCATGTTTTTTTTTAAATCATGCAAATTCATTAAATGCATTTGATGTGCGTTTACTTTATGTAATAAAGGGCAAAGTATCAGAACAATTATTTTAAGAGATAACACAAAATCTGCATCCCAAAAGTGTGTTCACCTACTTCATCAAATGCAAATTGTTATTGTCTGTGTAGCATTGATAACAAATTTATGTTAATTAAGAAGTGAAGATTTGATGCGTCTCAACATAACCTATTTTGTTACTTAATAGTCCACAAAATTTAGGGATGCAATTATAACTGTAAAAGTACTAACAACAGTGATCGTAAGGTAGTAGACAGTGTATATCTTCGATACCTACGTTTCTGGACAGGTAAAAGACTTTTTCAGTGTCAGGCAAGTAGTGCAAGTAAGCAAGATGCCTCAACAAATGATATAAACTATAATATTGATAACATGCAATGAAAATAAGGAATACTATTAAGAAACTAATTATTTGGTTGTCAATCATAAACGCTGTCAATTAAGATCAGGTACCCGCATGAACTCCCGATGAAAAGTGGTTAGTTTCCAATAGTAAGAGGATTAAAACATCAGAAAACTCATAAAGCGACTCAATCACATTGCCAGTCGAGTTCAGTGTGTGCATGTTTATGCTCTTGATATACATCAGTTCAAATACACATACGACCACGCGTACGTCAGTGAAGTTATCTTTATAATTTGGGTAAGTGTTGTTTCTTAGCAAATCTTAACAGAATAAAATCACTTTCTTATCACAAAGTCAACTGGGTAAAATAAAGAATGCGGCAGTAAAGTCATTCACCATTGCTTAGCACACGTTTAAAATTTATTGCTGTAGGAATGTTTAACGTTTTGGACTCAAAGACCCTTATTTTTAGTTGAGGTATGATCTTCAACAGTTCAGTCAATCGTTCTATAGTTCAGCGTTTACGTAACGTCACAATAAAAGCATATGAATGTCGATGACAATCGTTCATTTCTGAAGTTCGATCACAGAATCCCGTGCAGTTCATGTATTAGATTGGGTAAAATGGTATTCATAAACCTAGGTCTGATTTTCTCTGTTGTTTTGTAGGGTTTTTTTTCAAAGTTTCATAGTAGATTTTGCTGGATTCGAACCTTGAACCCTTCGCTCTCTAACCCCGGCGAACGCATTACCATTCTCTTTCTCGATATAACACCAAGAAGAGAGACATACTCTCTATAACGCCGGATTTGGGAACCGAAAATCATAAAGGAAATTGTAATATTTTTTTTCACTTTTTATTTCAGAAACCCTGTTACAGATCGGGGCTTACACCCAAGGTAGTAGAAACCAAGTAAAATATGAGGAGAAAAAAATTTAACATTTGATGGTTTATGAATTGGACACATAACAGCTCTAATTATAATCCCTCCCTTCAGGCTATTCTGAGAGCAGAAAACCTCAGAGGCATGTTTCCTCCTATACCCATCTTCCTACGCAGAGTCTAAAAGGCCAGTTTCCAAACTGTCATTTTATGCCTTGCTGCAGAGACTTTACTTTTCTGTGCTGCTATAGTGCCCCTACAGAGTAGAGAGCAAGCACAGAAAACTCAAGGCTATGCAGCAAGGCATAAAATGACAGTTTGGAAACTGGCCTTTTAGGCTCTGCGTAGGAAGATGTCCTATACCTAGAAATCATGCATTGAAAGGGTCATAACAAACGCTAAGGTCTCTCAAACACGTGGAGTTCCTACATGAATGTTTAACTATTTACGAATCCCTATTTGGTGAAAAACGCGTCAACTCTTTAAACAACGCTGTATATATTCGCTCCCGAAAGTAATTTTTAGTTCTTTACTGTGGCGAAAATAAAGCAGGAAGAGGCTCATTTTTTAAATTGCCATGTCAGTAGTTTTGCCTAATTACAGGTTTTATAATAGTGGATGTTAGAGATCAAAACTGTAACAGTACCTTATTAAAATATTTTAAAATATATTATCGGATAACGGCAGGGACACTTTGTCCTCGAGCCAGTACTCGGCTCCGCCTCGCACTGGCCTCTCGGACAAAGTGTCCCTGCCAGTATCCGATGCATACACTTTTCTTTGCTAGTAACTATTACGTATCAAGGAAATACGAACTTAAAATTGGTAACGGTTCGTTTACCTGCATTATATAATACCCTTATATGTTATGAGGTTGAGATCGGAACACATTTCATAACATTCATAACCTCTCTGGGAAATCGTGCACATGAAACAAAAATGGTTCAGCGTTATACTTAAAATTAATAAATTGTTCATGTTTGTACGTCGACCAAGTACACTTAAGTTATTAGGTTTAGTTAAACAATAAGCCAATGTATAATAAATTCCTTGTAATTTTAACCACATTTATAAGTCCAAGTAAACATATATTTTAGATAAATATTTGATGAACGCAATGATAAATGTAAGTCTGTTTATACCATGAAAAAGTTAATTCGCTTATATTTATCCTTGATGTGGTTTATTCGAGTTGTATGTTTATCGACATTTACTCCAGTTTGAACAAACAATAAATCTGGTTACACATTTAGTTATCTACAGTAATCGCCAAGTGTCTTGATAAATATTGACATTTGACAATTACACAAACTTCCACCTATAAATTCGTTAGTGTCAGTTGAATAATTTGCGTAAGTGTTGTAACTAAGCAAATCTAAAGAGTATACAGTTAATTTATAACTTGGGTGTGAACTATCATATATAAAGGAAGCAATCCTTTGTCACTTAGCTATTTTTCGAAATATACAACTGTAAATAATATTTTGTGTATATCGTGTGTGTGTGCGTGCGTGCGTGCGTGCGTGCGTATGTATGTATGTAAAAAAAAATCTTTTTTTATTTTGATTCCAAAGGGTATTTCTGTAGATCGATGTGTTAAGTTATTCACAGATTAGACAGGAGACACAAGTGAAATTTTTTATCAAATGGAGTATGTCAACAACTTATCGAAATGTGTAGATATCAGTAGAGTTCAGCATAATGTAAAACAGTTTAATCATGGCTGGGTGACCCGATTAAGTTTTTGGTAACAAGGGAGTGTGAGGGATTGATTCGCTGAGTTGAAAAATTTGAGCTGTAGTCTGAGGTAAGAACTTTTACACAAATCCACCAATACATGGTTTTGATGTCACCACGATGAACGAAAAAGTAAAGTTAACGTTACTCAATACATTAAAGGGGCAGTAGCACGTTTTTAGAGGGGATATAAGGTGATGTCAGGAAAACGAAATTTTATGCTTCCAATTGAAAGACAATGTATTACGCTAGATGGAGCAGTAACAATTCAAACATATAACGTTTAGTTTAGCCATGCGATTGCCTTTTCTTACACAAAATGAATTAAAGGTGTTCACACAAAAATGGCCGCCAATGGATTTTATGTGAATCTTCATACTCCGTCCTTTAACTATGGATGATTGGCTTGTGTAATGAGATTTTTGACACTGTCAAACTAATACATTTAGCATAAACTTACAATTATCAGTGAAAATTTTAAAATATAAAATTATCAAAAAACGTGCTACTGCCCCTTTAAGGTACGTTTTCTTTTACTTTACAATATTCTTTAGATACAATAAGACTAACTTCGTATCTGACGATTTTCAGGTCAGACATTTGTTCCTCCTGAATCTCTATTTCATCACCTTTGAAACTGTACATTCATATTCATTTACCTGTTTATGAAAGCCATTATTTTATGAAAAGATGCAATGTACATAATATGATTAGCTTGTAAATGAATATAGATAATTTCGAGTTCAATCCAAATATGTTACTTTATGCAAGAACATAAGAAATACAAAACGTTCCTGTCCATCGTATGTGTGAGTCATCATTACTCAAGAGGTCTTTGCTGACCACACGAATACTGCATACATATTAATTTGGCGGTCAGACCGACCGTCGATCCATATCAAATTCCACGCCAACCTTCAAAACCATCCACATTTCACACAATGTTTACTTTTCCTTATATTTACATGATAACGTATAATCTAATTTTCAAACTTTACCAACACAAACAAATTCCAAACTCAAACAAGCTTGTTCTATATTCAAACACGTTTTGAAATCTAAAACCTTCGAATTACTTATCAAATTGTTTGAATACAATATAACCTAATCTTTTAAAAGCTTTGTTAAGCTGATGACCAAATATAAGAAGACAGAATGAATAAGGTGATCTCCTTGCCGCAACCCTCGCTCCTCCCGAATTGTACCTACTGTTTGCCCCTCTCCATCGTGTATGTGTTTTATCATTAAGGTAAGTAGAAGATGTCTATAGGTGTCCCTTTATTGTGATGGAATTATCCTTTAGGCTTTTATGGTAACGATGCTTGACGAGGTTGAGCAAGACATGCCTAATAGACAGAGAAATACGAAGGGGATAGAAAGATATACAAAGTAACAAAGTAGCTCCTTTGTTTTGTTCGAGTATTACTCTTTCACAATTGGTCATATAAATGGAATGCACGTGCCAAAATGTTCATACGTCGTTTGTGCAGAACGATAACATTCCTATACACAACACAACACGATACACTATTTTCAGGGTATTCTTAGGAAAGAACCAAATACTACTTTTGATAAACACCTTGGCGATATGGTTTCAGGGTATATGTATGAGGTGGCCACTACTTTTGACAGACACCTTGATTTATTTCGTAAGGCAAATAATTTTAAAGTCAACGATCACGATGCGTACCCCCATGTACAGACATATCGCCAGATTAAGTATCGTGATACATATCGATATATCGTCAAAGTCTATACATCAGCCATACAAGGTGTTCATCATTTCAACACAGAGACAGAGACAGAAAGAAAGAGAGAGAGAGAGAGAGAGAGAGAGAGAGAGAGTGATAGAGTGATAGAGAGAGAGAGAGAGAGTGAGAGAGTGATAGAGGGAGAGAGAGTGAGAGAGTGATAGAGAGAGGGAGAGAGTGATAGAGTGATAGAATGAGAGAGAGACAGAGTGATAGAGGGAGAGAGAGTGAGAGAGAGTGAGAGAGTGATAGAGGGAGAGAGAGAGTGATAGAATGAGAGAGAGACAGAGTGATAGAGGGAGAGAGAGTGAGAGAGTGATAGAGGGAGAGAGAGAGTGATAGAATAGAGGGAGAGAGAGAGTGATAGAGTGATAGAATGAGAGAGAGATTGATAGAGTGATAGAATGAGAGAGAGATTGATAGAGTGATAGAATGAGAGAGAGAGAGTGATAGAGTGATAGAATGAGAGAGAGAGATATAGTGATAGAATGAGAGAGAGTGATAGAGTGATAGAATGAGAGAGAGAGTGATATAGTGATAGAATGAGAGAGATAGAGTGATAGAATGAGAGAGAGAGAGTGATAGAGTGATAGAATGAGAGAGATAGAGTGATAGAATGAGAGAGAGAGTGATAGAATGATAGAGAGAGAGAGAGTGATAGAGGGAGAGAGAGAGAGTGAGAGAGTGATAGAGAGAGAGAGAGTGAGAGAGTGATAGAGGGAGAGAGAGAGTGAGAGAGTGATAGAGGGAGAGAGTGAGAGAGAGTGATAGAATGAGAGAGAGTGATAGAATGAGAGAGAGAGTGATAGAGTGATAGAATGAGAGAGATTGATAGAGTGATAGAATGAGAGAGAGAGAGTGATAGAGTGATAGAATGAGAGAGATTGATAGTGATAGAATGAGAGAGAGAGAGAGTGATAGAGTGATAGAATGAGAGAGAGAGTGATAGAATGAGAGAGAGAGAGTGATAGAGTGATAGAATGAGAGAGATAGAGTGATAGAATGAGAGAGAGTGATAGAGTGATAGAATGAGAGAGAGAGAGTGATTGAAAAAGAGAGAGAGAGAGAGATATAGTGATTGAATGAGAGAGAGATTGATAGAGTGATAGAATGAGAGAGAGAGAGAGTGATAGAGTGATAGAGGGAGAGAGAGTGATAGAGTGATAGAATGAGAGCGAGATTGATAGAGTGATAGAATGAGAGAGAGAGTGATAGAGTGATAGAGGGAGAGAGAGTGATAGAGTGATAGAATGAGAGAGAGAGAGTGATAGAGTGATAGAGGGAGAGAGAGAGTGATAGAGTGATAGAATGAGAGAGAGATTGATAGAGTGATAGAATGAGAGAGAGAGAGTTATAGAGTGATAGAATGAGAGAGAGAGAGTGATAGAGTGATAGAATGAGAGAGATAGAGTGATAGAATGAGAGAGAGAGAGTGATAGAATGAGAGAGTGATAGAGTGATAGAATGAGAGAGAGAGTGATAGAGTGATAGAATGAGAGAGAGTGATAGAATGAGGGAAAGAGTGATAGAATGAGGGAGAGAGAGAGTGATAGAGTGATAGAATGAGAGAGGGTGATAGAATGATAGAGAGAGAGAGTGATAGAGGGAGAGAGAGAGTGATAGAGGGAGAGAGAGAGTGAGAGAGTGATAGAGGGAGAGAGTGAGAGAGAGAGAGAGAGTGATAGAGTGATAATGTGATAGAATGAGAGAGAGAGTGATAGAATGATAGAATGAGAGAGATTGATAGTGATAGAATGAGAGAGAGAGAGTGATAGAGTGATAGAATGAGAGAGAGAGAGTGATAGAATGAGAGAGAGAGAGTGATAGAGTGATAGAATGAGAGAGAGATATATATAGTGATAGAATGAGAGAGAGTGATAGAGTGATAGAATGAGAGAGAGTGATAGAGTGATAGAATGAGAGAGATAGAGTGATAGAATGAGAGAGATAGAGTGATAGAATGAGAGAGGGTGATAGAATGATAGAGAGAGAGAGAGTGATAGAGGGAGAGAGAGAGTGAGAGAGTGATCATTAAAAAGAGGGAGAGAGAGAGTGATAGAGTGAGAGAGAGAGTGAGAGAGTTATAGAGGGAGAGAGTGATAGAGTGATAGAATGAGAGAGAGAGTGATAGAGTGATAGAATGAGAGAGAGTGATAGAATGAGGGAAAGAGTGATCGAATGAGGGAGAGAGAGAGTGATAGAGGGATAGAATAAGTGATAGAGTGATAGAATGAGAGAGAGAGAGAGAGAGAGAGAGAGAGAGAGAGAGAGAGACAGACAGACAGGGAGACAGAGAGCCGAAAGAAAAGATGGACATGCACGATAACATAATTGTACATAAGTGAAATTTGCTTATTGAGAATATATCTAAATAAATCAAATAAAAATGAAAACACACGAGTCTCTATTCAAAAACAATTACGCATGGATTCAATAAAAGTATGGAGAGTATGTGGAAGCCTTGTCATAGCCCTCGTGTCAAGTATTTGTCAACAAACCCGCCTCTGCTACTTGTCATCTCTAGTGTTTGGAGAAATATTTCCCCTCTAGTGGTTCGGAGGGTTCCTAAATATATGAGGACGTTCCATGTTATTTGAAATGAAACGCCCAACTTCAAATACTTCTGAAAACGGTTTGTTCTTTCACAAACTAAATCTAGCACTAAAATAATGCGACGTTCTTTTTCCGATTATTTAAACAGAATTGTTGCATCACATGTACTTATATAATGTTTCATTTACGAAGGTCAATAAGAATCATAAACCCGATTTAGTTCACACATCCTTAAAATAAGTCCTCGTAAAAATCAAACAAACCTACCCCTTGTGTTGAAATAAAGGACCAACATTAACGATAAATCAAACCAAATGAATATAAGATATTGGAGTGTCCAAAACGTTTTTCATTGTTTTGTTTTCTAATCGAAGTAAATATGGATACAACCAGTTTCTCACACACGAATTAAATCTTTTAACATTTAGTCACAATCAATTACATCGTGTGCCCTTGCTGGATCCTCAAAATTTAAACCAAACATGTTTTCACATACAAAATTCCATTGTACGAGCTAAGAAACGTTCACTGATTTCGTTGCGTGTTAATAAAGGTAAAATATATTACAAATAGGAGTTTTATTTCATTTGTCGATTGATCAACGCATCTCTTAAGAAAGGTCAAGTGGTCAGGTAGGTAGCCCTTGACCTTATTGGATGTCCACGCCTACATATACAAGAGTGTCATAAATTGATGGATTGCTTGAAAGCATTAGTATCTCAGAACGAGGCTACACAACATACATGAGTGTATCATATATATTTATGTATATTTTCAAAGTTATCAACAAGCATTATTGTCTTTCAAACAACACCAAGATACATATCACATGTAGATTTACAGAAAAGATTGTTAATTGAGAATAAACCGCACGTCATCATAAAGAAAATATAGGAAAATAAGCCAGCCATTGCTAAAACTGTATATTCATATGAAATAAATAGAACTATGATATACTTCTGAGAATAGTGGTTAATGAATATAACAGGCCCCAATGTCAACATAAAATGTAGTTAAATAATCGACAATGCTGAACGATATTTGATGACAAAAGAAATCAAGAAATGCCGACATAATGTATTCCTGGACAAGTTATAACAAGGTCATCAAAAACGTTTTACAAAATAAGTATGATAGCCATTGATACAGATTGATGGCTCCATAACTTGGACTGACAAATATAATGAGATAAGTTTGTCAGAGATGAAACTACAGTGTATGAATGTTTACAAAGTCAAGATAGATACCATACAGAAAGATACCTCGATAAACACAGAAATAGTTACGGTTATTTATATAAGATAAGTGTTTTAAACAAAACAATGTGGTATATTCCAGTATTCAGAAAGGTCATCAAAAACTTTCATTGAATACCAAAGTCGTGAATGGATATTTACAAAACCCAAGATAGATTGATACCTCGATAAACTCAGAACTACTTATGGGTATTATTATGAGGAAAGTGTTTCAGAAACAACGCTATAGTGTATTCCAGTATTTAGAAAGATCATCAAAGACGTTTTGTCAAATACCAAAGTCATTAATGTTTACAAAACCAAAGATAGTCATCAAGATAGAATGATACCTCGATAAACTCAGAAACACTTTTGGGTATTATTATGAGTAAAATTGTTTCAGAAACAACGCCACAGTGTGTTCCAGTATTAAGCAAGGTCATCAAAGACGTTTTCTTGAATACCAAAGTCATGAATGTTGACAAAACTCAAGAAAGCCATCCAAATATATTGAAACCTCGATAGACTCCGTTATACTTATTGCATGGGTATTATTATGAGGTATTAACCGGGGGCGTAGCTCAGTGGTAGAGTGTCCGCTCGTCACCCGGAAGATCGGGGTTCGATTCCCGGTCGCGTCATACCAAAATACGTTAAAATTTGGGAGTTGTTGCTGTCTTGCTTGACACTCAGCATTGTAAAGGCAGAACAACGCATTAACTGGCGCTGCACCGTGGCTGCCGGGTGCCATGGGCACAAATCGAATTTCCAACATGTACATGTACTGAGGATAATAAAGTTTTATTATTATTAATATTATTAAGTGTTTCCGAAACAACGCCACAATGTATTCCGGGATTTAGAATGGTCATCAAAGACGTTTTGTCAAATACCAAAGTCATGAATGTTTACAAAACCAAAGATAGTCATCAAAACAGATTGATACCTCAGAAACACTTAATGGGGAATAATGATGAGGCCACAGTGTGTTCCAGTATTTAGAAAGATCATCAAAGACGTTTTCTTGAATACCAAAGTCATGAATGTTTACAAAACGAAGATAACCATCCAAATAGATTGATACCTTGATAAGCTCAGAAACACTTATGTGTATTATTATGAGGAAAGTGTTTCAGTAACAACGCCACAGTGTGTTCCAGTATTAGGCAAGGTCATCAAAGACGTTTTCTTGAATACCAAAGTCATGAATGCTTACAAAACTCAAGGTAGTAATAAAAATATATTGATACCTCGATAAGCTCAGAAACACTTATGGGTATTATTATGAGGAAAGTGTTTCCGAAACAACGCCACAGTGTGTTTCAGTATTAAGCAAGGTCATCAAAGACGTTTTCTTGAATACCAAAGTCATGAATGTTTACAAAACGAAGATAACCATCGCAAAGATTAATGACTCTACAAACTGAGTATTTGAGTATGTAAGCTTCAATATATACATGCCATGTCACTAAATATACGTGTATTTACAAAGTCATCGAAAGTGATTGAGTTCATGATAAACAGCTTGACTTGGTTTCGTGTTTAGGCATTCTGGATATACAGGGCGTGACCCGATTTAGCTTGAATAGTGTGTTCTGCTTTCTTATGTCTAGTGTTTGATGAATTGAACTTTGTCTTTGTCAGTTTTGCTTCTGTGACACTGACTTAGCGTATTCGAAAATAATAAAGCGTTGACCTATTGACTTATCGATTTTTTATTTAAGCACCGATATCATGTACGTATACTAATGATACTACTATTAGATTTATCAAATCATCAATTCGTTTTATAAATTCCAAGAAAATATTGTATATCTTTTGTATTTGCAAAATAACGTCACTCTCCAGGCAGTAAGGTGTTTGCAACTTCATTCAACCTGTTTCTAAGTCGACGTTTCAGTTTCATTTTTTATAACATTTTTGATCCTTCACACATCAATTACAGAAAAGCATTTATCAAAGTGGTTGTGTAAAGCATGATATTGATTTTATCTTCATTGATAATAACAGTCACGGTGGAAGGATATTGAAATATGAATTAAAAATACTTGTAGCAAGGTATTTTGTATGAAACACCAGATTTTCTATACTCATAAACTACGGTATAATGTTTGAATACAAAAACTTGATAACAATCTCACCTATTTTGTTAACTGAAAATAGTGCCTTGGAAATTGTATGATATATTAAATGTATGACCACTCCAAAAATGAAAACTAGTCATTAATTTATCAATCTTTTCAAATTAAAACCCCCCAAATGCAAAATTCATGAAAACAAAATTGTTGATGAATAGTCGACATTCATACACACAAAGAATTATCATGCATTGTAAGGGGCTAGCTAAAAAAAACAGAAATTCTAGAATTTGCTTTGTCTTGTGCAGCAACCTTGAGTTGAATAAAATAACAAATATGACTGTTACATATTTCATATTGTGACGATGTATTACTTTTTCAAGATTTATGCATTATGTTATATTTTTAATCAATTATTCCTTTGGGGAGACTCGTTCATGTGTCCACGCTATAATATTCCAATAACATGTGTACTTTTAGTTTCAATACATATTTAAATGACATATTCACAATTTTACATGTACCAAAATTTTATAAAGTTACTCCCGGCAATGCGGCCTTTAATACAGGAATAAACATTGAAAACTCTACCCGTCATTTACCTTAGTCTTTGATTAACGGTGTTTCGTTGGGCAAGGTAAGAGTTCATTCACCTGTCGGTTTTACATGCCTTGTTGCAGACCCTTGAGTTTTCTGTGCTTGCTCTCCAGCTTACTATGAGAGAAAGCAATAATCCAATCAGAAAGTAACTGGAGGTTGCTAACAATCGTCTGTAAGGGTGCAGATATCAGCACAGAAAATTCAAGGGTCTGGAGCAAGGCATAAAACTGACAGTGCGGAAACTGACGTTTTAGGCTTTGCGTAGGAAATTACTATACAGATGGGTACCTGGATGCTGAATGCTGACACAATGATTTTATATGAATTAAGAATGAACGAATAACTTTGTTTCGGTTTGGCGTTTTAAACAAATAAATGGCAAATATGTGATACATCATGATAAATTGTTTTGTTATTACTCTCTTCAAGCAGGCTATGCAGTTTGGTACCGTCCCCAGATATTTCGAAGCACTCGTAAAATATTCAAATTTCGTGTTTCGTTTGTCAGGCTTGATTTCAATATGTTAACCGGTATTAATTGAAATAAGGAATAAGGGTAACATGGAGACTATTAAAACGGTATATTTTATTAACAAATGGACGGGAAAGGCAGATACTAGGATAATAATATACTTAATGTTTCATAAATTTCTTCAATTTAATGTTCAACGAACATGTCGATCATACAATTATAAACATTTTATGGTGTGAAACTAACCAAAAAGGGCCTGGTAAATTATCTTTTTTCACTTCACGCAGGGATTGGGAAAGACATCTTTGACAATGGGCCATTTTCAGAGTTTTTGTCAATTTTCTGAGTTTCAAATGGGCCATTGCCCATTATATCAATAGTAAACTTCATCCAATGTGCAAAATGGCCCCTGCCCCTGCCCCAGTCACTGCTTCACGTATCAACATTTTCTAAAGTTTGATATCATCGTTTTGATCCGATTCCTAAAATATTTGGATAAAATACTTGATCAATATTTACAAAATAAGGTGTGTCGTACCCTTAAATATCGTGAAACTTTATCTTAAGTGATTTGCACTTAACTCGAAGTGTCCTCGGAACGAGAGCAGGTTTGAGATGTTGATGTTGAATATAGAAAATTTAATCGATAAAATCCTTAAATATGGCATTCAAAAATGGAGCGATATAAACAAATTGCACCATAGAATATGTTCAAAGGTAAACATTAATATATTCGTTCAGCCTTGACCATTTTAAAGGAGAAATCCGCATAATATATCTCTGCAGTTCTTTTAATAAAAACCTTATAAATGAACTATATGATGTTCTTACCTTCATGATCAAATATACTTTTAAATTCGTGACATTTAGATAGCCTAAGATGTGTGTTCCAAAAACATCTCGGAAGATGCTTAAATGAATAAAATGACATACCGTAAAATGTTCCGCAAACTTGAATCCCAAGGTGTATTTACTCGATGGCCTAGATACAACTGATATATGATGCTACACATATATATAATATACCGCTGCACTATTGTGCAGACTGTCTGTAATGAAAAGGCCTTATTTGCATACACGTGCCGTAATGTGAATAGAGAAAATTTAAAAACATAAATATTCATCTGAAGACAATTAAAAAGCATATTGACATTGTGTAGTTAGGTCGTGTATCATATAAAACTATTAGTAGACAACAAGGATATTAATCGCCCCTTTTAAAATCTTTACACGGGACATTGTGAAATTTGGAAAGGCCCGAGCGTGGTACAGGCACACGAGCCAAATCTCGTAGCGTATCGTATCGCGAGATAACACGAGGCCGTTATACTTAGGAGTTTAACTGTACCATGTGATCAGTTGTGGATTTAACAGGTAAGCATGTTCAAACTTGTTCTTATTATTTATGAATGACGACACTGTTAATGTAGGTATAGCGCTTAGTAGATGTAAGGCCAATGACAATTTACTGAAAGTGGCGATTTTGGTCACGCTTATGAAAATTGAAGTTGTCGTCTGCTTTACGATATTGCACACGACTGGGTATAATGTTACAACCATTCGGCGCGCACCTGTTGTGACGATTAACAGTACTTTCTAAGAATTGGTTAAAGTGTGTTTGATATGGTTAGGTAGGGTTTATCTCGCATATCTGTCAAATGCAGTAGAAAATAACTTAAAGTGAATGTTTTAAATTTGATATACGTGAGTCGATATCTGTAATGTTGATTAAGCGAGTTGTTACGTTTAACATTGATGTTGTATGGAACTGTTATTTATGTAAGTTGACTTATTAGGAACTTAAAGTTACATTGTTAAACATTGACAAATATAGATTATATGTTTAATATTGGTGAAGAGATTGGATAAACGTAACGTTGATAAAGTGATTAGAGATGTTCAAAATTCAATTAAGTAATTTTTTGGGTTTAGATTGATAAAGGGAGTTAATACACTTAACATTGAAAGAGTGAGTTGATATGTTTAACAAATAAAGATGACTGGGTGTGTTGGAAATTGATATCTCTTATTGTATATGTAACGTTATTGATTAGTGTTGACATGTTAAACATTCAAACAGTGAATTGACGTGTTAAACATTTATAACGAGAGATGGTATGTTTCAATAAAGGAGACTGGTTATGTTATTAATCTATGAGTTGATTATTAGTGATTAATTGGTTGATATGTTTAACGTTCAAAATAATATTTGACATGCTTTTATACAGTGAGTATATATCCAAGCATTGATAACATAATTTGATAATTTATATAAATTGACAGTTGATAGAGAGAGTTGATGTTATTACACATATGAAGTGTTTTAACAAATAAAGACACAAAAGGCCCTCAACAAATATTGATAATGTTTTGAAACAGCAATGCATAACTTAAACAATATGTACAAAGAAGGGTTTTTTAACTTGCTAACACATGCAGACAGACAGACAAACAGACATATTTGTTCGATTCAAACAAGATATAAAATGTATAAATGTTATGAACGATTTTGTTTTATTATTAATCACTTTATCATGAAAATTAAAAAATATATTAATCAAATTTCCAGAAAGAAGAAATTCTTTAGACTAAGAAACGTATATTGCAGCAAACATAATCACAGCCCTTATTTACTTAATCTACGAAATTAATTTACGAAATCTTATTAAAGAAATCATATCATGAAAGTTAAGTGGAGAAAATCAAAACAAACTATAGTTCATATTAAAAAGTTAACCCTTTAATGAAAAATTAATATTGAAACAATATAAACGCATTTTATAAAAGAGTAAAAAAGCATATCACGAAAAACTCCTTCAGAATCCAATGTGTTTCTATTCAAAAGATAGCTGTTAACTGTAAGCTCTATGTGAAATGAACAGTTATGTTGGGTAAACATTCAGACTTAAAAATTCAAATATCGTCTCAACGCACGTTGCTTCCGTGTGTACAAATCGCCGCATAAAAACGATCTTATGTCATAAGTTGACCCGATTAAAGCGACGTTCTTAAGTTGGCATTCACGAGTGCACCGTTTCAAATACCGCGGCCCAACCTTTGAAATACCCCTCCCATTTAGAACTACCCCTCCCATATAGAACTACCCCACCCGTGAATTGCTCCCGCTATTCAGTAAGGTAGCGTGTTCAATATCATTACGGGTGCATCGATATCGTCTCCAACTGTTATCATTCACTATCTTCCTTCAAACCCACCCCACACTTTCCACGGTGAAACGTATCACTTCTATGAGTTCAATACTTAGAAATTCTTTTACTGCCACACCCCCTCCCTGACCCACCCGGATAAATTGACACCTTAAAAATAAATAACTATATACGTTGGCTCTACTTTGGTTCTGAATAAATCTCTTTGGTCGTGAACAACCAACATTTTGTCTAACTTAACAAACACACCCACGAATAAGATTAAAATACCCTTATCCCTTATGGGACGTGCCTCTCTGAACAACCATCTCCAACTGGAAAAACATTCGGTAAAATGGAACTTTCTGCGTACCCAGGACATACAGGATACATTCGGAAATCCGAGCCTTGTGACAGAACAGTCTGGTAATGAAATAAACTCCTAATTTAAAGTTAGATAATAAACTAGATGTAACGACTTCGAAATAGCAAAAATGCCACTGGAACAACATTCTATGAAGGTCCTTTAGCAATACCTCAATGTAGAGCCCCAACCCCAAAACCGGCCTCTCCTCTCCGCACTCCATACGAAGCGCCAAGTTCAATAATATAACGGCTGTATCGACTTTGCCTCGTCATCTCCCCGCTATCGGCTTCACGATAAGCACGTATAAGATTTCGGGGTTTCACATGACGAAATATTCATAAAGCAGCTGGGTCAATATCAACAGGACAACGTACTGTGTGATGTTTGAAATACTGCACATTGGTTTAAGACGTGACTTTACCGTATACTCATTGAACTATAAACTCTATCCATCTTAACTTGTTCCCTTTGAATAAAAATTATGAGGAAGAAAAAGACACTTTATGGTTGAAATTTTTTCGCAATAATGAAGTTTCTGTATAGATTCCTTTACTATTTTCTAACATTATGATCTATATCCAGAAGTCGCTGTTGTTCAAATAAAAAATATGTTAATCCATCAAATATATTTGTTTTCCATATAAATAGATACTTTCCTAAGCACAAAACGTAATTCAATTTAAAAAACTTTGTATCCGTTCAAATCTGATACATACAATCTACTATAAACGAATGAATGACGAGCGCTCTCGGGCAGGCTGTACATGTTAATGGAGTCGAAAAATCGTTTGTTAGACGCAGCCTTTATTTTAAGCAATTTACACACAAAATTTACAGAACATCTAAATTTAAGTTTTTCTCTGCCAATGGAAGCCGTTTTGAAATATAACCAACTGCTCAATCACCATCGCCGCTCTATAATTATTAAAAAAGATTACAGTGTACAGCTAAAAAATATCCTAAATATTATTTTACAGCTGAAATTTTCCTCATAGTATGATGTTTAGGGAGAAAGGGTTCTCTATCCCTGTAAAGGTCATGTTTGATTTCTAAGGTTATAATCACCACGAATAGTTCTGCTTGTTCATGGTGTGTAAACATCATAAAATAAGAGTCTTAACTGATAAGCGACCCATCTGAGCCGATTTATTCGTATTAAGTAGCGTAAATAACCTGTCCAAACTTTATTGCAGGAAATGGGAAGCTATTTTCAGCCTGTATTGGACAAACGAAGTAAAACTTCTTTCAAATTGGTATACCTTGCCTCAAGGAAAATATTGTGTCAAATAAGAGAGGCACATAATATATATATGCTTTTATTCCTCCAGAGTGGAAGGTGTATATAACAATCTGATGCCAACACCAAGTAACACCGGAAGAGCATGACATGTTTTTGTTATAATTTTTCAGCCCTTCGCGGTTTCATATTTTCAATGTTTTTAATGTGTTGCGGGTTATCTTAAAGGGACAGTACAACGTTTTTAGGGGGAATAGAAGGTGATGTCAGGAAAATGAAAATAAATGGTTCATATTGGAAGACAATATATTATAAAAATAAAATATATAATGCAAAGTACAGCCATGCGATTCCTTTTTCTTAAACGAAGTGAATTAAAGGTGTTCACACCAAAATGTTCGCCAATTGACTTTATGTGAATCTTTATAATTTATTCTCTCACTATGGATGATTGGATTTTATAATGAGATTTTTGACACTATCAAAACAATACATTTAGTATAAACGTACATTACCATCGAAAAATTTAAAATACAAACTTTTCGAAAACGTGCTACTGTCCCTTTAACATTCAATGTATAAGTTGAGAATTTTGAATCGTAAGATTTATCAATCACTTCATTACATGAATGTCCGTATATTTGAAGATTAACCTTTATCAAGGTAGTGCAAAATCGGGTTTACTTCAGTTTCAAATATGACATTTTGTAATTCCAGGAAACATTGAATAGGGAGAAAGGAATCCCGAAACCCTTCATCATATGAAATCATTATATAATGTAAAGTTCACCGTATGCATGTACATAACCTTTCAATCGTTGCAACAAGACATGACGTCAGAAAGGTATACATATAGACCCCTTTGTTTCTGATGTGTTATGTCATCGGAAAGAATTCACAGTTACTGAATGTAACTATTTTAATGTTCCCTGTTCGGTAGGTTGACACCATATGACTAATATGGTATTTATCAAATCGAAAATGGAGCATAAGCATAAGTCGCACCAATTAGAGAAAAAAATTGGTAAGTTGTCTAAAGCAGAGAGAGAAAAGCTAATAATTGTAACATATATTAATTTTAGGAGAAACTGTTGTAAGTGGGAGGTTTTCAATCTAAAGCATTCATGGTGATGTTCAAGCATCAGACAAAAATAAAATATCGAGATTCAGCACTAAAAGATGTTTTATCAATGAGGTCCAAGAAATATAGAAATGAATTTACAAATACAACAGAAGGTGTGCCACAATTGAACTTTCCCACGTAGAGGCGACGAAATGCTAAATTCAAATTCGAAACTAAAATGTTTCCTTGTAAGGCAACTGCACATTAAGGAGATGCATGAAAGACCTCCTCAAATACAATGGAATGTCTGCCATTGAAGACTCGTTGAAACCAGAGCCTTAATCTAAATTGATGACTTATTTGCACTTCAGCTTGCCATTTTATGATTTGTCCCGCCCGGTTGCGCTCAATGGCAATTCTTATGTAAGCACGATTTTCATGATTCATTGGGTTACTTTCTTTCGATCTTTATGACCGGTTTTCAAGGAACCCTTACTTTGGAGAAAATGTTGTATTTGCTTATTAAGGTTAAAACTCAAGTTGTCCTGGTAACCGGTTCGCCTGGATTCCGGTTTCCTTTAATCCGCAATGGAAGTAATTCATTTGAATCATTTGCCTTTTATAAGCTGTAGTATAAAATGCTTAAATTGTTTTGTAATTTTGCAAGTTTCTCTTTGGAAATTGCAATTTAAGGAAATCCTAATAGTATTGGTATTATAATTTGACAATTAATGTACAAATATTTATATATGGCTTAAACAATTGAAATGATAAACTTTATTACATATACAACCACTCCCTTTAAGAACATTTACAAACAAAGACAAACTTGTTCGAAATTACCAAATAAACCTTATTTATAAAATAAATATCATTTCACATCGCCAATTATTGTTACCATAAATGAATAAAGCAATCTGATTAAATCATTATGATTATTATTACATTATGAAATATGATTTTCAATACTTGTGCCCCTTTAATCATATTTCTCAAGGTAACAATTATTGACAGAGTTGAAGGATATGTGACATACAACGTGCATTAGTGCAATGTCCTGAGCAAACATTGATAAGCATAAAGAATGAGCACACTCCGATTGAAGATCTATATATAAGTACCTATGCAATATTGACATGTATTTTACAATGGACAGGAGAGGGTGTCGCTGTCTGGCTATGCGTCCTAAGATAACTGTGAGTTATGTCTGGTATAATGTAATATTTTACATCAGAATAATTATTTTTATTTTTTTATTGTTTATTTTATTTTATTCATTATATATTTTTTTATTAATTTTCGGTGAATATCTTTCTTTTGTAAACTAGCGGCGGAGCTGCTATTATTATAACTTAATTTTTTGATTACATGAGATTTACGTCTGCCTGTTCGTCTGTCCACTTGTATTTAGGATTAAAATGAATATATGCACATAATAATTTCATATTTAACATATTGGATATCCGAAATTCATGCGTTGTTTTCCAAAATTTGCATCTTTCCGAATTTGAGGAACAAACTTATTTAAACGATTATCGATAGAAGAATTTGTTCCCGAAAACATACAAATACACTCTATTTCACACACGATGTCAACATCACCAATCGAAACTGCAAAATATACTCCTCACACAAAAATAAGCAACATGTAAAACTTGGAACATGTGCATCTTGTCTACATTACATGTTTATTAAGCTGGTTTTAATGATTGTGATTAATGATCCGATTAAAAGGTTGTTCACCCTAAAAGTTATTCTGCCAACATTTTTTCTTAAGAAATGACTACCTAGAATGTGTACATATTTTTCTGGGGAAAAAAATCCTTGTTGCTTTACTTTTTGTTTATGTTGTTGTTTTTGCACATGTTACAGACACAATAACTAAAGTATAGTTCATCAATATCTCCTAGTATGGTCGCATACCGATTCGTCGAATTTCTAGTTTTAGAATAGAAAAATCCATTCGACGGATCGGTACTGTGATTTTAGTTCTTGATTGGCTTACATAACGTTGGAACGTTCCAAAATAAGACAAAGGGGGTGTTTGGACTCTCATTCATTTATTTTGATCACTTGAAGTTGATGCTATGTTGTATATAATGAGTAAATATATAAAGAATTGTATGAAATATTCTCTACACTTTTGGATTTAGCTTTATTTTGGGAACAACAGCAAAATTTTAATAAATATCATAGATTGAAAATTCGACGGATTAAGCCGTAATCCCTAGTATGGACACTTCCAGCATCAATGTAAGAAGTAACGTGCCTTCTAATGGACAATAATGTAAATGTTCGTTGGTATTTATCTGTTTATCATCATTGCGTGTTATACTTTCTTTTGCACGGTAGTTAAGTTTCTGTTGGTTGATATATAGTTATATAGAGGGCCTCACTAATAAAACACTGGAAGTTAAAAATTAGAAGTTGGAGACCCCCTTTAATGCTTAATGTATTATTTTGATAGTGTCAAGAATCGCATTGCAAAAAGCAATATTTCATAGTCAGAGAACAAATCATAAAGATTCACATAAAGTCAATTGGCGGCCTTTTTTTTGTGAACGACTTAAATCAGCTTGTGTTAGAAAAGAAATCGCATTGCTTAACTTTAATATATATTTGAATTATTACTGCTTCATTTAGTTGAAGTACATTATCTTTCAATTCGAACCATTTATTTTAATTTTCCTGACATCACATTATATCCCCCTTAAAACGTGTTACTGTCCTTCTAAACATATCCTAATTATAAAAATGTTTCATGTTTATGAGTGGGTTAAAACTAGAGAAATTATGTTAACCCATAATGATGAAATCTGAAATTTGGCAGAATTTCTGCAAATAATTAAAATGCATTATCAATACTTATATTTGCAAGAGAAGAGTGTACTTATCAGGTTTTGCTTAATCAAACAAAAAATATCTGATGCACTTTCATATAACTTATACATAATGTCGCTTTCAGGCAAGTGTGTCAGAAAATATCTTTTTGGTTTAGTTGTATTTTAAAAGCAAACAATTATGAAGACATGTCAACTCAATATATTACTACATGTACTTATATATAACCGTATCGGTAAAACTGCATTATGATTCTTACGTGGCTGTCTTTTTAATACCTAGATAGATTAAAGATGACATGACGTTTGTTATTCATTTATCTCGATATACGATGAGACTCATTTAATTTCGAAAATAATTTAAGTACTTCCAAAACTTCTTCTGTACGAGCATTAACAATAATTTCAACTTTTTGTCAGTATTTGCGTATTTCATCAGAACTAATTTTAGGCACATATATCTGCCATTTTCAAATATCTCACAACCTAAAAAAACCTGCCGTTCAATTCAACAAATCACGGAAGCTCAATTTCAACATTGTCACAATAAACACGCCCAGGCGTTCATTTGACAGCGTTTATATAACCGTTTCTTTACAAAGCCAGGTCCGTACAGAAGCTTAGGAAAATATTACTCAACACTTTCGCTCAACGGTTTCAAACAAAATTCAAAACCGATCACGCACTTCTATACAAAACTTGACCCCTTTATATACCAGACCAAGGACTGTTTGCTAAACCTATTTCAGCATACGAAGCTAGTTAGGGTAAACTGCAGTAAAACTGAGTAAATATCCTACTCTGATAGTCTAGGCCATTTCTCGCCTACTTGAGAAAATGACATTAATGTGATTTATATGTCCCTTGCAATAAACCGTATTGCCGACAAGTGAAGGGAAACGTTGATATCGAATGGGCGTGTCCAGTTATAGATTAAACTGGTGAATTTCATGCAAGTCATGCTTGTCCCTATCCCTGCACGTGAATATCGTGCAATACTCTTGAATTACAGATAAACCCGTCCAGTTCATGCAACGCATAGCACGTGAATTCCGTGCAATATTCTTGAATTACAGTTATACCGTGCAATTCATGCAATGCAAAGCACGTGAATTCCGTGCAATTTTCTTGGATTAAAGATTAAACCCGTCAATCCATGCAACGCACAACACGTGAAGTTCGTGCAATATCTTTCCATTTTGGAACAAGCACGTATATTCGTGTAATATTCATCAAAATTGAATGCTGCACGTGAATAAAATGCAACATCTACTGTCATTATTGATGCACGCTTATATCACGTGTAAAGAGGTCAAAAGAGGCGTTTCAATATGTCAGTACACTGTACACACCCAAGCAGTGACTGTTGCATAACAAAACATACATTTTCTTTACACATTTCAACTGTACATATTTTTAGTGTCTTATTCTCACTTTGAAAGATTTAAGCTTTCTGTCAATAAAACCCTCTAAGCAAACGCCCTATTTATATCTTTGGTTGATATTTCAAAACATACAAATACGTTATTGATAAATTTTCAAGCCTCCTTTCAGAACAAGTCCCAAAACCTAGCTCGCCGTGGGAATTCTTTTGACTAGGTCGCTATATCGATATGAACAATTCCTTGGAGGGCTGCGCTCCTTGAAAAGTTATCGTTCCTGATAACCTTTGACCCCCACGATCTGTTTCTCGGTGCAACCCGTGCGCCTAATGACTGCATACATGGTTGTTATAAGGGTAGAGGTCAAACTTTGACCTTTGGTTTGATATCACGAGGTTCGAGTATAGAATGTTTGTTGTTATATTTTGAGAGACGTCACGTGGTGTCTACTTTGATTTTGGCGTCGGATTCAAACTAGAGTGTTTTCAATTCCTCGCAATGTGCGATGGTGTGAACGGATTTACCTATTCGCCTAAAAAGAACGGTAAATATTCTGTACATATTCTTTGATTTATTTGTGACAAATATTCAGACATAAAGATATGCAATTGTTGTGGGTTATTTTTTGGGGGGTTTATGTAGATTTTACCATTCTTATATTGTTTTTGTTTTTCAATTTTATTTCAATAAGGAAGTCTTGTATTGCAGGTATCCTAAAATCATTATCGTATTTTCTATTGTTCATTTGTTACAGGTTTTGTTATTTAATCAGAGAGCAGTATATTTAAGATAAAATCGACGACTTAAGGAGAAAGCGTTTGTGAATAACGTGGTACCATAATATAAAATATAAAGAAATGTTTCCAAGATGTTTTCGGGGTCATTTGACATATTGATATTGTGATACAATAATAAAAATGATAATGGTTTATCCTTTCATTTAAACACCAATTGAGTAACAGTCATAGTGATAAAATAACCCTTAAATGTTTCCTTTAAGTAATTTCACTAAAATATAAAAATCAAGCAGAATATATAAAAAAAATCAAATGATCGCAAAATTTTGCTTCAACCTTTATATCCCTATATCTACACTTTTTCATCTTTTGACCTTATCGATTTTTTCTGCATGTGCTCACTTATCTTGCTATACTCTTATTTCGCAAGCTTCTACTTTTGAGATCATGTTCATGGTTTTACGTATTCATTATCCAGCTAAATTCCTAATCACGTCCTTCTTTTAAGTATCTTTCAAAATTTCATTTCCATTACTTCCCTCCAATACTAGCTACTTTATTGATAATCTCGCACTCTTATAACACTTCTCATCTTTTCTACTTTACATTCTCTCCCCACTGAGGCAGATCAAGTCATGAAAATGTTGATACAGCCTCTGTTCTATTACGCTGACTTTGTGGGATAGAATGGGAGATCCCTGATTGGAGGCAATCAAAGTTAGTTGTGCAATCGGTGAGGCTGTTCTAAAATCATCATTTTAGTTACTGAATCATGGCAAAGCATTGTGATATGAACCACCCTTTCCATGCGAGAAGCGTTGTCATTTGATAAAAAATTCAAATGGATTGTGGTGCAATTTCTTTCCGAACTGGGATACTTCCGGAACCTACGGATTGCGGCGTAATATAACACAGACTGTATGAGCATTTCATGACTTGATCTGCCTCTGTGGGGAGAGAATGCTCAGTCTATGGTCCAGTGGGTTTTGTTTGGATTTCCCTATGCGCATTCTTAGCTGGTCCGCCACAGCACATGCCGTTAACCGCCCACTTGACGTCTCGCGGGTACTCTTACACTGTGATAAATGACTTGGGCACCTGTGGGTGATTTACCTGATTTACCGGGAGGGCGGGTAAATAGGGTAAATAAGTCTGCCTAAATATATAATTACCATGGAAACATAAACGTTTCATTTATTTGCATGGCGTTATTAAGAAGAAAAAAATTATTTTATTAACGTGCCACATGTCGTTATGAAAGCATTTGAAAGACATTTTTTTAAATCAGTTATTTACGAATATCAGTTAAATCAATCATGTATCCATGTTGGTTTTGACGTAGTCGTTCCATGTCATTTAGGATGTATTATTCATGGTGGCGTACATGGAAGGTTGCACTAATAATTGTCAAACAGATTATAAGAATAGAATTGAATAATATAACCATGGGAACATAAACGTTTAATATATTTGCATATCGGTATTGTCTTGTTACATTTTCCACTGTTTGCTTCTACCGATACTGTACTGGTAATGTTTCAGATGATATTAACCAGTAAACGACCAAAGAAGTGTTATCATACAGCAAGTCATAGCTTTTATATCCACACCATTGAATCCTATCTCACAAGGAACTCAGATAAGCACCTCCATTGTGGAACAGCAATATTAAAAGAAGACAACTTATCAAGCTAAAAAATAAGTTATGTTAGATAGAACATTTTATAAGAAACTGAAACACCTCTCTACTCAAGTTTCACTGTTTTCTCATAACTGTGTTTTAATTCCTCGGTATTTTGGTGTCAAAATCATAGGATACTTTAAAATGGAGTGAGTGAGTTGGTGTTTAACGTGTTTTGAACAATATTTCAGTTATTAAACACGTGGATGTTGCCATTCAAAAGAGAGTAGACAGATCAGAGAGAAAGGTATCGAAAGGATGAGGGAAAAGACGGAAAAAAGGGCATAGAGAGAGATAGAAAAAGCAGTTTTTAAAAGGAAAATAAAAGTTATTGGTTGTTGCTGTAATGTGACCATAAGTCACAAGGTCAAGTGATGATCCTTTAGAGTTTAGAGTCGTCTTCAAAATCACAAATGTGTTCATCTTTCAAAATCAATAAAATTTAAATTTCTGCTGAAGTTCGTTCATGTTCAATGATAATATTTTTGGAGAAAAAAAATATATATCCACGCATTCCTTTTCGCTTGTATATACCTGAAACACTTTTTTTTGCCAAACTGGTTAAATTATTTGCGTCTAAGATATTGGTCTCAAAATCATGCATTTTTGAGTCACGATTATATAAGTTTACCTTGATAGAAAAGTACATGCGATGTGGGGTCATGAGGGAGGTAGGGTTCTTAAATGGGAGGGCGCGGCCAATGTATTTAGGGGACACCAATGGGTAATCCTTCTTAACGGGCTCGCTCATCGCTGTCACGCTGCATTCATAACATTGACTGATATTTTCCATACAACTCATCTTCTTTTGATTTGTACGATTTTCTCGCAACTTATCCGCTGCCATGATACCGTCAATGGAGAAATATGCGCCGGGCGTGGGAATCGTGCGAGTTTAATAACAGTAGCGTGCCCCGCGCGTGGAATACCTGCTATAATACACCCTGTCGTAAATACCGTAGCAATAACGTTCGAGTTTGGTTTCTTTCCTTTGAATTCAACTGGAAATATTTCGTATTGTGGTCTAAGGATCTAATGTTAGATATTCGCAACCCTGTCAATACGATGTGGATCTTCATATTTGAATATAGAAATCTTGCATTTTATTAGAGTCGTTAATATTACAACCATAGAAATTTTGTTTTCATGTTTCAACATGTTGGAATGTTATTCTTTCTTAAAAGATGAGTTATTTAAAAGTTTCGTAGTTTTCATTTTCATTTTGATAATGCATTTTTCTTCATGAATATATCATAATTTATTAATTTAAACAATTGGTAAGTTAAATTCTATTTTGTATGATGACAATTTGTCAATATTGTCACTTGTTTTAACGCATATATTAAACAGTTGAACTAACGAAGTTTCAATCATTAAGACGTCTAGCAGTGCAGATATAAAGAGAGTCCGAGGTTTTGATAGCTTTCATATTAACCTAAATATTCAATCTAATGATATCAATTTAAAATGTTTCACATTTTCATATTCCAAAACGATACATAAATCTGACATCACTTGTTTAATAACATAATAATACTTATATTACATAAATATTACAAAATAGTAATTCAACATAACAAACACCAACAAATCCAAACTATTGTCTTGCCTGCTTTAGATAAGTTTTCAAACTTACGGGGCATGTTCCGTTTTGTTTTTATTAAACTTTCGATATACCTGCAAACAATCACCCTGCTGTGTACACAGAGTTCGAGATAAGACAATAGATTTTTCAATTTATGATACATTGAGTTCATTTCACAATTTATGCTCATTATCTTTATCTGTGAAGAGAAAGTTGATATCGGACTCACTCAGTGAAAGGCAGAGAGCAATGACCTTTACAAAACAAGCCAGACATTTTGCTAAAAAGAACTTATCTCAAAAGATACTTTAAATAACCTGCCAGACCAATGACTGAAACCAGTATAGCAAAGATTTCGTTTTAAAATCTACTCTCTCAAAGCTCTGTTGAAAGAAACCGCCGACATGTACGGTGGCCTAGAGGGGCCATTTGATTTCCTGCTTAGTGCCGAAAAAATCGCGTAAACGTGAAAAATTCAAGACGAAAAAGTGGATTAGCGAAACTAGGGAGACATGACATCGTAAAACAGTGACACGAAATCACGAGAAACTGCGGAAGTACGCGAAATTTCGAAATTAAAATGGCACTTCCCGGCCATCATACTCCATTCAGCTGAATCAGCACATTTCTACCTGTTTCGTCTAGCTGTTAATAGTCTATTCCTAGTTTTACGTGGTGAAATTGATAACTGGGAGAAAACATGATACAAATGCAGCGATCAGTTGCAATAATATGTAGTGTACAGGTACAAGTATACTTAAATGGTCTTAGTTGAACTTGAGAAAATATAAACGCCCTCCGTCTGTTTTTCATAATTCACAAAGATATATTGTTTTACTATTTTAACAACACTTTAAATATATATTTGTATTTGTTGAAAATATTTTGAAACAAACATTTGATTATTTTAGTGTTTATACAATGTTCAACTGTTCGCACCAACATACACACATACATGTATTCGTACCAAATTAAACCGGAAAGATACAAATACGTTCGGTACACTCTCTCGTAAAGGAATCCTTAAGAAGACATTTTCTCCTACACATTGCGTTCATATAGCGTCAAAGGAGTTGTTTTTAAAACGGTTTAAACGAGTCTATCAAACATGTTACCTTCGACACAGTAACAAACATAATATGATACAATTTTGTTTACATTAAACTGAGATTAAAGTTAAACCGGAAGCGCTTGAGACACTGTTATACTAGACAGTCGGCCGACAAGATTTGTTTACTTTTCTACTAACACCATGTAACTCTCGAAATGAATATTGTTTGCAAAAAACACATCTTAAATAGGCAGTGTCAATGTTGATCGTATTTAAGGGTAGAGCGTTGCTTCTAAATATGCATGCTGATATCAAAAACACAGCTTCAATATTATTCTCGAGTAAATAGAACTAAAACTTTTGCGGTTATTTCGTACTTTGGAACGAAATTTAAATATATTTACTAAATATACATCTCCATTCGATTTTCCCAACTTTTGTTTAAGACAGCTATATACAATTGTATGAGATGACTTGAGAAAATCGCCTAAATTTAAGCTGAAATTAATTTTAGTCAAAATGTATTCTTCTGATGCATACCGTCACGGAATATTTTCTATATACAATTTTTATCTATCCCAAATTTACCTTAGACGAGAGTAATTAACACATGTGTTCCAAATGATTAAAACTTTACCTTTTTAACTTCCAAAAATACAACAAATAATAGTATATTTATGTGATTGCATTCACCAAAAGTCGTTATTCTATCATCTGTAAGAAGTGCGTGGAGTAATTAAAATACTCAGATTAGATCATTGGCTTGCTTTCAACGCTATGATATATACCTCGGTTGAAAAATAATATTAACACTCGTCATTCATTTATGTGTTTTGATCACAAACACGTTTTTATATCATTATTGACATAAATTATTCGAAGTCGTCTAACCTTCAGATTGAAACATGAATTTTAAAACAAATTCACGCACTTAAAAGTGTTCTCTTTTAAAGTAATATATTAATTTTGCATATCACGTATTGGAAAGAAAGTAATTTAATATTTGTACTTGATGTTTATTTTGAATTCATCAAAATCCACTTTAACGAATTACAATCTTCTCTTGTGAAGGGAACCTTTCATAATGTTCAGACTCCAACGCAAGGGAGACAACAATACGATATTTTAAGGCGCTTCATTCTCGTTAGACAAAACAAACTTTTTTTGAAAACTGTCTGAAAACTATATTTATTATATCAATCAATCAATATTTATTCAATACTCAGAGGCCTCAGGCCTATAGTACATTATATAGTAATTATACAGTTTAATATACATATAAATGTGTTTACACAAGCAAAAACCATAATGAAATGTGATTCAGTGTTACTACTGTCTCCTAATTTCAAATGCGTGGTATATAAACATTGCAAGATTCTGTATTTCTAACAATTTTTTACAGTTTAATAAATACGAGAATTTATCTTTAGATGGATGGACATAATAGAAGTCTTTGAGATATTTTTTACGTAGTTCATTATAAAAAGGACACACAAGCAAAAAATGGTATTCATCTTCCACGATTTACATATTCTCTCTTCTCTTTTCATGTTAAGAAATCTACCCTTTTCAATCAATAAATCATGCGAGGAACATCTGAAGCGTGCTAGACTTACTCTGAATTTTCTTATAGTAACACATGACAAATAATGCTCAGTATAGATGTAGTGTTTAAAAGCTGAACAATAGTCACATTTTGTGGATAAATGCAGGTTGGTAAGCCATTTTTGTTGGTAGATATCCTTAAGTCTTTGCGTAAAAGAATTCAAGAACCTTTTTTGATACTCAACATTTTGTTCTAGCCGTACGTGGTTGAAACCAGTTGTGACTAATAACTTCTTCAAATCTGTTATCCAATTTTTTTGTCCATTTTGGTCATATAAGATCATAATTCCTCACCGATACCAGTATATAAAATCGAGAAGATGTTCAACATTAATTATAACTTTTTGTGTATCTTGTATCAATCAAAATCATATATGGTCACAAATTAAGAAAACAAGAAAATGACATTAACTGTACAGCACAACATCTTGATATCCATTTTTTAAACCCAAAAGTAAATTCTATTTATTCTGATTTAAGACTACAGTAATGTAAACATAATAACTTTTCTAATATCTTCAAATACAATTATACTTGTATTGTGCCATTAAATTTTCATTAAAAAATCAAGCCAAAAGAATGTGATAGATTTGGTCAGAGTTAAAACGATTTGTGTCAAATTGAATTCCATATATATCTTCAAAAGTAGGTAAACACAATTACCTTTCGGAAAAAGAGGTTGTCATTCACAAGTATTATCCATTATCAAAATTCTGCCAATATAGGTGTGATCTTTTCAAGATTAGTTTTCATAGTGCCTAATTTAAGGCGTTGTGTCACTAAATGTACGCTTAAGTTATTTTTAAACATTACGTGTAATCTCTAGACATGCTTCAGGAAATTAAAAAAATTTAAAAAATGTGATTGACTAACTTACTTTGGTCTTGGCCAATCAATCATGGGGAATGTTAGGTGATCTTAGAAAAAAAAATTAATGGTTCTAATTGAAAGACAATGTATTTTAACTAAATGGAGCAGTAATAAATCAAATATATTAAGTGAAGTTCAGCCATGCGATTCCCTTTTTTACACAAAATAAATGTGGTGTTCACACAAAAATGGACTTTATGTGATTTTTATAATTTGTTCTCTGACTATGGAGGATTGGTTTGTGCATTGAGATTTTTGACACTATCAACATAATACATTTAGCATTAACGTACAATAAATATAACATTTTCAAAAAAACGTGTTATTATCCATTTAACGTTAGAGTCAAACAGGGAGTAGAGTCCTTGTCATTATATAAGTACGGCATGGTACATTTACCTTATGAAATGGATGGATTAAACCCTTATTATAGAAAACACTGAAATACATGCTAATTTTTAAGATAAAACCCGAAGTTAATGATAAAACTCAAGTTATTTTTATAGTGTCGGTGAGTATTATGAAGATCTCAATGTAGTAATAAATGTGGTTATAATCATTGAAATATAATGGTGATGACACTATTAATACAGGGTGATGGTGATAATGATTAATATTCTTGGCATGATGGTGATGTTGTTGTTTATGATGATGTTGATGATGATAATGACGGTGGTGGTGATGATGATGATGATGATAATGATGGTGATGTTGATGAGTTGACGATGAAAAGGAAAGACAGTAAATGCTAGTGGTAATGTAATGATAATGTTTGTAATGTGAGAGTAGTGAATGGTGATGATGATGATCGTGGTGGTGGTGATCATGATAATGATCATGATAGCTGTTAATGATGTGTGATGATGATGATGGCGATAATGATAGGGGTGTTTGTGGTTATGATGATGATGATGATGATGGTGATGATGACGGTGGTGGTGATTATCACCTTAAGCTGTTAATGCTGATATGCGATAATGGTGATGCAGAGCAGTGATGGTGGTAATGTTGATGAAAATGTTGAGTGAGTGAGTTGGTGATGCTTTTAAATTAACCTAGCAATGGTACCCTTGTTATTACTTATAGACATTTATTTTTTTTAAATAAGAAGGGATTTTAATCAAAAATCCATAGGGGAAGTTATTTGAAAGGATATAATTGAGGTTTAAACAGGAAGTTTTGTGAACCAGTTATTTCCGTCCGTATGTCCGTATGTCCGTATGTCCGTATGTCCGTATGTCCGTATTTCCGTATGTCCGTATTCCCAAACACTTGATAAAATTGAGATTCGAAACATTTTATTGAATCATTTATGAATTCTGAAGAACATACTTACTAATAATGAACGAAATACACCTTTTGAATGACAAATATAGCTTAACAGCAATGAATTCTAGTGCATTGAAAGTATTTTTCAAAACATAGAAAAATGAAATATGTTTTTTTATTTACGGCTCCTATTCAGGTGGCATAATTAGTTATGTTATGACTGAATTAATCTTTTGAAGGTTTTCTAATTTTATTTTTCTGAAACCGTAAAAATTAAATATTGCCGAAAAATCTCGATGAACAAAAAAAACAGCAAAGTTGAGGGTATTAATGTTACACATCTGTTCAAGTTTCAATATGGATAGCGTTTTGCAGACCTTTTATGTTTGCGAGCACAAAGTAATAAAAAACCATAGCTCGATACAAAAGAGTAGTGCCTTATAGTTTGAAAATTCATAGCCCGATATCCAAACAGTAGTGCTCCATAGATTGGAAATTCATAGCCAGATATTGAAAGAGTAGTGCCCCATAGATTGGAAATTCATAGCCAGATATTGAAAGAGTAGTGCCCCATAGATTGGAAATTCATAGCCAGATATTGAAAGAGTAGTGCCCCATAGATTGGAAATTCATAGCCAGATATTGAAAGAGTAGTGCCCCATAGATTGGAAATTCATAGCCAGATATTGAAAGAGTAGTGCCCCATAGATTGGAAATTCATAGCCAGATATCCAAAGAGTAGTGCCCCATAGTTTGGAGAATTACAGTCTATGATGACGTTTACAACAACAAAATTTCTGTAAGCAAGTCAAATCCTGGTAGTTTTATGCGTAAGTCCTGTAATGCAATGGTACTATAGTTGGCGAGAAGTTTGAAACGATCAGTTTTGTGAATATCTAAATCGGAAGTTTTGAAAGTATTAGTAACCAAATGTTTGAAAATATAAATCTATTCAAATCAAATCAACACTTACCTTGTAACATGGGTTTCCTTTTACCCACATGGTAATCCCAAAATAAAGTTCCATGAAAGTTAACCAACTTCAATCCAAATATGCAAAGCACTTCAAACACGATTTGTGACATCACGAAAAGGTATCCAACAATCTCGTTTTGTGACACTTATTGTTAGGTAATCCTCTTCCTTGTTGAATAATAGACACAAGATTTTACGCCCGCTTCACTCATAACTAACGAAAAGTTGCTATCAATGTGACGTGATCCTAGTAATGGAGGTCATTGCAAACCAAGATCAGACCACATGTCTTCTAACGTAGGGTTCACACCCATGATCTTAACTTAGCTCTTACCTCTAAGGTAAGATTTTCTTTTATTGTACTGTCCACAGTCTCCTTTTCCATCCAGTTTGTTGTTAGCTTGCACAACTGTACCGTTTTCTTATTCCTTGAGGAATTATTTGCTGCAATATTCACAACACAACACAACACTTTTCCGCACACCTTATTATTTTTGAGTAAAGTGGTATACGAGTCCAAATCGTAATTTCTTTTTCATAGCCATTTTTTTAAAGAGTATAAATGCATATTGAATTCAACTGCAGGGATCATCTGGTATTTCAATGATTTCCCAAGGTAGTACAAGCTTTTGTTTAAATATATGCCCTGAAAACATTGCAGTCACGTTGTCAGAATTGCCAGTAATCCCGGACACGATTCTGAGAGAGTTTCGGGTAGTCAAAGGCTAAGGTTCATGGCTCCTGCATCTGCAATTGCAAGTTGGTGTATCAATGTTTCATAATTATTCCGTTATTGGACACACTATTCATGCAAGATCCACTGCAAAGACACCTGTGATGTCCATGAAATAATGTACCCATGTGAGACAAATGTTGAATGAGAGAGAAATGTAAAATTGAATCAGACAAGGCGATTCCATTGCATTCTCTTACAGAAACCATTTCAAGAAACCATTTCATTTCTTCTTTCCCTGTTCCTTTTGTGAAAGTTGCTGTCTCTATCTTCTCAATAATGAGACGTCACAATTTTGAATGATGAAGAACAATTTTCAGGTATCCTCAAGTTTTTCCATTAGTTGATTCCAATGTTCCTTTCCAAAACCAAAACTGGCTTGATTTAAGGTGATGAATCCAATAGTCTTCATTATTATGCAGCTCGTTGAATGTCGGAGAGGCACTTAAAATCAAATCTAGTAAGACCATACTATGGCATTCTCAAATGCTCCCAAAACAATTTTTCCATCGTTCGATTGAAAACCCGGTATCCATTTAACGTTAGTTGAAGTATCCATTAAGTCTCAGTTTTCAGTAAAATATTATAATGATCGAGAAATACTTGCATGAACGTTTTCTTGAAATGATAACAACAGTTCAAAAATAAGTATCCCTTTCATGTGAATTGGTGTATCCAATAAGGTTTCCACTTAATATGCAGAAATCATAGGATTATCAATAATTCCATGTGATTCTGCGACTAAACACATACGACTTTGCCAAGCAGTTCCATCCCAAAACTCGTATACTTGAGATGCCAGATGAAGTGACTGTGCAAGTCACCACTTATAAGTAACAGTTTTTGAATGATGGAGAAATACTAACCACAATATCTCCAAGTCGTGTAAAAAACTCAGCCTCTTTCATTAAGCACAATGGATTAACTGGAGCGTATTTCCTTGAAAGGAACCCGACTCTCGAAAAAATAATCCTCGTTATACAGCGAAATCAGGATGCAAATACATCTCTTCATAACTTCTTTCTCTGAAATCATATAAGAAAAAAATCTTATTTTTGTACATAAAAGGGATCAATTCTTTATGTTTCAGTTTGGTTGTTATTTTTGTGATAAAATACAGCATTTGCGTTATAACGAAACACGTAGGTACGAGTTATAGGTAACAGTGTCATTTACATAAACGTTAAGTTCATTCATAAATTCATTGTGAATGAAGGGACAGGGCACCTTATACAACGGTTAAGGTTTTCCTCATTCAAAGGATTGTTTCGGATAGCTTCCGTGGCGTGAGAATGTTCAAAAGATGCTTTGAATTTGGATTTAGAGGTGTTCTTTACATAAATACTTTTTTTAAACCAAGATCGCCAAGTCATTGTGATGATATGAGAAATGTTGTCATTGTTGACCATTCTTAGATGTTTCATTCTCAGCTCTCTCTCTCTCTCTTTTCTTTTAAAACTTTTCCGTAAAACATTGATATAAAAAGTTGATGACCATTCTTAGATGTTTCATTCTCAGCTTTTTCTTTTCTTTTAAAACTATTCCGTAAACCTTTGATATAAAATGTTCATTTCAAGGAAAAATCACACATATACATTTTCTTTACTAATTACCTCTGCTATTATACTGTGCAAATTGTTCCTAGATTTGATACCCAAAAAAACTAGTAAGACTACCTTGTTTTGGCAACCATCCCATGATACTCACAACAGTCCGAAAGGGTTCATACTGCCTTTAAAGGGCCAGTAGCACGTTTTTAGGGGGAATATAAGGTGATGTCAGGAATATGAAAATTAATGGTTCCAATTGAAAGACAATGTATTTAAAATAAATGGAGCAGTGATAATTCAAATATATATTGTAAAGTTTAGCCATGCTATTGCTTTTTCTTATACAAAATGAATTAAAGGTGTTCACACAAAATGGCCGCCAATGGATTTTATGTTAATCTTCATACTTTGTCATCTGACTATGGATGATTGGTGTAATGAGATTTTTGACAATGTCAAAATTATACATTTAGTATTTACTTTCAATTATCAATGAACATTTTAAAATATAAAATTATCAAAAAACGTGCTACTGCCCCTTTAAAGAGAAACAAGTGAGCTGTTGAACTCACATGTGCAAAACTTAAAAGTAGGGCGGAGTATTGCATCAAATTTTGTATTGCAATATATTGTTATCAAATTCTATAGACAAAGTAATTCTTCCAAAGTTCATTTATTAAAAATGATCGAAATAATAAAACTAGAGAACCATCGATTTAAATGCTTTGATTTTTCATAAATCAGACAATATGATTGTTGAAGATGAATTCACTTGCTTTTGTATGATCCATACCATACCAACAGCAGAAATGAATTTATAGCAAAGTATTTTCACCAGTATGCTTCCCCAGATATATTACAACAACTGTATTGAAAAAACTTGCATTGTATTTGAAAACAAATCTGTTTGTAAAATGAGTCATATATTTTGTCAATATTTTGTGTAATAAACACCTTATTGGCTTTCATTAACCTTTGCTTTAATTTCATTTGCAGAATTCCGAACAACTTAATTATTTATCAAGAGGTAAAACCAACACATTTTCTTGTTCTCCAAAACATACTTTCTAACAAGTGTGTAGATGTATGTGAATATATATATGAATATATATAAATAAACTTGACTTGTACGTCCTATTACGGTTGGTTTTACGCACTTCGCACACATTAATTCAGTCTTTTGAGCTACAAGGGCTATCGTTTCTTATGTTTGAAGTAGGAACTATTTGGCCTGCAATAACAGTAAGAGAGAATAAAGTCGCACTACGGACAATTTAGAGCATTTAGTAAAATTAAATCTTTGGTCAAACCCATATCATTATGGAATACAAGAAGTAACTTAAGATCTTCATTTGATTGATATTTAATAAAATATTGAACTTTATGGCCATATATGACATTTGCGTTCATATCAATGCCAAACACTGAATTGATCATAAAGGATAATATAATATCTCTAAAGATGCGTAACTAAAATATAATCTCTATGAAAAATCATGGCTAGAAATCAACGATGAGGGGTATTTAGCTTTAATGGTGTCATTTGTGTTATAAATGCAAATACGAAATCTCTACAGGAAATTTAAAACCGGTTTTATTCAACTCAAACTTGTATTTGCTAAGCTTTGCAAATGCAGACCTGAAAGATAATATTTTTATCTATAGGTATGCTATTAACTTAACAGACGAGTAGATTTTGAGATATTTCATAAAGGCATTATCTAATCATGATATGGAATCATTTTGCAGATTAGTTTATAATTAGGAGAGGGTTTCATTAAGTTGGTATAACTTGTACCCAATCCCTTCTCGTGAATAAATATGTTTAAATCAATAGTTTATAATTATCTAATACGTCACATTTAATAGAAAAATAATGCTTTCTGTTTGGTGTAGTGTAAGGAAAAAATAGCAAAAGTTGATAAAAAATAGCAAAAGTTGATTGACAAAACATACACATCAATTTTGATGAAATAGGAATAACAAATTTCATTGAACTTAACATTGTTCCATGTAAAAGGTTTCTGTCTATTGCTAACATAATATATTAAATTGCATTTTTACTCGATCAAATGCAATCTTTATTGTAAAGTGTAACAAAATAGGGCCTGAAACTATCAATTAAAGCAAAAGTACAATATCGTCAACTTCTGCAAAAAAACAAAAACAAAAATAATGCATTTAAAGACTAACTAAATTTTTACATTAAAGAAAAATTCCTGTTAAGAAAGTAAAAAGAACTTTTTTCCTCAAAAGCTTTCTCATTGCAAAAGTGTATACAGTCCAAAAGCCAAATGCATTACAAAACAGCTAAATGCAATCAAAGCTCTACTGGCAAAAAAAGTTTTTAAAAATGTTTTCAAATATACCGCTCACCTTACAGAAATACACCATAACCAAAAGACAGATGGATGAAAGTCACGCAACGCCAAAATCCCACGTGTGTCGCACAAGCCATTTCCCGCCATATTTCCGAGAGCAGACGACACAGCCAGAAGTGGAGTATTATATCCCAAACCCAAACGACCTGGGATTCGCTGAATTCTCAAGGACAGGATGTGAAGAGGTGAGTTTTTGTTTACGCGTCTATTTCATAAAAAGCATGCACTGCACGGGTTTTGCATGGCGTAGCCATGGTAACGAGACAACGGCTGCACGTGCCGGAAAGGGCCCGAGCGGAAATTGGTATTAAGATTTCAAGAGGTGTGTTTATTTTATAAGGGGTTATATTTCTTTATCGGTTCAATTCTTTATCGGGTTGCTTGTTGAAAATACGAATTTCAACCTTTCATTTAACAGTGAAGCCTTTGTAAGCTGGTTGGTTAAATATGCATATGGCAGGAGCTTTCACTTGAAAATACATGTCTTTACAGAATCGCTTTAATTTGTGAGAATTGTTAGATGCTTACAGGTTGGTCATGTGACTAAAACAGGGTGGCCAACTTGAGTAAGTTTCATACAATGCATCCACACCATTGTATTATATCTTCTCTGAGCAGAATTATATTTATATTTTCCCACTCAATATTTGTTACATATCAAATGATAAAATACTGAAAATAGTGGTTTGTTAATCTGAAAACTGTAAAACTTGATGATTAAAACAAGTGTATGATTAATGCTCATTTTGAAATGCTATTTAACATGATAGTGTCTATCTTGTAAAATATTAACTATAAAACAAAATGAACTCGCCTTCAATATGAAGTTAACAAAACGAGAATCCATCAAATCGAAATTGAAATTGTATCGTGGTCCTTAGTTGCATATACCAAGAAACATCGAAGCCATGAGTTCAAAATAAGACAATGCATTATAAATAAATGCGATTTCCAAACAATAATCATTTAACTATTTATCATAAATTTGCAAAAGTTAAGTCCGTCTTGTGAGTTATAAATGGTTCACAGTGATGTTTAATTTTTAACTTTTTTCTTTTTCTTTGACGTATAATGATAAAAATTAAAATAATTCATATTTATTTTCTTTATATTTATAATGTAAATTGAAGCAGAACCAATATATATCATAATATTAAAATCATACCTATAAACATTTCCTGACGAATCATTCTAAAACCTGAACAAAAACCACAAATGTAAATATTATTTATACTTAAAGTATTTTATTGTAAATATGATATTTACACAGCAGAGTTGAAAAGGACTCTCAAATCTTATCTCGAACTTGTGTGAGTGTTTCGTCCCTATTTCCATTCATACACCGGACGCAATCTATTCACGATATCCGGTTATAATTCATGTCTATTATCCTCGTGGGCCAGTTGAAATATAAATCTAGTCTTTTCGCTTAAAACTCCGATGTTGTGATAGCACACAAAGATAAATCGCGTCATGTTTAAAGGGGCAGTAGCACGTTTTAGGGGGAATATAAAGTGATATCAGGAAAATAAAAATAAATGGTTCCAATTTAAAGACAATGTGTTTAAACTAAATGAAGCAGTAATAATTCAGATGTGTAATGTAAAGTTCAGCCATGCAATTCCTTTTTCTTACTCAAAATAAATTAAAGGTGTTCACACAAAAATGGCCGCTAATGGACTTTATGCGAGTCCATTTTAATTTGTTCTCTGACTAAGGATAATTGGTTTGCGTAATGAGATTTTTGACACTATCAATATAATACATTAAGCATTTACGTACAATTATCAGTGAAGAATAGAAAATATAATTAAAGTCACTACTTCCCCTTTAAATTCGACTTACAGCACGGCTAATTATCTTTTTTTACTTAGTGCTGTGTAAGTTTGCTGAAAACTTTGCTTTATAAGAAGCCTAGAATACATATTAGACTCATTCGTTCGTTCAAGCCTTATTTAATTTTAAAAACAAATGTTTGATGTGCTGTTGAATTTTGGTTTTTGTGACAATCTCAGGGTGTCGGTATGCAATATTTGTACTCCAAAGCCCCTTCAAAAGAATTTTGGTTGATAATCCGGTTGTGAAAGAATTAAAATATTTGAAGTGTTTATTAGAATGCCAATTTATCAGTATGAATTTTCCTTTTATAAAGGTAATTTGAAATGGTCACAGCTCATGTATAACGTAACGTTTTCGGAAACGAATTTTGAGAACCTAAATTATGCACAATGGTTGGTATAAGCTAACTTTACTTTTAGTGCAATGCTTTTCTGAGAGCCAAATTTCATTACATTAAAGGGGAAGTAGCACGTTTTTTGAAAATTTTATTTTTTCAATTTTGACTGATTATTGAACGTTCATGCTAAATGTATTACTTTGATAGTGTGGTAATTCTTATTACACAAACTAATCATCCATAGTCAGAGAACAAGTCATAAAGATTCACATAAAGTCCAATGGCAGCCATTTTTGTGTGAACACCTTTAATTCTATTTTTATATGAAAAAGAATAGCATGGTTGAACTTTACCTTATTTATTTGATTTATTACAGCTTCATTTAGTTCAAATAAATTTTCTGACAATGGGAAAAAATTAGTTTAATGTTCCTGAAATCACCATGTATTCCCCCTAACACGTGCTACTGGTCTTTTAGTTCGTAAATAAATTTGTTCTAAAGACATCATTTTAGCTACTGAATCGTGGTAAAGCATTGAACTACCCTTTCCATGCGAGAAGCGTTGTCATTTGATAAAGAAATTCAAATGGATTGTAGTGCAATGTGTTCTCCGCCAGGGAAAACTACGGGAACCCACGGATCTCGGCGTAATAGAACAGATGCTGTATCAACAGTTCATGACTAGATCTGCCTCTGTGGGGAGAGAATGATGAAACTACGAAGTCGAGCCTTTCAGAACCTTTCACAACACATGCTTTCGGAAAATTGACTTGCAATTCTAGGTCTTAGCTCACTCTTTAATTTTCTCAGCCTGTTCATTTGGAATTGAAAATGATTTGTTTTACCTAGGAACATTACTAGTGCATTATTATTATTTTGTATAAGGTATTGTAGGGAGGGGTATTGATATCTATATTTATATACTTTCAAATATCTATTATTTTCATTTTCCTGTGGTTTAATAGTGTTTTTGTTCTGTATGGGAAGCAACAACACGGTCAATCAGTATGGGAGTCAATTTCAATAACCAATTGATAGCTTATGACTCATAGCATCCGTTGAAACGTTTGATAAAAAGTGTACTTTTTTGTGATTGGCTTTCATGAAGTTCCATTTCTGTTAACTCTAAATAAAAGAGATTGAAGTGACAAGTGGAAAATAAAAATAAATGGACTGAAACCCAGATGAAGAAAATCCTGTTTTAAAATTTCCTTTTTGTTTTCATCAAGCGTGAACTGCTAAATTGTTTTTTTACATTGTACGACGTCTAAGCACAGAAAGCTTACCAGTATATATATTGTTTGTGTGGTAGGTAACATGAGACTCTACATTCAGTGTATATGACCATGCAATTTATCCCCATCTCGGATTTCCTCTCTACCTTTTAAAGGTTTGAACTTTCTTTACAAACAGGTCAAATATCTGTCTATGCATTTTCGAATTTCGTGTTTTCACATATACATGTACCTTACCCGTTATTCGACACTTTGTAAGTGGAACTCAACGGCATGGTTAGACTTACATATAGTCCCAGAAAAACCTAGTTTATAACTTATTTGATTAGTATGATATTTAACTTATTTTAAATATAAGGAGGCCAGAAGAACATTAAATTTCAGCAAGGTCAAAATGGTTAATTAAATTCAAGGACAACAGAAAATTGATCTTTTCAGATTTATGATTTTAAGGATTTGAAAGAATGCTCTCAAACAACAAGTCTGGTGATTCAGTTAGCAGTTAACGTGACACATATCAATATCATATCACAAACTCAAGCCTCAATAACATAAGACACAGTTAAAAACGCTTTTCCATCTTTGCTATAGATGTTTGGTTGCAGGATACTTGAGTAGGTGCAGTCAGATCCATGATTTGATATCAGCTTTTTCGCCGCTTGGGCAATATTTCAACCATTAGCGGCGTTGATACAGTGAAATACTATTGGAAGCGGCACCAAATGTAATTTCAATATCAATTTCATTTCCTTTATTTACAAACCTCACACCTCCCACTGTCACCGTCTTACGCATCACGAATAACACATAGATAATAAAAACAAGCCAAAACACAAGTGTAGAGTTACCTTTTAAAGATTATATGTGATTTTAAGCATACCTACATCCCGTTCGTTCACCTATCATTGATTGATCCCTTGCTGATATATGTATATACACATACATACCTTTGTCCATTACTGAAACCATTATTTGTTACGAAACTTTTGGGATGCAATAGTATAAGCAGTCACCGGAACATTTTGCAAGGTATACGTATCAGACCCTTCCACGCTTCGCTACACCCAGTGTTCGTCTTGCAGATTTACGATGACCCCCCAAGCTATGGTATAGAACCCTCGCGAGAACCCTCGCGGCGACTACCCCCTACTCCTCCCCTCACCCCCCAACTACCACGGGGGTGTGGGGTCGCGTCTTGCTGGGAGTGTGGGGCATACCCGGGCTATGGGAATGAGGTGAGAAGTCCTACACTGCGGCTTATCTTCTATACACCCTTTCCTTCTTGTTGGTTTATAACACGTAGTACCTTACTGTTGCTTTTACCTACATATATTGTCCGTCTAGTTTCTTTATAACAATCCCACTTACTGTTGCTTATAATCCATGCATATACCCTTACCATCAAGCTGTTTATGCTTTAGATAGTACAGATTAGGTTGTCTTGTTGATATGTGTATCCAAGTTATGAAATGAACTAATTTGATAACCTAAATACGTTCTCATCTGTTTGTAGATTCAAAGGGGAGTAACTCCAACTTGTTTGGTTCATTTCAGTAGTCCGAACATTTCACTATCCGAACTTTTTGATGAAAACGGAAGCGTTCGGATTATCGAGGTCTGACTGCATCAGGCTTCAATGTTCATACACTAAACCGAACTGTCGCTTCCACTACAGGTCCATACACTATCAAACGAGCCGGTTACACTATAGATAGCATCCAGCGGAAACGTAAAATACACCATACCCTATTCCTAGCATTCTCTCCCCACAGAGGCAACTCAGTTATACCTGAATTAGCCTCTGTTCTATTACGGCTAATACACGGGACAGAAAAGTAGAAATCTGATTGGAGGCAATCGAAGTTAGTTGTGCAATCAGCGACGCCGTTTCAAAAGGGGTCATTCGCAAAAGCTCGGCTACTCCCGGCTATTCCCGGTGATTCGGCATTCAGGGGAGATAACTCTTCCTTCTACAAAACATCGCTTTTTTACCTTCTCATTAGTTTTTATTTGGTAAATTATTAAAATAAAATTTATCATAAAACAAAGAACAATTTACACAATTATAAAACAGTATGTTTCTAATGAAAAACCCTATCCATATCTGATTTTTAAATATTTTCCCTCTCACACTGTTAATGAAAAATAAACCTATAGGCATGATGCTTTCGAAAGTCACTGTACGACCGTTGAAATTCCCAAAGTCGTTGATATCCAAAAGGTGTTTTCATTGGCTGCAGATAAGGGAGCTATCTCAAGTTACAACTTTTTGCCGCTAGGGCAATCTGCCGGAACCCCAGGATCTAGGCGTAATAGAACAGAGGCTAATTCAGGTATGACTGAGTTGCCTCTGTGGGGAGAGAATGTATTCCTAGCTGATACCATTACATTGTTCCCTGCCGCAGTTTCTACCTTATACCGTCCATCTGGATATTTATATTCATGCTATAGCAATCAGCTTTACATTTTCGCCTATTCTTTGCTTATACCATAACATAGCACCCTGTAGTCCGTCATTCAGACACTAGAGCAAAAATAAATCAATTGACGACCAACTTAGTCTAGTAAAGTTTAGCAAGTCTAGATCGAGTTAAATCATCTTCTGGGCTCCATTTTGTTATAATTAATTAATTGTTTAAAAGCATTGTTAATATTCAAAACAAATACTTCTGATACTAAATGTTAGTCTAGTCACCTTCCAGAAGCTTACACTTAACATGTTTACTGTATCATACTGCACTGGAGTGTCTAGTTCATGTTCGCACTCTATAAATCCATTCTTTCCCCACAGAGGCAGCCCAAGTCATGAAATGTTGATACAGCCTTTGTTCTATTACGCCGACTTTGTGATATAGAATGGGAGATGCCTGATTGGAGGCAATCAAAGTTAGTTGTGCAATCAGCGAGGCTGTTCTAAAATCAGCATTAGGGCTACTTAATCATGACAAAAGAATTATGATATGAACCACCCTTTCTATGCGAGAAGCGTTATCATGGGATAAAGATATTCAAATGGATTGTGTTGCAATATTTTTCCGCCAGGGGAACCTGCCGGAACCTACGGTTTACGGCAAGTTAGAACAGAGGCTGTATCAACATTTCTTGACTTTATCTGCCTCTTCGGTGATTGAATGGGTCTCGACTTGGCGGCTGTCCGTCCTTGTTGGGGAGAGAATGTATATATAGTCAATTTGTTCTGTCCCGCCAAAGATCCAATCTTAGACATGTCATCTCACAGTCAAATAACAAGTTCACAGTCTGGGAAGTGTATGTGTAACTTCTCAACTTCTTCAGCAATCTAACACTAGCGTTACCATCAATCCATAGTTACCAAATAGTAGCCTTAGGGACAGAAGAAACGTCATAATTCACGTCACAAATCGCCTTGTCCCTTACCAAATGAACCTACGTTTTAAAGGAATGTTTTTAAATTACTAAGCACTGGTCAAAATACATCATAAAGTTGCATTAGTGACATACAGATGGGGTTCAATCTGTTCTCTCGGGACTTCCAATTCCCGATTTCGAAAATATCACGTCATGTTCCTGATCCAACATGCTGCTTTACCAGAGAATATTTGGGAATATTAAAGGGGCAGTAGCACGTTTTTAGGAGGAAAAGAGGTGATGTCAGGAAAATGAAAATAAATGGTTCCAGTTGAAAGACAATGTATTAAAATTAAATTGAGCAGTAATAATTCAAAAATATAACATAAAGTTAAGCCATGCGACTCATTTTTCTTTCACAAAATGAATTAAAGGTGTTCCCACAAAAATGGCCGCCAATGGATTTTATGTGAATCTTCATACTTTGTCCTCTTACTGTGGATGATTGGCTTGTGTAATGAGATTGTTGACACTGTCAATATAATACATTTAGCATTAACTTACACTTATCAGTGAAATATTTGAAATATAAAATTATCAAAAAACGTGCTACTGCCCCTTTAAAGTAGAGTAATAGGACGAGAGGACTGCTAAGCGAGAGAGTGAGTTTGATTTTGGGCAATATTTCAGCCGTTAGCTGCGAGGGTACTGCAGTCGACGTAATTTCAGTGGACATCAGGTAAGCATAGGAGCTTCCAAGATAGATATGCCTTGAATTTGTAGGGGGTTGTAATCACTTACCGAATTGTGAAACTAGGTGACAGTGGAAGTTCATGTCAAATTGTAAATATATGTTTGTCTTCATTTTAGTCCTCCCTAGAAGTTTTGAGAAGGAACAGTTTGACCACGCCCCTGTATGTGCAAACCACGCCCCCTTTGAGGCAGGCGCAGCAGTGGAATATGGAGGAGGGAGAGGAGACACGGTATAGCGAGGGTAGGAGGAGATGGCCGGAGTATGTCACAGGTGAAATTTTATCTACATTCGTGGTTTATTCTGTATTTTGCTAAGTCCTTGGGCCCAATGGACTCGAAGTGCAGACTTAACGGTTACTGATATTGAAATATTAAGGTTCTTGAAACAAATAAGATGACTATTGGAATGAATTATAATTAAACGTGAACGTTTTGATCATCATTCAACATTATATAACAACATTTGCTCACAAAGGGCATAAAAAGGAAGCATCAAATGATACAGATTTGTTTACAGTAAATTCAATCCAAAACAAATTCGTACGAAATGGGAATTCTACATGATTTATTAACACTGTTTGTGACCAAAGATAAAACAAAAATACATTTGCATTCTAGTATAATTACCACTTTGGTCCTCAACATTCAGATCAAAGGGAGGAAGTCCGGCCAATTCCTCTCCAGGATCCGCCCAAATCAAAGTTTAAACGCCAACTCTCGGAAGATGAGCCAGATTCCAGACAAACCGAGACTCGAACCCGGGACACTAATATTCCAACCCTGACCCCCATGTACAACCGACAGGGCCCTATCCCCTCACCTGTGCCAGTCTTCCCGAGGACACCCCAACCAGAAAACGCCCAAAGAGTGTTTAGTTTCAACCAACAGGACGTTGCGAAAGTTCTGATGTCGCCAAGCAGGGATTGCGGCGGACGACCTTCACAGCAGATCGACAGAGGTCCAATGATGACCTTTGACGACATCACGGGGTCAAGGTCACCAAAAAGGGTCAAGGCCGAGGATGGGTCATCACGACCTCCAGTGTCCCCTCTAGTTCACGGACCAAGGTCGTCAGCTGCCCACTCGACTCGATGTCAACTGCAGGAACCACCGGTTTTCGTGTACCCAGAACCAGTAAACCCAAACGATGACCCAATTATCCCAACTTATGCACCTTGCTATTTGTACACCAATGAACCAAGACGAATGTCGGACCAAAGTCAATTAGAACGTTTGACAAATCCCTATTACCAAGACACCTACGTAAAAAGGATGGCTATGCCGTCCGGACGAAGAGCTGTACCGTTCAAACATTCCCCAGAAAGACCTCCAAGGCCTCTTCGGTGTGAGGTCTGTCCTGAAGGTTACAGCCAACCCTGGACACGACAGGAAGTCTTCCAGAGCTGCTCTGCGCATGTGAAGCACCCCCTGCGCAGTCAGAGCAATATTGAATCCTCACCAAACAAGAAGGAACTGGAAGAAATGGAGCACCGGAAGTACAACCATTCCCTGTCCCAACCGGATGGAGATAGGGACATGCGCAGTATTGAGAGACAGATGATGTATTACCATAGCAACACGAAGTTACCTTCTAGTGGACAACAGAGATATGACTTTATGGTAAGAGAGAAATGGCTGAGCCTGTTTATTTTCATAATTCGTATCGTGTGGAGATCCTTTTAAATGCACCAATCATGTTATTTTATGATATCTCTTATACCTTCATGGCAGGTTAAAGGAACACACAATTGTTAACATGAATTAAAATTCTAAGAAGTGAGTCATTAACAATTATTCATTATCGTGTAGGATTTATTGTTTTATTTTAGTATTTTGAACTGATTACCAGGTATTCCTTCATTTGATGCCATTTTATGTTTTTCAAGGAAAGACAAGTTTTTCCAACCTGCAGACAACTCTTCAGGGAAACTGAAACAACAGGTTTGTTGATCTAAGAATCGTTGTTTCATAAACCTTAACCTGAAACGGAACTTCTACTGAAAACGATAAAGAACCAAATATCGTTTTTAAAGAAAAACCTTCCGAAACACTTGTATCCTATATCCATTTGTAATGATTAATCATCACCAAGTTACCTTGAGTAAGTATTTATCTTTGTGCAGAAACATTTCACTCTCAGACTGGTGTGAAATAATCTTGAATTAAATAAGTTAATTAAATGCGTAGTCAAAATTACATTGTCTACTTTGTGATTGTACGGAGCGAGTTCTTTTTTTCATCAGATCTAAAGCTTTTCTTCAACATCAGTCACGATTGGTTTATTTAAGTAACAAATAGTTTGCGGTTTCTTGGGCGGTGTTTAGGGGGGTGACAGAAATCTGTTATATGGTACATTGTTAACTTTCTTGATTTCTCAAAGATTTACAAATATATTTTTCAGAACCGCTAAGATGTCCTTCACTGTCGAGACAAACAGAGAGGATTGAGGAGAGAGCTCCCGGATATTTAGTGACGTCATCAGAGGACTACGACTACTTCCTCGTGTCTCATCCCAACTCACTTCCGGAGGAGACCGGAAGTGAGGCTGTCTTTATGCAACCGAGGAGAAGGTCGCAGTCATGCTCTAAAAATACCCATAACTCATTTTCGCCGATGAAAAGAAGACCGGTGTCACCAGGAAAGAGGCGAAATAAAGGTTACTTTCATATTCTTTTTTTCGATAAAAAATACCTTAGGTAAAAATGCACTTTGAGATTGTCTTGAAGTCTGGCTGTTATTAGCTGTTTTGAGTAATATTCCTGATTTCATGATGTGATAGACTCCAATCTCGACTTTGACTCGGCAGCACTGTCTGCAAGAACACCATAACACAAAGGTAAACTTTAGCGTCAGCTTTGAGCATTGCACTCAGGCCACTTCAATGATTTCAGGACACTGTCCAACTGGTAGTAAGATGTGTATGCAATGTTACAGCCAAATCAACAATAGGTACATGTAGCTCTAGGTGCAAAGTAATTAATCGCCATGTCCTTCGAGTCCCAATTAGGTAGTTTCCATTAAAATCATATTTGAAGAAGCCAATTGTTTCGACACCATCTTAATTTTCATCAGGTATACGTAGGGTAAATATTTATCATACACGTTTAAGATATCATATGTAAGTGAGTTGAAATATGATTTATTTAAAGTTGACATTAAGGCGGATTCAACATGTGAATGTGGTTATTTATGCGAAAATGTTTTTCACTTTATGTTTGAGTGTCCTGTATATGATGAACACAGATTAAGAATGTTAAATGTATTAAAATAATATGTTCATGATGATACCGTAATTTAGATTTAGTTTTATGTGGCAGTAAAAGCCTTTCAATTTTACAAAATTTTCAATTCTTTTTCAAGGTAATTTTCAAGGCAGTCCAGCAAAATAATTTAAACAGCAAGCGCTTCTGTTGACTGCAGCATGTATATACCTACTTTTGTAAATATCTTTTCATATATGTCACTGTGTATCTATCATTTTGTAAATACTTGGGAGAAGTTTACCTAAGTTGGATAACTTGTTCTTAATCCCTTTCTTTATTAAATAAAATATGTTTAAATCAATTCTATAGACGCTGCAGCTGAAGTCCTGGTCCGAGTCAACTGCATATATCTAATTTTTAGATTTTTTCAGTAGGGCCAAATTTTGAATTGCATATAGCTCTTTAAATCGTTCGGTGACCCCCATACTTTACTTTATTTTCAAATTCAGCACATCAAAAAAGTACCTATACAGCAAAAATGAGCCACATCTTGAAACTTTTATTTCTGGGTACATACAGCTCTCGGTTCAATGTTAATTAACCGTCATGTCCTTCGAGTCCCCGATTAGGTAGTTTCTATCTATTAACGCTGCAGGTGAAGTCCTGGTCCGAGTCAACTGCAGCGATGTAGCCAGAGATGAGAAGGAGCTGTCAGAGAAACTTCAGAGCCAGACAGACGGCTCCACCTGCAACTGCCACAGCCTTCAAGCACAGGTCCTGAAAATCGCAGAACACGCCTTCGCCCAGACCAAACGGGACGATAAAAGCAAGGAAGCTTTTGAAAGATTTCAGACGGAAATCCAGAAGACCAACCAAATGATAGCAAAGGCTTTAAGAACAGCAAACGCTTTAAAAGCCATCTGTGGCAGACATAGAAAACCAACTGGTGTTTTCACCGGAAGTGTTGTCATAGCATTGCAGTGCCAAACTCTCGCCTCTCTCGAGACTTTGCGAGATATGTACACTTCCGGTGACTTGAAGCAGTACCTGTATCATGTGTTGATACCAGACTTCCTTCTGAAGGAATACGATGTACGATATGTGCTGATGTCGGTGAAGGTTGACAAGGAGGATTTTAATAGGTGCAGAAAAGAATTAGGTGAGCCTTTTTTAAAAATCTTCTTCCATGAAAAAAGTTTACAATGTATATATTTGTTACTTCATTTAGTGCACGGTAGACAAAACGTGGCTAAAATATATAGAAGATATCTGTCTTTTCTTGACTAATACCATGTTTATCTCATCGAGTGAGGTAGAAAGGTTATATTTTCACGAGTGGCGCAGCCACGAGTGAAAATATATAACTTTTCTACCTCACGAGATGAGATAAACATGGTATTTATCAAGAATTGACGGATATTCTATTTATTATATGGTTTTACCATTGTAATTACGTCCGAAAAGGGTCAATTTTTACGCCGAGCGGCCGCTAGGAACAGCCCGTCACCACAGTAACACTGTGACGTCATAAGCCAATTCGCCGCGTGAGACCATTGTTTTATGACGTCAAATTATATCAGTCACCGTTCTCAGTGAAAATATAAGTTATTTTCACTGTAGCTTGATAGACAGTTTATTTCACTGATAAATCCCAGTATTTCACTGCTCGCCATATAATAAATAAGGAGATACTTTGAGGGGCAATATCCATCTTACCTCCTGAGACAAAGTTTTGGTTTGATCTTAGGTCATCGTGCAAGCTAATCAAGCTGTAATGAACAAGTTACAAGACGAATTTTTACCAACATCATAAAATCTCCGTTAATATAAGTTTTGTCCTATGGCCCTTTGGCGTTTTTAGAAGAGTAACTTAGCAACGTAATAACTATTTTCCTTAAGTTAATTTTACTGGAAAATTATAAGCCTTTTTTAGATAGATTTGGTATTTCGAAGTTGATGTGAAAAGGCAAAATTTGTGAGAAAGATTATGAAATTCCTGGATTCTCAAGTTACCATGAAATAGACCCATGTTTTGATAAACACGCCCCCTTTGTGCCTTTGATGCAAGCAAGGCTGTCAGTTAGATTACCTCCCTTTGTTTGGTCGCTCATCCTGTAGATCGATCCAAATCCATCCAATCCGCGGCCCGACTTGGTATAAAGCAAATCAATCTAGTTAAAACTAGCTGTAATGTTATCGTCCTAACGTCCCCTCTAAGTCCTTATGTAAGGACTTAGAGGACGATAACAATACAGCTAGTTTTAACTAGATTGAAAGCAAATCAAATCATTTTCTCGTTGAAATTTTATCGAGAGGGTGGCGAGAAAATGATTTGATTAGCTATATATCCCAAGTCGGGCCGCGCGAGCGAATTTAGCTTCTGAGCCCAGGGTACATATTAGTGGAATTAGCGTAACGTTCGTACCCTGAGACAGGATGATCCAAATCGTGCCAATCAAAATTACCTATAGCATACCTCACTTTCCAATGAACCGGAAAGTATATAGAATGTGTTTTAACTGCATTCAATTATGTAATTAAGAATGAAAACGATATTTTCTTCAGAATCATCGCTACTGACACCAACTATACATATATCAACACCAGGGCCCACGGTGAGTCTCCGGCTAGACAGTAGCATTCTCTCCCCACAGAGGCAACTCAGTCATACCTGAATTAGCCTCTGTTCCATTACGCCTAGATCCTGGGGTTCCGGCAGATTGCCCTAGTGGCAAAAAGTTGTAACTTAAAATATCTCCCTTATTTGCAGCCAATGATAACACCTTTTAGATATCCATGACTTGGGGAGTTCTTGACGGTCGGATAGTGACTTGGAAAACATTATGTCTTTATGTTTATTTTTCATTAACAGTGTGAGAGGGAAACAATTTGAAAATCAGGTGTTGATAGGGTTTTCCATTAGATAGAAACTGTTTTATAATTGTGTAAATTATTATTTGTTTTAGGATGGATTTTATTTTACTGATCAACCAAATAATAATTAATGAGAAGGTAAAATGCGATGGTTTGTAATATGAGTAATTACCTCCCCTGGATGTTAAATTTCAACGAGAGCTTTGACGAACAACACGGAGATAGCCGAGGTTTTGCGAATGACTACTTTTGAAACGGCGTCGCTGATTGCACAACTAACTTCGATTGCCTCCAATCATATTTCTACCTTTCTATCCCGTGTATTAGCAGTAAATGAACAGAGGCTAATTCAGGTATGACTGAGTTGCCTCTGTTGGGAGAGAATGAGACAGTAGTGAGATCAGACAGAAACGTTGGTAAAATACTACAAAGTTTATATTATTCTCTCCCCACAGGGGCAGATCAAGTCATAAAATGTTTATACAGCCTCTGTGCTTTTACGCCGACTTTTTGGGATAGAATTGGAGATCCCTGATTGGAGGCAATCAGAGTTAGTTGTGAAATAAGTGACGCTGTTCTTAAATCATTATTTTAGCTACTGAATCATGGCAAAACATTGTGATATGAACCACCCTTTCCATGCAAAAAGCGTTGTCATTTGATAAAGAAAATCAAAAGTATTGTGTTGCATTTTTTACCGCCAGGGGAAACTGACGGAACCCACGGATTTCTGCGTAATAGAACAGAGGCTGTATAAAAATGTCATGACTTTATCTACCTCTGTGGGGAGAGAATGATTAGCCATCGATAGTAACCAGTGTTGATAATGCAGAGAGAGTTGGTGAATTCATATGATATATCATCAGAACCCAGTATCACGACTATAGGACTTTTCTCATTTTTGATATATGTGTGGTGCATAATATACATTTATGGCTTTTTGTATGGCAAATCTCTTTCATTTGTATTTTAACAATCAACTTCAATAACCATCTTTTAAAGACAAAATTATCGAGATTTAGAAAGTGAATAAGATTAATATGAATACTCCAATTTCAGTTATCCCCACTGAAGAGGGAAACAAAAAGTGTTGAAAACTTAGAAAATCTCCCAGCATTCCCTCAATCTCCAGTGCACATGCGCAGTGCTTCTACTCCAGTATTGATGACGTCATCGCCCCTGGCTAGTCCATCATTCCTCACCAAATCACCGTCCACGCCCACCAAGAAAGAACGGATGTTTTCCTTCTCGTCAACCGACCGTAGAAAAGGGAGACAACCCTTCCGAGAGAGAAAACATTCCTTCCAGGGAGATGTCTCGCCCCTCCGTACCGTCCAATCACAGTGAGTCACGTGATACCTATTTATAGATCACTTTATACAGTTTACGCAATCTTTGAAATTAGATCTCAAATTCGCTAACTTTAATGATAACATTGCAATATAGCGTTCTTTATCCGCCATTTATCTAAAAGTTGGAGTTGTAGAAATAAAACAAATGCGATCAAAAGGCTAGAACTCGTTTAAAGAGATTGAAAATGTTCTGTTTTTGATGTTATACGCCTGATTGACGATGCCTTATTGTTCGTCTTCTTATAGGCACCTTATCATCTTTGCATTTGGCTTTTATTTGTCATCTTTATATCAAATCAGCAATTATAACAGTACGTCGGGAGACATAATAATAGACAATTCACAAATTAGATCAGCGATGATTATAGCATTATGAAATAATTACTAAAACAAAATGAAAGTGAAAGATCTCTATAAATTTATTCCATGGTAAGGTTTTTGTTTCAAAGCAACATCTTATTTCACAATCCAAACCTTAGGCTAAGCTTTGAATGCCGTTTGCAAGTGAAAACAAGTCGTCTGGAAAACATCTTCGTTACTTTGAACAAACATGATATTTCGTATAATATGCTTTCGTTTGTCGATCCGCTCAAATATATAAGTCTTTATACAGAAGGATGAACTACAAATATACCGAAAAACTCTTCGTTGTTTTTCTTATTTCAAATAAACAAGACGTTATTATGAAATTTTTGTTATGAAAAGTTTTCTTACCTAATAACGAATTAAAAGTTGTCGAGAAAATTTTACCTTCATTACATCTACTGAGAAGATTGTTATCCCTGGCTTATATCCAATGGAGAAGTTGTTATCCCTGGCTTATATCCAATGGAGAAGTTGTTATCCATAAAACATCGTGCTCTCCTAGTCTCCATCCAAAATGGAAACAATTTTCCTGAGACGTTGGTATCTAGAAATCTCGCTTTCATTATAGTTAATAAAGAAATTGCTATACGGAAAATTGCCTTTTCTTTTGTCAAACATAGATGTTATCAAGAAGATCTTTTTTAATGAAATCAACTAAAGATCATTTTATTTCAAAAACTCATGCTTGATGACTTTAAATTCGAACTCATACTCATCTTGTTGCAGTTGTTCCCCACCTTGCTCCCCGTCCAAGAGAAGCTATACACCGCGTTACAGCGAGGAGGAAGCTCGAAGACAACAGTCGTCACCCAGACTTCGGAAGAGTCTTGAAGATATAACCTCGGACATGGCGAACTTCTCTGTACAGCGCTAGTTGGGCTCAGAGAAGCCACACATCGCGTTATAGCGAGGGGGAAGCTCTGGGTCAATAGTCATGACCAAGACTTAAGGCTATGCTTGATTCGTTTAAAAGGCGTTTACGCCTGTCACGTGTCCGGCGTACGCCGGGTCCGCAACAGGCTGACGTTGAATCAAGTGTATCGGAGTATGCACAAGAAATAGTTAGCATACCTCAAAGTAGCTTCAATTAACATTTTATGTATGTCAGACGAATCTTAAGTTAATTTTTTTCTCGAAATGTTGATAAAATATCAAATTTCGTAAAATTTAATGTTTTTAATAGTGATTTTTTTTATTCATATAAATCATTTTGATATGTGAAAAGTATTTTGTCCGCCATGATACGCCGGGTTCGCCTGTCTTTCCAAACCGGCGTATTGTGCTCACAGCTTTTGCGCATACAGGGTACCAATAAAGTACTTCGAACGTTTCGTCACTTCCTTTGGCGTACGACGGGTTACCAATCAAGCAGCACCTAAGAGTCTTGAAGATATAACATCGGATATGGCCAACTTCTTAAAACGCTAGTTGGCCTCAAGGGAATCCATACACCGCGTTATAGCGGGGAGGAAGTTCTCTGACAACAGTCATGACCGAATGTTTCCAAATGTTTTCTGGAAGTTTCCCCAAAACGTTTTCAATACGGTTTTTTAACTCAACGAATATACGTTATAGTTTAAACGTGTATCAAACAATACAGAGCGCTTGAGAAACGTCTTAATAACTATGTATGCATGTGTTATTTGAACATTGCCTAAGGTTTTTGTAGGTATACCTTCATGGTGATAAGATAAAGATTCCAAAGTCGGTATTGTAGAAATCCCCTTAGTGCTAAATGGCATCTTCATTGTATTGCATTACGGAGACTAACGGGGCTTGTTAAAGGGGCAGTAGCACGCTTTTTGATAATTTTATATTTTAAATATTTCACTCATTATTGTAGGTTAATGCTAAATGTATTCTATTGACAGTGTCAACAATCTCATTACACAAGCCAATCACCCATAGTCAGAGGACAAAGTATGATGATTCACATAAAATCCATTGGCGGCCATTTTATGTGAACACCTTTAATTCATTTTGTGTAAGAAAAAGGAGTCGCATGGCTTAACTTTACGTTATATAGTTGAATTATTACTGCTTCATTTAGTTTAAATACCTTTTCTTTCAATTGGAACCATTTATTTTCATTTTCCTGACATCACCTTATATTCCCCCTAAAAACGTGCTACTGCCCCTTTAAAAGCCATCATGCTAGCAAACTCTTTCACTATTTTATGTTGTTCATAGAAGGTTTTCTAAAAACTTAAATGATTTTGCTGTATATATAGACATCAATATTTATTTTAAGTCTTTCAAAGGTTATATCATAAGTTATTACACGTACACATTTATATTACATACATATGAGAGTTTTAAAAGAGCTTTTAAATTGTTGTTTCTCTTTTTCTTTTTTTTCAAATGGCAAATTTCAAATACTGTAATATTCTTCAAAATCCGAATAGTACAATTTGAAATGCATCTGTATATTTCTGTCAATTTGATTATTTTTTCAGGTATGCACATATTTTCTGGTGTTTGATATTTAAAGGGGCAGTAGCACGTTTTTACGGGGAATATAAGGTGAGGTCAGGAAAATATAAATTAATGGTGCCTATTGAAAGACAATGTATTTAAACTAAATGGAGCAGTAATAAGCCATGTGATCCCTTTTTCTTACACAAAATGAATTAAAGGTGTTCACACAAAATGGCCGCCAATGGATTTTATGTGAATCTTCATACTTTTTCCTCGGACTATGGATCATTGGCTTTTGTAATGAGATTTTTGACACTGTCAAAATAATACATTTAGCATTAACTTTATCAGGGAAATATTTAAAATATAAAATTGTCAAAAAACGTGCTACTGCCCCTTTAAGAAGGATTGGTTTCTGTATAGAAGAGTTATGAGTGTTACTTAGATATGTAATATTTGCATTGTGTTCAAGCCGACGTGTTCATTACAGATAGTTAGACTAATAGTTACGTCCTTTATTGATAATTATTAGTCAGAACTCAGATATTTATTTTAAAGTCTTTATTTCGGTAGTGGAGGCCTTTTGGCACAGCGGAAATATTATCAAACAATGTGTCTAGTTAAATGGCATTAAAAGCGAAAATAATAGATGATTAAAATAAAAGAATGACATTTTCTTACAGAATTTGCGCTATTAGTTAATAATCATCCTGCTTCATCACCGGCTGAATATGATTAAAGGATATCAGGGGATATGTTGGAGCATAACGCGGAGACATATACGCTGATGTAGCAGGATGGTTATTCATATATATATGTAAAATTGTTTAATGATTATATAGAATTTGTTAATATATTCATTTTATTACGCTCAAGAAAATATTTGCAATTTTCAACTTCCTTGTGTTCAAAATGGTTTTATTGTTATGTCATACTTATACAGAACGATGAAGTATCCAAGATGTGTTCACTTTCGAATTATACTTTTTATTTATATTGAACTGTATAAACAGAATTCTACAAATTCTTTCGAATATGTTACAAAACTTGAAACATGAATTTGATCTCATCAATATAATTATTCAAGAAAGATTGATTATTCTTTAAAAAATGATTTATTTGATATTTTTAAAAGTATGTTCCATACCCTTGGATGCAAAATGTTTTACTCTTCAAAAGAGAATTTTCTGTTGTATTTATTCGGCTAATATTATTCTAATTATTCTTTAATATACATTTTTTAGGTGAATTCCATTTGTGCAGATTTTTTTTCTACTATTTATTTCAATTTCTTACCTTAATAGAATAAATGTTTTGTACGAAGTTCGTCTTAATTCTTATCTTTTATTTAATAGGCGATTTCAGCAAGAGTCATAAACCGTCAAAGAAGCGGTCATAAAATCAGTTTCAATGACGTAATTTATCAAAGAAAGATACTCAAAGAGATCGAGGCTAAAATGATATAATAAACCTTATGCAACAAATGTAACGTTAACCGAAAATACTGTTTCTTCCAGTGTGATTTGTCATCGATATATGTATGGTAAGCGTAATAGATATACCCACACTTCCCTAAGTGTATCACTAAATACACCTCCTTTCGTGGATCTCCGAGACCTAGCGTAGCGTTGCTTTGAGACATAAGGGTAGCGGGTTCGAATCCCCCCATCCTTGTTTATAATTCTCACATTTTTTTTAATTTCTAAATGTTTGCTGTAGTTGAAAGTCTTGACTCGCCACAATCAACCAATCATGATAAAACAAACATACAAAGCCTTTTATCCGTGAAGGAGCAGGTTGCACGTGCGTTGCCTTAGCATCTGTGTAATTGACAACAATAGCTATGAAGGAACTCGTTATAATGCTATTTTGTAACACGTGTTTGTTACTGTGTACACACTAGAAAGTGACTTTATTTTTCAAATCATTTTATGTGTTGTAATAGGTAACTTGTAATGGATATACGTTAGATAAATATTGTTACATCCCACTTAGACCTCGTCATCCACGGCAAACCATTCAAAAAAAGTGTCCTGTTCATTATCGATATGGGGAACTCTTAGGCCAAAGAGTCCTGACATCTCATACAAGGACACGTTTGTAAACCTTTCCTGCACATGCTGTAAAACAATTAATTAACAACATAGACATAGGAGTGAACTGAAAGTATCAATAATCAAATAAAACAAGCTGGGAAAACAATCATAATACTTACACGTTTTGCTTGTATCAAAATATTAAAATCACCTAATAACACTGTAGACTTTAGTTTGCACTAGAAATAACAAAACCAAGAAACAAACATCAAATGATTTATGTTGCACCAAACTTTTGTTATGTTAGGAAAATATTCTAGAAATGTCTATGTATATACAAATAATTTGATAATGATACGTAATTAATTTATTTCATGGATAAGCTAAAAATGTTTTGGCTAAACTTGTTATGGGAATGATTAAAGTACCTTTTCATTGGAAATCCAATGGAAACGTTTCATTAGTAGGGGCCACTGTCAAAATTCAACTGTCTATGAGGACTGTAATAAACCTAATATATTATACCTTCAAAATCAAATCCGAAATGGACAACCTGTGGAACTTTGTCTTGAAACAGGTTCATATTCATGGAGTGCACGAAGTCTGCAAGCCGAAAACATTTACTTCGTGCCTTGCGCTTTGACACGAAAGAAGCACGTGCATCGCGCTTTGACACACAAGAAGCACGTGCTCGTACACCATTCATAGTACTATACACTTCATTCATAAAACAGTGAAGGTTATCAAAAATTGAAATTTTATTTAAAACTATTAATTTTGTGGTTGATTGTACTCGGACCAAGTGAGATGTAAGTCAGTTACTAGCATAGTAAACGGCATGCATCGGATAACCAAATCTGCATCAAGTTAAGAAATAATCGCCAAAACAATTTTATTTCCATGAACCGTGAGTGTTTGAGGGGGGAAATAAGTCGATATTTCTAAGGGAGCTAACTCCTGCAAGCTTTAACACAGGGTTTGGTCGCGAGAGCTAAATCCTCATACCCAGCTCATACATACCCAAACATACATCAAGATCTACCTCACATCGCAAGGGATATCCTTCTTAGTGTCAACATTTCAGGCATTTATTCTTTAAACCTATACATCCGAATCTGTAGTTAATTGATTTTTTGAAACGCCGAGGTATTTTTCAAGGGAGTTAACTCTTTGAACCTTACGAGCATCTAGGTTATCAAAGCGGCATAAAATCCCCAGAGGCCGGCACATGTGCTGTGCTGACTATGTGTGAAGCCATGTAAGAAAATGCAGTAATCATTGTGATATATAATACAAGAACAAAGTTTTGACTCAATGGAAAATGTTATGCCCTATATTCTATCGCTCATATCTTAAGAACAAGTGACTCTATTCTTCATGTCTCGGAGTAAACACCGTAACAATGATTTTAAAGAAGGTTTGAAAATTTTATTCGACCCCGCATAATGAAAAACCTCGTTACAATGAGGTCCGAATGACGTAAACAAAATTGCCTTATCAGTACATGGACTTCTCCTCAGTATTTGTCGGTTAACTTTCATGATGGACGTGTTACTCAAAATCCATTAATGACAAATGCATAACAGTTTGATAATAAGTTGAGGTTTGAGAAAGCATAAATCAAGTTAAACATCCTCACCAATTCTACGAATTCATAGCATCATTTGATGGTGAGTCTTAACTATTGTCGCGTAGTATTTTTGTCATGTCACGTAATGACATTGGAGAGTTTACGTACGCTTCTTTCTAAGTAGAGTTACTTCCCTTTGACCAATGTGCTAATCATTATTGTAGTTTTAGCGGTCGTTTCAGTATGAGTTGTTATCTCCCTTTGTTTACCTCGTGTTAGCGTGTCGGACATGAACGCTCTAGCGGCAAGCGTCGCAACTCATCATTTTCATACATTTCTATGCATTTATGCCTCCACCAAAACGTAAGTTTACATTCAATATGATAAAGGAGTCATTCCTCATAATATTCACGTAATTATATCATTTTCTCGTGTCTATTTTATGCATATCTTATAAATGTGCATCGGTAAAGCCGTGAGGCTCTATATGAGTGGGATAATGTTACTTTCTAAAACCACGCTTCTCTGTAATTTCGTGAGGCTCTTAACTAGTGGATGTAACATTCATATTTTATTTTGTAGTGAATTTATCACTGTTTATGAACCGGTATGATATTTTTCAAAGCTTTTTGATATCACAAAATATGTCGATTATGTAAATTAATTAGGCCAAATGTAATAATGAGTGTAACTTTGCCAATAGTGTAATTTTACTCATTCAATGTCCAGAAACATCATACTTATCAAACCTTTTTTATTATTTTACAGTTTTTACCACATCAGTGGTTGTCCTCATCATCTACATGATCGTACCCTGGTACAATAAAGGCAATCTATGGTTATACTAGCTGTTGAAGACTCTTCTTTCATAGTCAGAGAACAGTATAATTTTATATTATATGATATATTAAGATAAAAACACAACATTTGAAAGGTGGCATTAAGCACGAACGAACTTAGTTGCATTGAATTGTTATGTTGCACGTTTGGCGATTCTTTGTTCAGACTATAAAAAATGTCAACAATACCGCAGAAACGTTTATTGCAGGACGAAAATACCAAAAAGCATAAACAATCGATAAATCCTCTTATATTTTATAGTACTACCTCTATCGTCGACTTACATGTTTGGTCTTCCTTTATAACACAACATAACACAAATCAAACTAAAATCCATACCAATATGCATTTTTATGTACTCTTATTTTAAAGTGAGTGAGTGAGTTATTGTTTTACGCCGCTTCGGCAATATTTCAGCCATAAGCGGCGTTATTTTAAAGTGAAGACGTCATGTCCCGTGACTTCCATCAGTACAATATGTAATGTATGATTATTTCAATTTTGATACATGACATAGTAACCATGCCGTGCGCGGACAAAATTGACTCAACGCTATCGAATTCCTGTTTACTTACATGTCAAATATCTCTTTCATTAATAATGTCGTCGTTAAAAGGATTAACTGCAGAACTCCGAATATATTTTAAGGTTAGAAGTACAAAATCATTTGTTCCATACAGTATCAAGATTTTAAATTTACATACAAAATTGTAAGTCTAACTAACAGTCGCACTGTAATCATAAATTGTATTGTTCAATGTAACACCCTTAATTTATTTGTTTACAATGTTTAATATTACTGCTTGTAGAGCAAAATGTATTTGTTGTATATATTTAGTATCTATTTAATTGTGACTTTGAAAGCTCTTTGAATGTAAAGCAAATTTCCCCGCGGGGATAATAAAGTTTATCTTATCTTATCTTATCTCTTATCAAATCAATTAAAAAATCAGAAAACATATAATACATTCAGCACGGCGGTCGATTTGATATTCACTTTAACAATGTAGTGTGTTATTCAAGAGTGAGTGAGTGAGTGAGTTATTGTTTTACGCCGCTTGGGCAATATTTCAGCGGCGTTGTTATTCAAGAACTAATCGACGGAGAGATAGAAGAGAACTGAATTGGCATAGCAGACTAATAGAGATTATTTCCTTACTGGTTGTTCACAAAATGACAATTCAATGAATTCTTTTCATTTGGTGCAAAATATTGTTTTATTCTATTAACGATCAATTACATGTACCATGCAAGTAAATGGCAATTTCGCCAATGATGACTCTCTTTCTCTCCGAGTCTCTTTGGCCAGTTACTGTACCTTCGCCCTTCCACAAGGGTTAATGACATCGTGTTAGGAATGGTTTGTGGTTCTAGTATTTGTGGCGATACGATGTGGATAACTATAGATACGATTTAATTTCCAGACAAGAGTCTAAAAAACGAAACTCAAACATATGTTTACCGGATAATAAAAGTTCCCAAAAGTAAAATATAAGTTTTCTTCATGGGTGAACTTTCCTATTTAAACAAAACGTCATTAACATTTTCTTCTACAAAATCATCCCATATGGTATATATGACATCAGCGTATTCAATGGAAGAGAATACAAAATGTAGGATACATATCGAATACAATTTCTAATCACATACTCCACCATCTCTAGATACCATTTCAGTACGTCACACTTGGTCACGCCTATCAGAATAAAGCTTATCCAATTATGAGTACGTTGGAACTGATATACTTATCTTTTTTATTAATCTCTTCGTGGCGGAAACTCCCCGATATATACAACTGCTCTTGAAACCCGTGCCTTTTGTGCAGCTCGTGCACTGGTCAGCCAATCCGCACGTGTCTCGATTGTCACGTGATGTGTGTTGAAGATGCACTAAGTAAAGTAAGATGTAACATAAGTGTGTGTCTGGGTCAGTGTTGTCCATTTCTTTTGAAATATAGTTCTCTCTCCGAAATTACGTAATGCCATTAGGATTAAGTGTCAAACAAAATTGTACACATTAATGCATGGTTGTTTTTTAATAGAAAAAAATGTTTTCTCGTTGATAAAACTGTATCTAGTTGTTGAAATCATAGGAAAACAACAACAACAATAGGTAATTTTTTTATGAAGATAGAAATTAGATTAGAATAAATCATTTCCCATACATAATTGATTTGATATCAGGATATTCGGATAAATTTGTTTCTTGTATTTAAAGGGGCAGTAGCACGTTTTTAGGGGGAATACAAGGTGAATAGTCCAAATTGAAAGACAACGTATTTGAACTAAATGGAGCTTTAATAATTCAAATACATAATGTAAAATTTAGCCTTGCGATTCCTTTTTCTTACACAAAATGAATTAAAGGTGTTCACACAAAATGGCCGCCAGTGGATTTTGTGTTAATCTTCATACTTTGTCCTCTGACAATGGATGATTGGCTTGTGTAATGAGATTTTTGACACTGTCAAAATAATACATATATCATTCACTTACTATTATCAGTGAAAATGTTAAAATATAAAATTATCAATAAACGTGCTACTGCCCCTTTAATGCAGTTCTTTCTTTGATTAAAAGAAAACAAGCTGTTGAAATTATTGGAAAACGTTTTCAACGATAGGAATTTTTAACAAAGGCATTAGAATAGAATAAATAATTCCCCACACATAAGTAAATTGATATAAGGATATTCGGATAAATTTGTTCCTTGTATTTAAATCATTCAACAGATTACAGGTTGTTTTCCTATACCAGTGAAATGCTATTTAATCAACCTCCTGTTTGCTTTAAACTATATCCCCTTTTTTAATGATAACTCTTTCAATTTTTTAATAAACGATTATAGTGTTAAGACGATTATTATCCGATTTCGTCGTACAATTATTTGACATGTACCATTATGCAACAACTTACATAGAATTTTATTCATATTCTGCAGTTGGATGTCAAGACAACATAATCGTGTATAATAATGCAACAACTTCCATCGAATCCTAGAATATATATTCATATTCGGCCCCAAGTATACAACTGTGCATGTATAAATGACCTTGATAGATAAATCTTCGATATATTGTGTTATATTACAGACAATTATAGACAAGGATATGGTCCGCCCTTAATACCATACATCCATCGATCAGTGACCAACACTCAATTGGGCATTCCTTTGAGCTAGGTTGCATATTTTGATCATGAATCACGTGCAGTACTCGCTTACTACCGTTCACGACTTTGAATAGTCTTTCGGATATGCACCACGCATGGTTATCTCGACCAAACGCAGCTGTAATATGCATGATAATGTCCGAGTAAGTCTCTATTTCTTGAAAATAATGGAGCTGAGGCCTCCACGGGCCGATGCCCTTTTTTTGCAAAGAAATGGAGAGTAAATCGGATTTTACCTGACTTAAAATACACCCAACTTAATGCTTATTCAACTACATACCTTAATAAAAAAATTCTTGGGAAGTAAAATGTAACGCTCCATAACAGAAATATATTGGAGCGAGAGAATATAGACTGACGTCACAAGAGAAATGTTAACACCTGATAAACGAGCAATAAACGAATTTTTTAGAATAAAGAGGTTGTTTACTAAAGACAAGATTATATGGATGTTCAACTTCTTGGTTTCAAATGATAAACTGGATAGCTAACAGAAGAGTTGGGTTTTGTATATATCTGAATACACGGTTTAAACTGACATTGACATATTAATGCGACCCTTTTTAATCGAATATCGTTTACTCTTGTAAAGTCAAGTCAGAAAAACAGGTGCTTCACTACATTATGCCAGGTGTATATAACGTATATATATATTACGTGTAGCTCAGGTTCTTCAATTTTACCAAACAGAATCAATAAGTAGTATTTAATCCTTCACAATCTTTAAAAACAGTTCTTAAATCTGAGTTCTCTTCAAGTAGTTGCGACACAAAACGTACGAAATAATTAGAGTGTCTATTAAATGCAGTTATCACAGCAGCATTTGGGGTCATTCAATTGGGTCTCATTAAAGAGAAGATTGTTATCGACCTTCCAATCCGATTTTCTGTCGAATGCAACTAAAATGCCGTTGACATCGATCTGAAGGAAATATATATATCTACCTCTCATGTACTAAATTCAAATTCAACAATTTGAATAAAAAATGTAATAAACATAAATTCAAAGAAATTTAGAACTTTTCTGTATCGATAAATTAAAGAACGACACGATTAAAAAATAATAAATAGCGGTTCTCAGGCTAGATTTTAGTATCGTTAAGACGCGGGTCGGTCAATGAAAAATCGTCTAATGGAGCGCAGCGTTGAAGCCACGCCTAACCAATCGATGTGAATTGCGGGACACATCATCTTATGTCAGCTTATTGATAGGGCGTTGCGTTTTCTTATCTTTACCTACCTAGATCGTTGCAGAGAGGACGAGCCAGTTTATAGGCTGAAAAAATAAATATTAGCAGAATATTGAAGATATCATGTCACACTGTGCTATTGACATAGTTCATTCCGTAATTCCGAAGACCATGGGCCAAAATCACATACTTTTGAAATTACATATTTACCGTCTTATATACTGTGTCGTAGTACCAATACGACACAAAGGTGTCATAACATCGCGCGCTGACCGAATGACGTGACGTCAGCAGGCCGGACGCGATGGTCATGTCGGCGAATTTCTTTATATTTTTTTTACGATTTGATTAAGTCAGTAATAAATAAGATACTAACTAGGTCCCGTTTCATAGCATTTTTATGTTATTTTTTTCATGAATGGTAAAGGTATTACCTCGCTTTCGCTCGTTAAATACCAACCCATTCACTCGTTTCATAAAAATTTTATGTAACGGGACGTCGTTTAGTATACTCTATAGCTCCAGAAGTCTGTAAAGTGCAACATAGGAAGCAAATTACGTATTATTATGCATCATGTATGTTCTGCAATTTTACGTTTCGTGTTGAACAGGTGATATGACCAAACCATTTTTGGCACAATATATGTATCTATAAAGTTTTAAGCAGCTAAATGAGATAACTTGTACTAAACCTGATTTCTTTAGAGAATATATTTAAAGCCCCATCGTCATACTTGCATGCGGTTCGTTATGAAATTTAGCTATTGAGAAAAGAAATACATCAATCGATAGAATGTTTGATATCATATTTACATATTTTAATCAACAATGAAATACTTAATTCGACGTACAGTACCCTCTGCAAAAGTGCCAATGCTTTTAAAGAATCCGCTTTGCTGACGTCATAATTATGCGTGTAGGATTTATACCGCGTCCCAGTTACCGCTATAGCGTCTGATGGCTATCAACTTGGGGGGCAACGAGTAGCTTATTCGGAGAAATAAAATAAAGTCTCGCGCGACAAAGACGGCTTTCAAGCGCATCTTTAGGAAACACATGGTGAGATGGTCACGCTTGATTCGCCTTAAATTCATGTCGGCTTTCGTTTCTATCATTTTGGTAAATTGTCTCCTATTTAGTGAAGTTGGTCCGATTTTCTCTATGTTGGTCGCAAAATTTTAGCAAAAAATACAATAAAATAAATTTTATGATATTAAACTTCACTACACTTTAAAGGGAATCAACAACCTAGCTTGTGAAACCTAATGGACCATCGTTAATGAGAGCATCCAGACGGGTAAGGGGGGTCATGTGACACAAACTTGGTACTGACTGTCAGCTGTACGCGGTTTGTAACCAAACTATTTCGTCCCTACCGAGCATTTACGACGCTTTCGGGGCCCTGCTAATAAAACTCTGGAAGTTAAAAATTCGGGTTGCAGACCCCCTTTAATATGAGCCTTAAAGACACACTCGGCACTTCCTTTACAACCCCACTTCTTCCTCAATAAAGTGAAAAATACACTCGTGATCACGGAAGCCATTTCAACAAAGATAGAAATCTAGCATACTAGTGACCGGCTAGAGGGGTTGTAAACTCGTGTAGACAAAAAGTACTCATCCATGCAATCGTAAATGCTGATGATAAAGTCAGGTCAACCACACTCGCAATCGGTCGGGTGTGGCGGAATTTGCCGAAATTTGGGAAACAAGTTGATATTCGTTGCGCTCGAGGACACGGGGAAAGAAGTCCTGTTCAATGACTATATACTAGCTAGTGATATTTGATATCTTAATTCACTGTGAAAGAAACGATTTTAACGCAAATCTTCATTAGGGTTAAGCATTATAGTAAAGAACTTTTTTCTACGATAACTCTGTCATTGGCTTGCCATGCTTTTGTTACGTTATACCATAGCTCCCTTGCGTTTAAGATTTCTTTAAACGGACACCGTCCATGTGAAATCCAATAGAGCGTCACATCTCATTTTTATTTTTGTTATGTGTAGGAAATGTGAGCTCACTGCAAAAGTGTCAAAAGTGTATTATTACTTGAACATATCAGCGTTGATAAATACTTGTCCAGTCTGTGCAATATCAATTTTATAAGTATGTGCAGGTACAGATTGTGTGAGTTTTCCTGTACAATTATAACGTAATGATATATGACGAAACCATGCATTGAACAGCGTGTCAAATACTAAGAGGAAACTGCATGCGGCCATTTTATGGTGTGACATCTGGACACCTGAACTCATCTGAGTTAAGAAACTGCATTCGTTAAACTAACTGTACCGGAACGTTTTTGAGTAAACCAATTGTCTTGCAATTGATAATATTTATTTTCCTTAACTTGAAATTACGTTATGTTTTATTATTTTGAGAGGCATTTTAGAAGTTAGGATGACAATAAGGAAGAGGAATATATGGATGATTACTTCTTTATTCATGTTATGCGACATTTCGACAAAGGTTCTCCTGCCGTTCAAAAGCAGGGATGTATCGAAACGTCGCATAACACGAATAAAGAAGTTGTCATCAATATATTCCTCTTCCGTATAATCACATTATATACGATATTTGTTTAAAAGTTATTTTGACTACAAATGCGCAGTCAGGTTTTAAATGAAATTCAAAATATTGGAGAATATGATATGGATGTACGATTTCTTCGTTCAATACTCAAGTATGTGTTAAAAGGGCTATCTAAATCTAAATGTCATCTGTCCTTAACAAGAGGTGGTTTATCAACCGAAATGCCTTCCTCATCAACTAAACAAATAGGTTGCGAAAAAGCAGAAATATATCATCTAACAATTTCAATTCCACAACAAAGAGGGTGCTGACCATCATGTTAGTGCATGTGCTTAGTAAAATTTTGTCCCTGACCCCAGATTCAGCAGTCTAAGTAAACCTAGCCTCAATATTATCCGTTTCACTCCTATACTGTCGGAGTGAAACGGATAATATTGAGGCTAGGTTTACTTAGACTGCCAGATTCAGATACCTATGGACCATCGCTTACCATGAACATGACGTAAGCGCTGGATTTGAAACGTTTGTACGATGCATGTTAGTATACTACTCAAAGAAGTCAAGGAACACTCAAGTAGTAATATCACTTGCACTTTAGATGTCAGCAGCTCAAAGAGGCTCTTGTTTGAAGTTTTATTCATGCATACCTGGCATTGAGATACATACTTTAAACTTTAAAGAATTTTTGAAATTTTGATTATTTTTTTAATTTTGAACTTTTAATCACATTTGTTCAGCCATCTGACATGCTGTGACTTTCATTTTCGACCCCTGCCGTTCTTCTTGACATCAAAACGTTAAACAGAAACTGTGTTAAACGCAGAATTTAAATTCAATGTGTCAGCAAAATAGTGTTTATTTCATAAAATACATAATTTTCACCAAACGCTGAGATATTAAGTATATAAGGGACACAAAACAAGTGATCCTTAGATTCTTTTGAGTAGTATAATATACATATAGTTCTACGGTCTATATATATATATTTACAGTCTGTTAGTTTTAAACATATATATATATCAGACTCCCTGATGATACCATTGAAACATGTTGGAGTTTTGATTGGCTTCGTGTCATTTTTTATCTTTTCATTATGTAAAACTGTAAACTAGTAAACTTTTCAACTTTTTATCTCTATATATATATCCCGGTCGCTGCTCGTCATACCCCAACAGTAGCACAAGTGACACCTGAAAAGACAGGTATAGAGTAACTGGAAACCGTAAAGCTGACAATATACGCCTCGTACACCTAATGTCGTCTAGCAAAATTTGTTATAAATCATGGATATCATAAGAAATCTTTTAGATGAAATACGGTAACAACGGTCTCCAGAAGACAAAGGGTATACGATTTGGATGTTGGTTATAAGGTGATACCGTATTTCTGTTTCTGTCTCGCCTTTTATTTTTTTATTTAAAAATATATATTCAAGTGAAAGGATTGGGTACAAGTAATCCCTCTCCTAAAACCTTTCATATGTTACAGAGAATAGGGAATTTTTTTATGAGTTATGAGTAAAGTTTTAAACAACTCTTTTACATCAATTTAATTCAATTTTTTTTATCATAAATGTCGAAAACGGACATTAATCTGTAACGAAATCAAAGTTAAACGTCTAATTACACATGTACACATATTTTAACTCATAACAATTGGAAAATGAATGTACTATTCACGAAAACCTCAGCCTGGGGATCAATATATCCGCCAATTTATACCTAAGTTACTTGAGACTAAGGCATATTGAAAAAAAGGGCAACCGTTACAGTTATTTACAAGGGCCCATACTTAAATAATATTCAGGTCCTTAACAGTCTCGCAGTGTTTGTACATGATGCTATTTTACACAATCTGAACAAATTTAGATCAGTAGGTTTGCTATTTTTCACTGTGCCTAATTCTCAAATACTTGCAGTAAGGCATACTTCTTATCCAAAACCTTCTCCACTGACAACAACTTTGTTATCGTTTTAGAATAGGTCAAATCAGAACTGATTGATATAATGCCGACAGCTTCAGAATCTGGCCAACAATTTTTGTAATATGTGGGCTCTTATTGACAAACAGTTTTGAATGCTTATTTCAACCACTGCCGGGTCTTAAAACACCTTTGAATAAAATTAATTTGCCCATATCAGAGGAAACCCTTTCCTTAAGTTGGTACCATGCAGACATGGAGCGTACTTTGTTAACTAGAGGGAATACGGTAAATGAACCTCCAAACCCGTTTGGTAACATTCTCTGTGACTTTTAAGAGTAAACGTGAAGTAACCTACCCGTTTGACCGCTTGATAGTTTTATGAGAAACTATCTTTAGTTGTCATTTATACGCCCTGATATTTCACATCTTTATAAATATTACACATAATAATATACTTTATGACAACGAGTTTTCCCCGTAAATAATCGTATATAACTCACGCAAATATATACTGACATTCAAAACCTTCGTGGTATGATACCAATGTAAAGTAATTCGTGATATAAATAGTGAGCTTTCAATCTTCTGGCTCGTATATATGACTTTAGAGGGGTGTAAAATGGGACGACTTTTTGATACAAATATTGCACAGAAGGTCGAGAGAGGTAGACACAGGGAGAGAGATCGAGAGAGAGATCGAGAGAGAGATCGGGAGAGATCAAGAGAGATCAAGCGAGAGAGAGATCAAGAGAGAGAGATCAAGAGAGAGAGAGAGAGAGAGATCAAGAGAGAGAGACAGACAGACAGAGACAGAAAGACAGACAGAGAAAGATGGAGAGACAGACAGACAGACAGACAGACAGACAGACAGACAGAGAAAGAGAGACAGGGAGGGAGATCGAGAGAGAGAGTAAGAGAGAGAGAGAGAGAGAGCGAGAGAGACAGAGGGACAGAGAGAGAGACAGAGAGACAGAGAGAGCGAGAGAGACAGAGACAGAGAGAGAGAGAGACGGAGAAAGAGAGAGACAGAGACAGACAGACAGACAGACAGACAGAGAACGAAACACAATTATAGATAAACGAACGGAACAAATGGTCGAGAAGCATGATGTTCAAGAATCACGCACGCACATTATGCATCCTAAATACAACTTTGATTGATGTCGGAAGCTCACTGCGTAATTAAGAATGTACAGATAGACCCTATTAATAAGTACATGACCATAAACAAAAGTTATTTATATCAGCATTTGCAAAACAGGTGACGAGTCGATTCCGCAATGTCGGTAACGAAATAAAGTACATTAACGTAAACATTCATTTATATATAAACACGTCACATGTAAATCGCAACACAATCCAGGCATCACAATGTAGAAATGCACGGAGTCTGTGATATTGACATGGGCCTACAGCACAAAATGCACGTGGTTTGCAATCGACACAACTGCAATAGACAAGTGCCCGGTTTAGCCTAGCCGCGCCCATGAAACTCGTGATTAGCCGTGATTGCAATAGATTTGCTTGCAGTGTAATAACTTTGATTGACAGAATATATAAGCATCATTATCGGTCATGCAGTAACTTGTCCTTTCATTTGAATCTAGCCGTCCAGGTAACCTCACCGACAGGTAAATCGACTACATCAAAGGATAACGCCGACCAGTGTTGCTTCTTACCCAATGAGAAAGAGGGAAAATACAGGTAAGAGAAGTTACCTGGCTGAAAAGAAAGCTTATTTTTCGATATTTGACATATGTTTCTCGTTTGATATGTAGTGTTTTTCATGTGACACATAGTGTTTATTATTTTGTATATAGACAGTGTTTCTTAAAAAGCCATTTCGTGATTTTCATCCTCACGTCATTTTGATTCCAAATAAACCCTTATGACACTGTATCGTAATGTAAACTCAAAAATTTCAATTTTACAGTCCCAATTGACAGAAATATGATAAGAAATGGTTTTCCATGAAATCTTAAATTATCCTTATATATGCACAGTTACGGAGGTCAAATTCCAATTAACACTATTAATGAATTTGGCAACGTCATCCCAACAACACACTGAGTGCATGGCTCTTTAAGATTTGTACACTTTATTAGGAGGTTTCTTACCTTTTTAGTTGAATGTCATCAGTTCGATCCTAAATTGTGTTTCGTATTGATATGCGATGATTCTTTCATGGGGATTACAGCGTAAAGAAGCAAATAGATCATATTTTAATAAAACTGCAGACCATTCTGTTGGAAGTAATGAGTTCAAATCCAATATTTGAACGTGACAAGGTGAAATGAAATGGCTTCTTAAACGATACAATTAAAGCCATGCATTTGTTTGCACTCAGACTTCAACTTTGTTGTAAATCAGAGCGGGTACGACGTTTTGGGTGTAGGCCTATGCTTCCGAGTACATTCTCAACATCCCAGTTGATGAAACATTTAAGCATTTATTGAATTTTCAAGTAAGCATATATTTTTCGTATCGGTGACGGTGAGGCACTCTAAAGAAGTTGATATCCTGTTAAAGGGACAGTAGCACGTTTTTTTTGAAAATTTTATATTTTGAATTTTTTACTGATAATTGTACATTTATGATAAATGTATTTTTTTGATTGTCTCAAAAATCTCATTAAACAAACCAATCATCCATAATCAGAGAACAAATCACAAATGTTTACATAAATCCCAATGGTGGCCATTTTTGTGTGAACACCTTCATTTCATTTTGAGTGAGAAAAGGCAATCGCATGGCTTAACTTACATTATATGTTTGATGTATTACTCCTTCATTTAGTTTAAATACATTATCTTTCAACTGGAACTATATATTTTCATTATTCTGACATCACCTTATATTCCCTTTACACGTGCTACTGCCCCTTTAACAGTCACGAGTTCCGCTATGCTGGCGCTGACCTGGCTATTCCACGTGTTGCTCAATTAATACAATACCGAGGTGAATTGCTTGAGCTACCTTAGAGGAGAAAGAACGGTGCCACACCAAAGCGAGAAATCTTTACACCCCAACTTTATTCAAAGTTTTATCGCCCCTTTCTGGAGAACAACGGTTACGCTTTATATAGCATTTATAACGGATAAATAATATTAGAAGCAACTATCTATACAATTTGTTACTGTGTAGCGATTTATTTTGGTTGTAAAACTTTTATTACATCCGAAAGTAAATACAACGTCTTCTAGATACTTTGTGTAACACGTTAGGATTGGGGACTATATTTTCATGACCTGTAATGCATGATATGCAATACGTACCTTAACTATAGAAGTCTTGTACTGTTTTTATCATGCAAATGTCGTTATTTCCAATGCTTATAAATCAATGACTACAACTGGAAAATTACGATGTATCCTCATGATCCTCTGTAATATCATCAAGCCATTATTCCCCAGTGAATATATCAACCATAACATGAAAAGGGTTAGAATGTATCGTTAAAAACAGTTTGTATTACAAATCCACACTTTAAGTTATTTCCAAGACTGCAACACGTTGGAAATGTGTAACAAATAAACAATAGTTATAGTACTATGTATAACAATCATACTCTATTCGTTATTGCATGGCTAATAAAATCATTATTACATCCCAACAGATAATATTTACTATTACAGCAACAATGTTTAACAATCCCTTCATATGTCCATGTTAAAGACTTCGAAATGTTAAAAGCTGATATATACAATCGATAAATTTGGGATAAATGGAAATTAGAAATGTTATTGATTTATTTGTTTATTTTCACTCAAATGGAAAATATTTTTAGAAACTTCATTTTAAACTTCTTTGTCCGGTATATAAATAAAAAGAGATAAAAAAAAGTTATGTTTTACCTCCTTTAATACCCCGGATATATTTCTGAAATAAGTTTTCACAGATGATATTTATCTAGGGAACTCCTATAGCCATGCATTTAAATAAATACGGTATCAATCTAAGAACGGAAGGTTGATGTCACGGTTGTAGAGTTAGACTACCATTTAGTCTCAGAAGTATTTATTTCAATGTTGAACATATTTTTAAACAATTCATGTATTGTAACAAAATGGGGCCAAGAAGATGCCCTAACTTCAGCTGAGTGATCTAGACTTGCTTTACTTTTGTAGACTTGGTTGGTAGTGTATTGAGTATTTTGCTTTAGGGTCTGGATGACAGATTATTGTACAGTCAGCAATTCAGACGCACGCGATTTTAATACTTTGGAGCCTTTAATACAGTCTAGATACCCCGCTGTCGACGCCGAACTAACTGAATCATTTTCTGTGAAAAGGAATGAAAAAAGTCTAGATTTGATAAAAAAAAAAAAATAATAATTTTGTTTTAATTTTAAAATATGATCTGACAAATATATTTCCGAAACATGCAAAGAAAAGGGCATGTTACAAACATTTGTACAGGAATACAACATCTAAAGCCGTCTTACATACTTGAAGTTGTTGGTTAACGAATGTGAACATTTACATATCTAAATATACTTATTAAAAATCATTTAAGATATAATTTATTATGTTTGGATTTCCAGAACGAGTAAAGATGAACGTATAACTTAAATATATATAGTACAATAGCATAATTCGCTCTTACTTAGTTTAATTCATTTTTCATTATTTTTGTAAAGTATTTCTTTTAAGTATGTAATTTTAGTCATATTTCATGCAAACCTGCAGAGATTCTTTTCAATCGATTCACAATTCATTCGCAAAAACATTAATTATTAATCTGAGGAATATAAAAAAATATATAATTATACAAATTTCTTTTCATCAAAATTCATAATATTTTTGAGGTAGGTTGGATATTTTAGATTATTTGTTCAAAAGGTATCCAAAAGCTTGCGTCTCCAATACTCATCATTGGAAGTATATCATTAACATTAAGTTCATAAACTTAGTACTAAAGTGTCATTTTTCTTACAGCGTCGCTTCAAGATAAAATCGTAATTAAAAATAAATATAAAAGTTTGAATCGTAAATTATTTACTAATTTGTATATAATTAAAATTATGTGCATAAGTATCATAATTTCGAGAAAGTGAGAATCGCCGTTTACCCAGAGAACGGCCAGGCCTCATTATGCAGCCATCCAGCCTCATATTGGCCGCCATCCCATAATATATATCTGTGGCTGTTCCGTTAATCGAACGGGCTGGGCTCTGCGCATTATTGTGCGTTCTAGTGCGAATTAAGGTACGGTTTTCTTGGTCTACGTGCAAATAAGTCGATTGCAGTGAGTTTATTTTATCACATGCAGGCTGGAAGAAGTATTATGTATGTTTTTATTTCTTACCGACAGGCAGGTGCACATACTGGAACCGTGGTACACCACACCCTAATGTGAATTCATCGCTGTAGCCGAAGCTGAATTTGCGAATTTTGGATAATTCGCTGGGAGTTAGTTGAGACGGGTAGAGGAAAACATCCCATCGTTACCCGAGGAAAACAGGGGGAAGACAGGGGGCTCCCGGCCACCCGGCGTAAAGCCCTGAGTTTTCCGACAGGCGGTGGCATTTTCCGTCAGCGTACTGGCCAGGCCTGTATCCCACAGTCAAAATGGCGTGCTGCTTAACTGAGGAGTTGAAGGAGCAGAAGCGTATAAACCAGGAGATTGAACGCCAGTTACGGAAGGACAAACGGGACGCCAGACGGGAACTCAAATTGCTTTTATTAGGTGAGTGAATATTTGCTAAAAGATGGCTCTGAGCCGAGATATACATCACTGTTTGTTATCGTCTGACACGAGTGACTGTAAGTATGCGCTGAGCCGCAGTGCTTATCCGCCATGTTGTGTTGTAATTAAATGTTTAGGCCTGTTTCATCATTATAATGTCGAATGCATCTATGCATCGGTAAGATAGGGCCCAATCTTGGTCGTTTTATTCGGTTTGGGGGTGATATTAACGATAACAAGGCCGAGACCGGTAATATTGGTGTAGTGATCCCTGTGTCGGCGGCCATGATGGACTATCGCATCATTGTCGAATACATAATGCATTTTGAACGATCTATATTCCCTGTCTAACCGAACGTCCAGATGCATATAGGCGCGTGCAGAAAGCTTCCAGGAACGGAATAATGACAGATATATTCGATATTGCACGAGCTAAAGGGTGTGGCACCGCCGTAGACTCTGGGTATCGGCTTATGTGTTTTAGTTGCACAAAAGATGGGACACTTGCTTATGTTTTCTAGTCGTAAGCAGGCGATGGTATATTTAGAAAGATCTGTACAAAAGAGGTTATGTTATCGATAAAATTGCTGGTAACTGATATTAAAACCGTGTAGAAGTAGTCAAGAGTTGAGATTTCCTCTAGATTTTCCTCAGAATCGGGATTTTCATGTACAATAAACAAAATGTCTGGTTTGGGAAGAGTCGGTATTGGCTTGTCTGTGGTGTAATAAACCCCTAAAGCAGTGGTTTGGTGGGCTTTTGAAGGAATTTCTGTCCTGGAAACATGATAATCGTCAGTCTGACCTACATTTCCATACCATTATAAACAAAGATTTCTTCTGTCAATTTGCAACATAATTATGCATAAATCTGATTAGGGGTTTCCTTTTGACAGCAAACCTATGCAATCTTGTAAATGACAAATCAATGATTTTCAATTGTACAGTGGAGGTGAAATATTTTGGCATATTCAAGGATAAAATGCATCATTTTGGTAAGGAATGGAAAGGTTAGTGTTGGTTAAGTATGTTTTCAGATACAGGACTGTCAATTTGGTATATCACCACTATTGAAACAAAAATAATGTCACAACTGAACATGATATTTCTTTAATATCTGTCTATGCAATTCAAAAATATGAAAGTTCTTTAATGTGTTCAAAATATGATAGTGGTATTGCCAAAATATTTCTTTCAGCAAGGCGCTGAAACAAAAGATATAATAAGTAGTTTGTAAATATATTCTCTCCTTTAATTATGATTTATATTAGAATTACCGTAAATAAACTTACATTTATCAATAATGTTTAAAGATTCGGTTTAAAGATTCAGCATTTTATGCAATAAAGAAGCTGATTATCCATAAGAACTTGTTCTTCTTCATCAAACCTGCTTCTAAAAATGCCTCTCAAAGAATGTTTAAAGAGATATCTTCATATCATGATACTGTTACAAATTCTTGATTTTAGGTGAAATGTTGTATTTCTTGCCGTTAAGCAATCTCTACCCTCAAAGGTTTATCAAGGCAAATCTTCCATAATGGTTGAAACAGTATTCTTAAGCCTTATCAGTACATTCTGTGGTACAAATGCCTTGGTAAGGTATGCTTTCGGTTGCTACAGAACCAAGAATGGAACACACTAAAATCATAACATTTTCTTAAAAAATAATATCTAAAAAATTGTAAATTGAAAAAAGATTTTCTGTAAAATATTCTATGATTATTAATCGTAGTGTTTTTTTCATCGATACAATCTTGAAGGAAGTCACAGAAAGTACCTACTGGACCAGAAGGCGTCAAGAATATTTTCGTCAAAGTTTTAACATCGAGCAGCTCTGGACATAGATTGCAGTTACCTATCTTTCATAGAAATTAAATTCACAAAAAGATATTCACAAATAATGCAGAAGTGAAAATAAAAACAAAACATGAATGCTACACCAGATTAATACCAATGTTTGTTGTCGACTTTCAAACTCGGCACAGTACTTTTCCATTTCTCCTTTGCATGGAGCATTGGTGTCAATGTCTTCTAATGCGGTTAATGGGCTACAGTAAAAAATCGTGTTCAAACATAAATTTCGATGATAAAATTATCAATCAAAAAAGATTTTAAAATATCAAGGTATCATGCTGTCATAAAATATTGTAATAGATAAACTGAAATTACACGTAATTTTGAACAAGGGAACATATCTCAGTTCAAATTCTGTATTCAAGAACGATTTCACTTGTGACTCCCTACCCTGTAAATCACTGATATTGCCGATTCTCAAAGAACAACCTACAAGCAGTGTTCTTCCTAGAGGGGGGTCCTTTGGGAATTTGCCCACCCTTGTCCTTCCTTAAAGAGTTTCAGTAGTAGGATACTTCTACCATTGCAAAGGCTCCTCTGAACTCAGAATAGCAACAAATGAACGCCTAGGCTAACCACCTTGGAACAACACTGCAAACAGTTTCATCTTTGGTAACTGTCCCTGTTCCAGTCCAAAATCATCCTCCACTTGTGACTGATTATCTTCCTACGCAGAGCCTAAAAGGCCAGTTTCCAAACTGTCATTTTATGCCTTGCTGCAGAGACTCTACTTTTCTGTGCTGCTATAGTGCCCCTATAGACTAGAGAGCAAGCACAGAAAACTCAAGGCTTTGCAGCAAGGCATAAAACTGACAGTTTGGAAACTGGCCTTTTAGGCTCTGCGTAGGAAGATGGTGACTGATGTGCCTTCTGCAAAGGGGAATGAACTCCAATCTTCCTGATGGTTATGCAGATTGAAGCAGAACTCATTGCAAATCATTGTTTCTGGCAAGATTCTGTCATTTCAGTCATATTTAAATAGACTGAGCCAAAGAATAAAGGTCTCAAAGCAAGCCTCTGCTTTGATACTAAATCGGTCTAGGGTTTTCCTTACACAACAGTCTGATAACAACATGTATGGTTGCATGTTCTGATATTTTTAATTAGCCAATCACAAGGCATAGAATATATTGATGACAACTTTATTCATGGTAGGCCACGTTTCGACAAAGAAAGACAATAACCTGTAAAAACGTCACATACCATGTATAAGGAAATTGTCTTCCATATTTTCCTCTTCCTTATTGTAATAAATTCCTACTTAAATGCTTCTAGAAGCAATCACAAGGCCTCTAGCAAACAGATACTGGATGGTTGTTAGAGAGGACTGAGTAGAGGAACTCCTGCCCACCTCCCCACCATCTGGAGAACTTTCAATATCTGTTACTGGATTGGATTGACTAGATATTCCTGCAGCAAACTAGTGTCAGAACATGTGACTATTCGGAATGTGGTCAGACTGTGTAGAGAGAAAACCACCATTCAAGTTCATATCTTGACATATTTTGACAGTTAATTGTAACATTGATTTTACATCTGACTGCTGCCCAATAGTATATTGTTACTGGAACAGGTCACCCCGAACAAACATTTCATAGCCAAGTTTGATCGCGACAGATTCACCATCACTCGCACAAGATAGCTGTTTGATAAAAGAGAGGTCATCTAACTCATTATACATGTAGTACTTTGCATGTGTTAAAATCTGTTGGTCTTTGTCACTGACTTCCAAATTCTACCTTTTGTCTATGTAGTTGTGCTGTCAGTTTATATCCAGTCATTTACAGTAGCTGCAAAATTTGTGACTTTTTGTAAAAACCTGATGTTAGTCCAAGACTTGTTGAAATTACTTCATTACAACTGCTCGGTAGTCATCAAAAGGACAATATGTTGTCACTGTAAAATAATGTGACCTAAAAGTTCATTTTGAAAATTGTCAAGATTGACATGCTCCAGGCTGCTAACCTATAAAGGGGAGCTATGTGTTGATTGTATCAGAAAACAAGGTAAAATCAGATTAAACTATACACAGTGATACATAGCCAAGCTGAGGTACACATGTAGTTTAACCATGTACTGATGTAAGCAAAAGGGATTGAAAAGAAATTTCATTATCAGAAATTACTAACGTTTTAGTATGAGTTCTTTATAAATGAGTTGTATTGCTGTCAGATGGCCAATAAGATGATTTTATTGCACAAATCAATTCAACATTTTGGTATGTAGGGAAAAACCTAATGGCCCATGAACAAATATATCTATCAATTCTCTGCCGTTGTCATGTTACACAGAACAGGTAGATTGCATATGGTATCAATGGGCAAAATCCTTATTAATGTCTTCACAGGAAACCCATTGTAAAATTGTTACTTACAGATAAAAAAAATGAAACTTTGTTACGCTAACATATGAATAAGTGAAACATTGTAACAGTAGCAGATCAGTAAATGAAAAATTGTAACACTAATAGATAAATAGATGAAAAATTGTAACACTAGCAGATAAATAGATGAAAAATTGTAACACAAACAGATGAATAAATGAAACATTGTTACACTAGCAGATGAATAAATAAAAAAATGTTATTTGGTTCAAACTATCTGCAATTATCATAATATTATTTCAAGACTTGGTAGTCAACTGGTTAGGTGTATTACAGTCCGTGCCGCCAAAGATATTTTACTTCTCATCCAACAACAAGCTCAACCCAATAAAGTACAATTTGTACTGTTGCAGACAAAACTTCCCCATAATAACAATCTCACATTTATTTACTTTCTTAATGGAGGTCTGTGTTTATCTTGAAGGTAGTCATTTGTAAATTTGCCCACCCATCAGACTTGATATCCGCCAAAATTTCCCGCCGCTAATGGCTAAAATATTGCCAAAGCGGCGTTAAGCATTAACTCACTCACTCTCCCCCAAAATTTCAGAAGTAAGATACTTTTATCATAGCAAAGGTTCAGATTTGATCCAAATGGCTAGTAAATCTGATCCCCAAGGAACAACTGGTACACTGGTATCCAATGTCGGCAAATTGTTTAATGTAAAGTTTTAATCCAATAAGGGACTCCACCCAATGATGTAAATATCTAATATTGTAAACTCTGATCCACAAAAATGATGATCTAACATTTGGTTACTGGTTCTTTCTGGTAGTCTTTAGTTTTCCTACAGGTGTAAATTGGTAAATTTGCGTATCCATTTGGCTTGATTTCCTCTTATAGCTTTGAGAAGTAAGAATATTTTACCATTGCAAAAGGCCCCATTATCTCAGAGTTAGTGAGTTATTGATAAGCGCCGCTTTGACAATATTTCAGGCATGAGCAGCGTATTTCTCTGTTATGTAGAGTACCGTATACCCAAGAAGCTCACTGCCTAGCAAATTTTTGTTTAAGTTGTTCATTTGTCTTTTCATGGAAGCGTTAATGAATTTGAAATGTCATGAATTCTTTTTCTCTAGTACACAATATACAAACAGCCTTGTACTTTATAAACATGCCCTGTCACTAATGGCTGTAAAATTGTCCAAGCGATGGTAAGCGCCAACTAACTCACTCACTCATAAACATGCAGTTGTGCAAGATAAAGGAAAGTGTCACACTTCGCTACAACAGCTTTTAAATGTATTATTTTATGATGTATATTTCTGTTTGTTCAATCTAAGGGGGTTTACAAATATGCTTTACTGAATTGTAAAGAAGTTCATTCGAGTGATTGCCAACACCCAAGTCATGAAACTAAATTTTATGCTAAACTTATTAAGGCCAGCTTTATCTTTGAACTTTCATGCATTTCAGCTGTTTCCCAAAACTCCATTACCATTCCTGTAGATATTTGAACTTACCAGTAATCCTGTTAACAAACTCTTTCTCAAATATATATTATGTCCAAGATGGCACTAAAGATTATAAAATATGTTTATGATGATAAATTACTGCTTATTCTTGCAAAACCATTTTATACCATTTATACTTTTTGTCAGTTTCCCTTGTTAATAATTCTACAGGGCAAAAAAGTTTAACATATCGAGGGCTCTTTAGAACTTTAGTTTCATGTCAAAGTAAATATTATCAATTCACCTGTAATTCAATCAAAAGGGCGTGGCATCAAAGCACTGAATTAACCTCTTCACCAGTACTCAATGCTTGTCCTTGAGTTGAATTCCAATTCATAGGCGTCATCTTTGTCAATAGATAATCAATATTCATATATTCCATTTAATGAAAATTCAAAAGTTGAATTATTTAGATGCAACATATTTGTAAATTGAGTATATAATATGTATCAGCAAACTGAGCCACATGTATATAGGGCCTATCACTTATGTATTTTTTGTCAAAATTCAAAGGTATCACTCAGATAAGAAATTTGAAAGTTTTTATTCCGAGTTCAAATAAAGGAGTTAAGAATGTAATGAATGAGTTAAATCCTAACTCTAACATCAGCAATCTGAGCCATATTTACCGTATATGACTGAATATAAGCCGACCCCGCCTATAAGCCACCTATATTACTTATGTATTTATTGTCAAATTTCAAAGGTTTTCGTTATGAAATTTCAAAAAGAAGCAATTTTCATTCTGAATAGAAGTGAGAAGGTTTGGTTTGTCGTCAAAGTGAAATTGATTGGAGTTGACGGAGAGAGGGTGTGGTAGTGATTATGGTCTGCAGTCTACATGTCAGAAATCTTTGGTAATGAGTGCACAGTGATAGCGATGTGCTCACGACACTTAATCCATATTATGGGCGGGACCGTCAACCATGAGGGTTCTACCTGCATGAAAGCTTTCTCATGACTTGTTTTATTTGCATCTTTTTCTTCATCTTGTTCTTGATTTTGATAATCTAGAAAGCTATGTAAGTCACAAAATCACCTCGCCTATTTATTCTGAGAGGATAATGTCTATACACACCAAATGGAATCGTTGTTTTCTGGTTGTGTTGGTTATTTGTTGTTGGTGAAGACGGTCATTTTAGCATGTTTAGAGCAAATTGGACTCTTTGCAATGATTAAAGTATCATATTTCTCGAAATTGTCATAAACACAAATCCAATATTGTTAGAAATATCCCCATAAACCCCTTTTGAACAACAGTGTTTGTGGTTAAAATGATAAGAGTCATCTATGAATATTTTTCTCTGCATTGCATTTTCTTTATTGAGGGAAAACGGGTTTATCTAATTCTGAACACAACACTAACTCAAAAGTATCCTAACTGATTATTTTTTTCAAAAACCTCATCTCCATACAATGATATCGTGTCAATTGAACCTTTTAATTAACTGATGCTGGCAGGTTTCACCACGATGCATAACTAGTGTTGAATGTTACAAATCTTAAATTATTAACTTACTTTGATGTGTAGATGTCTTTTTTGTGTTTTGCCACTCATTAGCATAATTAATGTAAAATATGCAAAATCTTATCACTATGATGTGTAGATATGCCTTATGTATGTTTGGTTAGCAGTTTTGGTTTTAACTTTTGCAGATTCCTTAACCTCTTATTCCTCTAGAGAAGCAAGTCTAGGTTCCTTTAATGCATATAAATAAAATTTTCATTTCATAGAATTTTATTTCAGAATATCAGTTTACTTTCACCTCTACTAGCGTTTCTAAGAAAAAGCGGGAAATTAATTCATAGTCATTTTACTTGATAAATGATTCTACTACACCCTATTAGCTCAGTTGGAGCGACCGGAGGGTTCAGAGTTTAATTCCCAACCATGTCATGTCAAAGATGTTAAAATATGATATATGTTGCTCCCTTGATCAGCATTTTAAGGACAGAACATTGCTTGAAATGTGACTGCCGGGTATCATGGGTACAAATTGAATTTCCAATTTACTTTGTAATAAGGAAAAAAAAATACCATTGTTATTTCAGGAGGGTTCGATGTTAAAATTTGGGAGATGTTGCTTCCTTGATCAGCATCTTAAGGAACTTGTGCAGCCAGGTGCCATTGAAATTAAATTTCCAGTTTACTTTGTAATGAGGACAATATAAATGATTATTATTATTATTTGAGGACAAGAAGGAATTATTATTATTATTATTTCAGGAACTGGAGAGTCAGGAAAGAGTACCTTCATCAAGCAGATGCGCATCATCCATGGCGCGGGCTACTCAGATGATGACAAGCGGACATTCATCAAAATCGTCTACCAGAACATATTCATGGCCATGAACTCCATGATCCGAGCCATGGAAACACTAAAGATTGCATACAGAGATACTAATCAGGTAAACTTTGATTTGTTTTATATATATGTTAGCCGCAATAAGGAGTTATGGTCAGTAATGTCAGTTCCTGGGCAATGCTCTACTGCCTAGAGGGGTCCTTGGGAAATTTGCCCACCCTTTTGGCTTGGTGTCCTTTACAATTTTGGAGCAGTGAAATACTTCTACCATTTCAAGGGGTTCTATATGCTCATAATAGGCGAAAATGACCACCTCAGCTGATCAACTAGGAACAACACTGACTGCCTCATTGAATGTCACGATATACTGATGCACAAATGCATCAATGCATCGCCTTGGTTCAGTTCACGATATGATACACGATGCAGATATCTAATTCTTTTTAAACAAGTAAAATGAGTGAAGTCCTAGTAAATATATTAGGAATGTCACAATACAACGATTCACCAATGCATCAATGCATTGTGTTGGTGAGGATAAAAATACGATACATGATGTAGATAACTAATTCATGAAACAAATTTGGTTGCATATTGTTCCAAATTTTAGTGAAAATCAAAAACCTGACAAACCTGACGTGAGAAAAGTCCTTGTTAGGTAGCATTTCTGGTTATGTTAAATTTTGAAAAGATAAGATAATATGTGATTCTCAGAAAGAATTTGGCTTGTTTTTGTGATTAATTGATGGGTATTCATATCAGTCTGGTTCCAAATATCAAATTGATATGAGTAAAGTGGTATCTCTCCGCAACGATATTTCCGTTACTATATTGTGATATGTATTGTATTCTGACCTCACTAGGCTAAGGATTGCAGTTATCATATTATGAAGGTTATAATGCTTAACTCTTGCCTTGTACCTTGTTTTTGATATAACTATTTAGTAGAGATGTAACATTATCGTATCGTGATACATGGGCCACAATATATCGTATCATATCATAGGATGAGTATTAGGATACATAAAATAATGATAAATTCTTAATGCAGGTACTCAAAACTGATATATATATATTAAAAAGATACTTTATTATGCACACAAAGTCCCTCTTCTAAAATTTGGAACTGTGATTATATTAAAATTACATTAAAAAAAACTTCGGGAAATTCTTACTAAACTGACTCCAAAGTCTTTAAAAAGGTTATTATGTCAGGAAATTATACGCATCAGGATACATATTATATTGTGACCCCAATATATTGGGATACTTGTATCGCAACCCTCCTGTATCATTACACCTGTGTATATATATATGCATACATGCCTGGACATAGCTTTAATTCTTGCACATGTGTGTTACATGTGATATTTTGGCCTGTACGACTCCTCAAGTGTTAACCGGCTTGCGAGTGCACTTGGGTGTTGAATTATTGAATCAAAATAGTTCACTTTGTTGATTGATGTGTTGACATGGCTGGATATTAAGTCGTTGATGTCACTCCCATGTTTTCATTCAACATGATGTGGTTCATACATAGGAAGAATTATTTGACTAAGTATGTCCTCTATTTCCCTTTGCTAAAATTAATAAACACATTTAAATTGTCAGTGTTGTTCCTAGGTGATAAGCACAGGGGTCATTTTAGCACATTTTTAGCAAATGGGAGCCCATTGCAATGGTAGATGTACCAAACATCTAATAAGATTAAGTTACACCAAGCCAAAAGGGTAGACAAATTTCCCCAGGCCACTCTCTAGGAACAACACTGATTATGGTCAACAAAGTTTCAAATCATATTGTAGCATGGAGTGCTTTGTTGGTGGTCTATTTCACCAATGGCAGCATCACAAATGTAAATACTCCATGAAACAATAATTATTTATATTAAATTAGCAAGACAAGCTATATCTTATATTATATGATATCTTTTTGTGCTGAATAAAAATGAATATTACCTCAAAGTAGGGCAACAAAAAACTTTTTTATTGTGACGTTGTGTTGAAAACAATGATTTGACGTCGCCTATGACATTTGGTTCCATAAGGTCTATGAGATTAATAAGGGCCGATGGTGGATATTTCCCAATGCTAAGACGTAGATCTTGAGCATTGTTTTGAAATTTTGTGACCACAGTATTAAACAGAATATTAGGTTTGTGCCAATGACACACTATATTTACGACATTCTTGCCTAAATATCAGTATATACCTTGCTGTCCCTCAGGGAAATATTGATATTTAGGTACTCATGTCGTAAACATGGTATGTCATGGACACTTACATATGATATCCTCCATTAGTGTTGTACACTTTTTGTCTTGGAGGTTTAAGTTAATTCTTGTTGACATTTATGATTGTTTTCAAATTAACTGTTATGATTAATGGTTTTATATGATAAAATTTGTTGCAAGTTTGTTTTTGCTTATGTAAATGATTAATTGTATAATTGGCAAATGTTTTAACTATCCTTCAGACCTTATTTTATCTTCCTACGCAAACCCCAAAATGCCAGTTTCTGAACTGTCAGTTTTATGACTTGCTGCAGACCCTTGAATTTCTGTGCTGATATCAGCGACCTAAAGACTATTGTTAGCAACCTCCAGTTACTTTCTGATTGTACTATTACTTACTCTCATTGTAAGCTAGAGAGCACGCATAGAACATTTAAGGGTCTGCGGCAAGACATAAAACTGACAGTTTGGGGTTTGCTTAGGAAGGTAACCTTAGTCATTTCTTGAATATGTTATAGTTGATATGTTAGTTATAACCAAAGAAATTAGGAATAATTCAGTGAGTCATGCATGAATTACAGAGCCAATGGATAAAATTCAGGATTATTTGATACACAAGTAGTAAATCTATCCGGAACAATTTGTTCATTAGCTTGAAAAATCTTAATACCGGTATGGTTAATTCTTTATAAAACAAAGATTTACTTAGCTGACTTTCATGATCATTGGATGCACAAGTACACAAGTACTAGATCTAACATGAACAATTTGTCCATTACCTTGAATAATCTAAATGAGGGTCAATACTCCATGAAAGAAAGATTTACACAGCAAATGACTCAATTTTATGATGTACAAGTACATAATCTAACCTGAACAGTTGGCCTTTACCTTGAAAAATCTAAATAAGGTTAATACTGCATAAAACAACGAATTACAGAACCAATGGTTCAATTTCATGATCATTGGATGTACAAGTGCACTAGTACTTAATCTAACCCTGAATCATTTGTTACCTTTCAAAATCTAAATGAGGTTATTACTGCAATGAGTTTTTTTGACGATCTACAAAGCCAATGGTTCAATTTCATGATACTAATCTAACTAGTACAAAATCTAACCTGAACAATTTGTCCATTACCTTGAAAAATCTAAATGAGGGTCAATACTCCATAAAACAAAGATTAACAAAGTAAATGGCTCAATTTCATGATATTAATCTAACTAGTGCAAAACTGACTTGAATAATTTGTCCATTACCTTGAGATATCTTAATGAGGAAGTATTTGGAATGATGAAGAATGAGGCAACAGGTGACAGACGAATGTATATATCCAGTTGACAGGTCGAAAATGCTTGATTACCCCTGCCATACATTCCTTTACCTAATGATGCTTGACTTGTCACAGAAATCTAATTAACACTTTGAAGTATGAGGAAGAATTCTATGGATTACGACTTCTTTACTTTACTACATTTCACCATTTCATTTCTGTAATAAAGAAGTTAAAAAATCCATAGAATTTTTTCTCATACATCCTACAAATTCTAAATGCCTCTTACAGAAGTCAAACATTTTAAAGGGTCAGTAGCACACATTTTAGTTAAATAGTTGCATTTCACCAAAAGGTAAATAAATATGACCAATTGCAAGACAAATTTTTTCCATCGAAAGTAGGGCATCTGGAAGGATTGTGCCTAATGATGATTGACTTATCACAGAAATCTAATTAACACACTAAAGGGTCAGTGGCACATATTTTAAGTAAATAATTGCATCTCGCCAAAAGGTAAATGAATATCACCAATTGCAACACAATTTTTTTCCATCAAAAGTAGAGCATCTGAAAGGATTGTGCCTATAACGCTTGACTTATCACAGAAATCTAATTAACACCTTAAACAGTCGGTGGCACATATTTTAGGTAAATATTTTCATTGTGCCTTGTTGTCTAAAGCTAAACCTGTTAATTCCTTACCTTCACATGACAACCAGCAGTTTTGGACAATGGATGATTATTAATGTTAAGATATTTTACCCTCTGAAGATAAAGCATTTTTCATGAATAACCAATTAATAATTTTAGGGGTAATTTGAAGAAAAGGAAATTTCTGAAAAACTCATGTTTCATTACAATAAGAGCATGTTTAATATGATCTAATGACATCTAAATATTTCTCCTGCGTGACAATCTTTGTTGATTTCAGGAAAATGCATATTGGCTTCCAATAAATCCATGTTTGATATGATCTAATGACAATTAGATGTTTTCCTTGCTTGACAATCATGTTGTTTAATTTCAGGAAAACGCATGTTTGATACGAAATGTAGACTACGAGACGGTGACGACGTTCGAGCCCCAGTTTGTGGAGGCCATCAAATGTTTGTGGGCGGATCAGGGAATCCAAGAGTGCTACGATAGACGTCGCGAATATCAGCTCACAGACTCCGCTAAATAGTAAGTATCTTGCCTTATTATTTATCTAAAAGTTAGAACAGCTTCACTGGAAAGGCCCTATTGTCATGATGAACGACCATATGTCTTCCAACTCTGTCTTTGACAATGTTTCCACATTTGCAAATAAACTTACACTGCATTGATTTGTTTTATCCAGTAAACCAGCAAATAAATGATGTGTATATGTGATCAACAGCTAAAGGTTTTCAATGTCATGATGAATATCTTTGCCTGTATTCTTTTGAACAGTAATTGTCTCAGGTTTGATATCATACAAGCTGATGCTTTGTAAATAAATTTGAAAAAATATTTGTTGGTCTATGTCTAATATTGCTTTATTGTATTGCATTAAATGTTTGAGAGTGTTGATAAGAATTGCAAATGTGGCCAAAAATGGAAATGGATTTGTACATTTGCATTGTTGATTTGTCCACAATTCAATTGGCATGTATTTCTAGAATCAATGAGATTTACTAAGAATGACGTTTTATATTTCAGTTATCTGAACAATGTGGACAGAATAGCGGCGACAGACTACTTACCCACACTACCCGACATCCTGCGAGTGAGAGTACCCACAACTGGCATCATAGAATACCCCTTTGATCTGGATAGTATAATATTTAGGTATGTAGTACTACTTGGATATTATGATGGTAGTAGAAAGTTGTTGTGGGATTTCGCTGGTCCCACAACTGCCACCATAGAATACCCTTTTGATAGTGTACTATGTAGTTATGTAGTAAAACCTGGACAATATGATCTTGATCACCTTAGTATCGACAGCATTGCCTTGTTTATTAACGACAACAGAAAGCACTCATAATAACCATTTAAATGTACATCAATACCACTAAAAATGGACAGCAAGACCATGTATGTTAACAACAGAAAACGCTCTTACTTAGTATTAAGACCATTTATATGGACAGCAAGACAGTTTATGTTGACTGCAAGACCATTTTTGTGGACAGCAAGATCGTTTTTATGAACAGCATTTCCATGTTTGTTACTAATTACAGAAAATGCTCATACTTAGAATTAAAACCATTTATATGGGCAGTAAGACCATCTATATGGACAGCAAGACCATTTATGTGGACAGCAAGACCATTTATATGCTGTTATATTGACAGCAAGACCATTATTTTCAACAGCAAGACCATTTATATAGACAGTAAGACCATTTATGTGGATAGCAAGACCATTTATATGGACAGCAAGATCATGTATGTAATCAACAACAGAAAGCACTCATACTTAAAATTAAGATCAATTATATTGATAGCAATATCATTTATATGGACAGCAAGATCATGTATGTTATTTACAACAGAAAGCGCTCATATTAAGAAATAACCATTTATATGAACAGCATTGCCATGTATAATCAACACAGAGAGTGCTCATACTAACTTACTTAGAGACTTAGAGTTATGAATATTTATATGGGCCACAATGGCATGTTCTAACGGTTACTTCCTGTTGCAGTGATGGTAATGAATTTTTGGCAAAGAAATATGTTTAACTTCAAGTTGATATGAGAATATGGACCCAAATGCCATTAATATGGACAACATTTCCATGTATGATAAAGTATATGATAATAAGAGTTAAGAATATTTATATGGACCACAATGCCATGTTCTAAGTGTTACTTCCTGTTGCAGAATGGTGGATGTAGGAGGGCAGAGATCTGAGAGAAGGAAGTGGATACACTGTTTTGAGAATGTGACGTCCATCATGTTTTTAGTCGCCTTAAGTGAATATGACCAAGTGTTGGTAGAATCGGACAGTGAGGTATGTATAGTAAACTCATCATTTACTTGTTGTCTCCATTTTGTACCTTCATCATCAAATTAGGGCTTCCACATATACTTGAGGGGTCAGAGTCAACTCGAACCTGGTATTCTAGAAGTTTACTCATCATTAACTCATTGTCTCCATTTTGTACCCTCACACGCCGCTATGGCTGAAATATTGCCAAAGCGCTGTAAGACTATAACTCATTCACTTGTACCCTTCCATGGGTACTTGAGTGGTCAGTCAAAACGGATCCGGCCAAGGGACAATGTAATTGTTGTTCAGCCTTGATATTGTACAGATGTTATGTAGTATACTCAACATTAAAGTTATTGTCTCACCTTTACACTCAACATATAAGTAGGGCTACCATTGGCCCAAATTTTTGCCTGGAGTACTTCTGGGGTTGAATTTCGACTCCGATCTGAGTACCCAAAATTCTTATATTTACCCATTTTTGTTCAACCTCGATGTTAAACACACATTAGGTACAATTGTACATGGTCATATAAGAATATTTTAACACCAATGTCTTGAAATGCTCATGTTGTTAAGTGACTTTAACTGTAACACTGACCCACCCTTTTTGACCTTGAGTTCAAGGAAATGGATTTATTTGCAAATGTTTTATGATACAAATATTTAGTGGAGGAAAGCTTATCAAATGTATCTTTCATAGGCGCTGTTTTCCATAAGTCCGATAAGATCATATAAGCAGTACTAATTATATAGCAGTAATATCCATGAGCATGAGAATTTGGTTACCAAATCTATTTGTATCTTCACATTTAAGGATGTTACATGAAATGATTTTATTTCAGAATCGGATGGAGGAATCGAAAGCATTGTTTAGGACAATTATCACATACCCGTGGTTCCAAAACTCATCGGTCATTCTCTTTCTGAACAAGAAGGATCTGTTGGAAGAGAAGATTATGCACTCACACCTTGTTGACTATTTCCCAGAGTTTGATGGTACGTATCTACATATCCCTCACCTTTATTGTCCAACCGGTATATATTACTGTGGGATATAGTCATCTCCATGTATCTCTGTATGTTGGTAATCATTTTGTTCCCGGAGCATCCTGTCTCAGGGTACGAACATTACTCCACTAGTCTTTACCCTGGGCTCAGAAGCTAGATTGGCTCCCTCGGCCCGACTTGGGATATAGCCAATCAAATCATTTTCTTGTCACCTTCTCGATAAAATTTCAACAAGAAAATGATTTGATTGGCTATATTCCAAGAATCTAGCCCAGGGTACAGATTAGTGGCGTTAGCATAAATAAAAAACTGTAAGACCCGTACTCACTGAAACTTGGTCTGTAAAATATTCAGCAAATTTTTGCAAGGTTTGTGTATATAAATGCCTCAAGACCAAAATTTCATTCATAACCAAGTTTCTTCCAAATAGAATTAACATTTATTGAGAAGGAAATGTATCTGACATAAAACTTAAAACTCTGTGTTAGAGTAAAACCTTTGTGTTCAATAACTAGTCAGCCAAGTTAGCTTTCCACAATTTCATTCATAAAAGCTAAATCTGGGACACTGCCAGCTGGTAAAGGGAGGCAACTCAGCTAGTCTTCCAGTCTAAGGGAGGTAACTGTGTAAAGCTTAGAAATTAACATCAGGTATGTTAATGAGTAATGCTGTCATTCAGTGATGTAAGGCTAGGCCGGGAGAAACTAATGAATGCACATAATAATTAGCAGATTCAGTTTTTCCTCTCAGCTTGAATTTTAGTTGTTATTTGGATTTGAATTTGGATATTTTCATTTGGAAATGAATAAGTTTTGAAATATATGTGCTTGTGAAATAATGTATTTATTTTTGGAAATGATTAAGTTTTGAAATATATGTGCTAGTGAAATAATTTATATATTTAGAAAAATGTTTTTAGTGTTTCTGATACATAGCTATGAAGATGATATATAATTAAATTAATGAAAATGAAATAATTTTTGACTTGTTTTATTGATAATTATGTTCTTTAGGAAATTTTCTCTAGTTGAGGTTGTGTTGATTAATAATGTGCGATGGAAATGACATTGGACTTAATATATAGATCGTTCTGGCATTTAAGGGCAAAATATTTATTGACATCATTACATATAGTCATATAATATAATGGGTTGTTTTGTTGAATAACTTCTTTATTAGACAATAGCGATGTTTTGGTATTGATCCTTATACTGTTTTCAAGCATATGACCAAAATTATATTCTTAACTTGCTAAATATTGTTGAAATAATTTTAAAGCTCATCACTCACTCACTGACTTGAGATAGTGATGTCTATCAAAAACTACAATCAATCTTAGATTGTATTGCTATACTTATGTACTGCAATTCAAGAATATGGGCAGTACACAGCCATAACAATGAGTCATTGACAATATTTGAAAGAAAAAACTACAATCTTCGTTTTTGATCCGCAGGTCCAAAGAAAGATGCAGGAGCAGCACGAGAGTTTATTCTAAAAATGTTTGTGGAGCTCAACCCTGACCCGGACAAAATCATCTACTCTCATTTTACCTGTGCAACAGGTGAGTTGTCTCAATTTGAAGTTTGTTGGAACGGTGTTGCAGTATTTTGCTGTACAGAAACATGATGCATCTGAAGTTTTTGTTTTAACAGTGTCGCAGCTTCTTGCGATACATATAAATTTTTACATTTGTTTTATCAGTGTTTCAGTTTATTGCGATACATCTAAATATTACTTTTGTTTTATCAGTGTTGCAGTATTTTGCAACACAGAAACAGGTCAATTCTAAATTTTACATTTGTTCAGTGTTGCAGTTAATTGCAATGCGGAAACATGATACATCTAAATTTGACATTTTTTAAATTGCAAAACAGAAACATGATGCATATAACTTTGACATTTGTTTTATTAGTGTTATAGTATATTGCAAGACAGAAACATGATGCATCTAAATTTGACATTTGTTTAATCAGTGTTGCAGTATGTTGCAATGAAGAAACATGTTGCATCTAAATTTTACATTTATTTGAAAAAGAAACATGATGCATCTAAATTTTACGTTTGTTTTATCAGTGTTGCAGTTTATTGCAATACAGAAACATGACAAGCTAAATTTTACATTTTGTGTTTTTAATCTCTTGAGGGTGAGGGTTCATACAGAAACAAAATCATACAATCCGACAACTTATGGCTGAAATATTGCCCAAGCGGCATAAAACAATAAATCTCTCTCATGATTCTGCAAACTAGAAGTAGAATTCCATGGGACCAGAAAAAATGCTTTCCTTTAATTTCAACAGTTAGCGAACGCTGCTCATTGCTGAAATTTTGTGGAGTAAATAGCAAAATCACTCTCTCAAACAGCAACCTATCTAAATGATAACTTTCTCTTCCAGACACCGAGAACATCCGATTCGTATTTGCGGCAGTGAAAGACACCATCCTGCAGCTGAACCTGAAGGAGTACAACTTGGTTTGAAAGCGCTTTCGTCTGGGCAGCTTTATGTTGGCAATTACTGTTTCTTCGTGAAAGTGTCCTTGATCTAAACCTGATCAGATTATGATGCAGAAGTAGCTACACCCCACTCACTCACTCAGTCAAAGACTTTTTAAACCTGCACTGCGAAAACCTCCCAGTGGTGTCTGAAACACGACGTCTCACCACAACGTGTCTCTTCGTTCTCTTTCTCTTAAGTACTGGGTGATCTGACTGACTGAGATACCACCCATCTGGAAGTGGCGGCCAAAGTGACTGGATCTGACAGAGCTGGGAGCGTTTTGGACAAGCGGGAGCATAAACAAGCATTTTAGACGAATCAGTTTAGATGAGGATTTTAGAGGAGCCACATTTAGAAAAGCCATCGTTATGGATGGGCAGGTACGGAGATACAAAGGGCTCTCACCATATAGTCATTTAGCAGAATTTGGGCTCTCTCAGACGATACCACATCCGCGCCACATTATCTGTTAAAACATTCAACAATTTTTCTCCTTCTGTCACGAGTTTTCCACCGGAAGTATGCCACACTGTACTCTCGACTACCTGAGACCTTTTCGTGGCAGCATCCACCTCGTTTTTGTTGTACCAGCGTTGTTGGACGGACCGACCACGGACAGTCTACCGCGCTGCCAGGTGGTCTTTTCAGCAACTCCAACACGTCTCTATCTGGCCTTTACGCAGGTGGGGAGCGACTGAGCTCTCCTGTAGCTGGGGAGGAGGTGGGAAAGTCATCCCGGGAAGGCACGTCAGTTTGTCTGGTAACGCCGTCAGAAGACACGGACGGCCTGGAACTCAGCAAACCTCACTGAAGGGAATTAACACTTCTGCAGCAGTGACAGGTCAATGCAAGGTCAGCCTTCGCTGGGGGTCAAGGTCATCTTGACTTTTTTGTCATCCGCTGACTGATGAATATGATAGAGGATCTTGTGTATTAAACTCGTCCCTCTGTCGCTGTTTCACCGGGACCTTGTTTGTTTACGACGCCTTTCCGTCGTAAAGTTGTAGGTACATGAATTGTACATAGGTTTTCACAGCGGACAAGCATTATGTGTTCTTGTCCCTGTACAGAAATGTGTTGATTTCTAATGTTTGTGTTGCCCTGGTTACGGCCAGCTCTTATTTATGTCTGAAATCAACCCCCGAGACTGATCAAGGGACTCCGAAACCTGATGTCCACATTTTTCCTCCATTTAACATTTTATTCTCAAAACTTCTGGTACATTGCATCAGCTGGAGTTCCCTGTCTCTCGGAGGTTGATTTCAAATCAGAGCGGCTGACATGTGCAAAAGAGAATGTATAGTAACTGTTGTGTGGAAAATTTTGTGTTGCTGCCATTTTCATACCCCTATACCAAACTCTCTTCAAGGCTTTTGATACATAAGGACTTTTCTCCGTTATAAAGTAGTGGTAATATTTTTGTCAAGACTGTGTGAATGTTTATAATTATTCTGGTGAATTTGATTATGATGATTATTACATTATTACTGTTATTGTGGTTATGACATTATCACTGGAACTACTGTATTGAGGGGCTTGTGTGAAATTGTGACTCTTCACTGGAACTGAGCCAGATCTGGAAACACGACTCCGCCAAAGACACACTGAAACCTGCGGAGAACTTTCAAAATGTGGTAAGCTTTACCTTACAGTGCAGGGGTTCTCGAAAGATTTCAGTTCGGTAGTAACGTCTCACATGAGTGGAAAAGAGGGAAGTGTGTTCGTCCTGCACAGGATCAGCAGAGGACCTTAAGCCTGCCAATGATATAACTAGACATGTGTAAGGATATTTGTGAAAGCTCAACAGCACTGATAGTCTTGTCCAGGGTAACTGTTTTACCATGAGGCAATGTTTTAACTAGAGCAAACTGTTAAACCTGTCGGGTATCTATTTTACCTGGATGGATGGTTTTATCAAGGACATGTTGTTTTAACCATGGATGATACCCTGTGGGAAACAAACAGGACTATCTGCAGGTCATAAGGACTGGTTGTGAAGAATTGGCTCCTGTGTGGGCCTCAAGTGAACTCCCCGAGACCAAAGTTTGCGCTCGTACTTTAAACCGTTTCACCTCTGCGTACATCGACACAAATCTTCCCGGGATGTTCAAGAGCATTGTATAACACTCAGTGTTAACTTTGGACCCCTGCATGAATGCTTGTGTCGGTGAACGCAGGGATGCAGACAACAGGCGTTACACAGGCATGGGACTCATGAACATTCTAACAGGGACAGCCAAAGTTTGTCAATAAACGCCAGATTCAACAGAAGCCAATTGGGCCTCTTTCAGAAGACAGTACTCGTATATCCTAGAGTTCTGGCTTTTGGACAGGAGTTGTCTCTCATGCCCCAACAGTGGAAGAAATTTGGAAAACACGGTGGAAAAAAGTTCCTGTTGAGACAAAGGAAGACAATTCTAGTAAGTCAATTGGTGATTTGTTCGGTGCACATGTGCATTGTGCCCTGATTTTGAGTTCTGAGTATGTGCAGACCATTTGTAAGAGGCAACACAACCCTAATATACACATTTGACGGGAGGTTTTAATGCCAGGCTAGCATAACCGACGGAGTAGGTTTCAGAATATCAGGACCAGGACTCCCTCGAGTCGGCATCTCATCCACTGGCTTATCAAAGCTTTAAGGCAGCATAAAGATAAGGACTTACAAGGCGTGAACCTGGGACGTGGACCTCACTGGTAGGCGAAATGAGAACTGTGGACCTCAATTGTAGGCAAGATGAGAAAGGGTTCAGTGGAGTACCTCACTCGATCATATGGAGCCTTATGTCACATAATCTTTGTAGAAGTGTTCTGACCAATTATCGTTACTTTTGAAACCGAAGTCTGTTTTTTAAGAAGAAAATTGCAATTCTAGAAATTTTTATGTTCCTGTATTTTCAAACCAAGAAAACCTTTCTACTTAAGTATACAGTAGTTTGAAAATCCAGTTTTCTGTGCATACTAAGATACTCTTGTCTGTTGTGTAAGTTGAAATGTTCAAGTTGCAATATGTAACAATTGTAATGTTGCACTACATATCATTGTTGCAACGTTGGAGATTGAAGGTTCAGTTGCAATATTGCATTAGTGTTGAAGATGCAGCATGTATGTTGCTATGTTGCACTGAAAGTTACAGCTACAATATAATGGTTACAATATTCTATACACAGCTGTATCTCTCATTTGCAATGTTACAACACTAACAATGTTGCAAGATTATGTGACAATAATTTTTGAAAAATTAGTTAAAAATTTCAACAAGTTGAATTTACAGTTTCAATGTTGCTGTTACAATGTTACAAATTGACATTTCATCTGTATGGTTCTATCACGCTACAAGAAACAATTGAGCTAAACATTGAAACTGCACCGTGAATACTACAATTAGATACTATTTTTATCTTTACACTTGCAGTTTTGCAACTGAACACTTCAACAAATTTTGACAGTAAAATGTTACGATGTTGCAGCTGATTAGCAACTGTTCATACTAATGTTGCTGTTACAATGTTACAATGTTGCAGCAGCAGCAAGCAATGTACACAAGATGATACAATTAAGCCATGTGACATTTTGATGATTTGTATTTGTTTAATGACAATGACTCCCCTATTTTCTGTTGTTTCACTTTGTAGCCCCCGGTGTGTCCTGTCATGTCGTGTCGGGGGGAAATCAATCGTGAGATGTGACCATTTGTATGACTGTATGTTTTATATACAAATTAATCAAGTGTGAATGTTGTGACGCCTGGGTTCAGTGTTAATTCTTATCAAGAAATTTAGACCTGTACATAATCTGCCTTTTGTCTATCAGTCTCAGCTGTAAGCAGGTGTGGAGTCCACCAGTGTAGGACTCCAGCTCTGACGACTAGTTCCTGAGTTCTGTATATGTACCTTGTAACAGTCCATGTGTAGCTAGGTTTGTCTGGTCCGACCGGGTCTACTGCAGACCTCGGCTGGTCTGCATTCTCTGTAAATTCAGTGTGTGTGATACTGTTTGTACAGCAGGTCAATTAACTGAATTAGCACACTCGTGGGCTAAATCTCAAAAGTCAGGTTTTTTTCTACACCGGATTAAAATGTTGTGCTCAAATTGATTTGTCGCGGTTGGAGAGAGGCTACGATTTTGAAATCTTAAGATTGGTGTGAATTGGCACATTTGAATTTCGTTTTTATCAATCGATGCATTTTTCGTATATTTTGACTAGGCCTTGGCCTTCACAGTTTGTAGAGAGCCAAGGTTAGATGGGTCATTTGTCTTCACTCTATCACTGCCCCATAATGGCCGTTTATTGAGTATGGTTTGCCAAAATTACTTGTGTCAAAATCGCCTGTTCTTCGACTTCAGGGTATTGCCCTGAGAGAAATCGTTTTGGGAGATTTTAGTTGATTAGAACTTGGCTTAAGGTTTGGTTTAGGTTCGAACTTGAGACCATGAACTAACCATTGCTGTCTCACCATTGGGGTTCTTTCACGGCCTTGAGGGGATGTAGACCAAACTTGTACATTATTTCTCAGATCTGTTCACTAGTGATTGTGTGACTGTAGTTGTTTAAATGGGCCATGTGCAACAATAGACCTTAATTCACAAGCGGCACAGGGATCTCTCAGATCTTTGGGCTTATGTTCATTGAAACTATCACATTTGTCCATGGCCAAAATACGCAAATATGGCAGGTTAACTTAAACAATGGATGTTGGCTTTGTTTTGCTTATCTTGATGCATGGGAATGGGTGCTGTTGTAGATGGAAAATAGGTTGTGAGATTTCGGCATTCTGTATTCACTGGAAATTGATATTTGGTAAGATGCTCTCAGCAAATAATTCCGATCTCTATCCCTCTTTAGACCCCCCTGTCTACAGGTAAAGGTGGATAGAGCTCAGAGGCTTTGTTGGGACTGAACCAACCACATATATGGCAGGCAACACATTCAGATGTAAGCAAACAAATTATTCCAATCCTGCTTGGAAGAAAGATTCTATGGATAAGAAATAATTTTTGGCCCTTGTAAGAACTGTCATGGACTAATGCTGATCTGTTAGGGATTGTCATAATCAGGTTTACGCAAACCGAATAAGGGCAATCCATGCATTTCAGTTATTTGTAAATGCTCGCTATTTGGAAAGTTTTGTACAGTTAGAAGGTAATCTGCTGATTGGATTTAACTCGTTTTGTGAACGCTTGTCTACTAGAAGCGTGAAGTTACCAATGTAAGGAAAGGCCGTCTCTTTAGTTGGCGAGGTGGGAAGGACCATGCATTTGTGTGAAGGTGCAATATGATAGTTGTTTTACCCGTTGCGAGGCTTATCTCGCCCTGTCGATGTTTTTATCTGCTTGTTTGAGCAGCGCGGAATCGATGCATCCTTTCAAGGTGGATCGGTGCATCATTTCAAGAAAACGATGCATCGTTGTGATTAGGATTGATGCATCGTGTCTGATAGAATCGTTGCATTTGTGCAAAGGGGATAGATGCATTGTTGCGCATAGTGTAAGGATACAGGCATAACTGGGCCGATCAGTGTCGATTTCTCATGCTTACTGGCAGTTTGCAAAATGCAGGAAGAGGCAGACTGATTGCTCAAAGCCATCTTAAGCAACGGCCACGTCTCAGACGTTGCTTAATTTCGCTTCCAGCAACCGGCCGCTAGTCATAATTGTTTGACACTCAAGGGCCCTATGACCAGAGACTGCATCTTGAAGGCAGTGCGCAAATGGCAGGCTACTGTTAAATGTTCCATGAAAATGCTTGTTTATTATTTAATAATTTGACGTTTGCTCAAGATGATCTGCATTTTGTAGTCTTATTTTATTAATATTGTGGCGACGTGGAGGCAGCATATTGTCATCCTTCCCGAGTTGTCTCCCCTAGATTGGCGGGCGACTACTCGATGCATCGTGGATGGCTGTTCTCCGGTACAAACGCTCAAGGTCTCTGTCGGCTTATCTTCATCGCAATGTTCAGTTCCTTGTATATGTGCATGTGTGTGTGTACGTTTGTATGTATGTATGTATTCTCGGGTTTCTGTTGCCCTAGCAACAGGCATCACCCCAAACAAACAAAATACCACGATAGGATTTCTTTCTTTCCTTTTTTTTGCATATTGAAGAGCAGTATACATATTTGGGAGACGCCAGGTTCCTTGGAGACCATGCATATTGGGTGATCGTTACTATACCAACAGGCACGGTGTTGTTCAACGTTGATAATCATGATAGGGACTGTATTTTATAGCGCTTTTTGTAGTCTCGTTGCCATGGAAACGCGATGCATAAGAGCGTCCTCAAGACTATGTTATACGCTATTTATCTTACTGACTATGCGCCAATGATGTGTCATTTTGTTTGAATGATGTGAAAATAATCTCATTTTCTAAATACAATATTAAAAAGTGGCATTGTCCAATGTGTTGGTTCTTTTTTTCTATATTTACTTCTGTACTGTACATCATTGTTAAATTTGGAACGCAGAAGAAAATCTGCACGAATAGAACTTATGGTATGGTGAGTCCTTATGTAAAGGGGAAATTAGTCGCTCTCTGTATGACGTATCCAAAGAGGGATTCGAACCCGACCAATCAGATTGCGGCACCAATGCCTGGACGTAGATACTGAGTTTTGATTAAGTGCAGATATAGGCCTATGCAGGAAAGTGAAACCAGCTCCACCGAAAGCGCTACTGGGCTAAGGATAGTTAAGTTCGATAGCTACACAACATCTCTGCTGTAAAGATGGCTTCGGATCGAGAGGTCATAGGGTCGAATCCCGCATCCTTGTCAGTAGAGAACTGTTCTACACCCAGTAAGGTTTGAGTGCAATGCAACACTGAATTTCAGCTCAGTACCACCCATGGTTTGCTAGTTCATGTCGATGCTCGTAGGTTGCACAACAATGGGGGTGCGGGCTTGCTCCCTGCAATAATATTAGCAGCCGTGATATAAGGGAAATACTCTTGAAATCGGCGTTAAACCCCAAATCTCGCCTCACCACTGTACAAAGTAAAAAGGTACTGTAAATAAGTGGACCGGAGGAAATTATAAAGATATGTTGTCTATATGGAGGTGCATTCATATATAAATTTATACCAAAAATACTTGATTCAAGGAATCCGCCACTTATTTTGTTAACTATCGACACATAATTATAAAATATACAGTGTTCACATTTCAATTTAGACTTTCTTCAGGGAATCCGCCACTTATTGTTATAACTTTCAACACATAAATATTCAATTTAAAGTGTTGGAGTTATCCAAATGTATATAGGCTCACTACATTAAATTACATTAATGAGTCATTAAGATTTTATGTAAATCTTACACCACTCCCCCCTCGTTGTTGCAAGAACGACCTATGGTTATGAAGAGGGAGTATTTGAGAAGCAACAATGAACACTGAACAACATTAAAGGGGCAGTAGCACGTTTTAGGGGGAATATCAGGTGATGTCAGGAAAATTTAAATCGATGGTACCAATTGAAAGACAAAGCATTTAAGCTAAATGAGGAAGTCATAATTCACATATATAATGTAAAGTTTAGCCATGCGATTCCTTTTTCCTACACAAAATGAATTAAAGGTGTTCACACAATATGACCGCCAATGGATTCTAGGTGAATTTTCATACTTTGTCGTCTATGGATAACTGGTTTTAGAGTTAACGTTCAATTATATCTGAAAAATTTTAAATATACAATTATAAAAAAACGTGCTACTGCCCCTTTAAAATACTCCAGTATACCAACAATAAGAACGCAACTTGCCGCAAAGATTAGTAATTAAGTAGGTACGATGAACACATGTGAATAGTTTTTAAGGTCGACTGAAATCACCACTTTTGGGATTCATAAAACAGTGTTGCAATTTGAAATAGATCTAGACTCGACTTTGAATTTCTAATATCTGGCAGCAACCTGAGTGAAGACAAATTTAGAACACAACTGCAAATTTAGCACCTAAAACCAGAATCTATGGTCAATGATGCGTATCCACTCCCTAATACTCTTTGGAAGTGCGGTCGTTTCACTTAATGAACATATTTCAACGAGTATTCGCACCTGTCAATGTCAACATCACAATCAAAATAACTAAAATATTCGATAATTAATGTGATAGCTTTTATATCCAACAAGTCAGTAACGATAATGCTGAGGAATATATGGATGATAACTTCTTTGTTCATTGAATGCGACGTTTCGACACAGATTCTTGTGTCGTTCTCAAGCAGAGGAGAGTGAATACGTCCTCTAAAGAAGTTGTCATCCATATATTCCTCAGCATTATTGTCAATCCAACTTCTAAAATGTCTCTCAAAGAAGTTAAGTCAGTAACGATTATATACAATGTAAGCCGATGAATGTTTTATAAAAATGTGGTATCGTATATTTCAAAAGATCAAATGAAAAAAACACGGCTGCCCCTTAATAGATTGCCTTATTGAAATGGTTCGCCATGGAAAAATCGCTTTGATACGCTCAGAACCGGTAGTACTTACACATTTTACGTCCGCCTCCTTCAATTGTACCACGACAGAAACACTATTTTAATGTAATCGTTTTTTTTCACATTTAGATCAGTTTTGGTAATGCAGATATTTTATACAATAAATATTTTATGGCCATGGTATTTGGCTGCTTACACATATTTATTGACCAATTCCAATGACAGAAAAAAGGATGCTCTGACGATATTAAGCATTTACAGTACTTGTTTATAATATGCAAAGGGACGTAACTCTTAATATACTTACAGAAAATGACGTCATTTATTATAAGCAGGTGCGCAGAAATCCATTTAGCACAATCATATATTAACATTTTTACCCTACATAAGAGATATATAAGACTTTAAATAGATTTACACGAATATCTAAACAAGCAAGCGATGCATTTTCATTCGCCAGAGCGTATTTTTAAGAAAACAGTGGTAATTTAATACAGGCCTACACACTTAAAATATCTTTTTAACATAATGGTTAAAGCGGAATTTTTAAGAGTATTCATTTCCATATTAGGCACTTTACTGTCCAGTATATTTTTTCATTTCAACACTCAAAATAATTTTAAAAAAAATCTAATTTCTTAGCCATCTGCTATGATTTATTCCGTACACCAATTACAACTCTTTGTGCAGTACATCTCCATATAGCTGGTGTTGGTTTCACAATCACCCCGTGAGGCTAGGTACTGACAGCTGTACATGTGGTCATCGCATGGCGCTGCAGAACATAGATAAAATACTGAGAATAGATAGATAAATGGATTTAACAAACACAGACTAAATGCAAGAATAATTAATAGATGAATAAAACGATGGATGAAACATGAAATGGCAGAAATAGATAAATGTGTAAATGAAACAATTACACATTGAATGAAACAAAGAAAGATGAACTACGAAACGAATGGATACATGATACATTCTGAAATTTACAAAAAAAGATATATAAAAATAAATAAATAAATAAATGAATGAATGAATGAATGAATGAATGAATGAATGAATGAATGAATGAATGAATGAATGAATGAATGAATAAACAAAAATATTTGATTTAATGAACAAGTGAAATAGTAACGGAATTGTGAATGTATAATAAACGGATGAATACAGAGTATCTCATTGACTAAGAGAGATATTTGTTATTATTGTCTCACCCAGTAAATACACAATACAAAATACATAAAATCATCACTCTTTTTATATTGGCCACCCCAAAACGGCTAAGAAATATTAAACTTAACTTAAACTTTACAGTACTAAAACAATCAATACATTTATCTTTCATAGATAACTCAAATAAACAACAACAAACAACACCACCCTAGCCGACCCGCTCCACAATAATATCATCTTCCTACGCAGAGCCTAAAAGGCCAGTTTCCAAACTGTCATTTTATGCCTTGCTGCAGAGACTTTACTTTTCTATGCTGCTATAGTGCCCCTACAGACTAGAGAGCAAGCACAGAGAACTCAAGGCTATGCAGCAAGGCATAAAACTGACAGTTTGGAAACTGGCCTTTTAGGCTCTGCGTAGGAAGATGCAATAACATCAACCCACTACCAATAATAAAGTCATTCAATCTCAACACATCTTACTGCACTCACTACCTACACAACTATGTTTTTCTTTCCGTCTTTTCCCTCATCCTTTCGATCCCTTTCTTCCTGATCTATCTACTATCTTTTGGATGGCAACATCTACGTGTTTAATAACTGAAATATTGTTAAAAATTCGTTATACACCAACTCTTTCACTCACTTACTCACTCCTTCACTCATTCACTGCCTCCCTCCCTCCCTCCCTCACTCACTCACTTACTCACTCACTCACCTCCCTGCCTCCCTCACTCACTCACTCACTCACCCACCCACCCACCCAAGCCTCCCTCCCTCCCTCACTGCCTCCCTCTCTCACTGCCTCCCTCACTCCCTCACTCACTCACTCACTCGCTCACCTCCCTGCCTCCTTTCCTCCTTCCCTCCCTCACTCACTCACTCACCCACCCAAGCCTCCCTCCCTCCCTCACTGCCTCCCTCACTCACTCACTCACTCACTCACTCCCTCCCTCCCTCCCTCACCCACCCACCCACCCACTCACTCACCCACCCACCCACCCACTCACTCACTCACTCACTCCCTCACTCACTCACTCCTCACTCCCTCACTCACTCACTCACTCACCTACCAACACCTACACAACTAGCCACCTAGCGCTCTGACTTCATACCTGCTCACACCCACTAATTCATACCCCAAACTGTACTTGCATCATTTCAATTCACCCGCTGATCTACCTTAGCACTCATTTCATTAGTATGCATTATCTTATTTCCATATGAAGTATCTTACCCTTTTCAAGGAAAGCGTTGACAGCAGTAAAAAGACAGATGATTGAAATCTGCAAGTGGAGTATAACAGCAATTTGATCGGTTCGTACAGTCACACAAGGGGACGATATATAAATATATATATTTTTATAAAAACATTGTCAGTAACCATCCAATATTTTAAGACCAACAAAGCTGGTATGGGGTGAGGCTTGTTATAGGGGACACAAGAGTAAAAGCTGTAATGATTAGTCAATCAAGTCAACAGCCCGTTAGTTCATATTCATTTAATCCATATGGCCAAACACAGTTATACGTGTGTGTGTCTGGAAACGGCTCACATGAATCTCCGAAAACATCAGATATAGTATATACTTGAACAACGACTTGTAAATGCCTTGAAGAAGTAAGGCAGCGTTTTAAACAAAGTAATGCAATATTACTATTTCTAAATTGATGATAAACACTATAAACCTTTACCACAAGTAAGAAGTGACACGCCTTCATTGTCTAGGACAGCTAACAAGGTCTAGGTGATTCTTCAGAAAAAGCTTTTCTCTATGGGAACCTGACAGATTGATTGCTGATCCTGCCCTATTTCTCACTGTGGTTTAAAGTTACTCGGTGAATTTCTATTTTTATGTGACTGTAATACAACCCAAAATGAGTTATGATCTGCGTTGATTGCAAATTATTCCTTACACAATGATGTAACACAAATTTTGAAATCTCAATTGGGTTTAACACATGTATGATTTTCAAAAACAAGTTTTTACTTGAAGTTTTTTTATTATAAGGCCGAGGAAGCTGATGAATTGTGTACATACTTCTTGACTAGTGAGGATTATATATTGTACCTATCGTGGCCCTGTGGCCCATAATAAGGGCCTCATGGGCCACACCCTGAAAGCCTATTCTCATCTTCTTCTCCAGAAGCATAAGGCCCAGAAAGTTGAAACCTTGTGAACAGACGCCTCGAAGAGTGAGGATTTTATATATGGTAGCTTTGGTGGCCTGTGGCCCCGAATAAGGCCCACAGGGGCCACGCCCTTAAAACCTATTTTCATCTTCTTCTCCAGAAACAAAAGGCCGAGAAAGCTGAAATATTGTGTACATACTCCTTGACTAGTGAGGATTATATATTGTACCTTTGGTGGCTCTGAGGCCCAAAATAATGTCCACACCCTGAAAACATATTCTGATCTTCTTCTCCAGAAGCATAAGACCTAGAAAGCTGAAACTTTGCGTGCAGACTCCTAAGTTAGATAAGGAAGATTCCAAATTGTACATTTGCCCGATCCCGATCCACTGGCTCTATTTTGACATAGCAGACACTAGACCGTCGCAAATATGTGTTATATGAAAGAAAACCTGGGTGTACATTCTTTTGTTCTTCAGAGTATGCCAAAATGATCAAAATGGCGGCAAAGCATCTTTCAAGTCTGTGGAGATGCGTCATGGATGAGAGATGTGTTTGCATTTCTGTTTGTTTAAAATGTAAGCGCTTGGTTAGAGAATTCGATCTAACCCACAATCATGATTTTAGAACAAGACATTAAAATATTATTTTTAACTTGGTGAGTTATAAACGGATGCATTATAAATGAATAAATTGAAGGAATGTTAAAAGGAATTGTTGGGATAACCAAATGTCATGTTCAAAATCATTTTATTCGTTTTGCATAAAATGAATTTAAGCACAAAAACATTTAATCTATAATTACGTCGTTTTAATGTATTATCCCAATCATGTACGTGGTTTCGAGATAAAATACGAGACAAACACGCATTGAAAATATCAATTTATTGTTCCGACCAATTGCCTTAAGATTGTATCAATTACAAATAAAGAACAAAAAAGGTATCAGAAATCATTTAAGCCACTATTACGTTTAACAGCACGAAGGTCAGCCTGCAATAATAGGTACGATCACGTTTATTGTCCTTTCTACATCCGAGCAACAGTATCATCATACACATTGCCCAGAAACACCAAAAGACCATCAATAACTTATGTATACACTGAAATTCAAGTCTTGTCCAACTTAACTACAACTAACAACGACAAACACTGGTCACTCCTGCGATATCACCAAGTAACAAAAAGCTCATCAATAACTCATATACACGGAAATTCAATTCTCGGACGACCTTACTGCAACTAACAACGTCAAACACTTGTCTATTCTGCGAAATGACCAAGTAAGAGCTCAACTATAACTTTTACATATATATACACAGAAAATCTATTCTTGGCCAACTTACTCCAACCTTAGTCCACCATCCGACTGCGACAAACAACTGGTCACTACAGCGAATATCCTAGTAACCAAAAAGCTTCTTAATAATTCAACCACATTGGGAAATTCAAATATTTGACCAAGCTCAATCCTGAGCACCTACAATGTTAGCCACTGGTCACTTCTGTCCACTACCAACAATGTACACGGTCATGTTGGCTCTGACGTTTCTAGTTTCTGTAAAGGCAGAATTTCCAATAATGGTTAAGAAAGTAGTGGAAACATCCCATGCCTTTTTGACCTTTGCCCCTCCTCCTGACCTGTATGATGGAAGGAAGCGGAGTTTGTTCACCTGTGCTACTGTTTGTAGTTTGAACAAGAAATGTAAGAACATGTTCTACCACGTTCACACCAATACGTGCACACTACAAACAAGTTGGTACAACCCGTCGGATCGAACTGGTCGCATGCGATGGGAGAAAAAGGTATTTTGTTTGTTCTTTATTGTTTATCTTTAAGAGCATGTGTCCTACAGCTAGGTCAATATCTTGACATGTGGTTATCATATAGCACAGTTCTTTTATTTCGAATAACTCTTAATATAATGCTTTACATAGGATTTCCTTTCCGGAGCACAACTCCTAAATGGTGAGACCTAGCTCAACGAAACTTGGTATGTGCAACGGACATCATGTTGAGATGTGCCTTTTGGGGGTTTCAACTTCTTTGCATTTTTATTTTTACCTGTTTCCATGGAAACGTAACAAAGGATTTCGTTTCCGGAGCACAACTCCAAAACGGTTAGACCTAGCTCGACGAAACTTGGTATGTGCAACGGGCATCATGTGGAAATGTGCCTTTTGGGATTTTAAACTTCTTTGCATTTTTATTTTTACCTGTTTCAATGGAAACGTAACATAGGATCTTTATCAAATGACAAGGTTTCTCGCATGGAAAGGGTGGTTCATATCACAATGCTCTTGTCATGATTCAGTAGTCAAAATGATGATTTAAGAACAGCGTCGCTGATTGCACAACTAACTTTGATTGCTTCCTATCAGGCTTCTCCAATTCTAGCCAACAAAGTCGGCGTAATAGAAAAAGAGGCTGTATCAATATTTCATAACTTGATCTGCCTCTGTGAGAAGAGAATGCTTCCCCCGCCAAATCTGTTTTACTTACAGTTCCCAACATGTTCATAAGTCAGAGTCAAACATCACGGAACAAAGGCCATAACTCCGTATTTATGTTTTGAATTTCGAGGGTTTAAAGGGGCAGTAGCACATTTTTACAGGGAATATAAGGTGATGTCAGGAAAATGAAAATTAATGGTTCGAATTGAAAGACAACGTATTTAAACTAAATGGAGCAGTAATAATTCAAATATATAATGTACAGCTCAGCCATGCGATTCCTTTTCTTACACAAAATGAATTAAAGGTGTTCACAAAAAATGGCCGCCAATGGGTTTTAGGTGAATCTTCATACTTTGTTCTCTGACTATGGAAAGTGGCTTATGTAATCAGATTTATTACACTATCAAAATAATACATTTAGCGTTAATGTACAATTATCAGTGAAAATATAAAACATAATAATTAAAAAACGTGCTACTGCCCCTTTAATGTATTAATTCCATGAAGACCCACATGAAATTTGATTACCGTATAATAAATAGTCTTCTTAGAAAAATTAAAGTTTCCCCCTTTGGAGCTATCCGCCGAGTCCTTAAACATAGAATAAGGGACATAACTCTGTAAAAATGTTTGCAAGCATATGATTTTTGTATTAAATCAACGTATTAATACCCTAAAGACCCACAATTTTGGTTATCCTATCTTTAACGGTTTATGAGAAAAGCTGCCCCCTTTAACTCGGAGCCTTGCCCTCTGCCCCCTCCCACTTCTTGGCTTTGGATATAAACCTCAAAATAATACCTTTCAGCAACAGTCAACAGTTGAGGATTTAATAACACAAATTAAATTAGTAAATAACATTAAATAAGTACGACCACAACATCACTAGGAGTGCCGCTAAGATATGAAACTTGAAGCTCATTTAACACAGAATGTGTGTTAAAACCTCATACGAATTAGATTTTCATGAATTTTATTAACCTTTGTGTAAACACAATGATAATCCTCTTCATGAAAGGAAACTCGACTCTTCGTTTTCTGAATAAAGTTATATAATGAATAAACAATTATTGCCAAAATCTTTGCATTCATTCAAATATCTTATTTTTTAGTATGTTGAAATTCCTAGTTACATATACATGATATACCTTTGCATTGATAGAAACATCAACATATAGTCTATATACGTCCCAGTGCAATGATGTAAACTTTTCTCATCAAATAACATTAACACTATTGCAGAGAAAGCTAATGTACGCGTCTACAATGTACAATGTTTATTAACGTACGTGTTTATATTGAAATCTACGAACGCATGCTAACTATATATTACATGTGTTACATGATTATGTTTTCAAATCCACTGTGTCACGTAAATCTGTCTGGCCCTCTATTGTAAATGAACGATTAAGAACATATGAATCTTGTATACAAGAGAAACAACTTCTCCCCAGACATGATATGATTAGATACAGAGCTATACGGTGTAACGGTCCAAATAGAATCTGGCAAACGTGCTTTATGTATCCAGATAAAACTACATCGTTCTCGATTATTGTCAAGCTGAGTACTTCAAAAATCCAATCGGCTGAATGTATGTGTGGTATTGTTGCCAATGACATTGTTGTACATGTATTAAACATGCTATATCCTACTTGCAATATTTTAAAAAGTATTTTTAATGTTTACGTTGTATTTTTAGAAAAATTTAGCTACCAACTTTGAGAAAATGGGACCAAAATTCATTAAAAAGGAGATAATTTACCAAAAAATCCAGAAACGGTAGTCGACATGAGGGCGAATCAAGTGAGGCCATTTCACAACTTCCGGTTTCTAAATGTACGCTTGAAAACCGTCTTTGTCGCGCTCAACTAGATTTTTTTCTTCTCCGAATTAGGTATTCGTTGCTGTCAAAGTTGATACCCATCGGACGCAATTACGGTAGTTGAGACACGGTGTAAATCCTACAAGCATAATGATTACGTCACCGAAAGCGGGTTCGCTAAATGACATGCCTTTTCTGCGAGGGGTACTGTGCTTCTAGCGTCGAAATAAGTATGTTATTGTTGATTAAACAATCTAAATATGATATCAAAATTTCGACGAAAGATTTTTCTACAAAGTGATTATTTCCTTTCTCAATAGCTAAGTTTCATCCTGAACCGCTTGCAAGTATGATACAGCATCTTTAATGTTTTGTACTCTTAACATGCAAATACTTAATGTACTGTTTGAAGATATATGTGATATTATGACTGTGGATAGTTTTGTTGACCTATGGTCACAAGATGATGACGAAATAGTATCATTCCACCTTGGAGGACTTCCCGAATGTATGTTATCAATAGAACCACAAATATGCTCTTCCATCATGATGTACTGTTCAAACTTCATCCAAAAATGTAAACATTTGTTTTCGCATCATTTTCTATTTTAAATAGTGTTACATGTAGCGTACTTGTCCAATAACTGTATTAACATGCTTGTTATCTTCAAATTTGGAGGAAATAAAGGAAATCTATCTATCAATGTCATGTACAAGAAATAGTGACACAGTGGTATACTAGTAATCAATGATTTAGAGAACAATTTTTCTATTCAGGCCAAGTTCCGTGTTACCTGGAAAGGGAAGAGCTCTCTACGTTACAAGTCGTGGATCTACACTTACGGGTATAGGCAGGATTGACAAACTAGATACGACTTCTCAGCAAGGCGCTCTTGAATCTGTTTTTGTTGTTGTCCGATGTTAATGTTGTCTCTGTACATTAAAGTTTATAGAACGATTGCCGGTCTTGATTGTATTCATTTGTTAAGACAATTATTCTGATAAAGAAACATCTTCCTACGCAAAGCCTAAAACGCCAGTATCAGAACTGTCAGTTTTTATGCCTTGCTTCCGGCCCTTGAGTTTTCTGTGCTTGCTCTCTAGCTTACTATGAGAGAAAGCATTAGTCAAATCAGAAAGTAACTGGAAGTTGCTAACACTCGCCTGTAGGGGCGCTGATATCAGCACAGATAATTCAAGGGTCTGCAGCAAGGCATGAAACGGACAGTTCGGAAACTGGCGTTTTAGGCTTTGCGCAGGAAGATGATAAAGAAAAGATACAATTGTATGGTTTTTAAAAGTTTATTCTACATTTTTCTGTACATCTATTTGTTTTGCTGTGGAACGAAAGATACATTTATGCGATGTGTTGCTATTGCAGGATTCATAACTATGGTGACAGGGTTCAGAGGGTCAGAAAGCGGAGGGGTAGTGTTTGGATTGAGCGGTGGAGGGTTGAGTTGGTGAGGTTAAGAGGATGGGATTGAAAGGGCTTGGGGTTCATCGGTAGTGGTTGAGTTGGTGGTATTGAGAGGGCTCCGGGGTTGAGAGGGGTGGATTGAGCGGTAGTGGTTGAGATGGTGGAAGTGAGAGGGTTCCGGGGTTGAGAGGGGTGGATTGAGCAGTTGAGGTTGAGTTGGTGGAAGTGAGAGGGCTCCTGAGTTGAGATTGGTGGGTTAAGCGGTAGTGGTTGAGTTGGTGGTAGTGAGAGGGCTCCGGGGTTGACAGGGGTGGATTGAACGGTAGTGGTTGAGTTGGTGGTATTGAGAGGGCTCCGGGGTTAAGAGTGGTGGATTGAGCGGTAGTGGTTGAGTTGGTGGTATTGAGAGGGCTCCGGGGTTGAGAGGGGTGGATTGAGCGGTAGTGGTTGAGTTGATGGTATTGAGAGGGCTCCGGGGTTGAGAGGGGTGGATTGAGTGTTAGTGGTTGAGTTGGTGGAAGTGCGAGGGCTCCGGGGTTGAGAGGGGTGGATTGAGTGTTAGTGGTTGAGTTGGTGGTATTGAGAGGGCTCCGGGGTTAAGAGTGGTGGATTGAGCGGTAGTGGTTGAGTTGGTGGTATTGAGAGGGCTCCGGGTTTGAGAGGGGTGGATTGAGCGGTAGTGGTTAATTTGGTGGTATTGAGAGGGCTGGGTTGAGCGGTGGTGGTTGAGTTGGTGAGTTATAACAGTTGGTGTTGAGCGTTGCGTGTTGAGTTTATGAGATTAAAAGGGGTGGAGTTGAGTTGGTGTTTTAGGGGAGATGTGTTGAGAGGTTGAGCTTGAATTGGTTGGTTTAAAAGGGCTAGGGTTGAGATGATGGGGTTTAGTGAGCAGGGAAGTTTATTTGGTGGGTTTTAAAGGGGTTGGGATTTAGCGGTGGACGTGGTGAGGATGGGAAAAAAGTTCTGGGGATTGAGCGTTGGGGCTTGAGATGGTTGAGTTGAGTTGAAAGGGGGGATGGGGTTAGGCGGTGGAGGTTGTATTGCAAGATTTGAAAGGGGTTGGGGTTTAGCACTGGAGGTTGAGAGGATGGATTGAAAGGGATGAGGGTTGAGCGGTGAAGGTTTACTTGATGGGGTTGAAAGGGATTGGGGATGCTAAGTCTCTGATGTACAACAAAACAGTTACAACACTACTCTCTGCAGTTACAAATACGACTATGTAAAATATACGCTTAAACATTGACAGGAACTTGTCTGCTACAATGGATGTTATAGATAAATTTCTAAATAAACACTAAACTATATAAACAATAGTCATCTGGAGATACCAACATATTTTCTATCTCTACCGATGTAAATGATAACATATTCTAGAGTTATATCTTTTCAAAAGCTTGAAGCATGTTACTCGCATGGCAAAATCGACAAAACAGCGTCAAATTGCTTTCTATGTGACCCCATTCACGGGCATTTGCTATTTTTCCGTCGTACACGTCGCCCGTATGTCGGGCAGTGTTTTTCATAAACCATAGGCAAACCAAAACGAGTGATAAATTCATTGAAGTGGCCAAACTATAGTCATATAACTAAACGTTCAGAAAACTACTCGGCCAAAGTACATCACTATAGTAAGTACTCACTGAAGTGTTCCTAGGGTTGATCTTATTATTTGATGATACTACAAAAACAATTATGTTTGTAATAAGTTTATCAATTGAAATGGCACACAGATGCGGTTTATAATAACTCAGAAAGGCGTTGATTTCCAATTCTTCAATCTTTATATGAAAGATTGTCACTCAATTAGCGTGAAACTTTAACTTTATATAAAGGTTTATGCTTTGTATATGGCATACAATCTTGCATTCTTGTGCATTAATTTAAAGTAAACTGAGGCTATACTGTGTTTTAAATACTTCATGTCCTTATTCTCAATACGAGAATAAATTAACTTGTGATTGAAAAAATTGTGTTAATTCTGAATCATGTCAAATTCCATAAACTATTCTGAGGTTATGCCCAGTTTAAGAGTCGATGGGGATAAAACCTTCAAACCCCAACTCAGGTAATTCAAGGGTTTCATCGCACTCATTGGTGACATCCAAATTTGAAAACTCGGACTCCTTCACGGCAATTGGCAACGTACAGCTTGTCATGAGAAACACACAATCCTGTTGGGTACTTTATTCCATCCTCAACTGTAAGAATGTTTCTGATGAATTCACCAGTTTCACTGAGAAGGACTACCTTGTTCCCCCCACTATCAGCCACAAGAATCTCCCCTGTTGGAGCCGAGGTGATACCTGCAGGACGTTCTAGAGCCTGACCCGGAGTCTGTCCATACACGAACAAGATCTCTCCTGTTGGAGCCGAGGTGATACCTGCAGGACGTTCTAGAGGCTGACCTGGAGTCTGTCCATACACGAACAAGATCTCTCCTGTTGGAGCCGAGGTGATACCTGCAGGACGTTCTAGAGCCTGACCCGGAGTCTGTCCATACACAAGCAAGATCTCCCCTGCTTCATTGAAACAATAGATGGCCTTCTGATCCAAGTCGGACACAAGAATTCTGCCTTTCCTTGTAACATGCACAAAGCAAACACTTTTAAAGGGGTGATCAGACACAAGTGTTTTCAAGAGACGACCTTCCATATCCAGGATGTAAACAGACTTGAATCTACTTGCCACTAGGCGATTACTATCCAGTACAGCCAGACCACCATACGCTGTCTTTGTCTTCAGTTTTCTCACTATCTTGAGATCAGGGTATACCTTCATAACTGTAAAAGTCGCCCTCCTCCCCTTGATAATTTGCACACAAGCCAACTTTTGTCACAACAAAGTTTTGAGAGACTTCTGTACTCATTTTGGTTAGAATAGTATTTTGGAAATTCAACACCCAGTGGGATTCGAACCTTAAACCTCTTGTATGAGGGTCAGACACACGATTGAGTCGGCTGAAGGGATTTCACATTGGCCAATCGATACCGTATCTTATTACCGCTGAAGTCATAGGTTCCAAACTCCCTGAATTTGATATTTGTATTTTTTCTGCTTTTTCAAATGGATTATTGAAAAGCCTGAATGATGTTGGTTTCATCATTTACACTGATCGCCATCTTGCTAAGCTCATTTTCCAGCGAATTCGAGTCATAAACAAAGTTGATTTCGGGTACACCCTTATTATCTACTTCTTGGGCTCCATGGACTAGTACTTGTGTTCGAGTGGCTTGTCCTGTGTTTGTGAATGGTGATGATGCCATGGATTGCAATTGTGCTTGGAATTGGTTTGGTCTTCCGAAGCCTTGTGCTTGGAATTGGTTTGGTGTTCCGAAGCCTTGTGCTTGGAATTGGTTTGGTGTTCCGAAGCCTTGTGCTTGGAATTGGTTTGGTGTTCCGAAGCCTTGTGCTTGGAATTGGTTTGGTGTTCCGAAGCCTTGTGCTTGGAATTGGTTTGGTGTTCCGAAGCCTTGTGCTTGGAATTGGTTTGGTGTTCCGAAGCCTTGTGCTTGGAATTGGTTTGGTGTTCCGAAGCCTTGTGCTTGGAATTGGTTTGGTCTTCCGAAGCCTTGTGCTTGGTATGAGTTTGATGTTCCGAAGCCTTGTGCTTGGTATGAGTTTGATGTTCCGAAGCCTTGTGCTTGGTATGAGTTTGATGTTCCGAAGCCTTGTGCTGCTATGGATGGTTGACGAAAGATTTGTGATGGGAACGTGCCTTGTGAAACAGGTGGGACGGATGGCTCTATGTCGAGTGACTGATAAATTTGGAACAACTGAACCTCATCTCCTAATTCAAGCGCATCTTCTATCCTCTGAACATCCTCGGTCAACCGGTTCATACTCTGTTGCGCAACCCCTTTTTCTGACTCAAGGTGTCCGATAGGGTTCAAGAGCTTATAATCAACTGTAGAAGTCAATTCGTTCTCTCTGTCATCCAGAATTGTATGAAACTTTTCGAAAAAATCTTTAATTTCTGCCTTCACTTTTGACTTTCTTTCGTTGACTAGACAAATCTTCCTAAACAAACCATTACTTTCCATCCGTTTTTGGTCCAGACTCTCCCTCAAATTCTCAAGGTGGTCTGAAACATCTTCGTTTACAACTGGCAGCATCTCTTTCAGCGTGACTACAACCTCGCATCGTCTGTGGTTGATACTACAGCACACGGTGCACAAGCATTTCCTACAGTCTCTACAGAACAGTTTGATCTTCTCATCATGTTCTTTACAAATCAAAGGTTTTTGGACTTGTTGGCCTCCCTGATGTGCTGTCACCTCGTGGTTCATAGAATAAGGCATTTTGTTGTGCATTACCAGACATTGATCACAGAAAAGTGCTTGGCATTCGGAACACCAGTACAAGGTCGATGATGGTGTTTTGTTGCAGACAGAACAGTGTTTGGTTTCTAAGAAAGCAAAAAAAAACATATTTGAAATTTCTAGCATTTTCGTTAATTCTTTACGAAATTTTCTGAATATATTAAGAGGTGGCTTTCTAAATACTTACATGCAAATATTAGTTACATGCATTAAAATTCTATTTTCAAAGAGTTGTATACAATTGTATCTTTTAAGCCCCAAGAGACCGAGAATGAGAGAAACGTTAAGGGTGTGATTTAAGTGAGTCAAGACCACTCACCCTGCTGGCTCAGTGAGTCCATCATACTGACAATAAGAAAGCTGGCCTTGAACTGCCCCGCCCACTCCTCAACAGGTCTTCTGGGACTTGGAACTGCCGCCCTCTTTCGACAGGATGGACATGGCACAGACCTCTTCCTTACAGCATCCGGGCTCGACTTGATGTAGTTGGAGAGACATTCCCGACAGTAGGTGTGTTGACATGGGAGGCTTGACGGGTTCTTGAAGACCTCCATACAGATGTTGCATCTTAGGAGGTCGTCTGTCAGCTTTGCTTTCGCCATCTTAAAACAAAGAGGTCAATGATATCGTGAGAGAGAGAGGTCAATGATATCGTGTGAGAGGTTGAGAGAGAGAGAGAGAGAGAGAGAGAGAGAGAGAGAGAGAGAGAGAGAGAGAGAGAGAGAGAGAGAGAGAGAGAGAGAGAGAGAGAGAGAGAGAGAGAGAGAGAGAGAGAGAGAGAGAGAGAGAGAGAGAGAGAGAGAGAGAGAGAGAGAGAGAGACGTTTTCTTTCCATATACTAGTGTACGTTTGTACATATATTGATTATTGAGACATATCTTAACTTTGTTGCAATAATTGTTGAAAGTGGCTAATGTAACAAGATTGCCAATAACTATGCTTTTGAGACGAGTTGAATAAACGAACATGCCCCTCATCGGGGCAGGTTCGGTTTCCCTCAGGGGCAATTTGGGAAAGAAAAATACCACAATACTTTACAATGATATATTTTATAATGAAATGGGCTCAGTTAACCTTTCTATTACGAAGAGGATTCCGAGTTTTTCCAACAAGGGGAGCCTACTCTTCAAGACCTTCAAGAGATTCCTTTTGAGGAGGAGGACCTTTAGAAAAATGGTTTCGAAGTGGACCAAATGTAACCCGCCTGAATCATGGCTTGAAGTATAAATAATGTCTGTTCAAATCATTATCATCCATATCACAAAGGTCACTCGACTTATCTCAATACACATTGTGAGGGTTAGTAATTCTTTCGGATGTGATGGGGCTCAGTAAGTTATCAAAATGATCATACCACTCTCATTTAGAAACATGTTGGGTTGATGAATTAATGGTCTTATTCTGCTTCAGTAATTTCCAGAATTGTTTGGGCTTAAGTTTTATTTCTGAAAGAAATTGTCTTTGTTTCTCAAAGTAATTGGACCTTTTATTTGAATATAGCTGTGAACAAATGTTTCCTTTTCATACTGTAACTACAGATTTTATGTCGGCAGTTCCTGTGGTGTCTTAAAGCTGTATATTTGAGGCATAGTTTAATGAAGTATAGACGAAATATTACACAGTTAAGAGGGAAAAAATTAAAAATACGATTATTAGGTTAGTTGTCGACTTTGTCCCGACAAGCCCTGGACTTTATTTTCCAAACGTTTTCATTAAAAACAAATTAGAGCCATTGGCTCTGTAGCTCATCAGGCTTCATCATCAATTATGCTGTAGAGTGTGGCCAATGTGATTCATAAAATTAAGTATATAGGCGTCCAGTTTCAGTTTTCTAGGCCTGATACTTCAAGAGTAGAAGATAAAAATAGATCTTAAGGACGTTCCTGATGCATTTATCAGGGGTCACAGGGCCACCAAAGCTACCAAAGCTACCATTCATAATCTCACTAGTCAAGGAGTGTGTACACAAAGTTTAAGCTTTCTAGGCCTCAAGGTTCTGGAGAAGAAGATGAAAAAAAGTTTTTAGGGCGTGGCCCCTGTGGCCCTTATTAGGGGTCACAGGGCCACCAGAGCTACAATTTATAATCCTCACTAGCCAAGAAGTCTGTACACGAAGTTTCAGCTTTCTAGGCCTCAAGATTCTGGAGAAGAATATGAAAAAAGGTTTTTAGGGCGTGGCCCCTGTGGCCCTTATTAGGGGTCACAGGGCCACCAAAGCTACAATTTATGATCCTCACTCGTCAAGTGGTCTGTACACAAAGTTTCAGCTTTCTAGGCCATATGGTTCTGGAGAAGAAGATGAAAAAAGGTTTCTAGGGCGTGGCCCCTGTGGCCCTTATTTGGGGTCACAGGGCCACCAAAGCTACACTTTATAATCATCACTAGTCAAGGAGTCTGTACACAAAGTTTCAGCTTTCTAGGCCTCAAGATTCTGGAGAAGAAGATGAAAAAAGGTTTTTAGGCCTGGGCCTGTGGCCCGTATTAGGGGTCACAGGGCCACCAAAGCTCCGATTTATAATCCTCACTAGCTAAAGAGTCTGTACACAAAGTTTCAGCTTTCTAGGCCTCAAAGTTCTGGAGAAGAAGATGAAATAAAGTTTTTAGGGCGTGGCCCCTGTGGCCCTTATTAGGGGTCACAGGGCCACCAAAGCTACAATATATAATCCTCGCTAGCCAAGAAGTCTGTACACAAAATTTCAGCTTTCTAGGCCTCAAGATTCTGGAGAAGAATATGAAAAAAGGTTTTTAGGGCGTGGCCCCTGTGGCCCTTATTTGGGGTCACAGGGCCACCAAAGCTACAATTTATAATCCTCACTAGCCAAGGAGTCTGTACACAAAGTTTCAGCTTTCTAGGCCTCAATATTCTGGAGAAGAAGATGAAAAAAGGTTTTTAGGCCTGGCCCCTGTGGCCCTTATTAGGGGTCACATGGCCACCAAAGCTACAATTTATAATCCTCACTAGCTAAAGAGTCTGTACACAAAGTTTCAGCTTTATAGGCCTCAAAGTTCTGGAGAAGAAGATGAAAAAAATAGAGCCATTGGCTCTGTAGCTCATCAGGCATCATATCAATCAATCAATCTTTATTCGGTACTGAAAAGGCCTCAGGCCTATAGTACATTCAGAATATACATATTAACGTATTTACACATTCGTTTGATATATAAAGACAATACATAGCATTTAGTTTGGTAATAAACTTTTGCGATACAACATTGCATAATAAATAAACATAGACAGGTTTTGAAAAACAAAACGATTTTTACTATTTAACAAGGATGATAGTTTTAACTCGTTTGGATGGACATAATAAAATTCATTAATGTATTTAGAGCGAATGCTATTATACATGGGGCATATAAGAAGAAAGTGGTATTCATTTTCAATTACATTTAGGTTACAGAGCTTACATAGTCTTAATTCTCTGTTGGTGTTGGTATATCTACCTTGTTCGATTTCTAAATCATGGGATGAACAACGAAATCTTGCTAAACATATTCTAAACTTTTTTACATTTAAACAAGACAAATAAAATTCGGTATTAAAATAAGTCTTAAACAATATATAGGAGTCACATTTTCGTGATAGACTGGTTTTTTCTTTCCATGTCTGCAAATATATATCTTTGAGTCTCTGTGCGAATTGATGAATAAAATGTGTGTGAATACCACTTTCTTGGTTGAACCAAACATTTTCGAATCCAGTAGAAAATAAAATATTCTTTACATCTGTAACCCAGTTTTTTCCCCATTTCTATCATATAAAAGCATCATATTATAACATTTCCTTGGTAACCGAGAAGATGGCATGTATACTAATTTAATCCAATATTTAATAACCTTAACATATGAAGTTAAATACAAAGGGAATCTGCCACATTCCCTGTAGATCATTACGTTTGGTGTGTTTTGTTTAACTCTGAGGAACGATTTACATGCGAATAAGTGTATTCTCTCTAGATGAGCGAAATGGTTTAGACCCCAAATTTCTGCTCCATATAATAATATAGGACTTATTTTTACATCAAATATTTTGAAAAACGAAGTGAAATTAAGATCTCCCAGAATATGCAGTTGTCTTAATATTCCTATCAACACTTTATGTGCCTGTACTGATGCATATTTGGTATGTGTTTGCCAAGATAATTGATTTGTAAAGTGCACACCCAAGTACTTATATGCATTTGTTGTTTCTATTTGACAGCCTCTATAAAACCATTTTTCATTTTTCGATAATTTCCCACCATTCTTAAACACGATTATTTTAGTTTTGTCCATATTAACATTTAATTTTGATTGTTCACAATAATATTCTAATTCATATATCTGCTTCTGGAGGCCAGAAGTTTGCCTTATACAGGCAAGATGAGCTAAAAGTGAAACTGATGTAACCTATTGCAAGAAAACCTATAACAAAATTACAAAACAAAAGTATTATTATTCAACACTTTCTAGATCGCCAATATCAGATAGTGAAAGAATTCCACACTAAAATTTCCAAGGAGAAATAAATTTGCCATAGACTGTCATCTAATGGAGAAAAATAAGTTTTTAAGATTGTGACCCCTGTGACCCTATTTGGGGTCATGGGGTCACAAAACCTACAGTTTAGAATCCAAATTGGCCAAGGAGTCTACATGCAGTCTTTCAGCTCAATAGACCTTTAGGAGCTAAAGATGATGATGAAAATAATGTTTAAAGGTTGTGACCCCTGTGACCCTATTTGGGGTCATGGGGTCACGAAATCTACAATTTAGAATCCCCATTGGCCAAGGAATCTGCACATATAATTTTAGCTCTCTAGACCTTTTGGAACTTGAGAAGAAGATGAAAATAGTTTTTTAAGGTTGTGACCCCTGTGACCCTATTTGGGGTCACAGGGTCAACAAAGTTACAAATTAGAATCCCAATTGTCCAAGGAGTCTGCACATATCAGTATTAACTCTCTAGACCTTTTGGAACTGGAAAAGAAGATGAGAATTGGTTTTTAAGGTTGTGACCCCTGTGACCCTATTTGGGGTCATGGGGTCACGAAATCTACAATTTAGAATCCCCATTGGCCAAGGAGTCTGCACATATCATTTTCAACTCTATAGTCCTTTTAGTACTGGAGAAGAAGATGAAAATAGGTTTTTAAGGTTGTGACCCCTGTGACCCTATTTGGGGTCACAGGTTCACCAAAGTAACAAATTAGAATCCCCATTGTCCAATGAGTCTGCACATATCACTTTCAACTCTCTAGTCCTTTTAGAACTGGAGAAGAAGATGAAAATAGGTTTTAAACGTTGTGACCCCTGTGACCCTATTTGGGGTCACAGGTTCACCAAAGTTACACATAAGAATCCCCATTGTCCAAGGAGTCTGCACATATCACTTTCAACTCTCTAGACCTTTTAGAACTGGAGAAGAAGATGAAAATAGGTTTTTAAGGTTGTGACCCCTGTGATACTATTTGGGGTCATGGGGTCACGAAATCTACATTTTAGAATCCCCATTGGCCAAGGAGTCTGCATATATCGTTTTTAACTCTCTAGTCCTTTTAGAACTGGAGAAGAAGATGAAAATAGGTTTTTAAGGTTGTGACCCCTGTGACCGTATTTGGGGTCACAGGGTCACCAAAGTTACAAATTAGAATCTTCATTGTCCAAGGAGTATGCACATATAATGTTTAACTCTCTACTCCTTTTGGAACTTGAGAAGAAGAAGAAAATAGGTATGTAAGGTTGTGACCCCTGTGACCCTATTTGGGGTCACAGGGTCACCAAAGTTACAAATAAGAATCTCCATATGCCAAGGTACTTGTACACGAAATTTCAGCTCTCTAATGTGTATGGTTCATGAGGAGAAGTCACACAGCTCTTATCATACTCATAATCATCATTACCCCTGAAGTAGACATAGCACACTCCGTCGGAAGTCTCTGCATCGTCCGGGATGGCGGTGGGGGCGGAGCTGTGAGAGAGCTGGAGGATCTCTTTGGGGGCGGAGGTAGACGATGTCTGGTCAGACTGGAACTCTTTCACAACAGAAAACGAGAACATTAACTTGAGTTATTCAACATACACTATTACATGTATTTCAATGAAAACCACTGATTGAAAACATGTTTATAAAAATAGAGCCATTGGCTCTGTAGCTCATCAGGCTTCATCATCAATTATGCTGTAGGGTGTGGTCAATGTGATTCCCCCTTTGTAGAGGCCACAGGGTCACCATTCATAAATTCAGTAAATAGGCGATAAGTTTCAGTTTTCTAGGCCTTTACTTCTGATGAAGAAGATGAAAATAGATTTGAAGGACGTTCCTGTTGCCTTTATAAGGGGCAACAGGGTCACCAAAGCTACAATTCATAATCATCACTAGTCAAGGAGTCTGTACACAAAGTTGCAACTGTCTAGGCCTTATACTTCTGGAGAAGAAGATGAAAATAGGTTTTTAGGGCGTGGCCCCTGTGGCCCTTATTAGGGGTCACAGGGCCACCAAAGCTACAATTTATAATCCTCACTAGCCAAGGAGTCTGTACATAAAGTTTCAGCTTTCTAGGCCTCAAGGTTCTGGAGAATAATATGAAAAAAGGTTTTTATGGTGTGGCCCCTGTGGCCCTTATTAGGGGTCACAGGGCCACCAAAGCTACAATTTATAATCCTCACTAGCCAAGAAGTCTGTACATAAAGTTTCAGCTTTCTAGGCCTCAAGGTTCTGGAAAAGAATATGAAAAAAGGTTTTTAGGGCGTGGCCCCTGTGGCCCTTATTAGGGGTCACAGGGCCACCAAGGCTACAATTTATAATCCTCACTAGCCAAGGAGTCTGTACACAAGGTTTTAGCTTTCAAGGCCTTATGCTTCTGGAGAAGAAGATGAAAAAAGGTTTTTTGGGCGTGGCCCCTGTGGCCCTTATTAGGGGCCACAGGGCCACGAAAGCTACAATTTATAATCCTCACTAGTCAAGGAGTCTGTACACAAGGTTTCAGCTTTCTAGGCCTCATGCTTCTGGAGAAGAAGATGAAAATAGGTTTTCAGGGCTTGGCCCCTGTGGCCCTTATTAGGGGTCACAGGGCCACCAAAGCTACAATTTATAATCCTCGCTAGCCAAGACGTCTATACACAAAGTTTCAGCTTTCTAGGCCTCAGGGTTCTGGAGAAGCAGATGAAAAAAGGTTTTTAGGGCGTGGCCCCTGTGGCCCATATTAGGGGTCACAGGGCCACCAAAGCTATAATTTATAATCCTCACTAGCCAAGGAGTCGGTACACAAAGTTTCAGCTTTCCAGGTCTTATGCTTCTGGAGAAGAAGATGAAAATAGATGTTTATGGTGTGGCCCCTGTGGCCCTTATTAGGGGTCACAGGGCCACCAAAGCTACAATTTATAATCCTCACAAGCCAAGAAGTCTGTACATAAAGTTTCAGCTTTCTAGGCCTCAAGGTTCTGGAGAATAATATGAAAAAAAGTTTTTAGGGCGTGGCCCCTGTGGCCCTTATTAGGGGTCACAGGGCCACCAAGGCTACAATTTATAATCCTCACTAGCCAAGGAGTCTGTACACAACGTTTCAGCTTTCCAGGCCTAATGGTTCTGGAGAAGAAGATGAACATAGGTTTTTAGGGCGTGGCCCCTGTGGCCCTTATTAGGGGTCACAGGGCCACCAAAGCTACAATTTATAATCCTCACTAGCCAAGGAGTCGGTACACAAAGTTTCAGCTTTCCAGGTCTTATGCTTCTGGAGAAGAAGATGAAAATAGATGTTTATGGTGTGGCCCCTGTGGCCCTTATTAGGGGTCACAGGGCCACCAAAGCTACAATTTATAATCCTCACTAGCCAAGAAGTCTGTACATAAAGTTTCAGCTTTCTAGGCCTCAAGGTTCTGGAGAATAATATGAAAAAAGGTTTTTAGGGCGTGGCCCCTGTGGCCCTTATTAGGGGTCACAGGGCCACCAAGGCTACAATTTATAATCCTCACTAGCCAAGGAGTCTGTACACAAAGTTTCAGCTTTCCAGGCCTAATGGTTCTGGAGAAGAAGATGAACATAGGTTTTTAGGGCGTGGCCCCTATGGCCCTTATTAGGGGTCACAGGGCCACCAAAGCTACAATTTATAATCCTCACTAGCCAAGGAGTCTGTACACAAAGTTTCAGCTTTCCAGGCCTTATGCTTCTGGAGAAGAATATGAAAATAGATGTTTATGGTGTGGCCCCTGTGGCCCTTATTAGGGGTCACAGGGCCACCAAAGCTACAATTTATGATCCTCACTCGTCAAGTGGTCTGTGCACAAAGTTTCAGCTTTCTAGGCCATATGGTTCTGGAGAAGAAGATGAAATAAAGTTTCTAGGGCGTGGCCCCTGTGGCCCTTATTAGGGGTCACAGGGCCACCAAAGCTACAATATATAATCCTCGCTAGCCAAGAAGTCTGTACACAAAGTTTCAGCTTTCTAGGCCTCAAGATTCTGGAGAAGAATATGAAAAAAGGTTTTTAGGGCGTGGCCCCTGTGGCCCTTATTAGGGGTCACAGGGCCATCAAAGCTACAATTTATAATCCTCACTAGCCAAGGAGTCTGTACACAAAGTTTCAGCTTTCCAGGCCTTATGCTTCTGGTGAAGAATATGAAAATAGATGTTTATGGTGTGGCCCCTGTGGCCCTTATTAGGGGTCACAGGGCCACCAAAGCTACAATATATAATCCTCGCTAGCCAAGAAGTCTGTACACAAAGTTTCAGCTTTCTAGGCCTCAAGATTCTGGAGAAGAAGATGAAAAAAGGTTTTTAGGCCTGGCCCCTGTGGCCCGTATTAGGGGTCACATGGCCACCAAAGCTACAATTTATAATCCTCACTAGCTAAAGAGTCTGTACACAAAGTTTCAGCTTTATAGGCCTCAAAGTTCTGGAGAAGAAGATGAAAAAAATAGAGCCATTGGCTCTGTAGCTCATCAGGCATCATATCAATCAATCAATCTTTATTCGGTACTGAAAAGGCCTCAGGCCTATAGTACATTCAGAATATACATATTAACGTATTTACACATTCGTTTGATATATAAAGACAATACATAGCATTTAGTTTGGTAATAAACTTTTGCGATACAACATTGCATAATAAATAAACATAGACAGGTTTTGAATAACAAAACGATTTTTACTATTTAACAAGGATGATAGTTTTAACTCGTTTGGATGGACATAATAAAATTCATTAATGTATTTAGAGCGAATGCTATTATACATGGGGCATATAAGAAGAAAGTGGTATTCATTTTCAATTACATTTAGGTTACAGAGCTTACATAGTCTTAATTCTCTTTTGGTGTTGGTATATCTACCTTGTTCGATTTCTAAATCATGGGATGAACAACGAAATCTTGCTAAACATATTCTAAACTTTTTTACATTTAAACAAGACAAATAAAATTCGGTATTAAAATAAGTCTTAAACAATATATAGGAGTCACATTTTCGTGATAGACTGGTTTTTTCTTTCCATGTCTGCAAATATCTATCTTTGAGTCTCTGTGCGAATTGATGAATAAAATGTGTGTGAATACCACTTTCTTGGTTGAACCAAACATTTCCGAATTCAGTAGAAAATAAAATATTCTTTACATCTGTAACCCAGTTTTTTTCCCCATTTCTATCATATAAAAGCATCATATTATAACATTTCCTTGGTAACCGAGAAGATGGCATGTATACTAATTTAATCCAATATTTAATAACCTTAACATATGAAGTTAAATACAAAGGGAATCTGCCACATTCCCCGTAGATCATTACGTTTGGTGTGTTTTGTTTAACTCTGAGGAACGATTTACATGCGAATAAGTGTATTCTCTCTAGATGAGCGAAATGGTTTAGACCCCAAATTTCTGCTCCATATAATAATATAGGACTTATTTTTACATCAAATATTTTGAAAAACGAAGTGAAATTAAGATCTCCCAGAATATGCAGTTGTCTTAATATTCCTATCAACACTTTATGTGCCTGTACTGATGCATATTTGGTATGTGTTTGCCAAGATAATTGATTTGTAAAGTGCACACCCAAGTACTTATATGCATTTGTTGTTTCTATTTGACAGCCTCTATAAAACCATTTTTCATTTTTCGATAATTTCCCACCATTCTTAAACACGATTATTTTAGTTTTGTCCATATTAACATTTAATTTTGATTGTTCACAATAATATTCTAATTCATATATCTGCTTCTGGAGGCCAGAAGTTTGCCTTATACAGGCAAGATGAGCTAAAAGTGAAACTGATGTTACCTATTGCAAGAAAACCTATAACAAAATTACAAAACAAAAGTATTATTATTCAACACTTTCTAGATCGCCAATATCAGATAGTGAAAGAAGTCCACACTAAAATATCCAAGAAGAAATAAATAGCTATAGACTGTCATCTAATGGAGAAAAATAAGTTTTTAAGATTGTGACCCCTGTGACCCTATTTGGGGTCATGGGGTCACAAAACCTACAGTTTAGAATCCAAATTGGCCAAGGAGTCTACATGCAGTCTTTCAGCTCAATAGACCTTTAGGAGCTAAAGATGATGATGAAAATAATTTTTAAAGGTTGTGACCCCTGTGACCCTATTTGGGGTCATGGGGTCACGAAATCTACAATTTAGAATCCCCATTGGCCAAGGAATCTGCACATATAATTTTAGCTCTCTAGACCTTTTGGAACTTGAGAAGAAGATGAAAATAGTTTTTTAAGGTTGTGACCCCTGTGACCCTATTTGGGGTCACAGGTTCACCAAAGTTACACATTAGAATCCCCATTGTCCAAGGAGTCTGCACATATCACTTTCAACTCTCTAGACCTTTTAGAACTGGAGAAGAAGATGAAAATAGGTTTTTAAGGTTGTGACCCCTGTGACCCTATTTGGGGTCATGGGGTCACGAAATCTACAATTTAGAATCCCCATTGGCCAAGGAGTCTGCACATATAATTTTAGCTCTCTAGACCTTTTGGAACTTGAGAAGAAGATGAAAATAGTTTTTTAAGGTTGTGACCCCTGTGACCTTATTTGGGGTCACAGGGTCAACAAAGTTAAAAATTACAATCCCAATTGTCCAAGGAGTCTGCACATATCAATATTAACTCTCTAGACCTTTTGGAACTGGAGAAGAAGATGAGAATTGGTTTTTAAGGTTGTGACCCCTGTGACCCTATTTGGGGTCATGGGGTCACGAAATCTACAATTTAGAATCCCCATTGGCCAAGGAGTCTGCACATATCATTTTCCACTCTATAGTCCTTTTAGTACTGGAGAAGAAGATGAAAATAGGTTTTTAAGGTTGTGACCCTATTTGGGGTCACAGGTTCACCAAAGTAACAAATTAGAATCCCCATTGTCCAATGAGTCTGCACATATCACTTTCAACTCTCTAGTCCTTTTAGAACTGGAGAAGAAGATGAAAATAGGTTTTAAACGTTGTGACCCCTGTGACCCTATTTGGGGTCACAGGTTCACCAAAGTTTCACATTAGAATCCCCATTGTCCAAGGAGTCTGCACATATCACTTTCAACTCTTATTAGGGGCCACAGGGCCACCAAAGCTACAATTTTTAATCCTCACTAGTCAAGGAGTCTGTACACCAAGTTTAAGGTTTCTAGGCCATATGGCTCTGGAGAAGAAGTCGAAATTCCACAAAGTTTACGGACGGACGGATGGACAGACGGACGGACGCCGGACACCATGCCATGCCATAAGCCCATCGGGCCTTACAGGCCAGATGAGCTAAAAAGTTTTTAGGGCGTGGCACCTGTGGCCCTTATTAGGGGTCACAGGGCCACCAAAGCTACAATTAATAATCCTCGCTAGCCAAGAAGTATGTACACAAAGTTTCAGCTTTCTAGGCCTCAGGGTTCTGGAGAAGAAGATGAAAAAAGGTTTTTAGGCCGTGGCCCCTGTGGTCCATATTAGGGGTCACAGGGCCACCAAAGCTATAATTTATAATCCTCACTAGCCAAGGAGTCGGTACACAAAGTTTCAGCTTTCCAGGTCTTATGCTTCTGGAGAAGAAGATGAAAATAGATGTTTATGGTGTGGCCCCTGTGGCCCTTATTAGGGGTCACAGGGCCACCAAAGCTACAATTCATAATCATCACTAGCCAAGAAGTCTGTACACAAAGTTTCAGCTTTCTAGGCCTCAAGGTTCTGGAGAAGAATATGAAAAAAGGTTTTTAGGGCGTGGCCCCTGTGGCCCTTATTAGGGGTCACAGGGCCACCAAAGCTACAATTTAAAATCCTCACTAGCCAAGGAGTCTGTACACAAAGTTTCAGCTTTCCAGGCCTTATGCTTCTGGAGAAAAATATGAAAATAGATGTTTATGGTGTGGCCCCTGTGGCCCTTATTAGGGGTCACAGGGCCACCAAAGCTACAATTTATGATCCTCACTCGTCAAGTGGTCTGTACACAAAGTTTCAGCTTTCTAGGCCATATGGTTCTGGAGAAGAAGATATAAAAAGGGTTCTAGGGCGTGGCCCCTGTGGCCCTTATTTGGGGTCACAGGGCCACCAAAGCTACACTTTTTAATCCTCACTAGTCAAGGAGTCTGTACACAAAGTTTCAGCTTTCTAGGCCTCAAGATTCTGGAGAAGAAGATGAAAAAAGGTTTTTAGGCCTGGGCCTGTGGCCCGTATTAGGGGTCACATGGCCATCAAAGCTACAATTTATAATCCTCACTAGCTAAAGAGTCTGTACACAAAGTTTCAGCTTTCTAGGCCTCAAAGTTCTGGAGAAGAAGATGAAATAAAGTTTGTAGGGCGTGGCCCCTGTGGCCCTTATTAGGGGTCACAGGGCCACCAAAGCTACAATTTATAATCCTCACTAGCCAAGGAGTCTGTACACAAAGTTTCAGCTTTCCAGGCCTTATGCTTCTGGAGAAGAATATGAAAATAGATGTTTATGGTGTGGCCCCTGTGGCCCTTATTAGGGGTCACAGGGCCACCAAAGCTACAATTTATGATCCTCACTCGTCAAGTGGTCTGTACACAAAGTTTCAGCTTTCTAGGCCATATGGTTCTGGAGAAGAAGATATAAAAAGGGTTCTAGGGCGTGGCCCCTGTGGCCCTTATTTGGGGTCACAGGGCCACCAAAGCTACACTTTATAATCCTCACTAGTCAAGGAGTCTGTACACAAAGTTTCAGCTTTCTAGGCCTCAAGATTCTGGAGAAGAAGATGAAAAAAGGTTTTTAGGCCTGGCCCCTGTGGTCCGTATTAGGGGTCACATGGCCACCAAAGCTACAATTTATAATCCTCACTAGCTAAAGAGTCTGTACACAAAGTTTTAGCTTTATAGGCCTCAAAGTTCTGGAGAAGAAGATGAAAAAAGGTTTTTAGGGCGTGGCCCCTGTGGCCCTTATTAGGGGTCACAGGGCCACCAAAGCTATAATTTATAATCCTCACTAGCCAAGGAGTCGGTACACAAAGTTTCAGCTTTCCAGGTCTTATGCTTCTGGAGAAGAAGATGAAAATAGATGTTTATGGTGTGGCCCCTGTGGCCCTTATTAGGGGTCACAGGGCCACCAAAGCTACAATTCATAATCATCACTAGCCAAGAAGTCTGTACACAAAGTTTCAGCTTTCTAGGCCTCAAGGTTCTGGAGAAGAATATGAAAAAAGGTTTTTAGGGCGTGACCCCTGTGGCCCTTATTAGGGGTCACAGGGCCACCAAAGCTACAATTTAAAATCCTCACTAGCCAAGGAGTCTGTACACAAAGTTTCAGCTTTCCAGGCCTTATGCTTCTGGAGAAAAATATGAAAATAGATGTTTATGGTGTGGCCCCTGTGGCCCTTATTAGGGGTCACAGGGCCACCAAAGCTACAATTTATGATCCTCACTCGTCAAGTGGTCTGTACACAAAGTTTCAGCTTTCTAGGCCATATGGTTCTGGAGAAGAAGATATAAAAAGGGTTCTAGGGCGTGGCCCCTGTGGCCCTTATTTGGGGTCACAGGGCCACCAAAGCTACACTTTTTAATCCTCACTAGTCAAGGAGTCTGTACACAAAGTTTCAGCTTTCTAGGCCTCAAGATTCTGGAGAAGAAGATGAAAAAAGGTTTTTAGGCCTGGGCCTGTGGCCCGTATTAGGGGTCACATGGCCATCAAAGCTACAATTTATAATCCTCACTAGCTAAAGAGTCTGTACATAAAGTTTCAGCTTTCTAGGCCTCAAAGTTCTGGAGAAGAAGATGAAATAAAGTTTGTAGGGCGTGGCCCCTGTGGCCCTTATTAGGGGTCACAGGGCCACCAAAGCTACAATTTATAATCCTCACTAGCCAAGGAGTCTGTACACAAAGTTTCAGCTTTCCAGGCCTTATGCTTCTGGAGAAGAATATGAAAATAGATGTTTATGGTGTGGCCCCTGTGGCCCTTATTAGGGGTCACAGGGCCACCAAAGCTACAATTTATGATCCTCACTCGTCAAGTGGTCTGTACACAAAGTTTCAGCTTTCTAGGCCATATGGTTCTGGAGAAGAAGATATAAAAAGGGTTCTAGGGCGTGGCCCCTGTGGCCCTTATTTGGGGTCACAGGGCCACCAAAGCTACACTTTATAATCCTCACTAGTCAAGGAGTCTGTACACAAAGTTTCAGCTTTCTAGGCCTCAAGATTCTGGAGAAGAAGATGAAAAAAGGTTTTTAGGCCTTGCCCCTGTGGTCCGTATTAGGGGTCACATGGCCACCAAAGCTACAATTTATAATCCTCACTAGCTAAAGAGTCTGTACACAAAGTTTCAGCTTTATAGGCCTCAAAGTTCTGGAGAAGAAGATGAAAAAAATAGAGCCATTGGCTCTGTAGCTCATCAGGCATCATATCAATCAATCAATCTTTATTCGGTACTTAAAAGGCCTCAGGCCTATAGTACATTCAGAATATACATATTAACGTATTTACACATTCGTTTGATATATAAAGACAATACATAGCATTTAGTTTGGTAATAAACTTTTGCGATGCAACATTGCATAATAAATAAACATAGACAGGTTTTGAATAACAAAACGATTTTTACTATTTAACAAGGATGATAGTTTTAACTCGTTTGGATGGACATAATAAAATTCATTAATGTATTTAGAGCGAATGCTATTATACATGGGGCATATAAGAAGAAAGTGGTATTCATTTTCAATTACATTTAGGTTACAGAGCTTACATAGTCTTAATTCTCTGTTGGTGTTGGTATATCTACCTTGTTCGATTTCTAAATCATGGGATGAACAACGAAATCTTGCTAAACATATTCTAAACTGTTTTACATTTAAACAAGACAAATAAAATTCGGTATTAAAATAAGTCTTAAACAATATCACATTTTCGTGATAGACTGGTTTTTTCTTTCCATGTCTGCAAATATATATCTTTGAGTCTCTGTGCGAATTGATGAATAAAATGTGTGTGAATACCACTTTCTTGGTTGAACCAAACATTTCCGAATCCAGTAGAAAATAAAATATTCTTTACATCTGTAACCCAGTTTTTTTCCCCATTTCTATCATATAAAAGCATCATATTATTACATTTCCTTGGTAACCGAGAAGATGGCATGTATACTAATTTAATCCAATATTTAATAACCTTAACATATGAAGTTAAATACAAAGGGAATCTGCCACATTCCCCGTAGATCATTACGTTTGGTGTGTTTTGTTTAACTCTGAGGAACGATTTACATGCGAATAAGTGTATTCTCTCTAGATGAGCGAAATGGTTTAGACCCCAAATTTCTGCTCCATATAATAATATAGGACTTATTTTTACATCAAATATTTTGAAAAACGAAGTGAAATTAAGATCTCCCAGAATATGCAGTTGTCTTAATATTCCTATCAACACTTTATGTGCCTGTACTGATGCATATTTGGTATGTGTTTGCCAAGATAATTGATTTGTAAAGTGCACACCAAGTACTTATATGCATTTGTTGTTTCTATTTGACAGCCTCTATAAAACCATTTTTCATTTTTCGATAATTTCCCACCATTCTTAAACACGATTATTTTAGTTTTGTCCATATTAACATTTAATTTTGATTGTTCACAATAATATTCTAATTCATATATCTGCTTCTGGAGGCCAGAAGTTTGCCTTATACAGGCAAGATGAGCTAAAAGTGAAACTGATGTTACCTATTGCAAGAAAACCTATAACAAAATTACAAAACAAAAGTATTATTATTCAACACTTTCTAGATCGCCAATATCAGATAGTGAAAGAAGTCCACACTAAAATATCCAAGGAGAAATAAATTTGCCATAGACTGTCATCTAATGGAGAAAAAAAAGTTTTTAAGATTGTGACCCCTGTGACCCTATTTGGGGTCATGGGGTCACAAAACCTACAGTTTAGAATCCAAATTGGCCAAGGAATCTACATGCAGTCTTTCAGCTCAATAGACCTTTAGGAGCTAAAGATGATGATGAAAATAAGTTTTTAAGGTTGTGACCCCTGTGACCCTATTTGGGGTCATGGGGTCACGAAATCTACAATTTAGAATCCCCATTGGCCAAGGAGTCTGCACATATAATTTTAGCTCTCTAGACCTTTTGGAACTTGAGAAGAAGATGAAAATAGTTTTTTAAAGTTGTGACCCCTGTGACCCTATTTGGGGTCACAGGTTCACCAAAGTTACACATTAGAATCCCCATTGTCCAAGGAGTCTGCACATATCACTTTCAACTCTCTAGACCTTTTAGAACTGGAGAAGAAGATGAAAATAGGTTTTTAAGGTTGTGACCCCTGTGACCCTATTTGGGGTCATGGGGTCACGAAATCTACAATTTAGAATCCCCATTGGCCAAGGAGTCTGCACATATCGTTTTTAACTCTCTAGTCCTTTTAGAACTGGAGAAGAAGATGAAAATAGGTTTTTAAGGTTGTGACCCCTGTGACCGTATTTGGGGACACAGGGTCACCAAAGTTACAAATTAGAATCTTCATTGTCCAAGGAGTATGCACATATAATGTTTAACTCTCTACTCCTTTTGGAACTTGAGAAGAAGAAGAAAATAGGTATTTAAGGTTGTGACCCCTGTGACCCTATTTGGGGTCACAGGGTCACCAAAGCTACAAATTAGAATCCCCATTAGCCAAGGAGTCTGCACATATCATTTTTAACTCTCTAGTCCTTCTGGAACTGGAGAAGAAGATGAAAATAGGGTTTTAAAGTTGTGACCCCTATGACCCTATTTGTGGTCACATGGTCACCAAAGTTACAAATAAGAATCTCGATATGCCAAGGTACTTGTACACGAAATTTCAGCTCTCTAATGTGTATGGTTCATGAGGAGAAGTCGAAAGTCTCAAAAGTTTACGGACTGACGACGGCCGGACGACGGCCGGACGCCGGACGACGGGCCATGCCATAAGCCCATCTGGACTTTCAGTCCTGATGAGCTAAAAATAAGTGGTTTTATATTATATGTGTTTATATTATATGAGCAAAAATATAGATGTCAAAGAACACTTGACATTAGTTTGTGGAATGGTACAAGGAACATGAATAAGTATGGCAGCTGCTAATAGCTGATTGCCAAAGCTGCTTTAAGCTCCAACTCGCTCACAATGTAAGTATGTTTTTGGCATGTTTTGGATACACAGCTCTTATCATACTCATAATCATCATTACCCCTGAAGTAGACATAGCACACTCCGTCGGAAGTCTCTGCATCGTCCGGGATGGCGGTGGGGGCGGAGCTGTGAGAGAGCTGGAGGATCTCTTTGGGGGCGGAGGTGGACGATGTCTGGTCAGACTGGAACTCTTTCACAACAGAAAACGAGAACATTAACTTGAGTTATTCAACATACACTATTACATGTATTTCAATGAAAACCACTGATTGAAAACATGTTTATAAAAATAGAGCCATTGGCTCTGTAGCTCATCAGGCTTCATCATCAATTATGCTGTAGAGTGTGGTCAATGTGATTCCCCCTTTGTAGAGGCCACAGGGTCACCATTCATAAATTCAGTATATAGGCAACAAGTTTCAGTTTTCTAGGCCTTTACTTCTGATGAAGAAGATGAAAATAGATTTGAAGGACGTTCCTGTTGCCTTTATAAGGGGCAACAGGGTCACCAAAGCTACAATTCATAATCATCACTAGTCAAGGAGTCTGTACACAAAGTTGCAGCTGTCTAGGCCTTATACTTCTGGAGAATAAGATGAAAATAGGGTTTTAGGGCGTGGCCCGTGGCCCTTATTAGGGGTCACAGGGCCACCAAAGCTACAATTTATAATCTTCACTAGTCAAGGAGTCTGTACACAAAGTTGCAGCTGTCTAGGCCTTATACTTCTGGAGAAGAAGATGAAAATAGGTTTTTAGGGCGTGGCCCTTGGCCCTTATTAGGGGTCACAGGGCCACCAAAGCTAAAATTTTTAATCTTCACTAGTCAAGGAGTCTGTACACAAAGTTTCAACTTTCTAGGCCTTATGCTTCTGGAGAAGATGATGAAAATAGGTTTTTAGGGCGTGGCCCGTGGCCCTTATTAGGGGTCACAGGGCCACCAAAGCTATAATTTATAATCCTCACTAGCCAAGTGGTCTGTACACAAGGTTTTAGCTTTCTAGGCCTCAAAGTTCTGGAGAAGAAGATGAAATAAAAGTTTTGAGGGCGTGGCCCCTGTGGCCCTTATTAGAGGTCACAGGGCCACCAAAGCTACAATTTATAATCCTCACTAGCCAAGAAGTCTGTACACAAAGTTTCAGCTTTCTAGGCCTCAAGATTCTGGAGAAGAATATGAAAAAAGGTTTTTAGGGCGTGGCCCCTGTGGCCCTTATTTGGGGTCACAGGGCAACCAAAGCTACACTTTATAATCCTCACTAGTCAAGGAGTCTGTACACAAAGTTTCAGCTTTCCAGGCCTTATGCTTCTGGAGAAGAAGATGAAAATAGATGTTTATGGTGTGGCCCCTGTGGCCCTTATTAGGGGTCACAGGGCCACCAAAGCTACAATTTATGATCCTCACTCGTCAAGTGGTCTGTACACAAAGTTTCAGTTTTCTAGGCCTCAAGATTCTGGAGAAGAAGATGAAAAAAGGTTTTTAGGCCTGGGCCTGTGGCCCGTATTAGGGGTCACATGGCCACCAAAGCTACAATTTATAATCCTCACTAGCTAAAGAGTCTGTACACAAAGTTTCAGCTTTCTAGGCCTCAAGGTTCTGGAGAAGAAGATGAAAAAAGGTTTTTAGGCCTGGCCCCTGTGGCCCTTATTAGGGGTCACAGGGCCACCAAAGCTACAATTTATAATCCTCACTAGCAAAGGAGTCTGTACACAAAGTTTCAGCTTTCTAGGCCTCAAAGTTCTGGAGAAGAAGATGAAATAAAGTTTTTAGGGCGTGGCCCCTGTGGCCCTTATTAGGGGTCACAGGGCCACCAAAGCTACAATATATATTCCTCGCTAGCCAAGAAGTCTGTACACAAAGTTTCAGCTTTCTAGGCCTCAATATTATGGAGAAGAATATGAAAAAAGGTTTTTAGGGCGTGGCCCCTGTGGCCCTTATTAGGGGTCACAGGGCCACCAAAGCTACAATTTATCATCCTCACTAGCCAAGAAGTCTGTACACAAAGTTTCAGCTTTCCAGGCCTTATGCTTCTGGAGAAGAATATGAAAATAGATGTTTATGGTGTGGCCCCTGTGGCCCTTATTAGGGGTCACAGGGCCACCAAAGCTACAATTTATGATCCTCACTCGTCAAGTGGTCTGTACACAAAGTTTCAGCTTTCTAGGCCATATGGTTCTGGAGAAGATGATGAAAAAAGATTTCTAGGGCGTGGCCCCTGTGGCCCTTATTTGGGGTCACAGGGCCACCAAAGCTACACTTTATAATCCTCACTAGTCAAGGAGTCTGTACACAAAGTTTCAGCTTTCTAGGCTTCAAGATTCTGGAGAAGAAGATGAAAAAAGGTTTTTAGGCCTTGGCCCGTGGCCCGTATTAGGGGTCACAGCTCCTAGGGCCACCAAAGCTACAATTGATAGTCCTCACTAGCCAAGGAGTCTGTACGCAAAGTTTCAGGTTTCTAGGCCTTATGCTTCTGGAGAAGATGATGAAAATAGGTTTTTAGGGCGTGGCCCGTGGCCCTTATTAGGGGTCACAGGGCCACCAAAGCTGTAATTTATAATCCTCACTAGCCAAGGAGTCTGTACACAAGGTTTTAGCTTTCTAGGCCTCAAAGTTCTGGAGAAGAAGATGAAATAAAGTTTTGAGGGCGTGGCCCCTGTGGCCCTTATTAGGGGTCACAGGGCCACCAAAGCTACAATTTATAATCCTCACTAGCCAAGAAGTCTGTACACAAAGTTTCAGCTTTCTAGGCCTCAAGATTCTGGAGAAGAATATGAAAAATGGTTTTTAGGGCGTGGCCCCAGTGGCTCTTATTAGGGGTCACAGGGCCACCAAAGCTACAAATTATGATCCTCACTCGTCAAGTGGTCTGTACACAAAGTTTCAGCTTTCTAGGCCATATGGTTCTGGAGAAGATGATGAAAAAAGATTTCTAGGGCGTGGCCCCTGTGGCCCTTATTTGGGGTCACAGGGCCACCAAAGCTACACTTTATAATCCTCACTAGTCAAGGAGTCTGTACACAAAGTTTCAGCTTTCTAGGCTTCAAGATTCTGGAGAAGAAGATGAAGAAAGGTTTTTAGGCCTTGGCCCGTGGCCCGTATTAGGGGTCACATGGCCACCAAAGCTACAATTTATAATCCTCACTAGCTAAAGAGTCTGTACACAAAGTTTCAGCTTTCTAGGCCTCAAGGTTCTGGAGAAGAAGATGAAAAAAGGTTTTTAGGCCTGGCCCCTGTGGCCCTTATTAGGGGTCACAGGGCCACCAAAGCTACAATTTATAATCCTCACTAGCTAAAGAGTCTGTACACAAAGTTTCAGCTTTCTAGGCCTCAAAGTTCTGGAGAAGAAGATGAAATAAAGTTTTTAGGGCGTGGCCCCTGTGGCCCTTATTAGGGGTCACAGGGCCACCAAAGCTACAATATATATTCCTCGCTAGCCAAGAAGTCTGTACACAAAGTTTCAGCTTTCTAGGCCTCAAGATTCTGGAGAAGAATATGAAAAAAGGTTTTTAGGGCGTGGCCCCTGTGGCCCTTATTAGGGGTCACAGGGCCACCAAAGCTACAATTTATAATCCTCACTAGCCAAGGAGTCTGTACACAAAGTTTCAGCTTTCCAGGCCTTATGCTTCTGGAGAAGAATATGAAAATAGATGTTTATGGTGTGGCCCCTGTGGCCCTTATTAGGGGTCACAGGGCCACCAAAGCTACAATTTATGATCCTCACTCGTCAAGTGGTCTGTACACAAAGTTTCAGCTTTCTAGGCCATATGGTTCTGGAGAAGAAGATGAAAAAAGGTTTCTAGGGCGTGGCCCTTGTGGCCCTTATTTGGGGTCACAGGGCCACCAAAGCTACACTTTATAATCCTCACTAGTCAAGTGGTCTGTACACAAAGTTTCAGCTTTCTAGGCCTCAAGATTCTGGAGAAGAAGATGAAAAAAGGTTTTTAGGCCTGGCCCCTGTGGCCCTTATTAGGGGTCACAGGGCCACCAAAGCTACAATTTATAATCCTCACTAGCCAAGGAGTCTGTACACATAGTTTCAGCTTTCTAGGCCTCAAAGTTCTGGAGAAGAAGATGAAATAAAGTTTTTAGGGCGTGGCCCCTGTGGCCCTTATTAGGGGTCACAGGGCCACCAAAGCTACACTATATAATCCTCGCTAGCCAAGAAATCTGTACACAAAGTTTCAGCTTTCTAGGCCTCAAGATTCTGGAGAAGAATATGAAAAATGGTTTTTAGGGCGTGGCCCCTGTGGCCCTTATTAGGGGTCACAGGGCCACCAAAGCTACAATTTATAATCCTCACTAGCCAAGGAGTCTGTACACAAAGTTTCAGCTTTCCAGGCCTTATGGTTCTGGAGAAGAAGATGAAAAAAGGTTTCTAGGGCGTGGCCCTTGTGGCCCTTATTTGGGGTCACAGGGCCACCAAAGCTACACTTTATAATCCTCACTAGTCAAGGAGTCTGTACACAAAGTTTCAGCTTTCTAGGCCTCAAGATTCTGGAGAAGAAGATGAAAATAGGTTTTTAGGCCTGGCCCCTGTGGCCCTTATTAGGGGTCACATGGCCACCAAAGCTACAATTTATAATCCTCACTAGCTAAAGAGTCTGTACACAAAGTTTCAGCTTTATAGGCCTCAAAGTTCTGGAGAAGAAGATGAAAAAAATAGAGCCATTGGCTCTGTAGCTCATCAGGCATCATATCAATCAATCAATCTTTATTCGGTACTTAAAAGGCCTCAGGCCAATAGTACATTCAGAATATACATATTAACGTATTTACACATTCGTTTGATATATAAAGACAATACATAGCATTTAGTTTTGTAATAAACTTTTGCGATACAACATTGCATAATAAAAAAACATAGACAGGTTTTGAATAACAAAACGATTTTTACTATTTAACAAGGATGATAGTTTTAACTCGTTTGGATGGACATAATAAAATTCATTAATGTATTTAGAGCGAATGCTATTATACATGGGGCATATAAGAAGAAAGTGATATTCATTTTCAATTACATTTAGGTTACAGAGCTTACATAGTCTTAATTCTCTTTTGGTGTTGGTATATCTACCTTGTTCGATTTCTAAATCATGGGATGAACAACGAAATCTTGCTAAACATATTCTAAACTTTTTTACATTTAAACAAGACAAATAAAATTCGGTATTAAAATAAGTCTTAAACAATATATAGGAGTCACATTTTCGTGATAGACTGTTTTTTTCTTTCCATGTCTGCAAATATATATCTTTGAGTCTCTGTGCGAATTGATGAATAAAATGTGTGTGAATACCACTTTCTTGGTTGAACCAAACATTTCCGAATCCAGTAGAAAATAAAATATTCTTTACATCTGTAACCCAGTTTTTTTCCCATTTCTATCATATAAAAGCATCATATTATAACATTTCCTTGGTAACCGAGAAGATGGCATGTATACTAATTTAATCCAATATTAAATAACCTTAACATATGAAGTTAAATACAAAGGGAATCTGCCACATTCCCCGTAGATCATTACGTTTGGTGTGTTTTGTTTAACTCTGAGGAACGATTTACATGCGAATAAGTGTATTCTCTCTAGATGAGCGAAATGGTTTAGATCCCAAATTTCTGCTCCATATAATAATATAGGACTTATTTTTACATCAAATATTTTGAAAAACGAAGTGAAATTAAGATCTCCCAGAATATGCAGTTGTCTTAATATTCCTATCAACACTTTATGTGCCTGTACTGATGCATCTTTGGTATGTGTTTGCCAAGATAATTGATTTGTAAAGTGCACACCCAAGTACTTATATGCATTTGTTGTTTCTATTTGACAGCCTCTATAAAACCATTTTTCATTTTTCGATAATTTCCCACCATTCTTAAACACGATTATTTTAGTTTTGTCCATATTAACATTTAATTTTGATTGTTCACAATAATATTCTAATTCATATATCTGCTTCTGGAGGCCAGAAGTTTGCCTTATACAGGCAAGATGAGCTAAAAGTGAAACTGATGTTACCTATTGCAAGAAAACCTATAACAAAATTACAAAACAAAAGTATTATTATTCAACACTTTCTAGATCGCCAATATCAGATAGTGAAAGAAGTCCACACTAAAATATCCAAGGAGAAATAAATTTGCCATAGACTGTCATCTAATGGAGAGAAATAGGTTTTTAAGATTGTGACCCCTGTGACCCTATTTGGGGTCATGGGGTCACAAAACCTACAGTTTAGAATCCAAATTGGCCAAGGAGTCTACATGCAGTCTTTCAGCTCAATAGACCTTTAGGAGCTAAAGATGATGATGAAAATAAGTTTTTAAGGTTGTGACCCCTGTGACCCTATTTGGGTTCATGGGGTCACGTAATCTACAATTTAGAATCCCCATTGGCCAAGGAGTCTGCACATATAATTTTAGCTCTCTAGACCTTTTGGAACTTGAGAAGAAGATGAAAATAGTTTTTTAAGGTTGTGACCCCTGTGACCCTATTTGGGGTCATGGGGGTCACGAAATCTACAATTTAGAATCCCCATTGGCCAAGGAGTCTGCACATATTATTTTCAACTCTATAGTCCTTTTAGTACTGGAGAAGAAGATGAAAATAGGTTTTTAAGGTTGTGACCGCTGTGACCCTATTTGGGGTCACAGGTTCACCAAAGTTACAAATTAGAATCCCAATTGTCCAATGAGTCTGCACATATCACTTTCAACTCTCTAGACCTTTTAGAACTGGAGAAGAAGATGAAAATAGGTTTTTAAGGTTGTGACCCCTGTGACCCTATTTGGGGTCATGGGGTCACGAAATCTACAATTTAGAATCCCCATTGGCCAAGGAGTCTGCACATATCGTTTTTAACTCTCTAGTCCTTTTAGAACTGGAGAAGAAAATGAAAATAGGTTTTTAAGGTTGTGACCCCTGTTACGGGAATTTTTTGGGGTCACAGGGTCACCAAAGTTACAAATTAGAATCTTCATTGTCCAAGGAGTATGCACATATAATGTTTAACTCTCTACTCCTTTTGGAACTTGAGAAGAAGAAGAAAATAGGTATTTAAGGTTGTGACCCCTGTGACCCTATTTGGGGTCACAGGGTCACCAAAGTTACAAATTAGAATCCCCATTAGCCAAGGAGTCTGCACATATCATTTTTAACTCTCTAGTCCTTCTGGAACTGGAGAAGATGAAAATAGGTTTTTAAAGTTGTGACCCCTATGACCCTATTTGGGGTCACAGGGTCACCAAAGTTACAAATAAGAATCTCCATATGCCAAGGTACTTGTACACGAAATTTCAGCTCTCTAATATGTATGGTTCATGAGGAGAAGTCGAAAGTGTCAAAAGTTTACGGCAGGACGACGGACGGACGACGGCCGAACGCCGGACGACGGGCCATGCCATAAGCCCATCTGGACTTTCAGTCCTGATGAGCTAAAAATAAGTGGTTTTATATTATATGTGTTTATATTATATGAGCAAAAATATAGATGTCAAAGAACACTTGACATTGGTTTGTGGAATGGTACAAGGAACATGAATAAGTATGGCAGCTGCTAATAGCTGATTGCCAAAGCTGCTTTAAGCTCCAACTCGCTCACAATGTAAGTATGTTTTTGGCATGTTTTGGATACACAGCTCTTATCATACTCATAATCATCATTACCACTGAAGTAGACATAGCACACTCCGTCCGAAGTTTCTGCATCGGCCGGGATGGCGGTGGGGGCGGAGCTGTGAGAGAGCTGGAGGATCTCTTTGGGGGCGGAGGTGGACGATGTCTGGTCAGACTGGAACTCTTTCACAACAGAAAGCGAGAACATTAACTTGAGTTATTCAACATACACTATTACATGTATTTCAATGACAACCACTGATTGAAAACATGTTTATAAAAATAGAGCCATTGGCTCTGTAGCTCATCAGGCTTCATCATCAATTATGCTGTAGAGTGTGGTCAATGTGATTCCCCCTTTGTAGAGGCCACAGGGTCACCATTCATAAATTCAGTATATAGGCGACAAGTTTCAGTTTTCTAAGCCTTTACTTCTGATGAAGAAGATGAAAATAGATTTGAAGGACGTTCCTGTTGCCTTTATAAGGGGCAACAGGGTCACCAAAGCTACAATTCATAATCATCACTAGTCAAGGAGTCTGTACACAAAGTTGCAGCTGTCTAGGCCTTATACTTCTGGAGAAGAAGATGAAAATAGGTTTTTAGGGCGTGGCCCGTGGCCCTTATTAGGGGTCACAGGGCCACCAAAGCTACAATTTATAATCCTCACTAGCCAAGGAGTCTGTACACCAAGTTTAAGCTTTCTAGGCCTTATGCTTCTGGAGAAGATGATGAAAATAGGTTTTTAGGGCGTGGCCCGTGGCCCTTATTAGGGGTCACAGGGCCACCAAAGCTACGATTTATAATCCTCACTAGCCTAGGAGTTTGTACACAAAGTTTCAGCTTTCTAGGCCTCAAGGTTCTGGAGAAGAATATGAAAAAAGGTTTTTAGGGCGTGGCCCCTGTGGCCCTTATTAGGGGTCACAGGGCCACCAAAGCTACAATTTATAATCCTCGCTAGCCAAGAAGTCTGTACACAAAGTTTCAACTTTCCAGGCCTTATGCTTCTGGAGCAGAAGATGAAAATATATGTTTATGGTGTGACCCCTGTGGCCCTTATTTATAAGAGGTCACAGGGCCACCAAAGCTACAATTTATAATCCTCACTAGTCAAGTGGTCTGTACACAAAGTTTCAGCTTTCTAGGCCATATGGTTCTGGAGAAGAAGATGAAAAAGGTTTTTAGGGCGTGGCCCCTGTGGCCCCTATTAGAGGTCACAGGTCCACCAAAGCTACAATTTATAATCCTCACCAGTCAAGGAGTCTGTACACAAAGTTTCAGCTTTCCAGGCCTTATGCTTCTGGAAAAGAAGATGAAAATAGATGTTTATGGTGTAGCACCTGTGGCCCTTATTAGGGGTCACAGGGCCACCAAAGCTACAATTTATAATCCTCACTAGTCAAGTGGTCTGTACACAAAGTATTAGCTTTCTAGGCCTCAAGGTTCTGGAGAAGATGATGAAAAAGGTTTTTAGGGCGTGGCCACCAAAGCTACAATATATAATCCTCACTAGTCAAGGAGTCTGTACACAAAGTTTCAGCTTTCCAGGCTTCTGGAAAAGGAGATGAAAATAGATGTTTATGGTGTAGCCCCTGTGGCCCTTATTAGGGGTCACAGGGCCACCAAAGCTACAATTTATAATCCTCACTAGTCAAGTGGTCTGTACACAAAGTATTAGCTTTATATGCCTCAAGGTTCTGGAGGAGAAGATGAAAAAGGTTTTTAGGGCGTGGCCCCTGTGGCCCTTATAAGGGGTTCCAGGGCCACCAAAGCTACAATTTATAATCCTCACTAGCCAAGGAGTCTGTACACAATGTTTCAGCTTTCTAGGCCTCAAGGTTCTGGAGAAGATGAAAAAAAGTTTTTAGAGCGTGGCCCCTGTGGCCCGTATTAGGGGTCCCAGGGCCACCAAAGCTACAATTTATAATCCTCACTAGCCAAGGAGTCTGAACACAAAGTTTCAGCTCTCTAGGCCTCAAGGTTCTGGAGAAGAAGATGAAAATAGGTTTATGGGGCGTGGCCCCTGTGGCCCTTATTAGGGGTCACAGGGCCACCAAAGCTACAATTTATAATCCCCACTAGCCAAGGAGTCTGTACACAAAGTTTCAGCTTTCTAGGCCTCAAGATTCTGGAGAAGAATATGAAAAAAGGTTTTTAGGGCGTGGCCCCTGTGGCCCTTATAAGGGGTCACAGAGCCACCAAAGCTACAATTTATAATCCTCACTAGCAAAGGAGTCTGTACACAAAGTTTCAGGTTTCCAGGCCTCAAGGTTCTGGAGAAGAAGATGAAAATAGGTTTTTAGGGCGTGGCCCGTGGCCCTTATTAGGGGTCACAGGGCCACCAAAGCTACGATTTATAATCCTCACTAGCCTAGGAGTTTGTACACAAAGTTTCAGCTTTCTAGGCCTCAAGGTTCTGGAGAAGAATATGAAAAAAGGTTTTTAGGGCGTGGCCCCTGTGGCCCTTATTAGGGGTCACAGGGCCACCAAAGCTACAATTTATAATCCTCGCTAGCCAAGAAGTCTGTACACAAAGTTTCAACTTTCCAGGCCTTATGCTTCTGGAGCAGAAGATGAAAATATATGTTTATGGTGTGACCCCTGTGGCCCTTATTTATAAGAGGTCACAGGGCCACCAAAGCTACAATTTATAATCCTCACTAGTCAAGTGGTCTGTACACAAAGTTTCAGCTTTCTAGGCCATATGGTTCTGGAGAAGAAGATGAAAAAGGTTTTTAGGGCGTGGCCCCTGTGGCCCCTATTAGAGGTCACAGGTCCACCAAAGCTACAATTTATAATCCTCACCAGTCAAGGAGTCTGTACACAAAGTTTCAGCTTTCCAGGCCTTATGCTTCTGGAAAAGAAGATGAAAATAGATGTTTATGGTGTAGCACCTGTGGCCCTTATTAGGGGTCACAGGGCCACCAAAGCTACAATTTATAATCCTCACTAGTCAAGTGGTCTGTACACAAAGTATTAGCTTTCTAGGCCTCAAGGTTCTAGAGAAGATGATGAAAAAGGTTTTTAGGGCGTGGCCACCAAAGCTACAATATATAATCCTCACTAGTCAAGGAGTCTGTACACAAAGTTTCAGCTTTCCAGGCTTCTGGAAAAGGAGATGAAAATAGATGTTTATGGTGTAGCCCCTGTGGCCCTTATTAGGGGTCACAGGGCCACCAAAGCTACAATTTATAATCCTCACTAGTCAAGTGGTCTGTACACAAAGTATTAGCTTTATATGCCTCAAGGTTCTGGAGGAGAAGATGAAAAAGGTTTTTAGGGCGTGGCCCCTGTGGCCCTTATAAGGGGTTCCAGGGCCACCAAAGCTACAATTTATAATCCTCACTAGCCAAGGAGTCTGTACACAATGTTTCAGCTTTCTAGGCCTCAAGGTTCTGGAGAAGATGAAAAAAAGTTTTTAGAGCGTGGCCCCTGTGGCCCGTATTAGGGGTCCCAGGGCCACCAAAGCTACAATTTATAATCCTCACTAGCCAAGGAGTCTGAACACAAAGTTTCAGCTCTCTAGGCCTCAAGGTTCTGGAGAAGAAGATGAAAATAGGTTTATGGGGCGTGGCCCCTGTGGCCCTTATTAGGGGTCACAGGGCCACCAAAGCTACAATTTATAATCCCCACTAGCCAAGGAGTCTGTACACAAAGTTTCAGCTTTCTAGGCCTCAAGATTCTGGAGAAGAATATGAAAAAAGGTTTTTAGGGCGTGGCCCCTGTGGCCCTTATAAGGGGTCACAGAGCCACCAAAGCTACAATTTATAATCCTCACTAGCAAAGGAGTCTGTACACAAAGTTTCAGGTTTCCAGGCCTCAAGGTTCTGGAGAAGAAGATGAAAAAAGGTTTTTAGGGCGTGGCCCCTGTGGCCCTTATTAGGGGTCACAGGACCACCAACGCTATAATTTATAATCCTCACTAGCCAAGGAGTCTGTACACAAAGTTTCAGCTTTCCAGGTCTTATGGTTCTGGAGAAGAAGATGAAAATAGATGTTTATGGTGTGGCACCTGTGGCCCTTATTAGGGGTCACAGGGCCACCAAAGCTACAATTTATAATCCTCACTAGTCAAGTGGTATGTACACAAAGTATTAGCTTTCTATGTCTCAAGGTTCTGGAGAAGAAGATAAAAAAAGTTTTTTAGGGCGTTGCCCCTGAGGCCCTTATAAGGGGTCACAGGGCCACCAAAGCTACAATTTATAATCCCCACTAGCCAAGGAGTCTGTACACAAAGTTTCAGCTTTCTAGGCCTCAAGGTTCTGGAGAAGAAGATGAAAATAGGTTTTTAGGGCGTGGCCCCTGTGGCCCTTATTAGCGGTCACAGGGCCACCAAAGCTACAATTCATAATCCTCACTAGCCAAGGAGTCTGTACGCAAAGTATTAGCTTTCTATGCCTCAAGGTTCTGGAGAAGAAGATGAAAAAGGTTTTTAGGGCGTGGCCCCTGTGGCCCTTATAAGGGGTCACAGGGCCACCAAAGCTACAATTTATAATCCTCACTAGTCAAGTGGTCTGTACACAAAGTATTAGCTTTCTATGCCTCAAGGTTCTGGAGAAGAAGATAAAAATAGGTTTTAAGGGCGTTGCCCCTGAGGCCCTTATTAGGGGTCACAGGGCCACCAAAGCTACAATTTATAATCCTCACTAGCCTAGGAGTCTGTACACAAAGTTTCAGCTTTCTAGGCCATATGGTTCTGGAGAAGAAGATGAAAAAAGGTTTTTAGGGCGTGGCCCCTGTGGCCCTTATTAGGGGTCACAGGACCACCAACGCTACAATTTATAATCCTCACTGGTCAAGTGGTCTGTACACAAAGTATTAGCTTTCTAGGCCTCAAGGTTCTGGAGAAGAAGATGAAAAAGGTTTTTAGGGCGTGGCCCCTGTGGCCCCTATTAGGGGTTCCAGGGCCACCAAAGCTACAATTTATAATCCTCACTAGCCAAGGAGTCTGTACACAATGTTTCAGCTTTCTAGGCATCAAAGTTCTGGAGAAGAAGATGAAAAAACGTTTTTAGGGCGTGGCACCTGTGGCCCTCAAAAGGGGTCACAGGGCCACCAAAGCTACAATTTATAATCCTCGCTAGCCAAGAAGTCTGTGCACAAAGTTTCAGCTTTCTAGGCCTCAAGATTCTGGAGAAGAATATGAAAAAAGGTTTTTAGGGCGTGGCACCTGTGGCCCTTATAAGGGGTCACAGGGCCACCAAAGCTACAATTTATAATCCTCACTAGCAAAGGAGTCTGTACACAAAGTTTCAGGTTTCTAGGCCTCAAGGTTCTGGAGAAGAAGATGAAAAAAGGTTTTTAGGGCGTGGCCCCTGTGGCCCTTATTAGGGGTCACAGGACCACCAACGCTATAATTTATAATCCTCACTAGCCAAGGAGTCTGTACACAAAGTTTCAGCTTTCCAGGTCTTATGCTTCTGGAGAAGAAGATGAAAATAGATGTTTATGGTGTGGCCCCTGTGGCCCTTATTAGGGGTCACAGGGCCACCAAAGCTACAATTTATAATCCTCACTAGCCAAGGAGTCTGTAAACAAAGTTTCAGCTTTCTAGGCCTCAAGGTTCTGGAGAAGATTAAAAAAAAGTTTTTAGAGCGTGGCCCCTGTGGCCCGTATTAGGGGTCATAGGGCCACCAAAGCTACAATTTATAATCCCCACTAGCCAAGGAGTCTGTACACAAAGTTTCAGCTTTCTAGGCCTCAAGATTCTGGAGAAGAATATGAAAAAAGGTTTTTAGGGCGTGGCCCCTGTGGCCCTTATAAGGGGTCACAGAACCACCAACGCTATAATTTATAATCCTCACTAGCCAAGGAGTCTGTACACAAAGTTTCAGCTTTCCAGGTCTTATGGTTCTGGAGAAGAAGATGAAAATAGATGTTTATGGTGTGGCACCTGTGGCCCCTATTAGGGGTCACAGGTCCACCAAAGCTACAATTTATAATCCTCACTAGTCAAGGAGTCTGTACACAAAGTTTCAGCTTTCCAGGCCTTATGCTTCTGGAAAAGAAGATGAAAATAGATGTTTATGGTGTAGCCCCTGTGGCCCTTATTAGGGGTCACAGGGCCACCAAAGCTACAATTTATAATCCTCACTGGTCAAGTGGTCTGTACACAAAGTATTAGCTTTCTAGGCCTCAAGGTTCTGGAGAAGAAGATGAAAAAGGTTTTTAGGGCGTGGCCCCTGTGGCCCCTATTAGGGGTCACAGGGCCACCAAAGCTACAATTTATAATTCTCACTAGTCAAGGAGTCTGTACACAAAGTTTCAGCTTTCTATGCCTCAAGGTTCTGGAGAAGAAGATGAAAAAGGTTTTTAGGGCGCGGCCCCTGTGGCCCTTATTAGGGGTCACAGGGCCACCAAAGCTACAATTTATAATCCTCGCTAGCCAAGGAGTCTAAGCAAAGTTTCAGCTTTCTAGGCCTCAAGGTTCTGGAGAAGAAGATGAAAAAAGGTTTTGGGGGCGTGGCCCCTGTGGCCCGTATTAGGGGTCACAGGGCCACCAAAGCTACAATTTATAATCCTCACTAGCCTAGGAGTCTGTACACAAAGTTTCAGCTTTCTAGGCCATATGGTTCTGGAGAAGAAGATGAAAATAGGTTTTTAGGGCGTGGCCCCTGTAGCCCGTATTAGGGGTCACAGGGCCACCAAAGCTACAATTTATAATCCTCACTAGTCAAGTGGTCTGTACACAAAATTTCAGCTTTCTAGGCCTCAAGGTTCTGGAGAAGATGAAAAAAAGTTTTTAGAGCGTGGCCCCTGTGGCCCTTATTAGGGGTCACAGGGCCACCAAAGCTACAATTTATAATCCCCACTAGCCAAGGAGTCTGTACACAAAGTTTCAGCTTTCTAGGCCTCAAGATTCTGGAGAAGAATATGAAAAAAGGTTTTTAGGGCGTGGCCCCTGTGGCCCGTATTAGGGGTCACAGGGCCACCAAAGCTACAATTTATAATCCTCACTAGCCTAGGAGTCTGTACACAAAGTTTCAGCTTTCTAGGCCATATGGTTCTGGAGAAGAAGATGAAAATAGGTTTTTAGGGCGTGGCCTATGTAGCCCGTATTAGGGGTCACAGGGCCACCAAAGCTACAATTTATAATCCTCACTAGTCAAGTGCGCTGTACACAAAGTTTCAGCTTTCTAGGCCTCAAGGTTCTGGAGAAGAAGAAAATAGGTTTTTAGGGCGTGGCCCCTGTGGCCCTTATTAGGGGTCACAGGGCCACCAAAGCTACAATTTATAATCCTCACTAGCCAAGGAGTCTGTACGCAAAGTATCAGCTTTCAATGCCTCAAGGTTCTGAAGAAGAAGATGAAAAAGTTTTTTAGGGCGCGGCCCCTGTGGCCCTTATTAGGGGTCACAGGGCCACCAAAGCTACAATTTATAATCCTCGCTAGCCAAGGAGTCTACGCAAAGTTTCAGCTTTCTAGGCCTCAAGGTTCTGGAGAAGAAGATGAAAATAGATGTTTATGGTGTGGCACCTGTGGCCCCTATTAGGGGTCACAGGTCCACCAAAGCTACAATTTATAATCCTCACTAGTCAAGGAGTCTGTACACAAAGTTTCAGCTTTCCAGGCCTTATGCTTCTGGAAAAGAAGATGAAAATAGATGTTTATGGTGTAGCCCCTGTGGCCCTTATTAGGGGTCACAGGGCCACCAAAGCTACAATTTATAATCCTCACTGGTCAAGTGGTCTGTACACAAAGTATTAGCTTTCTAGGCCTCAAGGTTCTGGAGAAGAAGATGAAAAAGGTTTTTAGGGCGTGGCCCCTGTGGCCCCTATTAGGGGTCACAGGGCCACCAAAGCTACAATTTATAATCCTCACTAGTCAAGGAGTCTGTACACAAAGTTTCAGCTTTCTATGCCTCAAGGTTCTGGAGAAGAAGATGAAAAAGGTTTTTAGGGCGCGGCCCCTGTGGCCCTTATTAGGGGTCACAGGGCCACCAAAGCTACAATTTATAATCCTCGCTAGCCAAGGAGTCTACGCAAAGTTTCAGCTTTCTAGGCCTCAAGGTTCTGGAGAAGAAGATGAAAAAAGGTTTTGGGGGCGTGGCCCCTGTGGCCCGTATTAGGGGTCACAGGGCCACCAAAGCTACAATTTATAATCCTCACTAGCCTAGGAGTCTGTACACAAAGTTTCAGCTTTCTAGGCCATATGGTTCTGGAGAAGAAGATGAAAATAGGTTTTTAGGGCGTGGCCACTGTAGCCCGTATTAGGGGTCACAGGGCCACCAAAGCTACAATTTATAATCCTCACTAGTCAAGTGGTCTGTACACAAAATTTCAGCTTTCTAGGCCTCAAGGTTCTGGAGAAGATGAAAAAAAGTTTTTAGAGCGTGGCCCCTGTGGCCCTTATTAGGGGTCACAGGGCCACCAAAGCTACAATTTATAATCCCCACTAGCCAAGGAGTCTGTACACAAAGTTTCAGCTTTCTAGGCCTCAAGATTCTGGAGAAGAATATGAAAAAAGGTTTTTAGGGCGTGGCCCCTGTGGCCCGTATTAGGGGTCACAGGGCCACCAAAGCTACAATTTATAATCCTCACTAGCCTAGGAGTCTGTACACAAAGTTTCAGCTTTCTAGGCCATATGGTTCTGGAGAAGAAGATGAAAATAGGTTTTTAGGGCGTGGCCTATGTAGCCCGTATTAGGGGTCACAGGGCCACCAAAGCTACAATTTATAATCCTCACTAGTCAAGTGGTCTGTACACAAAGTTTCAGCTTTCTAGGCCTCAAGGTTCTGGAGAAGAAGAAAATAGGTTTTTAGGGCGTGGCCCCTGTGGCCCTTATTAGGGGTCACAGGGCCACCAAAGCTACAATTTATAATCCTCACTAGCCAAGGAGTCTGTACGCAAAGTATCAGCTTTCAATGCCTCAAGGTTCTGAAGAAGAAGATGAAAAAGTTTTTTAGGGCGCGGCCCCTGTGGCCCTTATTAGGGGTCACAGGGCCACCAAAGCTACAATTTATAATCCTCGCTAGCCAAGGAGTCTACGCAAAGTTTCAGCTTTCTAGGCCTCAAGGTTCTGGAGAAGAAGATGAAAAAAGGTTTTGGGGGCGTGGCCCCTGTGGCCCGTATTAGGGGTCACAGGGCCACCAAAGCTACAATTTATAATCCTCACTAGCCTAGGAGTCTGTACACAAAGTTTCAGCTTTCTAGGCCATATGGTTCTGGAGAAGAAGATGAAAATAGGTTTTTAGGGCGTGGCCCCTGTAGCCCGTATTAGGGGTCACAGGGCCACCAAAGCTACAATTTATAATCCTCACTGGTCAAGGAGTCTGTACACAAAGTTTCAGCTTTCTAGGCTTCAAGATTCTGGAGAAGAAGATGAAAAAAGGTTTTTAGGCCTTGGCCCGTGGCCCGTATTAGGGGTCACATGGCCACCAAAGCTACAATTTATAATCCTCACTAGCTAAAGAGTCTGTACACAAAGTTTCAGCTTTCTAGGCCTCAAGGTTCTGGAGAAGAAGATGAAAAAAGGTTTTTAGGCCTGGCCCCTGAAGCCCTCATTAAGGGTCACAGGGCCACCAAAGCTACAATTCATAATCCTCACTAGCCAAGGAGTATGTACGCAAAGTTTCAGCTTTCTAGGCCTCAAGGTTCTGGAGAAGAAGATGAAAAAAGGTTTTTGGGGCGTGGCCCCTGTGGCCCTTATTAGGGTCTTATTATTAGGTCTTATGCTTCTGGAGAAGAAGATGAAAATAGATGTTTATGGTGTGGCCCCTGTGGCCCTTATTAGGGGTCACAGGGCCACCAAAGCTACAATTAATAATCCTCACTAGCCAAGGAGTCTGTAAACAAAGTTTCAGCTTTCTAGGCCTCAAGGTTCTGGAGAAGATGAAAAAAAGTTTTTAGGGCGTGGCCCCTGTGGCCCGTATTAATGGTCACAGGGCCACCAAAGCTACAATTTATAATCCTCACTGGTCAAGTGGTCTGTACACAAAGTATTAGCTTTCTAGGCCTCAAGATTCTGGAGAAGAAGATGAAAAAAGGTTTTTAGGGCGTGGCCCCTGTGGCCCTTATTAAGGGTCACAGGGCCACCAAAGCTACAATTCATAATCCTCACTAGCTAAAGAGTATGTACTCAAAGTTTCAGCTTTCTAGGCCTTATGCTTCTGGAGAAGAAGATGAAAATAGGTTTTTAGAGCGTGGCCCCTGTGGCCCTTATTAGGGGTCACAGGGCCACCAAAGCTACAATTTATAATCCTCAATAGTCAAGGAGTCTGTACACAAAGTTTCAGCTTTCTAGGCCTTATGGTTCTGGAGTAGAAGTCGAAATTCCACAAAGTTTACGGTCGTACCGACGCCGGACACCATGCCATGCCATAAGCCAATCGGGCCTTACAGGCCAGATGAGCTAAAAATCTTAAACAGACAATAGGAAGGTTTTGAGTTGATACTGTCTGATTCGTAAAATAGCTCGAACCCAAGTACATTGGAAGTATTATTTCGGCTTCTGCGCACATATCAGAGTATTTCTGGATTTGAAGTGTAACAAAAAGTTGACATATAGTAAATATTGTCATTTTGGGATGAGTAATCTATATTTTTTAAAAGAACTTGTATCACAATAAATTGCAACGGGGTTGGTATTATTACCAAACAATATGTCACGAATATCACCTTATTTATCATACATATGCCATTTTGGAATGAATTATTATAAATCTAAATAACGATAACTGGCTTTTAGTCTCGTATCAAACCTTCCCAGTATGTCACCAAAATCACCTAACTGTCATATTTGTCATTATGGACTGATAAAGTATAAAAAAACGCCATAAATGACATTAAGTTTCGGTTCAAACCATAACAAATGTCAAAAAAATAAATGTATTTATCAAATTATTTATTATTATGGGATGAAAACTTATATGTTATTGATTAATATCACCACAAATGGTATTTTGATCATTACCAAACCTTAACAATAGGTCAAGAATATCACCTTATTTATCATAAATGTGCTATTTTGGGATGATTGATAATATGTTTTAAATCACTATAACAATAATTGACCTTTAGGGTCGCATCAAGCCTTAACAATATGTCACGGAAATCACCTCATATCATATAGGATTTGTAATAGTTATATTTACTTTTAAGAATAACACATTGAAAGTCATTACACAAATATGTCACGAAAATCACCTTAAAGACCCATATTTAAAGTAAAGAGAAGTTAAATATATTTCTGTATTGATTGCATTTTTTGCGACCAACCTAAAGGAAATCGGACCAAAATGCGGGTTGGTTAAAAGCTATGGCACTTTTCAGAGGGTACTGTACAAAATGAGTATTTTATTATTGATTAAAACATGTAAATATGATATGAAACTTTCAACGAAAGAGTTTCTTACGAGTGATATATTTCTTTTCTCAATAGCTAAATTTCATCACGAACCGCATGCACGTATTTAATATCGTATCTTATTTGTCACTATGGCATGAATGGTTTTATAATTTTGTAAAACATCACAATAAAAAGTTTGTTAAACCTGAACAAAAATGTCTTTAAAATTACCTTAATATCATAAACTAAAATCTAAAAGAAACGTCCCCTCTATATTTTATTCTCGATTCCCGATACAACAAAACATATAACAAAACGATATTTTGTTTGTACCTTAACCACTGCATTTTGTGCGTTTAAGCGATGTGTTTCTTCAGATAGTGCCTTGGCATAAATAAGAATGGTGTCTTTTTTTAATTATCTTTCGAGATTTTGTATGTGTGTGAAGAAACAAAAGGGGACGTTTCTTTTGGATTTGTGTTTATATTAGTTGTCATAAAGGGATGAATTGTTATATATTTTTTAAACTATACCAATATATGACATTTAGGTTCGTAAAAAATCTAATCAATAAGGATTCTGTATTTTCAGCAAAAAAGGTTCAAAATGAGTTACAAGGGAAGAAATGACTTGGCAATCAGATATATAGTTAAGTCTATCACAATGAACCCGGTAGTGTTATCAAAATACCACATAGTGATATAACTCTGGATACTCTGGTTCTATTAAAATTTATTGTGAACATTAGTAAAACACGCACACGAATTACAAGAAAGTATAGAGGGTATGGAGTTAAGATGATAAATACGAGGTACGTTTAATCATGATACATGTTAATTAAAGCTCTTTAAAACGAAAGTACGAATCATATCTCTGAAACTGTTACGTTTTACATTGCAGTTCACATCAGAATGAAAACATAAACAGCTGCACATATCCAATAAACTTTCAGCATGTCAATACAAAATATAAGAAGGCAATCACTAAAAGTATTTTACCTTTTGCTTTGGATTCAATCGAACAGACCGATGGCGTCGTTGTTAGTCTGTGCCATTGCTACGATACCTGACATATCAATGGGTTCATTTTATCAAAGTATCCCGGAGCTATTATTGCATAATAAACTTCGACATAAAGGTCTATCTTCTATTACATACATATTGCCAGAAATGTTGATAACTTGACAATTGAGTTATTTTTCCGAAATGAATATTTTGTAAACGAAGTTCTTTGTTTCGTTCTGGAGATCCAAATCGAAAGAACCCTAATGCTTCGGTATGTTACGCCGTTTGAGTTTGTGGGTCATAAGCACTGTACTGTACGATCGTTACCAGCATCCCAAGATGGCGGAAGGAAAGATCGCTTCGCGAGTATTTTTCATGATTTAACAGTTTTTAAGTGTTTTTGATGAATCTTATTTTGCACATATATGCACTTTGGTGGTGCCAATAGATTTGATGCACTGAAATAGCGTATCAAGGTCCAGGTTTTGAAGAATGATAAATTTAAAAATCGCTCTGGGATGCTGGTAACTTACAAAAAACTGGACACAAGATGTTGGTAACGACAGATGAAAGATGTCGGTAACGACGAAGCAGGTTGGTTAGTCCTGTTCTTAATATGATACGATTCTCGTTGTTTCAACGGGTTTAATTATGAAATTCAAGTACATACTTATCTATGCAAGTTTTAAAGTATCCCACTGACAAAAAATGAACGAAATGACATGGCGAAACCACTAATTTTAGCATTGTAATTTTTTTTTATCAAAATAAATTTGAAATCTAGTTATTGAAATATCGTTGAATTCAAACGAAAATCGATTAAACTGATGTCGCACAATACGTCTATATGATTATTCTGTACTATCTTAGGATGTGACCTAATGATTGATTGAATGATTGATCTAATTAAATATATCAAGCTTAGTTGGAATTAATAAAACAAGTTTGATACACAAATAATCACTTAAATTTGAATTTTAACTGACACATTTGACAGATTTTTAAAAGTAGAGTCAGTGAGTGGTTTGATTCATTCCTGTCAAACGCTATCTAATTTCACTTTCCTCTGAACGTAGGAGAAAACTAATTTTTTCCTTAATCGGGTGTTTGTAAGTGTTAAATTGTCCAAATTGGTTTCATTTTGAGTGTCATTGGTACAGAAAAGTCACTTCAACTATTTGAGGACCCTCCCAAATTCTAAGGTTTTCCGATTCATAAATTACAAACTAAGATGACAAACACTATGTAATTCTTGAGAAAAACTCCAATATAAATTAAAAGAAAAACTATCGTAAATGACATTAAAATCAATGTTTTGTTTGCATGTATAACTTTTGAACAACTTGTGTCATATCATATGTTTGTAATAGCAAGTGTTCTATGTGTTAGCTAGGGTATGTACTCTTTTGTTGAAAGGTAAATGACAAGCCTTTGATTTTGTTATTATTCGCTGTCGCAATCTGTCAGAATGGAAGATTTGTTTGAACGCTGTCACTGCTTGCTGAGAAATAGTAAATCAGTTTGGGACTTGTCTTCGGTCTCCATTACCAAAATTATAATAAATTTCTTGACATGAGCTGATTATGTTATGATAAAGGTGTTGGAAACGCAAAACGATTTCAACAACATGTTCATGGCTGCACCAGATTTTAGATATTTGATCCCTCGCGCTATAATAGAATGCCCCAAATTTAAATTAAACAGTGTATGATGTGTTTTTGCATTTACTTCATATTTGATTATAAGTATGTCTCATGATATTGTGTGAAGTATTACATTTCAAGCAAAATATACATATTCTTAATTAATAATAAATAATGCTACATGATTTCAAGAAATTGTTGTTGTTTGCATGTTGGTTTCAATTGCGTATCTTGATGTTAATCTATTCTTTACAATATTTACACATTGTCAGATACCAAAGAAGTTCAAGATTCATTTGAGTCATTGAATATATACAAAGATATTTAAAAACGAAAGGACCCAAGTGTTATGCTCCGACTTTAGATTGTAGCTCTGTAAATAGTCAAGATTTATCGTTTACATGTCATTATATATTTATTTTTATGAACCATTCTGGCACACGTATATAATATCTACAACTATCCGATACTCTGATACTCTACTTAATTTCGTCTGACAAAGCCTTACAATGAACTAATTTATTCTGCACTGTCGGCTTACTCAGTTTTTAGGGGTTATTTTAAATAATACTGATATATGCATAGTTACACATGTGAATATATGATGATATTGTTTCACACGGTGCAGATTTGAACATGTGTAATATTGTATTTGCACCATTCCCTTATTTTATGTAAATTCATTTCTTGTGCAAAAGTACTCACTGATGCATTTGCGTTTGCATGGCACGATTTTCATAGGTGTGTAAAATTTGCCATGGTATATAGACAGACAGACAGACAGATTGTTTATTACAGTCTCACCTCATTACAGTAGCATATATATACAGTGTAAAGCGAAATAAAACTGCAACGAGTCACTCAACATAGAGTTACGGGAGACTATTAAAACAGGGCAAATAACATAAAATATACTCTTTAAATTAATTAAAAATATACAGGCTTATGCAAAAGGGCAAAATATGGGTCAAAAACTATATACAGTTACAGAGCCATCTTTAAAAAAAAGAAGTCAAAAAGTCAAAATACATATAAAAGTAGGAGTTAAGATACACATGCATAGCTAAAACGTATAAGTTTTTAAAACACAGACATAGCTAAAACATATAAGTTTTAAAACAAATACGATTTAAGATGCATTATAAAGAAAACATCTTCTATATGTAACTCAACATAGAGTGCGTAAGGGTTCCTTCATGCACTGCTTTAGTTTTAGTTTTGCGAACCAAGAGATTAAGCATTACAGGCAAGTATTCCATCAATCTTTCAATGACTTAACGATGATAGTTTGCCCGCTTTACAGTTTAAGTTAAGCTGGCTAATTGTCAGTAACCCTGTTTGAGTCACATAATATCGGGATTGCGATATATACACAAATAATTAAGTACCCCCTTTTTTGTAGAATTATATTTGGTGCTATTTGAATATTTTGATAAATTTGGTGTATTGATGTATGAAATACTCCAACAATGATTCAAAGCGTCAGAGGAAAGATTTCTTGCATAAAAATGCCTTTGAAAAATAACTTAAAACGCAGAGATTGATTGGTTGTTTCGATCCCCTTTTAATTTATTTTGTTCTCTTTTAAGTAATAGAGAACTCTGACCAAACGCAAGTTTAGAAACTTCCATCTTATTACACTGAATTATGCAATGATGTCATAACAATAATATATTAGCAATGTATCTAATGCATGCTTGGGTTACTGCTATAATTATACACCTGTTATTCATAACTGGTCAGTGACCTATACTTGAATAAACTTGAATTATAGGCATAAAAGCATATATTCCCGTCCAAAGTCAAGGTGACAAATATATATATATTATTTTTGTACATTGATATGATTTAAGAAAACTGCAGATAAAGCGTTAAACGTGAGAAACAATGATTTGTCGTTACCAGCGTCATTCACTTCATAACAAGTTACGTTACCAACATCCAGATTTGAAGTTATCAGCATCCCTGAGCGATTTTTAACTGTCTCATTCTTCAAAACCTGGACCTTGATACGCTATTTCAGTGCATCAAATCTATTGGCACCACTAAAGTGCATATATATGAAAAATAAGATTCATCAAAAACACTTAAACTGTTTAATCATGTAAAATACTCGCGAAGCGATCTTTCCTTCCGCCATCTTGGGATGCTGGTTACCACAGTGATAAGGACTGTCTTCGAATAAACTCACTCGAGTGTAACCTGCGCATGTCGGATTGACACTGATCAAGGACGACTTGTATATACATGATCAACTGCATGTCACACTCGGTCTGGCTACAAACAATATGGCTGATACATTGCATCGAAAGTTTATCAATGAAATTCTTACATCGTATAGTCTCCAACATGTAACCTGTTATTTCTATATCAGAATCAAACTCACATAGGTTTATTGACATATAATATTGTCAATGTAGGGGGGGGGGGGGGTTGTTGCGGGGGGGGGGGGGGGAACTCGCTTGGGTCCGCCAATGGTACATGGATAGGGGAGACCAGGGCAAAGCGCACCCCCGGGGCAAGTGACCACGCGTTTTTTCTTCAAATTTATCATAACCAACGAATGAAAGCTACCGCAATGAAGCGTTAGGACCTACGCTGGAATAATTTGCCCGAGTTGTGGACGCAGAATTTCAAATATTCGAATAAACGCGATTTTACTATAAGGAACGGATATGTCTCAAATTCAAATATTTCATAAAAATACAAAACGGAACATTGAACTCTCGTGCACATGTGTAACATCAATTGGTATCATTAATTCATTGAATAATGAAATTTGTAATTACTTGCTTTAATGACTTTCTGTGATGTTCTTAACAAATGCTACCCCAGATGGGGCAAAACGCGCCGAGGGGAGCGCTTTGCCCCAAGTGTTATAAAAATATATCTTTTTGGTTAACATATTGGTGTAAAAGTTATTATTTTACATTTCTTAGGCAAATAGTGTAAAGGAGAAATATCATTATCATTTCAGCATTCTGCTGTATTTTATAAAAATGAAATATACCATTTTACTTAAAGGGTTTTGTTTTGTTAAAGAATGACGACAAGTAACACTTACCAAAACATATTTTTCTGGGTTTTTTTTAAAACATGAAAATATAATTCATTGTATATTACTGTTCAACCCTAAACGATAAGCAATTTATATCGTTCTGCCAAGTTCGACACAAAATAGATGATACGATTTCTTTAATTCGTCCATATAACCAATTCAATTCTTCTTTGATTCTATTTATTACTGGTTTTGATATTCAATAACCTACATTATTAACACTTTCGTAGATGCAAGAAATGTACACGTACCAACCGTAACGATATTTGGTCATTGAGAATGTTGAACATGTAGGTCCAATGGCATGTTAAGGAATATTTTGAGCATCCTTGCATATATTGCCAACTTCTATGTTAATTCTATCCTTCATATGGGTTCGATAGTTGCCTTGCATTATCAAGATGATAGCTTTTAATTTGTATTGGCTGATTATTGGTGTGTAATATCTATTACATTCTGTGTTGGTTTTCGAATGGGATAAAGCGCCCAGGGGATTGGGCACTTTGCCCCAAACAACAGGGCAAGGCGCCCCCTTAATCAAAATACATTTACGTAAATCCTTATGCCAAAATGGTAGATTAAAAAAGCATGTGCCATGTAACCGTCTATGTGACAAGTATTAGAGATAGTGTGCAAGTTTCATTCTGTATATGTCGGGGTGCCCACTAGACGCACTTAAATGTTACGGGGCGCGCTTTGCCCTGATCTCCCCTAATTTCATCGCACGTGCGACTCACTTCGAACAAGACGAACGCACGTCTATTTACATGGATACTAATTATATAACCTATCGATCAGTTTATATATCACCTCGTAACTGTCATTTTCAATCACTGTGTATAACCGTACATCGGAACTAGCGAGGTGTACGGTGGAGAAATGTTGCTAGCGAGGAGCGTGATCGCAAACAGGATCACTTAAAAAGCAATCATCGACCTTTCATCAACTTTTTACTATGTTATTATCATGTCAATAGCTTTCCGAGACATAACTATTTAATGTCATATCCTGTTCATAGTTACACCACTAGGGAAAGTTATGTCCATTGTTCTGACGAGTCGTTTAAATAAATAACCGAACCTCACCTCGGTTATTTCCATGTATCGAGGTCGGTTATTGTGGCAATGCGAACGACCGCGATGGTTATTTAGAGGTTTTTGTATTTGACCCGACATTTTTCTCACGGGCAGATACCTTACATCCTCGGCTACGCCTCGGACTTGGTATCTTCCCTAGAAAATTAAACATTCGGAATTTACGAATATTGCCTCTCGGCTTCGCCTCGAGTCAATATTCGAAAATTTCGAATGTAAGTTGGTTTTTCTGAATTTATGAAGCAACCTCTAAATAACTACCTCATTCGTACGCATAACCAACATAACCATCCATGAATAATTTTATTGAATTGAAGGTCTTTCAAAGTACATGTTTCGACAATTGTATCCGATTCGGTCGCGATTGTGCTCCATCCTGCATGAGAGGGGCGATGTTGGTAGTCATCTCTCCATCACTGCTTCTCAGATAGGCGGTCACACCTGAAATATGAACAAAATAGAATATAATGTCACCTGTTTCAATAGTTTCGAAAACATTTTATTAGTTAAAGTGTGCGTAGATGCAAAGATTTATTCGGGACAAATATTCAAATTATTTAGTTTTACTTGACCTTTTTTCAATTTTTAAAAAATAAAGATATGTTATCCGATATCGTTTCAAGGAAAGTCATGAACACTTCTTCAAGAGAACTAAAATTTCACCCTTTATATTTTAATTATTGAAAATGAACCTTAATAAATACTATATTTAAGCCGTGAGACGGATAATTCCGTGTATATGACTATCATGGTTCTCAATTTCTTATTTAAGTGACAAATCATGTTAGACGTTAATATTTTGAATAGACATCATTATACTCCGTCTGCCGATTGACAGATATAAATAAAATTGTTTTATTTACATGTCTCCTAATTATTGAAATTTTCGTATTGTTAAGGTTAATAAAAGTCTAAAACGTGAGAATCAATTGACTCGCCAGTCGCTACATTATCCGGTTTTCTATATATAATCAGGTCGGGGATAACCACCGAACGACCTATAATAGCTCGATTTAGCTATAGTAGCTCGATCGAGCTATAGGTCTATAGGTCGATCGAGCTATAACCGCATTTTTTTGACAATGTGCAATTATTACGGGTTTTCCGCAATTGCGGCTCCGCCAATATGGAAACATATTTTATCGATTCATTCTTAGCCCTTCACAGAATTTGGCTAAACCCTAGCGCTTTTTAGTTATTAGACATTAGTTTGCACTACCCAAGTGTCAATGTCACTTCGAATAGAAAATAACAACTCAAAAACAGAAAAATATACCTCGCAAAGTTGACACAACACTCGGCTGATGACTGATCGTTTCGATTGCCTGACTTCTGGTTTGGATGTCTATTTCGTAATCATAATTTTCCCGTGCATATCGCTCGAGCGTCACAATTTTAATAATCTACGGAAATTACACTCGGCTTTCGGGTATATTCGGGTTTGAGAAGGGGCCATCCCTGCATTGATATTATAATTTCAGTTATAAAATGTTTTTGTTTTGTTTGGTGTTTGATTCATTGCAACTCGCTTGCTGGCGTTTTCCATTGGTTCGTCCCTACCATGTTTTGTAACATTTGCTAAGAAAGGATTAACTTCTACTATAACAGTGCAAAACTATATCAGTAGGGACCGCACGGTGAATTTCTATTTCAGAAACCTTTGAATTAATAATTGTGATTAAGTTCTTAACAAAATTAACGAAAAAAAGAACATAATATTCTCATAACTCGACCCAAGTATTGAAAATGTGTACACGTTTGCAAACTCATTACGATCCGTAAAATGGCATCGAGCCTTCTGTACTTCCGGTTTATAAACAGTCATGGTTGCGTTAAAAAGTGGACATCGTCAGTAATATCAAATGTGGAATTTAATCATTTTAAGGGCTCTTAAACTGATTTGCACTTTATAAAAGGTGAAAGACTTAGAAACTATTGGAATACTTTAGTGCAAGCTGGAGTAATTTGCATAATGTTTCTACAATATCCAAATGATATCGGATTGTATTATAATAGTTTAGTCTTCATAGTTTACATGAGTCTATGTAATTTGCATATGTATTTTGGGAGAATTCAATTATAAATCAACAAAGAATTTTTTTTCATGTTTTATGTCCATATTGGCTCCCCTGTTGTGTCGACATTTTAATGATTAAAACTTTTCATAATTCGTTATTATATATAAGCTAAAACTATAATTATAAAATTATAATATCTATGCAGGGATGGCCCCTTCTCAAACCCGAATATACCCGAAAGCCGAGTGTAATTTCCGTAGATTATTAAAATTGTCACGCTCGAGCGATATGCACGGGAAAATTATGATTACGAAATAGACATCCAAACCATTAGTCAGGCAATCGAAACGATCAGTCATCAGCCGAGTGTTGTGTCAACTTTGCGAGGTATATTTTTCTGTTTTTGAGTTGTTATTTTCTATTCGAAGTGACATTGACACTTGGGTAGTGCAAACTAATGTCTAATAACTAAAAAGCGCTAGGGTTTGGCCAAATTCTGTGAAGGGCTAAGAATGAATCGATAAAATATGTTTCCATATTGGCGGAGCCGCAATTGCGGAAAACCCGTAATAATTGTATATTTTCAAAAAAATGCGGTTATAGCTCGATCGACCTATAGACCTATAGCTCGATCGAGCTACTATAGCTAAATCGAGCTATTATAGGTCGTCCGGTGGTTATCCCCGACCTGATAATTTGTAACTATATTACCAGCAATTCACAACAATACTAACCTTTATTGTTGTTTTCTGTGTTGGTAGACGTTGTCAAAAATATCAACACAATGCAAGATCTGCTTCGTCATTCAGTTTCACAAGATCATTAAACCAATGTCAGTATTGAAATCCTACTTCTCACTAACTCCACTTCCATGAGCTCTTGTTCACAATTTCTTCACCTGAATCGAAAAGCCGGTAACAACAGTCCCAAATGAATTTCGTCGAATGACTGTCGCGTGGCCACGTGTTGAGAGACAATCTTGCACGAGAATCGCGTGCGCTGTTTCGTCACGTGAGCGCTAAGTGGTACGTTTCGGCGCACTGTTAGTTTTGTTGTAAACAATAACCGACCTAGGGAAGTTATTTATTAGAAAAAAGGAATAATTTTGTTGTAGATGATTTTTTATCATTCAAAATATGTTACACACGTCAAAGATAAGTATGTCCATGTGGTGTAAGTCGTTTAATCACCCTCACTGCGGTAGTTAATTAAAAAAACTCATCTCGGGCTGCGCCCTCGAAAAGTTTTTTTAAATAACTACCTTGTAAGGGTAATTAACCTTAACTCAGAGATAGCAAATATGTTACTAACAACAGCATTACTCGCAACTGTCATTGATACTGTCCCTTGGATGCAGAATGACAAGCACATACATTTTACTAAGTATGTGTGCTCAATTTACCACATGATGTTGATTATTTGAAAGTTATGAAGTAAAATATTACCTTACTTTTGATTTCGGCTCCTCGCTAGCAACATTTCTTCGCCGTACACCTCGCTAGTTCCGGTGTACGGTTATACACAGTGTGAATGCTAAGTTTCAAAAATTACGTTTGACTGATTGACATGCGTCATTGTCCTATCACAATCTCGTTTTAAATCTGGCTACAGTCACTATACAACATCGATAGGCTTTAAAATGATACTCTCTCGCAAAAGCCGATACTTCTCGATCAAACGACAGTATTATTAAAGTAAATATTGTAAAGTGAGCCAAAAAATTTGACGGAGTGGCGTGATATAGCATGTAGCCTACCATTCATTTGTGCAATTCACTACATCAAAGATAGTAGTATCATCTGCAACAACACTTCTTTGCAGCTTAAAGAAAACTATTTTTGTTATACACATATGCCTACCTGACAGATTTCTTAACTTTAAAGATTTTTTAAAGACTTGATGCATTTTTAGATTATGCAATTTTTCATCACATCTTTAAAGAAATGTCTTAAACAACCTCAACTCAGCAAGGAAATATATTCAAAAGCGATACAATCACCCAAGATAAGAATGCATTGTTTTAAAGTGACACAGAATATCTTTCTTACAATTTTATTGGGTTTTGATATGCTGATTGAAGTTCATATCTCATCAATGGACTTGCAAATATATCAATTTATGCATAATATCTCTAAAATGCTTGATTTTATGGGAAAATCAAGAAAACATCTCAAAGATTTTAATATTCGAAATCATGCATCCAATTAATCTATCTAGTAATAACAATACCTAACACTATCGAATCGAATATATCTTCCTGTCAGCTTATGACAAGGATTCAAAATTACGTTTGGCGAATTTGCGCGCGCCACTCGAGCTACATTGTCCGGTTTTCGATCAAAATCCCGACTTTGAATGGCCGTATTTTGCTCTAATGTACTGATTGACCTTTAACTTGTTATTTTCAGTAACAGTTAGTGGTTCCTGATGTAATAACATCGATTTCAAAATTTGACATTTGTGATCCTATCAACATATCTCTTTAAACAACCTCTCCTAAGCAAGGAAATATATTCAAAAGCGATACAATCTGAATCGAGGAAAATCATGTGATTTACAATTTTTTTATGTTTCTGAAACAGGGAATTGAGAGTAATCAAATATAATGTTAAAACAAACAATAATCAAGTCAAAATACGATGCAGATAAAATATATATTCTAAATTTCCTATGGTTTCTGAAATCATATCTAAAAACAGAAAATCTATCTATCTTTTATTGTTGTCATACTCAATATATTAGTATGAAAATGAATAATTACAAAAAATAGTCCGTTTTCATTGATCAAAATAGGCTAATTCCAAAAGTCATTGAAAACAAATTGAAACTACAACCGTTCAAAAGCGCATGGATTTAACTCAAATACACACGGAATGCACGTGCACTTCACGAACTACTTGCACAAAACCCCGCGCTGGCATAACCGAAGGGAAGATTTGCTGACGGACGTTTCTGTTTGCGTTGTTAAGGTACGATGCGTTTTTGTAATATTATAAAATGGAGTGTAATTGTGGAAAGCATGAAGCTATTGTGACATTGAAGCCTTAAGTTCTCAGATATCATGAATCAAGAAAGGTGCAGTTATCTCTGGATATCTCATTATTGATTTCTTGTGATTTTCCAGGCCAAATACATTACTCAAAATAATTAAAGGAACACATCTATCGTTTGCAAATGTCAGTTCAAAGGGAACTTATTTGTTTAAAGTTTTCTTCATTCTCCTTTGCTAACCTGACCTGGCTACTGATCTAAAAACTTTCAAGATTGTTTTTAGCATTTTGTTTAAAGAGACGCTGTGCAACCTGTTCAAAATTTATATTTCATAAGATATTGGTCAAATAACTTGAAAACATAAATATTAGGCCAAAACAGCAACAATACATAGTTTCTCAATGAAACTACAGCTAAGTTATCATTGCATAAGAAGGCGTCTGCTTGTCACCGTCAAGCGACAAACCAAAAGGAGGCTGAGAGCCCACGGGAAGGGGATAGCGGATATGACGTGGCAGAAGGGGCATGCATTCGTCTGCTTACATGGAAAATGATAGGCGAAATCCGTAATTCTGCGGTTTCTAAGCGATAAACAGTATGTCATACCATTGTGTTACTGTAAACTGTCCTAGAATATCTCCTGATGAAGTCTCCGTAGACAAGTTTCCATCACATTGGTCGTTCCACGCCAAATTGACCCGTTTTGTTAGATCAAAGAGAGCAATGTGACAACCTCATAAAATTCACGTGTTCCAATCACTACATCGATTTGTTCGAACAGTTTAGCAGGCAGAGAAAAATATTTTTCTGATAAGTAAAATATAAAAAAAAGTTTACAATGAGGTTTGTGTACAAATGTTGATAAACAATGACATTGGTCTGCAGGTGTAATATACTTTCTTTATATCAGATATTCACTCATTACACAATTACTTTCACACAAATATTTTACTGTCTGCCATATTTCCTGTCTGTTTACTAATTAAAAGCTATTAAATGATGGCTATAGATGGTTTGTTATATAATGCGCAATTATCAACACATTACAAACGATGTATTTTTACACTAATGGCTTTGACTTGACTTGAAATCAGTTTTGTTCGGAAATCAAAGTTCTTCCCAATATGTTAACAAAGAACTAACTTCAGTTCACTCATTTATTAATTTAAGTGGCAGATGATTTTCAATGACACATAATGGCTGAATGTGTGGTGTGCACCAGTTATACGATTTATACATTGTACATTCATCATGACTGTTATGTTTTGTTGTATCCCGGAGCGGTATTAACACAAGCCAAACGGCTTGTGTACCACTTCGGTTCCTTTTTTGGAAAAAAATAAGTTTAAATCATTATCAACACCTGGCTATTTTATGACTTAGATATTAGGAATTAGGTAACATCAAAAAGCAATTGTATACCCTAACATACTTTTTTCTATATATATATATATATGCATGCCTTTCATTGAGAATTGTAACTTAAGATGTTCTTTTGTAAATTGGTGCAATTAAAGATATATTTCATATTATGAATTATCCATCACTAAAAGTATTTTAACCTGATGCGAAATGAAGTTAAAGTTTAAGGCATTTCTTTAAAATTGGTTTCAATGGAAGTCCTTGTATAACAATTAGTTAAAATGAAAATAAAACCGTAACAGAAATGCATGTTGAAGTCGTTCAATCTCTCTCCATTTCCAACGCGTGTAGACTCTTCTCCTGCTTCTATGTCACTTGAACTTCTTTTGGCTCATAAACGTAAGGCAAAGCAACGCCCCTGTCATTTTAAAGTAACGATTTTGATCAGAATGATAAACATTTCATAGAAAGTGATACGTCACTCTCTGAATTTGATGAGTCCATTCTGATGTGCTACTTAAGAAACAATTTCCAATAACAACAAACAACTGTGCACGCAGATGCAACAGTGTACATATGAGCATTGTTTATGGCGAAAAAACATCCGGGTTCTCACGTTCAGTATTATGAGGCAAGACAAGCTGCATGCTGTAGGATTATGCGCACATAATCATTTATTGTCTTACATATTCATAAAAATAGAAATTGCAAGATGATTAACTTAACAACCGAATTGTTGAAAGTTTGAGATGTTTGGGGTATGTTTAGTATGTTAAATCGACGGTTAAACTTTGGGCTTTTACTATTAGCTTGTGTTGTTTCACATAACGAGGGCATACATCGAGGGAATCTCGTCCCTTCTAACACGTCACGAGGTAGTCACGCTTCGGCGCGTTTTATTCTGTTCGCCGGCCTAATTAGGCGGTGTATTTATAAATTCGCAATTAAGCCGTTACTGGGCCGATTTCAGAAATTGAGTTGAGTCAATGTCAAATGGCTGTCCCCTTTTCATGAATCCCGAAAGATGCCACACAGCATGTCGGTCCATCTTTAAGCTCACACAATCAAAAGCATATTCACGCGTTACTGAATAACTACTTAATCTGTGACCATTATAATCCGATAAATCATCTTCTCATATTGTAGCAGGCTAACATTTAAAGATGACTTGCTTATAACTATTTAAAAGAAACTTTGTCAGGTACATTTATTTCATAATAGTAGTGTCACACGCAGTCACGGTTATATGTTATCCTCGAATTCTGAATTAATTCGAACCGTTGTAAATGATCTTGATAAATGTTGCAAATTAAACTTTAAAAATAGTCACATAATAATTGAAGGGGCTATATCTTCTTTTCAAACAGAACAACCATGCAGATGGTACCGGTAGTTCTAGCTCTGTTTCTCACAGTCGCAGAATCTGCGAAGATCGTCAACACGACCCTAGGGTTGATGAAGGGTACCCGCCAGACCGTTCTTGACAAGAAGCTGGATGTCTATTTTGGTGTTCCCTATGCTAAACCCCCTGTGGGTGACCTTCGCTTCAAGCACCCCGTCCCTGCAGAGCCTTGGGGGGAGGAAATCAAAGACGCCTCCACGAAGAAGCCAATCTGTCAACAGGTCCCAACTAGGACACCATTCCAACACCTACGTAATGACGTCACTGCCCTCGGCGAGGACTGCCTCCATCTCAGCATCTGGGTTCCGGTTACTAACGGAAGGCGGAAATTGGCCACCATGGTATATATCTATGGCGGATACTTCACTTCCGGTTCCGTCAATCGGCCAATTTACGATGGACGCTACCTTGCAGCTGAAAACACTGTCATCGTGATTTCCATCAACTACAGAGTTGGTGCGCTAGGGTTTCTTTATATGGGAAATAACGACTTTCCTGGAAACCAAGGAATGATGGACCAGGTTCTTGGATTGAAATGGGTCTATGATAACATCGAGTCATTAGGTGGTCATACTAAAAGGATAACTCTTTTTGGTGAAAGTGCTGGGGCATCTTGTGTGGGTTTTCATCTGCTCTCACCCTTGTCCAGGAGTCTCTTCACGCGTGCAATTCTACAAAGTGGATCACCAAGCGCTTTGTGGGCATATAAAGATTCAAACTTGAGTAAAAGTCTCGCCACTGCCTTTTCATCACTGGCAGGCTGTCCACCAGATTCAGTGAACTCATCTTCGTGTATTCAACAGCTCCCAGTTTCGAAGATCTTACAAGTTCAAAATGCCCTCAATTCTGACATGACATTCAGCCCAGTCATTGATGGATACTTTTTACCGGACGAACCGGCAAATCTCTTCAAGAATGTTGAAAATGCGACCATCTTGCTTGGGGTCCAGAAAGACGAGGGTTCTATGTTCCTAACTGATGCCTTACCAACCATCTTCCCTCGTTCAGATCCCCTCAACATTACAAGACAACAATTCCTCTCAAGTGTTGCAGCTCTCATACATCTCTTGGGTGCTCCAGATACTCTAGGAGATGCCATTGTCGCCCAGTACAATACCACAGAGTCCTATGTGGATATTACCGATGATATACTTGGGGACTGTCTGTTCAAGTGTCCTGTCATAAAGTTTGCAGATGAACTGTCCACATCCAACAGAGTGTTCGTGTACTCCTTCAACCACCTCCTTGCTTCAGTAGCTCTTTCTAAGTGGATGGGAGTTCCGCACTCCTACAGTCTGGAACACGTGTTTGGGCACGCCCTCGGAGGTCAACTTGAGGTCAAACAGGGAGATATTGATCTCACCCGTAAAGTGATGCAATATTGGACCAATTTTGCAAAATCCGGGTAAGACAATTTCTTTTGAAATTTTGTTCATCACAGATTCCCCTGTAACAAATTGAAGGTACTGCCAAGGAATATGTACGAGCCTCATTGCCGGAAACGATTTGTATTGTGTAACTGATGCTCACGACTCTAAAGTCACTAAAGTCTGTTTCAATTTGGATGGTCAATACACAAATCATATGTTAAAAGAGTAACGGTGATGAATCCTTTAATATCTGTGTTGAACTCCATAATGTTTCTTAAACTGTCGGAGTAATCTATTTTATATGCCATTTCACATTTTGCCATCTCACTTTTTTATGCGTTTACATGTCCGAGTAAATCAATACAGGGATTGGGAAAGACGTTATTGACAATGGGCCACTTTGAAGGTTTACAGTAATTTTCTGAAATTGATTTTCTTGATGTCAATAGTTAAGGTCATACTTCGTGCAATGTGGACATTGACCCATGGTCCCTGCCTTTCCCTATCAATGCTATATTTTCAGTCGCCCAAGCCTCCCAGAGCGTCCGACAAGACGATGGTGGCCGTACGGGACGAACAAATGGTATCTCACCCTCGACTCGAGACTCAGAATGGCAAGAGGACTCCGTGTAAAGCAGTGTTTGTTCTGGGACCAAGTCTTCTACCCTGGCACTTAATTCAGGTATGGTTCAGCATCTTCGGTCAACCAGAGCTGAATACTCTACATAAGACCTTGGGCCTTTCACCATGGTTATCTAATAGATATGCACACGCCTTTCGATGTGTATCGCTCAATACATCCCCTGCTTGAATCGTGGGGCGTAGCGAGGCGGAGCCGTGGAGAAACACGATTCAAACAGGTGTATTGAGTGATGCACCAGGGACAGAGTGGGTATATCTGACTTCAGCCCCACTCAAGTCGAGTTATATTTGACGAAAAAGAGCTTTCCATACATTTCTTGACCTAACTAGATCAATAGAATTTCTACAAAACTCTTCTTATTGCGGTTTAAAGACAATAACTTAAATTAACTTCCTTACATTAAACCTCAATAATAACTAGAACCTTTTCATACGCTTTCTACAAGAAATAGAGCCATTGGCTCTGTAGCTCATCAGGCTTCATATTCAATTTTGCTGTAGAGTGTGGCTAATGCGGTTCCCCCTTTGTAGGGGTTATAGGGTCACCAATCCTAAAAAAATAGAGCCATTGGCTCTGTAGCTCATCAGGCATCATATCAAGTTTACTTTTTACAGGCCAGATGAGCTAAAAATGAAACTGATGTTACCTATTGCAAGAAAACCTATAAACAAATTACAAAACAAATGTAACAATTTCGGAATAAATTTCCTTACCCAAATGATTTATTATTATTCAACACTATCTAGATCGCAAATATTAGACAGTGAAAGAAGTCCACACTAAAATATCCAAGGAGAAATAAATTTCCCATAGACTGTCATCTAATGGAGATAAATAGGTTTTTAAGGTTGTGACCCCTGTGACCCTATTTGGGGTCACAGGGTCACCTAAGTTACAAATTAGAATCCCCATTGTCCAAGGAGTCTGCACATATCATTTTTAACTCTCTACTCCTTTTGAAACTGGAGAAGAAGATGAGAATAGGTTTTTAAGGTTGTGACCCCTGTTACCCTATTTGGGGTCACAGGGTCACCAAAGTTACAAATTAAGGATCCCAATTGTCCAAGGAGTCTGCACATATCATTTTTAACTCTCTACTCCTTTTGGAACTGGAGAAGAAGATGAGAATAGGTTTTTAATGTTGTGACCCCTGTGACCCTATTTGGGGTCACAGGGTCACCAAAGTTACAAAGTACCTGTACACAAAATTTCAGCTCTCTAATGTGTATGGTTCACGAGGAGAAGTCGAAAGTGTCAAAAGTTTACGGACGGACGGACGACGGACGGACGCCGGACGACGGGCCATGCCATAAGCCCATCTGGACTTTCAGTCCTGATGAGCTAAAAAGGTATATATAGGCAATAAGTTTCAGATTTCTAGGCCTTATACTTCTGGAGAAGATGAAAATAGGTTTTACGGGTGTGGCCATAGGGCCCCCAGAGCTATATTTGACAATCCTCACTAGTCAAGGAACCTGTAGACAAGGTTTCAACTTTCTGGGCCTAGCTGTTGCTTCTGGAGAAGATGAAAATAAGTTTGTCCCTTGTGGCCCTTCTTAGCCTTCAAAAGTCTGTACACAAAGCTTCAGCTTTCTAGGCCTTATGGTTCTGGAGAAGATGATGAAAATAGGTTTAAGGATGGCATGTTCCCGGTCTGCCTACATCCCATTCTGCCTACACTCCTAAAACAACATGTTACGGTCTGGTGACCGGCTTTTCATGGATGAATAGTCATCAGCATACCTCTGAATTAATAATGGAACCTTCCATCCCTTGTCCCAATCTGCCTACAGTCAACCATTTTAAATAAAACAACAATATTGCATAGATACAACACTAGTTATTTATAAGACTGTTTCACATTGAAACATTTCAATACAACAATATTTCAGTTTTCATTTTCATTTAGAAACATTTCAATTTCTATTTTACAGCTTTGTACAATTCACAGTTCACATACTGTTTCACAGCTTCGTACAATGACAGAGTTACTGGAGTTTGACAGGGGCTACAGGGCCACCAAAGCTACAATTTATAATTCTCACTAGCCAAGAAGTCTGTACACAAAGTTTCAGCTTTCTAGGCCTTATGGTTCTTGAGAAGAAGTCGAAATTCCACAAAGTTTACGGACGGAACGATGGACGCAGACACCATACCATGCCATAAGCCCATCAGGCCCTACAGGCCAGATGAGCTAAAAATTCTAAAATTGAAAAACAAAATATGAGATGCACACCCTTAGGATGCCTATAAGCCATGTGTGCAATTTCAATTAAATATGTTGAACGGTTTTTGAGGAGAAATGCATAAACAACACCGATCACACTACTATGAGCTTTCACTTGCATACAAATTCACCTAAGTTCAACATGTTAAACAAGTGAAGAAGCGAGCAAAGCTCACATACCCCCGCTCTCCACTTTGTTCAAAGAATTTCAAATAGTAAAACTGATTAATATTGGTTAAAGTACGATCGTTGAGTATACAGTAAGTCATTGTGTAAGTCTTCTTTCAACTGAAACCCAAATACCGAATTCATTAATAGGTTTTACAATTAAAAGGGTACATCTAGAGATAATGGTTGATCTTTGTTTCAAATTTGAGGTAGTTATCATGAATATTCTACGAGATGCACAGAGGACAAAACTATTTTTGTTATGTTTTCCAAAGAAACCACAGAGAAGAAAATCCATATATAAGTGTATGAAGTTTGGTGAAGCTAGCATAAATAGTTTGGGAGATATGATCCGACAAAAGACTTTGTCATAGAGTCACTGTTTTAGTCATGTTTCCATGGAAACCGCCAAAAATTAAAAAAATGTGATGGTCTTATCCTCAAATGGCACATCTAGGGATCATGGTTGATAAGTGTATGAAGTTTGATGAAGCTAGCATGAATAGTTTGGGAGATATGCTCCGGACAAAAGACTTGGTCATAGAGTCACTGTTTTAGTCATGTTTCCATGGAACCCGCAAAAAATAAAAATAATTTGTTGGTCTAACCCTCAAAAGGCACATCTAGGGATCATGGTTGATAAGTGTATGAAGTTTGGTGAAGCTAGCATGAATAGTTTGGGAGATATGCTCTGCACAAAACGACTTCCTCAAAGAGTCACTTTTTAGTCATGTTTCCATGGAAACCGCAAAAATGAAAATTCAGAAATAGTTCTAACCCTCAAAAGGCACAACTAGGGATCATAGTTGACATGTGTATGAAGTTTGATGAGGCTAGCATGAATAGTTTTGGAGATATGCTCCGCACAAAACGACTTCCTCAAAGAGTCATGTTTCCATGGAAACCGCAAAAATGAAAATTCAGAAATAGTTCTAACCCTCAAAAGGCACAATTTGGGATCATGGTTGACATGTGTATGAAGTTTGATGAGGCTAGCATGCATAGTTTTGGAGATATGCTCCGCACAAAACGACTTCCTCAAAGAGTCACTTTTTAGTCACGTTTCCATGGAAACCACAAAAATGAAAATTCAGAAACAGTTCTAACCCTCAAAAGGCACAACTAGGGATCATGGTTGACATGTGTATGAAGTTTGATGAAGCTAGCATGCATAGTTTTGGAGATATGCTCCGCACAAAACGACTTCCTCAAAGAGTCACTTTTTAGTCACGTTTCCATGGAAACCGCAAAAATGAAAATTCAGAAATAGTTCTAACCCTCAAAAGGCACAACTAGGGATCATGGTTGACATGTGTATGAAGTTTGATGAGGCTAGCATGCATAGTTTTGGAGATATGCTCCGCACAAAGTTTTGGGACGGACGGACAGACGGACAGACGGACAGACGGACGGACGGAAAGAATGAACGCTATATACCCCCGCTTACGCTGTAAGGCAGGGGTATAACAAGAGTCATCAGAAGATGACATATCCCACCGGTTCCACATGATCGCAAGATGTAAACCTTTGGAAGAAAATTTTAAATTTGTCAAGCAAGGTTCATAATAGTATAAGCTAATATATATGAAACAAAACCTTTCATGAACAGAGTCCAAATATGAGCCGTTTGCATGGAAATAATAAAAAATAAAATTTTCAGAAATGTGAAAATATCAAAAGGCACCACTTCAGTAGGTGGGCCATACACATGCAAAGTTTCAGAAAGATATGTGGACCGGTTTTTTAGTTCTGCTCCGGAAACGAAACCTTTCATGAACTGAGTCCAAATAAGAGCTGTTTGCATGGAAATAATAAAAAATAAAATTTTCAGAAATGTGAAAATATCAAAAGGCACCACTTCAGTAGGTGGGCCATACACATGAAAAGTTTCAGAAAGATATGTGGACCGGTTTTTGAATTCTGCTCCGGAAACGAAATGATTACGGACGGACGGACGGACATACAGACGGTGGGATAAAAATAGAGCCATTGGCTCTGTAGCTCATCAGGCTTCATATTTAATTTTGCTGTGGCCAATGTGGTTTCCCCATTTGTAGGGGCCACAAAGTCTCAAATTCTAGACTTAAGTATATATGTGATGTGATTTCAGATACTTGTAATCAATACAGATATGGAAATATTTCATATCAGGATATTGGGATCATATTTTAACTGTAAACTTATTTTGCAATGTAAGCTCATTGTGATCTTCATGTGAAGACTATTTTACCATACTTGTGTAGACACTTGACATTGATTGAAGCTGCCTTAAAATATCATCTTTCAACAGTAAACCTCTCCTTGTCAGAAATTTTCTAGGGAAGCACACATAAAATATCTCTTAAAATTGATACTTGTGACTTTCTGTTGTTAGTTTTAACTCTTTGGTCTTTGATTATGCTATTTTAAGTGTAATATTTTCCTATTTTTTCTTTACTTTGCAGTCTTTTACCCCTTAAGAAGCCATACCATGGCCAGGATTATCTGTTTTTGACAGAACAAAGTTGAAATTAGGTTTTTAGGGTGTGGTCCCTGTGGCCCTTATTTGGGACCAAAGGGCCACCAAAGCTACAATTTTTAATCCTCACTAGTCAAGGAGTCTGTACACAAAGTTTAAGCTTTCTGGGCCTTATGGTTCTGGAGAAGAAGATGAAAGTAGGTTTTTAGGGTGTGGCCCCTGTGGCCCTTATTAGGGGCCACATGGCCACCAAAGCTACAATTTTTAATCCTCACTAGTCAAGGAGTCTGTACACCAAGTTTAAGCTTTCTAGGCTTTATAGTTCTGGAGAAGAAGTCGAAATTCCACAAAGTTTACGGACGGACGGATGGACGGACGGACGGACGCCGGACACCATGCCATGCCATAAGCCCATCGGGCCTTACAGGCCAGATGAGCTAAAAATGTGACAAAAAAAATCTAAAATTATAAAACAAAATATGAGATGTAAACACTTTTAGGATGCCTATCAGTCATGTGTGCAATTTCAATTAAATCTGTTGAACGGTTTTTGAGGAGAAGTGCATAAAGATACCCTGTATAGAGTGGTTACGTACGTAAAACCGAGGGCATAAAAACATTGACCAATTGTGATTTAACATTTTCGTCTCATTATCTTGTTCCTATACGATACTTACAATATATATTTGTGATTTCAGATAATGAGGACACTTTTCCAGTGATAACAAGAACTGATCAGGAAACCATGTAAAGACACGGACACTTGTGGTATTTGCGGATTCAAATGTTTGTTGAAATATGTTGCAATTTTGAACCCCTGTTGAATTATCTGAAATGGTGGCTGAATAAATGTGGACTCGAGTTACTGGCAAGGACGCTTGGGTGCCATCAGATTTTGTTACTAAATCAAAAAGATAAAAATAGAGCCATTGGCTCTGTAGCTGATCAGGTTTTACATTTGATTTTGCTTTAGGGTGTTGCCAATGTGGTTCCCCCAAGAAGGGGCCACGGGGTCACAAAATCTACAATTATTAATCCCGACTAGTCAAGGAGTCTGTACACAAAGTTTCCGCTTTCTAGGACTTATGCTTCTGGAGAAGAAGATGAAAAATAGTTTTGAGGGCATGGCCCCTGGGGCCACAGGGCCACCAAAGCTACAATTCATAATCCTTCCTAGTCTTATAGGCAAGATGAGCTCAAAATTTGAAGCTGACGGGCTGGAAAAAGGTGTTGGGTGCTATAGTGTTTCAAAAGAAACGCGATTTCTCTTGCTTTTCTATCGAGTGAGCAAATGATAGAAATAAAAGACAAGCAAACTAATACAAAAACAGCAGATTTTAAAAAGACTCTTATTGGGCTGGCCTCTATCCGTCAACCTGTCCAGCTTGGAAAACCCTCCCAGGAGCATGTAAGCTCCAGCTGAAAAAGCTTTGAGGGTCTCCAAGCACACAAACCACCACACCATGATAAGGTAATGAGTCAACTGGTGGGGTTTGCTATGCACCATAGCATGTTATACCATAGACATTATTAACAATATAAGATTAACAAATAGAAAACTTTCAAAGAGTGTTATAATTGAAATTAGGAAAAACTGTACAAAGATATTTCTGTTACAAGTTTTATTTTCAAATCAACATATTCACAACTGAAGAATGAAAGCAAGTTTATGGATACACAACTTCTTGATTCTAAATAATGAAGTTGTATATCCATATACTTATCATCATTCTTCATCAAGTCAACTGCTAGAATTCCCATCAAAAAAGATCGTCACAACTTTTTAAAAAACATTGATTGTATGAAAACAAAAAACTTAATTATGGTTAAACATAGAGAACAAGATATTACTCCAACAATCAAACTGATAAGTTTCAGTACCTTTTCATGTACAGGTAGATACACATGGAACTGTTAAGACTGTTTTCAATTTTCTATATAATTTTTTTATTTTAACAAGAGTTGAATCCTATCGATAAACAATACCATAATAATATGTCGGTTTCAATCAATTATTTATCAAAAATTCAAACACACACATATAAAAATAACAAAACAAATATTTCAAAGAAACTCTTCTGATCCTTGCATTATTCTAAAGACTATCATTCAACCATTTGAAAAAGTATAAAAAGCTTAAATTCAACATGTTGGCATGAAATAAAATCTTTCCTTGAGCCTGTTCCATCAACTGCTCAAAATCCAAATTATGCAAAATGATGTTGGAATATTTTATAAGTTCATGTTTTCTTCAATATGAACATAGCAACATTTCATATTGCATTATGTGATTATAAGTGAACCACATGTTGTTGAATACATCATTAAAAAATAAATTTGATACCGTATAATGATAGACAATAAATATAATCACAACAAATTACATTTTATGTTGAAAATAACCCTTAATTAATGTCTGAAGGGCAGTAGCACATGTGAAACAAATTTCATTACCTTGAATTTACCCCAATTAATTAGTAAAAAAATTAGTCAGATGCACATGTATAACATTCAGACTATCAAATAAAATTATATCTAAACTCTATGAGTCAAAAAAAAAATTCACAGAAAAAACTACTGGTGCCCATTCTTGTGTGAACAATTTTAATCAATCGGGCAGGAAACTGGATTCCAGAAGACAAACCAAAGCAATGTAGGTTTGTTTAAGAAATGCTAAATTTTATTTACATTACATTTACATTTTCTTCTTATATTTTTCGATCACTTTATATACTTTAACTTTTATTCCTTCCCTTTCAACTATCTCTGTGACTCATCAGGTCTATCTAATAGTAATTATCTCAAATTTGTGTTATATTAAACATTGTGAGAAAAGGGTTAGTCTATATCGCTATTACAGACTGATTAACTATATCATCGAGGCAGTAGCATGTCTTTCGGAAATTATAATTCTTTAATTTTCTCTGTATACCATTATTGTCTTCAAATGGTCAAACATCTCAATCCTAGTAAAAGAATAAATAATCAAGTAATGAGGAAAAAATGTCGGTTGCCTATTTAGTGTGGACACCTTTAATCATTTGCATTAGGGAAATAACTCCATGTCCTAAAGCATGTTCATTTACAGACTCATTTTCATAATTGTCAAATTTGTAACATTTCTTCTAATTTTCCCTAAACAATTATGCTATCTTTCAGCACTATAAACACCTTCTCTCCAAAGATTCTTACTTAGATATATAAGCAAAGACTTCCCTACACCATTTAAAATTAAAGAGACATAGAGTATGTTGATAGGACCACATATGTCAAATTTTGAAATCGATGTTATTACATCGGGAACCACTAATTGTTACTGAAAATAACAAGTTAAAGGTCAATCAGTACATTAGAGCGAAAATACGGCCAATCAAAGTCGGGATTTTGATCGAAAACCGGACAATATGACTCGAGTGGCGCGCGCACATTCGCCAAACGTAATTTTGAAACCTTATCATAAGCTGACAGGAAGATAAATTCGTTTCGATAGTGTTTATTAGGTATTGTAACTAATAGGTAGATGCAATTGGATGCATTATTTCGAATATCAAACGTATTTAAGATGTTTTCTTGTTTTTCCATAAAACAAGCATTTTAGAGATATTATGCATAAATGGATATATTTGCAAGTCCAGTGATGAGATATAAACTTCAATCAGCATATTAGATAGTTTGTAGCTTATCAAGACCAAATAAAATTTTAAGAAAGATACTCTGTGTCACTTTAAGGGGTACAGCAGTTCTCAACAAGAAGTCACAAATTTGACAAAACCCTATGCCAAACACCAAACACACTTCAATACATACATACATAATCCTTCCCTCAACACAATATTGCTGTCTAGACACAAATATACTTATGAGTCTGATTTAAGATCTGACAAGGTGAAAGGGTTGATACATTCATTTGAAACAATAACAAAAAATAAATTGTAGAAGTCAGCACACCATATATTCCCCTGCTTCAGTCATCAAAGAAACTTTGAATTATCAAAACTCACATTTATGGAGATTGATATTCATTGAGCAAGAGCTGTTCAATCACTTGGATAAAAAAAATACATGATTCTATAGGCAGTCTTTTTTACTTATTTCCACTGAAAATTAGTGAAATTTCCACATAAACTTGTCTTTCATGATGCAATGGAATTTAAATTCAAATAAATCTGACAAAGTGTTTCACACATAAATAATGAGACAATACCAATAATACTACATCTTCTAATAATTTCAAATCTTTGAATCCAGTTCGGGGGCAGGATAGTGCAGTAGTTACCGCGTTCGGCTTTGGATCAGAAGGTCCGTGGTTCAAATCCCGCCAGGGGCTCGGCAACTTTGTCTGCAGTACAGAACTGTTCTACACGCAGTCAGGTTTAGGTGCAATGCTACGCTGAGTTTCAGTGCAGTACCCCCAATGGTTCGCTAGATCCAGCCGATGCTTGCAGGTTTCACCGCAATACATAGCCACAATAGTGTTGCAGGTTTTCTCCCTGCAATAATACTAGCAGCCGTGATATAAGTGAAATACTCTTTAAAGTGGTGATGAACCCCAAATCACCTCACCTTGAATCCAGTTTAAGACTATTCAATGTAGATACAATGTATATCCCTGAAGGAATTGTACTTTCAAGAGATCTGCAATCTACCCTTATTCAGGTCCCCATTTGACACTGTAAACTGAATGCAATGTGGATGAAGTGCCTTGCCCTAGAGCAAAACACATTAAGCCCAGGTCACAAATTGTTGGTGTCTCCACCGGGATTTGAACCTGGGCCTTTGACATGATAGGCCAACATGCTTAACCACTACACCACAGTGCTCCATTCATACAGTGAAATTTTTAATTTCAACCACTGATTTGACCCAGTAATTATTCAAGGCAACAATTTTTAATAAAAGTACCGAGGGTACAGAAGCTCACCTTAAAATGAATGATGTGGTAATATAGTTTAATTGTGTAACCATATTTTATATGATAATTGATTATGGCTGCCATCATGATTTTTATATCTTTTAAAATGCTAGTCTTCTGTTGGAAAACATTAGAGCACGAACAAACATTAATACAAGAATGTTAATAAATCATGATTTGTTAACAAGCAGTAGGTTTTTGTATAACTTTTTTGTATATCTATGGCTGAATTGGTGACCATCTATTATTTTTTAATCTTCAAAATGTTACTTATATGTGGGCATCCATATTAATTTCATTATCTTGATTGGTTTAGCAGTATTCATTTAAAGGTCAATCAATAATAACAGGTTTTGTGACTCTTGAAGTCAAGAAATAGTCCCGAAAATCTCAAGAATTCTTTCTTAAAAGTACTTGTACAGTACTCAGACTAAAGTTTTCAAACACAATCACAAAAGTCAACAAACTGGTTAATCCAATGTTAGATTAGTCACACTCTCAACTTCCAAAGAACTAAAAAAAGATGCACATAAACATTTGGAATATATCCCTCTGACACAAATCACAAATTCAGCTAGTGATAAGTCCAATTGCCAAAGTAAACTGTCAAGGTCAATGTCTCATGTGATTCTAAATGAAGATTTCTGAATATCTTTAATCTTGACATATGTTAGTGCAATCTGATTGGTCAGAATAGGCTAGCCACATGGGGGTTTATGCTAATTACTAGATATGATGACCTGTGATGACCTCTTGCACCTGCATGTAGCTTATGTAACTTATCCTCTTATGTAAGTTACACATGTACTGTTATTCCATAATGTGAGTGTCTTCCCCTTAATTCAGTATGCAATACAGATATTAAGAGGGGAGTTGCAGGAGAGGGGCTGGAGAATAGGAGGGGAAAGGAGGGATAGAAGAGAGGTTTGCAATGGAAGGACAGGAGAGGAAAGGGGAGGAGGGGAAGGGGGGATAGAAGGGGTGGGGGGTAGAAGAAAGGTTTGCAATGGAAGGACAGGAGAGGAAAGGGGAGGAGGGGAAGGGAGGATAGAAGGGGTGGGGGTAGAAGAGAGGTTTGCTATAGAAATAATCTGGAGGTCAACTCAGTAATATGTTTATTGAAGTATTTTAATATTAATTGCATGGAAACAACAGTTAGTGTTGAGAGTGAACAAATTTAATCATTTTAAATGCTTTTGAAAAGGATTTGTTTGAATTGAATGATCATTATAATTATCTAGATAATCATCGTTCAGATCGTAATCAGATCCCTCACTGGCTATGTTATTTGGCCTTTTATGAAGTGTCAGGAATTATGTAAACCACTGATATCATTATATGTTTTATTTAAAAGGATTTATTAAAACACTCATGGTTCAGGCTGTTCGCAGATAAAGATGATTCATAAAAATTGTCATAAGCTGACAGGAAGATATATTCGATTCGATAGTGTTTATTAGGTATTGTAACTAATAGGTAGATTAGTTGGATGCATAATTTTCGAATATTAAAAGTATTTGAGATGTTTTCTTGATTTTTCCATAAAATCAAGCATTTAAGAGATATTATGCATAAATGGATATATTTGCAAGTCCATTGATGAGATATGAACTTCAATCAGCATATTAGATAATTTTTATTATTTTGTAGCTTATCGAAACCAAATAAAATTTTAAGAAAGATACTCTGTGTCACTTTAAGGAGAGTGTAGCAATTTGTGGATTTGGCTTTGTGTATTTGGAGAAGAATAGTGTGCTGAGCATGTAAACCTGAACTCTGGCTAAGCCCTTATGTGTGGTATTTAAAAACTTGACGGGAGAGAACATGCATTGTTGTGAAAAATATATTTAATTTCACAAAACATAGTTAGCTTATGTCCTAAATTGATTTTGTGTCAAGAAGAACTTCTGTTAGATATAGAAATGGTACAAATATGAGTAAACACAGGAAATGGAACCTGATACAAAATAACTCTTTCCACATCAACTTATCATGAAGATTGCTAAACACAAAACTTATTGATGACAACTTTTGTGTAAGTTGTTATTCTTAGAAAGAACATATCACTGTCATGAGATTACAAGTCTAATTTCCATAACTCTTATTGCATACACATGGTCATATAGCATATTGCTCTGCAATATCAATTGGGTCAGGTTGATTATGCAACAGACTAGCAGCTGACACTGTGATGCTAGCAGCCTGTATCAGGATGTGTATTAGAATAGCATTTGGACTCTAGAGGCATATCTGAACTCTGGTTGACCCCTTATGTGTGGTATTTAAAGGAATATAAGGGAGATACCATTGTTTAAAATTTAACATGATGTTTAATGTGATTGGGTTTTTGCAGCTAGTTGCCATGAAGATTTTAAGCAAATTAATTAATTATGTTTGCTTATATCTTAATTTTTTTTTAAAAACACTTAAAAATATAGAACAACTTGCATGACAATCTTAAATATTCCATATTCAAGATAATATTATGATTAGTAAGTTCAAATTAGAGAATTTATTTGATGCAAGTGATCACTTGATGAAAGCTTAAAATTTAATAATAATGATGTGTCATTGCAGCTGAAAAGTCAATATGGCTGCTTTTGCGGCCATCTTGGATTCTCAAAACTGAAACGTCTACCTTTCTTTGCGGAATCACTATAGGTATAACATACTACAATTTAGAAAGTATATCTAGATTGGTTTAGGAGAAGTAGTCTTTCTCATGAATTCTAATTGAAAATTCAATATGGCTCCCACGGCAGCCATCTTGGATTCTCAAAACTGAAACATCTACCTTTCTGTGAGGAATCACCTTGGGTATAACATACTACAATTTCAGAATGGTATCTGGATTTGTATAGGAGGAGTAGTCTTTTTCATGAAATCTAATTGAAAATTCAATATGGCTCCCATCTTGGATTCTCAAAACTGAAACATCTACCTTTCTGTGAAGAATCACCATGGGTATAACATACTACAATTTCAGAATGATATCTGGATTCGTATAGGAGGAGTAGTCTTTTTCATGAAATCTAATTGAAAATTCAATATGGCTCCCATGGCAGCCATCTTGGATTCTCAAAACTGAAACATCTACCTTTCTGTGAAGAATCACCATGGGTATAACATACTACAATTTCAGAATGATATCTGGATTCGTATAGGAGGAGTAGTCTTTTTCATGAAATCTAATTGAAAATTCAATATGGCTGCCATGACGGCCATCTTGGATTCTCAAAACTGAAACGTCTACCTTTCTGTGAGGAATCACCATGGGTATAACATACTACAATTTCAGAATGATATCTGGATTGGTAAAGGAGGAGTAGTCTTTTTCATGAACTCTAATTGAAAATTCAATATGGCTGCCATGGCGGCCATCTTGGATTCTCAAAACTGAAACATCTACCTTTCTGTGAGGAATCACCATGGGTATAACATACTACAATTTCAGAATGATATCTGGATTCGTTTAGGAGGAGTAGTCTTTTTCCTGAAAGTTTACGGACGGACGGACAGACAGACAGACGGACGGACGGACGGACAGACAGACGGACGACGGACGAAGCGCCATGACATAAGCTCACATTTACTTTGTAAAGGTGAGCTAATAAAAGTACCGAGGGTACAGAAGCTCACCTTAAAATGAATGATGTGGTAATATGGTTTAATTGTGTAACCATCTTTTATACGATAATTGATTATGGCTGCCATCATGATTTTTTTATCTTTTAAAATGCTATTCTTCTGTTGGAAACCACTAGAGCTTGAACAAACATTAATACAAGAATGATATAATCATGATTTGTTAACAAGCAGTAGGTTTTTGTATAACTTTTTTGTATATCTATGGCTAAATTGGTGACCATCTTGGATTTTTTATCTTCAAAATGCTACTTTTATGTGGGCATCTGTATTAATTTCATTATGATATCTTGATTGGTTTAGGAGTATTCATTTAGTCACACTCTCAACTTCCAAAGAACTAAAAAGATGATGCACATAAACATTTGGAATATATCCCTCTGACACAAATCACAAATTCAGCTAGTGATAGGTCCAATTGCCAAAGTAAACTGTCCAGGTCAATGTCTCATGTAATTCTAAATGAAGATTTCTGAATATCTTAAATCTTGACATATGATAGTGCAATCTGATTGGTCAGAATAGGCTAGCAACATGGGGGTTTATGCTAATTACTAGATATGATGACCTATGATGACCTCTTGCACCTGCATGTAGCTTATGTAACTTATCCTCTTATGTAAGTTACTGTTATTCCATATAGTGAGTGTCCTCCCCTCAATTCAATATGCAATACGAGAGTTGCAGGAGAGGGGCTGGAAGGATAGGAGGGGAAAGGGGGGGGGGGGGGGGGGGGGATAGAAGGAATGTGGGATAGAAGAGAGGTTTGCAATGGAAGGACAGGAGAAAATAGGGGAGGAGGGAAAGGGGGGATAGAAGGGGTGGGGGTAGAAGAGAGGTTTGCAATGGAAATAATCTGGAGGTCAACTCAGTAATATGTTTATTGAAGTATCTTAACTAACAGAGAGAATTGGTGAGAAAGACTTTGTAAAAAAAGAATTGTTCAGACAGCTGTTCAATTAGTTTTGAAGATGAATATTAAATGATATCTTTTATTAGCATGACAAACAAAATAAAAGATAATTTGTTATTCATTAAACAAAATTTTCAATTTGGAATAAATTAATTGCATGGGAACAAAGGACTAAAAAACCTAACAGTTAGTGTTGGGAGTGAACAAATTTAATCATTTTAAATGCTTTTGAAAAGGATTTGTTTGAATTGAATGATTATAATTATCTAGATAATCATTGTTCAGACCGTAATCAGATGTAGATGATCAAAAAATGTATATTTATCCCTCACTGGCTATGTTATTTGCCATATATGAAGTGTCAGGAATTATATAACCCACTGATGGAGTGAACAACTTTTATCATTTTTTTTATCAAATTTTTATTTGTAAAAAGTATTACTATTAATAGAATACAGGTATACTTTTCATAAAGACAATTTATATACTTTCCATAAAGTCCATTATGTTCTATTTATCAATTAGGTCAGGATTACTATGCAATATACAAGCAGGCAGGGCTGCTAGCCCCAGATCCTTAAGGAGAGTGTAGCAATTTGTGTATTTGGCTTTGTGTACGTATATTTGGAGAAGCAAGCATCCTAGTGTGCTGAGCATGTAAACCTGATTTTTGGCTAAGCCCTTATGTGTGGTATTAAAAGACTTGACAGGAGAGAACATGAATTGTTGTGAAAAATATATATAATTTCACAAAATATAGTTAGCTTATGTCCTAAATTGATTTTGTGTCAAGAAGAACTTCTGTTAGATATAGAAATGGTACAAATATGAGTAAAACACAGGAACTGGAACCTGATGCAAAATAACTCTTTCCACATCAACTTATCATGTAGATTGCTAAACACAAAACTTATTGTTGACAAGTTTTGTGTAAGTTGTTATTCTTAGAAAGAACATATCACTGTCATGAGAATACAAGTCTAATTTCCATAACTGTTATTACATACACATGGCCATATAGCATAATGCTCTACCATATCAATTGGGTCAGGTTGATTATGCAACAGACTAGCAGCTGAGACTGTGATGCTAGCATCCTGTATTGGGATGTGTATTAGAAAAGCATAGTGGACTCAACAGGAATATCTGAACTCTGGTTGACCCCTTTTGTGTGGTATTTAAAGGAATATAAGGGAGATACCATTGTTTAAAATTCAACATGATGTTTAATGTCATTGGGTTTTTGCAGCTAGTTGCCATAAATATTTTAAACAAATTAATTAATTATGTTTGTCTTTCATCTTAATGTTTTAGAAACACTTAAAAATATAGAACAACTTGCATGACAATCTTAAATATTCCATATTCAAGATAATATTATGATTAGTAAGTTCAAATTAGAGAATTTATATAGTGCGAGTGATCACTTGATGAAAGCTTAAAATTGAGTAATAATGATGTGTCATCTGCAGCTGAAAAGTAAATATGGCTGCTATCAAGGCCATCTTGGATTCTCAAAACTGAAACGTCTACCTTTGTGGGAGGAATCACTATAGGTATAACATACTACAATATGAAAATGATATCAAGATTGGTTTAGGGGAAGTAGTCATTTTCATGAAATCTAATTGAAAATTCAAAATGGCTGCCATGGCGGCCATCTTGGATTCTCAAAACTGAAACGTCTACCTTTCTGTGAGGAATCACCATAGTTATAACATACTACAATTTCAGAATGATATCTAGATTGGTTTAGAAAGAGTAATCTTTTCATGAAATCTAATTGAAAATTCAATATGGCTGCCATAGCGGCCATATTGGATTCTCAAAACTGAAACGTCTACCTTTCTGTGAGGAATCACCATGGGTATAACATACTACAATTTCAGAATGATATCTGGATTCGTTAAGGAGGAGTAGTCTTTTTCCTGAAATCTAATTGAAAATTCAATATGGCTGCCATGGCGGCCATCTTGGATTCTCAAAACTGAAACGTCTACCTTTCTGTGAGGAATCGCCATGGGTAGAACATACTACAATTTCAGAATGATATCTGCATTCGTTAAGGAGGAGTAGTCTTTTTCGTGAAATCTAATTGAAAATTCAATATGGCTGCCATAGCGGCCATCTTGGATTCTCAAAACTTAAACGTCTACCTTTCTGTGAGGATTCACCATGGGTATAACATACTACAATTTCAGAATGATATCTGGATTCGTTTAGGAGGAGTAGTCTTTTTCATGAAATCTAATTGAAAATTCAATATGGCTGCCATGGCGGCCATATTGGATTCTCAAAACTGAAACGTCTACCTTTCTGTGAGGAATCACCATGGGTATAACATACTACCATTTCAGAATGATATCTGGATTGGTTTAGGAGGAGTAGTCTTTTTCCTGAAAGTTTACGGACGGACGGACGGACGGACGGACGGACGGACGGACGGACAGACAGACGACGGACGAAGCGCCATGACATAAGCTCACATTTACTTTGTAAAGGTGAGCTAAAAATACCATCATGATCAGGACTTGTGGTGATGTGAGGTGATATGGGGTTTAAAACAGTGATCAAGAGTATTTCACTTATATCATGGCTGCTAGTATTATTGCAGGGAGAAACCCCGCAACACTATTGTGACAATGCATTGAGTTGGAACTCGTGAGCATTGGCTGGAACTAGCAAAAATGGATGGTGCTGAGCTGAACTTCAGTGTAGCTTTCCACCCAACCTAACGTGTGTAGAACATGTTAACAGTTCTCTTCTGCAGACAAGTTGCTAAGCCCCTGGCGGGATTGGATTCCCAGAACCTCTTGATCCGAAGCTGAAGGGAACATTGATTTATCATCCAAAAGTGGCTACCACAGTAGATATCGCTTTTCTGAGATCAAGCGATATCTACAAGCGATATCTACATTGTAGATATCGCTACAATCAAATTGTCATAATCCTATTACATCATCAGTTAATGACATCACAAGGCTTTGGCATCACTTAGAACACAGATGACAATACTATGACATCACAAAGTCCATGATGTAACAATGCTATAACGTCACAATGCAATGACCTCACTGCTCAAGAAGTCTAATGGCAGTTTAGTGTTCAGAAATGTTCATTCTTTTGCTAATAACTGTTGAAAAATGATTTGGATGATAAAAAAAATCTCACCCTCGTGTCTTCTGATATCAAATATATCAACACTTGTTGATTAAAGTAAAAATATCCTCAGCAAGCCTCGGATATTTGTAACTTTAATCAACTCGTGTTGATATATTTTATATCAGAAGACACTTGGGTGAGATTCTCTATATGTATCTAACATGAGTAATGAGTTTCATGAATATGCATTTGTCATCCAAAACACTTCAATCAACAAGTAGAGGACATCATCTCAACACCACAGAGTATGACAGAAGTACTTAGAAAAAATTCTTTTTTTTCCCAAAAGTTTGAATACAATTTGAAATCTAACAAGATTATGATGTATTATTGAAAGTGGATGATTTTTTATTTCGAGTAGGCCTGAGACCTTCTTTGTATTCAAGGCAGGAGAATTTCAAGGCTTTTAGACCTGTACTATTGACAACATGACATTCTCATACAGTCACTGACTCACTGTTAAGGTTATTTTTCCTTTCAAAACACAAAAGGATTTCTTAAAAGGGGGTAAGGGGGATGCTGGGGGAGGGGGGGGATGGAGGTCCACTCCCCTGAACTGCAGTCTTGGTCTGCTAAGTACTGCTTACAAGTTCACTTAATCACCGTCATCCGCGTGTGGAGCGCGGTGGTGTAGTGGTTAGCATGCTGGCCTATCACGCCAAAGACCCGGGTTCGAATCCAGGTGGAGACACCAAAGATTTGTGACCTGGGCTTTACACCGTGTTGTGTCCTTGGGCAAGGCACTTCATCCACATTGCACTCAGTCTACCCAGCTGTACAATTGGGTACCTGAATACGGGAAGTACGGACCTATGTGGTCGCGCGAAGCGCTTAGTAGCGGCTTTGAAAGTACAATTCCTTCAGGGTGATAATGTACAGCCAATGAGCAGTGCTTGCACTGGATATTAGGCTTAAAAATGTTCATTATTTTATCTCACAAGGCAATTTATAGTAATGAAATTTGTCCAAACATTTGTACTGATGTCAGTTTAAATCAAATCAAAATGACTAGCAAATATTTCACTTTCTTATTTTCAAAGAAAATGTAGCAACATCAGACACGTGAAGAGTTTGAAATCACATGGCATTCTAGAGACTGGCATTTTTCCTGATACATGATACATTGCCATTAGAAAATCATCACAACATAAAAGTAAACAAACTGTTTTCTTTTCTAATACCCTGGGCCTTTTGAATTAATTCAACTTTGGAATAATGCTCATAAACATAAATCAAAGACTTCCTATATCACTGTATCACAACTTCCACTTCCTCTTCACTCCGCAATGGAGTCTCGCTCGACGTCAATCGTCCTTCAAGGGAGATAACTCTCACAAGAAACGGCAGCAACATCGTCACAGCAATATATATCACATATGGCACCGCCCTCGTGTTCTGAAATGGCCACAACCAAAATCCTCTTCTCGTTGCGTCTCTCAAATGATGTGAAAACACAGAGACCAGGAAGATGAGAGAGAGTGTCTTGAGGTACCTGATTTGTAGAAGAATACTTAGAATCCACAGAGTTCCTGACACGATCGGAATGATGGTGCTAAGGTGGAGAGGAGGTCGGTTTGGAAGTGACATCGCCGCCTGGAATCATACAAAGAATATATTATTATCATAATAATAACTGGCATCCACAATGCAGGACCAGTTTAAGCCTTTTTTGATATTTTTGATAGAAAAAGAAGTAACAACTCCCATTTTATAACATGTTTTGGTATGATGTGGCCAGAATTTGAACCCAAGCCTTTGTGTGATGAGGAGACACAGGTAAAAGCAATTGCGCTCGAGCACTTGTTAGTATAGTATAAACAATGGGAGATCAAGTGCTTTCAACATCAAGCTTAAATCAGTGTTTCATACTATTACTAAACGAAATAGGAAAATCATGTAATCAAATGCATTAATTACTGTGACACAAGCACATCTTTGACGGTTAATAACACTAGTTGTATAAGCAATATAAGCCTTGATTATCTTATCTGACAGACATACATTGTACTTGGCAATCTGAGATCACTTAAAGTGCCAGTCCTATGAACTTACTATCCTCCATTTTGAAATTTGGGAGAGAACATGTACAAAAGAAACCTGGTAGCTTTACAGAAACAGTGCTATTAAAATGATCCTTTTGTATTAAAAGAATAAAAGATCATGTGATTAATGAAAAGACTTATCAAAGCTTAGCAACAGCATTACGAGGAAATGTTGTTTGTGATCATCAATCAATCATTGTGTGGATATTCTATCAATACATATAGTTTATCTTTATTTTAATCAGACAAGTAACGGAGTGCTCAACTTTGCGATATGTTTGCCACTTTATCTATGTAACCAATGCTTACACTAGATTACACAACTGTATGTTGCACTGTGTAAAGTATAAAAACAACGCTAGTTTAGACACTCGCTTACGGTTGAGTATCGCGCTTGTATGGAAAGAAGTGGAGGTTGCGCAAAGCAAACATCGCTGAGTTGGAATGACGCTAATTGAGATTCTCGACTCGCTGTGACCTAATTAATTCTCGCTTTCCAAGATTTTATTCTTCGGGCCAGACTGCCTTTAAAAAAAGTCTACAAATAACTAAGGGCTAAAGAAGTAGGAATGCAAGGGTTAAATCTCTAAATATCTTGGGATGGTGGCAAACATATTTTGTAATTTGTACCCTATATGTAGTCTGTCAGCCAGACCCTAAAATAAAATGCAAGCCTAAGCAAGTCTATAATAAGACTTGAGAGCTAAATTTTATGAAAATGAAGAAATCTCAGTCTCCTTTTCTTTTTTTTCTCTCCAAATTTCAGATTTATTGAAAGAATTCATTTCAGAGTTAGACTACCGTATATGGTAATATGTTGATATCCATATATATGGTATATATATGTACCGATGATAATATTGGATAATTACCTTCAAACTGATAGAGTTAGCTGCATAGAAATGGTCCAAATCTATACACACTCCGAACAGAAGAGCTGCAAAGCAGTTGATAGATTTTTGTTTATCAAAGTTGGAGTTTTCTACAAGTGCCCATGAAAACAAAGCGATAAGCCCATGTGTAGAGCTGTCTATTATCCCACGAAGCAACAAATTATCTGTATATCGTCCTGATACAAAAGTTAAGGCATTGTCTCCGATCAAACATGTTGACAGCAGAAACGATTCTAGTAAAATCGTATTCAAGTAACTCTTCCCGAAAATATGCCTCAACAAAAACATGACAGGGTCGATTAATGTAATTTTTCAGTTCATAGATATTCCTGAACTGTTTTACAGATAAAACCAATAAATCACTACGCTGTTAAATTCTTCTAAACCGATCTTTCTGATGTAACCTAACGTGACGTCTGCCACATGAGTTTTGTTTACGGAAGTCCATTCACTTCCGGTACTGATGGGTATTAGTTTCCATACGACTAATTTTCCTCTCACGGTTTTTAGAGCACTACCTTATAGCATTATTTTCTTACTCGCTACGTGCATATGATATAAGTTTATTATAACACAACTGAGACAGGATGTTTTCTCTCACGAATAAAATGTCAACTTACTTTTTAATAAGTGTTCCAATTATGAACGTTTTTATTAAAAATCAATTTGCAGCTATAATGTTTGAAACATATGAATTTGCATTTTCCGGCGAAAACATTTTTATAGAAAACAGCTGTCGACGATCAACCGCCTGTTACACTTGTAAAGATAAAATGCTGAGAACAACCCATGTAGTGTTTTTAAAAATATTGTTTACATGTAATCGTTAAAATTCATTACAACAAGTAATGCCCCTATTTCACTACGAGAGGAATTGTCACGAATCGCCACGAATAGGTGATTGTAAAAATTCGTGAATGTTCTTGAATATTCGGCAACATTCGTGAACTGCAATTTCACTTGTACGAAACGTTTACGAAAATCCGTAGCTTTTCATGCTAAAACACTACGAAACCAATACGAATTGCTTACGAATTATGTACGAATTGTACGATATAACTACGAAACAACTACGAATATACTACGAATGTTTCGTCCTTAATTCGGGACATTCGTAATTGTTTCGTAGATGATTCGTAAATAATTAAGGATTGTTTTACATGTTTTGTGCCTCTATCGATGTATAACAGTAACAAATTGTATAAAATCCCTTATAATTACAAAATCAACATTTTAACAAAGTTTTTCCTAATTATTTTCAAAAAATCTGTCATCAATGTCGTGAGATTGTGGTTTGTTACACGAAACAATACAAAATTGAGTCAAAATTGAGAACTCCATAAACTAAAACGGCCGAAGATTTAATTTCGTTTTCGCAACCATTGACACCAATGCAATCACAATTCGTCTTAACAGGAATCCGCATTTTCGGAATAACCCTAATTAGCATATCACTCGACGTTCAAAATGTCCGCCGTTTGCGAAACGCTCGGAGCGAAGAAGCTTGAGGACTCGTAGTTATTAAAATGCAGTCTTTCCGGTGAATATAGGGATTGTGTTAGGGAGAGGAATGTATTTACTTGTTACAAACGCAGGCGGGAAGTGATAGGATATGTTATATTTGTCTTTGCAACAGAACGTAACTCGCAACTGTCAAAACCGGACTATTGCGTCAGGTGATTGTGACGTCACAAGGAATGAATGCACATGGTATGGTTGCAAATTTTTCTGCATTCATCGAGAAATGGCAGCAGGTTTTTGAGCGCTCTCGTCCAATCAGAATCGCGGAAATTAGTGTAACAAAACCATTTTGTAATTATTTCGGGGAGAGACCATCAAAAATTACAACCACGAATTTCCAAGAACTCGTTACGAATTTGTTACGAATGACCCGAATTAATTACGAATAGTTTACGAGACAACTACGATAACAAAATTCGTAGTTGATTCGGGAAAAATTTTTGACAAACAAAAAATTGTTCACGAATGCCACGAATTGTAAGAATATTGCCGAATCAATCACGAATTCATTACGAATCACAAGAATAAATCACGAATTGTCTACGAATGTTCACGAATGTGAAATATTTCTCTATCGTGGCGATTCGTGAGAATTCCTCTCGTAGTGAAATAGGGGCATAGGAAAACATCACACTGTTCCAAAACCAGTCTAATTTAAAAACGATCAGACTGTTTCCTTGCTTGACTCTGAGCCAATAGTTTGTTAACGTCCACAATTTTATAAAGTAGAAAAGTCTTTCAGCTGAACCATTTGAGAAGCCCACCTTGAACCCCGAAATAGCGCAGATCAAAAACTCATTTGAAGATCGTAGAAGCTCTCCCGTTCTTATGGTTGTTTCGATAAATGCGTTAACGATTTATTTTCAATTCAGGGAATTTTTTTCAATGAGGCATTTTCGCCTGTTCAATAAATGCCTTAAAAATGCACCAAATATTGCACGCTTGTTCAATTTAAATAAATTTAGATCAACAAGTAGTTTTTATATTAAGTAACAATATAAACAATTATGGAACTGAAATTCTTCAAGGGAATTTAGAAGTTAGTGTAGTAATACAAGACAACGTTATAGATGACAACTTTGTTTTATCTATTTCACACGACGTTTCTGAGCTAGTTCTTGTTCCTGCTTCAGGCCATAGTAGGTTATGAAGATAGTACAAAGGCCCGTAGCAAGGGGAAAATGTTTGTTAAAGAAATTTACAGACTAACGGCACTAACGGCACATCTTTATATCAAACTTAGTGAAATAAACAAATACATTTCCAAAATACAGAACGACTTATATCAATTAAGAATTATTTTTAATTCTGGTTGTAAACTTCATACGTATGAATATGACTTCATTTGAATTAATTTATAAGTCACTTTTAACAATGATTTTGCTTAATAAATATCGATAATGTAACCTTTTTACTAAGAACAATTTTATCATTTTTCAAGATATACTAGTAGACGAATAAAGACAAAGGTATTTGAACGTCCGATAGACGGTCACTAACGATATACAACGATAATAATAAGTCGATAGGTATATGTGCTTTCTTAGGAAACTCTTCACAGAGAAGTTACTGTGATAGCGGTGAGTTGGAGCTTTACAGAAAAGACGCAGCGAAGCAAGCCTCGTTATTTTACGGTTAAGAAATGTAAAATCTTTTTGTACGTTAAAAGCAATAACATAATGTCAACACTGACATGTGAACAAAACAATTGGTAACTTTGCATGAAAGATTGAATCATAATTTTTAATAACTTATATACAAATAAAGTTGATAAATTTGAACGTGAAATTAAGGCACTAAGCACACCGATCAGAGAAGATCTGCACGAAAACAAAGAAGAAAAATAATCTGTCAACAAATTCTTTTCGGAATGATTGATTAACTGACCGATTGAGTAATTAAGAATGACCCAATTAATACACTAGATTTCCGCTACTGTTTTTCACTATTTTTGGAAGGCTACCGAAAAAGGATCACAATGGTCATTATTGAGCGAGGCACAGATTCATAAAAAACATTCTCAAATCTTAGAAATAAAAAAGTAATCACAAAATTCTCATAAGAATGGCAAAGTTATGGTCAAGTGGTGGGGTCAAAATTAGTTCGAACTATGTAACTGAGTCAGCACGGATTACAATTTAAAACTTTTTATGAATTAAGCATAAAACTATGAAAAATAAGAAATTATGAATTTTGTCTGAATTCGTCTCAAAAGGAGTCAAAATATGTCCGTTAAAAACATATTTCTTTTACCGTGTAGTCAAAATACAAGTCCATGCTTCATTGTCCATGTTGTTATTATAAGATCACAATATTGCCCCATCAAATGGCGATTGACTTAAAAGCTAAAATTAATATATCTTATTGTCACTTACTCCAGTAAATATTAGTCAGACTTGCAATCCTGATAAAAACAAGCAATTTAAATTTGTTGGATAAAAATGTTATGTATAATATCTTTCTCTATGTTTTTATACCTTTCCATAATAAGTCTGTATTTTAATAGAAATCAACATTTAACTCTGATGAGTTGCGTTATCAAGTATACAAATATATATAATCTAATCCTCATGCAAACATTCATCAAAATAGTTTTTATAAGAGAAATTGACGTTTAGAACGCAAACTATGCTTGGTCTTACTGAACTCATGATTCTAATCAATTAATCATATTACTTACTTTAGATAATGACGCTTTTCATTGTACTTTGACACACATATGAAAATATATTCTTGATTGAAAAATAGAATTAGACTAGGTTTGGTTAAATTATAACTGAGGTAAAGGTATCTTCTAAGGCAAAAGTTACCTGTAAAGTACCAACTACTTGTAAACTGTTACACGGAGGGTTGAAATAACTGAAATAAGCGGACATAAAATATCTGCTGCGGGGCTATTCGACAACATGCATCTTCCTACACAAAGCCTAAAACGCAAGTTTCCGAACTGTCAGTTTTCTGCCTTGCTGCAAACCCTAGAGTTTTCTGTACCTGCGTTCTGGTTTACTATGAGAGAAAGCAATAGTCCAATCGGTATTTAACTGGAGGTAGCTAACAATCTCCTGTAGGGGCGCTGATATCAGCACAGAAAACCCGAGGGTCCGCAGCAAGGGATAAAACTGACAGTTCGGAAACTGGCGTTTTAGGCTTTTTGTAGGAAGATGGACAACATTAACAGTTCTTCTGACCATGTAATACTTTTGTTCTTTTTAATGTTTATTTATTTAGGATTAACAGAGAAGAGGTGTTATAGAAGCACGATTGGATGCAATTAGTTGTGCAATCAGCGAATCTGTTCGAAAGTTATCGTTTTTGCTTCTGAATCATGGCAACGTGAAAAGTGTTTAATATATTTGCTTAAATTTTTCAAATGATTTGTGATGCAAACTCATAATCAGAAAAATGTTGAAGATGTTGGTCATATACGTTAGATTTAAACGTGTCTTATGAAAGGGGGTGGTGGATGGTAAATGGTTAGTAATCGATTAAGCCGTGACAGGCAAATTCAACACAATATGCGATGTGGAAATGTGTAACATCGAGATACAATGATACATCTTAAAGCCATTAAAGGGACAGTAGCAAGTTTTTAGGGGGAATATAAGGTGATGTCAGGAAAATGAAAATCAATGGTTCCAATTGAAAGACAATGTACTTAAACTAAAGGAAGCAGTAATAATTTCAATATATAACGTAAAGATTAGCTATGCGATTCCTTTTTCTTACACAAATGAATTAAAGGTGTTCACACAAAATGGCCGCCAATGGATTTTATGTGAATCTTCATACTTTGTCCTCTGACTACGGATGATTGTTTTGTGTAATGAGATTTTTGCCTCTGTCAAAATAATACATTTTACATAAACTTACAATTATCAGTAAAAATTTAATATTTACAATTATCAAACACCGTGCTACTGCCCCTTTAAACATTGAGGTTTGCTCCTTAGAAGCTTTGATTTTGATTTTACTGCCTCGTACGATCATTGCATGTTTGGTTCCTTACATTTCAGTTAAAACCCGATTTTCATTTAAATTGACAAACTTGCGGCACATTTTCCGAATAAGATGAGAATCGAGTTTTAAACGAGAAGTTCCGGGAAACGCCCCTTCATCTCATTTCGAAATTGAAATGTCATTCTAACATCATAAATAATCTAGATGGTTATATATAGCTTATATACTTATATGCTTATCGAGAGTACCAATGACTATAATTCTGAAATTAAAAGCTTTCCCTTTTTCGCAATCAACCGAGGGACTACGCCGATTTTACCTGTTGCTACAATAAGATGTAGGACCCAGCACGTTTTCTAAAAGTAATCAGACAAATAATAACTCAGAACTGCTCATAATAAAGTTTTTATTTCCCGACAAGCGCATATATCAAACACCCAGATTAATCAAGTTCCTTTATGATCAAGACAATAGCAAACAGTGCCAATGCAGAAACTATCAGCATATACAAAGTTCCATATATCTTACTCGTAAGGTACGACATCCGGGTCCTAAATCTTTACGCATTTGAAGTCGGCGCCATTTCTTTATCCATAGAATCTCTTGCGCCCAAAGCGGTGTCCATGCGTACGACGCGGATGGTAACCGTAACCATGGAAACTGTGTGGACGTGGCCTCGGCTTTGGTCTCTGAAGCGGAAGTACTTTGCAGGTTGACGAGTACCGTTGGCAGAGACCCGTATGGTGGTCAAAGACGTTGCCACGATGACATGCCACGATTCTCTTATAATAGGGTTTGCAGACGACCACCTTATTACACCCACTGCATGACGGGAACTGACCAGTTGGCTGACCGTGGCAGTTGTAGACGCAGCCCGTTTTGAAGACGATCTTCTTCTTTTGTAAGAAGCCGTTGTTCACGATGATGATCTTCTTGGGTGGCTTGGTAGTCGTTGGTACTGTTGTTGTTGTTGTTGGTACTGTTGTTGTTGTTGTTGGTACTGTTGTTGTTGTCTGCGTCACCGTTGTAGTCGGTACTGTTGTCGTTGTCACCGTTGTTGTAGGTACGGTAGTTGTAGTCGTAGGTGCAGTGGTAGTTGTTGTTGTGGTTGTTGTTGTAGTAGTTGTTGTTGTGGTAGTAGTTGTTGTAGTTGTTACCGCGTCCACATCTGCTTAATGAATAAATAATTTAATATTCTCGTGAAAAGTCGTTAAAGGATGTGCAGGCCAGTTGAAAGCACTAGAACACAATTTTATTTAGAAACATACAATAATAGATAAAAGTTAAAAATAACGTATAGTGAAAAGGCGCTTCATTAGCTCTGCACACAATAATGTGCATTATTGGAATATATTATATACGAGTACTAGTTGCATCGTGGTTAAAGTTAGCTTCATGTAAAAAGATGACGACAGTTAAAGATATATAGAGATTATTAACCGAGTGTGTTTCCGTATCATTAATATCATATAATAGGAATAAAATTTGTATTATGCGAGCCTTTGGCGAGCATAATACATATTCCTATTATATGATATTAATGATACGGAAACACACAAGGTTAATAATTTCTTTATCATATAATGTCATTTTGAAATAAACGGGTTTAAACGAAAATATGATTCCTACTTAAAATATGTTGACCTAGATTTCGCGGAGTAATTGCTTTCACAATAAACCAAGGTGAAGGTCATGTTGTCGGCGATGTATAGTTGTGAACAGTCTAGAACTATTCCTTCATTAAATTATTTTTTTCACAGTGTTAGAAACGTCTTCTACAATCTATCAACATTTTCAGTATTATTCCCAGTGCACGAGTAAATATTGTATTTTTTTATAACACAAAACGTGTAAGAACCACTTGTCAACGTCGCTACAACAGGGGAAGTAACTCTAACTGCATTTTGAAAAGCTGCATTGTCATTGTTGTTACGCCAGTTCAGTTACGGTATCCTTAAGCCAAACGCCGACTATTTGCGAAGGTGAGGTTGTTGCGTTTGTTACTCCGGTACTAGATAATGTGTATTATCACTAGAATATGATTTGTTTATGCTGATAAGTTGGTAACCGACATGGTCAAAGCGATCTAGGCCTATGTTATTCACGAAAATTGAAGCACATATTTTTTCGATAGTCGATATTGTTAGCTGCATATCGTTCTATTTTGTAAACGAACGATGAAAACAACTTGAAATGCTTTGATAACCAAGCTATAATTTCCTAAATACGAATGCGTGATAAGTTTACCCTGACGGCTTTTGTACGATATTTTATTCGATAAAAAACACAAAACCTGAAAACTCCCGACGACGTTATCAATGGTCAGTGGACCGTTTTAGGACTCGCATGACATGCATGGAGTTTTGAGAAAATAGTTCGTGTTTTGACCTAATTTGCATCTTTATCAGATTTTGAGGCAATCGGATACCAAGTTTATCAGATAGCTTTATTGCATCGATAACACCCTCCATTATATGATAAATCAATGTAATGAACTCTACTTTGGAAACTTGATGCAAACCTTCGAATTTTCTATTTTTATATGGTTGAATTAATATATACATGTTAACAACATGGGATGAAAGTTTCATAACTCCTCACAGTTAAGCGTTTAAGTTAATATTTATAGTTTTTATGCTCTATATGGACGTCAAACTATTAATATGACGATATAAACAGGTAATATTACCAAACGTATTCTTATATTAAATTTGCAGATCACTTAGTTGCAAAGTTGAATTAAATGTTTTCAATGATGATACAGGTGCTGTATGAATTGATTAATTACTTAGCGTTACAAAGAAGTAAAATAAGTAGGATATGTTAATCTTTTGAAATCATATATGATTATATATTACAATGTCCCTAATTGTCAAATATTGAAACAAAACTTCAACATACTGAAGTGAATGGAGGAGAGGCTGCAACAAATCACTAGAAAAAGGAGCCTGCAGTTGTCCATCCTGAAAGTTAAATAGTAAAAGTTATGGACTCAGTTGAAAAAAGGAAAAATCTATGCGTCTTTGACAAATAGTTTATCACTAACATAAATCATTCCTATTGCTATTTATGCGACTTTTTAAAAGATTTGTGCGTGCGTTGCATTCGTAAATATTGAATTTCAAACCATACGGCCCCTGCCCGTTGTCACCCCCCCTCAAAGACAATGTACAATAATTATGAGATATTAAACCGTGTTCATATCTTTTTTCTTATGTACACTACTTATAAATGTCCTTCAAAAATGATATACAAAATATAGGAAATGTTATACCTTATTAATATATTGTTCTGTTGTATACTTCTTATAAATTTCCACAAATACAATATACAATAGATAGGAGATATTTTACCCTGTTGATATCATTGTACTTATGCAGTTAACCTTCAAGTGCCCTTCAAAGATAATATGCAGTGAAAAAGGGATACATTTCCATGTTGAAATAATTGCACTTATGCATATTACTTTTAAATGCTCTTCAAAGATAATATACGTATAGTAGAAGATACATTACCATGTTGTTATCATTGTTCATATATTACTTATGTATGCGCTTCAAAGGCTATATACGTAAGATAGGAGATACATTACCTTGTTTATATCATTGTTAATATATTACTTTTAAATGCTCTTGAAAGACTATATACGTAAGACAGGAGATACATTGCCACGTTGATATCATTGTTCATATATCACTTTTACATGCTCTCCAAAGACAATATACATAAGATAGGAGTTACATTATCTTGTTTATATCATTGTTAATATATGACTTATATATATGCGCTTCAAAGACAATTTACGTATGATAGGAGATACATAACCTTGTTGATATCATATTCATATTATTACTCATGAACGCGCTTAAAAGACAGTATACGTAACATAGGAGATCCGAGATACAGTACCTTATTGATATCTTTGACACCAGGCACACTTCTTGGTCTAAATGGACTGAGGAAAGTATCTAAAAGCATATTTATATAGTCATTGGTCCCAAATACCTATAATTCGATGTTAATACTAATGACACATAAAGATCATTGTCACAATAACATTGTCGCTATAATGGTGATCTCGTCTGAAAGTATCTTACAAATTGAAGACACGATCTTTCTAATCTGGCTATTAAATGAGATGATGTTACCTTGAATAGAATACTAATTCTTAATCTATCTGTCGCCTTCTTTATTCCGTGTCAAATTCGATTGATTCCCAAATAGTCAAACAGTAGTTAATTTGTTGAGCATGCGCAGACGCTGGTTACAGGAACGGGTTTGAACGAGTACCTTATAAAAGCCTCTCAAAGAAATCAAACTGTAACGGTAAACATAACATGCAACCCTCGCCCTTCCTTCTCTTCTTAATTTAACTCATTCCAAAGTTAAGATTTCACAATTACATCTCTTTCGATAATGGTTTTCAAATTCCCTTTCGCAAATATTTAGGAATCCACTTGAGGTCTGTGGACCAAAGTGCGAAATCGGCTTCGCGAGAAGCGCTTGTAAAATCTCCAAGGTTACTAACTAACATCAAACGGTTACTTTATGTTTCTGTAGTTTAATTGATAAAAATCCGAAGTTTTCTTGCTTGTTTGTAATCGTGAACGACAGTTATCAGACGATCTTGACTATTCCTAATCACGAATTGATTTCTTATTATGGATTATAAAGGTGATTTAGCATGACTCCAATTTAAAAGATAATATTTTACTTGTAGTTTTCATCACCATTTGTGATTACGAAACTTAATTTTCTCAATCAATCATCTGTTATTTCTTAAAAAAGATTGATACTTTTTTAGTATTTCTACATCATCACGAAACAATAGTCAATATGCTGTCATAAGCCAAAAAGGAAATGGCATATTAACATGAAAGTCAGTAAGACTTAGTATTACTTAGTTTTTATTGTTTTCAGATGTTTAACTGGGCGGAATAAAATGATTAAACATGAACGTGATTTCATAGCTTAATTGGCCTTTCGTTCAATACATCATTTTTAATAATTTGGTTTTATGAAAAGGTAAACAGAATAAGAAACGAGTACAGAAATAGTGGATATTCTTTGTTGTAAAGCAGTCTGCACATAAAGAGAATTTGAGTATCGTTATAGGAACATCATATCTTATATATTATATATTCAATAAGATTATAAGAGGAACCGCGAACACAAATTGGCCTTAGATTTAAGTGAATGCGCGTAATTCCTATACATTTGTGAATTTACCAAGTGAAACAGTATAAAAACACGTTGTTCACCGATTCAGAAAATACACGAATATTCTAACAAATACAGATTTACAATTACACATACATAAAAAAAAGTAAAGACACCAGATGGGGATTATAATCTTTAGATTTGGTGGCCCTGAGAAATACATTGGTTATTTTTTATATTATTCGTTAGAGATGGATACTAAATGTTACAATATACCAACAGCGCATTTGTTGAAAGTCATTATATGGAAGACAATTTTAAATATGTATAATAGTTTGTAAGTGATTTATCCAAATACTATAATAATAATAATGTGCATACTTATATTGCGCCTTTTCCACGTCCTAAGACATGCTCAAAGCGCTACATTATTACCCCCGAAGGAGTGTACTTTCACAGCTGCTACTAAGCGCTAATCACGACCACGTAGGTCAGTACATCCAATTTTCAGGTACCCATTTTAACAGCTGGGTGGACTGAGTGCAATGTGGATGAAGTGCCTTGCCCAGGGACACAACATAGGATGAGACCCAAGTCACAAATTTTCGGTGTCTCCACCGGGATTCGAACCCGGGTCTGGTCTCTGGCGTGAGGGGCCAGCATGCTAACCACTACACCACTGTGCTCCAATTATGTGTTGTTGTTAGACCTGGTGACGACTGAGGGCCACAAGAACCACGCCCTAAAACGTGTTTCATCTTCTTCACCAGAAGCACCGGGCCTAGAATGCTGAACTATTTCGCAGAGACTCCCTAGGTAATTTGTTGACCTTGTGGTCCCACAAAGGAGGCAACCACATTGGAAGCCTGATGAGCTACAGAATCGATATTTTTTTCAATCTTATTTTTCTTTTAGCATTATCACCTGCATTCCCTTGTTATTTACCAGGAATGTTTAAGTAAGATATTTAAATGAAATTCAAATTAAGTTGATATAATGTAAAAAAAAGAAGCACAGTGAATTAGTGGTTAGCCAGTCTGATAAAAATCGACTGTGATTCGAGGAAAAAAGTGTAAAAATATTTTCTCTAGTGGGGTTTGAACTTCAACCAGCCCGGCTTTCCTCTCATTCACAGTCTGAAGGCACCCCTATTACCCGCATGTTCTGACGCAAGCTCATCTAGCCAATCGCAAGGGGCGCAGTAAAAGCTTCGATATCATGCAGGGGCAGGTAACTCCAGTGTACCATTCGTTATACACAATCGCCGCTAAACGCTATTTAAAAAGGAGGATGTGATTGGATAGCTTATGACTGGGTTTGTCTGCGCTAAACTGGTCATAGGAACATGCGATAGAGGTGGGTGCATTCAGACCAAGACGGAGAGGATGTTCTGACTGGTTCGAGCCCTGATAGAGACAATATTTTTGATATTTTATTCCTCGGAGTACGGTCGATTTTAATCAGACGGGTGGTTAGCCAACTCCCTACGCAAAGCCTAAAACGCCAGTTACTGAAAGGGCCTCGAGCTCATCCTGTGTTTGTCCTGAGACAAGGTTGCATTCAGTCCGTCCAGCTGTTTAATTCGGGTAAAGAATATTCACGCATACATGGTCACATTTAGGTAGCAGACGTGGAAGAACAATCCTTCAGGGTTATGATGTTAGGAGGTGGAAAAGCGCCAATCACAAACCTTAAGTGACGTCACTCCATTGTTCTGTGAGGTGTTTATATATTTTAATTTCCTTTTGAGTCGTACGGCAAGTGAATTATTCGAGTAATGTCCCTCGGATACTGGTTAATATCAACATAATCGCCCTGCAAGGCAGGATATTATTATGGTATATCCGTCTTCAAATAATTATTTCGGAACCATGCAATTAATGATTTTTGTTAAAGTGTCAACTGACTTTCACTTTTGAAAAATATCACAAATCTAATTTTGACCCTGCTGACTACTGAGCTATTATGACAGCACTGACAGAGGTCTTTTGTTGGGTCCTCTTATAAGAAAAGTCTTGGTTTGGGTTTTTCGATATTTTACGGCCGCCACTGTTATTTCCCATCCTTTCATGTTATCGGTCATATCAATGTTATTATAACAAGTTGACGGTTTATAAAATAGATAAGACATGGTCCGTGGGCATTATCAATAATAAAGGATGGCTGCCCTCGTGATTTGCCCTTGGGCAAATCCCGCGGGCAAAAATGCTTTTATTATGGATAATGCTCGTGGACCATGTCTTAGCTATAACATAATCATCCACATTATTTTTTATCATAAAATTAGATTACTCTAGCAAGATATTGACACATATTACTATAAGTCTTCGGATTTTTACTTAATCGGATTCGTCTAGCATTTTGTTAATAATTTTTGTAAATACGAAGAAATAAAGGAAATGGTTAGTTCCTTTGTATATAAAAAATGTTTGTGTAACTTTGTAAAACATGGTAGCCATTTATCTATTTCATTCTTCTGAAACCTTGATTTTATCACTTGGTTGCTGAACCTAACTTGCTGGTAATTTTTGAAAATTTTTAATAGGAAAACACAATACGATATCATTTCATGACGTGAATGCTTAATTCAGTATAACTATCTTTCGTTCCCGCGATTTTTTTTTATTGAAGATAGAAAAAATAAGATAAAGCTTTGTTACCCGTTACCGTATGTGGTACATATAGTTGAGAATGAAAAAATGAATACATGAATACAACAAATATATAAAGATTATACGTATGAACAAAGATTGTGATACGTTGATCATCTTGTTTAGTTTATTTATATTTCCTTAATACAGAGAGTCGAACAAACTCAGGATAGAGCAAAAAGGACAGACTGTACAAAAGTTTTATAGAAAAGGTCCGAAATAGTTGAGTCAATGAGAAGGAAATGAAGGCGAGATTGCCACTTGGTAAAATGCGGGCCGAAAAAAAAAAAATTAAATAAATACTTTATCGTAACATCTTTGGTAGTGAATCTCCATTTGAATTTTCTTCTAAAATTTCCAACTTTCATTATCTACATTAAATAAAATTTCGAAAGATAAGTATTTGTAAATACTAGCAACTTCGACAAAATCTCAATAGATAATGACTGGATAATGGCCGTTTTTTTTAAAGAAAATCTATGATAAGTCCTATTGTTTTTTTAAACATAAAGTTCCAAAACGTGAACAAAACAACGCTTCATGACAACATAAAGTAAATCATGTTTAGAAATTTTAATCTCATATTATGAATAAGATTGATTAAATATACAAATCCACACAAGGCGCCTGTTATTCAGCAATGTCTCTCTCTTATTAAATGTTGATGAATAAGACATAGGCTTGACAAAAGAACTAAACAAAAAAGAATGTTTTACATTAAGTCATTTAAAAAATACAACAATTAATAAAATCGCCAGTATTACGATGCTTCACCTCTTAAAATAGAATTAAAGTTTGATAAATAAAAAAAAGCAAAATAACTAACCGGGTGGTCTTTTTAAAGTTGTACAAAATGAACTTGTATTTTAAAGTGTTTTACGTGATCAAACTACAAGCTGTCTTATCTTAACGCATTAGCGAATGACATAATACAATCACGTTTTTCAATCGCAAAGATTAAACTAATTCCCTGGATTACTTGATTAACACACGCGTGAGAACGACAAACCTAGCCGAAACCTTATCTTTTAATGTTCTCCGTTGTTTGAATATTTCCTTCCGCATATACAGTCTACTAAATTATCACAATCAGTCCTCATGAAACGTATGATTCTCTTAAAGCCCCATTATCACACTTGCATGCGGTTCGGGGTGAAATTTAGCGATTGAGAATATAAATACATCACTCGGTAGAAAAGTCCTTTTTTGGATATCACATTTTCATTTTTTTATCAACAATAACAAACTTATTTCGACGCTCAAAGCACAGTACCCCTCGTTGAAAGGGCATATGCATGTCATTTAACGAACCCGCTTTCGGTGACGTAATCATTATGCTTGTAGCATTTACACCGTGTCTCAACTACCGTAATTGCGTTCGATAGGTATCAACTTTAACAGCAACGAACACCTAATTCGGAGAAGAACAAAATAAAATCTAGTCGTGAGCGACAAAGACGGTTTTCAAGCGTATATTAAGATACCGGAAGTTGTGAGAGGGCTGCCGTTTCGGTCATTTTCGGTAAATTATCTCCTATTTAAGAATTTTGGTCCAATTTTCCCTAGATTGGTGGCAAAATTTTGCAAAACATAATAACAAGGAAAACAGTTAAATTAAAAAATATTGATCTCTGAAAAGGGGTCTTGATACATATATAGACATATACATATATATGAACCAGCATGATAAAGTTACGGTCCGACGTAATGAAGAGAGACTATCAAGCCTTCGTACATTTTGATAACATCTAGTTTTGATGTGAGTGAATTCGTTTTCGTGATTTGGCATCTCAGCTTAAGATTCCAGTTTTTAATGCGACTGTGGATACATGAAGTTTCTCTCGGTTGAATGCATTGTGAATTTGAGAGAAACTACTTTCTCCGTTGTGGTATGCAATGGTAAAGGGAGACAATCATGCCTTTTGAATTAAGGTGGCGTGGCGGTAAGTCACCTCTCTCGCTAATCACCACGGCAGTGACACGTATCTTTAACAAATTTTGACAAATGTTGGTTTTATATCTATATTTCTATTTTCAGATGGTATCACTGACTGGTATTTGACGATCATTCTGGATGGATTTAGAATTCATTTCCTATTTGAGGAAGTTAGGCTGCAGAGCCTAGTTTATCATCTTTGATAGAAAAGTCTGTCGAGCCTTGATAATACGGCACCACATGTGTACATACTGCAACTGTTGTAATTTTGATATATAAGATTCGATTTGTGTTGCTATTTGTGTTTTCATTATGCTGACGAGCCTTGATAATACAGTTCACTATGAACAGGCAATTTTTGCAGCTGAGCATGCACGCTCAATATTATTCCCATTTTGGAATACCAAGTACATCAAGTGTTAATCTGTAAACTCCCCAGTTAAGGGCCTTTGACTTCGTTGGGAGAACACGGTCTAGAGTAATTTTCTCTTAAATGTAGTTTTTGACCTCTGGTTTACGTGTCGGGCAACGGTTTCGTACCTAACGATGTAAGATGATGTGGTTGTTTTGATGTGAAATGGTTTTGTATATACTTTATTTGTGTTAATAAACTGCCGTGTGTCGACACTGCGACCGGGCCAATGTTCATGCTGAGTTGTGTTCTTTATGTATAGGTATATGTCTGTATATGCATAATGTTTAGCATTGCACGGTGTGTACAGGAGAAAGATACATTGATGTAGGAGGATGGCCAAAAAGCTATTGACAGTTATTCGAAACCATGTAAAGAAGAATGTGCGTTTCAATAGTTGTGCTTGTTGATAAATAATTTTATCTTTTCGACTTCAAAGATCGTTAAATTTATTAAATCTCGCCAATGTCTAACCCTAATCGAAACGACATCATACAGATGACGAGATAATATAATTCACGAATAGTACGTCTGAAAAAGGGTTAGACCACGTCTTCAGCATCTCAAAGGGCAAAAGCAATATTTTGACACATTTCTGAATAACACGCCTTTTCAGATATCGTCGTTTAGAAATCTGATAACTTGGTTAACGTTTGCCTGACAAAAGCAGAGAAACCCGGAACTGAGGGATTAACGTTCCCCAGCTCTAACGTCTACAAAACCTCAGAAATAGTATGAAAAGAGAATTTAAAAAACTTTTCCCTTGAAACTTATTCTGATTCAGTGGGCTCGAAATATAATATTTTGAAATCTCAAAAACCTATTTCTGAATTTAATTCTTATTTCAAATCACACCTCCGGCCCCGTTGTTATGTTTTGCTTTCCTCTAAGTGTAGGTGTATCAGTAACACTCTTCGGTTCTGATATAACTACGCTTTTTAATGAACCTGTAATTCACCACTGTGTTTTGTTGAGTTGATTCCCATATCATATATTAAGTGAGAGTACATGTGATTGCCGACAGAAAATGACAAAAACCCATAATGATTTGGTATGACAAAAACTCTGTTTAAAGGGACAGTAGCACGTTTTTAGGGGGAATATAAGTTGATGTCAGGAAAATGAAAATTAATGGTCCCAATTGAAAGACAACGTATTTAAACTAAATGGAGCAGTAATAATTCAAATATATAATGTAAAGTTTAGCCATGTGATTCCTTTTTCTTACACAAAATGAATAAAAGGTGTTCACACAAAATGACCGCCAGTGGATTTTAGATGAATCTTCATACTTTGTCCTCTGACTATGGATGATTGGCTAGTGTAATGAGATTTTTGACACTGTTAAAATAAAACATTTAGCATTAACTTACAACTATAAGTGAAAATTTTAAAATATAAAATGATCAAAAAACGTGCTACTGCCCCTTGAAGCAGTGTCGAAATCTTGAAGATAGGTGTTTGTGACTGACAGATGACATATCACTAATTAAATTCTCTTGATACCGACAAAGTATATGAAACCACATAAGGTAACTTTTTTGAAAGAAGTATCATTTTTCTTTTAATCAATTAGGAGAAAATTGAATTCGTCCATAGTAGTCCTACATGATACAATTCAATTCTGTTTTACCAAGAGGTATGTCTGATGCTTTATCCGAATTAGGCAGTGATTAATTTGACAGTAAATTCCATAGGCCTATTTTATTTATAAAGTTCGCGGTTTGACTGCCGTTTGCTAGTTTCATGCAATTGATTAAAATGCTCTTGGTACGCATGTTAGTTATCTGTGAAATTGAAAGCAATAATAAAATTCAAATCAACGTAATTCAATTCATGGTAGGCGAGCTAATATTCTGATTTTTTAAGCTTGTATCTTGTATAATCCCAAACCACACTAAATATTTCTTGAAAATCTACTTTTTACAAGCTAACTTATTGCATACATTAAAATGTCTACCAGCCAACTACAGAGAGATCTTTTGGAAGAGTCCATTTTAGAATAGGTAAGCATTGACCCTTTGTTGTTTAAACTTATGGGATAAGAGTAGTCTTTTTGGAGAAGTCGTTTTGGGGGTAGTTCAACTGGGATGGAACCATTGAATCTATTCGTCTTCGCCACAAGAATTGTTAATTCAGCGTGTGTTTGGTTTCTCACGTGCGGTTCAGTGTGTTCACGTGATTATCATGCAATGCATGTTGATATTGAAGCAGTTTAAAGAAAGAACAATTTGATGTTAAGGATGTCAACCATGGGGTGTTAGTACCCATTTAATGAATCGTTGTTATTTCAAAAAGGAATGTCCTTCTAAAAGTAACTCTGACCGGAGTCGAGTTTAAGCAGGCTAAACCCATATTTCCTTGGTGTAACCAACATGTTCACCATTATGTCAATAATCTTACCACAGAACGAACAAAAACCCCTCGGGTTCAATATGATATTTTGGGTAATGTTAATCTAATATCTTCCTAAATAGATATATATACAACGTGCATTTATAACGCTTTGCAGCGTGTTCTATAATTTAAAATGCATCAGTTTGCCTAATTGTGTATGGTATGCATTATTGAAGCTGTCATTGATGTGCTCATTCACAATAACTCAATTGTCGTATTCGTGATGTTTTGTCAGCTGTTCTTTTATAGCGTAAACGCCTATCAAGGCTCTATACAATCTCCAAGGACATTCTCTAGAATACCTCTGTGTTGTTATTTACAGTGCTCTATACAAGGCCCTCTTTGTAATGGTATTACCAGGCTACGCCCCTCTACACAAATATATTTCAACGCCGAGATGTTTCTGTTACTGTAGACATTGAAGTTATGATCTACAAACACTTTGGCTAAAGACCGCCTCGAAACCCAAACCATCGACCTTACTGCACAGTAAAGACACTTGTTATACCACTGTTAGATACCAAAACGGGTGAGTTGAAAGAGATGCACTTCCAGTCCTTTTAAACCTATGACTTCAATCATAAAGCGAAACTTTAATGTTTGAGGATGGCCCTTATGTGCTTCGAAGAAGGCTATCCAAGTTAAATCTTTAAACAATGAAAATATACTATGTTGTTCGGTATATAACACAGATAATGACCCCTCCCTCGGATTCTCCATCCAACACCTCTCCAATCCCCGAGTCGATCTCTAGGACCGCGTGCTCCCCAGTCCGAAGAATATATTTTTTCTATAGATTTCTTGTCCACTGAGTCCGACCGCAGCCCAGTAGGTCGCATGTTCTGCCGTTAACTCAGTTAACCAATCAAGAGCCACGGACAAAAGCCTGCGGTATCAGTAGCTAGGGGCAAGTAACTCCTGTTAACAATGCTTTGAACATGATCACTAGCGGACTTTACGGGAGACGATGTGATTGGTCCGCTAACTAAACTGGTTAAAACATGCGAGGTACGGATATGCGGTCAGACCTAGTGTAGAGAATATGTTATTACTCGAAACTTCTAAACCAGGCACCTAACAAACTTTCTGCTGGGCGAAGATGGGCACGTGGATTCCAGCGTGACATTACAATTTTACAATTCACGTTTTAGTGTAATACCAAAAATTTCCTTCCTGGCTTGAAGTCTCCTTGAAATGAACAACAAACTAGGTAATTTCACAGCAATACTTTATTACATTCATTCAAGTTAAGATCAAGCAAATGTCACGAAGTAACATAGAAACACAACATGTAAAGTTTGTTTATTTGCTAACCATAATAACCAGAATCAACTCCATTGGATTGGAGAAAGTCAGAATCCGGACCATCATTGTACACCGATCCTGAGTATGACCTTTGACCTCCATGACTACCCGATCTACTACCCCCTTGACCCGTACCATAACCACCGCTACTACCATGGCTACCATACCCTGTACCACCGCTACTACCATGACTACCATATCCTGTACCACCGCTACTACCATGGTTACCATACCCTGTATCTCCGCCACTACCATGGCTACCATACCCTGTACCACCGCTACTACCATGACTACCATATCCTGTATCTCCGCCACTACCATGGCTACCATACCCTGTACCACCGCTACTACCATGGCTACCATACCCTGTACCACCGCTACTACCATGGTTACCATACCCTGTATCTCCGCCACTACCATGGCTACCATACCCTGTACCACCGCTACTACCATGACTACCATATCCTGTATCTCCGCCACTACCATGGCTACCATACCCTGTACCACCGCTACTACCATGGCTACCATACCCTGTACCACCGCTACTACCATGGCTACCATGCCCTGTATTACGGCTACTACCATGGTTACCATACCCTGTATTACCGCTAGTGTCATGGTTACCATACCCTGTATTACCGCTACTACCATGGCTACCATGCCCTGTATTACCGCTACTACCATGGTTACCATACCCTGTACCACCGCTAGTGTCATGGTGACCATACCCTGTACCACCGCTACTAACATGGCTATCATACCTTATTCCACCGCTACCTTGACTTATATAACCTGAACCACCATTACTACCATGGTCACTAGGCTGACCTGAACCAAAACCGTATCCTGATCCTCGATCAACTTCATGGCCTGAACCATGATTAATTTCATGAGGTAAGCCATGGTCAACTGGATGATCAACTGGATGGCTTGTACCATGAGAAACCGGATGACTTGTACCATGATCAACTGGATGAGGTAAGTCATGATCAACTGGATGGCTCGTACCATGATCAACTGGATGGCTTGTACCATGAGAAACTGGATGGTTAAATGGATGATCAACCGATTGATCCACTGGGTGGCTTACACCTTGATCAACTGGATGAGGTAAGTCATGATCAACTGGATGGCTCGTACCATGATCAACTGGATGAGGTAAGTCATGATCAACTGGATGGCTCGTACCCTGATCAACTGGATGGCTTGTACCATGAGAAACTGGATGGTTAAATGGATGATCAACCGATTGATCCACTGGATGGCTTACACCATGATCAACTGGATGAGGTAAATCATGGTCAACTGGATGGCTTGTACCGTGATCAACAGAATGCCCTAATGCATGGTCATCGGCACTTGCACCATGGCTCCTACCACCAAACCTCTCATATCCTGAATCATGGCTCGACCCTTGAAACCCATTATTTGGATCGTGAGGACCTCGATTGAACCTCTGTCCTGAACCATATCCTGTACCACTGTTAACGACATGACCATTATCATTATAACCGCCCCCTTGAGAAGACCCATGGTCAAACCCGTGATCCACAGGATGACTTAAACCATGATCAACGGGATTAACAACTGCTTGATCTGATCCATGATTATCGAATCTTTGACTTGAGCCATAACCTCCTTCTTGAGAAGACCCATGATCAACTGGATGAGGTAAGCTATGATCAACTGGATGACTCGTACCATGATCAACTGGATGACTCGTACCATGATCAACTGAATGACCTGTACCATGATCATCAAATCCTTGAACTGGGCCATAACCTCCCCCTTGGGAAGACCCAAGATCAAGCCCACGATCAACAGGATGACCTGACCCGTGATCAACTGAATGTTCCCCTGGGTGATTTCTACCATGGTCATCGTTACTTGTACCATATCCAGTACCACTGAAACTATCGTAGCCTGTATCGTGGGTTGACCCTTGAAACCCGTGAATTGGATCATGAGTATCAGGAGTGAACCCCTGTCCTGGACCATACCCTGTACCACTGTTAACGTCATGACTATTATCATTAGGAAACCCATGATCGGGTCCATAACCATCTCCCCGAGAGGGCCCATGGTCGACCCCACGATCTCCCTGATGATGGACATTATTATCATTATGAACTGTACCATGATCAGCTGGATGAGGTAAGTCAGGATCAACTGGATGACTTGTACCATAATCAACTGGATGACTTGTGCCATGGTCAACTGAATGACTTGTTACCCGATCAACTGGATGAGGTAGGGCATGATCAACCGGATGGCTTGCCCTATGATCAACCGGTTGACTTGCACCATGGTCAATTGGATGGCTTGTACCATGATCAACAGGATGAGGTAAGCTATGATCAACTGGATGACTTGTACCATGATCAACAGGATGAGGTAAGCTATGATCAACTGGATGACTTGTACCATGATCAACTTGATGATCATCCGGATCAAACGGATTTTCTGAACCAAAGCCATTCCCGCCACTGGTACCATACCCTGTTCCACCATTACTACCTTGGTTTGATCCATGATCAAAGTCCTGACTAATTCCATGATCAACTGTTTGCTGAAATCCCTGATCCGAACCATACCCTGTTCCTTGATCAACCCCATGATCAAGACCTCGATCAACAGCATGACCAACACCCTGCTCAAAACCGTGGCTATTTCCGATATCCGAACCATAACCCGTTCCTTCATTTAACCTATGACCCGTTCCGTGAACCGAGTCACCATCGTGTCTTTGATCAAACCCATGATCTAAACCTCGATCATCCCCATGAGTAGAACCTTGATGCGTTCCATGGTCAATATCACGATGAACATCGTGCCCTTCGCCTTGGTCGAACCCGTGACTTGAATCATACCCAACCACCTTTTCGGTAGCCTGATCAACACTATGAATAGTACCTCTGTTGAATCCATGACCGTTTGCCAGATCAACACCGTGGTCAGATTCATGAACTGTTTGGTGGTCAATTTCGTGGCCAGATCTTCCATGTACAGTATTGCCGTTGCCATGGGGTATGTCATGGCTGTTTACTTGCCCATGGTCTGTATCATGATTCGGATCTTGGTCAAATCCGTATCCAATATCAGCAGTCAAATCATGACTCGAGCCAAGATCTAAGTCAAGACCTCTTCCATTGCCATTCGCATAACCTGAATCTTGACTCAAACCTAATTCATTACGATTATCATATCCCGATCCTTGCTTGAAGCCGTGATCACCTTGGTCAAAACTGCCTGAACCTAAACCGTATCCTGAATCTGATTCTATTTCATGGTTTGTACCATGATCAATTGCATGAGGTAAGCCAACTGGATGACTCGAACCACGATCAGCTCGGTGACTTGCACCATAATCAACTGGATGACTCGTACCCTGATCAACTGGATGACTTGCACCATGATCAACTGGATGACTTGTACCATGATCAACTGGATGACCTGTACCATGATGAACTGGATGACTTGTACCATGATCAACTGGATGACTTGTACCATAATCAACTGGATGACTTGTACCATGATCAACTGGATGACCTGTACCATAATCAACTGGATGACTTGTACCATGATCAACTGGATGACTTGTACCATGATCAACTGGATGGCTTATACCATTATCAACAGGATGACCTAATCCATGATCACCATATACTTGATTTGAGCCATAACCTTCTCCCTGAGAAGACCCAAGATCAACCGGGTCAACTTGATATTCTGTACCATGATCAATTGGATGATCAACTGGATGACTTGTACCATGATCAACTGGATGATCGACTGCATGATCAACTGGATGAGGTAGGCCAACGCCATTGTCAGAACCATAGTCAATCTGATGACCTACACCGCGGTCTTCTGGTCCATGTACCTGTCTAGAACCCCCGTGGACCCTGTTTCGCATATAATGGTCAAACTTGTCAGTGTCATGATCTAACCCATCAACAGAACCGATACCAAACTCATCCTCGTGACCAAGATCAAAATTAGAAGCATCAGCCAAATCTACTTCATGAGTTGATACGTACTCGAAAATCTCGGGATTGAACCCATTGGGGTTGGAGACTGCAATACATGTGGTAGATCGACGTACACATTTACGTTCATGGTCGTCCCACTCGTGACCAAAGTTGCATTTAGTGAGTCTCTTCAAATATGGCTTGCAAATATGGACCTCGTCACAACCAGTGCATGACGGGAAGTAACCTACAGGGAGACCGTAACAGCTGTTGAAGCAGCCGGTCTGGAAAACTGTCTTCTTCTTGTTGAAGAAACTATCATCTTTGGAGACCACCTGTTTGAACCGAAGAGGCTTGGTTTGTTGTACTGGACCTGTAGAAGGATGAAGTGGATCTGAAGGATGGATTGCTCCTGGCATTTTAGATTTCAGCGATGTTGCTGGCGGCGCATCTCCAACTCTGAAACGACAGAAACATCGTTTTATCTCGACTAGATACCTACGTCCATATATATAAATGTCCAATTGAAACAAATGGGCATGCTTAAACTTTGTATAACTCCAAATAAGAATCATGTAAAGGTGGCTAAGTTTAAATTTTTACCTCAAATTTGTATGTTCCTTAAACATCACAAACATGTATTACTAAAATAGAAGTTTTATTTTATTTTTCACAACTTTCAATATTTTTTAGTACTGCATGATTTCTACGAGAAGCTCTTCTTCATGCCTCTCTATGGAAAGAAGATTATCTTATATTCCTTCAAAAAAGCCATTTCATTGAAGACATTGAGGACAAAAATAAAATGCTAATTAAGGCCACTAAGACCAGATTCCAACTAAATGATGTATTTGCCGTATAACAACCTTGAGGGTGCACGACCGATGTAGCAAAATGAGTTGAAAATACTCATAACTGTTCTAACCCATTATGTTACATATTTATCATAAGTGCACATAAGCAATGTTTACCTGCAGTTATGTGTGCTCTGACATATCCCGGCTATCTTGTTATACTCTTGGCCAGGTTGACAAGCGTGTAGGGAGTATGCCCCATGTCTACACTCCACAAACTCCGTACAGCTCGTGCAGCTTGCATACCGCCCATCAACGATGCCTGTGCACCCTTTTTGTCGGACGCAAGCTGGGAAACCTGATACAAATACAATATACTTATATTGGGTTTTTACATATATATTTTGAAACCAATTCTTATCTTTCATCAACGATAACTTTGCAGCCATTTTGTCATATACAAGCTGGGAAACCTGTTCAAATCACATATAATTATTTTGAGCTTTTACTTATATATTTTGCAACCAGTTCTTATCTTTTATCAATGATACCTTTGTGATATTTTTGTTATACATATATTGAGAAACGTGTTGAAAATCAATTCAACATACTTGGTGTTAACATTTATGTTTTACAAAAAGACACTTTCATTTTAGATCGGTGTTAGATCATCGGTTACGTGTAGGTTAAATTTTGATCTCTATTATATTTGGTATACAAGTATCGGTAACTTATTTACATTGTTTACAAAAAATGTAACAATCCGAACACCGAAGAATATGATTTGATCAGCCTAATCTCTTGTATTTTATTTGGACGACCCACTTCGTCGGTAGAACTTAGATGAGGGTTTCCCTCACATATTCATTAATCTGGAATACGATGAATTAACATTTCAATAAATTATCTAATTGACAAGTATTTATTATATAATGAGTGGTATTTTCTTATCACCCATCACAACATTCCAAGAGAGAAAGAGAAAATGTGTATATATTCAACATAGAATACATTATGAAGTAAAACGACTGATTCAAACATAAACTAGATGTATTGTTACAAATTTTGCAATCTAGTTGTGCGTTAGTATTTTTTTAATCCTTTATTTTGAAAAATGAAAAACTTACTAGGTAATGTTTGTCCAAGGCATGACGTTACCAATGCGAAACACAGGCTTATTTGTATTGTGTCCATCTGAAAAATGAAATGATTTAAAATAATTAATAACATTGTTCAGATTAACAATCCCAAATGACAATTTCGATTTGTTGTCAATCTCAAGTAAAGTTTCTCACTGATTACATGGGAAAATACATGAGTTGTTTTGGTATGAATTTCATAAAACGCAAGAAAGCGGACATAGATGTGTTTTGTTCCCTCGCTTTGTACACAGGAACCCGATATCGTAAATAAAATGTAGGTAAAACCTGGGTAAGAAAGACCCTTCCCCTCTGTATAAAAGACTAAAGGAATAAATGCACAGGAACTTGATATCGTAAATAAAATGTAGGTAAAACGTGGGTAAGAAAGACCCGTCCCCTCTATATAATAGAGTAAAGGAATAAACGCATCCATCTTAACGATCTCGACTCGCTTCCGAGTTACATGTACGTCAAAATTATCGCTTTAAATTGGTGACATCTCATACACATACGTCATACGCAGTTATACATTTCTCCGCAAAACTTGGCTTATTTCCAACACATGTCACCCTTCAAATAACTTCAATATCTACATGTATTTAGATTCGCAAAACGACCGCAAAATCCTCTGTGGTGAACGCTACCCCGCACCAAACGCCTCTCGAGAGATCCCATAGGTCCATTATACGTAAGTGCGATTGTCTATGGATACTTCATAATAATCGCGCAAAATTAAAAAGGCGATTTTTATTGATGTTCCACCATTTCCAAGCCTGGTTGTGATAATGTAGTCAAAAGATTATTTATTTTGGCATATAAAACTATTTTTCGCAATATATCAGTTAATTATTTCAAGTGAATAAAACACAACCACAAGCTTGAGTTATACAATATACAAATGTGTATCGACATTATTAACACAACCTGTGGAATGATAAGTTTATCTTTATTCTGAAAATTGTGATTTGATGGTTCTTACCAATTACGTTATGTACACGATATCTAAGCATATGTTTTATTTATGTCAATTTGGAATCAAAGAAATACTCTTCTTCTATACCTAAAATGGTAAATTCATGTTTTTGTTAACTTGTACACCTAATGAAAAAAATGCTGGCAATCATAAAAACGTTTTATTCACTTGAAATAATTCACTGATACCTACATTTTATTTACGATATCGGGTTCCTGTGGCTTTGAACCATATATTACTCTTAATTTCTCAATACCATAATGTTTTAGAACGAATGCTCTTATCTTAAATAAAGAGAATATAAACCAGAAATAAAAGAATATTTCTTTGACTTCGTTTAAACCTTAAACAAAGAGAACAAACTTGTCTAATAATTAGAATATGAAATACAAATTTCGGCAATGAATCTAAAATTTTAAACGGGAATTTTTTTGAAACGGAAATAAGCGAGCTAACAAGTTTTATCGTAGACTTGCTTTTAATAGACTTTTATCTTTTTTTAAGGTTCTGTCTGACAGACTAAGAGACTAAGAACATACATGTAGTCATGGCGACCACCTACAGGGAACTTGGTGCATATTAATTTGTAACAAAAAAAACATGGAAACATAATAATTATTAGTTAAAGCAAATTTCATTAAATATACGTAAAAAATTCATATGTAAAATAGTTCCAGACAAACCATTGATTAATAACTGAATAAAAATATTTTCAGAATCATTTGAGAAACAAAAATTCATATTCAAATTTTGAATCAATCATTAATTAGGTAATGAATACAAATTGTAAATTTACAAAATACACAAAAAAAAATCTTCTCACCTTTACATAACAGCTACGGAGTACTTAATGCATCGAAATTGATCATGGCTTAAAATGCGAAAATTCTACCGTTCAGCTTTAATAAATAAAGTTTTCTCACAGCGTGAGTTGATTGTTATGTCTTGTCTCGGCCGTGTAATGTGCATTGTTCGCTTAAAGGCGATTATACGTGAATAACCCATTGTAATAATGGCTCGCCTGTCGAGAAAGATGTGTCTAGCCAATAGCCTCAATCAAGAGGTCAGGTCAAATTCCCCATCGGACGTTTCGTACAATCATTTTTCGCCCGCCTGAAATATGAATGTATGCATGTATTCGCGTAACATTAAAGGGACAGTAGCACGTTTTTGTTTTTTTTGAAAATTTTATTTTTTCAATGTTTCACTTATAACTGTACGTTTCTGCTAAATGTAATATTTTGATAGTGTCAAAAGTCTCATTACACGAATCAATCATTAATAGTCAGAGAACAAGTTATAAAGATTCACATTAAGGTCAATGGCGGCCATGTTTGTGTGAACACCTTTAATTCATTTTTTTGGGGTAAGAAAAATGAATCCAATGGCTAATGTATACAAAATACTTGTTTTATCACTGGTGTATTTAGTTTAAATACATCGTTTTTCAATTTAAACCATTTATTTTCATTTCCTTGACATTACCTAATATTCCCCCTAAAATGTGCTACTGCCCCTTTAATATATGACACATTGCTTTTTAGATATATCATGGTTTATGTAAAATAATAAACTCTGACGAAAATTGAAATGTTTATTTAAAAGTTAAATTCATATTTTTTGAAAACGTGATAAATTACTCGTTTTATTTTATTACGAATGAAGCATCTATCAATCATATTATGGTAGGCAAGAGCAGAAGAGTATGGACAGGTGTTGTAGGTTGATGTTTCGGTATTGATTGGTAGTTTTATTCTTTAAACAAGAAGTCGAGTACAGTAGGGGGTTTGGCAGAATTGTACCTTTAAACAACACTGTTTGTGAAGTTGGAATGATGATAATGAAGAGAATATATTGATGAAACAAAGAAGTTGTCATCCAAGATCTAATGGCATTTAATTTGACAACCACTGTTGATACCATGCTAGATCTATCGTCCCCAAAAACAATCTTTACGAAGTCACCGGTATTTCGTTGGACTCGATTAAGCAACTGAAAAAAATATAGTAGTAAAAGAATACGTGTAAATCCTGAAAACATTGATTATCATTACAGAATAATTGTTTAAAAAGGTACAAATATCCTCAAATTATTTTTTCATATTCTGAATACAGTTAAAACACAATTCTTATCATAACTACTATTTTCAAACCCACAATCGTATTTGACGACGCATTTGACATACGAAAGGTTTTGGTTACGAACAGTCGAATGAACGAACTGACTTGAACCAATGAAGACTTTGATTTAGGAGAAAATCGTGTAACACGCCTTATCGTATCTGGTACAAACATATACTTGGAACATTAGGGTTGTGGAAATGACATTGCATTAGGAAATGAAAATGATAAATTGTCGTACTTTAGGCGTTTGTTATATATATATATATGCAGTATATTTTGATAATTAACTTCCTGTATTATATTACAAATGTTAACAAAACTAAAATCTCTGCATTCTTTGTACATTCAGCAATTATTTGTTACCAACCAGTCCATAATGAATATACGGACAATAAACTATGGACATATACATCGGTTAATCGCTTTGAAAGAGAGGGGCGTATTATTTGCAGGGTCACTGCAAGGACGTTTGGGTGTAAACACTATTAGTATTAGAAACATGTCATAAGTTACCAAACAATCAACGTTGAGGTGGCTCACTGTTTTCGTGTGTAGATGCATTTACACGTGCGTCGTCATAGCAACTATGAAATTGACAATCTTAGTCGTGAATGACTTGGTTAGGATAATTATTATTAACTCACGGTAAGAACTGTCAAAATATTGAACGCATCTGAATTTAATTGATGATATTCATTTTGTTTATCACATAAGAAAGCCGACATAGCTAATATAAGTCATGAAGTATTACTCATTTTATATTTGGATACAAAGAAAAGAGAAATGATGAATTAAATTTGATTCTTATTGTAACTGAACATTATATTTATATTTGTAAATGCCAGAACAGTGAACCACATATTAATGGCCTTAAATCAATTTTACAAGACACCTACAACGTCAGTAATGAGCGTCTCTACACTGATTGTAGATACGAGAAATTTATCTCCTTCTGGTCATCATGCCACCGTCTTTTCACATAATTTGTATCCCCCATTGTAAATTTTGTATACCATGTCTGATCGATTTGATAACTATGTTTATAATGAAGAAAATGAATATTACAGTTGTATAATATATTTGTGGTGCCTACAAAAAGAAATAAAGTAATAAAAAAAAAGTCATGACTTTTTTATGTGAAAGAATGTCTTAATTAAGGTGATCGTATTTTGTCTACAAATCGTTAACATTTACATATGGAACTTGCAAAAGAAACTTTGAACGTGCAAGGAGGCAAGGAAAATCAAAGTGCACAAAAAACGATGACGTAACGGATTGTGGGTTCGCTTTAAACTTCAGCAACTTTAAAATGATGGATTGTTCTTGATTAAAAATCTGTTTTAGTGATTGTATATTGTTGAATGATTTTCCTACCGACCTATATCATTTGAAACGCCTTATTTGGTAAAGCCCAAAAGATAGAAATGAAAATCTGATTATTCAGCTTTAATTGAAATCCCATTATGGTAAAACATGATTCTTATTATGATTATATTCTTATTATCCGCCACAATTGCAACATTCACATTCACCGAACACAATAAAATCCACCTCCGTTGTCATGGAAATTTATTGCGATAAATCGATATTCAACAATATAATTTTTATAAAAATCGATATAAAATTTAACACACCATTTTGGTTACGAGTAAAAAGCTTATGAAATATAAACATGCAAATGAGCTGTTAAAAGTTTATGCACGGTTTGATAAATGCCTTGTGGTAGTCTTCATATCACTCAGTCCTGTGTTTGTTCTGGGATTTGAGTTGGGTAAACTGTTGTTGATATATGACCAACCCAACCCCTGAAACCTATATATCATAGTTTTGTTCCCCTGCACAACGACCCGCTGCGATTATCTAAAATCCCCTGGCTACCCTTGCAGCCAAACCTAGTCAATATCTGTCCTCAGCTGAACATTATTTGCTAACATTTGATCGATGGACTCAATGAAATATTTCTGACTAGTGCTGCGAATTGATTAAAAGCACAATACCTCAACTCTTCGTTCCCTTAAAGGGGCAGTAGCACGTTTTTTTGGGAATTTGAGGTGATGTCAGGAAAAGAAAAATAATGGCTCCAATTGAAAGACAATGTATTTAAACTAAATGGAGCAGTAAAAATTCAAATATACAATGTAAAGTATAGCCATGCTATTCATTTTTCTTTCACAAAATGAATAAAAGGTGTTCACACAAAATGGCCGCCAATGGATTTTAGGTGAATCTCCATACTTTGTCCTCTGACTATGGATGATTGGCTTGTGTAATGAGATTTTCGGACAATATCAAAATAATTCATTTAGCATTAACGTACAATTATCAGTGAAAATTTTAAAATATAAAATTATACAAAAACGTGCTACTGCCCCTTTAAGATCTAACTTATTTTGTTGCAATACAACATTTAAAAAAAATTCTATGTTGAATATAACCTTTCAATATTTCAATTCATATAAGAGTAAAATGGTAATCAGTTTGTATGAATAAAAGATGTTCACACAAAATGGCCGCCAATGGATTTTAGGTGAATCTCCATACTTTGTCCTCTGACTATGGATGATTGGCTTGTGTAATGAGATTTTCGGACAATATCAAAATAATTCATTTAGCATTAACGTACAATTATCAGTGAAAATTTGAAAATATAAAATTATCCAAAAACGTGCTACTGCCCCTTTAAGATCTAACTTATTTTGTTGCAATACAACATTTAAAAAAAATTCTATATTGAATATAACCTTTCAATATTTCAATTCATATAAGAGTAAAATGGTAATCAGTTTGTATGAATAAAAGATGTTCACACAAAATGGCCGCCAATGGATTTTAGGTGAATCTCCATACTTTGTCCTCTGACTATGGATGATTGGCTTGTGTAATGAGATTTTCGGACGATATCAAAATAATTCATTTAGCATTAACGTACAATTATCAATGAAAATTTTAAAATATAAAATTATCCAAAAACGTGCTACTGCCCCTTTAAGATCTAACTCATTTTGTTGCAATACAACATTTAAAAAAAATTCTATGTTGAATATAACCTTTCAATATTTCAATTCATATAAGAGTAAAATGGTAATCAGTTTGTATATAAAAACAGCTAGATAAATATTCACAACAAAGCAGAATTTATTCTTGCTGCAAATCTTACAACAGATCTAATATGCGAAGAGAATCCAATAAATGCAGTAATGAAGTCAATTTTCCTAAGATGATCATGATAATAGATCTTCACTTACGCAGTTTAAAAAAGTAAAATCAAAAGAGACTGCTACCAATCTACATAAATGTAGCTCCACAGTTTCTCTATTTGTTGATACTGTCATCGCCTAATATAAAAACTGTTGATCTTTATTTATTTAGATTAGGCAGTTACAGGGCCAATTCAAATAATTTATCTAAAAAATTTCATACTTGATATTGGTTAATAATAATTATTATTTTGAAATTGTTAACAATTATGTGCGTTTTTTGAAAACAATACTTTTCACACGCATGCAAATATACATCTAAGTATAAGTATTACCTATCATAAACCTTTATAGGCTATTATATAGTAATCATATTAAAATACCAAGTATGTATATAATCACGGTCTGGTGCCTGTGTATCATTTACCTACACAGAAGTGATACTACACAATTTCTAACATTTACCAAGAGCTATGGAAATAATCTCACTGTCTACATATTTGACATTATAGATGTAATCGTTCAAACAAATGTTATCGGTAATGAACATTTAAGTAGATATCTAATTGAATAGTGAATAAAAGATCACAAATATTGTCAAAATAACAACAGTCACTTTCTGTATCAAAACATTTAGGTTGTTATATATATTATGGACGTCAGGTAAATATTGAAAATAACAACGCCCTTCAAATACTACTCGATATGGATCTAGTATCACGAGCTAGTCAAGTTGATCAGCGGATACCATCGTAGACTAGCAACTATCTTATGATTACTATTGACGTTTTTCCAATTTTGCACTTTCATTAAGAGTAATGTGAATAATGTTTCTCAAGTATATGAAAATGATAATGTTCATGTGTAAAGGTTAATTCATAAAAAATCCTTCATTAATGAACTATGTTTTCCCCAGCGTCACTTGCAGGCAGATTAGAACAAAGCCACTCAAACATGATTCGACCAAGTTCGACAAATTCGACATATTAGGCCCTAATCTAACACACGGGTACTACTGTGCTCAACACCAGGCCGTAAGCAACATGACACCTAGAAAGCTAACGTTTCAAATAGACGAATATTTCTTTATGTGAGAGTCAAAACATCTTTGAGTAAAAAAAGAAAAATGTTGCCTAGAAAGTCATAGTTTCTCAATGAGAAAATAATAGTTTCCCCTGAGAAATCCAGTTTCCCCCAATAAAGGCAGTTTTCCCTGAGGAAGTCAGTTTCACCCGAGAAAGTCAGTTTTTCCTAAGACAGTCACAGTTACCCGTTAGAAAGTCACAGATTCTTCTGAGAACTCTCAGTCCCCCCTGAGAAAGCCACCCCCCCCCCCTTTAGAAATTCACAGTTTTGTTGTAAGAGGGTCATAGATTACCCGAGAAAGTATGTTTTCCCTTGAGAAGGTCACAAGGAAGTTGCACTGAATCTTTCCACTTTCCAGTCTTATGATCGTAAGAGTTAGACTTACAGATTGTCAGATTCTCGAAGTCTTCCAAGAGCACCTTCTCTGTATAACGAGGAGCGGGAAGCATGAGCCCCATGAAGGGTCGCGTTATAAGGGGGAATGTGTCATTTTTCTTGTAAATGAGTTTTCCCCATGAAGTGTTGATATTCCTTATGGAAGCTTTCTCTTCGACGTAGAACCAGAGATCCAAAAAGGGCCATGTCCAATGTTTGGACTTTATTGTTCCATTTTGAGTATAAAACTTCCAGGTTGTGGAGTACTTGGTACACAGCTGGTAATGCGGTTTCAACTTCTCCAAACTTCTCTTCACAACAGCCTTGTCGGAGCGCTTCAACATAAGGTCAAGGTCATCATCCCACGGAATCATCCCGTTATGGCGGAAAGACCCGAGCAATGTCCCCGAGTACATCATGTAGGTCACGTTTCGTGGAATGGTTTCCGAGAAAACTTGAACAAGATTTCTGAAAATGTCTTTTTCTTCGTGAGTTACTGTTGGTTCAAAGAATTTAAGTTTTTCAAGCGTTGATTTTTCTCGTGGAATATCACTTTTCTGCGTCATAGATGTGTTGGACCTTGACCTTTTTGGGTCGGTGAAGTCTCTCGATGGAGGTAATTTATTTGTCACTGTTTGATTTATTTGGCCTAATAAACTCCGATTTGAGTGTTTATTTGAGTACAAAGACAGAGAGGTGGAAGGCAACTGTCCGCCCTGAGTGAGGAAAATAGCCAATAATCCCAACACTATCAGGAACATGAGCACCAAAACGTTCCGTCGGACTCTCATGGTCACCATTCTGGAAAGATATTAAATACGACATAACAAATATACAATTCATCAAAGTTTAAAGAATCCAATGGTTCTGAATAGAGATTCAGAATATCTAATCTGAGAAACGCTTAATTGATATGTTTTATGATCATTTCAATTTGTCTACCTGTCTGGATTTTAAAACTGCTTTGCCGCGTTTATAACGTTGCGCAGTTGCAAAACCTATTCTTCTAAATGTCAAACCATGTTCATCACTAACCATTCTAGTGAGGTCTTAAAGGGGCAGTAGCACGTTTTTTGATAATTTTATATTTTCATTTTTTCACTGATAATTGTAAGTTATGTCTTTGAGACATCATATCATTGTGAAAACGAAACCGATAATGATGAAATTTCACTGCTTAAGTTAAGATTCAGTTTGCGTTGACCTATTCGTATATCATACCTAGCAGATAGCTGTAACAAATTTGGAAGGTCATTGAAGTGACCAGGGGTCAAAATGTCGAAAACACTGATTTCTATTTCGCTCTACAAAATCCTTCATAAGTGATTAACAGCTTTGGATCTTATTCATATGTGTTCCTTTGCGCTAAGGCAACGTAACTGTGTTGCTTTTTTTCCTACACAACTTACATGGATGATTTTAATCGAAATTTAAGAAAATCCGAATTTCACAAATATGACCCTATCTGTCTATTTAACAATGCCAAATATTGACATTCAGCACCAGTGACAAGACGATCCCGAAATTTGGTAGGGAATGGGTATTTTACACATTGACAATTGATGATCTTCTGTAAGTGGTCCTGGAATTATTTTATGAACGTCAAAACGAAACCCAAATTACATGATATTTGCACTAAAATCACAAGCAGATGAACAAACTTATGGTATGCAGCTGTATATATAATCTCGTTGAGACATTTCTAAATGTATGGCAAAGACAGGGCTATAAGTACTATAAATCTCTGCTTCAGGTTTTTGGTTCTCGATGTGTTTGCTGTTGGTCTTATTCAATGTTTGTCAATTGGACTGGACCCACGGTAAAAAGAAACTTGATACTCTGTTAAATAGTGACTACGTGAAGAATGTTTGTTTATACCTACAGATGGTGTAAAATGGATATTTGCACGGCCGGAGAGGTCCAGTCTTTCCTCTCACGAATGCTTTACAAGTGATAACAATCTCAATTCCGGGTGTTACGGGTGTCTCAATTACGGGTGTGTCCTGAATACATGCACACATGTCTGCGCTTTGATAACCCGAACCTAATTCTAAACTTACGACCTATTTTTTTTTGTCGTTTCCATGGAAACGTCTCTAGTTATGTGGTGTGCATAGGGGACCAAAAATACACCCAGATGAGTGATTGGTTTTTGATACTCATTATTGAGTTCGAAAGCATTTTCAGAATATCACATTTCGTGGAGTTATGGCCCTTGATTCTGCAATTGGACATCGAGTGATTAGCAGGTCTGATGCTCCTTTTGGAACTAACTGTCTTAGACACTGTTATGCATAGGTGAATGAAATATTAGTTTTGGGTACCGTTGATCGAGAGCAATTTCAGAATTTAGTTCTCGCCATTTATTCTACAATTGGACTTAGAGCGAATAAGGCTTTATTGTGGACAGGTTTTCTCAGACACCATTACATCCAGTTGAATGGAATTTTGGTTTCAGAAGCGTTTAGCAAATTACGGGGGGATGTATTAAAAAGTAAGGGGTCAAATTATGTTTGGACATGAGTATAGATTTTTCACTTTGGAAGATTTGGTTTGATGAAATTATGTCGATAAAAAATATAATTACCAGGTATTCTAATTTTTAGTTCACCTATCCTCATTTCTATATCTCTCGCTCATGCAATACATAAACATTGAATAAAATATCTGCAAAACTGTAATTGAAATAACTTACTTAATATATTAACCTATATCATAAAAGCTAAAAGATGTGTCGATAGTAAATTGTTTGCAAAAATACTTGTAAATAATGTCTTACATGGACGTAAATAAGCAAATGTCTGTATGTCTGTCTGTCTCCCTCTGTTTGATGCGGCAGTGTGGCAATGATCACATAACTGATTGTTCAAAATATTTATCATTCAACTTAACACGATCTCACTGATACAACTTGTATGCGACGTTTTCCTTCAAACCCGGAACAAGAACACTCTAGAGGAAATATGAACTGAAACCCCATTGGTTCAGTTACTATTACAATTACACCAATAAAAGGATATTTCGAAAAACATATATTTTCCTATTACTTATCCATAGACAGTAAACACAATATATATATATAATACCCATCTTAGTAATATAACAAAATATTTAATTCAACTTACCACGATCTCACTGACTCAACTTGTATGCTACGTTTTCCTTCAAACCCGGAACAAGAACACTCCAGAGGAAATATGAACTGAAACCCCATTGGTTCAGTTACAATTACTATTACACCAATAAAAGGATATTTCGAAAAACATATATTTTACTATTACTTATTCGTAGACAGTAAACACAACATATATTACACATCTTATAACAAAATATTTAATTCAACTTACCACGATCTCACTGATACAACTTGTATGCGCCGTTTTCCTTCAAACCCGGAACAAGAACAATCCAGAGGAAATATGAACTGAAACCCCATTGCCTGCTATACAAACGTTTTAGGACTTTGATCAAATACGGATCTTGTTACCAGTCAGATTTAAAGGCACTCTCCTAAACACGAACTGCTGTTTTAGCTTTACTCAAGATTGAAAGACGCACTGTCCACGACTGTTTTGGCTTTATATAGGTCAGCATGTATAAACGGAAATGTAACTGATTTTGTTGAAAGAGACACGGGAAACTAGCAATTCCGGTCTGTATTCACAACAACCCGCAGTGATAACGTTGCTGATAACAACCTCTCGTGATAACATTGAATGTCGGTGACACCTTAATGTAGTGTTCCCACTGTACAGCGCTTCAGCTAGTTCTACTGGTGTCGGACTTGGATACCTAAAACTTTTATTTCGGATGTACCGCGAAGCATAATTTTCAGTACAGGAGAGTATTCCGTTTAGCCTAATCCAAAACCTTGCTTATCAAACCAGAGTAGCCAGTCGGGGAGCATAACCGTTCTACTAGGTTCTACAGTAGAATTCCTTGATATCTTTTCAATAGACAGGAGAAAAGGGTATTTTGGTGGTGGAAAACTCCAAAGTGGAAGTCTATGTTTTTGCGAATATGTCATAAACTCATCACCAGAACAGTTCATTTTTCATATTTTCTAATTTTATTTTTATACTTTATCAGCCATTATATCAATTGCATCACTGTTTATAGATTTAGACTGATATTTAAGAGATATGCTTAACATGGACATGAGACTGGTATTCTTTTAATAAATCCCGAAACTGGCGTTAACAAGCATAACGACCATATTTGGCGGCTACACAAAAGCACGTCCGGACAATGTAGAAACATGTAGTGATGATACAACTATAACTTGTGAATATGACATAAATCTTTTCAAATTTCTCATATAAGACTTCATATCTACGATATAGTTAAAAATAAATAAATTTCATTTTCAGAATCTTTTTCTCTGTGAACTACATTTTTTGTTATCTCACATGAGTGAGGCGACACTAACATCCTTTCTGTTTCGTGAGAACTTTCTGCTCACCTAAAACATGATACTGTCCCTTTAAGTAACAATAATGAAACATACACTGTGTCATTTTTAAAGCAATATTTACTCAATCCCTTTGATACGTGGGCAAGCCATCTTCACCGCGGCACGGACATGTACAGCATTCAGGTATAGATGCTTGTTTTACAGTTTGGTATCTCACGATTCGCATTATACAGAAACAATGCCCCCGCTTACATATCCTGTCCATGCATAAACTGGTTTCAGTAGATTACTTTTTTAAAGTTGTGAAACATGTTAAGAGACATCCAGTCTGATTAAAATCGACTGTGATTCGAGGGAAAAAAGTGCAAAAATATTATCTCTGGTGGGGTTCGAATTTCAACCAGCCCGGCTTTCCTCTCATTCACACGTTGTGGAGAGGAAAGCTCTGATACATATTTTACTTTCTTCCTCGTAACACGGTCGATTTTAATCAGACTGAGAGACATCTAGTTCATACATTTTCAGAAAAGTCCGAAATGAATTTTGTGTTTTCATATATTGGAGGGTGAAAAAAAGTTTTGTTATCCAATTGTGTTAAATGTGCAAATTAGGTCAAATGAACGACCTACTTTCGCGAAAATCTGTGGTGATCGATGTTAATGCCTTAGCGAGTGTACATGTGCTTTGGGCGCGAGTGAATATGTATAGGGTAGTAACCGGTTAACTCTCCATTCCTTGAAAATAATAGAGCTGAGGCCTCCAGGGGCCGAAGCTCAATATCTTAAAAGAATGGAAAGTTACGAGGATATTACCTGACTTAAATTACACTCAAACTTATTAAACTACATACCTTACAAACTTACTTAGATATGGAATTTCAAGCGAAAAACTTGAAGTTAAATGTTACATATAGTCTAACACTTGCACTGTAATTTACATCATTTTCTTATCAACAGTATCTCTTTAAAAGCATTTCTAGGCTCCTTTTCATTTATTAGATAAAATAATCGTTTATGAGAATTAATCATCTTCAGAGACTTAAATAAGTCTACCCAGCGGGGAAGATCTACCAATAGGGACTTTTTTTCAAAACCAAACATTTTGAAATACAGCTGGAGTCGATGTTCAAACACCTCTTACTGTAAAAAGAAAAGATAGTAGATGAGAAAACCCCTCATTTCTCTGAAACTATTTCTATAAAATTATCGTTATTACAAACAGACGAGTGATATCTATCGTGTTACATACCTGTAATTTATATTGTAACAGGTGCTCGAGCATCCACATTAGCTCCTTTCTAAATCGAGGTCTTTATAACACTAGTTTTTATAATATATCGTGAACTTTGTATTACTATTTATAACATGAAATTGTAACTCTCCTGTATACGGGCCGGAGGCCTTGAATGCAATAAACTTTGTCTGTCTGTCTGTCTAATCTAGCATAAACTTGTTTATAAACAATTTAGTTGTTTGATTCTTCAAGGAATTGAGGAATTAAAACAGATATAGTTCAACAGGTTTTAAATAAGATCAATTTTAGAGATTTGGGGGCAGAGATCAAGGTGATATACATGTAGTGTTAGTAATCACTCACATCTTTGACAATCTTAAATAAGTAGAAAGTATTCTGTTTATGCAGAGAACATATATACACCTGGAAAAAAGTATTGCAACACCTGCCTTTTCAATGACTATCGTGATAAAAATAAAGGATATTCGATGGAAAAGAACCTTGTTCAAATCGAAGTGTTTGTTTTCCATTTAAACAATATCTAAAGAGATAAAAGACAACATAGCCTTACTATTCATTTCATTATTCCATTCAAAACAATCATCGAAATAACCAATGTGATCTAGGCAAATATCAAAATCGGAAGTGTTCGATTAGAAGAGTTGGATGTCCACATTTTCTGACTCAGAAGGCGATTGAAGACAAAAACAAGAAGGAAGTCAGTTCTGGTGCCATCAACAAGAGCAGAAATATTTTATGAAACGTGCCCCCTTTTTTCCTATGTTTTTTGCAAGGCCATTTTTGGAAATTCGTTATATATTCAGATAGATTATAAGACAATGGAATATATTTTGGAAATGTTGCGTTGCAATACTTTCGTTCAAGTGTATATCTTAACTATCTTAACAATCGACATGCATTTTCCATGTATGTCGTCATACTGTTATATTTCCATAATCAAATTATCATTTTAAAATGACTCGAATTGATAGATTTATTTACACTGCATTTACCAGAGCTCACAAGGGAGGGTTTATTGTTGTCCTTTAAATAAAAATTTCCAAAAATTTAACTCAGACTTCAGTAATCTTTATTGGTTACTACAAACAAAATATCATGCATTGTATTACCTTTGATCTAACAGACATGAGCACTTTTTAACCAATCAATGACTTGTCCACCTTTTTTGCGTGCAACTCAACTCAGATGTTTATACACATGTAGTAATGGTATCTGCAAAACGTCACATTCCCTTTTCTGTTGCGGTTTAAGATCTGTCTGTCTGTCAGGCTTTTCGTTCATCTCAAATTTGGTACCATATTTCTAAGAAGTTCCCTGAATTTATCAAACCTTTACATTTTTGCTGTATTATTATAATAACCTTTTACCCGAGTGATCCTAGCCAGACATTGCCAATCGTTGACTCTCCCGTCATTTATAGCCTGTATCTCAACTCGAGGTTTAGCAAATGATGAATTGGAATACATCGCAAAGATCACCTGTTGCTCAACATTCATAATCCTCATTTCAAGCAGTTTCTGCACAGCTTGTAAATAGTCCTGGGTAAAGGTTAGCACCTTGTCCCATCTCCCCATCATCATTCCACCTCCCACCCAGTTCTTGTTCTGCAGAATGATATCTTCAACAGAGTAATTAGCAAATTCCCAAATCTTCGAAAAAAGTACCCTACTCTCGTTGAAAGAAGCGGGGAGCCTCACGTGGAATATTTCTGAGTAGTCTTCCCGCCTATATATACCTACATCAACCCAGGTGAGATATTTGGTGTCAAAGAGTCGATCTCTTACCACCATTTGCATCAATTCCATCTTGGAGTGAGTCAAACAAGAGTAGTTTTCATGAACTGTATGAGGCCAGTGTTGGGGGTAGTTAGGGGTGTCGTGTATTTCCTTGATTTTTCCTGCAATGGAGAAACTCCACAATTTCCATTTATCAATAAGGATTACTTTGGTTCGGCTTTTTGGAAAGTTTTTGCGAAGTTCAGTAAATTTGTTGAAAGTTGAGATTTTATCGGTGAAAACAATCAGAGGATTGTCCATGCTGCCGAACGCTGCCATCCAGGTGAGATATTCCTCGAATTTCCTGAACCAGTGGCTCAAACCTTTTGGAAAAGTGCCGATATCGAATAGTGCTGTTACCACTGTCAGTTCTGTGTACATGAATTCTCCTTCCTGAGTGAATATCAAAACGTCATCGTTTGTTGAACCGCCGTAGATCCATATGTATGGGCGTACATCCTGTATAACACTCATGATTAGTGACATCGTTGGTTGTTAAGGTTTTTTTATATGGACAAAGATCATGTTTTGATATATTAAAATATCATTTAAGAAGCTTAAAGTGACACAGAGTATCTTTCTTAAAATTTTATTTGGTTTTGATAAGCTACAAAATATCTAATATGCTGGTTGAAGTTCATATCTCATCACTGGACTTGTAAATATATCCATTTATGCATAATATCTCTAAAATGCTTAATTTTATGGAAAAATCAAGAAAACATCTCAAATACGTTTAATATTCGAAATTATACATCCAATTAATCTACATATTAGTTACAATACCTAACAAACACTATCGAATCGAATATATCTTCCTGTCAGCTTATGACAAGGTTTCAAAATTACGTTTGGCGAATTTGCGCGCGCCACTCGAGCCACATTGTCCTGTTTTCGATCAAAATCCCGACTTTGAATAGCCGTATTTTCGCTCTAATGTACTGATTGACCTTTTACTTGTTATTTTCAGTAACAGTTAGTGGTTCCCGATGTCATAACATTGATCTCAAAATTTGACATATGTGATCCTATCAACATACTCTGTGTCTCTTTAAACCATTGTTAACACGAATTGCTATGTGAAATAGAAATCTGTTTGGTATATTTACATTTAAGTAGAGCAAAAACTTCCAAATGTGCTATTGACATATCATTACAGAAAGCCTCTAAACATTATAAAAATATTACAGTGGAATATCATTCCATATTGATTCTATCTAAAGAAGACAATGATATTTTATTTTGTCCAAAATTCAAACTTTTGCCAAAGTCATTGTATGTCATGGTGTATCTCGTTAATGATTTATCGTTCTGTCTAATGATTCTGAAACCGTCTAAACTGGATTACTGAACTTACTGATAGTCTCCTATGTGTCGACTCATTGCTCTTATTAGTCTCTGTGAAACATGATAAACAAAAGGTGAGTTTATTTATTACCTAATGAAAACAAAATTATTTCGTGCATTACATGTATTAGGTATTTCTTCAAAGCACATTTAACACCTTAACGAGACCATCGGAAGGGAAAGGTACGTTAATGTGTACTTAACAAGAGAGGTAGAATGTTTTGCAAACTGAAATTGGATGTGATAAAGCTGTAATATAGAATAGAGAATACTAAACGACGTCCCGTTCTACAACATATTTATGAAACGAGTGAATAGGTTGGTATTGAACGAGCAAAAGCGAGTATCTGTAACAGGCAGATAAAGATTACTCCATGATATACAAAGGATAATTCTAAGTTTTTTCTTTTAAATTGTTTAAAAAAATGAAATTTCATGTTAATAAATTGTTTCAAATTTATTTCGATATAACACAAACGTTTATCAACAAGGAAAACATAGTTTATGTGAAAATCAATAAAAGTGCCTATTAGGTCACATATCGACAACATTTCAAACAAAGGGTTCATGGTAGTGTAAATTCTATTTCCTAGTAATAACACTACATGTCTCTTAGATATTAAGTAAATCTAAACAAAGTGTACCTTCCTTTGTCTGGCGGTTAGTATCCCAAACTCACCTGTACATATCATGACTGTGTAGGTTTGTAGTGCCAAGATCAGTGGCAGAATGTACCAGATCTTTCTCATCATACGTAGTCTATCTGCCAACTTGAGAGGCAATCTTTCAACGTCAGTGTACACCTTTAAAATGCCCATTACACATGTACATGTATCACAACTTACGATGAACAATCTCTTTAGACCTGTGAGGATTTAATAAAAAAGGTTTATTTAATACAATCTATTCACTGTTTTGTGACATTAAACGACACCTCAATACTAAAATCAGAAAATATGTACTTCTATGTTCAATCATATCTACGTTGATCTAGATAGTAGGCTATAGCAAATGTATATCCAAATGATGAAAACGTTTGTATTGTTTAAATTGTCCAAACAAAATCATATCTTCCAAATAAAACTCCTTAGAATATCTTAAATAGAGAGACATAATCACCTTTCATGCAAAATCTTCTCAACTTTCTTCCAAGTACCTTTTGCAAGTTCGGGAACATGGATAAAATAATAGCATTTTAAATGTAAATAGAGGACATATTAACAGAATATATTGATCCGTTTATTAAGACAATAAGATTAATATTAGTATATACATTTATCTTTGTGCTTGTATTGATATGCTGAATATATTTGCAATCAATCTTATTGTTTGTTTTTGAAGTCATGTAGCCAAAACCGAATAAATATGAATTTGTAGACTCAACTGAAAATTAGTCACATGCGCAAGCGAATAATTAAATTAACCCTTTGTACATTGCTCAGCTGGTTAATTCATACAAAGCAATGACACTACAATTACACGCGTCTAATAAAACCATATTCATAAAGTGTTTATTCAGTTTTATTATCTATTTATTGTTTGTACCAAGAAACTTACAATGAGTTTAGAATGTCTGCTAGAAAAGTGAGACACAAAGTTGTTCTAGGAGGCATACTGTTGCTGTGGATCGGACTGGTTTCATTTGAAATGAATTCCATATATAGTATGTATATTTGTTTCTTACTAGGGGATAATTTATCAGATTGATACTTTCCAAATGAGGTAAAGTATCACCTTCTTATCACATTTCTTCAAGATATTTGCAACCTTGTATATCATACACACAGTGGCAGTTTTTCTATGAATTTTTCAACTAATAATTGTGGATTCCAGAGTCATGAAAGTTAAATTGCTGATTGCCTGACTTTGAGGGTGTAGCTTCGAATGCCGCATTGGACTCGACTAGAAAAGTTCATGAATTTGTTCAGACAGTGTGATTCCAATTTTAGGAGTGGGAGACTGTAATTTACGTTCTCAACATTGCTATTGAACAGGCTTCAACTTTACTAATAAACATGTAAAGTACTAGTAACATTTAAGTCAAGGTACCAAACCTCATTTCAGAATTAAAAAAATCGCATCTATAAAATTCTTTGAGTAATATTTATCGATCTTCATGTAGATGTTTGAATGAGCCTTCAAGTCATTTTGTAACAGACATAGAGAATCTCACCTTCGTGTCTTCTGATATCAAATATATCAACACAAGTTGATAAAAGTAACACATTAAGTATTTCACTTTTATCAACGAGTGCTGATATATTTGATATCAGAAGACACGAGGGTGAGATTCTTTTTATCACCCAAAATCATTTTTCATCACCTTTGCATGAAAAATGTACAACTCTGAACACTTCATAGCCCTAAAACTCCTAAATCAGTGATGTCATAGCATTGTGACGTCATGGTGTTTATGACGTCATAACATTGTGACGTCATTGTGTTAATGACGTCATAACATTGTGACGTCATTACTGATGATGCAAAACGTTTGTGATGTCATGTCCCTTCTGATGACAGGGCTTTGTTCAACCTCCAAGTCAGAGCGCCTTCCCTCCGATTGTCTCTCCGGTAGTTATATTAGTGACGTCACGGAGCGGATAATCGCTGTCTGGAGCTAGGGCTTTGTTCACAATCTACTGTCAAAGCGATATCTCCTAGGAGATATCGCTTGATCTTCCACAAGCGATATCTCCTGTGGAACCCAGTTTTGGATGATGAAATGTAACATCGGTTTGTGTTTCAGATACAATCGATAATGATTCCACCAGGGAGGTAAGATTATGATTATTGCTCTAAAACTAAAAGGACATGGTTACATGCAATTATGTGTAGTATCCAAACCTTGCGTACCAGCAGGTGATTAGACAAATGTCCACAAAAGATTTTCTATTCTCGTCAATCTTATCAAGTACGTAACATTTTGAGTATGAATTAAACATTATTATGCACATTGTTGGATAACTATCTTGATATAACTAACGAGTGACGGGAGAAAGCAGATAATAACTGATGTTTTAATGTTGTAATTTTCGAGCATTGGTGAGCTTTACATTACATTGATGGTACTGTTCTTACTGGTTTTGTTTACAGGATGCACAGCAAAGTTCCACCTATAAAAATTATTCATCCGAGGTCACCATAGTAACGGCTTTGTTCGACATTGGCTCCTTCCAAAAGATCCACAACACCACGTGGAGAAATCCTGAAGAATATCTCTCGAAGAATACCTGATATAAAACAGAAGCAAACTGTGATCACAGATTTTCTGTAAGGTGACGGACTATGTTTCGTGTTTCGTGTATCACATAAGCTTGTATTATTATTTATTATTGATGTATGATAATATTTTAAACTTTGAATGAAATAAACTTTCATGATGCGCCAAGCAATTTCGTTTTTTCTTGTGATTCAGATAACCGGATGACTCGCTATCCGGACGATTTTCAGCTGTAACGAAGTTGTCCGGATAAACGAGGTTCGACTGTAGTAAAAACCATGGACAACCCACTCGTTGCCTTTACCGACAGCATCCACATTTACGAGCGCTTCGTTCAACTTCGGAAAACATTCTCACCTAGGCGTACCAAGGTATTTCTATAAATAGATCAGATCTTTGGGCTTTTCGGCTAGCAGATGAAATAAGACGTATTCATCACCAACCTGACTACCCAGTATTTTACCCTGCAACTATAAATGAGAATTACTCATGTGTGATGCATGCTAAATACGAACTTTTACAGAAGGTTATCCACCAAGGTATAAATACAAGATACATAAGCTGGGTTGATATAGGTATATACAGAGGGGTCAGTACATGGGGTATATTTCATGTAGATCTACCCCCCACCTTTGACGAGGGGAGGGTGAGTGTGGCACAAATGAGACCGTTCTACGATGTTCCACCAGAGACCATCATCAATAACAATATGATCTGGATCGGCGGAGGGATCGTCATGGGAAGAAGTGACGTCATATTGATCTTTGTTGATGACTACAGGAGATCAGTGAGAGCTCTTCTTGATCATGGATTGATCCACGTGGATCAGCAGGTTATATATTGCATGTATTCCACGTTCTTCTACTTCAGACCAAGGGTTGAGCTGCAAACATTTAACCATGGGAAGGACAACGATTGGTTTGCTGATGAAACACGTTTTAAAGGACGTTATCGGAAAACTTGAAATTAATTTTGCATATTAATATGCTGGTTGCACTGATAATTTTGAAATTAAAAAATACATTTCTTCATTTGCTGATGAAAAGGACGTTACCGGAAAGCGTGGAAACAAATTTGAAAAAATCATTGACGGTTGCGATGAGTATCCTATTAAAGAAGTGGGAAACCTCGGGGACGAGTCGAGATGAATAAGATGAACAGATGCAGTTGTTTTATGGTCGACCATGATTTATTATGATGATGGCAGAGCCGGTAGTAATGTCACAACTTAGAGATCATGTCAGGTAAAGTCTCTACCCGACATGGAGGCTGGCTCTAAGCTGTGTCCGGCCTGGAACGTAGTACATGGACACTACATAACCGCTGGGTCGGTGTTGGCGAGATCCCGAGTCCAGGGCATGGTTCTGCAGCGTCCAGGCTGCTACAGTCTGTGGCCAGTGTAATATCCAGTCTGTCGTATCCAGCCTGTCGTATCCAGCCCGTCGTGTCCAGGGCTATCCCTCCTTTTAAAGGCATTGTGGGATCACAGCCCGTGACACTCAAGCTTAGTTACTTGTTTCAATGGTTACAGTTTGCATCATAATTACATAATCGTCAATGGCAGTTAAGTCAGATTACATAAGGTTTGAAAGGTAATGCACTGAGGCGTATCTACCGTGACCATGCAAGGCTCGGGATAGCCACAGGCCATTATGTAATTAATGTACAATTTGAAAATGATAGATTATTGGGGAATAACTTTGGGGAAATGGCTCATTGAAGAGACTTTTAAAACATTGTAAATCATGAAATAATTAGAAGGTAAACGTATCGTTAGATGCACGTTTACAATTCCCTTCGGCTTTGAGAAGGTTTTGACCTCAAAACCCTTAAAATTATAAATGAGTATTTATATTTTTTACAATAACAACATTGATATATCAGAACGGTAACAGTGAAACAAAATAAATGTAAGAACAATGCATAGTAATATTGGTAGTGTGATTGTCAAGCCAGTCAATATTAGCAAAGTAAGCGAGTAGTACGTTGAACATAAGCCGGCGATGATGTTAAGAAACTTGAAATTGGGAATCTAATTGTCGCGCCCAGATTCGACAAGGCAAAAGCTAACTAAAGTGTGTGTGCTCGTCGTATGAGTCGTTGTATTCCCTAACTTCCCTAACCAACTTCAAGAATCTATTACGTAACGCAGGGATAAGTTAGCGTAAATTTGGAATACGAAGGGTGCTTAAACAAGAGGTTTCAGTTGTCCTAAAAGTCAATGAGATCAGGAGTCAATTTAGTTAGAGAGGGTGACTCGTTAACCAAGGCCGGTCCTATCGGCCATTATAAGAGAAGAAGAGAATCCTAACTGATTCCAAAAACTTAAGAGCGACAACTGAAACCGGGCCAGGAACCCTATGCACAAATAACTTATAGAAACGTTTCATACTGGCTGAATAATACACACATACCTGCTGTTTTGAATCCGTTTAAAGTTGATGATAAAATCAAGTTGATAAAAACAAAATGTTCAACGAAAAATTGATGCTGTGTCCATGTCGATTAAGCTTTGTGGCCGTCGTCAACGTCCTCTTAGTAGACTTCGTGGTGGGTGTTAGGAGTTGTGTGTCCGTTCCCGTCGTAGAAGATGTGTAGAGGTGTTCGTTGAACGTCACATGGCAGCAGTTTATGTTGAGCAATCAGTTGATTTTCTGACGTGGAGATGGTTGGTTGATGAGTTGGTTGTTGGTCTCATGATTGTGGAGAAGGTCATCGTTTATGTTGGTAGTAGTTTCTCTTCATCTTTCTTCATCCTCAGGTTTCCGCTCACTTTGCTGCAAGTTTTCAGGTACTGTGACCGCCTGAATTGTAGCAAACTCAAGCTACCCGGATTCTCCACCAATTAAAGAAGTGGGAAACCTCGGGGACGAGTCGAGATGAATAAGATGAACAGATGCAGTTGTTTTATGGTCGACCATGATTTATTATGATGATGGCAGAGCCGGTAGTAATGTCACAACTTAGAGATCATGTCAGGTAAAGTCTCTACCCGACATGGAGGCTGGCTCTAAGCTGTGTCCGGCCTGGAACGTAGTACATGGACACTACATAACCGCTGGGTCGGTGTTGGCGAGATCCCGAGTCCAGGGCATGGTTCTGCAGCGTCCAGGCTGCTACAGTCTGTGGCCAGTGTAATATCCAGTCTGTCGTATCCAGCCTGTCGTATCCAGCCCGTCGTGTCCAGGGCTATCCCTCCTTTTAAAGGCATTGTGGGATCACAGCCCGTGACACTCAAGCTTAGTTACTTGTTTCAATGGTTACAGTTTGCATCATAATTACATAATCGTCAATGGCAGTTAAGTCAGATTACATAAGGTTTGAAAGGTAATGCACTGAGGCGTATCTACCGTGACCATGCAAGGCTCGGGATAGCCACAGGCCATTATGTAATTAATGTACAATTTGAAAATGATAGATTATTGGGGAATAACTTTGGGGAAATGGCTCATTGAAGAGACTTTTAAAACATTGTAAATCATGAAATAATTAGAAGGTAAACGTATCGTTAGATGCACGTTTACAATTCCCTTTGGCTTTGAGAAGGTTTTGACCTCAAAACCCTTAAAATTATAAATGAGTATTTATATTTTTTACAATAACAACATTGATATATCAGAACGGTAACAGTGAAACAAAATAAATGTAAGAACAATGCATAGTAATATTGGTAGTGTGATTGTCAAGCCAGTCAATATTAGCAAAGTAAGCGAGTAGTACGTTGAACATAAGCCGGCGATGATGTTAAGAAACTTGAAATTGGGAATCTAATTGTCGCGCCCAGATTCGACAAGGCAAAAGCTAACTAAAGTGTGTGTGCTCGTCGTATGAGTCGTTGTATTCCCTAACTTCCCTAACCAACTTCAAGAATCTATTACGTAACGCAGGGATAAGTTAGCGTAAATTTGGAATACGAAGGGTGCTTAAACAAGAGGTTTCAGTTGTCCTAAAAGTCAATGAGATCAGGAGTCAATTTAGTTAGAGAGGGTGACTCGTTAACCAAGGCCGGTCCTATCGGCCATTATAAGAGAAGAAGAGAATCCTAACTGATTCCAAAAACTTAAGAGCGACAACTGAAACCGGGCCAGGAACCCTATGCACAAATAACTTATAGAAACGTTTCATACTGGCTGAATAATACACACATACCTGCTGTTTTGAATCCGTTTAAAGTTGATGATAAAATCAAGTTGATAAAAACAAAATGTTCAACGAAAAATTGATGCTGTGTCCATGTCGATTAAGCTTTGTGGCCGTCGTCAACGTCCTCTTAGTAGACTTCGTGGTGGGTGTTAGGAGTTGTGTGTCCGTTCCCGTCGTAGAAGATGTGTAGAGGTGTTCGTTGAACGTCACATGGCAGCAGTTTATGTTGAGCAATCAGTTGATTTTCTGACGTGGAGATGGTTGGTTGATGAGTTGGTTGTTGGTCTCATGATTGTGGAGAAGGTCATCGTTTATGTTGGTAGTAGTTTCTCTTCATCTTTCTTCATCCTCAGGTTTCCGCTCACTTTGCTGCAAGTTTTCAGGTACTGTGACCGCCTGAATTGTAGCAAACTCAAGCTACCCGGATTCTCCACCAATTAAAGAAGTGGGAAACCTCGGGGACGAGTCGAGATGAATAAGATGAACAGATGCAGTTGTTTTATGGTCGACCATGATTTATTATGATGATGGCAGAGCCGGTAGTAATGTCACAACTTAGAGATCATGTCAGGTAAAGTCTCTACCCGACATGGAGGCTGGCTCTAAGCTGTGTCCGGCCTGGAACGTAGTACATGGACACTACATAACCGCTGGGTCGGTGTTGGCGAGTCCAGGGCATGGTTCTGCAGCATTATAAACGGGCAAAACCTAGTGTTTTTTCCTCTATATTGTACATTAAAATATCTCAAATTTGACTTCGTCTAAATGCGCCTTCCACAGGTCAGTAACCTCACTCTGCATACACATACCTTACCCACTGAGCTTATTACTGTAATCTTATGTAATCAGCCTTTATCGTCGCAGTATTAGGTAAACCGTCAGTGTCAAAATCATCTAGCTTGAAGACCCCTATGTGGTGTTGCCAGGTGAGCTTGGACACCGGCGAGTGCAGACGTGTTTTCTCGGAGCTCCGCTTACATTACATAATCTGACTGTAATTGAGTTGGCCAGTAAGATTTTGAAAATGGACAATCCAAATGGATATTTCCAACAACCACTGGCAATGAACTATCAAAGATTTCCCCCACACACAGAAGAAACATGTGAAAGATCTTTGCTACAAAATGGAAAGGGAAACATGGTTAACTCAGAGGCTAATCCGACTACTCTGGCTTGGGCAAATACTCTATTCGACCAGATGAAACACATGACCATGATGGTCCACAATGTTCAACAACGCCTGCAAACTGTTGATTCTAATATCGACAAGAAGCTGACGATGATTTCTGATAAACTGTCTACATTGGAAACAGGACTACATAAAACTACAACACGAGTAAGTAAGCTTGAAGAGTCTATCCGCACTACAACAGAACAGGCTAGTACAAGCCTGAAAGAGACAACCAAGCTGAAAGAACATGTGAAGTGCTGTATGGAAGATAGTTCCATGGACAGAGAGAGAATGACCAGTGATATTGACAGCTTATACTATGAACTCGATTCTCAACTAAAACACCAGAGAGAAATGAAAGAGGAAATTCTAGACCTAAAAACAAGATCGATGCGCGACAATTTACTGTTCCACGGTATTCCAGAAATGCCGGGTGAAAGTACCAAAGAGGTTGTAGGAGACTTTATAAAGAAGAACCTCAAGTGTGAGAACAATGTAAGTCTGCTGAGAGTTCACAGAACTGGACCAAGGAGATCAGGAAAACCCCGCACTATTGTGGCCAAGTTTGCATACCCAGATGAACGAATGAAGGTTCTCACTAGTACAGGTGAACTGAAACAGACCAACTACGGGGTGAGTGAACAATTCCCATATGAGATTGTACAACGGCGAAAGGAACTGATACCAATACTTCGAGAAGCCAAACGAAGAGGATTCCGAGCTAATCTGTCAGTGGACAAGTTGTACGTGTCGGGACGCCAGTTTTACATCAACCAGGATGACCTCTCGGACGACAAATTCCGACAAGGATTCAACGAGCAATATGGAGCAAGAAGTTACGCTAACGCCGTACAAGGTGAAGTTGAACGCCAACCGCGGAAGATTGCACGCATGGACGACAACGTGACGGAACTATGCTAGGATGTGGGAGAACCGGGGTCACTGGTGAATAGTGATTCTGTTGACTGTGATACCCGTGACTGTGATTTGAGTAAGTGCTCACAGACTACTTTATTGTCCATTTTATCATTAAATGTATGCGGAATCAAATCCAAACTCTTGAATCCAGATTTTATCACAAATGTCAGTCGATTTGATATTTTGTGTTTTACTGAAACTAAGGCTACTAAATATGATGTTATAGAAATACCTGGTTTTCATGTTTACTCGAACTGTAGAGGAACTGTTTATTCTAACCGTGGATCAGGAGGAATTCTGATTGCCATAAAGAATGACCTTAAAAAGTATGTATCGCTAATTTCTAAAAAGAACGATGTTAGCCTGTGGTGTACCATATCGAAATCACTTGTCGAACTCACAACAGATCTGATTCTCGGTTGTATTTATGTCCCCCCTGAAAGCAGCAAGTACGCAGACAGTGAACACTTCTCTCAGATCGAAAGTGATATTGTTGAAATGTCAGTACAATCAAAGCATATATGTCTGACAGGTGATTTTAATGCTCGCACAAAGAATCTACCGGACTATATTATCATCGATGAATTCTTCTATGAACATGACAAAATGGACGACAATGTGTTATTCTCCAACGTGGAAGGATTACAACAATTCAACATTAACATGGTCAGAAAAAGCATGGACTCAATTGTGAACACTTACGGTAATAAACTGCTTGAAGTGTGCAGAAACACTGGTGTATATATTGCTAATGGTAGACTTGGACTTGATGCTGATATTGGTCGTTTTACTTGTAAGAATACCAGTGTTGTGGATTATTGTATTGCTTCAACTGATGTTTTGTCAAATATATTGAACTTTGAAGTGTGTGACTTTGACAGAATAATGTCAGATATACATTGTGGTATAACTTTTGCAATCAAATGTAAATTTAGCCCATGTGTTAAAGATTGTATCATACCACCGGTAAACAACCGTATCAATGTAAAACCATGGGATCCAAGTAAAGCCGATGTATTTGTTAATCACTGTAACGCAATTTTCAATTGTGTAGACCCTTTAATGTCTGATTTTGATATTGACAATGCTGAAAAATGTATATACCACATATAACAAATTGTCTCACTCATAATCTTGTTTTGGCTGCTAAAAATACATTTGGCTGTAAAGTAAATTCAAAACATTTCAAAACGAAACACAAACCATGGTTTGACCTCTCATGTAAAATAGCCCGCAAGAATTACCATAAACGTAAAAGAATCTACGGGCTTCAAAAAGGAAATAACGAGCGAAAATTATTCATTTCTGCTGGGAAACAATACAGCAAAACTCTCAAAAATGCATTTCAGTTCTATAAAAATAAATGTATAAAAACAAGTAAGGGATACTAAAGATAAAAATCCCAAAATTTTCTGGAATATTATTAAATCTTTTGAAAAAAAAGATGATGTCGAAACAGATATTGATGTAAATATATTGTATGATCATTTTAAAAAATTGAATAGTGATGTACATAACAATTTTGTTGTTCTGAGTGATTCTCAGTCTATTGACATGCTTGATTGTGTAATCTCTGAGAGTGAAATTATGTCATGTATTAATGATTTGAAATGTAACAAAGCCTGTGGCTTGGACAATATACGCAATGAGTATATCAAAGCGTCAGCTAATGTAATGCTGCCAATTTATTGTAAGCTATTCAATTTAGTATTAGATAATGGTGTTTTTCCACAAGCTTGGTCAGATAGTTACATTAAGCCCGTATTCAAGAAAAAGGGTGACCAAGCTGACCCCAATAACTACAGGGGAATCTCTATTGTTAGCTGCTTAGGGAAACTTTTTACTGCCGTAATATCTAAGCGTCTTCAAAATTATTCTGATCATTGTAATTTGATAAGTGAATCACAAGCCGGCTTTCGGAAATCTTATTCCACATCAGATAATATTTTTGCTCTTAAAGCCTTAATAGACATTTTCCAAAACTTGAAAAGAAAACTCTATTGTGTCTTCATCGATTTTAGTAAGGCATTTGACACTGTCTGGCGGAGTGGTCTTTGGCTCAAAATGATTAAAAATAACATAAGTGGAAAATGCTTCCAAGTTATCTTTAATATGTATCAAAATATTAAGTCATGTGTTTCTCATAATGGTGCAATATCCTCATTTTTCTCATGCGAAATTGGAGTAAGGCAGGGTGAAAACTTATCCCCCTTCTTATTTGCATTATATCTAAATGAAGAAGAAATTCATGTTTATATGAAATTATTATTACTTTTATATGCTGACGATACAGTTATTTTAGCTGAGTCAAGTGAAGATCTACAACATGCCTTAGATGTATTTTCAGATTACTGCACGCTTTGGAAATTAAAAGTTAACATTTCAAAAACGAAGATCATAATATTCTCTAAAGGTACATGTAGAAAACACTCAACATTTGTCTTTCATGGTGATACTATTGATGTTGTTAAAGAATATGTTTATCTTGGTATTTTATTTAGCAACAATGGCCGGTTCTGTAAATGTATTAAACGCCTTTATGGGCAAGCCTCAAGATCAATGTTCGCATTATTGCGTAAAGTTAATATTTTAGACATCCCCCTTGATTGTCAATTAAAATTATTTGATCAACTTGTACAACCAATCCTTTTATATTCATCTGAAGTGTGGGGATTTGAAAATATTATTTGTCTTGAACGGCTTCATCTTAAATTTTGTAAATATATTCTTAAAGTAAAAATGTCTACACCAGATTATATGGTATATGGTGAACTTGGCCGTTATCCTCTCTGTATTTGTATCAAAACTAGAATTATTTCTTTCTGGTGTAAAATGTTGCAAAACCCTAACAAATTATCATATAAAATGTACCTTCTGATGTATACTTTACAAAATGCCAAACCTAAATTTAATTTCAATTTAATTAATTCAATTGAAGGAATATTGCGGGAGACAGGTTTTAATTATGTATGGATAAATCAAAATTTTAACAGTTCACACATTTTAAAATCATCTATTAAACGAGTCCTTATTGATCAATTTTTCCAAATGTGGACTGCTTCTCAGATTGATTCTTCAAAAGCTAAACTCTACAAAATTTACAAAGTAAAACCCCATATGGACTCATATATTTTAGAACTTCCTAGTAATTTAAGAATTTGGCTTACCCGCTTCAAAACTTCAAACCATAGATTACCTATTGAAACTGGTCGGTGGAGTAAAATCGAAAAGGACCAAAGAATTTGTAAACTCTGTAATATCTCCACCGGTGACGAATTTCATTTTCTTTTGGCCTGCCCCTTTCTATCAGAATTAAGAAGTAAATACCTCCCATCGTATTACTGTAAGTATCCTTCAATTGATAAGTATATAGCCCTCATGAAAACTACCTATAAACCACTCTTACTTAACTTGGCAAAATTCATAAAAGAAGGTCTCTGTAAGTTTTAAATTATGCATATCACATGTTTATGAATGCAGATTATTCCAATATGTATATATATATATGTGTGTATGTAATATATTTAACTTTTCTCTATGTCACTGTTGTGAATTATGAGAAATAAAATTCTGTTCTGTTCTGTTCTGTTCTGCCAGCTATGGACTCATCTTATGCAATTTAGGTAATTAACGTACATAATAGAAAGCGATAACATTGCTAAGGAACCTGCTTGAGGGTTAACACTAAAACAGCCGGTCGGTATAAATATGAGTTCGGACTGAAGCAAATCAGTTCCATATTTTGACTGACTTCTGACTGTGTGTGTTGATTCCAGGTAAGTTCCTTTTGCTATACTCTATATTGATGCTAACTTAGTTCTAAATGTTTTAAATCCAATGCTTGAACAATGAGTACCTATCCACAGATAAATATATATTATCTGAATAGAATAGAATATAGAAATAGAATATGATAGATCTAAACTTTATATGGTTTCTAACTGTTATAAGCCGCCAACGCTCAGAATGACATGTAGCTTAAATAAACATTGTAGCTATTAACGTTAGAATACAATTTTCCAAAGTTTAGTTTATACATGCTTTATGATTATTAAGCCGCTGACGCCGGAATAGTCAAATCTGTATTTGATAAAAGTTGCATTATATCAGTTGCCGATTTCAAACTCTATATCACCTTGACTTACTTGTAATGGATAAATGTTAAGTATGATTCAACTTCCAATGTTATATATATGACATAGGTAAACTAACAGTTACCTCTTAATAGATATGTATCAGACAAACTCATGACAGAATGTCTATTTGATAAGGTGTTAAAACTGTTTTGTACAATATATAACTGTAATGTACATAATTAGATACATAACATAAGAATCACTATTACAGTACAATAAGTCTTCTCACGCTACGTCCATGTACTGAACATTTATAGATTATTATACTTCAACACTTATGTATATCAAATCAGTGTGTTTCAGTGTTACATGTTATATGTTATATGTGTAGCTGACCATATGTAGCCCGTTATATTGATATCAAGTTATCCAGTTGCAAAAAGCATATTTAGAGATACAAACTCTTGTGGTAATATTAGTCTCACAAAATGCATGCATTCAGGCTCTTTCTTGTGTAATATAAATCTATTTAATACAGTTAAATAGATGCTGCATTAATGTCTAGGTTTTTGCTATATGTCGTAGAATAGTTATAAAATCAGCCAATATGTTGAACAGTCAAACTTAATCTCTAATGAAGCTTTTCAAGTTCACTCATAGGCTGTTAAACCTACTTAGTCACGGATGGTCGCACACCTGAACAGTGATCAGCTTCGGTGCACAAGTGTTCATCTTAATGAGCTTATGAAGTATGTTAGTCATATGTCATTGTTCAAGAATGGTACAGCGAATTTATATTGAATCTTTTTATACATATTTTCTTTGAAATGTAAATGTTAAATAAAGATATTGTAAAACGAATATCATGTATTCAATTGATGAAAGATTATGTAAAATGAATTATTTCATATCATGTATATTGTAAACTATAACAATTAAATATCATTTGTTGATTGATTGATTGTAAACTGTTGTGACATGTACATGTACAATTACAAATTATTAATGAATGTTAAGCAATAATAAAGTTCCATATTTTGACTGACTTCTGACTGTGTGTGTTGATTCCAGGTGTGAACATCCGGTACCTATTCCCCCACATGACAAATTCTAGGCGAGAACGTTGTCTTTAAAGGGGCAGTAGCACGTTTTTAGGGGGAATATAAGGTGATGTCAAGAAAATGAAAATGAATGGTTCCAATTGAAAGACAATGTATCTAAACTAAAAGGAGCAGTAATAATTCAAATATATAATGCAAAGTTTAGCCATGCAATACCTTTTTCTTGCAGAAAATGAATTAAAGGTGTTCACACAAAAATGGCCGCCAATGGATTTTATGTGAATCTTCATACTTTGTCCTCTGACTATGGCTAAATGGCTTGTGTAATGAAATTTATTACACAATCAAAATAATATATTTAGCAATAACATACAATTATCAGTGAAAATTTTGAAATATAAAATTATGAAAAAACGTGCTACTGCCCCTTTAAGCTCACGCAAAAAGGCACGTTTTCACTATAATGCAAATCATTAATGTTGTTAAAATATTTCTTCATTTCACTAGGAAGCATTTATATCCGCATGTTCGACCTATTCATATGTATGTAAACTTCGACCTATGAATTCCATAATTACTTACGGTCTTTTGATTTTTAAACTTTTAGTGTACCTATTTTCCAAGTTACATGTACCTATATGTTAGTTATCCGAGTGCGGGTCGTTATTAATTTGAAAAAAAAGCAATTGGGGGAAACATTTTTATCAAAGAAATAGAATCTTAGAAGTCAGCTGACTATAGAAAATTTCAGAAGAAACCCTCAGCTACAATCGCTTAGTTAGGTAATTCTTTTTAATCATGCGATCGGAATATAAAAAAGCATAAGTAACGAAAATATGTGTATGACTCTCGTTTACGTTCTTGTAAAATCATAATTGAAACTCATTTCTTATAAATCATATGGCATATTAAATAAGTAAGATTTAAATGTTAATTGTCTAATCAATGAGCAGAATATGTTTCATATACCCCTGTATGATACACATTGTATTTTAACTTCATATTTGTAGTAGTTAAGACTGAAGCGGCTGTAAAAGCTCAACATTATCACAGAGAACGATTTACTCTGTAGAAATTTGAAAGATTTTACGTATTCGATATGTCTGAGTATACATTTCATCAATTTATTAAAATATACTTTTGGCCATTCTATGTCTAACGTACAATAGGATTTACGGCAATAAATTATTCATTTAATACCATTGTGTAAAGGAAACTAAACTTTGGATATTTGTCAGACTTTGTAACCGTCTAACTGACATTAATGCGAATTTCATTGATGTATTTGTGCCGAAGCATGCGGAAATTATCGAGGCTTTGCGAATGAAACGGCGTCGCTGATTGCACAACTTACTTTGAATACGTCCAATCAGACTTCTACCTTTCTTGTCCATGCGTTTTGCAAATTGGGACAGAGGCTAGATCAAAGTAATAAGACTGAGCTGCATCTGTTGGGGAGGGAATTAACTGTACATAGAACTGTGCATATTTGTCCACACATTTATAACGTACAATATTTTAACGAGACCTTAACGAGATACCAATCATTTTATTCAAATTACTTCATGCATGTTTTGATGTTAAAGGGGCAGTAGCACGTTTTTAGGTGGGAAATAAGGTGATGTCAGGAAAATTAAAATTAATGGTTCCAATTGAAAGACAATGCATTAAAAATAAATGGAGCAGTATTATTCAATTATATAATGTTTACGTTAGCCATGCGATTCCTTTTTCTTACAGAAATCGAATTAAAGGTGTTCACAAAAAAATGGCCTCCAATGGATTTTATGTTTTACTTATCTGACTGTGGATGATTGGCTTGTGTAATGAGATTTTTGACACTGTCAAATTAAAACATTAAGCATTAACTTGCAATTATCAGTGAAAATTTTGAAATATAAAATTATCAAAAAACGTGCTACTGTCCCTTTAAGGTGTTATCACCAAATGTATCCCTTGTCATTTATACAAACTCGAAACAGACTGTGGTGTGTAATTTGTTTTGCCCGGTAGTTAATGTTGGAAGAGGATATTTTGAAATTTCATATTGTCTGAATTTATCGGTTTGAACTGTTCAGTTTTAGATATTGATAATCCCCAGATGGTTTGTATGATTTCTTCAAGCATATTCGTATAACGGGTAACTCTCAACAACATATAGAAACATTTACCCTCACCAAACATAAATTCATACACAATCATTAAATATGAAATATAAAATATTCCAATCAAGATGAAAGGATATCAAGAGTTCTTAATCGTGTTGAGTTTGTCATTAAAAGTTTTACATGAAACATGTCTACATTTATTCAGATGCCGATGTCATTTGTGTATTAACGTTAACATTATTTCAAAACCAAGACGACCATGATTTTAAAACACAAGACAAAACTCCCAATTCCTTTTTATTTGTTGTGTTTACGTACATACATACATACAAATAATATTTCACGTGCTTTCTCCAAAAGACAGAGCAACAACAATGATGAAAACCTGAGTCCATTGCAAACACCGGATTTGACGTCATTTTGAAAGTTCATCACCGGAAGTAAATATTGAATTGAAAAGTCATGTCAATTTGTGCAAATGAGACGATGTAATTGATATAAAATGATAAAGACTCACCAAAGACTAATAGAAAATGAAAGACAATCTTTGAGAAGAAAAATAATCTCTACGTAACATATCACATAGGTAATTAATGACAAGCGTAATGTGATTGAAGAAATAAGGAGAAAGCATTATTAATCTTTGGGATAAAACTAAAATTTGGATCCTTAAAAGACTTGTTTCGCCGTTTTCAAAGCAGAAGCGAGCACATATTTAAGAGACTCTTGATCTAACATGCAATTGGACATTGATTGTGGAATGAACAATCATATATTCTACAAAAAAGATCTTGCTGGGTAAACGAAAAAAGTATTTCTGAGACTAGACTGAAAAAATATTTACAAAATGCAATAGAGAATTTACGGGATTACAAAATTATAAGTGCCAATCTTGCGTTTAGATTAAGGTAACATGTCATTGTAAATCTAGAAAACGTGATAAGACGAAATGATTTATTATCAGAAATAGGGATGAAAATCTAATGTCATTCCTCATAAATAGTTGGTGCAAAGCCAAAGCTTGTTAAAGAGACACAGAGTATGTTGATAGGATCACATATGTCAAATTTTTAAATCGATGTTATTACATCGGGAACCACTAACTGTTACTGAAAATAACAATTTAAAGGTCAATCAATACATTAGAGAAAAAATGCGGCCATTCAAAGTCGGGATTTTGATGGAAAACCGGACAATGTGACTCGAGTGGCGCGAGCAAATTCGCCAAACCTTGTCATAAGCTGACAGGAAAAAATATTCGATTCGATAGTGTTTATTAGGTATTGTAACTAATAGGTAGATTAATTGGATGCATAATTTCGAATATTAAACCTATTCGAGATGTTTTCTTGATTTTTCCATAAAATCAAGCATTTTAGAGACATTATGCATAAATGAATATATTTGCAAGTCCAGTGATGAGATATGAACTTCAATCAGCATATTAAATATTTTGTAGCTTATCAAAACCAAATAAAATTTTAAGAAGACACTCTGTGTCACTTTAAGAATAACTTCTATAATCAATGTTTTTGACATTAAACGATTTATTGATATGACATGATATATTTAGTAATCATCTATAAGGTAATTCATCAGTAAAGGGGCAGTAGCACGCTTTTTGATAATTTTATATTTCAAATCTTTCAATTATAATTGTAAGTAAATGTTAAATGTATTATATTGACACTGTCAACAATCTCATTACACAAGCCAATCACCCATAGTCAGAGGACAAAGTATGAGGATTCACATAAAATCCATTGGCGGCCATTTTTTTGTGAACACCTTTAATTCATTTTTGTAAGTAAAAGGAATCGCATGGCTGAACTTTAAGTTATTTATTTAAATAATAACTGCTTCATTTAGTTTAAATACATTGTCTTTCAATTGGAACCATTTATTTTCATTTTCCTGACATCACCTTATATTCCCCCTAAAAACGTGCTACTGCCCCTTTAAGACACTCGTATATTTGTGTAGTGTCATATAATGCTCTTGAATATCATTTTGATCAGTGCATGAATAATCAATGCAATATATTTCATATTGAAACACGTGCAATTCAAACACAAGCAGCACGGATATAACCGGAAATGTTCAGTTATAAAATCCCACGAGTGTACATTTCATCATCCCAAGCACGTGCAACTCGAGACGTTGTTGTGTGACCACAGATCACGGGTGTACATTTCTTCATGCCAGGCAAGTGTTATCCCAGATATTGGGATATAAACATGTTTGAAAGACATTTTAGCACATCACGCGCATCATTGACATCCCGAGAATTCCATCTTAGTTTTTAACACAGAAGCTGAATTGCACGTGCAGAATGCAAATCCAGAGTTTTTCATGCACGTGCTGAACATTGTTTGAAATACAAAGTATTTCAATGCCAGTTTCTAAGTTAATTCATTCTTCACAATGAAATGTGTTACATTTCGCCGCACGTGCTTGATATCACCTGGGCCAGCAGGTTAAGTGTCAATCTCATATTTCTTGATGACGGTGAAGATATTGATGATAAGAGGTCAACCACTTATGATACGTCACCAGTGTCCCGATCAAGATCACTTTCTATTTATACTTCAGCGGTATGGCCTGTCACTTGTAATCGATGAACTTCGACCCCTTGATGCGGCGTTCCAAGTGAAAGTGATACAGACATGTACTGAATCTAGATGAAGGTGAAGGTCGCTAATTAGGTCACGTGACGTCAGCTACAGCAGTCCTTGGAACGTTCTGAATGAATCTCTCCAAGACGAATTGTATCAGCGTCGGGTTTTCTCTGAAACATAAACGTATATCAATTTTAAATGCTTCAATTTCTTATTTCAAAAAGCTAAATTAAAACGCTTACAATTTCAACATTTGTATCATTTGAAAATTTCAATTTGGTTTTTATTGATAAAGAGTCCCAAAAGACGTCAGATATAAATTTCATCCTGTCTCAGGGTATGAACGTTACGCTTGCTCCACTAATCTGTACCCTGGGCTCAGAAGCTAGTTTCAGAGGTCAGGGTCGATTTCGGATATAGCCAATCAAATCATGTTCTCGCAACCTTCTCGATAAAATTTCTACGAGGAAATGATTTGATTGGCTATATCCCAAGTCGGGCCGCGCAAGCGAATCTAGCTTCTGAGCCCAGGCTACAGATTAGTGGAGTTAGCGTAACGTGCGTACCCGGAGACAGGATGTATCAATTTCCTCTAAACTTACAGTAATAACTATTCAGTGTGATATCAATTATTTCTCATCAAGGTACAGGATAAAGCCCATATTTTACCAGTGACATAGCCGCAAGTCAAAATATGTTTTATACCGTCATTTCATCCTCTCGCCTCTAAGCAAATGATGTCCGTTTTACATGAATGACGATAATGTTGTCGTGCATATTCCCTCATGCTCTAACAATTGAACATACGCAGAACTAGCCGGAGAGTTTTATTTTGAGTAGAAGGACCAACATTTCTTTGCTGGTATTTTATTGCCTTAAACAACTATGTGTTAGATGTTGAATTCTTTATAGAAAAGAAAAACATACTGGCAAGAAGGTTTCGATTGCTGCCAATGATCATATAGGTCAAGTAATTAATTATCAAGCTGACACAAAAGCCGCTTCAAACTTCGCAAAAAATGAACATGACAAAAAATCTCACCGGTTGTAGATTCCGCCATGTTCCTTTAATTAGTCCTTCAAATGCTTCACGAACATTGTTACCTGTCTTTGCGCTGACGTCATAATACTCAGCCTCGCTTTCAACAGCCATCTGAAAGAATTGTTTTATATGTTCATAACAAAATATATATACTCTTTTTAAAATCTTATGATTTGGTAAAATTTTTCAACATATTTTCTAGTGTGTGTGATATGGACTAGTAATCATTTCTTTAAATGATACCAACTCTAACTAAAACTTAATTCAGTTTCACAAGAAAGAGTTATTTTCTTCAAGTTACGGGTTCAGGCAATCAAGGTATCAAGGCAAACAATTATCCACCTCAAACAATTCATGATTTTCGTCATTTTTTATTTTACAATAGCTGCATTGGGTAGGCGGTATACATTTTATACTGTCAATACACTGGTCGGTCTTATTCTAACCCTTCGCTAATAATCTTTATAAGAGTAAAAGTTTGACCAGACACTAACCCTATGACCAGACATTTCGTCCGCGTCGGAAGAAACCCACAGAAAACAAAATCTTCAAAATCTTCTTTGCATCGCCAACTCGTATTTGTTTTACCCATTTGAAATACGACGTAAAACACTAACTCACTCACTCACTCAATATATATATTTGTATTATTTCCCCCAGGCTTATATCTACCTAAATATGACCTTTGATCAGATTTTAAGCTGGCTTGTCTGGTAAGGTGAGACAGTGACATTAAAGGGGCAGTAGCCCGTTTTTAGGGGGAACATTAGGTGTTGTCAGGAAAATAAAATTTAATGGTTCCAATTGGAAGACAATGTATCTAAACTAAACGAAAAAGTAATAAATGAAGTATATAATGTAGAATTCAGCCATGCGATTCATTTTTCTTACGAGAATGAATAAAAGGTGTTCACACAAAAATGGTTCTTTATGTGAATCTTGATCATTTGTTCTCAGACTATGGGTGATTGGTTTGTGTAATGAAATTTTTGACAATCAAAATAATACATTAAGTATAAACGTACAATTATCATCGAAAAATTGAAAAAATAAAATTTTCAAAAAATGTGCTACTGCCACGTTTACACGTACCTGGTTTGCACGTTCGACTTCGATCTTCCGGTGTTTCCTGAGATCATCCTTGTTGCCAACCAGAACAAGCTGGGGTCGAGTCTGGGTGGTCTGTCAGTCAATGTTAATATTTATGAATGTAACAATTTTTGAATATTTAATCATTTTAGTGCTTCCTGGTGTTCATAATCCAAACAAGTGTGTGTCTGATTTAGGTTGTCCTAACAATCTAGACTTTCATATAATTGAATTGAAACACATTTTATGGAATATCTATATTTAATATTTTTCTATTTTGACTTTAAAATTTGGACAAAGGATTATTCATATGACACACTTATACTATTGCGCCAACCTTCCTCAACGCAGTTTACACATTATAACATATATATACCAAGCTTGTTGAAGTATGATATAGATAAACATATATGTATATATATACATATCATGACGATTCAGACATATTGTTCTTAGAACATTGGTTACTGAAAATGGGTACATTGTAATGAAAAACAGAAATTGAGCTGTGTTGAAGGCTTTTAGGTTTCTTATGAATAGATTAAATGAAAATTACATATTTTACATCTGTCTTCTTAATTGCATCAACTTATCTTCAAAACGATATTGACATAACCGACATTATTCATCATCTAGATAGAAATATGTATTGAAAGTTGCAAGTTTTACCATTTCTATTCTTCTTATCCAGTCATCGACCATTGCAAAACTTTGCTCATTGGTGACGTCAAATACGACCATGATCCCCTGCAACAGAAAATATACACACATGGAATAAAGTATTGCAACACCAGCTTTTACAATTACACTCGTGATTCATCTGATGATATTCCAATGATAAGGATCAGATTCCTATTGGTAGGATTGTTCCATGTTACACCATGTCTGTGGAAATGGTCATGAAGACCAGCAAACTCTCCATGTATTACCTTGCCTAACAAGAACATTCATAGAACTATCCCTTTTAAACAGCAAATGTCATGGTTGGAATATGTTTCACTGTAACAGCAATGTGCCTTTTGTTCAGGTGGTCGTAGCCATTTATTGACTGTGGGAGATGGATGAACACACATTAACAAGAACAAAAAGAAAGAATTTGGTGCGACACGCTTAAGTGCCAACGGTTCATGAACAACGTTTCCTTTGAGCTGTCTGCGAAGTCGTTCATTAAAAATGTACATAACGTGAAGTTAATATGTAACTAAGCAACACAGCACCGCGATATTATTAACTATAAAATATTTAAAATTATATGGTATTCAAGTTTTCTTCATCTCCTGTGCATTAATAATAGTTGAGAAAAATGGCAAAAAGATTATTTTCAAGGAAATACTAGATGAATATGTCAGACACCACTCCCCATATCATAAATAAACTAGTTATTATTCCCGAGTTTTCTTCTCCAAGGAAATACTCACATTAGCATCTCTGTATATACTCTGTATTAAAGTCTTCACATCAGCCTGACCAGCAGTGTCTCTGAAAATATACAAATATAATATTTCAGACAAAAAATTGATTGAACAGATATGAATATAATAAAGAGGCGTAGAAGCCTCACTGTCGACTAACACTGACATATTATGTATTAATGTATTATAGTTTCTGATCTCTAAGTCTATTTTGAAAAAAAAGCCCATGTTAAAAATCACAACTTTTGGCCTTGATGGGGCATTTATTTATTGGCCGAATTGGCCCAAAAGCTTCATGTCGCGTCTTCTCAACAGGGTCTACCAGCATGTCAAATTTATCTTTGATAGCCGTTTTGGCTGAATCTTAACCACAAAAATCGTGGGAAAAAAAAGGAATACACGCCAATAACAATAAGGATTAATCCTTTATGATATTCAACTTCAAATATAGTCCAATAGACAAAAACAAGAAAAGAGATGATTCAATTGATAAGTAAAATTTGGTTCTTCGTCATGGAGGCTAGGACATATACATAAAACAGTGATCAGAACTACTATATTCATAAAATGTTTGTATATTTATAAAAAAATTGTATATTGCTGGGACTGCTCAATTGAATCAATTTATCATTTAATTAAGCTATGTAGTTTATAGCAGTAGAGAATCACATAAGACATAATTGGGTAGATATTGTTATAAGAGAAGTCATGTAAACAAAACAATATTCGCTTCTTTATACATGTTTATATATTGCTAAGACTGCTCAATTGAATCAATTTATCATTTAATTAAGCTATGTATTTTATAGCAAGAGACAAGAAACATAAAACAAAACCGGAAAGATATTGCTTTAAGAAAAGTACGGTAAGCAAAACATTATTTGCTCGTTATATATAGAAATTTATTACCCGATGAAATGTGTCATATGACTTTTACGAAACGAGTGTGAGTTTTTGTATTACCATCTTTGAAATATCCAAGAAACGGATCGCTTCCCTTTTGACGGCCGGCTACAGTGACGTCACAAACAATGGTGTAATGACGTCACAGTCGGAAAAATATGGGAACTCAACAATCGTTGCTAGGCAAAAGTGATTTGCACTAGTGCTCATATTGAAAATAATTATGTCGCCACATATTTTCAACCATTTTGGTAATAAAGGTTTTAAATTGCTAAGACAGCTCAACTAAATCAATTCATCATGTTTATCAAAGTATGCTTCTTATATCAGGAGGAAAGAAGCACACAAAACATGGGTAGATATTGTTATAAGCAAAGATCTGTAAACAAAACAATATCTGATTGTGTACTTTTGAACAGATAAAAAACAAATTCAAAATAAGAGGGATAATCTTGGATTATAATTATCTTCTACACATATTACCAGATTATTGGAAAAATATAATTAGATTAACACACATCATTCCTTCTTATAATTTATATATCAATATCTACCAAAGAAATATACTTAAGCCAACAAAAGGTTCAAGAATATTTTATGACAAGCTGGTTTCAAGAAATGATAAACTTGAAATTTGTAATAAATGGGAACTATTATTTGATGACTATGATTTTGATTGGTACAACATTTTCAATAATTATAGATTATCTATGAAGGATGTAAAACTTCTTGATTTTCAATTCAGATTCTTGCATAGAGCTGTTTATACTAAGAAGGAATTGTTAAGAATGAATCTAGTTGATAATGATCTATGTAGCATTTGTAAAGATTTCTCTGAGAGCATATGTCATGTTTATTGGGAATGTGGTGAGACCATTTAATTCTGGAATGAACAACTATTTACCACAAAATATCACATTCTCCAAATACCTGATTATGTTTGTTACATTACAAAATAATGTTTTGATCAACCAAATCATTATCTCAGCCAAAAAATATATTAATATATGCAATATTAAGAATATTATTCCAAAATTCATTAGTTACAAAAAAATATTAAAACAGATATTTCTAGTGGAAAATTTTATATCGCAGAGAAACAATGAAATGGAAAAGTTCAATAAAAAATGGTTCTCATTCATTCCAGTTTTCAGTACATAAATGTCATAATATATTTACTATGTCTATTATTTACATATGCACTGACCTTGTAACCAATTGGAACAAAAAAAAAATCTGATTGTGTATACATACAGGAGAGTAAGTAGTATCCTGGTTCCATCCACTGTCAGTTCTTTATGGAAAAAATCACCTCCTGAAAATAGAATATAAACTATTCAGACAGACAGATAGACAGATTTATCCAGTAAAAGTCCACAGGCCCATAATATAAGCATTTGCCTAAGTCATAGGCTGGTGTACATGGCGAATAGTAACATTTCTAATTCATTTAAGTTCATAAAATTACATTTTTTTAAAATGGCCATTGTCATCTTAGAATATTTATGAAGTTTACAATGGGATCAAGATCCTTCATATATTTCTGTACATGTCGTAGCTTACATTCTGAGAAACGCCCACACATCAAGAAAACTGGTTTATACCGTACGATTTAAAAATAAACATTACCTCTCATTATGATATACATTATTATATATACTTATATCAACTGACAAATGAAAGTTGCCACATCTGAATTTGGAAAAAGGTGATCTGAGATGTAAAGGAAATACATGTGCATGTTGTCCAAAATTTTGAATGAAATATGTATCGTCACTCGTCTGTTCTTTTTTGGCTCTTATGCAATTAAACCATTGTGAACTACCACCCTACCACCGTGTAAACTATACCAAGCAAAAGAAAGTACACATTTACTTACTATATAAGATACATATGATGTATTAAGTAATGGCACGTTAACAATTACACATATATGCAGTAGTTCGAATAAAATGCTAACTAATGATAGCTAATGTTGATTATATTAATGTAGGCAAGAATAAGAATTAAAACGTACACTATCATGATCCCTGACACGTTTAAAGTGTTGTCAATATGTCTTTGTTGAATATATTTCCCTTGTTGACATAAAAAAGATCTAGAAGTTTGGAAATTAACTGATTTCTGTTGTACATAAAATGTTCACAGTGTAGAATAGTATGACAGTCAAAATCATTACAGTGTCTGTTACATGATTCACAATGTTTTAAAAACTTTGCCCTTGAGTTGATTTGTACACACAATCAAAAAATATTCCTATATTGTGGATAGACATACATCAAACGATATAGTCTGTGAATACCAAAGGTAGTATGGGTGAGGCGGTATCTGAACATACGAGTATCATGTCTCACATTTACTTGAGTAGCCCATCTTACATTTTCACTTTCATTGACACAGTTTATAACTATTTTACGCCACGCCGATTTACATGGAAATGTTCCGGTCTCAAGGTAATCAGTAACATATCTAAATATGTTGTATTTAAGTACAATTTCTAATAGTGTGTCGCATATACTATGTTGCACTGATGATCTAGTTTGAAATGTTGCCAGTTGTACACAGAATAAATCCTTAAAAGAAGAGTTGCAGTAACTGTTGCAAAGTCTCCCAAAAATAGAAGTCTACATTTATTTATATAGCCATCCATACTCCATAAACCAAGATTACCAAGCACAGAGGCAGATGAAACACGTTTAGCAAATCCCTGAATGGTTTTGGCAAAATATCTTTGTGTACTCTCTACCAGATCATAATCTTTACCTTTTAAAATAGAAATTAGTTCACAGCCATAGAAGCTTGTTGGAAGTATCATCCTCCTCCATATCTTTACAAAAGACAAGGGGTGTAGATCTTTGGGATTTAAACCAAGATTATTGAGAGAATTGACAGATTGTCGTGCTTTTTGACAATAAGTTTGTATTCTTGATTTTGAGGATAAATCATATGAAAGTAAAATTCCACCATATTTAACATTGTCAGATACTGCAATATCCGCCTCCCCAAATTTGAAGGAATGTTTATGATGTAGTTTTTTAGATATATAAATATAATACATGTGCTCTTAGAGCCATTGTATGTAAGACGCCACTTACAGGCGTAGTTATACACAGTATCAAGAGATGATTGTAGACCTTTTGGAGATGAGGAAGCAAGTGTGGTGTCATCAGCCAACAAGATACAGGGGATATCTATACCATAAAGACGGATACCATTGTTTGAAGTTCTAATTTCACATATTAAATCATTTATAAATACAAGAAAAAACCATGAAGATAAAACTCTGCCTTGCCCAACACCTTGTTGTATACTTTTTTGATTGGCATTCGAAACGTCGCTAATAGTTTACCTAAGCAACATGTTAGAGTAATAACTCTATAGTTCTTAGGGTCGCTTTTTGCCTTTTTGCCTTTGTAATTTGAAATGAGTACACACAACATGAGTACAATTATCGGTGAAAATGTAATTTATAACATTTTCATAAAACGTGCTTCTGTCCTCTTGACAAACTTAAGAGAAACAAGCAGAGGATAAATTTGAGTTGATAGTGTTATAAGATTTATTTCACCGGTATTCGGCTTTGCAGTACACAGATCGACCAATCGTCAAATATTTCAATGTGACTCTTAAAATGGAACAATGTCTTAAGAATCTATTTTCTGGATGCCTTCGAATGATAATCTGATGATATGGTAGTACCTACTGAAAGCAAAACACTACGTGGGTGCATGATACACCATCACATTGATAGTTTAATTCTAGCATTTCATTAGATTGTATGTGCATGTCATCACATTATTTCATATGATTTCCTCTAGTAAACACTCAACTTTCTAGCTTTGTCATGTAAATACTAAGTGAGTGGTGAAATAATGAAACAAATTACATCAAACACATTTTGTAATAATACGCGTTTTTACATATACATGTATCTACACGGTATTAATTTAAGGGATGCTTCTTACTTGATACGATATTATGTCAAAAGGAAAATGCATATTTTCGCTCGTTACTGACCAACCCAAAATGTTCACGAGGGACAAGACCCTATTTTAAACGGAGAAAAAAAATAATTGGTTGCATTCCCCATATCTATATATAGTGATGACAATGATTTTCGGTTGTCCTCAATGTTCAGTCGTGATTCAGGAATCAATCTTATAATCAACAATGACCCACTTTCGAGATACCTGTCAATGACCTTTATATAACTAAATCATTGAGCTACCGTGATTTTTTATTCACACAACAAGGACTGGTATTATTATTACATTATATCATTATAACAAAACGTCCTAGCTCCGAAATTCGTTCACTGACAACGGCAATGCATGTATTAGTTAAGTTATGACACACCCTTATGATATTATCAAATCCATCTCGTTAATATGGTGATTCGGGTGTGAAATACATTCCATAAAAACGACATACACGGTGAATTATAGCCTGATAAATTGTCTTTCGTTTAAAAAAATCGTTTTAATCATGGACTGAATGATATACATTTTGTTTTAAAAAACAACTTTTTCATATCCACGCCATAGATCTGCCAAGCGAAATTATCGTAATTTTACGGGGAAATGCTGAGTGTGCATTTCAATTGGAAACATGTTAGAGGCGTTAACACTATCCTATTTATAACCGCAAGTGATTTTTCTTTCGTATCCTAGCCTTCCAAATGAAATGCTGTGATTCACGATTCCTTTGGAAGTAGCAAAAACAGTATAAAGAAACATCATTCCGTGGATAAAATAAAACAAATATTTCATTTAATGTTCTCCCATCAATTAACGACGTAAGGAGAAAGAAAAAAGATTTAAATATAAAATTGTTTTATTAAATCATTAAAACTTCCCTTTTTCGAAATGCTATTTATTGTAAAAGAGAAGTGAAACATACGTTAAATTTTTTACAGAGAAGTTTGGGATTTCAGTCAATGATGAGAAGGATTTCCTATTCGTATTGGTAAACAGACTGATATGAATAATAAGAGGGTAAATATAAAACATTATAGCATTAAGTGACCGATAACATAGCATTTAATACATTTTGAGAGGTTAAAATGATTACATATTGTTTCGCCATATGGTTTTACTATGAAATACGATATGTGTGTCTAAATATTTCCATAACATTCGAGAGCACTGTGTATTAACACACGTGATCAGGCGATATCTCACAATTAGAGACACGCTTATACAACCTGTCAGCGATGCGAGATCACGTGGTATCAAACATCGTTCATTTAATATACATACTTGGGGTTGAACATACTAGTCAGGTCAGGTGATTCTAACCTTAATTACCATTTATCACATGTCAAAGTAAAACAATATCATAAAAACATTTTTCCCACAATACGAAAGGTAGGATGACAGGAATTTTACCTGTATCTAAAAAGAGACAACGTTTAAGATTAATGCTTATTCCATTAACACGGCGTTTTAACACTTCAGGAAATACCCGTTCATCAGCAATCGATGACGTCATCATTGGATTTCCCGTTCCGTACCTATACACGTCATATCCAAAACATATTCTAATTGAAACGCACGTCTTGTGACAGTTGACACCAAAAATAACTTCTATTATCAACAGTTAACAATGTTTGATATGAAGATAGTAAATTGATTGGGCTTAATTGATATTCAATCATAATTCGTACCAATAATAATAAAGCAAAAACTTTCCCGCGTAAAAATCCAATATATAAGTCATGTTTTCTATTTCACGCAAACTGTATGTACATCACCTGAATGACAAGTTATTCTCTAATCTTGCAAAATGTTCAACTACTATGTGTATACGGTTTTCTTGACAAAAGCAAAAACACATGTTTACTTTTTTTACATGAAAACACATGCTTAATAAAAGGTACGTACATGTATGTCAAATCATAACTTTAAAAAACTGTGTTTATATATCATATGTACATATATAATTATGCCTTTAGGGCCTGATATAAATATAGCACTCCCTAGCCTTAATTATTGTCTATGAATCATTATTTTCACGTCAATGCACTCTCGAATAGTTGCAATGTTTCCTTTGTCCATATCATAAATTCAGTCAAAAAAGACTGAAATGTGAAGATTAAAAAGTCTTTAAAATTGAAGTCAATCTTAATTTCATTAACTATGAAGTAATCCTCATAAACTATGAACTAATCATCATTAACTATGAAATAATCATATTTAACTAATAACTATGAAATAATTCTCATTAACTATGAAATAATAATTTCGTAAGGGAGCTAGGCAAATATTGTTTTCATAAATTGTTAAGCGCTTTACAATGAAACATGTAATGATATTCATCTGCAATGGTTATGGAGTTACATAGTTTACACGTTCTTTCATCTCTTGGGATATTATACAAGCGGCCCGTTGCGATAGGTAAACTGTGGTTACTTGTCCGAAATCTCAATATTGGTAGTGACACATATTTTGGTAGGAGGAGATATACATCAATAACTTATAATCAAAAACTTTATTCAAAGCAGGGGTTATACAAGGAGTTATTACTTCGTGTTCTGAATATCTTCATGAGATAATTTTGGTTATTTGAAACAAGTGTTGTGTAACCAGTTGACAGTTATTCAACGAGTGTTGTGTAACCAAAGCAGGTTATTCAACGATAGTGACGTCATAATGCCGTACTACTTTTGCAATCAGATGATCGGGTGGAACCGAACCCCCGACGCTTCAAATTTTTAATTCGTCATATTTTTTTCCATTTTCGTATTTCCCCTCAAAATAAAATTGCATCACATCAAAAATATTTGTGCAAAATTATCAAAGCAATAGTCGCGTTCCGATCTCGGCTATTTCATCACTAAATTAAAAAAATATCTTGCCTTAATTTAGTTTGGAAAGAGTTATCTCCCTTTTGTCAACGGACGTGTTTTGTCAACACGGAGCTTTGTCGCTTTTGAAAGTTCGAGTGAAAGTCGATAGAAACGGTTGTGATAAGTTGCAGTTTCATTTTTAATACCAACACCGCTTTCCATAATCAAGCAAAATACTGAATTATCCGAACTCGTCTAGAAACGTTTAGCAAGGACGGATGAACCGTTCAAAATCAACGTCAAGTGCTATCATCAAGCTCGGCGATCTCTCTACTCAGTACCGACAACAGTGTCGTTTTTCATGTTTTTTATTGTTAAAGTATTTGCTAACAGTTTGGTTTTGGATAACTCTATCGATTAACTGTACACAAATGATTGTTTAAAAGTAGGATTTTAATTAGAGATGAAGATGGAGCTAACGGAAAACGGGACTATGTTTTTGCTTTTGCGAACACAGAGGTACCACACCTGTGTATCATTACGCAATAAGGCTATGTCGCGCATTGTTTGATCGTTGTTGCAAAGAAATAGAAACTCCCTTTTTGTATGTAATAAATAGATCACAAAACTCGTGAGTGTTGAATATCGAAAATATTTCAACTCAATATTTTCAAAGTTTTGATTTATTCTCTCGCTTTCGCTCGTGAATAAATCAAAACATTTGAAAATATCTCGTTGAAATATTTTCGATATTCAACACTCACTCGTTTTGTAATCTCTATTTACACCATATGCACTATGTTTTCTGCTATGAGATACATGTCCCAAAATGCAAATATACTTGTCACTTGTCAAAGTCAACAGCGGCTTCACATGACGTGTATCTAACGATCTAACTCCTCTGTCAAATCTTTATTTGAGAAACTATAAATAGATTTTCTGTATTATATTGGAAGCTAAAATATGACTGTTAAATAGGGAGTAGTATGAAAATGTCATGTCTTCATTGTTTCACAATATATAGTAGTTTATGTCAAAATTGATCATCTTCAGAGGGTCAAACATCTTATCAATTAACAAAAATATCTGTTATCCTGAGATCCCTGTCAGATCTTTATTTGAGAAACTATAAATAGTATTTCTTTTTTATATAGGAAGCTTAAATATGACTGCTAAATAGGGAGTTTTATGGAAATGTCATGTCTTCATTGTTTCACAATATATAGTAGTTTATGTCAAATGTTATCATCATCAGAGGGTCAAACATCTCATTACTTAACAAAAGTATTTTTGTTATCCTGAGATCGCTTTATTGACTCTGGCAATGCGTGCTACTGCTCCTTTAAATCACGGATGAAGTCCTTGATGGGACAAGGAGATGTCAGTAAGTCTAGGTTATTTTGTTGACAGTCACATGCTAAAGTCACCAGTAACCTGATCACGTTACAACCATTAGTAACATGTACCATGACAACTGCCTATTTCCTTGACATGTTAATTTGTCATGCAATGTTTATAAACAATCGTCTTGACGATTTTAAACGAAGGCGGAAGTAATTCACGAATTGAGTATACAGCTGAAGGGCCGATCATCAAATAATTGAAGCCCTAACAACGAGGAACTGAACCTGAATTTCCACATTCCACACCGTTGGAAGCTGAACAATCGAAACCTGTGGGATTTCTTTGATAAAAAGCATGTTTTGTTCGTTTCGAATATTTGGACACTAACCTGCTTCAAGTATTTATTTAAAACAAATTCTTTTTGTGAATTTAAAAAAAATGTTTGTGTGTATCTTATACTGTAAGGTTTTCTCTGTGAAATAAATATACGATCACTAATCGATGACATGAAATATGAAATAAAATAGTTTGATATCTCGTGACATGCATATGATGGGTGGAATGATGGTATTACCTGTAATATCTGCATTCAATATTATTGTCAGTATTTGAGCGTGAATCTATAGTTTATCAACATATGTGAACCAAAATAAAGGTATTTGAAAGGTATTTATAAATGATCTGCAAGTCAAAATGCATAGAGAGTAGTTTTTCGTGAAAATTTACTGCATCTAAAATACAATTTTTTTTTTATAGATATCAAAAGAAAGATTACGTTAAATTAGCTCTCATTCATGCTTTGAAACAAATTGAAATCATATATAAGTTACCATTAAAAAGAATTAAAACCTGAACATCACAACAATATTAATTTTAAAAAAAATCTTCACCTCAACCAAAACAGATACTAATTTATTCCTACATATTCATGCAAATAAACTTCATTGATTAATTCATACATTGTCATATTTACGGTTACTTACCTCTTGTGTGGGTATAGGCCGGGTTATACCTATCCTCTATATACCGATTAAGAAGTGATGTTTTCCCAACATGTTGATTACCGATCAACACAAGTTTTAACTTCCCGGGGCCTCCGGGTCGAGATGACATTATTGAAACTTGATTACTTATGAATATACTCTGAGCTGCATCCATACTGGGGGAAGAGTTTTGAAACTTGGTCCGTTTTGGAAACGTTCAGGTCAGATGCAGTTTCCATAATGACAAGCCAAGAAAGTGTCATCCCAAGTTCGACGTCACGTGCTGTCACGAGATAATGCCATGCAAAGGGAGCTAACTGCTAGAGGTAAAAATAGTCACTGATGTCATGTTGTTTATCTTATCTTTCAAAGGGAGTTCGTGTGGTGTATTGTGATTGTTACCTAATTTTAAAGGTTGTGTATATTTACCTTTCTGTGATGTTCAGTCGTACCTTGTGTAATACTAAAACTTGATACTAACATATCATTTACACGTTGATGTCTCTAAAATGATATAAGGAACAAATGTACAAACAACAAATAAGAGCTCAAAAATTTTAATACGATAATGCTATAATTTTTTAAAAATAGGATTCAGGATTATATTTACCACATAGATATGCACAAAACAATGCAATTACGTACATGCCCAATTTAATGCAATAACTTTCTTGGTAAACACTATGACGAAAAGGGTACATATGTACTCATAGATATATGCACTTGTTATATAATGCGATATGAAGTGGTAAACATTACAGCGTGTTTCAGCTCACTGTTTGTGCGGAATTCGCAGTGGATAGCTCATGAAGAACAGATGCTGTATAAAACATTACCGACATTTCGTCTTTAGAAACTTCACTGGAGTGTCTAACGTGGATTTACAATTTTATCAAATAAGCAAAATTAAAATAGGTTTGATTTCAAATCAAAATAGAAAAAGTGTTATGCAATCGCTAATTCATCAATCAAACCTTGATAGATAATACCTTTTAAAATAATATATTTTGATATCAAATATGTATCTATCAAAATGTACCCTTCTCAGTCGATTCGTTAACATAATGTTGCCTGCATCAAGTATGAACTTAATTAGAATGCATTTTCTTAAATTGCAAATTCACTTTGATATGAACGATCTACTGTCACCTAACTTTTTATCGAGTCACTTTGTAGGTACTATATATATAGGTATCTGATAGCGTCTTATTATGGATTTCATACTTCAACTTGGGCTATTATTCAAGACTTGAACTGAACAAGATTGATGCCTTCCCAAACAAAATTTCTGAATGATATATCTAATATTCTTACCCTCCTTAATACCATTCAAGTTTGCAAAAGTGAATTTGAATTTATTATTATCCTATCAAATAATTATATATTCAGGTTTCCAATTATTTATGTAAACATCCGCAGTATAATTGTTCTTCTAAATGATATATACGTAATATATTAACCCTTCGAAGCCATTAAAGTTTGCAAAAATGAACATGAATTTAATATTATCCTATCAAATAATTATATATCTAGGTTTCCAATTATGTATATAAACATCCGCAGTAACATTGTTCTTCTAAATGATATATAATATGCTTACCCTTCGAAGCCATTCAAGTTTGCAACAGTGAATGTGAATTTAATTTTGTCCTAACAAATGATTTACAATGTATATTTAGGTTTCCAATTATTTGTATAAACATCCGCAGTATCATTGCTCTTAGAAGTTTAATGAGTACACACTTGAGATATACATTATGATGAATTGATACACCCAACGCCTGAGAAGCTTCCGGCTAGGCCTATATTAGCCACAGTCACGACCAGTACACCCACGACAGTTGCCTCAGGTGGAGTAACCTTGTGATAAACACAATATTGTGTATTGACCGATTTTTTTAATATCCACTTATCTCGATTTTATCTCTTTTGGATTTTTGTTCAACGATTTTTCAAAATAAAAACTGGTTTGATTTTTGTTAATTTGTCCAATAAACACCTTTAATTAGCCTTTCATTATCGGATGTTTCATCTTAAGTTGACCTCTTAGAGCAGATTTGACGCACAAATATGATATATAAATCAATTAATCGTGAGGGAAAGGTTTATTTTGAAAAAAAAACATGCTTTTAAAGACACTGTTATATATGTTTCGACAGAGATTAGCCACTTTCGCCGAATTGAATTTCTCTTAATTGAATATTCATAAACGTTAAACTACATGTATTCCATCCCTTGAGTAGCGAATCATGCTTTGACATGCCGTAGCAAGACTTTCCCATGATCAATTATCAAAATGAAAATGCAGACAAAATATAACCACTACCGCTGGTACACGTTTAAACTGTATTTGTATTATTCATAAGGAATTATAAGAAATTCTTAAAGGAGTAAGACTCGAATTTCTTTTACATCCCATTAAACGGTCTTTAAGGACCTTGCTTCTTCTCTCAAATATCGGTTTCTTGAAATAAAGTACGGTCTGACGCTGAATTCTTTATTGAAACAATTTATCACAATTATAACATCATGCTTATTGGTTTTGAAACAATATTAATTTGGACATATTTCCGATAAGGAGAAGATAGGCCAAATTTAGAATACTATAGCTGCAAAAGTATATTTTACGTTTCTTCAGACATTGCAAATATCATATAATATAGTGTAGTCTTGAGACAATCATCTTCCTGTCATCATTAAGGACGTTCTAGGTGAAGGAGAAATATTATTCTCCGCTCCTTTACAAAAATATGACACTCGTATTCATTCTAGGCCAAATTTGAGGTAGACAGGGGGGTCCACACTTGAAAACACAGAAAACTTTTCTTACCGTTAACCAATAGTAGTTTTTTTAAAAATGTAGTGTAGATTGAACCATTAATATGTTCCTACCATGCTTGAAAACGGTATAAGAATCTATACCGAAGGTCGCTACATTCTACAACAAAAGCAATTGATAATCCATAAAACTCCTTGTCTTCTTGATTCTCCAACTTCTAAAATGCTTCTCAAACAATCTTTAATATGTTAATGCAAACGTTTTGTATGTTTAGTGATAAGATAATGCATGCACAATTGAAAAGAAACGAATGTTTCTGTAATCGTTGGGACAAATTCCTGGCAAAGTACGAATCATGAAATCTTGTGAACTACTCCAGAAAAACACCAAGTCAATACATCGGAGGATTAGGCTTTTTGCAATCCGTTCGACAAAAAAATTGAGTTAATCGTTGGAATTCTATATTCCGTTTGTATACTGGGTAAACATTAATACCTGTTGTGTTTATAATGAAAGAAAGGCACTGCAAACGAAAACAGCCATGTCCTCCCTATTGACCGACCCCTATAGCAACGGACTTTCTTTTGACAGATCGGTTTTTATCGGTTACTTATTACCTCACATGGGCAAACTTGAATCCCCTGTGAAGTACGTGGTGCAGAGGTATATCGGAACTTCTTTGTAAATTGATAGCAAATACAACAACAAAGTATTTAAATGAGAGTTTCATAATTTCATAAGGAAATTTACATGCTACGCATACTAAAAAACGATCCCTTGTACGTAACTTGTATTTATTAAATATCTTGTGTCGAATTCTCTTTTTATAAACAACATCAAGAGGTTGAAACCAGTCTTTAATAACAGTAGGAGGGTGTCTTGGTCCATGTGCTAAATCGACATAACATAAGATAGATAATATACTAGTAGTTGTGTTGTAGGGAATCAAAGGAATAGTTTGTAGAAACTGTTGATATGGGTTAAATTATCACATATGACATGTTTCCTATTTATTCATAAATGTACATAGGACGGTTGGTTATGGTCACATCATACATAGAGATTATTACCCGAGGAAGAGTGTCATATGATTTTTACGAAACGAGTGTCAACTTTTGTATTACTAGCGAGAGCGAAGGTTATACACAAATTCGCACGAGTTTCTTTATTACCGATTTTTTTCCATTTTACCATCGTAGAAATGTCCAAGAAACGGATCGGTTCCCTTGGACGGCCTGCTACAGTGACGTTACGAACAATGACGTCACAAGCGAAACAATATGGGAATTTGCGCTACAACAATAGTGATATGTGCACTAGTGCTCATATTTAAAATATGTCACTACTTATTTTCAACCGTATGGGTATTGAAGGGACAGTATCACATTTTAGAGGGAATGTAAGGAGATGTCAGGAAAATGAAAATAAATGGTTCAAATTGAAAGACAATGTATTTGAACTAAATGAAGCAGTAATAAATCAAATATATAATGTTTCAGCCATGCGATTCCATTTTCTTACACACAATGATAAAGGCGTTCACACAAAAATGGTCGCCAGTGGACTTTATGTGAATCTGTATAAGTTGTTCTCTGACACTATCAAAATAATACATTTACCAGTAACGTACAATTATCAGTGAAAAATTGAAAATATAAATTTTCAAAAACCGTGCTACAGCCCCTTAATACCATTCCATAAAAATGGCATTAAACTGGACACCTAAGATAATATAATAATGACTAATCATTAACCAGGATAATTGTTATTTATCATACAATGGATAGTGTTCTCGGCATAATAAAGCCAACGGATATTTTCGATATCCGTTGGGCGTGGCTAAGGGTCATATACGGATACAGATGCAAATTTCAAAGGTCAAGGTCGGAACATCTTTCGAAAATTCCGATGACGTCACAAGCGTTAACATCTTGAACGCCTTTAGTAACGGAGAGAGGCATTACAATATGAATGATATATTGCATAAACATTAATCTAAGAAATATCAACAAAACTGCATGGGTCTTTGGCCATATGTATGACTTAGCAGTGCTGAAACACGGTCACCACGATTTGAATGAAACCGACTGAACAATTTTACTCACAGGTACCAAAGGCAGTTCAAGTCTCATGTTCAAACACGTCATTTACCCATCTTCGGTGTTCTTTAATTTAATACTGTTTAGTTTGTATTCAGAAATCCACAGACTATCATCTAGTTTAGCTCTCCGGCCATCGATGTTCGTCTCAACGCAAGCTGCCATTGTCACGTAGGCGAAGGGAAGCAACTCTTGCCCCTTGGTGAGATTGACTCGTCCTCTCGATGACGTCGGATTAAAGAACGTCAGGTCGATCCCGCCAAAGACCATTTTAAAATGTGTTTAATTTTTCAAATCATCGTATTTTATAGATTTTTAAAATTTCAAAACTTTGGAGTCGTGATAAAATAACTCAAACGGCAATAAAAGGCATTTATAAGGATGAATTATTTTTTATCAATTCACCGTCAGAGTCATTGCTCTATTCATTTGCATATATCAATGCGCGGATCTTAAAACAATTTCAACTATTAAAATAGTATTATCAGGCATTTTTTCTAATTAAATTTTAAAATGACATTGTATGATAAAGAAGTTATCATGCTCGTGTGTTTTGGGATCGTAAATATCCTGCATTAGGAATAAACACTATGTATTTAGCTCGCCAAGGCTCGCAAAATACAATGTTTATTCCTAATGCAGGATATTTACGATCCCAAAACACACTCTCATGATAACCTCTATGTATGTACATAATTACCGTTTCAGTAAACAATATTTGTGAAATCCTATAATTTTATTTTGTAAATATTCCCCATATAAAATGCAATGCATACATATTGCAGATCATCTTACAATAAAATGTGTGAATTTAAACAAAACTAGAAATATGTGCATGTGATGCACTGTGATGTCCCCCGCTAACATTTAATCCGAAAGTGATCCTACCCCCATTATGTACAAATTTCCATGGAAACCAGCAAAATAACAATTCAGAATAACCAAAGTAGCAAAAGGCACCACTCCCCCAGTAGTTCTAACCACATATCAAGTCTAGTAAAAATATTTTGAATAGTTTTTAAGCTAAAGTACGGAAACAGACCCTACCCCCCATATACACCAAGTTCAACTTGTTTCTTTAGAAACCAGAAAAATAATTCAGAATAACTAAAATGGAAAAAAGCACCACTCCACCACTAGGTCTAACCACATACCAAGTTTCGTAAAATCATATTAAATAGTTTTTGCGATATGGCCCGGAAATGGTCCTCACACCATATGTTCTAAGTTGAAACTGTTGCCATGGAAACCAGGAAAAATCATATAATTCAGAATGACCTAAATAGCAAAAGGCACCACTCCACCACTAGGTCTAACCACATACCAAGTTTCGTAAAAAAATATTGAATACCTTTTGAGATATGGCTGGGAAACAGTCCCTACCCAAATATGCACTAAGTACAAACTGTTTCCATGGAAACCAGGAAAATAAAACATTTAGAAAAACCAAAATAGCAAAAGGCACCACTCTATCACTAGGTCTAAGCAAATACCAAGTTTAGTGAAAAAATATTGAACGGTTTTGGAGATTGAGGCCGGAAAAGGTTCCTACCCCCAATATGCACTAAGTTCAAAATGTTTCCATGAAAACCAGAAAAAATAAAAAATTCAGAATAACCAAAATAGCAAAAGGCACCACTCTATCACTAGGTCTAAGCACATACCAAGTTTAGTGAAAAAATATTGAACGGTTTTGGAGATTGAGGCCGGAAAAGGTTCCTACCCCCAATATGCACTAAGTTAAAATTGTTTCCATGGAAACCATAAAAAATAAAAAATTCAGAATAACCAAAATAGCAAAAGGCACCACTCCATCACTAGGTCAAAGCACATACCAAGTTTCGTGAAAAAATATTGAACGGTTTTTGAAATAGAGGCCGGAAAATGTTTCTACCCAAATATGCACTAAGTTCAAATTGTTCCCATGGAAACCAGAAAAAATAAAAAATTCAGAATAACCAAAATAGCAAAAGGCACCACTCCATCACTAGGTCTAAGCACATACCAAGTTTCGTGAAAAAATATTGAACGGTTTTTGAAATAGAGGCCGGAAAAGGTTCCTACCCCCAATATGCACTAAGTTAAAATTGTTTCCATGGAAACCAGAAAAAATAAAAAATTCAGAATGACCAAAATAGCAAAAGGCACCACTCCATCACTAGGTCTAAGCACATACCAAGTTTCGTGAAAAAATATTGAACGGTTTTTGAGATATGACCCGGAAAAGAAAGCATTTCGGAATGACGGAATGACGGAATGACGGAATCACGGAATGACGGAATCACGGACGGAGGTGAAAACATTATGTCTCCCGAAAAATATTTCGGGGGACATAATAAAACTGGATTATCCAAGACATATAGCTAGTTCTGTGAATCTCTACCATCATGACTCATTAAAGGGGCAGTAGCACGTTTTTAGAGGGAATAGAAGGTAATGTCAGCAAAATCAAAATGAATGATTCCAATTGAAAGACAATGTATTTAAACTAAAAGAAGCAGTAATAAATAAAAAATATAATGTAAAGTTAGCCATGCGATTCTGTTTTCTAACACAAAGGGAATTTAAGGTGATCACACAAAAATGGCTGCCAATGGACTTTATGTGATTCTTTATAATTTGTTCTCTGATTATGGATGATTTGTTTGGGTAATGCAATTTTTGACGCTCTCAAAATAATACATTTAGCATAAAGGTACAATTATCAGTGAAAAAATTAAAATATAAAATTGTCAAAAAACGTGCTACTGCCCCTTTAAAGACCACCATTACATTGTTAGACTTCTTTGTAAAACCTTAGATGTCTGAAAGTCACCGTAAACCCTGAATTTTCTCTTTGGAGTACGGTCTTAATGGATCATCTCAAGTTATGCAAAGATATAAAAATTAGGTAATCGACAATTTCAAAGTTCAAAATGATATTCAAACTGATCAAAGTATGCATCCATATTCGCTTTATAACTTAAAATTACCATAACAACGCAGACCACTCATTAAGGTAAGCAAACATCTAATATTGTTAACAGTCGCACTTCTTGTAATACTGACACATTAAGGAGGGAGACGTATTTAACAACACAGCAACGTACATGCGTTTAAAGAACGAGCTAAAACGACAGGCAGACATCCATTGGCATATGACGACGGCAAACAAAATACAACCTTTAACTAATCAAATACAGCTTTGTAAATTTCATCATGTATGCTGAACTTATGGAATTCATGAACGCCTTCATGCCAAGCCTTTGAGAATCAAAGCCTTCCTACTCTCTGTCATATCAACATCACTCCCGACAACCAGTGACATCCTGACAATGGCATCATCAGGGTTGTAAACTCCAAACATAGGCCAGTGTGTAACAGAGCTGTTGATATTGCGAACTCTGCATATTATTTTCTCATTATTTACGTCAAGGAAGACAATTCTTTTCCTAGCAATGTCATAGACAACACCGTAATGTAGATTAGCTGAGGTACCAGGAGTGTTCTCCAGGGTGTCAGGCAGACACATGAGGCGTTTTTTATGTCTCCAGACCACGCGACAGATGGAATTGTGTATTGTGCACTGTGCGACCATGAGACTGTAAGACTGGGGAAGTGAAGCTACACAGTGACTCTGATCCTGTTCCTCCTCCTTGGCCAGTCCTATCTCTAGGAGTAGTTCTCCCTCTGTCAGAGTCTTCACAATATCCACCCGTGACTCCACCTCAAAGTACTGGGGAGATCCACACTGAGGGAGGGGGACAGTGCTGCTTGTTCCGTTATAATTCTTCAGTCTCTGGTGACTGTGTGGAGGGTTGGGTTGTGGTTTGTTGATCAACTCACTTTCAGCGCTGATGTACACCTTTTGAGCGTTATACTTTGACTTACTGAACTCAACATGAGTACCTGAAACAATAACACAATTGAACGGTTTTCTACTTTTAACCTTTGTTTGAAACCAAAGTTTAAGAAAATTACTTGAACTAATTATACCAGATATGTTCGAGTACAAAAGACGTTCTTTAATAGATAAACATTTCATATCAAATGGTATGGGCAGTGTTGGTATATATGCAGCTTTGATAGAAAAAACTGCATGAATAGAAATAGTTCAGATGATGACTGTGGGATGTTGTTTGTGTTAACGATATACCACAAAATCACTCCTTAAATACTTACAGTTCAACAAGAAAGCAATATCTGTCACATTTTCCTTCAGTCTGTAGAGACCTGTTAAGACAAGATAAAAAAAATAAAATACTAAACTGTCTTAGATTTATAAGAATACATATAAGAAAACATAGTAAAACAATTACAAGTATAGGATTTTTGACAAAATCTCGAACATGTCTTACCATTTTGTTCTTCCATTTTCTCCCTGCTAAAACTCTTCTTCATAGTCTGATGTTCCTTCTTCAACTGGGCTAGTTCCTGCAAATAAAATTCATGTAATGAAACAGGACTGAAATGAGATAAAACTAGAAATAAGTGATGCACTCTGGTGTCCCCCACCCTACGTTTTCATCAAATCTCATCATCTAAGCCTTATTTGCCAATTAAGCAAATGGAATTATCTGACTCCTCCAAAACAAACTGAAGACTAATGTTTGGATCTGGACAACATGTACAAAGTTTGGTCCAATAGATTGAAATTACCTGTTTTGAACTTGACATCTCCCTTAAATAATCGTGAAGATTAAAGTTGTGATCAAGGAGAGAAAATGTATTAATTACATCTACAATGTGCTAAGCCATTTTTGAGAAAATGTTCTTATTCCTCTAGAATCTAGAATAAAATAGAATAAAAAGTTTCACACAATAAATAGATAATCGACTAAAACAACTGTTTCATCTCTGATTAAGCAAACACAAAATGATTCCCGCACCTCTTTCAGCTTCTCACTTTCCCTTGTCAAAAACTCTTCAGTCTGTGTTCCGCTGTCTGAAATCATTTAAAAGTGTAAATTAAGAGCACTATAACATATAATGAAAAGATAATGTTAGATGGATAATTGTTGTTTTTGTTAATTAGATGATATCAAATAAATGAAAACAATCCACACATATCCTTACATTCCGTGAAGTTTACAAGCATGGTATTAAATGAAATTTTAAAAATCACCAGTAAAAATCATATATAAATATAGTCGTGGAGACGATGATTCAGTGAATGAAACTAATACGACTATAGTATAAAAAATGGTTTTACATGACGTTAGTATGTAAAATGACACAATCTAGATATAATAAACCCTCTCATTATCCTCTTATGCTAGCAGCAGCATGCAGGTCTCAAGACCCACTTGAGCATACATTATTTTCATGCAATATTGAAAGGCCAAAACAGATTTCATTATATTACCTTTCATCTCTTTTACGTCCGCCTGATCGTCCAATGATATAATGGTACCAAAACTAGAAAGGGCAGACTTAATCCTCTCCAGACCATCAGTGTTGAACCGCGGCAATAGAGGAATCTTGTCAATTGCTTGTACCGAGCTGGTGAACTCTTCAGTGTTCCTCTGCAGTATTGGTCTCAGAGACATGATGCCATGACGAGAAGAGTACTTCAGCGTTTTGTTGATGTAATTGGAGGTTGTCTGACATCTCTGGTCAAATCTTCTCTTCTCATTCAGTTCCTCTCTAAGCTTCTCCTTGTATTGCTGGAGTTCAATCTGCAGTTCCTTCTCCCTTTGGTTCAACCGAACCTTCATATCATTGAATGTGTGGGTGATTTTCTCACTTAGGATGTTACACGCCTCCTCTGAGGATTGCCCATCTTGTTCTGTTGTTGCTCCATGTTCATCTTGTCCTGTTGCTGTTGAGTGAGATCTACGTTCATCGACTGTAGACTGGATTTGTTTCCCAAGAGCTGCAATCTCCTCTCTTGCAGTTTCAGCCACCTCATCAAAGTCAACAACTTTGTGTCCTGCATGATCTCCAAGTCTGCATTTTCCACAAGTTAGCCTGCAGCAATCTTTATCCCAAGCATCAAGGATATGTCTTGGATGGGTTGGACAGTATTCTTCTTCATCCAGACAGCCTGGTTTTATCTCTGCAATATCCTGAATATCATGATGTCTGGTACTCTTGAGACGCTCGTGGGTCATCTGACAGTGTTCACACAGAAAGTCGTCACAGTCTCTACACCAGCACAGAGCCTGGTTGCCGTCATCTTCGTTTGTACACAGGACTAGTTCTGGATGATGCTGGAGAGTGAGATGAAGTATCTCCTGCTCTCGGACCGCGTCCTTCTGGAGAGGTGTTTCTGTCAGGTTGACGTCTCTCTGACACGTGCTGCATGATACAGATCCTCCAGCTGCAGATGTCACACATGTCTCACACGCAGCATGGAGACATGGAAGCAGGAAGGGGGCGGGGCCTTTCAGTGAGAACTGCTGGTGACAGACCTGGCAAGTTGGGAAACTGGGCATTGTGATCTGTCATCACTGCAATAGAATAAGTAAGATCAATATGATAAATGTAATAACTGTTCTATTTTGGATTCTCATCAAACTGCCTTTTAGTCGTTAGGTAATGAATATTTGAATTCTGATTCTCAATAAATTCTTTGTACCTCAAAAGTTAATAAAGTGTTATTCTAAATATGTATATACAACAAGAGGATATTGACTCTGATCAGTAAACACAATATTACATTCAGTAGCAATGCAACAACACTTCATTCACTAAAATCTTTAATAGATACGGCAAACCAAAAACTTGCCAAGCATTTATAAATTATTTCCTGATCAGCTGAAATAGACTTCCCTCAGCGACGACTGAATAAACGTTTTTACGAAAGGATTAAAAGCCCCCGCCTTTATTTCATCTTTGACGTACAATCATTGGTCTTTTGTTCAATTTTTAACAGCTTGAGAGACAGTTTATTATCGTCACGATTATTTTATATTTATGGGTATATATTTAGGTATATATTTCAGTTACTCGTGTTCAACCTAAATACGCACGATGAAGTAGTGGCGAAGGTAAGTGGACGAAATATAACAAAACTCAAAACAAGGTCCCACTACAACTACCATGATCTTATGACAAAACATATCACTCAATTTTAACTAGGCGAGATACATGCCGTATATGATTAGATAATGACACATTTTAAATATTTGTGGTCAAAGTCCTTGCGGGACACACTATTAATTCACTCATTTCGCATCGACTCGAAAATGTACAAGTTTGTGTACTATTGCAGATAATGTGTCCAAATAAAGCAATGTTTTCAAAATACACGCATATTCTGGTACTGTAGTGGAAAATAGTGCAGTTCCAGACGAAGGTACAATGCTGTGAGTGGTGAAGGCATGTTCTAACTAAACAAAGAGTGAGCTGTTCCCACTAACAACAATACGTCAATACTATAACTCGATCTCTCTGCAGACATTTTGTTTTACCTAAGTATAAATACATTAGTTCGATCTAGACGAGGAGTACAACTCCTATGTAACTGGTTTCACAGTGGTGTGTGTAATTTGGACACACCGTGAAATATATATGTAGGCCTATATATAGCTACCCCGGCTAAACTACAGCATTAAGCCTGCCGGCATTCAGTGACGACCTAGTTTACATTGATCAACTCCGCCTGAGTGGGTTGGTTGTGCAACAAGGCGAGCACATATTACACTAGAAAATAAGTGGGTCTTAAAACATGATATAGCTGTGTAATTGACACAATTTTGAGGAAAATGTATTAAATCTTACATCAATAAGAAAACATAATATCCCAAGTGCCATCTTCTAATGGTTTCATACCGTTTCTCCGGCAAACATGTTTGACGATAGATACACCAACTCTACATATTTACATCCGGTTAGGTGGGAAGGTCATTTCCGGGTCAGGTCGATGCCCTTTAACCTTTAATCGAGGGAGACATGCAAAATATTCAGTTAAAGCTTATCAGCATTTGAAGGGGCAGTAGCACGTTTTTTGATAATTTTATATTTTAAATGTTTCACTGATTTTTGTAAGTTAATGTTAAATGTATTATTTTGACAGTGTAACAAATCTCATTACACAAGTCAATCTCGCATAGTCAAAGGACAAAGTAGGAAGATTCACACAAATCCATTGGCGGCCATTTTTGTGTGAACAGCTTTAATTCATTTTGTGTAAGAAAATGGAATCGCATTGCTTACCTTTACGTTATGTATTTGAATTATTACTGCTCCATTTAGTTTAAATACATTGTCTTTCAATTAGAACCATTTATTTTCATTTTCCTGACATCACCTTTTATTCCCCCTAAAGACGTGCTACTGCCCCTTTAAGTGTGTTGAAATGTATACTGTACAATTTATGTATATTTACATGTAGACTCAAACGAATAGTATATGATATTGTATAAGGTATCAATGCTTTGTAAAGTATACATGTTCTTGTTCTTCTTATTACTAACGTAATATTGAATGAATGTTTGATGTTAAATTGTGTAACAATAATTCATGTTTTAAAAACATAGCAGTTTTCAATTTAGCACAGAGTCGAAAACAGTGAATGATGACTTGCAATACGTGTGTGCATGTTAAGCAAACTGCGTTACTAACGATTCTGTGTATGCAACTGTAGAGGTCATCAATAAATTCTATATTTAAGTGGAAACACCTTTTGCCATGGCATAAAATCGACATGAACGATATATTAGAGATAAATGTAAATGAATCTCGGCTAAAACAGTACCAGAATCTGTACTATTCAAGATAGTGTGATCGTACCATTTAAACGTTTTAAAAATCCACCTTTTTATCCCAAAGTAACAAACTTTGTATTTTTTCGTAGTTGCCAGTGAATGTTTATTCTTGACTTTATTGACATATTTGAAGTCTTGTGATTATTATCATACAAAGTAATTTGAATACACGTGTAATGACATGTGGTTATGTAACATGAGACTTCTATCATGACTCATGATCTTTATTCCCGGACTACTCCTGGGAACTTGACAATGTAATGTTTTATTTTGCACTTATGGACATGTGTTTATAATTTTGAACGTTGCATTTGAATGCAAAAAAATGTTAAGTATTCTGAAAACTAGAAACTTAATCATGATCGCGTTCTTGTCATTATGCTTAGTGTTTACGTGGCAGGAAGTTTATTTTATTACACTTTTATATTTCAATACGCCTGTAGGAGGGTAAATACCCCCATCTTTTCTTGGAACAATGACGGAAGTCAATGTGTCCTTTTTTTATTTCTTTGTATTTACGTTATTAATCATTGTAGAATCACTTTCATTTTTCGGACAATCCCATGACACCCAAAAAATGGGTCAGCTATTTGTATACCAACAAGCAATGTTTGGAAATAGACTTAGTTTGTTTAACATTCCTTATATGACCAAACATGGCACATAAACTGAACATCTTCTCTGCAAATTGCCAAGGATTAAATAATGAAAAAAAAAGAATTGATGTTTTTGAAAATATGAAAAGAAGAAAAGGCAATATATACTGTATACAGGATACACACTTTACGGATAATATTGAACAGAAAATCAAACTAGAATGGGGCTCTTCTGAAGCCCGTTTTAGTTCATATTCTAGTCAATCACGAGGTGTAGCCATCTTGTTTATGGATAACTTCGAATTCGAAATTGTCAAAGAGATAAAGGACACTGATAACGGCAACTACTAAATACTTAAAATAAAAACAGAAAATGAAATAATAAGTATCACAAATATTTATGGTCCAAATGTAGATACACCGAACTTCTATCTTGAAATTAAAGATAAAATTCTAAGTCTGGAAACTGAAACTAACATCATTTGCGGTGACTTCAACTTAGTTCAAGACCAATCTAAAGATACTTTCAACTACTTGCATATAAATAATCCCAAATCAAAGGATGCTGTTCTTGATATGATGAACGAACTGAACCTATACGATCCTTGGCGAGAAAGCAATATAGATGGAAGACGATATACATGGAGAAAGCCTAATCCACTGAAGCAAGCACGCTTGGATTTTTTTCTTGTAAGTCGAAACCTGGAAAAATCAATCATCAATTCGAAAATAGAACATAGTTATAGATCAGATCACTCGGTCATATCCTTACATGTTGAATTCACATCCCTCGAAAAAGGAAAGGGTTTCTGGAAGTTTAACAATAGTCTGCTGCATGACCCTGAATATGTGCGGGAAATTAAGCGAATTATTAATGAAACTGTAGAAGAATACCACACTCGTGATGCTGAAGGAGATAAGGTATTAAAAATAAATGAACAGCTTTTTTTCGAAATACTTTTGTGTAATATTCGAGGTTTTACAATAAAACATTCATCACAGAAAAAGAAAGAAAGATTGAAATTAGAAGAAGAATACAACAAATGTCTAGATAAGCTTGAAGTGAAATTGGACAGTTCTGAAAATGAAAAGACGAAAGCTAAATTGATAGAAGAAATAAATAAAATAAAAGATAATCAACTTGAATTAAATAAATATAAAACAGAAGGAATTTTATTAAGGTCAAAAGCAAAATTGTATGAAAAAGGAGAAAAACCAACTAAATATTTCCTTTCTCTTGAAAAGCAGAATTTTATAAACAAAGCAATCACTAAACTAGAAACAGAAAATGGACAACTACGTCGAACCAAAGATATCATTAACCATGCAAAACAGTACTTTGAAAACTTATATACCAGTAAAAATGTAAAAGATGTTGACCTAGAAGACTTATTCAAAGAAAGTGCAATACCCAGACTATCTGACCATGATGCACGTTCTCTTGAAGGTGAATTGAAATATGATGAAGTTCTTTCAGCTCTTAAAAAAATGAAAAATGAAAAAAGCCCTGGTCCATCAGGTTTCACGGCCGAATTCTATAAATTCTTTTGGCAAGATATACATAAATATCTCATCAATTCTTTGAATGAAGCCTATAGGAAAGGTGAGCTATCTATTAGTCAAAAGCAAGGTCTTATTACATGTATACCAAAGAAAGATAAATCCAAGGAACACTTAAAAAACTTTAGACCTATTTCTCTTCTTAATATTTCCTATAAATTAGCTTCAGCAGTAATATCGGCACGTATCAAAAATATTCTTCCAAAACTAATAAGTGAAGATCAAAAGGGATTTATGAAAGGCAGATACATTGGAGAGTGCACAAGATTGGTCAATGATATTATGGATTACACTGAATATATGAATAAACCAGGACTTTTGATATTGATCGACTTCGAAAAAGCCTTTGATTCAGTGGAATGGTTGTTTATCGAAAAATGCTTCGATTTCTTTAATTTTGGACCATCTATCAAACACTGGTTAAAAACGTTTTACAACAACATTAATTCAAGCGTTCTTGTTAATGGATTTCCATCAGATTTTTTCAAAATTACGCGTGGATGTAGACAAGGGGATCCCCTATCGCCATATATATTCCTCATTGTAGCAGAGATCTTAGCCCATATGCTTCGACAAAACAAAAAGATAAAAGGCATAAAAATGATTGACTTAGAATATTTACTAACGCAATTTGCAGATGACACAACTATAATACTAGATGGATCTGAACAGTCATTTAGAGAAACACTACGAGTACTTGAAAATTACGCATCCTTTTCTGGACTTAAAATAAATATAGATAAAACTAAAGTTGTCTGGATAGGTTCAAAACAATTTTCTAGTTTGCAATATTGCAGAGATTATAATCTAGACTGGACTCAAAAACCTTTTGTACTCCTAGGCATTCTATTTCAACATAATAAAGCAGAAATGGTAGAGAAAAATTACAAAGATAAACTGAAGAAAATCGATACAGCAATGAAGGTTTGGTCTCTTAGAGACCTTACACCGTTGGGAAGAATAACTGTGTTGAAGAGCTTAATATTACCAACATTAAATCATTTATTTACCTCTTTAGCAAACCCAAATCTCGAAACCATAGCGAATCTTCAAAGAAAATGTTTCAAATTTATTTGGAAAGGCAAACCAGATAGAATTAAACGAAGTTTGATAACAAAATCTTATCAAGAGGGTGGTCTGAAAGTTCCAGCTATACTTGAAACAATCAAGGCCCAAAAAATATCATGGATTAGAAGATTATTCGTAAACGATTCTAAATTACACAATCTTTTATTTACGGCAAGTCATGTTAGCAAACTCAACCCAGTGGAAATGGGACCGTCGTATCTTAAGACATACTTTATCCCAAATTTAATTAGCCCGTTTTGGAAAGATGTATTTAATGCTTGGTCTGAATTACAAGAAAATTGCGATTATGATAATTGCTTTAGCAGACAATTTATATGGGCAAATAACAACATAACAGTAGGAAATAAGCCAATAATCTACGAACATTATTTACAATCAAACGTGAAATTTATCAATGATTTTTTAACTGATGACAATACGTTTTTATCATACATTGATTTCGTGGAAAGATTCAAAATCAAATCAAATTTTCTTGAATATGCAGGACTACTATCTTCGTTGAGAACATATTCCAAACAAAAATTAATCAACATCAGCAAACAGGAACAACCCTTTATACCTCCAAATCTTGAAATACTATATAAAGCTGAGAAGGGATGTAGTATATTCTATAACAGACTTCTACGCAATGAACTATCTTACCCTAAACTTCTCTACCAAAACAAATGGGAAAAAGAACTAAATGTAGAATTTGAATCAGATGTATGGAAAACATTTAACAATATGCCATTTAGAGCATCATTTTGCGTTAAACATAGATGGTTTCAATACCGTATTACTCATAGAATCTTGATAACAAATAAAGATTTGTATAAATATAAAGTTATAGAATCACCATTGTGTACATTTTGTAATGTTGAAATAGAATCTATCATTCATTTACTATATAAATGCAAATTTGTCAAAAAGCTGTGGCAGGATCTACTACAATGGATTGAAAAAGAAACTGGCACCCATTTGGATCTAAATATAGAAACAATAATTCTGGGATTCAAGGAAAGAAGGAACGATGTCCTCAATTTCCTATTTATCTTAACAAAGGAATATATTTACTCCAGAAAACTCGCAGAGAGGTTACCTACTCTTGCAGAACTAAAACCTAAGTTAAATTACAATTATCAGATACATAAAGCAAACACCTACACAGAATGTAGATATGATGCCTTTGTTTCATTTTGGTCGTCCTGCCACAGCTTATTTTCTTGAAATGTTAAATTGCCCCCCTTTTTTTTTTTTTTGCAACTGCTTGTATACAATTGAAGAACTTAACCGTCAGTAACCAAATGTAGTACATTTTTGCACTACATGTATGAGCGTGCTGTACCCAGTTCAAAAAGAAATAAAGTGATAAAAAAAAAAGATAGTGTGATCCCAAATATAACATTGTTATGACCGATATACATTACAAATTTACTTGATTAAATGATCAAACACAACATACATGTATACGTGCAACAAGGGCATCTTAATCACAGCTTCAGATAGAAAATATGTAAGTTAAATAATCATTTTAAAGTATATGGACAGATATGAAACAGTGCTGAAGTGAAATAACATTTAATAACGTTTAACAGACTCCTCAAAATCAATTTAAAGACAAATGTAAGAATATCAGTTATAGATATATAACATAACGCAAACTCGTCTAGGATTATGTCTACTAATACTTTTACCAATAGGTAGGCGAATCCCATAAGAAGTAATCTGTCACATTTTCCTTCAGTCTGTAGATTCCTGTACAGATGAGACAAAATAAAGGAAATACTACCGAAATACTACGGAATCCAAAGAGTCATTCTGTTCATAAGCATATATTTTGGCCCTTACTTTTAACAAGAATATGATTTTCACAAATGCATAAATAAAATTAACTGTTTTCTGTTGAATATCATATTGTTTTACAAGATTATTGGTTTGAAGGTTGATTTGTAAACGTACAATAAATAAAGGTTAATGATGTAAGCATGTTCTGGATTAATATTTGTGTATTGGTATTCTGTTTAAGTAATAACCATTGTATTAACGAGCCTTGGAGAGTACAATACATTATCGTTAAACACTCACGCAGGATATTTATATCTTACAATGTCGGTTTATAAAGTTTTCGTAGTATTATGTCAGATTATACAATAATGTTCGATTAAGTTATCGTCAAATGCGCATTGATAAGCAAATGAACAATGATATTATATATTTTCAACATTATCTTAAAATAAAGAGGTCGTTTATTCTTGATATAGCCCTGCCTTCCTTTTTGTTGGCTTCTATAATCTCACTCCAACAGATCTAATAAATAGACAGCAAATGGTATCCCAATAGCAAAACAACACATTAACTAATATAAATATTTCAGAGACAAAATTTTAATATTTAAGAAGTTAAATCAATTGTGTGTATTTTCTGTAGATTTCAAGAAAGCTTTTGATTCGGTTGACCGTTCAAGGTTGTTGAAGCGTCTATAAAAGATAAGTAGTCTATAAAAGACAAGTAAGGGAAAGAAAATGTTGAATTCAATTATGAGTATTCATTATTCTGTAAAGGCTTCTGTTAGATGTAATAATGAATACACCAGTTATATTTTATTTACAATACAGTTGTAAAGAACTTGTCACGTTTCATTAGAAATATCAATACCGCCATTAACAGATAAATACATAATACAATGATTGCTGTCACCAAGTGATCAATATATCTTTTCACTAATGATAAAGAATTGTTTTATCGTTCCTGTACAACAAAAGGTGGGTTGTTGGAATAAAATATTGAATTGAATTGTGATTGTCCAGTGGGTTTAAAACAAGGTTGTGTACTTAGTCCTATATTGTTCTCTCTATTCATAAGTGTGTTGACAGTCGAGCTATCAAAACAATGTAAACACAGCATACATTTATTTCCCGATTTGTTAGAATTTTTTTAATTTAAGTTTTCAGACGATGTTGTACTTATATCAGATACTGGCTGGAGAACAGTTATCGCCGTTGTTTTAGACGTTTTCGTTTCTAATACCAAAACGCATCATCAAATTTTGAAAATATTCTACATAACACTTGATTAGGGATCGTCCTGCCAGGAAAGAAAAGTTTCAATCGTAGATTGTTTTCTACTGCTCTATGGCCGCTAAAAATAACAACGGACCGATACTGAGTTTCGTAGCACCTTACCGTAATAGTTATCGCCAACATACGGTATCAATTCACAAAATTTAAATTCACTTCCAAATTCTTGCAAAATTTCAGTGATACTGAAATATCATATCCGTTGAACGAAGACGCATCTATATTTATTAATCTGAGTTGAAATACCTTCCCCCGAAAGGCAAAGTGACCGACTGTCAGTGACAAGCACCCGACTCATTCAGACCGCGCATCCAAGCGGTTTAGCGAGGACCAAACGACTTCGGGTAGACGTGAAATATTGTGGCAAAATTAATAATTATTGAAAAGAAAACTATCTCAGGTTTAAATTGAATTCTTTGAGGCATATATGTGCTGCATTATTTGATTGTTTGTTGTTTTTTTTATTTGTACGCAGTAGCAGTGAGTGAAGCTAAGTAACCGCATTGCCCCATAGTGGGCCAGTTTTGACCACGATTATTGCTAGGAAAATAATTCTAAAATTATTTGCAATCATATAATTGATATTTTTTCTGTATCATAACTATAGCCAGGATCATTTTATATAAATGTATACATTTTTTAAATATCTGATAAGATTTCTCGACAGGTCACGTGACTTCCCCGTCTTGTTTACTTTTCCCACGTGCTAAAATTTATCTTTCGTGGGATCTGGAAAATTAAATTCTTTTGGTGAATTTTTTTATTGGTAATTAATTGAAAGTGGGAGAGGTCCTTTGATGAAAAATAGAAGGATTGGATATGAAAGAATGCTCAAATGCCTTACAGCGAGGTGGTGGCGATAACTGTTACGCGGCGATAACTCATTGCCAGCCAGTACAGTTCCTAATATGCTAATTTATTTTACGAAACATTCCGGCCTAATGGTTAATCTTCATTAATCCAAGATGTTGGGTTGTGTTTCGATGGGGTTGCCGATACATAAGCAAGAACAATTATTTTTCAATTTTATGTGATCAGAACATTACCGCAGTAAGCAGTTCTAAATACCTTCAGTTGGTATATCATTTCCTTCAATCCTCAAATGTGATGCTGTATTTCTGATTTAGCCGCGAGAGGCAAATATGCATAAATGTAGGTTATAATTAATGTAAGCAGAGTCCGATAAATTGTATTGTTTACATTAAGATTTTGACACTCAAATACCACCAATATTACTGTATGATGCAGAAATATTGAGTATGCACACATTTGATAAGCTACATAGACCGAATTTATTCAATAGCATGTACACGATTCTGAAATGTGAATCCATAGTATATGGTGAAATGGGAAGATATCCTCTTTATATTAATAATAATAATAGTAGTAGTTTATTTCAGTAAATCAGGCCACACGCCCATTTTACAATACATAGTTTTACATTTTAAAGATGTTGCGCCACAAGCACATATAACAATCCATTCACAATACACAGAAAGTGATATCATAGACAAATGGTGATAAAAGTTACAAGTTAGGTTATGGACAACTGTTTGCTTCTAATTTTGAGTGCAAAGAATGTAAACTTAGCAAGATTATTAATTATAAGTTCATTTTTTGTGGTAACAGAAGTCTAAGTTTACACTCGGAGGGGAATTTGTAATACCAACTTGGCAAAAATTTCTTCTTAAGTCATCAAAAAATGGACAGACAAGACAGACATGGTATTCTGCTTCTACATTTGGGATGATACAAAGTGGACAAAGTCTTTCACTTTTAGGTAGACTAAATTTTCTACCCTGCGATATCATAAGATCACTGCTTGAAGTACGAAACTGTAAAAGTGAAATCCTAAATGCGGAAGTGTTTACAACATTTAAATACTGTTCGTATTCCCTTGTTACCTTAATTGTTTTGTAAAAATACAATGAAGATAATTTTTCAAGGGATTCAAAGAGAAACTGGTTATCGATATCAATACATCTTGTTCTAAAAGCTGACACAAATGAATGAGTACAGGAAACAGATTGTCTATTCCAAATTTCGCCAAATTCATAAGAAAATAAAAGATTTTTAACTTTAAGCGCCCAGCAATCCAAACCTTTTTCTGTCCGGTTATACTGGTAGACATAGGTATGATGCAAAATACCATTTTCACTCTGGGTTAATACACGCAGCCTATACTTAATGAGCTTCAAGTGTTGATTTACCTTTAATGAATACCTCCCAAGTTCTGCTCTTGCAACAATATTGGGGACAGGTCTTCTTAATTTCAAAATAAGTTTACAGAATGTATCTTGAACATTTAAAATATCTTTACAAGGTGGAATTCCACATATTTCTGAACCATACAATAAAATGATATTAATAGAAAGTGTAAATTACTGGCTAAGAATAAAATAAATGGCTAAGAACTGAATCCCGCTTATGATTTACAAAATGCCATTATATCATTTGAACTGCGCTTACACTAATCACCATCACATGTTTGTCGTATTTTATTCTCATTTTGCTCTGGTTATGTATGAATATATCGCTCTGTAGGAGTTATAATATCTTTTCATCTTTAACCAATGTTACTATAAGCATGATCTACCAATCTTGGATTTGTACCCTGTTATAAAGTTCTAAGTATTGCAATAATCGGGAATATAAAAGTATTTTTGCCCCCGAAAAGTATTTAAACTGTATAATTTAATCGGAGACAAAGACAAATATTTGTAAAGTTTAGATTTGGTTTATTAAGGATAAAGTACAATGAAAGGGATGACTATAAATAGAAACAAAACACAGCGTTAATCTCAATTTTGTAATATACATGTAGGCAAAGGAGACTAATATCACTTCTTATTCATGTGTAATTTGTATTTGCGGGTTAAATACCTAGTACAAATGTCTATCATTATATCCAAACAATGTACAACTTTAGATCTGTTTTAAAGGTGAGGTACATTTTAATGGCATATATATAAATTGTGAGAAAGATATAAGTTTTGTTTAGTCAATGCCTATATGTATATAAAATATCAAACTTAGTTTACGGTTAACAATGATGTCAGAATATTGTACATATTTATCAAAAATGTACTGCACAGTATGTGGACCTGAAGCATTGGTATTGAAATATAAAGGCGTGACTTGACTTAAAGGGGATATAAGGTGATGTCAGGAAAATGAAAATAAATGGTTCCAATCTAAAGACAATGTATTTAAACTAAATAAAGCAGTAGTAAATCAAATGTATAATGTAAAGTTAAGCCATGCGATTTATTTTCTTACACAAAATGAATTAAAGGTGTTCACACAAAAATGGCTGCCAATGGATTTCATGTGAATCTTTATGATTTGACCTCTGACTATGGATGATTCGGTTTGTGTAATGCGATTTTTGACACTATCAATGTAATATATTTAGCATTAACGTACAATTATCAGTGAAAAATTAAAAATATAAAATTGTCAAAAGTAAAGAGGTTGTTAATTCATAATAGAGCCCTGTCGACTTCTATATCCAACTCCAACATTCATATGAATAGAAAGCAAATGATCCTTATAGCAAAAGAACACAGAAGCAAACATATTTTTAGACAAAAGTTCAAATTTATGTGCATATACAGGCGAGTGTTATCTTCAAATCAATAATTCTATTGAATGATTCTCATAGTAAAAATCACAGAAACAAACATATGTTTTAGACAAAAATGATTATGTCAGCGCTATGAGCAGACACTGAGTGCCTGGAGTTTATGCGCTATATAAATTTACTTTATTATCATTTTTTTAATTATATACAGGCGAGTCTTATCTTCCAATCAATAATTCGTTAATCTTTTGCACCGGTGATTTTAATGACGTAATGCACATTGCGAGTTGAAGCTCAATGAACATGTTTATCAAGCAATTAATGAATGAATCTTCCATATCTCAATGTTAATCAGGCAATTAATGAATGAATCTTCCATATCCGAGCTCGGTAAGCCACGTGGCTATGTCTCCGCCTTTATCCTTCATCCATGCTTCCTTCTCAGCTCTTGTTTTCTCTATATTCTTCATCACGTCAACTTTAGCCTTAGAGTAGCTTGCTTGAATAGATTCCACCTGGAAGAGAACAACACATTGTTTAACATGGCTGTTGATCGTTAATGCTTAAAAGAATTACAACATGTTTCTGGTCTTTGCAAACAAGCCAAAAAGATGCGATGACGCGGATTTGTTTTATTTCAAAATATTTTTTTTATTATTGAATATGATGCTTATTCAACGGAATTTGAAAAAAACAAATGTTGGATCAACTGTGTCTTTGAAAGCATACATGAACAGAAACGAGTTGAATAATAAAAGTTCAAGTTTCAATGTTTTATTCAATGTAATTATTTCCATATTCCCGATTTTCAACAGCTTGAAAAAAGCTTGATGCGGGGGTTTGAAACTGACACGGGCGGAAACAAGAAACACATTACTTTTTTTCTGGATCTAATGTCAAGCTTCATGTCCCATTTACCCCTTTAAGTTATTGTCAAAGTTTTGCAAGTCAAATTGTTATGCATGCCGTCAATTCTAATCTGGATCAGGATGCTCAGGAGGTGCAGATTTGGTTTAACCTGATACTGAGTTAATGAAAACCACACGAGTAGCTACATGACTCATGCACACAGGTTAACTTTATGTTTATAATGTCCGAGAGTTGATGCGATTCGTCCATTGTATGACCAATGCTTGACGGTCGGTGACACATTTTTCCCCTTTAGTGAATTAAGATTTTTGACCCTATAACGCATGCTTGATTTAGTTTGACGACTCTATAACCCATACTTCGATAACTCCGTTACCAATGCGTGGATAAGGTTCGATAACTCTATTACCAATGCTTAGATCAAGTTAAATATCTCGTTATCATGTTTAAATAAATTTCGGTAACTCTATTACTAATACTTAAATCAAGTTCAATAACTCTCTTACATATGCTTAAATCAAGTTCGATTACTCTAATACCAATGCTTAAATCAAGTTCAATAACTCTCTTACATATGCATAAGACAGTTTTATGACAAACCTGTGTCTGATGAAGGATAGTTTGGCAGGCCTCTGCTGAACATGTGTTGAAATTACATTAATGATTAATTTTTATATCAATAATATGCATAATATTTCATATGCTGGTAGACTAATAGTTCTGACAGAGAAATTTGGTAGTTTTTTGTTATTATTGGTTGATATGTAGTGATCAATGTAATTAGAAAATGTTAAGTAAACAAAAGTTGACTGAAAATTGATTTGGTTTCAGTGTTTGATGGAAATAAGATTTTCTCTAAAAATCACATGGGATTCCGATAGTATGGAATTGGGAGGTGGAATTATAAAATTAAACGAGACTTACCTGTATGGTGAAGTTTGATATTAATTCCACCGACCTATGAAGTACTGAGGGATCACATGCCCACCAAACCCATCCCCAGTAGATTTGGGAACAAATCATATTTACTCTAAAAACTGAAGCAATTGCGCATGCGCACATCTCATGTGATCCCTCAGTACTTCATAGATCGGTGGAATTAATATCAAACTTCACCTTACAGGTAAGTCACGTTTAATTTTATAATTCTACATCAACTTAAAAAAGTATTAACTGCCCAACTGCATACACATTTATGCAAATTAACCGATATAAACAATGTTGGCTTTTAATGATACATGAAATAAATCAAAATATATTATATGCTAGATCAAAATGTATAATTGTGACTTATAACATTATCATTATTGCAGTATTACACTCAGGGGCAAAAGAAACGATACCATATAAAAATGCATGATAGATTAATATACGATTAATAGTTACGGCTGAAACATGGTTAATTAATGTATTCAAGAGCTAACTGAAATAAGTTTTTAATTTCAGAGCTATATCTGTTAACGCCTTTGAAATACAAGCCTTTCAAAAAAAGGCTGTTAAAAAATGTCCTTAACTAGACGAGAAAGGATAGTGAAAATGGCCCTTTATTTTGTTTTTAAACCAAAACACAGGCAGAATGCGTGAACAAATTAACTTCTACAAGGGTTATTTATATTGATAACATCTTAGATTTTATAGATTTTAAAATTTCATAATTACTTTATTCCAATTCCAAAGATTATGACCAAAAATAACATCGAAAAAGCTGTTTTTTGACCCCTCGTGTATTTGAACAGTCATACAATTATAAGTATTATACTTTGATGTTTGAAATTGTGAGTACTTCTTCAGAACTGATGTGCCTATCACAAGGGCTCGTAGTCGCATTTCATTTACAACAGGATTTTGTTTTGTACTCTTTTGAAAAGTTGGTATCGTTTCTTTTGCGACTGAGTGTACACATCTTCGTTCATATGAATGCATTTTATAGAGGCTGAACATCTTTAAAATATGGTCATTGTTTGTGGTATTCAGATATTAAAAATCAATTTGATTGGCTGAAAGTTACTTGGTAAATATTGCAACGTAAATCATCATATCTTAGGCAAATGTAGGTAAATAGTATTCCTCTTTAACGCTAGCCTCAAATTTCTATCACTTTTATGTCATCGTCCTTCGTTTATTTTCAACCAAAGTAACCGTGATGTTAATTTAACTATTTTATTTATGTAATTTGAAGTCAAGAATCGCAGCAAGATCTTTTTCAAGGTTTAAATTACTTTTGAATTCCCTATACAAATCATAACATTCATGGGCATATGACGACTAGAAACAAAGCAAACATAATATTTTATTAATCAATTACAGCTTTGTATAATGTCATCAAGTATGCTTAAAGTATGGAATTCATAAACGCCTTCATGCCAAGCCTTTGAGAATCAAAGCCTTCTTACTCTCTGTCATATCAATATCACTCCCGACAACCAGTGACATTCTGACAGTGGCAAATCGAGAAGAATAAACTCCAAACATAGGCCAGAGTGTAACAGAACCGTTGATATTGCGAACTCTACATAGGATTTTCATATTCTTAACGTCCAGGAAAACAAGTCTTTTCTTAGTAACGTCATAGACAACACCATAACGTAGAGTGGCTGTGGTACCAGGAGTGTTCTCAAAAGTGTCAGGCAGACACATGAGACGTTTGTCATGTCTCCAGACCATCCGACATATAGAACTGTGTGTGTCACAGTGTACGACCACGAGACTGTAAGACTTGGGAAGAGAAGCTACGCAGTGACCCTGATCCTGTTTCTCCTCCATGGCCAGTCCTATCTCCAGGAGAACCTTGGTTGTCAGAGCCACCTTAATATCCACCCGTGACTCCACCTCAAAGTACTGGGGAGATCCACACTGGGGGAGGGGGACAGTGCTGCTTGTTCCTTCATACGTCTTCAGTCTGTGGTCACTGTGTGGACGGTTTGGTTGTGGTTTGTTGATCAACTCACTTTCAGCGCTGATGTACACCTTTTGAGCGTTATACTTTGACTTACTGAACTCAATATGAGTACCTGAAACAATAACACAATTGAACAGTTTTCTACTTTTAACCTTTGTTTGAAACCAAATTTTAAGAAAATTACTTGAACCAATAATTATACCAGATGTGTTCGAGTACAAAAGACGTTGTTTAAATAGATAAACATTTCATATCAATCGGTATTGGCAGTGTTGGTATTTATGCAGCTTTGATATAAAAAAACTGCATGAATAGAACTAGTTCAGATGAAGAATTGAACGTGTGGGGTGTTGTTTGTGTTCACGATATAACACAAAATGACTCCTTAAATACTTACAGTTCAACAAGAAAGCGATATCTGTCACATTTTCCTTCAGTCTGTAGAGACCTGTTAAGACAAGATAAAATAAATACTAAATTGTCTTAGATTTTTTAGAATTTTAAAACATAGTAATAAAATTACACTGTATAGGATTTTTACAAAATCTCGACCATCTTACCATATTGTTCTTTCATTTTCTCCCTGGTAAAACTCTTCTTCATAGTCTGGTGTTCCTTCTTCATCTGAGCTAGTTCCTGCAAATACAAGTTATGTAATGAAACAGGACTGAAATGAAACTATGTTAAAAATATGCACTGTGGTGTCCCACGGCCCAAGTTTTAATCAAACCTCATCATCTCAGCCTTATTTGCCAATTAAGCAAATGGAATTATCTGACTCATCCAAAACAAACGGAAGACAAGTTTTAAGACCTGGACAACATTTGGGTCCAATAGATTGCAGTTAGCTCAGAACTTGACATCTCCCTTAAATAATCGTGATGATTAAAGTCGTGTTTAAGGAGAGAAGATGTATTAATCACATCCCAAATAAAGCTAAGAAATTGTTGGACACGTTTGGACACAATCGTATTTATCAAGAATATACAAGTTTCGCATGATAAATAAAAATCGGCCAAAAGAACTGTATGTCTTTGATCAACATTAATATAAATTTAAAAAAAAAGAAAGTTGTTTCCTGCACCTCATTTTCCCACTTCAAAAACTCTTCAGTCTGTGTTCCGCTGTCTGAAATAATTTAAAAGTGTAAATTAAGAGTACTAAAACATATAATGAAAAGATAAGGTTAGAGGGAGTATTCTTGTTTCTGTTAATTGGAAGATATTAATTAAATGTATCATGGTTTATAATGTAAGAAAATCACACAAATCCGCAAATTCCGTGAAGTTTACAAGCATAGTATTAAATTGAATTTTCAAAATCACCAGTAAAATCATATATAGATATAGTCATGGAGACGATAATTCAGGAGTTGACACTTATATGAATTAAGTCGACAATATGAAATATGGTTTTACATGACGTTAGTATGTAAAATGACACCATTTAAATATAAGACCCACTTGAGCATATATTATTTTCATGCAAGATTTGATGCCCAAACATATTTCAATATATTACCTTTCATCTCTTTTACGTCCACCTGATCGTCCAATGATACAATGGTACCAAAACTAGAAAGGGCAGACTTAATCTTCACCAGACCATCAGTGTTGAACCGTGGCAATAGAGGAATCTTGTGACTTGCTTGTACCGAGCTGGTGAACTCTTCAGTGTTCCTCTGTAGAATTGGTTTCAGAGACATGATGCCATGACGAGAAGAGTACTTCAGCGTTTTGTTGATGTAGTCGGAGGTTGTCTGATATCTCTGGTCAAATCTCCTCTCCTCATTCAGTTCCTCTCTAAGCTTCTCCTTGTATTGCTGGAGTTCAATCTGCAGTTCCTTCTCCCTTTGGTTCAACAGAACCTTCATATCGTTGAACGTGTGGGCGATTTTCTCACTTAAGATGTTACACGTCTCCTCTGAGGATTGACCATCTTGTTCTGTTGCTGCTCCACGTTCATCTTGTCCTGTTGCTGTTGGGTGAGATCTACGTTCGTTGACAGTAGACTGGATTTGTTTCCCAAGAGCTGCAATCTCCTCCCTTGCAGTTTCAGCCATCTCATCAAAGTCAACAACTATGTGTCCTGCATGATCTCCAAGTCTGCATTTTCCACAAGTTAGCCTGCAGCAATCTTCATCCCATGCATCAAGGATATGTCTCGGATGGGTTAAGCAGTATTCTTCTTCATCCAGACAGCCTGGTTTTATCTCTGCAATATCCTGAATATCATGATGTCTGGTACTCTTGAGACGCTCGTGGGTCATCTGACAGTGTTCACACAGAAAGTCGTCACAGTCTCTACACCAGCACAGAGCCTGGTTGCCGTCATCTTCGTTTGTACACAGGACTAGTTCTGGATGATGCTGGAGAGTGAGATGGAGTACCTCCTGCTCTCGGACCGCGTCCTTCTGAAGAGGTGTTTCTGTCAGGTTGACGTCTCTCTGGCACGTGCTGCATGATATCACTCCTCCAGCTGTAGATGTCACACATGTCCCACACGCAGCGTGGAGACATGGAAGGAGGAAGGGGGCGGGGCCTTTCAGTGAGAACTGCTGGTGACAAACCTGGCAAGTTGGGAAACTGGACATTGTGATCTGCCATCACTGCAATAGAATAAGTTATAACATGTAATACATGTAATAACTTGACTATTTTGGATTCATATCAAACTGCCTATTAGTCTTTATGTAATGGATATTTGAATTATGATGCTGATGATGTCACTAAATGGTGTATTCTTTGTACCTCAAAAGGAACCAAACTGTCATTCTAAATATGTACAACAGGATGTTGACTCTGATCATTTAACAAATTATAATATTCAGTAGCAATGCAACAATACTTCATTCACTAAAATCTTCAATAGATGGAGTAAACCAAAAACTTGCCAAGCATTTATAGATTATTTCCTGATCAGCTTAAATAGACTTCCCTCAGCGACGACTGAATAAACGTTTTTACGAAAAAAATTAAAAGCCCCCACCTTTATTTCATCTTCTGACGTACAATCATTGGTCTTTTGTTGAGATAAAATTTTCTACCGTCGCGATTATTTTATATTTATCATATATAAATACAAGTTACTCGTTTTCAACCTATACACGCACGCTGAAGTAGTGGCGAAGGTAAGTGGACGAAATATAAAACAATTTACAAGTTTGTGTACTATTGCAGATAATGTGTCCAAAATAAAGCCATGTGATTATAATACACGCATACTCTGGTACTGTAGTGGAAAATAGTGCTGCTACAGACGAAGGTACAATTACATCAAGGAAATTCAATTGTACATCATGACATTCCATCGTAAATTTCATTGACGGGTCAAGAGAGTTTAGAATTTCATGAATAGTTTGAATGAGATTATTATCGTTTTTTAGTATGATAAAACAGTCATCTAAAAAGCGCTTCCATGAATTTTCAACATGCTCTTTCATTGAAATGTCAAAAGTATCCTCAACTTTAGAGTAGAATAAATTTTCTAAGTATCCCAGAACTAAAGTTGCATAGGTTGGTGCTACTTTTGTACCCATAGCTACCCCTTTATTTTGAGAGTAAAAACTTCCATCAAAATAAAAAACATTGTTTTCAATAACTAGACTTAAAGCATCAATGTGGAAAGGGCAAGTTCAAAGTTTTCCCGATATATAAACTCAATTATCATAATGACAATGATTTAATTTTGAAAGAATCATATTTTATTCATAAATATGCGCCAAAATTGAATGGCAAAACATGATATTGTTTACATTATGATCACTTGTTGTCAAGCTTATTGTGACGTCATAGGTTCCTGTGTGACGTCATAATACTATGTACTGTGTGTCAGTTACTGCATTAAACGGCCTGATGAAGCAGGTACAGGATGTACCTGCTGAAAACGTTTGCCAAACTTAATTCAACTTCATCTTCTTCTTTTTAATATATATATATATATATATATATATATATATAATATTATATAAGTTACTCGTGTTCAACCTATATACGCACGCTGAAGTAGTGGCGAAGGTAAGTGGACGAAATATTTAAAAAAATGTACATGTTTGTGTACTATTGCAGATAATGTGTCCAAATAAAGCAATGTTTTCAAAATACACGCATATTTTGGTACTGTAGTGGAAAATAGTGCTGCTACAGACGAAGGTACAATGCTGTGAGTGGTGAAGGCATGTTCTAACTAAACAAAGAGTGAGCTGTTCCCACTTACAACAATACGTCAATACTATAACTCGATCTCTTTTCAGACATTTTGCTTTATCCAAGTATAAATACATTTATCTGTATCTAAACGAGGAGTACAACTCCTATGTACACTTGTTGCACAGTGGTGTGTGTAATTTGGACACACCGTGAAATATATATGTAGGCCTATATATATAGAATAAAATATAATAAAAATCGAGGATTAATACAGTAACTGACACACAGTACATATTATTATGACGCCACACAGGAACCTATATATACAAGTTACTCGTTTTCAACCTATACAAGCACGCTGAAGTAGTGGCGAAGGTAAGTGGACGAAATATTTTTAAAAATGTACAAGTTTGTGTACTATTGAAGATAATGTGTCCAAAATAAAGCAATGTTATTAAACCACACGTATATTCTGGTACTGTTTTGCAAAATAGCGCAGCTACAGACGAAGGTACAATGCTGTGAGTGGTGAAGGCATGTTCTAACTAAACAAAGAGTGAGCTGTTCCCACTTACAACAATACGTCAATACTATAACTCGATCTCTTTTCAGACATTTTGTTTTCTCCAAGTATAAATACATTAGTTCGATCTAGACGAGGAGTACAACTCCTATATAACTGGTTGCACAGTGGTGTTCGTAACTTGGACATAGCGTGAGAAGACATGAATGCCTAGGAGCATATAAATACCCTGGCTGAATTACAACAGTTTACTCTGCCGGCATTGAGTGGTGACCTAGTTTATATTGATCAAATTCGCCGTTGCGTTGGTTGTGCAACAAGGCGAGCAGTACAACACTAGAATAATAAGTAGGCCTAAAAGCATGACTATAACTGACGAATTGGCACAATTTTGATAACAATATACAAAAACTTACATAAATAAGAGACCATAATATCCTTCGTTTCATGTTAATGGTTTGATATCGTTCTCCGGCAAACATATTTGACGATAGATGATTACACAAACCTTACACAGTTACATCCGGGTAGATGGGAAGGTCATTTCCGGGTCGGGTGGATACCCTTTAACCTTTGGTGTACGACTGACTGAGACATGCAAAATATTCAGATACAGCTTATCAGCATTAACGGGTTTTGATATGTATACTGTATAATTTATATATATATAGACTACAGGTAGAACGAATAATATGGTATCGTATAAGTGATAAATACTTTGTTAATATTACATGTTCCTGTTCATCTCATGAATATCGTAATATCGAATGAATGATTTAAAATGAATATTGATGTCAAACGTTTTTACAATAATGCACTTTTTATGGAGAAAGCGGATTTCAATTTAGCGCCGAGTCGAAACAGTAATTGAAGAATAGAAATACTTGTATCCATATTAACTTTGTGATCAAACACAACATAATTTTTATAGGCTTGAGATAGCTAATATCAATTAAATGATCATCTTAAAGTAAATGAAACAATCTATTCTGTTAATTTCACATAAATATAACACGTAAATCTGTATAGATCAGTGTAAATGTGATAGTGAAAGTGAAATTCATACTCAACATGATATTAATTGACGTAAGCAACCTATGATAATGAATTCTCGTCAAGAAATACGATATCCAATACAACTATTTTTTTAAGTTGAATCCCACGATTTATTCTATTCATATATGTATCCATATATTTTGGCCCTTATCTTTCATTTATACAAATGCATAACGCTAACTTAACAGTTTACAGTTAAATGCATCTTTTTGATAAGATGTGTGGCTTGCTGAGTTGAGCTGAGCTGAATTATCCATACCTATAAACCCCTTATTAACGTTAAATAAATAAAGGTTCATGATGTAAGTATGTTCTGGGATGGTATTTGTGTATCGGTTTTCTGTTTAAGGAATAAACATTGTATTTGCGGGACTTCGAGATTACAATACATAACGCAGGAAATTTACAATGTCTTACAATGTTGGTTTATAATTTTTGCGTAGTATTATGTCAGATAATATAATAATGTTCGATTAAGTTGTCGTCAAATGCGCATTGATAAGCAAATGAACAATGATATTATGTATTTTCAACATTATCTTAAAATAAAGGGTCGTTTATTCATGATATAGCCCTGCCTTCCTTTTTGTTGGCTTCTATAATCTCACTTCAACAGTTCAAATAAATAGACAACAAATGGTATCCCAATAGCAAAACAACACATTAACTAATATAAATATTTCTGAGACAAAATTTTAATATTTAAGAAGTTCAGTCAATTATGTGTATTTTTCGTAGATTTCAAGAAAGCTTTTGATTCGGTTGACCGTTCAAGGTTGTTGAAGCGTCTATAAAAGATAAGTAGTCTATAAAAGACAAGTAAGGGAAAGAAAATGTTGAATTCAATTATGAGTATTCATTATTCTGTAAAGGCTTCTGTTAGATGTAATAATGAATACACCAGTTATATTTTATTTACAATACAGTTGTAAAGAACTTGTCACGTTTCATTAGAAATATCAATACCGCCATGAGCAGATAAATACATAATACAATGATTGCTGTCACCAAGTGATCACTTTATCTCTTTCACTTATGATAAAGTATTGTTTTATCGTTCCTGTACAACCAAAGGTGGGTTGTTGGAATAAAACATCGGATTGAATTGTGATTGTTCAGTGGGTATAAAACAAGGTTGTGTACTTAGTCCTATATTGTTCTCTCTATTCATAAGTGTGTTGACAGTCGGGTTATCAAAACAATGTAAACACAGCATGCATTCATTTCCCGATTTGTTAGATAATTTTAAATTTAAGTTTGCAGACGATGTTGTACTTATATCAGATACAGTTTACAAAACACTCTGGCCTAATGGTTAATTTTGATTAACCCAAGATGTTGTGTTTTGTTCGATGGGGTTGCCGATACATAAGCAAGAACAATTGTTTTTCAGTTTCTATATGATCAGAAGATTGCCGCAGTAAGCAGTTCTAAATACCTTGGTATATCATTTCCATGGGATGATGTATTTCTGATTTAGCCGCGAGAGGCAAATATGCATAAATGTAGGTTATAATTAGTGTAAGCAGAGTCCGATAAATTGTATTGTTTGCATTAAGATTTTGACACTCAAATACAACCAATATTTGTGTAAGGTGCAGATATCGGGTATGCAAACATTTGATAAGCTACATAGAAAGAATTTATTCAATAGCATGTACACGATTCTGAAAATGTGAATCCATAGTATATGGTAAAATGGGAAGATATCCTCTTTATATTAATACAAAGTGTAAAATACCGGCTAAGAATAAAAGAAATGGCTAAGAACTGAATCCCTCTTATGGTTTACAAAATGCCATTATATTATTTGAACTGCGCTTACACTTATTAGCATCACATGTTTGTCGTATTTTATTCTCACTTTTCTCTGGTTATGTATGGATATATCAATCTGTAGGAGTTATAATATCTTTTCATCTTAACCAATGTTACTATAAACATGATTTATCAATCTTGAATGTGTATCCTGTCATAAAGTTCTTAGTATTGCATTAATCGGGAATATAAAAGTTTTTTAGCCCCGAAAAGTATTTAAACTGTATAATTTAATCGGAGACAAAAACAAATATTTGTAAAGTTTAGATTTGGTTTATTAAGGATAAAGTACAATGAAAGGGATGACTATAAATAGAAACAAAACACAGCGTTAATCTCAATTTTGTAATATACATGTAGGCAAAGGAGACTAATATCACTTCTTATTCATGTGTAATTTGTATTTACGGGTTAAATACCTAGTACAAATGTCTATCACTATATCCAAAAAATTTACAACTTTAGATCTATTTTAAAGGTTAGGTAACATTTTAATGGCATATATATAAATTGTGAGAAAGATATGTTTTGTTTAGTCAATGCTTATATGTATATAAAATAACAAACTTAATTTACGGTTAGCAATAATGTCAGAATATTGTACATAGTTATCAAAAATGTACTGCACAGTATGTGGACCTGAAGCATTGGTATTGAATTATAAAGGCGTGACTTGACTTAAAGGGGCAGTAGCACGTTATCACGGGGGATATAAGGTGATGTCAGGAAAATGAAAATAAATGGTTCCAATCTTAAGACAATGTATTTAAACTAAATAAAGCAGTAGTAAATCAAATATATAATGTAAAGTTAAGCCATGCGATTTATTTTCTTACACAAAACGAATTAAAGGTGTTCACACAAAAATGGCTGCCAATGGATTTCATGTGAACCTTTATGATTTGTTCTCTGACTATGGATGATTCGGTTTGTGTAATGAGATTTTTGACACTATCAATGTAATATATTTAGCATTAACATACAATTATCAGTGAAAAATTAAAAATATAAAATTGTCAAAAAAACGTGCTACTGCCCCTTTAAAGTAAAGAGGTCGTAAGTTCATAATAGAGCCCTGTCGACTTCTATATCCAACTCCAACATTCATATCAATAGAAAGCAAATGATCTTTATAGCAAAATAACACAGAAGCAAACATATTTTTAGACAAAAGTTCAAATTTATGTGCATATACAGGCGAGTGTTATCTTCAAATCAATAATTCTATTGAATGATTCTCATAGCAAAAATCACAGAAACAAACATATGTTTTAGACAAAAAGTATTATGTCAGCGCTATGAGCAGACACTGAGTGCCTAGAGTTTATGCGCTATATAAATTTACTTTATCATCATTTTTTTAATTATATACAGGCGTGTCTTATCTTCCAATCAATAATTCGTTTATCTTTTGCACCGGTGATTTTGATGATGTAATGCACATTGCGAGTTGAAGCTTAATGAACATGTTAATCAAGCAATTAATGAATGAATCTTCCATATCTCAATGTTAATCTGGCAATTAATGAATGAATCTTCCATATCCGAGCTCGGTAAGCCACGTGGCTATGACTCCGCCTTTATCCTTCATCCATGCTTCCTTCTCAGCTCTTGATTTCTCTATATTCTTCATCACGTCAACTTTAGCCTTAGTGTAGCTTGCTTGAATAGACTCCACCTACAAGAGAACAATACATTGCTGTACATGGCTGTTGATCGTTAATGCTTTAAAAAATTAAAACATGTTTCTGATCTTTGCAAACAAGCCAAAAAGATGTGATGACGCGGATTTTTTTTTTTTCAAAATATTTTTTTTATTATTGAAAATGAAACTTATTCAACGGAATTTGAAAAAATAAATGTTGGGTCACTTTATAACTGTATCTTTGAAAGCATACATGAACAGAAACGAGTTGAATTATAAAAGTTCAAGTTTCAATGTTTTATTCAATGTAAATTCCCGATTTTCAACAGCTTGAAAAAAGCTTGATGTGGGGTTTGAAACTGACGTGGGCGGAAACAAGACACAAATTACTTTTTGTCTAGGTCTAATGTCAAGCTTCATGTCCCATTTACCCCTTTAAGTTATTGTCAAATTTTGCAAGTCAAATTGTTATGCATGCCGTCAATCTGGATCAGGATGCTCAGGAGGTGCAGCTTTGGTTTAACCTGATACTGAGTTATTGAAAACCACACGAGTAGCTACATGACTCATGCACACAGGTTAACTTTATGTTTATAATGTCCGAGAGCTGATGCGATTCGTCCATTGTATGACCAATGCTTGACGTTCGGTGACTCTTTTTCCCTTTAGTGAATTAAGGTTTTTGACCCTATAACGCATGCTTTAATTTTGTTTGATGACTCTATAATCCATGCTTAAATCAAGTTTAGCGACTCCGTACCCGTGATTAAATCAAATTCGATAACTTCATTACCAATGCTTGAATCAAGTTCGATAACTCTAATACCAATGCTTAGATGAAGTTAAATGTTTCCGTTACCTATGCTTAAATCAAGTTCGATAACTCTATTACCAATGCTTAAATCAAGTTCGATTACTCCATTACCAATGCTTGGATCATGTTCGATAACTCTATTACCAATTCTTAACGAAGTCAGATGACTCGGTTACCCATGTTTAAATCAAGTTCGATAGATTGCTATGTATATAGACCATAGAGATTTCATGTAACATGAATCTGAATTTTTTCTGTGATATTGTTTCGTGTACATATTGGGATTTTCAAAAGTGTAATGTGTCTATAAATCAATCAAACAAATCCAAGTTAACACATCAATCGAATCAGTTAAACAAATCATTAGAATAAAACACAGAACGTGAATATGTTTATAAATGCAATCCAATATATAATTAAAGCGAAAATGGCCAATATTTGCACATAAAACTAACAATAATGCATTTCCTTCAGCTACCGCGTGTTTGTATCTCATTCCTCACAACGTTCGTTTTCTTATTCTGGCTGAGACAAAGTTCAAACTACTTTTATTACTTATTTACCTACCTCTTCTAGAATCACATCCCCCTTGAGGGTAGTTCCCGCAGTTCGAAGTATCTGTCTCACCTCACGGCTGGAAAATCTGAAAAAAAATGTTTCATATCACATTTGCTTTAGTGCGGCAAATGCGGTTTCTCCATATAAATGGCCACAGGTTCACTATATGTACAATTTAGAATCCCCATTAAATAAGGAATCACTACAAACATTTCAGCATTCGAGTTTTTTTTGCTCCTGGAGAAGATGACAATAAATTTTAACTACGTAGCCCCAGGGGCCACAGTGTCCCCAGAGACATCGATTACAATTCCCATTAGGCAAGGAGTCTAATAACAAGGTTTCAGCTTTCTGGGCCTCATGCTTATGGGGAAGAAGATGAACATTTTTAAGGTTTTAAGGACGAAGCCTATGTAGACCTGATTAGGGGTCACAGGGTCACTGGGACACAAAACCTATAAATCGCAATGCCCACTAGTCTAAGAGTATGTACACAAGGTCTCAGCTTTCTAGGCCTTTAATCTCTGGTGGGAAAAGACGAAAATATGTCTTAAAGGGATTGCCCAGTAGCCCTTATAACGGGTCAGCAAAGCTATAAATTACAATCCGAATAGTCATAGAAAATTGTACACAAATGTTAGGCCTTATGCTTCTGGAAAAGAAAACGAAAATATGTGCGTAGCCCAGTGGCCATCATTAGGGGTCACAGGGTCACCAAAGATATGTATTGTAATTCTCGATAGTCTAGGTAAAGATAGATAAGATAAAGATCATAGAGAAAATGGTTATGAAGAGGTTATGGATGGACGCCATGCCATAAGCTTTAATTGGACCATTTGAGGGTTTTTTTAATTTAAAAAGAGTTAAGATATATAACAGATTTGCTTAAAAGGATGTTTAACTCTTGATACAAGTTCAAAGTCGAAAAGGTTCATAAATAATCCCTTCTTGGTATTTCTTTATCATAATCATCTTCTAGTTATCTACTTTCCAGAAATAAAATGACTTTTTACTTTTAAGATTTGGAAATCAAAATCTTAAAGCAAAGTACCTCTCTAAATTTTCTTTGAAAAAGTTCCACATAGTGTAGCTTGTCCATGGGTTTGTCAAGATCTTTGAGAAGAAGTTTCCACGATGAAAAGATTTCAACTTGTTCTTCTCCACGACATCTTGCAGTACTCTGCAAATAAAATATACCATTAAAACGCAATCTAATAATAATTCATGAATTGATCATTCGTTTCTATTCACATCAGGCTTTTTGTGACACTCCCGAAAAGATGATGTGATAAGCACAGCTGACTTCGTTGAACGAGCAATTTATCAATCACTTTATCTTGAGCCAAGGGTATTTTTTAATCCAAGGATGATCATTTATGACATAATTCATAATTGAACTTAACACATATTGCAAATTAAGTTTTAAAATTGAACCAGGAAGGATTCTCCCAGACAAAATCTCAACACTGAACTTCCCTTTGGCTCACATTGCGGTGTGATTGCATTGTGACATCTTTGTGTAAATCAGCATACTATTGTGGTGTCATTATTTGACGATGTAAATCAACTTTTATGTCATTGAAGTGTTTTGGTATAAACAACGGTCCAAACAATATCTCATAGTAGATTTGGCTTAATCGTCCACCGGCGTTAACTCCAGTACTGTATGACAAAGAAATATACGTTCTCTGTAAGGATTTCAGAATGTTTTATATATTCCTATTCATTTTTGTGCATTATAGTTCAAAGAAGCGGCTAGTTTTAGGTGACAGTCAACTTCTTAATGAATCTAGTGTCACTCAAAGAAGCCAGAATGATTCTTTCGATCTACTTACTTGACATCAAATAATTTTCCCTTTCAGAAGAGCCTTCAACACTCATCTCTTTATCACTGTTTCCCAACTGACTTACTTACCAATGCATGGAGGTATGTGCCACAAAAATATACAATTACCCTTACCAGTAGAATTAAAAATAAGTAGCGTCACATTTTCAATATGAGCACATGTGCACATATCAATTTTACCTAGCAACGATTTTTGTAGCGTGACTCGTCGTATATTCATGTCTTTGAGGTAAAAAAACATTGTTCATGTCACTGTCGCCTCTTCTGGATATATCATAAGATAAAAATGAAATACAATCGGAAACAAAGTAATTGCCACCCTCGAAATTATCATATGGCTTTGACAAAACTGGTGAAAATTTGTGTATAACCATGGCTCTCGCTCGGATGCTACCAAAATATACACTTGTTTCGATAAAGTCATATGACAAACACCCTCGGGTAATTATCTGTATTTCATTATTTCACAGACCTACCTTTTAAGGACGAAGGGCTCTCTAAGACAGGCCAGTGACGGTGCCAGCATATGAGAGAAGAGTAGGTCGGGAGTGTTGATGTAGATGGTCTGTACTGTGTTCCACTCCTCCTCTCCCCCCTCCTGTATAGCATAGCAGTACGCCACCAGCATCAACTCCGAGGAGGCGCTACAGGGAGGAAGAAGAAGATTACACTACAAGCATCAACTCCGAGGAGGCGCTACAGGGAGGAAGAAGAAGATTACACCACCAGCATCAACTCCGAGGAGCCGCTACAGGGAGCAAGAAGAAGATTACACCACCAGCATCAACTCCGAGGAGGCGCTACAGGGAGGAAGAAGAAGATTACACCACCAGCATCAACTCCGAGGAGGCGCTACAGGGAGGAAGAAGAAGATTACACCACCAGCATCAACTCCGAGGAGGCGCTACAGGGAGCAAGAAGAAGATTACACCACCAGCATCAACTCCGAGGAGGCGCTACAGGGAGCAAGAAGAAGATTACACCACCAGCATCAACTCCGAGGAGGCGCTACAGGGAGGAAGAAGAAGATTACACCACCAGCATCAACTCCGAGGAGGCGCTACAGGGAGGAAGAAGAAGATTACACCACCAGCATCAACTCCGTGGAGGCGCTACAGGGAGGAAGAAGAAGATTACACCACCAGCATCAACTCCGTGGAGGCGCTACAGGGAGGAAGAAGAAGATTACACCACCAGCATCAACTCCGAGGAGGCGCTACAGGGAGAAAGAAGAAGATTACACCACCAGCATCAACTCCGAGGAGGCGCTATAGGGAGGAAGAAGAAGATTACACCACCAGCATCAACTCCGTGGAGGCGCTACAGGGAGGAAGAAGAAGATTACACCACCAGCATCAACTCCGAGGAGGCGCTACAGGGAGGAAGAAGAAGATTACACCACCAGCATCAACTCCGAGGAGGCGCTACAGGGAGGAAGAAGACGATTACACCACCAGCATCAACTCCGAGGAGGCGCTACAGGGAGGAAGAAGAAGATTACACCACCAGCATCAACTCCGAGGAGGCGCTACAGGGAGCAAGAAGAAGATTACACCACCAGCATCAACTCCGAGGAGGCGCTACAGGGAGGAAGAAGACGATTACACCACCAGCATCAACTCCGTGGAGGCGCTACAGGGAGGAAGAAGAAGATTACACCACCAGCATCAACTCCGAGGAGGCGCTACAGGGAGGAAGAAGAAGATTACACCACCAGCATCAACTCCGAGGAGGCGCTACAGGGAGGAAGAAGAAGATTACACCACCAGCATCAACTCCGAGGAGGCGCTACAGGGAGGAAGAAGACGATTACACCACCAGCATCAACTCCGAGGAGGCGCTACAGGGAGGAAGAAGAAGATTATACCATCAGCATCAACTCCGTGGAGGCGTTACAGGGAGGAAGAAGAAGATTACACCACCAGCATCAACTCCGAGGAGGCGCTACAGGGAGCAAGAAGAAGATTACACCACCAGCATCAACTCCGAGGAGGCGCTACAGGGAGGAAGAAGACGATTACACCACCAGCATCAACTCCGTGGAGGCGCTACAGGGAGGAAGAAGAAGATTACACCACCAGCATCAACTCCGAGGAGGCGCTACAGGGAGGAAGAAGAAGATTACACCACCAGCATCAACTCCGAGGAGGCGCTACAGGGAGGAAGAAGAAGATTACACCACCAGCATCAACTCCGAGGAGGCGCTACAGGGAGGAAGAAGACGATTACACCACCAGCATCAACTCCGAGGAGGCGCTACAGGGAGGAAGAAGACGATAACACCACCAGCATCAACTCCGTGGAGGCGCTACAGGGAGGAAGAAGAAGATTACACCACCAGCATCAACTCCGAGGAGGCGCTACAGGGAGGAAGAAGAAGATTACACCACCAGCATCAACTCCGAGGAGGCGCTACAGGGAGGAAGAAGAAGATTACACCACCAGCATCAACTCCGAGGAGGCGCTACAGGGAGGAAGAAGACGATTACACAACCAGCATCAACTCCGAGGAGGCGCTACAGGGAGGAAGAAGAAGATTATACCATCAGCATCAACTCCGAGGAGGCGCTACAGGGAGGAAGAAGACGATTACACCACCAGCATCAACTCCGAGGAGGCGCTACAGGGAGGAAGAAGAAGATTACATCACCAGCATCAACTCCGAGGAGGCGCTACAGGGAGCAAGAAGACGATTACACCACCAGCATCAACTCCGAGGAGGCGCTACAGGGAGGAAGAAGACGATTACACCACCAGCATCAACTCCGAGGAGGCGCTACAGGGAGGAAGAAGAAGATTATACCACCAGCATCAACTCCGAGGAGGCGCTACAGGGAGGAAGAAGAAGATTACACCACCAGCATCAACTCCGAGGAGGCGCTACTGGGAGGAAGAAGAAGATTACACCACCAGCATCAACTCCGAGGAGGCGCTACAGGGAGGAAGAAGACGATTACACCACCAGCATCAACTCCGAGGAGGCGCTACAGGGAGGAAGAAGAAGATTACACCACCAGCATCAACTCCTAGGAGGCGCTACAGGGAGGAAGAAGACGATTACACCACCAGCATCAACTCCGAGGAGGCGCTACAGGGAGGAAGAAGAAGATTACACCGCCAGCATCAACTCCGAGGAGGCGCTACAGGGAGGAAGAAGAAGATTACACCACCAGCATCAACTCCGAGGAGGCGCTACAGGGAGGAAGAAGACGATTACACCACCAGCATCAACTCCGAGGAGGCGCTACAGGGAGGAAGAAGACGATTACACCACCAGCATCAACTCCGAGGAGGCGCTACAGGGAGGAAGAAGAAGATAACACCACCAGCATCAACTCCGAGGAGGCGCTACAGGGAGGAAGAAGAAGATTACACCACCAGCATCAACTCCGAGGAGGCGCTACAGGGAGGAAGAAGACGATTACACCACCAGCATCAACTCCGAGGAGGCGCTACAGGGAGGAAGAAGACGATTACACCACCAGCATCAACTCCGAGGAGGCGCTACAGGGAGGAAGAAGAAGATAACACCACCAGCATCAACTCCGAGGAGGCGCTACAGGGAGGAAGAAGAAGATTACACCACCAGCATCAACTCCGAGGAGGCGCTACAGGGAGGAAGAAGAAGATTACACCACCAGCATCAACTCCGAGGAGGCGCTACAGGGAGGAAGAAGAAGATTACACCACCAGCATCAACTCCGAGGAGGCGCTACAGGGAGGAAGAAGAAGATTACACCACCAGCATCAACTCCGAGGAGGCGCTACAGGGAGGAAGAAGAAGATAACACCACCAGCATCAACTCCGAGGAGGCGCTACAGGGAGGAAGAAGACGATAACACCACCAGCATCAACTCCGAGGAGGCGCTACAGGGAGGAAGAAAAAGATTACACCACCAGCATCAACTCCGAGGAGGCGCTACAGGGAGGAAGAAGAAGATTACACCACCAGCATCAACTCCGAGGAGGCGCTACAGGGAGGAAGAAGAAGATTACACCACCAGCATCAACTCCGAGGAGGCGCTACAGGGAGGAAGAAGAAGATTACACCACCAGCATCAACTCCGAGGAGGCGCTACAGGGAGCAAGAAGACGATTACACCACCAGCATCAACTCCGTGGAGGCGCTACAGGGAGGAAGAAGACGATTACACCACCAGCATCAACTCCGAGGAGGCGCTACAGGGAGGAAGAAGAAGATTTCACCACCAGCATCAACTCCGAGGAGGCGCTACAGGGAGGAAGAAGAAGATTACACCACCACCATCAACTCCGAGGAGGCGCTACAGGGAGGAAGAAGACGATTACACCACCAGCATCAACTCCGAGGAGGCGCTACAGGGTGGAAGAAGAAGATTACACCACCAGCATCAACTCCGTGGAGGCGCTACAGGGAGGAAGAAGAAGATTACACCACCACCATCAACTCCGAGGAGGCGCTACAGGGAGGAAGAAGAAGATTACACCACCAGCATCAACTCCGTGGAGGCGCTACAGGGAGGAAGAAGACGATTACACCACCAGCATCAACTCCGAGGAGGCGCTACAGGGAGGAAAAAGAAGATTACACCACCAGCATCAACTCCGAGGAGGCGCTACAGGGAGGAAGAAGAAGATTACACCACCAGCATCAACTCCGAGGAGGCGCTACAGGGAGGAAGAAGAAGATTACACCACCAGCATCAACTCCGAGGAGGCGCTACAGGGAGCAAGAAGACGATTACACCACCAACATCAACTCCGTGGAGGCGCTACAGGGAGGAAGAAGACGATTACACCACCAGCATCAACTCCGAGGAGGCGCTACAGGGAGGAAGAAGAAGATTACACCACCAGCATCAACTCCGAGGAGGCGCTACAGGGAGGAAGAAGAAGAGTACACCACCAGCATCAACTCCGTGGAGGCGCTACAGGGAGGAAGAAGACGATTACACCACCAGCATCAACTCCGAGGAGGCGCTACAGGGAGGAAGAAGATTACACCACCACCATCAACTCCGAGGAGGCGCTACAGGGAGGAAGAAGAAGATTACACCACCAGCATCAACTCCGAGGAGGCGCTACAGGGAGCAAGAAGACGAATACACCACCAGCATCAACTCCGTGGAGGCGCTACAGGGAGGAAGAAGACGATTACACCACCAGCATCAACTCCGAGGAGGCGCTACAGGGAGGAAGAAGAAGATTACACCACCAGCATCAACTCCGAGGAGGCGCTACAGGGAGGAAGAAGACGATTACACCACCAGCATCAACTCCGTGGAGGCGCTACAGGGAGGAAGAAGAAGATTACACCACCACCATCAACTCCGTGGAGGCGCTACAGGGAGGAAGAAGACGATTACACCACCAGCATCAACTCCGAGGAGGCGCTACAGGGAGGAAGAAGACGATTACACCACCAGCATCAACTCCGAGGAGGCGCTACAGGGAGGAAGAAGAAGATTACACAACCAGCATCAACTCCGAGGAGGCGCTACAGGGAGGAAGAAGAAGATTACACCACCAGCATCAACTCCGAGGAGGCGCTACAGGGAGGAAGAAGAAGATTACACCACCAGCATCAACTCCGTGGAGGCGCTACAGGGAGGAAGAAGACGATTACACCACCAGCATCAACTCCGAGGAGGCGCTACAGGGAGGAAGAAGAAGATTACACCACCAGCATCAACTCCGTGGAGGCGCTACAGGGAGGAAGAAGAAGATTACACCACCAGCATCAACTCCGAGGAGGCGCTACAGGGAGGAAGAAGAAGATTACACCACCAGCATCAACTCCGAGGAGGCGCTACAGGGAGGAAGAAGAAGATTACACCACCAGCATCAACTCCGAGGAGGCGCTACAGGGAGGAAGAAGAAGATTACACCATCAGCATCAACTCCGAGGAGGCGCTACAGGGAGGAAGAAGAAGATTACACCACCAGCATCAACTCCGAGGAGGCGCTACAGGGTGGAAGAAGAAGATTACACCACCAGCATCAACTCCGTGGAGGCGCTACAGGGAGGAAGAAGAAGATTACACCACCACCATCAACTCCGAGGAGGCGCTACAGGGAGGAAGAAGAAGATTACACCACCAGCATCAACTCCGTGGAGGCGCTACAGGGAGGAAGAAGACGATTACACCACCAGCATCAACTCCGAGGAGGCGCTACAGGGAGGAAAAAGAAGATTACACCACCAGCATCAACTCCGAGGAGGCGCTACAGGGAGGAAGAAGAAGATTACACCACCAGCATCAACTCCGAGGAGGCGCTACAGGGAGGAAGAAGAAGATTACACCACCAGCATCAACTCCGAGGAGGCGCTACAGGGAGCAAGAAGACGATTACACCACCAACATCAACTCCGTGGAGGCGCTACAGGGAGGAAGAAGACGATTACACCACCAGCATCAACTCCGAGGAGGCGCTACAGGGAGGAAGAAGAAGATTACACCACCAGCATCAACTCCGAGGAGGCGCTACAGGGAGGAAGAAGAAGAGTACACCACCAGCATCAACTCCGTGGAGGCGCTACAGGGAGGAAGAAGACGATTACACCACCAGCATCAACTCCGAGGAGGCGCTACAGGGAGGAAGAAGATTACACCACCACCATCAACTCCGAGGAGGCGCTACAGGGAGGAAGAAGAAGATTACACCACCAGCATCAACTCCGAGGAGGCGCTACAGGGAGCAAGAAGACGATTACACCACCAGCATCAACTCCGTGGAGGCGCTACAGGGAGGAAGAAGACGATTACACCACCAGCATCAACTCCGAGGAGGCGCTACAGGGAGGAAGAAGAAGATTACACCACCAGCATCAACTCCGAGGAGGCGCTACAGGGAGGAAGAAGACGATTACACCACCAGCATCAACTCCGTGGAGGCGCTACAGGGAGGAAGAAGAAGATTACACCACCACCATCAACTCCGTGGAGGCGCTACAGGGAGGAAGAAGACGATTACACCACCAGCATCAACTCCGAGGAGGCGCTACAGGGAGGAAGAAGACGATTACACCACCAGCATCAACTCCGAGGAGGCGCTACAGGGAGGAAGAAGAAGATTACACAACCAGCATCAACTCCGAGGAGGCGCTACAGGGAGGAAGAAGAAGATTACACCACCAGCATCAACTCCGAGGAGGCGCTACAGGGAGGAAGAAGAAGATTACACCACCAGCATCAACTCCGTGGAGGCGCTACAGGGAGGAAGAAGACGATTACACCACCAGCATCAACTCCGAGGAGGCGCTACAGGGAGGAAGAAGAAGATTACACCACCAGCATCAACTCCGTGGAGGCGCTACAGGGAGGAAGAAGAAGATTACACCACCAGCATCAACTCCGAGGAGGCGCTACAGGGAGGAAGAAGAAGATTACACCACCAGCATCAACTCCGAGGAGGCGCTACAGGGAGGAAGAAGAAGATTACACCATCAGCATCAACTCCGAGGAGGCGCTACAGGGAGGAAGAAGAAGATTACACCACCAGCATCAACTCCGAGGAGGCGCTACAGGGAGGAAGAAGAAGATTACACCACCAGCATCAACTCCGAGGAGGCGCTACAGGGAGGAAGAAGAAGATTACACCACCACCATCAACTCCGAGGAGGCGCTACAGGGAGGAAGAAGAAGATTATACCATCAGCATCAACTCCGAGGAGGCGCTACAGGGAGGAAGAAGAAGATTACACCACCAGCATTAACTCCGAGGAGGCGCTACAGGGAGGAAGAAGAAGATTACACCACCAGCATCAACTCCGAGGAGGCGCTACAGGGAGGAAGAAGAAGATTACACCACCAGCATCAACTCCGAGGAGGCGCTAATGGGAGGAAGAAGAAGATTACACCACCAGCATCAACTCCGAGGAGACGCGCGCTACAGGGAGGAAGAAGAAGATTACACCACCAGCATCAACTCCGAGGAGGCGCTACAGGGAGGAAGAAGAAGATTACACCATCAGCATCAACTCCGAGGAGGCGCTACAGGGAGGAAGAAGAAGATTACACCACCAGCATCAACTCCGAGGAGGCGCTACAGGGAGGAAGAAGAAGATTACACCACCAGCATCAACTCCGAGGAGGCGCTACAGGGAGGAAGAAGAAGATTACACCATCAGCATCAACTCCGAGGAGGCGCTACAGGGAGGAAGAAGAAGATTACACCACCAGCATTAACTCCGAGGAGGCGCTACAGGGAGGAAGAAGAAGATTACACCACCAGCATCAACTCCGAGGAGGCGCTACAGGGAGGAAGAAGAAGATTACACCACCAGCATCAACTCCGAGGAGGCGCTACAGGGAGGAAGAAGAAGATTACACCATCAGCATCAACTCCGAGGAGGCACTACAGGGAGGAAGAAGAAGATTACACCACCAGCATCAACTCCGAGGAGGCGCTACAGGGAGGAAGAAGAAGATTACACCACCAGCATCAACTCCGAGGAGGCGCTACAGGGAGGAAGAAGAAGATTACACCATCAGCATCAACTCCGAGGAGGCGCTACAGGGAGGAAGAAGAAGATTACACCATCAGCATCAACTCCGAGGAGGCGCTATAGGGAGGAAGAAGAAGATTACACCACCAGCATCAACTCCGAGGAGGCGCTACAGGGAGGAAGAAGAAGATTACACCACCAGCATCAACTCCGTGGAGGCGCTACAGGGAGCAAGAAGACGATTACACCACCAGCATCAACTCCGAGGAGACGCGCGCTACAGGGAGGAAAAAGAAGATTACACCACCAGCATCAACTCCGAGGAGGCGCTACAGGGAGGAAGAAGAAGATTACACCATCAGCATCAACTCCGAGGAGGCGCTACAGGGAGGAAGAAGAAGATTACACCACCAGCATCAACTCCGAGGAGGCGCTACAGGGAGGAAGAAGAAGATTACACCACCAGCATCAACTCCGAGGAGGCGCTACAGGGAGGAAGAAGAAGATTACACCATCAGCATCAACTCCGAGGAGCCGCTACAGGGAGGAAGAAGAAGATTACACCACCAGCATTAACTCCGAGGAGGCGCTACAGGGAGGAAGAAGAAGATTACACCACCAGCATCAACTCCGAGGAGGCGCTACAGGGAGGAAGAAGAAGATTACACCACCAGCATCAACTCCGAGGAGGCGCTACAGGGAGGAAGAAGAAGATTACACCATCAGCATCAACTCCGAGGAGGCACTACAGGGAGGAAGAAGAAGATTACACCACCAGCATCAACTCCGAGGAGGCGCTACAGGGAGGAAGAAGAAGATTACACCACCAGCATCAACTCCGAGGAGGCGCTACAGGGAGGAAGAAGAAGATTACACCATCAGCATCAACTCCGAGGAGGCGCTACAGGGAGGAAGAAGAAGATTACACCATCAGCATCAACTCCGAGGAGGCGCTATAGGGAGGAAGAAGAAGATTACACCACCAGCATCAACTCCGAGGAGGCGCTACAGGGAGGAAGAAGAAGATTACACCACCAGCATCAACTCCGTGGAGGCGCTACAGGGAGCAAGAAGACGATTACACCACCAGCATCAACTCCGTGGAGGCGCTACAGGAAGCAAGAAGAAGATTACACCACCAGCATCAACTCCGAGGAGGCGCTACAGGGAGGAAGAAGAAGATTACACCACCAGCATCAACTCCGTGGAGGCGCTACAGGGAGGAAGAAGAAGATTACACCACCAGCATCAACTCCGAGGAGGCGCTACAGGGAGGAAGAAGAAGATTACACCACCACCATCAACTCCGAGGAGGCGCTACAGGGAGGAAGAAGAAGATTACACCACCAGCATCAACTCCGTGGAGGCGCTACAGGGAGGAAGAAGAAGATTACACCACCAGCATCAACTCCGTGGAGGCGCTACAGGGAGGAAGAAGAAGATTACACCACCAGCATCAACTCCGAGGAGGCGCTACAGGGAGGAAGAAGAAGATTACACCACCAGCATCAACTCCGAGGAGGCGCTACAGGGAGGAAGAAGAAGATAAGTCCAAACATTCCCATGCCATATAAGCCCCTAGCCCCTAGTCATATAAGCAACTCGGTTCTTATACAATTATTGACTGTCGCCTCGGTGAACATAAGTTTCCGAGGTCAATAAACCATTGGATTCACCGATTACTGAAGCCAACAACTGTTTTATTATATGATTTATGAAAGTTTCAGGTATTTTGAAAACTATTTCATTATTTTAAGTTTTTTTGGAAGCAACTCTTTACGATGCCCCTCGTAGTGGGGATCTATTTTTAGCTCCAGGTCATTTGATTGAAGGTTACTTTGGGAGAAGGTTACCTAAGTTGGATAACTTGTTCCTAATCCCTTTCTTTATTGAATAAAATATGTTTAAATCATTTGATTGTTTCGTTGAGCTCGCGTGACGTTTCCCGCGGTCAACATAAGGTTTGATCATTGTCGGTGACCACCTTCCTCGACCAATCAGAAGACATATCACTCGTCCATCATATAATAAACTATATTAGCAACTCGGTTCTTGTGCCCTCATCAAAATAATCGTGGCGGCTATAAACATATTCCAGCTACCCTGCAATCACTCCTTCCTCGTTGGTTATTCTCTAAACTACAGATATGTCAATGTGTTCTCAAAGAAATTTCTTCCTCAGCACCCCTGGTACAAGTAACTATATTTATTATATGCTAAGCGGTGAGAGACTGAGTTTTCTCAGTTGTAGAAAACTGATCTCGCCACTGAGTGTGATATCACTTTTTCGAGTCAGTGAAGATATCACAGAGGGGATGACGTCATGTGTACAATGGTTTGACGTCACTTCTACAATCAACGCGACGTCATCGCCGTCGCTAAGTTACGATCAACAATGGTATGACGTCGCCAGAAAACTCTCGAGTCAAGACCTTTTGGACATAAATTGCCACATTTTCGACCATAGAGGCATATAATAAACAGAATATCTTTTGTTTTGAGTGTGATATCACTTATCTCTCATCTCGTGACGGGGTAAAGCCTATATTTTCACTCGTGGCTGCGCCACTCGTGAAAATACTGGCTCTACCCCGTCACTCGATGAGAGATAAGTGATATCACACTCAAAACAAAAGATATCCTCTATTTATTCCACCATCATTAATTCAGAGCAGGCGCTACAAGGAGGAACAAGGAGCACAGTTATAGCACACTCATATTTCAGACTTGATATCGCCTTCCACGAACAACGTTAACATATCATCGGATGTACCATCATCCAAAAAAGGAGGAGTCATTAATTACGTCCAAAATTTTAGAAATTGCTTCAAAACTCAGTCTCTACTATCATCAGGTGAACAGTCGGATCAGTATATAACGCGCTTGCTTAAAAAATGTTCACAATGCAACTTATGATCGAAGATTAAAAATAAAAAATGAGATGATGACACCGCGTTGCGTAATTATTATAAAACAATATTCTCCAATGTGCCCTTTGCCCCGAAAACTCATGAGGTAGAGATTATGAGCATTACATTTGACTCAAAGGTCACAGTTAAGCAGTCATTTGGTGTTGTCGGCCAACATTCTTTAAGAAATATTTCATTTTTGGTGCTACGCATTTGACAAATATGATTTCTTTCTGAGTGCACTCTGCTCCCCTTGAAACCTAGGAATAGACACATAGTTCATAACATTTGACCTGATAGTTACAAATTGATTATCATTAACAGGTCCTTTGGTGCTATCTTGAAAACAGGCAATTCTCAGGGGTCCAACTTTGGTAAACTTATAGCATGTTACTCGGTACACTCCACCCTACCCGAATTATAAGTTGAGAAACCTTATATAAAACTTTTCGGGGCTAAACTTTAAAACTGTTTTGAGCAGAAATTTCTAAAGTTTCTGATCAGATCAGATAATTGCGCTACATTCAGTCACAGATTCAAGGGCCATAATTCAAAAGAAATATTTCGGATATGGCTTTGAATTTGATAAGGAGAATCGTGAGATGTACCGATGCAACTGCAAAAATGTCCTTATTATATAATATTGTCCGAGAAAACTCCTGATATCACTCAATGAAAACTAATAAAAACAAAATTGACGACCGATAAAATTGTAAATGGGCCACGCTAGGAGAAGGACATGCTTGTTACGTATTGAGTAAGCAGCATTTGGTTTATGAAGACTTAATTGTGACAAGTCAAAAGAGTTTATTTGCTTTTGGGCCACGTGACCCATTTAGCTAAAACAGAAGAGACACAGTGGGCATATTTATCATTTTAAACAGGCTTAAGGAGCCTTTTATGATTAATGATAACAACTGATACATTTTAAACTTTGATGGAAATTCATAAAAGTATACAGGTTAAAACTGCTTTCTACTGATTAATAATACGGACAGATAAATAAAAGTGAAATTCGTCCCCAATACAACCAAGCACCACTTCGTACAAAACAAAGCATTTGGGTAATAATAGCTTTTATATCTAAGTAACTGTATCCTTAATTTGTGAGAACCACAACCACAAAATAACCTCTACAAAACTGTATCAGAAAATAATTCAAGCACATATTTTCAACATTTAAAGCAGATTTAAAACCACTGTAGTGCTCTAAAAATTGTGATAATGAAAGCTTACTATGCTAATTTTGAAATCGTATATCCTTACATCTTTGGAAAAAAACTCGTAAATACGTACATTAAAACTACCACAATCTTGAGCAAACAACAGTAGAACTCGGATTTAACGAACTCCAAGGGACCAAAGAATTTAGTTCGTTACATCCGGTGTTTGCTATACGCATAGAATTTTAATAATATTAAATAGGGACGGGACTTGAAAATTTGTTCGCTATATCCGATTGTTCGCTATATTCGAGTTCGCTATATCCGTGTTCTACTGTATGCAATAGTACAAACTGAAGCAGACATACCTTTGAGCTAGAGTATGGTTGCGGAATATGATCATGGCGTCTTCAAGACAATCCTTCACACCATAGAAACACGCTAGAGAAGCGAACTTGGCTTGTTGTTGGCTGGAACATTTACAAGAGGTTCTTCATTAAGAAACCTTTGTCTCCAGGAAAGGGAGTGATTTATACATGGATTATTAAAGCTACTGTTTTCCCTGTTCTTCGATTTAATTGATAAAGACGGTTTCAATAAGAAATAAGTTAATAAAAAAATTGAATTTTCGTTGATATTTTTTCTGGCATAATTTTTATCATGTTTGTGATTTACCGTTTATGCAACCATTTGAAATAAACCAATGTAACATGCCGATATGGTAAAAAAAACCTACTCCTGATCATGATGAAGGTAACATTTAGGCATCAAGCAAGGACAGCAAAGTATAATTTTGCGTTAAGAAAATTATACAAAGGGCACACATGTTAGAGATGTAGCATTAGCTAAGATTGATCCAAAGAGTTTTGGAAGTTACTCACGTGTCAAGGGGAGTTTTCAAATTGTCGGCGAGAAGACCAAAGTTTCGGTAGTGTTTAGCAGCTAGATCCTTTAGAAATGCCTGTTGGAGAAGATAGAGCTCATATTTGCTGTCAAATGTTGGATATGTGTATATGTATAAATTCATGATGCAATTTGACTTTGCATGCATATTACATAGAGAACGATCTTGAAACTGTAGAAGAGATGTAATTCATATTGACACTACCTGAATGAATGAAACATTACTTAAAACAATTACTGTTATAGTCGTTGTAAACTTTAGAAAGGGAAGTCCCTTAAACTTTTACTCAAACTTCAAATGTATTCTTTAATCAAAACAATCATGCTGCAAATATATGCTCACTGTTATGCTGAATAATGCTTTTTTCTTGTAAAATACAGTCTTCTTAAAAAAAATATAAATTAATTTACGCTGTAAGCTCCATATAAATAGCTGTTTTCAAGTCTAGAGGCAATCGAGGTTAGCTCCTTATATCCAGTAGCCCAAGGGACGTAATCACCATCCTCCCACAGAAACCTCAGTGTACGGAGCGCCACAGAGAACTTCAGCTGTCCGGCTCTGTGAACCAAGTAGTGGCAATGAGTCACATTATTTCCCCATAGAGGTAGCTCAGGGCATACATTTTTAGCTCATCTGGCCTGTAAGGCCCGATGGGCTTATGGCATGGCATGGTGTCCGGCGTCCGTCCGTCCGTCCATCCGTCCGTCCGAATTTCGACTTCTTCTCCAGAAGCATAAGGCCTAGAAAGCTTAAACTTTGTGTACAGACTCCTTGGTTAGTGAGCATTATAAATTGTCGCTTTGGTGGCCTTGTGACCCCTAATAAAGGCCACAGGGGCCACACCCTAAAAACCTATGTTCATCTTTTTCTCCAGAAGAATAAGGCCTAGAAAACTGAAACTTTGTGTACAGACTGCTTGACTAGTGAGGATGATGAATTGTAGCTTTATAATAACAATAAAAGCAACAGGAACTTTTCAATTTTTTTCTTAAATTTCCCAAAGGAATTGACAAATGAATTTTCAGGACAGGCTAGATTTCCAATCTATTTTATACACTGCAATATACTTAATTTTATGATTGGTGACCCTGTGGCCTTTACAAAGGGGGAATCACATCTATTTTTATCAAACCTCTGATTAACTAAAGCCAGTTTACACGCTAAAAAGGTGGAAGCAAGATTACATTTAATCACAGTTAGTTTCGCAATGATTCATGAGTGACGCTGCTTAAATTCATCATTTGGCTACAGAATCATGACAAAGCCCACCCTTTTCGTTCGATTTGCATTGGCTAGATATTTTTCAAATGGATTCTTATGCAATTGTTTTAATTCAATGACTTGACCTGCCAGTCTGGGGTAGAGTATTGATGAGTAATTGTCCGCAAATTGTTACTTTTAATTTCTCTTCGAAAGCTAAAGAATTTGATAACTATTGTCACATGGAACTGCTTCAGTTTACAAGCGGAAATGAATGGAATGAATGTAAAAGAATACCGGAATGCAATTATAAATTTGCATTTTGGAATTCTGTCACAGCGTAAGCAGTCAAATAGTCGCTTAATATGTATAAGCAAAAGAAACTACACCAAAACTGAAATGTCTCTGATAAAAGAAAACAAGAAGAATTGTCAGGACATATGTGATTAATGATCTTATAATTTATTTTTCATCATATTTATCTATCCCTTTAGCATGAGAGGTTAGTAAGCTAACCAAGGTTGTTAGCGGTTCACTTACCTTTCCAAAGCAAAAGCATCATCAATTATCTGAGCCCTGTTGATTGGCGGTATAACCTTAAACCATAAAAAGACCTTTAATTAAAACTACCCTTTTAAATTCAAATACAAAAAACCCACCTTAAATCAATATTTCCTAGATGCTGCCTAGTGTGTCAAGTGACTTTTAACTTAGAACAGACAGTAACGACAACAGATAACATAACAACATGCTCTTCCATAGGTATGAAAATTCCTGAACAGACTTCGGATGGACGTTAGATCACATACATTCATGTAGTCAGGTGCAGAGTTTCCAGAGTAAACCAGGTAAGTTTCTAACGTATCATGACAATACCACATTTATAAGCAGTGACATTAGATATGATCCTTTAAAGGGGCAGTAGCACGTTTTTGGGGGGAATATAAGGTGATGTCGGGAAAATTCAAATTAATGGTTCCAATTAAAAGACAATGTATTTAAACTAAATGGAGTAGTAATAATTCAAATATATAACGTAAAGGTTAGCCATGCGATTTCTTTTCTTACACAAAATGAATTAAAGGTGTTCACACAAAAATGGCCGCCAACGGATTTTGTGTGAATCTTCATACTTTGTCCTTTGACTATGGATGATTGGCTTGTGTAATGACATTTTTGACACTGTCAAAATAATACATTTAACATTAACTTACAATTATCAGTGAAAACTTTAAAATATAAAATTATCAAAAAACGTGCTACTGCCCCTTTAAGCTGGGCAACCACAGCACTTAAACTGAAGTTTAAGAAGAAAATATTTGAGTAAACTATACATTTTTGAAATTATAAATATATTTTCTGTTCAAATATCATTCAAAATCAAGTACCCAAAACGTTAATTATCACTACTTATATGTTTTATAACTTGATGCATCATACATAATAAATACCGTGTAGTCCGCATCCAACTGTTGTATGAGTGCTAACCAGTTGTTGATGTTGTAGTTAACTCTATAGTAACCGACACGGTTAACGTTAACCAGCACCCAGTTATTCCTGTCCAAGGGGTGGGGCAACAGCGGGTCACTGATCAAAGCTATGGAAATAGAAATACGACTTTGTATAACCGTACACCGGAACTAGCGAGGTGTACGGCGGAGATGCGTGTCTAGCGAGGAGCCTGATGGCAAACGGGATCACTTACACTCAGGGGCAAAAGAACGATACCAAAATTATTTTGGAAATATACTTTTTTCCTAAGTTTTATTTCTCGACCTTGAATGGTTAGAGAAATTCACCCGAACGTAACACATCCTTAACACTGAACCAACGATGCAGAGACCAAACAAGAACCAAGAAGAGTGCTTTTATTTGAATTTTCTTCGTGCACGTGCGCTGTAAATTCACGTTCACATTATTGGTATAAAAGCACATGAATATATTTATTGTCACTTCCTTTATAGGTTAATACCAGCGGCCATGCTGAGATTGTCGAACGAAGAGAGAGAACGAGCCGTTGGTATGGTCCAGCTTGGTGCTACTCACGACCACGTTGCTGGTATCTTTAATTGCAGCCGACTTACTGTTACCAGGCTAATGAACGGTACAGACAGACTGGCAGGACTGCGGATAGGCCTAGGACAGGCAGACCCAGAGTCATGACCCCAGCTGAAGACCATTACTTGCGTACTTTGCATTTGCGCAACCGATTCCTAACTGTGACGTCATCATCTGCAACTGCGATTAGTCATCGTGTCAGCCGAATGGCAGTGTCCAGGAGACTTCGTCATGTTGGAATTCGCGCCTACAGACCCTTCCGACAGAACCCTAGACAACGCCCCGTGTCATACATCTCAACGCGTTCAACGCTTCCTCATTCTGGCTTTGACTGAGGAGTGGAACATTATCCCTCCTCACGTGATCAGACGTCTGACGTCATCTGTTCGACGTCGTGTTAGAGCCTGCATCTATGTTCGAGGTGATCACACTCGATATTTACCCACGTGATTGATACAAGTATCGCTTGTATACTTTTTCGTTATGTGTGAGTGTAGAATGCGATGTATCGCTGTTTTGTCACCATTTCTCATTTTCGTAGCATGTTGATAGCTTTCGGGAATGTGATATCTTCATAGGCAGATATAGCAAATATGATGTTATTCTCCATGATTTATCATTCCCTGGTATAAGGAATGATAAAAACAAATATTTTACTTTCTTTGTGCTTAAAAAACAAAATGATGTTGATTATCTAAGAGGAAAGAAGTAAAACGAAACCTTACTTAAAATTGTTGCTCATCGCTAATAACATATATATTCCGCCGTACACCTCGCTAGTTTCAGTGTACGGTTATACACAGTGATACACAACATGAAATCACGAATCTCATTAAAATAAGGTCATAACTTGTTTATCTATGTTACAAAGATAGCATGCGTAGTGTATGGTATCAAATTAGATAAAAGTCGCTTACCAAAGCTTCAGAGAAGTAATATACATTATAAACTTCCAACCATTTGTGATTATTCAGTTACAGGAGCGAATACATGTTCATTTCTGAAGAAACCATGCGTCTACGGGAACTAATGAATAGATTAACAACTTTTAATTGTATAAACGTATCCAGTATAAAAACAACGAAATTCAAAATCAATGTATACAAGACTCAAGAAGTGTCACCCCATGTGTTTTCAATAAACTAGATCGAGAATTATCCTTAAACCATTTCTCCGCCGATTTCGTTCTAATTTGAAATACCGATTTTAACCAGAGGCCGGATGTCAATTTACTACTTGATTTACCTATGAGGATAGATAATGTAATCCTAATCACTTCTAACCGTTTTCCTGATCCTGGTTGAGCCAGATCACATCAAGAGGATCATCTGGGTTGGGCGTCCAGGAGGTGTTGTTGCCTGTCAGGTAGGTGACAGGTATGGGCCATTTGTACCTGTGGAGGAGGGAGTGATCTTTTTTGATTGGCATTCTACAAGTTGATGTGATGAGCAATAAGGACACTTCCTATGAATGAACTAAATGGCAACGAATTTACTGAATTAACTTCTTATGTCTTGACAACGACATTACAATCCATGACGAATTTCAGAGAAGAATTGTCGTCATCATTTAAGGAGTAATTGACATTCTAATGGACATGTGTTCAAATCTTTTTTGCTATCAAATGTTCAATCTAAGAATTATAACATCCTGGTAAGTCATTACCAATTAACTATAATTAAGTATGCATTAAAGCTAATTATACTTGGTTGAATACATAAAGTAATATAACTCCTATTTATATTTTTACGATGAAAGTGTCCCGTCTTTTTCGCTCATGACTTTCTGGATACCGTAGATGTTTCTTTACCAGTTTGAATTTTGAGATACGTATGTCGCATTTCATCGATGTACTGATATGACTTATTCTAAAAAATATTGATCGAAACTATTTCAACAGATACATTTATTAATCTACCCAATTAACTAAAGTGAGTTTTACCTTATCTTTTCGTCGCCCTCTTTAATATTTTCCGAAAACCATTTGCTCTGAAATATCTTCTGACTAATTTGCAAATCGCCCAATCCTGACGCGGTCACTGTAAGGAGAGGATAATGTGTTTGGCGTAGCCAAGGTTCCAGTTTAGATCCGATGTCTAGATGCAAACCTGTCTTTTCAGCTTCCTGAAATGAAATAATCAAGACACGATGGTAAATATTTCAAGTAATTGTATGTTTCTGTTATGAAATAAGTAAAATTTGCAATTTTTTCGATAAAGGGTTTAAATGATAGGGCAAATTTTAACGAATAAGGGAAAATATTCCTGATTTACCTTTGAGGTTTACTGATACGAAAAAGATGCAAGCATGATCAAAATATACTGAGATAATTCTTGAACTTTATTGAAAAAATTTCATTTGGGCGCTAGGTATATAATGTGTACCAAATTTGTATACTTCCGAATTTTCCTATTTACCATAATGTGTAAAATCCATGGGAAAAGTGTAAACCTTAAATGATATCATAATTTGTAAACGTCACTTATTCAAGGGCAATCGTTTTGAAAATTGGTCCGTTTTCACGAAGAAAATATACTTACTCTGTTTATCACCCTCCAAAGATTTTCCAGGACAACAGATCCATATGCATTTTCGCTAAGGTAAGACTGAAAATTTCGATTTAAAAAATATAAATTCTACATATAAAATTAATACACCAGCGCTTTCTTATTTGTCGTTAAAGGCAAAATAACTTATGTTTCGCGCTCAACCTGGCTCAATCCTATTGCAATATTTGCTTTATCTTTTTGAAATACGTATTATACTTTCCCATTTGTGGTAATCGAACATTTAATAAAGTACCTAATTAGAGGATAGATCAAGTACTTCACGTCGAATTTCAACTTGTAAATAAATACATAATCAATATATAAAGCTAGTGTAGAAAACATCACTTTTGAATGTCGAGTTCTTTGTTAATACTATCAATAATAAATTAGTTAGAAGAAATATATGTCTCTTAAGATTAAATTCGCTTCCTCTGCGATGCAATATTAGAGGTGCCAATGTGAATATGAGTTGTAAAATGTGTGAACTTGGTGTGAATGAAAATATTATACATTTCTTATTTGAATGCAAATCTTACAATGTAATAAGAGGTAAATATATCCCGGTGAAGGGTCAATTTAATTTTGTTTCTCAATATCATAAAATATTAACCAGTACTTGTAGATATACCCTTGTTAACTGTTCAAATTATATTACAGAAGCGCTCGCATATAGAAGAATGTTAATGAATTGACCATGTTATCCATTTTCTTTGTAAAACTATATTGTCTACTCAACACATTGAAATGATCATTTGTATTGTACACGGGTCAATGGCCTACAAACCGAAATAAAAGAATTGAATTGTAGAAAACATTGAATGATCTAATACTTACATTGATAGCTCGCATGAATAACCTTTTCCCAAGAATGTTCTTTAACATCCTTACTATAGTGGCACCCTGAAAATATGTTAACCATCATTAACATCAATGTCAATACTATAATCATCACTGTCACCACCATCACCATCGCAGTCATTATCACTGTCATCACAATCATAACAAACATTATCACCATCATCATTGTAATCATCTTAATCATCATCATTATAATAATCATCATCAAATCATCATCATCATAACTATCGTCCTCATCACCACCATCATATCATCATCCTTATCATCATCGTCGTCATCGTCGTCATCACCATCACCATATTCCTCGCCAACATTAGCACCATCAACATCATCACCATCTTCCTCGCCAACATTAGCATCATCATCATCATCATCACCATCATCATCATCATCACTACAACCATCATCGTCATCGTCATCATCACCATCACCATCTTCCTCGCCAACATCAGCATCATCATCAGCATCAGCATCATCATTATCATCATCATCATCATTACCATCATCATCATCATCATCATCATCATCATCATCATCATCATCACTACAACCATCATCGTCATCGTCATCATCACCATCACCATCTTCCTCGCCAACATCAGCATCATCATCACCATCACCATCATCATTATCATCATCATCATCATCATTATCATTACCATCATCGTCATCATCATCATCATCACTACAACCATCATCGTCATCGTCATCATCACCATCACCATCTTCCTCGCCAACATCAGCATCATCATCACCATCACCATCACCATCATCATTATTATCATCATCATCATTACCATTACCATCATCATCCTCATCATCATCACTACAACCATCATCGTCATCGTCATCATCACCATCACCATCTTCCTCGCCAACATCAGCATCATCATCACCATCACCATCATCATTATCATCATCATCATCATTACCATCATCATCATCATCATCATCATCATCATCATCATCATCGTAATCATCATCATCATCACTACAATCCTCATCATGATAGTCGGAGGAAATTTGCAATAATTAACTTTATGACTGTTACAGCGAGTTAATGCGTTTTCAAAGTTAGTTACATTATATTGAATTCTTACCTTCTTGTACGTCAATTTCCCAAAGCCGACTGAATCTCGAACAAGGGGGTAACGAGTAACCTCTTCGTATGAAAGCATTCCCTGTACACTGTCCACAGCGAAATAGTCGTCCTTTGAAAAAAATGCACAAAACTTCAACCTTTTGCCTCAGACACAATATTTTGTAAATTAAACTTGTGCGTCGTAATTTTGTAAACATAATTATATGAATCAAAAACAAAAAAACATCAACACAAAACTAGTCAAACAATCTTTGTTATGTGTATTCACTATATAGATTGTAATGTGTATAGTAAAACAACCTTTCTTCGTTATATAGATTGTAGGGTGTATAGTCCAACATAGCAAAACAATCGTTCTTCATTGCATAGATTGTAATGTGTATAATCAAACAAACGTTCTTCATAATATAGATTGTAGTGTGTATAATCAAACAAACGTTCTTCATAATAAAGATTGTAGTGTGTATAATCAAACAAACGTTCTTCATAATATAGATTGTAGGGTATATAGTCCAACATAGCAAAACAATCGTTCTACATTGCATAGATTGTAGCGTGTATAATCAAACAAACGTTCTTCATAATATAGATTGTAGTGTGTATAATCAAACAAACGTTCTTCATAATAAAGATTGTAGTGTGTATAATCAAACAAACGTTCTTCATAATATAGATTGTAGGGTATATAGTCCAACATAGCAAAACAATCGTTCTAAATTGCATAGATTGTAGTGTGTATAATCAAACAAACGTCTTCATAATATAGATTGTAGTGTGTATAATCAAACAAACGTTCTTCATAATATAGATTGTAGTGTGTATAATCAAACAAACGTTCTTCATAATATAGATTGTAGGGTATATAGTCCAACATAGCAAAACAATCGTTCTAAATTGCATAGATTGTAGTGTGTATAATCAAACAAACGTTTTTCATAATATAAATTGTATAGTGAATAGTCAAACAAACGTTCTTCATAATATAGATTGTAGTGTGTATAATCAAACAAACGTTTCTCACAATATAGATTGTAGTGTGTATAATCAAACAAACGTTTCTCACAATATGGAGTGTTGTGTGTATAGTCAAACAAGCGTTTTTCATAATATAGATTGTAGTGTGTATAATCAAACAAACGTTTCTCACAATATAGATTGTAGTGTGTATAATCAAACAAACGTTCTTCATAATATAGGTTTTAGTGTGTATAATCAAACAAACGTTCTTCATAATATAGATTGTAGTGTGTATAATCAAACAAACGTTCTTCATAATATAGATTGTAGTGTGTATAATCAAACAAACGTTCTTCATAATATAGATTGTAGTGTGTATAATCAAACAAACGTTCTTCATAATATAGATTGTAGTGTGTATAATCAAACAAACGTTCTTCATAATATAGATTGTAGTGTGTATAATCAAACAAACGTTCTTCATAATATAGATTGTAGTGTGTATAATCAAACAAACGTTCTTCATAATATAGATTGTAGTACAGTGTGTATAATCAAACAAACGTTTCTCACAATATAGTATATATATATATATATATATGAGTGTTGTGTGTATAGTCAAACAAACGTTTCTCACAATAAAGAGTGTTGTGTGTATAGTCAAACAAGCGTTTTTCATTGTTTTCATTTTTTAGTTTGTGGTATGTATGGTCTATAAATTTAATTAATTAGAACTGTATAAAGCCTTCTCTCACCTCACGCCAACTAGGGTTGATGGAATCAAGGACGATGACCTCGAAGTAAGTTACGAATCCTTCACTCAACCACAGCATACCCCACGTGAGGGGGGTAACAAGATTCCCAAACCACTGCAACACAGACTTTCTGTGCAACATATATGCTGTCCATCTTAACATGAGATAACTCTCGTGGGTATCCAAATTGTAGTCTAACAAAACTTTTAACTAAAAGCTGATACTAAGGTTGACCAGAAAGAACAAGAAATGAAAATGAAAGAATGAAATTGCCAACCTTACTGCTACACTTTCATTTTTGGGGTCATATCTATCTATGAAGACCTATCTTTCAGCGCTTCTATCAACTATGACTTTCTTATGTAGCGCTTTGAATTGGCACTTGCTGTCCGGATTTCAGCGCTATACAAATGCTTATATTATTATCATTACATAAATTGTTGTTTTTACATAAAAATATCACAATTTTATAAATGCGCATATCAAAAAGATGCGAAAGGTCAATGACATGACATATCCTCCTTTAAACCGCTAAATCAGAGCTAATATCGCATACATCTACACATTATCCGCTTTGTTGTCAGGCAACACATCGGAATGCAAAACCTTTTACCATAAGTTGATTTATAAGGATGCTACTGCATATAAATATAATAGCATAAATGTCTGAATACATTGGTTTGCTATCAACAAACATACGTCGGGTGAACTGAAACTCTTTTAAAACAAGAACATTACGAGTAGGCAAATACTACCACGGTAAAACAGGAAGGTAGACCTAAATAATAAGCGAGTGGGTGAGTGAGTTAATGTTTAACGGGCAATATTTCAGCCATTATCGACGGGTAAATGATAAAAGTGTCAGTTTCTAACTTCAGGGCTGCGTTCGTTTTGACTCACTCGAGTGTAATCTTGCGCATGCTCGGATGGCACTAGGAGCGAACGACTTATATGCTCTACCGAGTGTCGCACTCGGTTGCCTGGCTGTAAACAATATGGCCAAAAAATTGAATTGATCGCAAACATTAAATCAGTTTGATTCTAACAACACATAGTCTTCAAAATCAACGATATGATATTGTTTTCCTTTAACCAAATCTATACCTCACATCGGTTTGTTGTGATTGTGTTAAAACAGACTTATAGTGAAGTTAGCCAGTCTTTGGTATGTTATGAACACCGTGTCAATTGACGTACTTCCGTTACTCTCACGACCTCCCTCCCCGATTTAGCAGGAAGGACATCGAATGAGTCTGGGGTGCACACGAGAGTGACACTATGGTCGTTCGATTAGGAATTTCATCGCTCGTGCAACACACTCAAAACGAACGCAGCCCAGATGTCTAACCTATACAATAGAGACGACTCCTCCTACCAACCTGATGGGCATGTTCATGGGCAAGAAGACGATAGGCCTTCATCCTGGAACCAGCAGTGGTGTTTATAGTAATGAGGATGTTCTCCTTATAGGTGACCACGCCCCAATTCTCCATCGCAGTGCCAGGCTGCTCACGTAGTACTATGTTGTCTGGAACAAATAAGAACATGAGTTACTTCCCTTGTTCGTTGAAATAACATGAGAACGATTGTGGAGGAGCCACTCCAAACAGTGATTGACCAAGTCTTAAAATGCTAATCAAACCTCTGTTTAAAGAAGACAAATTTTGCGGGTTTCCGGTAGGTTCCCAAAACGGCAAACTGTTCAGCCACAATCCATTTACAGCCAATGAAAACAGTTCTCGCCTTCTTTTGACTTCCCCCATAGCTATTTTAAAAAAGCCACACCGTGATTTCATGACATATTGTCTGCCTGTCATACGAACATCAATAGCATTTTTTCACGATACAACATCAATTGGCTTTTAAAGGATACCTTACTGCAACTATCGATATCTTTCGATCAAATGACGTGACGTCAAAGGAGTCACGGAGTTTAGGCATATAACTTACCTACAAATGTACACGGAGGACAGACAAGAATGTTTTTAATCATTTCAAAGTAAAAAACACCTTCAATAGAAATCTCCCTTAAAAAATGTAATCTTGATTTCATTTTGTAAAACCAGAAAATTGTAAAGAAATGAAGTCATTCTTTTCAGGATCTTACCAATCTTTCCCAGTGGATAGGTAGGTCTCAAGTTGTCGTTTAGCCATTCAAACGCTTCGGATCCAAACTGGTGTGCTATGTTGGCGTGTTGTAATGCATTGGGTCGCGTACCAGTGCGGTACTGCAGCAATAAACATTGAGACAGAATAAACAGAATAAACAATAAATCAGGGTCACTTACATCAGGTTCAGAGAAATGATAATGAAAAACGTAACATGTAGGCTTCTAATCGTTTTATATTTGTAAACAAAAGGTAACAAAAGGTTAAACATCTAATTTATAGTTATTCCTATTTCTGTTGAAAAATGTTAATGCTCGTGTCCGAAAAACAGCCGTGTCGTCAATTATGTGTGTCCGGAAACACAAAAATCATTTTTTTGCTCCTGAGACCGTTAGACTCAACAAAAACAGCGAGGTCAAATGAACATTAGTATTAAAGTTAAGATAAATTAAAATTTACAATATATAGTAAAGCTTGAATCGTCAACCATCTGCTCCGAGTTATGATGTCACTTAACGCCCTATCTGGGTATTTCATGTGGAAGCGAATATCAAGAGGACATTTTATAAAAAAAAAAAAAAATTTTAAAAGAAAAATTATTTTTTATTTGTTGAAATTTTATTTTGTATTTTGTAAAAATATATCAATAATTTAATAACAATATATAAAATATAATTTTTTTTAATTTTTTAGTTTCCATAATTTGTGAAACAGGCAAATCAAACATTATACACACACACCACATATGTACAAATATATAAATCCACATTTGGCTGATAAATACATAAGTTAAGCAAAACAGGACTATTTCTTAACAATTCATTATTTTCAAACAGGACAAAGTGGGGATGATATATATCCAATTCTGTTGAGAAAGTGTCTATACAGTTTGATAAAAATTATGTTATTAGTACATCTTTATGACACAACCAGTGGAAACATAATGTTATCATTTTTCTTCCAACAGAGGTGGACCAAGTCTTAAAATGTTAGTCAAACCTCTGAATAAGCTGAGTTTGTTGGCTTGAAATGGTTGCCATCAAGTTCGTTTTCAATGAGCGATGCTTTAACAGTCACTGAATCAAGTGTTTTCATTTACTGAAATATTTCAAATGTTTTCCGGGCTAGGTAACCCACCGGAAACTCATATTAATACAACAGAGGATTTACAAGCATTTACTTGCCCTACCTCTGTGACAGAGAATGCCTTGAATTTCGTTCCACGAAAATATCTCCATAGAACTGAGTCTTTATATAAAGAATTTGACAGACTTTGATGGTATCTCAATACTGTTGGAACCTGGTACATATCTACATACCTACCTTAACACCTTTTGTCATTGTCCTTTCAAGAAAGTCGTAGTCAAGAACTGCAAACGCGAGAATGTATGTGGACATCGGTGGTGTAGTCTTGAACATGTCCTTCACGAAACCGTCACCCCTTGGGAAGAGAGAGTTGTTTAAAGGGGCAGTAGCACGTTTTTTGACAATTTTATATTTTCAATTTTTCACTGATAACTATAAGTTAATGCTAAATGTATTACTTTGATAGTATCATAAATCTCATAACACAAACCAATCATCTGCAGTCAGAGAACAAAGTATGAGGATTCACATAAAATCCATTGGCAGCCATTTTTGTGTGAACACCTTTAATTCATTTTGTGTAAGAAAAGGAATCGCATGGCTTAACTTTGTATATTTGATTTACTTCTGCTCCATTTAGTTTTTATACATTGTCTAAAGATTGGAACCATTTATTTTCATTTTCCTGACATCACCTTATATTCCCCCTAAAAACGTGCTACTGCCCCTTTTAATGGACGGGACAGAGGTGCGTCTCACAAAAGGATAACAGTGAAAGGCATTATTTCTAAAGCAATGAAAGGCGTATATATAACATGAATATAAACAAGTTCCGATACACATAAAAAAGCAATTGAATTGAGAGATTTGTGACCCTCTGTTAAGAGGTTATTGGCAAATAGTATAAATTTTTGTTTAATTGTTTTTTTTAACCTTACAACAATTTAAGGTGATTTTCTAGATTCTAATCGTATGTTTTCTAAGAATCTGTCTATGTATCAACCCTTTTAAGTACGGTATATAAAGCGGTAAACTTGGAGAAACGACTTGTTTGTTATTAATTCGAAAAAAGTTCCGTTTTAGTTGATCCTAAATGAGAGGTCATTGGTTAACCAATCAAATCTGTGGAATGCGAGGCCATGTTGATACGACACAGGTCAACGCAATACGACACACGTGTGTCGTACGAGATTAGTATGCCATCACTTGTACGTTACCTACGTGTGTAATAAATAATTTGATGTCATTAAACAATGGTCTCACGCGGCGAATTGGCTTATGACGTCACAGTGTCACTGTGGTGACGGGCTGTTCCTAGCGGCCGCTCGGCGTGAAAATTACACTTTTTGGACGTAATTACAATGGTAAAATCATATAATAAATAGAATATCCGTCAATTCTTGACAAATACCATGTTTATCTCATCTCGTGAGGTAGAAAAGTTATATATTTTCACTCGTGGCTGTATAAGTGAGATGTTTCTAACCGAGACCAGTTGATGTTTTGGGAGACTAGATTGGTACTTATGCTGCCTCAGCAAACGCGTTGTTCCTTAATTATCATTGTATGATATAAGGTTACATTCCTTGAAGATAACGTACTAAGTTGTGCTTATTTTGTAATTATTCGCGTGGCAAAATCGCTTTGCCCTTTCCAACGTAATTACCATAGCTGTAAAAAATGATTGACCAATGATAGATTACACTCTTGCATTATAATGGTAATTATTGCAATAAATGTCTGAATGTATGAACAGATGCATGTCGATGAGACCATTTATCCGAAAGTTAAAGTTCCAGAAAATGTTACACGAATATTAACATTCATTTACGAAGAAAGGCTGTGATGTATTTTGATGCCTTATGTTATTGTCCTGAAGTACATTGTAGTTAGTGAAGTGCGGAAAACAACATCACTTCACTTTTACATGCGTTGCAAAAACAAATAAACGTAACTAATAAAAGTTTTAGATGATATTCGGATAAACATTTTTAGTCATAGGTATTTTCGAAGTTGGAATGACAATAATGAAGGGGAAAATATGCATGACAACTTCTTTGTTTATTGTATGCTGTTAGTACATTTGATCAAAATTATCAATAACATCTCAAAGAAAAACTGAGAACATAGGTCATATAGCGTATGGCATCAACATGTTTTGACCTCACGGCTAAAAGTTCCCGACGGCAATAACTGTTTGAGATATATATATGTATTCTTTTGCTATTAATAGCAGAAATAATAGTGTGAAATGTCCATCCTGTCACAGGGTACGAACGTTACGCTAACTCTACTAATCTGTACCCTTGGCTCAGAAACTAGATCCGACTTTGGATATAGCCAATAAAATCCTTTTCTCGCCACCTTCTCGATACAATTTCAACGAGAAAATGATTTGATTGGTTATATGTCAAGTCGGGCCGCGCGGGCAAATCTAGCTTCTGAACCCAGGGTACAGATTGGTGGAGTTAGCGTAACGTTCGTACCCTGTGACAGGATGTGAAATGTCAGTGAAATTTCTAACAATTTTGATACTTACATTTGAACCGATTTAACAACATCAGTGTTAAATAAAGCAGTGTAGTTGATGTGTCGTATGATTGTTGTCCGGAAACTCGCCTTATAACGGGGTTCATCAAAGCAAGGCAACGACCGGCGGGCTATACTTGGTTGAAAGTGACTTGAAACAATGTACCTTGAAATGAAATAGGAAATTAAAAGGTTCGCTAAAATATTTGATAAGTAAATTGGGCAGTCTAAGTAAACCTTGACTGAATATTATCCGTTTCACTCCTATACTGAGTCTAAAAAGGTCTAGTAGAGGGTCGCGTCAGCCGACCTTTCTGCGACCTATGACCCTCCAACGTTAAACGTGCGACGGCAGACTATTGCGGCTTGGTAAGCTGAGTTCTGATTAGTCAATTCCATACGTTGGCTGACGCGACCCTCTACTAGTCCTTTTAAGACTCAGTATAGGAGTGAAACGGATAATATTGAGTCTAGGTTTACTTAGACTGGTAAATTTGGCTCAGTCTTTTCTTTGTTAGAAATATATCCACTATACTAATTCATATTGTTATTAATAAAGTTGTTCCCGTATTGACCCAGTTACAAGTGAGAGGTCTTCTGTAACGAAATCTGAAACTGGAAGCTGAAGCCCTGTGACCAGTCGCCTGTTGGTCTAATATTTGACTAAAATTTAGTCAATGAAATAATTAGAATAATAACTTTAACTTCATTTATATGTTTCTATTTCTACAGCAATTCATTTCATATGTGTATTCTGTAAAATCTAGACTGTATAATGGATCCCATATCATACACAGTCATGAAGCAGGATAAGCCTAATAAAAGAAAATGCAATCAACAAGAAGTTACCTGGTGTTATTGCCATCTTGATAAGATGTCCAGAATATTCCACCTGAAGCCTTTTTCATGAGTTTCTCAAACCGAAGAGTTAACAAATACTTCTTTCCAACCACCAGTTCTTCCTTAAGCTGAATGACGTAACAGTTTCGAGCCTTGTCCGGAAATGACGTCACTATGTCAGGTACCCTTGCCGCTGACGCCACTCGAAGTGAACTGTTGTCAATTTCAATATCACTGGCGTGAAAGGTAATGTTATTTGTTGCCTCTTTTACAATGATTAGAATTGATGCGTTTCCGTAAAGTCTGAACTGAGATGTATTAGAATGGTAGATGTCCATGAAAAGGTCAAGGTTGTAGTGTAAAGGGGCGATAACTCCAGAAAGTGTTGTGTTTGCAGGCGGTGGTCTTGGGCGTCTAACTCTTTTGACTTTCATTGTCGTGGGAGGTGGAACAGTAGTAAATGACGTCATGTTTGCTTTGCAGACATCACCTAGTTAAAAGATATCAACATTGCATTAGAAGGGTGTCGTTTATAACCGTTTCTCAAGGAAATAAAGCGACCTCACACAAAACAGCATCAAAGTTCAGTTAAGTGAAGCTAGTTAATAGTCCTGTCCCAAATTTATAAAAATGTTGTCCGATGAGATGAACAAAAACAGTTTTCGCTTCATTCATAAGTCTTGGCATTTTATCTTACGACAACGGGATATCATTTTTGACATCTAAAGAAACTATATTTTGCACAAACTGATATCAAAAGGAAATTGTATCACATATAAGATCCGACATGCGTGCTACGTTAGCCCTAGCGACTGTCAAACAGTATCTGTGTAGTACCTGATCTGTGAGTGAGTGAGTGAGTAAATGAGTGAGTGAGGTAATACTTAACGCCGCTTGGGCAATATTTCAGCCATTAGCGGCGGACCTGATCCGTAATATCTTTTCAAAATGCCACTCACTCGATGTATAAATAGAGTTGAAATTTACATTATTACGTCACATCCTGTACAAACTACTTACACTTTGCGAGTTGCTCTGTCCTTGACCTTTCAACTTGATCGGGTGACCACGGAAAGATGCAGAGGTTAGCTCCAACAGAGGCAAAATAAACAATCACGCCCACTCCGATTGTTAATAAAATCACCAAAACACATAAACCGATTCCACAGGCGGTGGAGACGAAGACTCCTCGAGACACCGGTGTTTTCGTAACAACTTGTTCCTCCGCCATTACTAATTATTTTAAAACCGAATTCATATGACAAGCTAAGCTTTATTTTCGCTTCCAGTCTAAAGCTAACCTATACAGCCTTGGCAGAGGCTCCTCATCACAACAGATAATTTGAAACGCTAATTGTCATACTAATTACGGATGAATCCATTAATAACCATTATCAGACAACCTTAAAGAGCCACTCCGTGAGTTGTGTAGGTCAAACATGCTAAACTTTGTCAATTGTGACATTCTTTTGAGAAGTATCGACTGTTGTAGGTATCACTTTATCACTTTATAGCTTTAGAACTTTTTTCAGTAACATTGATCGAAAAACGGACAATGAAGGGCGTCAGTCAAACGTAAATGTGGAAACTTATCGACAGTTGTTAGAATGATAGTTCGGAATTTATAATGTTCATTTGGTTATATGACTGGCATTCACAAATTCACTATAAGATGAAAAATTCGTTTTCTGATTTGAATTCATTAATAAATTTGATATAATAATAATGATCATATATTACAGGTTGTTTTTCTATTATGATGTTATCGTTCGCCTAAATATACTGTGTACTTAAAACGTTATCATCGTATTTAAACGTTTCGTGTAAATCACACCAGGAACCCAATACGTCTTTCCCATATCTGCTGATAAGTGAAGTGAATATCCCAAGACAATCCAGAATCTGTAAATGCTGTAATTATCGTGCCGTTGAAGACGAATATCATTTTCTTCTTGTATGTCCAGCATATAATAGCATACGTAAAAACTTTATTAAAGAATTCTATTTTGTACACCCATCAATTGATAAGTTTTCATTACTTTTGAATTGTTTGAATGAAACTGTAATTCAGAATGTAGCTGTTTTATCTACCATGCAATGTTGTTAAGAAATTTGTATATATGAAATGTACTATAGGCCTGTGGCCTCCTCAGTACTGAAATAAAGATTGATTGATTGATAAGTGAAGGGATATCCCGAGTCCTATTGACACTTGTGAAATCATCAACCTCGGTGAGTTAAACTGGTTAGTTGTCAATAGCACAGTAGGAGTATTTTGAAGTATTGTGTAGTCATATTAACTTGGTATGTTAATCAGATATTACAGAGTAATGATGACCGACATTCAAACTTCTGAGGAACGATTGATGCAAGGGATGAACTGTTTGAAAACTTCATGATGAAAGGACATGTTGTGATACTATTATACGAACCTAAATGTGGATACTCAGAATAAAATGATAAACATTTGAAGGGGCAGTAGAACGTTTTTTGATAATTTTATATTTAAAATTTGTCACTGATAATTGTAAGTTAATGCTACATGTATTATGTTGACAGTGTCAACAAGCTCATTACACAAACCAATCATCCATAGTCAGAGGACATAGTATGAAGATTCACATAAAATCCATTGGCGGCCATTTTGTGTGAACACTTTTAATTCATTTTGTTTAAGAAAAAGGAATGGCATGGCTAAACTTTACGTTATATATTTGAACTATTAATGCTCCATTAAGTATAAATACATTGTCTTTCAATTGGTACCATTAATTTTCATTTTCCTGACATCACCTTATATTCCCCCTAAAACGTGATACTGCCCCTTTAAAACATCTACATCTCTCATCCAATATGACGAATAAATGATAAGTACGTGTCCACGGTTTTAGTGAAAATAAAGACATACATTTTAACATGCACAGAAACAAAAATCACACTTCAAATTCGAACTGGTGCTAGTTACATAACTTATCAAAACACTTAGCACTCCCGTTTCCAAAGCAACGTATGATGTGACTTTATTTGACAAGCGTCATTGTCCGGTAGTCGACCGGAGAATCAATATACTTTTAATACATGCATGGTTCAGTATTGTTTGATAAAGTATCTGCTTGTGTGAAACTAGATAAAGTTCGTACAGGGTTTCGACTTCGCCAAGGCTGTATTCTGAGCCCAGTTCTCTTTATTTTCTTCATAAACCAGTTGGTAGATTAGATGGAAATGTGGTCTACGAGGAATATTTGTCAATGGCATTATCTTATTGTTGTTTGCTGACGACGTTTGCACTAAGACGAAACAGTGATAGGTTTACGGAAGAAACTGTATGTATTAATAACATAATTCTCAATGGGGTCTTGAGCTTAACGTGGATAAAGCCAGCATTATTGTTTTGAGAAATGTTTGTTATCCAAGGCGACCTGAAAAATTGTTTTATGATGGAATTCCTTTGAATGTTATATCTCATTATAGATACTAGGCATTGTTTGTTTATCCAAATTAAACTGGTTAATGCATGCGAGACATAAGCTCTACAAGCTAGAAATGCTTCTTTCCCAAATATTTTTCTCTTTAAAATGTATCAGAATTTATCTTTGAATGTAGTATCTACAATATTTGATGGCAAGATATTACCAATTCTACGTTATGGGGCTGAAATTTGGGGTGATACATACCGTAAAAATATGAAAAATACAAAGTTATCTTTGTGGTAGCGAAATGTTTCTTCAAATGTTATTCATGGTGGAACAAGGAGAATCCATCTTTGTGTACATTATTTCACCCGCTGTATAAAGTACTGGTGTAGACTCATAAATATGGAAAGTTACCGTTACCCAAAAGCTTCATATGACATGCTATATATATATATGACGACATTGGAACATACCCCACTCCGGTTGAGTCATATTTGACGAAAAAGGTCTTTCCGTCATTCTTTAAATATACAGCTCTTGACCTAACTAGATCAATAGAATATCAACAATACTCTTCTAATTACGGTAATTAAAACCATAAACTAACTTCATTGCATTGAAATTGGTACAGACAAGTACTTATATACACAGGCTTATATATATAGAAAATAAATATATATAAAACAACAGAAAGTACTTCTGCTTGTATCCTTAGTAGCTCAGTCGATAAAGTCGCTGCTCAGCAACATAGAGGTCCCTGGTTCGAATCCCACCATCTTTGATTACAATTCTCAAAAGAATATGATTCTAAATTTTACAAGTCCGTTTATTTGCCAAAATTGAAGATCTACTCTCCTGAGTAAGTGTAAGTGTAGATTAATAATAAAGAGTAAGTGTTTTAGAAAAGTAGAGGTGTATCAGTGGATAACCTACAGTTACAACATAGAAAGGAGAGGTGTATCCGTCAATACACCTACAGTTAGAACAAAGGAAACCATAGCGGCGAGACGGCTGGCAGTGGGGTATAATTAATAGGTAGGCGTTAATATCATTTCCAATGACAGAGTATAGAACAAAGACAAATCAACAAATAATGTTTTATTTTTAAAAAATAATATAAAATACAATGTAAATAACACTGGTTTAAAAGATCTGATTAGCAAGCTCTATTTTCTAACTGAATTCATAAATATATTCGTATAATCTTCGTATTCGTATAAAGTTCACTTTCAAATGTCATAACAATCTCCATTAGAATGATAAAACTCACATCATTAACGATATTATCAACATTATCAATATAACAATGCTATTTGCAAACCAATTATCGAATAAATCATAATGTCTGTCTGACCAACATAATCGTAAATGATTAATATATTCGTATAAGATAATAACTAAAAATATTTTTCTTATTTCAATAACTAATCAAAATAAATGATATTAATATGCCAAATTTCATCTCTATTCGTGGCTTCAAAGGTCTAATAGGATTGGCATATTACAAAATATAAAATAATTTTAAAAAATACAATATAAAATACAAAAATATAAAATATTAAACATAATTCTCTGAGTACAATACATATGGTAAATAAAACATCACTACTTTAACAAGAATATGACACTTTTCAATTGTAAAATAAAGTAGTAACCTAAAACACTTCATGATTCTGCTTTATTAAACAAGTAGTGAGGAAATATTATTAATATTGAGGAATGCTTTTACTTTACTTCAGAAGGGAGATTGTAACTTATTATTTGTGATATGCCATGTACATATCACTAGGCGCTTCTAGTTTAAACGAATGTCAAAGTTAAGGGGTTGTGAATGATATCACGAGATGCTAATTGACATCAAACGTCTTTAAAATACAACCTTTCACTGCGTGAAATATCAATGGGTTATTCAGATAACCATCAAAAGATCTCGGCTTTTATCCGAAATTCATGGTTACTTTTGAAAAACATGAATTGCTTATTCATTCTCCTTCGTAGATTAATTTTGATTTTTTTTTTTCAAAAATAAAACTTAAAGAAACATTGTTATAATTTGGATCAAACTATCTGCAATAGTACAACGCTCGTGCCTTGCAGGATTCGAACCCACACCTTCAGAGTCAGTCAATGCCACCAGCATTGACTTACCAGCAGCTAACCGACTCTTGTTTCTAACTTCGGCAATATTTAAAGGACAATTATAAAACTAAGGGAAGTAACTCCCGAAGCCAGCCTCTGTCAACCAATCAATGATATCCTGCCTATAGTCACTCATCCATTTTATATTTGTCTCTGTTGAAGAAATAGCATTCTTAATCGGGGTTGTGAATTTTGGTAGATGTGACGTCATTTCCGCTATGGCCTTCCACTGGAATAAGAGAAAACGTTTTGTTGTAGTAGTTAACAAGTGCAACTAGTCTAAATAAACCTAGCCTCGATAATACCCGCTTCACTTTGATATTGAGTCTACCAAGGTTCAGTAATGGGTCGCGTCATCTGACCTTTCCCCCGACCAACGTTATATGTGCGAATGCAGACTATTGCGGCTTGGTAAGACGATCCCTGGTTGGTCACTTCGGTACATCGACTGACGCGACCCACTACTGAACCTTGCTGGAGTGAAGCGGGCATTATTGAGTGTAACATAATAATGTGTCAACATCATCACCATGGTTTCAGGTGCTTATATGATAAGATATTCATAAAACAACAATTGTTCATCATTTTTCTTTTACTTCGTTTGTAAGGAGTAAACCACTTATTCGTAGGGGCAATTTGTAGATATTTCGATAGATTTTGATATGTCTAGGAAACAGCGGTCAATGTACCGGCTAGGTGTTATAGCAATTTTAGTAATGTTCTGACAATGTCGTAAAGGTTATGAAATATGCTAATTTAACATTTAACTCACCTGATCAAGGAAGAACTGAGTGTTATGCCCATAAGCAGCGTTGGATATGATCGAGTTTACAGAGGAGCTGGAGAAACTGAAAGTTAAATTGAATAATGAGTAGAGGTCTAAAGTCACATCAAAATAATTGTTTTCGTTTAGGTTACATAGTCCTCAAATTCTGCTGAGGGTTTTGATTTGTGTTGATTGATTAAACCTAATTATAAAATAATGAACTGCATGTCTTCTTTTCTCAGTCTTTCCTTACAGAGGAATTCTGAATTCTGTTTTCGGCAATTACCCCAAACGAAGTTAAAATGACAAGTTTTATCCATTTCTTTCAGTGCCATTCTAGAAGTTGGTTAGAAGAAGAAATACAAATATACGGATTTACAGTTTCTCTATTGCAAAGAGATGCGACGTTTCGGTGTAGATACCGACACCATTTTCAAGCTTTTATTTCTTCGACAAGTTATCCATCTCAGATTTACTTTAAACAAGAATCTATCATATAAAATAATTGATAAAATTGATATAAGTAACGATTTGTCTAGCTTCAATAGCAATTGCTTTGCAAAAACGACACACAGACTTTTAAGCATATAAAGATATAGAAATTCAACTCACGTGTCTGAGATGAATTCATAGTGTTCCTTCAACAAGTTCATGACAATCTCGCGAGACTCAGGCCTGAGGCTGATGGCGGTTATAAGGTAGCGTGCATTGACCGACCGGATTTTAGTCTCATCGAATGCCATGTTCAGCATTCTGAAACATATCAGTTTTAATTATCAGGGGATTCACACAGATTAAATGGACAAAATTATATGCTTTAAATTTTTTGATCAAGAAAATCATCACAAGAGACATGTATATTGCCAAAGAGGCTAAACAACAATCAGCACATGGTACAACTGTTTCAATCAATCAGAATGCTAGTTTTTGACGACACCAAATCAATTGGTGCGATTTCCATGTGCTAAATTAGATGGTTTACGGGTTCTCGACAAAAAGTGATTTTCTCTCGCTATACAGGGCCAAATCGATTGGTGTCTCGAACCCATGAACCAGTAATTTAATCAGTTATACCAAATTCGGAGAACAATAAATGCATTTTAACAGACAAATTGCTTGGGGTGATGAATGATTTTGTTCAATTTCGAATCGAAGCAAGGCGATATGTCAAGACAATATAATTGCAGAAATCAGGACCATTGGTGAAAGGGTGCAAAGTGCAAGTTTTGAAATGAAAGATATATGTTTAAGATTCTAAGACCAAGACCTAAAGAGGGTGAGGGTTTGTGCTTTACATATGAGTAAATTGAACCGAGGACCTATTGTACTTACCTCTCAACAAGCCAGGGCGAGGTTGCACAGGACAAGCCATCCAGAGCGTTGCTTCTGATGTTGGGGTGACTGCCGTTCCAGTAGAGATGGTACACAAAGTTCCACTCCCTCATCCCCCCGTACCTCACCGCGTTACACATCACGATCCATTGCAGGTTGGGGTCCACCCTTTAGTAGAAATTTCAATATCTCAAGCAAACGTTGTGAAAAATGATTTTGGGAAAATAAATTGAATCTTACCCTCGTATCTTCTATGAAAAACAGACCCTTGCTGAATTAGTTACCTGAAAACCGCGGTCTGGCTGCATTCTGATCGCGGTCAACTGCATTCAGATTGCAGTCTGATCGCGCTAGGTACGGGTAAAGATACTTGTTGATAACAATAAACTACCCTCGGTTATTTGTTACTTTTATCAACTTTTGTTGATATATTTGCTATTAAAAGACATTTTGGTGAAATTCGCTATCAATCTATTTGTACATGTTTAAATTGATTTTCATGTTTAAATGTGTACTGGTGAGAGAAGATTTAAACCTGCTTGTCTTTTTTTACTCATTATCTCCCCGCAGGTAGATATGGTCATCACATGCTGCCCAAGCCTCTGTTCGCATACGACCAGATCTTTGATTTCAGGGAATTTCCCAAAGCTAAAAGTTTGCACCAAGCATTTGGAATGTTTCAGCCAATGAAAACACTTCTCGCATGGAAAGGGTGGTTCTTGTGACAAATTCTTTGCAATGATTAAGTAGCCAACTTTTGAACAGCGTCGCTGATTGCACAACTAACTGTGATTGCATCCAATTAGAAATGTCCCTTTCCAGCCAAGAAAATATCATTGTGTAAGCGTAACATCATATTTCAACGCATTGCATTACATGTGCATCCAATTGAAAACAAAACAAAATACAACAATTTACATTTGTTTCGCACGGTCTTCATTTTACAACGTGTCCTAAAGATTCTGGACTATATATGAATGACACTTGTGACGTCAATCTATTGTTCTCTTGCTCAATTGTTGAACAATGGCGTCTCATATCACTTCATGTTTTTCATTTGAAGTTTTCGTTTCTAAAGATTTTAAGGTACGGTGTAAGTTGAGCGTAATTTACGTCCGCTAACATATTTGTAACATTTAGGGACATATGCATTATTCAAGGATGTAGAGTTACTCGGACATAATGCTAAAAGCACAAGGCGATAAGTAAAAGAAATACGGTATTACTTGTTATTCTCTTCATCATCCATCCAATCATGAAGAAGTCTGAGAGAGTCGTCAATACATTCCTGTACACCGTATCCGCATGCGTAGTTAGTTCCTCTTGCAATCTGGAAACTGATGTTCAAAACCAAAATTAACCCCACCGTGTTTAAATAACAGAAGCAATGCTGTTAGAGGTTATATAAATAAACATCTCCTCAGGACCTGAATGTGAATCAAGCGGCGTTGAAGGGACATCATAGTAACACATGGAACCACAAATATATATTCTGAAATTACTGTTTTACAGTCTTGGTATAAAAATATATTATTAGAGTTTTACTCACATGTCGATATTTTCTGTTGTTTCGTTAATATTCATACCATGTTGAAGATAGGTCGCTGTTGTCGCCTGTTTCATGAAAGCCTGGATGGATATAATAATTGTGATATTATGATACATCTTCATTGCAAAACTGTCTTTTATTACAAGGAAAACTTGTTTATAATTTAACTAATATCACAAATGTTCAACAACACTTTCTACTCGTTGTACCTTGAATGCACCATAGAGGTCGCTTCGCTCCAACATGGCATCCACGTATCCGATGTCACGTGCATACGCTCGCCAAGGGACGTAATCCGTCTCGTGTTTGAGAAAGTTCCACGTTCTGAGAGCAACTTTCATAGACACAAGACCAGTTCTGAAGAAATATAGAGGAGATATATGTGCCACCTTTTTGGGTATCGTTGCATAATCAAAATACACTAAATAATGCTTAAATCACTAAGGTAACCTAAGTACAATGTTAACTTATGGCACTTAGGTAAATTAAAGTTTGAATTTAAGTTTCAATCTCACAGAAACCAAACAAAATGTGATCAATGAAAAGACAATGGTTGTTTTTACAAAAGAAGAAGAGAAGAATGAATTAACCAATCAGTTACTAAGCTTTACGAATTCATTTCCCGACTTCAAATGAATACAAGGAGTTCAAACACAAACTTGACGCCAGGAGGTTTTGACTTATATTTTCTAAGGCAAAGAGTTACAGGGCTGGGTATTAGCATATCTATGGATATATTTGACATGAACGAATGTGCACTAAGGAAATTTTGAATTTTATAAATATTCATAAATCGTGTTACTGACCCTTTTAGATAACACCGAAGATTTCTTCATATTTTACTTACCTTATAACTAATTAAATAATATTTTATTTGTACAAACCTTTGCAGAACCCATGCATCGTTTTGAATCTGCGCTCTGTTGAGGGCAGGGATTACCTGTCAGTAGAGAAACCGAAGTATTATGTGTAGGATATGGTCCGAAAAGTCTCCATTAGTTTGGCACGAGGGAATTGTCTTAGGCCGTTAGGCCGTGGACGAGTCCCTCGTGCCAAACTAATGGAGACTTTGAGGACCATATCTAACTTAAAGCAAAATCACTGTCAACTATTGGAGTTCGAGTGTTTAAAGGGTTTGAAAACTGATGTCCCTATCGCTCAAACTCAACTCTCCGTGTTAAACTATTGGAGGGCTATCCTGCTTTATTAGCCTTAACTGCACGTGCATCATCGCATTTCACGATTACACCTGACAGGTAAACATGGTTAGCGAAGACGATGAACTTTTCAATACACAAAACAGTTTTCAATGTAGCGTATGATATCGGTATTTTATATACACTTTGCTCTGCGGGTTGACGACAAACACCGGAACCTGTGGGTCGACCCCAACTCACAGTTTACGATTGTCTCAGAATGAAACGTTTGAAGGTAATTCATTTAAAATATTTCGTACATAGATTTGATTAATTGAAACAACTTTACAATAATCACCAACGTAAAACTTCATTTAATGTTTAATCAGTTTATCAATCTTACGTGATAAGAGTAGATTTGACAGAACTTCAGTTGATCATTATTCAAAGATATACAAAATAGTTATCATATCTTAAATGAAAGCTATAAAGTTGAATTTTCCTTTGTAGTTTGATTACATGTGTCTTTAGATAAAATATTAACGCATTGTTGAATTGCTCCAATTTTCACCTCGATTTTGTACTATCGATAGCTGATTATTTTTTAGTTGAATTGAACTGAAAGAATTGACTTTAAATTCTAGATTCCTGAAGTACACAAAGGATATTCGAAACAGAGGGCAATTCACAAAGAAGGCAATAACGATACCGACACAGAACAACCAGGAGCCCACAGCTCAAGGAAAAGTACATGTACATGTTACTCAGGTGAATTTATGTCATGGTTATGTGTTACCGTAGTCCTATATAATTAGGTCCTGCTCTACCTCTGGAAAAAACTTTCAACCACAATCTTGATTCATGTTGCTGGTTTACATGATATATATTTTATGATACGGCAAGATGTTGTTTGCTTCAACAGTTAATTGTATTGATAATTAATCTGCAAAAAAAGTATGCAGATTACACTATCATAAAGATACCATGTGGTCATTTGTTAATCGGGGCTTTTGCATGTTGTTTTTACTAGCTATGACCAAATACAGTACTATTTATATAATTGCGAAGTTTTTGATTGAATAAAGAAGTTGAATATCCATGAAAATCTTGTACTTTACATCTGCTTTCTGTTTTTTGTAACCACTCTAAATATGGAATTGATCACTTTAAATGTTGAAGAAGATATGTTTGTTTTGGAAATCATAGTTCCTTTATAGTTATATTCTTAAAAATACCGTTTCTTTACAGGCCTGTTTCTGAAATGTGACAATTCAGTATATGTTAAGAAGGATGTATAGAGAAAATCTTCAGAGAAGGAGGACCGTGTCAGCGAAGTACGAGATGCCCCTGTACATCCCCCACTAACAGAACAGATGAGGTACCTACTCTGACGTCGTCATGCAATACAACGATGAAAAGGAATATTTAACTTGATTTGACAATTGATGGAACCATTGTGAAAATGTCATCCTAAATAAATGTTTGACTTGTGTTTTGTTCTTCTCTTCGTCTCAGATGAACATGGTATGAAATTAATCTTTTGAAATGAAATTAAACAACGGTTGCGTTTTGGCGATGAACTCACAACTACGACACACAGTACTATTGGAGGTTGAACATTAGTTAGAAACTAATGGAGGGTAAACAGACAATACATAACTTATTGGAGACAGCCATAAAATCATATCCTGACGCAAAAAAACTAATTTAGTTCGCTATATCCGAGTGTTCGACTGTAGTATGATTTTGTCCTTTTCTTTGTTCAATTATGTCATCGTTCCAGTTTACTTTGTAATGACTTCAACTCTTTGCAAAACGACGCATAGTCAAGATTAATATATTCAAAAACACAACTATTTCTTTAAAGGGGCAGTAGCACGTTTTTAGGGGTAATATAAGGTGATGTCAGGAAAATGAAAATTAATGGTTCCAATTGAAAGACAATATGTTTAAAGTAAATGGAGCAGTAATAATTAAAATATATGACGTTAAGTTTAGCCATGCTATTCCTTTTTCTTACACAAAATGAATTTAAGGTGTTCACATAAAATGGCCGCCAATGGATTTTAGGTGAATCTTCATACTTTGTCCTCTGACTATGGAAGATTGGCTTGTGTAATGAGATTTTTGACACTATCAAAATAATACATTTAGTATTAACTTACAATTATCAGTGAAAATTTTAAAATATAAAATTATCAAAAAACGTGCTACTGCCCCTTTAAATGTGATCTATGGTTATTTTCAATCTGTCGGATATTCATTAAATTATAAGCCCACCTTATGATCTGTTTCAAGCTGTTTGATCAGAGCCAGCCAATTTCTCTCTTCATAATTAACACGGAAGAAGCCCACCTCCTTGACGTTGACCAACACCCAGCTACCAAGGTCCGTCGGGCTGGGGATACTGGCGTCGTTGATAGTTTCTGTGAATCAGGTACGTAGAGAATACTAAACAACGTCCCTGTAAGTCACATTACACTGTATCTTATGAAAGAAGTAAATATACTCATGGTAATAATGGTTGACACCCCTAATAATTATAGGAAAGAAAAGTTATATATACAACTTTTACGTGTCATTTTCGATTATTTTTTTGTAATATATGTTAGTATAGTATGTACTCTTGTGAATAATGTCCTTGAAAAATAATAATTTATTTTTAAAAATGTGATTATCCGACATCTTGAGATCCTGATATTGGTACATTGATACAGGTCATCAGTGTGCTCATTTTGGTTCTGTTAAATAATGGATAATTGTATCTGAAGAAGTTTTGGTACTGAACCCAATTTTTACACAATACCTTTCGCGGAGCCTTATTCGATAATACAATATAAAATGCATGTACTTTATAGTTTGCATGATGTGTTAATGCAATTGGATGTCGAAAATACCAGAAATTTGATCAATGTTAATAATCCTTGCATTTAAAAAGCTCAAATCACTTTCCTGTAAAGGGGTGTCAACCATTATTACCATGAGTATATTTTGTGAATTGCTGATTTTCATACGTCAATGGCTGTTGTATGCGAAGGCTATTAGAAGTGTAGCTAGATTAAACTGGGTCGGTGTTCTCTGAGTGTTAAGTGTTTTCATTAAAGGTTGAATTTAAAGACAGCGTTTGTCAATATGTCATGTAAAATTACTACCAAGTAAATTTAAAAGATAATATCTTTTCAGTATTTTTAAAGTCATTTGTCAATTAAAACCTTCACTTCTTTCCTTTGAACAACAAAAAGGAGGCAGCTGGCAATTTCTTACTTGATTTCTCAGTGTGATGGAGGAAGCTAATATCATTATAGGTATAGTCCCTGTCGAAGCTGTTGTGATCGTCACTGGTGGCAAAGGTTATAGGGATTGTCCATTGGTAGCTGGAAATCAAAGACCATGATACGAATTTAAGTTTAAAAAGATGAGTCCTTAGCAACAGGTTCAAATGGAAATTCAGTACATTTATTGGACAACAACTTTTAATTCATCCTGTCCCTGGACTCAGAAGCTAGATTCGCTCGCGCGGCTCGACATAGGATATAGCCAATCAAATCATATTCTCGCCAAATCTCGATAAAATTTCACCGAGAAAACGATTTGATTGGCCATTGCCTAAGTCGGGCCGCGCGGGCGAATCAAACTTCCAATTTACAGATTAGTGGAGTAAGCGTAACGTCGTACCCTGAGACAGAATGCTTTTAATTCGATTGTGGACATTTAGAAAATTAAGCAGTAACTGCTATTCCACTGGCATCTTCCTACGCAGAGCCTAAAAGGCCAGTTTCCAAAATGTCATTTTATGCCTTGCTGCAGAGACTTTACTTTTCTGTGCTTGCTCTCTAGTCTGTAGGGGCACTATAGCAGCACAGAAAAGTAAAGTCTCTGCAGCAAGGCATAAAATGACAGTTTGGAAACTGGCCTTTTAGGCTCTGCGTAGGAAGATGTTCCACTGGTTGCGTTACTCTTCGTTGTCAGTATATTTCTCTGTGTTAACATGGTATTACTTGTAAGGTGCCGAGTCACCAGTGGTGTCTGAGTCCATATCATTGAGAAACCTCTCCTGGCTGACGTGAAGCGATCCAGGGGAGGTAACTCTGACAGTGACCAGAGGGAAGTTCATCTGGGTCACCCAGGGGTCCATGATGTCCGTTATGTTCATGGTCGGGCCTGACATACTCGCCTCCTGTAGTGGACAAGGGTCGATATTGGTGTTTGTACTTTACAATCTAGGACTGGTTGTTCAAGTGGCTTGCAACATTGAAAAATAAGATTTACCGAGGCGAAGCCGAATGATAATGTTCTATTATTTGAAAAGTTAAGAACGTTAGTTAAAGGTTTTAATGTTTTTATTTATCACAAGAACAAAGAAATCGATACCGATGTTGATTTTTTCGATATTTTCTTACACTAAGAGGTCGATTCAGGGATTTACAACCTTTGAAAAGTGATATATGTTTAGAGATAAACCGGGAACAAAATTATCATTTATGAGAGCTTGAGACAGTGGTCATGATTATCAGCACCACCATAATCAACATCAACTATCAATTTAATCATATCTACTGCGAACAACTGTGATATCATCTCAACCATCCCATGTAATCACCAACATCGTAAAATAATCTTAACTATCAGCGTCATCATTGTCATTATCAACATCATCATCGATATCATCACCATCATCCGACATTACCTACGTCGTCATAATAACCATTATAAGTCATAAACAACATCGTAAATATAGTAAGAATCGTCATTATCATCATCATGGGACATCACATTGGTCATTATTATAATCAACGACATCAAAACCATCATTATTATCATTTCACAACATCACGAACATCGTCATTATCACCATGCCATGATATCAACGACATTGTAAGCATAAGTGAGTGTCTTCATTGTCATCACCACGTGACATCACCAACGTCATTGTCAAATCTCACGTCATCACAATTGTCAATATATCATCACAGGACATCACCATCGTCATTGTCAAATCTCACGTCATCACCAGCATTGTAATTATCACCATCACACGGCATCACATTCGTAATTGTCATCATCACACGACATCACAATTGTCATTATTACATCACAGGACATCACCATCGTCATTGTCAAATCTCACGTCATCACAAACATTGTAAATATCACCATCACACGGCATCACATTCGTAATTGTCATCATCACATGACATCACAATTGTCATTATTACATCACAGGACATCACCATCGTCATTGTCAAATCTCACGTCATCATAAACATTGTTATTATCACCATCACACGGCATCACATTCGTAATTGTCATCATCACAGGACATCACCATCGTCATTGTCAAATCTCACGTCATCACAAGTGTCATTATAACATAACAGGACATCACCATCGTCATTGTCAAATCTCACGTCATCACAATTGTCATTATTACATAACAGGACATCACCATCGTCATTGTCACACGGCATCACATTCGTAATTGTCATCATCACACGACATCACCATCGTCATTGTCAAATCTCACGTCATCACCAACATTTTAATTATCACCATCACAAGGCATCACATTCGTTATTGTCATCGTCACATGACATCACAATTGTCATTATTACATCACAGGACATCACCATCGTCATTGTCAAATCTCACGTCATCACCAACATTGTAATTATCACCATCACACGGCATCACTTTCGTAATTGTCATCATCACAGGACATCACCATCGTCATTGTCAAATCTCACGTCATCACAATTGTCATTATTACATCACAGGACATCACCATCGTCATTGTCACACGGCATCACATTCGTAATTGTCATCATCACACGACATCACCATCGTAATTGTCAAATCACACGACATCACCATCGTAATTGTCATTATCACACGACATCACAATTGTCAGTATTACATCACACGACATCACAATTGTCATTATTACATCACACGACATCACCATCATCATAATTATCATCATTCTTACCTCATTAAGCGCATCCCAGAGGTCCTGATGTTCCGCTACATCGTACTGGTGTTTGTGCAGATATCTCTGATGAATATTTAAAGTTCATTAAAACCATTTGATAAGCAGTACATCAAAATGCTAAAAATCATCCAATACAATCAAACAGGCATTTTCAAAGCTATTTATCTATACATTTTTTACAGAAATTCTGCAATGAAAATTAAATGGACTGATCCTTTAGCCGTAGGTACATTTTGTCGGCATTTACAAACTGTCGCAAGCGCCATAAAATGTTGCAGTAAGTTTAGATTTTCATATTCTAAATTCAAATTTGGTAGGAAGAAATCTGCGTCAAAAATCGTATCGAATTGACATTACATCTCTAACCAAAACCAGTTATCGTTATTTTTAGCTTTGTAAATCTGGATGTATCAGCAAGACTGAAAAAGATTATTTATTGTTTTCAAATACTTACATTCAAACCTTTGATGAAGAGATCGTTTCCCATTATAAAGTGCATCATTCGCACTACAGCAGCGCCCTGATGGAGTAAGCGAAAAGTAAGTATCACCAGTAATAATAATAATGGTACTTCAAGTTCCCTGGATCACGAATTTCTAAAATATACTACTACAGTTTCTTGCCTCTAGCAGTAGTATGTTGTTTTTTTTATGAGCAATATAAGTTGATATTAGAAAAATGAAAAATAAATGTTTCCAATTGAAAAACTATGTTTTCAAACAAAGTGAAGCAGTAAAAAATCAAATATATAATGTAATGTTCAGCCACGTAATTCCCTTTTCTTACACATAATGAATTAAAGACTTTCACACAAAATGGCCGCCAACGGACTTAATGTGAATACATAATTTGTTCTCTGACAATGGATGATTGGTTTGACACTATCAATATGATACATTTAGCATCAATGTGCAATAATCAGTGAAAATTGTGAAATATAGAATTTAAAAAACGTGCTTCTGCCCCTTTAAATATGGAACCTATATACGTTATCACTTTCATACAACAAACTTGATACTGAAAAACCAGAGGATACAATTTTTCGATGCACGAGTTATGTGATCAACGTAATTTATGGACACACATATATTATCCTGTATAGAACCATAGGCGCGAAATAAAAAAACTAAGCAAGTTCTTTTCAAAAGTGCACCGCCGCCGGCCCATTTGGAACAAAACGTCAAAAGCGTACTGTGACGTCAAAGCATCGCAATTACAAACTTGATATTAATTTTTGTTTATATAACAGAGGGCATCGTATTTAAAATATGAACCATGATATAGATACATCCATAGATTATAGATGAGATACCTACCTTGTTGTAAGTGACGGTATCGAATATACTGTCCACTTCTTCTCTGCTCTCCGCGTCATTGGTCATCGGGTGGGAAGTTCGGACACCGTCCACTGCCATGGCCGCGTGCAGAGACTGGACAACAAACTGCTCTGTCTGGGACACAAGGACAATGGTCATTCAGATGGTCATAGAAGGGAGCACAGGGACATGTGTCGCTTAGAAACAGCGTTAGAAAGAGATATATACTGATATACCCTACCTACTACTATATAGAGGAAGTTTGCTGAAAAAGTACCTGTTGCAAGTTCATCCTCATCATCAGACAAAGTAGCGTTACTATCGAAAATGGATATCGTAAAACAGATACCTCGATCCATTGACATCTTACCTATATTATTGTTGACGAGCTGGCTTCAATAGTACCCATTTAGAGCTCACTTTCATAAGACCATGAGAAATACGTCTTTACAATAATGCCTGAAGGACATAAAGAGAGCTTACTCAATGAGCTGTTACATTCTACAATATCTACTGAGGTTAGATGGCCTTTATTAAAACCTGTTCACAAACTCGCTCAAACATCAATAGACAAAGTGTTTAGACCATCACGCCTGAAGGCCACAAAGGGAGATAACTCCACTCTGTAAATGTCTTACCGATCTCCTATTCGGGTCGTTGGCTTCAATAAACTTGTTAAAAAGCCCACTCTTATTAACAGACTGCGTGTAGTGACCATCACGCCTGAAGGTTACAAAGGGAGATAACTCCATCTATATGTCTTACCGATCTCCTCTTCGAATAGATGTCCTCAATAGAACCTGTACAAAAGCTCCCTTCCATAAAAAAAATAAGTGTTTTGATTATCACGCCTGAAGGTCACAAAGGGAGATAACTCCATCTATATGTCTTACCGATCTCCTCTTCGGGTAAATGGCTTCAATGGAACTTATTAAAACGCTCCCTCACTCTCTCATTGATAGATTACGCGTACTGACGATCACGCCTGAAGGTCACAAAGGGAGATAACTCCATCTATATGTCTTACCGATCTCCTCTTCGGGTAAATGACTTCAATGGAACTTATTAAAAGGCTCCCTCACTCTCTCATTGATAGATTACGCGTACTGACGATCACGCCTGAAGGTCACAAAGGGAGATAACTCCATCTATATGTCTTACCGATCTCCTCTTCGGGTAAATGGCTTCAATGGAACTTATTAAAACGCTCCCTCACTCTCTCATTGATAGATTACGCGTACTGACGATCACACCTGAAGGTCACAAAGGGAGATAACTCCATCTATATGTCTTACCGATCTCCTCTTCGGGTAAATGGCTTCAATGGAATTTAGTAAAACGCTCCCTCACTCTCTCATTGATAGATTACGCGTACTGACGATCACGCCTGAAGGTCACAAAGGGAGATAACTCCATATATATGTCTTACCGATCTCCTCTTCGGGTAAATGGCTTCAATGGAACTTATTAAAACGCTCCCTCACTCTCTCATTGATAGATTACGCGTACTGACGATCACGCCTGAAGGTCACAAAGGGAGATAACTCCATCTATATGTCTTACCGATCTCCTCTTCGGGTAAATGGCTTCAATGGAACTTATTAAAACGCTCCCTCACTCTCTCATTGATAGATTACGCGTACTGACGATCACGCCTGAAGGTCACAAAGGGAGATAACTCCATCTATATGTCTTACCGATCTCCTCTTCGGGTAAATAGCTTCCACAGAGAAGAAGTCCCAGAAGGAGGCGAATGATTCATTCAGCCAGAGCCACCACCACCACTTGGGGGACACGATGTTGCCGAACCACTGCAATATAGGTATACATTTATTTAAAGGGGCAGTAGCACGTTTTTAGGGGGCATATATGGTGATGTCAGGAAAATGAAAATTAATGGTTCCAATTGAAAGACAATGTATTTAAACTAAATGGAGCAGTAATAATTGAAATATAAATCATTAAGTTTAGCCATGCGATTCCTTTTTCTTACACAAAATGAATTAAAGGTGTTCACACAAAATGGCCGCCAATGGATTTTATGTGAATCTCCATACTTTGTTCTCTGACTATGGATGATTGACATGTGTAATGAGATTTTTGACATTGTCAAAATAATACATTTAGCATTAACTTATAATTATCAGTGAAAAATTAAGAATATAAAATTATCAAAAAACGTGCTACTGCCCCTTTAAAGGGACCATTCGAGCGGGGTATTTTTTGTGGAAACGAAATTCAGCAAGACTTTACAATTATATGTGATTTTTCAGACTTAATTATAAATATGTTTCTGAGGTTAGCATTTCAGTTGTTCAAGATTTAACAATTTGACAAAGAATAAAGTGTATGGCTCAAAATATAAAAACATCGTGAAATGAAGCCAGTCATCGAAGCTACGATCGTGGAATGCATTACTACGATAAAATGTTGTCGTAATTTTTGTTTTGAATTATTTGTAAACATGCTCCTCTTTCATCAATCAAGTAGTTATTTTTCGTAATTTTGTTAATAAATAAGCATAATACAGCACATTTGTTTTATCACAATGCTAACATTTCAAAATGGCGGATGAAAGCCGATCGATTGGTGCCTTTAAACTTGATCGACCTAAACGAAAAGCACTCTATCGTATTAAAACCTACTGATAAAAATACCTTTAAGAGTTTGTTTTTTTAAAATTCAAAAATGAAATTTCATGTAAATAAATTGTTCCAAAATTAATTTGAATATAATACAAATGTTAACTAACAAATAAAGAGATATTCTATGTGAAACCCAATAAACGTGCATATTTATTACAAATTGACAACATTTTAAACATGGTAGGGGGTCATGATATGTCATAATTCTATTTTTTACCACTGCCTTCATTCAACAAAGATATTTTAACAAAACATCAACCAGACACAAATTATTTTATTCAAACTACATGAACTGCAAATATGCCATAACTTGAAATCTCACATGTCTCTTAGATATTGAGTAAACTTTAACAATATGTGGTGTGTACTTTCGTTTGCCTGGGGGTTTATTCTATGACAGAACTGAGTGGGGTATCTTCATAATGTTTTTTTCATGGAAAAATATCAAAGCATATTTTAGACGAGTTTTGATGATGAAAAAACATTGTGCATCGTGGTCCAAACGCCTTGTGATAGTTGAGAAACTGAAGGTTTGATTGCTAAGCTCATTTATGTTAATGATGGGTATGATATAAGTCGTATACGTATCTAACTATCTAGTTATCTCAGGTTGACTGCATGAGAAGTAACAAATGTTGACAAAGTTTGGGAAACATTGTTAAACTTTGTTTTTAGACACGGAAATGACTTTGAATAGTTGACGTTTTTATGATACAATGATTAAGACTTTTCCTGTTATACTATATAATTACTAGTATACGGATAATGTTACAACTGCTGACATATATTTCTCAAGGGATATAAGTCGACATTATCCATCAAGTAAGTGTTTGAAATGCTAAAGAGGCAGTTGTAGTTTTTTCGAAAATTTCACATATTTCACTAATAGTTCTTCTTTAATGATTAATGTATTGTCTTTATACTGTCTAAACTCTCATTACACAAACCAATCATCCATAGTCAGAAAACAACGATTCGAATAAAGTCCATTTGCGGACATGTTTGTGTGAACACCTTTAATATATTTTGTGTAAGACAAAAGATTCGCATGGCTGAACTTTACTTTATATATTGTATTCATTACTGCTCCATTTAGTTTAAATGCATTATCTTTCATCTGGAGCCATTTATTTTTATTTTCCTGACATCACCTTCTATCCCCCTAAACATACTACTGCCCCTTTAAACTCTACTTGATTATTATGTTACGTATTTATTAATGAAAAGCATGGAACGTCTTTTTCGTGGGTTTTTTTTTCATTTCATCTTATCTATTTGAAATGTTTGGTCTATACGGCTATACATTTTCATTTCAAATATGACAACACGATCGAAAATATTTTATCGATAAGGTTTGAAGCAATAATACCAAACGAACGTTGCAACAGTTTCCAAATCGACCTTTACATAAAGTTTAACCTACGAACTGCTATCTTTATAAATGTAATCTAATCATACGAGATGCCTTTCCTGAAAACATTGAATATTTTACATTACTCGTTTATTATATAAATTTCAAAATATAGACTTTCCTTTTTAAGATATCCTACAATGGACCAAAGGCAAATTCAAAATGAAGTTAAAAAGAATTCACACAGATAATTTACTTGGTTTGAGTATACAGAGTTGCACAACTACCTATTTAATGTCATTATTATATTGACCAAGAAAAAGTTCCGACATTTCATAACAATGACTGTAATGTCACTAAGAATGATCACACCTTCATGTAAGATGAGACATTATTTGAGACATTTCGTTTGAGAGACTCTGATAAAAGTTATCGATACGGCATTATATGCATCAATAATGTAAAAAGATTCATATCACATTTACATACATACTTGAGTTTTGGCAAGGCCGAGCATGTTTTATAACAAATATTCATTTAATGGTTACCCGACTCTCAGATTCCAATAAAATAATATTTATTCTTAATTAATAAATCTGGAAACCACTTCAGCACACATAAAATGGACCTGTATATCTTGAAATCTCACAAAATGTGTTTATTCAAGTAAAATACATTGGAAACTAGGTTACTCAAACTGATAAAATACTCGAAGTGTTTGCATTGCTTGAAACCCGTCAGTTTTAATATCCTACCAGTCACAACCTTGGGCAGTTTAAGTGTCCGTCATGACAACAGGTTTTATGTTGGATGTTGCTAAGTGTTACCAAATGGTATTTTATAACTACACGAGGCAACAGTGAATCACTAAACTCCCTCCCATTTTATGATCTTTATTATATAGCTTATACTTAACCATTAACTTTAATGTTATCAAACTATACTACTCAAAAGAAGTTAAAGTCAAACCCTTATATTTGTTGTTACGAATGGTTTTACAAAGAATGGTTTTCGCACTTCAGCAACCACCATTTCTCTATGCTACAAACTTCTTTTCGAAACCTCTTTGCATCCATGCAATGTTAATTACTCCTGAATTTATAATTGACCCCAGAATTAGTAGTATAGTATTAGAAGGAAGTTTTTGAATGTTATCGCGTATTACCTGATGCGGTATTTTCACTGTCCAACTGTCGTAGGAGGCGGAACGTTGTCGCATACATAGAAGAATACATAGGTAATACTAAACTCTGTCCCGTTTAATAACATATTTTATGAAACGAGCGAATAGTTTGGTTAATGAAACGACGGAATGATTTAACGAGCGAAAGCGAGTAAAATGGCCATGCCATTCACGAGTTCATAACAATGTTATTAAACGGGACAGAGTTTACTCTTTTATTTATTACTGGCTTAAATACATCGTCGAAATCATTAAGAAATTCGCCGATATGATCATCGCGGCCCGTCCGCTGACATTGTGACGTCATACTTATGACGTTCTTATTACGTCATTAATTTGGTCAGCGCGCGATGGTATGACACATATGTGTTATAACATGGAAGATTTTTTAAACGGGAGAGTAATAAACTGCATTATCGACCAATTGTGAGAAATAGTAAGACTATCATTACCTGATGCGCTATCTCGTGTGCGACCACCTCAACTGTCCAGCTATCGTAGGAGGCAGTGGTGACCCCGGGGATAAAGAGGATATTCTCTCTGTACGTGATCAACCCCCAGTTCTCCATAGCCCCGGACACGAAGTCGGGGATAGCGATGTTGTCTGGTGGGAGAAATATCAATTATGTGTATGTTTGAATTAGAGGTACTAATACCTGCTTAAAGCGCTAACAACGTCACAACCCTGAAGAAAATGTTCCATTCTAAGCCAACGCTTTGCGAGGCGATGCAACGGAAGTTTCATTCTGTATCGAGGTACTTTTGTTTAAGACAACAGACTATACGACCAAGGTCGCAATAAATTTTGGTGTCCCCTCCTGGATGTACCAAGGATTTTTTAAATGTAAAAGACCATGTTGATAACTTAACCACTGTGTATTCGAAAGGTTCATAATGTTCATATCTGCACGAGTGAAATATCTCGGTTGGTGCTGCCATAGAGACCCGTCTTTGAGAAATATGAAGACATCGTAGCCATTAATCTCAGCAAAACCTCTAAAATATCTAGAAGTATATTACAACTTCTTGGCACATCTTCCGGGACCATAATATCATATGATGTATGTAAAATCTACAGAAGGCGAACAATTCACACTTACCAAGTTTACTTATCGGGTAGGCAGGTTCAAAACGTTCCTCAAACCAATCAAAGATCGCCAGTCCGTACTCGTGAGCTCTGTTAGCGTACTGTACAGCGTTAGGGCGAGCTAAAGTACGGTACTGAAACAGATATTTGTTGTAAGAATTATTATAACGCTAGCTGTGATAGCACAATTTTTGAAAATTACAGGCTAAAACGGCACCGGGCAAAAGACAGACAAATGTTGTGAAAACATGTACGCGGATGATTTCATTACAACTTAAATTAACAGCGACATTTCAATGTTTATGTTTCAAGGCTATAGAAAGTATAAGTCGATCTATTTTCCCTTCAACTTCTTATTACAAGAGTGCGACGTTTCGGTGAAGGTACATACTAACACCGTTGTCAAGCAAATGATACTGGAGAATACGTTTATACAATGGATTAGTTTGATGTAGTGAGACATAAATAAGTTTGATGTCCATAGTGATTGTTTTTATAGTATTATTATTCTATAGTAAACAATGCATGGGAAGGTAGATATACGTATATAGTACTGTATTAATGACAATAACTGTAATTTTGTTCTGCTGAATAATGTCAAAGCTATCTTAGATGAAACCGGAATGTCTTATGTATGAAACTCCCAATGTGTAAATAACATTACTTTGCTCAAGAATGACATTAAGAGAACCCTTTTAGACCATTTTCTACAATCATGGAACTCAGATATTAAACAATCATCTGAAGGGTACTACTATAAAATGTATAAACATGTCTTAATTCTAGAACCTTATCTTCTTAAGCTGCCTTTCGATATAAGAGTTTGGCTTACTAAACTTAGGACATCTAATCATAGATTACCCATAGAGGCAGGGCGCTGGTTAAATATTCCAAAAGAAAATCGACTATGTACATTATGTAATGAAGCTGTTTGTGACGAGTATCACTTATTACTTATCTGTTCATCTCTCACTGCTAAAAAAAAAGCGTATTTACCAAAATACTTCTGTGTCAACCCAACTATTTTCAAGTTTATATCCTTAATGAAATGTAATCACGAACCACTGATTTACAATTGTCAAAATATATCAAACAATGTCTGAAACTATTTAAATAGACTATGTAAATGACCAGTTATACCATATTTGTATATACTTGTACTGTATGTTCTCTATATCACCCTATGTGTTTCTTGAGAATAAACCCTGTTCTGTTCTGTTCTGTTCTGTTCTGTTCTGTTCTGTTCGTAGTGAGACGATTTATACGATGATGATGTACAGGTTGATTGGTTGTAGAGTACACATGAAGAAGCCAGATGGACAAAGTGAGTTACTAGTGAGTGGATTAAATCAGATGGTTGTAAGCTGAGGGAAGATAATAGCCTTGATCCCGATTAATGGAGGGATTTTTTACGATAGATGTTGATTGACTCCAAGTACTTCCTAATCCTGTAGTCTGATTTCCACCTTTCTGATGTCTTGCCAAGAGAAAAAACTTATAAAGTACTTTGTTTAACGATTCAATTATCCAGTAGAGCTTTCGTTTAAAGGATTGCAGGAACTATTTGTTTACTTAACGATGAGTGAACTTTACGTCACTAATCACCGATAGCAATGTTCATAGTAAATAAATCCTTCTCACATGTGACCCATATGACTGTTTATAACCATTGGTATTTGTATGAATTCAATCTCATAAAGCATCGACAGTCTTATAGTAACACCGTTAACCGGAATGACATTTTTATGTGCTCTTTAATCGTCTGACTTATTAATCAATTATTATTGCGTCAATATTATCATTTCCATTATAAATACGTAAATAAACCATTAAATGTAAACTAAATTTGGGCTTAAGTGAAATTATAAAAAAAAAACATTCCCAGTTTCAATTATGTCTGGATAAAGGTTTCGTAACAAACACGATTTATAATATATATTCTGCCGAACCGCAGCTGATGTCATCACAAATAAAAAGGAAATAATTAATACAAAATATTATCCCGACAAAACATCCGACAAATGATTTAAAAAACATGCACAGATGACTTTGCTCTTTAAGTGTAGACAACTCATTAAACAGACACTCTAAGTCAACAAGTTTGACAACCGCTCACTCGGTGATGATAATGCGTTTATAACCTCAATATGTTAATATTCCATGTGATTACTTTATGGGTGTTCTTCCAGCTTCAAATTACAAAATCGACCCCATGTGTATATAGACATGAGTAGATCACAAACCTCGTGTTTAGTCTATGCTTATCGGATGACATCCTGGCTTAAGTTAAAAACATGTGCGCGTATGATTACCAGATTAAATGTGACATTTTGAAGGAGTTGTCGTATAGACTAAAGCTGATTTGGAAATACGAACCTCAACATGACATATCAAGGTTGCTTTCCTGACAAGGGGCCATGTGCACAAATAGAGATAGGGGATCATTCCTTTTAATATGATGAATTCATTTTGACTAGTGGTTTTTTTTATTGACGAGCCCTTTACGCTGTTTGTATCATTTATGTAAACACAAAATTGAACTAGTTAGAGGAATACATTGTTTTTCCTCCAGTTGTCTCTTCATAAGGTTTACCTGCAGATAAAGCTCTCTTGTTTAATCAGAAAAAAGTGACTGAACATTTTTTACATTAAACATTTTCTCAACTTAACGTACGTTAACTACACAACTGGGCAAATTAAATTTTCTAACTCCCAGCATTTTTTATGGTACTAAGTCTTATTTCCTGAACAAACTAGTTTGCAAAATTTGTAATGAACCATATCGTTCATCCATCAGTGAAACTATGCAAAATTTGATTTCTAAGCCAAGGTTGTTTCAAAAGTAAAGACCCATGTTTTGGTGTACATATCATATGTTAACTTAAGTGTACGTATATATATTATTTATTCGTGGTCACTGAAAAAAAATTCATATTAACAGTTTTGCTATATTTTTCTCCGAAGGAGATTTTTACTCTTAGGCGTTTGGTACCAGACCACAATTCTTCTGTGTGATCCGTGAAACGAACATTACAAGTTTTAATGGTGACGGTTTTCACAAATATACGAGTTTGTGCAATATTTCAGCCATTAGCGGCGTCAAATATGTTTAAAACAATAGGTGAGCGCTAATGATATCTGTGAAGCAGGAAAGAAAATCCAATATTTTCATCTCCAGCGGGAATCAAACCAAGAACCTTCGCGTTAAGAGTCCTAAACTCTACCTGTTCGGCCAAAGGGATATCCCTCTAGCCGAAGCCAGTAGGAATACTTTTTACATTACCTTGTCACATGTGCCTAATTAATAAATTATGGAAATATTGAATTATATGTGTAGTATACATAGTTTTACATGCTTACCGTCACGTTAGATGTGAAGTTTTCCCAGTACTCAAAGTCGCAGATGATGAAGGCAAGTAGGTACGTGGGCATTACAGGTGAGGTTGCGAATACGTCGGCCACATAGTCACCTCTGGGTTTGAAAAAAATTAAAACCAATCAAACAAACTCTCCGCTGAACAAATCTGGAAAGTTTCTTTCTCTACCGGTATTCAAAATCAAACGAGCATAAGTTTCACCAAAGCACATTGTGGAGAGGAAATCCCTGTTATAACAAGTTCGTATCCCGACAAAATCAGTATTTTGGAGATGTATATGTAAATTATCATGACCCTATGTCTTGTCACTGATATGACATGGTTTGTTTAAATATGTAACTGTGGGAACGAATAAAAAAAAGAAAAAAAACAAAAAATATTGGCTTTCGCCAAAAAAAATCAAATTTAAAAAAAAAAAAAAACAGTATTTTGATAATGAAAATGGTTTTTATTTGATTTTGATAAAACTGTAAGTTCTTTGAAACACCTTTCATTTTCATGTTTTAGTTAATGGTAACACCTCAACCTAAGATGATGAAGCTCTAAAAGCTTTTTTGTCTAATAACTAGCACTATTCAAGGAAACCAACCTCTTCTCATGCGCTATAGCGTCGGTGGTGGTAAGACTTCTGTAGTTCCGGTTGGTTGTATTCTTCCGCACGAGGGTGATGTCGAATGTCGCCTTTAAAGCTGGTTCGTCGAAACAGGGGAACGCTTTTCTAGCTTCGGGGGCTTCGAATTGGGTCGTCGCTAGATAACTGAGATGAATAGTTCCAACATTTTGAACAACTAAATTTAGATCACATTGAAAATATCACTGGGCACCCTCACGACGCTATTATAAAACATTTATGTCAGTTGAATCAGCTTTCCGCTTGAATAACAAACAAGGGGTACGTGAAAAACAGTGGATGAATGGCAATATTTGTTTTAGACCAACGTCAACACTTTCACAATTAAATCAGAAGGACATGGGTACTTCATTTTTGATATTCTATAACAAGTATTTTTTAGCCAATTTTATAAGAGATAAACCTAACGTTCCTTTAAACAAAAGGTATATTGTGTGGAAGGGCACAAAGTTTGAACATTCTTTCGGATTTTACAAAAAAGGCAACGTTTTATTCAAGATCAAAATCTATAGAACTTATATCTTTAACAATCAATGAACTTAATAAACCTAAACATAGAAATGTTCTGCTTATTTGATTTCAACAAAACGCGAACCATCTCACCAATAATTCTGCAAATAAAACAATAAACTGAAAGGAAATGTACTCACATTGTATCGTTGTTATCAGCCGTGTATGAACTAAGGTACAGCCCGGATCCGTCCGTTCTCATGTTACCATGGAAACCAAGTGTGACGTCATACGATCTTCCCGCTTGCAGGGAACTGTCAAGGTGAAGGATGTAAAATTCTCTAATGTCATCGTCTGAAACGTCGGATATAGCTGGAACAGCCCCCGAAGCCGACGTCAGGGAAAGTGAGTCCTGTTCGACGGTAACGTCTTTCCTGTGAAGCGTGATATTTGACGTCGCCTCAGTGACGTTAAATGTGATTTTGACGGTGCCGTTAAACGTGAACGCTGATGAATTTGTGCCATATATTTCCGGCTGCAGTTCAAGTACATAATGATGGGGTTTGATGGCGGTGGGGAGACGGTAGTTGATGATGGGTTTAGGCGTTGTGGCCGGAGCGGTCGTCGGTGCCATTGTTGTAGTTGTTGACATCATGGTTGTCGTTGTCGTTGGCTTCGACGTTGTAGTTCTGGGGCAAGAGGTACCTGAAATTAAGCCGCATGAGAAAATTGTTGTTACGTTTTCCTCAAATTCCATTTTTTTCACAATGTATAATACATTCGACTTTCAAAAAACTTGACAGAGCTTGAGAGCGGCAAAAATGGCCTATTCATGTTCATTCTTGGTCCACTCCTCTAAATAAAATACCGATATAAGTTTTCTATCGTTAATCCGAATAAAGGTATGACAAAGTTATTAAGAAATTTTAACATTATTTATCTTATTTCAAATTCCCGTAATTAACACTTACATATTTCAAGATCCCCTTCTTTAATGGCCGCTACACACTGCGCCCTGAGAGCTTCCGGTGAAAGGGGTGGCACTTCCGGTTGGGTGTTTTGGCAGTTGCAGACAAGCTCTCCCGGCGAGGCGAAATGGACGATCAGACCGACCAGGACGGACAGACAGACAGCCAACAGTAGGAAGATGAATCCAGTCACGTGACTGATAGACATACCCTCCTTCTCTTTAGCCATTACGGCACTTCCGTTTTGCTCACTGACGTCGTACTTGTTCATTGAAGACGTTGATGCTGTTTTCCGGAACATGAAAAGTGAGAGAATGTCAGTGTTGAGGTATTTTGTAATGTTTTCACGTCAAACTGTGGAAGGTTTATTAGTTGAATCATATATAATTTATGTTTATTTGACAATCGATAATCCAACTTGTACTGCATTCCACGATTCATTTTCTCTCGTGCACAAAAAAGGTAATCTTATAGTAGTATTGTTTAAGTTTATCGAAGTGTTGTAGCTTTGTTGATCAAAATGAGTCAATATTTTATACCCGTTGCCACGTATTTTCCATCCTTGGATGTTGTATTGTTTTCAGTTTTTTGAACTTAAATGAACAGTTAAACTCACAGATATCACATAAACGAAACAAATATTTGGAATTCTGTTGTTATATTCTTTATTTTGATAAGTCATATTAAACATAAATACAAATTGTAATACAAACTGTAAATGTTAGAACGCTCCTTTAACTATCTGAAAACAGGCTCTACACAGATGTGGTTCTTTAAAAGATTATAATATTTTCTTTGTATTTCAAGAAAAATATTTGCCAAAGAGATATACCTAGTTATCTTGAGTGCAAATATTAACATGCGACAATTTGACCGCCGTGACCTCACTTTAGCAACCCGATGTTCATCCTAGCAAATATAAAGGAGTTCTTTACAATGGTTGAGAAGTGTAAACGAACGCCGTGGTTTCATCCAGAGATTTGATTGAAAGCTGTATTCAGAGTTGGGTGGAGATTTGTACCGTATTTTCAGATCACTTATGGGAAACTCGATCGCTTGCCTCCAATAGCCACCCGCAAAATGGGTTAAAGTCTCACCGTTCACAAGTTTAAACCCCTGCTATTTGAATTGTAAAAAATGGTAAAACATAATTACAGAGTGTACACTTAGGAAAGAGGACCGTAGGCCTATTGTTGTAACTTGTTGTAACTTGTTTAGGTGATTATATTCGTTTTCACAAAATTTTTGATTATTCAATAGAAAATTCACAAACTTGGACTTCGATTCCTTTTATTCAACGGTTATTGTCTACGATTATGCCATAGTTTTCCGCAATTTCCGTAAAGAGTGTCAACTCTCTTTTGATCTTCAGTGTACCATTGCGATCGCCTTTAAAGGGGCAGTAGCACGTTTTTTTGATAATTTAATATTTTACAAATTTCACTTATAATTGTAAGTAAATGCCTAATATATTATATTGACAGTGTCAACAATCACATTACACAAGCCAATCACCCATAGTCAGAGGACAAAGTATGAGGATTCACATAAAATCCATTGGCGGCCATTTTCTTGTGAACACCTTTAATTCATTTTTGCAAGAAAAAGGAATCGCATGGCTGAACCTTACGTTATATATTTGAATTATTACTGCTCCATTTAGTTTAAATACATTGTCTTTCACTTGAAACCATTTATTTTCATTTTCCTGACATCACCTTATATTCCCCCTACAAACGTGCTACTGCCCCTTTAAATCAACCGACGTATTAAACGATAAGAGTTGTATACTCGGTAATCTGAGGCTCAACTTCGCGAAGAAAGAAAACGTTTACAAGGGTTGCACTGTAGGCATAAGATGAAATTTATGCAGAACCCGAAATGTATCAATGCATTATTATTGTTCAGTTCATCTTGAATGTGTCGTTTGAACATAAAGGCTGGTATGCAAGGTGTCGTATTTGTGCGAGGAGGCGATTTATAAGACCTATCTAAATGGGAGGTACAGGGGCATGACGATAGTCCAGTATTCTTAAAATATTATTTTTATTGCAACACTATGCTAGATATAATGTGAGTAACGTCGAGATCTCAAGGTTTCATTTTTTCTTAATGAAAATAGATTTATGTGTCTGTCCATCTAGTAACTGTGGGCACCATTTGCTCATAAATTAGTTTTATATCACTTGCCATTTAATCCGCAGGAAGTGACGTTGCAACAGTTGGACACCGCTTACATCCAAAAGCAAGGAATACTCAGTGTTGATACCAAGTTCAGTAATACGTACAAGTGACGTCATTCCCATAGATAATCATGTTAAGTAATAATTTGGAGAATAATTATTAATATTATAAATTAGGAAATGATTCGATTGCGGTCATATTTTGCAAACTGCATGGAAATCAACTCAGCTATTTATACATAATTACATTTCCCCTATCCGTTAATTAGTTATCGAATGACACTTGGTGAAACATCGCATGTACAACTTGCGATTTGAACGCCCATTGACGGCCATGTTAAAACGTAGCGGGTTTGTTGCATGGTGCTTTTAAATGAGATGCAGTTTTCTTGATAATAATCAAACAGGTAAATCGAAATTATGTGTCTGTAGCTTAGATGATTTCCAAGCTGCCTGCAAAATATTACAGTAAATAGATTTCAACTAAAATTACGATAATTATTCTCGCAATAGCTAATTAACATGTAAGTCAATGGGAATTACGTCACTTGTACGTAATAATATGGCCACCAGCTGTTTGTTTGTTTGGTAGATTTGTCGTCCATGTGCACAACGTTTACACAAAAAGAGGAAATGAATAATTGGAAAAAGCTACTCACGATTTCTAATCAAGTTAAATATTTCGATGAAAATACATTCAATTTGGTACTGGAGGTGGCCCTTTAAAGGGGCAGTAGCACGTTTTTAGGGGGAATATAAGGTGATGTCAGGATAATGAAATTTAATGAATCCAATCGAAAGACAATGTATTTAAACTAAATGGAACAGTAATAATTCAAATATATAACGTAAAGTTTAGCCATGCGATTCCTTTTTCTTACAAAAATGAATTAAAGGTGTTCACACAAAAATGGCCGCCAATGGATTTTATGTGAATCCTCATACTTTGTCCTCTGACTATGGGTGATTGGCTCGTGTAATGAGATTGTTGACACTGTCAATATGATACATTTAGCATTTACTTACAATTAAAAGTGAAATATTTAAAATATAAAATTGTCAAAAAACGTGCTACTGCCCCTTTAAATACTCATACAAAATTTAAAGCGACAATAAAGCAAATTGAATTTATGTTCTCATTCAACCTGACATTGGTGTATGAACAAACCATTGGACTGCATTTAAAGGGGCAGTAGCACGTTTTTTTATATTTTTACGTTTGAATATTTCACTGATAAGTGTACATCAATGTTAAATGTATTATTTTGACAGTGTCAACAATCTCATTACACAAACCAATCAGCCATAGTCAGAGGACAAAGTATGAAGATTCACATAATATCCATTGGCGGCCATTTTGTGTGAACACCTTTAATTCATTTTGTGTATGAAAAAGGAATCGCATGGCTAAACTTTACAATATATATTTGAATCATCACTGCTTCATTTAGTTTAAATACATTGTCTTTCAATTGGAACCATTAATTTTCATTTTCCTGACATCACCCTATATTCCCCCTAAAAACGTGCTACTGCCCCTTTAAATATACGATGATTTCAAGACTGCAACACACGGCTACATGTCATGTTCTTTTTAATGTAGACATGAAGATTTTCATAAGGTTTGAAGTGTCAGCGATATGTACAAATCACCCCGTATGAGATGAATAGTGAATATATTACACATGAAGGCAAAAAAACGTCACCTAATTTTCTGTTCATCTGGGTATGACCTATTAAATTTGTATACCTAAACACACATGGCTTTTTATAAGATGATTTACCGATTATTTAGAATATAAGTTACACATAAACAAAACATATGAATTTAAAGTAAATAAAAGTTGTAAATATGCAATAATCCTTGGTGAACTTTAATTCGTTGACGCATCATAGAGGATGGACGTCCTTGAACAAATCAAAACCTTGTTTCACTCTCTCATCTTGCCTAGTTAAGGAGATTTTTTTACGACAATTTGTCAAATGCGTATTTAAGAAGCGTGGCTATGTTTCAACAAATATGAATTACGATAGTTTGCTCCTGTATATTTGATTTGATATGTGTAAGTTGTATCTATACTAATGGGATTAACTTTCTCGCTATTTATATGGTGAAGTTTCTTCTGCCGTTGAGTGTATCCTGTAGAGTGCAGTAGAGTACTAGTACACCGTAGAGTGCATAGATAAAATGTAATCAGTCGTCACGCTTACATTACGTCTTGTCATGTCACATGTATTATGCATCGTGTGTATACGTAATTAAATTGTCGATGTGATAAAAAAAACACCAAAAAAATAACGATATATTTGGATGCCAAACAAGTGCAATACAAATTCTATAAAAACGATTAGTGGTCCGTTTGCGAGAGCTCCCGTAGAATGCATAGATAAAATGTAATAAGTCGTCATGTTTATATTACATCTTCGAATGTCACAGTAACATGTACAATGCACAGTGTGTATACGTAATTAAGTTGTCCATTTGATAAAAAAAACCCCGCAAAATTACGATACATATAGAGATCAAACGAGGGCCAAAACATATCAATAAAAACGACGAATGGTTTGTTTGCGAACAAACTAAAATAAATATGTCAGTTAAACGTTACTTTAACGAAGAGTTTAGATTGCTTTATTCCCTTTAATATTGACGCCATATGTAAACTTGTCAAAAGCGATTTGCCATCGGTTCCTCACTTAATTGGAAATTAAAGTTTTTCATTTTTAAATACATACCGATGTGAGCATGATTTTAATTATATTTTAATTGTTACTATTCAACTATATTTTTCATGACAATATGAACTATGACCTTCATCACTATTCAAACATCTATCGTTCAAACCAATAGCCCCGACCTGGTAGTGGATGATACCAGTGTTCTATTATTGACAGTAAAGCACGTATAAGACTAGGAGCGATATCCATCCACACACATCGGAGCTGTTGTGGTTATCAGCTTGTAAGAGAGCTAGAGGTTTGCAAACATCGCCTAGATATCTCTAGAGTGAACGGATAAAGTTCCGTTCAATTCACATGAAGGATGTTGGTGAAAACACACATTCTCCATATACTAGAAAAAGGCTTTGTACAACTTCATAAAATAAACCGCAATTTACTATCATCCACTATGTCCTTACCAAGGGAATTACAGGACTAATTTCGGAATAAAGGAAATAAGTTTTAAATAAAAAAATTAAAATTGCTGCATGTTCAAAAATATCCCAATAAAACAGGGACTCTTTACGCCATGTGTTTCCTACTCCATATACTTAAAGTTTAGATTTTGAAATATTTCAAGTAGTTACTATACCTTCAATAATATCATTTTATATATCGGCTTGTCATATGTGTATTGTGTCAATCACTCCAGCCTTGTAGAATTAGAAGCTAGATTGTACTTAAGGTTTTAATTTTAGACAAAGTCATGAACTTGGACTACTAATTTACTTCTTTCCTCTTTTAAAATGTTTAACAGACATACATAAGCAAATCTCTACATCGTTATTCTGGATACGAATGATTTGACAAACCTTCGTGACAAAACTTATCTTAATCTTTCGATTTGAAGTTTTGAGGACACTAGTTTTATGATCAAATAGTGATAATGCAATCATGACTTTATTGACAAATACCATTATCTCTAATAAAACCTTAGACTGAGATGCTGGAGTTTTAAAGCGCCAGGCCAAAGTTGGTTTAAAGCGCCAGGTCAAAGTTGGTTTAAAGCGCCAGGTCACAGTTGGTTTAAATTTACTAAATATCTAAGAGACATGCGATGTCTTTATTAATGTCACGTTGACAATAACACGTATGCGCAGTTATTTGAACATTTGGCTAATCCTTTGTAACAATATCTTTGTTTGAAGCAGGCAGGAGTTAGAAATAGAATTTACACTATCATGACCGCTACTGAGTTAAAAAATAGGCACGTTTATTGATTTTCACAAATATTTCGTCTTTGTTGATGAACATTGTGTTAAATAAAAATTAATTTTAGAAATTTTCTAAAAAAATTAATTTTAGAAATTTTCTAAAAAAATTAATTTTAGAAATTTTCTTAAAAAAATTAATTTTAGAAATGTTCTAAAAAATTTAATTTTAGAAATGTTCTAAAAAAATTAATTTTAGAAATTTTCTACAAAATTTTATTTTACTTTTTGTGAACAAAATTATAAACATTTTCTTTGAACGAGGATTTAACCCTTGTTCTTTTCTTTTCAGTTTGAGATTTCGACATTAAAACATCGAAATGTTTGTAATTGAAAAATCTTACATGTGATGAATTCAACTGGTTTATCAACTTTCTTTCGCCTGTCAGTTTAAAAGACATCTTGTCGTCATTCCGATTTGTATTTTAACACCCTAGCAATTCATTCTAAAAATAAATTTATAACATTGATGTATAATGCAATTTAGGTCATGACTGCATCGACACATTAAAAGTTACCGTTTGATAATGTTATCAAAAGCCATTTTCGTGACACGTTTTATAGATTTTCTATAAAAGAAATAACACATTATGTGCACTCCAGCAGGTTATTTTTGTCGTATTATAGTATTACGTCCATTGCCGGATAGAAACAATTTTAATCCGTGTTTGTAATATATATTCATTTTTTTCAACCCAGTTTGCAACAAGCGTTCAACGCCATTTTTTCAAACAGTGACATGAATTTGATGTTTTTCGTAAAACTACAAACGAATGTGGTTGTAATTTTAGTTTTAAATCTACATTCAAGTAGTCGACTCTAACTCTCAAGCTTTTATCACATCACTGTTTGAATTTAGATGTATCCACACGCATTTCAGAAAATAAATCAAACAACAAAGTTTAAAATTAAAACATAATTATTAAAAAAAGAATTTCCTATGAAACGAGAAAGGTATCATTCCATTCAAAATGAACACATTTCCTAGGAGATATACACAGGTATATTTAACTCACCTGAGCATAGAACGCCACCTCCCCTTAACAGGTCTGCGTACCCCGATCTTACCTAGGTCACGTGATCAAATAAAGTTTAGGGGGTATCAAGTTACCTCTATACTGTCCCTCGAATGCTCTTCATATATTTTCCTTACTTATCAAAATCAAATAAAGATAATCCCGTGTTCATGTGATGTGTTTCTTTATATGAACACAATTGCTTTGTAATATTTCAGTATTCCTTTGATTTCTGTTGTTCCCTTGCATTACGAATTTAACTTTACTACATGTATACCCTAGCAGTACGAATACCCCATATGTAGTTTTTTTAATGTAAGCATTTGCCACAACATCTCCTTGCTTTACGAATAAACTCCTTGCATGGTTATTCAAATATTTCTGATTAGTGTGCTCAACTTTTCCTTTGTATAACGGATTTTTTTTCATTGCATTACGAATATAACTCAACTATTTCTTTGCATAACGAATATTTCTCAAATAGTTTCCTTGCTTTCAAGCATTTGCATTTGCATATTTGCACACATATCTTTGCTTTACGGATATATAACGCAATTATGTCCTTGCATGTGTGCTGAACTTTTCTTGCATTTCAAATGAAACTGAACATTTCCCTTGCATTACGAATATAACTCAATAATTGTTATTTACTTATATTTCCTTACTGAATTTTATGTGAATCTATGCTAGTTTCAGGATCAACAACTATTAATATAACATCTGACATTTCTTTCAATTACGAATATTTAAATCTTCTAAAATGTGTCCTTACTCACAGGACATCACTCAAGTGTTATATGTTCATGAATTATTTTGATGCGAATGTCACTTTAGTTTTCACTTGTAATCACATTGTCCTGTGGCGTCTATGAGATTAAATCGTTTATGCTATGATTCGGGCATACAAATGTTGGTTCATATTGTTTGTACATACATTATGTATTTAACTTTTGGAATGCCTCTCACAAAAGCTTTTCTACTCGAAAGATATGATTTTCCTTTAACACACTGACTGTTTGTGTCCCTTGTGAGTTCAGAAATGAGGACCGGTTTTATGTATGTCCCATCCCTCAGTTCTGAAAGGAGTTGTTTGAAATAGACACCTTCATAACCCTACCATATATACCATCGCTGTTCGACGATATTTGACATATGTATGCACGTCCCGGATACAGTATTGAGAAGTTGTAAGTTGATATATGCGACTTATATTCCCATAAAAGGAGGTCTCATGTTTATGGTCGTTAAGAATTATTGTACCCAATGCATTTAATATTGACTGTATTGCATTAACTTTGTAAATACAGTAGAACACGGATATAGCGAACACCGATATAGCGAACACTCGGATATAGCGAACAAATTTTCAAGTCCCGTCCCTATATAATATCATTAAAATTTTATGCGTATAGCGAACACCGGATATAGCGAACTATATTCTTTGGTCCCTTGGAGTTCGTTTATCCGAGTTCTACTGTATATTTTTACATGTATAGTCTCTCATAACTTCACATGGAGTGTCTTAAATTTTACCAATACGCTGTATTTTATTTTGTAATTATGAGGTGAGACTGAAATAAAATATCTGTCTGTCTGTCTGTCCAAAAAGTTGTAGCAGGGAACCCATTCACTCATTGTATAATGTTAAACAATAATGTTACATTATATAACGTCCCTGGTTGTAGTATGTCGTTCATTATTTCATCTCTTTAAAGCTCTTTAATTTCTACTTGTTGTCAGGACATGATGCTATCATGAAGGCTGCCATTTGAACATACGACGAGTTTCATACTGTATAGTGATTGGTTATATATCAACAAATTTATCGGGTCTCAATTTAACACTTCGAAATCTGCATGTGCATCTGCGGTTTAAACTGGGTCATTCGACTCCATTCAGAGACAAGTTCTGTATTTAAGATCAGTAACAAACGAGACATTTGCATGTAAAACACGAGCAGTTTCAAACCAGGAGTCATACACTCAGGGACAAAAGAAACGATACCAACTTTCCAAAAGAGTACAGAACAAAATCCTGTTGTAAAGGAAATGCGACTACGAACCCTTGTGATAGACAAATTAGTTGTGAAGAAGTACTAAGAATTATGATATTTATAACTCTGTGACTGTTCAAATACACAGCTTTTTCAATGTTATTTCTGGTCATAATCTTTTAATTTTGAATACAAACATTATGAAATGAAAAAATCTTATAAATATAAGCTGTTATCAATATAAAAAACCCGGGTAGACGCTAATTTGTTCACGTATGTTGCCTGTATGTTGGTTTAAAACCTCATTTCTATCTCGTCTAGTTAAGAAGATTTTAAAACGGCGTTTTTTGAAAGGCCTTTATTTCAACAATATTTCAAAAACGTTAACAGATATAGCTTTGAAATTAAAAACTTAATTCAGTTAGCTCTTGAAGAAACATATTAACCCAGATTCAGCCGTAACTATCCCTCGTAGCTTGACCTATCATGTATTTTATATGGTATCGTTTCTTTGCCCCTGAGTATACATTAAAGGGGCAGTAGCACATCTTTTGATAATTTTTTAATTTGAATTTCTCACTGATAATTGTAAGTGAATGCTAAATGTATTATTTTGACAGTGTCAAAAATCTCATTACACAAGTCAATCATCCATAGTCAGAGGACAAAGAATAAGGATTCACATAAAATCCATTGGCGGTCATTTTTTTGTGAACACCTTTAATTCAATTTTTGTAAGAAAAGGAATCGCATGGCTAAACTTAACCTTATATATTGAAATTATTACTGCTCCATTTAGTTTAAATACATTGTCTTTCAATTGAAATCATTAATTTTCATTTTCCTTACATCACCCTATATTCCCCCTAAAAACGTGCTACTGCCCCTTTAAAATGTGAATGAAAGAGTTCAATCATGTCTCCAGAGATCAAATGAATTACGTTTAAGATAATATTTTCAGGGCGTCCTATTGTAACACTGGTTAATGAATAATAACCTACCCAAATAGTTTGTGATTGGCCTTAAAGATAAAGAGAATTTTCAGAGTATGTTCACAGACAAATATGCCAGAAAAATAATAGAAATTGTTGTTTATTGTTGAAAATGATGTTAAAACACAAAAAATGGTCTTAAAATGAAAATATAAAATTGGTTTTATAACGAAAATATAATTACCTCCTTTGGAATCAAACAATGCACAACTTTACATGTAGCCAAATGTTTCCTGTTCCGTTATTGTTGCTGACTTTGAACTAAAATTAATCTATTCATGTTTGGTCACGTGGAAAGTCATACACTTTAAAAATAACCTGGCTTTCAGTACTTTCTCTCTTTCTTTCGCACTTATGAAATCAGTGAATGTACTTCTCAACTCTTATTCAATACGTTTTCAACTTCGCGCTCAGTTCTGACAATCAAAACCATAAGGTTAAAACCTTTGGGGATATAACACCTGCAACTGAATAACAAACGTGTTGAAAAGAAGCTTACGGTTCGATAATTCAGGCATTTATTTGCTGGCAGCGGCATATTTATACCGGTAGTACATTCAGTACAGGCAGTAGTTGTCACATTCGACAGGCAGGTATGGCATGGCAGTTACATACAAAACTTGGATCGCGGAGCGAAACGAAAACAATACTTATTTGGGGGTATGGGCAAAAAACGAAATAAGATTAATAATACTTTCTAACAAGTGTGTTAACGTACTGCGTGCAAATATCATAATGGAATTTGTGTGACGTTATATTATTAACTCCAAACAGAAATGACGATCCATTGTATATAACACCTAACACCTCTATGTTATAACATATCACTTCCAACACCTTAACGTTATCATATATCATAACACAACACCTTTATATTATCATACATCATATACCACACTTTTTCGTTATCATATGTCATAACCATACCATTATCATATATCATATACCAAAACGTTATCATAATATCTCATTATCATATATCATATTTCACGCCTGAACATTATCATATATCACATCCAAAACCTTAACATATATAATATCTAGCTGTTCTCACTGCTTTATGCATATTCCACTCTTTATCAATTATCATATATCATATTCAACACATTAACATTACCAAATATCATAAACTACAACATGACGTTATCATATATCATATCCAACACATTTACGTTATCACATATCATATCCCACATCTTAACATTATCATGTATAATATCCCACACCTTAACATTATCTTATGTAATATACCACACCTTAACATTACCATATATTATATCCCACACCTTTCAGCCGGGAACTAAATGGGACAAGGGTCGTTACATGCCAAGCGGACGAACATGCATTGCTGATTAAATACTATCACTAACTGTTTTAATTCGTCAGATGCATTTGTTCTGTTTTAATAAGAATAAGGAATGCCTGTTCTGCTGAGTTTATACCGTACAGAAATGATTTTGAATAATACAGTCTGTCTACTGTCTGTGGAATTCAGCCCAACCTTTAGTTAAGTATCACTTGAAATATTTTACTCGTGTATATCGTTAGTCACATCGTAAAATTCAAATAAAATGTTTATAGGAAAGGTATGTAAACATTGCAATGTACCTTTTATTACCTTGTGTATTTCATATCATGTTGAAGATTTAGGGAATATATTAGATACAAAGTTCCATATAACACAGCGACTGAATACTAAAGGAATGATTGAAGGGTTAAAGAGCGACACTGGAATGTGACTAGCTCAACCCTGATGTACGTTACATACCCAGATCATTGCAACTTGCAACTCGGTAATTTGAACCTTGCTGCATTTCGCATACGGTTATGTGCTGTTCTCTGGCCATTTCGGGTAAAACTAAAGTGTACTTTTACTAAGCTTTTGAAGAATGAAACTCATCCCAAAAGAGAGCATTGCACTTTAAAGGGGCAGTAGCACGTTTTTTTTATAATTTTATATTTTAAATGTTTTACTGATAATTGAACGTTAATGGTAAATGTATTATTTTGATAGTGTCATAAATCTCATTACATAAGCCAATCAGCCATAGTCAGAGGACAAAGTATGAAGATTCCCATTAACTCCATTGGCGGCCATATTTTGTGAACACCTTTAGTTCATTTTCTGTAAGAAAAAGGAAACGCAAGGATATACTTTACATTATATATTTGAATTATTACTGCTCCATTTAGTTTAAATACATTGTCTTTCAATTGGAACAATTTATTTTCATTTTCCTGACATCACTTTATATTCCCCCCTCAAAACGTGCTACTGCCCCTTTAACTGAGTGTTTTGGTGCCAAGAAGCAACGCTTGAATTTAGCAGTAATTGAGACTCGCTCGAGTATACCTTGCAGGTGAATGCTTTTGAAGCGTGGTTCTTTATCCAGTAAGATTGACGAGAACAAATCATCCACACGAAACACTGTATTGTAACAAAAGTAGAAACAATGAATGGGTGCAAGAAACTTTACCAACAATCAGGGAAACACTTACATACCTTCAACAAAATTAATTAACTCAAAATAAAAGAGGGTTAGATACAACACGTCGACTGCAAATCTTGAACAGTTAAAAGCTGCTGTACCAGACAAATCATTGTCTACAGATGTTGAACTACTGCATCCAAGAAGTTTGTTCATTCGATGATAATTCAGATTGCAATTACAATGAAAGGAGGAATTATTTTATGGGTTCCTTATTGTGTCGTTTTGATAAAGGCGTTGGACTGTCAATAAATAATGCGCTCGATCAGGCTTCAAACTTTACTAACGGTCAAACTGTACATGTGAATTTCTCAGAAAAATGTTTATATATAAGACTTATGAACAATTAACCATCTAAATAATTGAAGGAAGGGTTATAATGTACATGCGCTGTGAAGCGTTCATAAGCGTTGTCAAAATGCTGAATTAGTATTGCAAGAGATGTGCATAATAGTTTATAAAGTATTGATTGATTTGTAGTATCGAACACACAGGATTATAAAACATATGTCACGTGCTTTGCTACTTAAAACTGAACAAAAAGTAGATCATCAACCTTGAATGTTTTTGTATCCCTTGCTAAAATCACTTAATCCTGTTGTGAGACCAGTGGAATTTGTGATTATACGAGTGATTCGTTTTATAATACCGATCTGGATTTCTAAACTTTTACTTTTACATCACAATTGATAATGTTGTTGTAAGTTCTACCACAGTTGTCGACAAATTTGAGCAATTACATAGAGGAAATAATTATTATAAAATAACTATTGTCCTGTTAACAATTGCTCAGATTTTATAGATCCTTGCATATATTCGCGATTGCCTTATACATTGTATGTTTTATAGTGCTCAGGAAATTAGTATAGTAAATACGAACAGAACAGGCTAATTATAACCGTTTTATTACATATTTCTCTTTGGTAATATTCTAGAGTTTGAGCGACAGCTTGTAATGCGTCAATATGTTATACGAAACAAGTATACTTAGCCTATCTTCATATGCCAAAGTCTATACGTATAGTATGTACATGAACATATGCGCATGTATTGAAGCTAAAACGAAAACTGCCCTGTGTATGCTTTGAGGTCCCCATTTTGGGTAAAAACAAGTTCTTTAGGTCCTTTGAAAATCATTTTGTAACCATTTTAAAACAGTTGAAATTCCAAAGCTTCTCGGAGAAATTATGAATAAATGAATGTTTATAAAAAACAATTCAACTAGACAATTTATTCTTAAATTAGAGACGATTCATTGAGATGGATTAAATTATATCTGTGGTGGGGTTATTGTGACTTAATATGCAGATTTATGCCAATTTCGTTAATGCAGTCAATAATCTAAACATTTTCATTATCACCTGAAACCACACAATAGCTATGAGCATATAAATCCAAATAATGATTATAACTTCGATCAAATTCACATCTATATTTAGCCTTCGAAAACAGCTGCACGTCAATCATATTGTCATCCTGACTTAATAAATACCTTGTAAAACAAGCCACAGAGTCCACTGACAACATATATTGGTCATTTTAAAGTCTTTTTTAAAAATGTGTCCACTCTTTGCGGATTGACATAATCTCCTTGTTGACAAAAGTAAATCGTCGGTCCTTTTCCGATTTAACAATTAAGCATATTTTCAGATTGTACCGTTATGGAACGAAAACTACACAACTGAGTTCAGCTATTTTTAAGTAACATCCATCCCCTCTCTATTATCAAGAAAAAGTAGCAATATGAATAAGAGCACACGTGATGCACAAAGTTCAAAGAGTCTAGATCTGCTTTTACAAAGGATTCCATTGATGAAATTGTTTCATTATCTTCATTATGTCCTTTTCTTTCTCTCTCTTACATTTTTTACAAATTTTCAATATTTTTGGTTCATCATGTTCACACATGTATTTAGTTAATATGTCTTCCACATTAAGACCCTTCAGCTCCTTCAACACGTCATCACATCCTTCCTCATAGCGCAGTAGACGCAGGGATGAAAGCTGGTACTTCATTTCTGGGTCAATATGCTCAAACTCCTCACACGAATGCAGTTCAGTAAACTTCAGAGAAGATGCTAAATCAGCACATTTCTTCATCGATTTACGAAGTCTGTATTGTCCGGCCATGTACATTAAATGAACAAGAGTGGATGTTGTTGGTTGTTGTTTGAGCAACATCGTTTCAATGAGCGCATCGCATCTCTCCTTGATAAACGAAACTTGATACTCATCGGCAAGAGGCATGATGATGTCCATGTTTCGGGGAGTGACAGTAGTTTCCGAGGAAGGGTAAATGCAAGACAGAAACTGAACCATATCGTGGTACTTCTTGCCAGGCAGGGGTATCTCCGTTGCCGTCCCTTCCTTGAAGGCGCCATTTAACATTCGGTCAAATACTGGCGAGGCGAGAGACAGTACAGCCTTGTTAACATGGAGTTGTTTCGCCTCAACTACCAGGATGGCGTCTGATAGGTGGGTTGCTTCAGAAAACTGCTTTCCCGACATTCTGGCAAATAAATTGATTAGAGAACGTCTAATCCGGCACTCAGTAAGGGTGTAGACAAATATGGCGCGTCAACTGTTGTTAGCAACGAACAACACATGTTTCCACGAACCCGAAACAATATTTCCACGAACCCGAAACAATACAAGGAAAGACAACCATTCGACCTAAACAAGATGAAAAGATACGGCAATGACAGAGCGCTCACCTTACAAAAGTGTTATACAATCGCATAATCGGTCTTGTGCACGCTATTCAAAGCACTTTTTCAAATAAGCGGTAAATGAACATACAGTCCGTTTTCTAATAGCAAACTTAACTAAGTTGGATCTTAACTGCCATTCTTTAAAATTGCAGTAAGGCTACTTAAAGGGCTTACGACCACCTTAATGCTTCGTGAAGGAGGCCATGCTGTCAAATCAGCCAAGTTTATAGAGTAATGGTTGTGTCATTAGCATTGGTTTTAGCGATTGTTAATTTTTTTCAGTTGCTACATTTTAATTACAGAGTTTGTCAGAAAACAAATTCGTACATATGGATGCTTGAGTGTCATTGAAAAGGGAAAAAGGCACCTCATTGTATTCCACATGCTCAACGCAGGAAAATCTTTTTACAAAGTTGCAAATTGAGAGAGTATTGAAGCCAATTAAAATCAGTAAGAGTTTATGTAAGTAAAACTTGTTGGCAGTCTGATTAAAATCGACTGTGATTCGAGGGAAAAAAGGTTTAAAAATGTAATCTCTAGCGGGGTTCGAACCTCACCCAGCCCGGCTTTCCTATCATTCACAGAGAGGATATCCCGAATGATTCGAGCCCCGATAGAGACAATATTTTTTTAATTTTATTCCTCGGAGCACGGTGGATTTTAATCAGACTGAACTTGTTGGTTGCAACGAACTGAATATTTTTACACGACGGACAAACCATACATAGAAACATCTCAATTCCATGTTTATTGTATTTTCGGGACAAATCCTTTTTAAATAAATTATGTGCATGCCAAGATTATTCGTTTGGATAACATTCAAGGCATTGACAAGCAATCATTTTAGAAAAATAAATCATGAATAACATTTGAATCTTTAGATGTTTTGCCTATACCCTGTCTTGACCCTGAATTCATGTTGACGCTTAAACCAACAACTGTACCTCTATGAAACTGAAAGAACTATTAACATGGGCCCAATTATGACTTCACTCTGGTGTGGTACAAGCCACTTAACGGGCCCTGAACTAATAGAACGTCACACAACTCGACCTTCGGTCGTATTCTTTGACTATACTAGTTCAGGGGAAAATTATACTTTATTGCAAAACACATGATGGTTAGGGCTCAATATTTCTTAGATATCAAGCTAGTGTAATTCCCACAATGCAATTATGACGTCATAGTATTCAGATGTTGTGACGTCACAATGTAAGTTTCACAATGGCTAAGAGTCTCGGAAACTTTATATAGTTATGCAAGATTGTTTCAAATAATATTGTAACTTAGTGAATTAGTAAAAAATGAATGTACTACAGTCCTCACTAACTGTAGATAATGATTGATTGAAATGATGACATGACGTGTAAAAATGACAATTATATTGTTTTCAACTTTATGAGACAGCGAAAATGAAACGGATAGACATATATGGATATGTACATGTATAGATATTCACAATAATTTGGATACCAGATAAAAACATATTGAAACTTGTTCAACTATCCCCTTAAACGAAGAATTAAAGGAATCAACACGATTTTGGGGAGACATTCCCAAATCCCATTTCTTTTATAGCTACACCGATTTTTACAACACTTTTAAACGAAACGTAGATGTCATTTTTTTTAAATAAGGGAAGGGGTGTTGTGTGCGCTGTATAACAATGTGTTGACAGTCAAAGTACAAAAGGTCGGGTCATTCCAACCTTTATCAAACCGTCACCTAATTAAAGGATCTTTGTGATTAATTAGTATTCACTCATTAACTCCGAAATGTCAGAATGAGGCGGTGTGATAGCGTGGCGTGGCTTGATACACATAGATAGCGTTTGGCGTTACAATCCATTAGTTATCACAATTATTATGATATATATCATTTCCACGCTGTCCAGTTTTGCTTGAGTGTCGGTGTCCCGTGTTAACACAGCAAGCAAGCCACTGTTCAACTGTACGGCTCTGTTTATAGACTTTGTCACAGTCAATAAGAAGTCGTATACAGCTAAGTTACATTGAGACTGTAGTTGAGACGAATATGTTTACATTGACCCAATGATAAAAATTAGTCAGGATCTGAAGTTCACACAAATGGACAATTCTCTGAGATTTATTATATTTAACATCAGTTTTGAGACTTTATTTTTAGAAATGAAAGAAAGTTTAGATATAACAAATAAGTGCACAGTAGAAGAATTTGTTGTTTAAGAATTCTTCAGTTGCCTTTAAACTATAGCCACACCTTGCAAACATTGTATTTTATATTATAATCTACCAGCAAAACGTAACTGAATGTTTGAACTGTATTGAGCATACCTGTGGTTGAGAAGTATGGCTATTAATGAATGATAATGAATTTTGAGAATCTTTTCCAATGAGATTTTCCAACATCTGTCAAAACTATGTGATCCTATGATTATAAGGAACCTCTTCTTATCAATATCATTGCAATCCTTACAAAGATGTCTCCTACGGCAGTGTTTCATCGAGGAACAAATTAATTCGTATCGTAAAACAATTCTTGGATTTTGGTTTACAAGATAACATAATAATAAACTAACTATTATCGTATTTGTACTATCAGTACAGAATGACAAATATACTGAACATAGAAACTATATGATATGACATCGTAAATCTTATAACGATTACATTTGATAAAATGTCAGGTAGAATACCTATAAAGCTTAGGTATTGTTAAAAATGGACAGGCTGCATGTCCAATGATAAGTATGATATTTAACTGTTAATTATCATAAGAAATACAAATGAGTGATCAGGATGTTAGCTTTGAAATCGTTCAAAAGTGCCAGGTCAGTAAAATGTTGAACAATGTGTGAACGAAGCCTGCGGTGCGGAAATTTGGCTACCTAAAACTATCAACTATCTGCTTAAAATTAAATCATGGTTAAAACATTTTGAGAGGCGTCTTTATGAATCAAGTTGACAAAGAGTTATGGATGATTATTGACAATGCCAATCTTCGAAAACAATCACGTTATGTTTGTTAAAAGATATAAGTCATTTTTCAATCATGATGATTTATCAAAACCATTTGAAAACCATACATTGAAGTAATATTCCTAATGTGAGACTACTATTGTTTCTAATTTTAAATATCGCGTCTAATATCAATGTAATTTCCGCAACAAACTTGAGCAATATTTGTCGGCAGTTCATAATTAAAACCTTGCCCATCTGCCCATTTGCCTATCTGCCCCATCTGCCCCATCTGTCAATCTAACACTCTACTGTGCTATAGAATATCGAGTTGTAGAATCTTGTGGTTTTTTTTCTAATGAACGTATTTAAAGGGGTAACGATAAGGTCTTCTCGAGAAGATGATTTCCTAGAGAAGTGACCTAACAAAATGACTTCTTACTTAGAAAACCTACAGTAAGACATTGTAATGTAATGATTTACTGCTTCCCTATTGTTCTTTGTGCATGTATCTAAAAAATAATGATATCTTTCGTAATATACTGCAGAAGAAAACTGCACAAAAATACTATACAAGTAATTTGTTTATTGCTATGTTTTGGATAGGCACTGAATTTCGAAATACTTTCGAACAAAACTCGGGAAAGGGTCAATCATTATGTAATCAAAATTCATTTTAATTCTCATCATGAAATGCATATGCGGTTTGGAAAATACAAAACAGTATTCTTTCGTGCCCTCAAGTCCATTAGCGTTGGTCTTTAAGTATTATTTATCATAATTAATCTTCCTACAGACAACCTGTTTAGCTCTGACATTTCAGTTTAATAACCATCGATAAACAGCACACTACAGCGAACACAGATTATCTCAAGCATATCCATTGTTTACAATCAGTATGATGTCGTTTCCCCTTCGAAATGAAATTATCACAAGCACATTTATTTCCATAATTGCGAAATAATAATGCGTCTCGAAATTAAACTTCCATTATTTGCGATTTTCTGTAAATAGACCGCGTAGTACACTTCTCAAATGCGCAGTAATTCATCCAAGCTTGTTAAGGTGTTGATTGCCGAAGCCACTATATTAGTCAACCAATAGGACTCGATAAAACATTCTCACGTTACTAAATATATAGTACATGCAAAATTATCAGAACTAATTATCATCGCGACTAACCACTTTGCTACAATTATCCCCACGCAAAACCCTATTCTAAAACCATGTGGTCGTTCAAGGGGATAGGTCATCTGTTACAAATCATGTCAATTTCACAAAATAGATGTAAATTTCAGTAAGTAGCTTGGCCAAAGCGTTACTTTTCACATTGATCGGGTGTATATAAACCTCCACCACTTGTAGATTGCAGTATCGCCTCTCCTATTCCACCATGAAGACCACCCTTGTTTTCGCTTGCTTGGTTGCTGTTGGTAAGTGCCTCTTAATTATGTTTCGCTTTATATCTTATTGTAACACCGTGTTGATGGTCTTGTTGGTTATTTGTTCCTGTTTGTAAGTGCTTCTTTATATACTGTCGTCAGATTTCTATGTTTGACTTTCTGTCTTAATTGTTACAACGTTATGATGATCTTGGTGGTTATTTGTTCCTGTTGGTGAGTTATTTATATACCCTATAAGGAAACTATGTATGTCTTTATGACTTATTGTAACACCGTTATGATGGTCATGTTGGTTATTTGTTGCTGTTGGTGAGTTATTTATATACCTTATAAGGAAACTATGTATGTCTTTATGTCCTCTTGTAACACAGTTTTGATGGTCTTGTTGGTTATGTGTTGATGTTGGTAAGTGCTTCGTTATATATTGTCGTCAGATTTCTATGTTTGACTTTTTGTCTTAATTGTAACACCGTTATGATGATCTTTGTGGTTATTTATATAGCGTCAGTGTCACCAACCAGTACATGCTCATGGTACCGACTATGTCCTGATGAGGAACAGTCAGGTTTTGTTGTAGATTTCGCTTAAGATTTCGTTTAAGATTTCGTTTAAGATTCCGTTGTAGATTTCGTTGTAGATTTCGTTGTAAATTTCGTTGTAGAAAGCTTTTGGAAGTTGAATCCACTAGTTTTCACAACTATCATGATATAGCGTTTCCACGCTGTCCAGTTAAGTTTGATCGTTGATACCATGTGTATAAAAACAGCAAGCAAGCTACTGTTCAACTGTACAGGGGAGGAACAGTTAGATTTCAGTGTAGCCTTTCGTGAAATGGAAGGTTTGGAGCTATGCTGAAATAATCAAGGGAAGGTTACACTGTAATGTCACAGATTATTACTAAGAGGGGAATGGGCCGGGGACATGTTGAATATTTGAGATTATCTGAAAAAGTACAAATAATATATTTTCAACTTTTTACCGTTTATGGATTCGAACTCGCACTCCCAGTCAGACATTTCTCGTAAGAACTCACCGTACCAAATATGTCTAAATAATCTTTACTTAGAACATTATATTGCATTGTTGTCTTCAAATCATGACAACACCTTGGTATATGCTTTGGTAAGCTGTGACCAAAGGGACAGAATGATATATGACTTCTTGTTGATATTATAGATAACTCATACATGGCATTTGTAGAATTATATGAGTTGAAGTTGTTTTATTTTTTGACTAGATTCATAGTTTTTCAGGCCGGGCATTTTATTTTTAAACCCCAAAACCAATGACGTCTTTTCATGTACAATTGGTGAATGTGTGATCCCATATACATCAATGAAATACCTTAAAGGGGCAGTAGCACGTTTTTTGATAATTTTATATTTTAAAATTTTCACTGATTATTGTATGTTAATGCTAAATGTATTATTTTGATAGTGTCATAAATGTCATTACACAAGCCAATCAGCCATAATCAGAGGACAAATTATGAAGATCCACATAAAATACATTGGCGGCCATTTTTTGTGAACACCTTTTATTCATTTTCTGTAAGAAAAAGGAATTGCATGGCTAAACTTTACAATATATATTTGAATTATTGCTGCTTCATTTAGTTTTAAAACATTGTCTTTCAATTGGAACTATTTATTTTCATTTTCCTGACATCACCTTATATTCCCACTAAAACGTGCTACTGCCCCTTTAATGCTGAATGAAACATGAAATTGATGCATCATCATGTAATATTTGCCGTCCGAGATTTTGTACTATTGCAGATTATATGATCCCAAATTAATATTCACACATTACAAGATTCCGTCAAAAACACGGTATCATTTCGAATAAACATACATGCTGTTTTAAGTGAATGACTTAGTTTAAATAGAATAGGATCCACATGTAACTTTTCACAGTTATCATAATGCTGACCAAATCATGACATTCGTTCATATTTACACCATTTACAGCCAAAGAGAATGTGTACTATTGCAGTAAGTGTAATCACAAGTATAACCATTTAACACAAAGTGATGAACATATCATGAGCTAATCTCAGGCTCTTATTTGATCAAATCCTTTACAATTTGTATTGTTGCAAAATGTGCCATTACAAATAGTACAATAACACATTGTAAAGATCATTTAGAAGCTGAATGAAACATGATTTTATTTCATAGTTATATATCGTTTGCAAATTTGAATAATTTGATTAGAAGCTAATTCATTGAATCGTTCGTCATGTTCATTGATGATAGTAACAACAGAAACATAAAAATGCTTCAAAACTGAAAACAAAAATTACCAATATCATAATTGTTCTTGTTGACAGCCCTGTCCCGTCACGTCAGACGTTCTGTTCCCAATTACGACAACTACATCTGTCCCAACGAAGGGGAACACATAGGCTACGTGTCGCACTGTTTCTTCGACGCGTGCACCATCCTTCCCGAGGACGAGCCGCCATGTACCAACAACCCAGAGGCTTACTGCAGGTGCGTGCATTTGAATTCATCGTGATTTTTATTTGTCTGTTAATCTCGATTTAAAAATATTTTCATTCATGTTTATTTGCCACTCTCTCTCATTTGGAAAAATTATTTCATTCACGTGTTTTTGTTATTAAATCTCAATTTTGAAAAAGATTTCATTCACGTTTATTTGTCATTAAATCTCAATTTGAGAAATGATTTCATTCAAGTTTATTTGTTAATTTTATTTTGAGAAATAATTTCCTTAAAATTCGAGTCGTCATGCAAGATGACATGCAAATCATATTCGGAACTGAGGGATGAAATATACATCCTTAGAGAGAGAAGTTTTCATCCGGTTGGATTCTTCGACCAATCACCTTCCTGATTATTTGTCTCAATTAAAAAAATAATGCCCTTAAAGGGGCAGTAGCACGTTTTCAGGGGGAATATAAGGTGATGTCAGGAAAAGGAAAATTAATGGTTCCAATTGAAAGACATTGTATTCAAACTAAATGGGGTAGTAATAATTCAAATATATAACGTAAAGTTTAGCCATGCGAGTTCTTTTTTCTTACACAAAATGAATTAAAGGTGTTCACACAAAATGGCAGCCAATGGATTTTATGTGAATCTTCATACTTTGTCCTCTGACTATGGATGATTGGTTTGTGTAATGAGATTTTTGACACTGTCAAAATAATACATCTAGCATTCACTAACAATTATCAGTGAAAAATGTACAATATAAAAGTATCAAAAAACGTGCTACTGCCCCTTTAAAATCCGGGTCATCATATTAGTTGACATGCAGGTCCTCGGCCATATTCGGAACTGAGGCGACCGAAATTTCCAGTAGGTTTACTGGTTGGCTGTATTTGACCAATCACTTTCATGGTTTTTTGTTTGTTAATCTCTCATTTATTCATGTCATTTCAGATCGGATGTATGTTCTAACCCAACCTGTGATTTGATGTTCTTCGTCGGAAACGAACACTTCAACTGTACGCTTGCAATTGACGAGGCAGCTGAAGCATGAGAAGTCGATGACGTCATGGATTTTGCGATGACGTCATGAATTGTGCGATGACGTCATGAATTTTGCGATGACGCATGGAATTCGTGATGACGTCATGGAATTTACGATGACGTCTTAAGTTCTCCAATGATGTTGAGAGATCTTCAACGACATCATAAGAATATTTTTGAAAATTGTATATAGGATCAAAGTATTTTCATTCTAAAATGTAAGAATTTCCATGCTTGACTGACGCTAGCACTTGTCGGACATTAATGATGAATGATATGGATACACTATATTATTTTGTTGTCATAGATGGTTTAAAAATCAACTAAACCTGAGAAGCGAAATGTTTTCAGTCCGACAATCTCTATCAAGATCTGTGCAATATGTTTTTGATATATTATAACTGAATAAAATGTAAATATCTTAATCTTCAGTTCCGTTCTTTTGTGAAGAGTCTGACTCGACATAAAATATCTGGTGGTATTGCAAGCGTTTATTTTGTCCGTAAATACCCTGTGCCCAATTAGAGGAGGCTACAGGCTCGGTTTAGTTTGCTTTAAGGCAGAATACCAAGTTTTATAAGGAAATAAGAGGAAGGTGGCCGTCATAGCCAAACAATGCCATGAAAAGCTGAGAGGCTTTTAATTTGTCTTAGTTTGAAAAAGAGCATATGAGTTTGCATAACCAGACTATAACACATAAATCATACACTTATCATGTGGAGCGATTTCGGTAGGTCAGAGCATCAAATTCAAGCATATACGCTTTGTCGTCATGTCTCAACTAGGTACTCATGTCCTGACTCAATGCTTTGGGGTAATTTGATAAGGGTTAACTTGATTAATCCTCATAAATGACAAACTGGCCTTGTACTGACCTAGTATTTTGACCGAGACAACATTCCTCGTAGGTTGGCTACTTAAAAATGACGCAACCAGACACTTCCCCTCCAAGTTATGACGACAAACACATATGTATGGGGGAATCAAAGGGCCACAGATGAAAATTAAAGGGCAAAAGTTTTCAAGAATTCTTTTGAGAATTTTGATTTTATCGACATTTTCGCGACACATAACCAGAACTAAACCTTGCTACCCTTGATAAAACATTTCACATAAACTGAAAATAATAATTGATAAACCTAAAATATATATATAATTTACTTCATGTCAACAACAACTGTGGGTAAAAATCATTATATAATGTTTCATTATTTGTTAAATAAGGTGCTCTTTCGCACCGTACGCGTGATATAAATCTTCTATCTGAATACACTGGCGATAAAGTTTAAAACCATTACAGTAACGGCAAGAGTTTGTTGTCATGAAACAATGACATGACGTAACGAATTCTGTTATGACGTTAAATCGTCAACGAAGCGATGTACTGTTCCGAGACATTCAATGATGATTACCAATTTTTGGCGATGTTATTATACTTAAATAGAGGATATTAATATAAGTGTCCATGACATACTATGTTTACGGCACGAGTGGCTAAATATTATTTCCCGAGCGAGAGCGAGTGATATACTGATATTTAGGCACGAGTGTCGTAACATAGTATGTCATGGGCACGAATATAATATTCTGTTTATTACCGCAGTCCTAATTTTAAAGAAAATACACTAAACCTACTCTTCAGCATAGGCGGACTAGCCGCCACCGACCCGTATATATTGTGACGTCATAGGTAAACCGTGACGTCAAAGCATTGTTTATAACGTGACGTCACAAAAGGGATATTTTACCCTAGGACAACATATGAAAAATATGAACCTCGATATGACTGCCCTCGTAGGTAATAAATCTTAATATGATGAGCAGAATATCTGGCAATTCTTGACAAATGCTCTGTGTATCTCATTTCGTGAGGTGGAAGAGTTATATACTTCATTCATGGTTGCGCCCATGCGATAAACATGGAATTTGTCAAGAAAAGACAGATATCTTCTGTCTAAATATTTTGAGATTAAAGTTCAAGAGTTTGACGTCATGAAAGAATTGGCTTATGTCAATAATTTTATGAGAAGGTCACACTGTTACTGAGGCAACGGGCAAAAATACTTGTATTCCATCAAACACCATAATACAGAGTGAGAGACTCTGTTCTGATGATGTCGTAAACCCACGATCTGGCTACAGTGGCGACAACCATCATCGTTATTGAACAGAGTAGCTATTAAGCCCAAGTCAGAGTCCAAAGTTTTTAAGTCTTGAAAAAACGGTCTGAGGTTACGAATTCTCAAATAACATCACACGGTTACCGAAGAGATAGGGTCTTTAAAGCGGCCGATTAAGACGACATTGGTATTTTTTATAAACTAAAATCCAAAAGAAACGTCCCCTCACGAAAGATAATTAAAAAATGACACCATTCTTATATATGCCAAGGCACTATCTGAAGAAACACGTCGCTAAAACGATCAATATGCAGTGGTTAAGGTACAAAAATATCGTTTTGTTATATAATTTGTTCTATCGAGAATCGAGATTCAAATATAGAGGGGACGTTTCTTTTGGATTTTAGTTTATAATTCAAAGGATTTCCTCGTCAATTCTTGGCAAAATGTTGCCTCGTTAGGTAGAACAGTAACATAGTTTTACTCGTGACTGCGCCTTTTGTGAAGATTTACCATCTTTATCTCACTCGATGAGATAGAATCTCTGACGTAGGAAATTGAAGTCGAAATTAAAACTTCTGTAAATGAAAAGAAGTGGCTACAGGGTACAAGAGTTGATCTTTTATATCGTGAAGTTTTAAGAAATTGCCAAAATATCTAAGAAGAAATTTGAGATAACAATAATGAATTTTCAAGAGTCTTGAAAGAATATCGTATATTGAACATTTTTAAATATTTTGAAGAGAAACAAAAAACGCAACATAAAATATTGCGAAAACGGGCCACCATGCTATTAGCCAAGTGCCTTATCTCAAAGTTCAGTTACCTAAAGTATCCAGTCTTTCAAAGCCTAAACGTGTTGCTGCTTAGACGATCTCTGCTGTCAGAAATCCTTTCCTCTGAAACACTACGGTGATATTCTCGAACAACGAAGATGTATAAGCCAATACTCCTTATTTGTTCCCTTCTGGTCAGTGGTGTGATGTCCAGCGAGTGTCCAAACAGTTTCTTCAGACATCACGATTCCTGCTACTCACTGGTGAGGGTCAAGGCAAGTTGGGCAGAGGCCGCCATGTACTGTTCAACCGTGGGTGCCCATCTCGCCCGAGTTGAAACATACGCCGAACACGCCTACCTGAGGGGGTATCTGAAGCAAGAAGACTCCTCTCTGTATGGAGTCGGGGTGTGGATAGGTGGACAGGACTTCATGCAACACGGTACATGGAGATGGGGAGACTCACAGACCCCCATTTCGAGACTATATTGGGGAGACAAGCAGCCTGACAACCTAAGTGAACACCGGTACCACGCCTCCCAGCAATGCTTGATGATTCAACGCATCGACCATGGATGGAATGACCAGTTCTGTTCTTTGGAGGCTTCCTTTCTTTGTGAGGTAGAAGCTCCCCAGCATTTTCTTATTGGGTAAAACACTGATGGATTATTGTCTTATTTGGATAGACAAATGATGGATTAATATCTTATTGGATACACAATATTTGAAAATGTTCGATATACGATATTCTTTCAAGACTCTTGAACATTCATTATCGTTATTTCAAATTTCTACACAAATAATTCATTATTATCTTTTTTTTAATTGAGAAATGATGATTATTATCTTATTGGGTGGACAACTTATGGAATATGATCTTGTTGGATAGTCCAAAAATGGATTATCATCTTTTTAGAGAACTAACCTTCTTAGTAAATATACAGCGCTGTGAAAGATATCAATTATATCGTGGAATAATTGTGATATCTTTTTGATGGGAATTAACTGAAGTGACTGTGAAAAGATGTTTGTGACAAAGGCAGATCTTGATTGCAGAACTGAGCTGTTAAGAACATCAATCTAAGCGCGTTACTATGTTAGCAACGTTATACGAGTTGTCAACGGAAGTGAATGTGAAGTGACTTCATTTGAGAATTTACTTTCAACAAAAAAGTGCAGCGTTTTTAGCAATATCACACTCACCGTGTTACGATGTTTGAATTATTAGGCTGTGAGATTACTTTGTTAAAAACTTCTCACTACAAGATATGTTTAGAGCTTCCATCTTTCAGTGATGATGTGTTTGATTAAGATAAAAAGGAAACAATAAATTCTTTTCACATAAGAATATTAAGTTTGTTGACAGTATGTCAAATTAGTCTGTTTACTTTCCATTCTTTTGTTTAAATTTGCGTCAACAGACGTCTAGACGAAAATATTAACTGCACGCACGGTAAAGCTGTTCATCTTGGTATAATTTCCGGGATTTAAAACATTTCATGAAATTCACGAAATTCGTGAATTCCAGAATTTAAATATGATTGAATGGGAAAATGTAACAAATAATCTCTCCTCTTACTTGTAAGAATGTAGTCAAACTGGTGATAACTGATAAAGTGATAAACACAACTTGAAGGCAACACCGTTTCCACCATGTCATACAAATAAAGTTGTACATGTCGTTTTTAAAACGTAATTGAAATCAAAATTTAACCAATCAAAAATAAAAAATTAAAGTAAAATTTTCAAGCCGAACCTCATGTTTTTGTTGACCAGAAGATCTAGATGGCCATACATTACACCCCCTTAAACCCCCGCTTGACCCCTAATGCCCCATGTCTAAGATACATGCAGAGTATATATTGGCAAACAAAGTGCGCAGCTGTACATTAAAGATAGTTGAGTAGAAGGTCCCGTGATATCTCCCATTTGATATGATTATTGCCTTTTTGTTTGGTATGGTAAGGTATGGTGTGGCGTGATATCGTATTACGTGGTATGGTGCAGTATGGTATGGTATGGTATGGTATGGTATGGTATGGTATGGTATGGTATGGCATGGTATGGCATGGCATGGTATGGTATGATATGGCATGGCTTGGCATGGCATGGTATGGTATGGTATGGTATGGTATGGTATGGTATGGTATGGTATGGTATGGTATGGTATGGTATGGTATGGTATGGTATGGTATGGTATGGTATGGTATGGTATGGTATGGTATGGTATGGTATGGTATGGTATGGTATGGTATGGTATGGTGTGATATTGTGCGGTATGGTATGGTATGGTATGGTATGGTATGGTATGGTATGGTATGGTATGGTATGGTATGGTATGGTATGGTATGGTATGGTATGGTATGGTATGGTATGGTATGGTATGGTATTGTATGGTATGTTGTGATATTGTGCATTATGGTATGATATGGATTTGTAATGTCTGAGCTTTATTTCTGAGCACAATAAAACTAAACGTTCGCTTAAATATCATTCGTTACAGAAGCAGCAATATTGAGCATGAAACATTGTATTGCAAATAGTTCCTTACAAGTAGATAAGCAAGGACCCACCCTCTACATATGGTATTTACTTAACGGAAAATAAATAGAGGATATCTGTCTTTTCTTGACTAATACCATGTTTATCTCATCGAGTGAGGTAAAAACAGCCACGAGTGAAACTATTTAACTTGTCTACCTCACGAGATGAGATAAACATGGTATTTGTCAAGAATTGACAGATATTCTATCTATTATATAATTAAATCCTTCTAATTTCGTCAAAAAAGGCCAATTTCATGTTGAGCGGCCGCTTGTAAGAGCCCGTCACTGCGGTAACAGTGTGACGTCATATGAGAATTCATGACGTCAGACCATTGTTACATGACGTCAAACTCTTTAACTTGACGTCACTCGAGTGGTGATAAAGTTTATCACCACTCAGTAGAGTGACGATAAAGGTTATCGCCACTGTAGCCAGATAGAGGCTTTATTCCACTGATAGAACAGAGTATCTCACCCTCAATCATATAATAAAACAGAGTATCTCACCCTCAAGTCTATAATAAAATTGGCTCTTACGATTACACCTATTGTCATATTGTCACCGGTGATAATAAATTACCTGTATGTATTTGAACAGTCAGCTTTTCCTGAGATAAATACAATTAACGATGATGCCTCTTAATGAAGTAAACTCACGGGCAAAAGAAAGGTTTCACCTCAGTTGGTTTCGATTTTACAACGATTTGAAATATATATGACGCATTTGATTATGGAATCATCAACATTAATCATATCTACAATATTTCATATGAATTGATCGTTGATTGATTCATTTTTATTTAAGATATTTTAGTTTAAATAAGACCGGGGTAAAAAATGAAATTTACACCAACATGACCCCTACCATGTTAAAAAGGGTGTAAATGAGTGGAAAACAAGGTTTGTTTTGTGATTTTTTAGTAAAATATAGCTTATATATCGATGGCCATTTATTGTTTATTAAAATTAATTTTCAAAAAAAAAATAATTTCAAATTTCAATTTTCAAAAAAAATAATCAAACACGTCTAGATGCATTCTTTGATTGATAACTAAAGGCTTGCACTGTTCTGTTTTAGCGTACGACGTCTAAAAATGAAAATATTTGTAATTGAAAATTATGTATATGATGAAATCAACTAAGGTGAAACCTTTCTTTTGCCCGTGAGTTTAATTTCACAACCTCATTGTTTTTCGTCTTTGTTTTAACTATATACTACACATGTACACAATAACTTATTTCTTTAACATTATATTTTCACTCCTCATTTTTGTTTGCCTTTTAATACTATAATTTATCATCCAAAAGTGTGTTCTTGGGCTTTGCAGTGATCAAAGATGTACATTTTTCATGCTTATGTGATGAAAAATGATTTTGGATGATAAATAGAATCTCACCCTCGCGTCTTCTGATATCAATTTGTTACTTTTATCAACTTGTGTTGTGTATCAGAAGACACTTGGGTGAGATTCTCTATTTATCATACAAGGTTCTTATGTTTGTACTGAGGCATGTTAACTACAAGAAAAATACGCCATTCTAAGGCATTAGGGCATTCCTCTTCCACAATATGACATTTATCATCTAACAATCCAAACAGTGCAAAAACATAAAGATAAACATCTGTCTGATCCTGTTTTTACATGAACATGTATATGTCATTGCTAATTATTGTTTTCCACGCATTTGCTATAATCATATTCACCACTGCTGTGATAATTAGTGAGTAAAACGTTAGATAATTATGCAAAGATACAGACAACGCCAGTCACTAATCAGTGTGCTAATAACGGATCTCTAAATAGCCATGATGTTAGGTTTTAGTTATTTTTTCTGAATTTTACGAACCTTGCTGTTTATATACTGCTTAAAATGGGTAAAATATTTGAATTCTCATAACGTTATAAGAATACATGTCGCATCATTTTATTTATGTATTTATTATATTTTGTATTTATGAACTACATACCGATTAGCTATAACTCAGTCTCTCATTGTTTAGCATATAATAAATCTTCTGCGAATATTGAACAAGTATGTGATTGATACAATAAATGGTAGATTTATTATCTCTTACCTTACAGTCAACACATATAAATGCGTTTACAAAACAATATCAATTATGATTTTAATAATAAGGGCTCATTGAATACCTTTTCTAAAAAAGACGAATCTCAACGTATCAAGATATGTAATTCGGATTTTGTCGCAAAACCAATTGCAGTTGAAAAAGATTTCACAAACATGTTTTGTGATATGTATGTCCCCCTACTGAAGAATCAAAGTACGAGCATGCTGCTATTATGGGACTTTATTACCCCAACAATTTCATACATACCTCTTCCCCAAAAACAAACATATTTATGAGCCTAGGTAATTGTAATATGAAGAGGGAGAAATAATATCCTCACGCTTACTAGAATAGTTGTCAACATAAGAGAAAAGGTCAAAATTGTTTCACAAAGTGATACCATTACAGGATTTATTGGGGCAGCAATACGGAATGTCATTAAAGGGGCAGTAGCACGTTTTCAGGGGGAATATAAGGTGATGTCAGGAAAATGAAAATTAATGGTTTCAGTTGAAAGACAATGTATTTAAACTAAATGAAGCAGTAATAATTCAAATATATAACGTAAGGTTCTGCCATGCGATTCGATTATCTTACAAAATATGAATTAAAGGTGTTCACACAAAATGGCCGCCCATGTATTTTAGATGAATTTTCATACTTTGTTCTCTGACTATGGATAATTGGTTTGTGTTATGATATTTTTGACACTTTCAAAATAATACATTTAGCATTAACGTACAATTATCAGTGAAAACTTTGAAATATAAAATTATCAAAAAACGTGCTACTGCCCCTTTAATGAGCTCACGAAAGCTAAACAAGTCACCATTTGCGAGAAAATGTGTTCAAAACAATAGTAGCAGTTCTAAAGGAATGTTCGTGTCTATTTAAACTACAGGAATCGATTCTTCTATCACAGATGATTCAAAAGTGTTTACACAAGAACTTCTGCCAGTAGTGTAGTCTCTTTGATATTATATGTTTGTAGGACAAAGGATTGAGATATTATTTGTTTGACCCTTTGAGGTATATACTATTGATGACTCAAATGTCAACTAAAAGGAATTACTATATATTTATTCTTTAACATCCATACAATGAGAGGTTTTATCTAGTGTAATTAGCAATTTATTCAATCAATAGATTTAAAGCAATATTGAAAACAGCAAAATATGAAACATTTATAGTAATATAATTTTATAATATCATATAGTATGGTAAATCTTGCTGTGTCCATTTTGGTTTATCATTTTGTTCTAAAACACATTTTTCACATATTTATAAAAACAATGGACTTATTAAAACTTATAGCATAACACATATACGTTATAATCATGTAGTCATATATAAAATTGCTACATAAGGTAAAACCGTAAATACCCTACAATGAATGCACGATATTCAATCAATGACATATCAAATTGGAAATACTGTTAGATATCTGCCTTGTATTTCTTAACCCATCGCATTTTTATTCAAGAATTTTGAGAATTATGATTTCTTTGTTGGTTTTACTGTTAAATCCTTGCTTACATTATTAATTTACTTTTTTATAGCCTTTTAAGCAATATTTAACATATTTAAATCTCCAAGCTTTAGGAAATGTGTCATTACCATTTTAATATCTTTGGTAGCATAATTTTATGCCTTTTTGATATTTTCAATTTCACTTTGTCAAATACCTTAAAACATATTTACAGCTGGACTCATTTGATCAGTATACAGAATTTTCAAAAATCATTTGCTCATTACATATTCAAAGATGATACGTATAGTACTAATAGGTAAAATGGTAGTGATTAATACAACACTTGGGCTAACATCTTAAAGCCCCGAGGTTATGAACAAAACTTCGTACTCAACTCAGTTTCGTGCTTAGTTTAGACTCAGCTGCGATCAACTCAGATTTTAGGATATGCTTTTCTTTTTCTAAATTTACGTTTAAATATATGATACATCTAGCTCTTTTACATCGTTTTGAACGAATGTTTTTTGGTCATCTCATTTAACTGCCCTTTGCAAATGTTATAAAAAATGTAAAATATCCATTTACAAATCTATCAAAAATGTCTACTACAAAGAAATTTATCAAGAAATATTTTTCTTTTTTTAAATTATCTTTAGGAATTAATGAACATCATCGAACAAACTTTTGTTTAGCGGCTATACAAGCTTTCATTAAATCATCCCACAAAACAAGAAAAACTGCATACATTAACCGTTACAGCGTCCACGCATTGTTAATCAGAAAACACCATCGCTATGCATATAATAGGCCTCAACTCCAAGTGATGCTGATATAATTACCAGCAGGGGAAATGTCAACCCATCCTCCTCATACAAGGGGGACGCTCCCTTCACGCTCTCCCCCTCAATGGGGAGGGGCCACCCCACGAGTTAGTGACACCCTCTACCATGTATAAATGCCCGTAAAGCGACCAGAGAGCCACAAGTGATTCGTCCGCACTACATCACCGCCTACCAGATACCAACATGAAGACTCTCATCTGCTTCTGTCTTGCAGTTGGTAAGTAGGATGTTTTTGATTTTATTCTTGAATGTTCATCTCTATGAATAGCAGTTCCTTTGGATTATTTGTGTTTTTTTATGATTATATTTGTTTCTAACGTATTTTCAACTGTAACTACATGTTGTAATATGTCGTCATATTTCTTTAAGTTGTTAACACATTTTTTGCATATTTTTGTTGTTGTATGTACATCTGTTTTACAGTTGCAAATATTTGTTCCCCTTTGTTATGAGCTGAATATCTATGCCTTTATTACGTATATTCTTATTTGATAAATCCATAGGTTTTCTCTGTCATAGAGTGGTAGGAATTATTTTATCGATTTGCGTTCAGTATCTGCGTTTCTGTACTTTGATTTATTCATAGCAGAGGATAGCAGAGGATATTACCTCTGCACGTACGAATGTAACCACTATTGTATTTATATATTTATCAAAAATATTCCTTTAGACTTTGCATTATTTGAGTTTTTTTATTCATATTTTCATTTATTTAGAAAGTTTTTTTTTTTTCGCTTTTTGTGTGTGTTAATAAACGTTAATTTCTAAGTTGAGTTAATATAAGCAAATTTTTCGTATGACAAAAACCGTCCGTACATTTTTCGACACAAAAAAGCAAACTGGTAACATTATTAGGTAACGAAGACTGAGGATGGTTGTAATATTACGATTTTTCTAAAGCAGTTATGACTCAAATCTACGTATATACGTATATACTTATCAAAGCCTTTATATGTATAATGATACAGAAGCTAATGAGTGTTCCCTGCAGTCTAATTAGCTTGATTAGTTATACAGATATGACAGGAATAGTGGGCGATCTAGACCCCATGCCAAGCTACAATAATTCATCAGTCATAATTACTACTGGAAATAGTGACGATTCGTCTCTGTCTTTCTTAATTGATGAAAACAATTTGAAAAATAAATCATTGTTATTGTCCAAACATATTTTGTTCCATTCCATGAGTATGTGTAGGATATTTAATTATAGCTCATGTCCTTTGTGTTTTCTTGATAATGATAATGATATTGTTGACGAAAGTAATGGGTAGGCAAGGCTTCTCATCCTCGTCGCACTCAGTCCAGAAAACTGTTAAATGTGTACTTGAAAATAGGATTTGCGTGGTCACGATTGGCACTAAAAGCAGCCGTGAAACTACTATCCTTCAGATTTATCGCTTTGAGCATACCCTCGAAAGTGGAAAGGAGTCATAAAAGTATCCTTTGACCTATCCCCCCATTTGGCTTGACCTAAGTTTACATGCTAAAAAGGCCTCTCCTAAACAACTGTTCAAAACGAGCACTTGATTTCTGTATCAACAAACGCTATGTTTTCATACTCGGAGAACCTACAATTAGACTCTTGGAAATGAAACTTTCAACTCCAACATTTTTGTAATTAGTGCATGTGTTAACCTATAGTTGTCGAAATTATAAAATTGAAAGCTTCCTTTTACCACACCTATATCCTTGACAAAGCATGATCAAAGCGCCGTGAGTATTATAAATACCCTGGAAGGAAAGTATGTTCGGCCCCGCCGATAGGCGAGAGCTCCTCGCGACCGTACTTCACCCTTGTTCAGGTACCCATTTGTACAGCTGGTTGAACTGTGTGTATTGTGAATGAAGTGCCTTGCCCAAGGCCACAACACAGCAAATGACCCAGGTCACAAGTTGTTGGTATCTCCACCGGGATTTGAACCCGGGCCGTTGGCGTGAGAGCCAAGCTTTTTAACAACTACACCACCCTGCTCCAGAGGAAAAAGCAAGTCTTACTGATATCGTATGGTGAATTTCTTTAAAGATGCTATATCATACTTGCACTATTTTAAAAGTATTTTTAATGTATACGTTGTATTTTTAGCAAAATTTAGCGACCAACCTTGAGAAAATCGGTCCAAAATTCATCAAAAAGGAGATAATTTACCAAAAAATACCGAAACGGCAGTCGACATAAGGGCGAATCAAGTGTGGCCATTTCACAACTTCCGGTTTCTAAATGTACGCTTGAAAACCGTTTTTGTCTCGCTCAACTAGATTTTATTTTATTTTTCTCCGAATTAGGTATTCGTTGCTGTCAAAGTTGATACCCTTCGAACGCAAATACGGTAGTTGAGACACGGTGTAAATCCTACAAGCATAATGATTACGTCACCGAAAGCGGGTTCGTTAAATGACATGCCCTTTCCACGAGGGGCACTGTGCTTGAAGCGTCGAAATAAGTATGTTATTGTTCATTAAACAATCTAAATATGATATCAAAATTTCGACGAAAGATTTTTCTACAAAGTGATGTATTTCATTTCTCAATAGCTAAGTTTCATCCTGAACCGCTTGCAAGTATGATACAGCATCTTTAACGAAAATCGTTTGCATTGTTGCAGGCATTGTATCCTGCTACTACGACGAGCTGAACCACGCGTCCGAGGAGTGTGAGAAGGGGTACTACATCCCCCATTGTTTCGCCACGCCCTGTATGCTGGAGGACACGTGTAAAAACTTCCCAAAGGCTATCTGCTCGTGAGTAAAGATACCTCCATCAATGTCATGTATACAGTCCCGTGCAGAATAAAGTACACTGTTAGAACTTTACCAACACAGATCCTGTATGAGTGATGCAGCTTATGGCGGAAACATTGCCAAAGCGGAGCTAAGCTCTAACTCACTCCCTCACTCGCGTGTGAGTTTTGGACACGATACAAATCATTGAAACATTTCACCATACATTTGTCTTTTTAAGTTCTAAGCACTACGTCAATCATAGTGGGTTTAAGTACGTAATGTCATTAATCTGCTCAGTAAATGATTAACCTGACAAAATAACGTACCTGATCTTTATATAATTTGCTGAGGTCGTATAATTTTGCACTTTTTTGCACACAAGTTGTTTACACTTTTTCATTTTTTGCATAGTTTAAATGGTTTCATTTTCACAAAGATTGTAGCTGCTTACAGTAAAAAAATAACACACATACTTTGAGTTTTATTGTTACATTGTACCAGAGCCTTCGAAGAGGAAATTTATTATCTCATTTCAACGAATATTCGCCCGGAACACATTCAGTACATTATTCTTAAGTTATGCTCCTAACATTTTTCATTCATGCATGTCATTTTACCCGATCCATTGCGAGTTCTACCCTCACATTCATTTCTTCACGATAACTCACAGAAAAGGTCGACTGAATTCTGCACAGCAGTGTACAATAGTATATAAAACAGCGACATACATGTACGACCAAAGTGCAATTTTTAAATGTACATCGTAAATCTCTCATGTCAATAAATTTAATAGGGTTTTAGATTTTTAGATTTTAGTTCCAAAATCATAAAGCATTTAAATTTGAAGCTCTGATGTTTATTTAATATCTATATTCAAATTAATTCAAAATGTTATATTCCAGGAACAACTACTGCTCTGACAACCCCTGCTCTACAGTATGGCGGGACAAGGGAAAGATTGTGGACTGCGGAAACTACGACTGAGGGGGATGGACATTGATGAAATAACTTTGTACATATCTTGAATATTTTCCATATTTATTACGTAATTCTTGTAATAAAACACTTAAAGTGAATATTGTTTACTTTTTTAATTGTTTGAAGGCTCTATTGTTTACAAATATTGTCATTCTCTCCCTACAGAGGCAGATCAAGTCATGAAATGTTGAAACAGCCTCTGTTATATTACGCGGAGTTTGTGGAATAGAATGGGAGATGCCTGATTGGAGGCAATCAAAGTTAGTTGTGCAATCAGAGGTGCTGTTCTTGTTGTCATTTGATAAAGGGGAAACTTCCGGAACCCACGGATTTCTGCGTAATAGAACTGAGGCTGTATCAAAATTTCATCATTTGTTCTACCTCTGTGTAATGAGATTGACTATTGTGGCTTATTTGTAAGAGGTATGACGTCATTTTCGATAGTCTTCGAACTTTTGAGTCAATACTTTTACCTCATTGTTGGTATACATTGCTATGAAATCTTCCTTCGACGCACATCCCTCAGAATAACTAACGATTTTTAATTTTGGAATGTATGCCAACTTTACACACTGTATTAAAGATGGCTTATATAACAAAGTGATTGCGAAACGGGCGACTTGGTTAGCTGCTGGTATTGTCATTGCTGACGGTGTTGCCTGACTCTGAGGATGTGGTTCGAATCCTGCAAGGAACTCAGCCAAAAATGACAAACATTTGAACTGTTGCAGATACAATGTAGTGTTATCGTTAGAAATGTTAATTAAAACCATCGCTATGTTATAAAAGAAATCTAATAGAGTTGATCAATGTTGAGCCATGTTCTGAAAAATACCGTTTTCTTAGATGTAGCCCAATGCATGAAACAGTTGGTGTTTTGAGTCGCAAATTCTAAATTTTTATCAATGATGTCACTTTGTCCTATATTGTTGAAAACTATTGTTTGTTTAAAATCAACGTATTCCGAAGTATAAAAGCAGCATAGCTACCCCTTTTCATTTAACGACTTAGCACAGACACACCCTTTTTATTAGTTGGTCAATAACATCGTCGCTGTTAAATGGTGGATAGCGGCGAGTTATTGGGCTTGTGTAGTATCAAGTGGAGAGGAAACTCCTTGGTGGAACAGGTTCAAATCCCGGTATCTTCTACATCTTAAAACTTTTTATGTCGGAACACGGTCGATTTTTATCAGACTGTCAATCAACAGTCCAAATATCTTAGTGGTACATTGTATCTCGAATACTTGACGAATAAAATGTAACTTGCTAACAAGAAAATATTATGAACAGACATCAAGCTTTATAATTGATAAAAGAAAGCAATTGTTGATAAAGCGGTAGCTCTTACACTGAATCGTTTCATCTGTGAATGATTAAGAAGTTGTAATACCGACATGTTGTTTTGATACGTTTGCTTAAACCATGATGGATTATGCATGCGTTACGGACACTCTTGAACAACAAATACTTACCACATCGTCAAAGTCGACTTGCAAATTCAAATAGCTGTTCCTAGTTTTGTATATCTGGCTTTAGAATTCCAAAGTGCTATACGAACAACATGTGCAAATGTTACCTCGCATTCTTCAATTGAAATACAAAAGTTTTCCAAATTATACAATGAACTTGAGGCGATTGCTTTTTCCTATCCTCATGCATCAAAATCGTTTACTTTTTTATGACACTTTTGCTCGTTAAATACCAAATCATTCACTCGTTTCATGAAAATTTATAAAACGTGACGTCGTTTAGTATTCTTTATATTGCACACTGGTGTCTTGTTAGCCCTGTCTATTATCATCAATATTTCAATCATTATTTACATAACGTAATCTGTATAGATTACATACATACATGAACTTATCAAAATTGAGAATACTATGAGTTAACTTAAAGAATATTATTAATGTGCAATATGTTGTTTTTGTAAACTATGTTACCAAACATTTTGTATAAATTGAGAACCAGTATCAGAATAACTCTTGAGGGAAAGAAAAGTCTTTCATACAAAAACTAATTATGAAAGCAACAGACATAGCTACATATACAAATTAAAACATGAAAATGAAAAAAAAATTATTCATTGACAGAAATTTTGAATTTGGATTTTGAGTTCAACTAAACCCAGCAAAAGGGTACACTAACAATTGTATAATTTTCACGTTTGAAACAGGAAACAGTTATATTTTCCTTTTAAGCTTCCTAAACTCTCGCCATCTGTCCTAATTCCCCGCCAACGACTTGTTTACTTTTATTTTCACACCATGGTGCGCACGCACTATCGTCACGCGCAATCTGTTCGGAATTTCGAGCCGAACCATTTTGACAAACCGGTTTCATAAAAATATTTCTGTCTTTACTTAACCAAATAAAGTTAAGGTGAAATCAAAACACATATTGATACTTATATGTGAAAACAATCCAATATCGTGATTTTCAAAGATTTTGAAAATTTAGATTAGAAAATGATTTCAATTATAAACGAAACGAAAACCGGTTTCCAAAATCGAAGGGTAAACCGTTTAGTGAATTTCGTGTCTAAGTTGAAAGTCAATACGAGTTTTGGGTCATCGGTTTAAAGACTATGTTTTAAGGAGTGTAGTTTAAGGAAGACTTTAAATACAACAGGGCAGATCGTCTCTTGCTTACTGTCTGCTCTCTCCTGGGTTGCTGATTTCATCATGGACTCTATTCTACCTCTACTTGCACTTTTATCGGCAATGGCAGGTAACCATTCTTAATTCATATGTTGTCAAGTGTCGTTCATATCATTAAATTCTAATTGCTTATCTCATTACATGGAATATTGATCATAAATTTTATTTCAAAATAGTATAGTATAGATGTTTTCATTCAAGATATTTAATGATATCTTGACATTGATAATTTAGAATACTATTTAATGACAAAAATGAATAATATACGAAGAAACATGTGTCTCTTTATAAACTAAACAACATTTAAAGGGGCAGTAGCACGTTTTTTGATTATTTTCTATTTTAAGTTTTTCACTGATAATTGTACGTTAATGCTAAATGTACAATGTATTATAGTGATAGTGTCAACAATCTCATTACACAAACCAATTATCAATAGTCAAAGGACAAAGTATGAAAATTCACCTAAAATCCATGGGCGGCCATTTTATGTGAACACCTTTAATTCATTTTTTTGTAAGAAAAGGGAATCGGATGGCTAAACTTTACATTATGTATTTGAATTATTACTGCTTCATTTAGTTTGATTGCATTGTCTTTCAATTGGAACCATTAATTTACATTTTCCTGACATCACCTTATATTCCCCCTAAAAACGTGCTACTGCCCCTTTAAAGGGAGCTAGTCCTAGATGGAAGGTGTTAATTATTAAAGTTCCATATTCAACTAGAAAGGTGTCCTTGTGCACGTATTTAATTCACATGCATATTGGTATGTATAGAAAATCGTGTGATGTGATGTCCTTATATAATAAAAGTATTTGTTTCAAACATGTAAAGTACTAAATTCTGAGAATTAAAAAAATCGGCAATATAAACGTCATTGTCTTTATTTGTCAAAACGTTAGTAAATGATAAGTTTAAAGAGTTTGATTAAGGATTAAAGGTAAACTTGCAGATTCGATTAATAAATGAATGGACTGACTGGATAAATATTTTAAATGGAGTTTATGGACAGCTCAATTTTAAACAATTCCCTTGTTGCAGTACCCGCGCTGTGTAACATGGGAGGCTGCCCCCCTATCGTGTGTCTCAACAAGTGCTCGAATGGCTACAAGACAGACATGTACGGGTGTCGACTGTGCGAGTGCAAACCGGCAGGTGGGTATAGTTTTACTTGCAGATTATAAACTTGGGAATTCGTTGGGAATATAAAGAACTTATGAAAAATGGTCTCAGTGGCATTCTAGAAGTTGATTTTGTAAAGAAGACAAACGTTATTCTATGGATGAGCAACTTCTTCGTTTGTCAAATAAAGAAGTTGTTAATCCATAGAATTACTCTTGTCTTCCTTATAAATAATGATATATTTCATTGATCACCTTATTAAATATCTTGTTAAATATCCCTTGGCCCGTATTTCATTTACGTAAATTATACATTCCCATACACAGAGCTTAGTTGATAATTTTCTTATTTTGTTATTCCTATATTATATTTAGGTGTGAATGCGTGTGATGAAATAGATGAATTGAAGTGTTTTGCCGTCAATCTCCCGAAATGAAGCATGCTGTTATGCGTGCGTGTTTAGTGACTAGTGTTGTGATTGTGGTTTGACAATTAGGGTGGATTCTCAACTTTGTAGAAAATATTGTGTGAACCTTAAGCCAATAAGCAATGTTATTAAATTTGCATTCCAATGATCCTGCAATAACGCTTAACTGTTTTTTCCCCAGCTAAAATGCAAGCCCCACAGATGCCCAGGAGACCGATAATGGGTAAATATGATTGTTTTGTCAGACAATAGTTCATGTACGATATTCATGTACCTATATAAGTGAACTGAAATGTCCTAAGACAATTGTTATTTTTTTAGAAAAGTTCAGCATTTCTCCCTCAACTGAAAAAGGTATCCAATGGTAAATCTACGGAATATGTTCATTACCAGTATACATGTTCAACAATGACTTTTGGTCTGGTTTATCTTTATTTGATAATGCAATGAAGCATGATAAAGACATCAGTTTTATCAACGGACTATTGCTAAAAAGTGTTAACGTCAGCAGGAAAAAGCATGTGATAATTTTGAAGTACTACCACCATTTGTAAAGAGCCAGTGAAGGAAAATGTCGATTATGTACAGTATTTATTTTTGCTGTGAATGTGAACCTAAAAGTCGTAACTTTTTTTATCCAAGGTTGTACTTGAAATGCTATTCGAAATATTTGTATTAATACACCTGTCTAAATCCACTTTCGTAATATCGTCGAGAATATTATTATTGTATCTTGTAAAATTTTGTCTGGTCATATGCATCATACATTCTATAAACAAGTATTTCCCAAAAAAAGGTATCGATTGAATTATTTAAATATCGTCAAAGACTATTTTAGATGTACATGGATGTTTAAGAGCCACTTCGTGAGCTATGAATGGTCATTAATGCCATCTTCAGTCATCTGATCGGGAGATATCGACTGTTGCAGTAAAGTATTATTTTCAAGCTTATAAACGTCACATAGTGCCACGAGCAAGGTTTAAGTCATGAGTTGATCGAAAACCGGGCAATGACGCGTTCAGTCAAAGTAATTTTTGAAACTTATCTAAAACAGCTACAAGTTGATGTTTGATTGGTTATACAACATTCAAGTATTGTAAAATATACATTGTCATCTGTTCATGCTTATGTCATAAATTCTTGTTTTCTATCTCAACTGTACCCACCATTGATTGTATCCAACTGAAGTGAATTAAAAAAACTTACAAAATTACAAAAAACATTCAAGTATTCATTCAAATTGAACATGTGATTTTTTTTCGTGAATATATGCGGCTTAAACGTGTATTTGACATGTAATTGTCTATTGAGAAATGAATATGCGAGATATTTTGACTTTATATCATGAATTATTACACTTACGTTCTTATCAAAGCGACAAATATGTGACGAAAATCAACGAGTTTGCATTTTCTTTTCATACAATTATTTAGAAAATTATAATATTGGCAAAGATTTTGTATTGATCGCTTGCAGAAATAAACAAAAAATTTATTATTTCATAATATAATTATTTTACTTGTTATGTCCAGTGGTGCCGGTCATGTGTCCAGTCCCCAAATGTCCGGCAGACCGGAAGTGTCCAGACGGATTCCAGAAGGATAGTCGGGGATGTCAGACTTGCAACTGTAAACGCTGTGAGTATATCGGAGCCAGATGGACATGAACAAGCCCGTGGCAACATTTTACGACTGAAAATTTAATTTTCATGTTTGGACGTATGTAGCTGTCAAGTTGGCATATGATATATAGCGAGTTTCATCAAGTGTCTTCCGATATAAAATATATCAACCCTAGTTGATAAACGTTATCCAAGACTTGCAGGGAATATTTTACTTTTATTAACGGTTGTGAATATATTTTATATCATTTTTCATTACCTGTCCTTGAATATCATTGAATACAGCACTTTCCTTTGACTACGATAGCAGTGGTTTTACATTGTGATGTCAATGTGTTTATTTCGTCATAGCATTGTGTCGTCACGTAAACAACGTCATAGTAACGTCATGTCCATGTTAGGCAGGGCATTGATCTTCCACAAGCTCATTTTCCTTTACAGATGATTTCGAACTTTTCATTTTTTTTTGCAATTGCTTATCACACCAAGACGAAGACAGTATGCAAAGGACTTTTGAGAAGTGTAACCCTGTATTTTCTTTCGAGGCACGTATATGTTAATGATAGTCACTCAATAAGAATAGAGCCGAGTATTTTCTTTGTTACAGTGAACCTGCCATGTCCCCCCGGCGTCATGAAGGTTAACTGTCCAGTCTCCCCGTGTAACGTGGCCAAGTGTCCCATCTTCCCCACAGCAAGATGCGTGTAAGTAAACTTACTAAAATTCTTCCGAGGCATTTGTAAGTTGGTTTCGTAATACAAGCCAACTGTTATGGATAACAACTTCTTTATTGATTTATAACGACGTTTCTGGGCCAATTGTTCACCTCGGGGCAAGAATTGGCCCAGAAACGTCGTGAGAAATCAATAACCTAGTAAATGCAAATGAGCATTGATAACCGTTTCATAGGACTATATTTCTGCAGATGAGTTTGGTTCAGTGTAGCAATAACAGAAGTAAAGAGAATCGCGTAATTTCATAACAGTGAAGAACATTAAAACCAGTGATGGATATCACCTGTGATTGCAGTGTCCATGATGTACAATAATATACTACTTAAAAGAAGTTAAAAAGACACAGAGTATGTTGATAGGATCACATGTGTCAAATTTTGAAATCGATGTTATTACATCGGGAACCATTAACTGTTACTGAAAATAACAAGTTAACGGTCAATCAGTATATTAGAGCGAAAATACGGCCATTCAAATCGGGATTTTGATCGAAAACCGGACAATGTGGCTCGAGTGGCGCGCGCAAATTCGCCAAACGTAATTTTGAAACCTTGTCATAAGCTGACAGGAAGACATATTCGATTCGATAGTGTTTATTAGGTATTGTAACTAATAGGTAGATTAATTGGATGCATAATTTCGAATATTAAACGTATTTGAGATGTTTTCTTGATTTTCCATAAAATCAAGCATTTTAGAGATATTATGCATAAATGGATATATTTGCAAGTCCAGTGATGAGATATGAACTTCAATCAGCATATAAGATATTTTGAAGCTTATTAAAACCAAATAAAATTTTAAGAAAGATACTGTGTCACTTTAAGGGCAAAACCTACATTTCTGCCCGACATGTTTTTCAGGGTGGTTTCATATTTTTTTAATTGCGATCTTGTCCAATTACTTTGAGCAATTGTTTCATTGAAATCTTTTAAAGGGGCAGTAGCACGTTTTTTGATAATTTTACATTTAAAATATTTCACTGATAATTGTAAGTTAAAGCTAACCGTATTATTTTGACAGTGTCAAAAATCTCATTACACAAGCCAATCATCCATAGTCAGAGGACTAAGTATGCAGATTCACATAAAATCAATTGGCGGCCATTTTGTGTGAACACCTTTAATTCATTTTGTGTAAGAAAAAGGAATCGCATGGCTAAACTTTACATTATACATTTGAATTGTTACTGCTCAATTTTGTTTAAATACATTGTCTTTCAATTGAAACCATTAATTTTTATTTTCATGAGATCACCTTAAATCACCCCGAAAAAAACGTGCTACTGCTCTTTAAAGCTTGAATCAAATTGACGACTTCTCAGAATATCTGCAGGTTTCAAGAAATTCGAAACCCCTTTTATGAAGATCTGTTTTGCAATTACAACATGTTTTAAGCTTTGAAGCATGTCAGACGGGAACATAAGTTCGACCAATAAATTCTATTGTGTGGTATATATTGTATATCTCCAATTAGCTTATATTTATGTACATTTTTCTCGCCTTTCCGAGTATTTGGAATTTTAAACTTGTATTGAATGGAACACTTTTCGTTATGATTTTTGCAAATTTAATGAAAAGTTACGTATTTGATCAATGCAAGCATTTAAGGTTGAATTTGTTTTATTTCCAGTGAAAGTTTCTGCGGAGGGTGCTATGCTGCCTTTTACGTGAACAATATCAAAGTGACGTGTTAAAGACAGCAAAGTCATTACAGCATTAAGACATGTGAAAAATAATTAAGCCCCGAGGTAAATTCAAGAGCCATTGAATGAAGTGTCCCAATGAAAATTGTGGGTAAAATGACGCCGCATTGATCTGAAATTTAAAGACTTCTTCCAAAAACCAGCCCTGTCCTTGTGGTCTTTCAATTTTTGTATTCGAAATGTCCAAGTTGACAACATTCTCCTGCTTTATTTGAAGCATGTCTTTTTAACAGTATTATTCGTTAGATTTGCTTTATTTTGATACCCAAATTTGTATACCGCTTTTAGTTTTGAATAAAAAAATCAATGATAAATCGGCTTTTAATCAATTTAGTCAGTCTAAGGGCGACTTAATATCTATAAGAACTTAGAATACATTTTAACAGCATTGTGCTTAAGCTTTAGGGGGCAGTAGCACGTTTGGGGGGAATATAAGTAGATGTCAGGAAAATAAAAATAAATGATTCCAATTGAAAGACAATTTATCAAAACTGAATGCAGCAGTAACAAATCATTTATATAATATCAAGTTCAGACATGCAATTCCTTTTTCACAAAATGATTTAAGGTGTTCACACAAAAAAAGCTAATGGACTATATGTGGAACCTCAAAATTTGTTCCGTCTATGAATGATTGGTTTGTGTAATGAGATTTTTGACACTATCAAATATTACAATAAGTACAATAATCAGTGAAAGAATTGAAAATATTAAATATTTTTAAAAAAAAGGCTTCTGACCCTTAAAGAATAAAATTCTTCAAATAAAAATGTATTATCGATCAATGATTTTGAAGGAGTTAAAACTGAACGAGTAGTTATGGACTCCAAATCGCCTATTTCTCCAAAATACAGAATCTGTTATCCACAAAACCAGTCTAAGTAAACCTAGACTCAATGTTTACCGTTTCACTTCTATCGAGTCCAGAAAGGCCTAGTCGAGGGTCGCTTCAGCCCACGTATCGAATTAACAAATCAGAACTCAGCTTACCAAGCGGCAATAGTCTGCCTTTGCACGCATAGCGTTGGGTCATAGGTCGCAGAAAGGTCGGCTGACGCGACCCTCTACTAGACCTTTGTAGACTATTTTAGGAGTGAAACGAATAATATTGAGGCTAGGTTTACTTAGACTGCCACAAACATGTAGGGTAGCAACATCAAGACCAATAGGTGCTATTTTGACCTTGCTGAAACGTGATTTTTGGTTTATAGCCGCTTTCAAGAGTATTTTTACTTATATCGCAGCTGCTAGAATTATTACATAAGGGCCAAGTCCGCAACACTATTGTGACTATGTATTGCGGTGAAATCTGCTAGCATCGGCTGGAACTAGCGAGGCCGTGCTGGGAATTCCAACAAGTATACATGTATGTAATGTGAGAAAATGGGTTGAAAGTCCTTAAATCTGATAGAAGAAATTGAAACAATCTTAAATCATGTTTATATATTTTATTTTTTTAAAGAATTTTTTTCATCATTTCATGTTATAATAGAATAAAATCATACACGTAAATTCGTGTTTCAATATGTTTTTGTAAATGTTTTCAAAGCACTTCAATTATAAAATTTGATAAAACATTTTCTTCATTTTTGGAGTCCGTTCTTTCATTTCCATCGGGCTGAAATAGAAATGATGCAAAGGCGATACAAATTAATTAAATTAATTAAACCTCGTTTGACGAGTTAGGAAAACTGGAATGATTAAATTTCTGAAAGTTCCAAGATGTGAAATCCTGCAATATCATGACTATGTATTTATGTTAGACAGCGTTCTCTTCACCCTGCAAAAGAGAATTTTTACGTCATTGGGAGCGAGTAGAATTTATTGCGATGTCAGCAACATCTTTCACTCGTAGAAAGACAGTCTAAGCAATAGTAAGACAACAGGTTTTAGAACAACTCAAATCTAACTTTTATCCGTTGACCTGTCAAGCTTGGGTGACCCTTCAATACCAAATAAGCTCTGGTAGGCATAGAGCCGAGGGCCACTAAGGCAGACAACGAAGGTATTCCGAAGCTCTGCATTCGGGTAAATGTAAGTATATGAAATTAGCATTTTGTATTACACTTATAGATACAGGAAAACCTGATATGAACGAGGTTTCACTCAATGACACAAACAAAATAATGACATTAACTTTCGAGAGGTTTCGTGTCTATATACTTACGTGCCGGTTTACAGTCGCACGACGGACACCCGTTGATTTCCTTGTAGCCATAAGCGCAGTAGGGACAGGCGTATTTAGGGCAAGCGGGAGGGTTACATTCGCACGTTCTGCAACCGTCCAAGAACTTGAACCCGTTACCACACCGAAGCCAGGAGGGACAGGATAGCACTGGACATCGTGACACTGAAAACAGTTTCAGAATAATATGAAAATATTCCAAGAGAGCGTGGCAGTCTAAGAAAACCTAGCTTCAATAATACTCGCTAAACTCCGATATTGAGTCTAGCCGACCTATGACCCTCCAACGTTATATGCGGCTTGGCAAGGTCATTTCGATAAGTCGGCTAGACCTTGCAAGACTCAATATCGGAGTGAAACGGGTTTTATTGAGGCTAGGTTTACTTAGATTGGAGAGCCTGGCATTCTATAAATTGCTTTTGGTTTGACAATCAACGTTTTGGAGCCCATGGGAGGTGTATATTTAGAACATCGAACCACACTGAGCAGGTCGAACCTCGTACATCAAAATATGTCTGAACACTGGACATGCAATTAGTTGACCTACGTATAGTAGACTTAATTGGGAACAACTCTTTATTGTTACAATCCTAACCATCAGCGTAAAATATTTTTCACCCGGTGTTTATGTAGAATTGCAATTTAAACTCAAACAAGAAGACATGGTCAACGTCCTCCGCCAAATAAATTTTCATTAAAGCTCCCAATATTTTCCTTAATGGGCTGTAACTCTGTAATCAGTAATTGCATTTACATCATTTTTTAACTCCATCACGGTATTGATACCCTAAAGATACACTGCAAATTTTGTTATTCTATTTTAAATAGTTTCTGAGAAAGATTGTTAGAGGGAGTCCTCAAAGGGGACCGAGTCCAAAAACACGAATAAAGGGCAATAACTCTGTAAAAAACAAGGCAAAAGTGAGCGCGGCTCACATACCCCCGCCTGTAGTTTGACCGCCTTCACGTAACATTAATTTGAAAATTTATGAAAATTACTTGTTGAATGATTATGACTTTGAACACAATGATCTTGCAACCCTAAAAACTATTTCACTTCAAAACATCCCCGGCTATGTAGTTTTTGAATAAAATTCTGGGAACCCTGGAATTACCCCTAAAAGGCACAACAGCACTATACAGTCGAACCTTGTTTTGGTTACAGGTGAAAATTGTCCGGATAGCAAATCGTCCGGTTAACTGGGTCATTTTTCTTAAGAAATAAAGACACATTGTTTGAAAAATCTTTGTCAGGATATCCGAGGTTCGACTGTATACTTCCATACCAAATTTGAAGTGTGCAAGTCATTTGGTATTTATATATACTCCGAAAACAACACAAAGTCCAAAAATTGGACCGTTTTTGGTCAAAATAAAAAAAATTATTCAGAACATTGAGCTGAAACCCCTAAAAGGCACAACAGCACCCTATAGGCTACTTCCATACCAAATTTGTAGTTTCTAAGTGGTATTGTTTTTCAGTTATGCTCCGGAAACGAGACAAAGTCCAAAAATCAGACCGTTTTTGGTCAAAATTTCAAAAATTATTTGGACCATTGAGCTGAAACCCCTAAAAGGCACCACAGCACCATATAGGCTACTTCCATACCAAATTTGAAGTTTCTAAGTGGTATAGTTTTTCAGTTATGCTCCGGAAACGAGACAAAGTATAAAAATCAGACCGTTTTTGGTCAAAATTTCAAAAATTATTTGGACCATTGAGCTGAAACCCCTAAAAGGCACCACAGCACCATATAGGCTACTTCCATACCAAATTTGAAGTTTCTAAGTGGTATAGTTTTTGAGTAATGCTCCGGAAACGATTTCGGACGGACGCACGCACGCACGCACGGACGCACGGACGGACACGCGGAGCGCTATATACCCCCGACTACGTCGTAGCGGGGGTATAATAATTTTGCGATTCTGTTTTCGAACTCAATAAGGGATTGATACCCTGAAGACTCACAGCAAACTTGGTTACCCAATCTTAAATGTTTTCTGAGAAAAGCTGTCGGCCGGACGGAGGCATGGACGGAGCCCAAACCTATATCCCCCCTCCACTTCGTGGCGGGGGATAACAATGATGGATTCCATAGCAGGGTACAAAACATGGACTTCTTGGTATAAAGTCGACCACGCATCACCGGCATTCTTAGCTTCGAATTAAAAAAACATGGATACTTACGTTTTGGATTACAATCACATGATGGGCATCCATCAGCATCTTTGAGATATCCATTGTGACACTTCTGACACACGTAGTAGGTGCAGATAGGAGCCTCACACTCGCACGTGGGACATCCGTCCTTGACCTTTACCCCGTTAGGACATTGAAGGTCAGTGGGACACACCAGGGTACAGGCTAGGGGAGAGAAAGCGATGATACAATTAGTGGTTTAACTACATGTTTTAAGACTTAGACTTACTGACAGAGGCATAGAAACCACCACACCACGATAAGGTATTGATAGTCGAGTCGTAGTTAACATGAAAGTCCAGAGGACACTTCGCATAAAAGTGTAAAGTAGTCTATTAAACTCTTTCAATCTTATGCCAGCCCAAAGTTGTTCTTGGGCTAGATTTAGAAAAAACCCTTACTGAAAGCATCAGCAAACGTGATTTCAGACAGTTTCAAATGACTTCGCCAAACCTTGGGAAAAGGTAGAATTTAATCAACTGTACACATATTGAATAAACACGGCCACGTTGTTAATAACTGAATATGCCAAAATTGTAGATAACTGCATTCTTTGCAAGCCAGAGAAATTGCCGTATTTCAACAGAGGGTAGGGTAGGATGTTATGACTTGGAACTAGTTATGTTGGGTAGAACGGGTTGTCGGCCAAGAAAAGACAAAGAAATTGAGGATCAATTCACTTAAATGACGGTTGCAAGTATGAATTCCAAACATCCACTCACACACATAACTTTTGGCTGTGGAATAAGACAATCACTGGGAGTAGATGGAACCGTTCTATTCAACCAACGCGATCCGAATTAACGCTCCGACATATAAAAACATCCTAGAACATTTCTGTACTTACGATTGCACTCGCACGTTTGACATCCATGTTCATCCACGGCGAATCCGTTAGCGCACTGTTTGCGGCAATCCGGGATTGGACATTCTGAAATAATGATAGAATAACCTTGCAGATGTACATTTATTGTACACAGTTTTTTAAATTCCCACCAAGACGAAGAGACAGTGTGATCAAACGAAACATATGTGTATAAATAAGGATCGCAAGTTTAGATTTTTCAAATTAAGGAAAATGATGAAATATTTTAATTGCTTTTCCTAAATTGTTGCGAGTTTTGTTTATATTTTTCGTCGAAAAATGAAAAGCAGATACCAGATTTAAAAAAAAGTTAATTGTTTTCTCTTTCGTATATTTATATTCCAGTACATATTTAAAAATTAGGATATATTTCATGAATTCCGTACCAAATGTTTAGACATTGTGGGCATTAATGTTTGACTTTTTTCTTATTGTGTGAGTTAATACCAGTCAACAAATCATATATATATCACAAATAAATTGATGTATTACACACAATTAATGGGATATGTTTCAACCTTCACTGCGAGGCAAAGGAAAGTACACACTTCAGTTGAATTTATCAATATGTCAGATTATCTATTGCAATAAATTCGAGTATTAGATGTATTCAACAAGAATTCTAAAGAACAAGAGTTGGATAATCGTTAATAAACTGTTCCAAACTTATTTGATATAATCCAAACGTTCATCAAAGATAATCTATTCGAAGTAAAAATGCCTATTTCTTCACAAAAGGACAAAATATTAAAACATGGTTGAGGTCATGATGTTAATTCTATTTTAGCCGTATATCAAAACATACTTTAACAAATCATTAAAACGAATCCAACATTTTTATTCAAACCACAGCAAATATGCGTCACTGTTAACTAACAATAACTAATAAGTAACTAACAAACTGGCGTGTACTTTCTTTTGCCTGGCGGTGTATTTACCATATGGTTCGCATTCACATGTTTTACAGCCGTGAGAATCAAGCACGTATCCGGTAGAACAAACCGGGTTGCATTGGACATCTGCGCACACTATAAAAAAGATAACACATACATATAAGTTAGTTTGATTCACCAATACCGTGTAGCCTGTTTAAAGGGGCAGTAGCACGTTTTTTTATAACCTTATATTCACTGATTATTGTATGTTAATGCTAAATGTATTATGTTGATAGTGTCATAAATCTCATTACACAAGCCAATCAGACATGGTCAGAGGACAAAGTATGAAGATTCACATAAAATCCATTGACGGCCATTTTTGTGTGAACACCTTTAATTCGTTTTGTATAAGAAACAGGAATCGCATGGCTAATGTTTACATTATATATTTAAATTATTACTGCTCCATTTGATTTAAATACATTGTCTTTCAATTGGAACCATTTCTTTTCGTTTTCCTGACATCAACATTTATTCGCCATAAAAACGTGCTACTGCCCCTTTAACTTCTATAACATACTGGTCCCATGGTCGATGCCAATAGCAAAAGTCCCCAAACATCACTTGTCCCATTCAATTGAAGTGGAAACATTCACCATCCGGTCTCATAAATGACAAAGTATAGACAAATTCATAAAATCTCCTGTAACTTAATTACCATGCACCTTTCCAAATTGGGTAGAGGACGTGTAAAAATTGTTAACGGTTCGAGTGGTTTTCCTCGACTGGCCAGAATAATTATCTTCTCTAAGGAAAAATTAAGAACAAACATTGAAATTCGTAAAATTGTGAAATAACAATCAATTGTAGTGCACCTCTTTGGGTGGGTGGAAGACATGTTCAAAATTTGAAAAGATTTTTTCCCAAACGGACGAACGGAAGAATATCGTGGTATTACTATTTACACAACACACAAACTAGTCATTGATTGCCTTACAATAATGTAAAGAACTTGACATTCATATTCTTGAAATAGGGTTAAACAATTAGCAAGGCGTACGCCTCTATTTACTCGAGTCAATTCGAAACAGCTTGCAGAGGACATCACAGTACTAGTCTTGGTTCATGCCGTTTTGACATACATATTCTTGAAATTGGGTTAAACAATTCAAACGCAATTAAGCGATGAAACATGCATTAGGTACAATTCTTATACTCATAGATATGTACGGGAATGTAAAACATTGGAACCATGAACCCCTTTTGTTTTATTTGCCAAACTGCTTTCGACCTCGATCAAGAGTAACATAAGTTGAATGTTAAGTCCAAATTTCATTCACCTACATGTAGTATTGTTCTGGAATTTTTCTCCATTGGAGCATCAGACCTGTTAATCCGTTCAAGTCCAATTGCAGAATAAAGGGCCGTAACCCCGTCAAAAATGAGATATTTCGGAGATATTCCCAAGAGTTTTGGGTGGGACCATTACCAAACTTTCACTCTAGGTGTAAAAATTTGGGAAGACTTGTGAAAAAAATTCTCACTATAACTTATCCAAAAAGAGACGTTTCCATGGCAACGACAAAAATAATTAGGAAAGTTGAAAAATTAGTTTTAAGATAATTGACAAGATGGAAGGTCTGACTGACTGACTGACGGAGGGAATGGGCGCTATATTCCCTTACTTAGTAGCGGGGTATAATCACGCGTCAACAAACTATACTTGATAACCTATTCACGATATCAACCAAAACTATAACTATTGTTAATTTCCAAATACGTTTGATTGATGTGTATAGAACAAGGTTTGCGATCAAAAATGAGTACATTGACCTCTATATTGCCGTTGTTCTGAACAGATATTAATCCTTTTGATAGTCTTCAACAGTAGTAAATGATAAAATGGACCAATATGAAACATTGCCACATATAACCAAGTATGTCGCCCACTTGAAACCTTCATACTTACCATGTGGTGCGCAAACGCACGTCTGACAGCCGTTCTCGTCAAGCTCGTAACCTGACGAACAGTCTTCGCTGCATTGAGGGACCTCACACACTTAACACAGACATTACTTTAAATTACCATATAAATGTTTGCATCTAAAAAGTGATGTCTTTGGACAACGTTAACATAACATATCAAACTTGGCTCCAATGATGCACTAAAATTATCCCGATTCCTGAAAATAACAGCAAAGCCATCATGCATACCACTCAAAATAAGTTAAGGGTCGAACTTTTTTTCTGCCTGACAACTTTCTAGGCATATCAAGGACGTGAATTTAAATGTCTAAGAAATATGTTGAAATGGGTTCAGTACATCCAGACGACAAAACATTTGCACAAAGCATATGCCATATTCCAAAAGAACGAGTACAACATTCTCCTGAAAGTCCACAAATCATGCTGGAAAGATTTTAAGCACGAACATGACTACGATTATTACTTTGCTTTCAATTGCAATTTTGTCCTCGTGTTACGTTAGCAAATCGTTCTTGGTTGAATAAATCATTATGTGACCATAGGGTGGTTCAACAGATGTTTTCACTCGTTGGCTCCTACCAACTCTGAACAATATTAAACTACATGACGATGTCTAAAGAAATACGAATTTGACCGTTAACTTCTTTTGAGTAAGATATTTAGAAATCATTGAGACATTCTCAATCTGTTTTTTCGAAAGTATAACCACATTTGTTATTCGAAAAATAATCTATATCAAAATACAACCACCTTATCGGTTATTTGTTTAACAACGTTCATCGAGATCTTTCAAAATACGACGAGTTTACAGGGACAAATGGCCAGTTATTAATTCTATATTGGTCTGTATAATTGGAAATAGTAAATGTTATCTTCGCTTTAAGTACACATCAGCATTTTGCGGTTGTCAAGCTGAAATAAAATATTACCAGTCCTCTAAAATTTGAAAAAGCCAAAGTCATATTTAGGATGAGATAACAAGTCTTATGGAAATTCAATATTGGAGTGCATTACTTTCCCTTTGTTACGAAAATAGTTTAAAGCTTATCAGGCAGTCTGTACAAAATGCGAAAGAAATTTACAAAATCCTCCATATGGTTCTATTTTTGATCAGGGGCTAGTTTATCGCGAGGTTATCACATAAATGCTTGCTTACCATGAGGTTTGCATTCACAAGTTTGGCAGGCATGTCGGTCCAACGCATACCCGGATGTACAGAGCTCGGTGCATAGAACTTGAGGGCAAACTGGAAGCAAGTTGAGGTTAACAAACAGGAATGTATTTGCAGTAACATTCGTGTAATTGAGACTTAAATAAGTAACACTAATAGCCAATCTTATCACGCTACATACCTCGCTAGTTTAACAAAGGTATTCAATCTTGTCACATAGGACCCATCCACTGAGAGGGATAATAAATAAGAGCACCAAATGCGGCAATGATCAAGACACATTCGATGTTATCAACATGCAGATCTAGACAGTCTCTTTGACAGATCAGTCACATAGTTTGATTCTTAATTAAGGCATATGCCTCAGTAACAACAAGCCAGCTTTCCCTGCGAAAAAAGTTAATTGGCAGAATTGTTAAAATTAAATTTGGTGCAAAATGCTGCCCCTGGGTAAATGCAACGGACACCAGAAAGTTTTTCCAAGATAGACGGTTATTATGAACTCTTAAAATAAATAAATATAAATAACAAATAAATATCTTTTGGGAGAGGGTGGACCTAGGGTTGAATGTCCAACTACTCGCCACTAGGCTCCAACTACTCCACCACAAGGCTCCAACTACTCACCACAAGGCTCCAACTACTCACCACAAGGCTCCAACTACTCGCCACAAGGCTCCAACTACTCGCCACAAGGCTCCAACTACTCGCCACAAGGCTCCAACTACTCGCCACAAGGCTCCAACTACTCCGCCACAAGGCTCCAACTACTCGCCACAAGGCTCCAACTACTCGCCACAAGGCTCCAACTACTCGCCACAAGGCTCCAACTACTCGCCACAAGGCTCCAACTACTCGCCACAAGGCTCCAACTACTCGCCACAAGGCTCCAACTACTCGCCACAAGGCTCCAACTACTCGCCACAAGGTTCCAACTACTCGCCACAAGGTTCCAACTACTCGCCACAAGGCTCCAACTACTCGCCACAAGGCTCCAACTACTCGCCACAAGGCTCCAACTACTCGCCACAAGGCTCCAACTACTCCGCCACAAGGCTCCAACTACTCGCCACAAGGCTCCAACTACTCGCCACAAGGCTCCAACTACTCACCACAAGGCTCCAACTACTCGCCACAAGGCTCCAACTACTCGCCACAAGGTTCCAACTACTCGCCACAAGGCTCCAACTACTCGCCACAAGGCTCCAACTACTCGCCACAAGGCTCCAACCACTCGCCACAAGGCCCCAACTACTCGCCACAAGGCTCCAACCACTCGCCACAAGGCTCCAACTACTCACCATATGGTTCACACTGGCAGGTCTTACAGCCATGGTCATCATACACGTAACCGGAGAGACAGAATCGTCGACACCTTACTGGTTCACAGACTGGGCAAAATAAAAACAAATAGTTTCCCTACTGCTTGATATAATTAACGATTAGTTTTGGCAAGAAAAGAATGCAAATCGTGAATGCAAATAACAGTGTGCAATATACTAACGTTAAACAAAAATATTAAATCTAATCTGTATAAATGTCGCCATAGTTAAACCATGTTAATCAGAAACGAGTATTTTGTACATTTATGGTAGAATATACGATAAACACATTCAGGTATGGGGACTAACCGTGTGGTTTGCATTCACAGGTCTTGCAGCCAAATTCATCGTGCACATGCCCAGATGAACAATAGACAAGACACGTCACTTCCTCACAAACTGAAATACATCAAGTCGTGTAAGATATTCAGTTATAGTTTGAACCCGTATGACGTAGTGCGCTTTTAACATGTTCAGATTTACTTATATACTTGCCGTGTGGTTTGCATTCACAAGTTTGGCAGCCATGTTCGTCCAACACATACCCGGATGAACAAGGTCTCGTGCAGGCCACTTCATTACACACGTGCCCTGAAGGTAAAACAAAGAAAATAATATCCACAGGCGCCCGATTCTTATCTAAATATACTTGTAAAAAGCTTATTTAACAGAGCTCCAAATAAGCAGCGTATCTGAGTATTTTACACAATTAAAGCCTTAAAAACGATTAGTTAACCATTTGGATTACAGATACCAATCTTTTATTAAAGGGGCAGTAGCACGTTTTTAGGGGGAATATAAGGTGATGTCAGGAAAATGAAAATTAATGGTAATCGAAGGACAATGTTTGTAAACTAAATGGAGCGGTAATAATTCAAATATATAACGTAAAGTTTAGCCTTGCGATTCCCTTCTCTTACACAAAATTAATTAAAGGTGTTCACTAAAAAATGGTCTCCAATGGATTTTATGTGAATCTTCATACTTTGTCCTCTGATTATGGATGATTGGCTCGTGTAATGAGATTTTTGACACAGCCAATATAGTACATTAAACATTAACTTACAATTATGAGTGAAAAATTTAAAATTGTCAAAAAACGTGCTACTGCCCCTTTAAAATCCAAAAGCAAAAACCCACGTACTGTCACACCAATTTGGAAACACAAGCGTAATGGGAAAAAGATTATAGAAATATAAAAATTCGCCATCGATGATTTTTCCGTTATACAAGGATGTAATTGATTCAACTCTATAGCAGTGTATGTTGGTGAAAAGATAAGCACGTTTTTTTATTTTAGTTGTAATGTGGCGATAAATTTCAGTTAACCTCCCGTTACCAATAATTATAGAATAATAAGTTTCAGTAAATCATAGTAGACAGTTCAAAAATTCTTGTTATGCCGACATGGGAGAATTAAAAGTCAAATAGTCTTTCTACAACGACAATATGCAAGCTCAGATAAAAATGTTATCGATTTGATTGTCAAATAGATTAAAAGTACACTTAAAAATGTTTTAACATGTTATCAGTTAATCGTTACATAAAAAAGAAAATGTTTATATGCAGAGATTTATCCATTAACTGGTGAGGGTGCGTGCAATCCCATTCCTAATGTGAAGTACCAAACTGTCCTGAACCAGGAGCACAATACAATCTCATTCAAATCAGATCGAAACTACTCCTACGTCGCTAAGGAGTAGTTTCGATCTGATTTGAATGAGATTGGAGCACAATAATACTAAAGCACACCATCGTGTGGGCCAATACTCAATCCTTACTTTAAAGGGGCAGTAGCACGTTTTTCTATAATTTTATATTTTAAAATTTTCACTGATAATTGTAAGTTAATGCTGAATGTATTGTTTTGAAAGTGTCAAAATTGTATTACGCAAGCCAATCATCCATAGTCAGAGGACAAAGTATGAAGATTCTCATGAAATCCATTGGCGGCCATTTTTGTGTGAACCCCTTTAATTCATTTTGTTAAGAAAAAGGGATCGCATAGCTAAACTTTACGTTATATATTTGAGTTAGTACTGCTTCATTAAGTTTAGATGCATTGTCTTTTAATTGGAACCATTAATTTTCATTTTCCCGACATCACCTTATATTACCCCTAAAAACGTGCTACTGCCCCTTTAAGAGGCAGTAGCACATTTTAATTTCACCGATATTTGTACGTTAAAGCTAAATGTATTATTTTCTGCAATTACGATTATGTGTTGCGTTATGAAATGTTTTACCCTCTCAAGAAAATATATTTGTCCAGAAGACGTGCAGATGATAGATAAAAGAACATTTCCAGAAACCATACTAATGCCATACTAAAACTATGATAGACAAATCCAGACTTACCATAAGGTTCACATTCGCAAGTTCGACACCCGTGAACATCATGAACATATCCCGATGAACACTCCTGCTGGCATTGAACCTCCTCGCACGCTGAACAGAAATATTATATGAAATGACAATGTACAATATCATTAAAATCGTTGAAGAACAAATACAATTGGACCCCCGGTAAAAATGATTTCTGTAACATTGTACAATACCTGAATATGTTTTATAATTGGATATTAACATATTTATAGCGAAGCATGGGTGGTACCCATGCTTTACTGCGTACATCTGTAGATGGGTGGTACCCATGCTTTACTGCGTACATCTGTAGATGTACGAAGTAAAGCATGGATACCACCCATGCTTCGCTATTTCCAACATATGTACGCAGTAAAGCATGGGTACCACCCATGCTTCGCTATTTCCAACCGAAAAGTAGAACAACTCTCTACTACAAAGTTGCAGAGTCCCTAGCAGAATCGAAACCCGCAACTCTTGAAGTGATTGAGCTATTGGTTTACTCCGCTTGGGTAATATTTCAGTCATAAGCGGCGTGTCTTGTTCCGAAGTCTTAAGAAGAAATATGAAAAAGAATATGGTATGTACTTACTAGGTCTACACTGGCAAGTGGGACAGCCATCTACAATGACCCTCCCCTGCAGACACACCCCTGTTGTACAGTAGAGGGCGGGACACGCGCTGGGTCGACATCGACACGTGGGACATCCATCCTCGAACAGGATCCCATTGGCACACGTGAAGTACTCTTCACACTCGATGTCCGGACAGTCCGTACCCTCTGGAATATGACGATACATTTTATTTAAGAACTTTCAGTGCTTTTAACTTGTATTGAATTTGAAAAGTACATTAGTGTCTAATAGGCCCAAGTTGTCCGCTCGATAACATCATGTATGTACATGAATATTTGAAATGTAACAATCTCTAGATACTCAAATGAAATATTCTTCTTATGATCAATCAATCTTTACTGAAAAGGCCACAGACCTACATTCTCTCCCCACAGAGGCAGCTTAGTGACAGTCATACCAGAGTAAGGTATGAATGAGCTGCTTCAGTGGGGAGAGAATGAAGACCTATACTACACGACTAAAGTATAGTTTTTACTTGTATACATAAATACATAATACAGAGATAAAAAAATGTTTTATAACATTGCATATAGTGGATAAAAATTTATTTTTATTGCTCAAAGAGTTGAAACTCTTATGACACATGGATGGGCATAGTAGCATATTTTGATATATTTACATCAAATAACAGGCAAATGAGAACAACATGATAGTCATCTTCGATTTCATAAACTCGCGAAGTTTACATATTCTATCTTTATTAATATGTTAATATCAGCCGCTCTCGATCAATAGATAATGTGATAAACATCGGAATGATCGTTTAAATTTTTTACGGTTACACATTAATCCTCTCTAAGTAAATTATGTTTGATATGATATACGATATGAGAAGAGCGAGATCAGGTTGAGATGTGAGGAGAGGAGATATGGGGCTTAACGCAACTTTCACTTATGCCAAACCTGTTATTACTTCAGGTAGAAAGCTCGCAACACTTTTGTGGTAATGCGTTGCGGTGAAACCTGCGAGTATCGCCTTGAACTAGCGAACCACGGATGAAACTGCACCGACATATACATAACTTAAATCTGGATTTATGACCGTTTGGATGTCGATGGTATAGTATGTTCCTAAATTTCGCACTACGTAAAAACTTATGCTTATTATTGAGTGAGTGAGTGAGTGATTGTTTAGCGCCGCTTGGGCAATATTGCAGCCATTAGCGGCGAGCTTATTATAGAAGAAAGGTCCCGAGAACAAGAGTTTAACATATCCTTTAGCGTCTTTCGTTATGAATTAAAAATAATACCTGGAAGACCTTTCGAATGTTTACTGAAAACTTATAAAACAAATTTGAATATAGATATTTATGGTGTCTTAAAGGCCTATTATGGTCAGGTGCTCTATATTTTGAATGTAATTAATGTATGTATGTAATGCTTACCTCCCAACCTGTATCCGCTAACACAAACCCCCAAAACTAAAGCTGTCAGACAAGACACTCTCATGTTCGCTGGGTCGGAGCGGTGATGTCCTCTTGGTGAAAGATCAGAGCCAAATGAACTTCTGAAGTCAACTCTGCTCTAAGTACACGTGCGGTTTGTCATCGCATGCACGAGTTTCTCGTGATTTCACTTTCCACGGACTTCACGGTCACATCATCTTTCAATTTCGATTTTTTACATTTTGCAAATCCTATCACTTTTTGTGATTTCTTGATGATCTCTAAATTTGGTATTTATTTCCATGCATTAGTTCCACTTTCTGAGAATCTGTTTCTAGCAATTTATATAGCAAAATGTTGTTTTTTTCTGCATCTTCAACAACATGCAATTAGGATATGTTTTTCACTTTAACCTTTGAACTTTTATTAGTACATAATATACAATAATTTCGACCATAATGGTAACGATTTATACAATAGTATGTACATGTAATCTATGTCTGATTAAAAAAAAGAGTAGCCAATATCGAAGCGTGCGTAAAATGTCTAATATCGTTCTTCAATTTCTCTTATGCAGTCATCAATCTAATAAATATATATCGACAGTTTCATAATCTTTAATTGTGTCATGATATAATATAAAAACTGTTTGATCTATATTAATTTTGTAAGAATACTGAAAAAGTCTTATGTGAATTCTTTCAAAACATCAGTCTAAAGAAACTTAGCCCTAATAATACCCGTGTCACTCCGATATTGAGTCTAGCGAGATATAGTAGCGGGTTTCGTCAGCCGATCTATCGAACAGACCAACAAACGTGAAACGAAAATTATTGAGGCTAGTTTAAATTAAGATGTCGAAATACCAAAGGGATTCATATCTCGGATTTGACCTCATGCAATTTTTAAAAATAAAAATCTCGACTTGTCACCCACATGTCGCCTATCATATGTTCTGAGTAAATGACCACTACGTGACTTTAAACACGTATTGTTTTGCCTTGAAACGATTGAGAACGGCATAAGTAATAATAGAAATTCAAAACACCTCACATTTCCATCTCCAACTGGAACTAAACTGATTATTGAGGCAAGGTTTACTCAGTCTGATTAAAATCGACTGTGATTCGAGGAAAAAAGTGTAAAAATATTATCTCTAGCGGGGTTCCGAACCTCACCCAGACCGGCTTTCCTCTCCTTCACAGTCTGAAGGCACCCCCATTGCCCGCATGTTCTGACACAAGCTCACCTAGCCAATCGAAAGGAGCGCAGGGAAAGCTTCGGTATCCTTCAGGGGCAGGTAACTCCAGTGTACCATTCCTTATACATAATCGCCGCTAAACGCTATTTAAAAACGAGGATGTGATTGGATAGCTTACGACTGGGTCTGTCTGCGCTAAACTGGTTACAGCAACACGCGATAGAGGTGGGTGCATTCAGACCGAGACGGAGAGGGTATCCCGAATGGTTCGAGCCCCCAAAGAAACAATATTTTTGATATTTTATTCCTCGGAGCACGGTCGATTTTAATCAGACTGAGGTTTTCTTAGACTGAGATAACAACCCCCTTCTTGATTTCTCTCGTTGAAATGACATAAACGTGCACTGCAAAAGATAATAAGTGAAACTTCTTCACGCTACGTGATGATTTATCCGTTTTATGTCAGCAACGTTGTTCTATAATTTACATTGCCCTTTTGTGGTATAAAACAAGCGATGAAACAAAAAGAGAGTAGGACTGTATTGAGGCGAACCCGCAAGATGAAGCAAAATATACTTAAATTCCAATACTTTTTAAGATTCCACAGATTATTTCCTTCCAATCAAATTGACAATTTTTAGCTTAACATAAAGATAAACAAAACCCCAGAAATAATGAAATGATTAAAGTGTCTAAGTATTATACCATCTTTATAGGTATATTTGACTACTGTCGTTGACCTTAGTTCATCATCGATGTGTTTCGTTACTTCTCCATGAAAAAAGTTATTAGTCTTGATTTTAATGCAACACTACATCTTGGCGTTACAGGACTGCATGTTATAGTTGGTAGTGTGGACTGGTTATGCAGGAAAGCTGCAACAGCAACAGATGCGAGTTATTTACCTTCGTATATACGGGCAAGGAAGTCAATTAAAGGCAAAACAAAATACCAACAAGATGCCACAATTTGAAAGGAATGGAGAATAAGAGAAATTATACAGAAGCAACCACAACATCAAGCGGGAAACTCCTCTTTCCAGCGGAAGTGACGTCATCAAAGGATCTCGTGCAGCAGGAGACGATGCAGATGTCGATGATCAACACGAAGAGAACGGTATATATATATATATATCTCGACTAGCACAGCAATGTCGGTTAACCATTGGTCAAAACCGGTCACGTGCCGTAGATATATTTAGCTATGTTAAACTGGGCCACGCGCTCCCCGAGTTCCAAGCAACGACGGAGTGTCAAGAGTTATCTCCCTTGCCCTTTGTTCGGTACACAAGGCTACGCTACGCTCGATTGCTGTCATGTATGCTTCGTGAATTGCCATGCTAAACCACGCTTTACATAATAACTTTACTGGTATAAGTAAAATGTTCTTCAAATATAAGTTTGGTACCGCAAAAATACATTAGCAAGCCATACGGCATCTCAACGTTATTTTGATCCGCTCACTCGTAGCGAGGTTGTCTATCAGCGAGCTCAATATTCAAATTATTATTATTCAATTAACTCAAACAGAAAGCCGATTTATAAAAGTCACTGCTAGTTGTTTATTGAACTCTTAAACCAACCTGTACATTCTGCTATGATGCCTGTCTTATCTATAACTCCAACACTATCAAACTCGCTCTCCCCCACTCGACAGTCCGCCATGACAGTAACGGGATTTCTACGGCCGCTTCAAATCGAATGTAGTGGGAATGCACGAGGTCATGTGACCAAACAATCAAAATTTATGAATGCCCGCATTTGATTTTTTTAGTTAATCTTCGCTCCGGTACTTGACCATACTTTTGGTCATTAACACGATGTTTTAAAAATTATATTTGTAAATACCTAAATAAAAGAGTAACACTGATCTGATCAGACGCCATTTTGGCCAATCTAAACTTTCAAGACAGATTTAAAGCATTTAGAAAAGGTGCTCGTTTGTTTTGTGTAAGAAAAGGGAATTTCAAGGCTAAACTTATAGTTATATATTTGAATTATTACTGCTCAGTGTAGTTTAAATGCATTGTCTTTGAATTGGAATCATGAATTTTCATTTTCCTGATATCACCTTATATTCCCCCTAAAAAGTGCTACTGCCCCTTTAAGTCCGAGCGGTTATATATAACGACATACCGGATATGGTCACCTTTCTTGAGCAAGTGTCTCAAACACAAGATTACGAGTCTGTTGCTTATAAATGTGTACTGAGCTATTAAGAAAAAACGGATTTCCATCGTACTCATATCGTGTACTATCTTACATGCGGAAGCGCATCTTGAACAATTTGGAAAGTGCTTTTTTAGATATGTCGGACAAAGATACACATAGAAATTTTACAAAGATGCGGACAAAACCTTAAGTTGTGTTTCACCTTAAAGGGACAGTAGCACGTTTTAGGAGAAATAAACGATGATGTCAGAAAAAATTTAAATTCATGTATGCTTCCAAGTGAAAGACAAATGAATGTATTTAAACCAAATAAAGCACTAATACATAGAATATATAATGTGTACTTCCGCCATGCGATTCATTTTTCTTACACAAAATGAATTAAAGGTGTTCACACAAAACTGGCCGCAAATGGACATGTGAATCTTGATCATTTGTTCTCCGACTATTGATGATTGGTTTGTGAATTGAGATTGTTTACGCTTTCAAAATAATTCATTTAACATTAACGTATTAAGATATAAATTTCCCGAAAATTTGCTACAGCTCCTTTAAAGGTAAACAACTTTTTTTTACAACATTGATTGGAACATTCCTCGGGACTAAAGCATGAGAAACAACAATCCTTGATGGTGCTTGATGCGACTATATTCAAGCAGAAGAGAGTATATAATTATGATATGTCCATACCTGAATTAAATGAAATATAAAAATACTAACTACTATATAACCATACACTTACGATTATTGGCAATTCAAGAGTGAATTCGGAATTAATATTTTTTATCAAAAACTGCAAATCAATTTTATCATTTTCAGTGATTAACTAATAGATATACACATAGATAAAAATAATAACGATAAAAGTAGTTAACTAATGCCGTAATGGTGTCATGTGTTAAAAACTACGGGTAATTTCAGGCCTAAAAGACACTATAGAATAAGACAAATATAAACACAGATTTAAACTTGAAATTTAAAATACCTGGAATTGGTATGCTAATAATGAAACGTCTTTTCATGTTACATGTTTCCTGGCTTGACAGTCGCACAATCTGGGACGAATCAAAACTTGATCGAAATTGGGATTAACATGACATGTCAACAAGGTGTCAATATATCTCGCTAAATGTCATATTATAATTTTTTCATTAATGGTATATTCTGCCCCAATTTGACAAGATGAGATGTTTTATCAATCGGCCATAGATAATCTATTATTAATGCATTTAAGATAAATTTTACAGAATAAATCCGTTTTTACTTCTTTCCACCTCAGTCCAATGTCTAAGCAGCCATGATTCTTGTCAATAACCAAATTTTGTTCGGAAACAATATAGTGTCACAAAAATTACACATCACATAGTCCTTATTGTTACGTAGACATGCGCATGCACATTATGTTGATTATGATCTGGAAAAGTAATGAACATGTTAAAATACTTGTAACATAACAGTATGTCACAATGTAACAATGATATACAATTTGTTTATATTATTTTTATTTTCAACTATCACTGAATTAGCATCGTTACCCCTTTGAGAGTTAACTTTAAAATACACAAAGGAAACATATACATGATATATCATTTTACACCAAGAGTAAGCAGCAAAATAGAAAATATTTCTAATTTCAAGTAGATATTTTGATATACTGTATCCAATAAAACATGTGTAAGTCACAGAGAATATCTAAGTTGAAAAACATTAAAAATCAAAATGTGTGTTTCTTCTAATTTCATCAAAATTAAGGCACGGGTCAGGAAAACAAATAGGAGTTTTGGAAAGTATTCAATATGATATGAGACACCAATAAAGAAATCATATTCGTTATAACTGCTTAAAGTTTATACATTTCAAATTTCAAGTTCATGCGCTAACTATGTATGAAGGTATCATCAATTTGTGTTAAGGTTTCGGACACATTGCCAGGGTATTTGGTTATGACTTACATTCATACATAACGCAATAATTGACACTTTACAGAGCATCCTTCCGAACATATATTTGCAATAGCTAAATCATGTTTCATATATCCTCAATTGCGGTTTTTGTCAACTTGAAGCCCCAAAATGAGCCTTGTCAAACTGACTCAAAGACTTTAACTTCACTGAAGCTCATATATCATACGGACCTCTCAAGTCAATCTGTGAACTATGTGTCCTAACGTTATTGGCTGGTGGAGGATGACTACGGAAGGGGCCACAGATACGAGTCATCTCCCTTTGTACATCCGGGCACAGAAGCCAAATCAAAGGTAGGACCAAATGGCCAACGAGTTGCCATTGCAAGGTAACCGTTTTTGATTGACGTATTAGCTGGCATTCCTCCCTACCGGAACAGGAAGAGAAGTAGAACCCCACTATCTTGAATGCAATTAGATACGCTAGAAAGGCAGCAGATGCGACTATAACGTCGATCGGCATTCGCCTCACTCCGGCGGAAGTGACGACATCAAAGGATCTCCTGCAGCAACAGGAGACAATACAGAGTTCGATGACGAGAACGAATAGAATGCTGGCTTGATCATAGAGTGCAAATAAGCTCCTAAGCCTTACAGTTTCAACGAAACGTTCTGATGTAATCCCTTCCCACATTTTTGAGGGCAATACGAGAACGAAACTGTAAAAGGCGGATGCAAATATCATGCTGGCAGACATCAAGGTTAGAATGCGTTTGTTACTTACAAACATGTTCATAATTTCAAGACAACAGATTGTAGTTAGTAATGTAACCTTTACTGAATTGAGGATAGAGTACTGGTCAAAATCCAAATAACGGAAATAAATGGTATCATGTGTCCAGTACTCAAGAGAGTCGAGCTGGGCAGCGAAGGCAGTCACAGCGCATGCGTCGTACAATCCCACAATAGAGATATTCAGGACGATGAGATACTTCCAGGAAGATCGTAGTCTCGACAAGAAGATAATCAGGATGATGGACAGGTTACAGAGAATAGCCAGGCCACAGAAGATGCTGGTTGAGGCCACTACAGCTGGTTTACTGACGTAGTCGTACATGACCAATCCTACGGACATCTGAAGAACATGATATGAATTTATATTGCGTTTGATAGGAGTAACTTCGCCTACAACAGGATGGACAAATCTATAGGCTGGATAATCAGATTACTTCACGCCTATATGTATAACACCAAAATTGTTGGCTTGATTAAGTTAGAACAATACAAAATGAGAACTTACAAGACACATTAAGACTACCATAAACACCGACTATTACCTGAATCCCCAACATTTCAAGCGATTAAGAGTACGATGACTCATTACAAAGTAAATATTTTTAAAAATGAAAATCGAAACAGGCATATATAGTACCACTGCCATTACAACTGACAAGATAATTTGCAAAAATTGCTCCCTCTCTTGCGTGGAGGACAAATATACATTGTTTGTTACTGCCCCTTTCTATAGTGATACACCTCTTTATATTTTATCTACTAATTTATATAAAGAATCGTTCACTTAAAACACTTCAGATTTTATATTCCGTTTCTATAATCTTCTAGGTTTAATATCTTTTAAGATATTTTACTGTCGCAAACGCTCCTAAGGAAATTGGATAGAAAGTATCGAGTTATTAAGAAATAGGTAAGTAACTCGGATTTTGTTGTTGAAAAATATGACTTGAATCAAACAATGTCATGAAAATATCATGTCACCACAGTTTTTATTAAAGAAGAGTTCTCCCGTTAGGGCACCCAAATGATGAAAATAACTTGAATAATTCAAAAACTCTTTTTAAGATTAACTTTTGAATATGATTGTTAATTTCATGTTGTTCTATTAAGGCATTACAGTATAGAAATAAACTGATTCAGAAAAAATGAACTCGAAAGTAATATAAAGTAAATCTTCACAAATTATCTTTTTAAAAATATTTTTTCTTTTTTTCAAAAAAAAAGAGGAAATTCTGGCATTAAAGCATTTTTTAAAATCATATATGTTACAGATAATACACGCTTGAATAAGATTCAAAAGAAACAAATATATGTCACGAGAGGATAACAGATATTCATAATCAAACGAGCCTTATCAATGAAATTTAAAATCAAGGGGAGATAACTCTTCATTGTGAACATTGGCAAGTTACCTTTTGGTTTAGCTGTTCAGCAATATGCAAGTCAGTGCAAAATTCTAGACAAGAAACTAAATGCCTCATTTAATCTTCCTAAATCAAGCCCATGGTGCCTAAAACAACCTTCAGTAAATGCTAACCAGTCGATATATAAGTGTACAGGCTACACGACCAATTATCTATATTTGCGGCAGAGTTAACAGCAATTTTAAAAGCACTGCTTTTGGTTAAAAACCATGACCATGACTCACTAATTTTTACAGATTCCTTGACCGCTGTTCAAGCTATACAGTCAGGAGTGCAAGGCCAACGAAGTGATATATTATACGACATATTTTATTTGGACACCTTTTTGAATACCGTATATATCAGTTGTGATATTGTATGGGTTCCAGCACATGTGGGTCTCAGTTGTAATGAGAGAGCAGATCAACATGCCAAGTCTGCTCTATCAAAAGCACAAGTCAACGTATTGGACTATTTGCCAATGCCAAAAGATTACTTCACTGTTATATATAAAGCAATTTGCCAAATGTGGTAAAGTGACTGGGATCATGGCTCCAATGCCAGACATGTATATGTACAACTTATGCCCTAAGGTCAATAAGCATGTAAAGATTCGTCGTCAAAAGAGATCTAAGATGAAGTCGTTTTGACTCGATTAAGACTCGGCCACTGTGGCTTGAATGCATACAGACATATTTTAGACAAGGATAAATCTCCAATGTGTCAGGATTGTGCTGGCAATTGCCCAGAAACTGTTTTTCATTTTTTAATTGAGTGCGAGGGACATAATATCCATCGTCAAGAACTTATAGAGGTGGTGTCATCAAGATCAAGTACCTTAGATCTGAGGTCTATTCTTGGAGAAAACCTGCTGTATGGTGACATTCAAAAAGCCCTTTTAGATTATGTATGCAATACGGGCAAATATGACTGCATATGAATCTTTTTTAACCTCTTCTATAATTATTTTATAATCTTTTAATCCTTTTATATGCCGGGCGCATATACACATGTAGGTCATTTGTTGGCCCAACGTCGCCCTTAATTCCACCTACCTACCTACCACCTACCATTACCCTTTTTAGATCTTTTCATTAATATATTTTAAGCTTAATGATAATGTAAATAGTTATAATATAGTCATTATTTTCAATTAGGGGATAAATCCATTCTGATTTTTATTTTGGGGTTGTATGTCGTGCATTCTTTACCCCTGAATATAATTTCAAACCGAGCTTGCGAGGTTTGAAATGTTGATTTAGTGGTAAAGAATGCACGACATACAACCCCAGAATAAAAAAAACAGAATGGACTTATCACCATTCTAACATGACTAATTAGTAAAAAGAGGTGGAACTATTTTGACTTGCGCAAAAGCAATGTGATTAGGTCAAACCGGTACAGACCGGTTCCACTCACTTGCAAAACAACGGTACAGTCCACTTTCATAAAGAATACTTAACAATTAAAATGTCATCACATACAGGAAAAACGTGTTTAGATAGACTCATCTATAATCTATTGAGCATATTATCAATAGAAAACAGATTTAAATGTCGTCAAAGTTACGATTTTTTATCTAAATACATTGGTCAACCCATCACCCCTACAAGAGCGACAAGGACTGACCAAATCAAGGGACGTTACTCTGAAAATAGTTGTTAACGTGTCGGTGAACTGTTTCAAACTTAGTGGAAGCTGTCAAGAAATTTATATTTTGTGTCATGGTTGGGGACACTGTGAGAGGAAAAGTGGTCACTTGTAAATTAGAGGTAGGGGCAGTGACAGCATTCTGCGAAATTAAAGAATAAAGTCGCTTCCGTTCATTTGACGAATCGCTGTGTGAGAGGTGTGCGATCGTTGATTATCATTATGTTTATAGATCTGTGGACTATAATTAATTTACATCGTGAAACAGTAAGAAACACTTTAAACAGGAACCAAAAACCTCGTTATTAGATTAAAATGTGTTGATGCTTCAAAATGTCGACAAGTTTCTGATATTGAAATTTAAAGTGTCGTCGCCAACATGTCTATTGTAAACAGAAAGTCGCTGAGTGCAGATTGTATACGCGTGCGCGGAGGCATGTGAAGCGGTCGTACATATTTAGAGGTGATTATAGGCGAAATAATTACTACAAAATGTTTATGAGTAACCAATCAGAAGGCAGTATTTTCAAACTAGTTTTCGTGTCATGTTAGAATTAAATTTAATCACTTTTTCTAATTTTTAAATTTTTTGCCATCACACTGCAAGTGAAATGAACAAAAATGTATATGCTTTTCAATATCACAATCTTTCCGTTACAGGTGTGCAGTAACACAGGTATCCCACCTCTTTAAATAAAACCAGTAATTAAGTATCTTATCTGTTTTATTGCTTCCATTTAATTTCAGTCAGAATTTATAAGAAAGTAATTTCATGATGTATTTATCCACAATATACATAATATGTTTGTCCGCAAGCTTCGCCAGTTATACAAGTTTAACTTACAAGTTTAAAACAACATATAACAGTGTGAACAAATAAGGAAATTCATTTCTTAAATCAAATGCTTACCATTGACAAAATAAAGATGCTGTTCATTCATGAGAAATGTCTGTCTTGCAATAATTTAACGTGAATACATTTGATATGGAATACTTGAATTAAAGCTAGAATAAAAATGTAATACTATATTTCAAACTTGAATATTTCCATTTGGCTCTATATGACCAATATAAGTTAATTATAAATTGAAGCTAAATCGGTAATATGTAACTTTAACAGCTGTATATGCATCTCAATTCAAACTGAAAGCTACAGTTTCATGCTGTATTTGCATGCTTTCTAGACTAATTAAGCATGTTTCCAAAATCAAATCATTATAAAGAAACTATGGCTACCACCTTGGTTGTTTCAACGTGCTAATTTACAACATAGCCCAAAAAATTCGCTCTATAATGAAAGTGTTTACGTATATCAATACTGTGTCAAATTACAACATTTTGGTTAAAACTATTACTATAAGACGTTTCTAATTGACAATATAACATGTAATAATTCCTTCATGTGGCCTGATAATTTCGGAGATTGCAACAATAACCCAGTTATGCAATCATACTTTCTTAAAGGTGTCATTACACAAATAAAACTAAAACAATTAGAAGATAAATAGTTTTGTTTTAAATTTTCCGGGAATCATTGTTATTCAACACCCGCAAATTTAGTTTAAACCCGTTAATTTTACAAACGCAACTATTAATCACAAACAGCTTTTTATGGATATTGTAGCATGAGTTATAAGCATCTTAAGAGCGAACTCTATTCTTGTGTAGGAACTTCAGAGAAGGAATTTGCGACTGCTCCATTTTTTGCAGGTAAACGAAAATTGACAATCCCAGTCTTATAGACATGAAAGGGGCAGTAGCACGTTTAAGGGGAGGATATAAGGTGATGTAAGGAAAATGAAAATAAATTGTTCCTAATTGAAAGACAATGTACTGAAACTAAATGAAGCAGTAAAAAATAAAATATATAATGTGTAATGCGAATCTTTTTTCTTACACAAAATGAATTAAAGGTGTCCAAACAAAAATTGCCGCAACTGAACTTGGTGTGAATCTTTATTATCATGACACTATCCAACTAATACATTTAGTAATAACGTACAATTATCATACACATATAGAGCCAGTGGCTATGTAGCTCACCAGGCTGCATATCAATTTTGATTTAGGGTGTGGCAAATGTGTCTCCCCCCTTACTTTGGACCACAGGGTCACCCAATGTACAATTTGGAATTCTCCTTATCTAACTTAGGAGTTTGCAAACAAAGTTTCAGCTTCCTAGGCCTGATGCTTCTTGAGAAAAAGATAAAAATTATTAAAAGGTGTGGCCCTCGAGACGGGGCCACAAGAGCTATAAATCATAATCCTCACTAGTCAAAGACTATATTCACAAGTACAAGTTACAGCTTTCTGGATCTTTTGCTTCTGGAAAAGAAGATAAAAATAGGTTAAAGGGTGTGGTCCCTGAGGCCCTTATTAGGGGCCACAGGTCACCAAAGCTACAATTTATAATCCTCACTAGTCAAGGAGTCTGTACACAAAGTTTCAGCTTTCTAGGCCATATGGTTCTAGGGAAGAAGATGAAAATGTGGTTTAGGGAGTGGCCCCTGTGGCCCTTATAAGGGGCAAAGAAACTAGGAGAAAATTAGCAAGTTAAAACCTCTTTGATTACATAAAACTAATGCAAATAGATAATTATTAATGGCAACTACGACAAAGGACAAGTAAGGAAATGACAACATCTTCAAATACATATAATGAATAGACATATAAGGAGAAACAGTACAATATTTAAATTAATTATTGAGTCGGGCCAAATCTAGGGGATATTACGTAATATACTATCATTTCGCGGTGATTCGCCTCAGCCAATTAGCGGGTGTTCGTGGCCATTCAAAGTAGCAAAATCATTCTAATCAACCAAGCAGAATCAAGTATTTACCAAAGTCATGTTAAAATATACAAACCACAGCGTATTGCCTAATGCGAACACAGTTCTCCCACAGGCAGAAAGTGTTGAACACGAAGTGACTTACATGTACATAAACTGTTATGAAGCTGTATCCCATGTGATTTCTTATGGTCTTATGTGAACACAGTTTTTGCACAAAAAAGCCAGTAAGACGGTGTAAACCCGTTGAACATGACGTGACATACATAAACAGTTAACAAGCTGTATCCCCCTGGTATTTTACTTAAAACACAGTGATGTCATCAACTAGCTTAATGTAAATACAATGCAATAAACCGATATATTGGACCACTTACCTTGATACTCATAAAACTTTACAATATACAGTGGAATGTGAATGTTGCTGGCTTGACACAGACTAACTTAGCCTGTGGTTTTGTTCCGGTTGAGCAACTCGAATATTGATGGAAATATATCTGTTGGTGTAAGCGACGGGTTTCAAGGGTTACACAACATGCTAAATGCTACAACACCTGAGTAGTGTACAGCTAGTCGTCAGACGGTAGAAATACCGGAGCCGAACCGGAGCCATAATAATGTATGCAAATAACCCAGGAAGAGGTTAAGATATGCATGACGTCACGGGTCAGAAAGGTCGACCAATCAGTTGACAGTGAAATGCAAGGATGCTCATTAAGCTATTCGTCGTCATTTCTGCAAAACAAAGGTTTCTTTAAGGCTACCCTAGATCACACAAGGCCGTCAGTCAAATCAGAAACTGGTTTTGAATAAACGCGCCAAAGCTATCTTTAGCGTCACGTGACATAACTCAGAGCCGAGATGTGGACACACCGTTGTTTGCTTAGAGCTTTAAGAAAGGTTTTGACCTACTGAACGACAAAAGCCTCTCACTGTGTCAATAAGGCTTGGCTCGGTAGAAACAGAAAATAGAGTTGTCGACTTGTTTCCTGTTATATTTTAAATGGTATAATCTTACGTGGAAAAAATCTTATGAACGTGAACACGAGTGTAAGATGAACAAAAAGTTAATCAAAAAACGCTCGACGTTAAAGCTGTTTATCATAGCTTCATTTAAAACGTGTTAAGACTCACATTATATTATTTGAGCATGTTCAGACACGATCTATCACGTGACTGTATCACCCCACTAAAAACGCGGTCTATGAAATCTCGTTTCCTCGTCCAATACCTCACTATAGACGCCTAGACAGCTAACGAGTCGCATGTTATTCACTTTTCTCAGTCTTATTGCTTATTACCTGCAAGATCACGTCACATTACTAGAACCATGGCAACGTACAGTGAAAACACGACTGAAACTTGCTCAAAAGAAGAGAGGCAAGTAGGACCGTGAAGAGTAAGAGAGTTTGTTTCATATAGGAGCTACCCGCTATATAAACCACGTGAAAAGTAGTCTGACTTCATTTCCCACATAGTCTAGCTACAGATCAGTTGCCGATTGGTTTAGCTTACCATGGAACGAAAATTATACATTCCCGATGCACAGAAGTTTATAGACTTTTTTGAGCGTCGACGTGGGGGACGGAAGGGAGGCCAAGCTCGACCTAGTTCTCGTATTATAACCATTCGTTCTCCAGCTGATGAGGGTTCTAGTGAAGACCAGAAGGCCAATAGATCACCAAAGCGAGTCAAAGCTATCAAACGCAAAGCAGAAGACGACAGTCTACCTCCAGAAGGCCAGAGCTCACCCAAAACTCCTTTTGTAGGGAAGCCATCTGAGATTTCTTTCTAGAGTAAACGAGGACTTGGCCAACTGCGCATGCGTCATAGTTTCTGTACTACGCATGCGCTTCATTTAAATGTAACCATCCATGAGAAAGAGCGACTATCATTCAAGATGTCCTTTCAGCGTACTGTGTGTCTTGGTTTGCTCCCTGTAGATGTTCGTGGGGAAGATAACAGTGGATGTTTTACTTGTGTTTACTGCAAGACTAAGTTGAAGTATACTTACCACCAGTTCTTAGTTCACAGTGAAAAATGTACTGTGAAAAGAAAACTTTCTCGTCATGTTCCCCTGTGTAGTTGTGGTGTTAACCAGAGAGTATAAAAGACAGTTACGGTAGGCACGCATTGATATTTTCTCTCTAACCAGCAGACAGATCAGATCTCAGAAAAATGAAGAGAACGTCAGTGGTGAGACCAAGGGATATTTTCTCCACCTTTGACAAACCGAGAAAAGCAAAGCTGAAAACTTCAACAAAGAAACAGGTTACTTTGAAGACACAACGGACTGCTTCTCAATCAAACGGGAGCAAGCAGAGGAAATCTCCCAGTAAGCTGAAAATACAAACTATCTCGACCATACAAGGTGTTGTGAACAGGGCTGTAGCTGCCTTGAAACGAGAAAGGCTCGAAAGAGGGTATAAAAGGAAGCTACAAACTCTCTTAACCCTGCATACACGTATGAGATCGGGAATGGAGCAGGTCACCTGTCCGGATTGTGGGAAGAGCTTTACACGTAAGGACAACCTACTGAGACATCAAAAGCAAAGGCATGGAAGGACATCTTACACACCTCCTCCTCTGAGTGACCAGTCTCTGTCGCTGTCTCCGCCTCCTCCTCCTCAGAGTGGCCAGTATCCTCCACCTCCTCCGCCTCCTCAGAGTGGCCAGTATCCTCCGCCTCATCCGCCTCCTCCTCCTCCTCATAGTAGCCAGGTGAGCGGTCAGTATCAACCTCCTCCTCCTCCGCCTCCTCATGAGCAGCGATTCCAGCTCGAGATTCCCTCCAACGCTCTCGTGGTTGGCCCGAGTGGTTCGGGGAAGAGTGTATTCGTCTTCAGCCTATTACGACACGGCTTGATTCAACCCCTACCAGACTCTATCGTCTGGTGTTATTCTGTGTGGCAACCTCTCTACGAGAGCATTCAACAAGCCCTACCCCAAGTCCAGTTTGTGAAAGGCCTACCTTATGATCTCGAGGATGAACATTACTTTGATGCCAACAAACAGAATGTCTTGATCCTGGACGACTTCCTAGTTGAAGCCAAGAATGATAAACGGATCTCTTGTCTGTTTACCCAAACCTCTCACCATAAGAATGTACTCATTTTATTATTGATCCAGAACATTTTTCCAAGAGGCAAGGAAAGTCGTGACATTGCTCTCAATTCACATTACGTTACCCTGTTCAACTCCCTTGTGGACAGACAACAGATTAAGGTATTTGCCAGAATAATATTCCCTGACGACATCACTAAATTCATGAGTCTTTACGAGAGAGCTGTGGAAACGCCTTATGGGAACTTAACCATAGATCTAAAACCTGCTACTAGCGAAAAGAACAGACTTCACGTTAATATCTTGACATCCAATCCAACACACCATCAACCTAGCTTATACGACGAACAACGTGAGATAAAAGAGGACGTAGCAACCCTAGACGTTCATTCAGTTCGAAACCTTCATGCTGAACAGACGTTTCTTGACGACTCCCTTGAAACAGCTTCTCATTCAAACAGTGAAGAATCGGGGCCTTTCACTATGGCTACAGTTTGCGCCGATTGCGGTGTCTTGATTGACAACATGCACGACCTCCAACGCCACATCAAATCCTGGTGTCCAGTCAATGATAATTCCTTGACGTCCAACAAGAGGAAACGGGCCAGATACATCAGTGACGATTCGGAAGAGGAACAACAGCCTATGCAGAAAGGAGATGGTATAGATGATTCAAAACCACTTCCTCGTCACTGGAAACCCATCAATGACATGGCAACCGAAGAGTGGCAAAATGTGGGCTTGCAACGTATCTGGAAGCGGGTGTATGAGCTTTATCAAGGTGACATGGCACTCCACAGAAAAAAATACAAGCGTCTCGGTCGGACAGTCGAGTGGACAGATCGGAAATTGAAACAGCTTTTGGATACTAAATTGATGGATAGTCTCAACAGCATCCTCGAGTTTACTCAATATTTTAAAGAAGCACCCTTGTTTGTACCCCTCCTGACCAGTCTGGATGAGATAGACCCGTCCTCGGACCAGACCATGATCAAGGGTAAAATCAGACGTTTCATTCATCCTAAAATGAAAGACATTCTCACTCGGCTGGATAGGCCTGAATTAGACACTGACGCGGAATCAGACGTGGCTACTGACGGGAGTTCAGCCAGTAACGAGCAGAGTGACCAGGACTGATTTATAACAGAAAGTGTAGGCTAATCCACTGTCAGTTCAGTCTCCATCTCTGCTGAGACAAGATGAGTAAACCAAGCTTGCTTCATGTGGTAAAATCACCAAGCCCACTCCAAAGACAGAACCACAAGAACAATAAGAAAAGACCTATTTCTCTCTATGTCAAAGGGGTGATCAAGCGAGGACCGCCAGGTCGACAGAGATGGCATGAAACCAAGGTTCAGAAAGGATAGTCAACTACATGGGACAGTAAACCACATACGATACTCATGAAATATTTATCCCATCTGGACACAGTGACTGTTAAAATATAGCACATAGCATAGAGGAGACTTGCAAATAGTATAATCAGCACTTGATTCTGTTTTGTGTATTTTATGCATGTATTTCGACCCTGTATCAGAATATTCTCTCTCTGTTTGTGAATAAATAATTATCAATAAAATGTCAGTCATAGTTTGTTTGTTTTTTACTGTGACAGAGTATTGTTGTAGACAGACAGTGAACGAGATCATACCATGTACATACCATGGCATTGTAGTCTATCCTCGGTTGGTCAGGACACATAAGGGTTCTCTCAATCTGGATATTTTCAAATAGCATGTTATAAAATGTATTTGTTGTTCAAATATATCAAACTACCTATCACCCCTTATACACGGTTTATGGACTAGTCCATTGCATAAGTTCCCATGACATATAAATTTACCAATGAAACAAGGTTCTTTTTCTGTTTGTTGAATTCGATTTAAATATAGTAAAGTACATGTGAATGATTTATTAATATCGGAATCAATTTTCAAAACATGTATGTTAAACTGCTACCAAATCTACATTCAGAAATAGTTGCGATTAGTCGCTAAAAAAGTCTATTCATAAGGACATAGACTATCTAAAAATGAACCCTCTTTTCTGTTTAAAGTTCCGTTCTTGAGAAGGGGCATTTTGCAAGGGGTAATCAGGTATCTAGATTTAGATTTACACAAACATACCCTTACAAAAGATATCTCCAGGCAAACTAATTAGCAAAGCCAGTTACAATTAAATAGCACACTTGTAAACATCACCTTCCATGCGTGAGCTTATATCAGGATTGAATGAAATACCTCTCTGGGTCAGTGTATGTGGACCCTATGTCAATAGACTTGGGCTATGTCGATTCTTTATTTGTATGGACGTCTTAAGGTTAAAAATATGCATAGTGTTTTTGGACATGAACTTGTCACTCATTTTACAGAAATAGTCATGCCATAAATTATGTTTAAGCGTTCGTCATTTATCCTTTATACTAACGCTTTCTTCACCATTGTTATGTTTATATTTAGGGATTACTGATCCCAGTCGAGTCTAGATTATTCAGGGATGAAGTTGTACAGTACACAATTTATTTTCTCTCAGATATACACTTTTTTCCAAGTTTGCTTTCAAACATGTAGTGATTCTATTCTTTTCACATATCTACACTTTAACAGCTTGTTTTAAAGTCACTTCTAGACGTTATCTCGACATCATAGTATTGATACGTCACAGTCACGTGACAGACGTGTCAGAACATGTTATGAGCCCCTCTTTGTCCTAACCTACATCAAATGATAATACATTTAGAATGATAACCTAGGGCCATGACCATCTGTATATCTGTGATGTGGAGTAGTGCTTGGTTTTTCTGTAAGAGAATCGACTTAGTAAAGAACACTTTAGAACGGATTTCCATTTTCCCAGATTACCCCTTGATTTCATTTCATTTTCTATTTTGAGCAAGTCTACATCTATACAGTGATAAAACCATAGCATAGGGGGGATTCTTTTTATTTTAGTTAGTGACTGAACAGCAGTCTATAACCTTGCTACGAGAAGCACACTTTATTGACTTAAGTTTGAGTCTTTTGTCATTCAGTAGGTCAAAACCGTCAAGGTGTATTTACTCGGTTAAAGTAAACACCTCTGTATTCGGGAATCCATTCGTCTCTCCGTGCTCGGCCTCTCTTGCTTCAGTCGTGTTTTCACTGTACACCTGTACGCCTTTTAGTCGGGTTATACAGTCACGTGATACATCGTGTCTGAACATGCTTAAATAAAATAATGCGAGTCTTAAATGATAAACAGCTTTAATGTTAACAGTTTTTTGATTAACGTGTCTTTCATTTCACACTAGGGTTTACTTTCATATGAATTTTTCCACGTAAGATTATAACATTGAAAATATAGCATGAAACTAACCTCGCTATTTTGTTCTGCTGTTAAGAGCCAAACTTTATTGACACAGCGAGAGGCTTTTGTCATTCAGTAGGTCAAAACCTTAACTAAAGCTCTAAGCAAACAACGGTGTGTCCACATCTCGACTCTGAGTTATGTCACGTGACGCTAAAGATAGCTCTGGCGCGTTTATTCAAACCCGTTTCTGATTTGACTGACGGCCTTGTGTGGTCTAGGGTAGCCTTAAAGAAACCTTTGTTTTGCAGAAATGACGATAAATAGCTTAATGAGCGTTAGTGCATTTTACTGTCAACTGATTGGTCGACCTTTCTGACCTGTGACGTCATGCATACATTACCATATTCATGAGATATTTGCATACATTATAGTCCCTCCTGTACGTCCTCCGGTAAACCGACCGTATACCTGGTCGTATAATACTACTCACCTGCCACTATTATCCACAACTAATGTGTTTCAGTCACTTACTCAATAGGGAACGGGTATATTTATTTGAGCAAATAACCTACCACATTTGACTAAATAAACCGGTTAAGCTTTGTTGCATATTTTAAGGTCTAAACTTTGATAAACGATGCAAAATTTCGATCTTGTTTAGGTGTGCACAATATGTAAATTATTACCTTCATGACAGTTTATATCCTTCAATTGAATCCAAAGTTTGTCTCCCACATTACATTCAACCATAAAGTCATTAGATAACAAAACTTGCATTTATATGTATGCAAAACAGGCTATGAAACATTGACAATGCGTCATTTATCGAATGTTCTCCATTTTTCTATAAGTAAATAATGTCAAATATAGTTTTTATCAGTTATCATACCGACATATATGTCAGAATTTTCTATACATAGAAACTAAATCATTGCTTTTGTCGAATATCATTTCTATCTCGTCGAAAGTGATATTTTACGAGTGGTGCGGCCACACTTTCTCAAATCACGAGAGTCAGAGATAGATATAGGAGAGGAAGACATAACTGTACAAAGTCAGCGACAGAGCGAAAAACATAACTTAACAAAGGCAGAGGCAGGGAAAAAGACAGTTATGCAGAGACAGAAAGAGAGAAACAAATAGAGAGAGAGATCGAAAAACATAACTAAACAAAGTCAGAGGCAGGGAGAAAGACAGTTATGCAGAGACAGAAAGAAAGAAACAGATAGAGAGAGAGAGAGAGAGAGAGAGAGAGAGCGAAAAACATAACTAAACAAAGTCAGAGGCAGAGCGAAAAACATAACTAAACAAAGTCAGAGGCAGAGCGAAAAACATAACTAAACAAAGTCAGATGCAGAGAGAAAGACAGCTATGCAGAGACAGAAAGAGAGAAACAGATAGAGAGAGAGAGCGAAAAACATAACTAAACAAAGTCAGATGCAGAGCGAAAAACATAACTAAACAAAGTCATATGCAGAGAGAAAGACAGTTATGCAGAGACAGAAAGAGAGAAACAGGTAGAGAGAGAGGAAGACTAAACAAAGTCAGAGACAGAGAGGAATAAAGTTAAGCGGAAACAGAGAGATAGACATAGATATTCAGAGACTGAAGGGAGCAAAGAGATATACTTAGACAGAGATAAAGAAAAAAGGGAGAGAATGGCATGAATATACTAAGACAGAAAGAATGAGATAGTGATATAGAGAGGACATAGAGATGTTCTGAGACAATGAAACTACACATGACATCATGATAAGGAAATTATATGCTACAATTCCAATTCACTGTTTTTAACTATAGGTAACAGTTCTTAAATAAACGTTCCAAGTTTAGCTTCGCTTACCACATTTATTATAAGTTATGTTACATGACACATATTTTCTACAATGAGTTTTATGATTGAAGTTTACAACAGATGAGTGAACAGTGAACGGAAGCATGCACAAATGAATCCACTGAAGTCGAGATTGTTGCAAACCAGGTCATATACAGCGACCAGCTATATGGCTACGACCAGCCATATCATTAGTACAGGTGTTATAATTCCAATGGACCTCCATGTAAATATTTTGTGTGAGATTAATTTTCATAGATCAAGTATATTTGCTGTGATATCACAGTTTGATTGTCAATTCAGTTATATATATAACTGCATTTTATTCACCAGTTGATCATTTTATCATTTTGTTACAGTTTATAACTTCTCATTTAATGTTGTGTTAAAAGTTATCAATGTTCCCGTGCAACACATTTAAAACGTAAACAATTTCGACGATTGTCAACAGTCGCCAGTGACTTGACAAAAGAAATTACAGTTATTGCAGGAAACCTCTCAGATCTTTGGTCCGATTCAGTAGCAAGATGCCACGCCTATCAAAGAAGAACCTTTATGGGCCATATGCATGTTGAGGCTGGGATGTCACAGAATCCAACGAACTGGCATCACAAGACATCGTCACTAGCACTAATGACAACAATATCTGACTCACACAACACTGAAATCCGCTCCAAACTGCATCACTTACTTACCATCCAGGCTTAAGGCACATAATTACCAAAATAACTTTCAGGAACCTTCTTAGAGGTTGAAACATCAGACCACAACGTCCAGCAATTATTCTAGTTCTGTTGCAACGTCACCAAGATGTAGCATTGTTGTCTTGTAGAAACCATCTTATTTACAGAAGGACACACTGGGGTTATCTTTTCTTCCATAGACGAGTCGTGATTTCATCTTGACAAAAGTGAGGTTTGTTTAAGTGCCTATTGACGCCCTGATGCGTGTGTTCTCAACTAAATCGTTTCTCATGGGAAAATTTGAAATACAAAATTATCAAAAAACGTGCTAGTGAAATGTTTTTGATAGAAGATTTGTAAGGAAGACTTGAATGGATGTGACCATGACAAAATAAAGTTGACATCTGGAATGAGATTCCTCAAGACATTTGACTTACTTGATATCGTCTATGTGACGAGGTGTCAATTAAGCGTTGATGCTCGCGATTGGTATCAATAAAAGCTGATTTGTAAACATGAATATTGTAGCTGTTCACGCAAATAACAGGTTACTCTCGACTTTTGCTGAGAATTTGTTGATATGCAATATCAATTTGTTTCTGATCATGTCGAAAAGAATAGTTATAAATGAAACAATGATTGCACAGGTACTTTGTATTCTCCTAGTATATCATGACTTACACTTACAGGTTCGGGGTCAATGAATACGTAAAAAGACAAATGACTAAATATCAACATTTATTATAACATTTATACAAGTATTCATTGGTGAAGTATAAACGACCTGAAAAAATATTACTCGGGATAGCTTCGAAAAATCAATTATCAAAAAACAGAGAATAACATATTGTATGATTTGACACAATTGTTTAAAATGAAAATTTATCAGCATAAGCAAAATAAAAACAATGATATAAACATGCATCACGAAATGATAATAATAATAAATGAAACGTCTTTATGCTATATTTTTCAGGGATAATTTTTCCATTTAATGTCTGCAATGTTGTTTCATTAGATGGCCCTTTTCTTTTTAAAGACTGATAAGTCGAGTCGGTATATCTACGAAGCATGAACATACATATATATACAATAGCTATGATGCAAAAGGAATTAAAACTGTTTTTAGGCGAACCCACAAAATCAAGCACATAAACTTCTATTTCATAATTCACTTTAAAAATAAAGCAAATATATTTTCTATTTAGCTAACTCATCGTTTTCCCAAATATGAAGCGATCAATTTGATTTAAGAAATATGTTCATATTTTCTGATAGGAATCATAACCGTCCAGAAATAAAGGTGTTGGTCATCCAGTTTTGATATAGGTATGATTCAGATATGAATAAACACATAGCTGAATTGAGGAAGTTTATAAGCTACATGTATGCTGCCGGCATACTTACTGATACATTTCCAACATTCTCCATGGAGTATTTCTTTTTACTCATATTGGCATTGGCGATGTTTAGCTAAACATAAATATATAAACAATAACAGAAATAACTAAATGGAATGTTCTAAACATGTTCTAAACTATACCAGCTATATATACTTTTCTATGTACTGTTTATTATGCCCACCAAAATGTAAATATGAGAGAAAAGTTCGTTGATCATAGTTCAACATCGATGAGTTTCGATACTTCTTCCAGAAAAAAAGGAGTTTATCCTCATTAAGACACTACATCTTGGAGTTAAGGGACTGCATGTTATAGTTGACTGGTTGTGCAGGAGAGCTACGACAGCAACAGATGCGAGTTATCTCCCTTCGTAAATCCGGGCAAAGAAGCCAAATTAAAGGCAAAACAAAATAACCAACAAAATGCCACAGGATGGTTCCTACTCTTGCCAAGTGCATTCTCCGACAGTCCCCCGACTCTGTACAGGAAGAGAAATTCATTGCGTATATTTCGAAAGGAATGGAGAATAAAAGAAAAGCAACAGAAGCAACCACAACATCGAGCGGGAAACTCCTCTTTATAGCGGAAGTGACGTCATCAAAGAATCTCGTGCAGCAGCAGGAGACGATGCAGATGTCGATGATCAACACCAAGAGGATGGTGGCTGGAGGGAAGAATGAAGCTGACTGCACTGTCTTCCTAGCTTCCGCGCTACACCTTGACGACATATCCGGGGTACCTTCTGTCGTGGGCAATACGAGAACGAGGCTGTAGAAAATTGATGCAAAAATCATGCTGACGGACATCAGGGTTAAGAAGCGTTTGTTGACAGAAAACATTTCCACAAGTGCAGCGCAACAAACAGTTATCATAAGCAGAGTTCTGAACGACATGAAGATGTAGAACTGTGACGTGTCTGCATACTCTATGTACTTCACATCATGTATCCAGGTTTCCAGGGAATAAAACTGAGCGACCGGGGCCCACATAGCGCATGCGTCGTAGAGTTGTACAATACAGAGAGCTAGGATGATGAGATACTTCCAGGATGATCGTAGTCTCGACAAGAGGATGACTAAGATGATGAACAGGTTACAGAGAATAGCCAGTCCACATAAGATGCTGGTTGATGCCACAAGGGCTGGTTTACTGACGTACTGGTACCACCATATTCCTCCTGACGACATCTGGAACAAAATAACAGAATTTGAAGTGATTTATAACGGGGTGTCAGTCTACACAGGACATATAGATAGAAAAGAAACTTCAGGACCTGTATACAAGAAGTATATATTATGTAACTTGATAGAGTAGATTTTGATTATCATTGAAAGGCATATGTCTTGAGACGAAGTAAACACAATATCAAAATTTCAGCTCTAAAAACTATTTCTTGTAATGCAACGTCCCCAAATTACGTGATCGTGGTCGGACAGGTGACATACTTGGAAAAATCCCGGTATCGTTGAGTGCAGTTGGCATCAAACATAACTCATTGTAACATGACTTCGGTAAATACTCGTCTCTGATTGGTTGATTTGAAGGATTTCCCAGTGTTAAATGGCATTGTAACATGACTTCGGTAAATACTCTTTTCTGATTGGTTGATTTGAAGGATTTCCCAGTGTTATGGCAATGAACACCCGCAAATTGGCTGAGGCGAATCACCGCGAAAGGATACATTATTTGGTCCGCCTCAACATTAAAATGTTCTGATTCTCACAATATTCGTGCCCGATACACATTTAGAAGATAAATAGTTGCGTTTGTAAAATTTCCGGGATTCATTGTTATTCAACACCCGCAAATTTAGTTTAAAACCGACGGTTATTGAATAACAATGAATCCCCGAAAGTCTACAAACGCAACTATTTATCTTCTAATTGAACGTTTGTTGACGCAGTTCTGAAATTCACTTGAGTAACGATTCAAGATCTAGCTTGGAATTTGGAGAGTTATCATTACTGCAGGACTTTTATCAAAATATTGTTAATTATCAATTATTAAGAATTATATTCGTCAATATTACAGAATCATTTGGGCATAGACAAACACCACATCAGGAGATGTATGGAATTATTAGTATTATAACTTAAGTCATTTGTTGACCTACTGAATACATTAATATTTGTCATTTTACATACTTATGTTTCAAGTAGAGGAATGTATGTACACACATTAAGAAATGTTTAAAAAATGTACATCAAGAAATGTGATTATACTAATAAACACAAGGTCATATACATGTCTACAACTAAACGTTTGACTAACCTCAATCAAATTATATGTACAATGATATTCGAATAAATTTCAAATGAACTCAAACATTGAAAACAACGTACCTTGTGCTTGGAGAAAACTTCTGTCTGTGAAATAAAGAAAAGGCCTGCGCAGTTGTAACGAGACACCGAGTAAAATGTATGTAGGTCACCTCGCTTGTGCAGCCAAGTGTCTCCAACACAAGAGCACAAGCCTATAACATACAAGTCTGCGCTGAGATATTCTGATAAAATACCTTTGAATGACATACCGTGACGGCCTACGTGCTGCAGCGCATCATATAGTAAATATCATAGGTAAATATGTCTGACATAGAAATTCAAACAAACAAACATACAGATTTAGCCTTGAGATGCGTTTCACCGTCAAAATGTTTACAACATTGAAGGGACACTCATTTGGACTGAGCAACTATGATACTTTTCAAATAGCAAATATTATTTATGAAGTTACTGTCCATACCTGAATTTAAAACTGATCTAAGGTTGTGAAATTTGTATAACGTTTGTGTACCTTAGGCCTGCTGTACGTTAAATTATACTTGAACTTATTGTATGATTGGTGTTGATATAACAAGATCTATCAATGAAAATAAACCGTGTTATCAGTAATTAGTGAAAATGTTAAATTTCTCCCTCACTCGATGAGATAAACATAGTATTTGTCAGGAAAAGACAAAAATCCTCTAATTATCATTTTGTTTGATAGGCATGAAGCCAGACTTCATAATTTATCTCCGTCATGGCCAAAATTAGAAGATTTCCAACTCGCCATTCTTCAAGTAGCGATAACCAGACAGGGGAGATAACCAGGACAACTCTTCTCGCAGGCTTAAAAGTTGGTTAGAAAACGGGGTCAAAATGGGGGTGGTTTTACGTTTTTTCGTACCGCAGCGTTGCCTGTTATTGCCAAAACAAAATCGAAATACTGCAAAAGAAAATAGGATAACAAATCCAGAGACATTAGTTTTTAATTTTTAATTTATGTGTCGTCATATATTGACTTTGTAAGGAGGAAAACTTCAGAAATGTAAGAAACGTATTTTCGCAAAGCGCACATGTCTACAAAGAATTCATGATGTAGAATAATTATTCAGCAACAATTTGCACTTTCTATCTGATTTTTATAACAACGTACTCACGTCAAATTGAATAAAAGAACAACCATACCGTCTCAATAGGTGTAACTCCCACATGCAATCGCCCGCTTTCATTGGCTGTCACAATAAAAGGGTGAGCTAAGATTGTATTTGTAACTATCTTTTTTACGACTAGATATATGGTGAGGAACACCTTTCTCGAATCAAATGTGCTGTTTCGTGAGTAGATAGACGGATTAAAACCTAAAATAAAGCTTTAATAGTTTTAATTTCTTATATCCAACAACTCATATATAATAAAGGATGAGTAAATATTTATGTAACCAACATATGACACAATATCAAACCGTTTTTGAACTTTCCCCCAACAATATTTGTTTTTTACGTGTACAAATGCGAATTTGAACTTGCTCTGTTTCATAAATCACATACATTAAATTAAATTGATTAAATTCTAAAAACAAAATCAATTTTCTAGGCATTGTATATATCTGTAATTTCTTATTCAACCCTTCAATTTTTTATACATATATATGTATTTTTAAAGTTTTAAAAAGGTATTTCGATAACTTGTACTGAAATTTGGCAAAACATGATACTTCTGTTTTGTTAAAGCTTATCAAATTTGAGGTATCGCTCGATATGTACATTTATCTTTAACCTTTAAACTGCACAGTTGAGTCTCATCTGAAATCGGTTTTGAAATATTCTCTGTTAACTTTAATTTCACATTTAAAGGGGCAGTAGCACGTTTTTTGACAATTTTATATTTTAAATATTTCATTTATAATTGAAAGTTAGTGCTAAATGTATTATATTGACAGTGTCAACAATCTCATTACATGAGCCAATCACCCATAGTCAGAGGACAAAGTATGAGGATTCACATAAAATCCATTGGCGGCCATTTTTGTGTGAACACCTTTAATTCATTTTGTGTAAGAAAAAGGAATCGCATGGCTTAACATTGCGTTGTATATTAAATTATTACTGCGTTATTTAGTTTGAATACTTTGTCTTTCAATTGGAACCATTTATTTTCATTTTCCTGACATCACCTTACATTCCCCCTAAAAACGTGCTACTGCCCCTTTAAGGGCTAGACCCTTTCCATAAAAAAATTATTTTATTTTTTTCGAGGGTGGGTGTTTTTTAAATCAAATATCTTTTTAACGAAAATTTTTATTTTTAAAATGTAAATTGCATGTTATTATTCAAACTTTGTTCTACCCACACTCCAAGTGTGGTTAATTTTGGTTGATTACTAATCTACTGATTATGCCTACCATTAGAAGATTGAGATCTTTATGAACGACATGATAAACTGGACGTGTAAGTCAAAACATTCTTTCTCACCGGGTAGTATTGTCGTCTATGTCAAATCTATTTTGTGTCGGCATTGAAAATAGATGATGATATTCTATCCTGAAACTGGTAGATGAGTTTATTAAGTGCTGTCTCTTGTCGCCCATAAATGATTCTTCAAACATGCCAGCAGACTGACTAGACATTGACTGACGACTGACACCTGACACTGCCTTTCGCCATAAGTTTATCCTTGGAAATTTTAATGAATGCGTTTTCGTCGTCGTCATCCTTACCTTACAACCATAAAACATTATGTGCATGACAATTTTGAAAAATATGTCTTTGTCGGTAACTTGTTTGTACTCTGAATCAAGGCCTTAAGCTTTAAGACTAAATAGTGGTCAGATGGAATAGACCCAATCAAAATAAATTGAAATCAACAGATTCGAGTCAATACATGGTGTATTCCAATCTATTTTATATCAAAATAGAAAAGGAGCCCTGAACAATTCATCTAGACTTGCCAACATTGTCTAGACTTAAGAAGGCTCCTTTACTTTTATTGCTTTACGGTCTGGATAGCAGACTAATATATAAATCGGCCACAAGTAATCTTTTATTGATGTTTCTCATATGTTTACATACTCAAAGTGCCTCTGTCGATCTGTCAGCAACTAGGACCTGCGACACCATCAACCCACTTTTGTCTGGAAACAATGTCATCACATAACAATGACACATCCCTGAGTGTTTATTGTGAAATAGATATGCACTTTGTATCAATTGTGTTCTAAAAACGCAGTAGCACGTATAAAGTAAGCCTAATAAATATGTTAAAATTCATGTAACATTACAGTAAACAACAATCTAACGATGATATAAGTTTAATTTTCAACTGTAACTGAAATCGCAATCTAACCACTTTATGAAAGTAAAGAGTTACTACAAAAGTAAACACATGAAACATATACATAAAATATCATTTACCCCAAGGATAAGTTCCAAAATAGCAATGTATGTTTTTCAATTCGATTTTCGGCAAATGTTGATAAAGAGAATGCTGAAATATATATAAGTTTTATTAAATGTTCACAATTCTAATAAGCCAAAATGTGTGATTTCTTTTCACATTAAAATTATGTACGAGGTTAGGGAAAACAACCCGAATCCTCATGGTATGTTACACCAATTACATTTTGGGTAAGCAACTATATAATGTTTAGCATTTATAACGAATATGATTTCTTTAATTGGTGTGTTATATAGGCATCATCAATTTGGTGTTACAAGCAAAATCTTGTCTAAGCAACGTTCCAAAAACCTGTTTGACATTGCGAAATCATGTTTAATATTTTCTGCACATCGCCGTTTATACCAACATGAAAGCTGGTACATTTGCGTTGTCAAACTGACTTAAAGACTTTAACTTTAATAAACCAAATACAATACTCAAGCGCATAAGACCCTTTCAACTTAAAACCAAGATAAAGCTTCATAGAAGTACAGTAGAACTCGGATATAACGAACTCCAAGGGACCAGAGAATTTAGTTCGCTATATCCGGGGTTCGCTACTAGCGTTTGGCCGCCATACATAGGGCTTTTGATGGGACTTAATTTTTTTTCACTATATCCGATTGTTCGCTATATCTATTTGTTCGCTATATGGTCTGATGTGATATGAATCTACATCTTCGTTATTGCAAAGTGATGTGATGTTTCGGTTTAGACACTTACACTGTTATCAAGCAAATATTACAATATTGAAAATGTATCAAATTCTAAAATGTCACTTAAAGAGACACAGAGTATGTTGATAGAATCACATATGTCAAATTTTGAAATCGATGTTATTACGTCGGAAACCACTAAGTGTTACTGAAAATAACAAATTAAAGGTCAATCAGTACATTAGAGCGAAAATGCGGCTTCTCAAAGACGGAATTTTGATTGAAAACCGGACAATGTGGCTCCAGTTGCGCGCGCAAAATCGCCAAACGGAATTTTGAAACCTTGTCATAAGCTGACAGGAAGATATATTCGATTCGTTAGTGTTTATTAGGTATTGTAACTAATAGGTAGATAAATTGGATGCATAATTTCGTATAGTTAACGTATTTGATTTGTTTTCTTGATTTTTCCACAAAATCAAGTATTTTAGAGATATTATTCATAAATGGATATTTTTGCAAGTGATGAGATATGAACTTCAATCAGCATATTAGATATTTTGAAGCTTATCAAAACCAAATAAAATTTTAAGAAAGATACTCTGTGTCACTTTAAACCGTAGTAGGTTATGTGGTTGCACACTGGTAATGTCAAGAGTCTGTACTGCTTCTGACAGACAGATGCTTGGTGTTGATCACCGGAAGAAGCTGACCAATCAGAAGACTACATCTTAATATCTGTGAACTGCATGTCGTAATTAACGTTATCGACCGGTGGAGAAGGGCTACGATTGCGGCCACAGATACGACTTATCTCCCTTCGTGTTATTCATAACATAACATATGACAGCATATAACAAATCAGAGCCTCAAACGTATTATCAACGTGCTCAAGTGGTTGAAGTAAATAGATGTGATATGAATTTACAACTTCTTTATTGCAAAATGATGTGATGTTTCGGTCTAGATACATACACTATTATCCAGCAAAGATTACAATATTGAGAATGTATAAACTTCTAAAATGCCACTTAATTCGTAGAAGGTTATGTGGTAGTACACTGGTAATGTCAAAAGTCTGGACTTCTCCTGACAGATCCTTGATTTTGATCACCGGAAGAAGCTGAAGACTACATCTTAATATCTGTGAACTGCATGTCGTAGTTAACATTATTGACCGGTGGAGAAGGGCTACGATTGCGGCCACAGATACGACTGATCTCCCTTCGCACATCCGGGCACAGAAGCCAAATCAAAGGCAGGACAAACTGGCCGACATATTCCCATTGCAAGGTTGCTGCTCTGGATAGAAACATTGTCTGGCATTCCTCCTTCCCAGAACAGGTAGAGGAATAGAACGCTACTATTTGGTATGGGATTGTGTACACAAGAAAGGCAGCAGATGCGACCATAACGTCGATCGGTATTCTCCTCTCTCCAGCGGAAGTGACGTCATCAAAGGTTCTGGTGCAGCAGCAGGAGACGATGCAGGTGTCGATGATGAGAACGAATAAGATCGTGGCTGCAGGGAAGAAAGCAGTTGAGCTTACAACCTTTCCAGTTTCAGAGAAACAGTCTGATGTAATATCCCGTTCCCACAATCTCCAGGGTAATACCAGAACGAGGCTGTAGAAGACTGATGCAAATATCATGCTGATGGACATCAATGTCAGGAAGCGTTTGTTTCCCACAAACATGTTCACAATTGCAAGGCCACATATTGTTATCAACAGGAGAAGTCTTATTGATGTGAGGATATAGTACTGGGAAAAATCGAAATAACGCAAATATCTCATATCATGTATCCAGTGCTCAAGAGAGTAGAACTGGGCAACGAAGGCAGACACAGCGCATGCGTCGTACAATCCCACAAAACAGAGAGCTAGGATGATGAGATGCTTCCAGGATGATCGTAGTCTCGACAGGAGGATGACTAGGATGATGAACAGGTTACAGAGAATAGCCAGTCCACAGAAGATGCTGGTTGAAGCCACAAGGGCTGGTTTACTGACGTACTGGAACCACGGTATTCCTCCTGACGACATCTGGAACAAAATAACAGAATTTGAAGTGAATTATAACGGGGTGTCAGTCGTACATGGACAATCCTCCGGGTGATGACATCTGAAGAATATGATATAAAGTTTCAAATTACGTTTGCAAGAAGTAGATGAAAGACTAACTAACTGCACATAATTGATAGAACTCTAGACTGGAGTATACGTCAGACTACTTCACCCCTCAAGATATGATACAATAAATGTTGGCTTTATAATGTAAAACAATACCAAAATTTAGAACTTACAAGAGTTTTAAGATTACCATAAACACCAAATGTTACCTGAGCCTCCCACATGTCAAGCTTCTCATACTAGTATTGTTCTCATTTTATGAAAACTCTGAATCGTGTGTATTAGTGAACGGTTTTGCTAGCTCCTTTCTAAAACTTGGTCGGGGCTGTCGCCAAGGGGACCCAATTTCACCATACATTTTTATAATCTGCACTGAAATCCTAGCAAGACTGATAAAAGACAATAAACTTATCAAGGGAATAAAGATTGGTTCTATCGAACACTTGTTAGCACAGTTTGCAGACGACACATCTTTAATGTTGGATGGCACTAAAACCTGTTTACAAGCAGTTTTAACCACTCTGAACTTTTTTGAACGCTTTTCTGGTTTACGAGTGCATATTGACAAGACTAAATTGATTTGGATTGGTTCAAAAAAACGCTGTCGAATGAAACTTCTTCGGGACAACAAAATGGATTGGACAATAAATTTTAAACTTTTGGGTATAAAATTTGACATCGATCTTGAAAATATGGTAGATATTAACTACAAAGATAAATTTAAAGAGATAGAACACTCAATGCATTTATGGAGAAGTAGGATACTGACGCCCTTTGGACGTAATACAGTTTTGAAATCACTTTTACTGCCAAAGCTTAATCTGAAGATATCATAGAAACATTTCAAACAAACTGTTTTCGATTTATTTGGAACGAAAAACCAGATAAGATTAAGAGGGACCGGGTAACGAGTAATATTCCGGACGGAGGTTTCAAGGTTCCTATTATAAAAGATATCATTGCTTCACAAAAAATGTCTTGTCTCCGTCGTTTACATCTTTCGGATACCGCTTTTAAAACATTCCTTTTTGAAGCGAATATTGTTCCACCCAAAATCTTAGATATGGATGCAAATTATATCAAGGTCCATATCGTCAATACAATTAGAAATTCTTTTTGGCGTGAGGTAGTTTTATCTTGGAGTTTCTTCTTGAATAAATATAAGAAATCACGAGAGGATGCATATTCTCAATTCTTATGGTTTAATGATAGAGTACAAATCGATAAAAATTACATATATATAACAAAAATGGGATGAAGCGGGTGTAAGATATATAAATGATTTGATAGCTGACAATGGTAAACTATTTTCTTACTTAGAATTTAAGGATATGTATAATATTTCCTGTAACTTTTTGACTTATAATGGATTAAGAAATGCTGTTGATATGTATCTGAAAACTTTAGGGTCACATGAAAGTACCCCAATAGCGTATCCAATGATAAATCATTGTTTACTCCTAAATAGCCAAATGGATCTAAGTTTTATTATAATGTTTTATTAGATTCAAAATTTCATAGGACATCGGCTAATCAGCAATGGGAGACCGATTTAAATAGTTTCACAGATCAAGAATGGAGAAATATAAATGAAATTCCGTTTCGATCTACTGATAGTGTACAATTACGTTGGCTTCAATATAGAATTATCAATCAAATCCTACCTGTTGGTAAATATTTATATAAGATAGGATACAAAGATTCCCCCTTATGTACATACTGTAATAAGTTCACTGCTGATATTTCTCATGTATTATGGAATTGTGAACATGTTCACTCTCTCTGGACCAAGCTTGAAAATTGGATAAATATCCAGGCGGAAATAAATATTAAATTCACTAAACAAAATGTTCTCTTCGGGTTCCCTTCCAAAAGAAATGATCCATTAAATGCAATATGTCTAGTCATAAAAGATTCAATTTTCAAATGCTACCTTAAAAAAGGTACTTTATCTGTTACGCATATCCAGAGAGAGCTAGCAAACTACTACAACATAACGAAAACTATAGCATATTCAAATTGTAACTATAATAAATTTGTAAAATTCTGGTCCAGCTGCCACAACTTGTTTCAATGACGACTGCTAATCAACTGTACTGTGCATTATATATTGTCAATTGTACTTTGCTGCCTTGAATGATTCCTCATGATGTGCTGTAATACAAAAAAAGTGGAATAAAAAAAATAAAAAAATAATAATAATTCTCATGTGGATATCTAAAGCTGGAAGTCGAAACAGGTCATTATATCCCCCCCACCTGACCAGATACCTTGTACAAATTGCTCCCACTCTTGCCTCGAAGACGAAAAACAGCTTCTTATACAGTGGCCTTTTTAAGTGTTATTCGGCTTTTTGTTTTACCTTAAACAAAGCTTTTACTTGTAATACTTTAGATTTTAGATTCTACTGAATTCAAGGTTTATTCTGTTTAAGATGTTTCATTGTCGCAACTGTTTCGCAAGTAGCACCAGTAATTCATTATCTTCCTGTGATTTATTTCAGTAATAACAGTATACTATTTATCAATGCATTTCTGATTTTACAGCGTGTCTCCTCGGCCTAGCATAATACTTGATCATTTATATTCATTAATATTGCAATTATTTTTTAGATGTTAATAAACAATTCATTCTGTAATATGAAGATCAATTGAATTGTTTAAGCGTTGAGCTTCAGAACCCAATGTCCCTTATGCTTCGATCAATTCATGTACTCGTTGGTCATGAAAATAGTTTCGGGCACTAGTTGGAAAAGTTAAGGTGTTTTGAAAGTAAATAAAGACGTTGTTCATTCATGAATTACTCATGTCTTGCAATAATTTAACGCAAACAATTTTAAATGGAAAGACTTGAATTTAAGCAAAAAATGAATGGCAACATTTGTATGTCAAACTTGTACATTTCAAATTTCATATTCTTTTTTGGCTTTATAAAACGAGGGTTTTCCGAATATAAAGAGAAAGCTTGACAGGCTTTGTCCAACACAAACAACTGCACACGTACCTGAAATGAAACAGAACGCGACTGTGGGTTTCTCGTTTTATGTGGGTTATGACTTGCAGTTGCTTTATTTGCTTGCTTTCTAGCCGCTTTATTTGCTTACTTTCTAGACCATAAGGCCTAATTTCAAACACATTTCATTATACAGGCAACTAGCGCTACAGGCATGAACTGTTTCAATGTGACAATTTACAACTTACCTCAAGACATTTCGTTCTAAATTGTCTAAGTTTTATAGATTTGTTACAGCTGTCTTTAGAGAGATAAGGAGTAAACAATATACAAACATTACCCTATTGCCTTACGTTACACAGTTTTCTACGAAGGCAGTGAGTGTAAACACGTTTAAAGCTGCGAGACCTCTATCTTCTGTTAACAAGTTGTATCCACATGATATTTCTTACTTCAAAAACAGTGACATGTATGTATTTCCTAGCTTACTAATATACCAGGCCAGTAGCACCAATATCCAGTGAGTGGGATCGAACTTTACATTTTTATAGTTCATGAGAGGGGGTCTGTTAGAGAAAAGCAAACTTTAACTGCGTATTTGATGCTTTATGTGGTTGTTATAGCAATTATCACGTACACATTTTAGCCCGACGAGCTGCGTAAAAACTATATCTCCAATGTTTGAAGTGTAACATCTTTGGTCATTGAAATAGTGTGTGGTCCCTGCTACTGTCCTGTATACCAAGAAATAAACAGAAACATTGGGAAACTTACCTTGATAGTCGTGAAACATGAAATACGCCCTGGAGTATGACGGTAGGTCGCTGAGCACAGACTATAATAGCATGTTTTTGTCGTTCTGCTTGAGCAGTCATTCGCTTTTAACTCGACCATTGACGGAGATATTTAGGTCGTGTTGGCTTCGGGTTTCTCGGGTCATATCTACATGCTTTGTGTCACAACATCTATTACTATCCTGTACAACTGGTAGGAAGAAGAAGAAGAAAAATATTTTATTTAAGTGTCACACAGCGTACATACACTTGAGAATAGATATTATAAACGGCAAATATAGCACGCCGTCCGGCCAACAATGGCCTATGAGACACAAAAACACAGTGAAATAGCTAAAAGCGCATTAACCGCTAAAAAGTTTAAAATATATCACAAACATCAACATTTTAGAAAAGAGACAGAGAGGTAAGAGACAGAAAAGACAAAATTCCAAAACGCTTAAAACAACACTTTTCATGGTTGACAAATGGTAACATGGTCTCTAACCTTTGAAATAATGGATAACAGCCCAGATAAAAGAAGATAGAATTTTCAAACAACAATTGTTTGTGCTTTTCACTCGGTATACTATAGCGAGTGCTAGCGTGACGTAGTTTCTGTGGTCACGTGGTGCGCGGAGACTTCCGGAAGGCAGGAGCTGGGTAAACACAACAGTAGACAACATGCGAGCTTCGTCTTTTTATGTTCGCCTGCTTGATATTAGCAGACTATTTTCTAAAAAACGCATCTTGCAAATATTGTAGTACATTAATAAAGTATGCACCGATACGTTTTTTGTTTGTTAGGTACCTCAATTTCAAATAAAATGTTATTTTCGCCGATAACATGAAGCACCATTTCATTCACTTGACATGTTGTTGTCTCTATAACACATATACACACATATGGTTTAAACATCTTTTATTTCATAATATGAAATAGGGATTGTGAACAATCAAGAAGGCTTATTTCAACTCCGCTCCTAAATACAACAGACTTGAAACTGGACACAATATGCAATACGATTAGAAAAATATATAGTTGATGAAAATCTCTTTGTGGTCAAATCAGTTTGTGTAAATCAGGGAATATCCTGCAGTAGACATTAGTAAATGGTTTACATAGAAAGCGTGTACTTTGACTTATAAACTGATGTAAGGATTTTAGGATATTTCTGTTTGTCCTATCATTTAAGGATTCATATACGTAAAATACTGTTTTAATATCACATTATTGTGTATAGAAATACATATTTGTTTTTAAGTCATGGTGGTTTCGACCAACAAACAGGTACTGAAGGGCTTCTTCATTAAAATGGGAACAAGAACATCTTGGTATTTCAGATAAGTGTCGGTTAAGATAGTTTAGATAGCCTAGATCAATACCGTGGTACATTTAATAACGACTTATAAGTTTTAAGCCACGTTCATTTGCGGCCATTTTTGGTGTGAAATCTTTTGATTAATTATGTGTAAGAAAAAGGATTCGCTTTGCTCAACTTTACATCATTTGATTTATTACTGAGCTTTCAATGCATTGTCTTTCTTTTCCTATCATCACCTTATATTACCCCTAAAAACCACAGGCCCCCGGATCATTGAGCAATCATCCATCATATTTTGTATCTACGAAGGCTGTCAAATCTGGGGGTCATCTCAATTTTTTTTTTTTTTTTTTTTTTTTAAAGGGATGATTGCCCAATGACCCGGGGGCCTGTGCTAAAAACGTGCAACTGCCCATCTAAGACCTAACCTTTTTACGTTTATAAACGATGTAGACCAAGTGTAAAGCTTACACAAATCTGATTTACAAATGATATCAGGCCAACTCAATATGCGAATCATAATCATTAAACCCTAATCAATTTTGCAAATCATGTGTATTAACACGAAAACCATTTTAGTAACATGTCATTTTACCTAGTGTAGATTTAAGCAGAATAGATAAGGCTAGAGTGGTAGATGATTCAAGGGGCAGTAGCACGTATTATGGGGAAATAAAAGGTGGTGTCAGGAAAATCAATATAAATGGTTTCAATTGAATAGTAGTGCATTTAAACTAAAAAAGCAGTATTGAATCAATTACATAATGCAAAGATCAGCCATTCTTAAAATGAATTACTTAAAAGTATTCATACAAAAATGGCCGCCAATGGACTTTATGTGGATCTTCATAATTTGTTCTCTGACTATGGATGATTGGTTTGTGTAATGGTATTTTGGTACTTTCAAAATAATACTTTAAGCATTAATGTACAATTTTCAGTGAAAAATTGAAAATAAAAAATTTAAAAGCGCCACTCCAGCTTTAAAGGGACGACAGGCTATGTCAGGTCAGTAGAAGGATCTAATTAACCGAAACTTCAGTTTATATCACCATTGATGGTCATACTTGCTTGAGGTTTGTGATGAAATCTAGCTATTGAGAAAAGAAAAACATCACTCGGTAGAACAATATTTCGTCGAAAGTTTGATATCAAATTTAAATGTTTAAATCAACAATAAAATACTTCTTTCGACGTCCGAAGTACAGTTCCCTCTGTAAAGGTGCCGAACCCGCTTTCGGAGACGTCATTTTGCAAATTTTTGCAAAAAGTAAAATTTATACGATAAATATACTTTTTACAATATTGAACTTGAACAATATTGCTACACAATGAATATAAGTTCTTGAGAGACAATTTAGCACCCAATTTGTTGGCCAAGAAGTGAAACGTACCGGGGTAAGCAGGAGAGTTTAATAAGGTTTGTTTCGTATTTAATGTTGTTTTCATGAAAATGTTTTCGCAACGTCAAGAAGACGTTCCCATTTTCGTAGAAAACCGAATAGAGTAAATAGAAGTTTTGTGAACACCCGAGGCAATCCTACTTGGTGCAATACATTGCCTGTAGCTGTGTTACTGTGGTCACGTGATCAGCGAGCCTGTCACGGGAGATAGGTGACAACAGTCTAAGTAAACCTAGCCTCACTATTATCCGTCACACTGCTATAGCTATAGCAGTATAACGGATAATAGTGAGGCTAGGTTTACTTAGACTGAGGTGACAAAGGCGTTGTAATATTTGCTTTACAGACGTAAACGTAATATATTCATACATCCTACAACATCTTTCGCTGTGTCTAACAATTGTTTAAAAGTATTTCCTCGTGTCGGTAAAGAATGAGGTTACAGACAATCGTAGCACATAATATCTTTATTCGTCCTGTGCATTTACTATACAGTCGTAATATGCATGAAATGATTTCGTCCTTGTGTATTTGCTAAAGAGACGTGGTATACATACCATATATTTATGTATCCGGGTCAATGTGTTGCTGAAGGTCGCAGGTACCTGTTGACACGTGTATATGGTGTGGCTTTACATGAATACACATTGTTCGTTAGGTTATTGTTTTAGAAAATGACATTTGTTTACTTGTTTGAAAATAGAATGATTACGTGCGATTTTGCTTACCAGTACCTTACTGTTACAAATTTGGCCAGAAGCTATAATCATGTTTTTCAATAATAGTCACTAAACAGTTCTTATTGAATATAAATTTCAGTATAATCTGTCTACATTGACATCTGTCTAATCCGACAATCTGTCTAATCCGACATAATTGTTTTCGGTCCCGGCAGAGCTTCTAAAAATGTATATTTGAAAAAATAGATTGACCCCCCCCCCCCTTATCCTTGGACACGCCAAACCATGCTCACAATCCACTAACTATATTCTTACTTTTTAAATCATTAAGTAAACTTAACTGTCAAAAAGTTATGACGATTGTAAATGTTGATTTAAAAATAATGTAAAATTAACCTTCACGGTGTATGAATTTATCTTTATGGTATATTCATATATGTATATGCTCTTGTGTCTCCAATAATGGTGTTAGAGAATAGAGAATAGAACGGAACAGAACTTTATTACGCTCAGGCCGATATCCTCGGCATATGAGGTACAACATGACAGTAAATGCACCATACAAGCGGATAAATGATTAGCCGGAAGATTTTACAGTTTGCATTATGATTGTACAAAATTTGCAAAGTTGTTATAATATTGAGAGAGTTTCGAAACTCTGGGCCAATTAAAGGTCTGCCAATAAGAGTAAAAATAAGGTGATAAACACTAAACACGTATCTACAAAACAAGGCCTCATCAATTATGTAACATACGAAAGCAAGTAGTTAAGCGGTCTATTTTAAGTATCCCGGATGTACACACACGTCAATTGATACGAACCGGATATAAATATCTGCCCTCGGAAATGCGCATATTGGAATAGCTTGCGATTGGTCAAAATAGTTTCTGTATCAGCGAATCAAAACAATGCATCCTCTTCACTTCATATAAAATGACAGCTTAAGTCGCTAGACAATAAAAGGTTTGTGATATTGCTGAAGACATATCAAAGTTGGTGGAGTCAAAAATGGCGAATTCCGTGAGTAATATCGCCTGTTTTACACTGGCTGTGTTTTGTTCAGTACAAACGGCACAAGGTGAGTTTGGTTTTAGTTTCTTCTCATCGAAAATTTAATTATCAAACTGTATAACCCTCATAGTGTAATTTACGAAGAACATTGATTTGTGTTATAATTTAAACAATCTTTTATGTATTAATATATGATGAAATAGTTATGAAACCGTTCGATACATGCAATATAGCTGGATAGAATCAGAGACATTATATAAACATGTGTATAGAGTTTCTGATAGAATTGATTGCAATGCGTCATAAAAAGGAGCCTTTAATAAAGTCTAGGTCTCCGAGTGTAGATTCATTGAATATACACGACAAGCCTAAAGAAATGATATAGATAATGGTATCGTATTTAATTTAATTATTCAATATACTAAAGTTTTGTTTATAGAATTGACTGTTGGTAAATGAGTTTTGTCTAGAATCAAATTCGTATCAATATTCACAACTTGTACCATAAGCAAGAATAAACAATCTTAACCCCCAATCTTTAAATAATTTATAGTAATGTTTAACAAATTTCACCATTATTGTTATTATTGCATGTCACTGACCTTAAAAATTACATTTTAACATAAGCTCTACATTTGATTTCAGTGTTGAAAGACAACCATTTGCATTTTCAACTTCTTATTTCAAATGAACAACAGAAATTCAGGCCTTCCAATTTGATTGATTTATGTGGCTTTTATTGTTGCACCTGGGGGTTGTGCATTAAAGATATTAGACCAATTCCAGCTTAATTGCAATGTTAAAAGGACAGTCCTTTCGGGGTATTACCTGTGGAGACAGGAGGACGCATTGATGCATTCTATATTTTTGTCAATTTGTCAAATCTAGAACAACTAAAAGCTCCCCCCCCCCCCCCCCCCTCCCCGCTAACATATATGAGAAAACGTTTAAAATAATCATGTTGTAATCAAAATAAGTAGAAACAGATAACTACTCTTGAATTTTATTTCTACAAAACTATTCGGAAGGAACTGCCCCTTTGATTGTGATTTTTTTATCTGCCAAAACCTGTTTTAATATTCTTAAAAAACGCACTGCAAATATGTATATATCTAAATATTAGTTACATAAAGTACAATAGTGTTTAACTTTCAATTACCTATTGCTACTTTGTGAAAAGTGTCTCTATTAATTCCTCAGGGAATGACTTTTTAATGCATTGATTTTGTATTTTAATGAATGTATATATATGTTTGTATTATGTTGAGGTAGGACATGAATAAACCTTCTGTCTGTGTGTCTGTCTGTGTGTCTGTCTGTGAAAAGTTTTTATAGCAATTTATCACTCTTTCAGCGCTGTCTATCATGCCCTGGCCAATGCCCGAGTGTGGTCCGGTGTGTGCTATAGCATGTCGGTGTGGCAATGTGCTCGACTATAGAGGCTGTCCGACCTGCTCCTGCAGACGATGTGGTATTGGTAAGATAACTTGTCTGGGCTATACTGTTAAATCATTGTTATTCGCGGTTGGGGTTATTTTCTAGCAATTCTCGTATTGGTATTCGGTGTATTTGGGAGACTTACTTTCGTCTATGGACCTGTAACAGGATTGAAAATCCAATAACTCCACGTTCAGCGAGATTTGAACCCGTCACCTCGGGGAGGAGAGTCAGACACTCTACCAGTTCGGCTACAAAAAACTTTTGACCTCACCCTGTCACAGACGCAAGGAGTGTGTTGTGTATGTCAAAATATGTTCATAGTTATCAGCTGGTTAAATTGTATCTGTCCCGAGTTGATTATTATGATAATCTTCGAGATCTACATGATGTAAACCCAAATATACTTATACGATATAACCTTTAAAATTGAGTTATTGCAAAATTGATGACGAACAAACATCTCGGTATGACACATGTACTCATTTGACATCCAAAGTGTAATATTTATAGATGACTGCCCTCGGATAAGATGTGCCGAAGTCTGCCCCCACGGAACCGAGAAGTTCATGGGTTGTCCTACCTGCAAATGTAAAAAACGTAAGTAATTAAATTTATGTTCTATACTAACTTCCTACACAAAGCCCAAACGCCAGTTACCGAACTGTCAGTTTTATGCCTAGCTGCATTCCCTTGAGTTTTCTGTGCTTGCTCTCTTGCCTGTAGGGTCACTATAGCAGCACAGAAAAGTAAAGGCTCTGCAGCAAGGCATAAAATGACAATTCAGAAACTGGCGTTTTAGCCTATGCGTAGGAAGATGGTTCTATACTAAAAGGGCTATAGCAAATTTCTTCGGAAAATTGTATTGTTGTAAATTGTCCCCGTTAAATGTTCTTTTAAAATAGGTCACATTGCAATCTTACATTCGTTTGAAGTTTCGTGAGATACACTTTCCCTCAGAAAGCCTGTTTCAGTGCCGTTTAAGATGTGAACATGGGGAATCATCTGAAAATATGCATGTCCTCCATTTTCCAAATAAATAGTTCTCAATATGTCTGAAAACGTTTTACAATGCTGCTTAATCTCTCACGGTTTCCTTGAAAATAACTTAAATTTTACTATTTTTTATTTCAAATTAAATTTTTAATGAATAATACTCAAATGCATGGTGAATTCAATTTTTAAAGATACCCTGGAATCTAAGTAAAAGTCGAACATACACGAAATTACATCCTGCATGTTTGAAAAATGTAATTCACCAAGCAAGTTGTGGTGGTGTTATAGGTAATAATAAACAGTGAACATATGTATTGCCTATACAGGCGTCGCCCTATGGACGGCTGACGTTCAACGCAGGCCAATGCAAAAGATATACCTGGTAACCAATCTAAATAAATTCAGATCAACAGATTTTATATTTTCTCAAACAGTATGACCTAATATAAAACCTGTTGATATAAATTAATTTAGATTGCCTGGTAAAATAGGCCTTGTTTGCTAAAACCTTAAGCTGAAATCATATGCTCGGTAAAAGAAGTAGCGGCAAATACAGAACATTAGGAATTTTAAATATATAAGTGAAATCTATTTTCTACTTTCTTTTTCGTCATTCATCAGCTCCCAAGTGCCCGGATCTCTCCAACTGCCACATCAAATGCGCCTTCGGACAAGAGATAAGAGATGGATGTCGAGTATGCAACTGTATTTCACCCCCGAAATGTCCCGACCTGTCCGACTGCCACATCAAATGCGCCATCAGACAAGAGATAAGAGATGGATGTCGAGTATGCAACTGTATTTCACCCCCGAAATGTCCCGACCTGTCCGACTGCCACATCAAATGCGCCTTCAGACAAGAGATAAGAGATGGATGTCGAGTATGCAACTGTATTTCACCCCCTAAGTGTCCAGACCTCTCCGACTGTCACATCAAATGCCGATATGGGCAGAAGTTCGAGGATGGATGTCGAGTGTGCAACTGTAATCGACGCCCGAAATGTCCATTGACGCCTTTCTGCAGAAGGTGCCCTAATGGTTTTAAGATTGTCAATGGCTGCCGGACCTGTGATTGTAAACCAATGATTGGTGAGTTTCCTGAATAAGTCCTCCTATGCTACCTAGGCCAACCACGTGTTTACGCTGAAAAGTTTAGTGTACCAAATAAAGAGGTTTATATCATGCTACCTTCACTCACAGTGAAAGATGGTGACAAAGTGCCACCTAATTGGCTGTTGTCCAAATGTAATCAGGACAGGTCTCCATCAATTCCATGTGCAGTATACATCACGAATGGATCAAAGGAGTTTGAGTGGAGCCACACATTCGTCATTAGGTTTCGAGGGGGCTCAGTCTAAGTAAACCTAACCTCAATATTATCCGTTTCACTCCTCTACTGAGTCTAGTAAGGTCTAGTAGAGGGTCGCGGTAGGTGAAGTATCGAATTTGCCAGAACTCATCTAAACAAGCCACAATGGTCTTCCTTCGCACGTATAACGTTGAAGGGTCATAGGTCTCAGAAAAGTCGGCTGACGCGACCCTCTACTAGACCTTTCTAGACTCAATATCGGCGTGAAACGGGTACTTTTGAGGCTAGATTTACTTAGACTGTCGGAGTGAAACGGGTAATTTTGAGGCTAGATTTACTTTGACTGGAGGGGGCTTGATCAACGACAATTTTAAAGCCTATGATAGAGTGCCAGGCCTGTTCAATAGGTAAACTTAAGTACCTTTTATGAATTGTTCTTTCATAGCTTATAGGCGCATACAGTCCCGTATACTTTTCCAGTGTTCATGCACGCATATGCATGTACATGAAATATCTCTTTTTACCAAAAAATATAAATTTTCCATTTGAAAATTTAGAAAAATAGCCATCAATTACTAATCGAGACAGGTCGATGGTTGAGCATTCCACTTGAAGACCGAACATGTCCACTTTGTGACTGAAGTGCTGTCGGAGACGTGTTTCATTATCTTTTTAGAAACGCTTACCCCACTTCGTCATCAATATTTGAACGCTAAATATTTGAATTTCCCAAATATATCCATCCTTACATAAAAACTACCTCCAAAGTAAAAGATCTGATAAACCTTTCTACGTTTGGTAATCAAATACTCAACGCAATTAAAAAATGAATTATTATTTTGTCAGTTAGCTGCATGTAAAATGTGTATAAACATATATTTTGATCTGTAACTGACTTCTAGTAATTTTGAAAAAAAACTTTAGTTAAGCAGTTTATTATACTTATCCGATTTTACTTAACCAGACTGCAATAATGATAAGTGATAATGATAAGTGATTACATATCCAGTTTTAGTTAAGAGGTCTCGATTGTATGCTTATCTCATGTACCGCCGTTGGCACTTTTCAGAGAATAAAGAGTTTGAGTTTGAGTTTGAGTTTGAGTACAGCTTGGTAAGACGAGTACACTATTAAGACTTATTTTGTATTTTCAGGGTTACCGATTCGACCCAGTCTATGTGAACGAGTTCTGTGTCCTCTGGCCCACAACTGCCCCTTCGGCTTCAAGAAGGATAAAAACGGCTGCAGACTGAATACATGTGAATGCAGCTCTCTTCCTGAAATCTGATTCTGGTCTCGCACGTTGTGTATTGATGTCAATCCATCCATTTTATACGTTTTTACAAAATAAAGTTTATCAAAATGTGTTTCAATTGTTATTCATGACCGAATCTATTGAATTCCACATGATCCCATGATTACAAAAATTATAACAAAGTTCGAGCAACCCGTCGATGTTTTATACCCGTAGATTTATTTATTCTCCTCTTCCAACGAGTCGAGATGGCTCAATTCTGGATAGGCTATATAGGTATCATTTAGAAGAAGGCTTAAAGAATAACCAACGACAATGCGACGTATGTTGGTTTCCACTGATTCACACATACATGGTGTGTCCCCTTGTTAACTTCATTATTTTCATCGTTCATCAATATTCCCAATCAATTTCGTTTGATTGGATTACAGAACAGAAAAACAGAACAGAAGTTTATTATATTTCTAGAGGCCTAGAGTACAGTACAGAATGCAGTTAGTATATGGCGTACAGTATCAGAGTGCCTATCTTGATTTAAATACTTTATACAAGTAGGCGGCTATAGGCGGAACAACAAGTTATTTTTTGTTGTTGATAACGTGTTGAGTAGATAATATGGACATTTCAACAACAAAAGCTTACCTTTTCCCCATTTAATGGTAAATTTGCTTTATATTCTTTCTTCATGAATATCAAAATGAAATATATATTATGTTAAAATGATAATCAAATTACACATTTTGTTCGTAAACGAAATATTTTAAGTTATTAAGAATATATCCTGATTTTGATACAATATAAAACTGTCATAAACCGGTGTGCAAATATAATATAGCTTGTCATAAAATATTGTTTTGATTGCTATATTGATGTCTTGGGCCATGACTTAATCGAGACCTTGACCCGATTAGTCTCTGACGGTGCCAACGAGTAATGGATGCACATGAACTTTTTTGAACTTGTCAAAAGCACTATGATTGCTTGACGGTGAGAAGGAAGAAGGGGCTGTAAAATCTCCCGATGTTAAATTCAGCATGAACAGTGCTTATAAAAATGGCATTAAAACATCACGAAACCTGGACTTTTGTACGGCTCGTAACTTTAAGAGCTTTTACTTAAAAAATTCGAAAATTGACGAACGAATACACTGTCATGATATCTATGAATAATCAATTAATTTCCTAAATCATTAATTTCTCATCTAAAGGGCAGCATCAGTTATTTTCTTAACTCACCAATTTTCATATCAAAATTAAAAAAATGATAAAGATAAGAAACTTAAAAGAAGCTTCTGTTGTTCCTACTACACAAGTACTATAAAAGTTACAACAAACACTAAACAGCAAAAATGCATAGAACAAATAGGCAGCTCTTGGTACCGACATTTTACAATGTTTTCAACTTGACTACTCACAGGGGTTTGAGTTTCGGAGTGGACATTATAATAAGAATAATATTTCAAAACCTGGACCTATAGTGTCCAATCTGCGACTCGAACCCCTGTGGGACTACCTACATTATATAAAACGATTGATACATTAACGATTCCTCAATGTGGTTTATATCAATAAACACTGTTTTACGAATGTCTATTCTTACGATTCCATTCACGGCTTTTATTGTCAATTGCATAGCTGTCATTATTTTGCTTTATTACCTACGAGGGCAGTCATATTGAGGTTCATATTTTTCATATGTTGCCCTAGGGCAAAAAAGCACTTTGTCATTGTGACTTCACGTTTTAAACAATGCTATGACGTCACGGTTCATCTATGACATCACAATCTATACGGGCGAGCGGCGGCTAGTCCGCCTATGCTGAGAAGTAGGTTTTGAGTATTATCTTTTATTTTGGGACTACGGTAATAAACAGAATATATTATTCGTGCCCATGACATACTATGTTTACGACACTCGTGCCTTAATATCAGTATATCCCTCGCTCTCGCTCGGGAAATACTAATATTTAGCCACTTGTGTCGTAAACATAGTATGTCATGGACACTCCTGTAATATCCTCTATTTACAAGTTGAATATTCTAAATATAATGACATGTTTATTTAGAAATAAAATAACAATCAAGGTAAATATACAGTTTTGTAACAACTTATATTTTCATGTGATATACTAATACAGTTGGTATATGATTGATAACATTCAAGTTTGGGATAACCTAAAGGTTAATACAAAAAGGCCCTTAAAACTTAAATCTAGATCTGTTAGACGCATTGCAACCGAGTTACAAATTGAATCTTGGATGTCTCTATCACAGCTTATATAGTGCTGAGCAAATGGAAGTTACTTAATGCCATATTCAGTTAAAAGTATTGAGTATATACTCAGGTAAAAGTAGCGTCAACCTCAAAATCGTAAGCCTCCTCCTATTAAAAAGTAAAACGTGTTCTAGTGTTTTCACCTCTAGCCAGCAGATGCCCTGATCCTAAATGCACAAACAAATTCCGACATGGATACAAAATACAAAATTGTGCGAATGGACGGGTGAAAAATTGCAACTATCGAGTGAGTGCAAAGTTGAGAGAATGGGACAAGAATGTCGAAACTGAAAGTAGTGCTAAACGTGTATGCGAGCGTGTGGAAGAAATATGCATGCAGCAGTATGTTAGTAATTGGTAAGAGTTATTATGTAAGCCAAGCGGTAGCACGGGAGGAAATAAACTACGAACGTACCGAATGTTTAAAGGGGCAGTAGCACGTTTTTAGGGGGAATATAAGGTGATGTCAGGAAAATGAAAATAAATGGTTCCAGATGAAAGACAATGTATTTAAAATAAATGGAGCAGTAATAATTCAAATATATAACGTAAGGTTCAGCCATGCGATTCCTTTTTCTTACAAAAATGAATTAAAGGTGTTCACACAAAAATGGCCGCCAATGGATTTTATGTGAATCTTCATACTTTGTCCTTTGACTATGGATGATTGGCTTGTGTAATGAGATTTTTGACACTGTCAATATAGTACATTAAACATTAACTTACAATTATTAGTGAAAAGTTTGAAATATAAAATTATCAAAAAACGGGCTACTGCCCCTTTAAGGATGTGTATTGCTGTGAAAGTTATGTGAGTATGAATATGGCCCGTTCATACCGCTCTGCCTTTTCCAAATTCAGATCAGGTACTGCTCCTCTGCATTTGGAAACCGGCAGATATACAAATAAGAATGTGAATGAAAGAGTATGTTTTAACTGTAGTGAGAGTGTTGAGGACGAAAGACATATTATTTTACATTGCCCCGTGTATGAGGATTTGCGTGAGAATTTGTATAAAAATATCTGTTTTAGCTATCCCAACCTCTTAGATCTGTGTGACAAGAACAAATTTATTATACTTTTTAAACACAACGTGTATTTTACAGCCAAAACCTGCTTCCTTATATTACAAAGAAGAAAGGATATCTTATATAGATAAATTACATGTGTAACATGATTATTCTATGATTGTATGTATATATTAAATCATATTTACTTTTTGATGATAGTCTCTCATAACCCTTAAAGGGTGGCTCACTTTTATGTTATTTTACAACCAATTTTTATCATGTATTTTATGTGAGGTGAGACTGAAATAAAATATCTGTCTGTCTGTCTGTCTGTCTAGATACATTGACTATGATGGATGTCGAACTTGCTATTGTTTGTTTAAGGACAGACAGTGTTGGTTTCTGCCCTGATCAATGGTATGCCGGATGACAAAAACGGACTTGCAGATGTATTTACTCTACCGGAAAAATAATAAAGCATATAAATATATTTGAATGGTGTTAAAAGGTATTAAATTAGTGCCAAACAGGACTATTGAATACGAGTTCAATTACGGTTGTACTTTCTCACCCTCAGAGGTAGATCAAGTGATATTTTTATACACTTGATTTGGTTTCTTGAAAAAAAGAACAATGTTTTAATTAATCATATTCTTCTCTCTGCCACAACATATATCACATACGCAACATACCTAATTTGATTAACAACACGGTAACTACCATTTGGTCGAACAAAACTTTTACAAAAGAAACAATGAAATGTCTGTATTCAACAAAAATGTAAATCACTAATCCCAATATTCATGATGTAGCCAACTACCACCCACTCCGGATCGAAACAGGACGTCATATTACAATTACCATATATTATTACCATATGTGTTCTCTGACTATATGGATGATTGGTTTGTGTTATGCGATTATTGACAAAATAATACATTTAGCATTAACTTACAACTATCAGTGAAAATTTTTAAATATAAAATTATCAAAAAACGTGGTACTGCCCCTTTAAACACGATCCCGATAAAAAGATCTTTCGCATTAAGCATTAACGTACAATTATCAGTGAAAACTTTAAACTTTAACATTTTCAAACAACGTGCTACTGACAGACAGACAGACGGATAAATTTATTTACATCTCACTCGTGTTACATCGATAAACAATTGCATAAATTATATATACATTAAAATACACGACCAATCGCCCAGCGATTTATGAGAGATGGATTTAAAAGCTTAAGTGTACAATATAGTAAAAATGCAATAAACTTGTATAAAATATAAATAAAAAGTTATTTGTACAGAGAATAACGTCGATGTTCTAAAATGTTACAGCAGGTTTTGGCAAGACAAAAGATAGAATCATCACATGTAAAAATAAGGGCAAGTTGCTGTAAAACTGGTAAAAATGAGAAATATGGCCATTTTAAAACACAACGGTGTAATAGATCCTTTCGTAAATGGAAATAAAAGGGACAGGAAAGTAAAACGTGTGCTTCGTCCTCAAAACAGTCTGGACAGTTAAAACAAAGTCGATTTTCTACTGGTATGCGCTCATATCTCCCAGTCTCTATTCTTAAAGGAGCGACACCACATCTGAATTTGGCAAGAGCACTACGTTGATTTCTTGACAAGTTGACATTTAGATATTTCTCACATTCATATTTGTTTTTGAAATTGACATACGTCCTTAATTTACGTTGTTTCCCACTTTTTAGTTCTTCTTCCCAAGTAGACTTGAAGTTTGTACACATGACTTGTTCAACTGTTTTAACTAGGAGTTTCTTTTCTGTTCTTAGTTGTGAATTGAACAGATGATTGAGGTGGATTTTTGTGAAGTGATCATGTACTCTGAAGTGCCAGTTTCTTTTCCTTTTTGTAACAGCTGCATGATCCGCCCAGAGGAATACTCTCTTGTTAACTCGTCTCTGCGTCATATTCACTGATCTGTCCCACAGTCGAGTAACACAAGCCCACTGTCTTATCTCTGGGGGTGTCCATCCTACATCACCGGTGATGGCAAGATTCGGGGCGTACTTGCCGAGTCCCAGGTAGAATCGGATCGCTCTGTGTTGCACCGCTTTAACGCATGTGTGAACCGTAATACCCCAAATTGGTGCTCCGTAGCTGAGAGTCGACCAAACCATCGTGTCGAAAAGCTTGCTGTAAACTTTGAAAGGCATTCCTCCTAATGATTTGAATTTAGATATTAAAAGGCCAAGAGCTCTGCTTGCTGACTGCGCTGCTGTCCTCGCCATAATGGAGTAGTCTAATAGTTCCGTCATAAGTACACCCAAGTAGTTATAAGAGTCTGTCACAACGAGTTTGGTTTTTCCACAGTTAAAACACACGCTGGTTCTTGGAACTGATTTTCCTCTAAAATGGATTATCTTAGATTTATCTTCATTGATCAGCATGTCGTTATCTTCACACCACCTGTTAACTGTATCCAATAGAATATTCAAATCTCTCTCGTTTTCCGCTAATAGGACGACATCATCAGCGTAGGCAAGAATACTTATAATATCTTCATCAACTTTCACTCCATTCCCTAGCGCACTTATCTTTTTTTATCAAATCATTAATGAAAAAATTGAATAAAATCGGTGATAAAACACAACCTTGCTTCAGTCCCCTCTTCACTGAAAACCACTCTGTATTCTTCTGGTTGACTCTGACGCTGCACTGGACATTATTATACAGGGACTTGATTGCTGCACACATCTTACTGTCAACTCCAATGTCGTTTATTTTGCCCCACAATATATCACGGTTGATTCTATCATACGCTTTTTTAAAGTCGATGAAAGCGACAAACGTTGGTTTCTTCATTGATTTTCTTGTCTCGACGATGCTTGTCAAAGTGGAAATGTGATCTAACGTTAAGCGACCCTTCCTGAATCCGTTCTGCTCATCCCTGCTGACGTCATGCTTCTCGGCCCAGTTTGATAGCCTCTCGTTTAACACACTGCAGTAAAGCTTATAAGAGTTATCCCTCGATAACTTAGGGGATCTCTTGGGTCAGCGTCCGATGCCTTTGGGATGGGGTTGATGAAACTCTTACACCATAATTCCGGTACTTTATGTGAATTAAAACATGTATTAAAAAGTCTGTGTAAAAAGAACAAGGTAAAGTTATTATCTAAAACTTCATTGGGGATACAATCCACGCCTGGTGCTTTTCCTCTCTTTGCCCTTTTCAATGCTCGCACAACCTCTTCTATGCTGATCTCGTCACTAAGCTGTGTTACGTCATTATTATCACATGTGACGTCACGCTTACACGTTGTGTCAAACTTTCCATTAAGCAGCGTCTCATAGTCGTGTCTCCACCTGTTAAGAACGACGTGTTCGTCTCTACTCACTGTCTCATCTTGAAGGGTCACCTCCATGGGGATACACTTACGTCTCTCACTACCTACCCCAACACGACCTATGGACTTCCAAAATTCACTGGGATTTTCGTCACACATGTCCTCCAAATCTTTGTGTATACTTGCCAGATGTCTTCGTTTTGACTGCTGTACGCCTTTGTCAAATAATTTACGTTTGCACACATACACATGTTTAAAAACAGCTTTTTTCACAGTCTTACATTTACACCAAGTTCTCTCTGCTAAGCACATTTCATTCCATAACTTATCGAGTGATTCATTCCACCAAGGCTGTTTCCTTCTACACTTCCTATGTCTGCTGGATGAACTGCTTATAAACACCCGCTTATAAGGTAAACCCTTATTCATTTCTGTTTTCAGTACTTCGACAAAGTCAGAATATGCATTATTTAGTTTCTCCTGCTCGTGACTGTTATGTTCCATATCGTGTATGATGGCCTCCAACTGATCGGCATACTCCTGTGAATTAGGAAAGTTAGCTGGTACGTTGTCTGTTAACACTTTTACATACGATTCCGTACCTGTAACTTCAACACTAGCTGCTGTTTGGATATCTATAGTCCACTTTATGAGCGAGTGGTCAATCTTCAGTATGTCAGATGAATCAAACACTCCCACACACCCTGCTTTCTCTGCTAACTTACTTGGCCGGATAACTTCGAAATTGGAAAATTTATCTAGGGACTCATATGGGACCAGACAAAAATCAACCACAGAACTTCCTGTAGTAGCTATAAAAGTAACATCATTGTTAATACATTTTCTACCATTCAGGATGCAGAAATTAGCATTAATTAAAAAACCAATCAAAAGTTTACCATGAGAATTAACAGTAAAATCAACAACATCTCTTTCAATAACAGCGTCTATTCCTTGAATGAAGTCCGTCTCCGCCCCACATCGGCTGTTGAAGTCGCCTCCAATAAAAGCAACGTCTTCAAATTCATAAATTTGTGAAAGTAAAATGTCATAAAATTCTTGTGCATCGATATTTCTTGTAGAGTTCTCAGGGGGTAAATAACATACAAATATATGGGTAAATGAATCATCAAACTTACTCTGTAAACACAACCATAAAATTCCTTCATAAGACTTGTCCTTAAAAGATACATTAAAATCATCTAAAATGTCATTCTTTATTAAAAAGCCCACTCCTCCAGAGCCTCTCGGAGCTCTCACGTGCAACTGTTGACGGTTGTGTCCATACCATGTATAACCGTCTACCTGGATCACATCATGATTACTAAGATGAGTTTCTGTAAGACCAATTATATCACATTTACTATATTCAACACAGTGTTTACGAATTAAAGCGTTTTGCGAATTACAGTCAACTGCCCATGTCTTCACATTCCAAAACCCGGCTGATACCTATCTCAGTCGCGCCGAGTGGCGGTTGGACGAACGCTCCACTCTGTCATGTGAAGGACCATCATGTGACCTCTGCTGACCCGCCTCCTGATCACCATAAAAGGACTTCCTACTACGGTTGTAACGTGGATTTACAACTTCAGCGTAATCTCGTCTGCTTGGAGTATTCCCTGCAAATCCGTCTCCTCGATGTCTGCCTCGATCTGTGTCTTGTATTCTGCTGTCCTCCCTGTCGCCGGATTCGTCTTCTCTCGCGTTGTACCTCGATCTTCTGTCCCCCGATGAGTCTGTCCTCTGCAGGCGTGACCCCACCGCTCGTAGACGTCCCCCTCCCATGGTCTCCGCAATCGTACGCAGGTTGGCTTCGTACAATCGCTGTTGCTTCGATTTATCCGACCCGATGTAGATATCCTTGTAGTTTCGTTCATTGCGAAGTTGGGACTTTTTCTTCATTATGACGTCCTTTTCCTCCTGGTTTCTGTAAGTCGCGACTATGACACCTGGATAGCGCCTGTTCATAGCCACTTTTCTACTGCCCCTCGTTTGGTCATGAAATATATCTCTTGTATGGGAAGTAGCTAAGGTTAACGTTAAACGTTACCTTACTTCAGTGACTTGGATCTTCACTATGTCCTTTATGATGCTCAATAAGGCTCTGAAATATGGTATTAACATGTATGAACAGGTAACTAGTTGCATTAATGACAAAATGAAATCATTGTTACGGGCCCAATTACATTGAAATCAAACTAGACATTTCTGATTTTAACGAACTTGTTATGGGTCTATATTGCATTTACAGTAATACCTGATTGTAATGCTTTGTCCTCGAGAAAATATGGCACTATATCTAGGTTTGCATTATACCCAGGCAAGGCATTTAGAAACATGAATTTGTGATAATTTTGACAATAAATTTGAGGCAAGTGGAATGTCCCTCAAGTAATTAATCCCTATAAAGCACTAATCAAAGTACCTATACAATAAAAAACAAGCGTCAATTGAGTTGAGCTATGCCAATTGACCTTAATTAGTTAAAACAATATCATAAACAGTGTGTTTTCATTGGCATTATAGTCAGAGAAAATTGACTTTTGTTCCAAAAGGAATTGGCAAATTGCACTTTATCCAGTTTGGTATTATTACTAGTGAGATATAAGGGCAGGGAATCGGTTCTGGCCAAAATATGGCATTATATCCAGTTTGGCATTATAACCAGTGAGATATAAGGACAGGGAATCCGTTCTGGCCAAAACATTGGCATTACATCCAGTTTGTCATTATAACCAAGGTTTACTGTATAAGTCAAAAGGGACTAACCATTCTGGTGAATGATGGTAAAAGAGCTCTGGGTTTTCGTTTCACAATAAAAAAAAGACGAAAACGAAAACATTTGTTTGAACCTGATTGTAAGATCAGTAAAAGAACATATCTTAAAGGGGCAGTAGCACGTTTTAGAGGGAATATAAAGTGATGTCAGGAAAATGTAAATAAATGGTTCCAATTGCTTGGCAATGTAATTAAACTAAATGAAGCAGTAATAAATCAAATATATAATGTAAAGTTCAACCATGGGATTCCTTTTTCTTACACAAAATAAATCAAAGGTGTTCACACAAAAATGGACGCCAAAGGACTTTATGTGAGTATTTATAATTTATTCTCCGGGTATGGATGTTTGGTTTGAGTAATGAGATTTAACAGCAAAGTAACACACATAGCATTAACGTACAATTATCAGTGACAAAAAGTATTTTTTCAAAAACGTACTACTGCCCCTTTAAGGCTTTATATAATAATCCTTGCGCATATAAAACAAGACGGGTTAATGCAAGAATTGAACAATTTCAAAGTTTACATGGACTTGAAAATCAAACTATCAGATATTATTATGATAGTAATATATATAATGTTTATAATTCAATGCTTTTTATTAGTCAACATTGCCATACAAAGAGTTTTGGGACCATTTCCCTCTCAGATTCAGTGCTTTTTAAAACAATAAAATGTTCTTCAACTAATCTCTCTTTTAACTTTAATTTGTATAATGAAGTTTATTATATAGATTTGGGTTTTGTTGATAGATTAGTGCGTTATAGAGAAATCTATCAATGGATGATTGTTTTGTTTTGTTTATTATATTACGCACTTTGCTGAACTAAGCATAAAATATCCCCTGTTAAGTGAACTACATTAATTGGTATTTATAATTCTATGTCAAGGACGGATGCAGATAAGTAGGCTAAATGTAGGTTATACTACTTTGTATGTAATGAGGAAGTGCATAAGCACGATTCTGGTACGAATATCCCCCTCCGGTCAAATATTTATGAAAAATGATTTATCAAAATACTTTTTGTGACAGCCAATAGAAATACATCCTCTTTAATGAATATAAAAATAAGAGGTAAGTTGGGACAAAAAGCAAACATTATATCGCAGCTAAAGACGTATCAAGCTTGGTGGAGTCAAACATGGCGAACTCTTTATGCTACATCGCTTGTAGACTTATATTTAGTCTCTGAATTTTTTTTTTTTTTTTAACATTATTTTATTAAATTTTCAAAAGGAGCCTCAGACAAATGGAGATTTTCAGAGCTGTCCAGATCTAGACTTGCTTCCATGGGGTGAATTATATGCTCAAGGGTCTGTGCATAAGACTACATCGCTTGCTTTACTCTGTTTGTAGTTTGTTCACTACCAACTGCAAAGGGTAAGTAGAAATCGTTTTGAATAATAATACTTATTTTGACACCTACTATCCAGCCCAGGACAGCTCAAGGGCGATACAATATATACTACAACTCTAAAGGAATTAGGAAGAATATATCCCAGTGTCAAGGTACACATTGGCACATGAGTGCAATGTGGATGAAGTGCTTTGCCCAAGGACACAAAACAGTATTCAGCCTAGGTTACAAATGTTTGGTGTCTACAACGGGATTCGAACTCAGGCCTTTGCGTGACAGGCCAGCAGCGTGCACTTCACAACTGAGTGTTATTCTTGAGGTTGGTAATATAAGGAAGACAATGAAAATTTTATGGATGAAACAAAAATTATTTTCACAGTAACGACATTTCGGTACATATCACTTATACCGTTTTATATAGAGGATATTATATGAGTGTCCATGACATACTATGTTTACGACACGAGTGCCTAAATATTGGTATTTCCCGAGCGAGAGCGAGGGATATACTGATATTTTGGCACGAGTGTCGTGAACATAGTATGTCATGGGCACGAAAATGATATTCTGTTTATTACCGTAGTCCCAAAATTGAATAAAATGCCCAAAACCTACTTCTCAGCATAGGCAGACTAGCGGGCGGGCGCCCGTATGAATTGTGACGTCATAGGTGAACCGTGACGTCAAATCATTGTTTATTACGTGACGTCACAATGAAAAAGTGATATTTTGCCCTAGGGCAACATATGAAAAATATGAACCTCGATATGACTGCCCTCGTAGGTAATAAAGTATATTATTCCATAACTATCAACACCGAAACGTCGCTACTGTCAAAATAAAGAATTGGATCACAGTGGTGTAGTGGTTAGCATGCTGGTCCTTCACCCCAGAGACCCGGGTTCGAATCCCGTTGGAGACCCCAAACATTTGTAAAATGGGTCTCATCTCGTGTTGTATCCCTGGGCAAGGCACTTTATCCAGATTGCACTCAGTCCACCTAACTGTTAAAAATGGGTAGCTGAAAACTGGATGTGCTGACCTACGTAGTCGTGATTAGCTCTTAATCGCAGCTGTGAAAGTATACTCCTACAGGGTAATAATATAGCGCTTTGAGCATGTATAAGGAAAGAGGAAAAGGCGAATAGTAAGTAATATGTACCTCAGGAAGAATAATACGTGGCTTTGCTTGATTTGAAGACTGAAGGGTGAATTCAAGTTGGAAACTTCTTTCGAGTGAAAAAGACTCAAATAAAACATTGTCAGTGCATGTTTATCAAGGTTTTTTAAATATATAAACCGCTTTACATATGTATTATTGTTGTAATATTTCCAATAACAAAAAGTACAGAGACAGTTCAAAATGACATCTCCACTTTATATTCTATCAGCTAAATGCCTTCCTATGGCGTGTGCAAGGTGCCCGTGTGGGTACGAGAGCGACGACACCGGGTTCCCAACGTGTGTTTGTAAACAATGTGGTAAGCTTGTTATCATTATCTAATATTTCCAATGTTGATAATAAAATGATAAGGCTAAAGACCTGATTGTTTCAATTGAAACTAAATTAAAGGAAAATATCTTGGATGCATGACTTTTGATCAGATGTTTGATCTCCTCACTTTAACACAACCAACTTAAAAAATGTAAATTTGATAAAACCCATGCGTTCTATATTTCACATGTTGCTTATATTTTGTGAGGAGAGTATATTATAAGAGAATTGACCTGATTCGCAAAAGAAGTAGGCACATCAAGCTCTTGGATTGGAAGGTTATATCTGGAGCTCACGAGACAACCCGTTAATTTCAACGTCTTCATAGTTATATATTATGTGAAGAGGGTCGAAAGCTAGTACAACCTACTCCCAACGCATTTTTGTAGACTGCTACGGTTTGGTGACATGCAATCGATCAAAACTTTTTGAAAATATATAGGCATACTTGGATGATGTACCACTCGCAGAACCAATAAGGAGTTGTTATTTTTGCAAAATCTCCTCCTTATATATGTATAAGATATGCGTATTTTATAACTAGCAGCGATAAAGAATGTAACTATAAGTTTTATTTTCACAACTTACGACTTGAAACTAAGTGAACTAAAAGGCTGTCCATATTCATCCCCCTTATTAAGTATCAGCTATTAGAATAAGATAAGAGTTGTTATTTATGCAAAATCTCCTCCTTTTGTATGTATAAGATATGCGTTTTTTATAAGTATAAGCGATAAGAATGTAACTGTAAGTTTTATTTCTACCACGTACCGACTTAAAACTAAGTTAACAGAAAGGCTGGTGCTATTCATCCCCTTACTCCTTTTCGAAATATAGATCCTCCTTCGTGCAAACCTATCGTGTGTACGCCACAATTCTGTCGGTGTGGTTACCAGGTCGACCCTTCAGGATGTCCTACCTGTGCCTGTATAAAGTGCATTGGTAAGCATAACACAACTAGCATATATATTTGCAACCAGAATTTTACCCGAAGCAAGTATTATCAACATAATGCCATGTTTGCCGTACTATCGGGATACTTGAGATTTCCTTAAATTCTTTCGAGAGAAGTAAAGTTAACGTGCCTTGTCTGGATTGTATTATTCTGTATGTTACTCTCCCTTCTCGTTTCAGGTCCCATTTGTCCACCAGTTTCCTAATGTGATTGTCCAATGAAGATAGTAAACGGATGTCCAGTTTGCGATTGTAGCTCTCAATATCCACATTTGCCTTGAGTTTACAGGCAGTTTCCATCTGTTATTGTAATACTTACATAGAAATAAATCGAAATACTTCATTACCAAATTAGAAAGTGTTTTTACTCGTAAAAAAAGATGTCTTCCCCATACACCATTTCAGCTTGAAATTCCATATATTTTTTAAAACTCAAATAAAGACAAAACTCTTTCTACAAAACAACAACTGTAAGTTTTGGTTCTATTTATGAAACCAACCTTTCCCTTATATATGACTTAGTCCAAACTGTTGCAGTGGAAACTCTAAAAGATATATAATTTAAAAGAATTTGAAACCTCCAAAAGGCACATCTACATGGCATGAAGAGGATGTTTAGCAAATTTGATGAAGATTGGTCAAGTAGTTTCAGAGTGTTGCTCCGGAAACTAATCATACACTTCAAAATTACAGTCCAAACTGTTGCCATAGAAATCCAAAAAATTACATTGAAAAAAGGTTAAAACACACAAAAGGCACATCTGCATGATATGAAGAGTATGTATATACCAAGTTTGTTGAAGATTGAACAAGTAGTTTTAGAGATATGCTCAGGAAACAAATGGGAACGCCAACGCTAACGTGGACGGGGACTCAGCCAACACCAATATGTCTCCCCTACAATCTACAATTGATAATCTTTAAGGTCAATATGAAAGAAATTACAGTCTCGGGCTATTGTTCCGGAGAAAAAAATTCTCATAAACAACTCAATGTTCGATAGTAGAATAACTTTATTTGCAAGTTTATACACATTATATGACAGGGTCGGCTTGAAATTCAATTCTTTGTAATGACAACAGACCTTATAACAAGTAAACAAGCTTTGGTCGTTTCTTTTCATTTCATTCAAACCTTTTTGTATGTTATCACATACAAAGTTACCCAGTTTATCATCAATTCCATGACAAGTACTCAAAATATTTGTTACATTTTATGAAATAGTTCAATTGTTATTGATAGAGAACACAGGCAGCATGTTTGAAAACCACACACTTTGTTACAATTCAAGGAATTATGATAAAGTTTAATTAATTCATATTCATGGATTTGATGTTAAGGAAGACAGCACTTGTTGAACATTCTCAGCAAAATATGATGAATGACAGAAAGCCTTCTTTCTAAACTTCAACTCAATGTCAAAATTTCATGCTCTTTATTCCATCTGTAAAATTGTGACTCATTAACAATTGCTAACCAACAAGCCAGCCTCATGGCAATGTCTGACCCGTGCCATCCTTAATAACGTAGGACTACATTAAAATATATCTTCAAATATCCCTGGTTCCATTTGTGGCTTTTAAGGTGTGTATGATGTGCATATTCATAAACTCGCCCACGTAGGATTTAAACTAGTCATGTGACTTAATTAGAAAATCAAACAAACCAATCAAAACACTGCTATCAAACCTTCTGTAACACTGAGACAAGGCCCCTACACATATATTGATTATAGAGACTCATCTGAATTGCTACTATTAAGCGAGAGAGTCATGAAAGGAAGTTGATATTTCTTTAAAATGTGCAGCTAAAGCTGTAAAGGAATCCAGGATATTAGTCAAGATTTATTTGAACATATACTCTGGGTTAACCAGGAAGACCTCAGTTCACAAATGTTCAATGGTATGATATGACTCATTATTACCCACATTGTTGAATCTAAGTAGTAACATATTTCAACATGTGCACATGTGCACATATCTTTCTTGCCAAGCAATTGTTGTTTCAGTGCACATTTGTGCATTTACTTCAGTCTTGTTGGGTAATACAAATATTTGTTTCATATAATTAACATAACACTTCTTTGGGTAATTATCTCTACCCATCAGTTCTTATGTTCAGTTTGTAACGTTTATCATCTTGAAGGTTCTGTTGAACAGCCATGGGCAATCAAAGTTAGTCAATACCTCTGTCATAACACATCTGAAGAAGACCATCAGAATTTCTAGTCATTATGCTTCAGGAGAAGAATTGGAAAATGTACAAAGTTTACGGACGGACGGTGGACGGCCAGACGGACGGACGGACGCCGGACACCATGCCTTGCCATAAGCCCATCGGGCCTTACAGGCCTGATGAGCTAAAGATAGAACCTCTGGAAATATTTCTCTTAAGGTGTCAACGCGCTAATGGCTGCAATACTGTCCAAGCGGCATTAAACACGTTCACTGACGTAAGGCATCACAATATTTGAATTCATATATTCTTTTGTTTTAAGAGCCTGTTTATCTCAGCATATTAGGGGATAGTTTGTACATTCATAATCATGCATGAATATCAGACTCTAAAGCTAATTGGTCCTGAGATAAAAATGAATATAAGTCTTAAGAGAACCTTATTTGGGCCAACAGTTTCACTAAATGTATAATTTATCATCCTCATTGGCCAAAGATTTCAGACATTGGAGCGTTTGTTCTCTAAATTGAGCTCAAATCATCAAAAAACAATCTGAACTCTGTTGTAATGAAACCAGTTCTCAAGCTTCTACCATGTTCCCCTAGTAAAACATTACACCAAAGACAGTGTATAAAATAGATTTGAAACCTAGCCTGTCCTGAAAATTAATTGGTCAGATCCTAAGGGGAAAACAAAGAAAAAAATTGAAAAGTTACCACTTCTGACCAAAAAGTAACTAGTCCTGGCAAAATGTAGCCAGTCAAGGACACTGCCAAAGACAATCCATCTGGATTCTGTCGGATCATAGATGAGTGAGCATTAACAAAATAATATAAAACAAGGGAGCTAATCAATGATACAGCTAACGTTTCCTTAAAGGGGCAGTAGCACGTTTTTTGATAATTTTATATTTTAAATTTTTCACTGATAATTGTAAGTTAGTGCTAAATGTATTATTTTGACAGTGTCAAAAATCTCATTACACAAACCAATCATCCATAGTCAGAGGACTCACATAAAATCCACTGGCGGCCATTTTGTGTGAACACCTTTTATTCATTTTGTGTAAGAAAAAGGAATCGCATGGCTAAACTTGATGTTATATAATTGAATTATTACTGCTCCATTTAGTTTAAATACATTGTCTTTCAATTGGAATCATTAATTTTCATTTTCCTGACATCACCTTATATTCCCCCTAAAAACGTGCTACTGCCCCTTTAAAACTTAAATTCAGATCTGTTAGACGCATTGCAACCGAGTTACAAATGTAATCTTGGATGTCTCTGTCAGAGCTAATATAGTGCTAGTGAATATAGTGCTGAGCAGATGGAAGTTACTTAATGCCATATTAAGTTAAAAGTATTGAGTATATACTCAGGTAAAAGTGGCTTCAACCTCAAAATCGTAAGCCTCCTCCTATTAAAAAGTAAAAAGTGTTCTATTGTTTTCTACTGTCCTTTGTTCACCTCTAGCCAGCAGATGCCCTCAATATCAATAAGTTAAGATCTTCATTGCTCCACTACGTTAGCGTGATCTTAATTTATTGAGATTGCAGATGTCATGATCCTAAATGCACAAACAAATGCGGATATCATGGATACATGGACTACGATGGATGTCGAACTTGCTATTGTTTGTTTAGGACAGACAGTGTTGGTTTCTGCCCTGATCAATGGTATGCCGGATGACAAAAACAGACTTGCAGATGTATTTACTCTACCGGAAAAATAATAAAGCATATAATATATTTGAATGGTGTTAAAAGGTATTAAATTAGTGCCAAACAGGGCTATTGAATACGAGTTCAATTACGGTTGTACTTTCTCACCCACAGAGGTAGATCAAGTGATATTTTATTCACTTGATTTGGTTTCTTGAAAAAAAGAATAATGTTTCAATTAATCAAATTCTTCTCACAGCCACAAAATATATCACATATGCCTGCAACATACCAAATTTAATTAAAAACAGGGTAACTACCATTTGGTCGAACAAAACTTTTACAAAAGAAATAATGAAATGTCTATATTCAACAACAAATGTAAATCACTAATCCCAATATTCAAAATGTAGCTATCACCAACTCCGGATCGAAACAGGACGTCATATTACAATTACCATATATCATTACCATATTTGTTCTCTGACTATGGATGATAGGTTTGTGTAATGAGATTATTGACACTATCAAAACAAGAAAAGCCTTTAAAAAAGGCATGGTTGATGCCACAGATGAAGGTTGTGATTAGTCGACCAATTTGGGTGGTAAGTGAACAGTAACAACACTGAGTATTGATCAATCAATCAAAGTTAATTTCACAAAATTAATTTTTATCAACATGAGTTTATGAAAGTTTTTCTTTTACTTTTATCAACAAGTGTTGGTTTATTCTGTATCAAAAGACACGAGCAGGGTATTCTAATTATCATCCAAAGTCACTCTTTTTCACATCTCAGAGAAAAAATTACATCTCTGAACACAACTATACTAGATTTTCAAGACAGTGGGACAGCGTTGACAATGACAGGATATTGTGCAAAATGTACTGCCAAAACGATGTCTCATAGGCACCATCGCTTGATCTCTCAGAAGCCATGATGGTTAATTATTAACAGGAGTATTATAGATACTAAAAAACAAAATACTCTCCGATCGTCTGACGAGATTCGATCCCGATCCTTATGATCCGAAGTCGAAAGCGTTATCCGCTGAGTAAGCAGGCCTGATAGCTAAAGTTTGGAACCAACGATATATGTCATATTCTAAATATAGCACGCGTCATTTACAGTAGCTCTGGTGATAAATACATGTTTTCGACATAACCATTTAGTGACATCGTTAATTATAACTTGCAACGTGGTAATAAATGCTCCAACTATTAGTAAACATTGGTCTTATTTTAATGTCACCAGCGTACTTACAGAAATATTCCTTTTAATTCGCCAGGCGAGCCAAATTAGAGAAATTAAATCGCGTGGGTTATAAAAAAAGTGGATTTTGCGATTATTGAATGCAAAATAATGCTCTTATCTAGAACAAATGTAGACTCTTCTTCATATGAAGTTGTTTTTGATTGAATCTGTTAACATTTATCAGCGTCTTGAATATGAAATTATTACTCTTTTAATATAACATTTAAAGTGAAATCATATTCCACAGTTTAATGTGCCAAATATTATGTACATGTATAACCAAAGTTTACTGTATATGTCAAAAGGGACTTACCTATCTGGTGAATGGTGGTTAGAGCTGTAGAGCGAGCTCTGAGTTTTGGTTTTATAATAAAAAAAACAACGAAAACGAAAACATTTGTTTGAACCTGATTGTAAGATCAGTAGAAGATCATATCTTAAAGGGGCAGTAGCACGTTTTAGAGGGAATAGAAAGTGATGTCAGGAAAATGTAAATAAATAGTTCCAATTGCATGGCAATGTAATTAAACTAAATGGAGCAGTAATAAATCAAATATATAATGTAAAGTTCAGCCATGGGATTCCTTTTTCTTACACAAAATAAATCAAAGGTGTTCACACAAAAATGGACGCCAAAGGACTTTATGTGAGTATTTATAATTTATTCTCCGGGTATGGATGTTTGGTTTGAGTAATGAGATTTAACAGCAAAGTAACACACATAGCATTAACGTACAATTATCAGTGACAAAAAGTATTTTTTTCAAAAACGTACTACTGCCCCTTTAAGGCTTTATATAATAATCCTTGCGCATATAAAACAAGACGGGTTAATGCAAGAATTGAACAATTTCAAAGTTTACATGGACTTGAAAATCAAACTATCAGATATTATTATGATAGTAATATATATAATGTTTATAATTCAATGCTTTTTATTAGTCAACATTGCCATACAAAGAGTTTTGGGACCATTTCCCTCTCAGATTCAGTGCTTTTTAAAACAATAAAATGTTCTTCAACTAATCTCTCTTTTAACTTTAATTTGTATAATGAAGTTTATTATATAGATTTGGGTTTTGTTGATAGATTAGTGCGTTATAGAGAAATCTATCAATGGATGATTGTTTTGTTTTGTTTATTATATTACGCACTTTGCTGAACTAAGCATAAAATATCCCCTGCTAAGTGAACTACATTAATTGGTATTTATAATTCTATGTCAAGGACGGATGCAGATAAGTAGGCTAAATGTAGGTTATACTACTTTGTATGTAATGAGGAAGTGCATAAGCACGATTCTGGTACGAATATCCCCCTCCGGTCAAATATTTATAAAAAATGATTTATCAAAATACTTTTTGTGACAGCCAATATGAAATACATCCTCTTTAATGCATATAAAAATAAGAGGTAAGTTAGGACAAAAAGCAAACCTTATATCGCAGCTAAAGACGTATCAAGCTTGGTGGAGTCAAACATGGCGAACTCTTTATGCTACATCGCTTGCTTTACTCTGTTTGTAGTTTGTTCACTACCAACTGCAAAGGGTAAGTAGAAATTGTTTTGAATAATAATACTTATTTTGACACCTACTATCCAGCCCAGGACAGCTCAAGGGCGATACAATATATACTACAACTCTAAAGGAATTAGGACGAATATATCCCAGTGTCAAGGTACACATTGGCACATGAGTGTAATGTGGATGAAGTGCTTTGCCCAAGGACACAAAACAGTATTCAGCCTAGGTTACAAATGTTTGGTGTCTACAACGGGATTCGAACTCAGGCCTTTGCGTGACAGGCCAGCAGCGTGCACTTCACAACTGAGTGTTATTCTTGAGGTTGGTAATATAAGGAAGACAATGAAAATGTTATGGATGAAACAAAAATTATTTTCACAGTAACGACATTTCGGTACATATCACTTATACCGTTTTATATAGAGGATATTATATGAGTGTCCATGACATACTATGTTTACGACACGAGTGCCTAAATATTGGTATTTCCCGAGCGAGAACGAGGGATATACTGATATTTTGGCACGAGTGTCGTGAACATAGTATGTCATGGGCACGAAAATGATATTCTGTTTATTACCGTAGTCCCAAAATTGAATAAAATGCCCAAAACCTACTTCTCAGCATAGGCAGACTAGCGGGCGGGCGCCCGTATGAATTGTGACGTCATAGGTGAACCGTGACGTCAAATCATTGTTTATTACGTGACGTCACAATGAAAAAGTGATATTTTGCCCTAGGGCAACATATGAAAAATATGAACCTCGATATGACTGCCCTCGTAGGTAATAAAGTATATTGTTCCATAACTATCAACACCGAAACGCCGCTACTGTCAAAATAAAGAATTGGATCACAGTGGTGTAGCGGTTAGCATGCTGGTCCTTCACCCCAGAGACCCGGGTTCGAATCCCGTTGGAGACCCCAAACATTTGTAAAATGGGTCTCATCTCGTGTTGTATCCCTGGGCAAGGCACTTTATCGAGATTGCACTCAGTCCACCTAGATGTTAAAATGGGTGTACTGACCTATCTAGTCGTCGTTAGGTCCACCTGTTAACAATGGGTAGCTGAAAACTGGATGTGCTGACCTACGTAGTCGTGATTAGCTCTTAATCGCAGCTGTGAAAGTATACTCCTACAGGGTAATAATATAGCGCTTTGAGCATGTATTAGGAGAGAGGAAAAGGCGAATAGTAAGTAATATGTACCTCAGGAAGAATAATACGTGGCTTTGCTTGATTTGAAGACTGAAGGGTGAATTCAAGTTGGAAACTTCTTTCGAGTGAAAAAGACTCAAATAAAACATTGTCAGTGCATGTTTATCAAGGTTTTTTAAATATATAAACCGCTTTACATATGTATTATTGTTGTAATATTTCCAATAACAAAAAGTACAGAGACAGTTCAAAATGACATCTCCACTTTATATTCTATCAGCTAAATGCCTTCCTATGGCGTGTGCAAGGTGCCCGTGTGGGTACGAGAGCGACGACACCGGGTGCCCAACGTGTGTTTGTAAACAATGTGGTAAGCTTGTTATCATTATCTAATATTTCCAATGTTGATAATAAAATGATAAGGCTAAAGACCTGATTGTTTCAATTGAAACTAAATTAAAGGAAAATATCTTGGATGCATGACTTTTGATCAGATGTTTGATCTCCTCACTTTAACACAACCAACTTAAAAAATGTAAATTTGATAAAACCCATGCGTTCTATATTTCACATGTTGCTTATATTTTGTGAGGAGAGTATATTATAAGAGAATTGACCTGATTCGCAAAAGAAGTAGGCACATCAAGCTCTTGGATTGGAAGGTTATATCTGGAGCTCACGAGACAACCCGTTAATTTCAACGTCTTCATAGTTATATATTATGTGAAGAGGGTCGAAAGCTAGTACAACCTACTCCCAACGCATTTTTGTAGACTGCTACGGTTTGGTGACATGCAATCGATCAAAATATATAGGCATACTTGGATGATGTACCACTCGCAGAACCAATAAGGAGTTGTTATTTTTGCAAAATCTCCTCCTTATATATGTATAAGATATGCGTATTTTATAACTAGCAGCGATAAAGAATGTAACTATAAGTTTTATTTTCACAACTTACGACTTGAAACTAAGTGAACTAAAAGGCTGTCCATATTCATCCCCCTTATTAAGTATCAGCTATTAGAATAAGATAAGAGTTGTTATTTATGCAAAATCTCCTCCTTTTGTATGTATAAGATATGCGTTTTTTATAAGTATAAGCGATAAGAATGTAACTGTAAGTTTTATTTCTACCACGTACCGACTTAAAACTAAGTTAACAGAAAGGCTGGTGCTATTCATCCCCTTACTCCTTTTCGAAATATAGATCCTCCTTCGTGCAAACCTATCGTGTGTACGCCACAATTCTGTCGGTGTGGTTACCAGGTCGACCCTTCAGGATGTCCTACCTGTGCCTGTATAAAGTGCATTGGTAAGCATAACACAACTAGCATATATATTTGCAACCAGAATTTTACCCGAAGCAAGTATTATCAACATAATGCCATGTTTGCCGTACTATCGGGATACTTGAGATTTCCTTAAATTCTTTCGAGAGAAGTAAAGTTAACGTGCCTTGTCTGGATTGTATTATTCTGTATGTTACTCTCCCTTCTTGTTTCAGGTCCCATTTGTCCACCAGTTTCCTAATGTGATTGTCCAATGAAGATAGTAAACGGATGTCCAGTTTGCGATTGTAGCTCTCAATATCCACATTTGCCTTGAGTTTACAGGCAGTTTCCATCTGTTATTGTAATACTTACATAGAAATAAATCGAAATACTTCATTACCAAATAAGAAAGTGTTTTTACTCGTAAAAAAAGATGTCTTCCCCATACACCATTTCAGCTTGAAATTCCATATATTTTTTAAAACTCAAATAAAGACAAAACTCTTTCTACAAAACAACAACTGTAAGTTTTGGTTCTATTTATGAAACCAACCTTTCCCTTATATATGACTTAGTCCAAACTGTTGCAGTGGAAACTCTAAAAGATATATAATTTAAAAGAATTAAAATCCTCCAAAAGGCACATCTACATGGCATGAAGAGGATGTTTAGCAAATTTGATGAAGATTGGTCAAGTAGTTTCAGAGTGTTGCTCCGGAAACTAATCATACACTTCAAAATTACAGTCCAAACTGTTGCCATAGAAATCCAAAAAATAAAATTGACAAAAGGTTAAAACACACAAAAGGCACATCTGCATGATATGAAGAGTATGTATACCAAGTTTGTTGAAGATTGAACAAGTAGTTTTAGGTGCTCAGGAAACAAATGGGAACGCCAACGCTAACGCGGACGGGGACTCAGCCAACACCAATATGTCTCCCCTACAATCTACAATTGATAATCTTTAAGGTCAATATGAAAGAAATTACAGTCTCGGGCTATTGTTCCGGAGAAAAAAATTCTCATAAACAACTCAATGTTCGATAGTAGAATAACTTTATTTGCAAGTTTATACACATTATATGACAGGGTCGGCTTGAAATTCAATTCTTTGTAATGACAACAGACCTTTTAACAAGTAAACAAGCTTTGGTCGTTTCTTTTAATTTCAATCAAACTTTTTGTATGTTATCACATGTATGATGTGCAAATCTATAAACTCGCCCAAGTAGGATTTAAACTAGTCATGTGACTTAATTAGAAAATCAAACAAACCAATCAAAACACTGCTATCAAACCTTCTGTAACACTGAGACGAGGCCCCTACACATATATTGATTATAGAGACTCATCTGAATTGCTACTATTAAGAGAGTTGGTCATGAAAGAAAATGATATTTCTTTAAAATGTGCAGCTAAAGCTGTAAAGGAATCCAGGATATTAGTTAAGATTTATTTGAACATAAACTCTGGGTTAACCAGGAAGACCTCAGTTCACAAATGTTCAATGGTATAATATGACTCCTTATTACCCACATTGTTGAATCTAAGTAGTAACATATTTCAACATGTGCACATGTGCACATATCTTTCTTGCCAAGCAATTGTTGTTTCAGTGCACATTTGTGCATTTACTTCAGTCTTGTTGGGTAATACAAATATTTGTATTTTCATGAAATATTTGAATTTGAGACATATCCGTTCCTTATAGTAAAATCGCGTTTTTTTCGAATATTTGAAATTCTGTGTCCACAACTGAGAAAAAAGATTCTATCGTTGGTCACAACGCTTCATTACGGTTACGTTCATTCGTTGGTAATGACAAATTACTCCAAATATCGATAGGTTTGGAGAAATAACGCGTGGTCACTTTGCCCCGGGGGCGCGCTTTGCCCTGGTCTCCCCTAGCCATATTCGTCTTTAACGACCAGGCAAATTAAAAACATAACGTAGTCCACACGAGTCTAAGATATTTTCAACAGTATTGAGCCAAGGATAAGAGTGATTATTGACTGCACTATCAAGTGACATGAAGTTCAAGACTATTGATGATAACTTAGGATGAGATAGGGATGTGTTCAGTTTATGCCAAAAACCAATAATTCTCTTTGAAACATAAATGCTGATTGGATACCTTCCAAATTCACCATATGACATAAAATTAGGGGTTGACATTCTGAGTCCCGTAGCTAGTTTTAAAAACTTAATATGTACATTTTCAAGGATATCAATATTAACATAACCCCTTATTTCGGATCCATATAAGATGATAGGTAAAATCATGACATTGGAAGCTTAAATGACACAATCAAGAGGTAACTCGTTGTTCCTTGACATTTTCAGTAATAAATACATACATTTCTTGGCCTGTGTTGCTAGCTCTTTCAGTCCAAAAGTAAATTTTCTATTTTTGTGAAAATTAAAACCCAGGTAATTGTAATTATCAACTATTTCAATCTCCTCTTCGCCATAGGCGAATGACAATTTATTTACCCTACGCGTTCCATTTCCAAATATAACAATCTTAGTTTTATTACTATTAACAGTCAACTTCCATTTCTCGCAATATACATGAAAACAGTCCAATGATTTCTGTAGTGCTGGCGCTGACGTCCTTGTTTATTGTTTATTGTTTATTTCCATAGGGTACATGTAGGCCATCGGCCCTTGGTACACATTTCAATGGTCCACAGACTTACGATATTGGGTCGCGTAGAAAATGTACATTGCAACACGCTTCATTAATTCGACATCCGTATTGGATAACAACATATTGAATTTGTGGATAGAAGGATGGACAAAGTACTTCAGTGGTATAAATTGTTTCCTAGGCAGTACATACAAGCATGAAGTGGTATTCATTTTCAATATTACCATTATTGCAAACATTACAGACTCTTAGGTTTCTAGGAATATTATAGTACCTTCCCGTTTCGATGTTTAAACTATGAGAACTACAACGAAAACGAGCCAAAGCTATTCTAAACTTATCAAGATCTATTGTTAATAGATATGGTTCAATGGTGAAAACAGTTTTAAACTGAGAATATGAAAACATTTTATAACTATTCCTCAAGGCGGAGTGCCAATTCTGTTCATAAGTGGCCTTCAACCTAAATTCAAATTCTGCCAGAAAATATGTAGGAAAATCGACATTTTGGGCTTCCCAGATATAGCCAAAACCATATGAATATAATAAAGATTTAATTTTAAATGCCCAGTTATTCTTACCACGTGAGGCCTTCAAATACAACATATTATAACATTTCCTCGGGAATCTGGAATTTGGCATATTCAGCAATTTGCACCAATACTGTAAGCAACGTTTGAACACTGAAATATAGAGAGGATATCTTCCACACTGACCGCGAACGCAGTGATCGGCGGTAGAAGATTTCACACCCAAAAATAGTTTACATGCCAATAAGTGAACTGACTCTATTTCTTTAATAGTATCGAGTCCCCATATTTCAGACCCATATAACAGAATAGGAAGAACTTCAGAATCAAATATCTTAAAAACCACCTTATAATCTATTGGTTTAACATTATTAAGAGACCTTAGAACACAAAATAAAACCTTCTTAGCCTGCAGAGAAATATTAGCAAGATGTTTACGTAGCTGACGTAGCAAATAAGACTGTATCGTCAGCATATAACAATACAAGCATCGCCATTGAAAAAATATACATATTATTTTGAACAGACATATCAACACCATTGCAATTGAGACGTTTCAACCATGATTCCAGATCGTTTATGAAGATAGAAAATAATAATGGTGAAAGATTTTCACCCTGACGGACCCCTGAAAAGCTTGGGAAAAAAGCTGACTTCTCATGGTTGAATTCAACACATGATTTGATATTTGAGTAAATATTTTGTACTAATGTAAGGAATTTACCTTGGATACCGTAAGCTAACATTTTTGACCAGAGTCCAACTCTCCAAACATTATCAAAAGCTTTTGAAAAAGCAATAAAAGCACAGTACAATTTCTTCTTAGAATCTTAGACAATTCGATAACAGAACTGAGAATGAACATATTATCAATTGTAGAGTAACCTTTTCGGAAACCAGATTGACAAGGAGATAATAAAGAGTTAGTATCTAAAAAGTTGGATAATCTGGAGTTGAGTATACTAGTAAAGAGTTTACCAAGACAACTTAAGATTGTATTTGGTCTATATGAATTAGGATCACTAGGGTCATCTTTACCTTTATATAAGGCTTGATTACCCCAATTAACCATGCCTCGGGAACTTCGCCCGTGTCAAGCACTGCTTTGAATAATTTCTCTAAAAAGGAGATAAATAAATCTATGGAGTCAATAATATAATCGTTTTCTACAAAGTCCCTAACGATTTACTTCTTTTCAACCGTAGTTCTGCTTCGCTTATTTCCTTTGGTGAAATAGAGTCATTTAAAACATGGCAGTCTAAATGTTCATCTGTGTTATTGATATCTTCACTTGTTGTACCATTATACTCTTTTGCGTTTACATTCTTGAAATACTCAAATAGTTCATTAATGCTAGGGCAAGAGGTTGGTGCTGTTTTATGCTTATGAAATAATTTCCAGTATTTCCCTGGTTTCTTTTTCTGCTTATTTCTGATATCAATTACTAGCTTATTTTTGTGTTTTTAAAGATACTTTTATACATTTCTTATATTCCTTAGCTGCATGTCGGTAGTAGATATGATTAACTTGGTTATAGATTCAATGTCAATTAATCTGTCCTTTTCTATTTAATCCTAATCCCTGGGCAATGGCATACTTAAGTAAACAAGCAAGTAACTCAAACCCATCAACGGGGATTAACACTTGTCATTGACAAATAGAGAGGTAACAATCACATGATTGTATCCATGCTTTGCATGCTTATCCCTGGCTAACAACTGTATTTACTGTAATTAACAACTGTAAGCTGCAACTTCATGTGTCAAGGTCTGTTTAGACAGCATATTTTGCCCGCTGGGACCAAGACTATTCAGAATAGACAGATGTCGGATAGGTCAATGTTTATTATATGAAAATATATAGAAGCTCTGCCGGGACCGAAAAATTATGTCGGATTAGACAGATTGTCGGATTGGACAGATGTCAATATAGACAGATTCCACTGTATAAGAAGGTCTTTAAGGTCGTTGACAGATGGCATCCTGCTTGACTAAGCTTTAATACAAAAGATTGTAGTAATATATACAATGTATTCTTATAATGGCGTACGATTCAAAGAAAAAACTATATTTGTTGGATACATTTAAATTATGTTTTCAACCTATATATGTAGATATGCAAAATGCATATCATTGTCACGAAAAGATCTTTGTCAATCATGTAACCATATCAAGGTAAAATATTATACTTTATTCAATACTTAAAGGCCACAGGCCTGTAGTACATTTGTTAAATACATGATTTACATATCTGTACAATGAATGGAGAGTTAAATCATTATAAACAAAAGTCATCATACCATATGATACCAGCATTTATATATAAACACGAGTACAATTCATTCTAATCTAAGTATTCATCATATGATGTCTATACGAAGAGGCATAGAATATATACATAGAGATATTCTGAATAATATAACTATTTGAACTTGACAACAATGCAACGAATTTATTTATATTAGGATATCTGAAATAATATGCTTTCAAGTATTTTTCCCTAAGATATAAATGAACAGGACACACAAGTAAAAAATGGTATTCATCTTCTATGAAATTCAAGTGACAAAAATTACATTTTCTATCTTCACGGGATATGTTTACATAGCGTCCCGTCTCAATACATAGGTCATGTGAGGAACATATGAAACGTGAGAGGGCCATTCGGATTTTTTTAACACCAACTTTTGTTAAATAATCCTCACTGATTATTTCAGACTTAATCATTCTATAATAGAAGCATTTATTTGTCCATGTCTGCAAATAGATATCTTTCAAACGCTGCTTTAATGAAGATATAAAAATTGCTTATGAGTACACATTTTGTTTTTTTCCAAATGTTACCATAACCACATTTGAAAAGTAGTTTATACTTATACCTGTTACCCAATTTCTCTTACCATTGTTGTCATAAACTATCATCATGTCATAAACCTTTTTTGGTAATCTGTATGAAGGCATCTCAATAAGTCTAAGCCAATATTTAATAACTTGAACATTTGAATGTACATAAATAGGAAATCTACCACATTCTCCATATACCATTAGACTAGATGTGTTTATTTTCACACCTAAATACTTTTTACAGACATATAAGTGAATCTTTTCTATAACATCAAAGTGTTGTTATCCCCATATCTCTGCCCCATACAGCAGAATTGGGAGTATCTTTAACTCAAATATTTAAAAAAATGAATGGTATGAAACATTCCCTAAGGCCTTTAGATTCTTATATATACATATGAACACTTTCTTTGCTTGTATAGCAGCTTGGTTTGAATGCCTATGCCATGACAGATTTCTGCTGAAATGAACACCAAGATATTTGTAGTAACCTGTAGTTTCAATTTTTTCTTCTCTAAAATACCATTTTTCATTACCTGATAGCTGGTTTCCATTTTTGAATACACGATCCTTTGTTTTATTCGTGTTTACTGATAATTTCCTTTGTCATAATAACAGCTAAGTTCATTAATTTGGCTCTGTAATCCTTTGATTTTTGATGAGATAAGGATAATGTCATCTGCAAACAATAATAACAAAATTTGGGTAATATCAGGATGTAGTTGAATGCCATGTGTACAGTTAGAATTGATTTGAGCTGCTAATTCATCTATGAAAAAGGTAAACAGAAATGGGCTTAAAATGCACCCTTGCCTCACTCCTAGTTGACTAATAAAAGTCTCTGAAATATCATTATTATTTCGCACACATATCTTTACATTCTCATAAATGCTGCCCAATAGTTTATTCATTTTGGTGCTAAGGCCAATTTTCCATAGTTTATCCCTCTGAACAGAGTCAAATGCCTTAGCAAAGTCACCAAAGAGCACATAAAATCTCCCTCCTTTGACACTGAGGTATCTGTTGACTAAAGCTTGTAGTATAAACATATTGTCAATAGTTGAATATCCCCCCCTAAAGCCTGCTTGTTCTTAATTGATTTTATTGAGAGCATCTGCCCAAAATACAAAACTTTTATTGATAATGTATGTGAACAATTTACCAAATATACTTAGCAGTGAGATGCCTCTATAATTGTTTACATTGTTGGGATCACCTTGTTTATGAATTGGCACAATAATCCCTACTGACCAAGCCTCTGGAAATGATCCATTTTCTAAGATAACATTGATTACAAGTTCACGATAAGGCACACTAATATCTGAAGAGTGTTTAAAAAACTCAGGAATAATCTGATCTACCCCTGGAGACTTATTACATTTTAGGTGCTGTATACTTTCTATAAGGCGATTTAATGAACACGACAATAAATGGTTCAAATTGAAAGACAAAATATTTATACTAAATGAAGCAGTATTAAATAAAATATTTGATTTATATTTCAGTCATGCGATTCCTTTTTATTACACAAAATGAATTAAAGGTGTTCACACAATAATGGCCGCCAATGAACTTTATGTGAATCTTTGATTTGTTGTCTGATAATGGATGCCCCTTTAGCGGTCGTTTTGGTCATAAAATTTAACTCTTGTATCGGAAGTAGTTAGGATGACTGGTTTATGTTCAATTGATAACAATATGTTACTCCAGTGCCCTAGATTTGATTATGAAAAATTGAAAACAGAATGTTTTTAAAAGTGCTACTGCCCCTTCAAAACTCGTGGATACACCTGGTCTCGTTTATGTTCTTTCTACATTACTCTGTGTTGCATAAAAATACACCCTAGATGTTTTTTTCCAGACCAAAGGTTTAAACCCATCCCACATAGCCCAAAGATCACTGTTTATAAAACAATTCCCATGCGTAAATGTGCTTTTTAACTCTCCGCAGTTATATTTTGGCTGTTACATTGAAACAAAAGTCAAAAACTTAAACTCGTACTTCTATGAACTCATAATGTGGAACAATGATCTTTTGTAGGATGTTGTCATAACCGATGATGATTTAATGTTAGGTGTCTGCTCCAAAACCTCATCCATTGTGTACAATGCCTTTGCAATACACTACACTGCAAACATATTCCCTAAAGGACAAGCTCATTTGCTCTGATGGGACAAGAACTCACATCTGATGGGACAAGAGCTCACATCTGATGGGACAAGAGCTCACATCTGACGGGACAAGAGCTCACATCTGATTGGACAAGAGCTCACATCTGATGGGACAAGAGCTCACATCTGATTGGACAAGAACTCACATCTGATGGGACAAGAACTCACATCTGATGGGACAAGACCTCACATCTGAGGGGACAAGAGCTCACATCTGATGGGACAAGAACTCACATCTGAGGGGACAAGAGATCACATCTGATGGGACAAGAGCTCACATCTGATGGGACAAGAGCTCACATCTGAGGGGACAAGAGCTCACATCTGAGGGGACAAGAGCTCACATCTGATGGGACAAGAGCTCACATCTGATGGGACAAGAACTCACATCTGATGGGACAAGAGCTCACATCTGATGGGACAAGAACTCACATCTGATGGGACAAGAACTCACATCTGAGGGGACAAGAGCTCACATCTGATGGGACAAGAACTCACATCTGATGGGACAAGAGCTCACATCTGATTGGACAAGAACTCACATCTGATGGGACAAGAACTCACATCTGATGGGACAAGAGCTCACATCTGAGGGGACAAGAGCTCACATCTGATGGGACAAGAACTCACATCTGATGGGACAAGACCTCACATCTGATGGGACAAGAACTCACATCTGAGGGGACAAGAGCTCACATCTGATGGGACAAGAACTCACATCTGATGGGACAAGAACTCACATCTGAGGGGACAAGAGCTCACATCTGATGGGACAAGAGCTCACATCTGATGGGACAAGAGCTCACATCTGATTGGACAAGAACTCACATCTGATGGGACAAGAACTCACATCTGAGGGGACAAGAGCTCACATCTGATGGGACAAGAACTCACATCTGATGGGACAAGAACTCACATCTGATGGGACAAGAGCTCACATCTGATGGGACAAGAACTCACATCTGATGGGACAAGAACTCACATCTGAGGGGACAAGAGCTCACATCTGATGGGACAAGAGCTCACATCTGATGGGACAAGAGCTCACATCTGATTGGACAAGAACTCACATCTGATGGGACAAGAACTCACATCTGATGGGACAAGAGCTCACATCTGATGGGACAAGAACTCACATCTGAGGGGACAAGAACTCACATCTGATTGGACAAGAGCTCACATCTGATGGGACAAGACCTCACATCTGATGGGACAAGAGCTCACATCTGATGGGACAAGACCTCACATCTGATGGGACAAGAACTCACATCTGATGGGACAAGAGCTCACATCTGATGGGACAAGACCTCACATCTGAGGGGACAAGAGCTCACATCTGATGGGACAAGAACTCACATCTGATGGGACAAGAACTCACATCTGAGGGGACAAGAGCTCACATCTGATGGGACAAGAACTCACATCTGATGGGACAAGACCTCACATCTGATGGGACAAGAACTCACATCTGAGGGGACAAGAGCTCACATCTGATGGGACAAGACCTCACATCTGATGGGACAAGACCTCACATCTGATGGGACAAGAACTCACATCTGAAGGGATAAGAGATCACATCTGATGGGACAAGAGCTCACATCTGATGGGACAAGAGCTCACATCTGATAGGACAAGAACTCACATCTGAGGGGACAAGAGCTCACATCTGATGGGACAAGAACTCACATCTGATGGGACAAGAACTCACAGGACAAATCAGGGCATGCCTCTCATATATGAAGAATCAGAAGTTCACATTTTAATTCCTCTCCATGGTCACCGACACAATTTCAGCTTTTGTGCAGCAGTTTAAGAGTTTATAGACGTATGCCCATGCCATTTGCCTATCTGTTGTTGTTGTTGTTGTTGTTGTTGTTGTTGGGTTGAGGTTTAACGTCTTCCTCTACCATTGCTTGATGTCACCGACGCGTAAATGTCAAATTAACTCTTACAAACAAAGACATTTTCAAACCTGATATTGTTAATAACCATAAAATATGTAATTCATATAACAGTAGGTAACCGTACGTGTCTGAGCAATTCGTGATTTAAAATCATTATTAAGCGAAGAAGCTTTTTGCATCAATCAGACACTATGATAAATACTAAAGAAACACGCCTTTAAAAAAAGAATAAACCTTTTATACTGTTAAGAATCGAGTGGCCTTTTTCATCTTGAAATGTATAGCAAAGGAGAAAAACAGTTATGACACAAATATAAATTATCTAAATTCGATCCTAACAAACGTTTTAAACAAGATATTGAATGTTTAATATTTATTGATGGAAAGGGAATCTCTCGAATTCAACACCAGAGAGTTAACCATCCTTACATCTGAAATGTTTCCCTTCTCCTGTACACACCATGCAGTGCTAAACATTATGTTTACATATACAGACATGTACCTATATACATAAAAAACACACCTCAGCCTGAACATTGGCCCGGTCGCAGTGTCGACACACGGCAGTTTATTCTCACAAATAAAGTATATTCAAAACCATTTCAAAACAACCACATCATCTTTCATCGTTAGGTACGAAACCGTTGCCCGACACGCCCAGAGGTCAAAAACTACATTTAAGAGAAAATTACTCTGGACCTTGTTCTCCCAACGAAGTCAACGGTCCCTCACTGGGGAGTTCACAGATTAACACTTGATGTACTCGGTATTCCAAAATGGAATAATATTGAGCGTGCAAGCTCGCCTGCAAAAATTGCCTGTTCAACGTGGACTGTATTATTTCAAGGCTCATCAGCCTAATGAAAACACAAATAACAAACACAAATCGAATCTTATATATGAAAAATGCAACAGTTGCAGTATGTTCACATGTGATGCCGTATTATCAAGGCTCGACAGCGGTTTCTATCAAAGATGATAAACTAGGCTCTTCAGCCTAACTTCCTGAACTAGGAAATGGATATTAAATACATATATAACAAATATAAAACATAAACAGCCACTTCGATCAAATAAAGCAAGATCGACCCGAAAGGGGAAATCCATCCAGAATGATCGCCAAGATCAAATGGATATGCACGTCAGTGATACCATCTGAAATAGAAATATAGATATAAAACCAACATTTGTCAAAACTTCTTAAAGATACGTGTCACTGCCGTGGCGATTAGCGAGAAGGGTGACTTCCTGTCACGACCCCTTATTTATACCCTTTAGGTAGGTAGGTAGGTAGGTAGGTGGAATTTAAGGGCGACGTTGGGCAAACAAATGACCTATATGCGCCCCGCATTAAAATGGATTAAAAGATTAGAAAATAATTATACAAGAGGTTAAACAAGATTCAAATGTAGTCATATTTGCCCGTATTGCATACGTAATCTAAAATGGCTCTTTGAATGTCACCATACAACAGGTTTTTTCCAAGAATAGACCTCAGATCGAAGGTACTTGATCTTGATGACACCACCTCTATAAGTTCCTGACGATGGATATTATGTCCCTTGCACTCAATTAAAAAATATAAAACAGTTTCTGGGTAATTGTCAGGACAATCCTGACACATAGGAGATTTATCCTTGCCTAAAATGTGTTTGTATGCATTTAAGCCACAGTGGCCGAGTCTTAATCGAGTCAAAACGACTTCATCTCTTCTCTTTTGACGAAGAATCTTTACGTTCTTAGTGACTATAGGGCATAAGTTGTACATATACATGTCTGGCATTGGTGCCATGATCCCAGTCACTTTACCACAGTTGGCAAATTGTTTTATTTATAACAGTGAAGTAATCTTTTTTAATTGACAAATAGTCCAATACGTTGACTTGTGCTTTTGTTAGAGCAGACTTGGCAAGTTGATCTGCTCTCTCATTACCACTGAGACCCACGTGTGCTGGAACCCATACAATATCACAACTGATATATATGGTATTCGAAAAGGAGTCTAAATAAAATAAATCATATATAATATCACTTCGTTGGCCTTGCATTCCTGATTGCATAGCTTGAACAGCGGCCAAGGAATCTGTAAAAATTATTGACTCATGGACATGTTTTTTTTAACCCAAAGCAATGCTTTTAAAATTGCTGTTAACTCTGCCGCAAATATAGATAATTGGTCGTGTAGTCTGTACACGTCATATATATCGAGTGAAGAAACATAAAATGCCGCACCAACACGCCCAGAAACAGGATCTTTAGGCATCTGTATAAATGTGTGTGAATCCTGAGTAATTTGATTTGATAAAATCTTCTGCAATTGCTTTGATAATGACTGGATTAATCTGTTTGTCAACCATTGAGGCCAGGTTAGCATTTACTGAAGGTTGTTTTAGGCACCATGGGCTTGATATAGGAAGATTAAAGGAGGCATTTAGTTTTATGTCTAGAATTTTGCACTGACTTGCATATACCCTTTAGGTAGGTAGGTAGGTAGGTGAAATTAAGGGCGAAGTTTGGGCCAAGGATGACCTACATGCGCCCGGCACTAGGAGTGATTATTGAGAGTTAAAAACGTTTAAAAGTTAAAATTGAGCCATATACCCTTTATTCACCAGACATGATTGCCTCCCTTTACCATTGCATACCACTACGGAGAGTGTAGTTTCTCTCTAATTCACAATGCATTCAACCGAGAGAAACTTCATTGATCATACGGGAATTCAAAGTTATGTTTTTCAAGTAACGAGTCTTATATCCCTGTTTTTCATACTTTGACCTGGCATAGACAGACACTTATTATAGTTTAGCGTTTAACAAGTAAAGGTGGTAAAAACTGATCTTTTATTTATCCTCTTTCTTATAATGAATGATACATGCACCCACACAAACTGCCTATACCTGTGCATATGATGACACTGACACTATTAAGACATTGCAATGCTTGCTATTAGTTAATAGATATTAATTAACCTGCAATAAGCTATGACGAGGTTGTGACAGCCACTTCGGGATGAAGTCAAATGTTTATTACATGGTTGTAACACAAAGTTTATTTATAATGTTTAATGTTAATGAACGTCTACGAATCCACCGTAAATTGCGTCTACGGAACAGGCTAAAGTCACTAAGGGCTGTTGAAAATTGTACAATTTGGTTTGAATAAACTGGACACAAACGATTGTTGAAACGACTGACATAGGAATATTTGCAACTCTCTAAACCGTGAAAAAGATTTTACACCCTAGGAACTTGTCCACCTGGGAATCGTTACACGATGAAGTGAGCGAGTTTCTCTGTGAAAGGAAACTTTGGTTTTTTTTGCATTTGATAAATTTCCCAGTATTTCAGCCTTAAAGGGGCAGTAGCACGTTTTTTGATAATTTTATATTTTAAACTTTTCACTGATAATTATATGTTAATGAATAATGTATTATTTTGAAAGTGTCACAAATCTTATAACACAAGCCAATCATCCATAGTCAGAGGACAAAGTATGAAGATTAACAAAAAATCCACTGGCGGCCATTTTGTGTGAACACCTTTATTTCATTTTGTGTTAGAAAAGGGAATCACAAGGCTAAACTTTACATTATATATTCTAAATATTTCTGCTCCATTAAGTTTAAATACATTGTCTTTCAATTGGAACCACTTATTTTCATTTTCCTGACATCACCTTATTTTACCCCTAAAAACGTGCTACTGCCCCTTTAAGTACATACGGATTTGGCACAACTGTTTGTATCAAATCCGTCCGATCTTTTAGGATTCACATATAAGTCAATCACGTGCATATTTCACAAATACCTTGTTAATTATGATAAGTTACTTGTATGTGGTTTCAAGTTTCCATCGATAGATTTGTTATCTTTGTGTTACTTCTACTAACTAAAGGTCTTGAAGCCGTCATGGTTATGAAATATAACTATTTTGTATGAAGTAGCTTAGATTACTGGTTTATGTTCATTAGGCATGTTGAAAACGATATGTTACTTCAGTTTCTTAGATTTTGACTACGTCCTTTATGATGCTCATTAAAGGGGCAGTAGCACGTTTTTGGACAATTTTATATTTTCAATTTTTAACTGATAATTGTAAGTTAATGCTAAATGTATTCCTTTGATAGTGTCAAAAATCTAATTACACAAACCAATCATCCATAGTCAGAGATGAAACTTAAATATTCACATAAAATCCATTGGCAGCCATTTTTGTGTGAGCACCTTTAATTCATTTTGTGAAAGAAAAGGAATCTCATGGCTTAACTTTACATTATATTTTTGATTTATTGATGATTCATTTAGTTTAAATACATTGTCTTTAGATTGGAACCCTTTATTTTCATTTTCCTGACATCACCTTATATTCGCCGTAAAAACGTGCTACTGCCCCTTTAAAGCTCTGAAAGTTGTTATTAACACCTGTGATCATATAAACTAGTTTCATAACTGCAATAATGACAAAATGAAATCATTGTAACGAGATCAATATCATTGAAATCATACTAAACACTTCTGATGTCAATGAGCTTTTAATGGGCAAAGATTGCAATTATGAAAAGACAGTTACTTAGAATGATGTAACAACGGTTTTATCAAAGCAACCAGGTGGGTTCTTGGTTTCGTTTCACAATTATAGAGAAAGTAAACAAAACTCTTTGTTTTGGCCAAAAAGGAATCAGTAGAGGGAAATATCCCTAGACGTAATCATTTTTCAAAATCAAAATACTTGAGAATGTAGTCTAAGAATAAGACTTGTGTAAATGCACGAAATATTAAGTAGAGCAAATTTGGAATCATTTCAATAGTTTTTAAAAATATGTTTGCAAAGAAAGCTTACACAAATATTTTAAAATGTTTATATATGATAGTTATAATTCAATTACTTGTGTAATTACTCCTTAAAATCAAGAATGTAATTGAATATAATGAACTAAATAATTTAAGAACATGGCGATTTTAAATGAACTAATTAGAGAGTTATAGGTTAAACTAGTTTTGTATGATTGTTTCAATCAAACATATTTGTCGCAGTAAGATCTTGTGAACCAAATTTATTGATATTAATAATTCTATGTCAAGGACGGATACAGATAAGTAGGCTAAATTAAGTTTATATTACCTTATATGTAACGCGGAAGTTGACATGCACGATTCTGATACGAGTGTCACCCTCCGGTAAAAAACTTATTGAAAAATGATTTATCAAAATACTTTTTGTGTCAGCCAATCAGAAATACATCCTCTTTAATGAATATAAAATGAGAAGTAAGTTAAGCAAAAAAAAACCCATTAAATCGCTGCTGAAGACGTATCAAGCTTGGTGGAGTAAAAAATGGCGAACTCATTATGTTACATCGCTTGCTTTACTCTGTTTGTAGTTTGTTCAATGCCGACTGCAAAGGGTAAGTAGCGATTTTGTTGAATAATAATATTAAATTTGACGCCAGGAATTGTGATTTCGAGTCACTGTGCACCATCGAGAGACACTTTTAAAACCGGGAAAATATCTCTCTAGTGGTGCATTAAAGAGACACAGAGTATGTTGATAGGATCACATATGTCAAATTTCGAAATCGATGTTATTACATCGGGAACCACTAACTGTTACTGAAAATAAAGGTCAATCAGTACATTAGAGCGAAAATACGGCCATTCAAAGTCGTGATTTTGATCGAAAACCGGACAATGTGGCTCGAGTGGCGCGCGCAAATTCGCCAAACGTAATTTTGAAACCTTGTTATAAGCTGACAGGAAGATAAATTCGATACGATAGTGTTAATTAAGCATTGTTACTAATAGGTAGATTAATTGGATGCATAATTTCGAAAATTAAACGTATTTGATTTTTCCATAAAATCAAGCATTTTAGAGACATTATGCATGAATGGATATATTTGCAAGTCCAGTGATGAGATATGAACTTCAATCAGCATACTAGATATTTTGTAAAATAAAATTTTAAGAAAGATACTCTGTGTCACTTTAACTAAAGACTTAATGCGAATAAATTTCGATGTCAATCACATCACCTGATTATACAAATACAACATTTTTCAAAGACAGCTGTTCCTAATAATGAACAAGTTTGTTAAAAATGTGATTTTGGACTGTGTGAAGATGGGTATCATCTTTTGCTTATATGTCCATTCTATAAACGATGCAGATCAGAATTCATTCCACCTAACAATTACATCCTTCTAATATAATGTTAAATTCCAAGCTCTCATGAGGGTACAAAATACAACTGCTATGTATATTTCTAAAACTGAGCCTACATTTATTTAATTACTATTCATATACTATAAACTTGCTAAAGTTCAACTTGCTATACACAACATATAATTTATATATAGAACATGTATTGTATTCTTGGCCATTATGTGTGAAAAGTGTCTCTAGTAATTACTCAGGGAATGACTTTTTAATACATTGATTTTGTATTTTAATGAATATGTATATATTTTGTATTATGTTGAGGTGAGACATGAATGAACTGTCTGTCTGTCTGTCTGTGAGAAGATGTTACAGCAATTTATCACCCTTTCAGCGCAGTCTATTTTGCCCTGGTCAATGCCCGAGTGTGGCGCGGTGTGTGCTATATATTGTCCGTGTGGCAATGTGCTTGACTATAGAGGCTGTCCGACCTGCTCCTGCAGACGATGTGGTATTGGTAAGATAACTTGTCTGAACTATACTGTTATATCATTTGGTCGGCTCCCAACACGCCGACGCTTCATTTCGCAGACACTTTAACGGTTCAGTAAACAGGTTAATTAGCTCCTGTGACCCCTACTAGAATAGTGGAATAGACCCAAAAGTAATAAAAACACATGAATGACATGGATATATTTATTCGATAACAACATGAGTGGTATAGATATAATTATTTGATAACATAAATAAATAACTTTGGCGTTGTAAGCACTAGCCTTTTGCTTTTCTAGTTGATGACATCGACAGCACTTGTTACTGAGTTTAACCCAAATAACGTATATTGTATCAAGGTCATATTTGTCTATGCGTTTTTTCATGGTAACACCAAATGGTGTTGGTATTTCTTTTACTCTTTTGGTCATTATTTGCTTTTTTCGTGTGATAATATTTTGTAAACATGGCTTATGCTTTGATCTAACAATAAAGTTGGTAATATTATCTTCCCATTCTTTTTCTAGCGGGAGTTCGCCTAGTTCATGTCTGACTAGTTCCATTGATGTGCCACTTAAGCATCCTGATACATAAAAATTATCTGTAAGCTTGATTTTGTATGGTTTTTAGCTTTTGTATGTTGGTTTGACTAGTGTCGCACCAAGCTTCTGCTCCATAGTGCAGTTTGGATTTAATCAGAGATTTATATAGTAAGAGTAACATTTCCTTGCTGCTGCCCCACCTGGTGTGAGAAAGCATTCGTAATATATTGAGATCTTTTTGATGTTAGATATTCATCAAAGATAATGCCTAAGAATCATGGTGATGACCATGTTCTGTTTACCATTTTATATACCTTGTGAGTTTTCAAACCTTTTGATAATCAATTAAAATCCGACAATAATTGAATGTAAACGCAGTGCTAAGAAGAGAAGTCAGATTATCACAAAGTTTTATATAAACACAACTTAATGTCATTGTGAACCAATATACTCTAATCCGACAATAACTGAATGTAAACTCAATGTCATAAAGCATTTTCATTTTCATTAAATTTTGTACAAACAAAAATCTACCATGGTTAATGTTTCATAAGTTTCTCGTTAAAGATTGAGCTTTGTTATAATCACATATTTCCAAACTTTTCAATAATGAACCTGACCCACGCTTAATCTACTCTAGTGGACCATTCTATTATGTCTGTGGGGTTGATGTTAATTGAGCCCTCATTAATTGTCGGCGAATTACTGCGTCGGCGAAATGAGTGTCTGGGTCTTGGGACACAACCTATCATTTATATTCGCGGTTTTGGTAATTTTCTAGCAATTCTCGTATAGATAGTATACTTGAATAGTCAATCCCGCGAAATGAACTTGGAAACAAAATGAAATATTCTGACAGGGATTGGCAGGGGCCATGGTCCATTTGCATATTGGATGAAAACTGGCCCACTGATTGTTTTAAGTTTTCTATTTATAAAAGGCAAATACCACATTCGAAATTTAGAAAGTTACCAGCCTGCAAATGGCCAATTGTCAGTGATGTCTTACCTAAACCCTGATCACACTTAAGTAAGTTGGTTGGTATACATTTTAATACATCACTTATCATGATCAGTCATTATGAATAACTTGCACTAACGGGGGACAAGTCAATTCCACGGTCACAATAAACAATATCCTAATTCTGGGAGTAATGGGAGACTGTACTTTTGTCTATGGGCGTGAAACGGGATTGACAAATCAAATGATTCCACTTTCAACGGGATTTGAACCCGTCAGCTCCGGGCTGAGAGTAAGACACTCTACCTGTTCGGCTAAAAATTACTTTTGACCTCACTCTGTCACAGACGCATAAGGAGTGTGCTGCGTATGTCAAAACATTTTCATAGTTATCAGCTGGTTACGGGTTATCTGACCGTACTTGTATTTTAAATTTATCTGTCCCGAGTTGATTATTATGATAATCTTTGAGATCCACATGATGTATACCCAAATATACTTACACGATATAACCTTTAAAATTGAGTAATTGCAAAATTGATGACGAGCAAACATTCTTTTTCAATCTCGGTATGACACATGTACTCATTTAACATACAAAGTGTAATATTTATAGATGACTGCCCTCTGAGATGTGCGGAATTCTGCCCCTACGGTACCCAGAACTTCATGGGTTGTCCTACGTAAGTAATTTAACTTATTTTCTATTCTAAAAGGGAAGTAGAAGGGCAAAATTGTATTGTTGTAAATTGTCCCAGTTTAATATACGTTTATGCCAAATGCAATCTAAATAAATTTAGATCAACATATTTGTTATTTTGTCATACAACAGTATGACCAAATATAAGACCTGTTGATCTAAATTTATTTAGATTGTGCCAAATGTATTATCTTCAAAATTTAAATTATCTCATTCGTCATTTTAGTGTGAACACTTTTATCATTTAATTTAGGGAAATTGATATAGCAAAGCTTTGTTCGTTCGATAAAGGGCTCCTTTTATTGTTTAAATAGGTCACCTTGCAATTTTACATTTTTTTAAAATCTTCGTGAGGTACACAATATTCCCTCAGAAAGTCTGGTTCAGTGCCATTTACGATATGTGGGCATGGGATTCATCTGAATATATGTATGTTCTCCAGTTACCAAATAAATAGTCCTTATAGTATGTCTGAAAACATTTTTAAATGTTTCTTAATCTCTCACCATGTCATAAAAACATAGTGATTTACGCAAAAATATCATTATTCCATATCAAAATAGCTTATACATTAATTTTCCTAATCGTCTATGTGTGAAATATGCATCCTTAAAACTGTATTATTCTATTCCAACTTGCATCTTAAAAACCGTCATAGGATAGGTTGAGATGCTAAAAGGTAAAAATTCTGGTCATAACTGACCTTAATTTCGGGCACTAAATAGTTAAGGAATATTTCTCCGTTTTTCAAATGATAGCCATATCCTTCCCCTCCTTTCAGATCCTGCTTCTTTATGCAACCCTATCCCATGTCCGGTCGGCTGTCCTTGTGGTAACCAGATCGACTCTTCAGGATGTCCCACCTGTGACTGTATAAACTGCATTGGTGAACATAATTTAACCATCATATTATTATCAACCAGAATTTTATCCGAAGTCAGTAATATTATCATAATGCCATGTTATCTGTCAAATATCAAGAACTATAACTACACCAGTATCTAAAAAAATAGAGCCATTGGCTCTGTAGCTCATCAGGCATCATATCAAGTTTGCTTTATACAGGCAAGATGAGCTAAAAATGAAACTAATGTTACCTATTGCAAGAAAACCTATAAAAAAATTACAAAACAAGTGTATTATTATTCAACACTTTCTAGATCGCCAATATCAGACAGTGAAAGAAGTCCACACTAAAATATCCAAGGAGAAATAAATCATGTAATGGAGAAAAATAGGTTTTTAAGATTGTGACCCCTGTGACCCTATTTGGGGTCATGGGGTCACAAAACCTACAGTTTAGAATCCCCATTGGCCAAGGAGTCTATATGCAGTCTTTCAGCTCAATAGACCTTAAGGAGCTAAAGATGATGATGAAAATAAGTTTTTAAGGTTGTGACCCCTGTGATCCAAGGAGTCTGCACATATCACTTTCAACTTTCTAGTCCTTTTAGAACTGGAGAAGAAGATGAAAATAGGTTTTTAAGGTTGTGACCCCTGTGACCCTATTTGGGGTCACAGGTTCACCAAAGTTACAAACTAGAATCCCCATTGTCCAAGGAGTCTGCACATATCACTTTCAACTCTCTAGTCCTTTTAGAACTGGAGAAGAAGATGAGAATAGGTTTTTAAGGTTGTGACCCCTGTGACCAAATTTTGGGTCATGGGGTCACCAAAACTACAATTTAGAATCCCAATTGGCCAAGGAGTCTACACACAACTTTTCAGCTCTCTAGACCTTTTGGAACTGGCGAAGAAGACGAAAATAGGTTTTTAAGGTTGTGACCCCTGTGACCCTATTTGGGGTCACAGGTTCACCAAAGTTACAAACTAGAATCCCCATTGTCCAAGGAGTCTGCACATATCACTTTCAACTCTCTAGTCCTTTTAGAACTGGAGATGAAGATGAGAATTGGTTTTTAAGGTTGTGACCCCTGTGACCCCATTTGGGGTCATGGGGTCCCAAATTCTACAATTTAGAATCCCCATTGGCCAAGGAGTCTACTCACAACCTTTCAGCTCTCTAGACCTTTTGGAACTGGAGAAGAAGACGAAAATAGGTTTTTAAGGTTTTGACCCCTGTGACCAAATTTTGGGTCATGGGGTCACAAAAACTACAATTTAGAATCCCCATTGGCCAATGAGTCTACACACAACTTTTCAGCTCTCTACACCTTTTGGAACTGGCGAAGAAGACGAAAATAGGTTTTTAAAGTTGTGACCCCTGTGACCCTATTTGGGGTCATGGGGTCGCGAAATCTACAATTTAGAATCCCCATTTGCCAAGGAGTCTGCACATATAATTTCAGCTCTCTAGACCTTTTGGAACTTGAGAAGAAGATGAAAATAGTTTTTTAAGGTTGTGACCCCTGTGACCATATTTGGGGTCACAGGGTCACCAAAGTTACAAATTAGAATCCCCATTGTCCAAGGAGTCTGCACATATCACTTTCAACTTTCTAGTCCTTTTAGAACTGGAGAAGAAGATGAAAATAGGTTTTTAAGGTTGTGACCCCTGTGACCCTATTTGGGGTCACAGGTTCACCAAAGTTACAAACTAGAATCCCCATTGTCCAAGGAGTCTGCACATATCACTTTCAACTCTCTAGTCCTTTTAGAACTGGAGAAGAAGATGAGAATTGGTTTTTAAGGTTGTGACCCCTGTGACCCCATTTGGGGTCATGGGGTCCCAAATTCTACAATTTAGAATCCCCATTGGCCAAGGAGTCTACTCACAACCTTTCAGCTCTCTAGACCTTTTGGAACTGGAGAAGAAGACGAAAATAGGTTTTTAAGGTTTTGACCCCTGTGACCAAATTTTGGGTCATGGGGTCACAAAAACTACAATTTAGAATCCCCATTGGCCAAGGAGTCTACACACAACTTTTCAGCTCTCTAGACCTTTTGGAACTGGCGAAGAAGACGAAAATAGGTTTTTAAAGTTTTGACCCCTGTGACCCTATTTGGGGTCATGGGGTCACGAAAACTACAATTTAGAATCCCCATTGACCAAGGAGTCTACTCACAACTTTTCAGCTCTCTAGACCTTTTGGAACTGGAGAAGAAGATGAAAATAGGATTTTAAAGTTTTGACCCCTGTGGCCCAGGGCCAATCATCCAGAGTCTGAGGAAAAAGTATCACGATTCACATAAAATCCATTGGCGGCCATTTTGTGTGAACACCTTTAATTCATTTTTTCGAAGAAAAAGGAATCGCATGGCTCTACTTTACAATATAAATTTGAATTATTACTGCTCCGTTTAGTTTAAATACATTGTCTTTCAATTGAAACCATTAATTTTCATTTTCCTGACATCACCTTATATTCTCCCTAAAAACGTGCTACTGCCCCTTTAAAAACCGTCATAGGATAGGCTGAGATGTTAAAAGGTAGAAATTCCGGTCATAACTGACCGAAATTTAGGGCACTAAATAGTTAAGGAATATTTCTCTGTTTTTCAGTTAATAGAAAATGGTAAGTGGTATATCCAAAAGCTGTACACATTCCTAGTTCAGCAATTTTCAACATTCAATATTTCCCATTTTTTTTACAAATAACTCTCTTCGTACCATCAGGTGACCCTTTGTGATGTGTGATTTCTGTGTTAACGCATTCGTTATTGTTTGCAGGTCACTTGTAAAGTAAGCTAGTGTCCAAAAAAAACGTGTTACTACATATATTGCAATATAAATTCATCTCATGGTGATTAATGAGATTAAAACATATCTTATCATTTCTCAAAAAGTCTTACCTATGTTTAAAAAAATGTGATAAAATACAAAAATAGAGCCATTGGCTCTGTAGCTCATCAGGCATCATATCAAGTTTGCTTTATACAGGCAAGATGAGCTAAAAATTAAACTGATGTTACCTATTGCAAGAAAACCTATAAAAAAATTACAAAACAAATGTATTATTATTCAACACTTTCTAGATCGCCAATATCAGACAGTGAAAGAAGTCCACACTAAAATATCCAAGGAGAAATAAATTTGTCAAAGACTGTCATCTAATGGAGAAAAATAGGTTTTTAAGATTGTGACCCCTGTCACCCCTGTGACCCTATTTGGGGTCATGGGGTCACAAAACCTACAGTTTAGAATCCCAATTGGCCAAGGAGTCTACATGCAGTCTTTCAGCTCAATAGACCTTTAGGAGCTAAAGATGATGATGAAAATAAGTTTTTAAGGTTGTGACCCCTGTGACCCTATTTGGGGTCATGGGGTCACGAAATCTATAATTTAGAATCCCCATTGGCCAAGGAGTCTGCACATATAATTTCAGCTCTCTAGACCTTTTGGAACTTGAGAAGAAGATGAAAATAGTTTTTTAAGGTTGTGACCCCTGTGACCCTATTCGGGGTCACAGGGTCAACAAAGTTACAAATTAGAATCCCCTTTGTCCAAGGAGTCTGCACATATCAATATTAACTCTCTAGACTTTTTGGAACTGGAGAAGAAGATGAGAATTGGTTTTTAAGATTGTGACCCCTGTGACCCTATTTGGGGTCATGGGGTCACGAAATCTACAATTAAGAATCCCGATTGGCCAAGGAGTCTGCACATATCATTTTCAACTCTATAGTCCTTTTAGTACTGGAGAAGAAGATGAAAATAGGTTTTTAAGGTTGTGACCCCTGTGACCCTATTTGGGGTCACAGGTTCACCAAAGTTACAAATTAGAATCCCCATTGTCCAAGGAGTCTGCACATATCACTTTCAACTCTCTAGTCCTTTTAGAACTGGAGAAGAAGATGAAAATAGGTTTTTAAGGTTGTGACCCATGTGACCCTATTTGGGGTCATGGGGTCACGAAATCTACAATTTAGAATCCCCATTGGCCAAGGAGTCTGCACATATCATTTTTAACTCTCTAGTCCTTTTAGAACTGGAGAAGAAGATGAAAATAGGTTTTTAAGGTTGTGACCCCTGTGACCCTATTTGGGGTCACAGGGTCACCAAAGTTACAAATTAGAATCCCCATTGGCCAAGGAGTCTGCACATATCATTTTTAACTCTCTAGTCCTTCTGGAACTGGAGAAGAAGATGAAAATAGGTTTTTAAAGTTGTGACCCCTGTGACCCTATTTGGGGTCACAGGGTCACCAAAGTTACAAATTAGAATCTCCATATGCTAAGGTACTTGTACACAAAATTTCAGCTCTCTAATGTGTATGGTTCATGAGGAGAAGTCGAAAGTGTCAAAAGTTTACGGACGGACGACGGACGACGGACGGACGGACGCCGGACGACGGGCCATGCCATAAGCCCATGTGGACTTTCAGTCCTGATGAGCTAAAAATTGAAAAATTCATTCAATTTAACAAATAAACATAACCTAACATCGGGCTACCAATATCTTTAACATATGGGTGTGAACAAAACTTCAAACCAATAGTTTAATTTTGATCTAAAGATATTTAAAATTGTTTCAAATTATAAATACTTATGAGTGTTCCTTAAATTCTTTCGATAAGTAAATGTGCCTTGTCTTGACTAACTTATTCTGTATGTTATTCTCCCTTCTTGTTCCAGACCCCATTTGTCTAGAAGTTTCTGACTGTGGTTGTCCAATGAAGATAGTAAACGGATGTCCAGTTTGCGATTGCAGCTCCCAAAATCCTGTGATAGTGCCTTGAGTTGATGCTCAGTGTGCATCCGTTATTGTAATACTTAAATAGAAATAAAGCGAAATACTTAATTACCAAAAAATAGAAGCACTGAGCTCTTTTTATTTTTTATAGGCCTTAAAGTCTCAAAATGAGTCTGTACTTGACATCTTGGATTTTTTGGGACGACAAGGTCACCATTTCTACAATTGATCATCTTTAAGGTCAATATGAAAGAAATTACAGTCTCGGGCTATTTGTTCCGGCGGTAAAGGACTCATAAACAATTCAATGATTGATAGTAGAATAAATTTATTTACAAGTTTATACACATTATATGACATGGTCTGCTTGAAATTCAATTCTTTGTAATGACAACAGACCTTATAACAAGTAAACAAGCTTTGGTTGTTTCTTTTAATTTCATTCAAACTTTTTGTATGTTATCACATACAGAGTTATCAAGTTTACCATCAATTCCATGACAAGTACTCAAAATATTTGTTACATTTTATGAAATAGCTTCAATTGTTATTGAGACATCATGTTTGAAAACCACACACTTTATGTTACAATTCAAGGAAATATGATAAAGTTTAATTAATTCATATTAATTGATTTGATGTTAAGGAAGACAGTACTTGTTGATATGATCAATCTCAGTAAAATATGATGAATGGTTTCTTTCTAAACTTAAACTTAATGTCAAAATGACATGCTCGTTAATCCATCTGTATTTACAATTGCTTACCAACAAAACACCCTAACAAACCAGAACTACACTCCAATAAATCTTCACATATCCCTGGTTCCATTCATGGCTTTTAAGGTTTATTGTGTATGATATGTGAATAGTGTTTAACCAATCAGGTGTTTATATTGGAAAGTCAAAGCAAGCCAATCAAAACACTGCTATCAACACTTCTGCCTCTTATGTAAAACTGAGAGCCTCTCACACATCTTGAAAATAGATACCGCAAGGCGAGTTAGCCATGCAAGGAAGTTGATGACATTTCTTTAAAATGTGCAGTTAAAGTTTGAATGAATCCCGGATATTAGTCAAGATTTATTTGAACATATACTCTGGGTTAACCAGGAAGACCTCAGTTCACAAACATTCAATGGTATACGACTCCCTATTACCCACATTGTTGAACCTAAGTAGTAACATATTTCAACATGTGCACGTGTGCACATATCCTTCTTGCCTAGCAATTGTTGTTTCAGTGCACATTTGCTCATTAACTTCACTCTTGTTGGGTAATAAATATATTTGTTTCGTAAAATTTGTATAACACTTTTTGGGTAATTATCTCTACCCATCAGTTCCTTTTGTTCAGTTTGTAACACTTGCCATCCAGTGAAGGTTCAGTTAAACAGCCATGGGCAAGCAAAGCTTGTCACTACCTCTGTCCGAACATCTGTTGAAGGTCATCAGAATGACAATGACAAATTGTGTGAGCACTGGCTGGAATTATACAAGTCTTTATAAACAGATATCGTCTATCTTCTTCAGAGTGGACAGTCGTAGATGTGGATAGCCCGGTCATCTGACACAGACACTATCTTGGATCCATTGCTGTTGTATGTTGCTCCCCAAACCTGATAAAGAGAACATATTTGAAACTTTAAATTGCAACAACATCAAATTTGCAAGTTCAAATTTTGGAAGCGCATTTGAAAAGGCAACTATGATCTGAAGGATATAACTCTCACCTGATCTGTGTGTTCATAGAATGTATGTACACACTGTCTTGTTCCAGCATTCCAGATCTTCACTGTTTTATCTGATGAGCTAAACGAGGACATAAAATATCATAGAATAAGGATATTCCACAAGTGCTAAACAATGATAGTACATTCCAGATGTCTATAGAATAATAAGATAAACATATGAAGACATAAATTTTGCTAGATTTACTATGTTACAAAAGATCACCGCTGAATTTGAGAGAGACATCACAATGATGGGATGACATAAAGTTGTAATAATCTCAATTTTTCTAAACACTTTGGTGAAGATAGCAACAACATTCTACGGTAAGTATAACAGGCAGCAAGAATGGTCATTCATAAATCTTTCCAGCTTAAAGGTCTTTATAAATGTTTATTGTCTTTTCATGAACACAAGGCTAAGGTTTTTTCATCAAAACCCAGGTTCCAATCAAGACCAAGCTTCATAATTTGAAATAACAAGATTTACAGAACAGTTATTGTTTTATGCCACTTGTGCCCCCTTATTTGAAGTACTGGTTAAGGGGTAAATGGGGATTATTATCGGAGAGTCCTTTAGAGTGTATATCTTGATGTAGATAAAAGTACGTACCCCGAGACGAAGTGTGTGTTGTCCGGACAGAATGAGACACTCAGGACCCAATCACCGTGTCCTGATAGAGTTCCTGCCAGGTTCGCATGTTGTCTGTGAAACAAAGGGTAGACCTTCAGGCATGAATACAATCATCATATTGTTTAATCAGTGTTTGAAATATGTTTAGTCTCTACAGCAAGCAGGTCTTGTGGTTGGAAAATCAATCAACCTTCGTAAAGACTTGATAAGCCCCGCAATATGGAGAGAGCTATGATTAAATTAAAACAAGCCAATGGTTTGCAGACCTCCTCTCCAAGAAGCCCCAGGTTTTCATGTTGTCTGCAACACCAATAAATTCTTCAAACATGTCTGTTGTTTTTTTACACCAGGAAAGATCTTAAAGAGCTACTCCCTGGTTTTCATCATATAAACTGTATTATTTTTCCTTGAAATTAATGCAAATGGTATAATTCTTACACAATACCAATTATAAAATACATATACTTGTTTCCAATAAAAATTTTAAAACAGTCATATACGGAAGACAAAATAATGAATACTAGTTACATACATTTAACTGAAAATCTGACAGCTTTCGATAACATTCCAAAATAACGTCTAATTGATTGACGTGCGTCATTGTCTGGTTTTCGAGTATAACCGCAACTAAAAACCTTCCTGTAGTCACTATACAATGTCAGTTAGTCTTAAGGTGCCGTGATATTTTCCCGCAACAGTCAATACGTTTTGATTTGATTTTTGATTGCATAAGTGAAACCAAAACTTCACAGAGTGGCTCGAAAATCTCTTCCATGTCAAACCAAAAACAAAGACATCAATCACATCTTCTGTTAGTAACATTTGTCAGGAATCAAAAAGGTCTATTTGTTATAAATGCTGTATACATGTCAAGTTGACAACAACATCAAGGCTGAATAGAAGATGTTACAGTTCCCTTGTTTTTAGGTTGTAGCATTGATTGATAGTTAAAATTCTTACACATCATAAATCTTGATATGTCCATCGTCTGATGCTGTGACAAGCAGCTGAGAGTCAGGAGAGAAACAGAGGGATCTGATGGGCATAGCGTGACCTGAAACACACAATATCTCAATTATTATCATCAAAGAGGTCAAACATGGACATGGAAGGTGAGATGAGGGGAGGTGATTAGGGCTTTAACTCCGCTTTCAAGAGTACCGTATACCGGGAAATTTTCGTGGTTTGAAATTTTCGAGGTTGAGGACTTAAAGACCTTTCGTGGATTTTTATTTTCGTGGTTCAGACGTTGTCAAAAAATTCAGTTTTCGTGGATTTTTATTTTCGTGGTTGAAGTTATCCAAAAAAAAGAGTTTAAATCAAGTGTTTATGTTCCATTTGTAAGCGTGTTGATGTTAAACTGTCATGTTAGTTAATTATATTGCTTTCCAATCAACTTATTACAATCAGATTAGTAGGGTCAGTAGTCATCAGTCGAAATGCTTTTGATATCATTGATAAAACGATCTAGTTGTTCAACATGTATAAGGAGAAGACACGAATCACATTTTCTGACCTGTTTCAAAGATGACAATTCTAACTCAATGTAAATAAATAAAACTGACGCTTTACCTACACGTATATAAAACAGTATTACATTATAATCTATACAACATTAGCTAAATGAGCCTCGTAGCATGGCTGAAGAAGAACGTTGATGATCCAGATTAAATATTTCAGTTGATATGTGAATGTGAAATCTAGTTTTTATTCATTTGTTTGAATTCAGCATGCTTCTTTGTCTTTGTCACACTCTGTTGAACATGAACTACGACCGGATGCATTGTGTTGTGACACGTGTTAAGCTCCGCTAATTATGTTGGAAACAAGCATTCATTTAGAATTATTTGCCGGTAGAACTAGATTTGTATACAATGAGGAGTGCCAATCACACTTGGCTACATATTAAGTAAAGTTATCAACGTATAAATTTAAAACTATCAATAAACGACTGAATTAGAGCTCTATTTTTAGCAGTTGTCAGTGAATAGTACCTAAATTTGTGCATGCGCTTTTCCTAAAAAACATGTAGCTAGATGGGTCGTACAGAGAGTGGTAAAGATATTTTTAATGAAATTCATCGGAAAATTTTCGTGGTATGGAAAATTTCGTGGTTCAAGCTCTACCCACGAAAACCACGAAAATGACCAACCACGAAAATTTCCCGGTATACGGTATATATTATGGCTGCTAGCAATAGGTGCTTGGAGAACGTCTGCAACACCATTGTGGTTATGAATTGCAGTGAAACCTGCTAGCAATTAGCTGGATTTTGTAAACCTTGGGTTGTACTGCACCGAAAGACAGTGTAGCATTGCACTCAAACCAAACAGTTATGGTTATCGAAATCATCTCTTCAAAACAATACACGTCTCCATCACTAGGTTGTTTTAACTGTTTGTTTAAATCACTTATTGATGCAATATTTTTTAGCTGTGACATAAATGAAAGCAGAAGTGATCCTTAGGTAATTGATAGCAATGGATGATTTATGGTGTGCATAAGGGTGTGTTAAGAGATTCAAAGAGGTATCCAAGTTATCATTATCATTATTATTCAAATCGAGCTTCTTTAAAGAACAAGATCTTAAGAGAGCATACTCACCTTCTAGTGTGTGTATAAGTTTGCCGCTTGTGATATCAAAGATGTTGACAATTCCATCGAGAGCTCCTGATGCTATGAATCTACCGTCTGGACTCTGTAACAAAGATCAATCTTATAGGGGCATGTTTTTTTAAAGACATAGATGTATTTAATGCAAAGTAAAAACGTTACCAAACGCAAGGCTAGCCATTTCAAACAATAACAAGAGTGATCACAAGATGTCATATCCCACCGATCCCAAATAAAGTTCCGTTTCTATGGAAACTGCCAAAAAATAAAAATCCGAAGAAGTTGAAAATACCAAAAGTCACTTCTACACATACTGACTAATTCAAATACAAAGTTTCATTGAGCTAAGTCTAATAGTTTTAGAGTTCTGCTGTGGCAATGAGATGATCACAGACGGATCGACGGATAGGGCAATGACTACATACCATGGTATAACATACTGATGGGATATAAAAAGAGTCCTCAAACAAACATTAATCCATTTTGCAAATGCAAATGATTACACATTCTCTCCCCACAGAGGCAACTCAGTCATACCTGAATTAGCCTCTGTTCTATTACGGCTAATACACGGGACAGAAAGGTAGAAATCTGATTGGAGGCAATCGAAGTTAGTTGTGCAATCAGCGACGCCGTTTCAAAAGTGGTCATTCGGAAAAGTTCGGCTATTCCCGTGTGGATCCGCACCAAAGGGATATAACTCTTCCTTCTACAAAACAATCGCTTTTTACCTTCTCATTGGTTTTTATTTGGTGAAGTATTAAAATAAAATTTATCATAAAACGAAGAACAATTTACACAATTATAAAACAATATGTTTCTAATGAAAAACCCTATACATATCTGATTTTGAAATAGTTTCCCTCTCTGAGACTCACACTGTTAATGAAAAAGAAACCTAAAGGCATGATTCTTTTGAAAGTCACTGAGCGACCGTTGAGTATTCCCGAAGTCGTGGACATCCAAAAGGTGTTTTCATTGGCTGCAAATAAGGGAGATATCTCAAGTTACAACTTTTTGTCGCTAGGGCAATCTGCCGGAACCCCAGGATTTTGGCGTAATGGAACAGAGGCTAATTCAGGTATGACTGAGTTGCCTCTGTGGGGAGAGAATGATGATTACAAGGTGTTCACAAAAATATGGCCATTTCCGTTGGATATGAAGTTATCATATAACCATAAACAATATTTCCCCAGAGAACAAGATGATACTTACGTATGCTATACTGAGAGTGAATTTACACCTAGTATCAAGAGACGTCTCCTTCCTGCCCGAGTCGACCCCGAATAAGTTGATCTTGCCGGTGTGACTGCCTGAAGCCAGGAACCTGTTGTCCGGAGACAGAGCTACAGTCCACGCATCCACTGGGGAGAAATCATTATCAGGACTTACTCTTACTGTAAATACATCTTGTCTCATGGTACGAACGTTACGCTAACTCCACAAATCTGTATCCTGGGCTCAGAAGCTAGATTCGCTCACATGGCCCGATTTGGGATATAGCCAATCAAATCATTTTATTGCCACCTCCCGGTAAAAATTCAACAAGAAAATGATTTGATTGGCTATAATCCATGTCGGGCCGCGCGAGCGAATCTAGCTTCTGAGTCCAGGATAATAGCGTAATGTTCGTACCCCGAGACAGGATGACTGTAAATAATACCTACCGGTAGACTAGAGTACTCATAGATGTACAAATTTTTTGGGCGTTTACTTTTTCATTACTCGATAAATATATCTAATTCTTTCAGATGTTGAAATAATGAAGTTTTTATCAACTAGGCCTTTTGAAAACAAGGCCAAAATATAATTTATATTGCCTTATTTCTTTACAAAATTCCTTGAATTTGAGTATTAGCATCAAATTTGTAAACATATAATAGCTTACATCACGATCAGAAATGCATGTGAAAACATACTTTTTTCAATTTTTTTATTTTCCATATTTTTGATACAGGCAAATAAAAAATTATACACAAACAGCACATCTAAACACATACAGTTGGCTGTTAAATTCATTATTTTAGCAAAACAGGACCATTTGTGATTGTATAATTGACAATACACGCTCTATTAACTGGAATATGAAGTTGCACATGCATTGCCACAGCAACTCTGCAATTGACAACTTGGGGGATGAATGAACTAATCAACAAATCAGACAGACATACTTGAACTCAGACTCTTATCTTTTTTACTTCATTATCATAGTGATCTGATTTGATTTGTCTACCCACCTGGACCGGCGTCTATACTCTTGGCTAGTTTTCCTGCTTCTAGGTCCCAAACCTTTACATGGCCGTCTAAACTGCTGGATGTCGCCACTTTTTTAGGTTAAGGAAGCATTCTCAACTTTATTAATGAAAAGAATAAGAATAACTTGATTGAGCGGATTTTACTAGCTTTATACAAACATTTTAAGCTCTCTACTAAAAAAGAAATCAAAGTACATTCTGGACAGAATAAGTAAGGATATTGTTAATGTTTCAACTATCCTATCATAAGTATTGAACCTGTAATATGTTCAAAAACCATCAGAGTAGTTATTATATCGATAGAGGTGTGAAGATTTATAATATGATACAGAGTAAGATACTCTATTCTATTCTGAAATAAACCCTCTATCTCGCTACAGTGGCGATAACCTTTATCGTCATTCTACTGAGTGTCGATGTAATGAATTCTCTTATGACGTCACACTGTTCCCACGACGACGGGCTCTTTGAAGCGGCTGCCAAAAATAAATTTGGCGTATTTTTGGCGTAATTAGAATGATTTAATCATATGATAAAAAGAATATCTGTCAATTCTTGACAAGGAACATGTATATCTCATCTTGTGAGGTAGAAAAGCAAATATTTTCTACCTCAGTCAATGAACTAGAAAAGACCCTGGACAGTCGTAGCTCAACCACAATCGGACTGTAGACATGTTCATACTTGTATTTAGTCCAACCAGCTTCTAGCCCTGCAACTTTTTCACTAGCCATCGGCAACTGGACTAGTGATAACTTCGAACCCTGACAAGGATACATGTTCCTCCGGGACTGATGTCGACAGACAAGATGCCGAGCTGATGTCCCTCTAGGGTGTGTCTTAGCTCCAACTTGTCGTCTGACCTGCAGTACAATGAATACATTACCATGGTTACGCGAGCTGTGGGTCGAGGTGATTTTGGCTTTAATACGGCTTTCACTTATATCACAAGCTGCTAGAGGTGTAACAATACAAGAGGGTTGCGATACGATACGTATTCTAATATGAGGGTCACGATACGATATGTATCCCGAATTCCCGATACATATCATCTCCTTACATTATGATCTTTTTACAACCTCATGGAGTCAGTTAATCTTGAGTCAGTTTACTTGAAGCTTTTTGAATATAATGTAACATAATCAAACTTCCAAATTTTAGAAGAGGTTCTTGTGTGCATAATGAAGCATCTTATTAATGCATATCTCAGTTTTGAGCACCTACACTGAGAATTTTTTTTATTTTTTTTTTTAAATTTTGTATTCCATTTTCAACATGAACATAACAGAGTTGCATCTATGTTGTGGCAATAAACAATTTTGCAGAAGAACAACTATACATTTGGTTTCATACAATAGTCATAATGCAATCTTTAAGGCTTAAGAGAGTATTTGTCTGTAAAATGGACAGCATTTCAGGGATTTTATGGGTGCTTCGTGAACAAATTATAGAATCATGGCCAGGCCTTGCCATTTCCTGGAAAAGTGATAATATCTGTAATTTTTTATTGCAATAAATCTTTCTATATTATGTACATCCTTAAGAATTGACAAAAATGCTGCATAGGATATATCTTGTTGTTTTAGACTTGATATATATATATATCTTTTGGCAATAAGTAAAATGTGATTTTGAATTTGTGTTTTTGAGAACACTCCAAACATAATAATGAATTTAGACAATTTCAGATTCCTTTTAAAATTGTCATTCAAGAAAGCTTCAATTTTATGCCAAAAGTCTTGAACAAGATGGCAGTCATAATAAACATGTGATATATCCTCTGGAGCATTTTTACAGAAAGAGCAAGTATCATTATCAACTAATTTCATTTTCATTAATTCTTTCTTTGTGTAAATAATTCTGTTAATAAATCGGTATTGGAAATCCAACAGCTTGCAATCTTTGGTGGATTTACGGTAGTAACTAAATACATCTTTCCATTCAATCTCATGCAAAAATATCAAATTCCAATATTCTAATGACTTGGGTGTTGTATAATTTTTAATTAACTCATCATAATATTTCCTGGAGTTTTCAGCCATGGTAAACATTTTTTTGTAACTATTTGTAACATGAGGTAGGTTGAATAATGGTGTTGTAATCCTTATTTGATATCTCCAGTTGGATGGAATATTGCATATTAGCCGTTGATAGTCTAAGAAGGTTCCTTTAATTTTGTATCTTTCTGTAAATTTTTCAAAACTTAGGAAGCCATTTTCATCACATATATCCATAATATTTTGGATAATATAAGATGATTTAAAAAGATGATTATACCAAAGTGGTTGAGTGAGGATTTGGTCCATGTCATTTTCATTAAAGGTTATTTTTTGGTAGTAAATCCTCCATGCAGATAAAGCATCTTTCCAGAAAGGATTGTCATGTTCAGATAAAGAATCAACCCCATTACAACCTAGTTTGCAAAGATTATCTAAGGGAAAAATGTTTGAAGATTTTGATTTTCTAATATACATGTATTTTTTCAATGAAGATAGTTTAAGAGCATTAATAAAGCATTCAACATCAATCATTCTTAGACCTCCGTCTTGATGGTCTCTACTTATAGTTGATCTCTTGATTTTATCATTTTTGTTATTCCACAAAAATCTGTAGATTATCTTGAGAATTTATCATTATTTTATGTATCCCGATACGCATCTTAAGATACGATAGATATATTGTGGCCGATGTATCACGACACGATAATGTATTGCCGTATCGTTACACCTCTAGTAGCTCGTAGCATTATTTCTTTCTCTCAACCATAATCATAAAGAGGTCAAATGTAACATACCATTTCCAGACTTTGACAGTATCCATGCCAGTATTATTTCTCACTCTCAACCATAACGATAGAAAGGTAAAATGTAACAGACATACCATTTCCAGACTTTGACAGTATCATCAAGGGAACCTGTAACGATATTTTCGGTTCCGTCTCTCTCACTTCGTCCCCACGCACAACTCCATATGCTGTCTTCATGGGCTGTCAATGACATCAAACAAGAATAACAACAAATAATTTTATGTCAGATTCATCAACACTACACTGACATGCCAAGAAAAAAAAGGTCAAGAATAATTTTAGTATTAATGGGTTGTGGACTTACATCAAATGATTCGCTGTAAGGTAACAACCTTACAAAAGGTCTTAAATCTTTTCAAGATTTCATGAGTTGTGGATGCGATATTTCTGCTTGAAAACATCACAAAAATCTGTTGAAACTTTGCATACAACGAACAAGTTGTCATCCATATATTCGGATTCCTCTGCAGTAAAGTAGTAAATACTATAAACATGCAATTGCAAGAATGCTGAATAATATTCATCCTTACCTGCTTCCTGCTTGAATATGATTGAGTACTGAAACAGAAAACAATTTTTTTTTTCATATATTTATAAATCTCTCAAAATACAAAATATTCAGTGTATTAGAGTTATTTGGATCATGGTCAATCATAAATATTGCATATGCTAATAAAGATAGTTGACAGGGTACCAAGGTTTAAAAAAGATTGTCCACAAGTATTTAAGGGTTTAAAAGAGTCATGCAAGAATGTCTGATAAACTGCAGCAGCCCAGTGTGTTTGATTTATTATGGTCATTGGTGTGAAGAGGTACCCATATTCTTAAGAAATAGATATCTAAGAATACTGTCACGGCATCAAAATGAGACACTTGAGTGATGAAATCCATTGAAGTTTACAGTTTCTATCAAAGGCATGTTTAAATGATCCAGAATAACAGTACCCTCTGTACTATGTTTAAACGAAAGTTGGCATACATTACAATGATTACATGTCTATTGATGTGATAAACCATGGCTACAGTAATAAATGAGTATTGTCAATTTTGATAGTGTACTCTAATTAAATTGTACTCTTCTGATTTCGGATAACTGGGTATTTCATATGAGAATGAGATTGATCACTCTTGGTTTAACATAAATGGGTATTATGGGTATAAAACATTATCTAGAAAATGTATTGATACTAATGAACATGTTTAGGAGCACTGATATTGTGAAGGGTTGTGATATCCGTTTGTGACAAGTTTACATTTGACTAGCTAGCATGTACATATTGCTGCATACAGTAAGCAAGCTTTTCTAATTCTTTCAGGTTTTCAAGAAAATGTCTGCGTGTCTGTACTCCAATCATTTTAAGTAACTGGGTTTCTAAGATTTTTTGTTGCATAAACTATACTCAGATACGCTGCTTATCTGGAGAACTGATTGACTTTTGATGGGATAGCAAAACTGATAAAAAAACAGAATTAACGCTGGTGACAATTGACAACAAATTCAAATATATGCAATGCATTGCATACTTCAACATAAACACCACCAAAGATTAGTAACACATCCTGCAAAAGTTATTTGCAACTATGCTGCACACACTCATCACAGCATAGACTGATTCGGTGATAGGCGTTATTTTAGCGATTTATTTTGCAAATTACGCCATTGTCATCAATTAGCAACATCAATTAATGGCATCATGATATTGCATCACTTGTTGATTGAATAGAAAATCTCACCATAGACATTTTTGGAGATTAACAATCTATTTTCTCTTTGATTGTTGACTTCGTCGCGTTGGAAAAGCACCTGTCCGGCGCTAGAATTATGTAAACCTTGAAATGGAAAAAGAAACGAAACAACTACATTCACGTCAACATTATTTGGATTTCTACCTACAATAATTTTAACTCTTGTCACAAATATTAAAAAGAAACAGCTTCATAAGGATGTTTCCTCCGTTAACGGTATCCGAGATCTTCTATTTTATAACTGTAATATTAAAAACATTTTTCGTTTGTGAAAAATTAAAATTTAGTATATACCAAAAACGTGATTTCGGTGATCGAGAGCTCTTATTTATTTTCTTCTTTTCAAATATTTTAAATTTATATATCACGTAAGGTGAATACAACCTATTATTGTTAATTTAAATTAATATTGACTATATCTTCAAAATAATTTCATACGAAAATTCTACTTCCGCTCTAGCAACATGGCGGCTGAGGATGTAAACAAATAACAACCTCTAATTTCTACTGGATTGCTGCAGATTGTTCAGCGGTACTTTGATTACTAAGGATATTTCATGAATTTATCGTTTAGTCTGATTGAAATATCCTCACATTTTCATAATTTTGATGCATTAAAATCATACAAAATGTGAATGATTACTGTCATCGATTTATTTCTCATGTAAAAACATGTTTATCTTTCATATGATTAATTTTTACTATGTTAGCATTTATGATCTTTCCTTGTTGAGAGCATTGTTGCCTACTCTACACCAGGTCAAACTTGAAAGTTGAAAAAAAAAAGTTTTTAATATGCGACTTCTGTAAATACTCGAAGTTGCTAGATCATGAGTAAATGCATTTTCATCTGTAGCACATATTAATTTTATTTACCTGTTTTCGAGCGTCACATCTTTTCGAGCCCCTGAAAAACGGGCCCGGGGTGCATTCTAGACGCTTGTTTATAATAACTTATCGGATATATTCTTTATTTTGTGTATTAGTCTGCATTTCAGATTTTAATACAAGAATAAGTAATCAGTGCAATGAAAACATAGATTTCCATAAACACCGATCACAGTCATATTTCTGAAGCGAGAACAGTTCAATATAAATATTTTGAGAACTGTGAAACTCATTTTGACTGAAGAGCGTAACCTTCCAGTCAACATTGTGTAATTGGCATCACGTGACAGACTAGTTTTAACTTTCCAGCTGATTGACAGTTGGGGCCATCTCATAAGCGATCAGCAATTTTTTGGCCAAGTTTCGCTGATCACCAAACGAACGTTAAGCTGCTGATCAATACACAAAACAAAATTCTAATGAAAAAAGGCTCTTATTGATCCAAATATCCTCAACAGTAGTTATCAAAATACCCCTTTACCCATAAAAATACCAAGAATAATGTGAACGACTCATTTAATTTCCATACCGTCGCATTGGCGGTTTCTTAGGTAAGTAAACAACTCGGATTTCTCGCATGCAATATTGATATCAAATAATGTTTGATGTACAATAATTGCAATTTTATTTAAAGTTTATGTTTCTTCATCAAATGTTATCAAAAGGGGAATCCATTATATTTTCTAATTAAATATTGTTGTGTTCTCTATCGAGTGAAATTCTATAACCTGCTGTAAAAACTAAAAAGGCCAGGTGCGCGTTGAAATTGACAGGATAATATTTTGGATTTCTGAAGTTCTTTCTTCACATTAAGAAAAAAGATGCAATGCATTATTATTTAAGTAAAAAGTCTAATAAATAAACGATCTCATAAAATCTTGAAAATTTATTTTTAAAAATTCAGGATGCCGGCATGAGTTATTTACGATATTCATTTGAAATACATATTGTAAATGCATTATGTTTTCTTTGTGATATCTCCAATAACACATTAATTCGCAAAATATGATATTTTGACAATTTGTATAAGGTCCTGTATGTAAAAGGTGATAAAATATTTTTTACTTTTGAAATCGCCCCTGGAAAGCTTCTGATGGACGAAAACGTCACAGAATCTAAGGGGCTCGAAAACAGGTGACATCACATAATGCGCGATAAAATTGACCTCTTCAAAATAACGAGATTTTGAGGGTAATGATCAAAGCTACATTTATTTTAATTTTGTGTTCAGTTAGCCAAATAAATGTTACTAAAGGTATTATAAGTATTTAGAATTAATTATATGTGATTTAAAGCAACTGCTGCCGTTTATCTTAGGGGCTCGAAAACACTGTACGCAAGGTTATATGAAGACAAATGTTAAGCAAAATGTCTTGAACTCCCAATGTATTATAAACATGATTTACGTGATATTTTCAGATTGAATAACATCAACATGTCTGATATAGAAGACATTCCCCTGGAGTCAGCTGCCCCCACCATACCAGTGGTGCAGATTGGAACAGCTAACTATCGCGATACTCCGCGGGATCATTCTGATGAAGACTACGACTCGGAGTTTGAGTAAGTGTCTGGCCTCCCTTTTCAGTGAGAATGAGAACACTAAATCTTTGATAAATATAACAGACTTGATTGTCCTTTATGAATTATAAGGAGAGTTTAAATTTAGTGTTAAGTGAAGATGAAATTCCTTTTGCAAAGCACTAAGGTGATACTATGCAAGTCATTTGAGAATATTTTGAACTCAAATCAGACACACAGTATTTTGGTATGTATAAAACTCAAAAACATGTACGAGAAATACTCCTGTTAATTTAAACTAAGGAAAAATATCTAACTTCTTTTCAGGTCTGATGAAGATGATCACGTTGAAAACTCCCCTCATAGTTCATCCCGGCCCAGGAGAAGAATACGTCACATTAAGACTGTCAACGGAAAAGTAGCTGTCGACATGACCCCACCAGATGAAAAACTGAGAGAAGCGAAAAGAAAAGCCAAAAAATATGCTCATCTGAAAAAGGTATGAAGACACTATGATTCTTGGGTTGAACTGTGTTTCAAAAAATGAGACTCAATTAGCAGCCTTTGATCTCTTTAAGCTGTTGATTTGGTATGTATGTTGACAACAATATTCTTAATAGTTAGGTTTCTTTCTTCTTGTTTATGTTGTACAAACAATGACAAGTGAACAGAGGATATTTAGTCTTTTCATCGTAATTGTCACAATAATGCTGTTCCCAAATAATCATAATGATAATTCACTAAAAGTCATAAAAACCACTATTATTTGCTTGCTGTCTGTGGTCATGATTGTGGCAATTAACAAATGTGCATCTAAATGTCTTCACTCGAGCAATTTTACAAACTCAAGAAGCTTCCAACTAAGTCTGTAATAACTCATGTTATCCCCCAGAGTGACAAGGCTATCAAGGAATACATCATGTGTACGGCCCTGGCTCGTATTGTCTACGGCAACAAGCACTGGAGATTCGCAGAGAGCCACATGGACCTAGCTGAAGCTTATCTTGATCTGAAAGGTGGGACATAGTATTGATTTGATAAAATTTCAGACAGCCAGACATGATCATTATGCCTTTAAAGTCCAGTCATAGAAGCATGATGGCAAAAAGAATGTTCAAACCATTTAAATTGAGATGTCAAATCAAGGATCATGGTATCAAGGCTTGAAAGCATTTATGTCATGTAATGCTATTTCACATACCTGTTTTTTACTATCCATGTGACTATGGCTTTTCAGTTTCTTTAAAGTGTTGATATGTAAGGTTATGAACATTTGTACGTGTAACATGACATCACCTCATTGCACCAAGAATATTTCTCTTTGACCGTGATATCCTTTCTACCTTGTGACAAGACATTGAAACTGCTTCTCCTTTTGTTTCATTCTTTAACTTTTACCTGCAGGTTTAGAATAGTCTTTGATAGTCTCTCTGTGTCCAATGATGAATCCTGAATCACTTCCTGTGTATAAAACTGTAACCCCTGAAGTTGATCATCTAGAATATCTTAGCATTCATTAATTTGGTACCAAATGGGCTTTTCAAATGTCCGGCAGGACATTTCACTAATCGGTCAAACTGGATTCCCAATTGGATATGTCCAAAATAACCAATTTCTGCATTCGTGGTAGACATAAGATTGTTTAAGATAAAGCAAATATGTAACTCTGATCTCCTCACAGGGTATGCAGCCCAGGCAGAGTACCACAGTGAGACAGCTAAAGATGTAATGCTGCATGGAGTTCACACGACGGCCTCGCACCGAGAGAAGGCTGACATCTACCTGGTTCTCATCAGAGTCTACTACACACTGGGGCGGGCGCTCACCATCACCAAGAAATATCCTTATCTATAAATATTGAGCTTTACCTGAGAGAGGCAGTGTTGTACCTTGGTGATTTTGGCAATATTTTAGCAGATGGGCCCCTTTGCAATGGAACAAGTATACTACTTCTAATAATTCTAAGGGACACCAAGCAAAAAGGGTGGGCAAGTGTCTAGGAACAACACTTGATGGGATATCTAGTGCCTTTTTATATAGAACAAACTATTGCAGAATTTTGTATCATCAAGGGGCTGAGCCAGAAATTCTGAAAGGAGAGATTCGCTTTTGGAACAAGTAATTTTTCAAAGAATCCAAGGGGAGTAAAACATTTTCTTTATCTGTTCTATTCTTTTCCCACTAGGGGGTAATAACTGACTCAGTCTACTTGTTTATTTTCAAAACTCCCCCAAACCTCCATTTCAACAAGAAAAATCATCCTGACATTTAACCTTTATGAAAATAATGAAAACCGGTTTATGATTTCTTGACCATGTGATACTCCTTGATAGGTCTTAAAAAAAACAATTCCCAAAACCTTATTTTTTTTCAACTCAAAAATTAAAAAACTCTTAAATTTGAAAGTCTTGAAGAATTGATTGTTAAAAAAACCATGTGAGTATCCTTGATCATGTTTTAAAAACAAAACTCCAAAAACCTTTCTCTTTCACACTAAAAAATTGAGTTGATTATTGTAAAACCATGAGATGACCATGTGATGCTCCTTGACCGGTGCACATACAGTGAGGGAGAGCAAGCACTGACCAAGGCTGTCCGCATCACGCAGGAGAGGAACAAACTGGACTGTGTCACTCAGGACGAGTGTGACGAAGTGGACATCAAAGTCTTCCTCTCCATGGCACGGTCAGTTGGAGATCTCGTTATTTTTTCTAATAATTCAAATTGATCAAATGTCACATTTTGTAAACATGCTATACTAATTAATCCCTATAGCTATATAGCACCCTGGGATCTTAGGACATTGAAGGTTGGACATTTATTGAAATTGTTACCATTTAATTGTAAGAATGAAGGAAACTTACTCTGGAATGTTGTTCCCAGGGGAAACTTGCTCAATATTTTGGCTTAGTGTCTCCTAAAATGTTTACATTTAGGATACTTTTCCAAGGGGCCCATTTGCTAAAAGAATTGTCAAAATGGCTCCATGAAAAACTTATTTAATAATGATTTAATTTAAAATTTATAGTCACTTCTCAATTCACTTATGAATAAAACACCTTTAATGTAGCACCCTCAGTAATGAAAGAGAGAGGTTAAAAGCAAAACTTTAATAGTTGTTCACCAAAATGCCCAGCCTTGTTACACAGGGCTAGCTATAGGTGGGGAAAGGGCACCAACTTTTCTTGAGTCCAAAACTTGGATAAGGGATGCTTATAGGGAAAGGCTGAAATTTACAGGCAATATATGATGTGTTGTGCATGATATGTACATGTTTTCTTTGTTCTCTCTACAGACTGGCAGGCAAACAGAAGAAGTATGCTGTGGCAGCGTCGCACTACGATAAGGTCATCGAACTGATGGAGATCCGATATGGGCGGGACAGCTTGCGTCTTATACCAGTGTACCACGACTATGGCAGAATATCCTTTTTACAATACAATTTGGCTCTTGCGCAAGGACATTCTCTGTTGCAAAATCTAATATATATTGTAATCAGTCTAAGTATAGGTAATCCTAGCCTCAATATTATCCGTTTCACTCCTATACTGAGTCTAGAAAGGCCTAATAAAGGGTCGCGTCAGCCGACCTTTCTGCGACCCATGACCCTCCAAGGTTAAACGTGCAAAGGCTCACTATTGCAGCTTGGAAAGATGAGTTGTGATTGGTAAATTCGGTACGTTGGCTGAGGCGACTCTCTACTAAGCCTTTCTAGACTCAGTATAGGAGTGAAACGGATAATATTGAGGCTAGGTTTACTTAGACTGTATTGTAATATGAATTCGGTTAATACTTCTGATTGATTAATAAGAATGTTAAATGGCAAAGAACACCTGCAAATTGGCTGAGACAAATCAATGCGAAAGGATACATAATTTAGTCTGCCTCAACATTAAATTGTTCTTATTATCTCAATATTTGATGCAATTGTTAAAGCCGTCGGTTTTATACTAAATTTACAGGTGTTGAATTACAATGAGTCCCAGGAATTTTACAACTGCAACTTCTATCTTCTAATTAAAGGTTCTCTGTCCAAATTTTATTGATAACCTTTTCAATAAAACTGTCAGATTGGTTGGATCATAGGTCACACTTTGTAGCTTTGAGTCGGAATCTGTCCATGTTACAAAAATTGAACGAATAAGGACTGTGTTATAACTGTATAAAACTTCTTGAGTTTGACCTTTAGTTCTGATAGGTGTAGTTGTGAACATGTTAGTTTCCTTAACGGAGCCACCTGGAACAGAGTAAAGGTCGCCATGCCAACCACGACAAGGTGATAGAGCTCTTTCTCCAGGCTCACTCTATAGCGGGGGCGAAGTAAGTACTGCCACGTTTAGTTTTAGAATGCTAAATCCCATGTTTAATCTACACGCAGTCAGGTTTGGGTGCAATGTCACACTGTATTTCAGTGCAGTACCAACCATGGTTCACTAGTTGCAGCCAATGCTCACAGGTTTCATCACAATGCATAGCCACAATGGTGTTGCGGGCTTTCTCCCTGCAATAATACTAGCAGCCGCGATATAAGTGAAATACTCTTGAAAGCGGCGATCACCTCACCAGATCACCTATGTGTAATCACCCTTTGTTAAAAATTACAAAGGTTATTTCAAATGAACATGTCACAGGAGTTGATTTGGGTTTTTATCAAATGAACATGTCACAAGAGTTTTATTTAGGTTTATTTCAAAGGGTGTCTGATTGTGATTTTTTTTCAAAGATATGGACCAGGAGAAACTTTGATTGGTTCAAAGCTCAATATTTCCCTGTATTTCATTGGTTCATCTAAATCTTGTCAAAATGAGCTTAATATGACCTCATCAGTTAATCCTAGTTTTTATGACAAACTTACTCAGTGTAAAACCTATTCCCTGCAAACTTGAGTCTGTGACAAAGATTGTTGTTACTAGATTGAATCAGATAACTCAGGCATTTTGTTCAGTTAAATATTATTTTGATAAACATTTCTTATTTCCAGTCACAAGACGGGGAGTGTTGAGCTGGTAGACACAGCCCTGGCAGTGGCGCAGGCGTACGCTGGGACTGGACGGGAAGAGGCCGAAGGTACGTGTATACAAAATCAGATTTGCACAGGGTGGTTGCTTTGAGCATCGAGCCTTCATCAAGACGTTGCATATCATAAATAAAAAAGTTGCCATCCTTATATATTTCTTCATTTTCATCAAGACTGTTAAGAAGTTTTTCAGATTTTGACCCCATGTTCTCTTAAGAGGTTTTTGTATTGTACTAAACAAAGGATAATACATACATATCCTAAACATATTACATTTTGTTGGCTTAACTGAAGAACATTGACTCATTAGCATCTTTATTTGTGGTTTCTTTTTTGAAAGAATGTTAAATTCCTTTGCAAATCTGAAGCTAATTGACATCAAGAGGAGATAATTTTGGCACAGATTTCCCTAATGAAAAGTCCCAGGGCTGATATAGGTATAGAGCATAGGAATAATCAGTCCTTGGTAACTCGAGATGCTGACCTTTTTGCTTTTGGTACAGATTTCCCTAGAAAAAACCCAGGAGTGATATAAGTATAGAGCTTTTATTCAGCCCTGTCTAACTCTGTATGCTGTCTTTCCCTTCTATAACTTTATTGTTTTGGTATAACAGGATCAGCCGAGAGCTATCTGAACGAGTGTTTGGCTAACTGCACCACAGTCCATGGCCCTCATCATGCTAAAACTCTGGAGGTCAACGATGAGATAGCCAGGCTGCTGATCAGGACTGATAGACAAGATGTAAGTGATCACGATACATATCTATAATATGAAATAGAAGAAGAATATCTGATATGGTCACTGTCCTGATCAAAATTTTTTTCTAGAGATGAAATGATATCTCCAAAATATAAATTTCTATAAGCCTTTCACTCAAAGCTTTATATGTCTTCATGATGCATATCCATATTAACAAAATATTAGATTGTATTATATTGAGAATGTATACCCATGTCAATTTGATACAATGTACTAAATGTTGCAAATGTTTTTGCTGAATAACCATGTTCATGTATGGTACCCCAAAGAGAAATAAAGTGATAGAAAACAATATTAACAACAACAAAGAATTTCTTAAATGGTCACTGTGCAAATCAGAAGTTTTTTCTAGAGAAGAAATGATATCTCCAAAATATTAATTTCTATGAAGACTGAAAATATTAAACTATATCACCCAAAGCTATATCTGACTTCATGTCTCATTACCTTTTGTAATTCACCTTCCCCAAGTCAACCAATCACATGCCTGCACTAGGCAAAGTTCTATTCAGTGATTTTATTTCATAGTTGCTTATTGATTGAATGAAAAGCATCAAGTCTTGAGTGTTATGAATATAAAAAAACGAGATTCTACAAGAATAGTCCATGTAACATTGTCTTAATTGGGATTAAACTCTCTGTGATAGTACAAATTGAATGTATCTCTATGGAAAGTCCAACTGGGAAGTTGTGAGTTGCTGGGGAAGATTTCCAAAAAGGACAGGTTGATTAAAATTCTGAGGAATAAAAGTTCCAAAGCATTGATCACCTGGGTATGAACTTGTTCTTATAGGTAGTGTTCCCTGTGGTGGCTTTCAGACTCTATTGAGAGGAAACACCATGATGGAACAAGTTTTTATCATCCAAAACTGTGTTCCACAGGAGATACCGCTTGTGAAAGATCAAGCGATATCTACTAGGAGATATCGTTTTGACAGTAGATTTTGAACAATGCCCTGTAATCAGAAAATACATGACATCACAATGATTTTACATCATCAGTAATGATGTCACAATGCTATGACGTCATAAACACAACATCATCACAATGCTATGACATCATTAACATGATGACGTCACAATGCTATTACATCACTGGTTTAGGAGTTTGAGGCAAGCCTCGGATATTTGATACTTTTATCAACTTGTGTTGATATATTTGATATCAGAAGACACTTGGGTGAGATTCTCTATGTATCCTGGTAGTTTCAATATTTTGAAATTTCTATTCCTTGAAAACCGTTGATTTAAATCAGACTGTCAAATAGAGAAGGTATAAAATAATGACAGTCTGTATTTTGACTCTCTCCACTTCCAGGAAGCTCTGACAATCCTCAAGTCGAGTATCAACCCAAAGAGTGAGGTGTCCGGCGACTACTCAGAGCAGGTGTCGGACACCTACAAGCTCATGGCGTCCGTCCACCTCTCCCAGGGCAATATCGAGAAGGCTCTCCGCGCTTATAAGAAGGTAATCTATAATGCATCATTCTCAATAATCCAGGGATGTTTTTACCATAAATCTTATCTTATACCCTGGCCATAGATTTTTCGAAGCTCTCTTAGTGCTAAGATAGTAAGAACCATACATTAACATTGACTTACGACTATCTTAGTACTCAAAGAGCTTCAAAAATCTAGGCCCTGGACAATGGGAAGATGTTATATCTTAAATCTATGTATTTTATCAACAACCTTGCCATTTACACCTGTCAGGCTCAAGAACCAATCAATTGGTGTTTTTGTGTAACAGTAAGGCAGTATACCCCTCATCAACAAACATGGTTATTTAGACTTGTCTGAAAGGATGCTGTGAAAAGGCAAAGTCAGACATGTTTTTTTTATTAAATTTCTGTCCAATTTTGCAACAAGAAGTATTTGAATTCAAGATAGGAGTTGAGATTTTCAGGACACTATGGTTTAGATGGTTTGCATATTTGCAGGTTTCATCAAGAAAGTATAAAATCTCATCTTCATTAATCTCACCTCACACAATACTTGAAAAGGCTACAGGTTTGTTTTGAAAATATTATAGTGAAGTGAAATGACACCTTACTTCATATTTTATATTACAGTGTCACACTATCGAGATGTTAGTTCTTGGAAAGAATCATCGCAAGACAAAAGATTCACTGAGCACGATGGAAATGCTTATGGCGTAAGTAAAAGTCCTTGCTTTGAATATCCTTTACCTGTACTCATAACATTTTTGTATTAAAAAAAACAGTTAATGTCATATTGTCTTTTGTAGAATATCTTTTTTGCCCAAGCTTGCATGATCCTGTAGTTTAGTAAATATTAAGTTAGGATAACCAGATTTGCTGTGTGTCTTCAAGGTATCAATACTAAATAATGAGTTCAAAATTGAAACTTATGTATTACATATGTATTATAGAGTTATGGCACATGCAGGAAAGAGTTTGGAGCTTTACTGAAAACTTATTTGGCAGGGGATGTCAATGACTATGTCTTCTTGTGCTTTCATACGCTTTGAATTTCAACTGATTCTTGTGTGCTTGCTTCTCCATGACAGGAGTCCGGGTATGGCGGGGAAGTTTGTGCTGAACAAGGAGGATGAACTCCAGAAACGTCCTCGATTCAACAGCGTCGTCAGTAGAACCACTCCCCTCGGCACCAACAAACCTCAATAAACATGTTCTTAGATTGTTTACTTTCATCTTTGGGTTGTGAGGATATCTTAGTCTCCTTGAGTGAAAAACTAGGACCACTCCCCTCGGAGCTAACAAGCCTCAATAAACATGTGCTTAAGATTCATTTTAATGTACACTGTAATAGACATATTCTTGTTATCATCTTGTCAGATTGTTATGAGTTATGAGGATATCTGAGTCTCCTTGAGTAAACAACTAGTTATTATTCTGCGATTTCCATATTTTCCTTTGAACAGGGTTGATTTCATCAGGATGTTTACGTATATATATATATATATCTCATAATTAATTAATTACCTATACCAAGTCTAGAATAATTTTATATTATGGGAGAGAGAAATTAAGTTATTTTTGTGTCAGCATGTGATAAACATAAATATTGGCACCATATACATAAAACATCTATCAGGCCAATACCATCTTCCCTTAACACTGACACTTCAACAAAAACGCAAGGGTTCACAGCAAAGTGACAGTTCAGAAACTGGTGTTTTAGGCTTTGCGTAGGAAGATCGGATTATACTGCCTTGAGCAGTGATAAATCTCCCTTACCCCCCGCCCCGAGTCCTGCTTCAAATACATGCAAAATTATGAAAGGACTCATACAAAATTAAGCTGTGAGTCGCAGGATGCACGGTATTTTTCAAGGTTCCATTGCTTACACAGTAAAGGACTCATTTCAAGACATTACTCACAAGACATTATGCTTGCAAGGTCCAAGAACAAAGCAGGCTATATTTGTAGTTTGATCACTGTATGAGACACATAATTATTATATTATGAAGAAGATATCTTTACAACTCTGAGGAAGGTATCAGTGTTTAGGGAAGAGATCAAGGTAAATATCCTGCCTGTTTGACAACAAGTATTTATTCCTTCTCATATCAGTTCCCTGATGGCTGTAACTATTTTCTGTCTTTAATGCATTCCGTCCATTTTTAAAGGGGCAGTAGCACGTTTTTAGGGGGAATATAAGGTGATGTCAGGAAAATGAAAATAAATGGTTCCAATCTTAAGACAATGTATCTAAACTCAATAAAGCAGTAATAAATCAAAATTATTATGAAAAGTTAAGTCATGCGATTCCTTTTATTACCCAAAATGAATTTACGGTGTTCACACAAAAATGGCTGCCAATGCATTTTATGTGAATCTTCATACTTTGTCCTCTCACTATGGATGATTGGCTTGTGTAATGAGATTTTTGTCACTATCAAAGTAAAACATTTAGCATTAAGGTCCAATTATCAGTGAAAAATTGAAAATATAAAATTGTCAAAAAACGTGCTACTGCCCCTTTAAACATTCCCTTTGTATTTGTATATCATTTATTTTCAGTTTAGCGAGCTTAATGTGATAATGTCTCCTTTATGAAATATTTTAGAAAAGTGTTTGGGTTTTATGAAAAATGAGCCTTTTTCTCATAGAAAATATTTCTGAACATTTGATATTTTCTATGTGATAACTGTCTGAGCGTTTATTGATGCTCATATGTATTTTTGTAAATCTTTAATGTTAAGGTCTAGTAAGTGTGATCTTTTTCAATGATATTTAAATTTTGGAAAGGTTTAGTTTAAATTATACAAAATTTGATGATCATAATCCAATAAAATCTTATCATTATTCATCAAGACATTTGATTTTGTTATTTCTAATATAAACTTCACCATAAACTTTGTAAACTTAAACTGAGTCAATGCAAAAGTTTAAAGGGTAGTAGCACATTTTTTTAAAATTTTGAAATTACAAATTTTCACTGATAATTGTACATTAATGCTAAATGTATTAAATTGATGGTGTCAAAAATCTCATTACACAAACCAATCATCCATAGTCAGAGAACAAATTTTAAAGATTCACATAAAATCCATTGGCGGATGGTATTGTGTGAACGTCTTTAATCATTTTGTGTAAGATAAAGGAATCGCATGGCTCAACTTTACATTATTTGATTTATTACTGCTGCATTTAGTTTAAATTCATTGTCTTTCAATTGTGACAATTTATTTACATTTTTCTGACTTCACCTTATATTTCCCCTAAAATCGTGCTACTGCCCCTTTAAACTTGCCGTCAGAAGAATCCATTTACCCCTCGTAATTGACTGTCTCCAGATGCAACCTTCTGTTGCATACATACATTGTTTGTCAATATATCCATTTCAAATTGTTTGCAAATAAAAGCAGCCTTTGATCATCTAAAAAAAATTTAATTTCTGATTTAATGAGCAGCATGGTTGGAATTAAACTGAAATGAAAGAACAAGAACATTAGATAAGTTGTAAGTTAAAACAATCGTCTGTAGCTGAAAAATAAAAGTTCAGCAGAAATACTGTTACCTTGCAGTGATAACTTTATTTTCCGTCAACGAAATCATAATCATAATATTCTACCAACCTACACCCCCAAAATCAAAATACATAAATAAGAGACAACGTTCCACCCCCTCAAATTACATAAAAACTAAACTAAAACTAGCAACAAAACAAATTTTGTGTTTAAAAAAATATTTAAACTCGAAAACAGCTCTATCTGAAGATTTAGAATCTATGTGAACTGAATTAGATCAACAAGTTTTATTTACCATATCTTAACGTTGAACTGTCGATTTTAATTTATTTATATTGATAACAAATACCCATGTCATTTCAACATTGTTTCAACAACAATTCAAGCGCCAATAGAATAAAAAACACCAACAATAGCATAACTACTCCGTTTGAAGCCCATGTAAATTTCCAAGGTAATTATCAGTAACATAATACTCTGTTAGAAGCGCATGTAAAATCCCTGAGTTTATATCAATAATAGTATTGTACTTTGTTGGAAGCGCAAGTAAATTTTCAAAAGTAAGTATCAATAAAATCATTTGGAAGCTAATGTAAGTATGTAAGCTGACAATCTAAATAAATTTAGATCAACAGATTTTTTATTTTGTCATACTCAACAGTATGACCAAAAATAAAACCTGTTGATCTAAATTTATTTAGATTGGTAAGCTGAGTACATAAAAATAATAGCATTGTACTCCGTTGGAAGCGCACTTAAAATCCCTACGTTAATATCAACAATGGCATCATACTCACAGACAGTGATAACGGCGGAAGCTTTCACAGAGCCGTACATATTGGAAGCCATACAAGACCAGACTCCCACGTGGTTTACTGTTGTCTTATTGAAGTATACGGAGTCATCCAGGTTTATTGTCGTCCCGGAGGGGATGTACGTCGAGTTGGAGGGCTGAAGCATGCAAGTAGCAGTCTGTAAATTTTTTTCACCATCAACTGTAATTGACTGCATTATTATCACTGAAATGAAGTCGCTAATGGCTGAAATAGCTCCATAGCAATATGTATGCGTTATCTTTCTTCTATTTGGAAAGCCAAATCCAAAAACTACCCACCACAGGGGTATATGTTGTTGAAAACAATGATCTTACAAGCGGTGGGAAATTTGAAAAAAATGCATTTCAATAAGGTGCTACTATCTTTTGACTGTTGTTTTCCACAATACCCCTCCTATTATAAACATTGACTGACCGATAGGAATGACCACTGGACAGTAGGAGTGGGGTTGCCATCAACTTCACAGAGCAGGGTACACGGGTAGCCGTTCCTGATCCTCTGGGTTTGAGGAGGGACCTTGATGATCGGTACAGCTGTAGGAGAAGAGGAATGTCATGAACTGTTTGAGTGGCATTCTAGAGTTGATGCTAGTAGTATATCATTGCTATCTTCAGGACCCCCTGACCACCTGAGGTATTGCGGATCCCCCCTGATCCACCCAAGATTCGCTGTGAGCTTATTGTTTGGGAACACCCCGATCCCCCTGAAAAGACCGAGGATTACTTACAATCCCACATTGTTCACTGATTAATTCCTGATACCGAGTGATAATGTAACCCGTGAGCCTGAAGATAACAAAGATATACTACTGATGCTATAAGGAATCAAGGGAACTTTGTATGGACGAACAACTTCTTTATATGATATTGGCTTGATAACGGTATAAGGATCGCTATAAATAGAGGATACTAAACGACCTTCCATTTAATACTATTTTTATTAAACGAGTTAATGATTTTGTATAAAACGAGCGAAAGCGAGTTTGATACCAAATCATTCATGAGTTATTTACTACTTCTATGACGTCATCCTTGCATTGTGTTATTACACTAGTTTAATATTGTCGTATAAATATTACACTGCGGTATCTTACACGGGCGAGTAATAAAGTTGTTCATCCATTGAATTTCTCTTGTATCCCTTAAGTAAGTCATGAATTGTGAGGTAACGGTTAGGACCAAAGTGTTCAGACTATTGGACTATTCATATCATGAAGGTATTGTACCACAACATGCAGGGTCCTATTATTCATCAATTAAAAAAGGAAACTATGTTAACAGTCACCCCAATCTCTTTTAAATCAAAACGATCTTATCACTCACACTTCCTTACATTTCTGAACTGAGTACTCCAAAGATCCTTTAAAAAAAAAGGTATTGTTTGTTAAAGTCACTTCAATCTCATTAAATCTGTTCGATCCAATCACTGAGGCTATCATTAAACTTTGAAGATATGTCGGGCAAGGTCTTATTGCCAAATTCAGGAGATTTGTAAAATATTTAAACATTCATGAAATCACTTTTATTTTAGCGCTGCACCTCTGCAGATATATGCAACGTTATTTAAAAGAATCTCATCAATGAATTTTACTGCAATCGGTCAGACAAAGGTCTCCGAACTGACGGAACGAATCGTTGGCCAGGGCTGTAAAGAGGTAGTTATAGTTGGTAGGGTGAGAAAACTGACGCCAGCAGAAGGATATTTGCCAGCAGAAGGATATTGGGTAGTTATAGTTGGTAGGGTGAGAAAACTGACGCCAGCAGAAGGATATTGGGTAGTTATAGTTGGTAGGGTGAGAAAACTGACGCCAGCAGAAGGATATTTGCCAGCAGAAGGATATTGGGTAGTTATAGTTGGTAGGGTGAGAAAACTGACGCCAGCAGAAGGATATTGGGTAGTTATAGTTGGTAGGGTGAGAAAACTGACGCCAGCAGAAGGATATTGGGTAGTTATAGTTGGTAGGGTGAGAAAACTGACGCAAGCAGAAGGATATGGGGTAGTTATAGTTGGTAGGGTGAGAAAACTGACGCCAGCAGAAGGATATTGGGTAGTTATAGTTGGTAGGGTGAGAAAACTGACGCCAGCATCCTTCTTGGGTAGTTATAGTTGGTAGGGTGAGAAAACTGACGCCAGCAGAAGGATATTGGGTAGTTATAGTTGGTAGGGTGAGAAAACTGACGCCAGCAGAAGGATATTGGGTAGTTATAGTTGGTAGGGTGAGAAAACTGACGCCAGCAGAAGGATATTGGGTAGTTATAGTTGGTAGGGTGAGAAAACTGACGCCAGCATCCTTCTTGGGTAGTTATAGTTGGTAGGGTGAGAAAACTGACGCCAGCAGAAGGATATTGGGTAGTTATAGTTGGTAGGGTGAGAAAACTGACGCCAGCAGAAGGATATTGGGTAGTTATAGTTGGTAGGGTGAGAAAACTGACGCCAGCAGAAGGATATTGGGTAGTTATAGTTGGTAGGGTGAGAAAACTGACGCCAGCATCCTTCTTGGGTAGTTATAGTTGGTAGGGTGAGAAAACTGACGCCAGCAGAAGGATATTGGGTAGTTATAGTTGGTAGGGTGAGAAAACTGACGCCAGCAGAAGGATATTGGGTAGTTATAGTTGGTAGGGTGAGAAAACTGACGCCAGCATCCTTCTTGGGTAGTTATAGTTGGTAGGGTGAGAAAACTGACGCCAGCAGAAGGATATTGGGTAGTTATAGTTGGTAGGGTGAGAAAACTGACGCCAGCAGAAGGATATTGGGTAGTTATAGTTGGTAGGGTGAGAAAACTGACGCCAGCATCCTTCTTGGGTAGTTATAGTTGGTAGGGTGAGAAAACTGACGCCAGCAGAAGGATATTGGGTAGTTATAGTTGGTAGGGTGAGAAAACTGACGCAAGCAGAAGGATATTGGGTAGTTATAGTTGGTAGGGTGAGAAAACTGACGCCAGCAGAAGGATATTGGGTAGTTATAGTTGGTAGGGTGAGAAAACTGACGCCAGCAGAAGGATATTGGGTAGTTATAGTTGGTAGGGTGAGAAAACTGACGCCAGCAGAAGGATATTGGGTAGTTATAGTTGGTAGGGTGAGAAAACTGATGCCAGCAGAAGGATATTGGGTAGTTATAGTTGGTAGGGTGAGAAAACTGACGCCAGCAGAAGGATATTGGGTAGTTATAGTTGGTAGGGTGAGAAAACTGACGCCAGCAGAAGGATATTGGGTAGTTATAGTTGGTAGGGTGAGAAAACTGACGCCAGCATCCTTCTTGGGTAGTTATAGTTGGTAGGGTGAGAAAACTGACGCCAGCAGAAGGATATTGGGTAGTTATAGTTGGTAGGGTGAGAAAACTGACGCCAGCAGAAGGATATTGGGTAGTTATAGTTGGTAGGGTGAGAAAACTGACGCCAGCAGAAGGATATTGGGTAGTTATAGTTGGTAGGGTGAGAAAACTGACGCCAGCAGAAGGATATTGGGTAGTTATAGTTGGTAGGGTGAGAAAACTGACGCCAGCAGAAGGATATTGGGTAGTTATAGTTGGTAGGGTGAGAAAACTGACGCCAGCAGAAGGATATTGGGTAGTTATAGTTGGTAGGGTGAGAAAACTGACGCCAGCAGAAGGATATTGGGTAGTTATAGTTGGTAGGGTGAGAAAACTGACGCCAGCAGAAGGATATTGGGTAGTTATAGTTGGTAGGGTGAGAAAACTGACGCCAGCATCCTTCTTGGGTAGTTATAGTTGGTAGGGTGAGAAAACTGACGCCAGCAGAAGGATATTGGGTAGTTATAGTTGGTAGGGTGAGAAAACTGACGCCAGCAGAAGGATATTGGGTAGTTATAGTTGGTAGGGTGAGAAAACTGACGCCAGCAGAAGGATATTGGGTAGTTATAGTTGGTAGGGTGAGAAAACTGACGCAAGCAGAAGGATATTGGGTAGTTATAGTTGGTAGGGTGAGAAAACTGACGCCAGCAGAAGGATATTGGGTAGTTATAGTTGGTAGGGTGAGAAAACTGACGCCAGCATCCTTCTTGGGTAGTTATAGTTGGTAGGGTGAGAAAACTGACGCCAGCAGAAGGATATTAGGTAAATGGTCTGTATGGTCTATATATATCCCTAATGCAACATTGTATTTTATATAAACCTGAATGACGTAGTTTTATTGAAATTATTCTTTCTTCAGTCTTTCTCATCATGCTTGAAATGGAGAAGGTAACACATATGTATTTTAATTTGATAGGAAATTCTGATTTATATGGTAGGAAATCTGGATGACGCGATTAACCCCTAAACTTTGAATTTTGGAACTGGCAACAAACTTGATTTGCTTTGAATATTGTTATGGAGAAGACCGACTGGATGACGTTATCACTCACCGTTCTGAACAACCAGATGAGCGGTAGCTGACCATTCTTTTACCGTATGATGAACTGCGCATGTGTAGGTGCCTGCATCCTCTTCATTCAGATTCTTGACGGTCAAGGTCACGTAAGACGCCACAAGGGTTTGATTGTAGATGACCAAGGGCGTCTCGTCTGCTTTCCTGAATGTCCAGCTGAGGTACATGTCTGAGAGGGTCGGTACTGGGGAGATTGTGCAGTTGAAGTCGATGCTGGTCCCGGCGATGCCTGTCGCTGATGTCGGCGTCACAGTAAGGACGGCTGAAATGGAACATTTGAATATCATCCCTTTCCCATCTAAGACCCGGCGATGCTGTCGCTGATGTCGGTGTCACAGTAAGGACGGCTGAAATGGAATATTTGAATATCAATCATTCCCCCCTCTAAGACCCGGCGATTCCTGTCGCTGATGTCGGTGTGATATTAAGGACGGCTGAAATGGAATATTTGAATATCAACCCTCCCCCCTCTAAGACCCGGCGATTCCTGTCGCTGATGTCGGTGTGATATTAAGGACGGCTGAAATGGAATATTTGAATATCAACCCTCCCCCTTTAAGAACCGGCGATGCTGTCGCTGATGTCGGTGTGACATTGAGTACGGCTGAAATGGAATATTCGAATATCAATCATCCCTTTCCCATTTAAGACCCGGCGATGCTGTCGCTGATGTCGGTGTCACAGTAAGGACGGCTGAAATGGAATATTTGAATGTCAACCCTCCCACTTTAAGAACCGAGGATGCCTGTCGCTGATGTCGGTGTGACATTAAGGACGGCTGAAATGGAATATTTGAATATCAACCCTTTCCCTTTAAGAACCGGCGATACCTGTCGCTGATGTCGGTGTCACAGTAAGAACGGCTGAAATGGAATATTTGAATATCAACCCTTTCCCTTTAAGAACCGGCGATACCTGTCGCTGATGTCGGTGTAACAGTAAGAACGGCTGAAATGGAATATTTGAATATCAACCCTTTCCCTTTAAGAACCGGCGATACCTGTCGCTGATGTCGGTGTCACAGTAAGAACGGCTGAAATGGAATATTTGAATATCAACCCTTTCCCTTTAAGAACCGGCGATACCTGTCGCTGATGTCGGTGTCACAGTAAGAACGGCTGAAATGGAATATTTGAATATCATCCCCCCCCCCAGGAAAATGAAAATAAATGGTTCGAATTGAATGTATTTAAACTAAATGAGGCAGTAATGAATCAAATATATAATATAAAGTTCTGCCATGCGATTCCCTTTTCTTACTCAAAATGAATTAAAGGTGTCACACTAAAATGGCCGCCAAATAGAATTTATGTGAATTTTTGTAATTTGTTCCCTGACTATGGATGATTAGTTTGTGTAGTGAGATATTGGACACTATCAAAATAATAAATGTAGCATTAAAGTTCAATAATCAGTGAAAATGGAAATGTAAAATTTTCCAAAAGACACGCTACTGCCCTTTTTAAACAACATGGCTAGTCTTACAAACTATGTCGCAACAAAGCGGACACCCTGCAGTCAAGTTAATCACGATGCTTACAGTTTTCGTATCCGCTTGTAGTGGACGGAGGCAATGTAGTGCTCACATCCGGTACGACGGAGGTCCCGATGGCCGTCATGTTGGTTTTGCCGAGTGACCTTGAGCAGAACTCCATATTGCAGTTGTCTCTCTCGTCACAGCACGCCTTGCAGGTGGTGAGTCTCTTGCCGAAGGGCAGGTGGTGGCCGAGTAGCTCACAAGTCTAGTCAAAGTCATAACTTCAGAAGTTGAAGAAGGATAACAAGTTCTCTATGTGAATATATATTTATATATGAATAATATATACACTTATATATGAAGAATATATACACTTATATATGAAGAATATATACACTTATATATGAAGAATATATACACTTATATATGAAGAATATATACACTTATATATGAAGAATATATACACTTATGTGCATGAATATATATATGAAGAATATATACAAAACCAATTATGGTTTTGTATGATTTATGCTTGTACATTTCTGACAAACTGCTCACCATCAGTGAAATGGAGTTTGGTAAGTGTCAACCTAAGGACTACGGCAGATGGTGACCCAGGAGCTCACACGCCTAGTCAAAGTCATAACTTCTTTGAATTTCAGAAGTTGTAGAAGGATAACAAGTACTCTTCATGAATACACATGTATATATGAAGAATATATACCCTTTTAAACATGAATATATATATGAAGAATATATACAAAACCAATTATGGTTTTGTATGATTTCAGCTTGTATTTTTCTGACAAACTGCTCACCATCAGTGAAATGGAGCTTAGTAAGTATAAAGCTAAGGACTAAGGTACCAACTTGTAGATTGCACATCTGCCGAATCTTGCCATATGGGAATTCGTGGCCTAGGAGCTCACACGTCTAGTTAAAGTCATAACTTCTTTAATTTCAGAAGTTGAAGAAGAATAACAAGGTCTCTTCATGAATATATATATATTTACATATGAAGAATATATATATGAAGAATATAAGCAAAACCAAGTGTGGTTTGGTAGGATTTAAGCATGTAAATATTTGGGGTCATGGAGCTATATAAGTAAAAAGGTAAGGATCTACACTAAGAAACTGCAGTGGTAGAATGACACTGACGCAAACATCCTCTTGTTCATACTTATATATTTTGTTGTGAATTTAGGAGCGTCGTATTGAAGATTTGCAGTACTCGTGCATTTGTACTCGAATAAATAGCAGTGAAAAGTTTGTAAAATCTAAAACCAGGTCTCGAGTTATGACATACGTTTGTTCTCAAGGGTTCAACTAATTCTATTATCAAGAGTCAGAAACCAAAACTGTGAATTAAGAAGACCTATGTTAATGTTTTTCAATAACGTCAGAATTAGTATCTTTTTTAATATTTCAAAAAGTTTGAGCTCCTGACACAAAGTTCTTGATACATCTTTCTAAATTATCTGTGATTTCCACTTAGATCCATGCAATAGTCAAGCTGTACGATCTAAAATTAGAAGAAAAAAATCAAACATTCAGTGTTGACGTAGGGACACACACGTATGTACTGTGTACTGATTAATAAGCTCTTCTAAGGTCGATATTTGTAAAGAGGAGCGGGGGTCGACTTTAGTTAAATAGGACCAACTTATTACCTGAATTGGAAGACATTGCATATTGAAGGTTTCCCCTCCTCCCGTGTCGAGCGACTGACCGGTGAAACATGCCTGTAATGGAATTGTCGTACCTTATATTCTTAAACTTATATTAAATGTCATATGCATTCATACATATTGATCTTCATTCCATATAAAACTAAAATATACTGCCCTGTTTTCTTACGGTTTTGCATTGACGCCGCGGGTAAGGCATTGAATAATAGAGCCGGGTGGTAGATAACTAGTTGACTATCCTCAGTATAAAGAAAAACTAATGATTCTCTTTTCATCATCATCATCATCATCAACTTTAATAATAATAAATAATAAATGCATATTTATATGGCGCCTTTTCCATACCCTAAGGCATGCTCAAAGCGCGACAGGATATTTACAAGAATATTTACAGTTCATTGTGATAGATAATATGCAGAGAATAGGTATGTTTTAAGTCTGGATTTAAAAATGTCAAGTGTGCCCGAGCTCTTAACGTCACTTGGCAGAGAGTTCCAAAGCACAGGTATTCAAGTATATAGGCCCCTGGGCCCAAATATTTGGTAGATATATTGTTCTTAAGTCATTATAATATGGACACACAGAAATGAAATGAAATTCGTCTTCTATTCCTTCCTTACAAATTGGACAAATTCTAGACAACCTATCAATTTTCTGCCATCTACCCTCATTAATCTTTAAACGTAACAGCCCCGATCGTAATTTAACAATGCTTTTACGAAATTTAAAATCCACTATTTCAAATAAATATTTCTCCGGTGTAAGTAGACTTTTAATTTCTCTATATGTATCATATCTGGTACTGTTATTTAGTGTAGAGTTCCAATTTTGAAAAAACATATCTTTTGCCCGTATTTTAAAAATATTGATAAATTGTACCCTGTCTCCTATACCTTTCCCTGGCCACTATTGTTAAACTATATAACATTCACATCTTAAATCAATATTCACATAATGCAACTATATTCAGAGAGTAAAAGATTGCCTTCATTACTTTTTTTTATAGCAAAACGTTAGTTTTCATAAACTGAAAGTATCCATGTTTGTAGCACTTTCCACTATTTAACTACATAAATTACTTATTTGTAGCTGATCTTGACAACGACTTGTGAGAATATTACAAAACGTTATATACAACTGTGTATGGGGAACTAGCAATCAGTGTAATTTTAGCCAGAATGCTCTGCCGTATAGTCTACGGAGATAGTGTTTTATCCAACTTATAAACCGTGTAGACTCAGAATCAGAATTCAGAACTCACATCCCCTGCAGCACACGGTGCGGTCTGCAGACAGTTGATGGGGTCGGCCACACCAATACAGCTGTAGCAGTGGAGGTCAGTTCTCGCTGGTGACGATAAAAAAATTAGTAAAGTTTGATATTCTATTATGAAAAATACATCTTATGGTTTTGATACGTCCCCTTTGACTTCTAATGTACCTGTGATCATATCCCTTTGCCGTAACGTCACTTCCATTGTACGAGCATTGCCGCCCCCATACACAAAGAAAACTTGCTTCTTCCAAAAAATCCTTTACCCACCATCCCATCCAGTAGGGGCTCATTGATTAAAAATTTGTTTTGTAGTTTTCCTAACTCGTTTTTAAAAAAACGCTCATTCTTTTAAAATCTATATTTTGTACATTTGTATTCTGTTCGACAACATATCAAAAAAATGTCAATCCAGCACCTGTCATGTCAAGATTTTTTTTCCATTTTCATTTATACTAGTAAAATAATTATAGTAGAAGTTTTGATGTTTAACAACATTTTTTATGAAAGGAGTGAGTGTTTTTTTATTTAACGAGTGATGATAGAAAGTTTATAATTGATGGCATGATTTTTTAAAATGTTTTGAACAGCCCAATACATATTCTTGCATAACATAGAATTTTCTTTCACGTTTAGTATGTAACCGTGGTTAAAACAAGATATTCAAATAAATTTGGCTTGATATTAGTCGGTTAAATATTGCGCAAAGAAAATAATATTGCAATAAATGTATTCCACAATCTGAATTGGGATAAATTGGTATTGCAACAATATTGCAATGCCCTACTTATAAGGACCCACGGTCACAAAAGCTATGACTTATAATCCTCACTAGTCAGGGAGTCTGTATACAACATTTCAGCTTTCTACGCCTTTATTTTATCAATGATATTTACTCTCGAGGTTTCCATGCGTGTCGAAGAGTCGGTTACAGTAGTCCCCTTCACAGCAACTCGTCCATAGGTTAATAACGTTGAAGGGATCGGCGTCGGCGTCGGCGTCTGCAACTTCGGCAACGTCGCTACTTGGACAGCCGCTTACCTGAAACAACGGTGCTCACTTGATTCGAGAAATCGAACTATTGGCATTTATAAGTATGACAGATACATTAACATCCCCTTAATTGGCAGTTGTTGCCTAGTTTAAAATGAAGGTTACATGTTGTACCCACCATCGGTGTTGGTTTGTTATCTCATAATTACCTTCATCAATAGTCAACCATTTAAAATAAATAGCCTGGACCATTTGTAATTATTTTCAGATTTAAATAGACAACCAAGTAGGATTCTAACCCGAAACGTTTATGGTGTCAAACTTTTACTATTTGAGCTACCAAAGGTAAATGCCAGTTGAATTAGGGGAGACCAGGGCAAAGCGCGCCGTCGGGGTTAAGTGACTCCTTAACGATCGACAAATGGCGTGGTTTGTGATTATCAACGAATGAACGTAAACGTTAAGAAACGTTGTGATCAACGTTTGCATCGTTAGCGTGAGTTGGAGACTTACCATTGCAAAAAGTTGAAGAAACTGCATTTTTCTTTAAGGAAAGAATATGTCCGAATTCCAATACTTCATATAAACACAAAATGCAACATTAAACTCTAGAACACCTATCATACAAACATACATCACCTATTTATTGAATAAGGAAATTTGTTATTTATTGCTTTAATTATTTTCTATGATGCACAAATCGAATGCTACCCTCAAAGGGGCAAAGTGAGCCGGGGGATGCGCTTGACCCCGAGTGATCTAAAATATTTCTTTATGGTCAACAGTATAGTGTCAGAGTTATCAATGAGTTTTCATGAATTGTAATTTTAATTCTATAATTTTCTTGTATTTTAAAGAATTGATATTACAAAGGATTATATTTTAGTAAGAAACACAATTATTTTTCTTTTTTCAGGGTTAGTTTGATATTCAACATATATTTTGTTTTATCCCTAAACAATTAAGACTATAGGCTGTATGGGCTATCCCGACAGGGATTAGATGTTTTTGAAATGTTTAATTTGTTTTTCAAACCAATGAATTTCTTTGTTTCTTTCATAGCTTTACTGGTTTCTGAAAGTAAATGAGTTAAATTGTCAAGACTCCCATAGTTCTTCGTAAATAGTAATCATGTGAGTTTTTGGATAAAAACTTCGAAAAATATATCGAAAAACTTATTTTGTCCTTCTTTACATACTGAGCCTAGCTTTTTATTATTTGTTTAGTTTTAATAAGGGTGCCTGTGAGCTGCCTTGCACTTTTGAAAAACGTTTTTGTACGGTAATGGCTTATTATAGGTGTTTGACATACCACATTTGTGTGTCTTTTTGCATGGGGCGCTTTGCCCCAAATACGGGGCAAAGTGCACCGCCTTTGTCGAAATACATTTTCGTTAATATCTCTTTATGCAGGCATGGTAGGTTAAAAACCATTTGTCATACAATAGTTTATCTGATGAGAATTAGAGAAATGCTGCAAGTTGCATTCTAAACATGTTAATATACCCAGGAAACACGCTTATATATTAGGGGGCGCGCTTTGCCCTGGTCTCCCCTACATTTTCTATATATCTATAGGTTCTGAAATCTCAAGAATATATTGTAAGTATATCAATAAATAATGTTAGTTTGGAAACATTATGAGTGTTCCGCGGAGACGTATTAAGAGCTCGACCCCTGGTTATCACATTTTAATGAAATGATTGCCGTGGTTATTTCTATCATGACGTGTCTTGAAATGATTGGGTAAGGTTACTTACTGTAGAGCAGTCCATGTCATATTTCTTACTAGCGCCGTCTTGGTATCCCTTTGCTATGCATTTCTGTCAACACAAATAGAAGTTACTTTTATTGGTATTTTAAAAGTTGGCTTGCTGAAGAATGATGACCTTTATTGATATACAACTTTATTACTTCTGAATGAGCGACATTTCGACAAATATTCTTCTGTATGAATAACAAGTGCCTAACCAGTGTCGAACCTCAAATGCACTACTCATATTCTTGTAATTCTTTAAATTTTCACATCTTATGCCTATGTATTGTTTAAAAATCATGTAAATATAATCACATTTCACACACGTACCTTTTTATTGTAAGGAAATTATAATCTATTAAAATAAATAAGTTGTATATCCATAAAACGTATTCATTATACTTCAGACAGTATATAGTCATATGTAATCTTTATATTTCATATTGTAGATGAATACTGGATGATAAAGAGTATTACGACTGCATTGCATTTTTGTTCAAAAAGAAAAACAATAAACCTGTTAATGTTGTAGTCGAAAACCTGACAACACCTTTTAACCATTTGTGACGGATAATTGGATTATATACGTTCATTAAAATCTCCACTTCTGATAAAATCATGTTCTTGGAATTGGTCACGAGATCCCTTCGTTTACCTCAGACGTGCAACTGCCTTTTAATAGAAATCACGTTTGATAAAAACCATTTTCTTGCAATTGGTAACGAGATCCCTTTGCTAACTTACAACATCCAGTCTGTCTTTAAAGGGGCAGTAGCACGTTTTTTGATTATTTTATATTTCAAATATTTCACTGATAATTGTAAGTTAGTGCTAAATGTATTATATTGACAGTGTGAACAATCTCATTACACAAGCCAATCATCCATAGTCAGAGGACAAAGTATGAAGATTCACATAAAATCCATTGGCGGCCATTTTTTGTGAACACCTTTAATTCATTTTGTGTAAGAAAAATGAATCGAATGGCTAAACTTTATGTTATATGTTTGAATTATTACTGCTCCATTTAGTTTCAACACATTGTCTTTCAACTGGAACCATTAATTTTCATTTTCCTGACATCACCTTATATTCCCCTAAAAACGTGCTACTGCCCCTTTAAAGGGGCAGTTCTATCGGAGTAGTTTTGGTTTAAATGAAATTCAATGGGACCTCCCAGTATTACAAATATGTTTTAAGTACATGATTTAAACACAATCAAATCGAGACCTATTACTTTTGGTAGTAAATGTATTGACTTACTTTCGACAACGTGATAAAGAAGTAGACACACTCGGCCAAAAACGACAACAATGGGAATGAACCAATTCATAGGCACTAAGCCTTGATACGCCTCTATTAAGCATTGTTGATTAGTTTAATGAATAATAATTTGTAAATACTTTAATTTTATTTTACTTAATTGTAAGATTTGTAACAGTACAGCAAATTTGTATGTAAACAAATAGAATGAACACTGACAGATCGGCACTATAATAAGAATCGCATGTGACATACCATATCCTCTGATTGACACTGTTTGATGTTGGTGCAGCCCTTCACATCAGTCAGTCCAGTACAGAAGTAACATCTCTTCGCTACAAATAACCGAATACAATTACAGCAACAGACCATGTGTTCAATGTGTTATACATTATACAAAAGAAACGTACAACCATTCTGGCTCAAAGCTTTAACTCATCAAGAAAGGTCGACATTCAGTCTACCGTTAGATCAGTTCATAGGACTTTATTGAAATGCTTTTGGAAGGTATTGAAAGTTTGTTAAGAAATCCCTCACCTTGTACATCAGTAAAACTCCACACTGCCAGGAACAATAGGACAAGAGCTAAAAGGAAATTAGGTTTTCAAAAATCGTATTTTCCGATCTTGACTGTGACAAGGTTTACATTCTATGAAACTAGAATACATTAAAGGCCTAACTCTTATTATAATTGAACTCACATAAGCGTATTCATACTCTAATAATACAACAATGTATAAAAGTTCACACTTCAGTTGCATGAATCGTAGTAATGATTTTTAATTTTAATGATTTTAAGTATTACACGTCGTATTCTAAACAAAGAAAAATACAGGCGTTGAAAAGTCATTAAAATTTTTTGTCTTTTAGCTTTTTATCAAAATGAAATTTTATGTTCATTATTTGATTGTGATATAAGACAACTGTTCATCGACTGGGAAGACATTTTCTATGCAAGGTCAATAAATGTGTATTTTGCACATATTTACAACATTTAACATAGGGCTTATGATATTGTAATTCTATTCTTCTTACTCTATTTACATTAAACAATGTAAACCATACGAAAACATCAGATAGACACCTGGTATTCTATCTAAACTGCTGCAAGTATGTGCTATCATAAACATGTATTAACAAAATGCATTGCATGTTTATTAAATATCAAATAACTCGACACACACTGTGTACTTTCTTTTGTCTGGTAGTGTATTGTGAACAGGACACAAGAGGGAAATCTAGTCCATATCAGTTAAAGATGTTCAAAGACCCAATGAAAATAGCATGAAGTCTTCTTTCCTACCATTCACACTGGAAAATATATTGAACTCTTTTTTTGTTTTTTTGTTGTGAAATCAGAATGACTGAAAAAGTTTCGTCTTTTGTACCTTGTTTTGAGAACCTATACTGTCTTACACTTTTGTGTTAGTGTTTTGTTTACAACACGAGCGTAACGATGAATTCCTTGTTTGTACACAGAATTAATGATGTAAAAAGGGGTTTTAAAAAACTCTGAAATCCCAGAATGCGGAATTCAGCTTAAGTTATCACGATAACTTGGAATATATTATTGACTTATAATTTCGATAACAATTTTCTAAAAATATGAAACAGTTTAACGAATGGACACAATTAACTTATATGTTTCAAAAATCTTAACTCGCCTTTAAAATGTCCAATATCTGCGAATCAAAGCAAAGATTTCAAAAGTAGGCCATCAAGATAACACAGAATATATTATTGTCTCATAATTTACGATCATATTTTCAAAATATGAATCATTTGAAAGAATAGACACAATAAAATAATATTTAAAAAATCTTAACTTGCCTTTTAAATGTTTCATAGCTTGGATTGGCAGCACATTAACCCCTCCAGGGCTTATCAAGATAAGGTTTATATAGGAACATGAGTGTCCAATTGTATGCTAGAGACAGTTATCTTTAAAAGCAGTTTTCTTTTCACAAACACCAATAAACACTTAAACAGATTTAATTTCTGCCATGTACAATGTATATGCACATTTAAATTCGAATTAAACAACGTCATGGTTTTATTTTTTTGCAGTTTAGGTGTTTTTATTTGTGATCGTGAGGATGACTTGGAACGACAGTTCCATATATGACTTAATATAATAAATCTCTTGATCTAAATATATTTAGATTGGATGATCAACTGATTTGTTTCTAATTCAAAAACTAAAATTTACTAAAAATACTTAAGGTTGTCAAGGTGATACCTAATAGCACATATGCACGCCAATGCGTAGGTTTCTAATCAAGGAGAGATTAGAATATCGTAATATCAAACTGATTATCCACCTATTGAACATGCTTCTTAATTCGAAATAAATTCTTTATAAAACTTAAAGGAGAAGTTCAACTTCGTCATATCCTTAAACCATTTCAGCTGACTATATATACAGCTGCGTACCTTAAGTTTGATCATGTACCTGGGTATTCTAGTGGTAATATCATGTTATTTGGAATGTCTTAGAGGCACTGTGTATAACCGTACACCGGAACTAGCGAGGTGTACGGCGGAGAAATGTTGCTAGCGAGTAGCGTGATTCCAAACGGGATCACTTAAAAAGCAATCATCGCCGTCAACTTTTTCTATGTTATTATCATGTCAATAGCTTTCCGAGACATAACTATTTAATGTCATATCCTGTTCTTAGTCAAAGATAGCAAATATGTTACTAACAACAGCATTACTCGCAACTGTCATTGTTACTTTCCTTTGGATACAGAATGACAAACACATACATTTTACTAAGTATGTGTGCTAAAATTACCACATGATGTTGATTATTTGAAAGTTATGAAGTAAAATATTACCTAACTTTCGATTTCGGCTCCTCGCTAGCAACATTTCTCCGCTTTAAGTCTATTTCCGTTGTGTTCTTTTGCAATATGTCAATGTAATGGTGCTGGTTTCTTTCTCAGGGAGTCTATATAGAATAATCAAATAAAAAATAAGAAAATAGGAATTTTTAAAATATGACCCCATGTGTCTATTTTCCGTGCCCTATTTTGAAATTCTACATCAGTGACCAGACAAGACCAAAATCTTGTGTTAGATTGGTGGTGTGTGGCCATTTAACACACGGACCATTGGAGATTCCTTGTAGTGGTTGCTGGAGTTATTGATCGACATACAAGTGAACTTGCACTGAGATACACAAGCAAGTGAACAAACTTTAGGTACGCAGCTGTACAGAACACCTGGTATGGTCTCAGTCGGCGCCTTCACAATGAGGTCAATTCTATTTGCAGGTGAATATACGTTCTTTTTATTTCAAGTTTTAATAAATAAAATGAACTCAACGTATTTTAGGTAATTTGATACAAGAAATATTGAGATGTATCTTAATGAGATTTAACAATAGTCCTATACGCAAGTCATAACCATGGATATGAAATATGCATTACTAAGCATTTCTAAGATAACAATTGGCTACCCCGAAGATTTTTTAACATGCAATTACCACGAAGAAAAGGAACCTGTGGAACTGCACATCTAATTTTGAAACTAAAATAAATGTGATCACAAAAACCGCAGTAAGGTATATTATGTGAGGTAAAATATTCAAAATATATATGAAATATATATATAGAAAATGCCTCTTTTCAAATTACTCAAAACATGTTAGAATTAAACTGTAAATATGTATGAATATATACCTATTTTAATACACACTTATTTGGTCAAATTACCAGATATATTATGTATGACCAAACACTGAAAAAAGTAAATATTCAAATTCAAAATTTAGTTTCTTAAAAAATAAATTCATCTTCATTTTCAGTTATACTATTTACCTCTATAACACTTTGTACAGGAAAACCTGGTAAGTGTTATATTTGAATTTTGCTTTGCATTAAATCCTTTTCATTTAACATTTCATGCATCAATTTCTCGGCCTTCGACAGGCCACTCTAATACAAATTGATTGATAATGATGTCAACGCTATTGACATGTAAGAAAAACACTATGACAGAAGTACAGGTCAATACAAATCAATCATGTATGTGTTCTATAAGACACTATATACGTCTTCTCTATTGCACTATATTATCTTCTTCCGACCTTTTAAAATAATTGTATAATTTACAACCAAAAGGTTTTTGATCTTTCAATTGTCTAATTGTAACCAATATAGGTTGTATTAAACATATCAAGAATTTATAGAATTTATTAGTCCTCTTTTCACACTTTATTTGCTGAAATGGAGGTAGATCTAAGTTAAGAAATATAAATAACCTTGCATTTGCTTATCTGTATTTTAGACATGATGTGATATTCACAATCAACTATCTGTATCTTTATGGAAATAAGAACTCTGTATCATTATGAATATGTACATGTAAACATCATATGGGAATTTTATGGAAATATGAAGTCTGTATAATAATGAACATGTACATGTAAACATCATATGGGATCTTTATTGAACTATGAACTCTATATCATTATGAATATGTACATGTAAACATCATATGGGAAATAAAAAAAAATAAAAAAAATAATTTATAGAGATTTTTAGATAAATATATACTAGTACCTTATTGATGTTGCACTATGGTCTTTAAATAGTTTTCCATTTTCGTTTTTCACAAAAATATTTATTTCCAGGAGTACGGTGTTACGTTTGTGAAAATGTCGAGAAACCAGAAGACTGCACTCATATAGGTCAATGTGCGACAACCCAGGTGGGATCTCGACCTTTGACCTCTAAGCTATACCGAAATACAAGCAGTAAACGACCATTGAGAGTTCTTTAGAAAAGAATGTTCCACGTAAATTTAATAAAAGAACCTTGTTTAAACTTTTTGATTCTTGGTAAATATATGATGAAATAAATGAAGTAGAATCATACTACCAACGGGAATGGGGATAGATGATCGGACGTTTTTGTTATTTTGAATCTCCAATTGAAGTTTAGTTGCCAAGTTTTCTTTGAATTGTTTATCCAAGCTCTTTTTCTGACAATGTTCCTAAACCCCCGAAAAAGGTGAGTAAACATGAGACAGAATCCTATTGTTAAAGATCAGAATCAGATTGGTCATTATAACGCAAGCTGTAAAATGTAAGTATATAATTCCTAATAATCTAACTATATTCAATTTACAATATTCCCTATGTGATGTTAGATATAACAGCGTCAAATAAATGTCATGTTTTTCACTTCGTTTATATTGTATGTTGCACATTTACTGTATATTAACTAAAAGGCAAAAGAAAGAATAGGTTCGAAAAATCCATTTTATTTTAAAACTTTGTTAAAAGGTGAACCTAATTTCTTCACAATGTCATTATCCGAGTACAATACGGAGAGAAACACATCGCTGAAACGGATCCTTATTCATGGTGCCACACCTCACGTGAAAATGGTAAAACACGTTTTAAGCCAATAGCTCGAAATGCACGTGCTGAAGTAGAGTATAAATATGTGCATACAAGAGGTTGGAAACACAGCTGATGAAAGCACAAAAAAGAAATGCCAAGATTAACAGAAGCGGAGCGAGAGCGAGCTATTGGTATGCACGAGATTGGGGCAACACAGGTCCAAATTGCAAGAAGGTTCGGTTGCACACCATTAACGGTGGCCAGACTCCTCCAACGACACCTGCAGACAGGCCCAGAACCGGAAGACCACGCGTGACAACACCGCACGAAGATCGCCGTTTACGAACCATTCACCTTCGTAACAGATTCGTAAATGCGGCGGCAACGGCGGCAACAGCTCTGGGACGTTGCATCAGTCCACGTACGGTCCTACGGAGACTACGTTCTGTAGGTATCAGACCTTACCGTCCCTTCAGAGGAATGTTTTTGACCGCCCAACATCGACGTGAGAGAGTACGATGGGCGAGACGAGTTCGAGTCTGGCAAGTCCGGGAATGGCGCAGAGTGTTGTTTTCCGATGAAAGTCGTTTCAGGTTGTTCAGGAACGATGGCAGACAACGAGTTTTCCGACGTAGAGGTGAACGGTTGGCTCCAGTGTGCGTACAAGAGCATCATCAATTCGGTGGGGGGAGTGTAATGGTCTGGGGAGGCATTTGTGGAGAGCAGAAGACTCCACTAGTGATTGTGCAAGGTAACCTGAATGCTGTGAAGTACCGAGATGACATTTTACGGCCAGTAATGCTTCCATTCCTGCAAAATCAACCACAGGAAACAGTATTCCAGCATGATAATGCCAGACCTCATTCAGCACGATTGACAAGGGACTTCTTGAATCAGCACAATGTGTACGTTCTGCCATGGCCTGCCTGTTCCCCGGACATGAACCAAATAGAACACCTTTGGGACCATCTCGACAGACAAATAAGGAACCGTCAGCAACCACCTTTGACCATAAATGAACTGGAAATTGCTCTCAGGGAAGAATGGCAAAGAATTTCACCTAACGTCATCAGACGTCTGACGTCATCGGTGAGGAGACGTATCACTGCCTGCATTGATGCACATGTTGGACATACACGCTACTGAAACCCGTGCTGTGTAGGTTTGAGAACTTTTGCAATCAAGCATGTGGATTCAGTAATCGCTGAACAGTACTTATTTTGACCCCACCACTGTTCAATGAGATCCCACGTATCATGTATTGTTTGTTTGCTTATGATATTGTGCCACAATGATGATATGAAACCCGTCTTTTGTATAAACCAAACAGTGTACTGATACGACTTGTTTTGTTGTCATTATTATCATTTAAACCCGACCTATACTTTCTTTTGCCTTTTAGTTTACTCATGAGCAAATCCAATTACAGCATTTGTTTGTCATGTACACAGCAATGCCACATACGGAAGTATAGGAACACTCTAGGGTACCCCATGTTCGATCTGGGATGCGAGGCCAACGCAGTGAGTTGCTTGATTTCATTTTCTCGAAAAATTGGGAGGCTCAGTTGTTCAACTAAAACGGTAGCAGTAGCACGTTTTTTGACAATTTTATATTTTCAATTTTTCACTGATAACTATAAGTTAATGCTCAATGTATTACTTTGAATGTATCATAAATCTCATAACACAAACCAATCATCCGTAGTCAGAGAACAAAGTATGAGGATTCACATAAAATCCATTGGCAGCCATTTTTGTGTGAACACCTTTAATTCATTTTGTGTAAGACAAGGAATCGCATGGCTTAACTTTACATTATATATTTGATTTATTACGGCTCCATTTAGTTTTGAGATTGGGACCACTTATTTTCATTTTCCTGACATCACCTTATATTCCCCCTAAAAAAGTGCTACTGTCCCTTTAATGTACCTCCTATACTCCTACATTCTATACTGTAATTGAAATTACCGTTGTAGAAGCCTCAAAACACCCCCTTGTAAAAATACTGTAAGAGAGTTTTTGGGCTGGCGTCAAAACCACCACCGCCCCCCACCCCTCCCCCACCTGCCAGTTCCAAAATACTCCCCTCAGCCCCAAAAACTGATCTTCGGCCCCATAACACTCCCTTTGTTAAATTAACAACTCCAGGCATATTTTGTAATGAAATGGCAAGTCACACGTTTGAAATATGAATCATCACTTTGTTGTCTTAAACATGTATAGTAGGTTGAGCAACCAGAGTACAAACCATTGGTTGTAGAATTAAAGAAGTAATATTTGAATCATAATAGACTAGTTGATACGTTGAGTAGACATATATATTTTTTGTTTCAAGAGCAGTTTTCTTTTTATCTCTTGGTTATATATTTTCAGTTTTGTAACATTTTATCTCACGGAAAGCGTGACGTCACTAAAAGGCAAAGTAGAGTCGTCAAGTGGAATCGATGTTGTAACCAAAGTTACTGTAACATCGACTATGATGAAGATGGTGGCACGATACGTGAGTAAACATTTAATAACGCACACTTAGTATGACTTATAGAGGCATTTAGTACTTGTAGGCTGAATGAGGAATTCTATGGATTTTTCAACTTCTTTATTACATGTACAAGGGTGCGACGTTTCGGTGTAGGTACTAACACCGTTTTCAAGCAAATGATACTTGATCATCAGTACAAAAGAGAGACTCCTAATCATCAATCTCTTGTGGTTGGGATTGGCCTCGCTGTGTTCAGAGATTGCTGATTTGGAGTCTCTCTTTTGTACTGATGATCCAGTATCATTTGCTTGAAAACGGGAGACCAGGGCAAAGCGCGCCCCCTAACATATAATCGTGTTTTCTGGGCATATCAATATGTTTAGAATGCTACTTGCAACATGTCTTTAATTCTCATCAGATAAACTATTATATGACAAATGCTTTTTAACCTACCATGCCTGCATAAAGAGATATTAACGAAAATGTATATCAACAAAGGCGGTGCACTTTGCCCCGTAGTTTGGGGCAAAGCGCCTCATGCGAAAAGACACACAAATGTGGAATTTCAAACACCGATAAAAAGCCAGAACCATACAAACAAGTTTTTTCTAAAATGCCACGCAGCTCACGGGCACCCTTATGAAAACTAAACAAATAATAAAAACCTAGGCTCAATATGCACAAAAAGGACACATATGACTTTATATGTCATGGACCAATATTTTCGAAGCTTTTATCTAAAAACTTACATGATTACTATATACGAATATCTAAGAACTATGGACGTCTTGACAATTTTACTTATCTACTATCAGAAACCAGTAAATATAAGAAAGAAATAGAGAGATTGATTGGTTTGAAAGACAAATTTAACATTCTAAAAACATCTAATCTCTGTCGGACTTGTCGATACGGCCTATCTTCTTAATTGTTTAGGGATAAAAAGAAATATATGTTGAATATCAAACTTATGTTAAAAAATCAGAGAAAATATATGTGTTTCTAAATGAAATAAAATCCTATAATATAATTGTAAAATACAAGAAAATAATAGAATGAAAATAACAATTCTACTTTACGTTATTTGCTTTTGGAAACAAATTGACAACTTTGTCACTATAACGTGTTGACCATAAAGAAATATTTTAGATCACTCGGGGCAAAGCGCTCCCCTCGGCTCACTTTGCCCCTTTGAGGGTAGCATTCCATTTGTGCATCACAGAAAATAATGAAAGCAATGAATAAAAAAATTCCTAATTCAATGAATAGGTGATATGTTTTTGTGTAATAGGTTCTCTAGAGTTTAATGTTGCGTTTCGTGTTTATATGAAATATTTGAATTTGGACATGTTCTTTCCTTAAAGAAAAATGTCGTTTTTCCAACTTTTTGCAATGGTTAGTCTCCAACTCACGCCAACGATGCAAACGTGGATCACAACGTTTCTTAACGTTTGCTTTCATTCGTTGATAATGACAAACCACGCCATTTGTCGATCGTTAAAGGGGCAGTAGCACGTTTTTAGGGGGAATATAAGGTGATGTCAGGAAAATGAAAATAAATGGTTCCAAATGAAAGACAATGTATTTAAACTAAATGGAGCAATAATAATTCAAATATATAACGTAAGGTTCTGCCATGCGATTCCTTTTTCTTACAAAAATGAATTAAAGGTGTTCACACAAAAATGGCCGCCAATGTATTTTATGTAAATCCTCATACTTTGTCCTCTGATTATGGTTGATTGGCTTGTGTAATGTGATTGTTGACACTGTCAATATAATACATTAGGCATTTACTTACCATTATAAGTGCAATTTTTAAAATATAAAATTATCAAAAAACGTGCTACTGCCCCTTTAAGGAGAAATAACGCTTGATCACTTTGCCCCGACGGCGCGCTTTGCCCTGGTCTCCCCTACCTACAACGAAACGGCGCACTTTTGTTATAAAGAAGTTGAAAAATCCATAGAATTCTTCCTCATTCGTACATTTAGTAGTTGTTATACATAGTATCATGAACGTTCATGTTCACATGACAATGAATTTGGCGAAAATATTTCCGAGGCGACTGAACACCAACTCACTCAAACATTCACTACATTGTCTGAGTCCCTAAGGAGGTGTGATACACAATTTTGAGGTATTACTAAATATCTGTATAAGTTAATCTGAAGTATGTCTTGAATATAGCTATGTTATAAAAATACCATGTCACCACAGTATTTGGTCAATAAGAACCCTAACATTAGGCACCCTAACGTTAACTTTTGAAAATAATTATTGTTGATTCTATTATTTTCTATTAAGGCATTGCAGTATTGACATAGACGCATTCCAGATACTGGAGTTTTAAAGTAATATAAAGTATATCTATAAAAATTAGCTTTTAAAAAAATAGATATATGTCTTAATTATTTGTTCTTTTATGCTAAAAATCAATTTCTCGAGTTTAGATTTTGTTGAAACCTATATATTGTATATTCAATACACTCTTAAATACAATTAACAGAAAAAGAGTTATCTCAACAGAGGGTGCAGAGATATTCACATTTAAAGTAGCCATATCATTGAAATTTTTACATCCAGGGGAGATAACTCTCATATTACCTTGTTGTATGTTTTCAATAGTTTTTAATAGGTTAATTAGTAAAATAGATGTTATCATAAAACGATTACTTATGTACACAGTTATAATACGGTCATTAATATAAAATAAAGTCAATCATTTTGGATTTTTAAAATTTTTGCTCCACACTCTCAGACTGATGAGGATACTTAGAAACAAAGGCATCCAACCTACTTAAATAAGTTTCATGATACGCTACCAGAAAGTAACAACAAAACTAATATAGCGATGTTTCTCTCCTCAGAGTCCAAAGGACGCCGATGTTACCACTGTGACTTCGTCAGGGATCCTGCGATGTGTGACCGGGTCACAACCTGCTCGGGGGATGATGTAGGTGGAAGGTTAAGAGTGACACTATATTTACCCAAAGAAATCATACAAACTGTCTTTTCCCCTTATTCAGGAAACTAAACAATTTTTGTGAGTTGGTCCTAATATCAGAGTAACATAATCAGAGTCGATACAAAGTCTAATCACATAGTTGCTATTTTATAATAAATAAACTTAATGAAATAAATCTGCATAAAAAATAATATTTTATTTACGTTTGAAGTGATAGTAACGCAAACACCATTCTTGTATGAAGTATACTTTAAATTCTTTGTATGATTTTTTAATTCTGAGCTCAGAAATGTTGGTTCATGTTTTAGTTACCTCAACCATCGATATAATACATATCAAGAAGACAAGGAGTTTATGGATTATCAACTTCTTTATTGTAAAATGTAGCGACGTTTCGGTTTAAATCGCTACATTCTACAATAAGTTGATAAGTTGATAATCCATAAACTCTTTGTCTTCTTGATATTTCCAACTTCTAAAATGCCTCTCAAATTATTTATATTATAGATATGTTTTACCTACGAGAAGCGAAACAGCCTAGGATCAAAGGGGTATGGCCTTACCTGCAAATCCAAGGAGGTAGTTCTATTCTCTGGTTTCCTGTTTCTCCCGTTCTCAGTTTTAGTGACTCTGTCGTATATCTCTCTTTCTAAATCGATTCCTTTCTAGCTCATAATTGTACCAAAACGGTTTCTGTCCTCAATTCAATGCGAAGGTTTTATCATTGCAACTTACCAATGATCCATTACAAAAAATATATTACACATAAAAATAAGTGCGTTAAATGATTTCCACTCGTACATAAGTCTGTCTCAATAGAGGCAGACCACGTCTGAAATGTTGATCGAGCCTCTAGACCAAATCCGTGGAAAAAAATTGCATCTCAATCGATTTGAATTTCTTTTGGCAAATGACAACACTTCTCGCATGGAAATGATGGTTCATATTACACTGTCTTTGTCATGACTCAGTAGTCAAATTGATGATTTTAGGACAGCGTCGCTGATTGCACAACAAACTTTGATTGCCTCCAATCAGGCATCTCCCATTCTAGCCCACGAAGAAAGCTAATTAGAATAGTCTCGATTAACATTTTATGACGTGATCTACCTCTGTTGGAAGAGAATGCTCGTATGCGAGATACTTTATTAAATAACTTTCACAACATGAACATAAAATGATGGCATTAATACTTCGGTTAGGATTGGCAAGACATAATCATAAGTTATCTGTTCTCCCTCCAGGCATGTGCACATATCTACGAGAGCCGCTATGAACAGAGTACTGCAGCAGTGGACGACACGTGTCAGGGGTGCTGTGACTCCTCGTCTCTGTGCAGTGACCACATCTGTTCCTCAATCCTCCCCAACACATCTGTTCCTCTCTACACCCCGCCCCCGGTAACAACACCTCCACCCACACGTGAGTTCATCTATAAGTTGTTCATTTAACTACATCCTCCTACATCAGCGTGTATGTGTCTCCTCGTTTAGCTTCAACCCTGATAACCTTTATTCTGTTATATATAGCCAGCCAAAAAGTGATGCGCATTTAGCAATAGCCGCACCATCCTTATGAGAATTCATGACAGTTTAATATAATTTACAAATGGAAGAGCGCTATTGCAATATCTCAGACCACTCTGCTCCTCAGCTTGCAAGCGGTGTTCTTTAAGATCGCTAAACAGCAGTGTATGAAGTTCGCAGCAGTTTAGAAAATACAGGCGATACATAGCGTTGAGACTCTAGCTTTCAGCGATACAAGGCAATTGGTGGGATGGATATCAGGGTATATGTTGGAGCCCTTCGTGGAGACATATTCGCTAATGTAGAAGGATGAATGAGCTACTCCAATGAGCCTAAGGGTCCGAGCTTTATTTCCTTTCTATATGTATACACGTACGTTAATTACAAAAAATATGTCAAAACTGTTTCAGTATATCCTGACGAAACTCTTTTTCATAATGTGTATTCGCTATATTTTAAGACCAAGAGTACGGCAGTTACTGCAAATTCACCAATTCAAGGTCAAAACAAGGGTCACCAAAATGTTGCCCCGCCAAAACGTAATGTGATCGGAGACTTTCTGAGTCATAAATGGTTTCCGTAACATAGTTGAGAACGAATAATCACAGTCATGAGGGAAAGGAAGAACCATTCCCTGTATCAAGGTGGTTCCACACACAGGATTGTGGCAATAGAACTTTGACGTATCTGAACTGTTAAAATCCTCTACGTGAAACCACCCTGACGAAATATGCGCATTGAACCATGTCAGGCAGCTATATATTGATTATATATAAATTATTTTACCCGTAACTTTTGTTGAGTATTATATAATGAATAGCTTTTTATGTAACGCTTCATGCTCCATAACCCGGCTATAACGGTTGTTACGTCGCGTAAGGACCATCTCCCACCAAACATTTACCAGGTACCTATATTCATCGCTAGGTAAACAGTGGCACATAATAGATGATATTTAATCAGTTTTCGTTTACATTTAGATGACTACTCAAACAAGCCTAAACTGGGGGACAACGTATACAAAATAACAAGATATCAATAAACAAAACAAAATGTGATAACATTTCTGACCTCTTGACAACTAGCTTCGATGGCCGTGAGAAAATTTGTGTCACCTAAATTACAATTTAAATCACTGATAATGAATCCTAACTTTCATCTTCTAGCGTTTCTGACTATCAGAGAAGCTCCATCAAACGTGTCCATGAGACAGGGGCTACCAGCAGAGTTCCACTGTGACGTCATAGGCTACCCTCATGTCACCCTGACCTGGCTATGCCCGCCGCTGTCGGATCCGTGTGATGTCCACAAACAGCCAAACATCATCATACACAACACCAATACTACTGGGGAGTGTGATAGTACACTGAACATCAAGAACGTCACTGATCTGGACATTGGTCAATACACGTGCGAGGGAAGCACAGACACGGAGAACAAAACCGCCGAGGCGTACCTGTGGCTTGAAGGTTTGGAATCATATAGAGGATATTATATGAGTGTCATTGACATACGATGTTTACGACACGGGTGACTAAATATTAGTATTTCCAGAGCGAGAGCGAGGTATATACTTATTTAGGCACGGGTGACGTAAACATAGTATGACATGGGCACGAACATGATATTATGTTTATTACCGTAGTCCAAAATTTTAAGAAAATACTCAAAACCTACTTCTATCAATAGGCGGACTAGCCGCCGCCAGCCCGTATAGATTGTGACGTCGCAGGTGAACGCTACCTACGAGGACAGTCATATCGAGGTTAATATTTTTCATTTATCATCCAAAACAGTGTTCCACAGGAGATATCGCTTGTGGAAGATCAAGCGATATCTCTTAGGAGATATCGCTTTGACAGTAGATTTTGAACAATGCCCTGTCATAAGAAAATACATGACATCACAAACGTTTTACATCATCAGTAATGACGTCACAATACTATGACGTCATAAACAAAACAACGTCACAATGCTATGACACCATGAACACGATGACGTCACAATGCTATGACATCACTGGTTAAAGAGTTTTAGGGCTATGCAGTGTTCAAAGATGTACCTTTTTCTTGCTAAATTGATGAAAAATGATTTTGGATGATACATAGAATCTCACCAAGTGTCTTCTGATATCAAATATATCAACACTCGTTGATAAAAGTAAAATATCCTCGGCAAGCCTCGGATATTTGTTACTTTTATCAACTTGTGTTGATATATTGATATCAGAAGACACTTGGTGAGATTCTCTATGTGTTGCCCTAGGGCAAAAATCACGTTTTAATTGTAACGTGACGTTATAAACAGTGCTTTGATGTCACCTATGTCGTCACAATTTATACGGGTCGGCGGCGGCTAGTCAGCCTATGCTGAGAAGTAGGTATTGAGTATTTTTTTTAATTTTGAGACTAAGGTTATAAACAGAATAGTATATTCGTGCCCATGACATAATTTGTTTACGACACTCGTGCCTTTATATCAGTATATCCCTCGCTCTCGCTCTCTCGTGTCGTAAACATCGTATGTCATGGTCACTCATATAATATCCTCTATATAGTGACAACTGTGTCGAGGCAAGTTAGGCGAGTTGACTTGTTGGTAAGATCAGTGCTGGCGGTGTATCCTGACCCTTAGGATGTTGGTTCGAACTCTGCAAGGGACTTGGTCCCAATAAGTACAAGAATGTAATTGATAGTGTAATCAAAATATGATGTTCCATTACTGATAATGAATATTTTAGCGTTTTTTTCAGTAATACTAATAAATGAGCCTTATTATTGTCTTTCGTCAATTTCGTCGAGATTTTTCAAGCAATATTATTTTATACCATATATTTTTTTCAGAATGTTAAATGTGTCAGTGGTTTAATTTCACTTAATTCCACTAACTCTGATCCTACTTATAAACCGAAAACCCGAAATACGTACACACAGAAGACCTTCGACTTTATCTCAAACATTCACGTCTCAAATGTATACACGTTTCTGACAAAGTCAATCGTTAGATAAGCTCTAAAAAGATAATCTCATCGAAACTTGATATTTTCTAGTTTGTAACAAGGACTATCATAACCATTTATCTTATTTCAATTTTGAAATTACTCTGCTTATCAACTTTCGGGTGTAATTGCTCCTTTTTATCATGTTATACAATTAGTTTCCTATGATTTTCGATCTTTTCAACAAGCATGATATTTTGATCAAATTGATTATTAGGAAACTAAACAGTGTGTCATGGTTCATATTTCAAAGGTCTTGTATGTCTAAAATTGGTAACGAAATAATGATGTAAAATACAAAGAAATGGTTGATTATATGTGAATAAACAACGTTAGGGGAGACCAGGGCAAAGCGCGCCCCCGGGGCAAAGTGACCACGCGTTATTTCTCCAAACCTGTCGACAAATGGAGTAATTTGTCATTACCAACGAATGAAAGTAACCGTAATGAAGCTTTGTGACCAACGCTGGAATCGTTTGCCTGGGTTGTGGACGCAGAATTTCAAATATTCGAAAAAACGCAATTTTACTATATGGAACGGATAAGTCTCAAATTCAAATATTCAATAAAAATACAAAACGGAACATTGAACTCTCGTGCACATGTAACTTTAATTGGTATCATTAATTCATTGAATAATGAAATTTGTAATTACTTGCTTTAATGACTCTCTGTGATGTTCACAACAAATGCTACCCTTGATGGGGCAAAACGTGCCGGGGGGAGCGCTTTGCCCCGTGTGTTATAAGATATATCATTTTGGTTAACATATTGGTGTTAAAGTTATTATTTTGCATTTCTTTAGCAAATAATGTAAAGGTGAACTATTATTATCATATCAGCATTCTGTTTTTTTATATTAAAATGAAATATACTCTTTTACTTAAAGGGTTTTGTTTTGTTAAAGAATCACGACAAGAAACAGTTACCAAAGCATATTTTTCTGTTGTTTTTTAAATCATGAATATATAATTCATCGTATATTACTGTTCAACCCTAAACGATAAGCAATTTATGCCGTTCTGCCAAGTCCGACACAAAATAGTTGTATGAATGCTTTAATTCGTCTATATAACCAATTCAATTCATCTTATATTTTATTATTTTACTGGTTTTGATATTCAATAACCTACATTATCAACACATTCGTAGTTGAAGAAATGTACATGTACCAACCATAACGATATTTGGTAATTGAGAATGTTGAACATGTAGGTCCATTACATGTTAAGGAATATTTTGCGCATTCTTGCATGTATTGTCAACTTTTATGTTAATTCTATTTTTCATATGGGTTCGATAGTTTCCTTGCATTATCAAGATGATAGCTTTTGATTTGTATTGGCTGATTATGTGTGTGTAATATCTATTACATTCTGTGTTGTTTTTCGAATGGGGCAAAGCGCCCAGAGGATTGGGCACTTTGCCCCAAACTACAGGGCAAAGCGCGCCCCCTTAACCAAAATATATTTACGTAAATATATCCTTATGCCGAAATGGCAGATTAATAAAGCATGTGCCATGTTACAGTCCATCTGATAAGTATTAGAAATAGTGTGCAAGTTGCATTCTGTACATGTCGGGGTGCCCACTAGACGCACTTTTATGTTAGGGTGCGCGCTTTGCCCTGGTCTCCCCTAATAAGCGAAAGATTCAACTGTAATTGCAGATAAATACCCCAACGATTTACATTCTAATCGTATCATTTTCAGAGTTCATTAACGTTACTATCGATCCTCCTGTTGTGATGTTAGTCGAAGGCCATGACGCAGTATTAACATGTACAGCATCCGGGTACCCAGCTCCCAATGTCACGTGGTACAATCTTCCAACCAACGACACAAGATTCGAAACAGACCCTTCAAGTTCGGGGTTCCAGACCCGTTTCACCATTAAGAATGCAAATCGTAATGATAGTGGAACGTTCACTTGTATAGGGGAGAATGCATATGGAAGGATGGTGAAAAATGTCACGCTTGGAGTTGGAAGTAAGAGTATTATCAAACTTCACCAACCATAATTCATTGTCAGTCATTAAAAGCACGAGTTTGACCTCAAATTTCGTCATCAAAATGTGCTCTATCGTGGCACGTTAACGGCTTTTTGGTACTTTTAAAGCATTTTAAAAGAATCTGTTTCATCACTTTTGGTACCTTTATGCAAACTAGATTCTAATCAGAGGGATAACGTAAATCCATATTCGCATTCGGAGTAAAATGTGTCGAAGCGAAAACTGTTTGCAGCCATTTTAGTGTGAACCCTTTTGATTAAGGAAATAGATTCTTGTAGCTTATGTGTTACTAAAGTTAAGATATCCGCCTTATAAGGCTTTTAACATAGCTGGACCATAACCCTAAAACGAATCCAGAGACTTGTCTCAGAGCTTTTCAAAACACACAATGTAATTTCTGTGAAATAGAAATAATATATGAATATATATTTTGCGATCCCAAAATTTACTAGATTAAACACAATATATCTTTCACAGGAGTTGTTTAAGAACAAACGCGAGGGAACAGCTCTGTCTTGAAAGATTGGCTTGTATAATCCTCTGTTGTTACTTTCAGTCCCACCTACTCTAGTTAAGCATCCCAAAGACAATCCGACCCACCTTTCTGGGAGGGTTGAACTCTACTGTAACGCTACAGGTGTGCCTACCCCCACTCTCACCTGGGGATTTCTCTCGGTGAGTATACACAGGTGCTTGATTGGCATAAATACCTATAATAGAAGAATAACATATAGACGAGTTATGGAGTCATCCTCGGTCCACCAAGGCTAGTGCCTAGATATTCTTCACTACATTTTCTTCCTTTCACAAAGCCCCTTAGCTGGTCGTAAGTCCTCACGGTACATTTGGTGCAAGTTAAAACATTCGAATTAAGGCCAACCTTAGTAAAGTTTGTTTTGTGGAAGTATGCCATGCAATAAGCTCTTGGCGACCATGGAGTGAAATTTAAAAAGTTCAAAGGATGTTTAAGGACAGGTCCCCTAGAATCACATATACGTGTTCAGAAGGAATGGTTGCAGTTGGATTAAGACTGATTTAAAGACGTTTTCTATTATATTCACGACGGCAAATTGTGGAAGAAGACGATCCCTACACATTGTTGTTAAACATTGTTCAATCCTGCAGCTGGATCAGGAGCTAAAACAATAGTCGTCACATTTTTGAAATAATCATCCATACATCTCCCCCAACATAGCATTACCTATCATTTGTTCATTGCCAGCCTATAGCCAAAAGCGTCTCACCTTGATTGTACTACAAGCAATCTCTTGTTTTTACCGTCAAGGAGGATGCTGTAACCAGAAACCGAAATTTTGTTCTATGTCGCAAGGGTTAAATTCACCATGAAGAGCTTCTGTCCAGTTACAAAGTGACTCTGTTGTATACAATTAATTTAGCGATACAATACAATATCCATGCGAGATTGTCCAGATGAATGGGAACATACATTACCGGTTTTATTCATTGGGATTCACCCCATCTCACCTTTCCCATGAAACCTGCTAATTTTCTTCCCTGGGGTGACAATATAGATTTCCGGATCATAATGTTTTCCGGGGAAAAGTTGGCTTTAGAGGTACTAGAGGGAAAGGTTGGTTAGGGGGGAAATCTCACTGTATAAGTAATAGATATACCCACTCTTCCCACGGTACATCACTCAATACACCTGCAGTTAGAACAAAGGAAACCATAGCAAAGCAACCGGAAGTGGGGTATGACAAAGAGGCACACATCAGAAGAATACATCAGTATTTTGAATGGCATGATAAGTGTCAAACTCTCTGTGTACAAAATTAATTGAGGTTTGTTTTCAAATTTTGATTTATATTTTTGATATTTCAGAAAGAGGGCGAGACCTTCATGAGCCTGGTTCAAGTGAGCCTAGACAAGACACGACTCGTCATAGACCCCGTTCTGAAGGAAAACATTGGGAGTTACACGTGCACCGCATCAAACATGATAGGGACGGATAATTCAACTGCAAAAGTTACAATTTCATAATGTTCTTTCTGTAATAAAGTTCTCATTATAAGCAGAAAGTGTCATTTATCTATACTTCGTTGCTAATGCAGAACAAAATTCTACTTAATACTAACTTTCTAGAGGTAGGACATATACATCAGCCTCGGTGATCACCAACCAAAGAATGTGCGTGTTTAAAATTTTAGACAAATGAACATTTCTCTATTGTGATATTATACTATTAAGATACAATTCAACATATGTATTATTCCGAAGGATCTAATGCGTGCCTGCCGAAATAACTTAATCCAATTGTAAATTTTCCGGTCCTTGTAAATACTACCAAACACAGATAAAGTAATTTAAGATAACTTTTTAATGAGATTGAGTCCAACGTACATATATCTATAACTTAAGCATATAACATTAAGCAGTGATCTCAACTTGGAATCTCATAAGATACATCATCTGGTACGCTATCGCGGTATTCATATCAAAAAACGTTAAACACATTAAAGTCTAGCTCTTTGTTTTTATATCAATGTCTTTGAGTTCACTGACCAATGATTGAAACAATATGTTTCACGTGAACGTCTCAGGTTGTCAGTTGAACTCTTTGCTTACTTGAACGTTTAATTCTTAGAATGTCGTAATCGATTGTTCATTGATTCGATCATTACGAAAAATTCACTCTCTAATAACTCTCTCAGTATCTCATCAGTCGAATGTCTGAATATCTGGTCATACGAACTTCTCAGTATCTCAGCAGTTGTAAAGTTATGATTGGTTGTAGCTCATTCTTTTAAAATTGACTAAAATCGACTGTAGATTTACGATGGAAGTGTAAGTGTTGTGTGGAACAGAACAGGTCGAAAGTATGAATGTGTGGTCAATTGAACGTTAAAATCAACAAAACTAAAGCTCCAGTCTCCGCGTCAAGTGGGTCCAATAAATCTTTTCTGGTCGAACGTCTTGCAAGCTGAGACCAAAGCATTCCTACTGGCTTCGACTTGAAATATATCATTTTGACTCGGATTCGAAACCCGCTGGATGTTGAATTTGCTTAATTCACTTATGTTTGATTTAATTCCTACGTCATTTTTAGTTGAATTCTATTACAATGATCACCCTACAGTTAAAGTCATAATTTATTTCGATTGTCTTCAATATCTTCAATATTAACCCTGGCCGCTTCATTCAATACATTACACTCCCAAGGTTTATGTAGTAGAAGACTTACATTTAGTTTCTAAAAAATAACATTACGTAAAATTATTTTTAGTGTGAAAATTCTTAAATATTTACACAAGCTTTTATTTGACTTAAACCTATGTAGTTACCTATTATGTAGTACATATATGCTATAATTTATAAATGGCTATTAACGATTCAATCGCCGAAAAGACTCGAGCTGAGATAACTTCTTTACAAATTGTTTTCATATAGAAGAGATAACGATAGGTTGGTGACCTTTGCAAAAACACGAATAGTGATAATCAAGGTCAAAACGAGGACACAGCACTCTTAACGCTAACCTATGTGTTTATATTGAAATACTAATAACAATGTTTACTTTACTATTTACACCGAATTAGAAAGTTTAATGATAATTAATGAATGGGAATTAATTAAAAAACATTATATAAAACAGTTTATTCATATGAAATCTTTAGTTGTCATACAGGTCATCTTACCATCATGGTTATTATAATGACGCTGGTTAATTATACGGCGTTTAACAATTTACAGTGCATGGCTTAAAGGGGCAGTAGCATGTTTTTTGATTATTTTATAATTTGAATTTCTCACTGAAAATTGTAAGTGAATGCTAAATGTATTATTTTGACAGTGTCAAAAATCTCATTACACAAGCCAATCATCCATTGTCAGAGGACAAAGAATGAAGATTCACATACATAATCCATTGGCGGCCATTTTTGTGTGAACACCTTTAATTCATTTTTTGTAAGAAAAGGAATCGCATGGCTAAACTTAACGTTATATATTGGAATTATTACTGCTCCATTTAGTTTAAATACATTGTCTTTCAATTGAAATCATTAATTTTCATTTTCCTTGCATAACCCTATATTCCCCCTAAAAACGTGCTACTGCCCCTTTAAAGGCATAACGTAGCGGATTATTTATCCTACTCCTTTGGATGTACCTACTCTAAAGCACGAGCTTGGCACGGTCTTGCATTACAATACTAGAAAGGTGGACATTTTCCAAAAATCAAATTAAAACATCAGAACAAAACCAGATTAATTACAGAAATAGAAGTTATAACAAACGTATTGTAACCTGATCTTAAACATGGTCAACAATTACGGTTTCTGGGGTAATGTATACTTATAAGCAAGAATACAGTTCTCGGTTTGATCCAAAACTCCATGTGTAATATTCAGATTAAGTGTTTTTTGGTTCATTCTTGAATATTTTCCTATTGTATGGTAATTCCTGTTATAGTTTAGATACAAAAAAGCAACAGTGTGTTTGGCAAATAAACCAGAAATACCATTAAGCTTACTAAAAAGTTCTTGCAAACAATAAAAACAATATTTATTTGTGCCAATATAATTTTTATCCAGGAGCTTCCTCAAAATGCAAACCAAGCTGTCAAAACTATGTAGTACCTGGAATAAGATGTGTCATTTGGTTTCCACACACGCAAATGCAGGAATAGCTCATTTCTCCTTATTGTTCATCTAAAGTATTGCTTACGTTTAAAAATTCAATTGTGAAGATTTGGTATGTACCCAATGGTTCTATTTGTACTTAAACATAATTGTATATTTACTATACATCTTTTGGTCTAATATATAAACTTTTACGTAGGTGTGCTAACTTCATGAATAATAAAAAATTATCAATCGCGAGATTGCAAGGACATCTTGTAAACATGATGTAATTTTACTCTAACATATGTGAGAATATTTACTCTTGTAAGTACATGTACAGCTGCATACCATAAGATTGTTCATCTTCTTGTGATCTTAGTGCAAATATCATGTAATTTTGGTTTCCTTTTTGACGTTCATAAAATAACTCCAGGACCACATACAGAAGATCATCAATTATCCATGTGTTCAATAACCATTCCTAAACCACATTTCAGGATCGTCTTGTCACTGGTGCTGAATGTCGATATTTGGCATTGTTAAATGGACAGATGGGGTCATATTTGTGAAATTCGGATTTTCTTAAATTTCGATTAAAATCATCCATGTAAACTTTGTAGGAAATAAATCAGCACAGTTACGTTGCATTAGTGCAAAGGAACACATATGAGTAAGATCTAAAGCTATTGATCACTTATGAAGGATTTTGTAGAGCAAATTATAAATCAGCGTTTTCGAAATTTTTACCCTTGGTCACTTCAATGACCTGCTAAATTTGTTACAGCTATCTGCTAGGTATGTCATACGAATATGTCAACGCAAACTGAATCTTAACTTAAGCAGTGAAATTTCATCATTATCGGTTTCGTTTTCACAATAATAAGATGTCTCAAAAACGTTACAAATTACATGATATTTGCACTAGAATAGGAAGGTAAGTGAACAAACTTAAGATACGCAGCTGTAAATTATGTTCATGTGAATGAGGCTTTACAATAGATCTCTGTCATTGGCTTGAAGACCTGCAGACCTCTTATTATTAGCTTTATCCGCTGAAGAGTCGTTTTATTTTTAAACATATTTTATTCATCAGAAAAGAATTGGGTACAAGTTATACAACTTAGTAAACCCTCTCCCTAATATGTACATTAACTATTATTTGCATTCATTTAACAAGATGGACAGAAGAGAACAGATAAATGATCTAATAATTAAAGGAACCTTTTGGGTTGACTTAAATAGGTTTGAACAATTTTGAATATACTCTGATTTATATGGATATTCAGATCAGCATTGCCACACAAGAGTAAGTCACAAGTATTGTTCAAATTGGTAACACTGCGTAAGTTTGCCATCATGACAGATAATTTACAGTTAAACAAGTAATGATAAGAATTCTCACAATTATTTCCCCATGAACAGCTTGGCTTGTCCAAAATACCGACACGAAATAGATCATAATTGAAGGGACTACACATATAACATAGCTTAGTGAGAATAATGTTGGTGTTTCTCGAGCAGTATAACGATTGTTGAGATTGGATTTACAAGAATTGATAGCTGTGCTATTCCTAACATCCAGAGGAATTTCGTTCTACAGTGCTGTTGTGGATGGAAAGTATGAACTTTGTGAAACTTTAATCTAGCGAAAGGGATCGAGCCGTAGATGACATGTATCTATTTTTTGACAGTGTAAACGAAGAATGGTGTAGGATATGACACCCAAACTCACCATTATTATAAACTAGAGCTTATCATTAAGTTGTCGAATTCTATGTAAAAATGATTGATTTATTAATTTTTCTTAAAATCGACTTCCTTGGATGACATTTATAAATCTTTTCAATTGTTCACATTTCCTTAATACTTAGTTGGTATTTTTTCCTTATCTTTATCTCTCTTTATTTACCAATTTTCTGCAACTTGTATTATCATCTAGGTCTACGAGAGAAGCCGACAGATGGTCAATCACACAGTAACACGACAAAACGCTATCTAGGTTAGCCTTACTTAATTCTTAGCAATGTGGATCCTTATAACAGGTAAATAAGTTTTAAAATTCATTTTTAAGATGTCGTTGTAAATGAAATGGGCAATGCTTATCAAATGCATAATTATGACAAAATTCCTTCATTCGCGATTGAAGGCATTTCTTTTTTATCATGGTGTCCAGGTTAACCTTACAACTGACTAAATGATGACAAGTCTTGTATTTCAAAAGTTTAAACACAAATTTCAATTCATTCAATTTAAGTGTCACATTGCCTCGGAATTTAATTGTTACTGATAGATATAATATTCCTGTACTTTTTGTAAAATTACACCTGTGCATCATCTGAGGCCATGATAGTATTAAAGAGATCAATTTGTAAAACTATGTTAAAAAAAATTACGAAGTGTTTCAACCAAAATACCGTCTTGTAATGTATTTTATATCGAAAAGTGTACATTTTGTTGAACTTGCATATAGTCATTTTATTCTAAGATCAATCTAAACAAAATTGGACTCGCCTATTTTGATGTTCTTTTCACCTTTAAATTACATTGAATAAATTATATCCATTTAAGATTGTATAAATATTAGTTATGATAGTCACATGATTGTGTTTCTATTTATTGTTTCTTGACTATCTATTATCTATGTAATCTGTTTTCCATTTTTAAGTGATTCTTGCCTTCCTTGCACCGGAAGTGGAAGGTAGGTAACTCTTGGTATCAGATTTGCAGACGTTTAATGACGTTTGACTTAAAACATTGTTTTGTCTTTAAAGATCAGTTTTTTTAAGCTCTGTGCTTCGATTAATCCTTTTTCTGTTTTAATGAATTTAACTTTTTCCTATCAAATGTTTTTATTTTCTTTTGACAAATTCGTTAGGTAGATTTTTCGTCGGTGATACCACACGTTTCTGATATTTGCAATACAACCCGCTTCAAAAATCATCACTAAGTTATGATGACTGAGTACAAATCATTTCAACTCTAAAACTTATGTTGTCTAAGTTTCCATACATTTTGCCAAACAATCCTATAGCTGTTAATCCTTTTGAATTTAATAAATTTAAATTTCAAGTTCACTTGTGCTTGAGCCCTAGTTAAGTAAATATTGATTAATAAGTCATTCGTCTCTAGTCAGTTACTAGTATTAGATGTCTTACATTGTGTAAAGTGTTCTTATGAGAAGTAAGCTTCAAGGCTTATTAAACACAATTCTATATATACTCGTATATCATTACGTGACATGTTGTTTCACATTTACTGAATAGAATTCCACGATATTCGCTTTTTCATTTCGACATCTCTGCTTTCTACTTCAGGTTTGATGTGCTATATATGTACTGACGTGGAGAGCCCTGGAGACTGTAACAATGTAGGAGAGTGCCCTCCTTATCAGGTACGAGGGAGTGAGTGAGTGAGTGAGGGGGGGGGGGGGGGGGGGGAGGAGCTTGCTTTAAAGGGGCAGTAGCACGTTTTTTTATAATTTTATATTTTATTTTTTTTACCGATAATTGCAAGTTAATGCTTAATGTATTATTTTGACAGTGTCAAAAATCACATTTCACATGCCAATCATCAATTATCAGATGACAAAGTATGAAGATTCACTTAAAATCCATTGGCGGCCATTTTGTGTGAACACCTTTAATTCATTTTGTGTAAGAAAAAGGAATTGCATGGCTAAACTTTACGTTATATATTTGAATTATTACTGCTTCATTTAGTTTAAATACATTGTCTTTTAATTGGAACCATTAATTTTTATTTTCCTGACATCACCTTATATTCTCTCTAAAAACGTGCTACTGCCCCTTTAAGTGTGTGTGAGTGAATGAGTGAGTAAATAAAGAAATAAGATACACATTAATGAATGAGCGAATGAGTGAGTGAGTAAGTGAGCGAGCGAGCGAGCGAGTGAGGGAGGGGGGAAGGAGGGGGGGGGGGGGGGGGGAGGGAGTTGCCTTTAGGTGCGTGTGTGAGTGGATGAGTGAATGAGAGTGAATAAAGAAATAAGATATAAATGAATGAATGACTGAATGAATGAATGAAATCTTTGACGAATATTCAAGTCCAATTTGAAAGTATCAAATCAGTCAGCGGTAATACACAAACCCATTTATGAAATTTCGTTACAACTATATCTCAGCAGAAGAAAATCTCTTCGTGGTTAGGCTCTTTTATGGTTATTTATACAAATATATTTTAGCAGAACAAATATTCGTCATAATCATAATATTTTCAGAAATGTCACATCAAGAGATACGCCACCACTCTCGGGGTGGTATCGTACGATCTGGGATGTCAGCCAGATTCTGTAAGTTCATTATTTTTGTTTTGTTTAAAATAACCCTAACATTTTAACTAGGCGATATATACAAAACCTATTTGATATGGAATAGATGTTGTAGGGTCCTTTGTGATAAATCTAAAGAATACCACAACAACAATGTTGTATTTGAGACGGTCTTCTATAATGAAAATACAACTAACACCTTTTAAAAGAAGGACTATATCTATCATGTTTCCAATGGTTTATTTTATATGACAATAGCGAATGATATTTTATGGACGCTTCAGTTTTGCAGTGGTGTAGGCAAGCGTGACGAGATGTCGAGACGTCAGGCGGATGTGGTTATGTGGAACAGATGCTGTGATTCCGACTTCTGTAATGTCGACTTTATAAAAAACGGCTCGACAATGAGTAAGTATGCCCTCACCAGTATAGGTACGAATTCGTCTTGTATAAGTTTCGTCTTAGGCTTTTGCAGATGCAGATGTGTGCGGGGACAGTCTACAGTCTACAGGTCCTGTAACATAATTTTCAAAAGTGCATGTGTGTGCGTGGTGGGGGTGGGTTTGCAAATTTCCATTTATAGGGGATCAGAGACTGTTTTCGGGAGGGGGTTAGGGCGGGGGGTTATGATTGTTTTCCGATATTAAGCCTGATGAGCTACAGAATCTCATTCAAAGAAGGACCGCATCGAAATACAAAAAGATGCTATTGGCTATCAACCATTTATCTTTAGCTGTATAACAGAAATATTTTAATGTGAGCAATTGAGATTGTCACATATTTAGCTGAAAGTGAGGGGCTCGCCAGTTTAATGCTATAGTAGCCCAGGTCATATCACTATTCACTACCTCTTTCCCAGGAAGTTGAAAATCAAATGGCATAATATTGTCCCTAAATCTCGGTTACATGTTCAGCATCGCAAACCTGCTTTAGACAATCATTTATATAAATAAGTGAACATAGTAATATTTTGATGACATGTAAGTAAATAAAGCTTGTGTTTCCAGTTCAACCAGGTATCCGATGTTTCAAGTGTGACAACGCGAGAGACCCAGCTGACTGTACCAACGTTATACAGTGCGAAAAAGGAGACGTGAGTTTCCTAAATCAAATTGTACAATTGAACTTTTATTCTCAGAAATATTACAGCAATCGGCTTTGCACTATCTAGAAACAAATATATTTAGGTTTTGGTAAGGTTGATGCTTTTCTATCTCCTTTTGGAAAGGTTGCAAAATAAATCCTAAACAAATCATGACATTGCCTGAGCGACTTACGGCATGGTATTTTGTGGAATGAAAACCACAGATATGTCTTCCATTCAAAGTAAGCAAGTAAGCAATAACCTTTTCGAAATTGCCGATTGAATTATGCATGTATTAATACAATATCACAATTGGGATTCTCTATAATTTCGGACCAACTTTCACTTTAATGAGGGAAGACAGTGAAAACTACAATTAGGTATTAATCATCCTGCTACATCAGCGTATATGTCTCCGCTAATGCTACAACCTATCCCCTGATATCCTCCTATGGTCTTCTGTCGTATCGCTATATATAGCAAGCCAATCAAATGATGCCCTTTCAGCGATAGCGGCAAACTAGTTTCTTGGCTTCGTTCCGCGTGCCCACCTCGTGATTCAAATTAACCAATAGGTGTGCTATTAGATAATAAATCTGATTCTCATTGCAGTCTCCCGCTAAACTCCAAACGCGCGTTCTTAGATTTCCACGTGCGACATCACTAGACAACAGTGTATGGAGCTCGAAATAGTTTGACTGAAAACAGACAGGCTATAAATAGCGCTAAGCAACCACCCGTCAGCGATACGACAGAAGACCATAGGAGGATATCAGGGGATAGGTTGTAGCATTAGCGGAGACATATACGCTGATGTAGCAGGATGGGTATTAATTGGATCCAAAGAAATACCAGCAACAGCAATTGGTGATATTCAATCACTACTGATTTGTTTCTGATTTGACAATTCAGGTTTGTGCTACGTTCGAGGAACTTTCAGTTCGGGGTCACATCAGCTACAAACTAACATGTGAAGCAAAAAAGGTTGGTTTTATGTAAGAAATTTGATTATATGTGTAACATAGACAAGATAGGAAAGGTTTTAAGGCTGAGATACATGTGACAACTATTACTATCACCGAATTGAATCCACATATGAAAGTGTCAAAGGGCAGTAAACGAGTGACATGTTTATAAAATTGCATTTCTGTTTGAACTGAAAAACATCAAAACACTAGAAAAACATCATTGATAAAAGTATTCAAACACGACCGAAAGAAACCCATACTTAATCTCATTACAACAAGATAATGATGTTGCTTCGCAATATAGATCATATAATGATAAGATTGACGGCAAACTTCGTGTCATTTAATGCTGCCAACAAAAAATACAATAAGTACTCCTCGCTAAAATTACACCATTGATAAATGTATTAAAACACGACTCCAAAAACAAAATAAATGTAATTAAATTAGAATGACCGTATCTGTTCTGTTGATGTCCATCTTCACTCACAGGTGTGTGACAGAGAGGGCTACTTCCTGCCCACTTCTCGGAGAAACGTGAAGCGACGAGATCTGTGTAGAGGTTGCTGTGACGGGGAGTCTCACTGTAACAGGCAGTTCTGCTCAGAACATTTCAACAGAACCAGTGTGCATCTGATAGGAACCTCTCCCGCTCCTACAACCACACCGAGACGTACGTTCTTTTACTTTCTGCATTATAACCACTGTGATATTTAATGTGAATGCACATGTGCAGTGCCTATAGGCAGATCGCCAAGTCCTAAATCGGTAAATGCAATGTAAACATAACCACCCTGTCATATATCATGTGTGCACATGCGGACTGCATATATGACATCACCCACCCATACACTCACACCTAGACGTACGATCTTTATTATCTGCACTATAAACAAAACCACTGTAAAATATAATAAGTGTGCACATGTGTACTGCATAAAGGACATCACCAACTCATACATTCATACCTAGAGATTTGATTTTTATTGTCTTCACTATAAACATAACCACTGTGATATAAAATATGTGTGCACATGTGTAGTGCATTTGGCAGTTCGCCCACTCCTTTATCGACACCTTGACGTACGATTTTTTGTTTTCTATGATATAAACATGACGACTTTGACATTTAATATGTGTGCAGACGTGTAGTGCTATAGGCAGTTCAGTTACTCCAATATCGGCACCTAGACGTACGATCTTTTATAGAATGCAATGTAAACATAACCACTGTGTCATAAATCATGTGTGCACGTGTGTACTGCATAAAGGACACCACCCACCCACATCAATGTTATGTATCATTGGCTTGAAAACGGTGTTAGTATCTACACGGAAACGTCGAATGTCATGCAATAAAGAAGTTGACTATCCATAATAACTTGTTCCTCTACAATAATGTTTCTCGATGACCAACACCATTGCACAAAATCACTTAAATGTACCTTGTCCCCCCAGCCAGAATCGCCATAATCCACGGCCCCAAGGGCCAGAAGGTGGAACAGGGGAAGAGCGTAGTGCTGGACTGCAGGGTCAGTGCTGACCCCGACCCCGTCATCACCTGGGAGCACCTGCACTACGGAGTGGACACACCGGTCACTCACCACATAGTGACCACACAGACCGGCACCAGAATCGTCATCCCTGATGTTCACGTCAAGGATGCTGGGACCTACATCTGTATTGTCTCCAATGCTGCTGGTGCCATTTCTGCAACTGCTACGCTGGAAGTTGGTCGTAAGTTGTTGAAAAAAATAATAAAAACTGAAACTGCAATCCATGGTGACTTGTTAATTGGGATATTAGAGTCCATTAAACAGCTGCAGTTGACGATATAGTTATTACATTGGTATGGTATTGTATGGTATGGTATGGTATGGTATGGTATGGTATGGTATGGTATGGTATGGTATGGTATGGTATGGTATGGAATGGTATGGTATGGTATGTGACGTTCAGTATGTATAATAGAAATATATTTAAGGTTAAGCTTTTTGATATAAATACTCGTCGATCTCGAATGCAGTTATAAAGCATTTATTGTTGAACCTGACGATATATAATTGTTTTTTTCCCCCTAAACAAATAATGAATTTATTGAACTTTTGTTAATGTTTACCATTGGTCATTGCAAATAATGATGTTGGTATGTCATATAATATATGATGTGCACAATTTTATCATAATCACCAGAATCCCCTCATATCGGAACAAAGCCCTCCACCAAGATTGTGAAGATAGGCGACAGTGTGAAGATACCATGCCAAGCGAAGGGTGATCCACAACCCCAAATTAACTGGGACTTCCACTCGGTGAGCGTTTTTAGAGTTCTGTTAATAAGTTTTGTCATTTAAGAGGCATTTAGAAGCTGTTAGATGAATAAGGACAAGTGAAAATAACTTTGCAAAATTACGTTTTAGTCATTGTCCAAATTTTAATCTTTTAATATTCATTATACGGAACTGATAAGCTGTAATTTACAGAAACAACCAGTTCTTCACGAAAGAAGGGCTACACTGTTTTCTCTTTCGATTAAGACCATAACCATCAAAATCGGTGCGTTAATTCTTACGTGATGACCCCTGAAAGATAGTGTTTCACTCATACGAGTCGAGTGGGCCAAAATGGTGTCTCAGAAAGACATCGATAAAAATCTACCAAGAGTTCTCAATCTCGGAACGCACCGATTTGGATGGTTATGGTCTTAATCGAAAGAGAAAACATTTAGCTACAGGACTGTAGTATATATTTCGTATAAAGATAAGGCAGTAGCGTAAAATTTGACTTGTTTTCATATTGGGGTATTAACTACAAGCTTCGGCGTTGCATATCTTTCTTATTGCTTTGGGGTCCAGAGACCCCAAAGTTATGTAACATTTGATATTGAAAACTAATGGCGGAAGGTTCTCTCTATAATACTCTTGGAAACTTCAAAGAGAAGTTTCAGCCAATGATATTTGTCTTAAGCATATTCTGGTATTTCGACGACCAATGGACAGAGCTGTTGCAAATTTATACCCACGTGACCATGTGGGTGGTACGAAATAATTGGCAAGCTTTAATTCGGAAACTGATTATTATAATAATGTTATGATGTAAAATATATCGTAAATTTTCAAAAATATATGGATGAGCGTTTACACCCTTAAAAAATATCAATTTTGCATGTGCATGTGAGCTGTTTTGTAGTTATTCGGTGTATTTTTTTGCATTCCACATTCGGAAACGACATTCCATTTTTGTATCAACTAGGAATTCGGTTCCTTCAATTTTACGCTAACGCTAAATGTCCCGCCTTGTCAATGACTGATCGTTCACTCAATGCAATTTCAAAAAATAACGTTATGGGTGATTTGTTTACGATTAAATGTGTCTTTCGAAGAAAGTATCGACACTTTCGACAGGGTCTAAAATATGATAAATTATCACCCAAAACTGTGTTTCAGAGGAGATATCGCTTTGAAAGTTGTAATTTTTCTGAAGAAAGAAACATTGTACTTGAATCACTCCCACCATGTGAGGTGTTAGATATTTCTAAAGATTATGTGTTAACGTCTTTTGCTGAGATAAATTCACATAAAGCCTGTGGACCTGATAATTTGCTAGGTGTATAGTTCTAAAGTGCAGAGTGCAAGTTGCAACTGGCTGATATTTTCCAAACGTTTTGTCAACTATCATTAAGTTTCCATCATGTTCCCACTCTTTGGAAAACATCAAAATTATCCCATTGCCAAAAAAGAAAAACAAGCCTCGGATATTTGTTACTTTTATCAACTTGTGTTGATATATTTGATATCAGAAGACACATGGGTGAGATTCTCTATATATTCTTTAATGTCATCCTATAATATAATGAAAATAATGATCTTGTAGCTGAGATCTTTTCTAAAAATTTTAGCAACTTTCGGCTGTAATACGATCAACACTCACTTAAGGAAAATTATTCTTGCAACATGTAATTAACCTGAAAGTCAATGGGAAATTCGTCCGGTTTAAACTAAATTTGCGGGTATTGGAAAACAATGTATCCCGAAAAGTTTACTAGCGCAACAATTTCTCTATTAATTAATCACTGACTCTTGTATTAAACTCACCGTCAACTATCTTTTAAACTTAAAGCAACATAGATTTGAATTGCCATATTAATGTTTAGAAATTTTATATCATAACAATTTATATCATAATTGAGATAGGAGACGTATCTATCATTTGGTGGAATTTAAGCGGAACGAACGAGATGTTGTACTATGTACATATAGTGTACTGATAACTATCACAACAAAGAGCAAAAAATATGCGTCTCCGATTTGAACAATTTATTCAAGTAAAAGACCCCGTCCCCGTCCCCGTCCCCGTCCTCCCTAACCTAAATCTCCTGGTTCTATATAGTGATACATAACCGGGTGCCCCAAAGCTTGCCTTTTTAAAGGCTTTTCTTGTTTTATTAGTAATAGGGGATTATCGTATTGTACCTATGCTTACTAGGAACTGTTTTATTGACAATAAAAGTCCCTGTGCTAATATAATAGCAGTATGTCAGCTCTTCCGAACGTTTCCTCTAGCCATCCCTGACTATGACCTTCCTTCAACAGGCCAGCAATGACCACTTGTACCCCATTGGTATCGAAGTGACCTCTGACAATTCACTGGTCATCTCGAAAGTGACCGCTGAGCACCTAGGGGTGTGGAGCTGTGTGGCCCATAACGAGTACGGACAAATGACAGTGAATGTAACCTTGCAGAGCAGTTAAACTGGAGAACATTAAACAAATTTTATTCTCATGTTGAACTGGTCTTTTTGTATTTAACGATATGTTATAAAGGCTGAAGTGAGCACAGTTCACATACAACGCTGTAGTTTGACCTCAATTACGTAAAGAAGATAACTAAATGACATACATTAAGTCATGTGAATGACGAATGATTAAGGTGAAATAAAATAACAATTCAACTTAGTACATTTAACCAATTTTGGTTAAAATTTGAAACGTTTATGACCATCTATTGTCCGTCAACCTAACTTTTGGAACACGGTTTATTGCAAGTTACATCTATACAACACAATTCAGCAATTTCAAACTTTATTTGGCTCATACTATAATGATAAAGCGCAACCTAATATGGTGTTGAATTTCCTCACTTAATCTCAAATATTAAAGATGTTACTTAGAAACTATCATTGGTAGTTTGTAACCACAGTGCCATTCTCATAAGGGAGTACTAGCAAGTACTAGAATAGCTAACAACAACGTCACCATTTATGTCAACCTGCTATTTACTGTATTTTACCTGTATTTCTGAATTCGCATTCATTTATTGTATGAACAATGTTTAAATTGCTTCACGGAAAAAAACGAACATTGACAATTCGTTATGTTAGATGATGGTTGTGCGGCATCATATTTCAGTCTATGCTCAAGACCTGACTAACTAAAACAGAGTTTTTAAATGAGGAGCTTAACTGATGCAATACGAATTTTGATTGAGTCTTCGAAGGGCATCTAGGTAAAGTTTAATGTTCGTCTATTGTCAAGTATCATTTCGAGGTTTTATATCAATTCATTTATTCGTTCAATTGATACACGTTTTTTAAAAGCTTAGGTTTGCCCTTTTTCGTCACGAAAACCTGAAATAAAGAGAGTGAACTTTTCGAAAACAAAACAATTTAATGAATAGTGAGTAGTGGAAATCTCTACATGAAGATATCAACAAGATATCTTTTAAATATTATTTGCAAATTTCTCAATCGCATTAAAAGGGATACATGAAAAGACACATTAACACCTTCATTAACTTTTGACATTTGACTCCAACAACATTCTGATCATCTTAAGCATTTGCCATGTTGTACTCTTCCGAAATTGGGCTCTCTTTACTCATCTATATAATCTCTTTCGAAGGCGACATATCTTCGTGAATTTTTTTCCAAATAATGCTGACAGCAGGTAAAACCCTACTCACTCCCAGTGCAACTATGCACGTGCAGTACAGTAGCGGTGGTTGCAGTAGTCCTTGTCACAGCACCCTCTACACGTCTCCGAGCTACCTGGCCCTCGTCCAGTCAGCAGGTGGTCCCCTATATCCTCACACACCTGGAAAGTAGGTAAAGAGGTATTTCTTTGAAATGTAAAGGATTCTCTTCCTACACCTGGAGTATCTTTGAAAATGGTTTATTTCGAGCTTTTAAGCATTCTCTTTCTACATCTGGGGCGTCGTTAAAGAGGGTTTATTTCGAGCTATAAAGCATTCTCTTCCTACACCTCGGGCGTCGTTAAAGAGGGTTTATTTCGAGCTTTAAAGCATTCTCTTCCTACACCTGGAGTGTCTTTAAGAGGGGTTATTTGGAACTTTAAATTAAAGCATTCTCTTCCTACATCTGGATTGTCAATAAAGAGGGTTTATTTCGAGCTTAAAAGCATTCTCTTCCTACACCTGGAGTGTCGTTAAAGAGGGTTTATTTCGAGCTTTAAAGCATACTCTTACTACACCTGAAGTGTCGTTAAAGAGGGTTTATTTCGAGCTTTAAAGCATTCTCTTCCTACACCTGGAGTGTCGTTAAAGAGGGATTACTTCGAGCTTTAAAGCATTCTCTTTGTACACCTGGGGCGTCGTTACAGTGGGTTTGTTTCGAGCTTTAAAGCATTCTCTTCCTACACCTGAAGTGTCGTTAAAGAGGGATTAATTCGAGCTTTAAAGCATTCCCTTCCTACACCTGAAGTGTCGTTAAAGAGGGTTTATTTCGAGCTTTAAAGCATTCTCTCCCTACACCTGAAGTGTCGTTAAAGAGAGTTTTTTTCGAGCTTTAAAGCATTCTCTTGGTGGAGAGAATGGTTTAAACGAAACAGTAAGATTTTTCAAACATCAAATCAATTTTCTTCTGAATTATATTGTTCTACTCTGAATTTGTTATTTTCAGAGTATCAAATACACGTTACTCAACCCGATGGTCGAAATTATAAAATATCAGTTGAAGCAAAGATGCTGGCGGTAATTAGCCTTTGGTAACCTTTAAATTATTTGAGGTATCCGACAATATTTTAATCTTCATTCTGTTTTGTAAATAAGGAATAAGAACCTATCGCATTCTTTGGCATAAAAAGATTTTTGTAAAGATAACAGACGACAGTAAAGATGTCTGAATTTTAATTAATTATTATAATTTTAGTTTTGATTTTAATCAAATTTAATCAAATTTTGACAATTAATTAACAAAATGATCAAATAAGAAAAATTAACAAACCAGTTGTGGTAGACATCCCATTTTGTATGTGATGGTATTGTTGACATTGTGTTCGTGTGTGAAACACGTCTGGGAAATAAATGAAAAATGATATAAAAAAATATGATATAGAAAATAGCAAAGTTTCAATCAATCATGTCACATATGTTCTACTTAAATCATGGCAATTCACAATATTTCAATAGCCCGATAAAATATACCTTACATGGCTGGTAAACCATTATACCCTTGCGTCAAGTGGCAACAATTGTTGTGTGTTCATGAAATCCTACTAGTAAGCCAACTGCTCATCAATAACATTTATAATTTTAAATGGATCATGATTGCTAATTTTTTGGTATAGTTTAGTCTTCCAGTTACAAACAATACACAGAACATATGGTTGACATTACTGTTAAAAGGTTGAAGTATTTTCGGTAAATTATTATAAATCAAGGTTACCTCATCCTCGTCGCATATTTGAATATGTCTGCAGTCAACTGGGTCGTCAATATCAGGACAGCTGTAGCATCGTCTTGTCTGTGAAGTTTGAACTACAGGAAACACAATTACAAGACGTATGAAATAATTAAACTGCCAAATATACAAAACCTAACTTTCTCGCCTTTGCAATCTTATTCAAATCAGATCGAAACTTTCACTCCTACGTCACTACGTTTCTTGGTGAGTGAAAGTTTCGAACTGATTTGAATGAGATTGTCGTCTTTGAAGTGTTTACCAGACAAAAATGAAACATCTTTTAAGACTTCAAAAGCAGCCGAAAAACGTATTTTATAGAATTGTTTGAAACCTCAGGATGCTTAACGAAGTCCGTCAATGTTTGTAACAACATCGATAGTATTGAAGTAATATAGGGTATCCCGTTTTGGAAGGATCCGCCTTTCAATGTTATCACTTAAATCACAAGATTTCATGCCAACATGAAACATGAAAATATAACTTTTATCGTGTAATGAATACTACGTTCCAAAAAATTCTTTTCCATGAACAGTAATTTTTTATTTATTAATGAATCAAAACACACATCAAAAGTGATAAAAATCAAACTATTTGCTGTAAAATCCAAGCCAATTTTGAAACATTTAAATTTTCCAAAATATTTAATCTTTGGCAAAGTATTTATATCCAAAGTGGTTGTTACCCGAAACGCTTCCTCTGACGTCATAGTCGATGTTACAGTTGTCGGTGTTACAACATCTGTTCCACAGCACCGTCTCGCCAGGACGTCTCAGTGCAGAGCAGTACACCGTCAGGACATCACACACCTGTGCAGTATACATTTATTTGGAAAATTAAGTTTAAAAATTTACTTTTCAAATTTCTTTTCACCAATTCCATTGTTCAGTTTTTCGCAGGATACTTGAATGATATACAGCCATACTTTCTCGACAGCAGTAAAATAATCAAAGTACTAAGGAAAGGGAGTAATATATGGTAGACAGGAGTGAGTGAAATTCGAATATGGCCACACGCAGAACATATTTAGAGATAATGATATTCATCGTAAAGTTTGAAGTGTTTAATGGCCTCGATTATGATTGATCTTTTTTTAATATAGATATAATAACTTAAGAGAAAAACGATGATGCTGATGCCGAGTATGTTGTGGGACAACGTTATGTTTATGTCATCCTGTCTCAGGGTACGAACGTTACGCTAACTCCACTAAACTGTACCCTGGGCTCAGGAGCCAGATTCGCTCGCGCGGCCTGACATAGGATGTAGTCAATCAAATCATTTTCTCGTTGAAATTTTATCAAGAAGGTGGCGAGAAAATGATTTGATTGGCTACATCCCAAGGTAACCTGAGTGCAATGTTAATGAATGTGAGTTTTGGTCAACCATAGTAAAGGTTGGTTCGTGAAAGGAGACCCAGGACCTTGATTTTAGAAGCTCTCTTAGTGCACAGATAAAAGTCAAGTGCTGATGACGATGTCAATGACCATAGTAAAGTAATGTTGACAACGATAGATTTAACCAACATGAAGAAGCAATATGGTGGGAAATGATAATGGCAATCATAAGATAATGATCATGGCCATCATAACTACTTACCGAGCTGTCCAGACAGCCGACGTCATAATGAATCTGATTCGTATCGGTAGCATACTTCTTCACATGACATATCTGGAAGATATTCATTAATTTCGAAATCTTACAGTGAACATACTTAGTCATAGTTTTGACAGTAACGTGGATATGAAGACTTATGAAAAGATTTAGAAAATTGATTAACATTACATTTATTGAATAAGTTGTTAACTCAATGAATAAGTATTATAACAATCGTTTGTTATCAAAAAGACTTAACGAATAGGTTTGCCATTTGTCTCAAAGATCTTGTACCAATGAAATACACATGTTATCAGTCACCGATTACTTAAGGTTTTCCTCATTTGATGATCACATCAAGTGATTTAGTTCGAAAATAACAATTAAAAAATCTTCATTACCTCTGTCGCTGTGCACGCTGTTGTATTCAGACATTGACTCAGGTCCGTGACGCCTTCACAGTTGAAACAGACATTACTGCCTGTAATAAATGAAAACGTTTCTGTATTCATAGCCAGTATAAACAGTCTGATTAAAATCGACTGTGATTCGAGGAAAGAAAGTGTAAAATTATTATCTCTACCGGGGTTTGAACTTCAACCAGCCCGGCTTTCCTCTCATTCGCAGTCTGAAGGCACCCTTATTACCCGCATGTTCTGACGCAAGCTCATCTAGCCAATCGCAAGGGGCGCAGTAAAAGCTTCGATATCATGCAGGGGCAGGTAACTATTTAAAAAGGAGGATGTGATTGGATAGCTTATGACTGGGTTTGTCTGCGCTAAACTGGTCATAGGAACATGCGATAGAGGTGGGTGCATTCAGACCGAGACGGAGAGGATGTTCTGGCTGGTTCGAGCCCCGATAGAGACAATATTTTTGATATTTTATTCCTCGGAGTACGGTCGATTTTAATCAGACTGCCAGTATAAACTACCGAGCAAAATAAATTATATATGCCAAACAAACAAAATATATATAAACACTGTAATAAGGTCCATGAGAAGGCGCTTTACAGTTAGCAATGATACCACGACTGCTGATCCAAGATATTGATATTCTCTTCTTTATCTATGTGTCAGCAACATGGGAATTCTGAATGACTGAAAAATAAACATATTGTGTCACTTGTTTTAAAGGGACAGTAGCACGTTTTCATTGGGAATATAAGGTGATTTCATGAAAATGAAAATTAATGGTTCCAATTGAAATACAGTGTATTTAAACTAAATGGAATAGTAATAATTCAAACATGTAACGTAAAGTTTAGCCATGCGATTTCTTTTTCTTACACAAAATGAACTTAAGGTGTTCACACAAAATGGCCGCCCATGGATTTAAGGTGAATCTTCATACTTTGTCCTCTGACTATGGATAATTGGTTTGTGTTATGAGATTTTTGACACTATCAAAATAATACATAAGCATTAACATACAATTATCAGTGAAAATTTTAAAATATAAAATTATCAAAAAACGTGCTACTGCCCCTTTAAGAACTATAATGCCTTACATTTGTTATCCGTTTGGTTTACAACTCTAATGTCACGAGGAATTCCTGTGTCATGATTTGTGCCAGTCTAGTAAACTTAATTTCACTCAAATACTTGGTGCAGTTTCATCATATGTCGATTCAAAATTAATTTATACTTTCTTTTACATGATATTTTATTTGCAGGGCAATGGTTATGTTATCATAAATAACTGAGTAAAGTAATAAATACAATTCCCATTTTAAGATGATTTTAAGTTATGATTTAAAGTGAGAAAACAAATTAAAATGACACAATCATAAACCAAGAAAATACGTGTAAAAACGAAATGTTAACTCGTTTATGAATAACATCTCACCTTTAATAACCATAAAAGAACCAAAGAGTAGAAGAATACCTGCAAATACATGTACATATACATATACATGTGGGATATAAACAATTTCTTTCGTAATATTTGTTTCGTAGATTAGTATATTTTCTAGTAAGTTTTATAAAGACGGCATTGTACAAAAAGAAAGTGTTGAATTGAGTTAGTTATTTACAAAGACAAATAAAATAGCCAGTTACATGTATACTGCAATGACTTGAATGGGGCAATTTGCAATAGTAGTGTAAGTTTACAAATTTCACATTTTTTATAAATCTAATCGAAATGGAAATTTAATTTCAACAAATTGCAAGTAAAATATAATATAATGAAGTATATAAATAATCTTGTCATAAGAAAATAAATATAAAAATAGCATTAAGATTTTTTGTTACATTAAGGTTCTCGCGCAAATAGATAAGTATTAACTTAAATATGTACATTAAATTATTCTCTAATTATATAGATAATAGCTTGACTAACCCCACAAATCCATTCGTTGATAGTTCACGCTGATAACCTAGATTATTCGTCGTGCTATTGTCCTTAAAACTGCTTTCGTTTATTTATGCCTTTAAGTAAAAAACATAACAAGAGACAACGTCAAAGGCTTAATGCAGAGTCAAGAAGGAAATATGCTCCCCTTTGTAAAAAAAACAACAGCAACAAAAGCAACAAAAAAACATCACTACCGATAAAACCTATAGATGTATGGGTTAAAAATATATATTATCATAAACGACAGGAAATAATTATTTATGTTCCCTTTTTAAACAAAAATCTGATGAATAAATGGTTCTTGATATCAAAGGGGCAGTAGCACGTTTTTTGATACTTTTATATTTCAAATTTTTCACTGATAATTGTAAGTTAATGTTAAATGTATTATATTGACAGTGTCAAAAATCTCATGACACAAGTCAATCATCCATAGTCAGAGGACAAAGTATGAAGATTCACACAAAATCCATTGGCGGCCATTTTTTTTGAACACCTTTGATTCAATTTGTGTAAGAAAAAGGAATCGCATGGCTAACCTTTACGTTATATATTTGAATTATTACTGCTCCATATAGTTTAAATACATTGTCTTTCAATTGGAACCATTTATTTATATTTTCCCGACATCAACTTATATTCCCTCTAAAAACGTGCTACTGCCCCTTTAAGGCACCTGAAGCCTGCTGACACTGCTTCTGCGACCATACACGTTTTTCTGTACGTCATGCTTAAAGAGAAAATGCCGGCCTTCATAACCTTTTATTTTGGCTTTGATTAGTACATCTATACCATATTTAGTTATCTCACATATTCGTAACAAAATTATATTAATGTTATAATAAATAGTGCAAATGGCTTATGTTTTATAAAAAGTTTGGCAGTTTTAATTGTATAAACACCGTAGGACTTGTTTTTATTTTACTTTGTATATTTGTATTTATTTCAATTATTCCATTGTATTAGGTTATGAACAATATGTTATCTAATGTAAAGTGAAATATGACTATTAGATTTTGGGTCAGATGAGAAAAGTGTACTAAGGTGAGAGCTTTTACAGATAAGAAAATCTATTTGTATGCAGCGGAAAATGGCCAGTAAAATATACACCTTAATCGGTAAGTTGGTTGAAATGCATAATCATCTTCATATAAATTTTGACTCATAATATGCAAGACTGAATATTTTATATAATATTTTTGACATTCCTATCAGTAGTAATTGGACTGATTTCAAATTATCACAAACTGTTCAAAGTAACTTAAATGACATCATAATCATAGTGTTTCAAAACTAATCTATTGTAACTCGTGCGTTTCACGCTTTCATTATTATGATATTCGTGAGTAATATTATGATATTCTAAAACATTCGTTCAATTTATGCATTCGCGAAAATGGTTTTGTTTGTCAATACCTGAATCAGCAGGAATTAAGACTATACATTCGTGAGTGTTCGTGAACACTCGGTAACCTTCGTGAACAACAGTATCTATGGATTAAGCATACGAAAACACAAAATTATGTTCATTCTACAAATTTTAAGGAATACGATTCATGTACGAATAGTTTATGATATTTTTACTATTAATTTATTAATTCGTACTTGTCCTTCATTCTAGACATGATGAGTAGATCAGGGTGGATAATTTGAAATTATTAAAAATGATATTCCATTAACTATGCGAATAATTTACGAATTGTTCATATAAAATGACAATTGTTTCACGAATGTCACTAAATTATTTCAAAACGTTAAAATAAATTGACTTTGAAACAGATTCTCTCCGAGATACCATTCTCACATTCTACATTTGTCAACATATATATATTTTTATCAAAGGGCTTTAAGTGAAACCAAATCAAAGCGCCATTCCCCTTAGTGTACTTACTTTTATCCTTATCAAAAATAACTTTAATCAACATGTATTTATTTCAACAAATATACTCGGACGTTATTTACGTTTCAATTTTTCTTATCACAGGGCTGTTGCTGATATTTGCATTTATCAGCGTCTATGAAGGTATTTATTTTACATAATCGTTATAAACCTAAACATATCATATGAGATAGTTTGGCTTATCACTTTTTAAAATGCCTTTTGCTAACAACAATGCTCTGTTATCGGAAAAGTGTTGAATCAATAAATGAATTTTTTTCTTTAAATCATACAACCAGAGGGACAACTAAACACATATATAACAGCTTGACTCAATATGTCTTAATATGAGCTTGAATAGTTTACTCTTCAATCCAAAGTAAATTAAATTACACAATGCTCATAGTGTTTCAAACTGACAAATGTTTAATCGTGCATTGAAAGATCTTTGTGTTTGTTTTAACATACTTTTTTTCAATGTCTGTTCTTCCAGGAGGTGTAAGATGGTTCCTCCAATTAAATACCCACCCCTCCCCTTCTCATACTGTGCTCTTTGGAATTGTCTCAATGAGACATAAAGAACTCTACTTTTTTAGCTAGTCCAAACTGAAGACTTATCTTTTTTCTAAATACTTCTAGTAGGAACTGTAAATGAACTTTGAGTAACTGAATGATCGACATACGGGCTCAATACATACACGTATGTTTATTATCAAATATCAACTGTATTTTTGTCACAGTTTCAGGCAGACGTTGCTACACGTGCACGGGAGTTGCTAACCTCACAGAATGTCATACAGTCTCGGACTGCTCGTCAGATATGGTCAGTTTGCTGGGTTGCTATTGTTAAAGGGGCAGTAGCACGTTTTTCAGGGGAATATAAGGAGATGTCATGAAACTAAAAATAAATGGTTCCAATCTAAAGACAATGTATTTAAACTAAATGAAGCAGTAATAAATCAAATGTATAATGTAAGGTTAAGCCATGCGAATCCTTTTCTTACACAAAATTAATTAAAGGTGTTCACACAAAAATGGCTGCCAATGAATTTATGTGAATCTTTAATATTTGTTTTCTGACTATGGCTGATTGGTTTGTGTCATGAGGTTTTTGACACTGTCACAGTATGAGCATGTGTCGTTGTGATGACATGCATGTGTTGGTTTGGTGACATGCATGGTTTGATGACGTGCATGGTTAGATGACGTGCATGTGTTGGTTTGATGACATGCATGTGTTGGTTTGATGACATGGTTTGATGACATGCATGGTTAGATGACGTGCATGTGTTGGTTTGATGACATGCATGTGTTGGTTTGATGACATGCATGTGTTGGTTTGATGACATGCATGTGTTGGTTTGATGACATGCATGTGTTGGTTTGATGACATGCATGTGCTGGTTTGATGACATGCATGTGTTGGTTTGATGACGTGCATGTGCTGGTTTGATGACATGCATGTGCTGGTTTGATGACATGCATGTGCTGGTTTGATGACATGCATGTGTTGGTTTGATGACATGCATGTGTTGGTTTGATGACATGCATGTGCTGGTTTGATGACATGCATGTGCTGGTTTGATGACAAGCATGTGCTGGTTTGATGACATGCATGTGTTGGTTTGATGACATGCATGTGTTGGTTTGATGACATGCATGTGTTGGTTTGATGACATGCATGTGTTGGTTTGATGACATGCATGTGTTGGTTTGATGACATGCATGTGTTGGTTTGATGACATGCATGTGTTGGTTTGATGACATGCATGTGTTGGTTTGATGACATGCATGTGTTGGTTTGATGACATGCATGTGTTGGTTTGATGACATGCATGTGTTGGTTTGATGACGTGCATGTGCTGGTTTGATGACGTGCATGTGTTGGTTTGATGACATGCATGTGCTGGTTTGATGACATGCATGTGTTGGTTTGATGACATGCATGTGCTGGTTTGATGACATGCATGTGTTGGTTTGATGACATGCATGTGTTGGTTTGATGACGTGCATGTGTTGGTTTGATGACATGCATGTGCTGGTTTGATGACAAGCATGTGCTGGTTTGATGACATGCATGTGCTGGTTTGATGACATGCATGTGCTGGTTTGATGACATGCATGTGTTGGTTTGATGACATGCATGTGTTGGTTTGATGACATGCATGTGTTGGTTTGATGACATGCATGTGTTGGTTTGATGACATGCATGTGTTGGTTTGATGACATGCATGTGCTGGTTTGATGACATGCATGTGTTGGTTTGATGACATGCATGTGTTGGTTTGATGACGTGCATGTGTTGGTTTGATGACATGCATGTGTTGGTTTGATGACGTGCATGTGTTGGTTCGATGACATGCATGTGTTGGTTTGATGACAAATGTGTTGGTTTGATGACGTGCATGTGTTGGTTTGATGACGTGCATGTGTTGGTTTGATGACATGCATGTGTTGGTTTGATGACATGCATGTGTTGGTTTGATGACGTGCATGTGTTGGGGTTTTTTTGTTTTGTTTTTTTTTAATTAAATTTTTATTTCAGAAGTGCCTGTTACAAAAAGGAGAAAATGCCCAGGGTAGCATGAACCCATTTACTATTGAAAATGAAGACATTTCTGAGGGTTTTTTTTCTACACAAGACAAGGACAGTTCACTCACTCACACTTTCACACGTTATGCACAGAAAGGATGGACAAATGACAAAAGCATACTGAGATGCTTCATAATTAAACTCATTAATAATAATAGCATATACAAATAAGCTGTAGGAACGATATTCAACAGATAAAGGATAAACTACAAATTGTTACTGGTCTACAAGACCATGATACATCATCCATATTTGATAGAATTTAATGTTTTGGCTTTTACAAAAATATCTTGTCTTTTCAATATTGTATCTCTCAATCAATATGCTTTTAAAATATTTCATATTTGGAGTGGAAGCATTAAGTTTACATTTATAAATATGGAATTTAGCAAGTAATAAAATGAGATCAAAGACCTCATCAGAGATAAAACTTTCTTTACATCCAAAGATAACAAGCTCTGATGTAAAAGCCAGGTTACAAACATGAGAACATTTTTCAAGCAATACTTCTGTAAGTGATTTCCAAAAAGCTTGAACAATACTACATTCCCAGAACAAATGTACAAGAGTTTCAACACTGTCACCACAAAATGAGCATTTGTCACTAGATGCCATCCTTATCTTGACCAAATAGGAATTGGTTGGAAACAAACGATGAAGTATTCTAAACTTGAACCACCTAAGTTTGGTGTCAGGTGTTGTTTTTACTGCTTTTGTGAATATGTCATCCCAATTGAATGTAATTGAAAATAGGTTCTCCCATTTTATTTTCGACTTGAAGATCTCTTTTGAATTGGATAGTATATTATAGGAAAATTTTGCTCCCTTTTGACTGAAAGAATACTTCTGACAATTGGATTATCATCAAGAAGTTTATACGAAACAGGTTTTTCAATAGAAAGTTTCTTAAAGAAACTCTTTATGGCACTTACAATGCCGTTATATGTAATGAAATTAACTTTCAGATCGAACCTTTCTTCAAAATCTGATGGCGACAAATAGCTCCCATCAGCATTCATGAAGTCTGATATTCTGCTTATACCCCTCTCAAACCATGATGATATAAAAACAAGATTGTTGGCGACAGATATACCAATATTATAAAACACTGGCTCAGTGATAAAGTCCTCAAAAGACTTTGGTGAAACCATATCAGCAAATGTTTTAAGTGCCAACATACAATCTTTCCAAAAATAGTTATTTATCTCATCGCTGCATTGTTTGGGAAAGACAGAACCAAAACTGGAAATATTCACACAATCCGGAAAAGAACTGAGCAGTAGGGACTTCCATTTAGGAGAACTCTCAACATTAACAAACAGACACCTGACCCACCTCAGCTTGAGGGCTCGAATAAAATCATAAACATCAACCATGCCAAGACCACCATCCTTAAGGGATTTGCAAGCTATTGACCTCTTGATCTTGTCTGGCTTACCACTCCAAAGGAATTTAAATAACATTTTATTGAGTTCCTTCAAAAAGTTTCCTGGCGGGTTTGGAAGAGTAAGGAACAAGTAATTGAGTTTTGATACCAGTAAAGATTTAATGATAGCAATTCTACCGAGGGGAGTAAGAATTCTCTTCATCCACTTGCTTATTAACTGACGTATTTCACCCAAAACTTTACCAAAGTTCTTTTCTTGCATTTTTGTCAAATCTGTATCAAAATGTATACCTAAAATCTTAAAAGTATCTGGATTGCATGTGTTGGTTTGATGACATGCATGTGTTGGTTTGATGACATGCATGTGTTGGTTTGATGACATGCATGTGTTGGTTTGATGACGTGCATGTGTTGGTTTGATGACATGCATGTGTTGGTTTGATGACATGCATGTGTTGGTTTGATGACGTGCATGTGTTGGTTTGATGACATGCATGTGTTGGTTTGATGACATGCATGTGTTGGTTTGATGACGTGCATGTGTTGGTTTGATGACATGCATGTGTTGGTTTGATGACGTGCATGTGTTGGTTCGATGACATGCATGTGTTGGTTTGATGACAAATGTGTTGGTTTGATGACGTGCATGTGTTGGTTTGATGACGTGCATGTGTTGGTTTGATGACATGCATGTGTTGGTTTGATGACATGCATGTTTTGGTTTGATGACGTGCATGTGTTGGTTTGATGACATGCATGTGTTGGTTTGATGACATATATGTTGATTGAGGTGGTTTGATTGATGTACGGACATGCATGTGTAGGTTTGATGTATGTACGGACATGCATGTGTTGGTTTGATTGATGTACGGACTTGCATGTGTTGGTTTGAAATATGTACACGAACATGCATGTGTTGGTTTGATTGATGTACGGACATGCATGTGTTGGTTTGATGTATGTACGGACATGCCTGTATTGGTTTAATTAATATACGGAAATGCATGTGTTGATTTCATTGATGTACGGACATGCATGTGTTGGTTTGATTTATGTACGGACATGCATGTGTTGTTTTGATTGATGTACGGACATGCATGTGTTGTTTTGATTTATGTACGGACATGCATGTGTTGTTTTGATTGATGTACGGACATGCATGTGTTGTTTTGATTGATGTACGGACATGCATATGTTGGTTTGATTGATGTACGGACATGTATGTGTTGTTTTGATTGATGTACGGACATGCATGTGTTGGTTTGATTTATGTACGGACATGCATGTGTTGTTTTGATTGATGTACGGACATGCATGTGTTGGTTTGATTTATGTACGGACATGCATGTGTTGTTTTGATTGATGTACGGACATGCATGTGTAGGTTTGATGTATGTACGGACATGCATGTGTTGGTTTGATTGATGTACGGACTTGCATGTGTTGGTTTGAAATATGTACACGAACATGCATGTGTTGGTTTGATTGATGTACGGACTTGCATGTGTTGGTTTGAAATATGTACACGAACATGCATGTGTTGGTTTGATTGATGTACGGACATGCATGTGTTGGTTTGATGTATGTACGGACATGCCTGTATTGGTTTAATTAATATACGGAAATGCATGTGTTGATTTCATTGATGTACGGACATGCATGTGTTGGTTTGATTTATGTACGGACATGCATGTGTTGTTTTGATTGATGTACGGACATGCATGTGTTGTTTTGATTTATGTACGGACATGCATGTGTTGTTTTGATTGATGTACGGACATGCATGTGTTGTTTTGATTGATGTACGGACATGCATATGTTGGTTTGATTGATGTACGGACATGTATGTGTTGTTTTGATTGATGTACGGACATGCATGTGTTGGTTTGATTTATGTACGGACATGCATGTGTTGTTTTGATTGATGTACGGACATGCATGTGTTGGTTTGATTTATGTACGGACATGCATGTGTTGTTTTGATTGATGTACGGACATGCATGTGTTGTTTTGATTGATGTACGGACATGCATGTGTTGTTTTGATTGATGTACGGACATGCATGTGTTGTTTTGATTGATGTACGGACATGCATGTGTTGTTTTGATTGATGTACGGACATGCATGTGTTGTTTTGATTTATGTACGGACATGCATGTGTTGTTTTGATTGATGTACGGACATGCATGTGTTGGTTTGATTGATGTACGGACATGCATGTGTTGGTTTGATTAGTTTACGAGCATGCATGTAAGTGGTTGATGAATTGACGGACATGCATGTGTTGGTTTGATGAGTGTACGGACATGCATGTGTTGGTTTGATTGATGTACGGACATGTATGTGTTGGTTTGATTGATGTACGGACATGCATGTGTTGGTTTGCTTGATGTACGGACATGCATGTGATGGTTTGATTGATGTACGGACATGCGTGTGTTGGTTTGATTGATGTACGGACATGCATGTGTTGGTTTGATTAGTTTACGAACATGCATGTATGTGGTTGATGAATTGACGGACATGCATGTGTTGGTTTGATGAGTGTACGGACATGCATGTGTTGGTTTGATTGATGTACGGACATGTATGTGTTGGTTTGATTGATGTACGGACATGCATGTGTTGGTTTGATTGATGTACCAACATGCATGTGATGGTTTGATTGATGTACGGACATGCGTGTGTTGGTTTGATTGATGTACGGACATGCGTGTGTTGGTTTGATTGATGTACAGACATGCATGTGTTGGTTTGATTGATGTACGGACATGCATGTGTTGGTTTGATTGATGTTCGGACATGCATGTGTTGGTTTGATTGATGTACGGACATGCCTGTGTTGGTTTAATTGATGTACGGACATGCATGTGTTGGTTTGATGAGTGTACGGACATGCATGTGTGTTGTTTTGATTGATGTAAGGACATGCGTGTGTTGATTTGAAGAGTTTACAGACATGCATGTGTTGGTTTGATTGATGTACGGACATGCATGTGTTGGTTTGATTGATGTACGGACATGCCTGTGTGTTGTTTTGATTGATGTACGGACATGCGTGTGTTGATTTGATTGATGTACGGACATGCATGTTTTGATTTGATTGATGTACGGACATGCATGTGTTGGTTTGATGAGTTTACGGAAATGCATGTGTTGGTTTGATGTATGTACGGACGTGCATGTGTTGATTTGATGTTTGGTACGGACATGCATCTATTGACTTAAGTGTTCAGACATGCATCTGTTGATTTGATGGATGTACGGTCACGCGTGTAATTATTTGATGTGTGTACGTAGAGGCATGTGTTGACTTATTGAGTGTTCGGACATGAATGTGTTGATGCAATGATTGTACTCACATACATGTTGATATATCCAGTGTACTGACATGCAGGTCTTGATGCATCGTGTATTAGGACATTTGGTATCCGGATTTATATACAGAATATGCATTCAAATATGTGCTGATGCCTTCACTATAAGTAAACACGTGTTTGCGTATTTGGAATAGCTTCATAGTCGTCACACGGATAGTTATGTTTCATGCACCAATTATTGATATGCATAAACGAGTACTTTCAAGAGATACAAAATCTACTAAAGACCATTTCTCTCATTTCTACAGAAATGCTACGCCACCAAGTACTACAGGGAGCTTGATGGCGCCTATGTTCACGATCTTTCATGCAGATCTCCGGCTGTGAGTATCTCAAGATTTGTTTCGAGACATCTGAAGTTTGAAAACCATGTACTTATTCTTATAATCGATGTTAAATCTACTTGAGGCGTTATTTTCCTTATAAAACCTGTTAAAGACCAACCAGCACACGTGAATCATACAGATTGACATTGACAAGATAGTTATGTTTGCTTGTAGGATTGTACTGCACGACGTAAGAGAGACATCAGTGTGTGGCAGTCGTGCTGTGATGGGGACTATTGCAACAAGAACTTCGACGATGCTGGCGCTCCGCTAGGTCAGTTCACATATTCTCATTGCTTGATAGACTGTTCTCTGGACATATTCTCCTTGCTTGATATACTTTTCTCTTCACATATTCTCCTTGCTAGATAGACTGTTCTCTTTACATATCCTCATTGCTTGATAGTTTGTTCTCTTGACATATTCTCATTGCTTGATAGTTTGTTCTCTTCACATATTCTCATTGCTTGATATACTGTTCTCTTCACATATTCTCATTGCTTGATAGTTTGTTCTCTTCACATATTCTCCTTGCTTGATAGTTTGTTCTCTTCACATAGTATCATTGCTTGATAGTTTGTTCTCTTTACATATTCTCATTGCTTGAAAGTGTGTTCTCTTCACATATTCTCATTGCTTGATAGTTTGTTCTATTCACATATTCTCATTGATTGATATACTGTTCTCTTCACATATTCTCCTTGCCTGATATACTGTTCTATTCAGATGTTCCAATTGCTTGATAATACTGTTCTCCTCACATATTCCCATTGCTTGATGGACTTTTCTCTTAAAATATTCTCCTTGCTTGATAGTTTGTTCTCTTCACATATTCTCTTTGCTTGATAGACTGTTCTCTTCACATATTCTCATTGCTTGATAGACTGTTCTCTTCACATATTGTCATTGCTTGATAGACTGTGCTCTTGACATATTCTCGTTGCTTGATAGACTGTCCTTTTCAGATATTAATTATCATTGCTTGAGGCTGTTCACATTTCATTTCATTTTCATTTCCAGTTTTATGACAATGATGATATTACCTCCTTTTATGATCTCATCGTCCTGTTGACCCGACTCCCAGTTTAATGACAATAGTGATACCCTCTATCAAGAAGACATATTTTGGTTGACAAGATCCCCAGTATCATGACAATGGTGATATTACCCTCTATCAAGAAGACATATTTTGGTTGACAAGATCCCCATCATCATGACAATGGTGATATTACCCTCCACAACGATGTCATCCTTCTGGTTATCAGACCCCAAATTTGACGACATTGATGATGGCATTACCCTCTATAAGCATGACATCTTTCTGTTTCTCAAGTATCCTGAAATAAGTATCTCCGATGTTGACATATTTTGTTGTTCAGATCCAAAGTACCACAGTCGTCACTGCTACGGCTGTTCTGGTGTGGCCGACCCGCTGGACTGTCTCACTACCATTACATGCGATGCTAACCAGGTGACTCATCAGACATTTCGTGAAAATTAACAATAGTCCAGTGCTCCATCAAATCGTGTCAGTGTAGCTCAAACAATAACCCGATATCAAGGCAAGATCCTCGTATTGCTCTCGGCATAACCAGCCAATCAAATTACTCGCATCGAGCACTAGCGATGGTTCCCGAGTTGAAGAATACAGAGGCTCGATTTTTGTGTGTGTTTCTTTTAGCTCTTCGAACAAAGTTATTTCATTGACTGAATGTTACAAATGTCACCTATAATCGTGGATAATAACCTGTCGGCGGTAAGAGGACTTTGCCTTAAACATAGCAGGGGGTTGTAGGGGATTCGCGAATAAATGTTGCAGTATGAATAGAACATTACTCATGTTTTGTATGTAGAATTATCTGAAAGTAGTTTGAACGAATTGTTACATAACAATAATCCTTTACCTGTTACATATAAAAGGGTTATGTTTGCAAAATGTTAACCTTCGTTGCGTACCCATTATTTTTATTATTCGGCACAAAAAGTTTAAAAATGGATTGATTTCTTACAAAGGTACTGTTGTACCCACATACCAAAATACATTGTTTTTCATATCAATCCAATATACAATCTTAAGCTTAATACTGTGTGATATAGAACACATTGTAGTTGAAGGTAATTTTGATTTGAATATTTGAAGGCATGTTTCACCGCTGAACATATAGACACGGGCGGCAAACCGGTCTTCGTCATGAACTGTCTCGGTGTTAACGTAAGTTGAAAACTTCTTTTCAACCAGGCTAAATAGTTTGAAATAATGGTAGGTTCATCATGTTCTGTCATTACGTATCAGCTACGATCTATTTTCCATATGGCGTAACATGAGAATACTGACGGCGCTAGAGTTTACAAAACAAAGGACACAATTTAATTTCAAACATGTTCAGTTTATGGGACTGTGCAGCCCAGCTGCTAATAAACGATCTTTATGGGTTTGGCGCCTTCAACAGCATGCGAGGTCACTTTCAAATTGTAATTTTTGGTGATCATTGTTTCATATACGAAATATACCAGCTCAAGTCACCCACCCATTTCTCGATTGAAGCCAAATGTTGCTGAACTATACTGATAGCGGTCAATTAAGCTAATAATAGACAACGTGCCATCGCACATTAACTTTATAATGGACTTTCTTCCAATACCCATATCATTATGTATGACAATATCAAGTTTGCAAAGAATGTCAAAACTAAAGGGAATCAACTTAACTCAACAATATGTCTTGATGTTTGCAACAAATCTTGACGGGTAGATGTTTTATCAATGTTTAATTGCCCATTTTAGGATTGCCACCAAATCGGTCACCATATCCCCTTCGGCAAGAGAACAACGATGTGCCGTGCTTGTTGCAATGAGAATGAAAACTGCAACAACCAATTCTGCTCCAAGAAGCTGGGGATCACTGGAGAGAACCCGCTTGGCTCCTCGGTCGAGCCTCCAGCAATATCCACTACGGCAGCACAGATAACATGTAACTTGAAGCCTTTTTCTACCTTAAGCTATTTCATCGAGACTCGAGGAAAGGTTCCCGGATTTTCCGAAAGCAGGCCCAGGGAAAACTAGATTAGCGTTTGCGGGATACCGCAAAAGCAGAGCAGCCCCGGAACTTGGGATTTCGCCTTACCCTGTTCCGCCTTTTACAGGCCTCACCAAATTGGGAATTTTCTCGTGACCTTGACCTTTGACACTCAAGGTCACACAATCAATGAACACATTTCATTGAGTATAACATAATTGTAATGAAATAAAGTGCTAAAAATCAAATTAATCCATTTTCTACATATATGTTGACCTTGCTGTGACCTTGACCTTCGACAGTTCGTACCCAAAAGTTTTTGAAAATTTTGTACTTCTCAAGAGATTATATATACAAAATCTAAACTTCATAGCACAAAAAGTTTTCAAGTTATTGTGTTTACTAGGAATTGCAATAACTTATATCTCATGACCTTGACCGTTGACCTTCAAGGTCACACAATAATTGAACACTTTTTATTGAGTATAACAATCATGTATTGATTAAAAGTGATCATAGTTAAAATTAAGCATTTTCGCTAAACCATTCTTAAGTCATGACCTTGCTGTGACCTTGACCTTTGACGGATTGTAGCCAAAACCTTTTCAATTTTTTTTACTTTTCCAAGGATGATATATATCAAGTCAGAGCTTCATAGCACAAAAACTTTTCAAGTTACCGTGTTTACAAAGAATTTTGCGGTGACTTTATAACTCGTGACCTTGACCTTTGAACTTGAAAGTGAACATGTCATATTGATTCCCTGGAAGTATTAACATTTAGACATGTTCATGAGTTCTGAAAAGCTAAATGGGATAAAGTTATACCCAAATTTAGTGCATTTTGTAATAACTCATATCTCATGACCTTGACCTTTGACCTTCAAGGTCACACAATCATTGAACACTTTTTATTGAGGATAACAATCATGTATTGATTAAAAGTGATCATAGTTAAAATTAAGCATTTGCGCTAAAACATGCTTACGTCATGACCTTGCTGTGACCTTGACCTTTGACGGATTGTAGCCAAAACCTTTTCAAAGTTTTTTACTTTTTCAAGTATGATATATACCAAGTTAGAGCTTCATAGCACAACAACTTTTCAAGTTATCGCGTTTACAAGGAATTGTTAGAGTGAATACATATCTCGTGACCTTGACCTTTGACCTTGAAAGTGAACGTGTCAAAATCGTTCCCCCGAGGTATGAGTAGTAAGGTATGAATAAGAGTTCTGGAAAGCTTAGTGGAAAAAAGTTATAGCTAGTAGTACGAGTGCGGCGGCGGCGGGGGCGGCGGCGGCGATGGAAACTTCACAAAAACTGATAGCAGCCCCGTCCTTAGACGGGGCTGCTAATAAGATTTATCACAAGTGAACTTTGACGACAAACGAAATCCCGGGCGTATATTCAGAAACTTTGGCTTTAATTGAGAAATTTGATTATTTACAGTCATATGTTAAGGAAACATTTACAATATGCCTGCTGTAGTGACAGAAACATAACGCATGTGAATATTAAAAATCTTGAAAAACAAAATGGTATTGTAATGTTTCAGAAATAGGGCATACATCGTGTTCATTTTTCAAAAAAACATCTTCTTCAGGTGTCGAAATACTTTTGTAAAACACTTTCCACAGCGCAGACATATAACATTCATTCGTGTGAATCTTAAACTCTTGAAAACAAACTGTTTTGTAATGTTTCAGTACTAGGGCATGCATTCTGTTCATTTTTCAAAAAAGCGTCTTCACCAGGTGTCGAAATACACATAAAACACACGGACATATAATATTCGTCATTCAAATATCGAAGAAATACCGATGGAATCGATTGCTATTTTTATATTGCAAAACGTTTACACTTCTTTCGGTTGACGAACTTTGGAAGTTAATAGAACCCCACTGGTTTCGATTTGTATACTTTTTTCCGAATAGGAGCAGATTGGCTTCTAAACGAAAGGGATTGCTTTCGGAAAACCTGGGTAATAGTCCAGCAGATATGTGAAGAATTTATATGCAATTGTGCCTTTAATGATACAAGCATGAAATTTGGTACACAGTTTGGGGGTACCCTTAGAGTGAAATTTGGATATAGGGACATTCCAGATTCCCTAAAAGATTTAAATGGCGGCCACAAATTAATGATTGAAATTAGTTAATGAATTTTACCAACCAGTTCAAATCCTTATCACGTGTGTTTGGTGTAAAACACAATTAAGGTATTCTGTAATTACTTGTTCTGCATATGCTATCAGTCAAAGTAAACCTAGCCTCAATAATACTCGTTTCACTCCGCTATTGAGTCTAGCAAGATGAAGTAGAAGGTCGCGTTAGCCGATCTTCTGAATCGACCAACCAGGGATCGTCTTACCAAGCCGCAATAGTATGCATCCGCCCATATAACGTTTGAGGGTCATAGGTCGGCGAAAGGTTGGCTGACACGACCTGCTACTACATCTTGCTAGACTCAATATCGGAGTGAAACAAGTATTATTGAGGCTAGGTTTATGTAGACTAATATTCTATGCAAAAATTCTAGACCAAAAAGAGCATCTGCAGTACATAAGGGTAAAAAAAAAGATTTCCAATTGCTATTGCAGAATTCGGCCCGCCGATTAGACATCTGACTCCACAGGACTTCAGTCTTTGCTTATTGATAAAACATTTGTTCAAAAACTCTCTTATCAGTTTCAAATTATTTTCCATCCGAGACTGCATTAGTGGTGCTGCATATTGCGTGACCGACAATGGCTAATAAACAATTCAAGCTTTTGAATCACCAGGCTAGAATGTTACTCGTCTGCTCAGACTGATTGGAAGAAGTTCGTTTTATGTCAGGAAGAAACAGAAGAGGCTATTTCTTGTCATGCTAATTCCAAGCAAAATATAGGTTCTGAATAGGCGTTGATATAAAATGGGCTCCAGCTCTCTACCATGCGCTTGGATCCGTGGCGGGATGCTTTTTTTTTTAGATGGTCCGATCTCCTGGTGTATTGCGGTAGGTATACCTCAGGTTTGGGAGGTACGCTTTTCATCTGAGCCATTCAACATAAGCCCTCTGCCAGGAATACGAGCAGTTCAACAGCAGGACTTGACCAACAGGCTGGCAGGAGGAGAGGAGATCGGGTATCGTTTACTCCCAAGAAGAGAAGAGCGGGAGGTCAGCCTATCCCAGGCAGGAGGCGTGTCCTTTCGTATCGGGGTTCTTGGTGTATTGGTATCAGCTGGGGCTGGACCCTTTTTTTTTACTTTCTGAAGCGGGGATTCCAGATACCAGTTTCGTCTCTGCCCACCTCTCACCTGCGACTCAACGGAGCAGCTCGGGCGGCAGACAGGCTCAACATTACGTTTGAACAGATGGAGATTCTTATATCCAAGGGGGTAGTGGAGGAAATCCCGGTCCCAAACCTCAAGTCGGGGTTCTACTCCCCTGTGTTCATTCCACCCAAGAGAGACAGGAGAAAGCAGCAGCTAATTAACGACATGTCGAAAGTAACCCTCCTTCCTCGTAATGCCGCCATATCTTTGTCACTTGTTTTTGTCATCAGTCATGTGGTTGCTGGAGAACGCATACTTGCACATTCACATTTCCGAGACCACCGCAAGTACCTCAGTTTTGTTCTGGCGGAGCGCCATTCTCAGTGGAATGTGCTCCCATTTTGAATATCGTTTGCTCCATTGCTTTTAACAAGGGTTAATTAACAATAGTGAAAATTCTTCTCGCTCACGATGTCCAGTTCATCCAAGTTGTGGACGACGGGTCCGATACCCATCGCTGATCGCTCTGTTCAGGAGAGTGGGGTTGCTGATTAATCTGTCCAAGTCAGACCTTAAGCCAACCACCTCGCTCACCTTCCTGGGCGCTATTGTGGACACTGCTCAGTCCCCAGCTAACGCATGGAGCGAATAGACTTCTTGCTCCACTAGGTCCAACAGTTCATCGGGCTACTCACCTAAGTGCAGGAACTAACTAGGAGGGGCCGGCTGCATCTGAGACCATTTCAGATCTTCCTAAATGTGCACGTCAGGGAAAAGGTGTCCAGACATGTGTTACCGCTTCGCCGTGACATCAGGGAGGAGGTTCTTCAGAGTCTTCAGAGGTGTCCCGCTCCACCCACTAAAGGATTGTAAGCGCAGCTTGGGATAGAACACACAGTAGGTGTTTGGTCTCAGAGTCAGTGGGATCTGGTTATTGTCCCTGAACACTTACGCTCGGATGTCTGCAAGCCCTTATTAGAGATGATCATCCTACGCCTGAAAGTTAAAAAATAAACAGTTTATTGGTGGCGATGCCTTTTGGCTGCCAGGATTTCGGAGCTGCATGCTTTGCAGGCTGATTTGCTTCGCTTTGAAGTGAGGGATGAAGGGAGAGCCACAAAGGAACTTGCATCGGACTTCGTGTGTAAGATCCAGGGATCTGATGAGTGAGGCAGGTGTTTCACATTCACGCCCTTGCATGTCCGGCATTCCCCACGGACGAAGAGCGCAGTTTCTCTGTCCTGTTTCAGCTCTCCCTATCTACTCGGAACACACGCATTCCTTCTGGCAGGGGAGTAGGAGGAATTCTCCATTTGCAGCGGAGTACAAAGAAGACAGACAGTGCCTTCAGTGTCTGCGGTCTGCTATCCTCGAGGCTTACAAAGCCTTGGGGTGACCGCAACCAGCTCGTTCACACTTTTACGAGATCTGTGCAGTCTCTGACACCATAGCGTTTCACAACAATATTACTGTGGCGGACATCCCGTCGGGCTGTTTTTGGAAGTTATACATGGTCTTTGCAAACCACTACCCTCGAGACGTTTCTATGGAAGACGGACATTGCAAGGATGCTGCCTCAGGTATTTGGTTAGAAACGCACTTCAGGTCTTGCTACCCCAGAGGGATTGCAGCTCACTGTTAGATCGCATTCACATGTTGTTGTTTTTAACAAACTTCGCATCGCTTTTTCAGTAAGTCGGAGATGGTAATAGTAAGTTAAATTAAAGTACGTTTTTAAGTAAACGTCATTATTCATATTTTCCGTTGAAAACTCACCAATCCTTCATTCCCACCCTTGCCTCCCCTCCTGCGAGTAGCTTGGCTCTAATGTCTGTTCTTTGAGGCTTGGTCAAACCCAGCACAGGGACAGATAACTCCTGTCTTCTTTGATCTGTGTAATTTTGTTGATAAATAATTAGAAATTTCAAAAATCTTGACCAAATCATGTTTTTTGAGTCTTTTGACTTCAATTATCATCATAAACACAAAAATCCTTGATGTACTTCGCCAAGTTCTATGACTTAGATAATGTTATCTTTCTACCACCGCCATTTTAGTTCTAGGAAAAAATTCAAATGTCCCTATATCTCAAAATCTTCATAAAAGAATGCTCTCTCAGTATACCAAGTTTCATGCTTGTATCACAAATAGCACAATTTCCCCACTTATCTGCTGGACGTCCAGCAGATATGTGAAGAATTTATATGCAATTGTGCCTTTAATGATACAAGCATGAAATTTGGTACACAGTTTGGGGGTACCCTTAGAGTGAAATTTGGATATAGGGACATTCCAGATTCCCTAAAAGATTTAAATGGCGGCCACAAATTAATGATTGAAATTAGTTAATGAATTTTACCAACCAGTTCAAATCCTTATCACGTGTGTTTGGTGTAAAACACAATTAAGGTATTCTGTAATTACTTGTTCTGCATATGCTATCAGTCAAAGTAAACCTAGCCTCAATAATACTCGTTTCACTCCGCTATTGAGTCTAGCAAGATGAAGTAGAAGGTCGCGTTAGCCGATCTTCTGAATCGACCAACCAGGGATCGTCTTACCAAGCCGCAATAGTATGCATCCGCCCATATAACGTTTGAGGGTCATAGGTCGGCGAAAGGATGGCTGACCCGACCTGCTACTACATCTTGCTAGACTCAATATCGGAGTGAAACAAGTATTATTGAGGCTAGGTTTATTTAGACTAATATTCTATGCAAAAATTCTAGACCAAAAAGAGCATCTGCAGTACATAAGGGTAAAAAAAAGATTTCCAATTGCTATTGCAGAATTCGGCCCGCCGATTAGACATCTGACTCCACAGGACTTCAGTCTTTGCTTATTGATAAAACATTTGTTCAAAAACTCTCTTATCAGTTTCAAATTATTTTCCATCCGAGACTGCATTAGTGGTGCTGCATATTGCGTGACCGACAATGGCTAATAAACAATTCAAGCTTTTGAATCACCAGGCTAGAATGTTACTCGTCTGCTCAGACTGATTGGAAGAAGTTCGTTTTATGTCAGGAAGAAACAGAAGAGGCTATTTCTTGTCATGCTAATTCCAAGCAAAATATAGGTTCTGAATAGGCGTTGATATAAAATGGGCTCCAGCTCTCTACCATGCGCTTGGATCCGTGGCGGGATGCTTTTTTTTTTAGATGGTCCGATCTCCTGGTGTATTGCGGTAGGTATACCTCAGGTTTGGGAGGTACGCTTTTCATCTGAGCCATTCAACAAGCCCTCTGCCAGGAATACGAGCAGTTCAACAGCAGGACTTGACCAACAGGCTGGCAGGAGGAGAGGAGATCGGGTATCGTTTACTCCCAAGAAGAGAAGAGCGGGAGGTCAGCCTATCCCAGGCAGGAGGCGTGTCCTTTCGTATCGGGGTTCTTGGTGTATTGGTATCAGCTGGGGCTGGACCCTTTTTTTTTACTTACTGAAGCGGGGATTCCAGATACCAGTTTCGTCTCTGCCCACCTCTCACCTGCGACTCAACGGAGCAGCTCGGGCGGCAGACAGGCTCAACATTACGTTTGAACAGATGGAGATTCTTATATCCAAGGGGGTAGTGGAGGAAATCCCGGTCCCAAACCTCAAGTCGGGGTTCTACTCCCCTGTGTTCATTCCACCCAAGAGAGACAGGAGAAAGCAGCAGCTAATTAACGACATGTCGAAAGTAACCCTCCTTCCTCGTAATGCCGCCATATCTTTGTCACTTGTTTTTGTCATCAGTCATGTGGTTGCTGGAGAACGCATACTTGCACATTCACATTTCCGAGACCACCGCAAGTACCTCAGTTTTGTTCTGGCGGAGCGCCATTCTCAGTGGAATGTGCTCCCATTTTGAATATCGTTTGCTCCATTGCTTTTAACAAGGGTTAATTAACAATAGTGAAAATTCTTCTCGCTCACGATGTCCAGTTCATCCAATTTGTGGACGACGGGTCCGATACCCATCGCTGATCGCTCTGTTCAGGAGAGTGGGGTTGCTGATTAATCTGTCCAAGTCAGACCTTAAGCCAACCACCTCGCTCACCTTCCTGGGCGCTATTGTGGACACTGCTCAGTCCCCAGCTAACGCATGGAGCGAATAGACTTCTTGCTCCACTAGGTCCAACAGTTCATCGGGCTACTCACCTAAGTGCAGGAACTAACTAGGAGGGGCCGGCTGCATCTGAGACCATTTCAGATCTTCCTAAATGTGCACGTCAGGGAAAAGGTGTCCAGACATGTGTTACCGCTTCGCCGTGACATCAGGGAGGAGGTTCAGAGGTGTCCCGCTCCACCCACTAAAGGATTGTAAGCGCAGTTTGGGATAGAACACACAGTAGGTGTTTGGTCTCAGAGTCAGTGGGATCTGGTTATTGTCCCTGAACACTTACGCTCGGATGTCTGCAAGCCCTTATTAGAGATGATCATCCTACGCCTGAAAGTTAAAAAATAAACAGTTTATTGGTGGCGATGCCTTTTGGCTGCCAGGATTTCGGAGCTGCATGCTTTGCAGGCTGATTTGCTTCGCTTTGAAGTGAGGGATGAAGGGAGAGCCACAAAGGAACTTGCATCGGACTTTGTGTGTAAGATCCAGGGATCTGATGAGTGAGGCAGGTGTTTCACATTCACGCCCTTGCATGTCCGACATTCCCCACGGACGAAGAGCGCAGTTTCTCTGTCCTGTTTCAGCTCTCCCTATCTACTCGGAACACACGCATTCCTTCTGGCAGGGGAGTAGGAGGAATTCTCCATTTGCAGCGGAGTACAAAGAAGACAGACAGTGCCTTCAGTGTCTGCGGTCTGCTATCCTCGAGGCTTACAAAGCCTTGGGGTGACCGCAACCAGCTCGTTCACACTTTTACGAGATCTGTGCAGTCTCTGACACCATAGCGTTTCACAACAATATTACTGTGGCGGACATCCCGTCGGGCTGTTTATGGAAGTTATACATGGTCTTTGCAAACCACTACCCTCGAGACGTTTCTATGGAAGACGGACATTGCAAGGTTGCTGCCTCAGGTATTTGGTTAGAAACGCACTTCAGGTCTTGCTACCCCAGAGGGATTGCAGCTCACTGTTAGATCGCATTCACATGTTGTTGTTTTTAACAAACTTCGCATCGCTTTTTCAGTAAGTCGGAGATGGTAATAGTAAGTTAAATTAAAGTACGTTTTTAAGTAAACGTCATTATTCATATTTTCCGTTGAAAACTCACCAATCCTTCATTCCCACCCTTGCCTCCCCTCCTGCGAGTAGCTTGGCTCTAATGTCCGTTCTTTGAGGCTTGGTCAAACCCAGCACAGGGACAGATAACTCCTGTCTTCTTTGATCTGTGTAATTTTGTTGATAAATAATTAGAAATTTCAAAAATCTTGACCAAATCATGTTTTTTGAGTCTTTTGACTTCAATTATCATCATAAACACAAAAATCCTTGATGTACTTCGCCAAGTTCTATGACTTAGATAATGTTATCTTTCTACCACCGCCATTTTAGTTCTAGGAAAAAATTCAAATGTCCCTATATCTCAAAATCTTCATAAAAGAATGCTCTCTCAGTATACCAAGTTTCATGCTTGTATCACAAATAGCACAATTTCCCCACTTATCTGCTGGACTATAACTAACTCCTTGCGACCTGCTAAAGGGAGAGAAATGTACCTACAATTTATTGAATAACTAATCGTATAATTAAGATACACAATGTCACTTCACCTTGATATATTTCCTTTGTATATTGTAAAGAATATTGCCCTGCAACATCATGACCACAAGACAATAGAAGGAATAAAGGTTGTATCTCTTACCCCTTTGTTGACGTGACACTGTATGATAACGGTATTATTAACATACGATAACCAGGGATCACCCTGGTTCACGATAACCAGGGATCACCCTGGTTCAAAGTATGAAAGGGAGAACAATCTTACCTTGGTCTAACATAATGGGATTTTCACAAAAAAATTTAAAACGTTCTTTCTCTCAACTTGTCAATGATTGCTTTAAATAGTCGTCATCTACAAAAGTTAAATTTGTCTATGTACTTATAAATAATTATCTATCTTCAGACAAAACGGTCATTACCCCAAGTAATTACGTGAGCTTTCTGAACGGGGATGCTGATTTCAACTGCAGTTTTCATCACAACGACCCAAACTTGACCCAGGTTAGATACGTCTGGTCATTCACCGGCCAAACGCATGAGACGATATACAACAACACCTTGACCGACATGTCCCTTGTCTTGACCATCCACAGCTTACAGAACGAGGACTACGGCACGTATTTTTGCGACATCTTCTACAACGGCCACAAATATTCTGACAGCGCCACTTTAACACCGGCCTCTGTTAAATAAAAACGTGTTTTTAAGTTTTGCACTTCTTTTTGTTATTCAAGATTATTTTACTCAGCTATCCTACTCTATTTTGGTACTTAAATGAATACGATACTGTTACTCGATTATTTGGGAAGATATTTGACAGACGAAACCTTTTTACGAATAGATGACATGCTACTGGGTAGGCTAGGAGTCATAAAAAGGTTGCAAGAATTATTACAAAACGCGCATGGATGTAAACGAATGTGCAAAATCTCACTATGATTAAGGTCGTTGTTGAAATAGTTTCGTCAATAGTTCATGATACACGTTATGTAAAATAAGAACCTTTGAAATATCCATCAACTTATGACCTTTTAAATTTTGATATATCCTTATGCAATTTTGAAAGATTTATCAGATTAAGAAATAATGAAATACTCTGACGAAAGAATGTGTTCCAACATCTTTCACGTGTGTGTGTGTATGTGTGTTACGAATGAATTTAGAAAAGGAAAATGTCCCCAGTCAAACAAGCAATATATTACAAACCATCGACTATAATAATTACAATTCAATAAATCTTAAACAAAGTGTTTAAGAGGTTACAATATCAAGCTGATACAAGATACAACGCAATATTTAATGAGCCACACTAATCAGCCAGCTAAATATATTCACCAGTCCTGAGTAATAAGAGATAACTAATTTTCCCTAGACACAATGGACGCTGACACATATACAAACACACAACTTCACAAAGTAACTAGAGTAGATATCAGTGCAGTCATGGCAGGCGCCAAGTTCAAGATATTTGTTTGTCGGGCTTTGGTCTTCATTCTCTCCCTACAGAGGCAGAGCAAGTAATGAAATGTTGATCGTGCCTGTTCTTATTCGCCGAGTTGATGGGGTAGAATGGGAGATCATGCCTGATTGGAGGCAATCAAAGTTTGTTCTGCAATCAGCGACGCTGTTCAAAATCATCCTTATTGCTACCGAGTCATGGTAAAGGCATTGTGATATCAACCACCCTTTCCATACGAGAAGCGTTGTCATTTGCTGAAAAAAAAATCAAAAGGATTGGGGCGCATTTTTTTTGCCAGGGGAAACTGCCGGAACCCACTGATTTGGTCTAACAAGAACAGAGGCTGGATCGACATTACATGACTTGATCTGCCTCTGTTGGGAGAGAATGCTGGTCCTATACCCGCGAGGATGCGGTAGTATTAGTTAACAAGTCACTACTGGAATGGTTTCATGCTAACGTTTTGCACACACGTTTTTGCGAAGTATCAGCGACAATCTTAAGAAATTTAGATCGACAGGTTATTATGTCAAGTCATACTGTTGATGTAAGATTGCCCTGCTGAACTTTGACATTACACCACTCGGCCAATCAGCTCAACCGCACTCTTTCCAAAATTGATGTTGCATTGAGTTAATCTTCATTCTGAAACGCCAAACGACAACCTCGACAAAAAATGCGATTGCCTTTATGTACTGTTAGATTATGACTATTAATTATAATTTTTAAATAGTTTCGCGTAGTTACTAGTTGTCAATGACAAATACTGATTGCACGTTGCAAAGAAACTTACGTTGCGAATAACAATCACAAAGTTAGAGCATGCTACATATAATAACTGTTAATTAAACACTTTGTTGGTACTAATTTCTTTTATTTCAATTCAAATTATTTTACAAAAGAGTGAATATTTCTATCATCAAACCAAGACCATTTCATACAACCAAAATATAAGCATATTAATGATATTTAAAGGAGATTTGTTTTTTAAGAATGCATTAGTCGACACAATATTGTTGAGAAGAGGCCATAAGGTATCATACATTTCTTCAGTTCACACGATCAATATGCGATGTTTGAACTGTTTGTGACGCCGAATTTGATTGATTGACTCGCGGTTTCCTTACATGCACACGAAAGGTCATCGAGACGACCTGTCATACTGGTCAATGTTAAATCGACATATTAATAAACATGGAACTGTCTAATCTTAATGTATTTAGAATGTAAAAAGCAAGTAAACAAACGCGTTCTATGCATCTACTATGCAAGTAATTGTTTAAATGCGATTAATGATCGAGTGTTTCCTTGGAATTCTCAAAAGAAACATTGCTATTTCAACTGTCTTTCAATAATGCATGTTTTATAAAAAGAGATGCTTGAAATATCGGATGAAAAATGCTGCCATTTTCAGTGTAATGCGATTTTGAATAAATTTATTCTACTTGGTCTAGGGTATAACTCTATTAACCAACCCACCCTTTGAGTTTCACTTTTATAAGGCGCTTGATACATTTCGATTAAATGTAGCTAATATGGCTTCTTCGACTCTTTGCAAATGTTTTCACAAGAAGAACTGCTTAACTGTAATATTATAAACCATAGCAGATAAGCAGCAAAAGTGCTCATTTACTTACTTTCCCGCCCATAAAATAAATCCCCTAAAGGCCTATGCAGATTATTTCATATTGGAAGTGATAATGTTCACATATTTATTTTCTCCTAACTTATAAAGGACAGTTTACGTTTTATGTTGAATAAATTAACATTTTAGAATATAGTTCATTGAACATTATGCATAGAGACGTCGACATCTGCTCTACTGTTTGAAGTTCTCTGTCAGATAAGTAGGAATGATCTTAAAGTTTCTAAAACCTTATCTTATACAGATAAAAACCTGTTTAAATCCACACAAAATGACCAGAGAGATATACTTGTTGAAAGGTATGTCCATTAAACTAATTTCATTATTTTTAAATTTAGTTAAAACTCTCTGTTTTAACAAAATGAATATATATATAATATTTGGCAAAACGAGAGTATATACAGTATACCGTAATTCAGCGGAGCTAACTGTAAGTTAATTATAGTTATTACCAATACCTGCAGAAATGGCAGTCGTATGTATTTACAATGTTTCAGAAGAACAACATGGCATTTTTAATTAATTACAAACTTATTTAGTAACTATTTAAGAAAGACGGGTTTGTTAAAATATATATTTTTAATTAACAGGACTGCTGTTTGTCATCGGCATTATTAAGATCGGAGAAGGTTTTGTATCTTTACTTTTTATCGATATATGTTAATTTGTAGGTAAATCGATGCTTACATCAATCATCAATAGTTTGAAACATACCATATACCAAAATGGAAGTGTTAATCAATAGTTCAACTAAACTTAATCAACACTTTAACCTTTCTTATTGTATTGTAATGGAAGACAACCTCGTTCTCCTGATATCATACTGCTTTTAACATTTCTACAAATTTCAAGATAATGTATATTTAAGATAAACAACAATGAAAAAGAGGACTAATGCAGAATTGCGTTTGTCTTTATTGAGATAAATAATTTCAGGCAAAAGATGTTACACATGCAACGCAGTAGCAAGCCTCGACGATTGTCACAGAGTATCTGACTGCACGACTTCGGACATGGTCAGTGTTTTATAATTTAATCTAATTTCGTGTTGAATTGTCAACTGTGCTTGCAACATGTTTTGCATTGTCACGTGTGCTTGCTACTTGTGTGAAATTGTCACGTCTGCTTGCTACTTGTGTGAAATTGTCCACTGTGCTTGCGTCGTGTGTTGAATTGTCATGTGTGTTTGTATTATGCTTTGAATTTTCACATTCCTCGCTTACATGTGTTTATTTGTCGATATGATTTTAAACGTGTAAGTGTCATATGCCATGTGTTGAATTGAAACTTGCCCTTGCAACATTGTGTTGAATGAAACTTGCCCTTGCAACATTGTGTTGAATAAAACTTGTTCTTGCAACATTTTGTTGAAACGAATCTTGTCCTTGCAACGTGTTGAATTTAAACTTGTGTTGACTTATCGCGTGTGTTGGTAACATGTGTGAAATTATAAATTGTTCTTGCAATGTGTGTTAAATTGTCTCATGTGTTTGTATAATGTGTTTAATTGTCACTTTCTTCATTTATGAATGTCCATTTGTCATGTTAATAAACCGACGTGTTCGTTCAACGCTTTAGTGACAAAGGTCATGTGTCATATGAGATATGTCTCAATAAGGTGTTCAGCTGTCATGTGTGATAATCAATAAGGTGTTCAGTAGTCAAGTGTGATGATCAATAAGGTGTTCAGTAGTCAAGTGTGATGATCAATAAGGTGTTCAGTAGTCTAGTGTGATGATCAATAAGGTGTTCAGTAGTCAAGTGTGATGATCAATAATGTGTTCAGTAGTCTAGTGTGATGATCAATAAGGTGTTCAGTAGTCTAGTGTGATGATCAATAAGGTGTTCAGTAGTCTAGTGTGATGATCAATAAGGTGTTCAGTAGTCAAGTGTGATAATCAATAAGGTGTTCAGTAGTCTAGTGTGATGATCAATAAGGTGTTCAGTAGTCAAGTGTGATGATCAATAAGGTGTTCAGTAGTCAAGTGTGATGATCAATAATGTGTTCAGTAGTCTAGTGTGATGATCAATAAGGTGTTCAGTAGTCTAGTGTGATGATCAATAAGGTGTTCAGTAGTCAAGTGTGATAATCAATAAGGTGTTCAGTAGTCTAGTGTGATGATCAATAAGGTGTTCAGTAGTCAAGTGTGATGATCAATAAGGTGTTCAGTAGTCAAGTGTGATGATCAATAATGTGTTCAGTAGTCTAGTGTGATGATCAATAAGGTGTTCAGTAGTCAAGTGTGATGACCAATAAGGTGTTCAGTAGTCTAGTGTGATGACCAATAAGGTGTTCGGTAATGTAGTGTGACGATCAATGAGGTGTTCAGTAATGAAGTGTGACGATCAATTAGGTGTTCAGTAATGAAGTGTGACGATCAATTAGGTGTTCAGTAATGAAGTGTGACGATCAATTGCCGTCAGTGTTGTCATCAATTTGTGCGTCACATTGCTTGCTATTGTTGATCGAATTATTGTAGATGTGTGCTTGTATACATTGTGTTAAAAAATATTTGCAAATAAGTACGTTACAATGTTACATTCTTTTTAAGATGTAATTTTTTCAAGCATCATTAAGTGATCTTGCATGTGGAAATGTCGAATGTTGGAACAATTCACACAAAGCGTTATTGTTAACATACGAATATCTTATTAGTGTGTGCATCGACGAGCATGTGTCTTCACGCCTAAGGGAGATGTTAAATTCAAGTAAAAAAAATCATTTAAAAATCCATTGTTTGCATCAATGTATAGGATGTCACACATGTTGTCGGGAAAGTATGAAATAGTTTCTTCATTTTGTATCCTATCCAATATTTTACCTCATTCTTCAGCAATGCTACGCAACCAAATACCTACGGGAATCGGACAACGCTGTTTTACATGACTTGTCATGCAGAGCGCCGTCTGTAAGTATAAAGTATTAAAATAATTTACATTAAAGTATTTGGGGATAGAGGGAAGGGATTAGACCAAAAGAGTTACTATATGGAACGAAGAGCTTATAATATTCGAAAGTGGATCACTTATTACATTCTAGAAGTGCCTGAGTTTTTATCTCCTTCAGCAGTATTGAACAAGTATTTTGTAGAGAGGACTTTTGATGACCATGGCCACAAAGCTGGGAAATGTCAGTCTGTCCTGGTTACTTGTGTACCATGCTGGTACATTCTTCACATATAAAAACATAAACCTTTTATTTGGAACTTACTTTCGTTAAATGTTGCCTATGATATATATGAGTTTTATTCAGAACCAGCATTTATCATTTAAAATATTATTCAGACAATGCACAAAAGCAACGCTTTTATCAAGGCCTGTGGGACGAATCGGTAAGAGGTGATGAAGTTGGCTGTTTGGCATTTTAATATTAGAATCCAAAATTCTAAAAGCTCTACTCATGTATGCACACTTTGTATATTCATGTTTTAATTCATTAATGAATCCCACAAAGGTATCCACCCTAAAAGGACACGATGTGTACTATTTTAAATATATTCTGATGGCAAATATAACAATCTTATAAAGGGGACGGTAGCACGTTTTTGGTTAAATTTATTTCTTAAAGCTATCGACAATGAATACTAGTTTCTGCCAAATGTAACGTGATCAGGGGATGAACTATACTTTAAACGCAATGCATTCATAAGCAGTAGTGGTAGAAATCGTCAAGTATCTAGCAACCCCAAATGGGGGTCATTTTTGTGTTGATACTTACTCATTCAAAAAAACCTCTTCGCGCAGCAAAACTGATGGTATGTCCGTCGTCGAACCAAATTCTTCATTTTGAAGGGCCAGTTGCACGTTTTAAAAACTTTCACATTATCAATCGTTGACTGATATGTGTACGTTTTTGCTAAATGTAATATTTTTTTATAGTGTCAGAAATCTCATCACACAGACCAATCATCCATAGTCTGAGAACAATTAATAAAGATTCACATAAAGTCTATGACTGTGGGAACGCTTTTAAATCGATTTGTGTCAGACAAAGGAATCACATGGCTGAACTTTACATTATATACTTGATTCTTTACTGCTTCATTTAGTTTAAATAGGTTGTTTTTCAATTGGAACCATTTATTTTCATTTTCATGACATCAACTTATATTCCCGCTGCAAACGTGCTACTGCCCCTTTAGAGCATTGTCAAGAGATCATTTATTGATCTTAAAGGGGCAGTAGCACGTTTTTTGATAATTTTATATTTAAAAATTTTCACTGATAATTGTAAGTTAATGCTAAATGTATTATTGTGACAGTTTCAAAAATCTCATTACACAAGCCCATCATCCATAGTCAAGGGACAAAGTATGAAGATTCACATAAAATCCATTGGCGGCCATATTGTGTGAACACCTTTAATTCATTTTGTGTAAGAAAAGGGAATTGCATGGCTAAACTTTACGTTAAACATTTGAATTAGTACTGCTCCATTTAGTTTAAATACATTGTCTTTCAATTGAAACCATTTATTTTCATTTTCCTGACCATAAGGTGATGTCAGGTAAATGAAAATATATGCTTCCAATTGAAAGAAAATGTATTTAAACTAAATGAAACAATTCAATTCCTTTTTCATACACAAAATGAATTTAAGGTGTTCACATCAAAATGGCCGCCAAGACATTTATATGAATCTTCATAATGTGTTATAGGACTACGTATGATTGGTTTGTTGAATTAGATTTTTGACACTATCACTATTGACAAGTATCAGTGAAAAATTGAAAATTTAAAAAAAAAATACGAGATACTGTACCTTTAAAACTGTAATTTTGTTTGCCAGGGCTGCACCACAACGATGAAGCGAGACATCGCCCTGTGGCAGTCGTGTTGTGCCACGGACTACTGCAATAAGCATTTCGACGATGCTGGAAGTGAAGTGTGTCCGTACATTTTTATCCTTAAGCCATTCTCTCCCCACAGAGGCAGATCAAGTCATGTTGATTTAGCCTTGTTATATTACGCCGAGTTTGTGGGATAGAATGGGAGATACCTGATTGGAGGCAATCAAAGTTAGTTGTGCAATCAGCGACGCTGTTCCTAAATCATCATTTTGGCTACTGAATCAAGGCAAAAGGATTGTGATACGAACCACCCTTTCCATGCGAGAAGCGTTGTCATTTGCTAAAGAAATTCAAATGTATTGTGATGCACTGCTTAACGCTAGGGGAAACTACCGGAACCCACGGCGTTATAGAATAGGGGCTTAATCAACATGACTTCATTTGCCCTTGTGGGGAGAGAATGCCATTAAGCATACCTCCATCAATGATTTAGTATAATAGGTTGATCAATTGACCTTTGTTGTCAATAAAAGAGCCATTCTTTGATTTTCAACACACATTGTTTGCATTGAAACGAATAACATAAATAATGATACAAATTCAAAATATCTCACGTATTCATCCCCAAATAGCCATTACATGATAAAAAAAAATTTCAATGAAAATCTTATTACAGTCATATGTCATCACGGAAACCAAATTCACAATTCAAATTGTCATAGGTTATATAGTTATATAACTTTTCAAACATTATCAACTCATATCTGCCATTCTGAATGCTGTAAATAAGTTTCGAAAATTGCGTTTGACTGATTGACGCGTGCATTGTCCGGTTTCCGATCATTATCACGAAGTAAAAGCTTAATACTTATTATGTTACTATACAACGTCGACTGGCTCTCAAATAATACATTCTAACAAGAGTTGATACTTCTCAATCAAATGACACCATTTATAGAGTTTGTCATATGTGACCCCAACAACACCTAGACTGGTTCTTCAAATTACACCACGTGGTGTGGTTATCAGGTCAATATCAGAGGTTAACTATTTCGTATAACCAGGCGTGCGATGGTTATATTTATAACCTTACCTCTTCACATCCAAAGTGCGTTTAGTCGATGAGTTCTCGGTTCGATACAACAAAAAAGTTCGGCTTCGCCTCACTTTTTTGTGGTATCGCACCTCGAGATAACTTACAACCACTGTGTTTTCGGGTACGTCAAGGTACCTAACACCTTGAAGTGTTGACTTTGTATCAAGGACATATTTACGAAAATAAACATAATATCAAAACAATTTTTGAAACGTAGTTTATTTACAGATTTAAAGATTATTTTACTTAAAAATGCACCACATGGTGATATCATTTTGTTCTTTGTGCTGATCCAGATGAATGAAGACCTCAAGATCTTCTATTTTTTTCATCTTAACACTCCTACACCATTTCACGTCGTTCTTGGTTAGCTGAAAAGCTTCAGCAAGTAGGACACAGAATCCAAGTGAACAATGTTTCCAATCCTGTGGCAAGCTAATGTTCCATTCATATGGTCTTGGTTGAATTATCCGTAATAAGGTCGACTTTAATGTTGTTTGGATAGTCAATCAAATGTCCATATGTAGTCCCTGAAACAAAAGTGTAACGTCAGTTGTTGAAATTTATCACCGGTGATCTTTGTAAATTGCCTATCGATGTTTGATTTAATTGCTTAATGTGGATCTCTCTCTAGGTATGAATATTTTTTTCTAATATCATTTCAAAACATTTGAATCTGACTTTTGAGTAATGTTAGAGTATACTTTTTAATGGAACATTCATATTTTAAAGATGAATGTCGAATAATGTGATTAATTGTAAATATTTCTCATGTACATATTTGATTGATATTGCTTTTGCCTTGTAATCTTTAAATGCCATTGGAGGAAATAAAGACATTCATTCATTCATTACTAAATGATATTGAAAATAATAATTACATTAACAATCATTTTTCAACAGCAAAATGCTTAAATATAACTTGGTTGTTGACAGCTTGTTTATACAATGTAAACCCTCTGTAACATATTTCAGCATTTTCGTAGATCCACGCAAAAAATAACATTCAACAGCAAATACATGAATATACTTAAAAATTCAACTTACCTTTAGTTCCTCTTGAAAAGGCCTTGAAACGCGGTCATAAATTTGTTCAAAACAAGAGACCACTTCATTTTCGTCTCCACCTTCATATACCATGTGCTTTCGATTGTGTAAAGCTCGTGCGCTATGATATTTACGTAAAATCCGTGCATCCGTGCATCGCAAGATGAAATTGACAACGTCCGTGCAGCAGCAACTTTTTCTTCAAAAAGAGGAAAATATTTGATGGACTGAATAGTGTATTAAACAAAGAATATCCTTTGCCATAAATCACAACTTCTGTGACGTTTTTGACAAATTGTATTCACATTATTTAATTTCAGTACAATAAAGAATGTTGGTGTTTGTAAGTCGAAACAACTAAAACAGATTGCTTCTTGCTCAGATTTGTCTGATTGACAACATCGCCATGACATGCTCAATCTGCACGTGAAATTCGCGTATTGTGCAAATGGCATGTTAAGAAGTTTAGTGTATTTAAGTTTTACCTCATAACACGACTATCAAATAACTAAATATTTCGTTGTTGTTCTACTTTTGTTAAAAATACAAATTGGTAAAGCCATGTGGTGTATGTGAGATAATGACCACATCCTCGTGGCTATCGGAAAATAACCTTCTCGCTGTCGCTTGAAGGTTATTTTCCGATAACCACTCGGCTGTAGGTCATTATCTCAACCGTAAACGCCGCTAATGGCTGAAAATTTGCCCAAGCGGCGTAAAACAATAACTGACTTTTAAGTCATCTTTGGTTGATATATACCCACAAAACTCATGCAACGATTACTGTTCATTTTTTTCTAAATCGCCTTGCATCTTGATCTCGATAAACCAGATGCATGACAATGACCCGTACTTTAAAAATGGAGGAAAAATGATCATAGCAATGATGTTTTTCTTTATAACAGCTCCCCCGTATTCCCGCCAGAACTGCTACTATTGTTCCGGCGTAGCGGATCCGCTTGATTGCCTTACTACAAGGGAATGTGCTGTAACCGAGGTATACGTCTAAATCATACCTTCAACGTCTCCATATAACGTCTTGGTGATAGGGCAATATGGTAACATGACGACAATACACTAGTGACAACTTTATCAGTACTGTATGAACTTAACTAGCGGATCCAGTGGGAGGGGAGTTCTGGGACCCCCCCCCCCCCCCCACTTTTGAAACCACCCCTCTCCACCCTCCCCCTCCTTCTTCAAAAATCCTGGATCCGCCACTGCTGTACCTCTCATGCGATTAACAATGATACAATATAATCAGAAGATTTAAACTTAAAACATTAGTCCGAAAATATTTTTGATTGTCTGAATAAACAGTTGGCAAGATTCCTTATCAATTTGATACGCGAATAGGGAACAGTAAACCTATATATATCTTTTCTTGTTCAATAACTCATATGAGTCAAACACCAACTACACCTATTAAAGAAAACACATGTCTTTCTAACATATCAATGTTATGTTTGTAAATCAAGTGTCAATTATGTGACAATTTCCTCTGGTAGGCATGCTTCACGACTGAAACAATCGATGCAGGCGGCGGTCAAGTGTTTGACTTGGAATGCCTTGATGAAAACGTAAGTTTCTTCTCCCTGATATGATATAATGTTATATGAAAATACAAGAATAATCAACGGGTTGCCAGGATTTACGGATTACCTGTCCTGAGTTAAATATGGTGATAAACTCCGAGCACCGAGTTCAGTGGTTATTCTCTTTATTACCCAAGATCATTTTGATACGTAAAACGGAGGAAAAGAGTAACATTTGAAAACTTCGCTCGGCCGGTAGGGTACATATTGTACTTGTACGCACTTCTTATTTCTACTCACTACTTCAGGATGGGCGGATCTAATTTGAAATAGTTAATTATTTTGATGTCACATTTTATGATGAAAATCGTTTTTATTGACCGCGCATCACTAGTAAGGAAAGGTAGGATGTTGCTAGCTTTCAATGCGTTTGATAAGCCTCGTCACTGTTTGACGCCATGTTTAACGACGTCATACAACTATGACGTAAAGACAGTTCGGCACGCGACTCTCCCACATAGCACCGCCTTGAAGATTCAAAATTGTATTTACGGAAAAGAAAACATCTGAAGGTCTTTATTTCCTATTAAGGGGATGGTGGTAGTGATTGACTTTCACAATTTAGGTACATGTATATGATTGTTCATCAATATCTCTCAACTGAAATAGAAGATCCAAGCGAATCATGAATGGGTACAAAACAGTTCCATCAAACAATCAAAATGCGAGTTATTTTTAGAAAAAATGTAATTCCCATAACCTTTGTGAACATTTCGATACCCGGCATATCCTTGTCTGTTAGGCTACAAATGGCTATTAGGCACACATTTCCATCCACTAGTGCATGCTCATGGCGTTACCAACATTATTATTTACCGATATTTATTTCCTCCTGGGTGAACAGAGGCACATTTTGAATAAGGTCTCTTGCCCAAGGTGACACCACAAGTCTCTCAACTTGTCTGAAAGTGGAGTCAATTCTTCAAACTCATCCAGCGAGCCGCGCCCGTCGTTGCTGAACTGTATTGAAGCGATCGTCTAAGCATTGCACAGTACAGTTTCGTTTCTATAGTACTTAGTATTCATTCAGTACGGGTATTGAGTATGTCAACTTAAGTACCTATTGAACACAGCTATATGTTTGTAAAATTAAATTAAATATCTGTGGAATATGACATATATACAACGTGAAGCCTTGGAATCAGTGATTGTGTCATGTTGACAGGATAGGATCAGTGTTCACGCACAAACAAATAGCATGGTTAACTCTTTACTATTGCAGTTATCTACTATAGCGTTTTGTGAAGTCCCTACAGCTGCGTATCTTAAGTTTGTTCACTTACCTTCGTATTCTAGTGCAAATATCATGTAATTTGTAACGTCTTTAAAACATCTTATCATTGTGTAAACGAAGCCGATAATGATGAAATTTCATTGCATAAGTTAAGATTCAGTTTGCGCTGACATATTTGTATGTCATACCTAGCAGATAGGTGTAACAAATTTGGCAGGTCATTGAAGTGACCAGGGGTCAATATTTCGAAAACACTGATGTCTATTTTGCTCTACAAAATCTTTCATTAGTGATCAACAGCTTTAGATCTTATTGCACTAAGACAAAGAAACTGTGATGAATTTTGTCCTTTAAAGTTTACATGGATGATTTTAATCGTTATTTAAGAAAATCAGAATTTCACAAATATAACCCCATCTGTCTATTTAACAATGCCAAATATCGATATTCAGCACGAGTAACAAGACAACCCCTTAATATGGTTTGGGAATGGTTATTTCACACATGGACAATTGATGATATTCTGTAAGTGGTCCTTGGGTTATTTCATGAACGTCAAAACGAAACCCAAATTACATGATATTTGCACTAGGATCACAAGCAGGTGAACAAACTTAAGGTATGCAGCTGTATATGCATGGAAGAGACATAGCAAAACTTGTATATCATTTGGATTTTAAATGAAAAATAATCTTAAATGAAAATGTAAATTAGTCAGTATAAGTTAACCTAGTCTAATTTACACCCGTATTACTCTGATATTGAGTCTAGCGAGATATAGTAGCAGGACGCGTGGGCCGATCTATCGAATTGACCAATCAGGGATCGTCTTACTCAGCCGCAATAGTCTGTATTCGCACAGAAAACGTTGGATGATCTTAGGTCGGCGAAAGGTCGGCTGACGCTACCCGCTACTAATATTTGCTAGACTCAATATTGGAATGAAACGAGTATTATTGAGGTTAGGTTTATTTAGCGTGTAAAGTAGTCGAATTTGGTAATTCTTTGAATTCAACTTTGTAAAATTGAGAAACGAAAATCAAGATTGACAGGGAAAATGTAATATTATTAAGATTAAGATAGTAAGATAAAAAATATTTAAAAACAAAAACTATATCATTCAAATATGGCTGAAACTATTTCGCCTAATCAGATACTACTTCAGGAAAACATATGATGATGTTCTGTCTGATAAAGCAGATCACATACCGATAAATAACAGTTGTTAAACATTGAATCTACATGGATGCATACGCGTTCCAACTTTTGGATGGAAGCGTAGGGAAGTGATCATCAATAACGGTCTGAGAACAACCCGTTTGGTCACATGTTCTCAATAAAGAATCTCTGATAACGTAGATCATATACCGATGTTAACAGTTGTTAAATATTGAGTCTACATACATATTGGGTACTGGTTCTGTCATTGGATGGAGGTGTAGAAAGGTGGTTTCTCGCCAACGGTCTGAGAAGAACCCGTTTTGTCACATGTTATGAAATCTCAATAACTAATCACAAGCTTTCAGACTAAAGTCTTTGGCATCAGAAACTAAGGAATGTAACCTCAGTGAACGATCCCGGCATGTTTACTATTAAACGCAACGATGCGATTGGTTCGCATTTGACTAGGAATTTGTTTACACTGGTAAAAGAACGTGAGCGTAGGTTTTATATGATCGATCAACATTTCCTTTATATTTAGGTGTGCCATACAATCGGTCACCATCTCCCCTTCGGCAAGAGAACGACGATGTGCCGTGCTTGTTGCAATGAGAATGAAAACTGCAACAACCAATTCTGCTCCAAGAAGCTGGGGATTACTGGAGAGAACCCGCTCGGCTCCTCGGTCGAGCCTATTATGTCAAGCACAACCCCTGCACCACAGTACAATTGTAAGTTAAACTCATATTTTACATGTTAAGCTTAGGAAAGATGGGAGATTGGCATATGTTATGTCCCGTTGTCTGTAGTCCTGTGTTCATTCACTTTTTATATTTTTTATTAATTTCATTGAAACAGGATGAAAATACTTTAAACATGTTTATGACTGTTTCTGTCCACAGAGGAAGATCAAGTCATGAAATATTGATGGGAGTTACTGTTCCTGTAAGACCAAATCCGTGGGTTCCGGCAGATCCATTTAATTTTCTTTAGCAAATGAATGTATGAAAGGGTGGTTCATATCACAATTCCTTTACCACGATTAAGTAGCCAAACCGATGATGGTAGAACAGCGTCACTGATTGCACAACTGGAAGAGAGATATTCAATATTGGAGGCCACGTGTGCAATAGTCTACAATGTAATATGTATTGATATCCATGTAGATGTTGGTGTGCAAATTTAATTTCATATATACAAATATATTTTCAAATAACGAGATTTTTTCATTTTCATTTTGTTAGACAAGAGTTCCAACTTCCGTTGTAAATCCGTCACAGAATCTGCAACTAGTACAATATCATCTGAGAAGAGTAGCAGTTTTATTACTTCGATTGCATCATTTACAGAATCGGCATTGTGTAAATCAACAGCCAACTGGTTTAATTAAAATGTGAATAAACGAAGACTTAAAATACAACTTTGTCTAACCCCGCCTGACGTAATACATAAATCAATGACGCAGTTACCGATTTTAACACAAGCACAAACATTCTTGTAATACTTTCCAAAATATATTATAGTGTATCAAGAATTTGATGTTGTAATAACTGATAAAGCAGTTAACCTATATCAAAAGAATTAACCTTGCGATAATATTAATAAATGCAGCGTAGAAGCGGTGCTTAGATTTTCAAACATACGTTTGTACCAAGGACTGCAGTACGAAAATAAAATCCATGGTAGAATAATCTAGAGCTTCTGAAAGACTATCGTTTAATTCAATCCAAGTTCTCAGTCTACGTCTATGATACATGTGAACACTTTACCAAGGACATGTCTAAATTTCCTTTCGTATATAATGGAAGAATCATCCCAAGAATCAATGAAAACTCCAGTGTCTAAAATTGAATTAAAAAGTAACTGAATGTAGGTTAATAGTTGTGGAACATGTTTATTAAGTTACATGATTGTTATGAGGTTGAACCTGTTTACCTTTGTGATCATTCTCTCCCCACAGATTCAGTTCAAGTAATGAAATGTTGATACAGCCTCTGTTCAATTACGCCGACTTTGTCGGAGAGAATGTGAGATTCCTGATAGGAGGCAATCAAAGTTAGTTGTGCAATCATCGACGCCGTTCTAAAATCATCATTTTAGCTACTGAATCATGGCAAAAGCATTGTGATATGAACCACCCTTTCCATGCGAGAAGCGTTGTCATTAGCTTAGACGGGGCTGCTATCAGTTTTTAGTGAAGTTTCCATCGCCGCCGCCGCCGCCGCACTCGTACTACTAGCTATAACTTTTTTCCACTAAGCTTTCCAGAACTCTTATTCATACCTTATTACTCATACCTCGGGGGAACGATTTTGACACGTTCACTTTCAAGGTCAAAGGTCAAGGTCACGAGATATGTATTCACTCTAAGAATTCCTTGTAAACGCGATAACTTGAAAAGTTTTTGTGCTATGAAGCTCTAACTTGGTATATATCATCCTTGGAAAAGTAACATTTTTTGAAAAGGTTTTGGCTACAATCCGTCAAAGGTCAAGGTCACAGCAAGGTCATGACGTAAGCATGTTTTAGCGAAAATGCTTTATTTTAACTATGAACACTTTTAATCAATACATGATTGTTATACTCAATAAAAAGTGTTCATTGATTGTGTGACCTTGAAGGTCAAAGGTCAAGGTCATGAGATATGAGTTATTACAAAATGCACTAAATTTGGGTATAACTTTATCCCATTTAGCTTTTCAGAACTCATGAACATGTCTAAATGTTAATACTTCTAGGGAATCATTATGACATGTTCACTTTCAAGTTCAAAGGTCAAGGTCACGAGTTATAAAATCACCGCAAAATTCCTTGTAAACGCGATAACTTGAAAAGTTTTTGTGCTATGAAATTAAGCTCTAACTTGGTATATATCATCCTTGGAAAAGTAAAAAAATTTGAAAAGGTTTCGGCTACAATCCGTCAAAGGTCAAGGTCACAGCAAGGTCATGACTTAAGCATGGTTTAGCGAAAATGCTTAATTTTAACTATGATCACTTTCAATCAATACATGATTGCTATACTCAATAAAAAGTGTTCAATTATTGTGTGACCTTGAAGGTCAAAGGTCAAGGTCATGAGATATGAGTTATTGCAATACCTTGTAAACACAATAACTTGAAAAGTTTTTGTGCTATGAAGTTTAGATTTTGTATATATTATCTCTTGAGAAGTACAACATTTTCAAAAAGTTTTGGGAACGAACTGTCGAAGGTCAAGGTCACAGCAAGGTCAACATATATGGAGAAAATGGATTAATTTAATTTTTAACACTTTACTTCATTACAATAATGTTATACTCAATGAAATGTGTTCATTGATTGTGTGACCTTGAGTGTCAAACGTCAAGGTCACGAGAAAATTCCCAATTTGGTGAGGCCTGTAAAAGGCGGAACAGGGTAAGGCGAAACCCCAAGTTCCGGGGCTGCTCTGCTTTTGCGGTATCCCGCAAACGCTAATCTAGTTTGATAAAGAACTTCAAATGAATTGTGGTGCAATTTTATTCAACCAGGGGAAACTGCCGGAACCCACGGATTTTGGCGTAATATAACAGAGGCTGTATCAGCATTTCATGGCTTGATCTGCCTCTGTGAGGAGAGAATGCTTTGTGATGTGTAACTGATAGACTGATCTATAATACCCGTATATCTACAGACAACACCATCGTTTTGCCAAGCAACTTCGCGGGAACGTCAGGAGGAGTCGCCGACTTCAACTGTACCTTCTCACACGACGATCCTAACCTCACCAACATCAGGATGGTGTGGACCTTCCAAGGGAGCAACATCTACAACCAGACCATCACGGACCTATCTCGTGTGTTGACGATCCATGACCTTTTGGCCGCAGATGCAGGGACTTATATCTGCGACGTCTACTATAATGATAACAGATATCAAGGCCAGGGCACGTTGACAGTGTCTTGACACTGCTGGTGAATAAACAGTGTTTGCCCTGCCGTTGTTTCTTTAGTCGTGTATTATTATCCCCCGCCACGAAGTGGAAGGGGGATATAAGTTTGAGCTCTGTCCGCCCGCCGTCCGTCCGAGTTACCTTTCTCAGGAACCATTTAAGATAGGATAACCAAACTTGCTGTGTGTCTTCATTATATCAATACCTTGATGGAGTTTGAAAATCAGAACCACACAACTATTCTTAACGGAGTTATTGCCCATGTTCCATGTTTTTGGACTCTGCTCGAGGGTGTTGTCAAAGTGGACAACCTTTCTTGGAAACCATTTAAGACAGGTTAACCAAACTTGCTGTATGTCTTCAGGGTATCAAGACCTTGGAGCCAAAAAACGAAGTAAATGCAATGACTTATTACAGAGTAACGTCCGATGTAGTAAATGTAGCTTTAATGAAAACCCTTTTGGCGGGGGATGTTGATGACCATGTCTTCCTGTTGCATTTCAAAAGAAGGGATGGGAATCAGGGCATACACCCTTCTATCCCCGTCTAGAAAGACTTGACCTAAAATTGCTGATCCTAAATGGTGATCTTCCTATTTTACAACCAGAAATCCTCGTCCTTCAGATCCTACATTGCCCCTCATATTCTTCGAGGGAACAACCTCGCATTGGCGGACCTTGAGGCATTGGGGGGGGGGGGGGGGGGGGGGGGGGGGGGGGGGGTGGTTGTGCAACAGTACGGGGTTTAATAGGGCAAATGTAATTTGACTTTCGTTTGGGCATCGATTAAGTATATCCAGTCTTATTACAAAGGGTAATCAACTGTCCATGTGGCAAATAACCATTCTCAAACCATATTTTGGGATTGTCCGGTCACTGGTATGGGTTTTCAAAATTTGACATGGTTAAACAATGGGTGTCATGTAGTTTTTTTAAACTTCCTAAAACTTTATTAAAAAATACCAAATATATTCTTATAATTAGAGAATCAAATCAGCACAATTGTTTTAATTCAGTGCAAAGGACAACAGCTGTAGGTCACTTATGAAGTATTTTGTAGAAATAATTAAAAAAATTGTTTTTGAAATTTTGACCTCTGGTCTCTTCAGTGACCTGCCATTATTGTCATGGTTAACTGTTAGGTATGACATTCCGATATGTACCCAAAAATGAATCTTATGTCCTGAAATATCAACATAATCCATTCTGTTTTCGCAATGCGCAAATCAAAGACATTCCGAATTACATGATATTTGCGATAGCATACCTGTTAGGTGAACAAAATGAAGGTAACTACGTGGATACATAAACACTATTGAGGCAGGATGAAAAAGCTTTAACCATAGAATATGGTACTATTTTAAATATATAGCTACAGCAAATTACTACATAAATACTTCAACCCGGTCTGCGGCACTATTAATATCACAATTACCACCAATATAGAATTGCAGTACAATAAACACACCAACATAATCACCTTAGGTAATACCATCTAAAACGTATTACAGTAGGGGAGACCACGGCAGAGCGAGCCGTTGGGGTAAATTGACTAAGCGTTTATTTCCCCAAATGATCGACAGATAGCGTAATTTGTCATAATCAACCAATGAAAGCAAACGTTAAGAAACGTTATGACTCGCTGCATTTTAGTATAAGAATTAATATGTCGGAATTCAAATAACTCACAGAAAAACACGCAAGATTCAACCATAGTGCACCTTTTACATAAATAGGTATCACGTATTCATTGAATGAGGAACTTTGTGATTTATCTCTGTAATATTTGTTTTTTTATGATACACATATCGCATGCTAACTATAATTGCCAGAAATAACATCACTACGCCCAATATTGCAACACAGTACTAGTATCAATACCTATTATAGTAATGCAGCTCTATCATACTACCATCAATTCAGTATGGCAAAACTAGCACCACTAATATCAATATAGTATAAGGTCCTTTGCTAACCAAGCCTACATTCAACTGCCACTTCTGTTATGAGTTGTTAAGTGCTGCAACAATGGCGCATCTAGAAGGGATTAGTGGGGGTTCGCATCCTTCCCAGGGAGTTCCATATATAAAAAGTGTAATAATGAAAGTGCTTACCAAAAGTGTTGGCTATATAACTTCTGTAAACAGGCTTATCTGCCTACAATATGGCTACAGTAATCATTATGTGTTATTTTTACCCCAATCATCATGTTGAAAATCAAATTAAAGACTGTTTGTAAAAGTGTTCCGCGTTTGTTAACTACTCGACGACAGTTCTAACATTTTGAATTTTTAAAGGGAAATATTAATAGCACAGTTACCTCAACGACGATCAATAAATATCAATTGGTAGGCAAAAGGGCTTCTGATGTAGTGATGGTTTCTAATATGGTATATATAGAGGATATCTGTCTTTTCTTGACTAATACCATGTTTATCTCATCGAGTGAGGTAGAAAGTTTATATTTTCACGAGGACTTCTGATATAGTAAGGGGTTATGATCTGAAAGGGCTTCTAGTATGGTAGGGCTTCTGATATAAATAAGGGTTTCTGATATTGGAAGGGCTTCTGATATAGTAAGGGTTTCTGATATGCTTAGGGTTTCCGATATTGGAAGGGCTTCTGATATAGTAAGGGTTTCTGATATGCTTAGGGTTTCCGATATTGGAAGGGCTTCTGATATAGTAAGGGCTTCTGATATAGTAAGGACTTCTGATATGGTAAACTCCATAAAATATCCTGTACAGGTTTTTACCCGCAAATATGTTGATAAATGGGTCGTGACGTCTGTTACCGATGGTATACAACAGTGTCTTGTCAAAAATAATCTTCTAATCGACTTTGAAGGCTCAAATTAAAGGAAACGGGGCGTTTTTATATCAGATCGATGAAACAAAGAGAACAAAGGAATTTTCGCGCGCTTTTAGGACAAGGGCCAATAACTCTAATTGCAAGATTGAATGTGTTATTTTCAAAACATGTTGTGGGTTGCAACACGAACAACGTTATCCCGTTCACATATAAACAAATTTCAAAACATCTTTTGCGTTTGAAAACACGAATAGAACATGTTTATTCTTATGTTTTTTTGCAGTGTAAATCCTGAGATGTGAATATTGTTTAATAATATTGAAATAAAAAAAGTTTAAACTCTATTTTTGCCATGAATGAAAAGGATATAATGAGATCATCTAGCTTAATAAGCGTGCACAATATCATTTGCCCCACCCCCATTTTATATATATTTCTTGACAGCAGGTATTTCATGGAGAAGAAGTTTGTTTTCCTTTTGTTACGGTGTTTTCCCATTCAATAGATTTTGTCAGTACTCTTGAACTTTATATTGAGAAATCTTTGCTTGCCAAAAGAAATAGAATATTTTTGTAAAACATTTAAAAAGATAATTCTGAAATAAATAAGTTAAATCGGTTTAAAAATGACTATGACATTAGTACAAAAGTACAATTTACTTGAACTAACCGTGACAGCAAAATGTATACGTTCAAAATATATATTGGCATGACTCTACTTAAATGAGGTGTTATTATTAAAATATCGATCATTACGCAATGCCTTTAAAATCGAAACAAGATTTGAGTTACAACACATACAAATTCATGTGTTTAGCACATTTCAAAACATGTTTCGAGTCACATGTTTAATTAGAGTTAAAAAGCCCATTTTAGTTATCATAATGCAACATGTTTAAAATCGATACATGTTTTGGGTTACAACATATACAAATTCATGCGTTTGGCATATAAACTCAATTCAAAACATGTTTTGAGTAAAACACGTACGGAACATGGTTAAAGGGGCAGTAGCACGTTTTTAGGGGGGATATAAGTTGATGTCAGAAAAATGAAATGTTATGCTTCCAATTGAAAAACAATGTATTTGAGCTAGATGGAGCAGTAATAATTCAAATATATAACGTTTAGTTTAGCCATGCGATTGCTTTTTCTTACACAAAATGAATTAAAGGTGTTCACACAAAAATGGCCGCCAATGGATTTTATGTGAATCTTCATACTTCGTCCTTTGACTATGGAGGATTGGCTTGTGTAATGAGATTTTTGACACTGTCAAACTAATACATTTAGCATAAACTTACAATTATCAGTGAAAATTTTAAAATATAAAATTATCAAAAAACGTGCTACTGCCCCTTTAAAGTCATTTTTGCAGTGTACAGGATCCAGAACATCCTGAATGTAGCAAACGCATGTGAGTGAACCCTGTATAGTCACCAAAATGAGTCTACAGTCGTAGGAGAAGCCTCCCCAAACCATCACGGATCCCCACCTTATGGTACCCTTGGCAAAATGTTCCTGGTGTAAAGACGTGTATTCCTGGTCCTCCATACGCGGGCATCCATAAACCATTTTTCATAACCTCTTAATTTTCCTCCGTTTTCAAATGCAAGGATTTCTGTCTTATCCAAATAAAAAGAAAGGCCCCATGTCAAAACTGTGAAAGAACATTTATTCTCTTTTGTAAGCCTAAAACAAGACGTTGTCTCAAGCCACTGAGACTGTCAAATTAGTCAGAAATAATTGTTATTTAATAATAATTTGATAAGTTTTTGAGTACGTATCAATGATTATGTCCAACATGTAACCACGAATACTATTTGTTGCAATAGCGTGCAATAATAGATATCTATTTAATGAATCAAAAGCTTACCTGAAGTCGGTAAGGAGGTCTGATGTCATTTAAATAGTTTTTAATCCTTTAAGCAGAAAAATGGATCCGTGTAGCTTTGTTCAAGTATAATCATTGCTGTACTGATATTTCTGTAAAAGTCATTGTTTTGCAATTTTATTTCCCCCATTTTGGTCAGATCTGTATTCATACGTGCTACTGCCCCTTTAAGAAAAAGACATTGCTTGTCGGTGACCTTGTATGAATGCCACAAACAACTCATGGAAGTATCTGGTGATCTTCTGAGGAAAGAAAGGAGGATTTTAATTATATTTTCTCTTAATATAAGAGTATGACATTTCCGGTTAGATAAGATAAGTTTGAGAATGTAGAGTTGTACACCTGTTGCAATATTAAAATGGCTGGCGAAATATACTCGGTGATTGGTAAGTTGGTTGAAATACACAATCAACGTAATATATTTGACCCTTTAAATGTAAGATTAAATATTTAATATTTTGATTTCGACATTTCCATTGCTAGTATTTTAACAGAATGATGACACTAATGTCCCGTTTACACTATACGACCACAGTAATCTTGGGCATTGTCACAAAAGGTTATTCAGCGCTTTCGTGATATATGTAAACATAAAGTAATGACATACTCTTGAAATTCGAGTTAATTCTGAAAATATCCTCAATTAAAACGATTTCAGAATTCATCTACGAATTGATACGTAAGTCTGACGACTCGTTTAACGTGGTTAGATCTTAACGCCAACACTGTGAAGCAATGTAGATCGTAAAGTTTTATTATTGTGAGGACGATATAACACAAAAGTTTGATGATGCTTTTTGAATATTAAACTGCGGTATGTCTCATAACAACAATGCTTCAATCGGCTGTACTTTATATTGTCTGTTGTTTAAATGTAAATATGTATTGTACCTCTTATGCTGCAGTTCGCAGTCTAAGTGTAAATAAAGTTCAGTTCTGTCATGAGCTAATAAAGAATAACAATGTAATGTGATATAATATGTCTAGAGATAATGTCATTTACATAATGAAACAATTTAACATTGTTGTATCTTGAATGACACTATCTTCAATAGTGACATATTCCTGTACTGTTCCGGTCCGTGTCATCCAAAACTAGAAATATGTGCATGTGATGCACTGTGATGTCCCCCGCTAACATTTAATCCGAAAGTGACCCTACCCCCATTATGTACAAATTTCAAATTTCCATGGAAACCAGCAAAATAACAATTCAGAATAACCAAAGTAGCAAAAGGCACCACTCCCCCAGTAGTTCTAACCACATATCAAGTCTAGTAAAAATATTTTGAATAGTTTTTAAGCTAAAGTACGGAAACAGACCCTACCCCCCATATACACCTAGTTCAACTTGTTTCTATAGAAACCAGAAAAATAATTCAGAATAACTAAAATGGAAAAAGGCACCACTCCACCACTAGGTCTAACCACATACCAAGTTTCGTAAAATCATATTAAATAGTTTTTGCGATATGGCCCGGAAATGGTCCTCACACCATATGTTCTAAGTTGAAACTGTTGCCATGGAAACCAGGAAAAATCATATATATTTCAGAATGACCTAAATAGCAAAAGGCACCACTCCACCACTAGGTCTAACCACATACCAAGTTTCGTAAAATCATATTAAATAGTTTTTGCGATATGGCCCGGAAATGGTCCTCACACCATATGTTCTAAGTTGAAACTGTTGCCATGGAAACCAGGAAAAATCATATATATTTCAGAATGACCTAAATAGCAAAAGGCACCACTCCACCACTAGGTCTAACCACATACCAAGTTTCGTAAAAAAATATTGAATACCTTTTGTGATATGGCTGGGAAACAGTCCCTACCCAAATAAGCACTAAGTACAAACTGTTTCCATGGAAACCAGGAAAAAAAACCATTTAGAATAACCAAAATAGCAAAAGGCACCACTCCAGCACTAGATCTAACCACATACAAAGTTTCGTGAAAAAATATAGAATTGTTTGGAGATATGGTCCGGAAACGAAAGCCTCCCCCAATATGCACTAAGTTCAAAATGTTTCCATGAAAACAAGAAAAAATAAAAAATTCAGAATAACCAAAATAGCAAAAGGCACCACTCTATCACTAGGTCTAAGCAAATACCAAGTTTAGTGAAAAAATATTGAACGGTTTTTTGAGATTGAGGCCGGAAAAGGTTCCTACCCCCAATATGCACTAAGTTAAAATTGTTTCCATGGAAACCAGAAAAAATAAAAAATTCAGAATAACCAAAATAGCAAAAGGCACCACTCCATCACTAGGTCAAAGCACATACCAAGTTTCGTGAAAAAATATTGAACGGTTTTTGAAATAGAGGCCGGAAAAGGTTCCTACCCCCAATATGCACTAAGTTCAAATTGTTTCCATGGAAACCAGAAAAAATAAAAAATTCAGAATCACCAAAATAGCAAAAGGCACCACTCCATCACTAGGTCTAAGCACATACCAAGTTTCGTGAAAAAATATTGAACGGTTTTTGAAACAGAGGCCGGAAAAGGTTCCTACCCCCATATGCACTAAGTTCAAATTGTTTCCATGGAAACCAGAAAAAATAAAAAATTCAGAATAACCAAAATAGCAAAAGGCACCACTCCATCACTAGGTCTAAGCACATACCAAGTTTCGTGAAAAAATATTGAACGGTTTTTGAGATATGGCCCGGAAAAGAAAGCATTTCGGAATCACGGAATCACGGAATCACGGAATCACGGAATCACGGAATCACTGAATCACGGACGGAGGTGAAAACATTATGTCTCCCGAAAAATATTTCGGGGGACATAATAAACAATATTAACCCTTTCCTTGTTTAATTGAAAAATGATAAATTACGTTTTACATTTCATTTTTAATTACAGGTGTGTTGCTGTTAACTGTTTATATCAGCTTTGAAGAAGGTATTTAATTTACATTATCTCAAACATCATTGACTAGAACGTCCTAATCGTTATTTTAGTCAGTATATACAATTTATAAATGAAGGCTGTACAGGTGTAGTTTTCTTTTAATTGAACTCGGGAAGATTATCTTATTTATCCAAAGTCCCTTATGTCATAGGGATAGTGTACATGTATCAAGCTGATCATGTCTTACTCTTGCATTGAAAGATTTGTTATGAACAAATTCCAACATTATTCTTTCCAGTAAGTGTAACATGCTACATCAATTTATATTTCACAGTTTCAGGCAAACGTTGTTACACGTGCACAGGAGTTGCTAACCTCACAGCATGCCACACAGTGTCAGACTGTACGTCACCAGATATGGTCAGTTAACAGGCAGAAATGTGTTTGATTAAATGAGTATACTGACATGCATGTGTTGATGTGAAGAGTATATGGACATGTATATGTTGTATTAGTGAATGTACAACCATGCATGTGTCGGTTTAATGAGCCTACGGACATGCATGTGTTGAGTTAGTGAGTGTAGGGACATGCATGTGTTGATTTAGTGAGTGTAGGGACATGTATAGGTTAATTGAAGAGTTTACGGACATGCAGGTGTTGATGTAAGGAGTGTACGGACATGCACATGTTAATATGATAATTGTAAGAACATGAATGTGTTGATTTGATGTGTGAACAGAGATGAATGTGTTGATTTGATGAGTGTACGGAAAAGGGTGAGTTGATTCTAATGGTTAGACCAGCATGTGATGATATGGCAAGTGTATGGACATGCATTTGTTGATGTGCCAGTTGTAAACGTGTTGATGGGTGTAATGACACATAAGTGTTGAAATGATGAGTGACGTTTATCCACGTATATGGACGTGTTGACATCAAGATATGTATTCCTATCAATAACCTTTCCTCTACAGAAATGCTACGCCATCAAGTATTACAGGGAGCTTGATGGCGCCTATGTACATGATCTTTCATGCAGGTCTCAGGCCGTGAGTATCTCAAGATTTGTTGTTTAAAACTCCAAACATTCTCTCCCCACAGAGGCAGATCAAGTCATGAAATGTTGATCGAGCCTCTGTGCTTCTTCGCCGAGTTTGTTGGATAGAATGATAGATGCCTGATTGTTAGTTGTGCAATCAGTGACTCTGTTCTAAATTCATCATATGGCTAATGAATAATGACAAAGGCATTGTGATATAAACCAGCGAAGAAGCGTTGTCATTTGCTAAAAAACTTAAATGAAATGAAATATTATTTCCGCCAGTGGAAACTGCCAGAACCCACGGATTTGGTCAGTTAAAAACAGAGGCCGATCAACATATCATGACTTGATCTGCCTTTGCGGCGAGAGAATGAGAATCAAACTGATTGTTACAAACAATGTTAATTTGAAGCGACGTCTTATTTTCTTTTTACACAATGCTTATAATCGATGTAAATTTGAAATGACGTCTTTTTTTCCTTTTACGCAAGCCTTGAATGGAATTGGTATATAACTAACTATCGCTATCATCAATCTGAGTACTATCTGTTTGACTGATATGTTTGCTTGTAGGCGTGTAGTTTGGGACAAAAGCGAGACATCGGTGTGTGGCAGTCGTGCTGTGATGGAGAATATTGCAACAAGAACTTCGACGATGCTGGAGCTCCCCTGGGTCTGTTCTGAACCTTTCATGTTCTCATTGCTCGATTGACTGCACGCTTGACATTCCCGTTAATGAAATAACTATTCTCATATTTACTGCTAGCTATAGTTATTTTACTGTACTAAATCGCCATGTGATGAAATAACTACATTCTTTTCTGGGAATATTGAGGCGGGAAGCAATGTTGATATATTTACATGTAAAAAGAAATCAACCTTTTTTCTGTTCTAAATGATTTTCTAACTGTTACATTGATCTCCCTATTGGATGAAATGATGGAAAGTTTTTAAATGTCAATGCCTTTTTCTCACATGATCGATTTGTATTAGATCTTGTATTCTACCATAAATGTGCAAAATACTCGTTTCTGATTGGCTGTTGTTATAAATCAGAGGGTGTATAATGTGGTTATACAGTGCTCTGTTTACTTCGTCTAATGCGCAAGAATTCATTTGTTGCCTAACAACAAGTAGTTCTGAAATATTGCTGTTGTGTCGAAAATTTTCACAAAATATGCAATTATTTCGTTGTATGTACATTATTTATCGAATTTATCCAAATTTTCAACAAACTAAATGCTTGCAGTCTGTCAAAACCGGTACAATACAAAACATTGACAACAGTTCAGATTTCCCGATCGCACGGTTCATCATTCTCTAGCGTTAGACCAAAACGGGCCAGAATTTCATACGAATATGAATCGAAATGCGGGATACACTAACCTTAAATTTATTTACAACACCAATACAATTATACCGTCCTCAAGTTTGTGAATATATGCAGAACTGAACATAACGCTAACAACCGTCACGAAATAATAAAACGTCTACTTAATAGAGTGAGCTCCCTTAGCAGCATTGGGATATTTGTCGGTAATCTCCGAGGCCTGCTATTTGTAACGTCATTCGAGACAACGAAATCCGTCAACACTGTGTGAATGTCTCTCCGTGGAAATCGTGCACAGGCATCATGACACAGCACACCTTAATCAATGTAAAGAATATAGTTCAATTTTTAATCGCTATTATGGTAGAATGGAGATAAATATACTGTGTTTGAAATCAGCGGCATATAACGGAATTATTATAGCTCTAAGTTATCCATTTAAAGCCTCACGCTACGCGTTCGACTTTAAATTAAATTTAGAGCTAATTATCTCCTAATTATTTCACTATTTGACACTGATGACGAACATGATGACATTAACAACGGTGATGATTATGACAACGATGACAACTTTTTACACACACTTAATATATCTTTTGACGATAACAATGCTATAATTGTTTCGTAGAACAATAATTACAAATACAAGGATTTTGACAAACCACGATAAACTTGATAACAATAATGACGAGGAAATAATGATGACATCAATCATGATAACAATGACAACAAAATATGATAAGCAAACATAACTGTCCTCAATTCATTGAAATTGAGCCTTTTTATGACATCAAAGATTGCAATGACAAGGCGAATAACGAATTTGATGTCATGAACCATTATACTGGTTCCATTTCCCTTAGCACCACTCACCAGACCCCCAATGTCATAACAATGATGATGATATTATCCCCTATAATGATTCCATCTTTCTGTTTCCCAGACCCCCAATATCATGACATAAATATTTCACGCTGTTCTAAAATCATCATTTTGGCTACTGAATCATGGCAAAGGCATTGTGATATGAACCACCCTTTCCATGCGAGAAGCGTTGTAATTTGCTTAAGAAATTCAAATGGGAGTATCGAGCAAATTTTGTCCGCCAGGTGAAACTGCCGGAACCCACGGATTTCGGCGTAATAGAACAGAGGCTATATCAACATTGCATCACTTGATCTGCCTCTGTGAGGAGAGAATGGATGTTATCCTCCAGTTGACAAGATCCCCAGTATCATGATAATAATGATGACATTGCCCTCTAAAATGATGTCATCTTTCTGTTGATCAGACCCCAGTATCATGACAATGATGACACTACCCTCCATAATGGGGCCATCTTTCTGTTGGTGAGATTCCAGAGTATTATGACATAACTATCCCCAATGATGACTTCTTTCTGTTGACCAGACCCCCAGTACCACAGTCGTCACTGCTACAACTGTTCCGGTGTTGCTGATCCGCTGGACTGTCTCACTACTATGACGTGTAATCCTAACCAGGTGACTCATTAGACTTTTCGTTGAAATTAACAGCCCTTTCTCTGCTACATCGACATATTTGTTTCCACGTAGCTCATATCATACCCTTATATCAATCAAGGCAAAAGCCTCGTATACATCTCTATATAATCAGCCACTGAAAAAACTCACATCAATCAATAGCGGTGGTCCCCTAATTGAAGCATGCAGATACTCGAAGCTTGCATTTAATGTGTACGTATCCGTGAGAGATGGGTGTTGCGTGATTGCGTAATATCCGATTCCATGTATCCTTAATAGTGTGGCGTGAGTAACCAATTTGACATTTTACACTTTGCACTAAAATAGCAAAAGTTGATTCCATGAACACGGGATGTGTTATCCATTATACGTAGGCCTAAAGTAATGCCCTTATTTGGTCTACGTTAGTGCTAATTGCGTATTCGGACACTCTCGTGAGCGTTCCGCCGAACACGCACTACGCATTACGCACACATGGAATGACGGCCTGAAGCACCTCTAACACCGTCATTTCATTTCAATGGCTAAACCTACATATCAATGTCCTCTTTAGTCATGAATATTCTCTTGTTGGCGACACTAGGCATTTGCGTCATAGATGAAAGGATACAGTGGGAGCTGAGGTCAGTTTACAAAAAGGTTCAATATGGTTATGTTTATTTATCCATGGTACACTCTTCAGATGAATATTTAAATATTATTTTTTTATTGTTGTTGAGCGTCATTTAAATTTATAATATATTTAGGCATGTTTCACCATCGAACAAATCGACTCGGGCGGCGGACATGACTTCAGCATGCACTGTCTTGATATTAACGTAAGTTGAAAATTTAACGTTTTCTATTCAAATATATAAACAATTATGTGACATACGATGTAGATTCCCCTATCTACAGCAAGTAGTCTGAATTAGTTTACTTGTGATAGTAATAAGGAAAGTCATTAAGCTCTAAATTGAATACAACAAAACTATTTCCCTGGTGTAGCGGTATCCATGGCATTGTCATCACTTCCATGCCGGGTGCCCAATTGTAGTGCTGGTTGTAGGAGTCAAATTGTCCTATAACCGTTGCGGCATCCACCTAACATCGTCATTGGCTGCTACTACTACCACTAGCTGCCACGACTTTAAACACATTATCCTCACACTGATATTTCTTCCATATTTTGTTGATAAAAAAACCCAAGTTTGACGAGTAAATGCTGTTATCACGTTTGCATATTTGTTCTTAAAGTTTTGCCACCAAATCGGTCACCATCTTCCCTTCGGCAAGAGAACAACGATGTGCCGTGCTTGTTGCAATGAGAATGAAAACTGCAACAACCAATTCTGCTCCAAGAAGCTGGGGATCACTGGAGAGAACCCACTCGACTCCTCGGTTGAGCCTATTACGTCAAGCACAACCCCCGCACCACAGTACAAGTGTAAGTTATATTTATAGTCTTGTTTTACATGCTAAGCTTAAAAGACCATAAGGGAAGATTGGCTTTTTGCATGGCAGTTGTTATAGTTCTTTGGAGTGACAAATATTTATAAATTAAGTTGTAATAAACGACCCATTTTAGAAAGTTAACCTACTTTCTGCTGGTCCTCCCCAAAATATTACACCTTTTACAGTTTTATTTATATTCACATTTAACTTCCCAGAATCACAATAGTCTTTTAATTAATCTTAAGCAACTTGCTATCCTTTCGGTTACTCATCGAGTAACATCATTTGCATATAATAAAACTAACAATTTTATATACATAATAAAGCTTTGATATAACTGAGAGTTACTCTGATAAAAGCTGAGATCAGTGAATGCGATTCACTATTATTTATGAAAATATAGAATAGCAAAGGTGACAGGTGCTCTCCCTGTCTTACTACTTGTTCGCAAAGAAAGTAGTCTGACGAATCATTATTGCATTGTACAAGTGATTTGATGTTGCTATACATTGATTTAACAAGAGTCCTGAATTAACCTTCAATGCCAATTTGCATTTGTCCATAATTCCACCCACAAACAGTAATCAAAAGTTTTGGTAAAATCTATTAACGCGCAGTGAAGTAACACTTCAACACATTGATGTAAATGGGACTGATATCAAATCGTTACAAGATATCATTAGATACAAAAGTACATTATTTAAGCAATATGTGCATTTGAATTGACATATATGAGAAAGACAAATACACGAGTTATGCATTTCTTGTATTTAAAATGATTGATTAATTAATCTTATTTTTAAAGACAATACCGTCGTTTTGCCAAGTAACTTCGCGGGGACGTCAGGAGGAGAAGCCGACTTCAACTGTATCTTCTCACACGATGATCCTAACCTCACAAGCATCAGGATGGTGTGGACCTTCAAAGGAAGCAACATCTACAACCAGACCATCACTGATCTGTCTCGTGTGTTGACCATCCATAACCTTGAGCCCTCCGATGTGGGGACGTATATCTGCGACGTCTACTATCAAGATAACAAGTATCAAGGCCAGGGCACGTTGACAGTGTCTTGACAAAACTAATAGATAAACAGTATTTGCCATGCCGTGTCTGGTTGTTTCATTGGTCATGTTTTATTGCGTTTTAAAAGGAGGGGTGGCAATCAGGGCACGCAACCTTGTGTCATCTTCTAGCAAGACTTTGACCTTAAATGGCTGATGTTTCTATTTCCAGCTCCTACAGATCCTCTGATATCAATCGAGAGAACAGCCTCGCATTGGCGGATCGAGAGGGAAGGGAAAACGGAGTTAGGGGTGGGGGATGCACGGGTGGAAAACCTTCAAGAGAGTTATAAATATACAGCTGCCTATTTTAAGTTTGCTCACTTGCCTATGTATCTAAGTGCAAATGTTATTTGAGTTTCGTTTAGACGTTAATTAAATAAATCAAGTCGCATTGACAAAGAGTCATCGATTGTCGATGTGGAAAATAACCATTCTCAAACCATATTCTGGTCACTGGTAAGATAGGGTAGTTTTAAAATTTCTTAAAACTTGATTAAAACATACAAAATATATTCTTGCAGAATTAAATAAGCACAATTACACAATTGTTAGATATGACATACGAACATGTTTACCCGAAATGAATCTGAACTTGTGTAGTGAAATTTCAACATAATCCATTCAGCAATGGGCAAATCAAAGATATTCCAAATTAAATAATATTTGCATATATCTATATAGAATACCCAGGTTAGTGAACAAAATGAAAGAAGCTACGAGGAAACAGACGCTAATGACTCAGGATGAAAAAGCTGAAGACATGTTTATAGACATTCTCTCCCCATAGAGCCAAATCAAGTCATGAAATGATCTTATTAGACCAAATCTGTGGATTCCAGCAGTTCCCCTGGCGGAAACAAATGCACCACAATCCATTTGAATATTTGTACCAATGACAACGCTTCTCGCATGGACAGGGTGTTTCATACCACAATGCCTTTTCCATGATTCAGTAGCCAAACTGGTGATTTTAGAACAGCGACGCCGATTTTCAACTCAATTTACCCCACAAGATCGGCGAATAGGAACAGAAGTTCGATCAACATTTCATGACTGGATCTGCCTGAGCGGGGAGAGAATGGTTTATAGAACATGGTACTATTTAAGTAACAACAAATTACTACGTAATTACTTACCTTCAATACAAATACCACCAATATAGAATTACGGTACAATAAGAACACAACCATAATCATCATAGGCTTAAATACCATCAATAAGGTATTGCAGATGGGGAGAACAAGGCAAAGTGCGGCTTTGGGGGAGGGGGGATGGACGGTATGGGCTGAGTGAATGATCGACAGATGGTGTGATTCGTAATTATCAAGCAATAAAAGCAAAGGATAAGAAACGTTATGACTCACCGCATTTTGGTATAAGAAAAAATATGTCCGAATTCAAATATTACAACATTCAACCACAGTGCACTTATAACATAAATTCGTTTGACATATTTATTGAATGAGGAAGTTCGTAATTTATCCCTTTAGGATTTCTTTTTGTATAATGGACATATCGAATGGTAACCTCAAAAAGTCAAAATAAGCCAGAGGAATATTTGGCCCGAGTGATATAATGGTAAAATGCTCAACTCTATGTCGATGAGGTTTTGAAGCCTGTGGTAATGCCATTTCTCAAACGTAATACAGGAACTGTATTTCAACAGGATAACTTTTACGCCACATTTTGCACGTTTAACCAGGGACTCTCTAAACACCCATAATGTGAACGTTCTCTGTTGGCCAGCACGATCACCTGATCCGCCACCTACAGAGCACATTCGGGACGCCAAATTGGCAACGGCAAGCAGCCTCTACAAAACAGGGCGGGGTTCATTTTTGCACTCCAAGAGGAATGCCGAAGAGTTCACATGAATGTCATACGTCGACTTGCCACATCAGCAGGGCAGCGTGTCCAAGTCTGCAGTCGTTCCCATGGAGGTCCACACCCGCTAATATCTATAAAACACTTTTTTGGATCCGTTTGTGATTTTGGCTGGTGATCGAATACCGGACAAACATACACCTGGAACAAAGTTGCTAAGAATATGGATTTCCTAAATTCAATTTGTTTTTCCACTTTCATACATGCTGACTAATTGTTCCAAAAAATGTCTTTGTTTATTTCTTTTTTCGAAAAGAAATGAGGTGACGTTTCTTTTGTGCTTAATTTTACAATATTTCTTTATGGTTAAAACATTTAGTTCATCAAATATTTTTCTTTAGCATCATAAAACTAATTTTCAGTGTATATTCTCCTGTATATTGTACATCAAAATTAAGTATATAATTACGTCATAGGATTTTTGTTTCGTAATAAACTGACGAAAAGTGACAGAAAAAAATCATCTTTTATTTTTTTACATGGATTTGATTATTGATTCCTTATATATCTTAGTTTAATATATACCTTATAAATTAACAACAAAGGCCGTGCAGACAGAGATAAGGTGTTTGTAAAATCTTAAATTTGTCTTTGAAATCAATCCATTTCTTCTTTTCTGATACTACAAGAGTTACATTGTCAAAAACTCTCCTAGAATTTCGTATGTACCAAACATGTATATTATTGTTTGAGCACTTCGAAAAACTATTTTGAAATTATTTTGTGCGTATTTGTATACAATGCATTGTTTTATATTATTTGTTAAGTCTTCATACGGATACCTTAGTTACATAGCACTATTGAGATAAGATATTTTGTATGGTGTACAATTTTATGCGACTACCACAAATATATATAGTATTGTAACTCTAATTATCTACCATCAACAAAGCAAATTCCTCTGAACACATAACTTTTTATGATATTCAAATTCAAAGAGGTGTAACATTTCTTTAGGCATTCAGTTTAGCATCACAAATATCAATTTAAAATTGTGTCCTCCGCTAACCAAGCCAAGACATAACTGCCACTTCTGTTGTGAGGAAACACGTGTTAAGTGCTGCAACATTCTAGAACGAATCTAGAAGATGATAGCGTGGGAGCAGACCCCTCTCAAGAGAGTTCAAAAGATAGCAAATGTTGATATTCCTATTTCCTATACATTATGAAAAAAATTCATTAAAAAGTATTGGGCAGAAAACTCACTGCAATCAAATTAAAGACAGTTTGCCGCGAGGTTGTTAACAATTGAAATAATTGCTTTTAAATGGAATGTAAAAAAATAGAGCCATTGGCTCTGCAGCTCATCAGGCTTCATATCAATTTTGGTTTAGGGTGTGGAAAATGTTGTTCCCCCTTAGTAGGTGCCACAGGGTCACAAAATGTACAATTTAGAATCTGGCTGATCTCTTTGAATCGGGCGTCGTTAGGATTTATATTGTATTTTACACATTACGAGCATAACTATCAATGATTTAATGTATGACTTATTGGACATAAACATTACAGCTAGTTTTAAATAGATTGGCCGATTCTAACAGCTTGTATTAACTAGATTGTCCGATTCAAAGGGATCAGCCAGTTCTTTTTTCATTGGCTGAATTCCGCGCATGCGTGACACGGACCAGGTGGATTAGTAGCTAGATGTAACGTGAGAACTTAAGAGACGTAAACATTACAGTTAGTTTCAACTAGATTGCTCCTTTTCTAAATTAGAAGCAGATTAGTTGCTCCTTGAGAAAAAAGATAAAAATAGGTTTTAAGAGTGTGGCCCCTGCGGCCCTTATTAGGGGCCACATTACCACCAAAGCTACAATTATATAATCCTCACTAGCCAAGTAGTATGTACACAAAGTGTCAGCTTTCTAGGAATTATGGTTCTGAAGAAGAAGTCGGAATTCCACAAAGTTTACGGATAAAAGGACGCAGGACACCATACCATGGCAAAAGCCCTTCGGGCCTTACAGGCCAGATGAGCTAATGAATAATCACCAAAATACCTTTAAAAGACATCTAATGGTTTCCTTTTTTATCTTCTATCAAGTAAAAAAGTTATTTTACTTAATCTGTTTTTGTTTATTTTCCCATAAATTGTAGGTTATGCAAAATGTCAACAAGTTATTACAAAAACCTGATAAATCGAAAAGAAAATCTCCTTTCAATAATTTGAAGCATATGCTAGTAGATATGTGTAGCTTTGTCAACAAAGTATAATCATTGCTGAACTGATCTTTCTGTAAAAGACATTGTTTTGCGATTTAAACCAATGGTCAGATTTTTAACATCCAAACGTGATACTGCCTCTTTTAGAAAGATACATTGCTTGTCAGTGGCCTTGTGTGAATGCAAAAAAACAACTAATGGAAGTGTCTAGTGATCTTCTGTCGAGAGAAAGGAGGATATTTTTTTTATTTTTCTCTTGCAATATGCAGTGAATATGACTTACATTTCCGGTTAGATAAGATAAGTTTGAGAATGTAGAGTTGTGCACCTGTTGCAATATCAAAATGGCTGGCGAAATATACTCGGCGATTGGTAAGTTGGTTGAAACACACTATTATCTTCATATATTTGACCCTTTAAATGAAAGATTAAATATTTGATATTTTGATTTCGACATTTCCATTGCTAGTATTTTAACAGAATGATGACACTAATGTCCCTTTTACATTATAATTAAGTTTAATGCGCATTTTCACGAAAGTTTATGGTGTGCTTTCAAAATATCTGTTAACAATTCGTTATGTCATACTCTTGAAATTCGAGTTAATTCTGAAAATATCCTCAATTTCAAAAGTTACAGAATTCATCTACGAATTGATGCGTAAGTTTGACGGTTAGATTGACATGGTTATATCTAAATGCCAACAAAGCGAAACAATATTGTAGATCGTAATTTATTGAAGTTTGACTATTGTGAGGACGATAATATATCTATATAATATATTTGATAAGCGTTTCTAATTTAGTAAGGGTTTTTGATATGGTAAAGACTTCCGAATTGCTTCCAGTGTGTGCCGCCTTCACAGTTGAAACAGACATTAGTTTCTTTATCAAAAACATTATATTTACAGGGAAATGCCACTATGCCATGTTGTTATAAATAACTGTGTTTCAAAGTATTACATGCAATCGATTCCACTTTTGAGTTGCTTTCAAGTTTCGATTTAAAACGAATTGACCTATATTTCATGCCATATGGATATTAAACTGTGGTGTGTGTCATGAGTTATTGATGAAATACAATGCGATATAATAAAGTATGTCTAGAGATAAAATAAATGTCATTTACATAATGAAGTAATTTAACATTGTTATATTTGGAATGACAGTATCTTCAATAGTGACACATTCCTGTACTTCTCCGATCCGTGTCATCTAAAATAAAACAATGTTAACCTTTGCCTTGCTTAATTGAAAAATGATAAATTACGTTTTAAGTTTCATTTTTAATTACAGGTGTATTGCTGCTAACTGTTTTTATCAGTTTTGAAGAAGGTATCTACTTTACATTATCTTAAACATCATTGACTAGAACGTCCTAATCGTTATTTGAGTCAGTATATACAATTTATAAATGAACGCTGAACAGGTGTATTTTATTTATCCAAAGTCACTTATGTCATAGCCATAGTGTATCAAGCTGATCATGTCTTACTAATGCATTGAAAGATTTGTTATGAACAAATTCTGACATTATTCTTTCCAGTAAGTGTAACATGCTACATCAATTTATATTTCCCAGTTTCAGGCAAACGTTGTTACACGTGCACAGGAGTTGCCAACCTCACAGCATGCCATACAGTGTCAGACTGTCCGTCAGCAGATATGGTCAGTTTACAGGCAGAAATGTGTTTGATTTAATGAGTGTATGGACATGCATGTGTTGATGTGAAGAGTATATGGACATGTATATGTTGTATTAGTGAGTGTACGACCATGCATGTGTCGGTTTAATGAGCCTACGGACATGCATGTGTTGATTTAGTGAGTGTAGGGAAATGAGTGTGTTGAATTATTGAGTGTACGAACATGAATGTTTGGGTTTGATGGATGTACCTTTAATAACATGCATATGTTAATATGATAAGTGTAAGAACATAAATTTGTTGATTTGATGAGTGAACAGAGATGAATGTGTTGATTTAATGAGTGTACGGAAAAGGGTGAGTTGATTCAATGATATGGTAAGATCTAGTGTTTAAACCAGCATGTGATGATGTGTATGGGACATGCATTTGTTAATGTGCCAGTTGTAAATGTGTTGATGGGTGGATTGTAATGACACATAAGTGTTCAAATGACAAGTGACGTTTATTCACGTATATGGACGTGTTGACATCAAGATATGTATTGCTATCACGAGCTTTTCCTCTACAGAAATGCTACGCCACCAAGTATTATAGGGAGCTTGATGGCGCCTATGTACACGATCTTTCATGCAGGTCTCAGGCTGTGAGTATCTCAAGATTTGTTGTTTAAAACGCCAAACATTCTCTCGCCACAGAGGCAGATCAAGTCATGAAATGTTGATCGAGCCTCTGTGCTTCTTCGCCGAGTTTGTTGGATAGAATGATAGATGCCTGATTGTAAGTGGTGCAATCAGTGACGCTGTTCTAAATTCATCATATGGCTAAGGCATCATGGCAAAGGCATTGTGATATGAACCACCCTTTCCATGCAAGAAGCATTGTCATTTGCTAAAAAAATTGTGATTGTGATTTTAACTGTCATGATACTGTGAAAACTGACAGAACCAACGGATGTAGTCAAATAAAAACAGGCCGATCAAAATTTCATGTCTTGATCTGCCTCTCCGGGGAGAGAATAAAATAAAACTGATGTAAATGTGAAGTGACCTTTTTTTTCTTTTTACACAAGCCTTGAATGTAATGAGCATATAATTAGCTATCGCTATCATCAATCTGAGTACTCTCTGTTTGACTGATATGTTTGCTTGTAGGCGTGTAGTTCAGGACAAAAGCGAGACATCGGTGTGTGGCAGTCGTGCTGTGATGGGGAATATTGCAACAAGAACTTCGACGATGCTGGAGCTCCGCTAGGTAGGTATGAACCTTTCATATTCTCCTTGCTCGATAGACTGCTCTCTGGACATTAAACTGCTCTCTGGACATTAAACTGCTCTCTGGACATTCGCGTTAATGAAATAACTATTCTCATATTTACTGCAAATTTTTTTACCGTACAAAATTGCCATGTGATGCAAGAACTACATTCTTGTCTGGGAGTCATGAGGCGGTAAGCAATGTTGATATATTTACACGTTAAAAGAAATATTTTAACTTTTACATTTATTTCTATCTGATGAAATGATTCAAACTTTGTAAATGCCTTTTGTCTCATATGAACAATATAGTATTAGATCTTGCATAATATTACATAATGGACATATTCCACGAATATGTAACACGAGTTACAATGGGTACTGCTTCTTAGTCTATCATATTTGCCGCTCCCCGGAAGTTGTTCAATCATGGCGTAAGCCACCGATGATTGCCGGAGATCGCCGATGTTACGACATCGATAATCACTACATTAACAACGATGATGAATATGACAACAATGACAAAGATATAATTCTTTCGTAGAACAATGACAAATACTAGAATTTTGACAATAATGACAACATCCACGATAAAATTAATTACGATGATGACAAGGAAATAATGATGACATCAATCATAATAATAATGACAACAACAGATAGTAAGCAATCATAACTGCCTTCAATTGATTGAAATTGGAAACAAAGATGAGGTGTATAACGATTATGATTCCATTAAGCACAATACTGGGTCCATTTTCCTTATCACCGTTCACCAGACCCTTAACGTCATAACAATGATGATGATATTATTCTCTATAATAATTCCATCTTTCTGTTGACCAAACCCGCAGTCTCATGACAAGACTTTTTCAAATGATGACATCTTTCTCTTGACCAGACCCCTGTATCTTGCCAATGATGACATCATCCTCTGTAATGATGACATCTTTCTCTTGACTAGACCCCCAGTATCATGCAAATGATGACATTACAGTCTATAATGATGACATCTTTCTCTTGATCAGACCCCCAGTATCATGCAAATGATGACATTACAGTCTGTAATGATGACATCTTTCTCTTGACTAGACCCCCAGTATCTTGCCAATGATGACATCATCCTCTGTAATGATGACATCTTTCTCTTGACTAGACCCCCAGTATCATGCAAATGATGACATTACAGTCTATAATGATGACATCTTTCTCTTGATCAGACCCCCAGTATCATGCAAATGATGACATTACCCTCTATAATGATGACATCTTTCTCTTGACCAGACCCCCAATATCATGCCAATAATGACATTACCCTCTATAATGATGACATCTTTCTCTTGACCAGACCCCCAGTATCATGCCAATAATGACATTACCCTCTAAAATTATGACATCTTTCTCTTGATCAAACCCCTAGTATCATGCCAATGATGACATTACCCTCTATAATGATGACATCTTTCTCTTGATCAGACCCCCAGTATCATGCCAATAATGACATTACCCTCAATAATGATGACATCTTTCTCTTGATCAGACCCCCAGTATCATGCCAATAATGACATTACCCTCTATAATGATGACATCTTTCTCTTGACCAGACCCCCAGTATCATGCCAATGATGACATTACCCTCTATAATGATGACATCTTTCTCTTGATCAGACCCCCAGTATCATGCCAATGATGACATTACAGTCTATAATGATGACATCTTTCTCTTGATCAAACCCCCAGTATCATGCCAATGATGACATTACCCTCTATAATGATGACATCTTTCTCTTGATCAGACCCCCAGTATCATGACAATAATGACATTACAGTCTATAATGATGACATCTTTCTCTTGACCAGACCCCCAGTATCATGCCAATAATGCCATTACCCTCTATAAAACTGACATCTTTCTGTTGACCAGACCCCCAGTATCATGCCAATGATGACATTACAGTCTATAATGATGACATCTTTCTCTTGATCAAACCCCCAGTATCATGCCAATGATGACATTACCCTCTATAATGATGACATCTTTCTCTTGATCAGACCCCAGTATCATGCCAATGATGACATTACCCTCTATAATGATGACCTCTATCTGTTGTCCAGACCCCAGTATCATGTCAATGATGACTTTACAGTCTATAATGATGAAACTTTCTCTTGATCAGACCAGACCCCCCCCAATAACAGGATAATGATGCCTGAGTATCATTGCATAACTATCTATAATGATGAAATCTTTCTCTTGATCAGATCAGACCCCCTCCCCCCCCCCCCCCCAATAACAGGATAATGATGCCCGAGTATCATGACATAGCTATCTCTAATGATGATGTTTGTTGTTGACCAGACCCCCAGTACCACAGTCGTCACTGCTACAGCTGTTCTGGTGTTGCCGACCCGCTCGACTGTCTCACTACTATGACGTGTAATCCTAACCAGGTGACTCATTAGATTCTTCTTTGAAATTAACAGCCCTTTCTCTATTACATCGACATATTTTGTTTCCACGTAGCTCATACCATACCCTTATATCAATCAAGGCAAACTCCTCGTATAGACCTCTTTACAATCAGCTACTGAAATAACTCACATCGATCAAAAGCGGTGGTCCCCTAATAGAAGAATGCAGAGACTTGACGTTTGTATTCAATGTGTACGTATTCATGCGTGATGAGTGATGCGTGTTGCGTGATTGCGTAATATCAGATTCCATGTATCCGTAAAAGTGTGCCAATTTGACATTTTACACTGTGCACTATAATACCAAAAAATTATTCCAAGAACGCGGGATGTGTTATCCATTATTTGTTAAGTGATGCCCTTATGTGGTCTACGTTAGTGCTTATTGCATATTCGGACACTCTCGTGAGCGTTCCGCCGAACACGCACTACGCAGTACGCACACATGAAATGCCAGCCTGAAGCACCTCTAACACCGTCATTTCAATAGCTAAACCTACATATCATGGCACACTCTTCACTTAAATATGTTCATATTAAACAATAATTATTTTAGTTGAGCATCATTTTGATCTGAAATATTTTAAGGCATGTTTCACCACCGAAAAAATCGACTCGGGCGGCGGACAGGCCTTCAACATGAACTGTCTTGATATTACCGTAAGTTGAAAAATTAACGTTTTCTATTCAAAAAGATAAAAAATTATGTGACATACAATGTAGATTCCTCTATCTACAGCGAGTAGTCTGAATTAGTTTACTTGTGATAGTAATAAGGAAAGTCATTAATAAAAAGCTCTAAATTGAATACAACAAAACAATTTCCCTGGTGTAAGGACAAACATTATCATTCTCAACTTCATTGGACTTTTGTAACCGAGCTGTCAATCAAGGCGCTTTAGCGGTATCCATTGCATTGTCATCACTTCCATGTCGGGTGCCCAATTGTAGTGCTGGTTGTAGGAGTCAAATTGTCCTATAGGCATCCACCTAACATCGTCATTGGCTGCTACCACTACCACTAGCTGCCATGACTTTAAACACATTATCCTCACACTGATATGTATTCCATATTTTGATGATAAAAAAACCCAAGTTTGACGAGTAAATGCTGTTATCACGTTTGCAATGTTTGTTATTAAAGTTATGCCACCAAATCGGTCACCATCTCCCCTTCGGCAAGAGAACAACGATGTGCCGTGCTTGTTGCAATGAGAATGAAAACTGCAACAACCAATTCTGCTCCAAGAAGCTGGGGATCACTGGAGAGAACCCGCTCGGCTCCTCGGTTGAGCCTATTACGTCAAGCACAACCCCGGGCCCACAGTACAACTGTAAGTTATAATGTCTTGTTTTACATGTTAAGCTCATCAGACCATAAAGGAAAATTTTTTTTTCGCATGTAAGTTGTTATAGTTCTTCGGTGTGACAAATATATATCAAACGACCCATGTTGGTAAGTTAACCTTCATTTGCTGGTCCCCCCCCCCCCCAAAAAAAACCACTTTTAACAGTATTATTTATATACACATTTAACTTCCAAGAATCACAAAAATCTTTTAATTATTCTTAAGCATCTTGCTATCCTTTCGGTTACTCATCGAACAATACTACATCATTTGTATATAATAAAACGAACAATTTTATATATATATAATTAAGCTTTGATATAACTGAGAGGTTGTGGTCATTAAATGGGATTCACTATTATTTATGAAAATATAGAATAGCAAAGGCGACAGGTGCTCTCCCTGTCTTACTACTTTTTCGCAAAGAAAGCAGTCTGATGAATCATTATTGCATTGTACAAGTGATTTGATGTTGCTCTTGTCTTGTATTTAAAATGATTATTAAATTAATATTATTATTACAGACAATACCATCGTCTTGCCAAGCAATATCGCGGGGACGTCAGGAGGAGTAGCCGACTTCAACTGTACCTTCTCACACGACGATCCTAACCTCACCAGCATCAGGATGGTGTGGACCTTCAAAGGGAGCATCATCTACAACCAGACCATCCCCGATCTGTCTCGTGTGTTGACCATCAATGACCTTGAGCCCTCAGATGTGGGGACGTATATCTGCGACGTCTACTATCAAGATAACAAGTATCAAGGCCAGGGCACGTTGACAGTGTCTTGACACTGCTAGTAAATAAACAGTGTTTGCCATGTCGTTGTTTCTTTGGTCATGTTTTATTGAGTTTCAAAAGGAAGGGTGTCAGTCAGGGTGTACATCACTCTGCCCCGTTTTATAAAGACTTTGACCTCAAAAGGCTGATCCTCTATGGTGATGTTTCTATTTCCAGCTCCTACAGTTCCTCTGATATTCATCGAGGGAAAAGCCTCGCATTGGCGTATCAGGAGAGAAGAGTAGTTTCTCCTTGAGGAGAGTTTTAAATATACAGCTCGCATTTTTTGGTTGTCTCTACTCACGTGATATTTTATTGCGTTTAAAACGGAGGGGGTAGGAGATAACCCCTTTTTGTTTACACATCAAGATTGATCATGAAATGGGTGATCCTTAAAGGGGATAAACAACCTGGCTCGTGAAACCTCATTGACCATCGTTAAACGCATCCAGACGGGTAAGGGGGTTCACATGACACAAACTTGGTACCGGCTGTCAGCTGTAAGCGGTTCGCAACCAAACGATTTCGTCCCTACCGAGTATTTACGACTCTTTCGGGGCCCTGCTAATAAAACACTGGAAGTTAAAAATTCAGGTTGCAGACCCCCTTTAAGGATAAGCCTTCACACGTTTTAAAACAGACCGTCCAGCTCATACAGTTCTGCTGATAATAATCAAGCACTCATTGCCTCTCATTTAGGGTAGAGGAAGGTTGCATGAGTGTGCACTTCTCACGACAGTTTACAATATAGTATATGTTGAGAGTGATAACTTAACGAATGTGTAGGACAGGGTACTTGAATTTACAGACATTACCTTTGACTCAGGTGGACCAGTGATTATCATTTGGCGCACCAAAAACGAAAATTATGTACCCGCTCCTGTCACGTATATCGTCGACGTCTGTTTAAAGTTTGTACGTTTTGAAGCCCCTCATTTTTGAAGTCAACTTGCTTTATAACATTCTGAAACTTTATCTTTTCATATTTGCAACAATAACGCCTTTTAAACGCGTCAATTAACTCTCCTTAACTTGGCAAGATAACAGAGAGAAATTAAACTCTTATATCTGTTTTAAAACGTTCTGCATCAAAGATGCCTCAAATCATTTATTTAAAAAAGTGCATTGTGTCTGGAAGAGAATTGATCAATTTCAAAGTGAAATGCCGAATATTCTGTCCAAAACACATTTTGAAATTGCGATTTCTGCACCCCTATGTGTTTGAACAACCACAATATTTATTCCAAAGAAACTATTTCTTGAAAATGAAATTATGTATTCTTTTTTACAAAACATATGCTTATTAATTGTATTTAAAACAGCGAATTTGTTTTTTGTTGATGGTGTAAAATGGTAGCGTTTCTTTTGGACATTAGTTTACTTATCGTTATTGTAAATCGATCTTGGCCTATAGAGACAACCATCACGCAATTATCATGTATATAACTACCTTTATTTCAAATTCTACTTAATACACGTACGATAAAGAAACCAAGGTATGTAGAATTGATGGTGCACTTAAGAGGAACCATTTAAACAGAATTTAACATAATACTTGTGTCTAGCTTATCATGCATACCAACTAATCTATCTACCCAAATTTGTAGAGAGTAGAAGTAATGTTTGTCTCTATACGAGTTTCTATTAACATATGCATTGTAGAAGTGGTGGATTCAGCAGAGATGACCTTTTAAAAGATCTTAAAGAAAAATGCAAAAATCATGAAACGTCATTTCAAACATTATTGCCAAAGGGCAAACTTCAAGACTTTTCAAATTAAAGACAAGGGTGAAGTCATGCTGGAGTAATGATAACACTCGTGTAATTTTAAAACTGTTACAACTAAAATCTTACCCTGTTCTACGAAGGTTACAAGCCTCAGATGACCGTTCTCTCCCCACAAAGGCAGTTCGCGTCATTAAAACTTGATAGAGCCTTAGTCCGCATACTTTGTGGGGGTAGAATGGGAAATGCTTGGAGGCAATACAAGTTAGTTGTGCAATGAACAACGTTGTTCTAAATCATCATGTTTGCTACAAAATCATGACAAAGGCATTGTTATATGAACCACCCTTTCCATGTGAGAGGCGTTGTCATTGTGGTGCATTTTTTCCGCCAGGGGAAAACTGCCGGAACCCACGGATTTAGTCTTATACTACAGAGACTCGATCATCATTTCAAGACATGATCTGCCTCTGTGGGGATAGAGTGAAGATGACAAATATTGAATATGTTCAAACATAGTACAGGCATATCTATTTGTTTGAAAAGAAGTTCAAGAGCATATGCATATCACGGTATTTTAAGATGAAGTTTTATATGACATGTATGGAGAATTTATGGCATTAATGAACAAGAGAAACCATTTTTTTACACAATTTAATATGGTACTTGTGTTAAGCTTGTCTGCATATAATACATACCATAAACGACTAGAAAATTTGTGTCCATGGGACACAGATGCCCCAGCTAATAAAAAAGCTCTCAATGTTTTCAACAATAGAATTTAAAAAGAGATGCACATTTTTAGCTTAATTTAAGTTCAAACATCTATTAAAATGTAGAAAATTAAAAATTCCCAAAACATAATATAAGGTGCACACCTTTAGGATACCTTTTTGAGGAGATGTGGAAAAGCAACACCCCCTATCACACTACTATGAGCTTTCACTTGCACAAAAATTCTCCTAAGTTCAACAAGACAGAAATTTGAAAAAAACTGAAAAATTGAAAAACAAAATATGAAATGCACACCCTTAGGATGCCTTTTAGTCATGTGTGCAATATAAATCAAATCCATTGAACGGTTTTTGAGGAGAAGTGGATAAACAGCACCCCCTATCATACTACTATGTGCTTTCACTTTCCCCAAAATTCCAAAGTTCAAAATGTCAGAAATTTGACCAAAAAAAAAAAATGAAAAAAAAAAAATGAGATGCACACCCTTAGGATGCCTAAAAGCCATGTGTGCGATTTCAATTAAATCTGTTAAATGGTTTTTGAGGAAAAGTGGATACACAACACCCCCTACCACACTACTATGAGATTTCACATGCACAAAAATTCACCTAAGTTCAACTTGTCAGAAATGTGAAAAAAATTCAAAAATTCAACAACAAAAAATGAGATGCACACCCTTAGGATGCCTAAAAGCCATGTGTGCGATTTCAATTAAATCTGTTGAATGTTTTTTTTAGGAGATGTGGATAAAGAATACCCTGTATAGAGTGGTTATGTACGTATGTACGGACGTACGGACAACCGAGGGTAATCCAATATGCCCCTGCCATATATGGCTGGGGCATAAAACACATATCTATCTATTCAAATTGGTAGAAAGTAGAAATGATATCTGTCTGTATATGAATTTCTTTTTACAAAAGCATTGCGGAAGGTAATTTAAAGGCAAACTTCCAGACTTTTCAACTTGATTTGGCATCTTTGCTGGAGAAAGTAATGATAACACCCATTGTACTTGTATATTCTGTTATCAGCTAATTCTTATCCTGTCCAACGAAGATTAAAAGCCCTATTCTCTCCCTATAGAGGCACTGCACGTCAATAAATATTGATCAAGCCTTGATTCTTGTTCACCTAGTGTGTGGGGTAGAACAGGAGATGCCTGATGGGAAGCAATCAAAGATTTTAAATCACCATTATTGAATCATGGCAAAGGCATTGTGATATGAACTACCCTTTTCATGTGAGAGGCGTTGTCATCTGTTAAAAAAAATAACGGATTGTAAGTCTAATAAGGACAGAGGCTCGATCACCATGTCATGACTTGATCTGCCTCTGTGGGGAGAGAGTACAGATAACAAATATCGAATATATTAAAATGTTGTACAGGTTTATCTATTTGTCTGAAAGGAAATTCAAAAGTACTGTTTTGCAAGATGAACTTTTGCATGTAATGTCATTGATACTGATCATTTTGCGTGTCATCCCGATGAGCATGAAGTAGAAACAGCCGTTGTACTGTCTCTTCAACAACCTTCCTTTGAAGAAGTAAGACCAAAGAATGACGTCATTCATTAAGAGGATCGATGTTAATGTCCTTATTTCGAAGATGACACCCTGAGATCAAGAGGTGACAACATCCATTAAGTAGATCGATCAAACTGTCACTTTAAGGACCTCTCTGGCAGATAACAGACCCGAAAATGACTACATCTATTAAGAAGATTGATCTTTTTAACGACCTTTCTGCAGAAGAACGGACCCAAAAGTGACGACATCCATGAAAACGAGCCCGAGACCAAAGGAGACACAAACCACAAGTCCCAAAACACCGGAAGCTGTTGCGGATGGTCTCACGTCCTTCGCTGATGTTTTCAACCTTACATATCTTGACAGACTAGTCGTGTTGAGGGTGAGTTCCTCTGCAATGCTGGATATCTTCTCGTCCACCTCAACTGCTGATACCTTGCAAACACATGTGCATTTGGCTGAAACAAAAAAGTTCAAAGAATTGAAATTCAATAGTGTAAATTTTATATGCAAAAACAATCTTGACAACATTGGTAGGACGTAATGACAAATCGTGACCATATGGCGAAATAACAATTATAAAGATACCAGAATTATTCGTATCAAAATTCAAAATGTAAATACATCCGGCTTCTGGTTTTGCTAAGGGTCCCATTCAATTATAATCTTTCGCCATTCATGTAATACGCATATTCATATCATATCTTAAAAACCATGCATCATTCAAGCATTTATCGTCAATGTGGAAATCTGTTTCAATGATTTCATGATGTAGTGTTTTGTAAAGATCCATATTCAAACTTTACTGAATTGCACTATTTTAAAAATACTTCATCTGTATTTGTTGCCTATTTAGCAATTGTTTGCGACCGACCTGTAGAAAATCGGACCCACATTTATGAAATAGGAGACAGTATCGGCATGTTGACATGAAGACTAATCAAGTTTTGCCATCTCCCAATTGTGTTTCCTAAATAAATGCTTGAAAGGCGTCCTCGCGCCCACCACTAGATTTCTCCGCATCAGGTTGATACCCATAGATAGATTTGTGATAACTTAGACGCGGTGTAAATCATTCACACATAATGATGACGTCACGGAAATCGAGTTCATTATGGCACTTTTGCAGAGGGTACTTATAAAGTATTCTTTTGTTGATTAAAACATGTTAATATGTTATCAAACTTTCGACAAAAGATTTTCTACCGATTGATGTATTTCTCTTCTAAATAACTAAATTTCATCACGAACCGCATGCAAATATGATGCTGGTACTTTAAACTACTTACAGGTTACGGAACGATGGTAAGGTCCTGCTTCGCTAGTTGGTTGTCTCGGAGAAGGAGAAGGAATTGTAGACAGGATAATGCCTCCGTCAGATGTTGATGCAGTCGCCTCCACCAGCTGGAAACTCTCACTGGGAAGCGCACCTGGACGTGATGTTAATCCATAGCTGGGGGCATCACTGGAGTATGACGTCAGGAGAAGGGCAGAGTGCGAACGGCCAATTGGTGACAGAGAACTGTATATGTCTGAATGAATGAGGCTTGTTATGGAGTCAATGTTGTGCGCACCTGGATGTGAAGTTAACCCAGAGCTTGGCGCATCACTGGAGTATGATGTTAGGAGAAATGATGAGTGTGTACGGTCAATTGTGGACAGAGAACTGTATATGTCTGACTGGATGAGGCTTGAACTTTCCAAGGATGGTGTGGTTGATACCTGAGAAGCATTTCTACAGTTGTGTTGTGGACGGACTACCTGAGGGTTTTCCTGCTCAAAAGTTTTATTTGTGATGATGTCTGCCAAAGGAATATGAATAATCAAATAGCACTCCCATCTAGCTCCCTTCGATAAGCAAAATGAAGATTCATCAGAATGACCTTTCACACGGATATAAACTAAGTCCAGATGTATGGTTTTACATCAATGCAGAACAAGCAAACAAATGAATCCCCCCCCCCCCCCCAATAATGCCGTCGACAGTGTTTCCATTACCGACTTAATTATTGTTCATGTCCCGTTACATATACGCCTCGTAATCGAAAAGAAAGAATTGAACACAATAAAGACATTTTTCGGAAAATTCACATGAATTCATGACATTTCTTGTTATTTAACGCTGCAAATCGTATGTTCAATATTTCAAAAGAATTGTTAATTGTTAAAACTTACAGCAAGGAACCCAGTTTACAGTACATGTATCATTGCTTCTAAAGAAACCGATTTTAACCACGTCACCCCCCTTTCTCCAGACTTATCCGCAATCACAGAATAGTGCACAATTGCCAATACTTACACCTATGACAAGTCTTTTGGTACACATCGTCGCCACGTTGCATGTATGCGATAGAGCTGTCCCTACTAAAGTGGCACGTTTCTCTCTGGTATTGCAGAGCAGCACATGTTGACTGATTCAAGCATCGGTCCTTGCACTCCTCAAGGGAATCATAGGGTGCAACCTCCGTGTGAATCAGCTTGCCCGTCGTGACACGGAATCCACATGAGCCAACTATAATTTTTTTAAATACTGGTTTGTGAAATGTTAAGATATCCAAAAATGGTGTGGGATACTCCATCTTGGCACATCATATTGTTTCGTTAAGGCTACAACTGGACCAATATATGTATCAACAGAAAAGAATCGTATTTCTCTTATTACCCTTAGGGTTTAAATAAGTAGTTTCATATTTACAATATGAGCACATGTGCACATATCAGTTTTTCCTAGCAACGATGTTTGCAAGGCGAAAACCGGTATATTTACGTCTGTGACATACTAAAAACATTCTTTATGACGTCATTGTCGCTGGCTGTCGCAAGAAAAGTCGGCTGTTGTTTGGATATTTTTAAGAGATTACATTGGAATAGCATCGTTAATAAAACAAATTCACACTTGGATGTGTGTCTTATGACTTTTAAGAAACTTGTGCAAATTTGTGTTAACCCTCGCTCTCACTAGGGTAATAAAACATAATAGCTTACGCTTGTTTCGTAAAAGTCATGTGACACCTTCTCGGGTTATAACTTGTATTTATTATATTAAAACAAGCCAATGAAATTCCTTGCATCCAGCAGAACATCTGTGTAATGACATCATACATGTAATTCACTAGCGTGCGCTTCTAGTTTCAATTGGTGCCATTGCAACGGCACAACATTAATAGCATTTTAATGCCGTATTGTAGATATTATCGATCTACTAATTGTTCTAAAAAAATCGGTTTAACACTAACCAATCTAAATAAATTTAGATCAACAGGTTTTATATTTGGTCATACTGTTGATCTAAGATTGGCCCGTAAGGCGGGTCATCCCGCTGACCTCTGAAATCAGCCGCTTGGCCAATCAGACGAAATTCATGATGATGAATGGATGATGTTCGGAGCTTTGACATTCGGAACCGGGCAGAGCAACCATTTCTATGAGTAATCCGATTGCTTGGATGTATTAATAGATTATATTTTTTCATTTTAAAATGATTAGCGTATTTGCTAGTTGTCAATGACAAATGATGATTGCACGTCGCACAGATACTAACGTGGCGAATAATAATCACAAAGTTAGAGCTTGATAAATGCCAATATTTACGAAAATCCTCATGCAAGGGGAGGCAACTTCTTTTTTTATCAAACTCGTTTGTACTAATTTCTTTCATTTCCATCAAATAATTTAAAAATAATGATTTTTTTGTCAACATAAAACTAAAAATATTTCATACACCCAAAATAAAATCAACCTACTGATATTTTTCTTATCAGTATCAAATGCAAGATTTATTTTTTACAATGCACACTGTTATTGAGAACAGGCCATAAGCCAGCATAAATTTCTTCCGTTCACACCTTGATATAGCGACTATGAACTGTTTGTGACGTCGAATTTGATTGATCAAATCGCGAATTCCTTATTTGCATACGAAAGGTCACCGGGACGACCTCTCACACTGGTCAATCTAAGATCAACAGTATGACAAAATAAAAAATCTGTTGATCTAAATTTATTTAGATTGAACACTATCAAGTGCCTCTGCAACGGCACAACATTAATAGCATTTAATGCCATATTATAGATACTATGTATCTACTACCAATTAATCAAATATTTAAATGTGTGAAAACAATCGGTTGCATCATAAACACTAACATATGTAAATACTCTTCAAGCAACCAAATGTGTAATTCATATTCGTACTTGTTAAAGGGGCAGTAGCACGTTTTTGATAATTTCATATTTCAAATTTTCCACTGATAATTGTAAGTTAATGCTTAATGTATTACTTTGACAAAGACAAAATCTCATTACACGAACCAATCATCCATAGTCAGAGTACAAAGTATGGAGATTTACATAAAAGCCACTGGCAGCCATTTTGTGTGAACACCTTTAATTCATTTTGTGTAAGAAAAGGAATGTCATGGCTAAACTTTACATTATAAATTAGGATCATTACTGCTCAATTTAAATATATTGTCTTTTAATTGGAACCATTAATTTTCATGTTCCTGACACCACCTTATATTCCCCCTATAACGTGCTACTGCCCCTTTAATGTTCAGAGCTCACATGAATGTTTATCAAATTTCCCTTGTGGATAATATCGTATATAAAATTGTCATGGGACTAAATTTAAGTGAACAAAATACAACATAATTCCCATCATGTCTGAGGTTTCCCTGTACTCACCCATTGGTCTCTCGCACACAAACAAGTAGTCTCTGTAGCAATCAGTCGTTCTCCACTCTGCATCGCGATGAGTGAATCTAATGCACATGTCCGTATCAACAGCATCAGGTTCTGACGGACCCCAGTTTGAGAACTCAATCGGACTACAGTCGACCCATCTGTACTTCTTGTCTGGAGGACTACTATCGTAAAGGCCGACCCAAATAGCAATCCTAGGGCTGAAATGTTAACAAGTTACACAATTACAGAGAATTCACTTCCAGAGTTTCAACCAAAAGGAAAACTTTACAATATCAAAGATTGCACTTCCAGAGTTTATACCAAAAGGAAAACTTTACATTTACAGAGAATGCACTTCCAGAGTTTCACCTAAAGGAAAACTTTACATTTACAGAGAATGCACTTCCAGAGTTTCACCTAAAAGGAAAACTTTACAATTGCAAAGAATGCATATCCAGAGTTTTGACCAAAAGGAAAACTTTACATTTACAGAGAATGCACTTCCAGAGTTTCACCTAAAAGGAAAACTTTACAATTACAAAGAATGCATTTCCAGAGTTTTGACCAAAAGGAAAACTTTGCAATTATAAAGAATGCATTTCCAGAGTTTTTACAAAAAGGAAAACTTTACAATTACAAAGAATGCATTTCCAGAGTTTCAACCAAAAGGAAAACTTTACAATTACAAAGATTGCACTTCCAGAGTTTATACCAAAAGGAAAACTTTACATTTACAGAGAATGCACTTCCAGAGTTTCACCTAAAAGGAAAACTTTACAATTACAAAGAATGCATTTCCAGAGTTTTGACCAAAAGGAAAACTTTGCAATTACAAAGAATGCATTTCCAGAGTTTTTACAAAAAGGAAAACTTTACAATTACAAAGAATGCATTTCCAGAGTTTCAACCAAAAGGAAAACTTTACAATTACAAAGAATGCACTTCCAGAGTTTATACCAAAAGGAAAACTTTACATTTACAGAGAATGCACTTCCAGAGTTTCACCTAAAAGGAAAACTTTACAATTACAAAGAATGCATTTCCTGAGTTTCAACCAAAAGGAAAACCTTACAATTACAAAGAATGCACTTCCCGAGTTTCAACGAAAAGGAAAACCTTACAATTACAAAGAATGCACTTCCAGAGTTTTACAAAAAGGAAAACTATAAAGGGTGGTAAAAGGGAGTGTTCACTGTTCATAATTGTATGAGATTTTTACATGATCATTTCAAACTAATGTTCTTATATGTAAGTGTTGGTGGTATTTTAGTTTTTGTTGATTTAACAATTTGACGAAGAATCGACTGTGTCATCTTAGATTTTGTTTTCACATAAAGTACCCTTTTAGGACCTTCCCTATATAAAATGTGCATGACAAAAGTTTGAGGAATCTGGATATCATTATACTATCATAAATTATATTAAAGTAACCTTACTTAATGAGCTCTTTGGGTGGCATTCTTGAAGTTGATTGTTTAAGTAAGATGGTTTATTGATGACAGTTTCGTTAGTATCCTCTGTCTAACGAAGGGGCTCCCTCTGTCTATCCGTCCGTCTGTCTGTCATTTTGTCAGTTCATTCGTATGTTGAACTTGATATTGTTTCCAGAGCAGATCAACTAAAACAAGTATCTAACAAAACGTGGATTATGAATCATTATGTCATTGCCTTTTTCATTTTTACCTCATCTGGCCTGTTAGGCCCAATGGGCTTATGGCATGGCATGGGGTCCGGCGTCCGTCCGTCCATCCGTCCATCCGTCCGTCCGTAAACTTTGTGGAATTTCGACTTCTTCTCCAGAACCATAAGGCCTAGAAAGCTGAAACTTTGTGTACAGACTCCTTGACTAGTGAGGATTATAAATTGTAGCTTTGGTGGCCCTGTGACCCCTAATAAGGGCCACAGGGGCCGCGCCCTAAAAACCTATTTTCATCTTCTTCTCCAGAACCATAAGGCCTAAAAAGCTGAAAGTTTGTGTACAGACTCCTTGACTAGTGAGGATTATAAATTGAGCTTTGGTGGCCCTGTTGCCCCTGATTAAGGCATCAGGAATGTCTTTCAAATCTATTTTCATCTTCTTCTCCTGAACTATAAGACCTAGAAAACTGAAACTTGTCGCATATATACTTAAATTAATTTTATGATTGGTGACCCTGTGGCCTCTTCAAAGGGGGAATCACATTGGCCACACTCTACAGCATAATTGATGATGAAGCCTGATGAGCTACAGAGCCGGCCAATGGCTCTATTTTTTTATTATTTTTGGAGCTTCCATGAATAAGTCAATTGTAACTTAGAACTTCTTTTGGAGCAAAACTCGAAAACTGTAAAATTTAACTTAACGAACATTGATTAAATGACCAATAAGCATCCTGTGAATGTCCCTTTTGGCCTTTTTGGAATACTATTTTTGGTGGTATCAATCTACAAAATTTGTTTCGGAGCTAAGGCTGTAATTAGGAGCCGACAGTGTCCCCTTTTTAAAAGTATTTCCAATGGCGGGGGCGATTCTCTCTGTTTCCTATTCTGAATAAACTCAAGTAAGTCCAACAAATTCGTTCTAAGAGTTTTAAGTTGTTGCAGACCCAGTACTTTCTGTGATGCACCCCATCATGCAAGAGGTCAAGCACAGAAATCTAAGGGTATGCAGCAAGGCATAAAACTGACAGTTCAAAAACTGTTTTTTCGGCTTTGTATAATATATGCGGCAATTTCGCCTTTGCTGTGAAGTAGGTTTTGGATATTTTATTTTATTTTGGGACTATGGTAATAAACAAAATATTATAGTCCTGCCTATGATATAGATCTACTATGTTTATGACGCTTAATGAAAATGAAAATATTTCTTTTGCTCTTGCAAATAATATTTAGCCACCCGAGTCATCAACAACAATATCCTCTTTAAATCATACTTCATGAGTGATTGATGAATGAATGATTTATTATTCCTGCTGAATGATTGATGGATGGGTGACTCATTGATGATTAATGATTCATCGATGATTCAAGCATGATAAATAATGATAATGATGACGTATTTGTAGGTATTTATTGACCTTATGACCTTGAACTAAATAGGAAGCATTTTTCCAAAACTCTAAGTTTATTTTCTTTGAATAGTAAGACATTCAAAGCCGACATTTAGTTGTAGAACTATCATTTCTACTAGTATTTGATAAACTTATTTGGTCTCAGAATCTTAAGTAAGCCTAAGTGCCAATTTTACTCTGTGAGTGGGTCAAACTTGTTTTAATAGCTAAATTAATGCTAACAGCGTTGATGTGATGAAGCTAAACTATAACAATCACTATCAGTAAACATTAAAGGGATGTTTACGGGGAAACTTTGTTTCCTAGTGTTTATTTGGTGTAGAGTGTTATTCCCATCATATTGATGGGTTTGAATTTTGAATAAGGCCTCAATATCGCACATAAAAACGTGAATGATGAACGTGAAAGGCAAAGCACTAGTTGTCAAAGTTAGTGAAAGTAGAAAAGTAAAGCCTTCGCTCTGTTTATCATCTGGCTCTTTAAAGTTTATCTGCTAATTATCCAGGGTCACAATATCAATGAAAATAGTTTTCCTTGAAACATAATTTTTTTTCACATGATTTCATTTTGTTCTTGAAAAGGACAAAAATAGCTTTAAAGCTTAGAAGGGTGTGGTCCTTATTAGGGGCAAAAAGATCCCAATTTGTAATCCTTATTTTGTTAGTAGTCCATACATGAAAATATAATGTTAGGGCGTGACAACAGTGAATAGGTCTCAAAAATATCAAATAGAACTTTTTCAGCAGGTATTTAAAATTCATGGAAGAGTAATTATCAACGAATGTTTCATTAAACGGGAAAAAATGCAGATCCTTGAAAATGATTAATGAATAATATTGTGAAAAAGCAGTAGGCGGGTAATGCATGTACGTGTGATGTATGTTTCCAACTCATATCAAATAGAGTTCAGTTCACGGTACAGACATACAGAAACATTTTGTCATTATGCATAATGCTGACGAAAACACCAGTGTGATATAGAAGTTGCAGACAAATTACACTCCTGCAAAGGCCTTATCATTAAACAGGATGGCGACGCAGTGACTTTTCCAAGTCTCTTGCTTACAAAGATGACAAAGGTGTGTGCTACGCCTATGTACTTACATAATTGACAAGTCCTGTAAGTCTTCATACAGTTGTTTGAATTCCTCATAGTCCTTCTCTGTTTTCAAGGTAAGCAGGTTAGCTCCCAGGCCCTGACAGTACACAAGGGCTTGGTTCCATGAGGCTTTGTTCGTGTTGAAGATATACTCAATGATGGACAGGGAATTCGCACCGGCTTAGGGAATAAACAAGAAAAGACACAATCACACAATGAAAGTAAATTAAAAAATGGATTTCAGAATGTTGTACTCTTTTGCCTGTATGAAACACTTTATGAGGTATTTCTCAAGGTATGTAATGTAATTAAGTAAGTCACTATTACGAATTGAAGTTGTTTTAAGTAAGACTGTTGTAAGTAAAGAGTTTATAAATCAGAGAGAACACATCCGGATATATACTTATATTTTCTTACAATAACTTTGCCATTTTCAAAAGAGGTTTTAGTATAGTCTTTTTTATAAACCCCGATTCCGAATTGGTATGTTTATAGACCTGTTCCTTACGACAGTGTGGAGTAAGTATGGTTAGGCTTGTCAACAATACTTTAAGCGTTTTGATGTTGCCATCCAAAAGAGAGAAAACGGTTCAAAATGATGTATGGTTTAAATTATAATTGTAAATACTTGTATGGACCGGCTACCACGGCAAAGCGCAATAATTACCGCGAGTGAATTGCCGTGCAATTGCATCCCTAGTCTGTCAGCCAGACTCTAAAATAAAATGCAAGCCTAAGCAAGTCTATAATAAGACTTGAGGGCTCAATTTTCTGAAAATGAAGACATTTCAGTCTCCGTTTCATCCTTTTCTTTCCAAATTTCAGATTTATTGAAAAACAATCATTTAAGATTCTGTTAGACCATTGCATCCCCTGTCTCATTTTCATAACTCAGGTTTTGAGTTTTCAGCTTTCTTTTTCAAGTTCCTTAAATGCGGTTTTCACAACTTACCTGCTGTAAGAATCAACCATAGGATAGCAATCTTCATCCTCATAGAAAAGAAGAAAATCATAATTATTGAAACATCAGTTAAGTCAAATAGTCATGGGAAATGCTTCGCATTTGCCGTAAAAATACTCGTTTTTTATTTTACATTTGACTTTTTAAGATAGCTAGCTTTTTATTAAATGTCATGTTATATTGTATCACACCACATGCGTTGCTTTCTGCTACTGCTCTAAAGAGCATGTCCGGTCTGGAATTTCGAATATGCCATAATAAAGCGCTTTACATTAATATGTTTTATATACTCTACTGTAATGAGAGAATATCCATACATTTACAGATGTTTAATGATAAGACTTAACAACAAAGCCTTGGTTTGACTAAGCAAAGGGTTTTTACACTCGTAGTTTTTTTCCTAATTTTCTACCGAATGTGTGTTAATATATACCGAGTTGTAGAATATAAATCAACTGAAATATCATCCCTAGTAGCATGTTTTAACCTTACTTGGTTTCAACAAAACTACACATATGACCGCACAATAAAGAGACATTCCGTCTTAATAAGAATGGTTGTAATAGAGAAGTTTATTGCCAGCTGACGCAGAGCAAGTATGGGTAGGATTTAAAGGGGCAGTAGCACGTTTTTTAATTGTATATTTTAAATATTTCACTGATAATTGTAAGTTTTTGCTAAATGTATCATATTGAGAGTGTCATAAATCTCATAACAGAAACCAATCATCCATAGTCATACGACAAAAAATGAAGATTCATATAAAATCCATTGGCGGCCATTTTGTGTGAACACCTTTAATTCATTTTGTCTAATAGAATTTAATCTCATGGCTAGACTTTATGTTTTGTATTTGAACTAGTACTGCTCGATTTCGTTTAAATACATTGTCTTTCAATTGGAACCATTAATTTTCATTTTCCTGACATCGCCGTATATTCCCCCTAAAAACGTGCTACTGCCCCCTTAACAAGTCATATAACGATTGAACATGTACGTGAGACATAAGGAGGTTTCGATAATCATGAAAACAAGTAGGTATCATTATTTTGGCACTGGTTGAACCAGTTAAACGATATATTACAACATAAATCGAACATTTTGAAACTTTATCCTAAGATAAAACCTACTCTGTTCCAATGTGAAGATTGATACATGAATTCAGAGCATTACCTGTAAAATGTCTTCATAGCCAAGGTATATGAGCTTTTATCCAAATCTGAAGATTGTGTGCAATACAACTAACTTTTCCTTTCAGCATTTAGATATGCTTGGGTGTTTTCCCCAACTAATGAGGGATTTCTTTGTAAATGTAGCTTAAGGATTCGATAGATTTATTGAATATCACTTTGAAAAGATGAGAGCTCTCAGTAGCTTATCATTTATTTAAATGAATTTCTCTTTGATTCAATTGATTTCCTATTAATGATTTGACACGAAACGCCCACTTAATCTTTTCATTAGCACCTGAAACACTCGAGGAACTGTTGACGGATATCTAAGATTTTCAGATTATCTGCCTTTATTATATAAAATGATGCATGAAAACGGATAAAATGTGTAAACGAATGATACCTTACATCTGACAACAAGTAATCTTAAATGAAGTTTATTGTATCACATTTGTGCGTATAATCATACGTGTTATGGTACGCAATTCTTTCGCTGAAAAGTATCTTTTCAATGGTCATAATTAACATTTCTAAAGTTCGGGTAGGGATAACTGAAATGTGTTTATAAAATAAGAAGGACACTTCCTTTCTTTTCACAAGAACAACTCATGTGAAGTGTTAAAGGGGCAGTAGCACGTTTTGAGGGGGAATATAAGGTGATGTCAGGAAAATGAAAATTTTTGGTTCCAGTTGAAAGACAATGTATTTAAACTAAATGGAGCAGTAATAATTCAAATATATAATGTAAAGTTTAGCCATGCGGTTCCTTTTTCTTACACAAATTGAATTAAAGGTGTTCACATAAAATGGCCGCCAATGAAATTTATGAGAATCTTCATACTTTGTCCTCTGACTATGGATGATTGGCTTGTGTAATAAGATTTTTGATACTGTCAAAATAATACATTTAGCATTAACTTATAACTATCAGTGGATATTTTAAAATATAAAATTATCAAAAAACATGCTACTGCCCCTTTAAGGTTGATGATTTAACGCGTGGCGTAGATCCTGCTACACGATTACTATGTATATAATAAGAAGTTTGATTACCTATATGTTCAGTCATAACCGGTGACTTATTTTCCATATCTGCACATCTCATTTTTTCAAGGCAATGATTGTTGTAGCGAGACTTCCCGTATATTTACAGCTGTTACGTCATAAAACAATCGCTCATGACGTCACTGAAACCGACCACCGCAAGAATAAGCAGGCCAATTTCTAGATGTTTCTTAAAGAGTAAAAAGGAATAAATCAGGAATATAGCAATCACCGTAAGAAGTGTGTAATAAATAATGACTTTTAGGAAATAATCTCTATAAACTGTGGATTGTGCAAGCTATAAGGGCAGTGGTAGTATTGAACACAGTTCTTTGCTCTACATGTACATAAGTCAACATAGGTGTTGAAAATGAGTAATTGAATTGAAACCTGAAAATCGAAAGTTTAAATTTCAGCATAACACTCACGAATATAAGAACGAAAGAATATAAACTGCAGGATAGTTTACACCACGATAAATCATTACTTTCTTTCTTACTTAATTTCTTCTTCAGCTTACTGAACCAAGTTGAACTCTTTAAACAATATCTGTTTCGCGTTTTTAAAAAACGCCATTTAAGATATGTTCATATAACAGTCTCATTGCATGTTTTCGAACGACCTAAAGTAAACATGCATAAATAAATTAATTGCCCTCGATGTTATTTATATCAATGACATCTGATATCTATACGAGGACAACATTGCATAATTATTATCCTTTAAGTCAAAGTTCAATATGAGGAGTCTTAAGAGAAATATCTCCTACTTCCTCGGAAAACTGCCACTTATTTTACAGATGGAATTTCAATTTACTGGTAAAAAAAAGAGCGATGAGAATTTGTTAGTGATGGCAAGCTGCGGTCTGTGGATATAAACACTTTCATGTAGCAGAATATACCTATCAAAACGAAAGTATTCCATGACTCATTTTGAATGATCTAGATGTCGAGGTGGGCTCTTTCTGAAATTCTTATATTATATTAATCAAGATCAATTAATCTGCTGGCCGTCATAAGGCTGGTTATGAAATAGACATACACACACTTCGCGAGGGTATAACTCAATACGGCTCCTGTTTGAATCTTTGGTTTCCGAGGCGAAACATAGTGGAGCCGAGTACCGCGTTATAAAAACAACGGTTGTATTGAATGATGCACAGAGGTAAGTGTGGGTATAACTGACTTATGCCCCACTCCGATCGAATTATATTTGATGAAAATTGGTCAATATACCTACAGTTAGAACATAGAAAGAAGTGTATATCATAGAGACTGGCAGTGGGATATAAGAGTTTATAATTGCCCATTATGGCATTTTCAAATAAACTATATTGTTCATATTCTTATAAGATGCCGAGATATATAGCAGCGTTTGTTCTTGTTGTATTGAATGTTCGATTTGCACCGCTTTCATAAGTTCAACGACTTGTGTATATCGCATCGATTTTATGTGAATTATTAACGTATTCCCTATTGATTAGTGTTACAAACGTCTGAAATCCAACTGAATGAACTATGTCGATTAAGAAATACAATTATATTTGTCGATTTTTATTAAAGCCTAGTTTATAATGAGTAAGGTGTTCGTTAGTTTCATATTCTTAAAGTGACATAGAGTATCTTTCTTAAAAATTATTTGGTTTTGATAAGGTACAAAATATATAATATGATGATTGAAGTTCATATCTCATCACTGGACTTGCAAATATATCCATTTATGCATAATATCTCTAAAATGCTTGATTTTATGGAAAAATCAAGAAAACATCTCAAATACGTTTAATCTTCGAAATTATGCATCCAATTAACCTACCTATGAGTTACAATACCTAATAAACACTATCGAATGGAATATATCTTCCTGTCAGCTTATGACAAGGTTTAAAAATTACGTTTGGCGAATCTGCGCGCGCCACTCGAGCCACATTGTCCGGTTTTCGATCAAAATCCCGACTTTGAATGGCCGTATTTTCGCTCTAATGTACTGATTGACCTTTAACTTGTTATTTTCAGTAACAGTTAGTGGTTCCCGATGTAATAACATCGATTTCAAAATTTGACATATGTGATCCTATCAACATACTCTGTGTCTCTTTAAAGAAAGAGATTTGAGGGAACAATGCCTTTGGATGTTTACGCCATCTTTCTCTCCGAAACCACAACCCTGTTTGGTATTCTACTAGAAAGCTCAAACGTTCTAAACACACATTTTCAAAGTGATTTTGCCTTGTGGCTGTTTAAAGGTTCACAGAAGTCACGTTCTGGAACCATTTCATGTATTATCAGGCTTGAGTGTTTGGTTATCTTTTTTCAATTATCTCGATGGTTTGTGCCGCTTTCATAAATTCAACTTCCGAAGTAATTCGATCTCTAAGTATTGATTTATAAGTACATTTTTTATGCAACCCCTACCAATTACTGCTAGAAACATCCCATATCCAAGAAATCAAATTATCGTTAGGGATTTACATTCAAATTGGTGTGTAAAATGAGAAGGTTTTCGTTCATGTCATGTTCGAAAATATACAGTCTAGTAAATCTATCTTCAATATTAGCCGTTTCACTCAGATATTGAGTCTAGAAAGGTCTTGCAGAGGGTTGCGTCAGTCGACCTTTCTGCGACCTATGACCCTTTCAACATTATACGTGCGAAGGCAGACCATTGTGACGTGGTAAGATGAGTTCTGATTGGTCAATTCGATACGAGGGCTGACACGACGCTCTACTAGACTTTCTAGACTCAATATCGGAGTAAAACGGGTAGTATTGAGGCTAGGTTTACTCAGACTGGAAAAGATAAAAATGTGACTGAACAATGGCTTTGGACAGTTTCCCAACCGTGAGCGTCTCGTTAGGAAATAACGCCACATCCCTATTTCGTATTTTCCGAGGCCCTAGATTGCATACATGTTGTGGACATACTTTTTCATTCATGTTTTGTCTTGTTGCTCTATAAAACGGTCACAGAGGCCACGTTCTTAAATTTTTCCCCGTATTCTGAAGACTTAAAAAGTCTACAAAGCTAAATCATTTTTAAAACCCCTTAGCAGATAGGGTTGATGAATTGTAATTTTTTTATTGTCTCCACGAACTATAATGCTTAAATAATGTGTACATACTTTTTCATAAATATTTTTTCCCCTTGTGGCTTTGTCCATGGTCTCTGATTTGTAACACTTTCCCTCCGTCTTCTAAAAGAGTTAAACAAAACTGAAAACAGCCCTTGCTAATAGGGAAAAAGGAATTGTAGATTTGTTCGACATGTACCATGTTTGGATAACACCCTTGCCACGTCGAAAGTTTTCTACACTCCTATATTCAAAAACAGTTTCGTCGGTTGAGTGTTGTGTATAAGGGTTCATATCGTATTTAAAAAGCAAGGCAAAGGGATGAATTTAAACTCTTTAATCGAATTACTTGCAAAAACGTTTAGTTGATTCTGGTATATCTCTACTGGTTTCCCGTTGATCAATGGTAATGGATAGGTCCATGTTTGATATGCATGGCTAGTTGGACATTGCGTTCACATCTAGCAAACTGTCCTCAATGAACCAAACATGTTGTCTCGGACATATTGCTTTCTTTTAACAATAAGACCATATATTGATTTCGGTTAAATCCCTTTGTATATTTAATGTCCAAATTTAAAGTAAATTGGAAAATGTGCGTAATGACGACAGTGAGAGACAATACGTGAAGCGCATTTAAAGATTGCCTTCAATATACGGAGAATGCAAAAGGTGCAGATTAGTGAAGTCATATATGGATGAACATTGAGATTGCATTCGATGGTTCGAGGTTCTTTTCGAGACTGGCTTGGGTAACGCTAAAAACGGTGAAAAACAACAGACACCAACGTTGTAACGCTATCTTACTTCGTTAATGAATATAAAAAATATCCTTACGGTTTTCACACTGGTAACGTGTAAAATGCTTTCAACAGTTCAGTGAGTGAGTGACTAGGAGTTTATCGCCTCTTTGTGAATAATTCTGCCAATTGCGTCAGACAGATAGTACAAGTTTCAGATTTTAATCTTACTGGTGGGAGAAAGCGTGTTATACGAGAGTTCTCATTTATGACTGTAGAACCGCATACCAAGCTTTAAAGGGGCAGTAGCACGTTTTTAGGGGAATATAAGGTGATCTCAGGAAAATTAAAATCAATTCCAATTGAAAGACAATATATTTAAACTAAATGGAGCAGTAATGATTCAAATATATAACGTTTATATAAAGTTTAGCCATGCTATTGGTTTTTAAAACACAAAATGAATTAAAGGTGTTCACACAAAATAAATTTTGGATTTTGACACTGTCAAATCAATTCAACTGTCAATCAACTTACAATTATCAGCAAAAAAGTTAAAATATAATATTATCAAAAAACGTGCTACTGCCCCTTCAAAATGCTAGGTTTAATAGATATGGAGTTATCCTCTCGAAAAGAATCGTAAGTTCCGTTTCCATTGATTAAAATTAAAAATTTGAAGAAGTGGAACATCTCAAAAAGGAGATCTAGATTCACACATGAAGACTTAATTTGAATTAATATCTCCTTTCTATCGTACCAAATAATGGATCCATCACAAAATACAACGATCATTTTCTGAAATCGTTTCTACATACTTGTCAGACATCTTTATCTCCTTCTATGTTTTATATATGCTATAGCAGAGAGAAAGATTTTACGTCCTCCCACTTGATTTAGTCCTGATACAGAATTTCGTGCAGCAGAGCGCGTTGTTCTCAAGCTTTAAGTAGGTATTGGTAAGTAAGAGTGTCACATCAAAGACTTAAGTGTTACCAATGATAGGCTAATTTGTTCATACATCAAATTGAACGAAATATCGAAAAAATAACAAGGTCAATGGGTTGATGCTATATCTATTGGACATCAACATACCAAACATGTAATTTCAAGTTGATTTAAATTCGTTTCTTCTATATAACAACGTAATGATTTGGTGACAATAATTGCGAGAGCTTAAATCAGGCAACCATATTCGGAATTTACAGCACAAAAAGAGATTTTTGTAAAGATTAATCATTAATAATCCTCACAACATTAAACAGAAATAGTGCGGAATTAGATACTTATAATTTCGATAAGTAAATAATGTAATACAGACAAATATATAAAGATTTTTAACCATGAATTTCTTCCGTCATGAGTAATGTTTTCTTGTTCTTGCTAAAATACTTAATGTTTATTCTGTTATAATATGTGAATGATGATTTTCACGTAAACTTGTCTATCGTTGTTTTATTTTAGTGATGACGATTTCGGGAATGTTCATTTTGTATATCACTGCAGCTCTTGTAGGAGCCTCTATGAAGGAAACGATATTGCAAGGGTACGGTTGTCCTTCATGCGATCTCAAACCAAGACCGAAGCTTTTACTCCAATTCGATATTATTGTCCCTTGATGAAAATGTATCGTAATTTCTCTATTTTGTTATCGATACTACACTTAAGAAGAATAGCGCCACACTGACACATTATATTTATTACATGTTTGTGCTTTGAAGTGTAATACGATATGCTTTAAATATTAATGTAGGTTACACAAGACTGACATGACAATTGTGATGTATGAAGTATGTGTGACGGATTAACCCTCCCGATGCATCGATATTTTGCTGCTCTCTGGTGCTTCCCCGGGCCTCATAGGCCCACTTTACATTTAGATTGCTAAACAAGCCAAAATGATGATCAGAAGGTGAAAGCATATGCATCTACTGTTCAAACACAAACATTCCTGTATTCCCTTCAAAATTAAAAGGAATATAGATGTGATTTACTATTTTTAGTTGTTAATTTTCACATTTATTGAATTAACAGATTCGTTTTTCATCTTCTTTACTTAACATTTACATAATAAAACTAGAAAATTTGTGTCCATGGGACACATATTCCCCGCTAACAAAAAAGACCTTAATGTTTTCAATCATAGAATTTAAAAAATGAAATAAGATATGCACACCTTTAGCTTCAATTAAGATCAATCATTATAGAAAGAAAATTTAAAATACCCAAAACAGAATATAAGATACACATCTTTAGGATACCTATAAAGCATGTTTGGAAGATAAGCGCAGTCTATCCAGTACTTTTTTACAGTAGAAATGGACAAACAACATCCCTTATCATACCAATGTGAGCTTAAAAAATCAATCAAAAATTTAAAAACAAAATATGAGATGCACACCCTGAGGATGCCTACAAGCCATGTGTGCAATTTCAATTAAATCTGTTGAACGTTTTTTGAGGAGTGGATACACGATACCCTGTATAGAGTGGTTACGTACGTATATACGGACGTACGGACGTATGGACAACCGAGGGTAATCCTATATGCCCCTGCCATATATGGCGGGGGTATAAAAATGCTTGAACAAGACATAAAAAGGTGAATACATGCATTGCAGCCAAATTTCAGGACTGTTTACCTTAGTAGATAATTCTAAGTTTGTATTCAATGTTTCATTTCTAAAAAAGAGTAACACGTACCCTTTCGTTTCGTCAATTAGTTAATGATAAGATTTTGTAAGTGAAAATTTCATTCCCTGGTTAAACCATTCACTATACATATTCATGCATCCAAATACATGATCCGACTGAGTGATTGTGGAAATAAATTTATGATGAACAATATCCTGTATGAGTATGAAAGGCATTTGTGGACAGTAAAGTGCTAGGTCTTACTGCAATTTTAGTGACAAATAACGAATTTTGTTCGTTTAAGTGCAATATGGTTTAATATCTGATACTATGTTTCAAAGACGGGTCGGAATCGTTATGAGTATGCATACTATCAACTATGGTGTTTTATACAAAGAAGTCAATATGGCAACAACCTCTGACAAATTTAGTTTCCATGCACTAATTTTATGGTTACCTCTTTTATAATGAGCTTAGGTGCTGCGAGTAATGTTTAAAATGATTGATATTTTTCATACAAATGTCCCACAGAACACTTACTGTAGAAATGCTAATTTCAAGAATTTATGACGATTGTAATGGTATTGGTAAAACAAAATTTTTGACCATTGGCCTCAGAGGCCCCGCGGAGCACTTACCAACTGTAGATTTGTAAATTGATATTATATTTCCAAAACAATATTGTAAATCATCTTATTCTGCGACATTGTTTTGTTAAAGGATTTACAGGAATACATGTAATCTGGATACTCTAAAATCAATACAACGATTTATACATAACCTTAAAGTGGCTAGCGGACCCCTGAGGCCCCAGGTAGCATCGGGACAGCTTCAATAACATGGCCTTGTTGTATAAGATATTGATTAAGGGATTCATTTGGCTTTACCTTTGTTCAGAGAGATTGAAAACAACCTTTTTTGAAAAAGCAATAATGTGTGAACTGAAACATGAAGAAGGTATATAACGTGTTAACATTAGTGACATTAGAAAAAGTGTTAGGTACCCATTTGTAAAACAAGGTTGACTGAGTGCAATGTGGATGAAATGTAATTCTATTCGGCCAAACAAATAAATACTTGCAGGTAGGTCTAATGATCGTCGTTAAGATAACGACCAGTGCATTTTTATTGTTCATGAAAGAGATTTTGTCCTTTGATATGACAGTCTAAGTAAACCTTGCCTCAATAATACTCGCTGCACTCTCGATATTGGGTCTAGAGTAGTTGAGATGTAGTAACTGCTCGCGTCAGCTGACTTAGCGAATTGACCAATCAGGGCTAGGCTTCCCAAACGGCAATAGTCTGCCTTCTCGCGTATAACGTTGGAAGGTCATAGGTCGCCTAAAGTTCGACTGACACGACCTCTTACTGTTTCTCGCTAGACTCAATATCGGGAGTGAACCGACTATTATTGAGGCTAGGTTTACTTAGACTGTTGATATGACAAGCTCAATCTAGTTAATACTAACTGTAATGTTTACGCCTCAATGTTCTTGTTACACTGATATTTCTTGCTGTTGTGTGTAAGATAACCGAAATCGGACAGAAGCACACTGCAACATCTTCCCACAACATTGTATACACGACCGACGACTTGCACTCGACTATATTTGGTGCGTGGGGCAAAATTGGTGGCCATTCCCTGTGTGTGAATTCTCCTCATAACTTATGCGTTCCGATTTAGTGTTTCACCTGTCATCCGAAATTGCCAATTGCAATGACAGGCAATCTAAGTTAACCTAGCCTCAATATTATCCGTTAACATAGGAGTGAAACGGATAAAATTGAGGCTAGGTTTACTTAGACTGCAATGTCAGGTCAAATATCTGTTGTACCAAATGCATGTGTTTGTAGCAGCTTTATTTTGTTATATAGATTTTTCTTCACTTGTTAATGGTGTCACAAGAACTTGTGTTGATCAGTTTAAAGCAAATAACATATCAAGAACAACAGTAATATAATCGATATGACTAACAGCATACTTATTATACGATTTCATGTTATGATTTTTCTCGTATTAGAATAATAAATGTACCCCAATGGAAGTAATGATGTATTTATAAAATTTGAGTAATATTTCATTTACTGAGAGAAACAGGAAACAAGCGTATTTACTGAAGGTTTTCGTAAAAAGAGGTCTTTTCTATTTAGTGACTTCGTTTACCATATATAAATGTATTATTTAAGGTGAATGTTTGAATGATACGCGTGATATGTATTAAATGATGGATCATTCAAGGTTATGCAAATGATTGGTCCCTTCTTACATGTGATCGCTTCTTTACTTGTTTCTCTCTGTGGTTATGATATATGACGAGAAGTATATTGTGTCACACAGTGTTTCAAATATTACGTAAGTATCAAGTAATTATTACATTGAAGTTTGAACGCCATATACACGCAAAGATAACAAAGTAAAATCAGAGGTGCATCCTTTTTTTAAAAAGGTAAATTCAAACATAGTCATGCTAAGGGACCAGATCTGTAAATATTTCCTTTACCCGATCTTTATGGAAGTGGTTCCTGTAAACCATACAACATTTTAAACCGATATTTTATTTCAACATAAACATGAAACAAACAATTGGTTTATAACGTTTTAAGCTTCCAATTACATGTAAGTGTTACGGTTGAGCGTCGATAAGACAAAGCTGAAGGCATAATTGACACGTATAAACGTTTTATTTTAAAGATGAACATTGTAAATACGAAAAGGTCTAAACAATGCAGTAGATTATGTTGTATTTTTGAAAATTAACAGTTAAAGGGGCAGTAGCACGTTTTTTGATAATTTTATATTTTAAAATTTTTACTGATAATTGTAAGTTAACGTAAATGTATTATGTTGACAGTGTAAAAAATCTCATCACACAAGTCAATCACCCATAGTCAGAGGACAAAGTATGAAGATTTACACAAAATCCATTGGCGGCCATTTTTGTGTGAACACCTTTAATTCATTTTGTATAAGAAAAAGGAATCGCATGGCTGAACTTTACATTTTATATTTGAATTATTACTGCTCCATTTAGTTTAAATACATTGTCTTTCATTTGGAATCATTAATTTTCATTTTCATGACATCACCTTATATTCCCCCTAAAAACGTGCTACTGCCCCTTTAAAGCCATACTAGCATGCTGTCCGGGATCAAGCAGGAAAAGAAATACATCCCTCGGTAGAAAAATCTTTTTTTGAAAGTTTGATGTAATATTTACATATTTAAATCAACAATAAAATACTTAATTCGACGTCAAAAGTACAGTACCCTCGGCAGAATGGCCCTAGCGTTTCAGAAACTCCCTTTCGTTGACGTCATCATTATGTGTGTAGGATTTAAACTGCGTCTGATTAACCGCAATTGAGTGCCTGATTTAGATAAAAGAAAAGAAAATGTAGTCGTGCACGGCAAAGACAGCTTTCAAGCGTATGTTTAGGAAACGCAAATTGTGTGTTTAGGAAACGCAAATTGTGAGATACGTTTACTACACGACCAGCTGCAACTGCTGGTAATAAATATATTGCACTAGATCCCAAAACATGCATATGTTATAATCTAAATACCCATCCACGTGCACATATATTAATTGATACTCTTCTCCTTAGAATCATAACAACCCAGTTAACTTAAGGTACTCTCGCTATCACCCCCCCCCCCCCCCCCCCCCCCCCCACACACACACACACACCATCAGCTCATTCGCGTTATAGTTTCTGTGAAGCCCTGACTCTTCACAAAGCAACCCTATGACCGTTTGTATAACTAATTAGATACACTCAGGGACAAAAGAAACGAGACCAACATTTCAAAAGAGTACAAAACAAAAAGCCTGTTTTAATTGAAATGCGACTAACAACCCTTGTAATAGGCACATCAGTTGTGAAGAAGAATTTCAAACATCAAAGTATGATCCATATATTTGTATGACTGTTCAAATACACGAGGGGTCCCAAAACAGCTTTTTCAACGTTAGTTTTGGTCATAATCTTCGGAATTGAAATTTAAAAAAATATGAATTTAATAAATTTGACAAATTACAAATGTTATCAATATAAAAAGAACCTTTAAAGAAATGAATTTGTTCATGCATTTTGTCTGGAAATATCGTTTTAAAAAGTCATTGTCACAATCCTATCTCCTCTAATTTAGGAGATTTTTTCAACAGCGTATTTTAAAGGTGTGTGATTCAAAAGTGTTAACAGAAATCCAAAAGTTAGTTCAGGTAGCTCTTGAGCACATGAAATAACTCTGCTTCACCGCCACTATCACTCGTAGCTTAGCCTATCATGAATTTTATATGGCATCGTTTCTTTTGCCCCTGAGTGTAGAACAATGAGCTGCATAGCCATTGACATATTACATGCCAAATAAATAAATAAGGAATAATAATATCAACCTTCAGAAATATATAAATAAAACTTACTATTCTCGATTACAAAATGTTCTTCTATATCAGAAGATAAAAGCTTTTAAGCAATTTTGGACAAATAATGTTGTGCAAAGCATAGGGTGAAGTCACAAATTCAATTCAAGATATAATTTGGTTATATCACACCCAAGATTGATTCTAAAACAGTCTCAATAAGGGATAGGGTAACTCGCCGAAGGGGGTATCTCGACAACTCAAGTGGCTGTAGCTCAACAGAAATCATATGTTAGCCAACCAGCTGAAGCCTTCACAAAAGCCTTCACAAAGCCAGCTGAATACTGACATTCTGTGAGGTCAGTATTGAAGCTGAAAGCTGCACACTCTCCAGTAGCAAAACATTCTGTTGCACATGCAACTGCACTTGTCACATTCCCAGCAATAACTTCATCTCCCGTGAGTCCATGATCTGATCGTCGGTTGAGCCAGACAGGGCCGCTGCAGTTGGAGGAAGCTTCGACTGGAGCTATGGAAAAAAAATTGAGACAAGAATTTTTAAAGGATTTAAAATGTAAAAATGCTATCCCTTAGCACTCACAAGAATTTTTTCTCTGTTAGTATTTGTTACAGAAAAGGACTGTTGCGTGCGGAGAAATTTAAGTACCGTGTTTTGATGAGTTTTGTTTTGCTGTGATATATTGCAGATCTTATTGTGAGGACGAGCATGCCAGTAATTCCTTATTCACTCAAGATGGATGTAAATGTATGAAGACATACGAACATAAAGGCAGATAGGGAAACCGATCCCCAGAGATCAATCTTTTAACTAAACATGGATCAATCATCCTCAAGACACTGTGTTGATCGACGGCAAGGATATGCCGGGTATTAAAGTTTGCATAATGGTCATGGGAATTACAGTTTTTCTAAAAACAACTCGCATTTTGATTGGTAGACGGAACTTTTCAACAAATTTTAAAATGCTATATCATAGCACTCACATGACAAATTTTCTCTGTTAGTATTTGTTACAGAAAAGGACTTGTTGTGTGCAGATAAATTTAAGTACCCTGTTTTGGTGGAGTATAGTTTGGGGTTGAGATATATTTCAGATCTGGTTGTGAAGATGCCAATGCTAGTAATCCCTAATTAACTCAAGATGGATAAAAATGAATGAAGACCTACGAAAATAAAGGCAGATAGGGAAACCGATCCCCAGAGATGAATCTTGAAACAACAAATGAATTCTTGCGCATTAAACGAAGTAAACGGAGCACCATATCACCAAATTATACGCCCTCTGATTTTTCACAGCAGCCAATCAGAAACAAGTATTTTGCAAAAATGGTAGAAATTTTATCGAGAAGCTGGCGAGAAAATGATTTGATTTGCTACGTCCCATGTCGGACCGCGCAAGCGAATCTAGCTTCTGAGCCCAGGGTACAGATTAGTGAAGTTAGCGTAACGTTCGTCCCCCGAGACAGGATTGTTGTAAATATCAGTCAGGTTGTTATTTGAATTCACAGAACTACAATGATTAGATTAATTAATGAAGATTTATCGAGACGAAAAGTTTGAATTATCAATAATTACACAGAGGCCGCACCTATCTCTTGTACCAGTTCTCCGTAGACTTCAGCTTCACACAAAGTGATTGCTGCTGTGGCAGAAGAGTGTCTGATCATGAGATATCTCCCAACAGCTGTATCATCATTACAGGTCACGTTGTGGGTTGGGTAGCTGAACTCAGATGGAACATATCTGCAAACAGCTGGCTGGTGACTGCAGATCAACGGCACTCCATTGTACATCTCGAAGTGGAGGTCATTGAGAGTGACTGAAAGAGGAATCTTGTCTTAAATGTGAGAGATCGCAGATGGTTCTGATGCAACACTCAACATTAAAAGGCAGTAAATATAAATAATACATACAATGATTACATTTGACATTGTATTAGATAAACATGCATAATCATCAGTGTGGAGAATTCCGGTAAGACATGAATAGAGTAATGCGCCATTGACCCTTTCACGCAATAGCTCTCACCATGGCGGAAACTGTTGTAAACTTTGAGTGCCATTGCATACATGCTTGACAGTGCTGAACAAATTTACGATTTCTCCAAACTCATGCCACGCACTCCAGCGCATACCATTTTGTAAAATCTGTTTCCCCGTTGAAACTTTCGCGTACTTTGACTCCACAACGGTAGACACGATTGCTACCACTGCGGATATTTAAAATGTATATTTCACCTGTCATTCAAATAGTTTGTGACGTTGCGGACCAACATTTTTGCGAAATATCTGTCCGCAATGGTACGCATTCGTTCAATGTTTAGTGCCTTTCACGTGTCCCGCCTCGTCAAGCATTGTCCCGGGAGAGTCCTTTAGGGTACAGAATATGTGTATATGTATGTGCAATGTTTAAGCTGGGCCCCATGCATTGGTGCATAGTGCATAGTACGCCAGATGTCACGCCACTGTAAAGTATAGTGTTCTCAGTCTAAAGCATGCATTAACATTTTGTGAGTTCTTTTGTGACACGCATATTACACAAATAGAATATAAAGGGAAGATATTATCGCCCATTTAATCAGCAACTGTTCAAGATGATAAAGACCTTGAACATGAACCTTACATTGCAAAATGTACATCTTACAGCAACTGGAAGAATATCAAAAGGAACGAAACACAGAACAGAACATCTGCCTCCAGAAAGGTGAGTCGATGGTTGACAAGGAGCCATCATTTTAGCCCTCATGACCAGTTATTGACGGATATGAGGATTCGAGAGTAGAATATGAACACCAGTGAGTAAATTATGAGTACCAGTGATTAAATTATGAGCACCAGTGAGTAAAGTATGAACACCAGTGAGTTAATTATGAACACCAGTGAGTAAAGTATGAGTACCAGTGAGTAAAGTATGAGTACCAGTGAGTAAAGCATGAGTACCAAAGTATGAGTACCAGTGAGTAAAGTATGAGTACCAGTGAGTAAAGTATGAGTAGCAGTGAGTAAAGTATGAGTACCAGTGATTATGTATGAGTACCAGTGAATAAATTATGAGCACCAGTGAGTAACCTGTGAGCACCAGTGAGTCGTACACATCATATGGTGGGAAGAATTCCTGAACACTGGCATAAACCTAGATCAAACAATGAGATGCATTCAGGCTCTTGTATCAGTGAGGTACCAACTCCTCAATGCGTGACATATTTTACATTTGTTTACATTTGCATTGACACTTTTACGCGGTACGTACATGTTTTCACATAGTTTGCGCATAGTTTACAGAAATGGTACCACCGGTACACAGTGGCACGCCTAGTTTACGACTGTTTCCTGTGATTGTACACACAGTTCCCGCTGTGGTACGAACTTTGGCGAACCAAGGCGCACCACGATTAAAAGTGTCACGAGTGCTTTGGGCAATCTTGTGTACCTGTTGCACAAGCGTGTCAATGTAAATTATGTCACGATTTTAGGGGTACTTCCACTTTTGCGCAACACTCCTCAAGATTCTGAATGGTTTTCATTGTTTGTCCTAGGTTTCTGCTAGTGTTTAGGAATTCTTCCCACCACTTAAGCTTGATGTGTGTCACACATTGGTGCTAACAGTTACTCACCGAACCTCACTTGCGTACCATTGCAGATTTCATGAAAGTGTCAATGGGGCATTAGAAGTTCTAATACATACACCCAGTTCTCCTGGCTATGACGACATGGGAGATGCGGTACACAGCTCTCAGATCCACGATCCACCAGGCGTAGGGTTGATCTCCAGAGGTTGTAAACGTGCAGGATCCTTCATAGAAGTCAGGGTTGTAGCCTCCATCGTTAGCCCGGGATGAGACTGCGCCATAGCCAGTGCCACTCTCCATTGATGGTTTGTTGAGGGCAATATTCACGCTGCAGGAACCTGTTGAGATAAAAACTTTGTTACAAGACATTATTTCTTAGGATATCGATTTATACCTTTGTACTCATTTATCCCCTATTCTTCATGAATTTATGAATAAGTATCCACATTGATTGTAACATGAAATTACTTCTTAGGATATCGATTTTTACTTATTTCAAACTTAATTATCCCCCTTTCTTGTCCAAAATAAGGATAAACTTTGCCTCCTGCTGGATTTGAGTGGCTGCAAATACAGCTAGAAGCAAAAAACAATTTTTGGTGTCCAATGCAAGGATCAAAGAACAATTTGGTAGAAATACTGCAAATAAACAAGGGTAAAAAAGAAACGGTACCGCGTGTTTGCATCGACAAAAAATAAAAACAAACCAATATAGAAATATCATTTGGTTTAACTTTAAAGAGTGTCCTTTTCACACAATGTGTATAAAGTTTCATTTTAATCAAGTCAGAAAAAAAATAAGGACAAGCCTGTAAAGATGGCTGGGGTCCAATATTTGAAAAGTCATTTAAACACTGATCGCGAAAGCGTGGATAAATGTCACAATACATGTTACAAATGATGTTAGTAACGAGTGTGTACACCATTAGAGTCTATACAGGCAAAAACACTTCTACGGACTGACGTTGTCAAATGTTTGTTGACGTCTGCAGTGATCCGTTGCCATTCGTTGAGGGGACATTGCTTAACATCCTGGATGTTGGATTGACGCACAAGGCGATTTCTATAATCCAATATATGTTCGATTGGGTTCATATCAAGTCGTGCCCAGTCGCGACTCTGCCACCGGCTAACTCGCCTGGCCATCAGTTTGTTTGTCAGGTATCAGGAACCGTCAGCGGTAGGATGAAGTGGCCGGATATCATGTTGTCATATCATGTTGTCGTAGTATGCGGTACACGGTCTATTGACTGAATCTGTTTCCAAGTGCTGTAACCACTGTTGACGCTGTTGGGATGGAGCAGTTTCGAAAGTGTTTAACCGGATGTAGTGGTCTTCACTGGCAAAGGTCATGGGTGGTCTGCCGATTATGGGCTTGTCTGATATATAACCAGTTTGATGTAATCGATACATAATCTGCGGCCTGTTTTGCCCGGACAAACAAATGGTTTGCCGACGTCGGCGTGTGAGGCCCCTTATATGTTATTCCCAGGGCTCTCTCTCTTTCATTGACTGTCAAACATGGCATTCTTTGGAGTTATTTTTGTTGCTATGACAATAACATGTGGGTAGAGCCGTTTTATACAAATTATCTGCCCATGCAAAACTTGCTAGAGTCAATAACTTCTTTTTTCACAAAGTTCCCGATTTAACCTGAAGTGACGGCATGTTCCCGGTATTTTCGATCAAACAAACAGTATTTGGTATACCTGATATACAAAATAATGTTTCCAAACGAAATGATAACAAAGTAAAAAAAAATATTTGGAAAACATGTGTGGAGCGTTTCTTTTTGACACTAGTTTATATTGCAAAACAGACAATTGACTGAATATTTTACAATCCATACAATGATCTCATTCAGAGTATACGGTAGAGTAGAGCCGTGGTTTTCCGTACACCCGAGGAAAAGAACACTTGTGGCGCTATTGCAAATTATATTAACCTCACTATTAATTGATTTAACGAAGCTGAATGACCTAAATATTAGATTCTCCTTTTAGTATTAACGGGGGGATTTATTTATTAAGTGTATCAACGAATATCTCAGATATATCACTGTTCGAAAATTCCGCACACTTGGCTGGTAATTCCGTACACTAAAGCTGCCTATTCCGTACACATGTCGAAACTTGTGATAATTTTATTAAATATACATAGATTGCTAAAGGTAATTGATCTAAACTAATCTTGAAGATGTATGCAACAATGTTTTTGTTTGTAAATATCTGACGAAACAGCAACTTTGTCTCAAAGACATTTGTACTATACCATATAGTAAACTAACAGTGATGATTTCGTGATAACTGTAAACATAGAACATCAGTGACAATGTATTAAAGCCATCCTTACTAAAAGTTTGACTTTTTTCGGTCTGCAAACATAATCCCCATGTATCACAAGCAATTGAGAAACATGTGTTTGCATCTTTGACAATCTCAACTCTTTATTTGTAGCCGAACAATTAAATGTTGATTAGGCTCCCAAACTAACGGATGGTTATTGACCTCTATTTATTGCGGTTTTTATAAGATATTTTCAATTTTAATCATCATATATGACAATATACACGAAAAGAAACAAAATCAGATGTAAATAACTGATTTCTTTAAGTTTTGATACGAAATGGATAACAAGGGGAAAGCTATAAAGTTTGCATTTTCCTTTTAAAATTCTTAAACTGATACTATCCTGTCATTAATGTTTGTTGTAAAGCAAACCAAACTTATTCAAAGGGGCACACTTAGAAATAACATTTAAAAATGAAAGTTTTAAAAAGTTTTATGGGTGAAAATCATTTTCTGTTAGGTGGCATTGAGGGTTAAACCGAAAATCGGTGTACGGAATAACAAGCACCCTGCAAAAGCAGCAAATTCAGCTGCGTGCTATTCCGTACACTTTTGTTAGGTCGTATTTCGTCTTTAAAATACAGTGTTTTGAGTCAGGTATGACTTCAGATTGTTTATCAAGTTCCAAACATGTTATTTCAATGATTTTATTCTATATAAAAGTTTAAATTGTTTATGGAATGGCCCGAATAGCGTAAAGTAATGAACGACCTTGAATGACAATAACTATGAAGGTCAGGGTAAAAAAATGGGCGTGGTCAACCTCATTCAACCAGTCATCGTTTTTATTACATTTTTGACAGAAAATTACAACTTGAAAAGTAAGAAATTTTTCAAAACTGTTTTGGCTTTGGCGGGAATTAATTTTTACACTTTTCAAAACAAACCAGAGACTTTAGAAAGCAAAATATCGAGGTGTACGGATTAGCCGACCGTACGGAATAGCACGGCTCTACTCTATTCAGAAAATTGTATGAAAATTCAATGTTTTTCTTTAAAGTAGTACGCATCTATCTACATCTTTGCTTTATCTCAAACTGATATGTTTTGCTTTAATCACCTTAGTTGCTCATATTTTGCGTTTATGGATAGTTTATGGATAATTCATCTAAATATGTAGATTATTGTAACTTCAGTTTAATAAACATCATGAATATTTATTTATTTTGTCAATCTTCTTATGTTTGGTAATTTGTGCATAAGTCATGATCATGTAGTGGTAGCGGTCAAAGTCATGCACAAGTGTCAGAGTTTTAACTGTATCTTATCATGTGTATCACTCGTAATAAGCACTCATGTTATTGCTCGTGATCAATATGTCAAGCATATGACATAATGAGTTAATTTCATAATTTTAAGTATATTTTCATTTTGAATGAATAGAAACTGTATTAAGACCAATATATTCTTAAGTTCAGAAGCAGTAAAGTTGTCTGCCAAATCTCACTGTGTGGGAATTCAGTTCTACTACATTAGTTTCGACAATCTTTAGCAACACATTTTAGGCAAACACATTCATTTATAAATTGTAATTGTTGAGAAACTGTTTGTCAATATCTTTTTGAATGCGACCATCATTAAGGCCTTGGAGAGATTGTAAATCAAACAGTTTCTATCTCAAAACCTGTCCTTTGAGACACTTCCGCGTTAAGTCTAAAAAAGCCCTTTACACAGGATGATATGTGAAGTCGTATATACTTTTCATATACAATTTCAACTTGATGTGAAAACAAAGAAGACATGCTTACATACAGATGCTGCTTTAGACACAAAATAAGATAATTAATAGACGCAGGACTCACCAAAGCGAACACCAACCATGACAAAAAGAAAGCGGCTTGAAGTCCACATCTTGTCAGGTTTATATTTCCAGTTTTCTTAGCATATATGGCCTCCTAGTACAAGCGTAGTGCTAAAGACCAATGTCAATGAAAAACTTGAGAAATGAGATACAAAAGCCCTTTGGAATAAAAAAAACAAGTCTGAGTATTTAAACTGGAAAGGCTTCGGCAAATCACATGAATAGATAATGAACATGAATAAGACATGCTGATAAACGTTAGAATCGATGTTTGTGTGTTTCTTAGGACAAACACGCACCTGTTCAATTGATGGATCAAAATAAATCAATACTGGCTGTTTAATGGAATGGTCGGTAACTGAATAAATAATGTTGATAGCCCATTTCTGTTCTTTTCATCACAATAGTCTTTTCAAAACCAGCTGTACATTTGTTTTGGAAAGAACTCATGACACCAACCTTCAAAACATGCGATATTAAAGTTAGTTAGTTTTGAGCGTTTGTACAGCCATTAATGGCACAAAACATACACTAAAGCTAAATAATGTTACTCAAAACATGATAATATCCATACATTGACTTCCATTTGCTATGTTAGTATTATCAATTGTATCCAAACATAACCATTGTCATAGTGACAAAGTTAAACAAGATTAATCATGATCATTTGTGTCATGATACTCTCTTCCAAGCGACGCATGCACCCCATTCTCTCCAAACAGAGGCAGATCAAGTCATGTTGATTTAGGCTCTGTTCTATTATGCCGAAATCCGTGGCGGCATTTCCCCTGGCGGAAAAAACTCTCATCACAATCCATTTGAATGGCTAAATCAACATGACTTGATCTACCTCTGTGGTGAGAGAATGCATGCACCCCTACTACTGCAGTCCAAAAATAGCTACAGAGGGATTCATCGCCGATCGAGAGTTATCTTCAAATGCATTTCGCATTGATCCGATGTTATTTTCAGTCACATAATTAATGCTTACTACAAATTATTTGTAAAGCGCCAATATTCCAGACAAGAGAGCGCTGCTCAAAGGCGCTTTGGTTTTCTCTCGATCATTGGAAGCGAGTCTTGATGATACATATTTTACCGTCTTAACTGTCGGGGGAGCACACAACACGTGCTTGCAATTGAGTACCCATTTACAGCTGGGTGGACCAAGTAACCATTTGATTGCATTCAATCCTTTGAAAGATAATGTACTTAAACTAAATGGAGCAGAATAATTCAAATATATTACGTAAAGTTTAGCCATGCGATTCCTTTTTCTTACACAAAATGAATTAAAAGTGCTCCCATAAAATTACCGCCAGTGGATTTTATGAGAATCTTTATACTTGGCCCTCTAACGATGGATGATTGGCTTGTGTAAAAGATTTTTGACACTTTCAAAATAATACATTTAGCATTAACTTACAATTATCAGTGAAAATTTTAAAATATATAATTTAAAAAAAACATGAAAAAGGTTACTTTTAAGTATGTGGGAAATATTTTTATGCCCCCGAATCGGAGATTCCGGGGGTATATTGTTTTTCACCTGTCCGTCTGTCCGTTTGTCCACAAAAACTTTAACCTTGGTCATAACTTTTGATTGGTCAGAGCTAGGTCTTTGATACTTGACATATGGATCCCTTGTGATGAGACCTTTCAGATGACACCATGACATTTGACCTTGACACAGCGAGCAGGATGCATCCGGGGGCATTCGTGTTTCACAAACACATCTTGTTATTATTATTTCGGCATGTATGTTTACAATAACCTTTTCATTGGTGTATAACGTAATAAATGAGCCTCATGTTTTTTCTTTTTAGTTTTTACACAGTTTATATTCCTCTCAGTTTAACTTAAACATTTAAAAAGATTCTTTAAATTTAAATCCATAGCCTGTGAGTACTCTGAAGGATTTACATCCCCCAATGCTAATATAATGAGTAATCTGTTATAATTTCAGGATGTACAAATTTACTCGGCGTTGTGCTATGATAATCAATAGCTATTGAAGCATTACCGGCTAGGAGACAATTCACCATTGGTTCAACTGGTTTCATTATCAATAACGTGTCCATGTAAAAATAATCATACAATACCATACCTAAATGTTCACGGTTATCAGTGACTTGTAATGACCTTATCGTTCAGAGATGTTGCACTGTAGTAGGTTTCACTTTATTTAGATTAAATATTATGTCATCTTACAATTCTAACCAATTCAAAAGACCATCACAGAATCACACAAAACTTTTTAATTTCATTCCAATTGCCAACAGCACCGGAATTGACATCCAATAGATATGTTATAATCACATTACAGTGTCAAATCATCTCTGCTTCCTGTATAGCACTCTCCCAACAGAGGCACATCAAGTCACTAAATGTTGATACAGACTCTGTAATATTACGTCGAGTCCAGAATAGTATGCACTCAAAGCCATTAAAAACGCAACTTCAATTTCAAAGTTTATTTACTGGAACAATTTTTAACAAATGTAAATAAAATTTGAACACAATCGAGATAACAAACATCTGTTGTTAATTTCATTGAATAATTCATTGCAAATGCACAAATGCTTAGCGTAAGAGAACTTTTAAACAAAGCAGGGGTCAGCTGAAGTCAATATTTGGTATGTCCACCCCCGAGCTCTCACACATGCCTTGAGTCGTCTTGGCATGGACCGACACAGATGTCTCAGTACTCGCTGTGGGATTGCTTGCCATTGATTTTGGAGTGTAGCAACTCAGCAACAATTTGTGGTGGCATGGCTTGAGTTCGAACCCGCCGTCAAAGTGCATCCCAAATGTGCTCGATCGGGTTCATGTTGGGAGACAGCGGGTCAATCCATGACAGTAACATGATTATTGTTCAGGAAGCCCCTTATCAACCTGGTGGTGTTCGGTCGAGCGTTGTAATGCTCGAAAACCATATGTCGGCGGACGCCATGTTTAGCAAGCAATGGAAGCACCGCCGGACGAAGGATGGTGTCAACATAACATTGAGCATTGAGGTTGCCTTGGACCACTTCCAACTGAGACCAAAAGTTGGTGTTGATAGCACCCCAAAACATGACCTCACCTTCCCCCGAAATGATCCCTTTCCTGTACGCAGTTACGAGCGAAACGTTCATGTGGATGTCGGTAGATATGGTGACGGCCATCAGGAAAACTTAAGTTAAATCGAGATTCATCAGAGAAAATGACATTTTGCCACGGTGTATTGTGCAGATACCCCTGATTTGGGGCCCATTGTTGTCTGGCAAGTCGATGGCGATGCAAAAGGATCTGACCTTGGTAAGGTCGACGGCAGCGTAAACTATGAGCAGCACGACGCCTACGGACAGTTTGAGGGGCAAGAACTTCATGTAAGACGACACGAAATTGTCAAGGTCCGTGTACATATATTTATAATACAAAACCTACAAAGGATATGTATGTATTTTAAAAACAAAACTTGCAACATTTGCTGAAAGTAAATAAAGTAACCACATACTTTACTTAGATGTCTACCTTTAATATGTAAAGGTACGTTCTTTAAACATGTAAATAATGGCAGTGTCGATGTGTTCATATTACTGTCAGTGTATACACATGTATGTGTGATGTTTAGTGTATAGTCAGATGGAGTGACCGACAGCCGACAGCCGACAACTTATTTCTATTTATGATCAGATATTCGTGTACACTCTGGAAGAGTGGCCGACAGCCGACGATGCATATCTATTTTTAGTAACATACTTGTGCAGTGTATAGTCAGTAACAGTGACCGACAGCCGACAGCCGACAAAGCATCTTCATTCATTGTAACATACTTGTACTTCTGTAAATAGTCATTAACAGTGGCCGACAACCTAAAATTAATTTCCATTGAATCACAAGAAATACATGAGTCTATATTCCCAGAATTTCGTAAAACACTTAACCATTTTTAGGTCTTCAAGACGAAAGTCTGAAGACCTATTGTTATTATCCGGATTCTTATTATTATTATTTGTACCGATTTTGTGTCAACTGTACAGCCTTCCCCTCTTAATTGAATTTCATGAAATTTTCAGGGAATGTAGCATGTGTCCTAACTTAGCTCATGACACTCGCCGATTTTTGAATTTCGATTTTGTTTTTGAGTTATCTCCCCTTCAAGGAAAAACTTCAAACCTCAATTTCTCGGTAACTAAGGGAGATAATTTCATAAAACTTTCCCCAAAATGTGGGCAACACCATTCCCCATCCATAAAGCCCATAGCGGTTTTCGGCCGTATACTTTCAAAAACGATCTTTCGAAAAAAAAGCTTTTTCTGCGTCACGTTCAAAGGGGCACCACTCTCTAAGGAAATGTCAAAAATGAAATCTGTTTGATGCATTCTGTTCTACAATGATAGATGAACAAGTTCACTACAGGTCATTATTATATAAAAGTTGATATTAAAGGAAATATGTGGACACAAAGAGATTTTTTAATTTTTCGGCGATTTTAACATTTTTCGAGGGTTATTTTACTTTGAGAATTTTAGTTTCAAAACTGTTACAGATAGAAATTTAATCATTGATGTTTTGTGAAGCAGATGTAATAAGTAGACAGAAAAAAATATCAACAAGTCATGATAATTTTTTTCTTGTGCATGACCGGTCCTTGAATATCGCGATTTTTGGAAAATCCTCATTTTTACCACAATTCAAAGTTACACAGTTTCTTTATTAAGAAACATATCTTTAAATTGATTGTATTTTCACATGCGCTATTCCAAGCACAACTTTTGCTATGTTGTACTTTATCATGAAAATGTTGATAGTTAAGGAGCTAGAAGGACCAACATGTAGTAGGGGTCTAAAAATCTTCAAATTTCAGTGTTTTCAATAAAGTTCCAAAAGTCACTACTCCATTACTATTTAAGTTATCAAAACAAAACATACATCTTTGTATGTGGATAAACAAGACCAACATTGTTTCTGATATACCTTATCAGTACAATATCAATAGTTAAAGTGTTAGGTTTACTTACATTATACAGGGGTCTGAAACAGTCAACTTTACATTACAGCGTTAAATCACATGTATCTTGAAAACGGTGAGAGATAATTCAACCAAATTTTTTTCTGCTTCTAGGAATGATATTCTCTGAAGAATGATGTCATAGCTGACATTGGCCACCATGATGAATTTTTCTTTGAGGTCTTTAACACTGAATATCAAGTGGAATTTGATCATTTTGATAATGTATTAGTTACTGTTTACCTCTTAGACAAAAATTCATGTGAAGGTCAAACACTGTGTGAAGGTCAAACAGGAATCTTGAAGACCTAAGTATTGACGCGTCAATCCTAGTTTCAGTTTATGTTTGTGTATTCGATTTATTTTCCATAATGCAATTTTAGAATATGTCAACGTTTTACGAGCGTATGGAAATAGGCTCTTTATCATTGTAAATATTCATAAAATAAGTCCGATCTATTTTGTCCATGCTAGTCATCACATATTTTTATGCATTAATGTCGGCATTTTTACTTTATTATCTGGGTCAGCTTTCTTGCGTGAATTCTTTTGATAACGGATCAGTTATTAACAACATTGTAATCTTTTCCTAAAAGTTACATTACTGCCCATGTTATATAATGGCGTTGCAACAATGTTGTACATAAAACAACTTAAGGTATGTTAGTATTTTGCAATGTATTTAGGAGAAATATGTCCCAGTATTTCTTCTAAGCTACGGCAAGATTTTGCGACAACATTTTGTTGTACAAAATACGAAAGTGTACACTATTACATCATTACAATAACTGCGGCAAAGGCTTATACGCAAACTGCTCAACTTAACGTTACGCCTTGTTAACGGTCATTTTACGACATGTCGTAAGGCCACACATTATCTGCCGTATGTCCTCGAATAGACGCCCAAGCGTCTTTATTTTCAAACCCCCTTTCACCCCCGGCGTGTATTTGAGACCGGGCGTGTATTGGAGGCAGGCGTTATTTATTATAAGAATAAAATTTCGTCATATCACACGCACAGGCAGATGACTTTATTTGCATTCAACTACGGGAGCAGCAATCAATCAACTTATCACCCGGCGTTTATTCGAGGCCCGGCGTCTATTCGAAACCCGGCGTGTATTTACTCCAAACAGCCATACCCCCGGCGTCTAATTGAGAAAATGAGGTTCATTAACGAGTTCATACATATTGTTTACTATTTAAACAGCATATAAGTACCTTACTTGTGTAATCTGCTGTCTTAGTTTAGCAGTGTTGTTGTTTATAATTATACGGTAGGCCGTCAAAGATGTACCGGTATTTGAAATGAAAACTGCTGTGACGGTATATATGGTTATCCCGTATTAATTTCTTTTGGTTTCCGCTAATATTGTCACTATTTGTCACTATATAAACTCGCAACAACCACTTTAATGTATTTGAAATGTAAATTTATTCGCGGAAAGCGCGGTTTTATTAAAGTACGCGAAAATGGTAGGCAGTAGCGTAAATTACCGATTTGTTGACGGCAGTTTTTAACCGATTATTACAATTTGAATACTGGTAATCATCTTTTTAAAAAAAAAATATAAACGAATTTAAAAAACAGTATTTGGCAGTTTCATCTCTCCTCAATAAGGAGCTATAACACCTCCGATGTTTTCTTTGACACCATTTCACAGGATATTCGATTTAAACATATTTTATTCATGAAAAATCATGAATGGATTGGCCAACAAGCACCGAGATGCTTATATTAAGGCCGCTCCAAAAAAAAAAAATGAAAAATATGCAATGAATAATTACCAGTGACGCATGTCATATATTTTATAAGCTTCAAAATAGTGATTATGCATGAATAAGATTGTTTGTTCGGCAGTCAATATATAAGTGCTTATGGAATGTCAAATCGATCAGATTTTATTATAAAATGATGAATAGATTTCAATAATTTGTCTAGATCATTGTTTGTGAGCGATGTACATCCCCTTAATACCGTGTTGATAGTAAATCCTTTCAAATAAAAGAATGATTTCTGTCCTAATTCTGTAAATGTATTGCATGTGAAAAAATAGTGTACAGCGTGTACAAAGGATATTCAATGTCTTCTTAAAATGATATGGAATAGTTACCGACTGAAGCCGGGGTGTTCAAGTTTGAGTCACGTGCGTGAGGGTTTGTCTTATTTGAAACTGAGGTAGAGGTAGGTAACGTCTTCAGACGCTAGCTCAACACTATATACATCCAAATTAAAATTAAAATTTCGTTCAATCTACACATCAACATTTTTCGTCAATAAACTGAAGTACAACAGAAGTATGTGGGCCACAGCTTGAGTATTTCAATATCTTAAAGAAATGTGACGCATTTGGTAACCTTAGTTATAATAACATATATCTGCAGTAGTTTCATAGACAATATTGATGTTTGGTTTTGTGTGTATTAAAATGTCTGTGTTCAATGGGGTTCAATGGAATGTTTAAAGAAGAAATGGCTCGAACTGTGGGAGAACGGAATGGACCTTGTGACAACTGTTTACGAAGTTTATAGACAGGAAGTGTTGTTGATAATTGGAAATGGTAGGTCGACAAAATTGTATTTAATATGATAAAAACTGCCGTGACGTCAAGTTTTTAATTATTTTTTATCTAGTTTGAAATGATGTTTTAGTGTCGCAAAACATTCGATGACCCCCTACTATTATTATTATTGGATTTGTTTTGTTATTTAAATGTACACATATTAATTACTAGCAATATCTAAAATATGTGCATCACTATAAAATCCTGTTGAATACGCCAAAAACGACAACAAAAATGCCCTTGTTTTTGAAAAGTGCCTAATATTAAGTCATTTTCATTTTCAATATATGTTCCTTGGACATCCCTGTACGTATTTGAATTGTCTTTTATATCATAGTTACCTTATTCATAGAAAGCGCGGTACTCAAAATTGGTTAGAAACGGCATGATTTGCCGTAATATTATTAACGCCGAAAACTTTAAAAATCGTTCGGTGATCCCAAGTTTTCGTAAATGTTTTAAAACAAGACATTATAAACTAGTTATTTTGAAAATATGAAGAAGTTCTTAAATGTTGTATTTGTTCACCCCATCTCTCTTAAAACTGAAGGGTGTTCCAGGACGTTTGACATGTCCAATGTCCTCCCCGTTCTAAAATAGGACGTACCGTAAAATAGTTGAACATGATGTATAGGACCAACGTATACTTAAAACGGGATTACCGTACCTCGAACAGAATTGCCGCACTTTGACCCTTTCAAGGTCGTACTAAAACGTACTTCATTTGGAAATCGATTTCAATGACGTTTGTGTACAGTTTTCTACACGCCCATGACGACCGCAAACAGATCAAACCCGACCATAGAACGTCAAATGGGAGTTAATTTTACATGTCAGGTTCCTACACATGTCTTAAAGTTCAGACACGGTTTATATTAAATCGTATCCCTTGTAAATACGTTTGAAACATTCTCACATAGGTCTATCTACTTTTGCAGTGCAAATTGAAGGGACGGATATGAGTTCATGCGTTTTGGTTAACTCGTGGGAATTTGATTCGCATACTGAATACGTTTGCAGCTGGTGATTGAAAACGGTCGAGAACGTCTTTATAGAAAACGGACCAAGAAGTGACAATGGTACAAAAAGCACGCACAAGGTGCCGAATGAGAAAGTAGTGTAAATGTGAATAACTCTCTGAAAACGAGTTTGTTGATTTCTAAACGAGTAAGAACGGGATTGTCTAGTTGAAAACGGATAAGTCTATGGTCTTGATTAAACTGACTGAAAACGAGGTAAACAGATAATTCTAACCAATCTAAACGTACTCCAAACTGTCAAGCTACGGGATAAACACGAGCTGGACGAACTGAGAACTGTTGATAAACGTTATTTGATAAAGTATAAACAAAATTTATCGTTTGTATCCCGTTGGAGACTTTTTTGTGATTATGTTAAAGGGACAGTAGAACGTTTTTAGGGGCAATATAAGGTGATGTCGGGAAAATGAATATAAATGGTTCCATCTTTGAGAGGCATTTTAGAAGTTGGAATGACAATAATGCTGAGGACTATATGAATGACAATTTACTTATATATATGCCTCTACTTCCATACTCTTCCTCTGCTTGAGAACGACACAACAATCTGTGTCGAAACGTCCCATACAATGAACAAAGAACAAAGTTGTCATCCAAATAGTCCTCAGCATTAAATGGTTCCAATCGAAAGGAAATGTATTCAAACTAAATGAATATTAATGAGAAATTGGAAGGGATTGATTTCATTCATTATTACAATAGCCTACCGAACGTTTGTTCACATTTACATACCTGTGCCTCTAACACTTGAGTTTTCTTTACACAAATGGAGATCAATTGTACGTTAACACAATCTTATTATAATAACAGATTAATTTTGCCACGCCATGTTATATACGTGAGACCGGCGCTCTTGCCGACTGAGCTATCCCGTACCCATTTGTGTTGTTGTTGAAGGTTATTCTTTTTTTCGGGTAAACCTTTTAGGGCCATACCCAATATCACAGGGACATTCTTTTTTAAATCCTCGGCATATTCGATGGAAATCCCTGGAATTTTCAAAAGAATGCCCCTGTTCCTTGTGAATATCCAGGGGACAACTTATACAATTCTCCCCAATTGGCCTTGTAAATAGAAATTCTTGAAATATACAAATGGACCTGTAAAATTGTGACTTTTGCACAAAATATCAATGTATGATTTGAGTGGGATTCGAACCAGGGTTGTCTATATTGAAACACAGCGCCTTTATCGCTTGAGCCACCGAGGATGCAGGTAAACTGATGGTAATTTTGTTATGTCGTGTCGGGGGTTTGTGATTTGTGTATTGCGAGCAACGTGCAAGCAGCTCACAATAACTGGCTGCGTTTGGATACTTTCAGTGCTTATATATTTCAAGACTTTTGACCGAAATCGTCCCTTCCTTCGTTTTATATGTTACATCAAAACCTCCCCTCGGTTTTGTTTGAGAAAGTGTGCCCACAGACCTTTGCCCAAACAAAACCTTTTGCTCGGTTTATTCTAAACATATAAACTTACTTTAGATAGTCAATATATCAAAAATATAACACCAAGACATTCAGAAGTATTTCATGATGAACTTTTCTAAACCGTTGCATCAGGCTACTCATAAGGAATGACGAAAACGTGTTATGTTGAACTAAATCATTTTAATATTTCTATGTTGTAATTAAGAATTGTTGTGGGATACACTTCCAAAACTCGGCATAAACTAACAGCCCGACAAAATTTCGTCTCATGAAACCATCTCCTCTCATAAATCTTGACAGTTCAATAACAGTGTACTGTCGATCTCAACTGCTTCGCTTCTCCCTAGTTTTTCCAATATTTTGAATATAAATGCACTTTTGCATATAACAAAATAAAACTAAAATCAAGAGCAAATCTTCAAACTTTTTAAACAGTTAATCTAAATTGCTGATATAAATGAAATTAAGATACTTAAGAGCGTCATTTCATCAGAGATGCAAAGAAGTTTCCATTAGTTAATTATTATTATTTATATCATATCTACAATTCCTGTCCAAGCCAAAACAGTTTTGAAAACATGCCTACTTATTAAGGTTTTCATTTTTTGTCAGACATTTAATAAAAATGTTGATTGGTTGAATAAGGTTGGACACGCCCTTTTATTACCCTGACCTTCATAGTTTTTATAAGTCAAGGTCATTCATAGCTTTACGCTATTCTGACCATTCCTTAATCAATTGGAAATTGTATATAGAATAAAATCATTGGGATAGCATTTTTCGAACTTGATAAACATTCTAAAGTCATACCTGAATTAAAACACTGTATTTTAAAAACAAAATAAGACCTAACAAAAGTGCACGGAATAGCACGCAGCTAAATTTACTGCGTTAATTTTCAGGGTCCTTGTTATTCCGTACACCGATTTTCGGTTTAACCCTCTCACTGCCACCGAGCAGAAAATGATTTCACCGATAAAACTTTTCAAACTTCCATTTTTATATGTTATTTCCAACTTTGCCACTTGAATTAGTTTTGTTTGCTTTTCAACAAAACAAAAGACAGGATAGTAAAAGAAAAATGCGAAATGTACAAATGTATGACGTTTCCCTTTTTAGCCTTTTCGTATCAAAACCGAAAGAGATAATTTATGGCATCTGATTTAGATCTTGTACGTGTATATTGGCATATATGATGATTTAAATTGAAGATATATTTATAAAAACTGCAGTAAATAAAGGTCAATAACAATCTATTAGTCTGAGAGCCTAGTCCAGATTTAATTGTTCTCGTACAAATAAAGCGTTGAGATTGTCACAGATACGAAAATGTTCTTTAGTTGCTTGTGATATATGGGTATTCTGTTAGCAGCGCAAATGAAGTCAAACTTTAAGGAAGGGTGGCTTTAAAATATTGCCACTGACGTTCTATGTTTACAGTTATCACGAAAACGGGATAAATCATCACTGTTAGTATACTATACAGTATCTTGCAAATGTATTTGAGACAACGTTGCTGTTTCGTCAGATATTTAAAAACGAAAACATTGTTAAATACATCTTCAAGATTTGTTTAGATTAGTTATCTTTAACAATCTATTTTTATTTAATAAAATTATCACATATTTCTGCAGGTGTACGGAATATGTAGTTGTCGTGAACGGAATTACCAGCCAAGTGTGCGGAATTTTCGAACAGTGGTATATCTAATATATTCGCTGATACAATAAATACATAAAGTCACAGGTTAAAACTAAAAGCAGAATTTAATTTTTAGAACATTCAGCTTTGTTAAATCTATAAATAGTAAGGTTAATATAATTTGCACAAGTGTTCCTTTCCTCAGGTGTATGGAAAAGCACGGCTCTACTCTAAGTCCCTTGGGAGTTACACCTTTTTCTGTCTTTTGATTGGTTGTTGTGAACCAATCAAATTAAACGTTGTGCCGGGACTATTTCATTCATTTTTTGAACTTATATTCGACTGAAAAGTTGTTTTCCCTGATTCTAAATCTAAACATGTTCAATTTATTCCATGTTGTTACTATCTGCAAAGTTTCACTTGTGGCGATGCAAATAATGTTTGATGAGTCGGTCAAATTGTCCGAAAGTATAGAAATTATCGATCAACAAATGACTATGTCGTCGCGTAAAACTTTCGGCCGTGTAGAATGTGACGGGTTTTCGTTCGATTGTGATGACGTCATAGTCAAGAGCGGCTATGACATCACAGAGCCTACGGCGACGTCATAGGAATTTTAGTTTGCGCCGATTTGTATTTTGTTACCGTAGGACATGGCCGGTCACTTCAAATCAAGATATAACTTGAAAAGACGGCTAGATAAAAAGTAAAACACTAGACGGAAATTTAATTTTATATGACATTTCGCTAGGGATATTTGGCCGTGCGTAGGCATATCGGGAGTAAAGTAACGGCAAACGCGTATGAAATTGGAGATCGACTTCTTGTGAAATCCTCAATTTTTTTCAAGGATCTTAGTTATGAATTATATGGGTCTAGCAGGAAATGGGACCTGGAAAAGAGTTGTATTGGTGGTGACCTTCTAGCGACAAATACGTCAGCTCGGGTTAGACCAGGGTTATAATGTTGGTAGCGCCTTGAGCATGCACTAATGTATGGAAATGTGCGCCTAAATACCAAATATTATTATTATTATCAATAACCAACCCGTGACGGGGAATGACAGATCCTGTCAAAGATTAGTTTTTAGTAATACATATTTTCGAACAATAAATGACGCATAGACCGAGAGACAACTGACTCTCATGATATTCGCAAACTAAATCATTAGGTCCACAATATGATTTATAAGCCTAATTAGAAGCCATAATTATGTATAATTAACACAAATACTGAACAAACGTATATATAGATTTTAGATTTATAAATATCGTCATGGTTCTGTAACCTCAAAATCTTACTTAATAATTCTGCTTACAAATTATTCATACAATTTACTCCGCTGGTGCACCTTTTATCTTAAATATATAACGATATTTCCTTATTTTACTTCATCCTTTTGATACCTGATCTATCTACTCTCTTTTTGATGGCTAATTGCCACGTGTATAATAACTGAAATATCAGTGTTCAATTCGCTCATTCACTCAAACATAATAAGCCTCCACACAGCCGTACGCTGGCCTATAGATGTGATTTTTCTTCATGGCATAAAGACACATTTAATTCCAATTTTATATATGAATATTGTTTATCATTCTCTCCTTTCTTTCAAATCAAATCAAATGCTTTCTCCCAGTGCTCTACAACACCAGAACGCAAGGTAACTGCACTAAAACCCCATTGACGCCAAACGTGACGGTCAAGGGCAGATAACTCCAAACGTCAAAACTGTAACATTGTCAAATATAAAACATAGTTAATCAAATTAATTAATATCTAAAATTGCACAGACTATATAGAATAAATGTTTTGTTATATTTGGAACTGTATTGTCGGCTGTCGGCTTTACGCCTAGACTATACACAACAGATGTATTGCCATAGAGCTGTATCGGATCGTCGGCTGTCGACTGTCGGCCACTTGCTCAGACTATACACAACAAATATATTGCTATATATAGAACTGTATCGTCGGTTGTCGGCTGTCGGCCACTTGCCCGGGCTACACCAACAAATATATTGCTATATATAGAACTGTATCGTCGGTTGTCGGCTGTCGGCCACTTGCCCGGGCTACACCAACAAATATATTGCTATATATAGAACTGTATCGTCGGTTGTCGGCTGTCGGCCACTTGCCCAGGCTACACCAACAAATAACTTTATATAGAGAATTCAATTTTCATATAGTCAATTAACATGTTTGAATATATGTGTGAATGTGACGATAAATTTAAACTGTATATGATGTTTATTTTATTAAAGAGCATATTATTCATACACAGTACATACATATTTAACCTTTGTAGGTTTTATTTTAATAAACAGATGTACACGATCCTTAAAAATTTCGTGTCGTCTTACATGAAGTTCTTGCCGTTTGAGGGCTGATCTGAAATTGCCGTGTTCCCACAGTACCCCTGGCAGTAGCAGCAGCTGACTGGAACCTGTTGCGCTAATGTTGCAGTCGGATGTGGCGATCTTGAGCAGCGGTTGTTACAGGTGGCGCTACAGGTCAGGGTCCATCAGATACTCTTCCAGTGGCGTGGAATCGTTGTCTGAGACGAGCAATGGTGATGCCTGCGCATGAAAATGTCTGGCGACGGCTACCTGTGATGCACCCTGATGCAGCATGCCAATAGCTCGGTTCCTCATTTCGTGCGTAAGGCGTGGCATTTTTGCGAAGTGACGAGTGTTAAAATTTTGATCAGTATTTAAAGGGCCAAAGTGCAGGGAATGCAAGGGCAAAACGTGTGACATGGGACAGCTAAAAATCGTGAAAGAAAGACAATTTATGTGTTTGCACGAACAAAGTTCATTACCGAGAACTGATTATGGGTTCAAACCAAGAACTCAACAAAAATGATCCATTTCAAGTTTCATCTGTATGTCATAAGATAGGAAAGCCCAAGAAAACGTTTTACCAGAAATATTTCTAGAATTAGGCATTGCGTTTTTAATTGCTTTGAGTGTAGAATGGGAAATGCCTGATTGGAGGTTTTTTGTTAGTTGTGCATTCAGCGAAGCTGTTCTTAAATCGTCATTTTGGCTATTGAATCATGGCAAAGATATTGTGATATGAACCACCCTTTCCATGCGAGAAACGTTGTCATTTGATAAAGAAATTCAAATGGACTATGATGCAATTTTTGTCCGCCAGGGGAGACTGTCGGATCCCTAGTATTTCGGCGTAATAGAACAGAGGCTGTATGAGCATTTCATGACTTTATCTGCCTCTGTGGGGAGAAAATGCCTGTCTAGTCTTTCCATTGTGATTCAATTTTTGAATGACTACTGACGACTGACCTAAATGAGTTATGATTAAATGTTGAAATAGTACAACATGTAACCCAATGCAATACACATCCTTTGACTTTGGCTTGACTCACTCATGTTGAACAATTTATGCGGCCATCCTGTTGACCACCATAATGGACAATTTAATTTTGTGATCTTATTATGAAAATACGATTCTAAACTAGCTGAAGTTTACGAAAAACATCCGATAATGTAATTAGAATTATGAGTGTAGGTTGATTGATTGGAAATGTATCGAATTGATTGCAATGGATAATGAACACCTGCTGTATTTGCGTCATAGCTGCAGAGTTTGATAATTGATAGAAACAGGGACACCGTCATGCTTGATAAAGCTTTTTCATACTGAAATGAGTTAGGCTAATACTTATTTGCATTACATTACATTAACGTATTATCACATTTCAATTGTTACTTATTTGCTTAGAATTATTTATAATCCGGCCTGTTTGACAATCCAATTGTATCCGCTGGTGTTATGTGTGACTAAGTATGTTATGACTACAGGTGCAGCTCTTGAAATAAAAAATATATCTATTTGGGTAGGAATAGGTTAACAAAAGATCATCTGTTAAAAATGCTTTCAGGTACAGAGCGAATCCGAAACTGTTTTTGATGAATGTAGATGTATGATCATTCCCTGTGAAGGCTATTTGCAAATGTTTGAGAAACCAAGCTTCTGTACTCCATCATGCATGGCAAATACTTTGACGGTTATTATCTCGTGCTAGTTCATACATAAATCAATGAGCATTGACAGAAACTTATAAACAAAAATGCGAGAAACAATTTCAAGCAAATATATAAGCTAATGTTTATATTTCACAGTCAACTTTTTGGTCTCTTCGGCGAGGCTAGATAACCGTTGCAATATTGTTGAAACACGCTGATGATCCCGCGAGAAACATCTTCAGAGTTACTGATTGAGGTCAAGCACCTTAAGAGTATCTATCAAATGAGGCCAGGCAGTCAATTTGAATTTATAAAAGACAGGCAAATGTCACCTCCTTTCGTTTGTTCTATGCTTGTCTTTATGTTATCATCCTTACAACAACTTTTCTGACATTATTCTTTCATCTTTGCATGAAATTTAAAAACACATAAAAACATTTCATCAACAATATTTGCATAGATTCGATCATGCCAATCACATTTTCCAACAAAAAAATTGCGAAACATTAAATTTTGTAATTCGTTTCCGAGTGATAGCCCTAAACATTTAAGCAGTATTTGAAGATTGGTCAATTGCCAATTTGAGCAATACCTCCACACGTGACTTTATGATAACAACCCGTTTTGCAGTGCTGATTGAAAGATAAACAAGATATAGAACAACTCTGTCTACAACGGAGAAGCATCCAGCCCGCACCCGTTTGGATGACACAGTTGCCATCATAGATCAACCTTCTACTCAACCCCCTCCAAAAACCATATACTCGCATCGAGTTCACCATGAAGATACAAGCTGAGATTCCTTGACGTATACCAACTTCTAAATGCCCTTGAAGAATGTAATTACACTCTATGTTTGGGAAAACGTTACATCAAACGTTAACGCATTCTATACACTCATTATCTTGTTGGATTTCAGTCAAAGTTCAAAACACTATATAATTAATATGAATCACCAGGGAATATACATAAATATATGTGGAACCGTATGTTGAACACATCTAGGAAAAATGGCAAAGTGAAATAATATGATAAATCATTTATTCACTTCTTATTTCAAACATTAAAGAGTAACCAAATTGTATTGGAGTTGTTCTTCCGTATTGTACACAAACAAATCAAAAATACAATTTTGTACAAGTTTTATTTTCAGGTGTAAGTATTTTTCAATATAAAAACAAAATCATGTCAAAATTATTTCAACGATGTTTAAATGAGAAGTTTACCTTTTTATGTTACTGTAATACAGAGTTAAAAGGGCCAAAATATACGATCAGATCCTCATATGCCTACATATTTTAAGTTGCAATTATTTTAGAATGTTATAATTTTGTGCATTAATAATGAAGTCATTAATGAAAATTAACATTCAAAAGGTGTTTTTAAAAGCAAAACATGTGAAAAGCACGAAGGATAAGACACCAGCATGATCATGCCATATTGTTAAAAGGTTAATATTGAAGAATAAATGCTTTGAAACAATTGTAAAGCGCAAAATGAGGTGATTCAAATATTTTAGAGTTAGTTTATAGATGCCAAGCTTCTGAATAAGCCCATTGTACCTTTAAGGCATGACGATATAAAAATGACGAGATTAAAAAATTTATATTACTGACTAACAATGCAGTGCAAAAACTGTGGACAAATGCAAATGAACACATCATACGCAAATGAACCCTTAATAACAACCATATTATGAAAGGGTATCAAACCCTATTGGTGAGGTGCTTGGCCTGTACAACTATTGTTAAATAGCTCAACAAAAATCATAGGATATCCAACCGGCGGCAGCTCCACCAAAGGCTTTCACAAAACCTGCTGAGAATTTGCACTTGTCAAGGTCAGCGTTGAAGCTGAATGCTGCACAATCCCCAGCGACAAAGCACTCATTTGCACAGGCAGCTGCACTCATAGCGTTCCGAGCAGTGACTGCGTCCTCTGTCAGTCCATGGTCAGATCTTTTGGTCTAGTATTCTATTTTCATCTAAGAATTTAAAGTTATAGTATGTACCACTGACTCTGAGTTAATCAATTCCCAAAGGCTTATATTGGAGATAATGCACTCTAGCATACCAATAAGGAATAATCAACCTTCAGAAATATATAAATGAAACTTACTATTCTCGATTACAAAATGTTCTTCTATATCGGAAGATAAAAGCTTTTCAGCAATTTTGGACAAATAATGTTGTGCAAAGCATAGGGTGAAGTCACACATTCAATTCAAGATATAAAATGGTTATATTAAACAGAGGTTGATTCTAAAACAGTTTCAATAAGGGATAGGGTAACTCGCCGAAGGGGGTATCTCGACAACTAAAGTGGCTGTAGCTCAACAGAAATCATATGTTAGCCAACCAGCTGAAGCCTTCACAAAAGCCTTCACAAAGCCGGCTGAATACTGACATTCTGTGAGGTCAGTGTTGAAGCTGAAGGCTGCACAATCTCCAGTAGCAAAACACTCTTTTGCACATGCAACTGCACTTGTCACATTCCCAGCAATAACTTCGTCTCCCGTGAGTCCATGATCAGGTCGTCGATTGAGCCAGACAGGGCCGCTGCAGTTGGAGGAAGCTTCGACTGGAGCTATGGAAAAGCATTATGTGAGACGAGAATTTTTAAAGGATAAAAAATGTTAAAATGCCATCCCTTAGCACTCACATTAACTTTCTCTGTTAGTACTTGTTACAAAAAAAGACTGTGGAGTGCGGAGAAATTTAAGTACCATGTTTTGTGAGTTTTGTTTGGTTGTGATATATTTCAGATCTTATTGTGAAGTCTTTTTAACAAAGCTTATGTTTGATTTATTCTCTTTATTCTCTGCTGCAATGCAAATATCAGTAAGGTTGTTATTTAACTAAAAACTAAAATGGGTAGATCCGTTAATGGAGATTTATCGAGACGAAAATCCTGAATTATCAATAATTACACAGAGGTCGGGACGCACCTGTCTCTTGTACCAGTTCTCCGTAGACTTCAGCCTCACACAAAGTGATTTCTGCTGTGGCAGAAGAGTGTCTGATCATGAGATATCTCCCTACAGCTGTATCGTCGTTACAGGTCACGTTGTGGGTTGGGTAGCTGAACTCAGATGGAACATATTTGCAAACAGCTGGTTGGTGACTGCAGATTAACGGAATTCCATTGTACATCTCGAAGTGGAGGTCATTGAGAGTGACTGAAAGAGAAATCTCGTCTTAAATGTTTGAGATCGAAATTGGTTCTTAACTCTGATGTAGCACTCAACATTAACAGGCAGTAAATATAAATAATAGAATAAATGATAACATTTGAACTTAAGTGTGGAGAATTTGGTAAGGCATGAATAGAGTAATGCGCCATTGACATTTTCACGCAATCGTGGTACGCCTTGGTACGCCAAAGTTCACACCATGGCGGAACCTGTCGTCAACTATGAGTGCCATTGCATACGATTCCGTGAATGAGTGACAGTGCTGAACAAAATTATGATTTGTCCAAACTCATGCCACGCACTCCAGCGTGTACCATTTTCGTAAAATCTGTTTCTCCGTTGAAACTTTCGCGTACTTTGACTCCACAACGGTAGACACGATTGCTACCACTGCGGATGTTTAAAATGATTATTTCACCTGTCATTCAAATAGTTTGTGACGTTGCGGACCAATATTTTTGCGAAATATCTGTCCGCAATGGTACGCATTCGTTCAATGTTTAGTGCCTTTCACGTGTCCTGCCTCCTCAAGCATAGTCCCGGGAGAGTCCTTTAGGGTACAGAATATTTGTGTATATGTGCAATGTTCACACTGGGCCCCGCGCACTGGCGCTATAGTACGCTAGATCATGCACTTTTACGTATTGGTCACGTTAGTGTTCTCAGTTTAAAGCATGCATGAGCATTTTGTGAGTTCTTTTGTGACACGCACTGGCACCCATCATACAAATAGAATATAAAGGGAAGAGAACATCTCCCATTTAGTCAGCAACTGTTTAAGATGGTGAAGACCTTGATCTAGAAACTTACATTGCAAAATGTACATCTTACAGCAACTGGAAGAATATGAAAAGAAACGAGATATTGCTCTGAAGTCACACAAAATGACACGACAGAATATCTGCCTCCAGAAAGGTGAGTCGATGGTTGACAAGACGTCATCATTTAAGCCGTTCTGACTAGATATGAGGATTCGAGAGTAGAAAATGAGCACGAAAGAGTAAAGAATGAGCACCAGTGAGTAAAGTGTGAGCACCATTGTCCACACACATCAAATGGGAAAGGGAAAAATTCCTGAACACTGGCAGAAACATAGTTCAAACAATGAGCACTATTTTGGATTTTGTCGTACCACTTAGGAATGTGGGGAACCAATGCGTGACATTGAGTAACTCCTTGATGTGTGACATATTTTGCATTGACACTTTTACGCGGTACGTATAGTCAACAAAAATGGAACCACTGGTACACAGTGGCGCGCATAGTTTCCGACTGTTTCCTATGATTGTACACACAGTTTCTGCTGTGGTACAAACTTTGACGAACGAAGGCGCACCACAATTGAAAGTGTCAATGGTGCTAAAGCGCACACTTTGGGCACAAACGTGTCAATGTAAATTGACGAAATATCACGATTTTAGGGGTACTCCCATTTTGCGCAACACTCCTCAAGATCCTGAATGATGTTCATTGTTTTATCTAGGCTTGTGGTAGTGTTCAGGAATTCTACCCTCCACTTGATGTGTGTCAGTCATTGGCGATTACAATAACTCACAGAACCTCATTTGCGTACCATTGTGGATTCCGTGAAATTGTTAATAGGGCATACAAAATTCTAATACATACACCCAGTTCTCCTGGCTATGACAACATGAGAGATGCGGTACACAGCTCTCAGATCCACGATCCACCAGGCGTAGGGTTGACCTCCAGAAGTTGTAAACGTGCAGGATCCTTGATAGAAGTCCAGGTTGTAGCCTCCATCGTTAGCGCGGGATGAGACTGCGCCTACAACAGTGCCACTCTCCATTGATGGTTTGTTGAGGGCTATATTCACGCTGCAGGAACCTGTTGAGATAAAAACTTTTGTAACAAGACATTATTTCTTGAGATATCGATCTATACTAAATTTACTCATTTAAGGATCAACATTGCCTCATGCTGGTTTGAGTGACTGCAAATACAGCTTAAAGCAAAAAAAATTGTTGGTGTGTAAGGCAAAGATCACGTAACAATTTGTTAGAAATACTTATAAATACATTGCCAAACAGACAATTGACTGAATATTTTACTGTTATGAAATATACAATAAATAGCTGATGATATAAATTTCCTTTACATCAAAATAAACATTCCTGTTTGACCTTCACACAGTGTTCTACCTTCGTACGTGTATGCATTTTTGTCAAAGAGCTAATCATCAAATTCAATCTCGTTGAAATTAAATACTTCATTCGCTTCCGTGTTTCATATTTTGTTGTTACTTGTCACTCATCTACGATCTGACATGATCCAGCACAGGGCCGTGTTCAAGTTGTCAACCGGTCATCATCATGTTTTCAAATTGGTGAAAGCAGATGAAAGGTTCAAGCAGAATCGCATTTTTACATGTATGTAACGTTGCGCAGACTATATGGTTACGGACAATGCCGAGGTTTTCTGAATGTTTGGGTACACTAAAGTTGCTGACATCCCCATGCAGGAAATATGTTTGTTAACGCCTTTGTGTTCATAATAATTAACATCTAATCATCTACAAATGCAGATTTCAAATAAGATCATTGGAAACAAAATTTGATATGTGTGTTAATTTAAGATATATAACATACTTATTGTAACATTTATAATCCTATGATGCATTTCAATCCATACAATGATCTAATTAAAGGAAACGGTATTCAAAAGAATTAATGAAAAATCAATGTTTCCTATAAAGTAGTACCTTTACCCACATTTCACTGAGCTACGGACCCCTACGATACTCACCGACGTTTGTGGAATCGCCTTTTTGGAAGAGCTACGGTATTTTCACGCGAAAAATAGGACAAAATCCTCTGGAAAATGTACATTTCACATTGTTTCGGAATACTTTCGGGGTGCTCACGGATCTTACGGAACACATACGGTTAAACTAGGACACAACTACGGCTAGGAGGCGGAAAAACTGCGGAACACAAAGGAATGAGTTCGGATAATACCGGTAACCATTGGGATAATTTGCGAAGCACACTCGGAAGCTACTGAAAATCAGCGGAATAACTGCAATAGGTGGTGGCACTAATCCGTTTGGGGAGGAATAACTTCTGAATGACTGCGAGCCATACGGATTAACTGCTGAATACTTGCGTTTTACACGGAAAAACTGCAGAAAAAGTGCAGATAAAGTGCGGACAACCTTCGGCAACCGATTTTGTTTTTACTTGTATATTTTGTGTCCAAAATCATTTAGAGATCAGAATGTATTCTCTTTCAAACTTATGAATAAAAATATCGAATATGAATGTGAATTCGGGATAACTATTGTGGGTTAAATAAGATACTTACAATTTATCATATTGAATATCATTATATAGTTTAGTTAACCCAAACACATGTACACTTAATTATCATAGAAAATTAACGATATCGGGTGTAACCTGGTAATTGGTCGTTGAGTACAGTACAAATAATCTTTACACGTTTTCTATGAAATTGGTGATATGACAGCAAATAATTAAAATAATGCAGATGTTTGAAATTTGTTTCCGGTGTTGTTTACACGTTGCCTAATAACAACATGAATAGACATCAACAGAAGCTTTTCTAAGAGATTTGATATATAAGTTTATTTTCAATGTACTCTGATGAATATGTCAGAACCGATAAAATTTCTACGAAAAACTCCTAAACCTCAGTTTGGAAACATCCCCATATTCACTTCCCACAAGCCTTTGTGCGACATAAAAAAGATGCCCCTTTCTATTTATAGCAACCTGCCGCTTCGGGAAAACCGTTTTGATTTTTTAATTCTTATTTCATGAATAATGATCTGATTTTTGTTTTCCTTGTACCTATTGATTTCTGAATATTCAGAGAATACGTTAAAAATACTCTTAAAATTATCTATATTACTACAACTCTGACCAAGGGGCTTTAAGTTTTCAGTGTTTTTAAAGTTTACAAAATCATTACGCCCAAACTGTATCAGTGAGCAAAATAATTTCAACATTTATGAATGGGGATGATCAAGACCAACATTTGTGCTGTAATATCTTTTTAACAAAATATCAATAGTAAACGTGCTAAGTCTCATTGAATCACACAGGGGTCTCAAATACCACAAGGGATTAAAACAGCCATTTTTACATTATAGACTTCAAACTTTGGTATTTTTTAGGATGTATTACTAACTGCTTACCTTTTTGACATTAATGCATTTAAAAGGTCAAACACTGTGTGAAAGTCAAAGAGGAAGTCTTGAAGACCTAAGTACTGCCGCGGCAGTCCTAGTTTATTAATTGTAACTGCTTGTAATTATCTTGTTTAATGCGATTATCTTTAACCAAACAGATTCTAACTAAATATCTGTCCTTTGAGACAATTCCATGTTTAGCGAAGTTCAAAAAAGCCTTTTACACAGGGTTATATGTAAAATCACATATACATAGACAATTGCAACTTGATGTGACAAAAGTTGAAGACAAAAAATGGACATGCTTATATGTAGATGCTGCTTTATACACAGCTAAGAGAATTAATAGAATCATAACTCACCAACGTTAACTCCAACCATGATAAAGAGCAAGCAGCTTGAAGTCCACATCTTGGCAGGCTTTTATTTCTAGTTTGTCTGTAGCATGTACAGTCACCTTGAACAAGTTTAGCGCTCGAGAGCAATGTCAATGATTTATAAAAATAGAATTAGAATGAGATACAATAGCCCTTTAGAATAAAAAACAATTGTGAGTATTTTGATTGGAATAGTTTCGGCAAATCCCATTAATAGGTAATGAACAACATGAATAATGAATAGGACATGCTGGTATACGTTAGAATTAATGTTAGTGTGTTTCTGAGGACAAACTCGCACCTGTTCAATTGATGGATCAAAATAAATCAATACATGCTATAAATGTGTTTTGTGGGATAGTCAGTAACTATCCTGTGTTTATTTAGAGAACCAGCTGGTGTTTTTTCTCTTAACCAAAACAAGTGAATAAATAATGTTGATATCCTACATATTCATAGCCCATTTCTGTTCTTTTCATCACAATAGTCTTTTCAAAACCAGATGTACATTTGTTTTGGAAAGAAGTCATGACACCAACCTTCAAAACATGTAAAAGTTAGTTAGTGTTGAGCGTTTGTACAGCCATCATTGGCAAAACATACACTAAAGTATTATCAATAGTATCCAACCAAAGTGACAAAGTTAAATATAGATTTCAAAACGAGTGAGTGTTGAATATCAAAAATATTTCAACGAGATATTTTCAAATGTTTTGATTTATTCAAGAGCAAAGCACACTGGTGAGGTACCCCTGTGTTCGCAGTAGCAAAAACATAATCATTGATTTTGAACGGTTCAACTGTCCTTGCTAAACCTTTCTAGACGAGTACCAATAATTCAGTATTTTGCTTGATTACGTAAAGCAGTGTTGATAACATAAATGAAACTACAACTTATCACAACCGTTTCTAGGCCTATCGAATTCACTCAGACTTTCAAACGCGACAAAGCTCCGTGTTGACAAAACACGTCCGTTGAATACAAGAGGGAGATAACTCTTTCCAAACTAAATTAAGGAAATATATTTTTTTTAATTTAGTGATGAAAAGGCCGCGATCGAAACACAACTATTGGTTTGATAATTTTGCACATATATCTTTTATTTGATGTTATTTTATCTTGAGGGTAAATATGAAAAGGAAAAGAAATATAACGAATACAAAATTTGAGGGGCGGCAGTTTCGGTTGCACCCGATCAACTGATTGCAAAAGCAGAATGGCATTACGACGTCACTATCGTTGAATAACCTGCTTTGGTTACACAACCCTCTTTGAATAACTTTCAACTGGTCACACAACACTTGTTTCAAATAACCAAAATATCTCATAAATAAATTCAGAACAGGTATGAAATATACAAGATTAATCAAGATCATTTGTATCATGATACTTTCTTATGCATGCACCTCTACTATTGCAGTTCCAAAATGGCTGAATGGGATTCATCGCAAATCGGGAGTAATCTTCAAATGCATTTCGCATTGATCCGAGGGATTTAGGGAGTGTGTAGATCAATACATTTTAGAAAAATATTAATCGAGAGAAAAGTAACAAAACAAACAATTGTTTAACGTAATTTTTAGGTATGTGGAAATAGTTCTTATTTTTCGGCAGTTGTGTTTAGAATTACCTTTTCACTTGACTATGACGTATTACATGAGCCTCATTTTTTTCTTTTTAATCTTTACAGTTGATATTCCTCTCCTTTTAACTAGAACAAACAAAAATATTCTCTTAATTCAATTCCATTCAATTCATGTGAGTACTCTGAAAAAAGTACATCTCGTAATGCTGATATAATGAATAACATCTTATAATTGCAGAAGGTACAATATTTCTCAATGTAATACAATAATAATCAATATTATTGTGGTGTTACCGGCTCAGAGACAATTCGCCATTGGATTAACTACTGTTTCCAATATAAGCAACGTGTCCATTTCAAAATAATCATACAATATTATAGCCAAATGTTCACTGTTATCAATTTATTGCAATGACCTTTTCGTTCAGAGATTTCGCACTGTAGTAGGTTTCATTTTATTTAGATTGAATGATATTTGTAATGATTCTGTTTATTTAACAATATTAACAAATTTAAGAGATTGCTATCACAACATGACACAATAATGTTCTATTTCTTTTCCATTACTACAGCACCGGTAATGAATTCAAACAGTATGTTTTAATCAAATTCGAGTGTCAAGTTATTTCTGCTATCTTTATTTGTTAGTCTTTCATTCTCCGTGAATTAATTTTCGAATGATTACTGATGACGACTGACTTAAATACTTTATGATGTTAATTTGACATTGTACAACATGTAACTCCAATGGATATGGGCTTGAGACCTCACATGCAATAAACATCCTTTGACTTTGACTTTGACTTTAGTCGACCATGTGAAACTATTTTATGTGGCCATCCTATTGACCACCATAATGAACACAATGATTTCATTATGTAAATATGATGCTGAAATAGCTGAAGGTTTTTTAAAACATCCGATAGTGTAATTAGAATTATGAATGTAGGTTGATTGATTGGAAATGTATCGAAATGATTGTAATGGATAATGAACACCTGCTACTAGTATATTTGCGTCATAGCTGTAGAGTGGAATAATTGCTTGAAACAGGAGCAGCATCATGCTTGACCAAGCTTTTTAATAATGATATGAGTTAGACTAATACTTAATTAAATTACATTCCATTAACATAATATCACATTTCCATTGTTACTTATATGCTTAGAATTATTTATAATCTGGTCGTTTGACAATCAAATTGTATCCATATTCCCACTGGTGTTATGTCAGACTAAGTATATTATGACAACAGGTACAGCTCTTGAATTAAAAAAAAATGTTATTTTGAGAAGAATAGGTTAACAACAGTTCATCTGTTAAAACTATTGTTCTTGATGAAAGTAGATGCATGATCATTCCCTGTAAAGGCTATTTGCAAATTGTTTGAGAGTCTAACCTACTGTACTTCATCATGCATGAGAACAAGCATGGCGAGATACTTTGAGGATTATGATCTAGTTTCAATTTCAAGCAAATGTATACCCTAATGTTTATATCTCATAGTCTATATCTATATTATATATGTTGCTCATCATCTCGTATCTATGTTGGACATCTCTTTAGCAAGGCTAGATGATCATTGCAATCTTGTTGAAACGCACTGATGATCCCGCGAAAAACATCTTCAGAAGATTGAGCCCAAGGACCTTGAAACCAACCATCCAGCTCGCGTGATTTTATGAAAACAACCCGTTTTGCAGTGCTGATTGAAAGATAAACAAGATATAGAACGACTCTGTCTACAACGGAGAAGCATCCAGCCCGCACCTGTTTGGATGACACAGTTGCCATCATAGATCAACCTTCTACTCAACCCCCCTCCAAAAACCATATACTCGCATCGAGTTCACCATGAAGATACAAGCTGAGATTCCTTGACGTATACCAACTTCTAAATGCCCTTGAAGAATATAATTACACTCTATGTTTGGGAAACCGTTACATCAAACGTTAACGCATTCTATACACTCATTATCTTGTTGGATTTCGGTCAAAGTTCAAAACACTATATAATTAATATGAATCACCAGGGAATATACATAAATATATGTGGATACGTATGTTGAACACATCTAGGAAACATGGCAAAGTGAAATAATATGATAAATCATCTATTCACTTCTTATTTCAAACATTAAAGAGTAACCAAATTGTATAGGAGTTGTTCTTCCGTATTGTACACATACAAATCAAAAATACAATTTTGTACAAGTTTTATTTTCAGGTGTAAGTATTTTTCAATATAATAACAAAATCATGTCAAAATTATTTCAACAATGTTTAAATGAGAAGTTTACCTTTTTTTGTTACTGTAATACAGAGTTAAAAGGGCCAAAATATACGATCAGATCCTCATATGCCTACATATTTTTAGTTGCAATTATTTTCGAATGTTATAATTTGTAAATGCGTTTTAGTAAATTGTTGTTAACGTCGATTGTGCATTAATAATGAAATCATTAATGGAAATTAACATTCAAAAGGTGTTTTTTAAAGCAAAACATGTGAAAAGCACGAAGGATAAGACACCAGCATGATCATGCAAAATTGTTAAAAGGTTAATATTGAATATTAAATGCTTTGAAACAATTGTAACGCACAAAGTGAGGTGATTCAAATATTTTAGAGTTTAAAAATGACGAGATTTAAAAAATTATATTACTGACTTACAATGCGGTGCAAAACTGTGGACAAATGCAAATGGACACATCATACGCAAATGAACCCTTTGTAACAACATTATAATGAAAGAATATTGGTGAGGTGCTTGGCCTGTACAACTATTGTTAAATAGCTGAACAAAAATCATAGGATATCCAACCGGCCGCAGCTTCACCAAAGGCTTTCACAAAACCTGCTGAGAATTAGCACTTGACAAGGTCAGCGTTGAAGCTGAATGCTGCACAATCCCCAGGGACAAAGCACTCATTTCACAGGCAGCTGAACTCGTAGAGTTCCCAGTAGTGACTGCGTCCTCTGTCAGTCAATGGTCAGATCTTTCGGTATTGTATTCTCTTTTCATCTTAGAACTTAAAGTTATATTATGTACCACTGATGCGGGGTTAAAACATTACCATGGCTCATCTTGGAGATAATGCATTCTAACATATCGATAAGGAATAATAGTTATATCAACCTTCAGAAATCTGTAAATGAAATTTAGTATTCTCGATTACAAAATGTTCTTCTTTTAAGCAATTTTGGACGTATAATGATGTGAAAAACATAGAGTGAAGTCACAAAATCAATTCAAGATATAACTTGATTATATTTAACCGAGGTTGATTCTAAACCAGTTTCAATAAAGGAAAGGGTAACTCGCCGAAGGGGGTATCTCGACAAGTCAAGTGGCCGTAGCTCAACAGAAATCATATGTTAGCCAACCAACTGAAGCCTCCACAAAAGCCTTCACAAAGCCGGCAGAATACTGACATTCTGTGAAGGCTGAACACTCTCCAGAAGCAAAACACTCTGTTGCACATGCAACTGCACTTGTCACATTCCCAGCAATAACTTCATCTCCCGTGAGTCCATGATCAGATCATCGGTTGAGCCAGACAGGATCCGTGCAGGTGATTAAGGGTCCAACTAGGGTACACAAAGACACTTGAGTTGAGTTAACTGACAAGACAGATATGAAAATAGTGTCATTGAGATACATAATGCTATAATAGAATTTATGATAAATGAATTTTTTTTTGAAAACACAAGTTGAACCATAGAGTGCAAATAAAAGGACCAAACTGAGAGATAAATATACCGTCTAAAAAGATATAACTTATACGTCCAATCATTCAGAATCTTGAGAGGTCATATAGTTAAGAGCAATTTAATTTCCAATAGTTAAGGTCATAACGTGAAGGTGAGTCACGTCAATGAACCACAGGTGTACGTGCTTGACCTGAGCAGATAGGGGATTAGGCCTTTATTAACACCTATGTATGAAAGGGTCTTTGCAGCAATGTTACAGAGACAAGACAGAGTGGTCTTTTATGGAACTCCCCCATCTTTGACTTTTGTTAGTGTTTACACACCATGGGTCAAGGTTTTTTTGGTTTTTTTTATTGTTCCCATAGTTAGATTGTTACATAGTCATATAGATATGAATATTGACATAAAAAAAACCCAACAAACACAAAGGATGAAATAGACGAAGCATACAAAGACAAGGTTACAGCCATCATTATTGGTTGAATAATGGGATGAATGGCAACCATTTATTTTGGAATTTTTCAGTTTTATTATTGCTTATGAAAATAAATTTTTCAACAAGATATATCTGTTTTAATTGTTTTTTATAATGATCAAATTTTGGAATAATTTTTTTGATATTACATAGATGGATGGGTCATGGTTGATATAGAGGTCTGGACGCACCTGTCTCTTGTACCAGTTCTCCGTAGACCTCAGCTTCACACAAAGTGATTTCTGCTGTGGAAGAAGAGCGTCTGATCATGAGATATCTCCCTACAGCTGTATCGTCGTTACAGGTCACGTTGTGGGTTGGGTAGCTGAACTCAGATGGCACATATCTGCAAACAGCTGGTTGGTGACTGCAGATCAACGGAACTCCATTGTACATCTCGAAGTGGAGGTCATTGGGTGTGACTGCTGTAAGAGAAAACGAATGTTCTATATTTATATATGTATGTTTGTATGTATATTCAGAATAAATATATGTCGGAGAAGAGACTTCTTTTAAGTGCCTTTTTGATTATTTTTTTTACTCTTTCAAGCGGTGCAGTTAGAGACTTAACGCTGCCCATAACCAAAGGGTGTTCTTAACAACATGCAACCTCAACAGTCAGTATTTCTTAATATATTACAATTATGACATCTGACATGATAATAGACAATAGTCATTAGATATTCGACACATTTGATCAATACATGCGTTCTCCAGTAACATCTGTGTCAAACAAGAGTCATCAGAAGATGACATATCCCACCGGTTCCACATGATCTTAAGATGTAAACCTTTGAAAGATAATTGTAAATTTTTCAAGCAAGGTTCATAATAGTATAAGCTAATATAAACGAAACCTTTCATGAACAGAGTCCAAATAAGAGCCGTTTCCATGGAAATAATAAAAAATAAAATTTTCAGAAATGTGAAAATATCAAAAGGCACCACTTCAGTAGGTGGGCAATACACATATAAAGTTTCAGAAAGATATGTGGACCGGTTTTATATATATTAAACGAAACCTTTCATGAACAGAGTCCAAATAAGAGCCGTTTCCATGGAAATAATAGAAAATAACATTTTCAGAAATTTGAAAATATCAAAAGGCACCACTTCAGTAGGTGGGCAATACACATGTAAAGTTTCAGGAAGATATGTGGACCGGTTTTTTAGTTCTGCTCCTGAAACGAAACCTTTCATGAACAGAGTCCAAATAAGAGCTGTTTCCATGGAAATAATAAAAAATTAATTTTTCAGAAATGTGAAAATAGCAAAAGGCACCACTTCAGTAGGTGGGCAATACACATGTAAAGTTTCAGAAAGATATGTGGACCGGTTTTTTAGTTCTGCTCCGGAAACGAAATGATTACGGACGGACGGACAGACGGACGGACGGACGGACATACAGACAGACAGGGCGATGACTATATCCCACGGTATTACATACCGGTGGGATAAAAACATAATGAGGCATGAATAGACTAACAATGTTTATACATACGTCCATTCCTCCTTGCTATGACAACATGGGAGATGCGGTACACTGCACCCAGATCAACGATCCACCAGGCGTAGGGTTGATCTCCAGGAAGTGTAAACGAGCAGGATCCATCAAAGAAGTCAGGGTCATAGCCGCCATCGTTAGCCCGGGATGACTCTGCGCCATAGTTATTGCCACTCTACATAGTGGGTTTGTTGAGGGCAATATATACGCTGCAGGAACCTGTACAAAATATAAACAATGTCAGTGAGCGAAAATAGATAGCTGTCAGCATAGTATAAGTTATATCACAGACAGACCAGGGAGAATGATGACCCAAGGAGTGAGGAGGAACTACAGACAAAGACATAGTGACAAAAGGTCAGCTGGGTTTGAGAACTACACAAACTCTGTATGGCTTCTAAACTAAAACCCAAAAGAAGGTCCCCTCTATATTGGATTCTCGATTCTCGATAGAAAAAGAATAATAACCTTAACCACTGCATTTTGTGCGTTGAAGCGATGTCTTTCTTCAGATAGTGCCTTGGCATATATAAGAATGGTGTCTTTTTAAATTATCTTTCATGATTTTGTATGTGTGTGAAAGAAAAAGGGAGTATTAAGTAATGTAATGGCAGAAACAAGGCATAACTTCATTGACGCTGTAGCTAATTTGTTTTATCAGAAGATTAAATTCAACCATCCAGCAAAACAGCTCAACAAAAGAGTGTTACATCTCTGATATCTCATAAACAATAATGATAATAATATAACATTTGTTAAGCGCATGTGACCATAAGAAAGTTCCATGCTCAAAGCACTAAGAACAATAGTAATGGGTTTATGGTCATAGGAAATGCGAAAAATGTGAATCTTGATCTGATAAGAGATAAATCTAGCAATCTCGAAGATGCTGTTGAAGATTATTCCAGAAATGGTTGCAGAGTAGGCGAAGGATCTCTTGCATAGGAGACAGTTTAGCCCTTTGGTACTGTAAGTTTTTTTCCTTTGTAATGTAGAATTTGTGTTGGATGATATGAAGTGATGTGGTCGGAGAGGTACGGGGAGCAGTCAAGAAGAGACATCTGTGGAAATTGCATAACATTTTGAAGGTCATTTGCTGAACCACAGCACCAAATGGAGGTTAATCAGGGTTCGGGTGATGTGGTCATACTTCGGGTCTGTGTCACGGTTCTTGCAGCCCAGTTTTGTATTCTTCAAATACTTTCTAGCTGGGAATTTGTCGGTTTAGCCAGTACACTGTTACAGTAGTAATGTCATGTTGTGACAATGGACAAGGATTTTAGTCGAATCTTGTGTTGGGAACTTCCAGTTGTTGCCGATGTAGTGTAGATGGATATGACGTGTTCTTCGTATGTTGTTGACATGTTTCTGCAGTGATATATCTGAGTCAATAATCACACCAAGATCATTTGAGATGAACATGGTTAATTGTCCAAAACTGGTTTCTTTCAGACGTAGCACGCTTTCCAGATGGGCCAACAACAATGCATTCACTCTTGTTTTCACTCATCTTCAAACAGTTATTTGACATCCAAGTTTTGATATCATCGCAGAAAGTCAACTAGAAATCTGTGCATGTGATGCACTGTGATGTACCCCGCTAACATTTAATCCGAAAGTGACCCTACCCCCATTATGTACAAATTTCAAATTGTTTCCATTGAAATAACCAAAGTAGCAAAAGGCACCACTTCTCCGGTAATTCTAACCACATATCAAGTCTAGTAAAAATATCATAAATAGTTTTTAAGCTAAAGTACGGAAACAGACCCTACCCCCATATACACGTACTTCAACTTATTTCTATAGAAACCAGAAAAAAAATTCAGTATAACTAAAATAGAAAAAGGCACCACTCCACCACTAGGTCTAACCACATACCAAGTTTCGTAAAATCATATTTAATAGTTTTTGAGATATGGCCCGGAAATGGTCCTCCCTCCATATGTTCTAAGTTCAAACTGTTGCCATGGTAACAAGGAAAATTATAATTCAGAAGGACCAAAATAGCAAAAGGCACTACTCCACCACTAGATCTAACCACATACCAAGTTTCGTAAAAATAATATTGAATACTTTTTTAGATAAGGCCGGGAAACAGTCCATACCCCGATATGCACTAAGTACAAACTGTTATCATGGAAACAAGGAAAATTTTATAATTCAGAATAACCAATATAGCAAAAGGCACCACTTCAGTTTTCCCTGGCAGGAAACACGGCATCACAATCCATTTGAATTTCTTTATCAAATGACAACGCTTCTCGCATGGAAAGGGTGGTTTATATCACAATGCTTTTGCCTTGATTCAGTAGCCAAAACGATGATTTAAGACCAGCGCCGCTGATTGCACAACTAACTTTGATTGCCCCAAATCAGACATCTCCCATTTCTTCCACAAAGTCGGCGTAATATACACAAAGAACTTTATTAAGCACCCCCTATTTTGTAAAATTAATGTTGGTGCTCTTAGACTATTTTGATTAATTTGGTGTATTGACCACTCCAGATATAATCATTGCTTTTTCATCGACTATTTAATTGAAGTAAAAATCGCTAAAATGCTGAAATAACGAAAATATGAGGAAAACTGTAAGACTACTGAAATTCGGCCAAATATAACTATTGTCATAGGGGGAAAACTACACATTAAACTTCATATTTTTTTTAATTAAAAATAACATTTCTGATCCCTAGTTGACATTCATACACAAAAACCCTGTTTATCATGCGTATATGTTCAGTACTTTTTTCATCAAACATTAATGAAATGCCTACAATCTTAAAATCTCCGACTAAATTTAAGATTCTTTGACTTTAACTTGTTAATCAATCAGTTCTCCTACCTATAGATAAGCAATTATCTTTAAAAGTGGCCAATTTTGCTCTTTGTGCAGTTTTGTTTAAATTTGATATTTGATAATTTTGTGATTTTGGAGGTTTATACTGCTTTAACGACTTCCTTTTGCTATGAGGTTCTTTACTAAAAAGCCATTAGTTCAGTCAAGAGAATGATAAAAATCACATTGCAGCAAAGAATATTGACTTTCATTTTCAATTATAAGGTAACTTGGATTTTGACTAAAATTTACCATTTGTTTGTAAAACCAGTTATCATGCGACAGTGAATCGTAAATCGAGTGACGTTTTCGTTTCCACACTGCCAGATGATCATTCTATTGAAAAAACCTAATTGTTTTCCTAGAATATTTCATTGTTTATTCTCAACAGTGTTTTACTGTTTGAAAAAGTAGGGGGTGCTTAATTAAGTTCTTTGTGTATATAACAGAGACTAAATCAACGTGACTTGATCTGTGGGGAGAGAATGTGGTGACAAAGATTCAGCACTAAATTGCTTTTCCCTAAATGCTGTAAATGAACAACCTGTTTGACTCGCACGTATGAACTTTTCATGTCTTACATTAACACAGTTCTGATGTTAAAGGGGCAGTAGCACGTTTTTAGGGGAAATATAAGGTGATGTCAGGAAAATGAAAATTAATGGTTCCAATTGAAAGACAATGTATTTAAACTAAATGGAGCATTAATAATTCAAATATATAACGTAAAGTTTAGCCATGCGATTCCTTTTTCTTACACAAAATGAATTAAAGGTGTTCACACAAAATGGCCGCCAATGGATTTTATATGAATCTTCATACTTTGTCCTCTGACTATGGATGATTGGCTTGTGTAATGAGATTTTTGATACTATAATAATACAATTAACATTAACTTACAACTATCAGTGAAAATTTTAAATATAAAATTATCAAAATACGTGCTACTGCCCCTTTAAGCCACTAAATGTATTAAAGCATAACTTGAAAAAAAAAAATATCATTTTGAAGTAAATCAATTGATCCTGCCAATAACCCCCTCCCCTACTGACCTCACCTCTCTGTACATTAACCTTCAATTGTGTATTCGGTAATTCATGCATAATGGGAAGAGTCCCAGTTAAATCACAGCTGGGTGGAGCGTTGCACCAAACAACGTATCGCAATGGTTTACCATAAAGGGGCAGTAGCACGTTTTTTTTATATTTTTAGAATCAAAATGTTTCACTGGTAATTGTAAGTTGATGCTAAATGTATCATTTTGACAGTGTCATAAATCTCATTACACAAGCCAATTATTCGTAGTCAGAGGACAAAGAATGAAGATTAACATAAAATTTATTGGCAGCCATTTTGTGTGAACACCTTTAATTTATTTTGTGTAAGAAAAAGGAATCTCATGGCTTAGCTTTATGTTATATATTTGAATCATTACTGATCCATTTAGTTTAAATACAATGTCTTTCAATTGGAACCATTAATTTTCATTTTCCTGACATCACCTCCTATTCCCCATAAAAACGTGCTACTGCCCCTTTAATGCCATCCCATAGCATTACACAAAGGCTACCTTAGTGACTTAAGATCACCTCAGTGGTTGTGAAACGGGACCCTGTTCACCTTGACACATGTTCACATTTCAGGAGAATAATTGTAACTGTACAAAACAAATTTCCCTTTTGGGACAACATGTTATCTAATCTTTGTCATCCCTTAAAACTCAAACAGGATACAGTATTTATTGCTAACAAGTTGTTTTTGCTTAGTAACTGTTTCATAGACGTAGTTCGTGAAATTGTTTGATCTCTAATATTAACATCAGTGAGTGATTTCTTGCCTAGTGTTATGAATGTTATTTATATACTTCTAAAGTTCCAACATTTTTTTTGACAATTTGCCCTTATCCTACGGAGCTCTAGCAAGCATTTGCTATCGGTACCTTGCCAGACCACGTTACACCCATCTTGCCTTTTCTTGTGGTTTTATGGACAATGAAATTCAAAGATCAATGTCTCTATCCTACAAAGATAATATTCACAAAATTAATACACTGACGGGCATAAAAAACTTTCCCTTATATGTGTTTCATTAGCTTACTTAAAATGGCAAATATTAGGGTAATTTTATTTGGCTAGGATTATTAAGAGTACGGGAACATATCTGGTGTACAATTATAATAAAACACAACATCTGACAACTTCTATATGGTATTTTGCGAAAAGCTCGTGATTTAACATTTTCGGTGATGCACGTGCGGGAAGGGTATAAAAACTGTCGCACATGCAGTACAAGAAAAACACAAAAGAATGCCACGGTTAACGACAGCAGAGAGAGAAAGGGCTATTGGAATGCTGCAATTCGGAGCTACAACTGGTCACGTTGCAAGAACGTTCGGCTGCTCCGTTGTAACTGTCCGGAATCTTCGCCAACGCTATCAACAAACGGGGCAGACCTCAGACAGACCACGGACAGGCAGACCCCGGATAACGACAGCGCAGGAAGACCAGTACCTGAGGAAATTGCATCTTAGGAACCGCTTCCTGACGGTGACGTCATCAGCGGCAACGTCATTGGGTCACCCCCTCAGTCGAAGGACAGTTGCAAGAAGACTTCGTGCCTTTGGTATCAGAGCCTACCGACCATTCCGGGGAACAGCACTGACCATCAGACATCGGCAACTGAGACAACGCTGGGCCACTCAAGTTCGACGTTGGCAGCTACGTGACTGGCGTCGAGTGCTATTTTCTGATGAAAGTCGTTTTGCTTTATCAAGAAATGATGGAAGAGTTAGGGTTTATAGGCGAGCAGGTGAAAGAACGGCCAAATGATGTACCCAGGAGTCGGAACCTTATGGTGGTGGGAGTGTAATGGTGTGGGGCGGCATTTGTGGCGACCAAAAGACTGATCTTGTCGTTGTGAATGGTAATCTGACGGGCCAAAGTTACATCGACCAGGTACTGAGACCAGTTGTCCTACCATTTCTGCAACGACAACAACATGGAGTCATCTACCAACAAGATAATGCTCCACCACATGTTGCTAGGATTGTGCACAACTTTTTCAACGTAAACAACGTCAACGTCATGCCATGGCCAGCTCGATCTCCAGATCTCTCACCGATTGAACATTTGTGGGACCACCTTGACAGGCGTATTCTGAGTCGACAAAACCCTCCAATCAACCGACAGCAGATGGCACAAGCTCTCATCGATGAATGGAGACTTATCCCAGCTGACGTCTTCAGACGCTTGACAACGTCAGCCCGAAGACGAGTGTTTGCCTGTATCAATGCCAGAGGTGGACACACTCGATATTAGTGACTAAATTTGCTTCATTGTCAAGCTCCCAATTTGGAAACAACTTTCATGAAATCTACATTTTGACCCCATGGTCATTTGTCCACATCGTATGACAAATCCAATTGTTCAATTTTCCAATTTGTATTACTTACAAATGCCTAAATGATTTGTTTGAATAATGAAATTTTTAAAACCCTCATTGATTTTGTTGTTTTTTATTTACTTAGATCTAAAGCAAGGGAAAGTTTTTTATGCCCGTCAGTGTAGTTCTAGCATAAGTTGTTTCCGTTTTAATAAGTGGGTGAGCAAATAAGGGGTTTATTAAGGTTATTTGGCACATGGATGTTGCCATTCAAAAGAGAGACAGAGGTTTGACAAGAGGAGGGAAAGGGTGGAAAGAAGAATTTAAACTTGAGGATGGGCAATCTGCAATACTCATATTCGTCGGAAAATCATTAGCAAATCTAAAAACTTTAGTCTCCAGGCAACAGATATTAACCTTTAACATGTTTTCCTATGTTAAAATCAATTTGTCTTAGATACTCACCTTGAAACGTATAACCCGTTGTTATTGGCTCATACATAATGAAATGTACATATTTTAGTCACATTCTTACAATGAGAAAATTTTCAGACAGAAGAGATTTATTAATTCTTGTGTAAACGGAAGACAATTTTGAGGTTGTGTCCGACAATGCCTTTATTTACAAATGGCTATTCCCACAGGTTTCCAATACATCAGAAAATATATCTTGAAATTATTTGTGATATATCAGACAACAATATTCTAAATCTAAATCAAAATTCTAAGTTCTGTTTCCACTGAAACCACCAAAGAAAAACCTCAGACGTTGGAAACCCAAACGGACACATATATGTATGGATACGTTTACTGAGCCATATAACAGGTTCCATTGAGCTAGATATTTAAGTTTTGAGATATTATGTGGAAACGAAATTCCTACTAGATTGTGTAGTCATTTCTTGGAGAGGCTCTCGCTTGCCTTTGATCAATCCTTAGGATTTAGTGTCGACGGGAAATTCACTTAAAATTCTCTTCACACAAGTCATAATACACTTCAAGAGATTCGCGTTCTCAGGACCGGAAGAATATTTTCATATCTTAGAAAACCTTTTTTAAAAATTCGGGAAATATTAAAAACGTCTTCTTGTTTCTAGTCTTAAACCCGAACCATCAGTCTTGATATCAAATTTCAGTGATGAGTTTATCAGTCATCCAATCAACCTGTTACCTGTATAACTTTTGTAGTAAAGCGTTTCAGAGTCAAAAATATGTCTAAAAGTGTTATTTGTTTGAAAAGAACTTTTGTGTTTCTAACAAAATGTTTTGAAACCACCATCACAGTACATTCATGCTTTTAGTCCATACAATAATAAAATAATAACAACAATAAAAACTCACTGATATTTACCCCCAAACTGATAAGGAGAAGAAACCACATCCTGCAGGTAGGTAACGCTTCTGTTGGGCTTCACATCTCTCGGACATTTAAACCTGATTATGCTCAAGTGGATTCTAAAGCCCCGTTTATATGTGCGGTTACCCCCGGGTGTAAAGCAATTTTTTGCCCCAGGGGGGTAAATTTCGTCATGTAAACGCAATTTTTAAGAGGGGTATACTTACCCCCGGGGGCAAAGTGCGAAATATTTGCCCCTGGTCTGGAGGTAGGGCAAATCAGATACCCTCGGGGGTACCCCTGGGGGCAAACCTGTCATGTAAACACTTTACTTTGTATACCCCAGGGGGCAAAACTGAATATCCTTATAAAAGTCAATATATGAAGAGAAAATTATGCCCCTAGGTATTGCAATTTCATTTCATATAAACGCAATGCAATTTTTGACTTTTGCCCCTGGGGGCAAATTTACCCACGGGGGTATAATACCCTCGGGGGTAAATGTGCGGCATGTAAACCCACCTTAAGACGCAATCTCAAAGAATCAATATCCCTGCAGGCACTTACGAAGATTGGAATAGTGACGTGATATGGTAGTGGTGATATGTAATAGACACTTCTGTGTATTTCTTTGAGCTACTTGCAGCTGTGCACAATAGTTTAAAACTCATAAATTAAAATGCATGATCAGTCGCTTTCTTTGATACCTTTGGGATTTAAATTTCGAAGTAAATAATAATTGATTTTCAAAGTTTGTTTGAATACTCCCATAGACCATCTGGCCTGATCGGCCTGAATGGCTTCTGTTCACTCATCCGTCATCCTGTGCTAAAAACTAAATAACAAATAAATATTTTCTACAAATAATGACCCCATAAAACAAAAAGGAATATCTACATATCATTGCATGTGAAAATTTTCATTAGATCCCAACAAATAATTTCAGAGTTATGAGTGGAACAAATAGTGTGACGGACAGACAGACTGGCGTTTTTTCTGACATGCTGAGAAATTGACCAATAATTAAACATTGATAAAAGTATTGTGACACCTAAGGTTTTACCAGTAAATGTTGTTTGATAAGTGAGCACCTTAAATCCTTGGCTCTGTAGCTTTTAAAACTATCTAAACCTTAGCGTTACCATATTAGGAGCCACATAAAAAGAAAATCTCGAAGTTCTTTAGTCACAGCACATGTTGCCTTGTGTGATAAGGAGCCACAGAAGCAAAGACCTAGAAAGCAAAAAGATTGTCATAAGTGTTTTTATGTCATATATGATGGTGATTATCATAAATAAATTTGGTCACCCTTTGTCCTTTTATAAGGCCCCCAGAGGCCACGCAACTAACCAATCCGTTGGGTTTTACTAAAACAATTTCGATATTAGCCGAGACAGCATTGTTGCAAGATCAAATTTTAATCCCTATTGGTCGTAGGTATATTTATACAACGTCAACATCTTTTATGAAGAAAACAATAAATCTTAACTTTCTTCCTCGCTGTCTTCTTAAAGGGGCAGTAGCACGTTTTTAGGGGGAATATAAGGTGATGTCAGGAAAATGAAAATTAATGGTTCCAATTGAAAGACAATGTATTTAAACTAAATGGAGCAGTAATAATTCAAATATTTAACGTAAAGTTTAGCCATGCGATTCCTATTTCTTACAGAAAATGAATTAAAGGTGTTCACACAAAAATGGCCGCCTATGTATTTTATGTGAATCTTCATACTTTGTCCTCCGACTATGGATGATTGACTTGTGTAATGACATTTTTGGCACTGTCAAAATAATACATTTAACATTAACTTAACAATTATGACTGAAAATTTTAAAATATAAAATTGTCAAAAAACGTGCTACTTCCCCTTTAAAGTACAAATGCAAGTGTCGATTATTTTTCGGTAGCGTTTCACAAATGGTGTTTGGTTTCTTATTCTACATTATGTGTAATCTCTTAGGAATTAAACGTACACGTCTTCTGTAAAATCGCTATACCACGCCTAAACAGGCTGCGCACTATAAAATACTATACACAAAGAACTTAATAAAGCACCCCCCGCTTTTTCAAACAGAAAAACACTGCTGATAATAAACAAAACAAATGTACAATTAAACAATAATGATTTTTAAATAGAACGATCATCTAGAATTGTGGAAACAAAAACTTCTTTCGGTTTATGATTCACTGTCACTGAATAACTGGTTTTACAAAAACTTGGTATCTTTTAGTCAAAAATCAAGTTACCTTAAAATTGAAAATGAAAGTCAATATTTTTTGCTGCAATGTGATTATTATTATTCTCTTGGGTGAATTGATGACTTCCTTGTAAATAACCTCATAGCAAAAGTCAATCGTTAAAGCAGTATGAACCTTCAAAATCACAAAATTATCAAAAATCGAATTTAAAGAAAACTGCAAAAAGACGTAAATTGGCCACTGTCAAAGAAAATGTCTTATCTAAAGAAGAAGAAGTGTTTGATCAACAAGTTCAACTCAAGGAATCTCAAATTCACTCACAGATGTTAAGATTATAGGCATTTTATCAATTTTTGATGAAAAAAGTACTGAAAATTCAATGTCTTGCCAGCCCCTTATCATGCATGATAAAAAGGGTTTTTGTGTATGGATGTCAACTAGGGATCATAATTGTTATTTTTGATTGATAACATCCAAACTTTAATGTGTAGTTTACCCCTTATGACAATAGTTATATTTGGCCAAATTTCAGTAGTCTCACAGTTTTTCTCATATTTTCGTCATTTTTGCAAATTAGCGATTTTTAGTTCAATTAAATAGTCAATAAAAAAACAATTGTTATATCTGGAGTGGTCAATACATCAAATTAATCCAAATGGTCCAAGAGCACCCAATTTCATTTTACAAAATAAGGGGGTGCTTAATTAAGTTATTTGTGTATATAAAGCTACCTAGATGGATAACTTGTGTGTTAGTACTCCTCTTTCTTTCTTGCGATCTTCTGGCATTGTTTAGTTACCACTCTTATCAAATGTCTTTGCCATCTTCTCCAAATTGGAAAGGCCTAGAAAGCTTACAGACTGACTGGAACTATGTTTTGCTTGGATTGGATTTGGCGCCGTTTTGGCGATATTCAAGCCTAATCTACATCTTGACTTAAGGAAAATGAACGACTTCCTTAGAATTTTATTGACCATTCTGTTGATGTTTTGTGTTTCATCTTGAGAGATATGTATAAAAGTATTCAACATCAAACACTATAAAAACAGATGTGACCGAGCTCATAGGGCTACGTTGACATTTGCATTGATTTGTCAAATCTAACAGTTTCATTATTCTATCGCTGCTAAAGCCTAAGCGGCTCTTAACAAAAACAATCTCTCACTCTGATATAAAATATTCAAAACATAACAAAGAGTTGCAATGCAATTGTGTTAGATCTATTGTGTGACTAATATACTTTAATGGAGCTATATTTCACTAATAATATTGTAGGTAAATGCTAAATGTATTATTTTGAAGTGTCAACAATCTCATTACTTAAGCCAATGCTCTCTCTCTCTCTCTCTCTCTCTCTCGATCTCTCTCTCTCTATCAACCTCTCTCTCTCTCTCGACCTCTCTCTCTCTCTCTCGACCTCTCTCTCTCTCTCTCTCTCTATCTCTCGACCCAGAGGCCCCTTTATGATTTCGCTTTGTAATTGTTGACATCTCCTTAAAAAATGGTGTTTATAGATGATGATTAACTTCTATTTATTGGAAACAATAGATAGCAAGTGGTTCACCCTTATATTTCAAAACGTAACCTTCAACTATTTTCTTAAGAAAATAATTTGCAACACAATCATCCAAATAAGGTCGGAACTGCGTCCAAACCTGGGTCAGTTTGATTTAATCATAACAACTAAAGGATTCAGCTGAATGTTTTATTGGAGTTGCACGTCTTGGCTGTAACTGGCTTGATTATCCTGAAATGACATGATCACAATATATTCAAATACACCACGTGGTGCGGTTATCAGGTCAGAGGTAGTTTTTTTTAGATAACTGACCTCAGATCAACCTGGAGGTTGGTTATCACGAGGTTGGTTTTCTGATAACCAACCTCTTGATAACTGACCTCTCGGTTCGATACGGTGAACATGTCTCGGCTACGCCTCGCCATCTTCACCGTATCGCACCTCGAAAAAAACTTACCCTCGGCTTACGGGTCTAAATGACCCTTCGCCTCTAATTGTGACTTTTGATATTCTTTAGAATTTGTTGTGATTTTCACCTGTGCATTCAGATATATTATGTCTTTATTTCAATATGCCATTCTAAAGAATATCAAAGGCCGCAGAACGATAATAAAAGAAAACAAAAGACAGAAAAAATACTCTTTATTACAGAGAACTTTTGAAGTCATTTTCATATTACATGTTCATACTGCTTTCAATTCTTTCTATTTGGTTTCCTTGAAACATGCAAACATTTACATTTATCAAACACTCCCACACACACTCCCGTTGGGCCTCAGTATCTATGCTAGTGTTCTCTTCAATTAATGTTCCAAATCTTTCATAGGAAGTCAGTTGTCGGAAGGTCACAAGCATTTGAAATGGTCCTTTTGAAACAATGCACAAGAAAGCCGACTTCAGTATCAGCAAACTTTAACTGTCCAGCTATCATCCATGCGTAGTTCCTGAACAGGTCGGGGAAAACCCCTAACTGGGGGTAATGGACCTAACTAGGGTAAAAAACCCTAACTGGGGTAATAAACTCGTCCACTGCACACTATAAAACGAGCTAAATCCAAGGGGGCGTTGTTTCTGTTATGCAGCGCACCATGTTATGTACACTGAACGAGTCTATGTCCATTCCCTACGAACATTGTAAATGCCGATAGGTTCCAATATGCAGCTTTTACTAACACCAAGCCCTTCAATTACTGTCCTCTATCGCCATTTTCTTACATTTATATCCATATTTCATGAAATAAACCATTTACAATATCATAATTCTCCTCAAATGATGTTCAATCCGTGCTTTCTTCTGAAACGATGCAATCATCCATTTCCGCTTAGCGTAAGGGAGGTAACGCCCAATTATTACCCCCGTGTAGAAAAATGTACGGATGATGGAAAGTGCCATCCTAATAAATCGCGATTGAAATGTAATAGACCTATTAAAGCGTACGTAAAATAACTATTTTCCTCTGCTCGTTTCGTATTCCAAACGTTAATTTCGTATTATTTGTAATATGATGTTGGTTTCCATGTTTAAGTAAATGGATGTTATTTTTTTGTGATGATTATAAAAAGGTTTATATTTACCATTAATTATAGCAGTGTTTTTAATTATTTAAAGAGGATAAATAAACTAAATTAAAAGTTTATCGTCAATATTTCGGGACAGTGACTAATGAAATTAATTGTGAATGTAGTGTGTTACAGGGATTAAATTGATAAACAAATTACATTTACAGGTTGGTTCCGAGAGAATATAAATCATGCCTCGCAAATGCAGTTGCATTCATCATGATGAATTCTCCCAAGGAAAATATATACATGTTTATTTATTGAAATCAAGGAAATTCCCCAAAGTTGTGGAAAATAAGTTAAAAGAACTGCAATACTTGCCGCTAAAAGCTGTGTATTTGTGTACTGCCTGCTCTCAATACACAAATGACAATTTGATAGACAATGAACTAGGCGATTACACTGCTGGTTTAAAGCAATTTTTGTCCGAACTAAGAAATGGTGATATAAACAACGAAAATTTGTGCTATTTATTCTCGGAATTAGGCACTCATTTGCGACAGGATCTTCAAGATGACATTGCCATAGTAGGTCAGCAATACAATTCCGCCAATTTCTTTGAATCTTTGGATTATGTGAAAAAGTTGAATGAGAGAAACTCTTGTTTGTTAAGTTTCCTTACCTCATTAGAAAATTATGACAGGAATGATGACCAAACCCACCAGTTCAACAAACGAACAATATGCATTGCCCGTATTTTCGAAATGCTTTACTTTTGTGTAAATCCAAACATTGTAGCTCCTTTCTCTTTTGCCATTACTGCTTTCAATTATTTCTTGTCCGGCAGTAAATCCACTGTGAACATTCTCAATGCAACGAGTCCAAGTGGCTGTTACCAAAATCTGTTATCATGGTTAAATAAAGGAACTGATACACCACTTCCGAATCCTGGCAATGGCAGTGTAACGGTGTTCTTTGATAATCAAAAGTTAGGTCGCAGTTGGCGTGTGCGTCTAAATCATAAATCAAAATGTAGTGTGATGACAAATATCATGTACATTACCAATCCTACCAACAACATACAAAAGAATATAGAACTGTCACCTACCAAGTGGTTGACAACATGCCTGTTCCATATGGGGAATCAAGATAAACTAGGAGAGTTAGATAGATGGAGTAACCCACTAGTTTCAGCATCCACTAGCACTATTTGTAAAGCTCGAATGGATGTTATTGAAAGTGAACAGGTTTTTCGGGGTTCCTCATACGAGGATAACGTGGATCGACATGTCATTAACAATCACAGTGCCTTCAAATCGGCAGACGATCCCTACATAGTGGTCGACAGTCAACATCCACCTACACTGTCAAACGTTTCGTTAGGGGATCCTGTTCTCGTAAACCCAGCTTCATATGACAGTCTGCATACCATCCTAACTGACATTGTCAATCGTATCGATTTAGGAAATGAACGTCAATGGCTAGTGCTAGGTTGTGATGGTTCACCTTTCAATCTTCTAGCAAGAATGTTCGAAAGATGGCATACGTGTCCCGATTGTTCTTTGATACTCAAAGATGGTGTTGACCAATTCCACAAACATATGACTAACATTCATAACAGTGGTGATGTTTGTTCTTCTGAACACTTAACGTTTAGGCATGTCATCGTGATACCAGGGCCGGGTCACATTGAAATGAACGCTCTGCGTTGCCTGTTTAGGGTACTGTGGGAACCATACCTAAAACATGTGGCCTACCTTTTGGGATTCCGTTCGCCAGCTGCTGTTAAGATGGCAAAAGCAGCCACAAACCACCATAAAGCTTGGCAAATGTTGCTCGTTTTCATGTATGGTACACTCGATGAAATAATGGTAATGTTTGTCAGAGATTCCCTATCCACAAATAGGCCGACATCTATGGAGAGATTCAATCAATGGTTGGATAAATTGAATAATCCCAATATCGCTTTCGCCTTCACTATGTTGAATGAGTTTGTCATACCATTGTTTGTATACCGTTCATCAGTCAGGAGGAACAAACAAGATTTGATGTTAGCCTCAAGGAATGTGTTCAGCAGGTTGTTTTATGGGGTTAACGCCACCACATATCAAGAGTTAATTCTCCGGGATGAAATTATGCGGATAAGAGCTCCACTCGAAGTGCTACAATATCTGAAAACATGTGAGGTGCTGTCCATGTCTGGGCATTCAAGCAAAGGGGAAGGCGGTGACTTTGTCCTTGAAAGTCTTAATAGGCGAGTGAAGATGTGGGTACCACCTGGGTTACCAAGTGAGCAGACATGGCTCCGGAGCTGTCGCAATCTACACAGATTAGACACTGTTAGTATGAATAAATTTGGCAATTATAGGTGGTGGTTTACAATCTCATTTACTAATTTAATTTTGTGTGTGTCAACGCAATACTAATTCCACCTAAAATAAGCTAACTATAAACTCATAAACACAATGCTTTATTATAAACAGTTAAGGTCGTTTATTTTCTCTATTTTCGCTTCAAAGCTGGGTTGTGATTGGGACAAATAAACTTTATTCCCTTCAAATCAGAAACCTTGTCTACATACAAGCCCAGGCATTTACAATGCAACCAATAATCACATTGATTTCCCTGGAATTCACACCCAATCCCTTTGTTTTTTTTGTCCTCCGGCGAATCATAGACCACATCACATCACAAATTGGACATTTCGTAATTACAATGTTTTTCTTTCTACGAGAAACTCTTTTTTTTGGAGGAACATCGCTGATTATATTTACATCCACGGGCTGGGTGGGTGTTGGGGTTGGAGTGGCGGTGGGGATGGGAGTAAGGGTTGGGATGAGGGTGGGGGTGGGTGTTGCCTCGGTGGTGAGGGTGGGCTTGTTGATGTTGGCGTTTATGGTGGTGGTACTGGCAGTTGTTGGGCCCTGGAGGTGGCTCAGGTGGGATGGTGGTGGCACTGTTACGGTCGTCTCAGTCTTTTCCTCAGTTATCAGCTGCACAAAACAATAATTTTTGCAATATGCTATATTTAATTGTATGTTTAATGTTTCATGATTGTTGATAAAAGGAAAATTGCGAAAAATATGAAATAATATATATTTGGTGTTAAATGTATTCACCTCTTTCACGTCCTTGTATAAAGGTGTGGCTACTCTACGGAAATCGCTTTCGGCATTTGCTCGCGCCTCAAAGAAAGCCTCACCTCCAGTTGTTGTATACAGATCGAGTATCTAAGATTATAAAAATAAAATTGTATTTCGTTCAGATAAAGGAAACTCTAAGGAGAGGATCCAACATTCCAAAGGAAACCCCATTTGCTACAGTAAATGACCGATCCTTGGGGGCCGAGATTTTGGGGTGGCGAAGCTGGTTAAGGAGTGGGGTCACTTTAATGACCCAATGGTGGAGAGAGTTCACACAGGCATGGATGAAGGGGAAATGCTGGATCCCAACATGACAAATATCACACGGTTATGTGAAACTAATCGTGAACAATATGGGTATATTAAATTATACTTTTAACTCATGTAATGATTTGTAAAATCTCATAAGTTGTAGTAATTTTGAATACATTATAAAAATGAAGTAAACTGACGCTCACATTATAATACATTGTCAGGATACAGATGTTATCTAACAAGTTTGTGAAGAGGCCTAAACTGACATCTGTGTGTGTGAACGAGGAAGAGCGTAAGAAGTCGGACAATCCCCGAACCTTCACCAATGCCAAACTCATTCAGCTTATCGAAACCAAGCTCGCCGACTATGAGGTATATAATGTGTCAGAAACATATAACTCCACCTTATCAACAACGTTTTCTTAATATTGACAATCGCACATGTCCTATAACTATAATGGAGTAAATTAATATATTACAGATAGATCATGAACTGAGAACTACATGGAAGTCATGTGGAAAGAAGAAAGCTTGTCTTTTTTAGACAAAATCAATGAACAGGAGGATGAGTATGAATTAGTTGGTAAGTTAATACACTCACTCCCTTCTCCAGTGTCTTCACTCGTTTACTGAAGCTCTTTGATCTTTGAGTCTTATTTTCAAAAAATGTCTTTCCCCTGGGACCGGTGTGATGAGAACCTTTGCTGGCATCGTGTTCTAATGGGGAAATCTTCCTTTTTCCCCATTTGGCCCTTTTCACCGTTTCTTTTACATATACCTCCTATTTAAAGGATTATAATATATGTTAATATACATTGAAAATGTAAATAATTGAAACGATACCTAACTAATTATACATATAGCATAGTAGGCCAAAATGATTCGTAGCCAGGTTCATTAAATCACAAATGGCAATTTTTAGATTAGTATATAAATCAATAACATCGATATGTTACAAATTTAAATATTACCATATATATATATATATTTATGGTTTAATATGCAGTTCACATAATCTTTATTCCCATAAGCAGCTAGAGAAAGGAAATCCAAATAGAAAATCAACGCCGACGAATTCTTTTTGATGACGAGAATAACTCAATTTAACGAACCGGTTTGGCATAAAAAATAGAGCCATTGGCTCTGTAGCTCATCAGGCTAAATCATCAATTATGCTGTAGAGTGTGGCCAATGTGATTCCCCCTTTGTAGAGGCCACAAGGACACCAATCATAAAATTAAGTATATAGGCCATAAGTTTCAGTTTTCTAGGCCTTATACTTCAGGAGAAGAAGATAAAAATAGATTTGAAGGACGTTCCTGTTGCCTTTATTAGGGGCCACAGGGTCACCAAAGCTACAATTCATAATCCTCACTAGTCAAGGAGTCTGTACACTAAGTTTCAGCTTTCTAGGCCTTATGCTTCTGGAAAAGACGATGAAAATAGGTTTTTAGGGCGTGGCCCCTGTGGCCCTTATTAGGTGTCACAGGGCCACCAAAGCTACAATTTATAATCTTCACCAGTCAAGGAGTCTGCAAACAAAGTTTCAGCTTTCTAGGCCTCATGGTTATGGAGATGAAGATGAAAATAGGTTTTTAGGGCATGGCATCTGTGGCCCTAAGTAGGGGTCACAGGGTTACCAGAGCTACAATTTATAATCCCCCTAGCCAAGGAGTCTGTACACAAAGTTTCAGCTTTCTAGGCCTTATGCTTCTGGAGAAGAAGATGAAAATAGGTTTTTAGGGCGTGGCCCCTGTGGCCCTTATTAGGGGTCACTGGGCTACCGAAGCTACAATTTATAATCTTCACTAATCAAGGAGTCTGTACACAAAGTTTCAGCTTTCTAGGCTGTATGTTTCTGGAGAAGAAGATGAAAATAGGTTTTTAGGGTGTGGCCCTTATTAGGGGTCACAGGGCCACCAAAGCTACAATTTATAATCCTCACTAGCCAAGGAGTCTGTACACCAAGTTTCAGCTTTCTAGGCCTTATGGTTCTGGAGAAGAAGTCGAAATTCCACAAAGTTTACGGACGGACGGACGCCGGACACCATGCCATGCCATAAGCCCATCGGGCCTTACAGGCCAGATGAGCTAAAAATGGAAGAGCTCGTATAATATTGCGAGTTCGCATAATATGAGCCCACTGTTCTGCTGTAGAAATCTCGGACGAGGACCCAGAGTTGGGCGTTGCCTCCCTTGCCTATCCGTAAGGGGGTGCTGCAGTCGACTTACCGATGTCAACACGTTTTAGAGAAGGCAAGGAAGATTTCCGGTTATTTTGGATCTTAAATAGTGTATATTTCATGGGATATGTATGAAAATGTAACAATATGGCGTCAGGGTGCAGTATTTATTATGTTTGGTGCGGGGGAAAGGCGCAAATGTGCAAGTATCGTCATCCTTAGTAGTTGTTCTGAATGACCATAGACTCGTTCAGTGTACATACCATGGTGCGCTGAATAACAGAAACAACGCCCCCTTGGATTTAGCTCGTTTTATAGTGTGCAGTGGACGAGTTTATTACCCCAGTTAGGGGTTTTTACCCTAGTTAGGTACATTATCCCCAGTTAGGTGTTTTCCCCGACCTGCTGAAACATTCAAAGGTTTAACGCTACTAACAGTCTGATTTCAAGTGCTGACAAAAACACATTTCCATTTACATACATGCATATTTCATATCATCACGCTTTCCCCGAAATAGTAACTTAAGTTTGGAACTGTCATTTATAACATCGACTTTTGAATAATTTAGTATCTTATTTTTTAATGGACGATTGATAGTTTCAACGTTCACACGAAATTTATTGAAGATAATATCATACCACACTGATCTCAAAGTAAGAAATCTAGCTAATACCCATATGTGTCTGCATTTTATATACATATTACAATACTAAAAAGCATTTCTAAAGCAGAAAATGCGTACACGCTTCTTTTGATTCCTTGTAATGCTTTAAACATATTTCCGAGTCTATTACTTAAACAAATAAAGTATACTTTGCGATCAATCTCACCTTAATTGCCTCCGGGAAAGACCTCGAAACACCGGCAAATATATCTGTTTGACACCAGCGCGGATAGCACTCCATTGTACCAACCTTCTTGAAACCATGTGCTTTAGGTTGTGTGCTGCACGTGAATTTTGAGGAGTTGCTTAGCAACTTGGCGTACAAGAAGTCCGTGCATCACAAGATGAAATAGACGACGTCCGTGCAGCCACACAGTTTTGACTAGTGACGGATTATTACATTTTACATCATTTGCCACCAAACACAATTTCATTGACGTCCGTTTAAAATTTGAATCAAAATAATTAAATAATAGTTCAGTTCAGTGTGACATTTTAAGGTTAATAGCTCGGTAAAAGAATGAAAATGCACAGTTGGTGAACGGCTTAGAATTGTTTTACCGACAATTCGCCAGTATTATCTCAAACTGCACGTGAAATACGCGCAGTGTTAAAATGAAATTGATCCATTCCTCAGGAGTGGAAGTTAACCATGCTAGACACCATTGTCACTTTTGAACTCATTATCAACAAACTTATATTCGGCTAATATTGATATGTTCATTAAAAATGGAAAACAGTTTAAACAATAATCATGTAGTGTATGTGAAATAATAACCTCGACCTCGTGAATATCTGTGATAACCATCTCGCTGATCGCTCGATGGTTATCACAGATATTCACTCAGTCAGCGGTTATTATTTCAACCATACTGATATTATGTTTTTATAACGTGAGTGGATCAATGAAGTCAAACCCATTCTCTCAAACTTGAATTGGTTCCTTTATTCTTGAACATGATCCCAATTACATTTTTTTTAAACAAAGAAGAAACGGATAGTATAGATCAATTATTGTGCAAAATGCTAGGGAAAATTTAATGTAAACGTAACACTTAAACCGCTCACGACTTCTATCAATTTTACTTTTATTGAAAACAACTTAATGTATATTGGGAGATTATCTAAACATCTGCATAACCATCATAACATGCGACTCTACAGCGGATGAGAGAGAGAGAGAGGGGGGAGAGGGATTATTACATTTTATTAATTGGAGCCGTGGCCCAGAGTCCAAATACAAAAATAGTGTACAATTTATACACATATTACTATACATGAACAACATGTTGGTATGCGATCTTAATTTCAAACATACTCATTTATGTTCAAGTATATAGAAAACCTTTAAGTACAAGAGTTCAACAAACGTTTGCTGCGTTGGAAACTAAAAAAATCGATTTGGAACGAGTTTCGATCTCCACTATGAACGATATAACGACATATGTGAACCAAGTTAACATCATGTGTAAATCCTGTTCACACTGCAAAGCCGACAAACCCGACAGGTTGAATCTGCTGACTCGACGCTTCTTGTTCAAGGAAATAACTAGTGTGAAACAGGTCTGCGTTTCAGGTCATATGTACTTGATTGCTGGCACAGATAGATAATCGAACCCAGCGATGGTGTCATATTGTAACATTATTGCATGACTGTGTGTAAGTGTGAAAACATCTGCGAGTATATTCACATTCGTTTTCGCATGGCAAGCGCTTGCACTTACGCCTTTTATAGTATTCAATGCAATATCTTTATCTGGAATATGAGTAAATTTAAACTATATTAAAAATGCATTTTCAACTTTGCTGATCATGTCAATATTTAAATTGAAAACTATTCTAACTTCATTGATAGTTCCATGAAAACCTGCAAAAGCTACACTTTATCCAATTAAACAGCCGTGACTCGTCACGTCGGGATTTTTCATTGCACCGAGGGTATCATAAATGATGTATGATAAAAGCGTAAAAAAAGCGTTCAGCGACTCTCCCATCATTGTTTATGAGGCCGTTTGTTTATTACACCTCAACTAATTCATTTTAGGTGTCATCATCTAAAGGGAATTTGTTTTCTTAGTTTACGATATTGGTTAGAACATTTGTCGACAAATTCATACAATTCATGCCTACTATTCCTCTAATGGATAGAAATCCAAATTATTATTGTATTGGAGATTTGTAATGAAAACATAATGTAGCAGTTACATGTTTATGTCATTCAAAAGGAATACAAACGTGATTTGTTGTAGCCACATATGTTTAGATAATGCACAACGAATATAAGAATACATCTTTTTGAGGAGTTGGAGATTCTATTGTTAACTTTCACCTCAAATGATGTGCTGAAGTTTTGTTTATGAATGTCTTTTTGCGTTTCAATCTTTTTATCGTGTCATCGATTTTCATATCATGGCTATTCCATTACCGTTCAATTCAGAAATGATTATAAAATATTGCTTTTAACAAAACGCGCTAACTGAAAGATCATCAGTTGTGGTGTTTTATCGAGAACTGGTCACCATTACGGAAAAATACCATTTTACAAGTAAAAGTTTAAGTAAACATATGTAGGAGTAAGTCTCGATTTAAACTGGGCCGGATAAACTACCAGAGCTGGAGAAATTTCGATTTCAGTCGGTAATGAGTAATTGTCACAGACGTGGCATTTTTGGATAAATAAGTAAGAATATTTGTATTACATCCGCATTTTTATCATACAATGGATAGTGTTCTCGGTATGATAACATCAGATAGTTTCGGGATGCAAATAAAAATCATACATTGTATAGCCATCTATCTAAGAATAACGACAAAACTGTATGGTTCCTTAGCCAATTGTATGTCCAAGCAGTGTCAAAACACTGCCATCGCGAGTCTCATGTTCAAATTCTTCATTTACCCATCTTCAGTGTTTCGTACTTTGTTTAGCGTGGTTTGTTTATCTAGAATTGCAAAGTCCATAGGTAAGTGCAAATGTTCATTATGTAAAAATCAGTTAGAGTATTGCATAGGGGAGACAGTATTGGTATATTTTTTCATTTACGTGTGAGCATTGATAATACTTATAAACATTCATCAATGCCCTGTAGCTCCAACGATACACTTATATCGATCAAGCATAAGTTACCTCGTATCACAAACATGTGATTCAAGAATATAAAATTTAGATTGCATTTGTTTTCAGTTTCAGTCAATGAACCGTCGATATTCGATGAACCCAAGAAATTATCCTTAAAACGGTGCTTTTGCTCCATGGAAGGTCTGGAGGGTTTGTCCATGAAAAATATCATGGTATAGCTTGAGCTAGTAGGAAACAAATAAACTTAGGATTTGGGATGAAAAGAACGCACTTTGTCACTATGTTAGGGTTAAAAGACGAGAACGAGGTTATGCTTGGGTTTTCAAAACCTGAGCTTCGCCCTCGCGAGGTTATTTTCCATAACTCCTCGGTACCGGGTTATTATTTACTACATAATGCCCTGACTTCCCAATGTCAACCCTCCTTGGAGGTTACTACGAGGAAACAAGAGACCTACAAAACAATAGACGAAACCCCCCATAGGTTTCTAAAAGCTATATATCTATCTGATACATGTTTATAGGCTCTCGTTGCATCTCAACGAGAGATCGATAATGAGCAGTCGATGTCATGCACACATTTTCAGAGAAATATGCAAGCGGAGAGATTTTTACTTCAGCAGAAACATGTATGATATATTAAACCTGTTTAAATCCAAGTTGAAAACACACCTGTATCGGCAAGCCTTCCGTGATGAGTGAATCAATTTCTGACTTGTGCGCTTAGAGCATGAACTATTCATGGATTCATGCGCGATATAAATGAACTATTATTTATTATTATTATATGTCATAAGAGTGTAACACTAACACTAACTTTTCCTATTTGAAACACAGCATACAAATAAATAACCTGAATAGATTTCTCTTCACCAAGTTCATTAAAACATCAATTTGACGTCTTCGACAATACGATATACATTTATCATATTATTCAAGGTGAGATACTCAGAGAAATTAAACCCTCTATCCGTATACAGTGGCAATAAAGTTTATCTTCATTCAAGTCTTGGCAGCTACTGAACATGAAATTGGCCGTTTCAAGAAACTGTCGTAAAAGTTGTATGTTCCCTATGGGCCACCGTAATAAATCAACAACTCAGCTATATTTTCATGAGAGAATAAGGCTTACTCAACGTCTCATATTGAAGTAGATTATATGTATATATGTTAGTGTAAACTGTGCAAAATAAAATATCAACATAAACTCACGGGCAAAAGAAAGGTTTCACCTTAGTTAATTTCATCATATACATAATTTTCAATTACAAACATTTTCATTTTTAGATGTCGTACGCTAAAACAGAACAGTGCAAGCCTTTAGTTATCAATCAAAGAATACTTCTAGACCTGTTTGATTTTTTTTGATGAAAATTGAAATTTTTAATAATTTTTTTTCTTGAAAATTAATTTTAACAAACAACAAATGGCCATCGATATATAAGCTATATTTTACTAAAAAATCACAAAACAAACCTTGTTTTCCACTCATTTACACCCTTTTTAACATGGTAGGGGTCATGTTGGTGTAAATTTCATTTTTTACCCCGGTCTCTTAAACAAAGATATCCTAACAAAAAATGAATCAATCAACGATCAATTCATATGAAATATTGTAGATATGATTAATGTTAATGATTCCATAATCAAATGCGTCATATATATTTCAAATCGTTGTAAAATCGAAACCAACTGAGGTGAAACCTTTCTTTTGCCCGTGAGTTTATTAACGTGCCCTGATTTACATCGAAATAGGAAATTAGCATTACATAAAATGTAAACAAATATCAACTGATTGAAATTTATAAGTTTTCATTGGACTTTACGCTTATTGCATCAAACAAAAAAGATATCGATTGTCCTGGTATCGAAGGTTATCTGCTGTTTTAAATTATGAGTTTTTGGTTATCATTATATTTATTGTATATTGATTGCACAATTGATCGGATTGACCTATTTTTTATATGATCAACGATAAAATACCGGGTTTTATCAGTGAAATAAACTGTATATTAGGCAACAGTGACGATATATCGTATTTTCATCTATTTGAGCAAATGGCGGTTAATTTCCAGTTGTATAATAAATTGAATGCTTAATGTAGTTTTCCAAGTGGCAGGTTTATCACCTGGTATTTAGAAAACTACATTAGGTATAGTCTTTATGTTAATTCATATTTTCAGGACATTTTGAAATGGGATGCAACAAAAGTTATGGTTGCAGGAAAACACCGTTTCACCAGATACAATGTACTTACAATCACACGCGATTTATCCATATTTTACATTCCCTATCGGCTTATCATATCTGCCAATATCATATTGTACCAAAATGTTATGGGATATACATATATGTTGACTACACGCAATTTCTGTTGTTGGCAATTTTACTTCCTGCAAATACACGTGAGATTACGATGGCTTCTGATTGGTCAGTTACGCCGGAAGCCTGTAAGATATAAATAAATCTTGATGTTCCAACATCAAAACACAGCAACCCTCGGGACTGTATGTTTGTAAGTATCCATAGTTATTTTTCAGTCTGATTAAAATTTACCATGATCCGATGAATAAGTTTTGATATTTACTCTAACGGGGCTCAAACTCAAGTTAGCCGACATTTCAGATTGCACCCACCTTTGCAGCATGTTATAGCCCATGTTACCAATCGCAAGAACTCAAAGGTGTCCGTTCCAGTAGCTATGGGCAGGTAGATCAAGTGTACCATTTGTTAATCACTGTTACAATATGACAATGTCATTGGATCGCCAAGACTTGGTTTCCTTTGCGTTAATGATACTTGTGTGTAAGTACGATTCATTTAGAAATTATTGAGGGGAAGTTATCTGATAGAACTGTACGATTCCCTGTAACGTCAATAATTTTTAACTTTTATTCCCCGAACTTAACTGAGTTATTAATGTGCTTGTTATCACCTTATATCCCCGCTCAAAACGTGCTACTGCCCCTTCAACATTTGTCTTTTAAAGAGTTTTTATCATTAAGACCAATTCATATGTAATGCTCATTAGCAACTAAACTTATTTGTTCCAAAACATCATGCAAGAAATAAAGCTTACAAATGCATTATTACACAATATTGTTAAATAACGTATATTTATGTACACTTGACCGTAATCAGTTCTCGTTTTCAAAGTTGAAATTCTTCTCCAGAAATCAATCGACATGGTTCGTCAGCCTTTGGTAATCCTCTTCCTGCTTGTCCTAACAGTAAGTGTTGACGGGTGGTGGTGGAGTCACAGACGTAGAAATACTGTTAATAATCACTGTCACTGCCCAAAGCGACTGACACGCAAACTTGAAAACGTAAGAGGGAGAAGAGACCTTGTACAGCTTCTAGATCTGGAGGAGAATCATCCTGGTCTGGAGAGCTTTCTAGATCATCTGGACGCAAAACGTCAGTATTAATCAATATTTATTTATTCTAGTATCTCCTCAGATAGTATCTCTGTTCTCTTCTTAGAACGAGTTCAAACATTAATTTTTTTATCGGTTTATAATATATTTCCTCGAATAGACGCCCATGGGTCTATTATTTCCTCTTAACCCCGGGCGTCTATTCGAGGCCCGACGTCTATTCGATGAGATACGATATGTCTTTTGTGTGTTTCAGCAATGGTATTTTATTTGTTCTGTTTTAGTTTACATATGTCTGAATCAAAGGTTTCTTACAAAAATTAACCTTAACTGAAGATTTGTTCACTTTATACAAGTTTTGTTGATTTTGTCATGATTTCTACACAAAAACGTTATGGTATGTAATATGTGAAAGGCATCTTATGTACTTCTTTTACTAATTGAGATATTGAAGACGTTTGAACATATATATGTTTTACACTTTGTTAAAATTATTATCATTTAGTTTAGCATTTGTTTGAAGGTGACGGCACCATCGACAGTGAGGCACTGGCGACTCTTCTGGAAAGATATGGAAGTAAGTAGACGAATACTCTTATTAATATATTGTCCCCATTTGACTCAATACCTTATCGTGGTTTGGGGATTTCTGAGCTTCAATGACCAGGAGAGCTGTGAAACCAATTATTGTCTCTACTGTTTTTTTCCGTCTGTTCATATACCCTTCCGGTCTATTTTACCCTTGTCTCTCCATCATCTTTTAAACGATCTTCGTCCACGTGTTAAAACACATTAAATCCCACATTCACTTACTCATCCATGTTGCTTTCCAATTATTGTTGTGTACAGATGTCTAAATTTGAAAACATGTGGTACATGTAAGAACCTATAGGTAAATGCGAGTAGGGAAACTGTATTTAAGAGTATATAACATAATTCTTGTTCATCTGCTGTCGAATAGATATGTTGTTGTTGTGTAATTGCAGTTTTGTTCCCTAAGAGAGGCATTGTATACGTTAGACTGTTTTGTTTCTAACAGGTGCTCTCTATATTTCAGGTAACAGTGCTCCCGTCAAGAGAGCTTCCTGCAATTGTGGACGGTCGCTAGTAGATCATTTCAACCAAGGGCTCCTCTAACTAACTGCAGGTGAATGCTAGCTAATGGATGAGAGCATATTATTCTTAATTAAAGTCTACATATACGTAAACATACATTATCAAAATTGACGAACACTTTAAGTACGGTAATAAAATTTATTGAAGGTTCTAACGAACTTACCATGTTCAACCTATATCTCGAGATGTGAAGCATATATTTATTATATGAGTTACGTTTTTCGATCCAGAACTTGGATTTTCCTGACAAAGAAAAATGAGTTCGAGCAAATAAAACTGAAAGCATAAGTCAATTGCATTATGTTTGTTTTCTTTGAAAGCATTCCAGCAATGTTTTTTGAAGAACATAAGCCCTTCTATTGTGTTTGAATACCTTGATATACAAAGTGCATGAATCACAGATTATATACCATTATCTTTACAGCTCCGTTCCTTAAGTTTATTCACTTGCTAATAAATTTTGTTGCAAATATCATGTAATTTGGATTTCGTTTGGGAAACATTTAAATAACTCGAGCAGCACCGACTAAGGGTCACCAATTGTCAATGTGTAAAACGAGTATTCTTCAAACAAGATTTTGAGATCATTGGTCACTGGTCATTAGTATTCAAATTTATTCAAATGGGTAAACAAACAGATTTGGTCATATGTTTTATATTCCGATTTTCTTAAAACTCGATTTAGATATTCCATATGAATCCTCCGAGAGAAATATCAGCACGATAACATTGACTTAGCAAAGAGGGGAAAATGCGACTCAGATCTAAAGTTGTTGACCACTTTGTTGACCGTTTTCGAAAGTTTGACCCTTGATCAGTTCAATGACTTAGTTTGTTAGGTTAACTGATTGGTATGACCTATGAATATGTTGAAGCAAAAGAAATGTGAAGTGAACCTAAAGAGCGAATTTTCAACGTCTTCCGTTTCGTTTTTGCAATGTGAGGATATTTTAAAATTACAAATTACATGGTATTTGCACTAGTAAACGTAGTTAAACGAACAAACTTAAAGAGGTTATGCAATGTACTTTTTCTAAGAATGATAGATCAATATCTCCAGTACTATTATCTATGAGAATGCAATGAGCATATAATTGAGACAATACACACATAAATTAGACTTTTAATCAGCATTTTATATCCGCCGAAATCAACAGCGGACGCTTTGAAAACTCATTAGAGCGTGACGCCCCGCCCACCGGGCCTATCTCCATTTTCGTGTCTACCATAAAGTCTGGAGACAGACCTCCTTCAAACCAAAAGATTTATATGTTCATTTCTGATTAATAAAAAAGGCAAGAAGCAAGTACGATAATATCTAAGAAAATACTCTGTACTACTTTTGTTGTCGGAATCGCTTTGATGGATGTGACTGTACCAATATTCGGAATGTTATATGCAAAACAGTGTAATCCCAAATATAACATTGTTTCATTTTCGATACGAATTGAAACCTTATATATCTTGAATAGATCAACCACTGTTAAATAATGTTTAATTATTTTATTATTGATATGTGTTGTAAAAATACGGACATTGATCATAACGTACTAAAGATAATCCACTGTGGCGCCTATCTTTTCATAAGAGAAAACATATCATAATAAATAACATGAAACCGTTTACACTTTTCCTTTTCTTCAAACCATCATGGTAAAATTATTCACCGTCTATTGGCCTCTTTAAAATATATCTTTATAGTGTAATACACTCACATTGTAGGTATTCGATTGTAGAAAGTAGCCGGTTTGTTCACTGAAAACATAAACGATTTGTTATTTGTCACCGTCGGAAATAATAGTCAGTGTATGTTATGTAAGATTCAGCAAACAACAGACAATCAGATTATCACTCTAACGGACATGTCTAGCCATAACGGCGCCAATTTAACAAGGCAGTCGCCTTTTTGCGTCAATAGATATGGTTTTGAAATATTCGATATTACATGTTTATACAATAATCATTGGCTTGAATACATCGTTATTGAGTCGTCGGATATCTAAGCTTTTGGAATATACAAAAATTGAGCGTATTTTGTGAATATTTGTATGTTAAACGAACGATTAAAAAGGTGTCATTTCCCGTTGAAAAATGATCATTAGGTGAAACTACTCACCTACTGCTACGCTCGGGCCACGCTTCAGTGACCACAGATTCTGTTCGCCGGGGCTAATTAGGCAGTGTATTTTAAAAGCCATATTTAGGCAGGTTGCCGTCCGATTTCGAAAATTCAAAGTTGACTCTTATTCAAATTGCAAGCAGCTTTTTATGAATCCCATTTCAGTCCCCCTTTAAGGTTCGCAGCTGTACATAAACACTTGGGTCAATGAAAGAATTCCCTTTGCATTTGGTGTAAGAGCAAATGTCATGTTACTTAGGTGTTGTTTAGACGGCCATCAAAATAATTTCAGGAAAACTGATAATGGGTAAACAAACCATTGTCAAAATGTTCAACAAATATTCATGAACTTAATTTTAGTATTTCTGATCACAATTTGCAGGATTCCGAACTTTGACATGATAAGATAGAGAGATAGGATTATATTTTAATGTTCTGATTTTTCGTTATTCCACATTAATATTCAAACCAAACTCTCTGAGAAAGATATCATCATAGTTACATTGATTTAGTGCCAATTGACAAATATAACTTGGGTTCTTTGTGTTGATGGGAATGGGCTTAGCCTTACCCCGCGGCCAATACCGAAGGTAGGGGGATTTGTTTGAGGAAAGCCTGGGTGGGGTTAGATACGGAAATAATGCCTAAGTCGCTGTGGTTGAACGTAGGTTGCGGGTCTGAGAAAATACCATTTGCACATAGGTATTGGAATTCAGATTTTATTTTCAAAAGTGTAGGTTATTTCGTTTACTAACTTGCAATTTAAGGTAAACATCTTGACATATGATAATGTATATTTGAAAAAGGATAGAGTGATTTGAGAGGACTTATTCCCAGAGTATACCGAGAGAGATAATTGAGAGAGAGATAATTGTTTATTAAAATGTCAACATGTTATACAAGCATACACAAACATAAATTACAGTATAACATACTGCCAAAGTTGACCTATGTGATACAGTAAAATCAAAACATATACCATGTGGCTTTTGTAAACGGAGGGAGGAAGTGTTGATCAGGAATATTCAAAGAGATAGCGATTGACTTGAATGGTTGTTAGAATATCCGTGAGATTCATTAACTTGGTTTAGTTGAGATCAACAATGTGCTTGACTAAGTGTCCAGCAAACCATTACGACTTTAACAGAAATTAAGGGTTTTGACTCGGGAAATGAGATGAAAAGGCCTTCTCCTGAGAGGCCACAGGGCCATTCAACCAACAATAATTGTATAATGAAGACGGCAATGGAGTTAAAAGTCTCATGCCAGCCCGAGCTATCATGCTCTTGGTGTGGTTACCAAGGTTGGACAAGTCTTAGGGAAGCCTGGCAATATTTGAATCGTTCTAAAACCTAATGTCTTTTTCTCATGATTATAGAAGGGGATGTGTGCCCAAAATGAAATCATGTAGACTCATGATGTGACATGTCGTTCCCAACCATGCAATTCTCGAAATTGACAAGTTTAAGTATGCAAAACTATAGCTAACATTTAAATCCTGTAAATCTCAAATTGCTGTTCTCAACTTTAAAAAGTTAAAATTTAATTCTAGAAATGTAAAAGTCAAAACTCTTTTTTGAAATTAACAGTCATATACTGTATACACATATAGCACTGGTACAAGTTACATTTTACAAATTGAAAACGAAGAGTTGTAAAATCAACTTTTGCATTTCGAGTTGCATCCTTGCGATTGCAATATTACGAATTACATCTGTACACGAGTACATACTTGGACTTTCCTTTTCGAGAACTGCATGGTTGAGAACGACATGTTACACTTCATTTTTCAATTTTGGCACACATTCCCTTCCATACACTATACCTTCGCTTCCGTCTTTTTCCTCATTCTTGATTTATTTTATCTCTTCTGAATGGCAACATCCACGTGATAAATAGCTGAAATACAGCTGCGTACATGTACCTTACGTTTTTCATGTGCTAGTGTAATATAGTGCAAATATAATATAATGATGGTTCATTTGGACGTCAGTCAAATACATCAGGAGTACTGACAAAGGATTACCAAATGCCCATGTGTAAAATAACCATTCTAGAACTATATTTTGGAATCGTCTGGTCAGTGGTGAAGAATTTCGAAATTTAGCATTGTTAAGTAGACAGATGGGGTCAAATCTTTTTAATTACGATTTTCTGAAATTTCAGTTTAAACATTCCATAAAGACGCTCTGAAAACAAAATGAGCACCATTAAATTTACGTTATGCAGAGGTACAAACATGACTTCGGTCCAAAGCTGTTGCTTACTTATGAAGGATTTTGTAGAGAAAAAAATTAGAAAGTATTTTCAAAATGTTGACCCCTGCTCACTTTAATGACTTGCCAAAAAGTTTTTATAGATAACTGTTAGGTATGGCATACGGATATGATTATGCAAAATGGATCTTAACTTATGTAGTGAAATTTCAACATTGTCCGTTTTATTTTCACAATGCTAGGATGTTTCAAGACATTCTAAATTACAGTCGAACCTCGGATACCCGGACTCCGTATATCCAAAAACCTCGCTATCCGGACGATTTTAGAGTGTAACGAATATTTTCCTAAGAAAATGTACTCACTTACCCGGACCTCTGCCCCTGGACCCGGACGCCGTTTTTTCAAACCATATCTGTACATGATATTTGCACTATAATACGCAGATTTAATGTTGAAATTGTACAAGGTGTAACTCTAATGTATATGGGTCTGAGGCCTCACATGCAATAAACATCCTTTCACTTTCACTTTCACTTGACTCACCCATGTGGAACTATTTTATGTGGCCATCCTATTAACCACCATAATGAACAAGATAATTTCTTAATCTTTTATGTAAATATGATGCTAAAATAGCTGAAAGTTTTTTAAAACATCCGATAATGTAATTAGAATTATGAATTATTTTGGTGTTTAATTTCTTATTCTTCATTATGTGTAATCTCTTAGGAATGTAATGTAAACTTCTTCCGTAGGATCGCTATACCACGCCCATACACGTCACATACAATAAAATACTATAAAGCTGCCTAGATGGATATATTGTGTGTTAGTACTCCTCTTTCTTTCTTGCGATCTTCTGGCTGTGTATAGGGATCACTCTTATAAATGTCTTTGCCATCTTCTCCAAATTAAAAAGGCCTAGAAAGCTTAAAGCGAAAGCTGTTTAAGTCTGACTGGAAATATGTTTTGCTTAAATTTCTATTTAGCGCCGTTTTGGCGATATTCAAGCCTAATCAACATCTTGACTTAAGGAAAAAGAACGACTTCCTTAGAATGTTATTAACTATACTGTTGATGTTTTGTGTTTCATCTTTAGAAATATGCATAAAAGTCAACATCAAACATCAACAGCATCAAACACTATAAAAACAGAATGTGACCAAGTTCATAGGGCTAAATTGACAAATTGTCAAATCTAACAGTTTCATGATTCTATCGCCGCTAATGTCTGAAATATTGCCTAAGCGGCCCTTAACAAAAATCAATCTCTCACTCGGATATTTAAAAATAAAATACTCAAAACATAACAAAGCGTTGAAATGCAATTATCTTAGATCTATTGGTGACGAATATACTTCAAATGGTCAATTGTCACTGATAATTGTACGTTAGTGCTAAATGTATTATTTTGAAGTGTCAACAATCTCATTACACAAACTAATCATACATAGTCAGAAAACAAATTATAAAGATTTACATCCATTAGTGGTCATTTTTGTGTGAGCATCTTTAAATCAATTTGTCTAAGAACTTTGCATTATATATTTGATTTATTACTGCTTCGTTTAATTAAAATACATTTGTGACACAATCAAAACACAAAGAGGTTTTCAGCAAAATTCGTGGATCGTTTATTTACAGTAGAATCAGAAACTCACAGGTCAGGCAACATTATTGATTTTAACAGCAACTGTAGGTCGGCAACGATATTAACTTGGACAGCAACTCACAGGTCAGGAGTTACAGAATAATTGAAGAACGTCAGCTATCGGCACGTTGTGGGATGATAGCTAAGGAACGGCTGTTGAGCACTTGTCCAGATGCGGTCCAGAGGCGGTTATAGATTTGGTTCGAGTTTCTAAATAGTCTCAGTACTCACACAGAGTCCACGTTTCACTGAGTCCCCGTTTCACAGAGTCCAAGTTTCTTCTGGTTGACTCGGTTGTTCTGCCAGCCTCTGGACGCCCTGATGTTCCCGTTCGTTATCCTTCTGTTCTCTCCCTGACCACACACCAATCCCCCGTATTTATTGAGAAAACTTAGCTGACTCAGCACAACGTGTCCTGCACGTGCTCTGTCCAGTCATCGCCGTGACCTATGCCACGTATTCCCTTGTCAGCTTTTTCCTGTCCAGCTATACTTTATCACAGTTATTAGTGTCGGGGATCTCATTATGACCAGTTATTAGTGTCAGAATAACATTACATATTAACTTTATCGCCCGACATCAGTTTAAACAGTTTTCACTGACGACCAAATAGTATTATGTTACACATTGTCTTTCAATTACAATAATTTACTTTCATTTTTCTGACATCACTTTTTATTCCCCCTAAAAACGTGCTACTTCCCCTTTAATGTAATTAAGTACTTCAACAGGACTGCACTAATAGACACTTCAGGGAAGTCATCTGAGCTGTAAATTCCAACTCCCCAACAATGACAGCTTAAAAGAACATATGTTGTACTCTTTGATGTATGTAATATTGATTTTGATGTACTGTCTCTCATAGCCTTTTGGCGGCTTGCATCGTTTTGCGAAATGTTTTTTAAATGTATGAGATAAGACAAAAATAAACAAATTCTCTCTCTCTCTGTGAATTTTTCTGTCATTCTGTCACCGTACATTTTGCATAGGTCACGCCATAAAAACCTTTTTTCTTCTTTCGACACCAAATGCCTAGACAGCTTAAGTACTGTGTACTGGTTGCAATTTTCGTGATCCTCAGAACCATTTGTATAATAAAAGCCCGATGAGCTACAGAAGCCATGGCTATGTCTATGAATCGATTTTAGTTGATTGAAATAGAAGAAATAAATAACAGGGATACTGATTAATCCTGTAGCAGATGATATATGTCTCTCAGTCGAGTCTGCATTTTTGAACGTTAGAACGTGGGAGCATTTTACTTGAGCTTCTCTCTATAGATTTCTCTTTCCTAGAAATTTGTTTCACAACAATTAAAATTCAAGCATCACTAGTCCAATATCTGTCTATTCTTTAAAAAAATAGGATTTCATATTTCTGTTACAAAATGAACAAAAGCGTACGTGCATCATCATCTTAAGTTATTTATACAATTAAAAAATCAAAATATAAACTTCAGTACGGCACAGAGGCCCCTTTATGATTTTGCTTTGTTATTGTTGACATTTCTTTTTAAAAACAATTTTTTTTTAAAGATGCTTTTTATAAATTTTGATTAACTTCTTTTTATTTGAAACAATAGATAGTAAGTGGTTCACCCTTTTATTTCAAAACGTAAGCTCCAACAATTGTCTTAAGAAAATATTTTGCAACACAATCATCAAATTAAGGTCGGAACTGAGTCCAAACCTGGGTCAGTTTGATTTAATCATAACAACTAAAGGATTCAGCTGAATGTTTTATTGGAGTTGCATGTCTTGGCTGTAACTGGCCTGATTATCCTGAAATGACAAAAAATCGTGATCACAATATTTTCAAATAATGCTAAACTGAACGCCAAAAGAAGTGTTACACCGCTTTATATTTGAATATCATAACAAGTTACGTATTCAGAGGAATTTGCTTTGTTGTGTGTTTTAACACTGCATCAGTTTAGTGCTTTGTGCTAAAATAGCAGATCTGTATCTTTAATGGTATATAAGTTATCTCCAGTTCTTCAAAGGGGGGTCAATTGTCCTATTTCCGATCATGCAATAATTTAAGTGAAAATTGTAAAACTTAACCAAACTGACTTTGTTTTCTTTGATAACGAATGCACATTCACATAAAAGGAAATAAGTTATGTTTTTTGGAAACGAACCACTTAACATAAACCGCTCAAAGAGGTGGTATGTTCAACAGCTGCTTACTGCTTAAAGGATTTGGGTGATGAAAATAGATATTCTGTATACACGTATTGTATCGCTCGGCTTGCATAGTCCTCACTTAATGGAAATAAAATGAAAATAAAAGTTTCCAATGCACATCGTGAGACAGCCTTAGTATTCCACCAAAGTTGAAAATCCCTTATAAATGATTAATGGTTACACTATCAACCTATGTGAATGCTTGCTCGAAAAACGTAAAGTTTAAGTGATTGGCAGGTGGTAGAAGCATAAACTTATTCTTTACGACGAAAGACGATATCCTTTATCTTTTCACGATACTAGTTTTTGAAGTAATAAGTATAAAAACATGAATTTTAACAAAAGACAGTGTTCTCAATAACACAACACTATTGATTTACGTTCATGACCTGAGGTAACATGGAGGTTCATTTTTATTCAAAAATTGATATGCTAAGGAAAGTTCAGAAATTACAACTTACAGTAGCCCATATCAGCCAGTGCTTCTCTGAACTCGTCAATGTCTACAAAGCCGTCACCTGCAAACAAAATGAATAAATAAATATGCAGATAAAAACATCAACTCATCAACATTATCAACCTAATGAAGTCCATTCTTTGTTCTTTAAAGGTGTTTAGCCATATACAATAGTAACAACATTTTGATGACCTGATGACACAATACCACTGTCTCGCAAGATAAAAACGAATGCTTAATAAGAACTAGGCATGACACCACTGGAAATGGAATAATCTAAAGGTGCGTTTCAATATTTCTGACAAAATGACATTATAATAATATAATGGTTATTTATTAGGCGCACATTTCCATACACTAGTGCATGCTCAAGTGCTATCAGAATTATTACCCTGGTCTAACCCAAGCTGATATACTTGTCACTAGAAGGTCATCATCAACACAACTCTTTAACAAGGTACCAATTTCCTGCTGGGTGAACAGAGGCACATTTTGAATAAAGTCTCTTGCCCAAGGCGACACCACAAGTCTCAAGTCTCTCTCAACTTGTGTCTCAGTGTGGGGCAGGGAATCAACCCTATAAACTCTCAGTTTATTCAGCAATGAGCGGGTAACACACTCATACAGCGAGCCACGCCCGTTGTTGCTTAACTCTACAGTAGCGGTCGACTGCACATTGCACAGATGTGCCACATCAAATGATTATTTGTTAAGAGAGGATATCTAGAACCGAAGACCCACGTTTCTGGTCAGCGTGCTGCATGAAGAGACTAAGGCCCGGATGATCTTCATCCAAGTCCAGCACCTCGGCCGCCTCTCTGGTACCAACATGGCCGTCATGGTCGTTGTCGATGACGGAGGAGTGGAAAGTGCTGACACAGCAGTCGGAGCTCTTCCAGGTCTTGTTGTAAGTCTTGGCATATCTCTCTGCAAGGTGAGTGTGAAGCTGACATTAGAATTTCAGCAAATTTCACTGACCTTCAGTTACATAGAGGCTGAACTATGATATATAAAAGCGTAGAAACGCCCCTACCTTCGAGATCCAGAGCTTGTTGCAGGTCCTCCAGACTCGGTCCATCTTCCAGCTGATCCAGGACCTGGTTTGCTTCTCTCAGACTCACCTCCCCGTCTCCGTCTCTGTCCAGGGCTCTCGCAGTCACGGTCTTTGTGAAGTTCTTGGGTCCACATTGACAGTCACTGCTGGAGAAGACTTTAGTAACTTTGTGGCGGTGCTGTCCGACTCTTCTCCACAACCACCAACCGCTCGTCTCTGCCACGAGCACAACAAGGGTTAGGAAGAGTAGGCTCAGAGTCTTCATGATTCTGAAAAATATTTTTGAAAACATGTGGTAGCAGGTCATACCCGTTCGTGGATAAGATGCGTATTTCGGATGACAATGCGTTGGCCTCCGACAATGGAGTTTCAGAACTTAAAGTCTCTCTTCACCGTTCTGACAGAGACTGGAATTACTTTTTGTTAGACACAAAAATTCATTACCTATAATGACAAAGAAGCTCTCATCAATAATGCATTAGTCTCCGTCCCAGAACAGCCAAACAATAGAATGAACCAATGAAGATTCGAAGAATGTTCGTTTAACTTTCTTGAAAACTTCCTTATTCATAAACTTGATAGGACATGCCGCCAATAACCAGATACCAGTATGCTCACATAGCTAACACATGACTATTTAGATTGATAGAAATGTCTGTATGAATAGACATGCCGGTGTTTCATTTGTCGAAACTAGATTTGAAAAGCTTTCCACCAAAAATATCCCATAAGATTGTTTTTTAATCATAATAGACATTTGCTGTGTTTAGTTATCATCGGAGAAATGGGACTCTACTGGTAAATACCGAACTTCTACAAAAGTAGATCATGCGTAAAAATGAACCATTACCATTACGTTTCAGTCAAGAATTGTCGATTTCCTTCATACATCAATAATTACAAAATGGATTTGTTACACTAATTTCCGGGATTCTGATTGGACGAGAGCGCTCAAAAACCTGCTGCCATTTCTCGATAAATGCAGAAAAATTTGCAACCATACCATGTGCATTCATTCCTTGTGACGTCACAATCACTTGACGCAATAGTTCGGTTTTGACAGTTGCGAGTTACGTTCTGTTGCAAAGACAGATATAACATATCTTATCACTTCCCACCTGCGTTTGTAACGAGTAAATACATTCTTCTCCCTGACACAATCCATACATTCACCGGAAAGACTGCATTTAAATAACTACGAGTCCTCAAGCTTGTTCGCTCGGCAAACGGCGGACATTTTGAACGTCGTGTGATATGCTAATTAGGGTTATTTAGAAACTGCGGATTCCGGTTAAAACGAATTGTGATTGCATGGGTGTCAATGGTTGCGAAAACGAAATTAAATCTTCGGCCGTTTTAGTTTATGGAGTTCTCCATTTTGATTCAACTTTGTATTGTTTCGTGTAACAAACCACAATTTCACGACATTGATGGCCGATTTTTTGAAAATAGTTAGGAAAAACTTTGTTTAAATGTTGATTTTGTAATTATAAGGATTTTTTTACATGTTTTGTGCCTCTATCGATGTATAACAGCAACAAATTTTGTATAAAATCGCTACGCTACGCTACGCGATTTTATACAATTTGTTGCTGTTATACATCGATAGAGGCGCAAAACATGTAAAACAATCCTTAATTCACATCACTCTTTATGGCGAATCTTGCTATCATAAACGAAACCAAAGAATAACTAGCACGTCCCTAGTTAATGTAACATGCTTAAACTGTTTGTCAGAACGGTGCAGAGAGACTTTAAGTTTTGAAACTCCCTTGTCGTAGGCAATGGAATGAATATGATATGATTATACAGAAGGAAAAACCTTACCAACTAGCCTCAGCAAACTTTGATTTTAAGAATACACTTTATAACAATATATATATGAATCTAGTTAACATCATGTGTGCATCCTGTTCACACTACAGCCCCGACAGGTTGAATCTGCTGATTCAGCACTTCTTGTACAAGGAAATAGCTGGTGTGGAACAAGCGAATCATTAGTACACTTCCTTGCAGACTCGACAGGTTGAATCTGCTGACTCGGCACTTCTTGTGGAAATAGCTGGTGTGGAACAGATCTGTATAACACGTTGAATCATTAGTACACTTCCGTGACTGCTGCAGCCGACAGTATTATATAGATTTCTATAAGGCTCACCCATTAATAGTAACATATTGCAACAGTATCACATGATTTTATGTAAGTGTTGAAATATTTGCATATTTCATCGAGTATATTCATATCTGTATTCGCAACTCAAGCGCTTGAATTTACGCCTTTTAAAACCATGTTCTGTGATTCAATTTGTCCTCTTTTAAAATAATTATATATAATCAAAATTCAAACTTTATCATAAATTCATATAAACCTTGGTGATCATGTCAATATATTAATTGATAATTCTAACTTCATTGATAATTCCATGAAATCGGCATTATTTACACTTTATAATCAATTGGACAGCAGTGACTCTTGAAGTCTAGGGAATTAAAAATGAAATAGCTATAAAACCCTCAGCGACACCCTCATTATTATGTACGAGCTCCGTTGATTATTTCATCATACCTTATCAATTTTAGGTGTCATTATATAAAGCTTATAAATTTTCTACGATGCTGGTAGAAAAATCGAGAAATTCACGATATCAGTACAAAGTTATACGTATTACTCTTCTAATAGACTGTAGCAGTGCAGGGTTATGTAATTCAGAATGTGGTTTGTTGGAGTCACAAACGTAGAGATTATCCACACCGAATAACGGCAGACTGTAAGAATTGAGTATCTTTTTGAGGGAATGACGCTTTCTATTGTTAACTTTCACCACTTATGATATGCTGTTGTTCTTATGTTCTTGTGAGGTTCCAATTTGTTTATCATGTAATCAGTTTTTCATATCAAGTCTAGTCCATTAAATTTCTTCCCGGAAAGGATAACACAATATTGATTTTAACATATAGCAGTCAACGATCATCAGTTTTGTTGTTTTATCGAGAAATTGTCACGTAAAGTATCCTATTACTGGTGATGATCCATGACTTATATGAGGAATACATTGAAAACGAGCATGAAACCGACTTAACAATTTTACTAACAAAGGTACAATATGCAGATCAAGTCTCATTTCAAATTTTCATTTACCAATCTTCAGTGTTCCTTACTTAGTTTAGTTTGGTTAAGTTAGTTTGTATTGCACAATCCACAGGCTGTCTCCAAGTTAAGTTCTGGGTAAACTTTCTAACAACACCATGCTGCCTTTGCAACTGAGCCAAGAGAAGCAACTGATTTAGTAGCCAAAATAGTTACTTTTAGACATCGTCGCTGTTTACACGTGTAATCAGTTGATCAGTAATGTTTAATGTTAAAGCAACGAATCAAATATACCTTCAGCCGTGAAAAGTGTACAGCGATCTGATTGTCGTCTTTCAGAATTAATGGAAAACAGCTAATTTACAGCGTTAAGTAAGTAGTCATTATGCTATGCCCATATAATCGATTTCTTTTATTTTTCATTGATACCATGAAGGTACGTTTTTAAAGCTTTCCTCTAAAGACACCATTTTCCAAACCGACCTTGAGATAGATATATTATCCAATGTGCTACACATTTTTATTCATGAATGGAATTTTGCCTTACTTATTAAAGTTTACACCTTATTCAGGCATATTTTTTTATTGACAACCAAAAATCAATACAACTTGGTATGTTTATAGCATGAAGTTTCAATAATAACTTGCCATTTGAAAACTTTGAAATCTATTTAAAACAAATCATATTTTATGTTAAAGACACCCATCCTCTAAAGAAATGAAATCAATTATATTTGATAGATGTTAGGGTCTTATAAGAATAGGTCTTCGCATTACAACTATATATACATACATAAGTATTCAATGTATTTCTTGGTATCTTTTCTTTCGATAATGACTATTCAAAAAAAGTATGTGGCACATGGAAATTTGACCCTGTTAAAGTACTACCATGTCATGGAGTTTTTTAATTTGTCACACCTTTTTCAAATATTGTGAATGATTGATTATTAAGATTCAGTAATCAATGGTGTAATGACCACTGCCATTGTTGACCGAGTCTTTCTAGCCTTAAAATGTGAACTTGGAGTAAACAGAATATACACTCAGGGGCAAAAGAAACGATACCAACTTTTCAAAAGAGTACAAAACAAAATCCTGTTGTAAATGAAATGCGACTACGAGCCCTTGTGATAGGCACATCAGTTGTGAAGAAGTACTCACAATTTTAAACGTCAAAGTATAATACTTATAACTGTATGACTGTTCATATACACGAGGGGTCAAAAAACAGCTTTTTCGATGTTATTTTTGGTCATAATCTTTGGAATTGAAATAAAATAATTATGAAGTTAGTTTTTTCACGCATTTTGCCTGTATTTTGGTTTAAAAACAAGAAAAAAGGCCATTTTCACTATCCTATCTCGTCTAGTTAAGGAGATTTTTTAACAGCGTTTTTTGAAAGGCTTGTATTTCAAAAGCGTTAACAGATATAGCTCTGAAATTAAAAACTTAGTTCAGTTAGCTCTTGAATACATGAATTAACCCTGTTTCAGTCGTAACTATCAATTGTAGATCAACCTATCATGCATTTTATATGGTATTGTTTCTTTTGCCCCTGAGTGTATTCTACAGCCGATTTAAGGTAAGACTCAAATTTGCAGTTTAAAGGGCTTAAGATGCATACATAAATATAATGCTATCTCTTTCTACTTTTAAGAAAACCCAACATTGTATGAATAGACAATGGTAAGTATAAGTCATCAGAACACAGATTTGTTTTATTAGGTTAAAATATAAGTCAAAAGATTTTACTGTTGGTATCAAAACAGTTTATTCTTAATAAGCTTGTGTCATTTGATTAAAGCTAATTGTTATTTTATCATATCAATGTTGGTAGACATGTGCGCTTTGCAAAATCACGTTTTTTTTAATTTCTGAAGTTTTTCTCTCCACAACAAGTCCACATTTGACGTCACATAAATGAAAGTGTAATATTTTTATTAAGTTTCTCCAGTTTTGTTAACCTTTTTTTCGTTGAAGTATTTGTGTTTTGAACCCGAATTTAAGCTTGTGAGAAAAGCTGTCCTGGTTATCTCCCCTGGCTAGGTGTCGCTACCTTGTTTCTTGCTGCTGCTACGTGTGGGGATTAACTTGCTATACTTTGAGCTCCTTTCCTGGGCAGTCTTCGCTATTTTCGTTTCATTTATTTCAGAACTGAGACAATAGCGAAACTGTTTTTTTGGTGCAACTATTTTCCTTCAAACCAGATTATTTTAATCTTTTTAAGTAAATACCAATCTTTAACGTTAATTCTCGTAAACTTTTCTGCTCAACCACTGTACACTACCATAGCTCCCCAACACTTTTAGGGCGTGTTAGATCCGTGGTGCAGGCAGGCCTACTTTCAACTACAAAATTACAAAAAGTGTCATCCAAAACTACTATTGCTATGTACTTTTAACTTCTCAAGTTTCACTCATAAGCGTTTTCTTGATATACATATAACTACTAACACATTAGAATTGCTGATAAGATTGTAACCAATTAGAGTTACTTAATTGGAGACAATTCCTCGAAACGAGGTCAATCTAATCAGGCCGAATGAAAACAACATTGCGTATTATTCGTTCCTTTTCTCTTGTGTCAGTTCCTTTATGACATGGTATCTTTGTCAAATCCAGAACCATTTCTCGTTTGATAGGAAATTGGAGTTTTCGTTGAATAGATGCATATAATAGTAATGCTTATTTCGTATGAACTTTGGATGTTAATATTGAGTCAGTCAAATGAAATATTCGCACAAGGATATAATTGTGAACAGACTCAATTCCTTTGTGCATGAAAATATCAATCATCAGAATATGTGTGTGCTTTTGTTATCTGTGTGCTTTCATTTGGTTTGTCATATGCTAAATAGGTAGCGGCTGAGTCTTATTAGTCCAACAAAACTGTTATCGTTTGATATTAATTTTTTAAGTCAGTGAAAATGTCAAAGAGATCATGACGTCATGTCTACAATGATTTGAGTCAATTCTACAATCAACAAGACGTCATCGTCGTTGCTTAGTTACGATACACCAATGGTCTCAAGAGTACTCTTTAAGTCAAGTTTTACACGTAAATCACCACATTTTCAACAACTGTGCCATGAAATAAACAGAAAATATTTACGATATAATACAAATGAACGATATCCTCTTTTTCTTATATCATAACTAAATCATTTCAGTTTTGGTGAAATAACATGATCAAGATCAAAATCAAATACACAAGAACCTGTACGTATTGTAGAACCAAGTTTTTATTACAGTTTCCGTTTTGTTCAAATTTGAAAATAGATATTTTACTTATTTTGGCGATACCTTTCTTTACAGAAATCTATATGGTTTACCTAAATGACTGCCGTAAACTGTTAATGTTTACTGTCTTACAAGTTATTCCTTCATGAACACGAGTGCTTATATTTTAACATAATGCAACTTGCTGACCAAGTGTTCTTTATCACATTCACTTCTGCATGATATTGCCTTTTATCATATACTTGCTTATAAATACAGAGATTTTGAATGTACGATACACCCTCCGTCAAGCACCCTGTATCAACCCGTCGTCAAGGGCAAAACCCTGTATCAGCCCGTCATCAAGGGACTTGAACCTGGAACCCTAGGCAACAAACGCAAAAAATAAATCGAAGTCGCGAGGAATTTAGAGTTGTCTCCCTTTGTAAAGCTGACGTTTGAACGTGGTCGACATCGCGAAGAAAACGCTGCAGTCACTTACGGATAGGATTTGTCGGTTTGATTATTACTTTGACACAACCTTACTTTCCAGTTTGGAAATTCAACCATAGAGAAAATAGTCGCAAGAGGCGTAGGCTCGGGAGCTAAATGATTATTGGTATTGTGTTAGTTATCCCAACGGATAAAATCAACCACATGTTAATGTTATGAATTAAAGTTTAAGCATGTAACAATTATTTGTGTAGTTTGTTTGGTAAGTATATATAATAAAAATAGTATAATATTGGTATTTTCACATCACAAAGCTCTCGGGCTAATACTGAATGTGATATGAAAATACCCATATAATACTATCTATGTATTCAAAATATGGTTACTTGGCCTTTATGTATACCACTCAAAAGAAGCTATGGAATATTAGTTTAGTGTCCTCTAAATGCATGGTCACAGTGATGTATTTTATGAAATAAACACTTATCTTGCTGGCATATTGGAATCAAGTACTGCGAAAGACACAGTTTCTGTATTCCTTTGATGTGTTCCATAACTTCTTTTGAGTAGTGTACTATGCTAGTATTCCATTCAAAAAAAACAAAATGACGCTTGAGTCTTATGCTTTTAGTTTATTTGCATAAACGCATCTTCAGCCTCGACACTGCATGTGCTGAAACATAAAATCATGACTGATAAAACTGTTACCACCCTAAGACCACGGTGACTAGTTTCTTATCTTGTATAGAAGTTTATCAAAAATTGACTTTATTGGGAAAGTAAGTCTTTTGAAACTTAAGGAAATTACCCAAACCCTTGCATTGAACTTGTCGAAACAGTGACTGTCGTTCATTGTTAGAAAACCTTAGTTTAGGTCTTCACCAATCAATCTTAAACTTTTGCTTTAGGGAAGTGCAGACCTGTCAATAAGTCAAAACAAAACTTTATTTATGTTGGTACAAACTTACATCAATGAAACAAATAGATTTCTTTGACGTCAAATAATTGTCAATAATGTTTGTTTCTTTCTGATTCTCTTACTCTACTCTACTCTTGTTCACTGTCTGCTGTCTATATTCACTATGTATTATGTAAATCAATTTTGTACATACTAGGAGAGGGAATTTGTAAGTTGGATAACTTGTCCATAATCCTTTTCTTGTGAATAAAATATGTTTAAACCAAACCAATCAATGTTACCTGGCTTTAATGAAGGAGACCCTGGTTGAAGTCATCTACAAGGGACCTTCCGCAGTGCTTACAGTGGTTTCTTTTGGAAAGAACACTCATACCTGAAATGGAATAATGAAACCAATAAGTACCAATTAGAGTACAAGCTTGCTAGTCTGCACCGAAAACACTTGGGTAACACATCATCAGAAAGAAATATGATTTTTAAATAGATCTTAAATAAATATTTCGTTTGTTTCAGGCTTTATTTCTGGTACAACAAGTACATGCGTGTCTCAGTTGATAATTTTCTTAATCGAATTCGTATGCTTTTTGAAAAAGATGAATAGTTATTGAAATGTTTTGTTCAAAATCATCAAGGTCATTGTATTATCATAGATATCATTGGTGTCCATGATGAAGGGGTTCCTTATCAGTTTTCCCCTAGTGCGAGCTTATGTTGAAAACTAGTATGTAACGGGCACGAAAATAATGTTCTGTTTATTACCGTACTCGTGACATCAAAGATCATACTTAAAATATACACCAAAGGTGAAATACCTGCTGCAGGCGGATATGGAGCGCAAGATGATGTGACGTCACAATGTCAATCATATTTAAGAAAAGAAACCACTATATGCCTTCGTAGGGAATAACATATATATATACTCATTTCTTTCACCATTAGTACCAGAATTTCCCACTCCCTCCTGCTCGAAGTTACAGGTTCATTTCTTCATTGGTCCAGTTCTAAAGCAATGAGAATAGATTGCAATACGGATGAGTGTACATGTTATTGTCTACTTACTTCCTGATCTTTTCAGAAGAGCGCCCAAAGCCTCAATGTCAACGCTTCCGTCACCTTAAACAAATGCTTATTTTTATAAAAAAAACTCTCTCACAATATGTTGCATTGACGATAATAAAAAGTAAAACATATAGTTTCGGTCTTTCGGACCTCATCAGCATGGTGTGTGTGGAACACGGTTGAACTTTCAGACAGAGTGCTCAAACTGTATTTTTACAGTGGGTTACGGCAAGGCCGTAGCAAATGAGTGTATACATATATAAGAAATAGTAAACATCAGAAAGTGCAGACTGGATCAATCTTCTTTAACACGTTGAATTCATTTCGACCATTATGTGACTCTTTCTTATACTTATCCTTCAGGTGAGAAACCAACTCTCTTTTCTAATATATATAATATATTGCTAAGAACTTCGGAAATCATTGAAATAATGAATTGTTTTAGTTATGTTACTTAAACTGGAAGAAGTAAATGTTGTTCACGGGAAAGAGCAATCGATTTGACTCTTTTGTTAAGAATGATTAAGGTATCGATACCAGATACAGCGTAAGTTTTACATTCACAAAGCATGTTTGGCAGATAAGTGCTCCTATACAAAATACCATGACGAACAAACAGATAATTAATTTTCATCACATGTATATACACAAATATGCATATTCAGCACGGTATCAATGCAGGGTTAAAAGTGAACGACAAAATAATTAATTGTTATGAGAGACTATAAACTTGAAATCAAACCAAAAAAACCTACACGGAAAATGTTGTAAAATAGCCGAAACATGAGTACATATTCGAAACTTATGACAAAATCATGTTTGATTTGTTAAACAGTTGATACACGATTCAATAAACATAACCGAAGAAGAGATAGCGTTATTACTTAACGTTGATTTATACTCACGTTTTGTGTCCAGGTGATCCAGGAGGTTGTCCAGACCAGGATAATCCTCCTCCAGATCGAGAAAATTTGCCACATCTCTTCTCGCAGGGTTCTGCCCAAGTTTCTCTATTTTGCCAAGAAGTGCTCTGCCATGAAGGCGACAAAGGCAGACGCGTTTCCTCCACCAAAAACCATCAACACCGACAACCAGGACTAACAGGAAGACGACCGCTAGAGGCTGACGAATCATTTCAACTGGATTTTTAGAAAGTAATTAAATGAATGAAAACGAGTACTGGTTAATGTGTTAGAAGTCATGAATAATTAAAAAAAAGCAATTCTTTGCATTACCTGAGCTGCTAAATACTCAAATACATTTAGTTCTTGCCTGTGTGTCTGTAACAATTATTTCGTAACGGATTTACAAGCAGATTTTATGTTTATACCTCCATGGACTAAATGATTAAGTCCATTCCTAATGCATTTGCTTTAGATTTTCTACTCATTACTCGCGTTGCGTTTCGTTACAGATTTTCTTGAAGTACCAATGGAATGGAACCTAGTAGTTTACGACCATGCTGCTTTGCCTAAAGACAATCCAATAATACTGAGACGGGTCTTATTAGAAATGTCACTGATTTCCGTTGTTGCATTGAACTCCGTTAATGTGCAAAGCTTGCTTAGCTCGATGTCAGTGATGCTTTGGATGCTAAAGGTCGAGAGAAACTCTTGCATAGACTTGAAACTGAACTTCTTTTCCATGACAGTGAAGGATACCAATATCAGACTGAACAATGTTTACATGGAAAAGATGGATTTGCTTTGGATACTGAATGAAAAAAATTCCCTTTCAGCATTAATGTTCCTTTTATGAAAACGACCAAACAAACTGACTTTATCCTATCATATCCTACCAATATCTAAAGGTGTTTTGCAAATGCCAACTTGACGATGACCAACTAGTCATGTTGAATATACCAACATAATACAATAAAGACTCTTGTTCCTATGTACTTTTACATTTGAAAATATTACGTATACAAGTAAAGTCAATACATTTACACTGTACAATTTATAAAAGTCCAGGGGAGGACACGAAGGAATACCAATACCAGAACAAGTCTAATAAGCAGATAATGAAGGGGATACTTACAGACAGCAGATCCAAGGGTTAATGGATGAAGGCAGTTCCAGACTTATTCATCTCACAGCCGTTCAGCTTTTCTGACCAATCAGGATCTCATCTCACAGCCTTTCAGCTTATCTGACCAATCAGGATCTATCTATTGTCTGATTTGCATTTGCTGGAGGTGGCAATGCCAGACTGTTGCATCACACAACAGGAACTGACACAAATAGTAGTCAATATTAATGAGGGATACAAAATCTATTGAGATGGTGTGTTTCCTGAAGCATTTACGTTTGTTTTATTTTATGTCCGATTATTGAGTTGTAATTATGAAGTTAGTTTAAATAACAGCTAATCTCCAACTCCAAAATTAAAACAGTAATTATCTGACTAAATTAAAGTTTAAGTGTCAGAACTGATTTCTTTATTCGGGTAAACCTCCAGTATCAAAGTGTTGTACTCTCTTTTGTATATTCTCTCAAGTATAATCTACGTTTTTCACTTTACATTGGCTTTTCGGCAAATCAGGCCATCTGCAATTAATCATACAATTGGTCAAAGGTTGACCATGTGAGGAGGTCCTTTTTAAGGGACATAGGGTAAAACAATCTTTAGATAATAACCCAAAGCTACTACCTTCAGCTTTCAAAGTTGTTGGCTTGAAGGGAAGAAGAAAGAAAAAAGGTTTACAGGGCATTGTTCATCTCGCCCTAATGAGGGATAACAGGGTCATTATTAAAATCATTATCCCTCTCAGTTAAGAACCTTCTACACAGGCTTTAAGCGTTCTAGATATTTTGCCCAGAATTCGAAATAGGTCTTTAAGGGTCAAACTATCATGTCAAAATAAGCCTGAATAAAAGTTCTCTGAAATTGAAGCGTGTTAAGTACCTGCAGTGTCATCTGAAATATAAATATCATAAAAAATGGCGCTTCTTAAATTCGTCAAAAATTAACATTGGACGTTGTGCAAAGATACTGTAAGTATTAATTAAAGCGCCATTTTTTCCACATAGGCCCTAACTCTGTAATATATAATTGAATGAATCATTTTCGAACTCAATCTTGGTATTGATACGACAAATTTGGGTATCCTATCGTAAAAGGTTCTGCTAAACAATTGCCTCCTTTGAAGACAGCCTCGAACAAAGTCCAAAACCACAAAACAAAGACAATAACTCAATAAATAATAATAACACGGAACAAGGGCAATAAAGGGTAAGAGTAAAAATAATTTCGTGGTAACGATTTTAAAACTCCTTCAAGGTATTGATACCCTGAATACTCATAGCAAATTGGTTTTCCTATCTTAATTATTTTCTGAGAAAAGCTAACCTCCAACTTCGTGGCAGGGATGAAAGGAGGTAATATTATTAAATGCACCAAAGGTATTGGATGCAGGAAACCCAACCACATGCTTCTAACCAAACACCTCGATATTGTCAAATTCGTTTATTCTCGATATCAGGTAATTAGCTTTCGCACATGTTAATATACGGAAGTATACTGTTGTGATTGCATATACACGTTAATTGTTCGTGTACAATTGTATAAGTGTCAGTTCCCCATCTGTTGTAAGAATTTAACTTCCTGTTATTTCAAATGAGAAATAGATGGATTCTGATTGGTCGGATAAGTTGAAAGGCTGTAAGATAAATAAGTGTGGAAGTGCCATCATCAAGTAACCCTGGGGTCTGCTGTCTGTAAGTATCATTTCTTGTTCCATTTGCTGCAATTTTCTCTATTAACATATTATTCTTGGTCACATTGGAGACGATTTGAACATCAATAGCATACCTTCCAATTTTTCCGAACGCCAGAACTTGTGAAAGAGCTTTTCCAAATTTTAGGTGCAATATTTACAAGAAGATGGAATTTTCATATGTCCGCACTTCCGAACAGAAGCAGAATCGTTAAAGGGGCAGTAGCACGTTTTTTGATAATTTTATATTTCAAATGTTCCACTGATAATTGTAAGTTAATGTTAAATGTATTATTTTGAGAGTGTCAAAACTCCCATTACACAAGCCAATCATCCATAGTCAGGGGACAAAGTATGAAGATTCATATAAAATCCATTGGCGGCCATTTTGTGTGAACACCTTTAATTCATGTTGTGTAAGTAAAAGGAATCGGATGGCTAAACTTTACGTTATATATTTGAATTATTAGTGCTCCATTTAGTTTAAATACATTGTCTTTCAATTGGAACCATTAATTTTCATTTTCCTGACATCACCTTATATTTCCCCTAAAAACGTGCTACTGCCCCTTTAAGGCCCACTGACCAAGGAGTGTTTAGTGCGGCCATGATATCTGTGAATGTTATTTGAATAATTCCTCTAATATTTTCTCCAAAAGTCTTCTAAGCGCCTTCGTGCCATTATAATTTCCAGTATTTGAAATAAGAACAGCAACATCTTATCATTGAAAATTGTAATTCATACCTAACAAACCCTTTTGAAGCATACAATCGTCCTAATGCTTATATTCATGTTTTGTTTTCCCGAAGAACAGTATTCTGAAAAAAACTGTTAAGCGTAGGTAATCTCTGAGATAGTAGCACTAACAACCCATTTCTCCAAAGCTTGGATAAATTCGACCAGTTTATTTACAAATAAGCCTTCTTTCCTTGATTATCTTTATAAACTTGATAAACTCTCTTAAACGCCAGGAAACTGATAAACTGTGACTTATTTTAGTAAATCATGGTTTGTGCCTACGCTGCCAAAGCCTGCTATGACAATTTACGATGGATAATTATTAGTAGAACTCCTCTCAAAATGTATTTTTTTGGAATGAGGTTATAACAATAGGGGCGAAGCTGTAGCAGAGGTGTTTAATTTAAAATAACGATATGTATATAATAATGGTTTCTATCTCTTATTTTGTATGAGATGTTGCATGTAATTCACAATAAAAAAACTAAAGAGGTATTTGATAATCTAAATTCGTGCTTTAGTTGACGTTTAACAGACTGTTGTCAGAGATGAAATGGTAAAATAATTGGATGTATTACTCATTTTAAACAATGAATTGGCCGCGTGGGAGATTTTGAGAACATAAACATAGCCAGAACCCCATATATATATTTCACATTGTTTTCATTATCTACAAATGACATAATTACAGTTTTAAAATCTCTTAAATCGATAAGAATTTACTTTTAGTTAATTGTGCTAAAGCAAAACCTGATTTTACTATGGCATATAAAACAAATATACAAAAGGCTTTTAGAGTGAGGTTTGTACTACCCTTCTTACTTGCAAAACGACTTAGTTTCAAAATAGTTTTCCCGAAGTCAGTTTAATAGAAGCTTTCTTACACAAAATGAATTAAAGGTGTTCTCACAAAATGGCCACCAATGGATTTTCATACTTTGTCCTACAATACAAGAATAATAGCTTTGTAAGAAATTGTGCGAAATAGAAGATCAAAAGGAAAGCAGTTTACACTTAAAGTCAAAAATTTTCGATTTCATGAATTGAATATATTCTCCAGAATTCAAACAACAATGGTTGGTCAGACGTTAGGAATCTTTTTCCTGCTTTGCCTAACAATCGGTGTTGATGGCTGGTGGGGTCGGAGACGTAGAGAAGTTCATACTCACCACTGTCACTGTGGCCGGGCACTTCATGACATGGCAAACAAACTTGAGGAGGTCAAAGAGAGGAGAGACCTTGCTCAGCTTCTTGATCTGGAGGAGGATTATCCTGGCCTGGACAACCTCCTGGATCACCTGGACACAAAACGTGAGTATAAATCAATGTTTATAATCTATCGTAGTCTTTTATAACCAGAACATAAAAGAACATGAGTGTCCGTATTCTAAATGCCATAATGTTACATTGGTTAAGTGCATTGAACTAATTCATGCAGGCACACCAATGTTTAAGTAAAACTCATACAAACAGTTTGATTTACAAATCCATAGATATATAGATAGATAGATAGATAGATAGATAGATTCGAGTTTACAGGGCGTTTAAAAACTTTTAAACACAAGCAAGCAGGTTATATCTATTCAGTTTTCATATGTAAACAAGTTCTTTGTTATTGAACAGTTGTAAAATTTGCTAAAATCATGATGCGTTTCATCAAACAAACGACAAAATGCAATTTCTTATACAACTAGCATCAATTGAAGATCTGTTCACTTTTTACAAATAAACAAAGATTTTATGGCTATTTCTATGATTTCCTCACATATATCATATGGAATATAAACTTTGAAAGGCAGCCTATCTATTTATTTACTAAGTGAAATTTTAAAGATGTTAAGTTCCATTTTATAAAATTGTTAATGCAACATATTATAAAGTACAAAGTTAGAATTTGTTTTAAGGTGACGGCACTATCAACAATGAGGCACTGGCTACTCTCCTAAGAAGTGGTAAGTACATGTACAAAAGTAAGTAAATGGGTAATCTATTCCATGAATTGCCTCCGTTTGACTCAAATCATTATATTATTTCTTTCGGACGATCACTTTGCAACAAATAAATACATTCCCCTCCCTAACGAAATCCATACCTTTACCGGAAAAGGCTGCATTTCAATTACTACGAGTCCTCAAGCTTGTTCGCTCCAAGCGTCTTGCAAATGGCGTCCATTTTGACCGTCGTGATATATGCTAATTAGGGTTATTCATGCTACGCTACGCGATTTTATACAATCTGTTGCTGTTATACATCGATAGAGGCACAAAACGTTTAAAACAATCCTTAAATGACATCATTTTTTAATATCTACTATCGAAAAGATATGTTTTTGGTTGTGTTATTGCAGTTTTGTTCCACTAAAGAGGCATTGTAGAGGTTAGATTGACTTGTTTCAAACAGATGCGTGCTCTATTGCAGGTAATAGTGCTCCCGTCAAGAAAGCCACATGTCACTGTTCGCGGTCCTTTGTGGATGATTTCAACCAGGGGATCCTCTAACTGCAGGTGAATTCTTACTGATGAGGGCATATTTTATTGACTTTACGTAATAAGCGCTCTTTCCCTACTAGCGCCCCCTAACGATGTTTTCAACTAACAAACATTAAGCGCCCCATCTCCAGGCTTACCTTACATGTCAAACCTATTAATTTTTTTACATAAAAATGATTTGGAGACTTGATTTTCTCTTTGATCACGGTCATTGGATTTGTAACTTTCGTTCAAACATTTAATGTAGATCGAGAATATACAACCATTTTATTATTTGACTGAATGATTAAGATATTTTGATAAGCGCCCCCTTTTCCTAATTTTGTAACCGCCCAGGGCGCTCTATACGGTATATACTATAAACGTACCTTTAAACAGTGACAAACACTTTAGTACGATAATTAAACCGCTTTGCAAGGTTCAAACGTTATAACCATGATCATCATAATATTATCTCAATATGTGAAGTATATATTTATTATATGAGTTGTGTTTTTCGTTCCAGAACTTGGACTCATCACCCAAAGAAATGAGTTAGAGCAAATAAAACTGAAAGCATAAGGCAATTGCATTTTGTTTGTTTTCTTTAAAGGCATTCCAGCACGGCCACAAGCCCATCAATTTTAATTGAATACCTTGATACATTGCATGAATCACAGATAATACCATTATGTTTTCAGCTCTGTGCCTCAAGTTTGTTCACTTGCTAAGGTATCTTGTTGCAAATATCATGTCATTTGGATTTCGTTTGGGAAACATTTTAAAACTCAATTAGCACCGACTAAGGGTCACAATTATTGTCAATGTGTAAAACGACTATTCTCAGAACCAGATTTTGAGATCATTTGGGCACTGGTCCGAAATGTTATTCAAATGGGTAAATATACAGATTTGGGCATGTGTTTTATATTCCGATTTTCGCACAACTCGATTTAGATATTTCAAATTAACTCTCTGAGAGAAAAATCAGCACGATTACATTGACTTAGCGAAGAGGGAAAATGCGATTCAGATCTAAAGCTGTTGACCACTTATGAAGGACTAATGAAATTTGTTTTCGAAAATGTGACCCCTGATGACTTCATTGACTTATTTCGTGACGGTTAACTGATAGGTATGACCTACGAATATGTTGACGCAAAAGAAAAGTTAAGTAAACCTATATAGTGAATTTTCAACGTTATCCGTTTTGTTTTTGCATTATAAGGATATTTTAAAGAATAGCAAATTACATGATATTTGCACTAGTAAATGTAGTTAAACAAACAAACTTAAGGTACGCAGCTGTACATAGACACTTGGGTCAATGAAAGTATATCCTTTGCATTTTGTGTATCTCAGAGCAAGTATCATGTTACTAGACGTCCATCAAAATAACTTCGGGAAACTGAAAAATGGATAAACCATTGTCAAAATGTTAAAAAAATATTCATGAACCTAATTGTAGTATTTCTGATCACTCGTGCAAGATTTCGAAAATTGACATGATATGATAGAGAGATGGGATTATATTTTAATTTTCCGATTTTTTACTATTCCATCTAAATATTCAAACCGAACTCTCTGAGAAAGATATCATCATAGTTACATTGGTTAGTGCCAATGTATAAATATGACTTGGGTTCTTTATGTTGATTGGAGTGGGGTTAGCCTTACCCCGCGGCCAATACCGAAGGCAGGGGCATTTGTTTGACGGAAAGCCTGAGTGGGGTTAGATACGAAAATAAAGCCTAAGCCGTTGTGGTTGAACGTATTAAGCGGGTCTGAGCCAAAACCATTTGCACATTGGTAAATGAATTCAGATTTAATCTTTATTAAAGTGTCAACATATCATACAAGCATCATAAACATAGATAAATTACAGCCTAAAAGTTTAACACAGTTATACTTATTGTTTTAAAAACTGTAAAAGCAAGACTATATCTCTACTTGATTATATAACAAATTTGTAGTTTTGACTCGAGAAATGAGACGAAAAGTCCTTCTCCTGAGAGGTCACAGTGCCATTCAACCAACTATCATATCATGAAGACGGCGGAGTTAAGAGCCAGCAAGCTTGAGCTTACATGTTCTTGGTGGGGTTACCAAGATTGGACAAGTCTTAGGGAAGCCTGGCGAAATTTGAATCATTCTAAAACCTATTGTCTTTCTCTCACGATAATAGAAGGGGATGTGTGCCCAAAATGAAATCATGTAGACTCAAGATGTAACATGTCGTTCGTAACCATGCAATTCTCGAAAAGAGAAGTTCAAGTATGCAAACCTAACATTTCAATCCTGGAAATCTCTACTTGCTGTTCTCAACTTTAAGAGACACTCCTGTGTTTCACCAGCTTCAGATATCTGGTTAATATATCACAAAACATGTAGTGGTAAGACAGAATAAAAGCATATATTCATTGTTAAAGAAGAGTAAACAATCATATTATTTTGTAACAATTCACAGATTCACAATCATTTCAAAAATATTATTCACGTTTATAGGCAGAAATCGTTAACAAAACAACAATTGCACAATGATACTAAAGGGAGAGCACTCTTTCAGTGCAGAATCGGTACAGTGACATACATGTAGAGAATGGCTGGAAGATTGAGACCGCGGGATGCGCTCGTAAAATGCCTGTGTAAGTAGAAAAGATTAGAAACAATAGAATAATACTACGTGTACTTTGAGCACAGTTCAAGAGCAGATCAAAGACTCAGCTTGTTTTTTTTAAATACGAACAAAATACAGCAAACTTGTGATAATAGGTGCTTTGCTCTCGATTGCTTAATAGTTTCAGTGCATAATCTGTACAGTGACATATATGTAGAGAATGGCTGGATGCTTGAGACCGCGGGATGCGCTCGTAAAATGCCTGTGTATGTAGAACAGATTGAAGAACAAAAGAATAATTGGAGCACAGTTCATTAGCAGATCAAAGACTCATAATTTACAGCTCCTATTTTACTGAACAATACGAACAAAATATAGCAAACCAGTGACGGTATGTATTTTGCTCCCTATTGCTTAATAGTTTGAAATAAAGCTCTCAATCACCAGGATATCTTTCACGTGTAACACATCTTTCTCTGTTCCATTCTTAAAATAAAACGTCAGTGTACCAGTGCCCTTCCCACATGCCAGATAGATGATGTTCTTCCACGCGCCACAGCCGATGAGTTCCAGACCAGATGAGCATGTACCAAACACTTTATCAGTTCCTTGATCCAAATTCCTGATGATGAGTTTCTGCCTGTCGAACAACCCTATAGCAATGGAGTGTTTGTCCACAAATCTGACTGTACATCCTGATGTTCGAAGCTGTTGAAATCTCTTTCGTTTAACCTCTTCGGCTTTATATTTGATCAGGTAACAAATATAAAATCTTGAACCCTTCGACCCTTCAAAGAAGGGACATACAACTAGTCGCGCACTTGTTTCATGGGCATGAAAACAGTCTGGATCCACATGCCCAGATATCAACCTTGCCAATGTAACCACATCGTTAGTGTTTGGATTCATACTTATGATTTTAAACCTGCTCCTGCTAACAGATATTGCATGCAAGGCTAAGTTATTGATGGCGTCAAAATATGTAGCATTGATATGTCCATTTCGAAACAGCTTTCTTTCAGTCAAGTCGAAATTTGTACTTTCAAAGATTTTAGTGTCAGACCTCTCACGTAATGTGTAGATTTTACAACGCTTCATATCAAAATATATATATCTGAGAGAGAATCCTATGTCGAGCCCGACCCTAGCAAAGGAGAAAAAGGTTCCAGGTTTGTAAAGATACAACTTCAACGAAGAAAGATCTGTCTTGATCAGAACCATATATCCTCCTGTCGATGAAGAGACACTGCCATACAACGGGAGAATACAAGACGACCCTCTTCCATTCAAAAAATCTGTTTGAACCTCAATGTCATCGCTCACTGAGAAACATGCTGATCGGTAAAATCCTCCCTTTGTAAGTTGATGACGCTTGTATCTCCTAATGTTTCTTCTCTGTAAAGGCTGAGTACCGAGGAAACAGTTTGTACCAGAGGATGTTGATAGTACCCCCACAGACCCGCACTCATCGTTGGTTGAACACACTTTGATACAATCCACTAAATTTCTCGTTACAAGATGCTGGGGAACTTTAAAGGGAGTTCCCATTCTAATCAAACACAGGATCAAACTCAAGGAAAGCATTTCTGAGTGTGGTGAATTATTCTTCGTCGGTGTCTTGGTGAAATTGTCTGGAAGAATACGTTTCATGAGAAAGTACCATATTCCTTTTAACCAGACATTACTATTTATATGAAAATTATTCTTCGTCGGTGTCTTGGTGAAATTGTCTGGATGAATACGTTGCATGAGAAACTACCATATTCATTTTAACCAGACATTACTATTTATATGAAAATATATACGTAAATATTTGAATATATGAATGTAAAAAGGGGGAGATGTTCGTGACAAACTAGAATAAAACAACATGCACTGTTTAAAGTTGAGACTTTGATATTTTACTTTATAAAGGTCAATAAATCAGTTGTGGATAAAAAAAATGGAGGCCGATTGATTTTAAAAAAAGTATTTCCCAACTTCTTTATTTCCTTACGTAAACTTTGTTAAGGACTTCGAATTAACACGAAATTATTTTGTCAGTCATTAGTGAATTTGTTATCTATATAATACTACATACCATTTTACCATCCAGTTGGTCCATGCTGTCAAATAGTGAAAAGCTATAGAGAGTCAAATAATCAGATAGGCAAACTACCAGTATCTATAATGATCTCTAATTGCAATATAAAGACAGTCCGTAAGTTTAAGTTAAAATCACAATCAACGCATCATTCTCACCCCACAGAGGCAGATAAAGTTTTTCTTCGAATTAGCCGAGTGTGTGGGCTATGGTTGTTGTTGCCTGATTGGATGAATATATGTTAGTTGTGCAATTACCAACGCAATGTTTATTTTCGCTACTGAAATCATTGCAAAGGAAATATGATATTAACCTACCTTTCTATGTGGGAAATATTGACATTTGCTAAAACATTTTAAATGGATTTTACTGCATTTTTTTCCGAGAGGGGAAACCGCCGGAAATCACGGATTTGGTCTATATCGAACAATGATAGGATCAACATTTTATGACTTGTGTGAGCATGTGTGACAAGCTGTTTCTATTTGCTATTTGATCTTCTTTAAGCTTTTCGATTAGGTACTATACAGTGGTCATACTTATAAATGAAATACATAGAATCTAATAAATGTTCTTTTTGCAAATCTGATGTAGAATCAATATTATATCTATTATGCTAATGTAAATTCGTTAAGAGTATATGGAAAGAAATAGAAAAATGGATATATGAAAAAACCGGTACAATAATTACATTTTCCAGCAAAAATATTATCTTAGGATATTGTGAAAAGAGAAACTTTGTTTTAAATCTCATCACATCAGTTGTAAAATATAACATTTTCAAAATGAAACAAAGTGATCGATTGCCAAACTTGAAACATATAAAGTAAGATATTAAAACTATGTACTTCGTTGACCGCTATAATTCGTAATCAGAGTGCAAATATGATGATTTCACTAAGTTCTGGTCAATATGTCATAATCTTTTTTTAATACCGCTGATTTTTCTTAACTTTATTATTGTACCTTACCACAAACGTGATTGTGTAAATACCTATGTACTGCTTGTGTTCACACTGTTTATTAACCTGTAATTCATATTCAATGTTTCTTTGATCTACTGTTGTTATGAAATGAACTGTATAAATAACTTGTAATGATGGAGAAAAAATAAATAAACACTTATAGTGGTATACAGGTAACTTATCAGAGCAACCAGGAGGGCAGGTGTGAATTTGTAGTCTTTGTTTTGATTTGAACTTTTTGATTGTAATATATTTGGTATTCAAGCATACTTGAAATTCTTTGAATCATATCACCTAGTATCACATTTATGTTCTTATCATAGCCATTCACGGTGAGGTAAGTGTCATAAAGTATCATTAATTGATCTCGATAGGCATGTCCATCATGAAACGTTACTTTCAAATGCTAAGGAGAAGACATCGACGTTTTCTTTTTCTCAACGAAATATCTGTTCACGTTTTACTCTGAGGTATTTTCCTGGTGTGTTTCTTTCTTTCTTCCTGCCCTTTACATCATTTGCTTTTGCAATCAGTATTAACATATAAGTTATATAAATGGCTGATGACTGAAACATTTCCAAAGCGGCGCTACTCTACACAGTTTATTCACTCACTTCTTCCATGAATTTCATTTGTAGAATATTATATGGAAGTTGTTCATTCAGAAAATAATTGTAGGCAGTAGAGAACTCGTTAATCTTAAAGAGAATCAACAACCTAGCATGTGAAACCTAATTGACCATCTTAATGAGAGCGTCCAGACGGGTAAGGGGAGGTCACGTGACACAAACTTGGTATTTGGTTTGTATTGGATTGTAACCTAACGAATTTGTCCCTATTGAGCATTTACGACTCTTTCGGGGCCCTGCTAATAAAACTCTGGAAGTTAAAAATTCGGGTTGCAGACCCCCTTTAATCTTAATCTTAAGCACATACAATGTGTCCTTCGGTATTTTCCATGAATAACAAATCACACAATCATCAAATTGTTTGACAGTCCCATCAGGGTAATCTTTGTGGAAACGAAATTCAAGGAGGAAGTGATGCATCAGATTCCTCATGAAATGGTTAAATCTAGGACAACTTAATGTTATCCTCACTAACATATTTGAAGAAAACGTATGACATAATCTTCTAATAATCTTATAAACAGAAAAGTACTCTTGAATTTTTTTTCCGCAAAAAACTAAATAGGACTGTCCCTTTAACTGTCAGTTTCTCCCTTATACAGGTATCAATTTGTAAATTTCAAGGAAGTTAGATGATCCCAAAAACACAGAGAATATTACTCTATTCAAAGCGATATGCTCTACACAAAGGTACTGCAACTAAACTATTCTTTGACTTACTATCCCTGTTATTTGCAATACCAAACGAGGAAGCCAACCACAGGTTATAAGAGCGTCTCAAACCATCTTTACCTAGATGATCTTAGTTTATTATAAGATCAACTGATCATAAACCCCAAATAAGATAATATTCACGTTACAATCAGATAATCACATTATGTATAGATTAATGTCCGAACAACTCTCCATTACTAAACAATAATGAAGGGCCCAATTGAGAGTTATGAGGATATTAACCGGCTTAAATTACACTCAACTTAATGCCTATTCAAAATCATAAGTTAAAATATTAAAAGAAATGAAATATCAAGTGAAAAACTTGATAAAAAATACAACACTCTGAAACATAATGGAGCGCGAGACAATACACTGACGTCAAAAGTGTAATTTAACTACAGTTAAGCATCAGATCTTCAGATAACTTTACTCATCAGATCACCTGCATATTTCAATTAAACATCAGATCATCATTCTGTCTTCTAGACATCAGATATTCAACTAAACAAGTTCTTATCTTATGATTGAGAACGTACTTGAATTGCCTGATTTATCCGTAATTGTTTCTATAATGGTGTCACCCTCGTGTCGTCGTTTCACAAACGCAAACGTATCTTCCAATTCAACACATGGCACACTTACCAGTGTGTCCTTCTTCATAAACTCTTCTTTTTTGTGATCATAAAATTTTGTTTCGCATGAGTCAATATCGTACAACTTTTCCAGAACCTTTGCAGTATTTCTCGGCGCCGGAAGTAGCATGCCCATAAAAGGTCTTTTAGTCAGCGGAAGTATATCTTCCTTCAAGTACTTATGTCCTATCCACGTGGGATGTGTGTCCCATAAATGCGTACTATTTTCACTGAAGAAGAATATATCCAGGAACGGCCAGTTCCAACCAAACTTTGTCCGTATTGAGGACCTGTGGTAAAATTTCAAAGAGTGACTTCCTGTCTTTGTGACTAAATCTGGAGCACGACGATTCAAAGCTTCGGATACTCTCCCATTGTCTGTCTCCCTAACCATAAGGTCAAGGTCATCATCCCAGGGAATCATACCATGATGGCGATATGATCCAATCAAGGTTCCACTGTACATGAAATACGTCACGTTTTCAGGCATCACTTCAGCAAAAGTCTCCATCAATACCCTGAACTTTTCACGCTCCTCGTCTGTGATGGACACGACAAAATGTTTCTTCTTTCTCTCAATATCTGAAGAGTTGCGTGTCACTTCCGTTCCAGTCGGTTTGATGCTGGACATTTGGACTTTGTCCTTTGAACTGAACATAGTTGTGCTTTCAAGATGCTTGGTTCCAGAGGCTAGGGAAAGGTTGTGTTGGAAGGATGACTCTAGTGGGTATAGAGGTCTCTGTTCTGGTGCAAGACGGGGAAGGTTGAGGACTATGAAAACTAGAGAAGCTGCTGCAGCAAGCATCACAATATGAAGGCTCCTGCATCTTCCCGGGACCCCCATAGTGTCTGTTGAAGAGCATATAAGGACATTAAGTCAATGAAGTGAGCAATAATAATAATAGTGCATTTATATAGCGCATATATCCATGCACATTGCATGTTCAAAGCGCTGAGTGACATATTACCCCTGGTCAACGAGTACAGAAAACTCCCTAAGGAGAATACAACCGGTCGCCTGTCAGGCACTCGAGGTTCAAATTCATACTACAATCTTATCATACCAGGTACCCAATTACTGCTGGGTGGACAGAGACACACTTCGAACTAAGTCACTTACCCACGGTGTCACCACAATTTTCTCAACTCATTTCTCAATGTGGGACAGGGAATCAACCCTTCAAACTCTCATATTATCACGAAACGGTTTACCCGTCCATTAAGCGAACTGCCCCGTTGTTGCTGAACTATACTGATAGGCAATGGAGTTGTTTTGTTTAATTAGGTTAATCAGAGAAAACAAATAGTATACACTGCAAAAATGGTGTTTTAATCTTAAACACAAAACCGAACACATAGCTTGTACTTTTTTTAACACATAAATATTTTTATAATGACAACCCAAACACAAATTACATTTCAATATTTATTACAATATATACATATAATTAGATTTGGCATTTATGGGGCATTCTCACTTGTTAAGTTACCCTTGACCGAGCATCGGTCAAGCCACCGCCTGGGGACCAACTTGGTGAAACAGATTAAGTTGGTGGTAAGATAAAAGTATACGACCAAGCATTGATCGCTCCCAAGCTTTGGGACTGCAACTGGTATTATGGTTTCCTGAGCATCAGAAAATACCAAGTTTATAACCGCCAATGAAAATAACCAAGTGAGAATGCCCAGAAGTGTTAACTGGCAATAGTTTGATCATGATAAGATATGAACATGACAACTGTTATGAATTATTGCTTGAGGTAACCGATACTGCTGGAGTATATATATGTTGCAGGGAGACCACATCCCACAGCAATGATGGAGGATACGAGATTACTAGTTACAGGGTACACTGCAACGTTGACGAGGAAAGATACAACAACATACAACTGCCGAAGCTGACTCGACCAACGTAGGAAAATATGCACATGCATGGACGAGGGCAACGGAACTGCAGAAATACTGGCAACTTGAACCTAGTGACTACAAAGCAGCCATACTCGGCTATCAAAGCTTACAAATAAATTGTAACATACAGCAAACATGCCACATTGGCTTACAAAGCATGAAATGACAATACAGCAAATTGAATTTGGCAATTCAGTCATACATATTAAATAATAGAATATAGGATATACACTACACATGGCTTTCAAAACATAAAATATATATATATATATATATATATACAAGGTATTTTTGAGCATTTACCCCCATTAAAAACTGCAGGGTATCAGACATTGTGGGAACGGTGCATGTATGCAGGGAGAACATAGAAATGGTAACAATGTAGAAAAAACAAACTGATAGTAACAAGGATTAGAATTTGAATAAGAAATTTTATCTGGAGGTGTTGGGGATGGAGGCGGGAAAAACTTTGACAAACTTGTAACAGTAAACAAACAATGGCTGCTGATTCGAGTAACAATGCGGGAAGTGCGATGCTTGTTGGAAGTTCGTTTGTTTCCGTAGAAAAAATAAGCCAATCTGATTGGCTAAGCATTGATTTTAAGACAAAGGGAATACTTCGTTTATGCAAATTAACCATGGAACCTGTGACGAGCCTGTGTTAGGCTCTGTGATTGGTTGATAAGTTTACCATGAGCAAAGGGAGTTTACTCTAAACTCAATGCCGCAGTTGGCGTATGAAGATATCTTGGACAAAGCAGCAAGAAACGTAAAATAGTGCATTATATACATAGTTACATGATTAAGCAAAAGTTGTGAAACTAAAAATACATTTTACCAACGAGTTGACATTTACTACATTGTAATAATATAGTCAAAGAAAGTTGAACAAAAACTTTTACAGAATGAAAGACTAACTTGTAAAAACTACCAAGTTACTTGCCACGTTTTAATTGTCATTATAAACCTGCTTAGCAATTGTAAGCTTTAATTTATAATGACAACCCAAACACAAATTACATTTCAATATTTATTACAATATATACATATAATTAGATTTGGCATTTATGGGGCATTCTCACTTGTTAAGTTACCCTTGACCGAGCATCGGTCAAGCCACCGCCTGGGGACCAACTTGGTGAAACAGATTAAGTTGGTGGTAAGATAAAAGTATACGACCAAGCATTGATCGCTCCCAAGCTTTGGGACTGCAACTGGTATTATGGTTTCCTGAGCATCAGAAAATACCAAGTTACAGCTACTTAGCTTAAGTACATAGCAGATTACTGAGTTGTTAAAACTGTGAATTGAAGGGGAGGAATATCATCGCTGATGATATAACCGCCACAATTGAAGTTATATTGAAATAATAATTGAGTAATAAATTGAAATATAGCTGAGAATACCCCAAAATGAACCTTGTGATAAGATTATTTATGCAAAGAAGGTAGTTGGGCCAGCGCACGCTGGGCCCTAGCAATAGCTTGACAATCGATATGAATGTAGCGCACATAACAATCTGACTGCCATCTACCCATGGTCTTGATTAGATGGTCTGGGATGTTGGCTTTCGCTGCTGAGGTTGCAGCACCAATCCGAAAGGAGTGTCCATTGTAATTATCTGGGTTGTACCCAATGGCAGACAAGGTTTCTCTCATCTTAGCAATAAATACAAGTCTATTGAGGGGAGCACCATTCTCTGTCATGAACAAGGCTGTGGTTGGTGTCGTTTGTCCATTTGCTGCCCTTAATGTCAGATATTGTTTCATGGCTGTAACTGGACAAGTGACACCAGTTACAGAGTTCATATGAATGGAAACCCCTTTGCGAAAACGATCAGTCTTTGAGGATTTGAGATGTAACTGGAAACTACTGTTATCTGCACTTAATACAATAGAACTAAGCGACAAGTTCAATGCACAATCATAGGTCTCACAAGTAAATTCACCACAGCGTAAAAAGGCATAAAAAGCGATGCAAAATACACATGTAAACAGAGTATCTTGGTAGATTGAGAACATTCCACTTTTTAATTTGGCACACATTTGCTGGAGAATGTTAATGGTGATTGGCAGCCTTGTGTTACAGGTTACTTTTGGCATTTTCTTTAGTCCCCGTAATATAGTCTCTAGTCTTAGGAGGCTGCCAGTTGACCAAGGATTATCAACACCCAGCTTCAAGTATTCGAACCTAACACCACTCAGATAGGAGCGAATAGTGGGTAAAGCTAACCCTAATCTTTGGTGACAATGGGCAACAAATTGCAGAAGGTATTGCTCTGTTAACACTGGTAAGGCGTTAGGCCACCACACTACACCACACATGGCCATGAATGTGAGAAAAGCTTTAACACCACATTTATACACTGCCTGGGTTGTCGGTGCCAGGGCTAGATTCCACAGCTGGTTCAGGTCAGCGGAGGTATGGTCAACTGGTTTACACTCAGACATGGGGTTGGGCATCGATCTGCTGATGGGGCTAGCTGTCGGAATTTTGCCATCTGGAATCGAGATAACGCATCAGCTAACACATTGTCTTTACCTGGGACATGGCATGCAGAAAAGGTGAAATTGCATTCTGCCGCTACAAGCACTAGTTTACGTATAAGTCTCATGATGAAAAGCGATTTTGAACGGCACTTATTCAAAATGAAAACTGTAGCATAATTGTCACAGAAAAATTGTATGCTTTTCTTTGACCACAGTGGACCCCAGACCGCAGCAGCCATCACTATTGGGTACAATTCTAGGGCTGCAATAGAACAATCTTGATTGACATTCAGTAAAAATCCAGTAGGCCATGGCTGTGCAAACCAGTGGCCTGCATAATAGGCTCCGTATCCCAGGGATGCAGCCGCATCTGTATAGAGATCGATCTGATGTGCTGCCTTGATGTCTTCGTAAAAGAAGGATTTGCCATTCCAAGACAAGAGGAACTCCTTCCACATGGTGAAGTCAAGTTGACATCCTTTGTTCAAGGTAATGTGGTGGTGAAGTGAAGGTACAGAATGGGCAAGTTGCAGTAGGTAGCTTATGAACGCTCGTCCCGGTTTGATTACTTGCATAGCAAAGTTAAGATGTCCTAGAATGCTAAGAAGAGTACGCTTGGTGATTTTCTTCTTGCTTTCCACTTGGGCGATCAGCTCTGTTATCCGTAAGATTTTCTCACGTGGCAGACTTGCTTCCATATTTTCACAATCTAGGATAATACCTAAATATTCCAAACAACGAGTTGGACCGATGGTTTTCTTTGCCGACAGGGGGATATTTAGTTCCTTGAATAAATGCAGCATTTTGTCCATGGTCACCTGACCTTCAAATATTGAAGAGTCTATTGTCAAGAAATCATCTAGTAAATGCATGATGATTGGTATTCCATATACATGTTGCGCTATCCAACATATAGCCACTGACAGGGAATCAAAGATCTTTGGGCTAGACCTTGAACCAAAAACTAATCTGGTGTAGTAGTATAGCTGATCTTGCCACTGTATACCGTGTAGATGCCAGACATCCGGATGAGTTGGAATGAGTTTGAATGCATCAGTTATGTCGAATTTGCATAGATGGGCATCTTCACCTAATTGCTTGATTCGGAGAATTGCATCATCCACCCGTACATATTGCAAAGAGTATTGAGATTTGTCAATTAATGAGTTCAAACTTGGGTTGAGGTTATCATCATGAGGTGACGAGAGGTCAACAATAAGTCTCTTTTTCTTTGAGTACTTCCCTTCTACGAGACCGATGGGACTGATACGATGGGACAGAAATGGGGAGGAGTGAAAAGGTCCAATTACATACCCTTTAGCTACTTCACAAGCTAGAAGCTCTGTCACTGCTTCAGGGTTTTGTCGAGCTGACACAAGATTCCTACATAAAAGGGAGGAAGTAGGCGGGTTTTCAATACCTGTGAAGAAACCGTCATGTAGGCCGATCATAAGTTGAGACACAAAATGCCTATCATCATGCTTGACTAAATGAGACTGTAGCAATGGAACGTTGATTGGTGAAGGGACTGCTCCCAGTCAATGCTTCCTGGAGTTGTTTGACTTGGGGGCACTGGAGTGTGAGTCTTCATCTTTGTCATTCTGTCGACATCTCTTGGCGGGGTGAGGTTTCCTACACACACTACAAACATGTTTGAACTTGCAGTTTTGGTGCACACACCTTTCTGAGTTAAAATTATTGCACAGTGGCACGCCTCGGAATAATACTACTGGTCTGCCATGTCTGTCGAAAGCTGGCCTTCTTGTCCGCTGCTGGTGTTTGAGGAGGGTTGACGTTTGCCACTAAGGGACAAAACTGGCTTAAATGTCCAATGTCTTGGCAGAGTTGACACGCATTCACTCTCTTGCCTGTGAAGATAGCTCGGTAAAGTTGGTCGTCAATCCTACCCCAATCCACTTTGATGTTCTTTTGTTCAAGGATGGCCGCTGCCTTTGCCGAGAATCGCCTGTGGTAGTGATAAAATGACTGATCTTGATATTGTCCATGCATTTCGATGATGTTGCGCAGATACGAATTTAATTCGTTTTGTCGTTGTGGCCATCTCATTGTCATAATGTCCTTGTACCTGCTGAAGGCCAGAACAAACATCTCGAGAGTCAGTGGCTGCTGCAGTCTGTGGTCTACTGGGTTTTTTAATAATAGCTGCATATTATCCATTTGGATTGTTTTGGATGGAGTGGATATTTCATCAGGGATCAAAAGAAGTGCCAAATTGATATCTCTACCTTCCCAGATTTGTCGTTTCAAGGCCGGCGATACTGTTTCAACTCTATCCAAGCTGAGACTGTGCTCTTCTTCTTGAAATGTAGCTGTCATCAGAGAGTAGGAAGTAGATGTTGGAACTGCAGGAGTTTGGAGTACTGCTGGCACTGCATCATGTCCTGATGGTGTTGGCTGTGTAGTTTGGGCAACACGTTGTGTCAGTGTGTTGACAGACGCTTGCAGGTTGCTGACAATGGTCATCATGGATGACAGGGTAGGTTCACTGTCCTTTTGCTGGGCTGCTGCTGAAGTGGAATTTGCCAGGACGAGGTTATCGGTATAAAAATGTTGCAGCTGTACTCTCGACATATCTGACGGTGCATGGATGCCTAGAACGTCTTTGATGTATTCGTAACATCGTTTGACAGTCCAATTCCTGGGAAACGTAGAATAGGGCCTCCTATCCTCTGTCTCTTCTTCACTAAGCACCTCGTCGATGTCATCCAATGGCGGACGTGATACGGTACTGCTGGGAGTGGAACGTTGCTTCCTACCACTTCTTGTATTCCTGATAGGCGGCATCCTGTAACTTGATTGCTACGAAGGCGTGAGCATCGCACAGATAGAATACGAATACTGCCAGTAGATGGTTAATTTCCGGGATGAAACGTTAAAAAACTTTGACAAACTTGTAACAGTAAACAAACAATGGCTGCTGATTCGAGTAACAATGCGGGAAGTGCGATGCTTGTTGGAAGTTCGTTTGTTTCCGTAGAAAAAATAAGCCAATCTGATTGGCTAAGCATTGATTTTAAGACAAAGGGAATACTTCGTTTATGCAAATTAACGAGCCTGTGTTAGGCTCTGTGATTGGTTGATAAGTTTACCATGAGCAAAGGGAGTTTACTCTAAACTCAATGCCGCAGTTGGCGTATGAAGATATCTTGGACAAAGCAGCAAGAAACGTAAAATAGTGCATTATATACATAGTTACATGATTAAGCAAAAGTTGTGAAACTAAAAATACATTTTACCAACGAGTTGACATTTACTACATTGTAATAATATAGTCAAAGAAAGTTGAACAAAAACTTTTACAGAATGAAAGACTAACTTGTAAAAACTACCAAGTTACTTGCCACGTTTTAATTGTCATTATAAACCTGCTTAGCAATTGTAAGCTTTAACTAAACATATTTAAATCCTAAACACATAATTATATTAAAGTGTTTAATATGAAAACACGTTCTGGTTTCGAACATGTTGTGGAAAGTGTTTCAATATAAAACATGTTGTGGAAAGTGTTTTCATCTAAAACATGTTGTGAAATGTGTTTTAATGTAAAACATGTTGTGGAATATGTTAAGAGTTTAAAGGGGCAGTAGTTTTTAGGGGGAATATAAGGTGATGTCGGGAAAATGAAAATTAATGGTTCCAATCGAAAAACAGTGCATTTAAACTCAATGGAGCAGTAATTTTTTTCCAAATATTTAAAGTAAAGTTTAGCCATGCGATTCCTATTTCTTACACAAAATGAATTAAAGTTTTTCACATAAAATGGCAGCCAAGTCATTTAGGTGAATCTTCATACTTTGTCCTCTGACTATGGATGTTGGTTTGTGCATTGAGATTTTTTGACATTATCAACATAATAATTTTAGCATTAATGTACAATTATCAGTGAAAAAATGAAAATATGAAATTTTCAAAAAACGTGCTACTACACCTTTAAGAGTTGTGGTTGTTAGTTCATCTTGTAGCACTTGTTGTTGATGCATTAAAGGCTATAAGCTAATTATTGATATCATACACTTAATATCGCGCAAAAATTATTTAATGTATAAAGCAGGCCTCCACAATACAATGCCATGCGATAGTACATCATTATGCTTTAACATGTCAGGATTTATATCTTTAATAACGCATAGCAAAAATACTTTCTAGTCGACTTCACTTGGGGATAAATTGACATAATCTTTGATGATAAGCCAAATACACAAATTGAAAAAAAAAACGAATTTGTAATTCGAGATGATGCATAAGATTAAATAAAAAGAACGTATTCATTCATGACAATGACAAAAACAAAATAGTTCGTTTATAATTATAATTATATTTGAAATCAAAAGACTAGAACACCCTATAATGTAATAAAAAATAAGCAATAGTTTGGAGGAATGGACACTGTTCCAGATCTACGAAATCTTTCATAACAATTTGCATATGGTCCATGTACTCATCTACCCCAACAAGATATTTAAACAAGCAAAGTTTTGCTTATTTGAATACCCAATCAATATAAGAATAATAAATAAAGTACACAAGTAGACAAGAAACATATAGTAATCAACGTTATCTAACAAGTCTACATCAAATGAGTTTTACTGTAATAACACATGTCTACTTTCAGAAACAACAGAACAGAACATAAGTTTATTACTTAATGACTTTGGCTCATTGAGCCCCTCGTGTTAAGAGTGTATTACTTTTTTTAAGCATCTCTCATAAATCGCCTGGCGATTGGTCGCTTTTATATTTTGGATCACTTTGATGTATTTGTATATGTGAGAGTGAGATGTCAATACACTATTCTGTCATTCCGCAACACTATAGTTAAAATGTATACAACGACATGGATCAGAAGTCAATTCATCAATTCTCTTTTGTTAACATATCCTTGTACTGTATAGTGTCTCATAGGCCTGTTATGGCAGGTGCTTTATATGTAATGTGAACTGATTTTATGTCTGTAATGTTTAAATATGTCATATATGTTCTTCTTTTAACAGCACGTGACACTGAAATAAAGGATTTTATTTTTCTTCATATTTAAGAGATTTTTACAATATTTTAGAATTTAAAGTTCATTAACCTTTGCTTGTAAAACGAAATGGAAAATATTGTAAAATCACTAAAATAAATAATGATATATTTCTTAGAATAATTAGTAAATAAAGGACAATACAATGTTAAAGTTTGTCTTGGCTTTCAAGGTATCAAACAAATTTAAAGTACTTGAACGGTATACCTGTTATTATAATAACCTTTTCAATGTACCTATATAAGGACAAGTAAATGTCCTGAACTTTTCAATTTTTCAATTTAGTACACAAGTACTTGACCTAGCCTTGACAGCAACAAACCATGACAGTCAACATTCAGGGCATTCATTGTCATGACTAAATACACTCTATACTGAAATAATTTAATGCGTTTAAAATCGAAACATGTTTTGAGTTAGAACACATACGAATTAATGTGTTAAGCATTTTCATATCGCAATGCGTTTAAAGACATGTTTTGAGTTACAACATATACAAATTTATGTGTTAAGCATTATCATAATGCAATGCGTTTAAAATCGAAACATGTTTTGAATTACAACAGATACAGATTTATGTGATAAGCATTATCATAACGCAATGTGCTTAAAATCGAAACATTTTTTAAATTACAACACATACAAATTCATGTGTTAAGCACTATCAGAACGCAATGTGTTTAAAATCGAAACATGTTTTGAGTTACAACACATACAAATTCATGTGTAAAGCATTATCATAACGCAATGTGCTTAAAATCGAAACATTTTTTAAATGACAACACATACAAATTCATGTGTTAAGCATTATCATTACGCAATGTGTTTAAAATCGAAACATGTTTTGAGTTACAAAACGTACAAATTCATGTGTTAAGCATTTTCATAATGCAATGCGTTTAAAAACATGTTTTGAGTTACAACATATACAGATTTATGTGTTAAGCATTATCATAACTAAAATTGTTTAAGTTTGAGATTTGAGTTACAACACATACACTGTTCAAAGTCATGTCATGCATTTAAACACATTTCCAAACATCTTTTGAGAAAAATATGTACGGAACATGTTTAAAGTCAAAACGCCATTTTTACAGTTTAGATGAATGGTGATTTATAAATTTTGGTAAAATTATGGTCATCTCTATTTCCTTTTAATATGTTTATATGGTATGCTTGCGACACTTACCCGGAAGAGGCATTGGAGTCAAAAATTTATAATTGTGTCATTCTGCGATGAATATCAATATGACAAAAACATTTCCGGCAACTTTAATTTCGAAAACTTCAATCAGTTGTCAACAAATCATAACGGACCGAGAATCTAAAGATATACATGAATACTTATTTCATATAACCTATGTATTTTAATATATTGAAACTAGTGAATTATGTTTATGTATTAACTGTGTGTCAGCACTTTTTTATATGTTTCATATTCAAATCGGAAAATGCGCCAATGGTTGTACTGCACTATTCATTGTATACTTATATTCAGTCTCTAAAATATATACAGCATAAGAACGAATAATGCATTAATTATAAAAAGAAGAGCCTTGGACATAAGCTATTTTTTGCAGATAGAGATTTGCTTGTGGTAGGTGAAAATGATATTGAATACAGGGTGTTAGACTGTGTACATGTTTGAAGGCGTACGTGTCAAATGATAAGAATTTCTCAATCAGTCAGTGCACTGATCAAATTATTGAGAAGAAAAAGCTGTAATTGATATAATTGTCCGTCGAAAGACTTAATCTTAATATAACAATGCATAATATTCCCCAATGTGATGTATCATTTTTAAACAAATGATAATACAAATACTACCATTTATTGAAACTTTACTTTAAAAGAGGATCTACAAAAATGAGACATCTACGTATAATGAATCTGGTCTATCAGAACCACCTACTAAAAGTTTGAAAATACCTACCCCCGCTTCTTGGCCTAACTGTAGACTAACAACTCACTGCACACCTAAAGCAGGATATCGTTTAGATACACTGTGATTAGGTGTGTTTGCTTTTAGATAGCACAGTCGGTTACCAAGATATGAGACGATTTATGCGTTACAAATAGTTGGCTCAGACAAGGTTACGCTTTCTGCCCCGTCCTGTTCACTGTCACCCACTTGATCAATGTCCATAGGATGATATCAAACATATTGCATACAGGGAAATTCACGTATTCACGTTATGATCATTTTCACCATGTGCGATAAGCCGGGGACACGTTACTTCACATTTTCTAGGTCAAACGTGAGCTTATTTGATTTTAAAATCATTTTAAGACAAGGTCTTATACTTGTGAATTAGAAGCTTTTAGCCTTGTTGTGAAACTTCTAATAATGTGATTCTGATTTTTATTCCTCTTGTTATTTAACGTTTGATTGCATATTTCATGTTGGAAATGATAAAGACGTTGTCAGACATTTACTTACCTAACTATGTACCATTTATGATCAAATGAGAGATTGATATGAATAAACGCTTGGTTTATTGGTGTCCCTTCAGCTAGATGTGTACACCCTTTGCTGGTTCATATACTATGTGAGTGATCAGGCCCGTTACAAATCAATAATCAAGGTTGTCCAATTATGTCTTTATCATACCTTCGTTTATCACTTAGGTAGTCATTTTCGGAAGTTCTTAAAAGCATTAATGTTTGGCATATAATTCAAAAGGAATATTATTCACAATTGAATTTAAATCATCAATATTAATCAAATATTGCCATATCCTGTTTGTGTTTAACAGTCATCGTGCCTCTTCTCATTTCTGATTTCGTGAAATTGCGTAAAGATATTTCCGCAGTAAAAGGCTCTTAATGTGCCAAAAAATCACACAGTTCCTCATCCCTGAGGTCCAATTGCGAAAGGTTTTAAATCATCCAGAAATGAAATCATTTGCAAAGTTACGATTCCATGGTGAATATCTTTGAATAAAATAGCTTAAAGGGGCAGTAGCACGTTTATTGATAATTTTATATTTCAAAATTTTCACTGATAATTGTAAGTTAATGTTAAATGTCTTATTTTGACAGTGTAAAAAATCTCATCACACAAGTCAATCACCCATAGTCAGAGGACAAAGTATGAAGATTTACACAAAATCCATTGGCGGCTATTTTTGTGTGAACACCTTTAATTCATTTTGTGTAAGAAAAAGGAATCGCATGGCTAAACTTTACATTTTATATTTGAATTATTACTGCTCCATTTAGTTTAAATACATTGTCTTTCATTTGGAACCATTAATTTTCATTTTCATGACATCACCTTATATTCCCCCTAAAAACGTGCTACTGCCCCTTTAAAGTTAAACAACTTAAGGAGGACTATTCTTTGCTTTATCTGTGAGAGTTACCATAAGCGCTCAGGTAACAATCTATGTAATATAGGTCATGTATTATCTCATCTGTATCTTTCAGAGTCATAGGTTACTGAATTGTGATTCTTTCGTGGAGATCTTACTCGGGAGAGAGTTTAACTTCCCGAAAACTTCATTTTCATGCTTCTTTAATAGGGATGTTTTATCAAGTTCAATAGCAATTCGATAATCTCACCGAAGATGATACTTTTGAGAAGACATTCATTGTCCTTTTAAATTGGGTACATCTAATATCTTTGTGGCATTATTGTGTCTTGTTTCCGACCGCGTCAATTTCAAATCCGTGCAGAAAGCCTTGTCTTAGATGTTGACAAGGGAAAAAGATGAAACTTAATTACCGTATCTTTATAATTGAAACATTGACTTTGAACATGCAACTTGTTTCTCTTCATGTAGGTCCTCAAAGTTCATTTCCCGAAGTGATAACGTTATATTAAGTTCTTTTTTTTTTTAGTTGAATTTGTTATGTTCATTTATGGTAAAATGTGCTGCAAAAACAAAATACTTAGCGTCATCACATCACATTTGTATGTGATTAAAGACAATTGTTTTGGGGCCTCATCGTTTGATCCCTTTGTATCCCTAAAACGTCCTACGGTGCCTTTAATTGCCATGTATTAACACTACAATTACCTCAAATTCAGCCTAAATTATGAACAAGGATTGGAGGTGTTTCATAACGAGATGTGTTTTTACCCATGTGCTGTTTATGATTTTTACTTTTGATCATATTGTTCATTATTCTCTCTCAAAAGAGGTAGCTAGATCAATTAATGTAGTCTCTGAATAAGGCGAATTTGCAGCTATAAGGTAGAAACCTTACAGGATGCATCCGAAGTTGAGCAATCATCGATTTTGTTGAAAAGTCAGCACTTTAACACACGCCTCTCAGTCAATAACCACTCTTACCACGTAAGAAGTATTTTGATTGGCTTAAATATATCACATCGCTTGTTTTGCAAATATTTGCTGCTAGGTAACCTGTTGGATACTAGCGACCTCGTCTTAGAACATATGCTGCATCAATATTTCATGATTTGATTTATCTTTGTTTGGATAGATTGTAAATAACCCGTTTGTTGACTCAGCACTTGTAAACCTTTAAGGGGATATTGATCTTTGTTACACAATGAACATTAAAAATCAGCACTGTTAGCAGTGCAGCCAACAGCTGGTTGAATGTGATTCCTACGAATGAGAAATGATATTTAAATCTTTTACATGGGTGATATTAAGCCACTTATTTATTTGAGAGTTATTCATAAACTATAAGAAAATGTAGTATAGATGTACAATTAGAGGTGAATATGTTTGTTATCATACATAAACTTACAATATAAACTTTAGTCCATATTAAGGTTCGCAATCTTCGATTTAAACGGCTTAAAATACTTACCGTATTTCCTTTAATAAGCGCCCGGTTAGGACCCGACGCTTGTTAGAGACCCGGCGCTTATAAGAGGCCAGGCGCTTATTTTCTCAACTACCCTTGACCCCCGGCGCTTATTAGAGGCCCAGTGCGTATTGGAGACCCGGCGCTTATTAGAGGAAATAGGGTAATTTGAATTTCATGACTGGGGTACATTGCATAACTCATTCAGTGGAATCATTTAAAACAGAGATACACATTGATGGATTTCAACTTTCATATTTTCAACTTTGTAAACGACGCCGGACCGGCTTGGCATCAAGTTGGAAAATCGAATCAGTTGAATATTTGCCTTAGATTTTAACAGATTACAAACAGTGTCAGACAGGAATGTGTATTTTCTGCTACACCAATAATCAACTTATTTTGAATTTATATCGATCTTGTCAACAATGGTGCTGAAAATTATTGTCACATATTTAATTTAAGAAGAGAGGTTTTCGAGATCTTTCTTTTAATAAATTGTAAAGAGGTGTACTTTTCCGGAATTAATATAATACAATGTTAAATTAAATCTATGTAATCAGTAACTAATCAGTAACGTGTAACTATGACTTTCGTGTATTAAATTGCTATTGCTGTTTCACTCAGAAACTACATTTATTTACGAAAATGTCTAGGAAATTATTATAATGTTGACAAATATGAGGATGTTTATCCTACTACTTAAGTCCCGTATCTCTTTCATACATTACTGACATGTTTATAAGAACCAAAACACTTTAAATATAACCATTTTTCTTATAGGTTGTGCCAATTATCACATTATGAATCTCTGTAATTATTTTGCAAGTCATCATAATGTTAAAGATTTGAAAAACTAGAAGTTATTTACATAAAACAAAAAATACTCGTTTATCTTATTGTTATTTATTTTAAATCTGCCAATAAGCATTTATAAGTGGCACTAAGTCTGCAGAGAAAGAGACATCAGTAATCGTGATACAAAGATAAATAAGACGATTTTTTTATCATTTCATGATAAGCTTTATGACGTTAGTAAACATCTGTAATAAATGGCCTTCAATTTCTGTAAATAAACGAGTTTCCAAAAACGTTTATTAAGTACGTGTATTTACTGAGTGAAACTGTGATAACACGTTTTAACTGACAGTTTTAGTAAATGCAGTTACATATGTATTTATTAATCATACAGATTTACTGTAACATATATGTTTATAAAATGACAGCCATTGAATGAACGCCATTTAAAAAATGACAGCCATTAAATGAACACCTTTATTCAGTATTTGCCGAGGTTCTTAGAGCCGTGTATAGTGAATGTCCCGTGCTCCACGTTAGATCCGACACTCTTCTTCTGGTTGGGCTGCTGGCCTCCTACATAGATGTTCATTGTACCTGGAGGGAGAAACCATCGTTAATCTATCTTATGTAAAACACGATTCAGTTCACCTATGGTTACATCCTACGTAGATGTTCATTGTACCTGGAGGAAGAAACCATCGTTAATCTATCTTATGTAAAACACGATTCAGTTCACCTATGGTTACATCCTACATAGGTGTCCATTGTACCTGGAGGAGGAAACCATCGTTAATCTATCTTATGTAAAACACGATTCAGTTCACCTATGGTTACATCCTACATAGGTGTCCATTGTACCTGGAGGAAGAAACCATCGTTAATCTATCTTATGTAAAACACGATACAGTTAACCTACGGTTACATCCTACATAGATGTTCATTGTACCTGGAGGAAGAAACCATCGTTAATCTATCTTATGTAAAACACGATACAGTTAACCTACGGTTACATCCTACATAGATGTTCATTGTACCTGGAGGAGGAAACCATCGTTAATCTATCTTATGTAAAACACGATACAGTTAACCTATGGTTACATCCTACGTAGGTGTTCATTGTACCTGGAGGAAGAAACCATCGTTAATCTATCTTATGTAAAACACGATTCAGTTCACCTACGGTTACATCCTACATAGATGTTCATTGTACCTGGAGGAAGAAACCATCGTTAATCTATCTTATGTAAAACACGATACAGTTAACCTACGGTTACATCCTACATAGATGTTCATTGTACCTGGAGGAAGAAACCATCGTTAATCTACTGGAGGAAGAAACCATCGTTAATCTATCTTATGTAAAACACGATACAGTTCACCTATGGTTACATCCTACATAGATGTTCATTGTACCTGGAGGAAGAAACCATCGTTAATCTATCTTATGTAAAACACGATACAGTTCACCTATGGTTACATCCTACATAGATGTTCATTGTACCTGGAGGAAGAAACCATCGTTAATCTATCTTATGTAAAACACGATACAGTTAACCTACGGTTACATCCTACATAGATGTTCATTGTACCTGGAGGAAGAAACCATCGTTAATCTACTGGAGGAAGAAACCATCGTTAATCTATCTTATGTAAAACACGATTCAGTTCACCTACGGTTACATCCTACATAGATGTTCATTGTACCTGGAGGAAGAAACCATCGTTAATCTATCTTATGTAAAACACGATTCAGTTCACCTACGGTTACATCCTACATAGATGTTCATTGTACCTGGAGGAAGAAACCATCGTTAATCTATCTTATGTAAAACACGATACAGTTAACCTACGGTTACATCCTACATAGATGTTCATTGTACCTGGAGGAAGAAACCATCGTTAATCTACTGGAGGAAGAAACCATCGTTAATCTATCTTATGTAAAACACGATACAGTTCACCTATGGTTACATCCTACATAGGTGTCCATTGTACCTGGAGGAGGAAACCATCGTTAATCTATCTTATGTAAAACACGATTCAGTTCACCTACGGTTACATCCTACATAGGTGTCCATTGTACCTGGAGGAGGAAACCATCGTTAATCTATCTTATGTAAAACACGATACAGTTAACCTACGGTTACATCCTACATAGATGTCCATTGTACCTGGAGGAAGAAACCATCGTTAATCTATCTTATGTAAAACACGATACCGTTCACCTATGGTTACATCCTACGTAGATGTTCATTGTACCTGGAGGAGGAAACCATCGTTAATCTATCTTATGTAAAACACGATTCAGTTCACCTATGGTTACATCCTACGTAGATGTTCATTGTACCTGGAGGAAGAAACCATCGTTAATCTATCTTATGTAAAACACGATTCAGTTCACCTACGGTTACATCCTACATAGGTGTCCATTGTACCTGGAGGAGGAAACCATCGTTAATCTATCTTATGTAAAACACGATACAGTTAACCTACGGTTACATCCTACATAGATGTCCATTGTACCTGGAGGAAGAAACCATCGTTAATCTATCTTATGTAAAACACGATACAGTTCACCTATGGTTACATCCTACGTAGATGTTCATTGTACCTGGAGGAGGAAACCATCGTTAATCTATCTTATGTAAAACACGATTCAGTTCACCTATGGTTACATCCTACGTAGATGTTCATTGTACCTGGAGGAGGAAACCATCGTTAATCTATCTTATGTAAAACACGATACAGTTAACCTACGGTTACATCCTACGTAGATGTTCATTTTACCTGGAGGAAAACAATAACAGTGGTTAGAACTTAGTAAATTATATCTTATAAGCAAACCTACGGTTACATCCTACATAGATATCCATTGTTCGTGGAGAAGAAACCATCGTTTATCTATCTCATGTAAAGAAAATGACCGCCGCGAGGGTTTTCCGCCAAAAGAATGCCCCCTGTTCGAGGTATCTCCCAATAGCTTCAAATGTCCATTTTGCCTGGAGAATTGTAATACCTAGGTAAGATCCATCATAGGTCTTTCTTATAAAAACTTGAAATAATCAATCGCATTAAACTCAGTTTGAACTTAGCTCTCATACATTGATGCTCTTGATCTAGGTACTGCTCAATAGTAGTTGTTCTGATTGACCTCTTCACTGGAGCCAATCAGCAACGAGGCTCTAAGTGGACGGCATGACATACTGTTTAGCTAGCCTCTGATTGTTTGAATTTATGAAAGGTGAAAGGTCACAAGGAACGCCCCTTGGATCCATGATTATATTGAAGGGTCAGATAAGAAACGCAGCTAAGTACGAGGGATTGCTTAATCTCATTCCACTGGCACTGACACTGAATGGACATTTCAATTCCAGGAGCGCTTCACAAACACAAATTGTCATCTCATTTGTAATGACGCTAGTATTTTGAACGTCGCTGATCATCTGTCTGAGTTATCTCCTTTTGCCTCTGCCGTGAGAAAATCTAGGTACATTTCAAATTTACACCATTTATATGTAAAATATATTTTAGGTAAACAGTATATGAATTGGTTTAGAATAAAGAAATACTTTTAAAGAGATCTTTGTTTGACCTATCACATGTCTAAGAGGCCATAATCGATGTCAGTCCGAAGCCTCAAGTAAATTAGGTAAATGACACACGATTACCAATGGAGCCAGTTGTCATAACTTGAAATGGAATTCGCACTTTATAACATGTTGTAGGTGTTTGCCCTTGATCATTGGCTTGTCAAGTTTAAGTGTCCTTAAGGCTGAGGGTGCTTTTACATGGTTATGCATTTAACTACTCAATATTTGTAAATACCATATGGTTACAATGTAAAGCAACTTTACTTGGCTTTTAAAGGCACCACTCGATCAGCTTTCATCCGCCATCTTGAAATGTTAGCATTGCGAAAAAACAAATGTGCTGTATTATCGTAATTCCTTAACTAAATTAAGGAATAAATACTTAATTGATAGAAGAGGAGCATATTTACAAATGATTCGTAATAACATTTATCAGTTGCGACAGCAGTATGTCGTAGTAATGCATTCCACGATCGTAGCTTCGATGATTGGTTTCATTTCATTATGTTTTTTTTATTTCTGAGCGATACACTTTGTTCTTCATCAATTCTTACATCTTGAACAACTGAAATGCTAACCTCACAAACATATTAAAAATTAGTGTGAAATTATCATATAAAGGTCATTTATAATTGTAAACTGGAAAATCCTCCTGAATTTCGTTTCCACACAAACAATACCCCGCTCGAATTGTCCCTTTAAAGGGGTTATGACCCGCAGAGTTTTTATATTGTTGTGCATATATATTTATTTATATAGATATTTGTATTCAGAAGTAGACATATTGTTTAAGTGTGTGACTACTTCACCTGGTACTATTTTCCACCCTGTGTTATCATCGTACACCGCCATCTCCCTGGGCTCGATGTGGAAGTTCCAGGTCACTTGTGAGCCGTGCTTGATCCAGAACAGTCTGTCGAAGGCCACCAGTTTCAACTTGGGTACCTTCAGAGAATGGTCTTGCCAGGATATATACACCTGTACCACCTGCAATCATCCATACTTTCTTTATAAGTGTCATAATTACATTCATGAATACAGGTGTGCAATCATTATAAGGAATTTTACATCCCCTCTTCAATGGTAATAAGTGTCATAATTACATTCTATGTGCAGGTGTGCAACCATTATAAGGAATTCAACATCCCCTCTTCAATGGTAATAAGTGTCATAATTACATTCTATGTGCAGGTGTGCAACCATTATAAGGAATTCTACATCCCCTCTTCAATGGTAATAAGTGTCATAATTACATTCTATGTGCAGGTGTGCAACCATTATAAGGAATTCTACATCCCCTCTTCATTGGTAATAAGTGTCATAATTACATTCTATGTGCAGGTGTGCAACCATTATAAGGAATTCTACATCCCCTCTTCAATGGTAATAAGTGTCATAATTACATTCTATGTGCAGGTGTGCAACCATTATAAGGAATTCTACATCCCCTCTTCAATGGTAATAAGTGTCATAATTACATTCTATGTGCAGGTGTGCAACCATTATAAGGAATTCTACATCCCCTTTTCGCTGTTGATAAATGTCATAATTACATTCTATGTGCAGGTGTGCACAAATTATTACAAATTCTCCATCCCCTCTTCAATGTTGATAAGTGTCATAATTACATTCATAGATACAGGTATGCAATCATTATAAGGAATTCTACATCATCTCTTCACTGTTGATAATTCATTGGTCAACATTGGCATGTGTTACGAGCCAATGCTTCAGATGGAAGAGGGATAGAATTTAGAAATTATGAGATAAGATAAGTGAAACAACTTGAAATGCACTCTAGGGGAGTTTAATAAAAGACACTAGGATAAATCGATATCAAATGAACCCGGTCGTCAGGTTTCCAACCTTTTGCTTACATCATACGTCATGAATCGTAACAGCTCAATAACATTGACAGTATATAAACATATTCCACTTTTTTTCATGAAATCGCATGATTTTTTTCCATTTTTGTGATATCAATGTTTTAGCTAAGCGTTTGTATCGATAGTCCAAACAAGTCATGTAACAAAACTAAACAGTTCAAATGACTGATTAACAGGCTCAACGCTTTACAATTATGCATCCACTTCAGTTGATTGGTGTAAAATTACATATCTATTACTAAGATATATATATACTAAGATACTGCGTTACAAAAGATTTTGTGTCCACTGGGAAAATCAAAACAGCATGGGGGAACTTTTGAGAAGGAAGATGATACTTGGAATCTATCATACAGCTATCACATCTTACCTCGTCTGCATCGTAGTGCCCTGTGTTATGGACCACCACACTTCCGGCGAGTCGGTGTCCGGCCTGTACAGAGTTGTCGAACTTGAAGTCAGAGTAGGTGAAGGTCGTGTAGGACAACCCGTAGCCGAAGGGGAAGGTGGGCTCATCATTGAAGTACCAGTAGGTTCTTCTGTTCATCGTGTAGTCAGTGATAGCAGGGATCTGTGAGAGAGCCGGGTGTTTATAGTGATGCCTTGTGGATTCTCCATATTGAAATATGCTTAAAGTATAGCCTGAATATAGACAATATGTCCATATCATTAATCTTTATCCATTAAAGGTAAATGTTCAACATCATTTAAAAGCAGAGTCTCAGTCTCATTTAAATCGACCGTGTATCAGGAATTTCAAAACATCGAAGCTACCGGAAATCGAACGTATCAGAGAGCTTCACCTTCACCACTATAGTGTTGCGGGCTTTCTCTCTGCAATAATACTAGTAGCCACGATATAATTGAAATACTCTTGAAAGCGGCATTAAACCCCGTATCGTCTCACCTCACCACCTCACCTCACCTTACAAGGTCTTAATCAGTCTATCTACGAACTGATATACTGCCAAGAAACGCACAGTCAAGCAGGAGGATTCATGACAATTCAGCTGCAAAGCCGTAGATGAATCAAATTTGCAAAGGATATTTATCGGAATGTATGACTGTGGCCATAAAGTAAAGACAAAAGCAAGGCACCTGTTTCTCATCTGCCAGCCACGTGTAAGGCAGCCTGCCCGCCGGTACCGAGTTGGGTCCGTCCATTGCCAGAATGTCGTGCAGGGCTGAACCTGTCTTCATAGCGGGCAGGAAGAGGTCAAGTATGGCGGTCACCCCTGAGTTGGACACTGCGTAGTTGATGTCTACTGGCCCTCCGTGGACTAGCAGCAAAATCACGGGCACTCCACTGGCGCGCTTTCCGATAATCCCAGGACCAATATGAACTGTAATACCAAACTTTTTTAGGTAAATAAAACTCTTATCGTAATGATGGAAATCATTCGACAGTATCAAAAGCACTCAGCTAAAGCTCCTTCGGATAACCATGGGAAAAACGTGAAGTATTATTCAATCATTTGCAAGGCACTTTACAATTAGACAGTGAGGAAAAATGGATAGACTAAGTTAGATGATCTCACCATGATTGACGACATCTTTGAGAAGGTCCAGTTGGTGACCCGGAAGAGCTATGTTCGTTCTGTCGTGACCCTCATGTTCTCCAGAGGTTCCTGTAAATGGTTAAATCAATCAGACCATTTCCATTGATGTTTTCCCATACCCAGTGTAATTGTAACAATTAATATCGACTTTGGGACTGAAGTTAATGCTTCTTGGTTTAAATATAGAGATATAGAGGTTGTACCCAAGCAAAGATGTCATATTGTTTGTAAAACACGAGTGATTAAAAATGACATTTTCCATAGAAATATCATTTCACTGGCACGAGTGTTTAAAACACAAAATGACTCTCGAGGGTGTTTAATTTCTTAGTTTTATCCATAGCGTCAGCGATACAGAATTCCTTTTTTTAATTAGTTAAAGGCATGTTTTAAAGCCGTATGGATACATCTGTAACTCTGTCACGGTAACCACGGTCAAAAGACGATTTGCAAACAACGAAAGGGAAATATCATCTTGTTGATGCAAAGTTATCATTTTCCTTATCGATAAACATCAGCAGAAAATATGTTACACAGGTTTCCTTATTCTCAGTTAAGTCATGTGTGTTAAAATCTGGCAGATGAATTGACAGGATTGCGCTGAATCATTCGCCTGCTGTCTCAGCGGACTACCCGGAAGCTCTCTATCGTGTTAATATAATAAATTGTCAGAATAATCATTCGGGTGTCAGGAGTTTTTTTTGAACGTCCAATTAAATTACCGCTAGGCTTTATCGTACGTGCTAATGTTTTGACATATTTCTAATACAGGGTAATTGGTTTCAACAAACCTGTTCCGAGCACCACAAAGATAGCGTCTACACCACTAAGGGCGTGGATCACCGAGTTCTTGTCGTAGTGAGCACAGTTCACATCACTGCAGCCATTAGCATGGTTCACATGTCGGGAGAGTTCACGCAGACCATCAAGAGGGGTCTCTACGAACCTGGAGTCCGTCCTCGCCGTGTAGTCACCCATCAACTCTTTACCACTGTCAGACAGGGGGCCCACAACCTGAATATATGAAATTGTTGTTGTATGATTATATGTTACCGATGAGTTATTATGAGAAGAATTGTATGTATCTTGTATGGGTTGACAGTAACGGGTTAATTTAGGTTGAATAATGAGTTGTTGTCCCTTTGACATGCTGCTTTTGTTTTAACTATTATTTATATGGGAATATGGTTATAAAATAAACGTGGTACTTACTTAAGATATTTGCTAATTATCAGGATTTATGTTATAGAGTTACGGTCACGTTATTTTTGCTGATAAACTTATATGGTTACAGAGATTTAGAAGCTTCTCTAAAATCAAATACGCCGATAGAACAGAATTGAGTGCAGTGTTTCAATGTAGATACTAACAATGTTTGCATGAAACGTCGGTCATTTATACAAACAATTCTGTCAATCAATTCTGTACCGCAATTTTGTTGAGTTTCTGCCTAATGGGCAGATAGTTATTCTCGTTCTTCAGCAAGACGAAGCTCCTCTGTGCTGCAAGCTCTGCGGTGTCCGTGTGGTATCTGGTGAGGACATCGTGGTCCTTGCTCAGCGTGTTGTAGGGGTTCATCGCTGGAGGATCAAACTCCCCCAGTCTCAGTCTCGTGTACCATAGAGGTCTGATCTGGTCTCGCACAAACTTCTCTGTGATCTTGCCTTGGTGGATAGCAGTCACTGGAATTCAGAGGGCGTGGCCTTATCGTGATTTGTATCGTCGTACAATGAAATACAAAGAGGAAGTTATTGAAACTATCCACATTTTAGTCTCCTATATAAGAGAGGTGGGCTCTAACTTTCAACTCCCCTGTGACCTTGACTTGGTGAATGACAGTCATTGGGATACCGAACAGGTAAACTCGTCGTTAAACATATGATACGCAGTACAAAGACGTCTGTGATATGAGACTAATGCTTCCATAACTCCGTGTTGATTTTATTAAATTTAGGCATCTTCATTAACTTTCTCTTAGGGCTGCAGTATTGCCAATGCAGTTCTAAATGACTATATCCTCGCTACTGGGTTTTCAGTGATTGAAATACATAAGGAATCTTAAATTTAAATCATTAAATTTGTCGAGAGGAAGTCTTTAAGAATTTTACTACTAAATCTTATTGATCGGTCATACAGTTTGACCTGATATTATCAGGAAAATACCTTCAAGGAGACAAGATAGACTCACCGAGAGAGTCGTACACATGAGTATGATGTCCCTCCACCTCGATGTTGCAGCCAGCCTTGAGACATCCTACAGCTGCATCCACGTCGTTGTTGTAGTAGTGCTTCTGGTGGATGATGTTGTACACCTCTCCTGCATCAGCTATCACATAACCAGTGAAGTTCCACTCGTGTCTCAGGATGTCCGTCAGAAGCTCCTTGTTGGCACATGCTGGGACACCATTGATCCTGTGGTTGTTACAGATCGCATCAAAAGGGTAATTCAAGGACCACCAGGTCCACTTTGAAGAGGATAATGTAGTGTGACACACACAAGGTTTATTTCTTCAAGTGACGTTGATATTTGACGAGTGGGGCAGCCACGAGTAAAATACCAATTATACTCATATCACGAGAAGAAATAAAACTGATATTTGTCAAACCTCATTCTATTCTACATCTCACATAATTCTAAAATAAAATATATTATTCATATTACTCATTTTTTATTTGCTTAAATTTGTTTCGCACTTTACCTATAACAGTATCATATTTCGTCCCTGGTCACAGTGAAATTATAACATTGTCATTGTAGAATGATAGTAAAACCCAGCATTCCACTACTAAAGCCAAGAAAAAAGTGATTAGTTTCTGGTTTCCTCCCGCGTCGGTTTCATACCCACGCACCAAACCTTTATTTACCAGACAAGATGAAAATGACCATTTGTTCCCGTAGCCTAGAAAAACATTGAATTATGATTTTTTAAATTTAAACGTGTTTCTGTTATGTTATCCTTCAAAGACGCAGTGTTAACGTGCGACAGGGTTTATATTTGTTGTTTTTTAAAATTTCTGTTGAAAATTTTCCAGGTTCAATAAAAAAAAATGGAAATAAAGAAATCCGCGTCGTCGCATCATTTTTGCCTGTATATTTTATAGTTTTTGGGCCTAATAATTAATGAAGATCTCGACCTACTTGTTGTATGAGCAGATCAGACTGTAGGCTCCGGCCTCAACACATCGTCTGAAGGGAGGAAGGAAATACGTCCTTAGATCATGCTCAGACACCTGTTAAACAGAGTTATCAGTGAACATATCTGACAACATCTGATGATTGCATTTTTCCTTATCGTAAATAAAGGATACACACAAAACTCCTGTAAAGTTATAGAAGACAAAAAGTTCTGAACGTAGTTTAACGTATTTGAACGTATTTTTAAAAAAAACCTGTTATCATACATTGAATTTCTTCGCTTCTCACCTTAGTGTCAAATTGCATCCTTCCCGTTTCCGGTCCGCCAGAGACCGCGAAGTGTTTACATCCGGTGCTGGTCCTGACATATCGAGGGTGTTTTCCGTGCAGTCCCTTCACCAGCATGTAGCCCATCTCACCAGCGTGGTAAGGGTCCTCGCTGAACGTCTCCTACAATGAGAAGTAGTACGTAACTCCGAGTTCAGTCAAATGCTCTTGCTATGTCATGTTGATAGTATTTGGCTGAATTAAGGAACGTCATCGCAGTGATCTACCAGTTCTTATTACAGGAGACGTTCAGCTTCAATGAGAACTGATAGGACACCGCGATGACGATACTCGATGCAGTCAACTATTCTTGATCCGTCGTGGTTGGGTTGAAAGTTAAATCCTTTTTAAAACTCGCAGTATGTTTCAACCAAATATCTGGTAGAAACTAGCCCGCCTTTTATTTGATATTCATTCAGGAAAAATACCAACTGACTTGAGAAAAGAATGTAAATAAAAAACTGTGATGCACCAGAATGCAATAATTCTGTAAATGTTTCGTGTCAAGGTCTTTGAAGTTGATCCCAAATCAACCTTGACCTGGTTCTTGTACTTGATACTACTTTATCACACATACCAGCTGAGAAAAGAGAGCATTTTTTGCCAATAATGAAAGTGGGAACATTACATGAGTGTCCAAAAATAACACATTAACCACTTATACATCTCCCTATAAGAGCCGAACTTTTCAGTGTAATCTATATGATTGCATGGCAAGAACAATTTGTTCTCCTTTTTCTCTCATCCCTACGTGTTGTTTAATTGTTTCAGTCGCAAACGTCCAATTATATAGGAAATTTCATGAACTTTATCGCCGATTATGTCTGCGATATTGCCAAAGCAGCGCTAAACCAATCACTCACTCACTCACCCACTCACTCACCCACTCACTCACCCACTCACTCACTCACTCACTCATTCACTCACTTACATAAATGACTTAACTCTCCAGAACCCCTATTATTACCTATTGTTATCTCACCTCCCCTCTCCCCCATCTGGGATCTCTGAAAACATCCACGTTAGGACTGAAACAGCTGACGGCCGTGTGGACTCCCATCTTCCTGTGGATGTCACGGAAGTGATTGTACATAGCTCTGACCTCTGTACTCGCCGCCTCCGCCACTCGGTATATGAGCGCCTTACTGAAACACAGCCAGGTATCAAGTTGTATAGCTTCATCATCGATAGTTGTTGCTCCTACTCTCTAACTTCTCCTGCAAGTCGTGTCTCGCGTCAGTCTAAATCCCTGGCTATTGTAAGACTTGCTGCATTTTGCTAGCCCATTTTTTTATAGCGGGATTTTTGTTCTGGCCTTATCAGCATTATTCGTGCCCTCTAAGATAGTTATGTGTCGCATAATAAAGTAAAGATGCGTAACGTTGAAGAGTGGGCACAGCAATAGGTCGTAAAATTCCGTAATGCTTTAATAACCAAATGAACATTCTGGCGCTGCTTTGCGGGAACATTTCACATGTATTGTTTTGCAAACATCATGAATTGATCATGCTATGATAAGGACTTGTACTGCTCTTAATCATTGTGACAGCAAGATGAACATCTATAGACACTCACTCAAAAGAAGCTCCAAGCCCGATGGCCTGAGGAAAGGAGGTAGCATTCTGACCCACATCTCCCCGGGCACAGTTGCTCCACCACGAGTAGTCTGCAACATGTTAGAGATTGTTATAGTTTAAAGGTCAGCAGCACGTTTTTATGGGGAATATAATAATTTATTACCCAAACGGTTGAACATAAGTGGTGACATATTACTTTTGCCTAGCAACGATTGTTGTAGCGCGACATCCCGTATTTTTTCGCCTGTTACGTCATACCATCATTGTACGTGACGTCACTGTAGCCGGCCGTCGCAAGGGACGCGGCCCGTCTCTTGGATATTTCTAAGATGGTAAAATGGAATAGAAACGGTAATAAAGAAATTATTACCCTCGGAAGTGTGTCATATGACTTTTAAGAAACTCGTGCAAATATGTGTATAACCCTCGCTCTCGCTAGGGTAATACAAAAATTCGCACTCGTTTCGTAAAAATCATATGACACACTTCCTCGGGTAATAATCTCTATATATTTTTACAATACTGCAACCATTCAATGCCTGGAAAATTCTAAATCTGACATTATTGTAGACATCGAAGAGCAAATAGAGTACAGTTGGATAGTGGTTAACACGAATACCTCTCACGCCAGAGTTCGGGTTCGAATCCCGGAAAAGAGATAAAATATTTGACCGAAGTCTCACCCTGTATCCCTATACAAGGTAATTTATCCACATTGCACTCAGTCCATATATTCGTGCTTTACAGGAAATACCGACCTACATGGTCAAACAGCTGTTGAAATGCAATTCTTTAGGATAATGATGTATATATGTGTAGGAATTGTTATAGTATATGTGAACAGTTCCACTACGAAATTTGTTTTGGGTCTAAGAAGAAATTGTGATAATTGAAGATAAGTAATAAGTGTTTCAGTGGGTCATTGTGTCAAAAAGATTTTTTCTTCACAATAGCTAGGTTTCGTGATAGATTTGTATCTTTTTCGAAGTGCGCTTTGCCTTAAAGCTTCTACCTTTGGTAATCAATCGCTGGCATATGTACCAAAAATTCTAAATGTTTCTCTAACAATTAACAAAAATGTCTTTACAACTACTGTCAGTTTACCTCTGATTCCGAGCCTTGATTTTGGGGACGCTTGACCTTTAACGTTTGTTAATCGACCGTTGTCATTTATGTTCTACAATTTTAAATGTTCTCCAACAATTAACAATAACGTCTTTACATTTACTGTGTTTTACCTTTAATTCCCAGTCCAGATATGGGGCGTTTGCCTTACATCCTCTACCATTGTTACTCAATCGCTGGCATTTGTACCAAAAATTCTAAATGTTTCTCCAACAATAAACAATAATGTCTTTAAACCTTCTGTGTTTTACCTTTAATTCCCAGTCTGGATATTGGTGGCGCTTGACCTTGACCCGAGGACAGTTGAGTCTGAACCTCATCCAAGGTCAACCTGGCTGTGAGGTCATCCACCCGTTTGCTCCAGGGTAGGGTTGAGTCCATAAAGGGCCAGTGCTGGGCCCTGATGACGGAGACCAGTACCGACAGACAGAATACTCGTAGCACCAGCATTCTCATTGTGCTCATCTTATCAAGACGAGTCACTATATATACCTGTAGAGACCGTGATTCTCACCTTATCTGGAGCTCTCTTATCACCTGTAATAGTGACCGTTATTGATTTAAATACATATAAGATTTTGGACATAATGTAGAATACAAGAGTTGTCGCTTATTTTTTTAAACGGATATGTTAACCATACCTTTTTGAATTTTTATTCCATAAATATTTAGACATCGCCCTTTATCATTTGGTATCTGGAGGATAATTTCAAAACTATTATGTCTACCTCATTGAAACTTCATATAAGGACCAGTCAACATGGTAAGTTGTGCATTTTCGGGTTGTCCACTTCGTCTGAGTTGGTCAATGCTACTGAAACCAATATTCCAACACCTTCTTGAGATACATTGATCTCCTTCCAATCCTTAGTTTTACTCACCCCCTCGAATTGGTTGATGCCATTGTTCTGTTGAAGTGTTATTCTAGGCATGACTTAATTTTAAGAAAAGAACAAATACGATTTTGACTTAAACAATAGGAGCAACAAGCTAAATGGGGTTGTAAGAAATTTTGACATTCGTCGAAAGATTAAATGTTTTGTGATAAAAGTAGGCCTATTTTCAGGAACCCTAATGTATTTTTCAAAATGTCATTACTACTATCGAAAGTGAAGTGAATTCTTCCTGTATATATATATAGAAAAGACAAGGCGATAACCCTGACCTTCCTGATAAACCTGAACACGAAAATTATTATGTCAAAAGTGTGATTGTGTCTGAGCATACGACATGTTTCTTTTCACTTCGCAGATTGTGCTTATACCATTACTGACCTTCCGTGCACGATTTATACCTTTTGGAAGCAACCAACATTTTACTGTTTGCATCTTCCTACGCAAAGCCTAAAACGCTAGTTTCCGAACTGTTAATTTAATGCCTTGCTGCCGATCCTTGAGCTTACTGTGCTAATGTCAGTGCCCCTGTAGGCGATTGTTAGCAACCTCAAGTTACTTTCTGATTTGACTATTGCTTTCTCTCATAGTAAGCTAGAGAGCTAGCACAGACAATTCAAGGGTTGATAGCAAGGCATAAACTGAAAGTTCGGAAACTGGCGTTTCACGCTTTGCTTAGGAAGATGTACGTAAGTCGTGTCTCTTGTAAAAAAATATTATGTTGCGCTGGTATTCACAGCACAGAGGTAAAATACCGTGATTAACTATGTATTCAACTTCAATTGCACATCAGTAATTTGGTATAAATGCGAAGTACGCTAGCAAATAAAACATATATCGTCTAGTCAGAGGGCAATTCTTTTGAAATAAGTCAGACTTTAAAATGTTTAGCATATTAATTCTTATTACTTAAACTTGCCATCGTGTTTGATATTTTTCAATAATGAGGTTTTTAGAAAACGGAAGGTTTTCTTTGATTTCAAGCATAAAATACGATAAGTCAGAATTACCAACTTTGATGGTTTTAAGGATAAGAGGAGGCTATGTCGCTTTACCTTCAAAATTGCTTTAAGGAATGCTTTTTATTTTACGATTTGACGACAAAATGCATACATCCAATAAACATAAGGTTGTTGTATACAATTCGTCAGTTTTCGCATTACTCTATTTTTAGGCGCAAACCTTTCAATACGTTTGGATAATTGAATATATATATATATGTTAATTAACCTATTTACTAAATGTATAAGCCTGAAAAAGTGTGACAAATGACTTTTCGAAAGCAAAATATATCCCGCTTATGTTTAACCAACACATGTACACCCGTTTCGAGAAATTGATATGACTCACTTACTCTTGGAATTTCTCTATTTGGGTTACAATATTTTTATTTCCCGACAGACCTTCATTAAGGACATCATGACAAGCACTACTATCACTGGATCTGTCAAAATATACACTCATGATAGTATGATTAGAAAGTTTTTAAAATTGTTAAATACGTTCCTGTTCTAATAGGGTTTTACAGTAGTAAATGATTTAGGGAGAGGGGGCAAATAAATGTGACATTGTTTCCGTTAAGAAAATTTATTATTCTATTTTCACAAATAGAAACTCATGGTCGAAATCATTCAGCAAAGATACCTGACTGATTTTTAAAGATTCATATAGTTCAAAATATTATCGTCAGACAAAAGGCTTATTTTTAATGAAAATCTTGTTTCTATCTCTTGTAATTAATTTTTGTATATGACCTTTAATACACCTGGTTAGATTAAATCTCTCTGCTCCTCATTAATATAGTATAAGAGTTTTCTGGTAAATTTAGCACCGTTACACAATTCTTTAGATATAGTCAGAGTCATGAATGATTAATTTTAAAAGACAAAAATTGAGTTATGAGCCACGTCCCCGTAAGTTGCCGTGACCCGAATGGAATTTGATTTTAATCATCGTCGTTAAAAAGGGTCTAGCCCAAAGGTGACCCACTTCCCTCCCATACGGACTTTCTTGATCAGAAACTAAAAATGTGCTATTAAGTTGTTCTTACGAATTAATTTACGAATTTGATATTAAACTTTACCATCCAAAACTGGCTCCCTTATTTAATATACTATCATATTCTCTTTGCTGTAAAGTGTGAAATTCTTGCAGTTACTTAAGACACATCTACAATATCTTCCTTTATTCAGTATTTGCCGAGGTTCTTAGAGCCGTGTATAGTGAATGTCCCGTGCTCCACGTTAGATCCGACACTCTTCTTCTGGTTGGGCTGCTGGCCTCCTACATAGATGTCCATTGTACCTGGAGGGCAATAATAACAGTGGTTAGAACTTAGTAAATTATATCTTAAAAGAAAATATGCGGTTACAACCTACATAGACGTTCATTGTACCTTGAGGAAGAAACCATCGTTAACCCAGCTTATGTTTAAGAGAATGTTCCCCGCGAGGGAATGCCCGCTGCTCAAGGTATCTCCCAAGAGCTTCAGATGTCTCCTACATAGATGTCCATTGTACCTGGAGGACAATTATCACAGTGGTCAGAACTTAGTAAGTTATATCTTCTTAAAGGGGTAGTAGCAGAAAATAAAATTTGCATTTTCGTCAGATTCTCATTAGACGACGAGCAGGTGCTTTGTATGCCTTGTTGTGAACATTTTCTTAATGGCAGCATCGTAGTTGCACATTTGAGCATTCAACTTTCAGGATGATACTGCTATATGGAAATTTAGATTTAGTTTAACCTTATGAATGTTTTTTTTCTAAGGAATTGACAAACAAAATATACTTAAGTCGCACTCTTACCTTATTCACAAGAGTTCAACCGAGAGATAGATATGATTGGATAAATTAAAGGGAGCATTCATAAAATCCTTTAAGAATAAAACTAAACAACCATTAAAACACTATTCAGAAAATCGTTGACACGTCAGGTTAGGTAACATAAAGTGCTTGGACTTGAAAGTTATCTTTACATGTTTGAAGGGTAAATATAACAACATGACAAACCTGGTTCGATTTTCCATCCTAAACTTTCCTCATATACTGCCATATTTTGTGGCTCGATGACAAATGTCCAGGTGATACTGGATTGACTCTTAATCCCATGTATTCTATCGAAGTCCACCAGCTTTATCTGTGGTGCTTTCAGGAAGTGGTTCTGCCAGGATATATATACCTGTACCACCTGTAATGGAGGATGAAAGGATGATTTTAATTTTAGATGTTACCGTGCAATCATGACTCATCTGCAACTACTCAAAATATACGAAATTTTGGTCATCCTGCCATTTACTATTCAAACACTAATCACTTCTGTATATGCCTTTGTTACCATTGTAATTGGAAACTTGATATAACCTTTGCATATTTGTATGTATGCAAACTTCGCCTATATCTTAATGTTTCTATGTAAAATGCCACTTTCTGTGTAGTTTGAACCTAAATGAATATGTACCTCAAATAAGAAATAAAATATTTTAAAAAATATTTAAAAAATGAATGGTCTCTTTTCATATCAGATAGTCCGTCCATACCCGCTGCTAATGGCTGAAATGTTGTTAAATATCATAAAACAGTCTCTTTCACTTAACAGTAATGAATTAATAGTCCTGCGTCATTGTTTCATTCGACCTTGCCGTCAAATCTTACTTTCATATCTGACATAATATTGTCATCAAATATTGTTCATCAAATATTGTTCATCATTTATCTGATAATCTTTTACCATCAAATCCTATATTATGATATTTGACATGACCTCACCATCAAGTCTTACTTAAATATCCTGTATCATTTCGTCATTAAATGTTACTTCGATACTTGATCTATCTTATAATATCTGATATCATCTAGCAAACAATTCTTTAATCATATTAATCATATTAATATATTATAGCTATTTACTATAACATCTTACATTAATCCATTATCTGATAGCACCTTGTCACCAAGCCTCACTTCATTGTCCGATTGAACCTCACCCTCAAATATCAGTTCAATATGTAGTGTAAGTGTATGTTTGACATTGAAGTTTATTATGATATTTTATATTGCAATATATCATTACTTCAATATCTGATGTTACCTCACTATCAAACATGGCCTTAAAATCTCATTTCATAATTACAATCAAATCATACTACTTTGTATTCAATTACCTCACAAATCTACTTTTGTCACATTGCCATCAAATCCCACTTCAATTGAAATTACTTCATCGCAATCACATTTTCCAATATTCTGACAGTCATATCTGACGCAAATATCTCACCTCGTCCGCATCATATTGCCCAGTGTTATGGATCACGACACTTCCGGTAAGCTGGTTTCCGGCCTGTACAGAGTTGTCGAACTTGAAGTCAGAGTAGGTGAAGGTCGTGTAGGACAACCCGTAGCCGAAGGGGAAGGTCGGCTCACCGATAAAGTACCAGTATGTTCTGCCCTCCATTGTGTAGTTTGTGATGGCTGGAACCTGAAAATTAGATTATTTTGATATCAATACCTATTTATTGGCCTACTTGCAATGTCATGTCGGCAAATCGCGCCCTCTGCACCCGGCAGACACAGTGCAGCTGAGCGCCAAGTTAGGTAACAACATTCCCATCTTTCAATTGGTTGCGGCTAGGAATCAATTCCCAGCTTCCAAAGTTGTTCCCGGGAAGTCTTATCAATTTCAGCTTAGTTACGATGAATGAAATATTCAAAATATCAACTCTACCGAGATATTAAATCCTCTTTCCTGCAGTGGAGAGAACTCGGGATCACCGGGAGAATTACCTTTTTTTCTGCTATCAGATTGAGACACCGCTATCAACAAGGAACCAAATTTTAAATGTTTTCTAAACATAATTATTAAATTGCTCAGTGATGTAAAGGTTTTTGAAAATATGGGATGTGTATTAGAACCCATTTTCTAAACAAGTAAACAGATTATCTCTTGTTGTTGTTATTTCAGACAACCTCCCTACCTTTGCAAATTATAGTTTAGTCCAGAAGTAAGTAAATCTCATGTCAATTAGCACATAATGAAAATACAGTACTGATCAAAAGTCAATACACCTGATACCTCACGAGCGAATTTCTGAACAAATACAGTACCGTACAAAGTAGGTATACCTGAATACCTGATTTTCATTAGCAAGCCACGTATAGGGCAGTCTCCCAGCTGGTACAGAGTCTGGTCCGGTCATGGTCAAGACATCGTGTAGAGCTGAGCCTGTGGTCTGAGCGGACAGGAAGAGGTCAAGAATAGCGGTGACCCCAGGGCTGGACACTGCCCAGTTGATGTCCACTGGCCCTCCGTGAACAAGTAACAGGATCACTGGGATACCGGCCTTGGCTGTTTGGGAGAAGAAAGTTAGGTTAAATTTATTGAAGGGCTTTAAGGGCTGGGTTAGTCGTAGTCATTAATGTAGATAAATATATGGATGACAACTTCTTTATCAATTGCAAGCCTCTGACATTTCTCTAAATGAAGCTACTCGTTAGTATTGGCTGGTCAGGGGATAAAGATATTTGGTTTAAGATTCTTGAAAGATTTTTAGTGTTGAGTAAGTTGTAGTCATTAATGAAGAGAAACATATGGATGACAACTTCTTTATTATTTGCAAGCCTCTGACATTTTTCTCGAAGAAGCTACTCGTTAGCATTTGTATATGTACTATCTCAGACAAAATTAAAATTTAGGCGTTACATTGAAGACTGGAAGAAAGTCATAAAAATAGTGCAACGTTAAAATTTAGTTGGAATGCCCCGTTAAAATAACATTTTTCGTAACTTTGGCTTGTCTTTCCCAAACTATGGAGTGGTAAAAATGTCCTTGCAACTGTATCGGACGTAATAATCACAATCCCGCTCTAGTTTGTTTTGAACCCGATGGACATGTTTTCAGAGAAGTGCGAAGTGCGTGCTATTTGTTTAATTACGTCCTGGTCCGTTTACTATAAAGACCAAGCACGTTCTTTACCGTTATCTATTCAGAACTCACTGCCAAAGTAAAACAATTTATAATGTTCATTTTTATGTCAGTTCCTATTTCAAAAAGGTTTTCTTGCCTTCACAAAAACATCGCAATGTTGCACTGTTTTTTTAACGAAATTACTTGAAACTAATATAGATTGTTAGTTAACTTCATTTATTCAAAAAATGAGTCCTGAAAAATAGTTTCTTATCAACTGAAAAATAAAGGTTGCGCAGATATCTTTACATATATTGATTTCAAAATATTTAACGATATTCACGCTATTCCAGCTGTTAAAATATTCATTACTTCTGATGAAATCCCAATGAATTACCCAACATGTTTGAGTTAATATCCGCCCCTTTAGTAGAACTGCAAAAGCAGAAAGACCTATATGACATTTTTTCAAACGTATTTACAGCGGATACTATGTTTTGTGAACCTTGTAAGAATTATTAGACCTGTGTAGCAACGTTCTGAAAACTTCATCATGATAATTTTAACGAAAAGGTAACTGCCTATTGACGTACTATGGTCTAAATACCAACTAAATACGATACCAACTTTCCAAAAGAGTACAGAACAAAATCCTGTTGTAAATGAAATGTGACTACGAACCCTTGTGATAGACAAATTAGTTGTGAAGAAGTATTAAGAATTTCAAACATGAAAGTATGATATTTATAACTCTGTGACTGTTCAAATACACGAGGGGTCAGAAAACAGCTTTTTCAATGTTATTTCTGGTCATAATCTTGAAAATTGGAATACAAAAATCATGAAATGTAAAAATCTTATAAATATAAGATGTTATCAATATAAAAATCCCGGGTAGAAGTTAATTTGTTCACGCATTTTGCCTGTATGATGGTTTAAAAACAAGAAAAGGGATCATTTTCTCATTCCTATCTCGTCTAGTTAAGGAGATTTTAAAACGGATTTTTTTGAAAGGCCTGTATTTCAACAATATTTCAAAAGCGTTATCAGATATAGCTTTGAAACTAAAAACTTAGTTCAGTTAGCCCTTGAAGAAACAAATTAACCCAGATTCAGCCGTAACTATCACTCCTAGCTTGACCTTTCATGTATTTTATATGGTATCGTTTCTTTTGCCCCTGAGTGTAGTTAGATCATGGACGTGTTGAGAACTGTATACAAACGTTAACGAATTATATTTCCGACTGAAGTACGTTTAAATACGATCTTGGCAGGGTCGAAGTACGACAATACAGTTCAAACTACTGCAATCCCGTGACGATGATTTTGTTCTTAAATATCTCACCTTTATTAGTAACATCTTGGAGAATATCCATCTGCTGTCCCGGAAGTTGGATATTTACACGGTCGTGGCTTTCATGTTCACCAGACGTCCCTTGTGGAAATAAGTATCATCCTTATTAGAAAGTCATGCATGAAAATGGATTAAACGGTTTCATGTTGTACCCTTTTCACCATAATGGTTATGTTGATAGATTCTGTCAGTAGACAATACTTGTGACTTATAATATAGCTGATGACAAACGTTTAACTTTTCTAGAAATGACTCGCAATAAATAGAAATGTTGACTCTTTCGTGTTTTCAAATCAAATCTAGTTTGGATTTCCTGTCTCCCTCGGAAAATACTAATATTTAGCCAACCGTGTCGTAAATAAAATATGTCATGGACACTCATATTATGCATTAACGACACTAAGGAAACCTTACCTGTCCCGAGCACCACAAATATAGCCTGGACTCCCGTGATGGCGTTTTCAACAGAGGCGCTATCATAGTCGGTACAGGTGACCTGAGTACACCCGTTAGCGTGGTTGACACTGCTGGAGAGTCTGCGCAGACCACTGAGAGGAGTCTCTATGAACTTGGGGTCAGTGAGTGCAGTGTAGTCGCCCATCAACTCAGAACCGTTGTTGGACAGAGGACCTACAACCTGCAGAGTAAACTATATGTGTAAGCCTTGAACCTTAAAGGGGCAGTAGCACGTTTTTTGATAATTTTATATTTAAAATTTTTCACTGATAAGTGTAAGTTACTGCTAAATGTCTTATTTTGACAACGTCAAAAATCTCATTACACAAGTCAATCATCCACAGTCAGAGGACAAAGAAAGAAGATTCACATCAAATCCATTGGCGGCCATTTTTTGTGAACACCTTTAATTCATTTTGTGCAAGAAAAAGGAATCGCATGGTCAAACTTTACATTGTATATTTGAATTATTACTGCTCCATTTAGTTTAAATGCAATGTGTTTCAGTTGGAACTATTAATTTTTATGTTCCTGACATCACCTTATATTCCCCCTAAAAACGTGCTACTGCCCCTTTAATGTCTAAAGAGCGTTTATTGATGAACAACAGCATCGGTACTTAGGATGGTACACTAAATTCTCTATTTCTGTTAGATAATGAGGATAAACTCAATTAGGGTTTTTAAGCTGCCTTGTTTTGAAAAAACGAATCTTATTTATTAAGCAATCCGAAAAAAACTCAACTTCACTTTATAACGGTAACTAGCCAAGAAAAAACATACTGCAATTTCTGATCGGATTTCCGCGTTCAGATGCGGTAGGCTTAAAAGTTAGCAAAGAAAAGTTTACGAATTACCACAAGGCTGAACATTTAACCTGACAAGAATATTGCCTTGCGGTAACTCCTTGGTTAAATCCATCAACCTTAAACTTGCCGCAATTTTGTTGTATTTCTGTTTGATGGGCAGGAAGTTGTTCTGGTTCTTGAGAAGGACGAAGCTCCTCTGAGCCGCTGTTTCCGCTGTTGCTACATGTTGTTTGGTGAGGATATCGTGGTCCTTGCTCAGCTGGTTGTAGGGGTTCATCGCTGGAGGATCAAACTCCCCCAGTCTCAGTCTCGTATACCAGAGGGGTCTTATCTGGTCTCGGACAAACTCCTCCGTGATCTTGCCTTCATGGATGGCTGTGACTGGAAATAAGATAGTGCTAATGTCTATCGAAAACGTCTATTGTAAATGGAGATGGAACACCGCTTGTGTTTCAGGACAATAACAAGATAAAAGAGCGCAGTTTGCCAATTAAACTGAAATTTAGGCCCAGAACATTTGTGTCTGGTGTCCGGACTGTCCGCCCGCCTCAGTTTCAAGACATTTTTTTCTAGATATTGAAAATGAAAACTAGGTCCCATGGCCACATTGAAACTTGAAATTATAAAATGTAACTCGTTTCTGTTTGTGAAGGCCTTCAAAGATGCAGTGATAAAGTGATCCAAAATGTTTTGTTTTTTCTTACTATTTCTATTGAATGATTAAGACAAATACATGTTACAAGCATGAGAATGTTGAGCCCCTACTTACTGGGAGAACTGTAAACCTTATGTGGCAATAAAATTAAGAGCTTCTGGGCTGATGGGCTGATGGGCTGATGGGCTGCCTCTATGTAACAGTCAGCTATGTTACAGACAATAAAACATAAGGCCCTACTTACTAAGAACTGTAGACCTTGTGTTGGCTGCCCTCCGCCTCTATGTTACAGGCAATATAAAGATGAACTCCTACTTACTAAGAACTGTAGACCTTGTGTTGGCTGCCCTCCGCCTCTATGTTACAGGCAATATAAAGATGAACTCCTACTTACTAAGAGAACTGTACACCTTGTGTGGGCTGCCCTCCACCTCTATATTACAGGCAATATAAAGATGAACTCCTACTTACTAAGAACTGTAGACCTTGTGTGGGCTGCCCTCCACCTCTATATTACAGGCAATATAAAGATGAACTCCTACTTACTAAGAGAACTGTACACCTTGTGTGGGCTGCCCTCCACCTCTATATTACAGGCAATATAAAGATGAACTCCTACGTACTAAGAGAACTGTACACCTTGTGTGGGCTGCCCTCCACCTCTATATTACAGGCAATATAAAGATGAACTCCTACTTACTAAGAGAACTGTACACCTTGTGTGGGCTGCCCTCCACCTCTATATTACAGGCAATATAAAGATGAACTCCTACTTACTAAGAGAACTGTACACCTTGTGTGGGCTGCCCTCCACCTCTATATTACAGCCTGCACTGAGACACCCTGCAGCAGCATCAACTGTGTTGTTGTAGTAGTGCTTCTGGTAGATGATGTTGCTTATTTCTCCGGCATCAGCCAGCACGTAGCCAGTGAAGTTCCACTCGTGTCTCAGGACGTCAGTCAGAAGCATCTTGTTGGCACATGCCGGGACTCCGTTGATTCTAGTAACACGGCGGATAATGTTTAATGTGACACTTTATTTTTCTTCTGGGCGAGTGTCTAGTGGTGATACGGTTCGTAAATCCCCTGTAGCCACATTTCAGCGTTTACTCATAATTCAGGTATTATGATTGTGTCATTAAGGATTATAATGCATTAAGGTATATTAAGGAACCTAGACAAGCCATGATACTGTTTGATATAAACATACTCTTTGTCTTAGAAGGTCGATGTCATAATTCTCGATTTTCATTGAAAACGAATTATGGTCAAATCGTTAGTATGTACAATTCAACTGAGGTTATATGATCTCGAATTAAACCATCATACAGAATTTAGGCAGGTATAAAATTAACAATTAAACAATTATTTGCCACCTAAAAGAAATCGGGGATGTGATGATTCTCACTCGTTATATGAGCAGATGAGGCTATAGGCGCCAGCGTCAACACACCGCTTGAAGGACGGGAGGAAATACGTCCTGAAGTCGTACTCAGACACCTGGATACATAGATATTTGATTAACAAACTTACTTTCTATCAATTTAGAGTTGTGACGATACAAAAATTTCAAGATATTCTGTTTATTACCGTAGTAAGGATTGTGCTTGAATGTGTGTGTGTGTGTGTGTGTGTGTGAGTGAGTGTGCTATCTTTGTATAAAACCCCACCTATGTAAAATCTTATATCTAGTTTTTATGTTCAATAATCGATACAGTATAACGAAATGCTTATTGTATGTGACCTTTGTCTCCCTGGAATTAAGGTCAGTTCATGTAACAGGGGTGGATGAATAAAATGTTGAAAATAAAAAAATAAAAAAAAAATTCAAGATATGATATGTATCACGATATCGTGTAACGATAGGATTCGATTCGAATAAAACCCTATAATTTCAGGGATCTAAAATGCCAGGCGTCTGCGAGTGTATTTTTAACGAATATAAACCATTTCAAGTGAACGATATGTATCACAAAACAAAGAACATAATAATGGAACTTGTAATGCTGTCAGATTAAAATTTATAATTTTCGATTCTACGTAATCTTTAAAACTACATTAAGAATTATACACTAACAATGACCTTGTACGGTCATTTTCAACTTCTTGATACCAATTGTTTGAATGAATTGACATGGCAAATACAATTTTTAGAACGTGCCGGTGTATTTCTACTTTTGGGACATAGTGTGTATACTTATATTAAGTCTCTGAAAAGGGTAGTTCTCAAAAACGATAATTCTATCCAATACAAGTATCTTTTTTTTCAGACTTGACTTGGTTTTAAAGAGGTCTTGTTAATGGTAAAATAATATAACCTCCAGTTTGAATGTGAGACTAACCCTAGTGTTGAACTTGAACCTGTTAGTTTCTGGTCCGCCGGACACGGCGAAGTGTTTACAACCGGAACTGGTCCGGAGATATCGAGGATGGTTCCCATGCAACCCTTTCACAAGCATGTACCCCATCTCTCCAGCCATGTACGGATCCTCACTGAACGTTTCCTGAAATTGGAACATTACAATAAAATGGAACAATTTCTTTATAATTCCTTGTATTATTAAATTGTAGTTGACAAAATATGAGAAGATCAAGTGAAGTAAAAGGAAGTTTGGTATTCAATCTTTTCCGGAATCTCCCCCGCCATGTAGGAATCCTCGCTGAACGTTTTATGAAGTGGAACTTTGAAAAAAGATAATGCAGTTCCTCAGAAAATGAGATGATGTATACTTTAAAGACACTACATTTCGAAAAATTATTGTCTTAAGTTACAAAATTTCGTGCTACAGTACCTCACCCCTGCCCCATCTGGGATCTCTAAAGGGGTCAACATTGGGGCTAAAGCAGCTGACCCCCTTGTGGACAGCCATTTTCTCGTGGATTGAACGGAAGTAGTTGAACATCGCCCTCACTTCCGTGCTCGTCACTTCCGCTACGGCATATATCAGGTTCTTACTGTAATATTAGAAAAGCATGACTCGTAGTGATTATCATTAGCATTATTCGTAACGCAGCAAATGGAGGATAAACCATGGATCGAAGTGATTTGAGTCATGTTATGTGGTATGTGTTAGTTTAGACTATGAAGCAATATCACAACGTATTCAAAACGAGGGCAAATATTCGAACTTGTTTGTACCATGATTAATGATCATCAACATTGTATTGAGGGACGTTATAAAGAAAAACCGTTACACTGAAAGTTTATCGATGTTCTATCACAGTATAACAACAACAACATAATGTTCTATTAAGTTGTTCTCTCCTGCATTAGCTTACTGAAGTAAACTGAAATAGTCCTGCATATGTAATTTGGTTTTGTAGGAGCAAGTCCCCCTGTCGATATCTCTTTAGCTTAAAGGGGCAGTAGCACGTTTTTTGATAATTTTATAGTTTAAAAATTGCACTTATAATGGTAAGTAAATGCCTAATGTATTATATTGACAGTGTCAACAATCACATTACACAAGCCAATCAACCATAATCAGAGGACAAAGTATGAGGATTTACATAAAATCCATTGGCGGCCATTTTTGTGTGAACACCTTTAATTCATTTTTGTAAGAAAAAGGAATCGCATGGCTGAACCTTACGTTATATATTTGAATTATTACTGCTCCATTTAGTTTTAATACATTGTCTTTCATTTGGAACCATTTATTTTAATTTTCCTGACATCACCTTATATTCCCCCTAAAAACGTGCTACTGCCCCTTTAAGTTGTTTAGATGCTTGGGCGACTCAATAATAGATCTATTATTTACTGCAGCGTGATAATGTTAGGAACTCGTTGAACTGAGGTGCTTCAAAACTTCTATAGACTTGAAACAGGACGGGTCTCTTTGACGAAAAGTTGTTTTAGAAAACCATTCCTGCCAGCTTCGGCAACTACTTATTGGCTACTGCATAATGGCTAATGGCTATTGTCTATTGTCTGAGCTACTGGCAAATGGCTTCGGCTACTGCGATATCCCTTTTGCCGACTCTCACACGGAGGTCTGAACTTCGAATACCGCTTGAGGTGATGTCACATTCAGTTTCAAAATGTTCAACTCACTCAAAAGAAGCTCCAAGCCCGATGGCCTGAGGGAAGGAGGTAGCATGTGTAGACATTGTTATGGTATAACTTTACAGTTATATTCTACAATCTTCCTGTACTGGCTACCTTCTGTCGACTCTCACAAGGAGTCTATGGTTCGAACCCTTCTCACATCTACTGCAGTTACAAAATGTTCAACTCACTCAAAAGAAGCTCCAAGCCCGATGGCCTGAGGGAAGGAGGTAGCGTTCTGCCCCACATCTCCCCGGGCACAGTTGCTCCACCATGAGTAGTCTGCAACATGTGTACAGATTGTTATTGTTTAACTTAATAGTTATACTGAGTCATGTATTGGTTAGAATTGAATGCCTCTAAAGCTCGGGTTCGGATCCCGGTTGAGACACACAAAATATTGTGACCTTGGTCCCGTTGCACAAAACACTAAGGTGACCTTAAGTCACTAAGGTAGCTTTAGTGCAATGATAAAAGATGGCACTAAGGTTAACGTTAGTGTTAAGTCGTTTTGTGCAACGGTCCCCTGGTTCTTACCTTGCGTTGTGTCCCTGGAGAAGGCAAATCATTCACATTGAACTCAGTCAATGCAGCTAGTGTACAGGATGTGCGGACCTACATGGTCACGACTAGCCCTAAGTAGCAATCCTTCACAGTAATGATGAAGATAACACTTTGAGCCTGTCTTTAGAGAAAAGAGTGAAAAAGTATTCACAATATTATCATTATTTACAGAAAACAAAACAAAAACTACCTTTGATACCCAGTCGTGTTATCGGAGGCGCTTGACCTTGACCCGACGAGAGCTGGGTCTGAACCTCGGTCAAGGTCAGTCTGTCCACAAGGTCATCCACCCGTTCACTCCAGGGTAGAGAGCTGTTCATAAACGGGTAGTCATGCTGCGCTACCCCAGATAATACTAAGGAGAGCAAGCACCAGAACTGCAAGATCATCATTTTAAAAGTGTAACTGCCAAACTGTAAACATCCTTTTTAATCTGGCGTTGACCTCGACCTATTTATCTTATCGTCGAAAGTGGTTCAGACGTTCCATATTCACATAAGAAGGGCATGCCACTTAGATAGTGAACAATTATTGTAACGATTTATATTTAGCTTTACACTACATGCGATAGTACGAATTCTTGTACGTTTCAGGTCGAGACCATTACATTTAAGGATTCGAACCTTTTATAGAGACAAACAACAGCGCAAGCACCATTTCCTTTGAAAGTTAACTGACATGTGTTAACAAATGTCATGACATGGCTCATTAATATTATGGTTGTATATCTTATGTTTGGTGATTAACCATCATAATCTATTTTATTACCTACGAGGGCATTCATACCGAGGTTCATATTTTTCATATGTTGCCCTAGGGCAAAATATCACTTTTTCATTGTGACGTCACGTTATAAACAGTGCTTTGACGTCACGGTTCACCTATGTCGTCACAATCTATACGGTTCGACCGCCGCTAGTCGGCCTATGCTGAGCAGTAGGTTTTGAGGATTTTATTTAATTTTGCGACTACGGTAATAAACAGAATATCATTTCCGTGCCAATGACATACTCTCGCTCGGGAAATACCAATATTTAGGCACTCGTGTCGTAAACATAGTATGCCATGGACACTCATATAATATCCTCTATTTCATCTATTGGCTTCAGGCCTGACAGAGCTCTTGGTTGACCATCCGAAACAAACATAAGATATATTGTTTCCTACGAGTGCATTCATATAGGGGTTCATATTCTTCATATGATACCCTAGTGCAACAAATCACTTTTCAATTGTGACGTCATGTTATAAACAATGCTCTGACGTCACGATTCACTTATTACGCTGCGTTCTATAGGGACTGACGGTGTCCGTCTATTCTGAGAAGTTGATTTGAGTATTTACTTTAATTTGCGACCACGATAATAAACAGAATATCATACTCGTGCCCATTGCATGCTATGTGTACAGCACTCGTGCTTTAAGATCAATATACAAGTCGCTCTCGCTCGGGAAATACTAACATTTAGGTACTCGTGTCGTAAACATAATATGTCATGGACAATCATATGATATCCTCTATATGTGAATGAATTGAGAACAGAGTATTACTATAAATAACAATTGACAAATGTCCTGATAAAATGTTCGTTATTATCTATGCAATACGTCTTCAAGATTGTTCTGGAAAAAACAGGAGAAATAGGATGTTCTAATTCAAGTGAGAGTTTCCTGTCATTTTATTGGTGCCTCATTTAGTAGGCATGAGATACACAATATTAGATAACGTGATTTATGCTTTCATTCATTTAAACAGTTACGTTGAAACACAAATTGTGTCAGTTGTCATATCTCTTTTTGATTTTATCATCATTCGAATATTGCTTTATTACAGTACACTAGTCAATACATTTGTTATTATTATTTGCTCGCTGTATCGTTAAGGACATATGCTACATTGCAATTTCAGCGAAGCAATGCTATTATACGTGGAGTGGCTTTACATTGTGGATATGTAAGAAAAGCAAGATGATTTTGGTAATATTACAAAAATGCTTTTACGTTGTTTTTTAGTTATTTGGCCAATATATTGGTATCGATTAGTGTCTAATTATTGGTGATGTTTATGTTATTGGTTCATGGACAGATTTTGTGGGCATTCATTATTCATAAGAATATGAAAAAGTACTTTCATATGATATAGCGACACGAGAAAGCTTAAATAGAGGGTAAACATCTGGGGGTTTCTAACATTTTATGATGGAATGTAAGCGATTATACTTACAATCTCTTTAGGGAAAGGAACTGCAGCACCATTTAATGGAACTAAAGATAAAAAAATTAACCAATTAAAGGATAATCTATTCTAAACAATAAAAATAATCCTTCAACAAAGATACAACGCAACGTTTGATGAAGCTAAGCGAATCAATTTCCCTACACAAACGATTAAAATGCGTGCAAACTATAATGATCGCCAACGGTTTCCGCTTGAAACTCGATAATGAATTAAACAACTTCAAATAGAAAGGTTGATTAATTCGATGCCTGATCATCTGCATCTTGTACATTTTGCATTAACTGATGAGCCTACTATTAGCGAACATTTCAAGAAATATCATTTTCTTTAAACGTGCTATTGCCCTTTGACTATTGATAATATTGGAACAGGCACATAGACAATGTGGTTTTCACATATTTTTATTTCCGAAGAAATCTGGTTTGGCAAACAAGCAACAACTCTGCTTATTTTAATGCCGTACCAGTACATAAATGAACTGAACAGAACAGACGACCAAAACATAGTCTATTTGCGGTCTATCTTCACGCGTGCTTGAAGAAAATATCCCTTTGCAGTTTCATTTAATTTAACCTTTAACTAGATTTTTCAAAGCGTTCACTCTTGAGGATATGGTGATGAATGTGTTTTCATGTGACTGTCAGTCTGAGCATTGAGTTGGAAACGCTTCTCAGTTTAACTGACAGACATTCTACTAAGTCAATGTTGTAAGCATACCCTTAGCAAATGAACATACGATGTCTATGTGTGTACCTACATTATCACTGTGTATAACCGTACACCGGAACTAGCGAGGTGTACGGCGGAGAAATGTTGCTAGCGTTGAGAGTGATCGCAAACGCGATCACTTAAAAAGCAATCATCGCCGTTTCATCAACTTTTTCTATGTTATTATCATGTCAATAGCTTTCCGAGACATAACTATTTAATGTCATATCCTGTTCATAGTCAGAGATAGGAAATATGTTACTTACAACAGCATTACTCGCAACTGTCATTGTTACTGTCCCTTGGATAAAGAATGACAAGCACATAAATTTTACTAAGTAGGTGTGCTAAAATTACCACATGATGTTGATTATTTGAAAGTTATGAAGTAAAATATTACCTAACTTTCGATTTCGGCTCCCCGCTAGCAACATTTCTCCATCGTACACCTCGCTAGTTCCGGTGTACGGTTATACACAGTGATTATCAAGAGTCATGTTGTAAGCTCGGGCTCATATATAACAATTGCATTTGCAACTGGAAGGCGTAATGGTAAATTGTTCTTGAAAAAAAGTAATTATTTATGTTTTCGCCAGAGGCAGTTTTACGCATTAATTTAAATCGAACTAGTTTCTGTTGATAAAAGCAAAGGCTTTTTCTCATCGATAAAGAGATGTAAAATTGTAATTTGTTTTGTTTCGTTCAAATCATGTTTTATGCATATGTTAAAAAATTCGCATTACTTTTGTCTGTAATTACCAGAAAGCTGTTCTACATTTTTTTTCATTTCTCATTTTATTTAGGATGGCATGAATATATTGATTTCAAATCTATAAATTTAGACATTGTTTTCTCCCAACTGGTATCATGTGCATCTAAGGTACAATCTCAACATCATCACAACATACTAAAAAACCCTAACCGTGCTAAGAACTTTCCATAAATCGAAATTTGTCATTAATCAGTAAATAATATGGATAATGCTTAAGATAGAGTAAAAAGTCATTTGGTACGACCATCTTGAACGGGCCTAGTAAACATTCCTAGTGGCAATACATTTATGTCAATAGAAGCATAACAAATTATGCTTTAGGCTACTGCTACCGATGCCGTCATGCCACTCTCTTATTGATTTTTTCTTTGTTGTCCTAAAGTTTAATTTTTTTTAAAGATTATTCTTGCGTCCAAATTACACTGATGAATTATGATAATAGAATGCCAAATGGATATATCTAAAAACCATCTTCAATGGCTGGAACGCACTTAGAAAGCTCAAAGTGCTAATCAATCGTATACTTTGCCACAAAATCCATTCTTTGGATGTTAACTGTTGCTTCTGGAACGCACTTACAAAGTTGCTTCCAGTCGGTAATTCCAAAATTCTAATATGCAAAAGATAAATTTCGAAATACGAAGTGATATTTCTAGGCTTAAACACTCAGAGGCAAAAGAAACGATACCAACTTTTCAAAAGAGTCCAAAACAAACTCCTGCTTAAAATGAAATGCGACTACGAACCATTGTGATAAACACATCAGGGTATGATAGGAGTTACGCGGACACATATACACTGACGTACCAAGATGCCTTTAGTACATTCTATTCATGAACTGGATTCTCACATTCATCAAAAGTGTTATTGTTTCATTTTTGACCCGAACGTGTTCGAGCGAATGGCTGTAATTGTCAGTCAATGACAGGCGTTGCCCAAATATAACCCAATGAATTTAAATAATTGACGCCGAAACAGCCGAAACATGCATCACTGATTTTGTAGCTAATGTGCAAGTTGTTCAGTTTAACCAAGTGCATATTTTGCTTTGCATGTTTGCAGAAGACGATAAAGTCAGAGAGCGTAAAACCTTTGAGTAAATGAATGATGTTTTTAAAAATTAAGTGTTATCGTCCTTGATCTCATGAGTATCTTAGGATCTTTGGATTGAAATCGTTGAAGCATGCAGACATGACAAGACTTGTGTGAAGTTGGTTAACCATGAATATTGCAATCATTTCAGAAACTGAAGATTTTGCATGATATAGGCAACACAGATAATTAGTATTATTCACAACGTTGATTGTGTATCTTTAAGGAAGTTATAGATAAAATATTTCTAGTAATAGTTGTTAAGTTCTATGATTTATTAATAATTGATTCCTGTATATCACATTATTGTAATTCTGGACAAAACAAGTGTTGCGGAGAGTGTTTTGCATCATACAAGTTTAAAACAGCCCAGATTTCCCGGTAAAAAAAAAGGTAACTCTCAAAAAAGAATTACATCTGTTTTGTAAAAACATTTTTATTCAATCTTAAACTGTGACAAGATATTATAATAATTTAAGAGACATTCTTGAGTTCAGAGAACCATATAGCTTTAAGTATCTCAAAAGCGTACAAAAAAGAACAACCTTTGGTGAAATGTGTCATTTTAAAATTAAAAAGTTTCGTACAATATGATCATTATGAAATGATCGTATTTATGATCAAAGTTCAGTAGACGTTGAGGTAAGTGGCTAAAAAAGAGAATTTATTGCTATACAATCGTAAGTTGAAACCTTCCTATATGAATTGCTATGTCGTTAGGCATAAAATTTATAAGATGGCGAATGACCTTGACCTTTCACATATGTAATTGCAAGGAGATACTCACTGCATTTTGAACGCAAAACGTTGGCAGAAATTCATCTTGAGGGCTGGAATAACGGCCTGTATCACCGGATGTTGATTTAAAATATATGAACGTTACAGAGAACGACTAAGGTGCATGGCCATTGGTTGACACTATTATACCATATGTTGAACACGACAAGTTGTAGGGACTAGTCTTATACTGAGAATTGTAAACTAACGCTCCTGAGTATCTCTGCAGTAACAGCTACATCTAACTTTATATGATAGGAAAACATGACTTGTCGTAGTTTTAGTACTTTTATACAAGATGGCTAGAAAACAACGAGTAGTACATAAACGGGACATAACACAAAACGTTTCTTATAGACCACAATAATCACATTTCAACTATCAGACAGTTTTCAAAATTTTCAGCAAATCAAGTATACCTTTTCCGACAAATATTGTTGGAATCTCGATCATATCTGCATAATTCACATTCATTTCACATTAAACACCCAATCATCACGAGGCACGTTTGGGGACGTATCAGGGAATATATGTTTAGGATGAGTGTCGTATCCAAATAATTCAAAATCAGGCTTGAAAAGTTTTCGTATTTTGTCTATGTCTTCGGAAGGCACTTTCGCGTACGCTTTTCTCAAAACCTCATGTTTTTGCTCCTTCAGATAATTTTGATCATTTCCACGACTGTCCATCAAAACCCTCATGAAACTTTTTGCAGAGATCCGACCCGTTTCGCTCTCCCTCAAAGGCATGTTAATGTCTTTTCGGACAATTCCTCGGATTTGCATCTTGTGCCAGATTCGTTTTGCAGCCTGATGAAATGGCATACACTTCTTGATGACCTTTCTCCAGCTAAATGGACTCATGGTCGAATCCCAAATGGCATCTTCCTCTGCACGTGCTGCCCATTTGGCCAAGGACGCTTTGCTGACTTCGTAACCAAGAGAGTGAAAAATATAGGCAGTATCTTCTTTGAAGTTTTCCATTTTTCCTATTGCATTGTATGGGATCTGGCACGGTTTGCACTGGTCAAAGGTGGGTGTAAAATGTGCGTCTCGTTGTGGTTTGTTATTTTCCTCAGTATCGATGACGTATTTCACAAATTCTGGAAACGTGACGTCATGGCCGCATTTCAGACTCTGTGCACTAGGGTCTTTGCGATAGTTCCTGATAATGAATTTGCCAATCACGTTCCAGAAGTATGGATTAGGCGCGAACAGTTTGTCAACATACCCCGAGATGAGTCTTGAGAATGGTTCCCGAACAAACATAATGTTAATGGAATCTTTAAAGTAGTCCTGAGTTGCGTTGCTAGTCAAGGGAAGTAACTCTTTCAGAGTCTCGCGAGACGATCCGAGAGCTTGGTTAATTCCCACATCGTAAGGGGTGTTGATTGTCAAATTATTCCTCAAGGCATGGAATACCCGTCTCCAGAATGTCGACCCAACTTTTAACAGGGGACAATATGTAGTCTGTAAGTTCCTGTTGATCTCAATTCTTTCATACGCCCACTTTTCACTGGACAAACCTAACAGCTCCTTCTCGTGTCCTTGACATTGCTTTTCAATACTTGTTTTACGTTCAAAGGCACGTTGTGCGAGAAAGGTCATGTTGTAGTACGTCAGCTTTTCACCCTTTACTTCGTTTATTTGGAAGTGTTTTCCTTTCTGAAAGAGATGAAGAAGATATATAATTTCAAAAAGACAGAAAATTGCAGTTTGTCATTCACGATAACACAAATGTTTTAGGGGGGTTTATAATAGTTGTTAGTAAATGTGTAGATTGTAGCAAAAATGAGAAGGTCATCATTTCTATTTAGAGATGTCATACAAGCAGGACGTCTTTGATTTAAACATAATATTTTGTTGAAGTATAGACGGATAACAGCCGTTGAAACAAATGGGACGAAGTGACGTCACATCATTGAAAGCTTGAAGTGACGCTATATCAACAAGATGTGTTTGTGAAACACGAATGCCCCCGGATGCATCCTGCTCGCTGTGTCAAGGTCAAGGTCACAAGGTCAAATGTCATGGGATCATCTGAAAGGTCTCATCACAAGGGATATACATGTATATGTCAAGTATCAAAGACCTAGCTCTGAATAAAAAGTTATGACCAAGGTTACAGTTTTTGTGGACAAACGGACAGACGGACGTCAAGGTCACAAGGTCAAAAATCATGGTGTCATCTGAAAGGTCTCATCACAAGGGATACACATGTCAAGTATCAAAGACCTAGCACTGACAGTATAGAAACTATAGCCAAGGTTAAGGTTTTCGGAAAATGCTCGCTGTGTCAAGGTCAAGGTCACAAGGTCAAATGTCATGGTGTCATCTGAAAGGTCTCATCACAAGGGATCCATATGTCAAGTATCAAAGACCTAGCTCTGACCAATCAAAAGTTATGACCAAGGTTAAAGTTTTTGTGGACAAACGGACAAACGGACAGACGGACAGACGGACGGACGGACAGGTGAAAAACAATATACCCCCGGAATCTCCGATTCGGGGGCATAAAAAGTGACATTTGATCTAGGATATCCTCACATATCATTGAATAAATCAAATAGTATATCTCATAAACTATGACCTATGTACTTTTCCATAAAACATTGTTCACCTTTAATTGTTGCAAGATACGATATGAATTGATTTGAACAACCTAATAATCAAGCTTGATATTACCTACCTTGCTTCTTCCTTTCAGTAATTTTGGAGTTAAGACATTCACGAGCTGCCTCCCCTGTACAAAATGAAACACTGCTTTCGTTGAATCTGAAAAACGGAAGGAGCACATCAACAGTTACAAAGTTCTAATATTTGATAATTTGAGTATCTTTTCAGATGATCATACAATGTATATCTTCACAACGAACCCTCATTATTATCTCCCCACATCGTGATATTCTTGGGTTTTTTTTCATAATGCCTCCAGTCCATGATGTCATAACGAAGTTTAACACAAAGAGCGCATGTGAATCATATCTGAATGTGTGGACACGATTTTAAAGCATACAGGTCACACTTTCTGTGTTTAATATGGAGAAAAGCATCCTGCTACATCAGCGTATATGTCTACAACCTATCCCCTGATATCCTCTCACATTCAGCCGTATCGCTATATCTAGCAAGCCAATCACATTATGCCCCGCGTGCTCCCCACGTGATTCACATTAACCAATGGGAGTGCTGGTATATAACAAATCTTATTCTCCGCTGCAGGCTCCCACTAAGCTCCAAACCGCGTTCTATAAGATTTCCACGAGAGGCATCGCTGGACAACAGTGTATAGAGTACGAACAAGTTTGGCCGAAAACAGACAGGCTATAAATAGCGTTGAATAACTACCCGACAGCCATACGGCTGAATATGATTGAAGGATATCAGGGAATAGTCTGGAGCATAACGCGATTGGGTAAAGATCATTAGTCATATAAGTGAGAAGCTACCTGGTCTAATGGTCAGCAGAAGGACACCGAGGATGGACACCAGACAGATTATCTTCACCATGCTTGACCGTCGGAGGAAGTTGCGCATTGCCCAAGCGGACATGCGCACTACACGACTTCCCATCCTCAGCCTTCACCTTGCTGCTTCTGAAACATACAACGTTGGTATTCGATGACTAAATTATTCGTTATAATTATAATGACAGGTGACAAGTCATGTTCTTATTTTACCATTTGACACTTCATCGTTCTTTAGGCTACAATGTTTTGAGTGTAGACTGATATAGAGTTTGCATGTTACAAACAACGGGGATCTTTTCCGTGTAAAACGCCATGTTTCTGTTAAAATTGATTAGCCGCTGTAGAAAACACATCGATTTTGATGTCAATATGTCTAGTTCCTCTCGGTAAGATACAACTGTATTTAACACGCTCATTCACATTGAGAAAAAGCGATATAAATATACAAAGTCTGGTATGTCGTTGAATTACGTTTTGAGGACCTCATGACATATTCAGCCTATCATTCCTTGACTCCGCAACATGAGCCTGGTTTCCACTATAGATATTACTTATAACAGGCCAACTAAGCATTATTATGTTATCAGGCCGACGATTTCGTAGACTCGTCGCTGATTGGCTGGAGTGATGTGTCATTAGACACGACATATCTCAAGCAGTAGTCAGATCGTTATACAGCAAATTTCCCTAGATCATCGCAATGAGATTTATGGCTAGACTTCGTGGGGAAAACACAGTTCTATTGTAATGACCATTTAGCAGGTTTGACTCCCGATGAGTAATGAGACCGAATGCTATCACTTTTGAGAGTTCATTGATTGACATTCTAGAAGTTGGTGTGATGAACAATAAGGACAATTCTTGATGATCACTTGCTTGACAACGACATTAGAATCTATGTTGAAATGTCGCTACACAGAATAAATAAGTTGTTCATCCATAATAATTGTCCATAATATTGACCTTTTAGAGCGAAAGTCGTTGGTATTGGACTCGTTCTGTTCATGGGGTAATGTAGCAAGGTGCAAATGTTAAGTTTATCACACTTACGTTGTGTCCATGGTTACGTCTCTCAGGGAGATTATTTCTTTAAAACTCGTGCTCCTGGTTTATGACATTTAAACTGTGTACATATTGGAAATCTTCATTAGAATTTATTGATTTTTGGGTTGCATAATATATTGAACCTAATAAGGTGTTACATCTGAATGTAAAACACACCTTTAATCAAATTTTCTTTTTAAATCTGTTTTATGTACGTCATATACCTATAAGGACAATGATTATAAATCCACAGGGTAACATCTTCCTACGCAGAGCCTAAAAGGCCAGTTTCCAAACTGTCATTTTATGCCTTGCTGCAGAGACTTTACTTTTCTGTGCTGCTATAGTGCCCCTACAGACTAGAGAGCAAGCAAAGAAAACTCAAGGTTATGCAGCAAGGCATAAAACTGACAGTTTGGAAACTGGCCTTTTAGGCTCTGCGTAGGAAGATGACATGGTAAAGGAATAACGAGAATGTATCACATTTCTTTAAATTGCTTGACAAGGAAAATAGCTGCTGTCGGTTGTCTCAGAATAAATTTGTTGTCACCTGTTCATCTTCTCCTCACATAACCCAAAACACCTGGAAATGACCGATACACAAAGTCAGTGAAAGAACGAAATATGCAATCAACTGGAAACAGTTTTAAAAGAACTCCCATGAGAAAATATACCCGTTCATCAACATATCACGTTTAACATATCTATACGCGGTCATTTATTATTCAGTTAATGACAGGTGCAGGTGTTTTTAACAATGAGTAGACATGTCGGATCGATACTGTTCTTTTATGTGCGCTTCATTATAAATATAATGCGTTCGTGGTGTTCCCCAAAAACAATCTTTCATTAATCATGGTAGTTTTTCAAAGCATGTCGTTTTACGTTTGTCGGCTTTTTAACAAAGTTTTTCTGGTTATTCATTGTACATGGTCTTATGACTTAGTACAATTCTCTCTGGTTAGGATTCTCTCCGCAAAGTGGCAGATCAAGTCATGAATTGTTGATACAGCCTCTGTTATTACTATTACTTTGTGGGCTAGAATGGGAGATCCCTGATTGGAGTCAATCAGCCTTGGTTGTGCAATCAGCGACGCTGTTCTTAAATCATCATTTTTGTTACTGAATCATGGCAAAAGCATTGTGATATGAACCACCCTTTCCATGCGAGAAGCGTTGTCATTTGATAAAGACATTCAAATGGGTTGTGGTGCAGTTTTTGTCTTCATAGCCTAAATCATTCTCTCCCCACAGAGGCAGATCAATTCATGTTGATTTAGCTTCTGTTCTATTACGCCGAAATCCGTGGGTTCGGCAGTTTCCCCTGGCGGAAAAAACTTTCATCTCAATACATTTGAATTTCTTTATCAAATGACAAGGCTTCTAGCATGGAAGTGGTGGTTCATATCACAATGCCTCTGCCTTGTTTCAGTAGCCAAAATGATGATTTAAATACAGCGTCGCTGATTGCACAACTAATTTTGAGTGCCTCCAATCAGGCATCTCCCATTCTATCCCACAAAGTCGGCGTAATAGAACAGAGGCTAAATCAACATGATTTGATCTGCATCTGTGGGGAGAGAATGAGCCTAAATTTAATACCGATAAGTTTTACATTAGAAGTTAAGTGATTTACTGCATGCACATTAAATAGATTTATAGTATGTTGTTTGAATTAAGAGGTCAAAGAGGTGGTAAATGATTTAATATCATCAAACAGTAATTTCTATAAGTAACAATTACAACCTGAAACCTAAAAGGCTCGTCATAGTTAAAACAAAATGGTTCAGGTCATGATTTATGATCGAAAACCAGAAACTTAGTCAAACATTTTCTTTGCATACAGGCAAAATTGATGCGATATTTTTTTAATTTCCTTTTTTTTTTTATTGAATATGAATATGAAAATAATTCAAAGATTTGAACAAATAAATAAATAAATATAAACTTTTGATCACTTCATAACTGTGTCTTTAAAGGCCTATACGAAGAGAAACGAGTTGAATGTTAAAAGTTCAAATTTCATTGTTTATCTTGGACACGGGACTTCCTTTCCATTGTTTGCCTAGAAAAGCCTAAAAGGGCTTGATAGGGTGGGCAGGGGGGTATTTGAAACCAAATACAAAATACTTTTTTTTCTAGGCCTTACACATGCACACGACATGCAATTGAATTGAGACGTTGTTTGTAGACAGCGATTGATATCAAAGTCATAAAATACGATATCTTCGACAAGCATCAATAACAGAATAAACGAATTATAAATATGCGCTTAAAGGAGAATTCAAGAAATTCGGATCACCTATATGCCTTATCATTCACAACATAAATCTATCATGAATCTTTAATTAATTGATATGTCAATCAGTTTGAATTTAGCAAATCGCGTGACTGATGTCAATAGATTGTGACGAGATTCGAGTCCGTAACCTCCGCTGTACTAAACCTAATCATCATTAATTACTAAAATCAATATGCTCTAGACATGGAGATTTACCCGTTCCTAATACTATTGAAGAATCGATCGATACAGTTTTGGAAAAATTTGGGGTTATTCAGTGTACACTTCCGTTTATCAATAAATCAATTCATACATTTGAATGTATGTTTGTGTCTGAGAAAGTGAAATTTTTCCAACCTGTCTTCAGTGTCTAACCAATTTTCTCTTCATGTCCATTGGCAAGATCTCAGTATCTCTTATGACCATATTCTTTGGACTTAGATGTGGTGACATATTCCTACTTGTTGTGTTATTGTTACCACAATGAATACAAATTTTATTTGTAGTTCTTTTAACTGTTGGGGTCTTGGTGATTACAAAAAAAGAAAGGATATTTTCGATTTTCTTATATCTAAAAAAAATAAATAAATAAAAAAAAAATATTTTTTAAAAAATCAATCAATTCATTAGAGTTGTTAAACGATCGTCAAATCATTTCAAGAATTCTGGTGTCATTAAATACAATATCGATGACTAATATGAAGTATTAACATTTTTGTTTGTACAAGGTTTCAATATAATAGTAATAGCGCAATTATAAGTACAGGGCATATTTCAAATTATTTCAAACTTGAAAGAGGCTGTAGACAAGGCGACCCCATTTCCCCATATCTCTTTATTGTGTGTATAGAACTATTATCTATCTCTATCAAGAATAATACCCGGATAAAAGGTATAGATGTCCATGGCGTTGAATATCTAACTTTTCAATACGCTGACGATGCGAATTTTACCCTGGAAGGAACACAAGAGGGTCTAATCGAACTTATCGAAATGCTACGAGAATTCGCTTTTGCTTCTGGTTTAAAGATAAATTGTGACAAGACCAAGGCCGTTTGGATTGGTTCAAAAAAGAATTCAAATGAACAATTATGCCCCCATCTACCCCTCCAGTGGTCGAAAGAACCTTTTAAGATCCTAGGGATAACTTTTTCAACTGACTTAAAACAAATTATCCCCTTGAATTTCGACAAACAAATTGACAAAACAAGAAAAATTTGCTTCTCTTGGTCAAAACGCTCATTAACATTAAATGGCAAAATTACAATTATCAAGTCCCAAATTATTCCATTATTTACACATTTATTTTCAGCCCTTCCACTGCCGAACAAAGCGTTCTTTAAATCACTAAATACAATTTTGTTTAAGTTCATATGGAATGGAAAAAGAGATAAAATAAAAAGACGGATGCTGATGAATGATTATTCAGAAGGAGGACTGGGCATGATTGACGTTGAAGCTTTTTGTAAATACATGAAAGTGAAATGGATTAAGCGTATTACTCAAAAAGATGGATTATGGCAACACTTAGCCAGATGTTCAATGGTAAACCCAGAAAATATCAACATCCTGAACTTCCCGAAAGATCAATTAAAAAGGTTACTAAAACATATCAAAAATGATTTCTGGAAAGATGTTTTAACCATATATAATAATCTCCAAACCTCTGAAATCGAGAATATTTCTGAATTCAGAAATCTACCATTCATGAGCTATCTCTCATATGATGATTTTGAAACCTATTATAAATGGCACCAATGTGGAATAAGATACATTCGAGATCTGATGACGGACTCTGGACACCTTAGAGAATTTAATGCCTTGAAACATGACTTCGGATTGAATTCGAATTTTATGACATATTTCAAACTCATTAGTTTCATACCCAAATCATGGATTAAACTTTCAAAGGGCGTCCAGGTTAATAGAACAAATACAGCTATTTTTTGCAAGATCCTTAGTGACATCACTGCATCATCAGATTGCAAATTTCTCTATAAACTTCTCCGTACATCAGGTGGCATTTGTACCCTACGAGATCTAACAGCAAAATGGAACTCCAAATTAGATTTTGACATGTCTGACATTTACCTTTCTGAATGTTTTACAACAATACGAAACTCTGTGACGGACAGTAAGTCACGAAATTTTCAGTATAAATTTGTCCATCGCATCATACCAACAAAATCGTTTCTTTTCAAAATAGGTTTCTCTGAAAATAACCTATGTACACTTTGCCATTCTGAAAACGAAACACTTGAACATTTATTTTTTTCTTGTCGAAAAGTTGAAAGCTTAAGGAACGAACTCAGTAACTGGTATGAAAGTAGAACATGTCTAAAATTATGCTTAAACAGAAATAATTTCCTCCTTGGTAATCCAAAATTAAACATCTTGGAAAATCACATTTTTATAATAACAAAACGCTACATACAAAATTGCCAATATAGCAACACCACTCCCTCATTTGTCCAACTATTATCTCAAATAAGGCACTATTATAACATTGAAAAGTTTAATTCAAACGACCCAAGTGAATTTGCCAAAAAATGGGCCCCCTTGAAATGGTAATTGATGCAAACCAAACCATGTAATACTGTTCTTGTACATACTCTCCTCCTCCCTATCCCATATATCTCGCTCTCTCTCTCGCTCTCTACTTAATTTTCCTTTTTATCTTTTATCTTTATTTGCCAACAGTGGGAAAAAAAATATGTTGAATGAAATGTTTACCCAATTTTTTTTTCTTTTTAGAAAAAGAAAAAAAAAAAAAAAAAAGTTTGGACCGGGATCATGAGACTTCGGTTTAAGTTTATCTTAATATCAATATTGTCTTACCTTCAAGATGCATAATCAGGTTAAGTGACAATCAACATAGGTATGACAACGACGTTTCAAAAGACAAAACGCTTACCCGTGCTTTTCTACAGTAACTGTGTGCTTAACAACCTTAGTCGTGAAATAATTCGTTAGGGATTGTAATCATTTACATGCGCTAAGAACTGTCAACAAAGGAGATATCGGAGATGTTTTAACCATTTTAATTTTGTATATCACAAAAAAATGCAATATATTTAATACAGGCCACGGTTTTTATCAATAATAATTTCGAATTTCCACGAACTGATTGGGATTATATAACGTTAAAGGGCCAGTAGCACGTTTTTAGGGGGAATATAAGGTGATGTCAGGGAAAGTAAAATAAATGGTTCCAATTGAAAGACAATATATTTAACTAATGCATATATGGATGACAACTTCTTTGTTCATTGTATGCGACGTTTCGACACAGATTCTTGTGTCGTTCTCAAGCAGAGGAAGAGTAATGAAGTAGGGGCATATATATAAGAAAATAGTGCACTACACAGTCAAAACAACTTAATGAAAAGAGTAAATAGAATTAGTTGTATTCCATATATTCCTTTGCATTATTGTCATTTCAACTTCTAAAATGCCTCTTAAAGAAGTTATATTTTAACTAAATGAAGCAGTAATAATTCAAATATATTATGTAAAGTTCAGCCATGCGATTCCTGTTTCTTACACAAAATGAATTAAAGATGTTAACACAAAAATAGCCGCCAATGGAATATATATGAATCGTTATAAATTGTTTCTTGACTATGGATGATTGGTTTGTGTAATTAGATGTTTGACACTATCAAAATAATATATTGAGCATTAACGTACACTTATCGAATTTAAAATATAAAATTATCAAAAACGTGCTACTGTCCCTTAAACATTTCTGTCACGGCAAATTTTCGAGGGAGGTTCAATTCCACACTGGCCAGTTTCAACGTATCGTTGAATAATTTTCCAAACGAAGTAGTCATTTTTTGCTTAAGACCTTAGAAGGAATGTACATCTTAAATGGTTATGACGGGTCATTACAACTTGATTCTTTACACAAACTTCATACACCGGCCACGTCTAAGAGACAGACTACAAAGCTTTTCTTTATTTGACCATGTTCTTGTCATAATCTTTACTGTAAATATGCACCATAGTTTCATATCCAACAGCAAACAGGGCATCTCGCTTAACGAACTAAATCTTGTTTGTTTATTAGATATCTGTCTAGTTCATCAAACAACCTCGTCAATAAGATATAGAGCTTATCTTTCCTGAACAATGTGTATTGCCTCTCACATGGTGTTATACACAACAGCTTCCTATCGAATATGACACAGAGAAGGGTCTAGAGGTATCATACCTCATCATAAGCACATTACATTTGAACACGTGTTTTTATGTCAAAGAAGTGTTTGTCTTTTATGAGATTTGTCGAATCAGCTGACCGATACTAGGTATGGCTAGAGTGGGTGTTATACACAACAGGTTCCCAATATGACAAAGATGGGTGATAGGTGATATGGGTTTATCGCCGCTTTCAAGAGTATTTCATATATATTGCGGCTGCTAGTAAAATTGCAGGAAGAAAGTTCGCAACACCATTGTGACTATGTATTACGGTGAAACCTGCTAGCATCGGCTGGAACTAGCAACCATGGGTAGTACAACGCTGAATTCAGTGTAGCATTGCACCCAAACCTGACTGCGTGTAGAACAGTTCTCTACTGCAGACAAAGTTGCCGAGCCCCTTGCGGGATTAGAACCACGGACCTCCTGATCCGGAGCCGAACGCGCTAACCACTGCGCTATCCCGACCCTCGAATATGACAGAGAAAGGCTCTAAACGTATCATAACTCATCATAAACGCATTATATTTGAACACGTGTTTGTATGTCAAAGAAGTGTTTGTCTTTTAAAAGATTTGTCGAATCAGCTGACTGATACTAGGTATGACTAGAGTGGGTGAATTGGGTTTAACGGAGCTTGGATAATATCTTAAACATAACGCGGTCTATGGCTGGAACCAAACACTTTAGTAGCACACCAGTCTAAAGATCAATTACACGTAATCATATAACACCCGAATAAAGGTTTTATACCACTTGAATAATATGTCATATTGATTTATGATATAGCATAAATGGTCATATCAGGGCAGATCAAATATGATTCAGTCACTAAACTTTTTATGACGCCATTAAAAGACATATGATTAGCGTTTATGTTCGATGGATCTCAATAAAATACAATGCAGAGTTAATATCATCTGCGAAACGAACAATTCGTTCCTCTGTTGGAAAAAATAATAGCAGACGTTCATACATTTGGGAAAAGTATCTAAACAAATATTTTGAAACTTTTTTTTATGGAATTCGGATATATGATGAGAGAGTTTATGCTCGACGGATCTCAATAAGTATACAATGCAGAGTTTATATCATATGCGAAACGAACAGGTCCTTTCTCTGTGGGGAAAGAAGTTCATACATTTAGGAAAAGTACTAAAACAATTTTGAAACTTTTTTGATGGATTTCGGACAAGATTTGTATGCTCAAATTTGGTTATAAACAGTTTAAATTCTGTCTAAGTTAACCCCCAAGAAAGTTGCTTGCTTCACACAGACGGTACATACGTGGCAAAGCCAAACTATCAATAAAAGCTAAATATACTGACATAAATCATAGAGCTTGTCAAAGGTAATAGTCTGATAAGACAGCATGTTAATGTGAAATATGATATCAAATAGGGTCACCTATTTTATTGATCAATTTGACGAGAATTTATCATTCTCGATTGACCTCATTTATTAAAAAAACAGCATTAGATAGCAGCCTAGTACAGTGCATAAACGAAGGCCTCCTGTATTGTCCAGTTTCAAATTTAAAAATAAAAACAGTCCCTTTTGTTTGTATTTTACTCTTCTGAAAAGTAATCATAATAATTCATACTTAACAAAACGCTTTGATTGTCCATTACAAAAATGTGTCGAGAACAAAAATAAAATTATTAATATTTCTATTATTATATTTTATTTGTATATAGAAATCAAAAGCGTACACATCCAGTATGAGGAAATGTTGGGACACCACACATACAACTGTTTCATTACAAAGATACATAGACGTTAAAAAGTATATGTATTTGATGGACGATACAATGTCTTAGTTTCAGGATTACGACAATATACCTGGTAATGTGTCAGACTCGACGAAAGCAGTTGGTTCTAAAGAGATTGAAAGCCTAAAACTACTTACCCAACTAAGAGGAATGGACCATGGTAACAATGCGCTGAAACATTATAGCTAGCAAACCACGGGTGGTGTTTCATCTAGCATTACATCCTAATTGTACTACGATATATCATAGCAGAGAGTTTGCGATGATTAAGTCCTTAAGGCCAATATGAAGTTAGGAACTGTTAGGTATTAGCATACAGACAGAAGTGATATTACAATTATGTTTTATTGAAAATAACAATATAAAAATGAACAGAAAAGCAAACAAAAACTATATATATCACTGCGAAACAGCATTTGTGAACAAAAACAAGTTATATTTCAAAAGGCAATGTTTCAGTGTTTTACTGGGCTACGGGAAAATTGTCTACTATAACTCCCTTGTTAATATCTGGAAACATACAGATGTAGGCTTGGTATTGGTTTGAAACTTACGCAGGCGAAAAACAGAAACAAATTACTTTTATCTAGGCTTAACAGTCTCGTATGCGCTTGTAGGAAAGAAAGTATTATTTCTTCTTCTTCTTCTTCTTCTCATCAAGACCCGAGAGTTAAAAGCATAATGAAACATCCCTCTAAAGTCACGATCAATATACTTCCAAAACCTTTCTTAACAACACTCAGGGGAATTAAGTTGATGAACAATCTCCATTTCCTAGATTGCGTAATTTGTCGTTCTGTATTTAGCGTATGTACTTATAAAACCTTAACAAGTCGTCAGTTATGTGTTCTATGACATTGTGTAACCTCTACGGTGTAGGAATGATGAATATTAAACTTCATTTTTTCTTCTCTAAGTTGTTTATCAATAACATTGTCCTTGTTCATCACACACCTACAGCGACAATCAAAGAAGCTCAGTTGATGGACTAAAATATAGCCCATTAAACTGTTTTACCTACCATTGAAAATATATTAAAATACCCTTTATATAAAGCTTTAAGATCTCTTAGCGACAAGAGAGGCTGGATATATGACTTCATGTTATAGACAGACAGACAGATATTTTATTTCAGTCTCACTTCATAATTACAAAATAAAATACAGCGTCTTGATAAAATTTGAGACACTCCATGTGGAGTTATGAGAGACTATACATGTAAACATATATTTAAAAAGTAAATGTAATACTGTCAATATGAAATGCACTGGATAAGCAGTGCAAACTAACATTGCACCTACAGCGACAATCAAAGAAGCTCAGTTGGTAGAATAAAATATAGCCCATTAAACTGTTGTACCTACCATTTAAAAATATATAAAAATACCCTTTATCTAAAGCTTTATGATCTCTTACCGCCAAGAGAGGCTGGAGATATGACTTCATGTGCAAACTAACATTGCGTTAAGATAACTTGGGTCATCAAAAACTACTATAAGTGCAATAGGAAAGAGATTATAGATCGACATCTTGACGAAGGGTTATCTACGAAGGGTCGGCATGTAACTCCATGTTAGCCAAAAATATGAAGAAGAAGAAGAAGAAGAAGAAGGAGAAGAAGAAGAAGGAGAAAATTATTTTATTAACGTGTCACACATTTTCTTTACCATTCTCTCCCCAAAGAGGCAACTCAATTAGCTAATTCAGGTATGACTGAGTTGCCTCTGTGGGGAGAGAATGTTTCTTTACATGAAAATTCACATTTCTATACATTTTCATTTGTTTATATATAAGAAAATATCCGGCCTATAAGGCCTATGAGACACGAGTATACAAGTTAAAATTCACATGTTTAAAATATAATTATATGGGTAAAAAACATGGGTAAGAAATATACAAAGCAATTGTATCATAATTGTTTAGTTATGTTCGGTGTTTTACACGTAATTCATACATTTTATTAATGCATGCGGCCAAAGCATTAATATTAATAGTTTCTTGCATTATCAAAATGGAAAGGTCATGAGGGGATAATAGCGACAGTGAATTATTATGGAGCTTATATAATAATTCTGAGCGAATATCAGAATAAAGACTGCATTTCACTACAAAGTGAAACTCATCTTCAATCTCACCAAGGTCACAGCATTTACAAATTCTCTTCTCGAGTGGGATAGGGTATGGCTGGGTGATATGTTATATTCTATGCTTTTACAATCGACATTTTAACTGTAACATATCATGTGACACTTTAATAAAATAATTCTGTCTGTCTGTCTGTCTGTCTGTCTGTCTGTCTTATAAGTGCAATAGGAAATAGATAAGAGAGGGAACCCTTGACGAAGGGTTATCTACAGGGTCGGCATGTTACTCGTTATCAAAACATGTGGTAGACAGAATTCCTAACTGCAGCAGCGTAAGATGTATCACATCTATGTCAGAAGATACTGTATAAATGTCTACGTATAAATGTCTACTTCGTTCTTGTAAAATCGTCGTTATTTTTAGTCAAATTGTGTATAGTGCTTTAATTAAACTGATGTTATTTTTGTAATCAGTACTTGTTATTCCACCTTATTTTGGCAATTGCTACTGGTAAAATCGACATTCAATATTTAAATGATATAGCTCATTGCAAATCATTGATTGATTTGACTTCACGTGTATATTTTTAATTATCAGGAACATGTATTGTACCGTAGAGTCTCACACAATCGCCGGGTCGGACATCAATCATATCAAGTAAGGTCTAATTCATTTTTTAATAACCACGCCGCTTATGGGTGAAGTATTGGTGAGGCGGTGTCATGCTATAACGCACTCACCCGCGTGAGTATTTTATATAAAGTTAAATATACGGTACCTTTTAACATTTTTTTACACTTTATCGTATGTAGCCCATGTTTATTTTTGTTTTAGTCTCTTATAACCCTCAATGTTTGTAATGCTAACAGATGAGACTTTAATAAAATATGTGCCTTGTCTATATTACACTCAACACCCGTGAAAGGATATACGCTATACTTAATGCATTGTGATGACGTCACTCTATTGAGGTGACAGTGGCTTATTTTTTAATGCTTTTTTGATACTTAATGCATTAAGAAATTTGGCAAAACTGCGAAGACGTCTTTTAATTCGATAGAAGTATGGGCCGGTGGTCTACGTACACACCTGAAGTAAGACTTGAATTGAACGACCTATATTCATTTCAGTTACATAAGTATGTAAGTATTCAAATCCTACATAAAGCGGCCTTCATACGACGAACATGTTTTAACAAACTTAAGTTACTTTTTGCAAACTTTTGAAAGTCACTTTAATATATAGAACTTCGAGGTGCCATGTTTTCCTCCACGAAATCTTGATCCTATACATTATGTTATTGAATAGCTTACATAAGGTAAGGTAAGGGGTAGATTTATATCCGTGTATCTACATGAAGTAATTTTGAACACAAGTGGCACAAGGTGTGTTTTTAAATCATATCATACAACATTGATATAGCGCCCTATCATATATAGTAATAAAACACTCCAAGGCGCTTAACAAATGAGAATTGAGTTTATCAAGCATATTCGCATTTGAAATGTAATTTTGATGGGGTTTTTTAAACTGATGGATGTTGACAATCTTACAGGAATGTAATGCTTTTCCATAATGTCCAGGCAGACTCTGACCGTAGAGATGGAGCAGGTTCTGAAAATTACCATTTCAATGCTTGTCAACTACGGTTAGTGACAAAGTTTATGTCAATATTTGTGAACGAAAACCGGACCATATAACCCGCCAATAGCGTTAACGTTCAGTGTTCTGAAAACTTATTTAGACACAAAAGGAAAATTTGGTTGATCATGTCAAGTAGAATATATGAATAATGTATAAATAAATTGTAGAATTTTAACATTTATTAGACTGTATTAAGTTAATAATTGTAAAGAAGTGGCCTAAATATAATAGCATTTGTATTTTGAGATGAATTTACAATATGAGCTAGGTGGTTGAATCTAACACGGGACGTATGATATCTATTCAAGCCAAATAAAACATTATGACACATCGTCATTATTCATGCAATAAACGGTTTGTCGCATACCAACAAACAACAAAACCTCGCTTTCATACGGGAACTCACCTTCCACAGTCACGGTAGACGGTTATCGATTAGAGGAGAGAGTTATCGAAACACGGGTCTCGAAACAATTCGATATTCAAGCACAATTGTTGCTATTGATGTATAGGCATTTCAGGGAAAAGAATTATCTTTCCAAGCGTAGCGTAAATGGCAATTTCGTGTTCTGACCATTAATTGAATATTTTGCTCTGCCAATCAATCATGCTACCAATGTTGCTGTTGATACTTGTTTTCTACAGGGTGTCGATGCCATTCAGTTTCCCTAGTGATATACAGGAGATTAAGTTTATTCAAAATATATTTGATAAAAAACTAGTTCTCCTTACAATGAAAACCTGTTCTACGTGTAAAGTAACTGTGATGTTCGTTTTAAAAAAAAACTCCACCCGTTCTTATTAAGTAAGTGAACGCATTTGTACATTGAATATTATTAGTGTTCACTCTTCTTTCCACTGAAGAAGAACAAAACTCTTCAAACAGATATGTAAACGAGAGGGGGGAGTGATAGAGAGTGAAGAGAGAGAAAGAAAGATTGACAAAAGACCAGAGAGACAGAGAAAATAATATACAAGCAAATATACGAGAGAGAGAGACACTAAAATAGAGAGAGGGGGGAATAAAAGAGGGAGAGAGAAAGGAGAAAAGAAGGGGGAAAGGAGAATAAATGAAAGGGGGGTGAAAGAGAGACAGACAGACACAGAGAAAGGAGAATGAACGAGAGAGAGAGACAGACGCGGCAAGACAGGGCGAGACACTGAGGGAAAGAGGAGAAAACAGGCGGGAGAGAGAGAGGAGAAAAAATGAGAGAGAGAGGGTGTGAGGGTGGATAAGAGAGAGACAGATAACAGAGAGAGATAACGTCTAAGAGTGAGAGAGGATAAAAAAGAAAGAGAGCGAAAGCGAGAGAGAGAGAGAGAGTCAGGCAGAGGGCGAGAGAGGAGAAGACAAGGGCGTGAGAGAGAAGGGGGAGAAAAGAAGAGGGAGAGAGAGGAGAATAAGATAAAGAAAAAATGAGAGAGGGTGGATAAAAGAGAGAGAGAGAAATAGAGAGAGAGAGAAAGAAATAGAGAGAGAGAGAGAGAAAGAGAGAGAGGGAGAGAGAGAGAGAAAGAGAGAGAAAGTACAGACACATATATAGTGAAAGAGAAAGTGAGAGAGAGAGAAAATGGAAGTGAGAGAAAGAAAGATAGAGAGAATTGTAAGGAGAGAGAGAGAGAGGGAGAGAAAGAGAGAGAGAAAGAGAGAGAAAGTACAGACACATATATAGTGAAAGAGAAAGTGAGAGAGAGAGAAAATGGAAGTGAGAGAAAGAAAGATAGAGAGAATTGTAAGGAGAGAGAGAGAGAGGGAGAGAAAGAGAGAGAGAAAGAGAGAGAAAGTACAGACACATATATAGTGAAAGAGAAAGTGAGAGAGAGAGAAAATGGAAGTGAGAGAAAGAAAGATAGAGAGAATTGTAAGGAGAGAGAGAGAGAGGGAGAGAAAGAGAGAGAGAAAGAGAGAGAAAGAGAGAGTGAGAGAGAAAGTATGAGAGTGAGAGAGGAGATAACAGAGAGAGTCAAGCAGAGACAGAGACAGAGAGACACTAAAATAGAGAGAGGGGGGAATAAAAGAGGGAGAGAGAAAGGAGAAAAGAAGGGGGAAAGGAGAATAAATGAAAGGGGGGTGAAAGAGAGACAGACAGTCACAGAGAAAGGAGAATGAACGAGAGAGAGAGAGAGAGAGAGAGAGAGAGAGAGAGAGAGAGAGACAGAGAGAGAGAGAGAGAGAGACAGAGAGACAGACAGACAGACACAGAGAAAGGAGAATGAACGAGAGAGAGAGACAGACAGACACAGAGAAAGGAGAATGAACGAGAGAGAGAGACAGACGCGGCAAGACAGAGCGAGACACTGAGGGAAAGAGGAGAAAACAGAGGCGGGAGAGAGAGAGGAGAAAAAAGAGAGAGAGAGAGGGTGTGAGGGTGGATAAGAGAGAGAGATAACAGAGAGAGATAACGTCTAAGAGTGAGAGAGGATAAAAGAGAGAGAGAGAGTCAGGCAGAGGGAAAGAGAGAGGAGAAGACAAGGGCGTGAGAGAGAAGCGGGAGAAAAGAAGAGGGAGAGAGAGGAGAATAAGATTAAGAAAAAATGAGAGAGGGAGGGTGTGAGGGCGGATAAGAGAGAGAGAGAGAGTCAGACAGAGACAGAGAGAAACACAGAGAGACAGAGAGAGGGGATAACAGAGACAGAGAATGTGCGAAAGTGAGAGAGGATAAGAGAGAGAGAGGGGGGATACGAGAGAGAGAGAGAGAGAGAGAGAGAGAGAGAGAGAGAGAGAGAGAGAGAGAGAGAGAGAGAGAGAGAGAGAGAGAGAGAGAGAGAGAGTGAGTCAGGCAGAGACAGAGGGACAGACAGAGGCAGAGAGACAAAGTGGAAGAGAACGACAGAGTGACTGAGAATGAGACTAGAGTCACAAATGAACATTCCAATGTAGAGACACGATTAAGGGAGATATAGACAGAGACACATATATCTTCTGATAGTGCACCAGTACAAGTATGTTGATGCGACTGCCTATCACAAATGATAACGCTGGTTCACTACTTCACGTGTATTCATCACACACTGTTATTTATGACAATATCATAGAATCTCGAGCCAGTTTAACTTACCTTCAGTCTTCGATCTTTCTTCCTTAGTTCGTCAGCATCTCCATCACGCCATCCATCAGTATTGGCTTAGATAAACCTGCTCAGTTTCAACGGTTTCCATGGAAACTGAACTGCGTATTTCTTCCTTCGTCTCTCGCCTTCCCCAACTTCTATCCTCATTGATTTTTCCTCCAAATAGAACGCAGACCCCCTCCGCCAAACGTTCGATCTCACATTGTGCAGAGACTTGCCGATTACGTGCAAGTTGGGCTTGCTTAGCTTCACTGCAGTTGCCTCCCTTGCCTGTCAGAGTCTTCGTTGACGAGGCGCTTGGGTAATCTAGGCTGTTCGCTGTCAAAGAATAAATACTTCATTAGGGGAAAACACCGAGCCTTTATATCAAATATTTGACCAGGATCGAAGGTTGTGCTTGCTTTGCCAATCAAACCGAATTATCCTGTTAGGCTGCACTTGGCTTGGTCCAGTTTTGGAATAGTCAGAATTTTTATCTTCATTCGTTTGTTTAAACATTCAAATTTGATGAGTGCGCATCTTTTTAAACTTCATGTCTTCAGGTTTGAACGCCGTTCTTCTTAAAATAAAAATAAAAATTATAGTATAAACTGCTTTGAAAGCATTTGATATAAATTGTTCTGTATTTTTCAAAATGTTCATTGTCAAATGGATAATCTGTTTAAAAGCATGAAGTTCATTATTGTAATTACTTATTGAAGTGATGAAAAAAAGGTTTTACAACTTTACTCTTCCTTTAAAAGGGTTTGAAGTACCACCCATGGTTCGCTAGTTCCATCCGATGCTCTTAGGTTTCATAGCAATTCCTAGCCACACTAGCGTTGCGGGCTTTCTCCCTGCAATAATACTAGCAGTGAAATAGCCTTGAAAGCGGGATGAAACCTCACCTCATCTCCTCACCTCACCTCACCTCATCTCCTCACCTCACCTCACCTCACCTCACCTCACCTCACCTCACCTCACCTCACCTCACCTCACCTCACCTCACCTCACCTCACCTCACCTCACCTCACCTCACCTCACCTCACCTCACCTCACCTCACCACACCTCATCTCACCTCACCTCACCTTAAAAGCTTTATATAAAGGTAACTATTTTCATATTCTAAAAAATGTAGTTCTTGTTGGAAGTGTACACAACTTCAGTTCTTCTCAGAGCTGCCTCCCCATATAAATATCATCATTTTATTGTTGAAATTAATGTAACGTATTGATTCAACTTGTAACCAAACCAAACCTTGGGGAATAAACAAACCTACTTGGCCGTTATGCTCAGGGCTTAATGGTTCAATATCACACAAGCGACACTAAACAACAACTAAGTCATTGCTTTTTGTTGCGATATCAAATCACAAGTATTTAGCCCCAATCACAATCTCATACTAACCTAAATGTATGTTTGAAAACTAAGTTAATATACGCACAGATATAATATAGCTACTTATGATTTGCGTTCAAATGGTGTTTAGTAACAAACTACTTTTGCTTTTTATCCTGAGGTCAGACAATTTAACTCCACATGTGGCTAACGTACGTATGCAAGTGCGTTTAAATGACACTTTTCTGACCTCAAATGTTTAAGTACATTTAGGTTAATAGCATTAGGTAAATAAAAGCAAAGAGGTTGTTAAAGTTTTATAAATGTAATAACAATATCCTTCTTTAAGCAATTATTGTGCTCTTTGTACATATTTTAATGACTTTAGTCTCTCGTAATCTCTTACAGCGGTGGCTCAACCTTTATTTTGTATCTAATATATTGTATGGTTTTTTTATATTGATGTGAGACTTTAAAGGGGTAATAGCACGTTTTTAACAATCTTATATATTTAAGTTCTCACTGATAAGTGTACGTTAATGTTAAATGTATTAGTTCGATAGTGTTAAAAATATCACCACACAAACGAATCATCCATAGTCAGAGAACAAATTATAAAGATTCACATAAACTCCATACGCGGCCATTTTTATATGAACACCTTTAATTCATTTTGTGTAAGAAAAAGGAATCGCATGGCTGAACTTTACCTTATACATTTGATTTATTACAGCTTCCTTTAGTTTAGATACATTGTCTTTCAATTGGAACCATTTATGTTCATTTTCCTGACGTCACCTGATATCCCCCCTAACGTGCTACTGCCCCTTTAATAAACAATCTGTCTGTATGTTACTATGTTACATGTATACACGTCATATACCGAGTGTCTGGTACGTCTTTACATCATCAGCGCCCCCCCCCCCCCCTTCCTACATATGCTCTGTGATGTGATAATCATGTTAATTAAATCCTGGTGTATATAAAAGTACATGTGAATAGCATATTTTAGTAAATGGACATATCATTTAAGTATATGGACAAATGCAACAAATGCATCATCTTGTACGATAATTGCTGGCGGTGTTGCCTGATTTGGGTGGCGAGGGTTCGAATCCCACAAGGGCTCGAATGGCAAAGGAAATTAAAATGTAGTATTACAGATTATGTGATCCATTATGAGAACTGTATTTATTTAGTGTTGTTTGTATGTTGTATGTGGAAACTACCAAAATTTCTTAAACGACGGTTATAGATATTTTAAAGAAAAGAGTGATTATTGTTGTCACCTATTCTAGGTGTAGGACACTCATTGAATATATTTTCACTCTCTCGTGAACATCAGCATCAAAACCTTCTGATGCGTATTTTCATTCGTATTTTTTTGGTTTTCTATTTAAATGTAAATTGAATGAAACAGGTGTGGATCAAGTTCATTCTCGATGACTGCTTCGTGTATAGTTCAATATTCAAAAGAGCAAGTTATACTTATTTCTTGTCAACATCAACAAATTTAATGTTAACATTTATGTAATTACATTATGAAAATGTTAACATGACTGTTCAGTGTAGTTATATTAAGAGCAAGTAATTATTATTTCATGTTAAAATTTACATATTTGATATTTACGTTTCTGAATTTTAAACATGCGGGGATTTTAATGCTCATAAAATACACCGATTCGGACACGTTACTCTTTTTCAAAATTTATAGAATTATTCCGTTTAATTCATATGGCTTATCAATAGGTTCTAGTCTAACAAATCATAGGTACTAATCATAGTTTCTTCACTCTGTTGAAAGGTAAGGTTTCGAATATAGACTTCGGAAATGCCTGTGCAATACATGACATGCATATAATTGTTTCAAAAATCTATTTCTATCAGAGCCCTTGTTATCAAAGATTTATGAAAAACAAAGTGCTTTTGGAAATTACGGTTTGCACGTGGTCTTCAGTTTGCATTCAGTGGATAGCAGAATGCACGTGCGTTGAACCCGAAATGCTCACCAATTTATCTTTTATATAATACAATCAGTGGGTTATCACATCACATTGGCCATGCCTGTTTGGTAGCTTGGCGTACTAACATTTAGTTAATCTTTTTATGCTTTATAATGATTTACAAGCCACAGAATACTAATAGACCACAGACATGTAAATTGAGCATTTGCAAAAATCTTGTTTTCAAACTTTATCGAGTCCAGTCAAGGAAAAATCAAAAACGAAGATAATCAAAGGCGTGAATTTGTAGATACATGTTTTGTATTTGTATGTATATGTATATGTTGGCTCAAAGTTAATTATGATGTAAGTATAATGGTATTCGATTGCTCACCTTTGGTCTTTTTTGTCCATCAAGAGTTGCGATTCTTTTGCCCATGAGTGTATTGTTGTATATTCTATATAATATATAAATATTTATGCTATAATCTTTTTATATCGTAATATTTACATTCTATCTAATCTTTTTAGCATTATATTTTTCTCACTTCTATCGTATCTCATTTCTTATCATATCTTATTTAACTTTTTTTGTGTAATCATACAATCTTGGGTATATATAAATTTATATATTTTAACGCTTTTATATAAGCAGTTTTTATGTAATTGTTTAATAATATGCTTTTACGATAAATATAGTGTTTTAGATTGCTTAGTGTCTCATAAGCCAAGTTATGGCTGGACGTCAGTTTTTTATGCTGTACATATATATCATGCTTTATATACCTTTGAACCTGACTTGTGACACGTAAATAAAATATTTATGTCGGTCTGTCTGTATAGTCTGTAATACCTGTATACTTTCAAGGGTCAAACAACTTTCCAATTTATACGCCGCTAATGGCTGAAATATTGCTCAAACGGCGTTAGGCACTCACTCACTCACTCACCCACCCAACCAATTTTACCTAGACTACCTTCAGCACAAAATGCTCTCAAAATGCTTTTCTTGATTACTTATGTCCACTTCGAAATACCCCGACCCATGACGTACGCTAAGCAGGTCCTTAGAAAATGCCCTGAAAAGAAACATTTGCCCTGTTTGTACTACCTAGCTCAACACAATGTGATGTCCTCTGCAAACTGTTTCGAATAGACTCAAGTAAATAGAGAGAGGTGTGCGCCTGACCAGTCTTAGTCCCTGCCGTTTTGAAGACGTGACATACATATTCTAGAAATTGGGTTAAACAATTTAACGGGTTGAACGGGTAGAGGTCAGCGGGAGGGAAGGAAGAAGGAACAGACGGAGGGACAAATAGGAGGTATAATATGCCGGTAGAGGTTTTTGAAGAGAAAGAACGACAAAATGGTCGTAGCCAATTGAAAAAGTGACCCCATACTCCCATGCTTCAACCGCTAACGTGCATCCGATATTTTATGGACGTTTCATTTTACGCGGTTTATTTAAATAGCAATTTTAAAGAACGGACGACAAGGGAAATACTTTTGATGAACAACTTCTTTATTTGATAGAAGCGACGTGTGTTGTTCGTCCATAGAATTTCCTGTGTCGTGACAAATATGTTGTCATTTTCATTGATAAGACAAAATATCGTTCATATTTAGCTTTCCAATCCACGTAAATCAATTACAGGCACCTGCTAAATTGCTTTACAATAAAATAAATGTATGTAAAAAAACATGTCTATTTGACTGTAGTTTATCTGAACATCTATAATCAAACCTCAAACAATAAGGTTATTTAGTAGCACAATGAGAAAAGGCGACAGTCAATGGCGGTGTTATATATAATATATTTCTCGTACCTACGGTTGCTCAGAACCCGACCAGATTTTGTATTGCAGCATTAATTAAACCAGAGTTGTCTCCCTTAGACCAGTTTGTACACTGATTAACGATTGGGTTACCTCCCTTCGACCGAGCGTGCAGGAAACTTTCTTTGGTTACTTTTGTTTTTGGATTTTTTAAAACAAGCAGCGATTGCTACTTGAATTCATCAATAATCGTTATCAATATAAGCAAGTTGTTGCATAACAGGCACAATTTAACAAAAGTATAGATTTGCATTGATAGAAACATATGGTATAAGTAACTCATATGTTCAGCCCAATGTCCGTTTCAAACTTGATAGTAAAGTTTTTCGAGTTTTCAAATTTAGACAACAACGCTAAATATATTGCGATATACAGTGATACTAACATTAAACATTAAACATCGATGAGGTTCATTATGTAGGAGTTCTAAACCAGGGACATATTGGAATTTAAACAGTCTAAGTAAACCTAGCCTCAATATTATCCGTTTGACTCCTATACTGAGTCTAGAAAGGCTTAGTAGAGAGTCGCGTCAGCCCACGTATCGAATTGACCAATCAGAACGCATCTTACCAAGCCGCAATAGTGTGCCTTCGCACGTATGACGTTCGAGGGTCATAGGTCACAGAAAGGTCGGCTGACACGACCCTCTATTAGGCCTTTCTAGACTCAGTATAGGAGTGAAACGGATAATATTAAGGCTAGGTTTACTTAGACTGGGAATTTAAACATTTTTGTATAATCAGAAAACCCAAACCTGGTTCCCTTGCCTCGTTCCGCGTGCGCTACAGTAGATACAGATAATATGTAGAGTAACGAATATGATAGAGTTCTCCTTTTTCAAAGGAACAAACATTATGTATCTATAGAATCCTCTAGTTATCAGTGTTTACCGGTAAAAAGTTCATTCTATTTGTTTAAAAACAACGTTTAGTCAATACTCATGACACATCGTTTATTGAGTGAAATGTGAACAAGTAATTGTTGAACGAATCATGTGTTTAACTTACCTAAAAAGATATTGCCGGATAATACATTGAGTAACAGCTTTAAACGACAACTTCATAAATCAGAAAGCTTACACGAAAGGATGATTTCTTCGAATCCATCAACACCGGTTGACGTCATATTTTATATCATTATGTTTTTTTACGGTTCATTGAATGTCATAACTCCGGTATTCAATATGCGATTCTTAAACGTAGCATGATATATCACCAAACAAGATAAGCTACGAGTAATTGGTTATATTATATCCGCTATATCATTCAGAGCCTAACACAGTACGAGTTATCTCCCTTTAATCACAACGTCGTCTCTTTATATCCCTTGATACACTGTATAGAACTGTGCATTTTGGTGGATGACTCATTCCATTGTCTTGCTTGAAAAGTTTTAAGATTACAAAAAATGACGCATTCTTAATTTGTTCATGTCAAACAAGACATGGTTAGAGCCATTTTTAAACAAAAGTTTCAGGAGCGGCGCTGTCAGAATTTGTATAAAAAGAAGCGAGTTCAATTTAAAATTTAACAAAGAACAGAACGAGAATGTTAGTTGAAAATGGACTACGTTTTTAAAAACAAGATTTCTTCTTCAAATTATTTTGTTCAGTTTTATGATTAAAGCAAGTTCTGATCAAGGTGGGTTGGATTCAAATATAGTATAACACGCGCAATACTTTTATAAAATTTAATTTTATTCTAATTCTCTACAATCCTTTTTGGAGGAAACCAGTTTTGTCAAGTTTTCCTCCGATGGTCATATACAAAGCGTCAATGACAAAAACAAAACAATGACATAACCTAGGCAGTGATTCACTTCATGTTTGTTTTGTCCAATCATCTTTCTAACTAATTAAAACCATGTCTCGTGTAATGGGAAACGTCATTTCTCAGCTGTGAAAGAAAATACATCTATTTGTAAGACGTACATCCTAAATAGCATTACTTCTTTGTGTGACCAAGCACTGCCGTCTGTTGATTTGTAATATAACTAGGGACGTTCAATAACCATTCCATGGCATATGGCATTATGACCAGTTTGGCGTTATGGCCATGTAATTATAGTGGAATATTATCCTTTATGTCAAAAATATGGTAATATATCCAGATTGTCATAATGTAGCATTATGTGCTGCGTACAGTAGATGTATCTACTCGTAATTCGGCTGAAACAAACGTAATAAACTAAAAGCTATATGATGTACAGCCCCGATCACCCGGGGACAAATAACAACATCGGTATTTCGCATAACTCTTACTGAAATGTTCAAAATCTTGTACTTTTTCGAGATGAATCCAATACGGTTTTCGGACCTACAGGTTCACAATCAGGTATTATTTGCATGCACTGACTGTCCAAACAGCTTACCCATTCAACCACCAAGACTATGGAAAATCATTCTGAACCTCAATCGCAACTGAATTATTTTTATAAAGCCCATTATTACCGAAAAACATGAGGGGTTGTTATTCAAATTCAAGCAACCATGTTTTTTATCTGTTGAATTAAAACAAAATTATGCCAGGAAAACGAAATTAGTGAAAGCCTGAATATGTGAAAGACGCGGACATGTTAAGAAAAATCTGTTTAAGACATGTGCTTCATTGTCTTTATTGTAAGGATCGCAAGGGTATGTGCTTTAAAATGACACAGAGTATTTTTCATAAAATGTTATTTGGTTTTAATAAGCTACAAAATAGCTAATACCTATGCTGATTGAAGTTCATATCTCATCACTAGACTTGCAAAAATATCCATGTATGCATAATATCTCTAAAATGCTTGATTTTATGGAAAAATCAAGAAAACATCTCAAATACGTTTAATATTCGAAATTATGCATCCAATTTATCTACCTATTAGTTACAATACCTAATAAACACTATCGAATCGAATATATCTTCCTGTCAGCTTATGATAAGGTTTCAAAATTACGTTTGGCGAGTTTGCGCGCGCCACTCGAGCCACATTGTCCGGTTTTCGATCAAAATCCCGACTTTGAATGGCCGTATTTTCGCTCTAATGTACTGATTGACCTTTAACTTGTTATTTTCAGTAACAGTTAGTGGTTCCCGATGTAATAACATCAATTTGACATATTTGATCCTATCAACATACTCTGTGTCTCTTTAAACTCTATCTACATTGCTTGAAGAGCGACGAATGAGACGTGCGCGCTACCCTATAAACCGTTTCACCCTTAAAAAGAGATTACTTATACATAGTAGCTAAATCACTGAATACAAAGGATTTGTATGTGACTGTGTATCATGATAATGTAAAGTTGTATTATGAGGATGCACTGACTGCCCAATTCAACCACCAAGACTAGGGCAAAATATTCTGATCCTCAACACAATCGCAAATGAAGTATTTTTATGAAGCCCATTATAACCGAAAAATATGAGGGGTTGATATTCAATTTCAAGCAACCATTTCTATTATCTATTGAATTAAAACAATATGACTTCAAGGAAAACGAAAAACAATGAAATCCTAAAAATATGAAATATGTCTTTACTGTAAGGTATTGTTAAGGTATTAACTTCGGTGCTTAAAAATCTATCTACAACGCTTTAAGCATAAATGAGACGTGCGCGCTACCCCATAAACCGTTTTACCCTAAAAAAAGAATGTGCTCCTTCATTCCAGATAAATCATTGAAGGAAATGGGGTTATGGTTCTGTCGTTTCTTATTTATTTGGAAAACGTAAACCTTCGCATTGAGGATTTAGACCGTGCTTTCTTTTTATACATTCATTAAGCCGGACTACTTCACGAGTTGCCAAGTTATCTGAAAAAAATACGAATTGGTTAAGCTAAAATTCAATTCAGTGAAGTTGATAAACAAAACCAAAATATCTTACCTGTAAGAGCTGAAAGTGCTGTTTAAATGTAGATATTAGTCAACATTGATTTCATACTTTTATAACACTCAATAAAAAATCCAGGAAATACAGGAAATATTCTCGTTTGATTTGATCACAAAGTTCGTGATCGGCATACAGCGAGAAAAATGCCGTTGCTTAGTTGCGAACTCAAAGGGGTGTGTAAAACAACATACAATTGTCAAACTAAGGTCATAAAATGATATGTATCAAATCATTTCTATGATTAGCATACTTATTAACCGTGGATTCATAAGTGTGCAATACATGTTCTTGAATTCATTCTGAATTGCTACCGTGAGAAGCTTTTATCCATGCATGTTTGGAGTGATTAGATAAAGAAGATATGTTATTTGTTATTAGCTAAAGTTGAATCAAATTGAATTGTAACTTTTGTAGTATGTTTGCTGATTTTTCTTTTCACAATTTACTTTTAAATATTGCAATATATTGTACAGCGTATAAGACGTGTGCTCTACCACTGAGTCAAGCTACCACCAACCTGTGTCGTGTCACTCCTTTTTCTTGGTAACACTTTCGACGAATATTAAACTATCGTTATGGACCTTTCATAGCCGAAATATTTCCAAAGCGACGACCTGTACAAGATATAACTCGCTCCTTAGATATTAAAAAAGTGTTTTAAAAAATCATAACTTCGTAAAAAAACTCGCGATGGGTAAGTCTGTCATCCAGACCCTAAAGCATAAATATTTAATTGATGACCAACCAACTCTAGAAAGGTATAGCAAGTCTAGATCCCTCATCTTTAGGAAGTTAAAGCATCTTCTGGGCTCCATTTTGTTATAATACATGATTTGTTTTAAAAATATTGTCAATATTGAAAAAAATACTTCTGAGACTAAATGTTAGTCTAGCAATGGGTCTCTGTTTAAAGGCACTACATTTCTTATCCATAGCAGAAGATTTATATTCTAGATTCTTTAAATCCCAATTGTTTCAAGATTCTAATGAATTTTTCAAGGAAATCGCGTTTTGAAACAGCTCGACAAAGATCTGACTCTGAGAGATGGTATCTTTACGAGGGGTATAGGAGGAAATAATTGATGGTCTGAAAACTAAGTACGAGTCCCATATTGTAATATAGAACCCAAAGTTGTAAATCATGAAAACAATAAATATTTGCATAAAACATCTCAGACCAATTAACTGAAAATGATTAACACAAAACCGTATTAGACTGAAATCCTATTTCGAGGGACAGAAACAGGAGAGAAGATAATGCGGGCAGTTGAAACATGCGGTCAACTAACATACCTCCCCATTCCCAATCCCTCATCCAACTTCGACAATCCCCCCACTCCTTGCCATCATCACGTCCAGTAGTTTCGAAAAAAGAGTTCATGAAAGTAAACTTCAAAGCCATTGCAATTAAATCACAGTTTGCAGTGTTATCTTATTACTGTTTGCAGTGATTATTATGTCACCAGAATGTATTTTCCATATATCATCATAATTTGTATTGAAACGGCATCCACATCAGTCTCTGACTTTCTGCATATATCGTCATTTAGGTAAGAGATTCCGTGTCATATATATTTCCAAAATGAACCCCAACGCCCCAATCGGTACCCCCAACCCCTTCCGGTACCCCCAATCCCTTCCGGTACCCCCAACTCCATCCGGTACCCCCAACCCCATCCGGTACCCCTAACCCCCTCCGTTACCCCCAACCATCCGTTACCTCCAACCCTATCCGTTACCCCCAAACCATCCGTTACCCCCACCCCTACTCCCTTCCCAACCCTCTATCTACCCCCACCCTCAACGCGCCTGAAACAAACCACCAACTAGCTTGTATAGGGGCGGGTCACGAGGTGTTTCAGCCAGACGAAGCCTTGTTTGATGTCTGATTTATCTCCGATTTACCCTGATGTATCAAATTACGATTTATCGCGGCTTCGTGTCATCATAAAGAAAGAGTGACAACACTGGGTCGCCATCTTGTTATGTAAGAGCCGTGTGCACGAGCAACAACACTAAGATATGTTTTAGTAGACGGACCCCTCAAAGGAATCCTATAAACTATACATGCGGCTCGCATGCTGGGATTATGCTTTGGACTTTTATCCGTTTTTTTTCTTTCTCAAAGGCATTGAGGTCGGGGTTTTAGGATTGTGAATTATTGTCTGCTTGAATATAAAAATACTGCCTTTTGAACTTCTTTTTTTCTTCACATATTGATAATTGAAAATGGACCTTTTTATCCTTTAACCAATAAATTTCCGTCGCTTTATAAGGTTTGTTAAACTTAATTTGGAAAATTAACAGTATATATTCATATATATACGTGTTTGTATATTTAAGTTGAAAGTTCCATTCATTTCACAAACAAAAATCTTTTAAAAATGAAATTTCGTAATTTTTTTATGACAGGAACAGTGGCTTACATTTAAATAATTATAAAGGCATTGATGCATTTCTCGTGTTCATCCTTGATAACACCGTGCTTAACGTAACGTCAACGTACCGATGTAGGTATATATAACGGAACTCTATCAGATGACATTTCTTTAGATTTAATGTAATGTGTCCGGTGATAAAAGTACATTCGTCTTTATTACAAAAGGTTTCGACATGGGCATTAGGGGCTCCTCTGCTGCACATACAACAAGGAAGGAAATTGACAACTTTTCCAGTTACTCCATTCCTTCATAACTAAAACCGTTTGGTTTGGAAAAGCCATGTACACTGGTCACTAATATCATTGTATTGGCATTGGTTATTTATTCAGAACAATCGTTCATATTTTCTTCACCTTTTTCGCATGCAGCTATTGTATCATTAGTCACTCGATTGATGTAATAAAGCTGGTTTTTGTCTTTTCTCATCGGGAGAGGCCGATTTCTGTCACCTTGTGGTGTAAACATATTTTTATTTCACAAAATGAAATATGGATTGATGAACAAGCCACACGGCTTATTTAACACCGCTCCTAAATACAACAGAAAACTGGACATAATATACAATACAATTAGAAAGATACAATTGATATAACCATCTTTTTAGTCAAATCAGTTTACCTAAAAGCATAATGTTGTTGGAGATGGCCATGATATGCTGTAGTAAAATGATATTATATATATGTTACAGATATAACTAGTGAACAAATAAGAGAGAATTTCATGAAAAGGTGATTACATGTCCTTTTTCTAATGAACTGATGTAAGGATCTTAGGATATTTTTGTTTGTTCTGTTATCTACGGGTTCGTTTCCGTACATATCCTTATGTATAGAAATACATATTTGATCTTAAGTGATGGTAGTTGCGACAAAAAAGAGGTAGTGAAGGGCACCTTGTAAATTTATATTGAATTAAAATGAAATTGCGTACACTATTTTGGAACAAGAGTAATCAGGATGTCATTTTGGTACACCAAGATTTTTATGAGTGAACACAATATTTGATGATAAGTGATAACATTGTTTGCTCTTGTAGATATCATGGAGATAGTTTCAAATATCCTTGTAGGCTAGAGCGGTGGTCATATGAGTTCATACCAAAGTATGCATGATGCATCTTTAATGAAGGAAATTCGTAAAGATATGTGATGAATACAAAACGTTTCATATCGATTCTGTCAATTCTCTATCAACATAAGCGAAACATCGTTCACTTTATGATCGGCGATCAATCAAGGACAATATTTTCATTTCGGCCATTGCTGAGTGGAATGATCTCGATATGTATTTAAAAAATTGTGAATCCTATGCTATCTTCAAAAAGAATATATTTAAAGGTCATTGTAACGTTCATAAAATATTTAAAGACTATGGTAACAGACAAAATCAAGTAACACTTTGTCGCTTAAGATTGGGCTGCAAATTTGACAGGTTTATAGAAGACTCTGCTACTTGCCTATGTTACTACCGTTATGAGGATGTTAGGCACTATCTGTTCGTTTGCCAAAACTATTCAGATATTAGATCAAAGAGCTATTATTATGTTCATGGATTTAATTTGAAAACCGTTCTCTATGGTAATAATGACTTATCTGATGAGATTAATTTAAAAATTGTGGATTCTGTTTGCACATTTATTGACTTAAGTAAACGTTTCCAAATTTAGAAAGCACGTGAAGTTTAACTAAATGTCATATTTGTTAGCATGCAATAGCATAGCATACATTCCTTATTTTTCAATTGTTGAATGTCCATGTACAAACTACATAGGTTGTGGTAATTGTTGAATGTACATATTCAGTTTTTGGTATAAGAAATTATTTCTTGTTGTAATGTACGTTTCATGTTATAATGTATAAATCCTGTCAACGTCACGGAGAGAGATATTAATATAGGGGTAACACTGTTTATCAATCCCGCTTTCCATGTACCATCTGGAAATAAATACCGTTTATATCATATTTTCATTTTAACCTTGTTTCTTTAAAGATTTATTATTAGAATGTCATTTGTAATAATAAATCATACTTCTTTCAAATGTATGTCCCTATTTGCCTTGGATCTTACTAGTTTTTTTCTAATATGACATAAAATCATTATTTTCAAATTGAAAGTCTCTACCAAAAGCTTCTGAAACGAACTGATTGTGAATTTCAAATTATGTTTCAACTTTAAGAAAACACACAATAATTTAATAATACATAAACTTATTCCGAATCCAATTTCAAAAGGTACCAAAAGTTGATGTCATGTTTCATTATAACTGAAAATCGTCATGGAAACTTATTTTCACTAACAGTAAGCGATGATGCAAGAAAGCGTGCTTGATTGTCACCAATCTTGTCAGCCTTTGACAAATCTAACCTCTTATAAACTCGGATTTCGTCGATCCGATTCAAGGTGAGGTAAGCCATGTCACGCAAAAAGCAATTTCCTTCTCAATATTATCTCTTATCAAAACATGTATCTCGCCTGCCTTTAAGCCCGCCATTATTTCTTTGTGTTGTATTTTTAAAACTTACAACTCGGGATGACATCATCACAGAGGTTCCCCAGATTGTTGACACTGGACGAGTCCATTTTAGGCCAGGGTTTTTTGGTTGTAGTTTTGATGACAGAAACACATCTTTTTATACTTTAATCTGGATTTATTCCAAAAAGGAATTCATCTTAATGCACTATGATACTTTATCGTACATATTTCATTTTACGAAAATTACCATGACTGAAACTTAACAAAAGACAAACCCGCATCCCCTAGCATAATAGATTCGCCCGTGAAATAACTGTAGCATTTGGCTCCACGCTTGAGAGCGGACCAATCAAAATTGATCTCGCGCAAAGCGTGCAGAGTCTATTTTAAGCTGTCAGCGACTGAATGTACACAAACAGTGCCATGTGCTTGACATAGCGAACAGCTGATAGAGATAGTTGGGACATTGATGGTTTTAGAGACGTGTTTATTTCACCATGGGAACAGGTACGTGCAGTTTGTGTATACTGATTTCTCTTATATGAAAAAGACCAGTTTTTATTGTTTTTACGACTTTGGCATTAGTACGTAAAATGTCAATTGATTTTGTTAAAACGATTTTGAGTTTTGATGTGTTTGCTTTTGACAGTTGGGATTAACTTCATGTGGGATTGATGATTGTCCCGTCATGGAGAAAAGTATTTGATCAAGGATATTGTGTATATCTATCACATACATTTTCTGATGCATTGCAACTATGTTTGAATATTGAAGTGATCGCATGACATCGCCTTTTTACATATATTGATACAGAAGCAGTAACGATTTCTATTGACTGTACTGTTTTCTTCCGACTACATCATTTCGTGATTTCAATATCTTAGTTTCAATGTACGAGCATCTCTGTTGATAGAACTGATCTATTGCTATTTGTACGAAACGGCACGGTTGATTTTATCTCGAAACGAAAACGTCTTATATTTCATCCTAAGAACTAACAAACGTAGACACCTTTGGTAGCCTGCTTTAGTCTGACGTTGCCCACACCTGCATTATCTGGGCATTTATTGTATTCACGTGAACATATATATATATCCTACGATTTCTTTAATAAGGCATCTTTCAAATTATTAGTTTTAAAAACGAAAATTTCAATTTAGAATTTCATGTGGATAGCATGTATCAACAAAGGACACTTTATCTTTGTGGCAATGCATAAAAGATAATTAATTGTTTTAAAATCATCGTTGACAATTGTTAATACGAAATGGCACTGGTTATCAGTCTCAATAGCAGATTTTCACTTATTATCAGCGATGACCATCCTTCTCAATGCGGAAGCTTATCTCGAATTAAGATGCAGGGAGATAAAACAGACAGTTATTTCAGCGGTTAACTGCAGAGAGCTGTGACAGGTTAACAACCGCGTTACGTAATGTTCTGACTTGTACCATGTGAGCTGTCAATCAAGAGGGTACCGCCAATTTGCACGTGCAGATTCGCGCTTTAATGGTTTATTCACTGCCAAATATATGAAACGAAATGTAATACTTGTAAGAGAGTTAGGCGAATTATATATTTTTATAGTGTTGCGAGGACAATTTATTATAACTTTAGATATAGAAATGAAAACTTTTAATAAAATTTGTCAAATTGTATTATATTTCATATGAAAATTATGACCAATCACATCGATGACCTTTATACTCAATCCTGTTTCGATTTCTTTCTCTTATGATAATGAAATATAATCAATATAATACCACTAACTATCATAAACAGGAACAGATTAATATATTATCTATGGTTGTCAGAAACCAATCAAAATCTAGATGTCAATCTATATAACGGATGCACACATGGTCACTCCTTCAGAGATTTGACACATGAGAAGGAAAGTGACCAGTTCATCTTGATGTTCATTGAACCGTGACCGAGTAAGTAGGAAGTGGACATAGCGAGGTGATAAGCGTAATGAACACACTGACTTATCGGTGATCAGCTGATTAATTAGTCGTCTACTCCTGTAGATAAACATCCGGCCATCGCATGGGGTGTCCGTTTCATTATAGGTTTTCTTTGTGCTGTAATAATCTTTTGTGTTAAAGAACCCCCTGTTGGGAGCCTCATTGTCTAAGGCGAGGATGGAGCTCACGTGACGCAATCGTGATTGACATGTGTCTATTAGTGGTATTTACGACTAAGCATATGCGTGTGAAGGGATTAGACCACGTGTGGCTATTATTTGTTTTCATTTGTCTTCGACTGTTTGGGATGTACATCGGTCAATCTCAGCTTAATTCGTCTCCTTTTCAAAATCGTGTTTCCCACAATATCCAAATTGGGATAAATCATAAATACAGCTTTATGAAAAAAAATTTATGCCTTACGTCAGGTAGAAAACGAAAGTATGATATAAATACAGAGATCCATGAATATTGATTAAATTTTTCATCATTTTAAGTTTCTTCAATGTCATAAGAGCCATCTGTTCTAATATGATAGCATCTGAATCTAGCCATTTTGTATTACACTTTATCATTAATCAGGTTTGACCGCAATAACCCGTTGACTTTCAACCTCTCGGGGTCACGCACGTGTCGAGCTTAACTTCGCCATCTATTTTAATTATTCAATTACTGGAGCTAAGCTTGTATCAACCCGGGGCGAACATATATCTATTTCTTAAAGAGCTAGTTGACATTCCAGAAATTGCACGTGGAAATGAACCACGGTGAAATGTACAGTGAAATACTTTACGCCTGTCTCATGCTTTTCACGAGACTGTCGTACGTTGTGTCTAAGGAAAACTATCCAGGGGTTAAGTTTATTTGTTAAATGTAACCATCGATAAATATTTGAATTAAAAAGCATAGGCGACCCTGCTCATAGATATGACGTAACCTAGCAACGATATATTCACGGGACGATCCATGTCTATTCCTGAAATAATTCAAGTGTGGAAAAGCTTTATTATAGCAATAAACAAAAAGTTTTATGTGAATCAGTTCGCACAAGTTAAGTCGCAGTACATAGATTTCCTCGGATACGGTATTTCATCTGAGATGGATGTTCAACACACTTTGACAACATACAGTTTCCATACGTAGTAACAGACAGTTTACTTATAAAATATTTATTATCAGAACAATTACAAAAGGGTGTAGCTACAACGTAGTTGATGACGATATCTCCTATGGTTGGGTTCGAACTCAATATCTCTTGGTAAACTAACATTTGCGACGAAATACAATAAATATCATGATTAATCTCGTCATTATCATCTATGATCATGTGTTCAAAACCCGCGTAATTCTTTTCATCGTAAAATCGTGCTTTATAGTTTGCATCGCACGTGCATGTCTGTTTCTAGTGACAATCGAAACCTCATCGCTCTGTTGTTTCATACGCACATGTGGGTTTTAATTAAACGTAAACAAGACGTCATGTTTTGTTGACATTTGAGGAAATCAACCCCCATCGTTTCAACTTTGACCTTTGACATGTCGCATTGAGGTCACTGTTGTCTTGCCATGGAGGTAGTGGATGTAGTATTGAATTTGACATCCTAAACCAGATACACACAATTGTAACCATAAACCTATAGAAAAAAGGGTTTCTGCAAAATGTTTTCACGTCAATTTAAAGGTTATTTGAAGTGACATGCAAAATTTAGTCGCCCGTTTTTAAATAATAACTGCTGTCATGGGAACACCGATTACAAAGTCATTCCCTCTAACGTAGAAAAGAATTTAACAAGGATAGTAATATACTTTTCAAACTGCCAAGACACATCAAATAAATGCTATATAATGTTTTTAGTCTTGCTGTCACGCTGTATTTGGCAACGGTGTTTCTCTAAGCAATAAACAGTTTTTGATGTCTGCCAATGACGCATAAAACCGAGTTTACCGTTTATTCGTTCAGCCAATGAACCCAAAACTCAGTTCAGCGTGCCGTAGTATGAAGCCCTAACCCAGTCTAGATGTTTCAAGTTTAGCTATGACACAAGCAAGCCCGACCATCTGCCGTATCTCCCGTCTCATCCCGCCGCATAGCCCGCGGTACCAGTGGATCGATGGACGCACAACTGTCGTCTTACTAATTGTTACTGATCGAGCGTCATATACACTATCGGTGTATGAAACTTGGGACTCGATACTTGTGAAAACTAGATTCAAACCTGATACTTGATAAAACTAGATTCAAACCAGATGTTTGGTGAAACTGGCTTCACGCTCTTGAACCCCCCCGGCTATTGGTATAAAATATGGTAACACGTAAATACAGTTAAAATCACTAATCGTATTTTCATACGTATCATTTGTGTAATTTTTATGACATTCAAATGCAACTAAATCTCACTGTGCTTATAAGCATATAAGTACATTTTAAAGATCAGGATAAAATCCCTGAAATTGAAGTCACATAAACAATCCTAAAATATTCATCTACACAATATTTCGCTTTTAACACCAAAGGTATAACCGAAGTGACGGAATTAAATCCCGGAATTATTGCAATTGTGTGATATCCCTTGACAATAGATGCATACGACAATGAAATATTGTATTGAGAAATAATGACACATAATTCTTCATATAACATGCGATCAGTATCATAACCATTCTCTCCCCACAGAGGCAACTCAGTCATACCTGATTTATGACTGAGTTGCCTCTGTGGGGAGAGAATGTATCATAACCAATCTAATCAAAACCCGACATGTTTGATAACAATAAGATTGCATTTAGTCGCCAGTGCAAGACAAAAGGGGACTCGAACTCGATACTTCACCGACCATCGTTGTATATGGTGACATTTAAATGTCTGTCAACACGGAAATGAAGCAACACCCGCTAAATAGCTTTCAATCATTATGACAGATCTCGTGGTATTTTAAATGTCAAACGTTCGGAAATAATCACATGAACTTTAAAATTTGATTTTGCAGATTGCTGAATTTACTCTTGTGCATACGGGTTGATAAATTGAATTGATTTGACATTTAACAATGAATAAATCTAACAATTAGGCGTGATAGATTTGCAAATATTAACAGATTGATGTCAATGATATCATTTTATCATTTCATATTACGATGGAACATTATTTCCGTGTTGCATACTTTTAAAATCCCGATTACCCGAATTCAAATATATGTTACTTAACAAACTGACCTATATGAAAAGCAGAAAAGCATTCTTAAACATTCTTCAAATTTCGTATTCATATGTTGTACAACCATGAACATGACAAACCCTAGCCACAAATACCATTCGACACTCTACACCACGTTGTTAACATTTCATTTTTTTGCAAAATATTTGATGTTCCTTTACCAGTAAAATTAATATTCATTCATATAAGCGATACTTTTAATTGTCAATTCTAAATACGACCTTCCCAACATTAACCTTGTGAATTCCACCTACCAATGTGACGACGTATTCTAATTTAATTTAAAATAAATAGAATGAAAGTGTCAATTTGTACAGACCCTCTCAAAGTCTTTGACAAGCGAACCTTCATCATGAAACAGTCTTCAAATTCTGTTTTAAGTTGATATTTAGTAATTTGAATTATTTCAAAGACATAAATAAATTCCAAAAGACCCCTTCATAATCACTGACGTAATCCCATTACCATTTAATTTTACATCTGTTAAAATGAAAATGTTCACTTAAGATAACGTCATAAGGCAGCGATCATCTTCTAATCCAATCCTACATTACACGGAATGTAAAGGTCTCCTTTCAATAACCTTTCAAAAGCATTGACCAGCATGACGTCATGATGAAGCGGTCATCTGGTCGCCTGAAACTGACAGAAGGAGGACTGCCCACTTGTTCCCAAGAGGGTGTGATTGATTTGTCCACTGTCCATCCTGGGACTGGTCAACTGGTCAGTCTCATCCTATTGTCCGGACGATCGCCTCACTGAACCCTTCATTCGTAATGTCAATATCAGATCCCAAGAGACCAGCATGAAGCACTTCCGGTTGCGCGGGTTCAATGCGCATAGCCCGGTTCGGTGTCTGTTATGGATCCAGGGCTATTGTATATCGTGTGTTAACATATCCTATAATGGTAGCTAGCTGAATGTAATAGAGTATCAAACAGGATAAACATGAACATCTATACAGCATTGTGACCTTTTTGAAAACAGACATTGTAAATATTAATCAACCACCATGAACAGTTAGCCGTTACAAAAAAAAACGAAATTGTACATTTACATGTACATCTCCATAGCAATTATTATGAAATGTTTTATTAACGGTCGGTTTACAATGTGTAGAACATCGATTTTCAAATTATTTTATTAGTAAAATTTCTGTTGAGATATTCTCAGAACTGAAAACAAATAAAAACAACAGGTATTACTTAGCTAGAAAATATGAAATTAAACATGAACACTCTTTTAAGAAGTCGTTGTTAGTTTTAAAGGCAAAGAAATGAGACTTTCTGAATCTGTGTGCTGAAGCTCAGAGCAGCGCAGCGTAGAAAACCCAGGAAACTAGTCTGAAGGCTAGCAAAAATCACTTCCGGCTGCGCAATCGGATTCCTTGTTTCAACCATTTACGAACAATGGGGTACTTGATGAGACCGTTTATTAAAGTTCCCCAAGGAGAATATAATTGATGTAATTATTCGAAGCATGGTAATGGCAATCTGACAGAACTATCATATAATTAGATTATTACCAATAAAAGTTATTTTCGTTTGACATCTGCCCATGATAGCGATTTGCCGGGTCGCATGTTTGATTGAATGATGAAATAAATGAAAGAGATAGGAATTGATAATGAACTATCAAATCGTCAATTTATCATGTACTTTTGTATTGGTTTATCGATAAATAATCTTGCATCTGGTATTTTTTAAGCTTTCTACAGATTGTGATCATTAATTAACTTGTTTTCAATTTTAACGAGGGATATGTATATATAATATATATATTGATGTTTTAGTCCTTCCTTAATCAATACAATCTTTTCACCAACGATTTACACTGTGGCATAAACAAATCTGGTATCGTTGCCTCTGAGCGGATATTGGCGCTATACAAGTATTTTGATGATGATGATGATAATAAATCATGCTCTCGTTCGTTCATCTGCGGCCTCAATAATGGCTTATTCATAATTTGTGTACTACTACTAGTGGCATCGATTTCCTTATTTTGTTTTATATTTCTGACATCCACCTTAATGCATTTGACAGCAAAATATACGAGAATAATGTTACGAATCACGGTAATGATTTACTAATAAATATTTTGAATTGAACCAAATTTTCTGATTTCGTCTAAAAATCCAATTTTCTTGAAACAACAAGACATCTTCATTAGAGTGATGTCTCTTCATGGTTCATTACACCCTGAAAGGACAAACAAGAGACAGGTTCATCCAACACATGACACACGGGGATGAAACCATCATCAAAAAGATTTCTGATATTAAATTAGTAGCTAGAAGCTCATCACGAAATTGGCATGTCAAAATCATTTGTGCAACCCATTGTCCATCGAAATTAAACTCTGTCAATTTCGTAACGGACTAAAATCCCGCGTTGTCAAGTTCAGCCAAGGGACGGGGCTGCTTCATCGAGAGGCAAATTTTAGCCCGACTTGTTCGTCATATTAGGACGAGCTTTTCTTTGATCCCAGCAGGGGTTATAATTTTAATCATGCTCTGTTCAAATCGCCATATTTTACAATGGCATGAACTTCTTAAGCAAATATCTTCCATGTTATTCAAGGTCCAGCATGGAAGAATGTAATTAACATTTGAAGCTTGAAAGTAATTTGCATTGGCGCAAAGCTTTAGCTTGAAGTTCCAGGAAACAGGATCAAAATTACCCCCTAAAGAGTCTTATTTCTCGGTCACTCCCCATTGCATCTGCGACCCCTACTGTCACTGGAGCTGCAGAAGATTACTCCCCGAAATTAGAACAACCCCTTTTCACGCTTGACTCTCATACATCTAGAGCAAATATCGGATTTATTAAGAGTAGTTATCCTGATTTAACAATTCTTAACAGCGCTTGTGTTTTATTATCACATGATTACGGGGTAAAGTCGTCGCTGTAAGGAGCTTAGGTTGTCGTCTGCTTGAAACCAGCATGACGTCACGAGCACGTCTCGCGTCACCTCGGCGCTATGAGGTTTGGCTTTTGAGTACAAGCGGCCGTTGTTTGATAACAATTGATTCGAGTAGATAGAAGACAAGGTTTATCCCCGGGTGATTCTCTTCACAAATCTAGCATGGCAGATATTTCTAAAGGGTGGCTTCTCTATGGGAAATCACAGTCAATGCACACGTGCGCCTCTTGCCTTGAACTCGTGAGAGGCCATTCACCACTCCGGTCTTAATTTGTAGTTTGTTCGCGGAGATCACTCATTTAAGAAATGCCCAAAAGGGCTGCGAAATAATTGCTCTTTGCCGTCGTTGTACATCTCATTAGCACCCGGGCGAGTGGCTGGACTAAGAAATTAGGATTTGACAATTCTCAACTCTTTAGTTCCCTTTCTTGTCTGTAAATCCTGAAATTCATTACAGACACACGTACCCTATCTAAAATAATTCCCTGAAATAAATATTCTAACACCCTTATTTTGCGACTGTCAAGTGAACAATATTGGAATCACTGCCCTTTGGGCGGAAGTCGTGACCTTGACCTTGAAATTGTCAGGACAGACGTCAATTTTGAGTGACACGCGCACCCGTATGAAGGCATCTCTTGTGCCTTTCTATTCTTTTAAAACAAACCCGACACCCTTATGAGAAGGAACCCTATTCCAACTTTAAACCTTTTCATTCCGAACCTCGGTCCTTCATTTTCATTTCCATCCCTATCCTCTCTTTCGATCCGCGAGTCGTCAATATTCAGACTCCCTACCCAGCATTACGACAAAATTCACCCAAACACTCATAGCAGGTCTCCTCCTAAGGAATATCATGACATAGGAACATATCATCTCCTCCCCTTTCTAGGCATACATCAAGACAGTTCACCCAAATACCCTGATTTACTTCTTGACCCCTTTCACCCTTTTTCGATTAAACCCGAATAACTTTTGGCCTACTCAACTCAAGACGCCCCTTGAACCGTCCAAGACATCCTCACTCGACCATCTTCCCTGTCCCTCCCTCGACCATCTTCCCTCGACCTCGACCCGATCCCCGAATATGACCTCCTTTAAGACAACACCCCCTTGAGACTTCACTGTCTTCAGACCAGCTGCGGATGTAAAGGAATCGGTGCCTCATTTACATGCGTGTATCCAATACGGGTATGGCGGTTTGACACTGACGTGTAACTTCAGAAGGACAAGTTTTGAGGGTTGTCGTTATAATGACATGATTGTTTGACAGGTCAAGAGGACGATTTAGCTACCCCCTAATTATCTCCCCTTGTCAGCTGTGAGGGAGTCTTGAATATATTCAGCACCCCCGGTGGTATATGGTAATTAAACGAACGATCAAGTTTATGATATGCCCATTGTTTTCTGGGATTATTGGTTGAGCCACGTGTATCCTACTCTAGGAGTTATTGTGAATGATTAATATACCGAGACAATTGAATTAAACTGGAATAATATGCACTCGTTTATAGTTAAATTAAGATTAAATAATGAGTTCTTCATTTCTGGGTTAAAATGATTTTTGAAAATATAAATTATTTATCAAACTTTAAAGTAAGGTAAAGAATGGCGATAGGAGAAGGTTTTTTTATAAGATTTGCAACATAATAACCGAGAGTTACACTACCCATAAATACCAAATTGTATTCGATGACTATGTAATCCGATACATATTTATTTCTGTCATTTATCCTAAATACAAAAATAATGAGTGACGATGAGAAAATCTCCAATCTCAGCCGAAATCAAATCAAGGCCGTTTAGTCCAATTTCACCCCCAACGAGAGCAGATGCGAACCCCTCCACAGTACAATACCCGGGCAACAAGCGTTACAAAAGACTTATCAAGTCTCTATTAAGCTTTCTTACACCCTGAAGGAACATAAACTATGCTCTTCATCCTTAGCCCGTGCATCGCAAGTTCCACGCCTCTTTTAGGGTCGTCATTTGTCTGATCGCTGCACGGACAAAGCATGCGTGATCAATTTCACTTCTGCAGTGTCGCGTTTCATTGTTGTCAAAGATTTTGCAAACATCTGCGCATGCGGCCGCATTCGCTGTCCTCGCCGCCATAATTAAAATGGCGGAACCAAAAATGAATCAGAAATCACGTGATCAAATAGAACATGCCCGCAGTAAATAAAATCCGGAAGCGATTTGGTTAATATCAAGAAATATGACTTCCAACTTAATATTTGTATTGCTCTGACTGTAACTTAATTAATAGAAGTTGAAGCCTTAATAAAGTTTATTTATTGTGTTTCGATTTCGGAAGGAAATTGGTATCGTGCGAGTTTGGGAAAATGTCATCCTGTGACATGTGTAAAAATGGATATTAATTACTTAATCATTGCAGAGTAAAGAGAACAAATTAATTAATGAGGTCTATAGATTTCCGAACTCACAAAAACATTTCTGTATTTTGCTCGATGCTGATGTTAAAGTTCTCGTTCTAAACGTTTCTATTAAGCTGCAAAATCCCAAAATTTTAATTGTTAAAAAAATCTCGAGCATCTTCTATCAAACTAAAGGAATATGAAATGCTTTACACTTTAGATAAGCTGAAACATATATAGACAATTGTTAAAAAAGCCGAACGCTGTTTAGATAACAGTAGAAAGTATAAGAAAAGCAGTATTTCCTCGGTAAGAACTTTTATTATATCTACAACATTTAAGGATATGCGAACTCAATAGGGTAAAATGTAGGGTTTACCAAACAAAATAACATCGAAATTGAAGGTTTTTCACTTAGTTATAGATTTTTTATAAAAACCTAAATGCCATACAGGCAGACTGTTTCAATATACTATTCATAAAAAGCTAACAATAAAGTGCAGATTGGAAGGAGAAGCATGATTTCATGTCATGACATTAACTAATCTTGACGTTACACGCTATTAGGTTGAGCAAACCATGCCGACAGCGGAACATATTGTAAATGGCGACATTTCCCCTTCTAGAGGTTCCACGTTGACACGGTCATTATCTGTATAATAATCTACACACATTATGATACGATCTATTTGGTCGGGTGATGGCCTTACTCAGTGGGGCGTAGCTGAACAAAGATTATGCATTTCTAAAACATATTAGGCAAAAAATAAACATGCATTTTCACTTGATATTTCCCGTGAGGCTAACTCGTTTAAACTTTGAGCTCTATGGGTGCAATTTGACGGTCAAAGGCTCGCCAAACAGAGCAAAGAGTTCACCTACTTGATCAATTAGCGTGTTTGTTAAGAACCCGTTATAAAATCGTTCATCCATTTCGTAACTCATTTAGGAAATATTTACTCATGTGCTTCTGATTACAACCCAGGGCATAAAGTAATCTCACGCCACATTAAATCCGTCGTTTTTTATTTCAAGTCACAGTTTGTTCGTTTACAAAGATGAAATGTATGAAGTGAACGTTGATGGCGATGCTGTGATCATGTGACCGTAGCTGTCTGCTGACAATAGGATGCAATCAAAGGGACAGTTTCATTATGACGTCATCAAAACCCATTTCCACACAATCAGTTGCCGGAATGTGTAATGTTCAAATATAATCAGGGATAATGGAACCCAAGGGTGTCATGCCTTTAATTCTATTGAACCTAATTCGGGGAAATTCCTTACATTCATGAATTCATATGAGTTTTTACGATTTAAGATGAAATGAGATGTATATTAAATTGTTAAATCGACAGTTCCATCTCAGAAAATATCAACGGTGATTTGAAATCAATTTTCATTTCAGTTTTTAATTAATATTTTGTGAACAGACCTAAACAGGATTTTCCTGAATAAATTATGGGGAAAGTGTTTTCGGAAGACAACTTTGAAATCATTTTTAAAATGATTCCTCTAGACATGCCAATACTTTTTAAAAAGGTTTCCGATTTTACAATTTATAATCTGTACGAACCAAATATAAACAGTTTTCTTTTCTCTCTGAAATGAATGCAGGATAACTATTTGTCTAGCACAAAGTGAACAGTTCCTTCTATTGACAGATTGCATGCCCTTATTTACCGTTTCTTCTTCAAGTGCATCTCAAATAGAGAAAGACACATTCCACAAAGGCAATCGACTCCGCAAATGTACAGTTAACCCAATATAACGGTGGCATTTCATATGAATTTTACACTCGAATGAACGCACGCTTCTCCTCTCCATTTGAACTGTGCCGACTCGACGATTCATTCATTCCCGGGGGATAATCGGCGTTAGAAAAAGTCCCCCCAAACTTGGTTTGGGTATGGGCTGGATCGACATAAGGGGACTGATGCACGCGCGTGATCAAAAACAATGGCTCGATCAAATCTGGACCTTCCACGCGACAGATGCACGCGCCTTCAAACGTAGCCGCCAGTTGTTCTCCAGATGCGGGCTTTAAGAAATGATGTACACGCTTTGTATTGTGGGTAGCCAAGAAACACCAATATGACCCTCCCCACCCACCCTTGAGCTATGGTTCTAATGAGCATCCACGTAAAATCTGTAATCTACAAGAGCACATATTAGTTTTCTGTATAGCATGTAAACAACGGGAGAAGAAATATGCGCTGTTAAGCATAATAAAGACGGAGGTAGTAGCCCGCCTTGTCGGACCACCCTTGACAGTTGGTCACGCGACCTTACTGACCTCAGCAAACTTGGGCGGAGAATACTCCCCTTAGTAAACAAATTGATTTTAAAATTTCAAGGTTTCCATGTGACTCTATGACCTTAAACTTTGGTTGGGAGTGCACCGGCTTAAAGCTTGAAGGTGTTCTGTGACACGTAACTATGTTGAAGGCGCTACAGATCAAAGGTGCAACCCTCTTGACCGCCAGCTGACAAACTGACCTTTCAGGTTTCGTTATAAATCAATTCGTTATGAATCATTTTCCTTGACATCATAAGGACACTGAGAAATAAGCACTTCCAATTTAATTTTGCTTTGAGTTATCGTTATTGTTCACTTTCGGCGTTCAAAGTTTTTCTTTTATGTCGTCATTATCTAAACCAAGATATTAGCACTCTCTGATAGATTGCAGAAAGGGAACAGACGCTGCCTTGACCTCGTCTATCAATGTATTGGCGCTTTTTTTTAACTCTTTTTCAAAATTAGGCGGCCTTCAGATAAAGATCATCTTTAGACGTATCATTAGCTTATGAAGAGTCATTGAAGGATAAAGCGGTTACATCACACTGCATGACTCAATAGTTTTCTGCTTTAATGAATCAAAGTTAGAATTTAAAAGCAAACGACATCCATATTAAGGCCTTCAACCGTCTAAAATTGTCATTATCTTTATTTTAATGACTCCAAATTTGGAAGTGTGAAAATCGGGTAAAATATAAATCACATGGTTATTCATCTCCCATTGTGAATCATCCATTAAGTGCATATGATTAGTTATTCAGAGTGTCTATTTCACGAAGATTGTACCCGCGTCTTGTGAGAGCTCTAACAAGGGAGACAATCGTTGATTATGAGAATCATGTAAGGACAATGTTAACAAAGATTCGACAGCACAATGCGCCTTTAATACAGGAATTCACACGGACAATGCGCCTTTAAATCCTCCAGCTCACAAACACAGTGTCCCTTTAATCCAGGGTTGAAGATGACCCGGGAATCGATATTGCACGCCGCCCAAAGCTGACGATCAGAAATCTCACCCTCCCCTCTCTCTCCCGGGTAACGGGTAATGAGTGCCACTGACTCATCGGGGGTGGGGATGAGGGGTCAGGAGTTGGAGGGGGTGGGTCGGTTGACGGGAGGGGGAGGGGTGGTTGATTGGAGGGGGAGGGTACGATGAGTAAGAGGGTGACATCATGATAGTTTTTACAACTTCTTTGTTTTCTGGATTTCGCTAAGTTTTCACTCACTCCATTGTCTGTCTGATGTCATGATTTTTTGCTGACTTCCATTGCTGACTTCCACTGATGCCTTTTGTTTTCTGGGTATCTGATAAGGTCCGTCAGTTGCATGGTTTCGTCTGAGCGGATATTCAAACTTTTGTTTGCATCACATTATTAAGGTTTTATCTGATGGATTTATTTTGAAACCATTATTACAAGTTTTCGTTGATCATGAAACAAGCCAGTTATGATCAATGTAGTTTTTATTGAAATGAGCTTTGCAGCATCAAATACAATTCCTTTCGTATAATTTAGCTTAGATTACATAAACGATATCATATTTTCTTTGTTATCTACAAAAAACATAATATTTTCCTTTTAAATCAGACGCCTCAGACTGATCACACACACGAGTTCACTATTCAATCTTAATGACATTTATTTCCGATTGTCCTTTTGATTTTCGCGCTTTCAAATTATACTCTCAAAATATAAAGTCGAAGTTATTTCTTAAGATTATAAATTTTCAAAGAAAATAAAATTTATCTATTAAATATCATTATGCTAGTACAGATCTATGCCCGCCTGTCCTAAGCCCTGGAGTAGAACAGGGTACAGACTTAGCTCCTACTTAAAATCATCAATTTTCAATGAAAAAGAAATAGATAGAGACTATCTATTAAATATGCTTTTGTTATTGCAGATCTTTGCCCGCCTATCCTGAGCCCTGGAGTAGAACCAGGGTACAGCCTCAGCTCCTACAACAGAACAGTGAACACCGTCGTGAACGTCCTGTGTCACAACAACACCGTCTCCGTCCTCAAGTGTCTGCCGTCTCGCCGCTGGAATGGAACCAAGGCAGTCTGCCCTTCTGGTGCGTGTCTTCTTTACCTTAGAAATCAAAATCTTACTGGAAAATTAGACTTTCTAAATTTCCATGTTTTTTATTGGAAATTTATTCCCCTTATATAAGGAACTAGATTGGGACACAGAAACGTCTAATTCAGAAAATGGTGTCACAATACAATATGTTGAGATATATTTAGAATGTTATTTCATTATTATCATCAACATATCTAATAAAAAATAAATAGAGAATATTATAAAGGTGTCCATGACATACTATTTTTACGACACGAGTGGCTAAATATTATTATTTCCCGAGCGAGAGCGAGAGAAAGTGATGTCTTGCCCGAGGGCAACATATGAAAAAATTAAACCTCGATATGACTACCCTCAAATGTAATGATTCCAAATACGTCTCGGAATATAGCAGTATCTATGCAAGAATATGCCTTACTATATTGATAATATATTATACGCTAGCTTATGGAATTTCTAGACCCAAATCTCACTCGATAACTTGCTTATCAACTCAAAAGGAGGCCAAGTTGGAGAGGGGCTTGTGAGAATTATCCTATACACCTGTTAACATGACCTTTATTATCATTACCACAGAGCTGGAGGTTGAGGCAGCAGAAGAGTACCAGGTGGAGACGATCATCATCATCGTGTGGGTGCTGGGAGGGGTCCTCCTCCTTGCCCTTCTCGCTCTCCTAGCCGTCATCATCTCCTCGCACAAGAAGGACGTCAGGGGAAACCCTCACAGGTTAGTGGTCACTAATAAAAAAACATTGTCAATGGGCACTTGCCTGTTGTTTTTATATAACTCAGTGTCATAAACTTAGCAAATCATATGTATCCTATGATAATGTGCATATTGACTCATCATCTCCTCACACAAGAAGGACGTCAGGGGAAACCCTCATAGATTAGTGGTTATTGTATTAAAAACATAGTCAGTGTATCAATTTTCCACTTGTAATATGTCTCATAGTCGATATAACTTCTCTTATAACAAGTTTCACATTTATCCCGTGTGCAAATGTGTGTCATCATCAAAAGGTAGCCATGAGATACACTTAATACTTGAATAAACAGTCATGCACATGGCGGTATTATTAACAGTGATGGAAGGCTATTGGTTGCAATAACTAAGTCTATATTTTCTTTCCAGGACATCAATATTCACAGTGTCGTCAAACCGGAACTCACGAGGGGGAGATAACCCAGCTTTCACAACCGAAAACGAGACTCCTTCAAACCAGGCTCATCTCCATAGAAACGGCGTTCACAGGTCGTCGCTCCGTCCGCCATCGTACCATGAAGCAGTTTCCGGTCAGCTGATGTCACTTCCTGGTTTGGCAGCCCGGATGTCCCCACACGGTTCAAGAGCGACACCTTCCGGTAACCGACGAGAGATAAACAGCCCTAGAGGTCGAAGAGAAGACAACTCTAGGATGGCCCATGGCGCAAGAGGGCGCTACGTCCACGATTACCCAACATGCTATTGGGAGGAAGAGCCCCCACCGCCATATTCACTCGTCGTGGGAGACCGACCGGAAGCCTCGGCAAGAAATCCAGCTACTTCCGGTTCTACTGCGCAGCCGCGGGGAGTCCAACATCCGCCACCAGATAGAAGTCGCATACATCACATAGAGCGGCATCGGCCACAAACCTCAGCCCCACTAGCGAGGTCCGTAAGTTCATATTTTATATCACACATATTTTCCTAAGATTTTCTCTCAATTTAATTTACACATATTAATTAAAATTATACTCGGCGTTACAAACATAATGAAAAATATTCCACTTCTGAATTCCCTTCAAAGATTTTCATCATTTTTAAACTCTGAATCCAACTGAATCCGATTTTGTAGAACTGAGATTATTTTTATTACACTGTATTAAATGCCAGGAATTGAAAAGATAGAAAAACTATTGAAAATATTTTTCTAACAGAATTCATTCAAAACAATTATTTGTACAATGTCCCATTTGTTAGAGAAACCAACAATCATTTCCTGTAATACAAGAATTTCCCGTTAACACATGATCCTCACTAGCAATCACAATTCCCGTTATCCGAAATTGTACGCTCTTGTCATTTGGTGGAGATAACATATGTCGAAACTTCAAAAGTCAGAAATACAACACCTAACAAACGTTACAACAATACATCACCAAGAGTTTGTCATCGCTTTGATTCATTCTATCCGGTGGCCTGTATTTTTTATCACTTTGAGTAATTCTTTTAATCTTCGACAGGAAAATGGTTTCTCTTCGCCCTCTAATTATTACCTTTACGCCGATCTTTGCATGCGATACGGGCCGTTCCATTGCTAATAACGCAACCTCAAAGCTTTGGTCTTTCACTGGGCTTAATTATCAACACTCGCTTTATTGTGTTTTCAGATTAGAGTGTGATCTGTTCTGACTATAGAAGATCGAATTTCAAGGACCCGGCCAGGTATTACAAGACTTCATGAAAGGCGATAACGCTGGTATTGCGCCGGTGAAAACCAGTCGCAGACGTTAAGGACGATTTATGTGCCAAGTTGGGGCGGTGTCACGTGACTGTCTGGAGATGTCACGCTTTCCACGTGCAATAAGTGAAATGTGCAATGTACATAGCCAAAACAATTTTGTCGTTGTTCCGTGTGCGAAAACTCATGACAATATTGTCACAGTGAAATGTTGTGCCAAAACAGTGAAACTTTTCACTTTGTATACATACTTAAATTTTGTATAGTGTTTTATCGTGTTGGTGCTTTTCCGAACAGTATTTCATTTCAGTACCATAATACTCATCGTATTCGTGTTCATATATGTGTATATTCTTTTGTTATATTAGATGTTAAAGTGTTAAAGGGGCAGTAGCACGTTTTAGGGGGGATATAAGGCTACTGTCCCTTTAAAAAGCTAGTCAAAAAGCAGTTGTACGTTTTTGGGAGGGATTCAGAAAAGTTGACAGATTTTATTTGTCTTAAGAAATCGCTATAATGTGAAAATGTTGCCAAATTGATGGTTATCGAAAAATCAAATATATGATTATTTATCGTTGTTGGTGCTTTTTAAACAGTATTATTTGATTTCAGTACCAAAATACTCATCAATATTAATATATGCTCAGATTATATGTACATTTGTATAATATGGATGTTGTTTAATGAAAACTGTCTGATGTTTTAAAATAAGTGAAATAATTATCCAATTTTTTTCTCTATTATAACTATTTCTTTCAAATACACATATCTAAATGATATGTCAATAGTAGTTGAAATTTATTGAAAAGTAACATAAATGTATCAAAGGGTACTCAAAATTTTAATCTTTTGGAAAAATATTTTTAGTTTTTCCCCTTTTTTTCTAGTGTATATATCATCGCGTCAAATCCACGTGTCAAAGTGCTAGAGCAGTCCAAAGATCTCTGTAAATACGTATGTGCTTCCGCAGTGTTGTGACGTAAAGTGTTGTGCTCGGAACCAATCGGTAATTTCCGTCACATCACGGAATTACCCGATCTGGATTCCGGGGCATTTACCTACAAACGTATTACAATCCCAAGTCTTCCAAACCCTTGTAGATTGCAATGTAAATAGTGTAAATATTTATTTATGAAAGTGCGCCTGAGTGAAGAATCAAAACAGTGTATATACCTTAGAAATAGATTTTGTACGTTTATATTTACATTTAGAATAGTAAATGATTAGTACTTACATGTCCATTTTACCTACGTCTTCGTCCGCACGTGCATTGATGTACTCTGCACCAACTATGTGATACTTTTATGTGTTCTACGTCATAATTCGTTACCTTCAAGAATAACGATTTTTGCCGTGTGTGTGCCTTTAATGAATGTTATAGAAACGCGGATCTTGCATTCCTTGCATCTACGACTAATCCATTCGGGTCAATTTGGTAGCTTGCTATTACTATAGGTAATTTTGGTAAACATGAACTTTCAAATGATAGGGAAAGTTAATCCACAGTACCAGATGTTAGACCAATTTACTTCCGTGTTTCAATTAGAGCTGTTCTCTGTATATTGCTGATATGTGTGCCTTCTATACTCTGTGATGTGTCCATTTTGCCTTCCACTTTCTCTACGTTATGTAACTGTTATTGAAATGTCGACTTCGATTACATGAATGCAACGCCTGTGTCTTACATGTTAATTTCAATGGCTCAATTTCATTCATAACCATTAATGTTACGGAATATTTACTGGGTTCTATCATTGATGTAACACAAACATACGAAATGTCACAGCTACATTTTCGATCTGTTAGTTGAGATAGAACTATGAAAGTTCTTTTTTAGATTTATTTCAAAGTTAAAGCTTCGCGATATATTTTAATAAATTATGATTCCAAAATTTCTTCAAGAAACATCGCTGATGGTAATGTAATAACAACGGAAAATTCGGAATGTTAACAGATTTCGAGGCCTATTTGATATTTAAAGAAAGAAATTCAATGGTCTTGCCTTTTAAATGTATTTAACACCCAAAATCCCATGAAATTTGATCACCATTTATTAATTTCGCTTTTGACATTTCTACTGCGTTTAAGCAAATGTAGATATATTTATATATCATATTTATATAAATAATGTTTCTAGCGAAGTGCCTATTGAATCATTCCTGCCGCGATGACTTCGTCCATGTAACTCGAATTTTGCACCATTCAAAGCCTTATATACATTGTGTTCATTGAATTGTTTAACATTGATGGTTGAAAATGTAGAAACTTTAAGGGTTCGAATCTTCTAAAGATTTTTTTGTCTTCTAAAAATTATGAAATTTTAATCTCATTAATATTTACGATTACGTTTGAACTTGTTCCCTCCCAAAATGTGTAAATATGAAATCAAGATTTAACTTCATATAATGAGTATAATGGAAAGATTGTTTGTTGAAATTTTGGAAATTAAGTTTTGAAATTACATGAAGATCACCATTAAGGATAAACTATCAACTACAAACAAGTGTCTTGACGTTACATCTTTAATTAATTTTCTGAAAATGGGAGATATTTCCCCTGTAAGCAAAGTTCAAAATGTAATTTTCAATATCTCTTTAATTTACATTCTGAAATGGGAGATAATTCCCCTGTAAGCAGAGTTCAAAATGTAATTTTCAATATCTCTTTAATTCATTTTCTGAAAATGGGACATATTTTCCCTGTAAGCAAAGTTCAAAATGTAATTTTCAATATTCTGCAAATGGGACATATTTCCCCTGAAAGCGAAATTCAAAACGAATTATCGTTACCTCTTTAATTCATTTTCTGAATATGAAATATACTTCCCCTGAATTGGCTACGTTCAAAAATATTATTTATCGAAGCTTCGAACCCTTGTTTTCTATTTTTCTTAAATCAAGTTCTTGCCAGTGTGTGTCATAGGTGTATGTGCCTGACTCTGTCCATCTTGTTGTTTATTGTTCTCTAAATGCACCTTGTGTCTTCCAATAAACAAGTTTTAATGTAATTTCATTTAAGTTATTATTTTTCATAACCGTTATATAACATTTTGTAGTAAGAAAACTAAGATCTTATTTTATGAAAAACCTTTTAGGTTGTTAGATACCAGGCTTTTGAGCATGCTGAATGTGAGGTTAAAACGATTGTGTAATTAGTCATATCATATGTACATACTGTCAGTAACAAGAAAGTCCACAAACAAATCATAAGTCAATGTCGGAATACTCTCTCTTCAAATCTTTTACGTAATAGAATATAATATCAATAACGATTTCTATATTCATCCGTTGTGATAATTAAGTAACATTTTTGTTTTTTAATAAGGAATTTAGAACTTGTAGGGTATAAAATAGAATAAAATAAGAGCTTTTTCTAAAAACAATACAAGATTTAAACGATTTTTGACCAGAAAAAAACATAATTCATAATTTGAATGAATAGCCATCATTAGCAACCATACGTCTCTTTCACGGATAATTTTCAAATGTTATAATTTATTTTAAATGCCACAAATTACGTCAAATCAATCACTTTCAAGCACTCGTTGTCGAAATTCGTCCATTTACCATATTTTCTTTCTTAACGTATAATTGTCCACAAAGCGGGTTTGTTAACAAGCAAGTTGAAATAACGAAACGGAAATCATGGCGAATTAACGACTTGGCCATAACTCGAGCGACGACTTGCCGGTAATTATTTGACGTGTCCATGGAAACGATTCCAATAAAACCATCATTTCTGATAAAAGTACAGAAAGAGTGAATTTGCTTTGTTAGTTTTATCGTCATTTCAACATGCAAATGTGCTGGTGGAACGACAGTCAAAAGGTTCCATTTTTCACAATCTACGTCTCTGTGGTATTATCTAATTACGCGGCCAGATGATAATAGGGTGCATTTAGTTTTAAGTCATTATGCCTTGCAAAGCTCTGTGATATCTCGACGGGCAGCGAGTCGAGTGATGTGACATAAAAATGGCAAACATGTACATAGGAAATATCGTGACCTTTTATTATACATAAAATTGATTTGAAGTGATTGCAAATCAAAGAGAAATAAAAGATGCTTTGTAAAATATTTTTGCAAAGCGGCGAAAATTAATAAAAGGCTGCTAGAAATTGTTTAGATGTTCTTGATGGCCATTTTTGCATTAAAAGACGAAAAGGAAAATTTCAGATATTTTCTATAGAAGCGATACCATCGTTTTTCTAGAACAACAACAATATTTTTTATCTATAATAATTCAGCAACCTGTTTTACATAACAGACGTTTCAGTATAGGTAATTCGAAAACATGCTTGTGTATTGATATCTATGCTTTCAATATTTCCACCTGCAGTGAAAGAAGTTGACAATATATTTAATTCTCATTGTACATATCACTGTATATTTGAAACTAATTATTTTTAAATAATTGTCCTGAATAAATTTACATATTCTCAAAGTTTTCTCTCCATTATGTCATTAATTATATTGAATATTTTTACTGACATCTTCTTTTTGTGCAACATAATAATCTTAGTAATAAAATAAACTTTAATGTACCAACTGATGACATTTATGTTTTTCAAAACTTATGAAGTTAAACCAGTTTCAAATATTTTGGCGAGAAAAATGATATTTACAGAGTGCATGGATTTGCTATTTTATGTTTCGCTTATTGCGAGTTTCTGTCACTCTTATTCTGGATATATCATGTTCCTGTAATAAAACACCATCAATGAATACCAACCTTTCTTTTCTCTGTTTATAATGAACAACATAAACACACAAAATCATCAGAGCCCCATCGTCATACGTGCATGCGTTACTTAAAAACAATTTAGCTGTTCAGAAAAGAAATACATCACTGGGTAGGAAAATCTTTCGTCGAAAGTTTGATATCATATTTACATGTTTTAATCAACAATAAAATACTTAATTCGACGTAACAAAAATAGCACCTTCTGCAAAAGTGTCATAGCATTTAACGGATCCGCTTTTGGCGCCGTCACCAATAACATTTACACCCAAACTCTTTAAGAGACTACCATGTTTTAAAAATCCCTTTATATAAATGAACTACGAACAGGAGAGAAAGTATCACATGCATAACATCGAATCTGTATGATGTTGATACATCTTCTATAAAATATGAAACAATGAACACAGTACGAAATTAAGGACCGTACCAATATTTGATATCTAATTATATGGATGTTTTAGGTACTGAAGAATATTTCCATATTGAGAATTTGGGACTCTTACTTATTTTGCTAGTTATATACATAAACAGTGTTGTTCCTAGAGGGGGACGTCGCTAATGGCTGAAATATTGCCCAAGCGGCGAATAACAACAACTCACTCACTCATAGAGAGGGTCCAAGGGAAATTCGCCATGCTTTCGGCTTGGTGTCCTTGAAAATAAGAAAAGCCTTTAAAAAGGCATGCTTGGTGCCACATAGGCAGATGAAGGAGATTGTGATTTGTCGAACAATTCGGGGGATAAGTGAAATATACAACACTGGATAACAGCACTTATATTAACACAAGTATTACTCAAAGTTAATTTCACAAAATTAATTTCTATCAACACGAATTGCTGAAAGTTATGAATATTTCTTTACATTCATCAACGATTGTTGGTATATTTCATATCAAAATACACGAGGGTGACAATCTATTTATCATCCAAATTCACTCTTTTCGACATCTCAGAGAATGTTTTTTAAATCTCTGAAAACAACAACACTAGATTTTCAAGACAGTGATGTCATTGCATAGTGAGGTCACTATGTTTATGATGTTGTGGCATTGTGATGTAGTTACTTGAAGTAAAAGCACTGTGTTGCCATGAAGCGTTGACAATGACAGGAAATTGTGCAAAACGTACTGCCAAAACGATATCTCCTTGTCATGCTGGTTAATTATTAACAGTAATATAACAGATAATAAAGAAAATACTTTCCGATGATCTGACGGGATTTCAACCCAGGTCCGCTGAGCTAACGTTTGGAACCAGCGATGTAGGTCATATTCTAAATATAGCATGAGTAAATTTCAGTACTCTGATAATAAATACATGGTTTAAACGTAAACATTTAGTGACATCGTTAAGTATGACTTGTCACGTGGTCGAAAGTGATCTACCTATTAGTAATCATAAGTTTTATTTCGATGTCAGGCGAGCCCAGCGTGAAATGAAATCGCGTGGGTTATAAAAAAGTGGATTCTGCGATTATTGAATGCGAAATAATTAATGCTTTATCTGGAACAAATGCAGACTCTTCTTCAAATGAAGATGTGTTTGATTGAGTCTGTTAACTTTTAACAGCATCTTTAATAGAAAACATTGTTTCTCTTTTAATATAACATCTAAAGCGAAATCATATTCCACAGTTTAATGTGCCAAATATTTTGTATTACCCACATGGTGACGTAATGCATTTTTTGCTACAGCTCTGTTCATTGGTCTTTTGATTTGGATACAACACATGTAATTGGCGCGGCTTCCCTTTGAAAATATCAAGAGTAATATAGAGAGAATTCAGAAAAGTTTTAGAAATATCAAATCATAATACTTGGTGCCCTTTGGGGCACCAAGCAATAATGAGAAGAATGATATACTTCTACCATTGTCAAAGGCCCTATATGCGCAGAATAGGCCAAAATGTCCTTCTGTCAGCTAACCCCCTTGGAACAACACTCTACATGACCTTGTATCAACTTTGACCAAGAAATGTTGTGTTACGTCAATGAATAAATCAACTACCGTGCAAAAGAAAGCATGACACGCAATGATGTAAAAAATAATTATGAACGAACATGGTCTATGAGGAGCATTACTACGTACATTGATACCAAGGTAGTCTGTCATCCAGACCCTAAAGCAAAATATTCAATTGACGACAAACATAGTCTAGAAAATTATAGCAAGTCTAGATGCCTTAGCTTTAGGAATCAAGGCATTGCTTGGGCTCCTTGTTGTTTTACTGTTTGTAATTTTAGTAAAATGTTGTTGATAATGGAAAAACTTATTTCTGAGACTAAATGTTAGTCTAATACCAAGGGTGCACATATGAGACATATATCATTTAGGCTTCAATAAAGGATAAACATACATAATAATAACCTACTGTTTTTCTCCTTCTTTGCTCACATTTCACCGGGTTTTGGTAATATCACACCATTTTAAGCAATTTAGAAAAAGAAGTTGTAAAATATGTCATTATACCTTGTCTACTTTTCTCAATCAAATTTATTTTTGTTTTTCAATATCTAATGCATTACATGATCAAAGTAAAACTTTTTAGTAAAATGATGATGTCTGGTTACCATGGAAACAATCCGGAAGGCACCGGGATATATAATTACTGCTCAGATTTGGCCAGATGGCAAAGTACCGACAAGCTACAAGGATGACTCCGCGAACTTGACGATCAAAAATAGTCCTTTTGGCTAATTACAATTTGAGTATAAATCCCTTGTGAATCGCGCCACGCGCCGTACACTTGGCAGACTTGATTCGCTTTAGCTTGAAAACGGCTCTTTTGTTATGCCTTGGAGCTATTGAATGTATTCAATGCTTAAACAAATGCGTTTATGGCGATCACTTCACGTTATGAGCAGCGTCTATTTTTTCTGTAAGGTTTGTTTGTAAATCTGAGTATTATGAAGGGAAATCGCGTTTTGATCACTATAGGGTGCGTCATAGCTTGACTTTAAATTATAGCCTCCTTATACAAGGATAAAGCTATCGGTATCGTCTTTGATAATTATTTCTAATTAATACAAAGTACTTTTTCGTTAAAACTGACAATAAGTATGTTTGAACGTCTGATCGCTTGGGGTTTAGTATCGATCTTGTTTCTTTTTTTGGGTTTAAAATATGAATATTCGATGTGATTCATCCCTGTTATATTTACAAATGATATTTAAAGCTTAATCACGTAATTAAGGATAATGACTTAATGAATTTGTTACATTTTGGTGACATTATTTGCATCGACTTTATAATCACTGCTCCTTATTAATTTGTAATCACATCTTCGTGTTGATATAATATTATAGATTTTCTTTACTCTGTGTGACAAGGAATCTATGGAGAAATAATTCAGTGATGAAAACAGAGGGGAAGCCTTTGTTCATATTTACAAATCTGTAATAAAGGCATTTGCTATGAATCTGTTCAAACTCCTTGTTCTTTCGTTTTGAGACTCATGCTTAAATGGTTTTATTTTCATACTAGTTTGAAATGATAATTCTTGAGAGAAAATCACTATTTCATAACATTTAAAACAAAGTTGTGTAAACATTAGTTTTTTAGCGTCAGCATATGATTTTATGGCTGTCTCCAATAGGTTATGTATTGTCTCTTCACCCTCCATTAGTTTCTAAGTAATGTTCAACCTCCAATAGTACTGTGTGTCGTAGTTGTGAGTTCATCGCCAAAATGCAACCGTTGTTTAATTTCATTTCAAATGATTAATTTCATACCATGTTCATCTGAGACGAAGAGAAGAACAAAACACAAGTCAAACATTTATTTAGGATCACATTTTCACAATTGTTCCATCAATCGTCCAAATCAAGTTAAATATTCCTTTTCATCGTGGTATTGCATGACGACGTCAGAGTAGGTACGTCATCTGTTGTGTTAGTGGGGGGTGTACATGGGCACCTAGTACTTCGCTGACATGGTCCTCCATCTCTTCAGATCTTCTCTATACATCCTTCTTTACATACTGAATTGTCACATTTCAGAAACAGGCCTGTAAAGAAACGGTATGTTTTAAAATATAACTTTAAAGGAACTATGATTTAGAAAAACAAACACATCTTCAACATTTAAAGTGATCAATTCCATATTTAGAGTGGTTACAAAAAGACAGAAAGCAGACGTTAAGTACAAGATTTTCATGGATATCCAAGTTCTTTATTCAATCAAAAACTTCGCAATTATATAAACAGTAATGTATTTGTTCATTCCTAGTAAATAAAACAACATGCAAAAGCCCCGATGAACAAATGACCACATGGTATATTTATGAATGTGTAATCTGCATACTTTTTTGCAGATTAATTATCAATACAATGAAATGTTGAAACAAACAACATCTTGCCGTATCATAAAATATATATCATGTAAACCAGCAACATCAATCATCAAGATTGTGGTTGAAAGTTTTTTCCAGAGGTAGAGCAGGACCTAATAATATAGGACTATGGTAAAACTGCACCATGAAATAAATTTACCGGAGTGACGTGTACTTTTCCTTGAGCTGTAGACTCCTCTCTGGTTGTTCTGTTTCCGTATCGTTATTGCCTTCTTTGTGAATTGCCCTCTGTTTCGAATATCCTTTGTGTACTTCAGGAATCTAGAATTTAAAGTCAATTCTTTTAGTTCAATTCAACTACAAAATAATCAGCTATCGATAGTAAAATATCGAGGTGAAAAACGGCCTAAGACGAGTCCCTCGTGCCAAACTAATGGAGACTTTGAGGACCATATCCTACACATAGATAATTTTACACTCATTGTATTAAATAAAAGAAATGGGTATTTCAGATATATTTTACGTATATACTGCAGACCAAATCATTATATTGGTGATCTTAACCGTAACAATACAGATCGGATGTTGAAACTGTTGAAATGCACTTAAAATTTCTTTAAAGCAAAATGGCAAAATTCTAGATTTAGTTCTCGTCAAAATAAATTCCTAGTTTTGAATCAACCAATTACCTTAACTGTTTGTTCATGTAATAATGTTTGTTAATTCATCTTTCTTAAAATTGTAATTGGATCCCTTGCGTTATTTATTTCCCATCCAGTCCACAGTTGCTCAAGATTTATAAGCAAATGACAAGGTTGTGTCCCTTTCCCCATTTTGGTTGTATCTTCTAGTCTATGGTGTTTCCAATCTTATTATGATCTATTTGCTACACTACGCTATAATTTGCGTAACGTAGTGAAGAAAATTTTGACATCATTTTTATGAGATTGTGCTGTTTCGAAACTTATCTCATAAATATTAAATTTCATGATCGTTTATTACACATGGGTTTATAATGTTCCTAGCTTTGCCACTCAGGCATTTGTTATCCACAATGATATTATTCTCAGTTCGGGGTTCAAATAATTCAAGTATTCCAATGTTGTTAAAGTTAAAAATCTCCAAATCTGTGTATTTACGCACCATATTTTGGCGCAAACGTCAGTGGAATATTTTTGGTGGTATGAATCAGCGATCATCGCATCAGTTACCTCCCTTCGAAAATCAAGCAAATTGGCTTCATTTTGATTTTGACGTAAGTAAATAATAGTCTTGTTGAATATAATTATCATATGATACATACAATCACACATGTGGTTATGTTGTGTATATTTGTACTGTAGTTGATATTATATCAATATTGATGCACATTGTTGAGAAAAAAAGTCTGACACGATAGGCTAGACAGTGTTGTGTTTTGACGGATGTCAATCATTGAATCATTCACTGTTGTTCGGATTTTACAATATATATTCCATTCTTGCCGTGGTATATAATCATATAAGGCTATTTAACCTTCACAAATCGAAACACTTTTTTTAACAGGCTACTGCACAAATATGTCACAAAAGTATGATATAGAAAGATATATCAATGATTTTTAACACATTGTTTTACAATGATATATTTTTTATCTTTATATTAAACAATGTAATACAAATGGGAGATACTAACAGGAAAGCAAGAAATACATAATTCTCAAACATTTGAAGTTATTCTTTGATTCTTTATATTTTGTATAAAAAGTGTTATAAATGGTGTTGATAACATGATATGTATTTGTGCCTCTTTAGTTGGTTATATAATATGGAAAGTACTAGCCAATTATTTCTACCGTAAGTGCCAGTGTATCAGAACTGTCATCATGGCACCCATGTGTTAACATAAAGATTGAGCATACAGTATTTCCTCTAGTAAGCGCCAGTTATAAGTGCTGCGTCTCTAATATGCTTTGGGCCAAGTAGTTGAGTAAATAAGCGTGGAGCGTCCTATAAGTGCCTGATCTCTATTAAGTGCCCTGTCTCAAACCATTAACTTATTGCTCCCATAGTAAAGTTTACACCTATCATAAGTATCCCGTTCAATTTTCAATTAAGAAGTAAGCGTTGCGTCTCCAAAAAGCACAGGGTCTCCAAGGCGGTTAGGGTTGCTCAAAAATAAGTGGCCGAGCGCTTTTTAGAGAAAGTCAGGTATATTTTATTATAACGAAGACTTGATGGTAATGTTAGCTATATGATTACACAGATAACCCTTTTTAAGTTTAAACCTTTTTTGACAGTATCTTTGTCAGATTTTTAAGGATTCTTAGAAGAGGAATAGATAGTAACAGAGACCCTTTACTGAATTCTACATAAATGACAAGCTTTCTAAAAGAGTTACACCGTATTCAAGCAGTTGGATTGCATGAATGATAGTTGCATAAAAAGCCTGATCCATCAACTTGACAACTGTGATTGTGGTCATCAATGAAATGTCATTGTGAAAAGCTGAACTTCAATCAATTTTACATTTAAAAAAGAAACTGTATCTATTGATTGAATATCCTCATATTTACAAGGTGATAAGACTACACATCATTGCCTTGTTAAGCCGTAGCAATACATTTCACAGAAGTAGCACATATATGTTGCATTTGATCATTGTACCTACAAGAAATTCACTTGATACTGAATTTATCCATTTTTCTGCAGTTGGGAAGAATGCCTCTTGAGATCCTCTGAGGTTTTCTATTGGTTCTCTCAAAGGTCAAAGGTCAAGCAGTCAAAATGTCAGGTGAGTGACAATCTTTTAATTCTCCAAATCAAATTATGTATTAGAATGAGATACTTTTCATGTCAGGAATTATTAGAAAATGTTATGCATTTAATGATATTAATCAATTCTATGAAATTATTATATTGAAGTATTATACTTTTGCATGCATATTTAAGAAAAATGATGTTGTGTAGAAAAATTTATCCAGAATTTTGACTGCTGTATAAGCATTGTTTGCATGGAGTTACCTCCCTTAGACCAGATTGGTGTTGACTCTATTCAGTCTTGCTTTAGTCTGATCAGAGCTAGCAGTGGGAAGGTGTAGCATTTTTTATCCATGATTATGATTTACTTAATTTATCTCTATGAATGATAAAAGACGACTATAAACAGTGGTAAATTAAAATTGGAAACCTTATTGTAGCGTAACCAATCATGTGATTTGCCATGCAGTAAAGTTTTGCCCTGAACTCTTATAATGTCAAAGGATTTTATTTCCTAACACAAGATTGTTGAAAGTACTTTATTTCTTGACAAGCATATCATTATGGCAACTCATTTAAGTTCATTTTTTCGATATAGACTATCTAAATAAATATCTATATGTTGAATTGTGGAATTGACATGATTTTGACTTATTTTGAGAAAAATGTTACTTATATTCCCCCTGGAAACAAATTTTGCAAAATTTACCAAAAACTAAACTAATGGATGAAATTATTGTTTTCCTATCCCTTTCTGTACCTTTTTTGCATACCTCAGAAAACATGTCATCTAAACTAGAGCAAATTTGCTTTTTTAGCCTCTTGCCCCCCAGAATCCATAAATCAACTACAGTAGAACTCGGATATAACAAACTCCAAGGGACCAAAAAATTTAGTTAGCTATATCCGGTGTTCGCTATACGCATATAATTTTAAAGATATTATATAGGGACGGGACTTGAAAATCTGTTCGCTATATCTGATTGTTCGCTATATCTGAATTCGCTACATCAGTGTTCTACTGTAATTGATTATGTCTGATATTATAACTGAACATTTCAGTGCAACAACCAGGCCCGGGTCACATCGTCCCCAGCGAGGGGGAGGACGTGTTGAACCACCTGACTATGAAGGACGAGACGGTCTTCATCGCTCTTATCTTCATGGGCATCTTCGTCCCCGCCATCTTCATCTCCGTCTTCGCTCTTGTCTGTATCCGCAGACACAAGGAGAACAAGGCTAGGAAGTGAGTTGTCTCCCTTTTATTGTAAGTGTCTATTGTGCACTTTTCATCTGTTTTTGCTCTCGTCTGTATCCGCAGACACAAGGAGAACAAGGCTAGGAAGTGAGTTGTCTCCCTTTAATTGTAAGTGTCTACTGTGCACTATTCATCTAGGTTTTTGCTCTCGTCTGTATCCACAGAAACAAGGAGAACAAGGCTAGGAAGTGAGTTGTCTCCCTTTAATTGTAAGTGTCTACTGTGCACTATTCATCTAGGTTTTTGCTCTCGTCTGTATCCGCAGACACAAGGAGAACAAGGCTAGGAAGTGAGTTGTCTCCCTTTAATTGTAAGTGTCTACTGTGCACTATTCATCTAGGTTTTTAGCTCACCTTTACAAAGTAAATGTGAGCTTATGTCATGGCGCTTCGTCCGTCGTCCGTCTGTCTGTCCGTCCGTCCGTCCGTCTGTCCGTCCGTAAACTTTCAGGAAAAAGACTACTCCTCCTAAACGAATCCAGATATCATTCTGAAATTGTAGTATGTTATACCCATGGTGATTCCTCACAGAAAGGTAGATGTTTCAGTTTTGAGAATCCAAGATGGCCGCCACGGCAGCCATATTGAATTTTCAATTAGATTTCATGAAAAAGACTACTCCTCCTTTACCAATCCAGATACCATTCTGAAATTGTAGTATGTTATACCCATGGTGATTCCTCACAGAAAGGTAGACGTTTCGGTTTTGAGAATCCAAGATGGCCGTCATGGCAGCCATATTGAATTTTCAATTAGATTTCATGAAAAAGACTACTCCTCCTATACGAATCCAGATATCATTCTGAAATTGTAGTATGTTATACCCATGGTGATTCGTCACAGAAAGGTAGATGTTTCAGTTTTGAGAATCCAAGATGGCCGCCATGGCAGCCATATTGAATTTTCAATTAGATTTCACGAAAAAGACTACTCCTCCTATACAAATCCAGATACCATTCTGAAATTGTAGTATGTTATACCCAAGGTGATTCCTCACAGAAAGGTAGATGTTGAAGTTTTGAGAATCCAAGATGGCTGCCATGGGAGCCATATTGAATTTTCAATTAGATTTCATGAAAAAGACTACTTCTCCTAAACCAATCTAGATATACTTTCTAAATTGTAGTATGTTATACCTATAGTGATTCCGCACAGAAAGGTAGACGTTTCAGTTTTGAGAATCCAAGATGGCCGCAAAAGCAGCCATATTGACTTTTCAGCTGCAATGACACATCATTATTATTAAACTTTAAGCTTTCATCAAGTGATCACTTGCATCAAATAAATTCTCTAATTTGAACTTACTAATCATAATATTATCTTGAATATGGAATATTTAAGATTGTCATGCAAGTTGTTCTATATTTTTAAGTGTTTTTAAAAAAAAATTAAGATATAAGACAAACATAATTAATTAATTTGCTTAAAATCTTCATGGCAACTAGCTACAAAAACCCAATCACATTAAACATCATGTTAAATTTTAAACAATGGTATTTCCCTTATATTCCTTTAAATACCACACATAAGGGGTCAACCAGAGTTCAGATATGCCTCTAGAGTCCACAATGCTATTCTAATACACATCCTGATACAGGCTGCTAGCATCACAGTGTCAGCTGCTAGTCTGTTGCATAATCAACCTGACCCAATTGATATTGCAGAGCAATATGCTATATGGCCATGTGTATGCAATAAGAGTTATGGAAATTAGACTTGTAATCTCATGACAGTGATATGTTCTTTCTAAGAATAACAACTTACACAAAAGTTGTCATCAATAAGTTTTGTGTTTAGCAATCTTCATGATAAGTTGATGTGGAAAGAGTTATTTTGTATCAGGTTCCATTTCCTGTGTCTACTCATATTTGTACCATTTCTATATATAGTTTTATTCTGTCAAAAAGGCCACAGGCCCACAGGACATAACATGTCAAAAGCAAAAACACAAAGTTTTTGTACCATTTCTATATCTAACAGAAGTTCTTCTTGACACAAAATCAATTTAGGACATAAGCTAACTATGTTTTGTGAAATTATATATATTTTTCACAACAATACATGTTCTCTCCCGTCAAGTTTTTAAATACCACACATGTGGGCTTAGCCAGAGTTCAGGTTTACATGCTCAGCACACTATTCTTCTCCAAATACACAAAGCCAAATCCACAAATTGCTACCCTCTCCTTAAGGATCTGGGGCTAGCAGCCCTGCCTGCTTGTATGTTGCTTAGTTATCTTTACTTAATTGATAAATACAACATAATGATGTAACGGTATGGCAATTATCATATCTAAGCAATGGACTTTATGGAAAGTATATAAATTGACTTTATGAAAAGTATACTTGTATTCTATTAATAATAATACTTTTTACAAATAACAATTTAAACAAGTCAAGAATCAGCTTTTGTGTACAACAATCTGCAAGATGAGTTAATATTAATAAGTCAAGAATCTGCTTTTATATACAGTAATCTACATAAGTTATTGTAGAAAGAGGTAATTTGTATCAGGTTCCAGTTCCAATACCATATGTTTTATGAAAACCTGTAAAACTAAATGATAATTGTATCATGCTGAAGGGGCTCTGGGAACAACATGTCAACATAGAAGTCATTATTTTTCAATTAGATTTCAGGCCAAGTACTTCTCCTACTAAATCAATTAAGATATCATTCTGAAAAGTGAGTATTTTTTTATATAGTGATTCCTGACAAAGACGCATTCATTTTATTATCAAGAATCCAAGAATACATTTCCTGGTCAATCAAATGAATGTGTTTATATTTGTATTGATGCACTTGTTGTAATATTTATCAACACTATAAATACAGTTACAAACAAATTTATGAATCATCTTTATCTGCGAACAGCCTGAACCATGAGTGTTTTAATAAATCCTTTTAAATAAAACATATAATGATATCAGTGGGTTACATAATTCCTGACACTTCATAAAAGGCCAAATAACATAGCCAGTGAGGGATCTGATTATGATCTGAACGATGATTATCTAGATAATTATAATGATCATTCAATTCAATCAAATCCTTTTCAAAAGCATTTAAAATGATTAAATTTGTTCACTCTCAACACTAACTGTTGTTTCCATGCAATTAATATTAAAATACTTCAATAAACATATTACTGAGTTGACCTCCAGATTATTTCTATAGCAAACCTCTCTTCTACCCCCACCCCTTCTATCCCCCCTTCCCCTCCTCCCCTTTCCTCTCCTGTCCTTCCATTGCAAACCTCTCTTCTATCCCTTCTTTCCCCTCCTATCCTCCAGCCCCTCTCCTGCAACTCCCCTCTTAATATCTGTATTGCATACTGAATTAAGGGGAAGACACTCACATTATGGAATAACAGTAACTTACATAAGAGGATAAGTTACATAAGCTACATGCAGGTGCAAGAGGTCATCACAGGTCATCATATCTAGTAATTAGCATAAACCCCCATGTGGCTAGCCTATTCTGACCAATCAGATTGCACTAACATATGTCAAGATTTAAGATATTCAGAAATCTTCAGTTAGAATCACATGAGACATTGACCTGGACAGTTTACTTTGGCAATTGGACTTATCACTAGCTGAATTTGTGATTTGTGTCAGAGGGATATATTCCAAATGTTTATGTGCATCTTTTTTTAGTTCTTTGGAAGTTGAGAGTGTGACTAATCTAACATTGGATTAACCAGTTTGTTGACTTTTGTGATTGTGTTTGAAAACTTTGGTCAGAGTACTGTACAAGTACTTTTAAGAAAGAATTCTTGAGATTTTCAGGACTATTTCTTGACTTCAAGAGTCACAAAACCTGTTATTATTGATTGACATTTAAATGAATACTCCTAAACCAATCAAGATAATGAAATTAATATGGATGCACACATATAAGTAACAATTAGAAGATTAAAAAATACAAGATGGTCACCAATTCAGCCATAGATATACAGAAAAGTTATACAAAAACCTACTGCTTGTTAACAAATCATGATTTATTAACATTCTTGTATTAATGTTTGTTCGTGCTCTAATTTTTTCCAACAGAAGACTAGCATTTTAAAAGATACAAAAATCATGATGGCAGCCATAATCAATTATCATATAAAATATGGTTACACAATTAAACTATATTACCACATCATTCATTTTAAGGTGAGCTTCTGTACCCTCGGTACTTTTATTGCTCTTGTCTGTATCCGCAGACACAAGGAGAACAAGGCTAGGAAGTGAGTTGTCTCCCTTTAATTGTAAGTGTCTACTGTGCACTATTCATCTAGATTTTTGCTTTTGTCTGTATCCGCAGACACAAGGAGAACAAGGCGAGGAAGTGAGTTGTCTCCCTTTAATTGTAAGTGTCTATTATGCAATTTTCATCTGTTTTTGCTCTGGTCTGTATCCACCATCTTCCTATGCAAAGCCTAGAATGTCAGTTGACGAACTGTCAGTTTATTCCTTATGCTGCTGACCCTTGAGTTTTCTGTGCTTGCTCTCTTAGAGCCTGTAGGGGCACTACCGTATGTAGCAGCACAAAAGAAAGGGTCATTGGGCTGATTGGGATGAATTAGTATTGTAGATTTGGTGAGACTTGGATCCTAACAAGGTTTTCAGGGGCCAACATAGAAACTTATTTTATTTTTTCAGTGCTGAAATGTTCACCTTTAGAAAACAAATATTTTGTAAAGCCTGTTTGTTGTCAAGCAATTAAATATGGGTAAGGAAAGGCAAGGGTCATTGGCTAGTTTGCACATTGGTTGAAAAATTGGCCAATTGGCCTGAAAATGACCCATTATTTCATTCATCCAAATTTCTCTCTTCTTCCAGTGCGGAGATGTTGCTGAGAGCTGCACAGGACATGGCTATGAAGAAAAACTTAAATGTTGTGTCTAGACTCCTTAGGTGATTGGGATGAATTATAACCTGAAAATGGCCCATTATTTCATTCATCCAAATTTCTCTCTTCCAGTGCGGAGATGTTGCTGAGGGATGCCCAGGACATGGCTATGGAGGACTACCCCTACACAATGAGGGGCGTCACTCGCTTCACGCACCTTAAGCTCTGACCCCCGGGGCCCGGCACCACCCCACAGCACAGGTAGAGCAGCGGCTTGTCACAGTATACAGTCTCCAGCCTTATACACCTAGCAGATATATCCCAACAGTATACTGACGCAGGCCTATCTAGGACAGGCCCAGATCAATTTTACTTAAAATAGTTTACAAACTTAATCCTTTATACACGTAGAGCAGATATAGCCTTGAACAGTATACTGACGCAGGCCTGGTATGAATATCTAGGATGATTGAACAGTATACTAACCAGACCATGTATGAATATCTAGGACAGGCCCAGGATGATTTTACTTAAAATAGTTTATGAACTTAATCCTTATACAACTAGTGCAGGCAAAGGTATATCCTTGAACAGTATGATGATGCAAGCCTATCTGGGACAAGCCCAGATCAATTTTACTTGACATAGTTTACAAATTTAATCCTTTATACACCTAGCGCAGATATATCTTTGAATAATATATTGACACAAGTCATGTATGAATATCTAGGACAGGCCCAGATCAATTTTGATAAAAAGTTTACAAACTTAATCCTTTTTCACCTAGAGCAGGCAAATATATATTCTTGAACTGACATAGGCCTTTTATCAATATTGAGATCAGGCCTAGGACTAACTTAAAAAGCTATATAGTACTTACTTTGTACTCAAGCCTTTTACACCTAGAGCAGGCAAAGATTGATGTTACTTGAACATTATGTTGACGCAGGCCGTATATGAACATCTAGAATTGATGAGGATTAATCTTCTAAAAAATTATGTAGGTATGTAATATGTAATAATATCGAGTTTGAAATCATCACAAAGCAGCAAATTCAATAATATAATATATGATATATATATTAGGTAATAAGAGGAACAAGACACTATACTTAACGAAAGGTCACTAAGGGTATCTACTGCAAGAGGTTATGGTCAATATTTATGATGATCGAAAGAGTTCTTATGGGCACAGGCCTTATGTACACATCAAGAAATTTCAAGTTCCACCAAAACAACTCCCGATTTATTTTTAGAACATCCTTCTATTTAAGTCAAAATTATTTAAACCCTTTTGAGATATGATTATAGAGTCATCTGAAAAATAGTTGGACTCTTTAGAATAAATATCTCGCAGTTATACATACTATCACTCTCTCTTCATCCTAAGTATATCTGTTTGTTATTTATATTATATATATATCCTCCCTGACACTTTGAAACCCAAAATGCACAAATATTGTGTCTAGGTGTTATATGTAGGAATTACAGTGAAAGAGATAAACACAATCTTGATTGTTGATCAAGCAGAATTTATAGTTGAAATATTAACTTTTATGAAAATTGGTTATATTATATTAATAAATGAATGTGACCTTGGAACAATGGGGGATTACACTTTGTACAAAAATCCATTTGAGTTATCCAGAAGTTGGGTCTAATAGAATTTTGTAGGGAGGAAAAGTTTCAAGAAGATTTCAATCTCCGAAATATTGTTATATTTAGTTATTTGAAGTTTGAGAAGCAAATTCATATATAAAAGAAGACTTCCATGATCTTGTTAACTTCTCCATCAATGAGCAAAGAATCAAAGGTTCCCATTCAATTGACGGATAACAAATTGATAGTGATTATTTATTCTTTACAGAATGTTATAGAGTAGGATTATTTTACAGGATTATTACAAAAACTTCTTACAAAACAAGTACAAATAAGTACAAGTATGAAAAGTCAAAATTATAACTGCTAAGTAAGTTACAACTCTGATGTAAAAGTAACTTTTTAGCAAAAAATATTGTAAAACCTGTTCAATGCTGATGACAAAAGGCTGTGTTGAGAGTGTCTAGCTGTCCATTTAGATGTCCGTCCGTCCTTCCGATAGTCACACCCACCTATGAGACAATGTCCGTCCGAAAATTTACCCACACCTCGTACAGGGTATCTTTTAAACAGTCAGAGAAGAATTTTACTGAAAAACATACTAAGAGGGGCAGTTATACATTTTGAAAAAAATTTGTCAAACATTGCCCAGATATTTTGAATCAGTAAATGAATGTTGTCATGTCACAAGGATATTATTCGCAGTAAGTAGAAGAACGTTAAGAATGCTTAAAGGAACATTTGCCTATGTTTAAAAAATCATTTGTTCAAGTTTCGCCCAATAAATTTGAAAGATATTAATTAATAAATGTTTTTGGCAGAGTGTCAAACATTTCATTATTCTTAGTGGTGGTAAAATAAATTGTCCATTATTAAGCGAAAACTGTAAGCGGCCATTTAAGTGTAGACACCTTTAAATATAAGATATAGAAATTGAGTTTGTTTTTTGTGGTGTTACTGCAAGGTGTAAGTCAAGGAGGAAATGGGTAGCTTTTCAGACAGGTATTCTCTCATAGTGTGTTGAATAGTCACTTATATGTGAAATATGCCAGATGTTGCATTTATTGGACACTGTGTTGTAATGCAATTATTTGTTGTTTTTATATAAATTGTGTGATCATATGTTGTTGAGAAAATTGAGCAAGTCACTGTTAGTTTGGATACAAATATAAAACCTTACTTTGTTTTTATAACCTTATTGTGTTTGAAAAAGTGATTTAATGCAAAATTTCATTGACATTGTTTTTACGATTGTAAGCTGTTGATTTTGCATGTACTTTGGCTGCGATTTTTCAACACCTAGAATATAATAAAAAAATCTTGGTTTGGTTTCAATTAAATTTAAGTTTTAAAAAGTAAAATATGATCTTACATATGTAATGAAATCTTACAAAAGTAATTGTCTTTATATGGAGAACAGCTGTTATTTTGTCTTTGTTTACAATTCTGAATATAAGGGCAGATTATTGAGAAATATATTTTTGCTTTGGTTGAAATTTTTCTAATTTATTTATTTAAAATGAAAATTTTGTTATGAGGTATTTGAAAAGTTCATGTTTTTTCCCTTTATATGAACAATGTTTTTGGAGTCTGTTTGTACATATTTCTAGATTACACCACTGATAATGATTGATTTGTGCAATTTATTTATTGAAACTGGAGCTGTTTTGTACCAGATTTGTTGAAAAGTGCTAGTTCATTTTTTGGAACATGTCTTTTGTGTGCTTTTCTAGTCAATGTTTTAAAGCAGCGCAATGCAATTTTTTCTTTGAACAATTACGAAGGTCCCATTGTCAAACCAATTATTTGTGCTTTATGAACTTATACATTGTTTTGAATTTTTAGCTCATCAGGACTGAAAGTCCAGATGGGCTTATGGCATGGCCCGTCGTCCGGCGTCCGTCCGTCCGTCGTCCGTCCGTCGTCCGTCCGTAAACTTTTGACACTTTCGACTTCTCCTCATGAACCATACACATTAGAGGGCTGAAATTTTGTGTACAAGTACCTTAGCATATGGAGATTCTAATTTGTAACTTTGGTGACCCTGTGACCCCAAATAGGGTCACAGGGATCACAACTTTAAAAACCTATTTTCATCTTCTTCTCCAGTTCCAGGAGGACTAGAGAGTTAAAAATGATATGTGCAGACTCCTTGGCCAATGGGGATTCTAATTTGTAATTTTGGTGACCCTGTGACCCCAAATAGGGTCACAGGGGTCACAACCTTAAAAACCTATTTTCATCTTCTTCTCCAGTTCTAAAAGGACTAGAGAGTTAAAAACGATATGTGCAGACTCCTTGGCCAATGGGGATTCTAAATTGTCGATTTCGTGACCCCATGACCCCAAATAGGGTCACAGGGGTCACAACCTTAAAAACTTATTTTCATCATCATCTTTAGCTCCTTAAGGTCTATTGAGCTGAAAGACTGCATGTAGACTCCTTGGCCAATGGGGATTCTAAACTGTAGGTTATGTGACCCCATGACCCCAAATAGGGTCACAGGGGTCACAATCTTAAAAACCTATTTTTCTCCATTAGATAATTTATTTCTCCTTGGATATTTTAGTGTGGACTTCTTTCACTGTCTGATATTGGCGATCTAGAAAGTGTTGAATAATAAGACATTTGTTTTGTAATTTTTTTATAGGTTTTCTTGCAATAGGTAACATCAGTTTCATTTTTAGCTCATCTTGCCTGTATAAAGCAAACTTGATATGATGCCTGATGAGCTACAGAGCCAATGGCTCTATTTTTGTTTTTACTTTTAAACATGTCTTTTAGAGCAAATACCACATAAGCGTAAAAACTGTTAATATCTCTAATTTGTTTATATCTTGTAAAACCGAATTTATAGAAACTCTTTAAAAAAACTGATTAACAAATTTTTTAATAATTGAATTGTTTGAATTGTAAATGTGAATCTTGGCTAGGTTGTTATCAGTTTAAGTAAACCTAACCTAAAAAAATATTGCTTCACTCCTGATATTGAGTCTAGCATGTAGCAGTAGCAGGTTGCGTCAGTCGGTCTATCGAATTGACCAATCAGGGATTGTCTTATAAGGCTGCAATAGTATGCATTCGCACATATAACGTTGGCGGGTAAAAGATCGGCGAAAGATAGGCTGGTGCAACCTGCTACTACTACTTGCTAGACTCAATATCGGGACTGAAGCAAGTTTAGGTTTACTTAGACTGAGTTGTTTTGATTATGAATGTTGAATTTAAATTTTTTGATATTCTTGATCGACTGTTTCTTAAGAATGCTCCCTTTAAAAAACTATAGTGGATTTTTGTAACTTTTGATATGTGCAGTTGAATATTTGCATGATGAAGGTACTGTATATTGATGTTATTGTTATCACAAGGCCAACTTATATATATAGTATACACTGTTGCTAGATCTTAGTTTCAGCCTGTATTTTTATAGACATGTTTATCGTCAGCAATAAAGCTTTCAGCTGGGTCCCAACAAACATTTCTTTTTCTTCCTGTTCATTTACTCATTATATCAATTTCTTGTAATGCTGAATGACAAAAGATGTTTAGTTGAATCTCTTACCAAAACACAGGCTTGGGAACCTAGCTGAATTATCTCTATGCAGCATAAGGATAGAGTGCCAAAATATTTGTAGTTCCCCAGCGATAGGCAGGGGTATACTGATATTTAGGCACAAATGTGCCCAGAAAGCTGAAACCTTGTCAATATACTCTTTGACTAGTGAGGATTATGATTTATAGCTTTTGTAGTCTCTAATAAGGGCATCAGGGGCAAAAGGGGCCACACCCTTTAACCTAATTTTATCTTTTCTCAAGAAGCATCAGGCCTTGAACGCTGAAACTTTGTGTGCAAACTCTTAAGTTAGATAAGGAGGAAATCAAATTGTACATTTGGTGACCCTGTGGTCCAAAGTAAAGCCCCTGTCACAACCCATCGTGCGTGCAATTCGTTCGTACGTTTTTTGGGGAGGCCACGGTCGCTACGTTTTTCTGAAAACGTAGGGTGGATTTATCAAGAACAGAGAGGGAGTTTGCCAACGCACGTCACACGCACGTCGTACGTACGTAGCCCGTCGACACGTCTGGCAGTGTGGAGCTGCGTGCATCGTACGATGCGCACGTGGTACGTGCGTGTGGCGTGCATACAACGTGCGTACAACGTGCGTGTGATGTGCGATTGTCACATTGTCGTACGGGGGCCGTGCGTCTCGCGTACAGTGTCCTTACACCACGCACGTTGTAAGTGCGTGCGAGTGCAAGGAGGTTTTTCCCGCCCGATTGACAGGTGCTTGGTTCACATTGTCACATGTGCTGGAGCCATAAGATGCCGCCCTTTCCATCGCTCCGGCATGTTCTCTTCAAATGATGGCAACGGTCCGTTGGCTCGGCTTATATCCTAAAAATGGTGCCCAAAACGTGCGTTGTACGTGCTTACTCGGTACGTTGTACGTGCTTACTCGGTACGATTGACGTGAGTTTTCTTTAATTATTTGATAGTTTGGACGTGCCGAGTAAGTACGAACTACGCACGTACAACGCACGTTGTACGCACGTGCAACGTGCGTCGTTCGTAGAGAAAGTTTGAGTGGGTAGGCTTGAAAAAAACGCACGATGTCGGTGCGTTGTGCGTGCGGTTGTCGTACAGGGCACGCACGCCGATCGTACGGAGGAAAATTCGCAGCCCGTTCGTAGACTGCACGCAGCGAAAGTTCTGCATGCACTAAAAGTTCTACGACGAGTCTGCGTGCTCCAAATTTGTCCAAAATCGGTACGGCGTCGGTAAAGAGGACGCACGAATTCCCCAATTTACCCCACGTTTTTGTCGGTAGACAGCACGCAGCTGCACGTACGACGGGTTGTGACGGGGGCTTAAGGGAGGAACCACATTGCCACAACCTAAAGCAAATTTGACATGAAGCCTGATGAGCTACAGAGCCACTGGCTCGATATTTTTCTAGCTGCCACACTTTATGTGGAAATGTTTCGGAAAGATTCGGCAGATCCAAGAACTTTATCGACAACACAAGACTTGAAAATAACATTTATCATTTTAATATAAAAAGTACAATTGATGATTATGGCATCTACACATGTAATGACTATGTTAGAATAATTACTGTTAATTCTGAATACATATTAGCGTAAAAGCACAATACTGATATGTAATATAACCTACACTACATTTTAAAAGTAAGCACACGGTGTCCGGGGTACTTACTTTTGCACAGATAGGTATCATAATGGTAATAGGTATCACAATGCACCATACTTTGTTTATGTATATACAAGTTAACATACTGACATGTAGTTGTACCGCAATGATTTAAATAATAAGAAAAGGTGACATGAAAATAACATTTTGCATAGAAAAGATAATTTACAGACAATGCAGTAGTTCTCGTTCTCTACTCAACGCAAGACCATACATTGAGAAAAAGGCGCTATTACAAAACAGTATAGTCCGTAAACGATAATCGATAAAACGATAATACCGGGGGCGTAGCTCAGTGGTAGATTGTCCGCTCTTCACCCGGAAGATCGGGGTTCGATTTCCGGTCGCGTCATACCAAAAGACGTTAAAAGTTGGGAGTTGTTGCTGTCTTGCTAGACACTCAGCATTGTAAAGGCAGAACAACGATTTAACTGGCGCTGCACTGCCGGGTGCTTCGGCACAAGAAAAATTTCCAATATGTGTGTATGTACTGAGGACAATAAAGTGTTATTATTATAATCTAATCAAGGTTAAAATGCAACGAACTATTTTTAAAGTATATATTGATACATGAGAAGAACTTATGTACTTCATGATTTTGATTTAAATGCATGATAAAAGAGTAATTTTTTTTACCATACCATGTTTGAGTTAATTAAATAATCTTCACTGCAAAGTCATATTTTCTTTGTTGAGCCCCTCCTTATTGAAGTTTCGTGACAACACAAGTAAAACAATTCTTTCCCCGCAGAGACAGATCAAGTCATGAAATGTTGATACAACAGATACAACCTCTGTTTTATTACACCGACTTTGTGGAATAAAATTGGAGATGCCTGATTGGAGGCAATCAAAGTAGTTGTGCAATCAGCGACTCTTTCGAATCATCATTTTGGCTACTGAATCATGACAAAGGCATTGTGATATGAACCACCCTTTACACGTGAGAGGCTTGGTCATTTAAGAAGGAAATTCAAATGGATTGTGATGCAACTTTCTTCCGCTAGGGGAAACTGCCGGAAACCAGGGCTTTCGGCGTAATAGAACAGAGGCTGTATCAACATTTCATGACTTGATCTGCCTCTGTGTGGCGAGAATGAAGAAACAAGAATATGAAATTACATTTACGAAATGTTTTCGTACACATCAAACAAATGTAACATGATTGACTAATAACACTGATATTATATTGCACGTTTCATACAGTTCAACCATTCAATTTAGACATATCATTGGGAAGTTTACATAAGCATAGAATAAAACAGTAATGGTACCGGTCGCCAATCAGTCATCCCTTATCCCTTCAAATACTCCTGTAGCGCTGTGAGCGGCCACTGGGTGGACGGATAAGTTCGATCTTTAAATGGGCATATTATTTTTTATAAAATAACCCACTTAAAACCATTGTTTGAAGTATAAATACAAGTTTTTATTACAACGCAAGAGGATCCCTATTGGCTGTGAGGTTGTCTGGAACTGAGTATAAACCTGTTCCGAATCCTCGGAAAGACCACAGTTCAATCACACTTGCAACGCGCACATATCACTTTCAGGAGTTCATTCATGAATAGAATTAATTTACCGGAAAAGTTATTTTTCTTTGAAGAAATATACGTTTTGGACAAAATCATGAAGGTATATTGTTATCTTTATGATTCATATTTCTTCATTTTGTCAATGAAGAAATATATCAATATTCATAATTTATAAACTTTTGCATATATCACTAATATTTTCCGTTATAAGTGAATTAACCAAGAATTAACTTTTGAGAAGGGTTTGGATTAGAAACCGAATTCTCGAAAACAAACAATCATGTCAGAATTGAGAACCCGTCTCCAAAGGAATAAAGAAACTTGAGTACACCGTAAGTTCTTGATCAGGCTAGAGCTTCTCCTTTTAACAAGCCATTAGCCACAAGCTTTTATAACGCAAGCTTCAAATAAGGCATATTTTTGATAATTTCGTATTCAAACGGACTCTTATCAACAAAGAAAGAAGCTAACAAATCGATCAAAATTGGTTCACCCGGCGTGTGGTAAAGCATGTGTATTTTTTCAGAAAGCTCTGTGTAAGGGCGGCTTCATTTGGATAGTCCAGCGCTTTCGTTCCGATAAATCTACACTACAAGCGCTGGAAAACTTTATGAGGTTTTACCTCGAACCAAATGTTCTCCCTTTGCAATGACTCAGCAAAACGCTTACTTGATTAGTCGAGTTGTTTACGCAAGTAGTGTCTGCGTTTCGTTTCTGATTGGATAAACTTGGATGCAAAGGGTTGTCTTTGGTTTGAGGTAAAACCTTGTAAAGTTTTCCAGGGCTTGTAGTGTAGATTTATCGGAACGAAAGCGCTGGATAATCGAGGATGGGGCGGCTTTCAAGTCAGGCTAGTATAAATATTACCGGCGTCTAATAAAGGATTTACGGTAAGAGAAACAATAAAGAAGCTGGAATATGTCCACATTTTCGCAAGACTGTAGTACTAGGCAAGACTATAAGACCACAGTCGTAAGCAACAGACTAGCAGAACTTTAGTCAGGGAAAGTTTACAGACCAATTTGCTTGAAACGCGGGAGAATGCCGGTTCATCACCAGACAAAGTTCAGTCCAAGATAACGTTCAGTCCCAGAAAAGCTCAGTTTCATCCATATGAACTTACAAGACTAGATTTGGAATCACAAGACCATTTTCAGTCACTAAGACAATCAAAGTCAATAGTAGCATACCATGACTCTCGTTTCGATTATCAATTCCGTTTCTAGGGAACACAATTCACGAAACCATATTTTGGAATTCCAGGCTATCGCGAAACCTCAAATTCAAAGAATCATGGCCAATGTATGGCTCGTGTGGCACTAAAACTTCCAAGGTCCAAAATGCGATAACTGGCAACTTTCATATTGTCGATTACAGTACGTCCTGGGTACAAAATTCGTTCACTGACAACTTATCATAGATTGTTATCGGCAACACCAATCCATGTAGTATATCAGGCACATCGATAGGCCTACCGTTCTTATGTATCAGTGTTGTTCCTAGGTGATCAGCTGAGGGGGTAATTTTGGCCTTTTCTAAGCAAGTGGGACCCCTTGCAATTATTTGAATAGCCTACGTCTCAAAATATAAGGGACAGCAAGCCAAAAGGGTGGACACATTTCCCCAGGACCCCTTTTAGGAACAACACGGTGTATAGTTGTGCTGTCCGCATAGTTTCATATCGCATATCACATTTCTTCTCAAACAGATAACATATTTAGGAAATTCGTGAATCAGTGGAAACTGTAAATAAATTGATGGTCGTTTTCAACAATTCACATGACAGCGTAATAACAAACATTCTTCTTTCCTTCCATTCTAGTTCCACTGTTGTCATAAGATCACATGACTACTTTTCGGCAACATTGGCAATAGAAGCTCTTGTCTGATTGGTCAGAACCGTGTACTATCCGGCGGAAGTGTATCCAATGACGTCACGAGACGAGAGTCTCTCCACGTAGCATCAAGCTCCTTCAGAATTAACACTTTTCCTACGCATGCGTTAAGGACTTCATCACTATCCACTTCCGTGCCATCCTCTTCCAAAACCACCTGTATCCTGCCCTTCAATCCAAGTTTTTCAATACCTGGACACAACATATCAATATATAAACATGACATCATAGTCCAATGTATTTATAGAATGACCTTCTTATTATTGTTTTAATCAAGATTTTATCAAAATTTGTTAATTATTTGGATGCAGCGACGAAGATCTATCAACTTTTGCTATATGTACATAAAACGTTTGTTAAACCAATAATCAAGCCTGACTTTCACACTGAGAACAAATGTCAGTAAGAGAAGATTCGGACAATGTCTACGTTTATCTTTTATCTGCAATTCCTGTGGGTTTGTACTACTTGAATCGGATAATGTCACAACAATATGGCCTAATTTTCTCTTGATTAATACCATTGCAACTAATTTGGCATACTCATTGACATCAGATCCTCAACAATAATATATTGATTATGAAAAAAATGACTGATTCAACATACGCATTGCACAAGGCATAAACAGTGCCATAACGTGATTAAAGTGACACAGAGTATCTTTCTTACAATTTTATTTGGTTGTGATAAGCTACAAAATATCTAATATGCTGATTGAAGTTCACATCTCATCACTGGACTTGCAAATATATCCATTTATGCATAATATCTCTAAAATGCTTGGTTTTATGGAAAAACCAAGAAAACATCTCAAATACGTTTAATATTCGAAATTATGCATCCAATTAATCTACCTATTAGTTACAATACCTAATAAACACTATCGAATCGTATATATCTTCCTGTCAGCTTATGACAAGGTTTCAAAATTAAGTTTGGCGAATTTGCGCGCGCCACTCGAGCCACATTGTCCGGTTTTCGATCAAAATCCCGACTTTGAATGGCCGTATTTTCGCTCTAATGTACTGATTGACCTTTAACTTGTTATTTTCAGTAACAGTACGTGGTTCCCGATGTAATAACATCGATTTCAAAATTTGACATATGTGATCCTATCAACATACTCTGTGTCTCTTTAAGGCTGGTATAAGTTCCCAAGAAGGGGTTGCTTTTTATGTACTGCAACGGAGCCCATTAAAAAAATGATAACCTTATGAAGAGTTTAATGCTTCGCAAAGGTTCATGTTGCACTCAAAGAATTACTTAGCTGCAAGGTTTAGACAGGCCTGTGATGGAGACTGCACGAGTTATTGCCATGAAGGGGAAGATAACATTAAATATCTCACCTCTCTCCACTAAGTCCTCCAGATTCTCCGCGAATGCAAATGTTCTTCTGTCTCTGTCGATGTTCCAGATTTTGTACATTTTTCTGCAAGAACCATATGTATAAGGTGAAAGTAATAGTTCGTAACAATAAATATCCAAGTCGCACATTCGTACAGATGTTTCACACGTCATTTAAAAACATGGACGTAAATCCAATGTATAAAGACTTTCATATCAAGGACTACTTCTTAACTTTTGTAATCAGATGTAGCCTCCCCAAATATGTCAACAAATACAAACGTTTCCAGCAGAGCGCCATGTAAAAAAAGGTTTTCACAACTACATTTACCAATTTACAATAGGAAAAACAACTAAAATTTTCAAGTTGTATCCAATATGCTAAGCAAAATATAGTAAGTATTCAAATACATACTGAATTCACATTTTTCTGTCACAAAATAACATAAAATGACGAATATATTGGCACAGATCTGTAGATTTACTAACCGTCTCTCTAATGGCTGGAATGTTGCTGACAATATCTTAAATCTGAACTCACTCTCCCCTCTGTGATATACTCACCGTCTCGTGACGTCACCATTGCCGACGTGCAGCTCCGTCATGGAGTCGTTCCTGTAGCCGAGAGAGGACCGTCTGGACTCTCGTCTCACCAGCTCGTCTAGCGGGTCTCGTATGGACAGGCGCTCCAGGGTCTGTGCTAGTCGCTCGTTACTGGGGTACAAGTGTTGGAATTATTTTTAATAACAATAATATAATAGTTTATTTCTGTGTCATGTGTTACAATTTACATAAAATATTCATAATTGTAAAAACAACACCGGGCCTCAGAGGGCCGAAAAGACACCTTCATTACGTACATCAAATTTTAAAACAAATGAAGTAAAAATTATATTGCATATATACACCTTAAATTCTTTTTTTCATGCAGACATTAGGACATACAGACACATAGACCAAAATATTCAACCCACCTCACCTCACCCACAGTCTGATGATTAACCTGATGAGTTTATGTTTAAAATAATTGTTTAGCAAGACTATATTGTTACTTGAGATACAGTGATGGAAAAACATTATTTGTTTGAAATAAGTGTTTAGCCAAGACCATTTTGTTACGAATGTAACGTAAATGCGAGCATGACAGAAACAGGCAGAGAATGACAGTGACAGAAACAGGCAGGGACAGAGACAGAGATTGAAACACAAACTAACAGAAACTGATAGAATTAGAAGAACCAGACAGATACTGAAGTTAAAAAGAGTCACAAAAGGGTAAGACATCTGAACACAAGAAAACCTTATAAATTATGCTATGGTATACAATTAATTATATATTCAAAACGTTTGACGGTCAGAGCAGTTACTCACCGTTTCCGTTTTGTCTTTGATTTCTTTCTTATAATGGTGAAGGCGATGGTGAGTAAAATTAATAAGAATACAAATATCAGTGAACACGTGACCGCTAGTGTTATAATATCCCGTTCGGAAAAATCATCTGCAACAAAACACGAAAAACATTTCAAACACAAGTATATTTTCCTTCACTTTTAGAATCATAAAATTTGCGTTACGAAGGAATCGAGTAATTGTATTAGCATAACCATTACTTATATGGAATCAAAAATGTTTCAAAATACAAAAATGATACTGAACACTTGATGTACATTTTATTGCTTCGCAAGCTTGTGGTGTTAATACTGCTAATCATTAATTGTCGATATGTGTTGAGATTCTCTTGTAAAAAGGTCCATTAAACATGGTTATATTCCAAATGACGGACAGAGCAGGACATTCCAAGAATATTTGAACGATTTAATTTGTTAAGAAGCATTGTAGAATTTGGAAATATTAAGATAACGATTTAATGGATGATTAACCTCTTTATTAAAGACAGTAGCGATGTTTCGGTATAGATCCTTTTCGTGCTAGAAAACGGAATTAGGACCTATACCGAAACGTCGCTACTGACAGCAATAAAGAAGTTGACCATCCATAACCTCTTAGCCATTTTCACGTACAGTAAGAAGGTCTTGTATTCAATGCATCATTTAATACATAGAGTACATAATATCAGTGTCCACGACATTATTTGTTTACGACACGAGTGCATAAAAATTAGTATTTCCCGAGCGAGAACGAGGAGTATACTGATGTGTTTATGTTCCAATTGTCGAGCTATAAATAACCAATGCAAATACTACAAACCTATACATGTTGGAAGACAGTGATCCCATTGGACGCTTGTTGAGTTTAAACAGAACAGCTCACTAGCACCGACCAACCGCTGATTACTTTCCGAACATGTGACATGTATAACTGCATACACATCTCTATCGTTTGAGCTGAGGACGAGGGAGGCATCACGTGCAGCCGTGGAGAGGTCTTCACATTCTGAATCTATAGGTGTAGATATATATACATATATTGTAAATAAAAAATATAAAATTTATGACATTATATTGAGTTTCAATTAAGTAAACAATCACAATGTAAAGGACTTCAAATAACCTTTCATTTAGATATGTAATACCCTTTTATAGATTTGGCAGAGCGTGCTCAAATCGAAAGTATGACATGGTATCCTAAAAGAACGGTACTGCCAATGTCGCCTAGTTCGAGCTTCACGCGACTGAAAGTAATATTCCCCATTGTCAGCTAAATGTGAACATGGTACAATGTGGATGAAGTGCCTTGTTCGCGGTTACAACACACAAAAGGGCATAGCACACTAGTTATTGGTGTCTCTAATGGGATTCGAACCCAGGCCGTCAGCGGTCTTGGCCAATATAAGCAACCTCACCAGTTGTAAGAAACTTCCCAGCATCCAGAGAAATAGATGCTCCTCGAATCTAAATCAAAACGATCAGTATAGAGGGGAACATATCTCTCGTCTTTGGTGTCGGATACTTTCTTCTGTCCATTGATATAAGAAAGATACCGACGTCATAAACCATTACATAACGTCAGAATCGTCATGAAATGTTGGTGTTAAGTTTATACATTCTTCAAAGCAACTGCTCTATTACTTATGTAAATAAACTTAGCTCAAGAGCTTTTGTATTTTTGGTCATGTATTGAAATACATATAAACTGTAGATCTAAATTACTTTTGGTTATTAAGAAAAAGAGTTCTCACCTGTCATTTTGAGGTTTAGTTGTCAGTAGATGTCTGAAAAAAGTAAAGTGAATGAATGAATGAATGAATGAATGAAAGAATGAATGATGCAGGAAAATTACACTATCGGAAGTAATCATGTCCTTCAATATTTAACTATCTTAAAGAGGCAGTAGCACGTTTTTAGAGGGAATATAAGCTGATGCCTGGAAAATGGAAAGCAATGGTTCCAATTGAAAGACAATGTATTTAAACTAAATGGAGCATTAATAATTCAAATACATAATGTAAAGTTTAGCCATGCGATTCCTTTTTCTTACAAATAAAATTAATTAAAGGTGTTCACAATAAATGGCCGCCAATGGATTTTATGTGAATCTTCATACTTTGTCCTCTGACTATAAATGAGTGGCTTTTGTAATGGGATTTTGACACTGTCAAAATGATACATTTAGCATTAACTTACAATTATCAGTGCAAATTTTAGAATATAAAATCATCAATAAACGTGCTACTGCCCCTTTAACATAACGAACGCCATCACTAACCTTTTCTGTAAATCATAGGCAAGTTGCCTAAATATACCTGATTATTAGCAGTTTTACACAGAAATTAATGAATTCATGTTCAATAAAATGTAATGCTTCTTATTGACGCATATGACAATTTTTTTTAAAAACACACAAAATCTATTATTTCGATTACACGATAACACAAAATATGCTATAGACGAATTTATTGTCACCATCATAACTACGAGATTAAACCTTCCTTCTAAATTGATCGTATAAAGTAAAAACCGTTTTAAATATCTATTCACAGCATCATTACGTCATTAGCAAAGCAAAACCAAACGATTTTTCAAAACACAAACGAGGTTGAAACTCGCATTCGCCTGTCATTGATTTCAGCCAATCAATTGTCAATTGTCAATTTTGAGATGTCGATATGAGGCAAAGTATCATAAGTCTGTGTCATTAATAATAACCTAATTGGATATAAACTCAATAGTTTGCCAATTATAAACTAAAGGCCAGGGAGGAATGGTTTGTGACTTGCAACCACATTTCGTATGGTATGAGAACATAACGGTAAGCGTAAGGGAAGGAATAAGAAGGGTGCATTTGGGGAGTCGAAAATCGAGCTTAAATATTTTATTGTGTTTTTTTACATACATATATGATCGATATAACATAACACAAAGGTTGCTTGCATCCATTGACTTTCCTATCCAGTCATACTTGTCCTGAAATCACCGTAATGTCTCGACGTGTTAGGCCTATAAACATAATTAAGTCACCAAGCCAGATCATATGCCTTTCATTATTTACATTAGAAAACATATCATTTATATTCTTAGTTGGACCAATACCATAAGAATTAATGCACAAAGCTGTCCGGTAAATAGATTACCAATTTTAAGATAAAACCAATATATTTATTCTATAAACCAAAGGTATTTACCTTCCTTCCCTCGCACTTATCCAATATACAACGCAGTAATAAAACAATACCTGACCTGAGAGGTAAGTAATATCAAACATATAGAGTTCAAGTATACAACAACTATAGATAACGATTACCTATCTTATCTGGCAGCAGAATGGGCGGCAAGGTACTCGGTTTATTAGATAGGTTGGGTGACTGTATAGTAGAAGTATATTCAGGAGTCGTACTTTCCCAACGTATGGTTATAATTATATAACCTCACTCATTTACATACTTGAACAGTGTTTTAACCCTTTATCTTGTATCTTCTACCGTCTCTGTCTGTCTGTCTCTCACTCTCTCTGTGTGTTTCTCTCTGTGTGTCTCTCTCGCTCTCTCTCTCTTTCTCTTTCTACAATTCACTTTATCTTTCTTTCTCTCACTTCCATTTTCTCTCTCTCTCTCTCATTTTCTCTCTTTCCCTATCTGTGTGTCTGTACTTTTCTCTATCCATCTGACGCAGCCTATGGCTGAAATAATGCACAAGCGGCGTTAAACAATAACTCACTCACGCTATCCATCTATATCTCTATTTCTCTCACTTTATATATTCCTTTCTTCTACCCTCTCTATCTCCGTCTCCCTTCTCACTTCCAATTCACTTCTATCTATCTATCTATCTATCTTTCTACCTATCTATCTATCTATCTATCTATCTATCTATCTATCTATCTATCTATCTATCCAATGTTGAGCACTGTCCCATTTTATTACAAAGCCAAATCACACAAAACCCTAGTGGTTTTTGTTTTTTGCTTGTATCTATCTATCTATGTATCTATCTATCTATCTATCTATCTACCTATCTATCTATCTATCTATCTAAATATCTATCTACCTATCTATCTATCTATCTATCTATATATCTATCTATCTATCTATCTATCTATCTATCTATCTATCTATCTATCTATCTATCTATCTATCTATCTATCTATCTATCTATCTATCTATCTATCTATCATGGGCTATCTATCTATCTATCTATTTATTTATCTATCTATATATCTATCTATCTATATATCTATCATGGGCTATCTATCTATCTATCTATCTATTTATCTATCTATATATCTATCTATCTATCTATCTATCTATCTACCTATCCATCCATTCATCCATCCATCCATCCATCCATCCATCCATCCATCCATCCATCCATCCATCCATCTATCTATCTATCTATCTATCTATCTATCTATCTATCTATCTATCTATCTATCTATCTATCTATCTATCTATCTATCTACCTATCCATCCATTCATCCCTCCATCCATCCATCCATCCATCCATCCATCCATCCATCCATCAATTCATCCATCCATCCATCTATCTATCTATCTATCTATCTATCTATCTATCTATCTATCTATCTATCTATCTATCTATCTATCTATCTATCTATCTATCTATCTATCTATCTATCTACATCATTATTTCTCTCACTTTATTTTTTTCTCCTTCTTCTACTCTCCCCCTTCTATTATCCTCAAACTTTGTCTATTTCCATCTAACTGTTCTCAATTTTGTGTAATTGTTAGTCTTTTTGTAGAACTGCCTATGTCTATTTCACTGTCTGCTTCTTTCTCGTTTTCATTCTCTCAACATTTAACTATCGTTTTGTGTCAAATAGCTAGTATGGCATTTAAATTGACCGTAAGAAGCATGTTGTTTAAACAATGAAATTCTAAAAAATAAAATTCCTCAAATTTTACCACCCACAAATGCCTTATGTCTAATGTTTCATCGAGGTCAAGGGTCTTGCTTTTTAACCCGATTATCCGTAGTTGTGGAAGAAATGATGAAGCATCAAGCAAAAACTATTCGCTGCCATTTTAGATTGGACGCCGTGAAATCGTTTGAGGTTGGGGAATGATATGTTCTTTTCAGGACTGCTTCTTTTGATTAACTTGGTACCATCTAATGTTTTGTCATGAGATCATTATTTACGTTTAATATACTTACATCACGTCAAACAATTGTTGATATAAACACAGTCTAAAGTATGATTCATTCATATTTATGATATTTTCATAAATATTATTATGTCGAGTTATTATACTAAGCTATTATGTTGTGTATTTATTGGTAAACACGGTCCATAAGTATGCTACAAATGTCGGTTATGGTTAATTACTGGACAATGTTTGTCAATTATTACTAGATATGTCAATTGCTGATGCCAATTTCGTCTTGTTGATTGCAGATTGCCGTCTCTTCATTAATGCTAAACATCAGTAGTGCATGTTAATAACGTGACTTTACTGACATGGTTTTGATTGGTAAATACTTAACAAAGTATCATATGTTCTGTTTCTGAAACGTTAAAATGAAGGGTTGATTTGAAGGAGGGCAGATGCCGAATGCTATTAAAATAAACCATGTGCTCTTTTTGAATGCACTCCTTGAATATATCTGAAAGATTTCAAAATTTGCCTGTAACTATTTGAAAATATGTTTACCACACAAATTACGATAATCCATATATCGAAGACATGTTCATCAACCTGACATTCGCAATATTAAGAAAAATGGGATGGGCGTTTATCAATATTTCGTTTGTGGCCATTTATTACAACATACGAAAGAATCAAACATGTTTTATGAAAGATTTTACTGATTGTTTAAGGGTTGAATATATAATGGACATAAATTGGCAACTCTGACGATATTTTATTCCTAGAATAAGCGTTGAACGTTTGTAAATGTGTCCATTAATCCACGAAAACATTTATTAATCCAGACACATGTGTCTTGACGGCCACAACACATGTCATCAAACCTACGAGTATTTAAAAATTATCATATTCAAGTAAGAAGTGATTTTTTACCATAGATTACGAGAGTTGACATATTCAATAAAATAAAACTCACATGCTACTTACCATACTTCATAGTGAAATGCACATCATCTAGTTGACATATACTCCATGCACGAATGTGTATATCCGTCTATCTGACCTGACAATCACTTCATCAATAGAGCGAAACAGTCACTCCAGACTGTTGTTAATACAGTGGCGAGCAGAAGTAAGTATACCCAGTTGAAGTTCGCATCTAACCCTAGCTTCAGGCACAATATTCGTCTCATTTACCGAACCACAGACGCTAACACTGGCGAGAAGACGTTATATAGAATTTATTATTTAGAATATATGCTATCAACCTGACTGAAAATCAAGACAGCGCAGGAGACAGCAGTTTGTACAGTGGTAGAAGCAGAAGTAAGTATACTTCTGACCAAAGCAACATCAGTCTCATTGATCGAAACCCTGACACATAATTTCGCTGGTGAGAAGAAGTACATATCTAGAAAGAATATGACCCTTTAACCACTATCTGTCCCTGTGATCCAACTCAAAATCCTTTTAAGGCACTAGTGAGAGAAGTAGGTTTATCAAATTTGACAACTGCTTCAAGAACTGCATCCATCTTGTAAATTCTATAATTACTTTATAAACAAAAGAGCTACAACATTTTTGTGTCTTTTTCGACTTTTGACAAGGTATATCAGTTATACGAGAATGGTGGTAAAAGGTGAAACTTTCGTTCACTCAACGTCACAGTCACAGCGCGTCATGAAACATACATACATTCCGCTAACTGCTGAAATATTTCCCAAGAGGCGCTTAACCAAACTAACCCACTTTTAATTCCATCCTCTTTTCCCACGGTGATTATTTACGTTTTACCTTACGTTCATTTTGAACGCCGTTTATGTCAACAAAAGAAAAATCAACTGATTGGTCGCAAGAAGTGGTTTGATGATGGTATTTTCGGCGCAATACTACATTTATCATTACACATCGATCATTTATCTAACTGGAGTCGATTTGATTCATCATTTTTTCATAATTTACGATTTTAAAGCTTTTGAAATTTAAATCTTACGTAATTTTATTTCAACTGCATTAATTTTCACCATAACACATACATGCATCTCAACAAAAACACATTAAAATGGTACATGTGACAGAAAAACCCGTGTAATGGACCTGGATAATGAACCTGTAGTAAACAAATTATTTTCACAAAAAACGGTCACACCACGGTACTACACAAATCCAGTTAAATGATATATTTGGAAGAGGTAAAACTTTTGCTTTGTACTGTATATCGACCGCGAACAGATGTCGATATCTCGCCGTGGTAACAGATGTTTATCATCAAGTAGAAAAACTCTTTTATCATAGCATGTAGATTTTATGCATGTGTAGGGTCACACACGTGCACGTGCATTCATTGCATATTATAAACCAATATGATGTTAAGTCAACACAAACAAGTCTTTAACGGGTTTAATTTCATAATGCGAGGAAATTAACCTGTATTTACTTATTAATTGATGTATTTAGATAGATATTGATATATTTTCTCACTGTCATATTATATAGGAAGTTTTCGCATTATGGACTGTCACTAAAATCGGCAAATTATTGAATTTGAATGTAGTTTTATTCATTCATTTAGTCTTTTAAATGCATACAGAAAGGAAGACTTAGCGCGACATTCATGTTTTCTCTTTCATTCGTTTCAGTAATCAAATACAGTTCCAAATGTTACTTCTAACCATGTTGATAAAAACTTTAACTAGTCGCTTTCCTCCCTATCTACCTGGTTGACATGTATCGGATAAAAATACTTTACTTCAGTTCTTCAGTTTTTCTTATTACACTTAAATAGTTTATGTTAGAAATAGTTACAGGTAGTATTGGATATTTATGTCTGTGAGATTAAAGTAATTGACTAAAAATGTTATAAGATAAATTGACATTGAAACCTTGCGTCTTGAGGCAGCATTTGATGTACAATTAAACTGATATCAAAGACGTCACAAACATGTCTGTACGTGAAATTTCATCAGGGTCATTAATTAAGGGTTTAAACGTTATCGTAAAGATGCATTTTCATGTGTAGGCTTCACCTGAAAAATGACCATATATGTTTTTACATATGTATGTTATACAGAGTTTCAGCAAAGCTTTTTATTGTACATTTACATATTTATTCACCTCCCACTTATCGTTTCTTATACATGCATAGCAAATTTAATAAAAATCATGCATAGGCTACATTCACTGAATATTCTCTAAGTGGACATAAAACCGAAATCTATTTATCATCGAATGTAGGATATGTATATTTACATATATGTTAAGCGTTAATGATCGTGTATTTCCATACGTGTTGTTATACACTGTTCAGGTACACTAGATCAAAGGTATGCGACAGCTTGCTTTAACTCGTAATTTGTAAGTTTTCAATAAAACCGATTATATCTTAAAACATAGTGTTTACTTCCAACTCTAACTCTGTTTATCTATATCGTTATCAACACAAATCACGATAATCATCTTAATACACACTAAAATAAAATGACCAATGAACATAGATTGTATAAGTAACTGACATTTTCTGATGAAAAATTGAAAATACTTAATGAAGTTTTTCAAATACCAGGTTTATTTCGTCGAGTGTCATGGGTAGAGTTAATATTTCACCAGTGACGCAGCTGATCATATAATAAAGAGGCAGCTTACAACTTTTCTGCGATATACGTGTGTTTTCAGACTCAGGGAAGAAAAATGAATTTCATTAACCCTCCTTATATATTATCATTCTTATTTTAAATGATACTCACTAAATATTTGAAATTCGAACTGAGTTGCCAAATATAGTAAGTAATCTAATAAATAACATGTTTTTTTTATATCCATATGAATGTACTTAAACATTATAAAAGAAACTACACAAAAATCGTCGCTATTGCGGATCATCAAAATGCTCACCCATAACATTATATTTAGTAATATGTATTTATAATAATATTTCAAATCAGCCTGAAGACAATAGCCGCATTAACCCGACGTGACACCGACGCACGTAAACATAATGTGGTCTTAGCCGACATCTATAAAGGTAAGTGGCGGAACAGCGGGTGTTTAAGCAATATAATTACCTGCTCGACTCGTGTCTTACAGCAAAGTGCCCGAGACGACAAACACTATAACACTTCAACCAGGGGTTATCTAACCCAGCCAAGTGGTAGGCGTCTAAGAAGTCAATTTAATGGATGGCTGAAGTGAGGATTAGCTTGAAATGCTTTGAGGATAATCTTATTCATATAATGTGAATTTATGTCCTTCTACAGATCTTTCCAAAATTGTAACTCAAGATAGTTCATCCATCGTTACGTCCGAGTTCTTCCAAAAGTGTAACTCAAGGCAGTTTATTCAATGTTAATAAAATATTTGAAGGTATTTCACAATCCGCACTGGAGAAAAGTTACAAAGTTTATAAATTCATAGATTAAGTCCACGTTTCGATTCAGTGAATTACATTTAATGTCAAAGGAACAGGTGAATGTTCAGGTTAAAACAACGTGGCTGATTGAATACAGTTTTCAGTTCAAGCTTATCAGGGTTCTATATTCATAGCCCAGAAAATGATCTTCTTTAAACAGAGGTTATGAGAGACAACACTTGAGAAAATGTAGTCATAGAATGAACTGCTACTCGAAAATATAAATCTCCCACTTGATGTTTTATGATTCACCTTCTGACTGGATTTGTTGGAATTATTGATTGTTAATGTAAAGATTATTTAATATAAATGGCAGTTTGATAAATTGCTTTATATATACATTGTATACCAGCTCACAATTCCAGTAAAATGCCCCAAGTTTCATTGTCATTACTGATGAAAAGAGCTCTCTTGAAATAATGCTGAGGAATATATGGATGACAACTTATTTGTTCATTGTATGCGACGTTTCGACACAGATTCTTGAGAACGACACAATAATCTGTGTCGAAACGTCGCATACAGTGAACAAAGAACGACACAAGGATCTGTGTCGAAACGTCGCATACAGTGAACAAAGAACGACACAAGGATCTGTGTCGAAACGTCGCATACAGTGAACAAAGAACGACACAAGAATCTGTGTCGAAACGTCGCATACAGTGAACAAAGAACGACACAAGGATCTGTGTCGAAACGTCGCATACAGTGAACAAAGAACGACACAAGGATCTGTGTCGAAACGTCGCATACAATGAACAAAGAAGTTGTCATCCATATATTCCTCAGCATTATTGTCATTCCAACTTCTAAAAAGCCTCTCAAAGAAGTTATCTCTTGAAATGTTTTGCTTGTATCTCGAGATCTCGTTTTCTAGACTCAAATATTCACCTACTAGTTACGTTAGATAAAGAATAACAAATCGAACCTTTTTCGATATTTTTCCTTTTCATAATATCATAAGTTTTTCATTATTTGTTAGACAATGTGGATTTTGAAATAACTATGAAAATAAACAAAAAAACAGTAACCCAACAACTCATTTCATTTTGAACTTTATTTAGAGTTATTACAAAGAACAGTAGTCGGATCAACATGTTATGACCTATCTGTTTTGTGGGGAGAGAATGAAGAAAAACCAACAGCATCTATTTCATTAAAACTTCACTGATATCCCATTTTAATAATTCCTTATCGACTTGTAATAAAGCCTCATTACTAGCAAAAACCTGACAATTCATAATAGAATCTTTTCTATGAATATTCACACAAAAATAATCGATAAAGGTCATAATCAACCGAGAAAACACGTTTTCCTTTCCCTTGTATTTGACACACAAAGCGTGAAAATCGATAAGTCTCTAACACTTTGTTTATTATTAGATCTTCTCGAAGATTGCCTGGTGATATGATATGCAAGGAATGTGAGGTAGCTTCTAGTGAAGTAGTTTTCTGTTCGTGCGAGCCTCTCGGAGACTTATAACAAGTAGACTTTATATACGTACCCACTTCCTGCACGTCTACATGGTACTACATGGCCCAAATACCTGTCATTTCATTGTGCATTTAATGCATCGACTCGCCTGATAGTGCCTTTCCAGATTCTGACAACTTATAAATGATAGAGAAAATAGGAAATGAGAAATACCATGATACTTGGATAATTCAATAGAGTTTATCGAGTATTTGAAAGCTCAAGCATGAATCAATCACAAAGACTAAATGCAGGGGTTGTGTATGATCCGAAAAAGTGTTGAGAATTAGATACTACTACTGCTGCTACTACTACTACTTCTTCTACTACTACTACTGATGCAGTTGCTGCTGCTTCTACTACTGTTGCTGGTACTACTACTACTATTACTAATACAACTACTACTACTGCTACTACTACTACTGCTGCTGCTACTACTACTACTACTACTAATACAACTACTTCTTAAAGTATTTCATCTATAAATCTTAATGTTGCATTGATATATCAAGAAGTGGGTTATCATAAATTCACATGTATCTAAATATGATTAGCTTTTTTGTTAGAGAAAAGGTCCCCCTAAGATAGTATTATCAACTGAACAGCTGTGTATATAGGGTCACCTTGACATTTGAGTGAAGATTGGAATAAGATCTTAAAGCAAAGCCAGAATGTGTCTGTACTGTTGTAAATATGTTCGTTCATATAACCGCACCACAACTAATTATCTCTGTCTCGTCGATTACGAGTGATCTTGCGATTGGCTAGCCAGTGCGAACAGACAACCTGAAATCTCAAAAATAACTTTTATACACCCGTTAAAATTATTCGTCGAGTTAATTTCCGTTAGCTTGATGTCATAGAGCAGTCGAAAGTTTTACTGCGAGTTTTCCCATGAATATATTTGTGGATGTGTTATCCTCAGAGGGTCACGCGCTTCATTTCTCTCCCATCCGTAACCGTAAAAGTATCATTTTAAGTTGTTTGAGGTAAAAATCGTCTGGAGTACCTGATATGATGCATTCATTTTAAAACTGCTACTATTATTATTGCATTTTTTATTCTCTTACATAAATTTATTTACCTATTAAAGGGGCAGTAGCACTGTTTAGGGGGAATATGTGGTGATGTCAGGAAAATGAAAACATAATGTTCCAATTGAAAAACAATGAGTTTAAAGTGAATGCAGCAGTAATAAATCAATATATATGTCACGTTCAGCAGTGCGATTTCTTATTCTTACACAAAATTAATTAAACGTGTTCACACAAAAATAGAGCCAATGTACTTTATGTGAATCTTTATAATTTGTTCTCTGACTATGGATGATTGGTTTGTGTAATGAGATGTTTTACAATATCAAAGTAACACATTAAGCATTGAAGCAAAATTATCAGTGAATAAATGAAACTATGAAATTTTCAAGAAACGTGCTACTTCCCCTTTAATGGGCTACTGCCCCTTAATCATGTGTAGACCGCTACTTGTGACACCAATCTGGCCCAACCAATCCAAACGAAAACTTCCAGGGAGGAACTAAAATAATTTTTGGTTCTTACTATATCGCCCCTTGGAATTTTCACCAGGAAAAACTGTACTCACGTACCGTCAAAGAATAAGAGAAAAGAGGACTATGGGATAGTCTATATGGCTGACTGATACTACAAGAAGACATGGTTTATCTCATTTATCTAACTGGCCAGATAAACAGTTACCTTTGTATCGAGTTAAACAAAGCTAACTTGTCCCTGATTCCAAACCGGCGTCTCGTAGGTTTATCAATAAGCCCTGACAAGTCCAAATGAATGAAAGTCTCTGACCAGTATCACTTTGACAGGCAATTGACGAGTCGAAAATATCACTAGACTGTTCAAATGCGCGTTGTGTGTGATAACAGTCTTACATGTAAACCGAGTACATGAGATGAAGCTTTACTTATTGAATACAAGGTTTAAGAAAAACGTGCCAATAGATTTCAATGATGGTTGAGATAGATCGTGCAAAGTGTTTTAATTGTCCATGTATTCTAAAACCAAGAAATAAATTGCATCTTGAAACGCGATTGGTAACTATGTTTATGGTTCATACTTGTATTTCATAACTTACGAGGGCAGTCATATAGGGGTTCATATTTTTACGAAAGCCTAGGGTTCAGAATGGATTTTTGAAATTTCTCTTTTAAAAGTGGTAATTATTTTTCATATGATGGCATGGCGCAATATAACACTTTTTCCATTGCAACGTCGTGTTATGAACAATGCTTTGACGTCACGGTTCTCGTATGACGTTGCATTTCACAGGGCGAGCGAGACTAGTCCAACTATTTTCTTTCATTTCGAAACTACGGTAATAACAAAGTATCATATTCGTGACCACTACACTCGAGCCTAAATTTCAGTTTATACCTCGTTTTAGCTCGGGATATACTAATATGTATGCACGCGTGCCGTAAACATAGTATGTCACTATTGACACTCAGATAATAAACTCTATTTAGAATCGTGTACAACAATCATGTTTTATCAGTGATTGCACTGTAGGGGACAATGCGACAATTATTTACAGTACAGCTTTGATGTCTTATATTTTGGACAGCTAGGTTTTCTATAGGAGTTTTAGCATGGAGATTGTCCGTATGTTTTTATACTAGTAGAGTTTAGCAATAATCATGGTTTAATTACTTGTTTAAATCTGAAATTATGTTAAGTAGCCATATTCATACATAGAATGATTTTTAAAAAGGTGGATTGCTTAACTACCGTCGAAAGAGGGACTCGAACACTTGTTTTGATATTCATGTATTTAATATAAGGCATTGTTACAGAAAGAAACATTAAGAAATCGTGTCCGCTGACATCTATATTACTGATTTATCTTTAAACATACACTCAGGGGCAAAAGAAACGATACCAACTTTCCAAAAGAGTACAGAACAAAATCCTGTTGTAAATGAAATGCGACTACGGACCCTTGTGATAGACAAATTAGTTGTGAAGAAGTACTAAGAATTTCAAACATCAAAGTATGATATTTATAACTCTGTGACTGTTCAAATACACGAGGGGTCAGAAAACAGCTTTTTCAATGTTATTTCTGGTCATAATCTTATAATTTTGAATACAAACATTATGAAATGTAAAAATCTTTTAAATATAAGCTGTTATCAATATAAAAAACCCGGGTAGAAGTTAATTTGTTCACGTATTTAGCCTGTATGTTGGTTTAAAAACAAGAAAAAGGGTCATTTTCTCATTCCTATCTCGTCTAGTTAAGGAGATTTTAAAACGGCTTTTTGGGAAAGGCCTTATTTCAACAATATTTCAAAAACGTTAACAGATATAGCTTTGAAATTAAAAACTTAGTTCAGTTAGCTCTTGAAGAAACATATTAACCCAGATTCAGCCGTAACTATCACTCGTAGCTTGACCTATCATGTATTTTATATGGTATCGCTTCTTTTGTCCCTGAGTGTATGCTATAAGAGTCTAAAAGGATATACTACCAAAGTACCAATACATTATACAAGGTTTTTATACTCATTTGAAGATTTTAAAAATCATAAATATTCCGAATAAATAAATCACAATAGATCACAGGTAAGAGGCCAAATGCAAACAAACATCTATATACATATACATGTAAATGCAAACAACCTTGTACATGTATGTGTTATAGATATCTTATGAAGGTATTTATAGTAAACAATCAAATAGCTTTGAAGGATAAAGGAATGTTAAGAATGTGATTGAATAATGACCAGGGTTCGACACCATCATTGCCCAATGTTTTCATTCACAACCTGTCAAGGTAATATAAACATTCTACTCAAGACTTTCAAACGTAAACTAATATCGGTAAACATTTATCCTCACTCAGGAAGTTATGACATGCTTGATTGTTCACGGCCGGTGTGATTTACGGGTCGTGCCTTATTACGTCATAAAGTATTCTATAACACGTTTCTATGGCGACCTATGGACGCGGAATTTCATTCGATTGTGTCGGTGAGATATAAGGTTCTTTCGATTAACTGCATTATGATCGTATGAAATATGATTACTTGAAGATTGTATTGAAAGCCAACGGTAAATGCATTTCTAAGTTGAATTCGTCAAGAAATTAACTTTGCAATGAATGTATGGTTTAATAGGAATATGAAAAGCAACGGATCTGTATATACGAAATAAGAATTTGGTAAACTGGAATTTTCTTTATATGAAAACATATTTCATAAATGTAAATTCATAATTTCAAAAACATCTTAATAATAAATAGCTTTTTATAAATGCATGTGTCATCAATTTTACGTGCACGATAGTTTTAATAGTATATTCTCTGCTTCAGGTATGTAATGCCTGAATCCACGTTAATTTGAAATGATTACATTGAGTTCTTATGACCTCGGCTCTGTACCTATTTTACATATGCTTGGATGCCAATTGCCCAAATTTCACGTGAATATTTATGTGAAGTGGTGTATATTTCTTTAGTTCATCACAACTTCGAGTCGATTTCTCCGAAGTTAATGGTTTTTTAGTCTAAATATAAGTTCCATGAAATGCATGTGCAGACAGAAAACAATGCATTATAAATTAGTTCACGCCCCCTTTCCCACTTTGCATGCTTTTATCACGCATTGTACATTTCAAGAACGTGATATCAACGCGCCGGTCCAATTACACGGAGATCTAACAGATACCCCTTGTTTGATCACGAGGCAAGCTATTACCCCTATCTAATGCTCAATAAAGGTGTCTGATTAAGGTGAAATATACACCACTGAAATCTCGAATCCCCCGAACCCACGATTTACCTATGACTCGGGGATTATCCTTATCTTACGTGACTGTGTCGTAGTCTTCAAATCATTATTTCCTTTCGTCTTAAACCTTTTTTGTAATAAAGCTTACTACGTATATTGTCATACGTATTCGACGTTTTATACTCCATACGTCACAAAACAGTCACCTGAAGAAGGGGCAAGAATTGGCCCAGAAACGTCGTGAGAAATCAATAAAGAAGTTGTTATCCATAACATTTGTCTTGTATTACCACACCAACTTCTAAATGCCTTTGAAGAATTTCGTCACAAAAGTTTCAAAAGTAGTCAATGCAGTTTAATGTTTAATGCCTTACAATTCTACGGACAAATTCTCATAATTTAAGTTTTATTCAATACGCTATACACCAATATTTTTCTAAGATAATGATAAGAAAGATTTGTGTCAAAATTGATAGATTCAAATCATTATTTGAGAAGCAAGACCACGATAATAATAAAATCATACCTATGTCAACATTATGAGACGAGATCCGTTTATTGTCCTGTGCAGTTAGTCATCGTTATCTACATTTGAACCAAACAATTTGTCATATGTAAGTACACTTAGTCAACTGCAATAGCAAAAGTATTCCCTGTCACGGAATGTTATAATAGGCCGTGCGTATCACTATTCTCAATGATGCATTAACCTAACTGAAATTACATACACGTAACTGAAATTAGGCCTTTCTACTTACAGGACAAATTTAGAAGGTAAAATCTATGAATATATCAAAATAAGATGACTGGATAAAAACCTTGTAGCGTATATCAGAAAAAATGTAAGCACGTAATTTTAATACGGTCAGCTAGACTGTTATAACACTTCAAGCGATGTTTCATTAAGGATGTTAGAAAATAAGGTTACCAGTGTTGTAACGGAATTTATGCCTAGAAATGTATTGTGAAAATAACGTTTATTATTCACTGTCTTCGCAGGGTTTTGTTTGAAGATTGGAAATTGTTGAGAGAGAGTCTAACGGTTAAACCTTGAAAAAGCTCTCAACATGAGAGTTTACCCGGATATACCTTTAATCGTGTACGTATTGTCAATAAATAGACCCTTTATGTTTGTCTTTGGTCAATATATCAAATATCAACTTAAAAACAAGGAAGTATTAATCAAATGAAAACCCTCGCTTAACGTTTGTGAATATTTCATGCCAACATTCTTAAAAAAATTGGTACTCTAAATTTCACGACCTTTTTTTATTCTGCAAATCAATCAACTTTATGTTTTCAATTATTGTTAAAATGACAAGCAACTTCATTTCATTTTGATTTTCCGTGCACCTCATGCAGTTAACCGATACAAATTAAATATTCGACGACCTAAGAATAGAATATACTTATATGGCAGTTAAATTTCTACAAATACTAATTTCCCGTGCATTCAACAGTTTAAGACACAATCATATTTCATATTCCATATTGTTGAATGTAGACAAAATGATACTTAAATGGCAATAAAATTGTGCTAAGAATACTAATCACCCGTGCAACTCACCAGTTAATGACACATATTCCATATTGTTGGATGTAAAAAGAAGATACTTATATTGCAATAAAAGTTTGCTACAAATACTAATGATGGCAAAATTGACGTGCCACACCTCCTTTCACATATTCATTTCTTGTTTACACCCCACAAACCTCTCATTTCTTGGTACAGGGCGTGTACAGTGATATTGATGACCCATTAAACCTTTCGCCAGGGCAATTTACCCGGGTGTTAGAAATATAACCCCACTCAAACAATGCACGATTATGAGTTTTGTAGGAGAATGGCTATCGGTCTAGTTATTTATTATTGGCACCCGTTCAAGTAATAGTAGCACAATGTCACGGAATCATAAAGCTCATAACCCTCTAAATGTTCCTCCCAGAATTCATTTGGTATGCCAACTGGTTTATTCGCAAGTAAATATTGTTTGATGAAAAATATTCACAAAATTAAAAGATTATACATATTGATAATGACAGAACTCTATACATATTATAAAAACTACTTATTTATTTGACAAACTATTTTCTTTATCAATTATCTAAACGAATTACAGTGCTATTTTCGACTCAAATATATGTCAATATTTCATGATATTTGATGTCTTAATTAAAATCATTTTCTTGAATTTTGAGGTAAGACATTAAACAGTTAACTGGATTTATATCCTTTAGTTAATCATTAAATTTTATAACAATTTATCCTTTTATCTATCATTCTCAACGTGTCAAGTGTGTTCTTAGTCAAGATCAAGACCATGTCTCCGAATCAACAAATCACAATCGTTATCTTTCTTCAAACCTCATTTCTTACATTTATCAAATCTCAAAATGTTGATACATGTACACGTATTACCGAGTTTAGATTCATCCAAAAGCTTGTTCTCCATTTTCATTTTGTGACATACATTTTAACTATATATAGCTATTTATTGATTTCAAATAGCAATAAAGCAAAATAATCGCATTGAATCCCAATAGAATGCTTATAATTCTAACTGTAATATCTACATATCTCACTTCAAATACCCAGTAAACTCCAAGATTCAATGTATTTAGAACATGCATGTATTTGATCAAGAAGAGAACGAGGCTGGATAGCTTTATACAAAATTCCTAAATGTACATTCGCGTTTAAACATATCTACACACCTCTCCATATATACTTATGTAAAGGTTTTATACAACAGATACCTTCCCATTTACACATATATACATACCTCCCTATATATACCCATATAAAGCTTTTATCCAATATCAACTCTCCCTTACATACATACCTACATACATACCTATATTTGCTGACTTTTCGATTTTATACAACAGATACCTTCCCATTTACACATATATACATACCTTCATATATATACTCATGTAAAGGTTTTATTCAATATCAACTCTCCCTTACATATATACCTACATACATACCTATATTTGCTGACTTTTCGATTTTATACAAACGATACATTCCCATTTACACATATATACATACCTTCATATATATACTCATGTAAAGTTTTTATTCAATATCAACTCTCCCTTACATACATACCTACATACATACTTATATTTGCTGACTTTTCGATTTTGTACAAAAGATACATTCCCATTTCGTATATCTACAAACCTCCCTAAATATACGCATGTACTTGAAAGCTTTTATTCAATATAAACTCTCCCTTACATACATACCTACATATAACCTATATTTGCTGACTTTTAGATATGATACACACGATACTTACCCATTTAAACATATCTATATACCTCCCTATATATACCCATATAAAGCTTTTATTCAATATCAACTCTCCCTTACATATATACCTACATATAACCTATATTTGCTGACTTTTCGATTTTATACAATTGACACTTTCCCATATACGCATATACATACCTCCCTATATACTCATGTAAAGTTTTTATTCAATATAAACTCTCCCTTACATATCTACCTACATACATACTTATATTTGCTGACTTTTCGATTTTATACGTGTACAATAGATACTTCCCATTTACACATATCTACATTTAAGTATTCAATATCAACTCTCCCTTACATATATACCTACATACATACCTATATTTGCTGACTTTCAGCTATGATACAATAGATACATTCGAATTTCGTATATCTACACACCTCACTTTATATACTCATTATAGCTATGGATCAATATGTTCCTACTGTCATGTACTATCTACATTCCTCCCAATGAATACCTACATATCTGAATAACGATAGTAAATGGAAGCTATGACACAATTTGTATTCAGAAGAACACATACCATAATACAACTGACAATACTCTGGAACCGTGGTTGCTCAGTATCACAATACGCCTTACCTTACACATTCCACTTACTCACAACCATATCAATCATATAACAGGACAGATAGGTATTATTATGTGAATGCAGTTCAATGTAGTAAATGTTACTTGTCATGTGTAAATACAACTCGGAAACGATTATATTTTACCAATGAACCAACTATTACGTATGATATGATTGGTACGCAGTTTGATAGATAGTCACTAATGGTAACACCATTTATTTTAAAGAACATAGAATAGATCTACAATGTAATTCATTATCAGTAAATATATTGATATCAACATCTGAATTTTTCATTGTCATTACTTTTAGACCGTCAATGAAAAGATTGAAATTTTTTTCAAAATTGATATTTATCTTTAACCATTTTTTCCAGGAGAAATAGAGAGGATAGATTTATTCAATGTAAATACGAACCATACTTATCATAACTAATGAACAATGATTACTAATACTCAAACGATTTTATCAAAAGAACTACCGAAGTCAACAAACATTAAAATCAAAATCTGTCCATCTGTCACCCACCGACAGTTTAAGAGGATCAATTAATTCTTTATTTGTAATGAAGGAATAATTAATATCATGTAAAAATGATACCATCAAGAAACATACATAAAAAGGTTAAAGTTTATTACCAAATGAATCCTTTCCCTTATGTTCAAACTACCAAAAAATAGTCTTTTTGGAAGTTATGAATACGTCGCCATCAATTCATTCATTTTATTATATATTTATAAGTAATACGTTTGTCTAGAACGTAATCTTAAATTGACTCATAAAACACATGTCATACCGGGATTGATAATACCTCAAACTTCTCATGCAGTAGGACTCGCGTGAAACAGCCAATTATTATTCTACGTAACTCTATGTCAAGATCGTACTCATATTGTTTGGCATAATTATCTTCATTTGGTCGAGCAATCTATTATGCTACAAGTTGATTTTTCAAAATCTAAACTTCTTATGCCTCTGTATTGTAAGTAAGCAACTGTGAAATCAAATATCACAAATTAGAAGATTTTTTCCACCATAATGCACTCAGGTATTACTCAAAATCAAACCTTAGGTAACTTATAAGTAATCTGTATGCAAAAGACAATTAACAGACTTACCTGAGCGTTCAGTTCACACAGGTATTCCTTCAGGTACGTCCCGGAAGACAGGTAACCCTCGTGTGGTAAGGCTAACTACAGTGTAGTATATGAGCCGGTGTTTACACTTGAAACATATAAACCGTACTCGCCCAAATATGCCCCCTTTCTGAGTCCCGCCAATAAGGCGGCTCTCGCGTTATAAAGGCCTAGCTGGTAAAAGGGCCGATGTTTAAACTTTATACGTATATACCGTACTCAATACAATATGCCAGCTATTTTAGTCTCACAAATAGGTAAGTTATTGCCCTCGTGGGATATAGCCTATAATGAATAGTTTGCCGGTGTTCACACGACACGCATAAGTCTATACCGTACTACCTCATATATGCAACCTCTCTGAATCAAATGTTCAAATGAGTCATTTCAACTCTCGTGTGATATAACTTATACTGGTACACAAGCCGGTGATTGCTCTGTATATACCGTACTCACTAAAATATGCTTTGGAGAAGGGTAGCCCTCGTTTGCCATTATGACTTGTGGGCATTTCATATGTAACACTCGGATTTGTCGGCAATTATTTACACATTAAAGCTATATATACCGTACACACTCAAATATACCGCCTGTATAGACAGATTTACATTACAGTTTTTTGTGTGCTTTACATATATGTGGAATACTGTTACTTTATTTGTGTAGATATGTACCATACAAACCCAAAGAACACGTCCTCCTGTCTGCCGTGTAGAATACGGACCTGTCCAAACCTTCCCGGCTAGACAACACTAGTAGGATATATGGTTACACTTGACACGTACGGACACTCCAAACTGACTCTTATCTTCCTTGGCCAATACTTTTGTCAACCTGTGTCCTCGCTTTATTCTTATATCGTGAAATTATTATCTGTAAAACACTCCTGTCTTTCGATTAAAGCTAACTCTTCTCTGGTCAGGCAAAATGGTTTATTGGGCGGTGTTCTTACATGCCTACTTTCAATTATACTTCCTACTGCCTTCCATTGACTCTACCCTGCTGTGGGATTCAACAGTTGAACAGTTAAACAGTCTGTTTACGTTTTTCACGTTAAACATGAACTCCTATTTGAGAATCGTGCTTGTCCGGTAGAGGACGAACGATGGAGCGAAAGAGAGTGAGGGGGGAGAGAGAGGAGAGAGTGAGAGAGAGAAGGGAGAGACAGAGAGAGGAAGAGAGCGGGACTGAGGGAGAGAGGGGGGCAGAGGGAGGAGAGAGTGGGAGAGAGAGAGGGAGAGAGGGGGTAGAGGGAGAGAGATGGAGAGAAAGAGAGAGAGGGGGGAGAGAGAGGAGAGAGTGGGAGAGAGACACTAAAAAAAGAATAGCAGTAACAGACAGATAGACACAGACACAGACGAAATCAAAGAGGCAAATAAGCTATCTCATATACAAGAAAAAACATCAGTTATGCCGAAAGTACCATTTGGAATACGACTGCCTATGTTTATTGCGATCAGTGCAAGCCTCAAGAGTCAATACGGTATTGAACGTCAACTGAGGGGGCATGTTGGTACATGCAGACTGTTGTCAATCTCCAGATCGCCTCTCATGTTACAGTGCCGTCTCGTTCAACAATCACTGGTCAACAATTACACGGCTAGAGCAGAACGGGACAGCGGAATTACATAGGTTCAAGATTGTGTCATGGTTCTATGATTATTACGGTCTACGACATCGGGAAGTCCTGCAAAACTACAGTGCTTATTCCTTTACAGAATGAGATAATGCTTATTTTCCAAACCATGTAAACGCGTCTATCAAAGGTAGTTATGCTGTTATGTGTGAATTTTTTATTTACATAACCTGAATGAGAATTTACTAGTGCAGTTTGAAAAAGTTATTTGACATTGGACCCGGTTTTGTTATGTTTTTGATTCCATGCCATACCATTACGAAGCATAACCTGTGTCGTATACATCACACTAGCACATATGTATCGCTGTTGACATCAAGTGATATGTGAGGTGTATCTAAAAATATACAAATTACGCGAAACAAGTTTGTCATTTAATATACATGCATGCACCTTTATATATAAACAAATATTGATGTCATCTATTTCTGTATCCGAACAGCATGGAATTATTTCGTTGATTAAAGACTATTCATTCACTGTCAAGTTTTGTAGAATTTCCAAACCTAATTTCGATGTATTGAAAATTGACTTGTAGGAAATCCATCATACCTAATACACGCTTGTTATTACAAATCATGGACTGTTTGAAATGAAGGTCGCAAAGAGAGGTTTGATTGACAGCAAGTCGACATTACAATGTACAGGCCATAACACCTGTTGAATGGGTTTGCTTTGATGTCAGCGGAATCAAATACTTGATTGAATCGGTACAGGTAGGCAAATATTGAAGGTCAACAGTGAGTATATACACATATCTGCCACCCGTTATTACTGTATATTACACCCTTAATATACATATCAGAAATCTTATAAAAACGAACACGGATTCGATAAAAACACCCTCTGTGCATACACTTATGATATTGTTGGTTGCACTTGAGGGGAGTGTTATGTTGCATTATGACGAAATTAGTTCTAATTTTTCTAACACTTCGGTTATTCAAATACTTGGAAAAAGTAACACTTTCATCTTTATTTTCTATACACACATCAGTTTTTACCCTGAAGAAAAACATGAGTCACGTTAATTATGTTTCTACGTGCCTCTCTACAAATATGGACAGAAGGGAGTGATAACATAGATCTTAAAGGCGCCGTCGCACGCTTTTATGGGGAAAATTGACAAGTTTAAGTTGTATAAGAGGCAAAATTTGCACGTGGTTTTATTGATGATCAACTTCTGTATTGTTAAAAATAGCAACGTTTCGGTATAAATCGTTTTACCGAAACGTCCCTACGTTAACGTCTACGAAACGTCTACAATAAAGAAGTTTATCATCCATAAAATACTCATTGTCTTCTTTGCAATCATTTCAACATATATCAAATTCAACTGTTATCGAAACGAACTTAAGGGCAATGTCTGGTTCGTTTGTGTCGTGACACGGTTAATGTACATTGTAATAATCTTTTGCCAGTTTTCCATATGTGCTTATGTTCTTCATAACACCAAGAACCGTTTCAAAGAGAAATAGTTGAAATACACTACAAGACAGACCCCTATACGCTGGAATGTTATGAAACGGATAATAATATTTCTCAGCCATTATACCACACCCTTAAAGGGAAACACCGACTTCGGGCCTTTAAGACCTAATTGACCTAATTGACCCCCCCCCCCCCCCCCCCTCCGTTCTCATTCAATATTTGGTAAAAAATATGATTCGATGACAGAGAAGCAACCATAACAGATTGTAGTCTTTCCATTCATTCCTTGCTAGAGAAGGGTGCTGCGCAGATAAAACAGCGCAGAGTAGGCAGCGCGCTGATCGAGATTTACGACCCTCTCGGGGCCTCGCTAATAAAACACTGGAAGTTAAAAATTAGAAGTTGGAGACCCCCTTTAACCATACGCCTCCTGCACTTTATGCTGTAAACAATTCCCCTCATTGTTCCCCCCATACAGGTATTGACAAGTGTGATTGACGAGATCAAATATCGATGTGTATTGCGAGTATTGATTTTACACTTCAGATGTGTCAGTATTTCTGTATTGGTTTAGAGCACCGCACTATCATGTAAGTTGTGAATAACTACAGCTACCCCTTACAATAATTGGTTATTTGTCATTTGGAATATCAAATAAGTTGTGAATAAATAAAGCTTTCTCTAAGCGTATTTAGTTCTATGTTATTTGACTTTCATATATAAGTTGTGAATAACTACAGCTACCCTTTAGAGTGTTTACTTATCTGTCATTTTAATCATATAAGTTTTGACAAACTAAAGCTACCCCTAAGAGTGTAACGTTATCTGTCATGTGGACTAAAATAGAAGTTGTGAATAACTAATGCTTTCTCTAAGCGTGTTTAGTTCTATGTCCTTCAACTATCATATAAGTTATGAATAACTACAGCTACCCCTTAGCGTGTTAAGTTATTCGTCATTTGATATATCATATACGTTGTGAATAACTACAGCTACACCTTAGACATTAAGTTCTATGTCATTTGGACTATCATATAAGTTGTGAATAACTACAGCTACCCCTTAGCGTGTTAAGTTATTCGTCATTTGATATATCATATACGTTGTGAATAACTACAGCTACACCTTAGCGTGTTTAGTTCTATGTCATTCAACTACCATAGAAGTTGTGAATATCTACAGCTACACCTTAGACATTAGGTTATATGTCATTTGGACTATCATATAAGTTGTGAATAACTACAGCTATCCCTTAGCGTTTTGAATAACTAACTCTATCTGTCAGCATGTTTAGTTCTATGTCTTTTTACTATCATATAAGTTTTGAATTACTAAAGCTTTCCCTTAGAGTGTTAAGTTATTTGTCATTTGGACTAAAATAGAACTTGTGAATAACTAAAGCTTTATCTGTGTTAAGTTCTATGTCATTTGGACAATCATTTAAGTTGTGAATAACTAAAGCTTTATCTTAGAGTGTTAAGTACTATGTAATTTGGACCCTAATAAAAATTATGAATAACTACAGCTACACCTTAGCGAGTTAAGTTCTATGTAATTTGGACTATCATAAAAGTTTTGACTAACTAAAGCTTTCTCTTAGCGTGTTTAGTTCTATGTCATTTAACTATCATTTAAGTTTTGAATAACTCAAGTTTTCCCTTAGCGTGTTTAGTTATCTGTCATTTGGACTATCATATAAGTTTTGAATAACTATAGCTTTCTCTTAGAGTGTTAAGTCATTGATATTAATATGCCACTTGGACATATAGCATTAAAGCAAAGTGAATTGATCCAATATTAAATGTCAAAATCAAATATACAATCATAAATCCATGACATTTGTTGTTTCTTTGTTTTTTCATCTTTTCTGCTAAGTTTATAAATATGGTTAAAAATACTACAGTATGGACACATTGTTGCGGGTTGTTCATTTATTTTTGATAACGGTATCTAAATTAGTAAAAACACTTGACCCCAGTTACGCTTTTGGGTTTCAAAACCTTCGAAAAGAAAATTCCGTGGGAAGTGGGAAGAATCGCTTTCAGTCTCACTTTCCGCTCAGCTTTATTACCTCGGGTTTTGAAATATCAAGCAGATCCTCGCTCTCATGTTTTATCCTTAACATAATACATGAGTTTTATCACGCTATTTCTTAAAGGGGCAGTAGCACGTTTTTAGGGGGAATATAAGGTGATGTCAGGAAAATTAAAATTAATGGTTCCAATTGAAAGACAATGTATTTAAACTAAGTGGAGCAGTAATAATTCAAATATATAACGTAAAGTTTAGCCATGGGATTCCTTTTTCTTCCACAAAATGAATTAAAGGTGTTCACAAAAAATGGCCGCCAATGGATTTTATGTGAATCTTCATACTTTGTCCTCTGATTATGGATGATTGACTTGTGTAATGAGATTTTTGACACTGTCAAAATAATACAATTAACATTAACTTACAATTATCAGTGAAAATTTTAAAATATAAAATAATCAAAACACGTGCTACTGTCCCTTTAAGGTACAAGCACGTTTGTACAATATAACTGTTGAGTGTTTACAATAATAGTCAAATTCTCACATTTATGTACCACCACACAATCCTAATAATTGATATGTTTTTGGTCTGAGTAAATGATATATTCATAATGCGAAGAGATTGTGGCAGGTATACAATTTTTTTTTATATAAAAGTAGATCTGTCAATATCATTCATGTTATTCAGTTATGTTTATAAACTAATTCAACAAGGTTTTGAAACAAGTTTATTGTGTTGCAATATGAATCAAATCTAGAACATGGTTTTTGAAACTGAGTTGTTCTCAATCTAATAAGTTCTGCTATAACGTTTTCACACATACCTGTGTGTGCTTACAGAAAAGATGAACACAATATGATAATTATCTACCAATTGTGTTGGTTATTCCTACAAATATTCTCGCGGAACATAGTTTTGCGCATGATTCCACTTATACACATCTTTTGGTCTTTAGAATAATTTAGAATGTCTGATTATATTGAAACTAAAACTGAAATGCCATTGTAACTTCATTATCACGACAGCTCGTGTTGTGATTCAACATATGGATAAAATATAACATACTATCTTTCTTCACCAAAGAATGGTTGATTTCCGCGCATGTTCGACCTAGTAGGTAAGTAGCTAGATATAATGTAAGACTTATGGGACGTATAGATAACAGCTAGTTTTAACTGGATTGGATGTATTTGGAATTTCTTTGCGTTATAATAGCTATAGGTTATCCCGTTATACTTTATAACACCTACATGTACATGTCATTGTATTACTTTTGAGATTTTACGTGCGCTTCTAGTGATAATTACGAACATAAGACGGTAGGATCAGAACAAAAACAAAAAGGTTATTAAAGAGGACGTGAATCTGGAGTCTTTGTAAGAAACTAAAGGGTCCCCGTTATACCGTCGAGACCTTTAAACTAGCATATCAACAGGAATCTGGAGTCTCTGAGAGTGTATGAAGGAGTCCTGTCATCCCACTGAACGTCTTACACCAATACCATAGACAAGAGTCAAGGCCCTGTCTGTGGAAAAGCGGGTTTCCTTTGGCACCGTGGAAGTCTCAGTATACGGGGGCCTAGCCTAAATAATACTCCCTAAACGACGATATTGAGTCTAGCAAGATGTATTAGCGGGATCGTCTAACCAAGCCGCAATAGTATGCATTCGCAATAGTATGCAGTCATATAACGTTGGAGGAGCATAGGCCGGCGAAAGGTCGGCTGACGCGACCCGCTACTACATCTCGCTAGACTCAATATGGGAGTGTATCGAGTATTATGAAGGCTAGGATTATTTAGACTGGTGGAACGTCTTACACAAACACAATCCATGATAGAGTCATTGCGTGGATTAAGCGGGCTCTTTTATGAAGAATAAGCGACCGGTCCCCAGTTATACCGTTAACGTCGTGCACAATTACGGCAACAATCCCTGAAAGTTAGAGTCTCTGCGTGGTATAAGCGGGATCCCCGCTATACCGCGAGCCCAGGTCGATGTCCGAGTAGACGTGGGACCCCCTGGAGCCTGGTGTCCGGTAGGGGCGTGGCTCGAAGGAAGACGGAGACTCGTGGTCGTAGTAGCCTACATAGGCGTCGTTGTCGAAGACCATCTTGCTCTCTGGTCTGCAAGGATAAGATAGAAGACACGAGTCTATCATCAAGAACAGCCAGATTTTCTGTGAAAAAAACTTCTTTATTGTGAATTTGGAGTATATGCTTACTTGTTCATCAGATTTGAGTTCGTCGTAATATGTTCAAGAGTTTGTTATCCAGAAAATTTGGCTGTTCATAGGTATATCTCTTTCAAATGTCTATAAAAGACATGGGTCTATCATCATCATAGTAGTCCACAAAGGCAAGTCTAGAAAGGTCTATTAGAGGGTCGCGTCAGCCGACCTTTCTGCGACCTATGACCCTCCAACGTTATACGTGCGAAGGCAGACTATTTTGGCTTGGTATGATTAGTTCTTATTGGTCAATTCGATGCGTGGGCTGACGCGACCCTCTACTAGGCCTTTCTAGACTCAATATCGGAGTGAAACGGATACAATTGTGGCTAGGTTTACTTAGACTTTATCGAGAAGTAATTTTCTCGAATCAGTTGTAATTCATAAATTACTGCCTCTCTCTGTCGTCGTCTTGTTGGGTTATGTAAGTGCAGCCGTTTTCTAGCTCTTAGGAAACACACTACGTCCGATTTATCCTGCGATCCGTCATGCAATGCGATCCGGTGCGTTTGTCATGTACACACTAGATGCGATTATATGTACGTTTAGCATTGCGTTTTATCTATGTCTTTACATTAGTTTCATGGTTTGAATGGAACCCCCCCCCCCCCCCCCCCCCCCACCACGATATGCACGAAATATGACGTCAGAAGGGAATCCTTCATGCGATTCCAATTGCGATGCGTCAAAAATAGGTGCAGCACCTATTTTCATCGCATCGGATCGCATCGCATTGACGCATCGGTCGTTGTGTGAGCGCTCTATGAAAAATACACGGTGTGCGTTTTTTTGACGGATCGCAAGAAAATTCGGACGTAGTGTGTTTCCAGCCTTACCGTTGATCCCAGCTCCTAGGGCGCTGATTGGTTCGCCGCGGTCTCTGGATCACGGAACTGTCACGTGACTGTGCTAACCTGTGGGTTATTGTAACATATTTGTGAGGTTATTCTTTTATCATTCTTTCCTAACAGAGGTAGTTCAAGTCATTTTGATCCAATCTCTGTTCTCTTAATCCAAGTATTTGGGTTAGAAAATGAGAATTCTGATTGAATTCGATCTAAGTGAGTTGTGCAATCAACGACACTGTTCAAAAGTCCTCATTTTATATAATTAGCTGCTAAAAAACTTCGATGACGACCACCACCGTTTCAATGCAAATACTGTATTCAATGGCAAGGATTTTTTTGTCATGCACATTTTGCCGCTCAGGGAAACTTCCCGAAACCTACGCCTATGAAAACAGAGGTTGATTAGTCCGAGTCGAGCTACCTCTTTGGGAAGAGAATGGCTTTTGACAAGGATAAAATTTTCATAATTTAAGTTTTGGACCTTAAAGTTATTTAAAGTACGGGATTTTCTTCCAATAATCACCTTCTGGCATAATAGTTATATGTCATTAGAAACAAAAACACAATGTCATTAAATTCTCATTATATTTATCTCCCTACAAATGGGTATCAATCATGATTTTAGATTCGTGGACAGTAAATAGTATCTGACAACAATCGAAATCTGTTTTTAATGAGATTTGCCAGTTATAACATACTTATCTCCCTTTTTTTGTTGCCTCTTGTACAGAATGACCTTGACAATTACAAAGATGGCGGCGATGGTTCCCATGACAACACCGGAAGCTATCATTATCTTGTTTGTCACCTGTCTCTTCAGCGTGATGAGGGCTGTGGGAAGGAAGATTTTTATTGGTGTAAAAACACCTTAAAACGATCGATATTTTATGGCGCTTCAATGTGAACTTTTCAGAAATGTCGTGAAATCTAGTAGTGTGTCAATATTGAGATGTCATAGTGTAAGGTATAAAATTGTTATATTTTGAATCTACAAGGTACTTAGAGCCTGATTATAGTGATCCGTACTATGTTGCATTTATTCATCATCTTTATGACAAGTGTTGTAGACGTCCCGCGGAAAAAGTTAAACTTGGTTTGCGAAACAAAAATGATGAGAATCTCACCCAAGTGTCTTCTGATATCAAATATATCAACACAAGTTGATAAAAGTTACAAATATCCGAGGCTTGCCGAACAAATTTTGAGATGTTTCAGCTACGTCCACGTTTTATTCCAGTCTGATTAAAATCGACCATACTCGGAGGAATAAAATTGCAAAAATATTGTCTCTATCGGGGATCGAACCACTCTGGATATCCTCTCCGTCTCGGTCTGAATGCACCCAAATCTGTCGCATGTTGCTATAACCAGTTTAGCGCAGACAAACCCAGTCTTAAGCTTTTTGAATAGTTTTTAGCGGCGATTATGTATAACGAATGGTACATTAGAGTTATCTGCCCTAGCATCATATCGAAAGCTTTTGCTGTACGCCTTGTGATTGATTAGATGAGCTTATCTCAGAAACATGCGACATATTTTGGTGCAGATCTGTTTTTTTGAGCATATGACCGCACTAGTTGTACCATCTCTACCATACTCACCAATGCATTTATATTCTGGCGTTGTCCACTTCTGTTTTACACATATAGAAGTCTTCGGTTCTTCAAGAACATAGTTCTCGGACACACACTTGAGGGGGAGAGAGATGCTGTTCTCATTAAACAGGCTGGTGTCTGGGTAGGCGTGTTGCAGATTGTCCGCCACTAGGAACGTGGGCTTTGTTGGCAGTGGGCATTCTGTAAGATGCATGGGTATACAGTCAACTAATGAATTTATTAGGTAAAATCGAATGATTTTTAAGAGGCAGTTGACATTTGAAGGGTCCGGGGCAAGAAGTTGATAACCCTCAAAACCTAATTTTCCGAGATTTTTATCACAAGTGGGTCGCAAGAGGCAGATCTTTCATTATTTTATGAATTACCTCCCTTAGCTCTTACAGTTTGAGAGTTGCATCATACCTGCTTTGTGATAAGCCACCGAATTTTCAATTTTGTTTGGTAAAAGTGTGACAACCCTCAAAAATAGGGCAACAAAAAACAGTTTTGTAAATGGATTATATCTTCAGATATAGAAAATACTGGCAGAAACCTACATTCTTCTTATGAGGAAACATCAGAAGAATAAAGAATAGATACTTACAGTGTCATGATCATATTTTTTGTGGAAAAATTAATGTTTTTGCGATCGAACACGGGGTTATCATGTTCTTACCCCGAAAATGACTATTTAACATGTAAAACTTTCAAACGTGTTTTTCTCAAAAGTAGAAATGTGTGGGTTATCAACTTCTTGCCCCGGACCCTTCATTTTAAAAGTTGTTGGGTTATTTTTAAATTGTTTCCCATTGAGATACCGGTTTTCATAAGTGTTATCATTAACGATATATTACATCATGAGTATGTATCAGAAATCGGGGCTACTTTGCTATTTTAAATTAATTTGAACTACATTGACAGTTAATCATGTGTAATAAATATATTATTAAATGTAGTTTTTTAAATACCAGGTATCTTTCATCTCATGAATAAAAATATTTACTTTGCCCTTGGCATTCGATGAAATAAACCTTGTATTGAGAAAACTATAATAATATTCTTACACATATTTCATTTTAACGGTTTTCAATTTCATAAGTAAAAAGTCCCAAGTTGACTGGGCGAAGACTATTATGTCTTTTATAAAATCTCTTGACACGTGATGAATATATTTCAATCATCATCATCATCATCATCATCATCATCATCTTCTTCTTCTTCTTCTTCTTCTTCTTCTCCTCCTTCCATGAACGACAGCACTGATTGTCCCAACGGCTCATCCACCCAGCCACCGAGATGGCTCCAACCTACTCGCTTTACTTTTGATCAGTGTTTCGATATATATGCGCATGGTTCCTGATAAGTCTTAGTATAATACTATTGCAGATATCGTGATAAAAACAAACCACTTTTGATATATTTTATAATGAAAATATCTTACTTGCTGTTACAAAATTTGAATCCGCCCTGGTGACTGTTACAACTACAGCAAGGAAAGGGAGGTAACTCGTGTAGGTCATGATGACCGGTACTCCTTCATGTGGCCACTATCATAACCTTGAAGGTAAGATAAACATGTAGGGTAGATGTTTAGTACTCGAAACAAAGAAAATAGGGCCTATTTATTATTTCAGTTATTTTGATAGTAGGGTTTTGTATCGCTTGTTATATTTACATCCATTCACTGATCAACCTTCATGTAGATATACAGAAAATCGATGAATAAGGTTCATATTTGAATAAGTAACTGTTGTTGACAGTTAGAGGAATATTTCATACCGAAGGTCAAAATCATTAAAATTATTACGCGAGCATCATGTCATTTCAAAAGCAATTCACAGAAGTACTTGGTATTTGTTATTTGATGTCTGTTCAATGTGAGTGTTATTCTTTCATTTTGCAAGGTAGATTAGTTAAAGTACAAAGGTATAAATGCACGTAAATTCAGCTACAATAATTCTGTCTCTTATTTCAATGTGATTCACATACATACGATATCTAAGTATTTCTAGACAAACTCATTGAAGTTATCAAATATGACAAAACATGAATACATTTGACCTTATATACACTCACAGTTGGTGAGAATGTTTAATAATACAAATTGACTCACGATAGACTCCGAGTTACTGTCACATTAAATAAATATACGATTTTAAGAGATTAAATATTAATATCTATGTCTCATATAAACTGAAGTTAGTTCAAGTTTTAATTAAGCAAATTAATTCACTTAAATCCTACCTGAGATTGACAATCAACACATGCAGGTATTTTACCTATCCAGGTGTGTTTCTTCCTGTTTGCAGGTGTTATCAAGACGACCCCGTACAGTTATCTCGTAGCCAAGATAACGCCGCTCTGTCAAAGGATTATCATTGGCCAAGTTTGTAGTACAGTGGATCGATAAATTGATAAAGATTTTTATTTTTTTTCAAGGTTATTTATTTTAAGAGTCACACCGTGATTTTCACAAATTATATTTTAAGCTTTAAACCAAAATAACACAATTGATTATATAACTTCAAAGCCACACTAATTCATCCCGAAATGCAATTGTTAGATATGCTTTTAACAATGAAAATCATGACAGCCATACGTGTTCTGATACGTCCAATTTACATGATTAGAAAGAAAGGATATGTCTTATATGAATAACTTATATGTGTAACACTATTATTCTATTATTTTATGTTTATTTAAATCATATTGATCATATCTCAGGATGTATATATACTTCTTATTTACTTTTAGATGATTGTCTCTAATAACCCTTAAAGGATGGCACGCTTTTATGTTATTTTCACAACCAATATTTTTTCATGTATTTTATGTGAGGTGATAAAATATATGTCTGTCTGTCTGTCTGTCTGTCTGTCTGTCTGTCTGTTTACCAGTTAACCAACCTACATTTGACCGATTGACGCGAGTCATTGTCCAATTTCTGATCATAATCGGAACCTAATTCGTTCCTTACCATACAAGATCGGTTAGCTGTAATGTAATGTTGACAGTCTAATCAAGAATAGTTCATTTATGTTCATTTTCATGTAAATTGGGTCTCGTTTGGACGTCAGTCGAATATCTTCAGCTGTGTATAACCGTACACCGGAACTATAGCGAGGTGTACGGCGGAGAAATGTTGTTAGCGAGGAGCCGAAATCGAAAGTTAGGTAATATTTTACTTCATAACTTTCAAATAATCAACATCATGTGGAAATTTTAGCACACATACTTAGCAAAATGTATGTGCTTGTCATTCTGTATCCAAGGGAAAGTAACAATGACAGTTGCGAGTAATGCTGTTGTTAGTAATATATTTGCTATCTCTGACTATGAACAGGATATGACATTAAAGAGTTCTGTCTCGGAAAGCTATTGACATGATAATAACATAGAAAAAGTTGATGAAACGGCGATGATTGCTTTTTAAGTGATCCCGTTTGCGATCACGCTCCTCCGCCTTACACCTCGCTAGGTCCGGTGTACGGTTATACACAGTGCTGATATGGTATCATCAATTCTCAATCCATATTTTCGGATCGTCTGATCAGAGGTGAGGAATTTAAAAAGTGGCTGTCTGTATGTCTGTCTGTATATATATCTGACTGTTTATCGACTGTGTGTCTGTCTGTATATCTGTCTGCATGTATTTCTGTATATTTGTCTGTGTATATGTCTGTATGTCTGTCTTTGTGTTAGCTGAATATCTGTCTGTATATATTTCTGTATTTATTTCTGTATATATTTTTGTTTTGATTTATGTATATCTTACTGTGTGTCTGTCTGTATATCTGTCTGTACATATGTCTGTATATCTGTCTAGGTGTCTGTCTGTATATCTGTCTGTGTACATGTGTGTATACCTGTCTTTGTATTTGGCTGTATATCTGTTTGTCTGTATATCTGTCTGTTTGTCATTATGTATGTCTGTATATCTGTTTGTCTGTTTATCTGTCTGTATATCTGTATGTGTACATGTGTGTATACCTGTCTTTGTATTTGGCTGTATATCTGTTTGTCTGTATATCTGTCTGTTTGTCACAGATATACAGTCATTATGTATGTCTGTATATCTGTTTGTCTGTTTATCTGTCTGTATATCTGTATGTGTATATGTGTGTATACCTGTCTTTGTATTTGGCTGTATATCTGTTTGTCTGTATATCTGTCTGTTTGTCATTATGTATGTCTGTATATCTGTTTGACGGTTTGTCTGTCTGTATATCTGTCTGTGTACATGTGTGTATACCTGTCTTTGTATTTGGCTGTATATCTGTTTGTCTGTATATCTGTTTGTTTGTCATTATGTATGTCTGTATATCTGTTTGTCTGTACATCTGTTTGTTTGTCACAGATATACAGTCATTATGTATGTCTGTATATCTGTTTGTCTGTTTATCTGTCTGTATATCTGTCTGTGTATATGTGTGTATACCTGACTTTGTATTTGGCTGTATATCTGTTTGTCTTTATATCTGTCGGTTTGTCATTATGTATGTTTGTCTACTTTGTTTGCATCAAATAACACTATTAATAAAATTCAAGACAAACGAGGGCACTTGACAACTCACGTCTGAATACTAAGACAAATTATTCTATTTTAGTTTGCTTTGAATTATAAAAACGTAACATCGAGGAGGTTAAGCACAGTATATACTGTATTATTACATTGGTTGAACCAGATGAAGATTGTTATGTTAATCTAAAGTCGCCTTTTTATCCATTCCCGGAGACGAAGTGGACAGTAGCATTGACTATGTGTTCCGCGTGCTAAACTATAAAACCTATTTCGACACACCTTATAAGAAAGATAATTAGTTGCCACAAGAATAGTTTTATTAAAGGCTGAACACAAGGAACATATACGAATGAGTACATCTCAATTGTCTATCTGCTTGACCACATCAACAACAAAATGTCTATATGCTTGAATACACCTCGAAACATTGTCACTCTGAATGGATACATAAATAATGATTGGATACACGTTGAAACATGCCACTCTGATTGGATACATCAATTAACATTGTCACTCTGATTGGATACATCAATAATGATTGGATACACCTTGAAACATGCCACTCTGATTGGATACATCAATAATGATTGGATACACCTTGAAACATGCCACTCTGATTGGATACATCAATTAACATTGTCACTCTGATTGGATACATCAATAATGATTGGATACACCTTGAAACATGCCACTCTGATTGGATACATCAATTAACATTGTCACTCTGATTGGATACATCAATAATGATTGGATACACGTTGAAACATGCCACTCTGATTGGATACATCAATAAACATTGTCACTCTGATTGGATACATCAATAATGATTGGATACACCTTGAAACATGCCACTCTGATTGGATACATCAATTAACATTGTCACTCTGATTGGATACATCAATAATGATTGGATACACCTTGAAACATGCCACTCTGATTGGATACATCAATTAACATTGTCACTCTGATTGGATACATCAATAATGATTGGATACACCTTGAAACATGCCACTCTGATTGGATACATTAATTAACATTGTCACTCTGATTGGATACATCAATAATGATTGGATACACCTTGAAACATGCCACTCTGATTGGATACATCAATTAACATTGTCACTATGATTGGATACACCAATAATGATTGGATACACCTTGAAACATGCCACTCTTATTGGATGCACCAATAATGATTTGATACACCTTGAAACATGCCGCTCTGATTGGATACATCAATTTAGTTCACACCAACGGCGCTTTGATGGCGCTTTAAAACGGCGTGGAAAGCGGCACCAAAGCGTAACAAAGCTTGATTAAAGCGTCAGGGTCGTAACAGATCGTGGTAAAGCTTGGAGTAAAGCGTGACATTCGGCAAGAGCGCCCAAAATGTTTAAACTGTTTAAAAATTTTGGGCGCTCTGTCACGAATTGATTAAAGCGCCGAGAGCGTATCAAAGCGTATCAAGGCTTAACAAAGCGTAACAAATCTCAGCAAAGCTTGACTAAATGCGTAGGAAAGCTTAACAGAGCTTGGTCCATAGCGGGGACCCCAGTCTGTCACCACTTGACACGCTTCGTTAAGATGTCTCACGATTTGCTACGATCTGGCATGAAGATCTGACACGAGGTCAGACGCTTTCATCAAGCTCTGACAAGCTTTGTTACGCTTTGTTACGCTTTGTTACGCTTTGTTACGCTTTGTTACGTTTTTATGAAGGACTCTCATGCTTTCCCACGAATTGAGAGGCTTTGTTACGCTTAGCAAGCTTCCTCACGCTCTCTCACGCTCTCCTACGATACCCACGCTCAAGGATGTAGTTATACAGCAGGGATACAAATATCATGTCTTCTTCAGATGGATCATGCTCTGGTACATCTGGATCTTCTGGATCTTGTTGTTCTGCAATCGTGTTCTGGAGTCAAAGATGCAACGATTTTGTGGATCTTCTGCATCTTTATATAGGCTCTGGATCAAAAGCGGCATGAAATCGGCGATCTCGACATTTTCCAATGCGTAACAAAGCTTAACAGAGCGTAACAATGCACAACAGAACTTGATAATCGTATCAGAGTCTGATTTAAAGCGTCATAATCGCATCAAAACGTAATAAAGCGTTATAAAGCTTATCAAAGCTTATCAAAGCGTGATTTCAAGCGTAACAAAGCCTGATCAAAGCGGGATTAAAGCGTGAGGAACCGTAACAAGTCGGGAAAAAATTCGTCCCCAAAGCGCAACCAATTCGTATCAGAGCGTATCAGCGCTTATCTGAGCGTAACATTACTTAGGAGATCGTGATATTTTAGGAAAAGTCAACAAAAATGACAGCGCTTTGCTCCCCGATTTAAAGCGCGGCATTCGCCGTTGGTGTGAACTAGGTATTAACATTGTCACTCTGATTGGATTCAAGGAGAAACATTGTCACTCAGATTGGATTCAAGGAGAAACATTGTCACTCAGATTGGATTCAAGGAGAAACATTGTCACTCTGAATGGATTCAAGGAGAAACATTGTCACTCTGATTGGATTCAAGGAGAAACATTGTCACTCAGATTGGATTCAAGGAGAAACATTGTCACTCTGAATGGATTCAAGGAGAAACATTGTCACTCTGATTGGATTCAAGGAGAAACATTGTCACTCAGATTGGATTCAAGGAGAAACATTGTCACTCTGAATGGATTCAAGGAGAAACATTGTCACTCTGATCGGATTCAAGGAGAAACATTGTCACTCTGAATGGATTCAAGGACAAACATTGTCACTCTGATTTGATTCAAGGAGAAACATTGTCACTATGAATGGATTCAAGGAGAAACATTGTCACTCTGAATGGACACACAAATAAAATTGTCATTCTGATTGGATACACCTAGAAACATTGTCTCAGTGCACATAGAAAAGCTACAATTTTAATCCTACCGAGTCAAGGAGTCTGTACATGAAATTTCAGGTTTGTAGGCCTTTTGCTTCCGGAGAAGAAGAGGAAAATAGGTTTTTACGGTGTGGCCCCTGTGGCCCTTATTATGGGTCACAGGGCCACCAAACTACAATTTATAATTCTTACTAGGCAAGGAGTCTGTACACAAGGTTTTAGCTTTCTAGGCCTCATGCTTCTGTAGAAGAAGATGGAAATAGTTTTTAGCGCGTGGCCCCTGTGACCCTTATTAGGAGTAACCGGGCCACCGAAGCTACAAATTTTAATCCTCACTAGACTAGGAGTCTGTACACAAAGTTTCAGCTTTTTAGGTATAATGCTTCTTAAGAAGAAGTCGAAAATGCACAAAGTTTACGGACGGACGGACGCCGGACACAATGCCATGCCATAAGCCCATCGGGCTTTACAGGACAGACGAGCTTAAATTAAATTTAGAAAGTTTCGTTTATATACTTTCGTTTTAAGCTTATCGTGTAATACCTTTTTAACAAACTCTGGCATCACAATTGATTCCCAATTGTCGTTAATAGAAACAGTTCTTGAATCTCCCTACATGTCTGAACTGGGAAAGTATGTTAATTGGGAATCTCTCTACAAGCTTTAACCAGACCACCATTCACATCTTACACAGTTTCGGTTCTTCATTTCAGGGAGGAACCAAATTAAATTTAAGTTTTGGAATATAATTGGTGGCTACAAGTGTTAACATTTAAAGAAAGCTGCTTTGGAACATATTGAACAACACCAGTAATCCACTTAGTAGAGGGTGTCGAGAGTTATAGGGTTAAATGGTAGCCAAGTATACCGTCTTAAACCTTTTACCCATTGGATGATGAATCACAAATACGTCTCCAAAGGTACAGTTTCCGTCCAAACTTATACCATGGAATTTAGTGCTGTCGCGATATGTTATGAATATAAAACCTTCATCAAGTACAACATTGCCGGGTATTTTCACCAGATTAAACGAGTTGCCACACATGCGCTTTCCTTCGCTGTCAACCTGAGCTAAAACTATTCTTTTAGACCATTCGCTCCATACAAATGTTGTTATTCCTACTGTCTGGAGTGACGCCATTCCTTGAAGCGAAGGACTTGGGTAAAAATAGCTCCATTGTTTCCTTTTGGATGAAATATCGAGACACGAGAGCTTACGAGATTTCGCCAAACAAAGCATGTCACCAACTACCATTAGCCTGTCGATGGTTTCTTTGACATCAAGCCATACATCATATCTGTCCTGTCGTCCTGTTGTGCCAGTGAATATCTTGGATCTTTTTTTGTAGAATATATTATCTTTATAGATACTCAGACAGCGGGTCGTGATATAGTTCAGTTGTACCGGAGATGAATTGTGGGTCATCAGTTGTTTGAATGTTTTATTAAGTATGGACCAAAAGAGAGTCTTGAACGGCTTGTCATAAGCAAAGGAATACACTATATTTGATATCCTGATTCCTGTTCTCTGTGGTACCCCCGGTATCGTTGAATACTTAAACACATCCCTAGGTGTCCTCTCCAGTATTGATACTAGTAAAAATTCCCTGAATTGCCCCACTTCTTCTGTTTGATTTACTGCAACCTCTGTCGAGTGATTTATGAGTTGTGCGTGAATGAGAAACTGTTGTTTGAGGCATTGTTTTAGGTGCCAGAGTTCAACAACACCATCGTCACCGAAACAGGTGCGAGCAGACTCACATGCTACGGTACATTCTCCTTGTGTTCCACATATGCTTTCATTCACGTGGCCTTGGTATATCACTGGACTATCTGTTCCCTTGTTGTGTTGTTGTGATGCTTGCACAGTCTGGAGCAACATTGCGACAACCACAGAAAACTTCATTCCTGTTATTAATGCAGCTAACTTCAGGAATGGAGGTTTACTCATCAACCACAGCACACTTCAGGGATGGAGGTTAACTCATCAACCACAGCTAACTTCAGGGATGGAGGTTTACTCATCAACCACAGCAAACTTCAGGGATGGAGGTTAACTCATCAACCACAGCTAACTTCAGGAATGGAGGTTAACTCATCAACCACAGCTAACTTCAGGGATGGAGGTCTACTCATCAACCACAGCTAACTTCAGGAATGGAGGTCAACTCATCAACCACAGCTAACTTCAGGGATGGAGGTTTACTTATCAACCACAGCTAACTTCAGGAATGGAGGTTCATTCATCAACCACAGCTTACTTCAGGAATGGAGGTCAACTCATCAACCACAGCAAACTTCAGGGATGGAGGTTTACTCATTAATGGATGGAGGTACTATCGCCTGTTTACACCACGTCTGATCATTTAACTGGCTTTGTTGCCCCTCGTCAGCAACTAATTGACATTACAAACTGTGCAAATTATTTATGATTAAAGTTATATTGCACCTGCGTTTAGATACAGAATGGGAAACAAGCGTGTAAAACAACGAAACATATATAGTCATTTTCTGTTTTAAGAGTATATCTCATTGAACTGCGACAAGCAAAGGTAATTAAAGCGCTTACAAAGACGTAAAAATCCATTTTAGCGAAAATTATAATATATTGATGGTTATATGTCTAATCACTGTTGCACCTGAAGGCAAACAACTAAAATTTGATATCCTTCAACTATTGTTTGAAACTCATAGCAGGATTTAAGGGAAACTTTTCATGAAACGAGAAAAGATTTTCGTTTGTTCATCATCTAAAGCATTCTCTTTCCACAGAGGCAGCTCAGTGCGAACAAGCCTCTGTTCTATTACGCCAAGATCCTGGGGTTCCGGAAGATTGCCCTAGCGGCAAAAAGTTGTAACTTAAGATATCTCCCTTATTTGTAGCCAATGAAAACACCTTTTGGATATACATGACTAAGGGAATTCTTAACCGTCGTATAGTGACATCGAAAATATCATGCCTTTATGTTTATTTTTCATTACATGTGAGAGGGAAAATATTTGACAATCAGATATGGATAGGGGTTTTCATTAGATAGAAACTGTTTTATAATATATTATATTTGGGTAAATTGTTATTTGCTATATGATGGACTTTATTTTACTAATTAATCAAATAAAAACTAATGAGAAGGTAATTAGCGATGTTTTGTAAAAAGAAAAAGTTATCTCCCCTGGATGATAAATTTCAAAGATATCTTTGCCGAACCACACGGAAATGGCCGAGGTTTTGCGAATGACCACTTTTGAAACAGCGTCGCTGATTGCAAATCTAACTTCGATTGCCTCCAATAAGATTTCTACCTTTCTATCCAATGTATTAGCCGTAAATCTACACTAACCCCTGGGAGGGAGATAATTGGGTTTGAGGTAAACTCCCGTTAAGTTTTCCAGGGCTGTAATGTAGATTTATCAGATCGAAAGCGGTGGATTATCGAGGACGTAAAGCCATTGGCTTATTACCCATATGGTTGAAAATAAGTGGTGACATATTTTCAATATGAGCACTAGTGCACATATCACTTTTGCCTAGCAACGATTGTTGTAGCGCGAGTTCCCGTATTTTTTCGCCTGTGATGTCATAACACCATTGTTCGTAACGTCACTATAGCCGGCCGTCGCAAGGGAAGCGGCCCGTTTCTTGGATATTTCTAAGATGATAAAATGGAATAGAATCGGTAATAAAGAAATTATTACCCCCGGAAGTGTGTCATATGACTTTAACGAAACTCGGGCAAATTTGTAATATAAACGTATTAGAACTGTTAAGTATTACAAAGTGACGTCACGCTGTTTCAAAAACTCGGTACACAATGATTTCACAAAGATTATTTTCGGCAAGAAACGCTTAAAAGTAAAGACTTAAAACAAACAATGGTGATTATTCATAGCTTTATGAAAACTGCAGTGAAATAATTCATGTTTGTGGATAGTTTTAAGACAATCTGCAGTCGAATGAAACGACGAGTGGAGAATTTACATTGATTATTTATCATATACTCCATCTTTAGAAGGAAAGACTTACAGTATGTACGTATTTATGTTTCCGTACATTCAGGGGAAAGTTAAATCCGTTATTTGGGTTTTTCTTAAAGGAGCAGTGGCACGTTTTTGAAAATTTTATATTTGTTATGCATCATTTTGATAATGTCAAAAATCTCATTACACAAACAAATAATCCATAGTCAGAGAAACATATTATGACGATTCACATGGAGTCCATTGGCGGCCATTTTTGTGTGAACACCTTTTTGTGTAAGAAAAGGAATCCCATGGCTGAACTTAACATTATATATTTGATTTATTACTGCTTCATTTAGTTTAAATACATTGTCTTTCAATTGGAACCATTTATTTTCATTTTCCTGACATCATATTATATTCCTCCTTAAAATGTGCTACCGTCCCTTTAATCTTCACTTAATCTAACTTTTATCAACAACAACAAAAGCTTTTAACGAGTCATTTTCCATGTGAAATATATAAACAAGACGAGATTTGTCAAAAATAGTTATCAGTTTACAGGTTCTATGCATATAAAAATGTCAAGTAATGTTTGTTTAATGTGGCTCAAAGTTAAGGTTATAATTTTATAATGAATAATTTGAACACAAATGAACATCAGACCAATCCTGTGAAAACGACAAGAATACATAATTGTTAATTATTTTTGCTTTTAAAGGGGCAGTAGCACGTTTTAGTGGGAATATAAGGCGATGTCAGGAAAATGAAAATAAATGGTTCCAAATGAAAGACAATGTATTTAAACTAAATGGAGCAGTAATAATTCAAATATATAACGTAAGGTTCTGCCATGCGATTCCTTTTTCTTACAAAAATGAATTAAAGGTGTTCACACAAAAATGGCCGCCAATGTATTTTATGTAAATCCTCATACTTTGTCCTCTGATTATGGTTGATTGGCTTGTGTAATGTGATTGTTGACACTGTCAATATAATACATTAGGCATTTACTAACCATTATAAGTTCAATTTTTAAAATATAAAATTATCAAAAAACGTGCTACTGCCCCTTTAATGACAAACTTTACACTAGGAAACTTTACGTCAGGATAACTAATGAACTAGATTGGGATATTTGTAGATTTTATCATTAATATTCCGATTAAATATCTATCATAACAATCTGGACACCTCATGACGAGTCGAGATAGATAAACTGCTGAGAACATCTTTCTCGACAGAGGTTGAGCTTAAAGAGCCAGTAGCTTGCTTTTACGGAGAATATAATGTGATGTCAGGATAAAATAATAAATGGTTCCAATTGAAAGACAATGTATTTAATAAAGCAGTTGTAAATCAAATATATAAAATGTTCACACAAAAACTCTTGATGGGTCCTTGCAGCCATCACTCGGATATCATGGCTTGCTATGGCCTTTCTACGTTTAACATACAAATATATTAGTCAGCACTTTATAACATGTGTTTATTTGTATACATGTAAGTCCTGTGTTACGAACTATTACTTCGTATATATCTACTACTTCAAAGAAAGGGGAAGACATTAGTTTTATAGGATTGGGTTTCTGGACCCTACAGCACAGTTACCTGTGGGAAATGTGCACATCTGCCTTTACCACACATGCACGGAAATCTAAACATCGTGTGCAACAGTCGGTCACGTGACCTCCTGTGAGTGATTAATTGCAGGTCTGATTGATTGATTGATTGACAGTATATCGACACCAGCCGTCAGTCAGCCGTCCAGCCTCGTCCCATAACGTCACGGGACAACCTGCTTGTGCTGAGGTATGTGGTCGCTAACTTTGAATATTTCTTTCTTGGCGTAAATTAAAAGAATAAAAGGTCCACGTCTTCAATGTAATGATATCCTTTGAAGAGATATTTATTGTTACATTACGAATTGTGGGTACGGTCGAAGGTCTAACTCATTTTAGCCGTTTAAGTCAACTTAGTTTTGAGACGTGAAATTTTATTTTATGAACTTTGATTGAGAAAATTATTATTTTTATTATGTGGTTCCTAATATTAGTTTTTCATATTCAGAGGTCGACATTGTTGAACTTGTAATCAGTATTTTTTAATAATTCAGAATAAATCATAAGATAAAACGTGATTACACAATAAATATGAAAGATATTACTCAGAATATCCACAGTCGGTGACAACAAACCACGTGAACATAGATACGTAAGTGATATATAAACACAATTGCAAATTCAATTCATAACTTTATTAAACAATGATTTAATGTCAAAATTGGACTCAAGCCAAGATTTCTTAACATTAAAAAAGACTTAGAGAAAACATATAATATTGACAAATACAACTCATACTCAAACTGTAACTACTCAAAATTTATGAAATTTTGGTCAATCTGTCACTTACTTTTTAAAGATTAATTGAGACTTCATGTGTCAGAATAAATTGTTTATTTTTCCTCTACCATTGAATATCTTCATGCCTTGTGATGACATTACTCTGCCAAAATATGTATATCCTTGCTTCTTGCCATGTTATGATTCATCTTTCTGTGTTGTATATCATTCCTTGTATCTGTTTTATATCATATATATTACACCAGCCACTGTAATGCCCATGTACCACAAAAAAGGTAAATAAAAACATAAAAAATAAAATGATTTAATGTAAAAAATGTCATTGATGCCAGGAGTTTATGATTGTGTTATTTTCTTCGGTTATCAGGGTATCACATTATGGTTTTGGAAGGCGTTTCGCAGAGTTTATCCGTTTTTTAAAGTTATGAAACTCAACTCAAATTTGTTTAGGCCTACCAAAACCTTTTCATACTTGAAATAATAAACCTTACGTTTTGGATGGGCGAATGATTTTGCAATGTTATAAACATATTGATGAGGAACAGCATTACCTTCTACCATGATAGGCCGACGATGATTATCATAATGGTGATCATAAAAGTGTCAAGCGAGATTAGCCTATAGCGTATCTTATTGGAAAAAAGCAAGATCTAATTTCAGTTATGATGAAATGAAATCTACCGTATTGTGTGAGCGTCTGTCATTTAAACTCTTATAAAAATCATTACCAGATAAGTTTACTTTATTACATCCCGCCGTTTCTTTATAACAATATTCACAATCACCTTTTTCAGAAATCGATTAGCGAAATTACCTTTTAATTTATAATTTCTACATCATGCTTATTTCAAAAGGGTAGTAGGACGTTTTAGGGGGAATACAAGGTGATGTCAGGAAAATGAAAATATATGGTTCTAATTGAAAGACAATGTATGTGTACTAAATGAAGCAGTAATATATCTAATATAACGTAAATTTAAGACATACGGTTCCATTTTCTTACACAAATGAGTGTAAGGTGTTCACACAAAAATGGCCACCAATCGACTTCATGTGAATCTTTATAATTTGTTCTCTGACTATGGATGATTGGTTTGTGTAATGAGACACTATCAAAATAATATATTTAGCAATAACGTACAATTATCAGTGAAAATTTGAAAATATAAAACTTTCAAAAAACTTGCTACTGCCCCTTTAAGTGTGTGAATACAATAGAGAAGAGGGATCGTATGTTTGCGATTTTATCAATATACATGTACTCAGAATTATTGTTTAGAGATTCCAAATACAGCAGCTCTTCCCTTTAAAATGATATATTTTGCAATTTTCACACTTCTTGACTTTCTTTTTATTTGGCAACTAAATGTAAATCAACTTGATAATACGAATTATGATCACGCTTTAGATATATAGCTTTCACTTGAGGTAAAGACATTCTTATCTCAATTTAAAGTCCTTTAAATCAGTGCGATTTTACGAAATTTAGGTGTTTATTTTATAACAAACAGTAACCAATGAAAATATTACTTTCAAATTGCCAAGCAATCGAGTTGCAGGTTCTGCATGAGTTGCAGGTGTAGATGGCATATATATTCCGTAATCAATTACAAGTATCGGACGTCAATCAAATTGCTTGCAGTATCGCCTCCAGCGCGTATAAGCGTCGGTCGTGTAAATAGCGTTAGACCTTCTATAACTTAGATACTTGCTTGCTATAAATATTAAATCGGAGATCGTTTTGTGATTGATTTAAAGATGCATCCCTTATCGATGTCGTTGGTTTTAAGTCATTATTTCATATAAGGACAGTATTCAGGATGACAACTTCTTTATTCATAGAGTGCCACGTTTTGATACAGATTCTTGACTGATAACGATACAAGAATCTGTATAGAAACTTCGCACTCTGTGAATAAAGAAGTTGTCATCCGTAAATATTGTTCATATGTGACTTTCAACTTCTATAATGCCACTCAAAGAAGTCATGTCATTATTTCATTTAAGAATCGGTTGCTAAACGTGTGTAAACTTATTGCTTGCTTTATCACATGGAATAATGTAATTTAGAATATTCAATAGGCGATCGTTTAGAGATTTACTTAAAAATATACATGACGAAATAAAGCTTTAGTATTTAATTATGTTATTTGCTTTAGACGTCGTTGGCTGAACGTTCTAAAACTTAGATTCTTTATGACATGAGTTAATTCGGTAATAAATATTAAATCGGAGATCGTTTTGAATTTTATTGAAAAGATGCATACCGGAACAATGTTGATATTTTAAAAGTGTGTTGTCATAGCATATATAGGCGTGAAATAAGGTTAGTACTTTTAAACCTTAAAGTATGAAAAAGAGGATGAGAAAGAGATATAGAATGAAAGAGAGACATTGAATAAGAAAGCAAAGCGATTTGGCAAAGGGAGAGGGACACAGAGACAAAGCAAGAAACCTTTATACAGATTGTACAAGCCTATTTTCATTGTGCGATATATCACAATATAATCACACCAACTAATTTTAAGTAAAATGTACTAAAATAACTTGTTAAAAGACACATTTGCATGCTTAACATGAACGGAATTTCTTTTGATGAGCCAGTGTGTTAAGCTGTAGATAAGAGAACAGTAGACATTTTATATTTCATATACATACAACAACAATTACGTCCAGTTAAATCTCGTTGAGAAATAATACTTTTTTGAAAGAACTGAAAGACAACAGTTATCAAATGTATTATGTTTTAACCGCATGAAAATAAACGGAAATTTCAGTTCATTCTAATCGAAATTTGGTGTAATAATCATTCCCAATTAGGAGGTGATGTGAGATAAAAAGAACAGAGGGAGGGGATTGAGTATGTAAACAGAGAGATGGGGAGGAAGGTAAGGTGGTAATGAGAAATAAGTTTATCGCCTTTTTTACAACTATTTCATCAACTTCCTCCATTGATAGTGTTGAAATATTGATAATTGTTTGAGACTATGGATTACCGTCAATTGTTGATTTAAGATAATCCAATTAATCCAATTATTATCATCATAAATATGTCTATCCTATCTTTTCCAGACCTACTGCCTGATCACGTGACCCAAGCTCCAAACTAGGTGTAACAAGGAAGCGCTTACGTTACGTGAGTCACTGAAAGCCTGCAGCGATAGTGGCCATCTTTGTTTTCTCAGTCGGTCATGCGCACTGGGGCTTTTGACTGACATCACGTTTGCAGACGACGTGAACTCTGAGAGTTTCGCTGTTGGATTACTGACCACGCAATATTGTGAAAATGTGAATTTTCTCATTCAAATTGGATAATTTGGAGATACTGCTGTTTTCAACAAGGGGTTTCTTTTTCAAGTGATATACCTGTGTGTGTTTTCATTTGGAAAGTTTTTAACAGTATCATTCAAAATGAGCGGATTTGATTTTGCGAATGCTCTGAACAATTTCAATGGAACTACAGAGTCGTTTGAAACAACGTCTTCGTTAAACCTAGAAACATCTACACCGTTTACAGTGATAGAAACTTCCACAGGGAGCATCAGTACAACGACACCGGTTCTTTCAAGTACAAAGCCAGGTACGTATCAACTTGTGTTTTTACATTTTAATAAAAAAAATTATTTTAGTTAGTTATCATTTTAAACTAGTTGAAGTGATATTGATACTGCAGACCTTTAACAATGACAATTTGCGAACTTAAATAGTTGTCTATCCTGCATTGTCTAGAAAATAAGATTAATGAATTATAAAGAAAAATATTATTGTCTTCAAATAATTTCAAAGTTCAAACTAATAAAACGCTTGATGAAATTTCTATTCAAATCATTATTTCAAATGTCTTAAGAAGTCTAAGAAGAGGATTTATAATAGCCAAACAAGAACAGTAAGATAAATTATTTATCTCCATGAACGCATTCACTCCTAAACGGCGTAAGTTTCACAATAAAGAAGTTCTCACAAAACCTACTGTTCTAATAATTCTACTAACCTTTAATTTTTATGAAAAAGGGGCGATGTAAATTCATCAAAATCCCACTGAGGATTATTAATCAAATAAAACTGATTCATGATGAATGTTTTATGTTTACCACGAACAGTAGTTACTTCAAGGAGACATGGTATTATGTTGGGATTTAAACACAGAACATTACCTTTAAGCCTATGAAATATGAATAGCGAAAATACAAACAGCCTCGGACAGACAGACGGATTATTTATAAGCACCTCACCTCAAATTATTTAAAAAATACATTTATCAACTATCTTACTTCTTATGGTCCATGTATTCCTTTCAAAATACGGATCTGTTCATTGTTTAAACCTTTGTTACAAATTCTTTGATGCGTTAAACTTCCTCAAGCTTTTATTCTAATATCCAACTAAAGCGACGTATATTTTTCCAGAAAGAGGATTGACTTGACTTTAAGTGCACATAGTATTGTGGCCAGCCACGGACGTGATTTCTGCATATATACTTAGATATAACTTAGTGTGCATGTGGCTAGATGGTGCAGATTATATTTAATCCTCTCATCAAGATATCACGATTATTAGCAAATGATATTTGTAAACAATTTCGTGATTTGTTTATGATTTGATAATTAACAAACAAACAAACAAATAAATACGTGTTTGAGTGTTGATGAGGTTTATAAGAAATGGTTTACTTTAGTAGTAATGAATACTTACAAGTTACAACCGACAGCAAAGTGATAGAAAGTGATTCAAGTTATTTACATGTCTCTGCTGAAAAAGGCTAATATATAATAGCACATAATATTCGACAGGAACTAAAATTTCTTTAAAGTGATTAACGTTAATGATTTGTAATTAGTAATTCGTTAAAAATACGGACGATTAATGAAATAATGAATGATTGAATACGAAATGATGATGTTATTTTTCATGAACAACAAAGTGATTGATTTTGAAGATAAATTTGGAAAATAGGTATATTGATCGAAAGAAAATCTATCTACGACGAAACAAAATAAGCATACAGAAATGATGACTGAGTCATTATTCGCTAGACTATGTTCAAAAGGTCTTCAAGGTACAACAGTTGTCAATAAAGGTATATATTAATTGGAAAATAAATCAACTTTTGATAAACAATTATGACAATTTTGTTGATTTTGGTTATTGCTTTGGTTGGACTGCAAGATTAGTTATCTGTACGAATCGACTATTAAGTTCATTATTTATTTTTTATCAAATTCTTTAATTGTGAATGAAAGATTAATATATTTTATATGTTGTCAATACTATAGACATTATAACAATATACATGTCAAAACAGTTGTGTGTACTGTGTACAGCAACATAAATCATGTCAGCTTTGTTTAACGCCTTTGTCACATTGCATGATAAATAAAACATAACAATGATTATCCTTATCGTTCGTTGAAGATACTGCATTGTTTGATTTAAGACGTTAATCATGTTTGTGGGTGCTATTGCATTATTAAAGCAACAATTTATTATGTTGTTGTGACATTTTAGAATAGATAGACATATTTGCTACCATTTGGAGTTACCATTTTCTTAAATCCCTTAAGTAAGAAATGTCCTCTGTGAAACAAAAGATGGATTTATTTCTAATGTTAAACTTATTTGACAAAAATTTAAATTCTTTAAACTCCGAATGTCATGTGTCAAAACATGGTACAAAGTTCCGAGTTTCTTCGACAATCTAAAGCTACCACCTGTGTCATTATTCGTCTCGGCCCTAACTGAACCATGGATGTCTTACAGGGTATGAAACTAATAGGATTTCATTGACAGACAGACAGACAGACAGACAGACAAATTTTATTCAGTATAAGGCCTTAGGCCCAAAATACACAAAATTCAGGCTTAACAAATCCCTGCGCATTATTAGTTACTTAAGGGTACAGACAATTAAACATGAACATATTTCAAAAGCTATACTTATAATATACCTTTTTGTGTATAAAGTTGCCTTATCTTTTGAGCTTTTAATAAAAAGATGGAAATGTTATGTAAAATATCATAAATTTTTGAGGATTTCATTGAGATTCTACCTTTAGTGATCTGTGTTTTGTGATCCTTACAGCCCCAATTGGTCTGTATCCGATATTGTGTTTGAATCAGTATGATGTTATTTACATATTTGATTAAGTGACCATTAGTTTGCAATCCCGATAGCAACCTGTCTTAACACAGTATGCAAATTCATGAAAGCAAATTTGAACTAATGTAGGTAATTTCCCCCAAAAATGTTTCAGGTGTCCATTTTCAGGTGTTCTGAAATGGACAAATATAGAAAATTTCTTTTTTCAAGTTCGGAGGAAAAATTTGGTAACATATTTATTTGGAGTGTCTGATTAGCATTCATTCTCTAAATGGTGAAACTTATGTGAGGACTGAGGAGATATCGTAAATAAGCATTGTTCCGCTTTATCATTATTTCAAAAAGCCCTAAATGTTCTGTGTCTGCATGGGCATGACGAAACATGACTTCATTGGTGTACTTGGTACGATGACCATTTTTTGCATTCCCTACAGCCCCCAAACCTCATGTGTTCGAGAATGGGAAATAACGTCCTATGATTTCTTTCTACGAAACTGAGACAATAAAATGGTTAGCAAATTGAAGATACAAGTTCCTCCTTTCACAAAACATTAAGGTGGTCGTAATCCTTAAGGTAACCTTACCTCAATGTTAAAGAATGGGAGTTAACGTCAACCTTAGAAAATGATGCTTTGTGAAACGAGTCCCAGGGGTGTTACCCCATTATTCCATTTGACTTTTTGTAGGCGTTTGGTCGTCGACTCCAGGTGTGTTTCTGTTGTACGAATCCCTGTGATTCTATTGTTTTATTAAGAACTTTTACCATCAACTGTGCAATACCTACGTATACATACTAGGTAGACTGACCACTCTCTTTATCCCTCCAGTATCCAAAGTGCTGTGTCCGAGGCTGGGGATGAAGTCCGGCTGGTATGACGAGAGACTCGTGGTCAGTTCGGGCTTGAGGAGTGCTGGAGATCTCGTTGAAATCTCGTGTAAGGAAGGCTCCACACTGCGCGGACCCACTCATCTGCTCTGTAAGGAGAATGGCATCTGGAACGGAACCCAGCCTCATTGTGAAGGTAGGTCACGATTGGTGCTTTGTGGGCAGAACTTTTTTGGTAAACTATCTTCACGTGTTCCTAAATATATTATTCATGAAAATGTGTCGTCTCCCAAGGGTCAAGCATCTCATAACTCAAACCGATCATCCATAATCGTAGGGAAATTATCATTAAAAGAGTTGATTTCCTAATCCATGTTGGTATTAACGAGGTAGGTGTTTTCTTTCCCCATCATCTGGAGTGTTATCTTTCAAAACATCAAGTTTCCCCCTTTTTCTACCATATATTGGTATTGATTCCCCAATGTTGCAGGTATAAACGAGGTAGGTCTGCCCATGTCCACCGTGCTGTTCATCAGTGTTCTGTCCGGGTGCTGTGCTCTCATCCTCCTCGTTATCACCGTCCTTCTCTGCAAGTTCGTGTGCTGCACCAAGAAGTCGAAGGATAACAGGTAAATACTGAGATCTTGGTCTTTTCAAGGGTAAATCTTTAGCTAGCTACTCCACAATAGTCTGCTGCATTAACTTTAAAGGGGCAGTAGCACGTTTTTTGATAATTTTATATTTTAAAATTTTCACTGATAATTGTAAGTAAATGCTAAATGTATTATTTTGACAGTGTCAAAAATCTTCTTACACAAGCCAATCATCCATAGTCGGGAAACAAAGTATGAAGACTCTCATAAAATCCATTGGCGGCCATTTTATGTGAACACCTTTAATTCATTTTGTGTAAGAGAAAGGAATATCATGGCTAAACAACGCTATATATTTGAATTATTACTGCTCCATTTAATTTAAATATATGGTCTTTCAATTGGAACTATTAATTTTCATTTTCCTGACATCACCTTATATTCCCCCTAAAAACGTGCTACTGCCCCTTTAAAGACAACAGGTTAGTACTGACGTCTTGGTCGCATCGAGGGTAAACTTTAACTCGCTACTCTGAAATATTCTGATGCATTAGGCAAGATTTAAAGACAACAGGAAAAAGCTGACATCCTCGTCTCATCGAGGGTAAACTTTAACTCGCTACTCTGAAATATTCTGTTGCATTGAGAAAGATTTAAAGACAACAGGTAAATACTGACATCTTGGTCTCTTCGAATAATCTTCTGCATTAAAGGGACATTCCTATCGGGGTGTTTATTGTGGAAATGACATTCAAGAGCACATTTCAGTTCAGTTAATGCATTTAATGCCATTTGTACATTATTGTAACACATCCAAGTTGTAACAGATAACTTGGAGTAACAATTGTGTTGATTTATATTCAACAACTTGATGGAGAAGAGCGTACAAGCGAATTCAAACAAAAAATACACCGACAGGACTGTCCCTTCAAGTCCCTAACATGCCCAAGGCGCCATGTATGCATTGGCGTGTCAACCATTAGTTTAATGATGTTTGCTGTCTATGTTGTCGCTTACAAATAAACCTGCTTATAAGCTGTTTAATGAAAGCTATGCTACTGTATTTAAATATTTTGATAATCATATGAAGTTATGTAAATATATCAATATTTTAAGATTCTATTTTCGTAATAATTTAAGATTTTTAAAAACCAATCACCTTTTGTTATCAAGCTCTTCAGATACCGCCACAACTGACCTGTCAGATCAAGAGTCACATGATCCCTACTACGCAGTGCACGTGATTGACAGAAAAAGACAATCAGATACCGGAAGTGTTCACTACGCCAAACCGGAAGTGTTCAGCTCTTTTGTTCATCCAAGTTTCTACGAAGACGTTTACGCAAGATGGCGGAGTCGAGAAGAACTGTCCGAACAAGTTTACGACTCCCCCTGGCTCGTCAAGTAAGTTGTCAATAAATGGTTGATGGTTATATAGATCACGTACAAAATTGTAATCTTGACGATTACCAGATTACGAATTGATTTTTAAGTGTCAAAGGTTAAATGATTTCCTGTTTTGCAAAGCATGAATATTGTGCCGTACGAATGTTATCCTAACGTCTTTTTTAGAAGAGTGTGCTTTTCCAAAACAAGCGAAGCACTTCCAAAGATTCATTTGAATACAAAAACGATTCGTAGGCGTTTATCCATACTATATGTTTTTGCGTGCACAAGATGTATATTTATGTGATTTAAATTGACTACATCATCAATATTCACTTACATATCTATTTGACGCATAACAGATATTCTCGATGTTGTATCAGAAGTTTACCCTGCGTTGTTATAAAAGTCATGAGTTCTGATTCGAAGTTAGTTTTAAAGCATTCAAAATTGAATCTTCATTTTAGAAGTTAAAATTGAGAATTGCTGCCTGACCGATAGGTTTATCGCCCTGGGTGATAATTTCCACAAGTGAATTTGACATAGCGAGTTGACAATACATATATTTTGAATTTTCATTTGACTTTTTCATTTCATATTGACGAAACATTTTTCAATTCACAGCCGGAATCTAGCGGACCAATGCCGAGATCCGGAACTCAAATGGAGCACGACGTCACTGGCCGCCCACAACAACTACGACTACGGGAGGTGAGGGTCACGAAGGGAGATAACTCATATTCTCTATATGGCAAATTAACTATATATTCTCTGTCCCTCTGTACCATTAACTCAAAACAAGTTTACATACTATAAGCCATATTTAATGATGATGCAAGTGAAAAATCATCCATTGCTAACTATGAATGCAATCTGATAATCCATTGCAAACTATGTATGCAATAAAAGGCTTTGTAAGATTTGCATAACAATGGAAACAAATTTGACTTAACATCACATTTTTTCTCAATCCGAAGAAAACAGAATCGGTTATAGGAAGAACTGAATAACTTGAGGCCAATTGACATATAACACTGATGAAAGGTTACATGCCCAGTAGAGCCGTTTTAGATCACATCACAAGGAACCGTTTTCGCAAGGAACGGCATACTTTGAGATTTTACTAGCGCTTTAATGACTGGTTGTTGTGTCGAGTTTGTGTAGTATGATACGCTTCCTTTTCGTGTACAATGGTCTTTTAAACAGAACTTATTTTCTCCAGGTTTGGAAGAATCCCTCGGTCCCAGATCACAGATGAAACGGACACTGAATCTGTGAGCGAGGCTCTGACCACATTCTAGACAAGGGACACGAGAAACGGCGAGAAACGACAAGAAACGACGAGAGGCGATGTGAAACGGAGGCATGCAGCTACAAATACAGATACAGAGACATATGTGACCGTCAGGAACCGGGGAAAAAGGCACAGAGAGAGGGGAAGTCACTGGTTCAAAATAGAGACAGATAAATTATAAGTATTAAGAGGGAACCGGATATTCCATGATATTGCATTGGATCTTCTAGAAACAGAAACAGAAACAGATCCATGGGACTGAAGAAGAGACACACAATGTAACTACTCTGTAATCGGTATCGAAGAAATTCGATTGGATAATTTTATCGCGTTTTAAGCACTAGTAACATTTCTCTGGCACGTTTCAAGGACACTACGACTGCCAAATATATAGATATAAAATGAATCGAAATGAACGCTATTAAGATAAGGTGACACTGTTTCATTATGATAGAGACGGTTTGTGATTAGACGAAGGTGTTATGTTTTTTTTCTCAGTTTTCATACATATGACTTCATAATTAAAATACCCTTCAACAAGTTTTTCAAATCTTAAGATAAATCAAACTTGATCATAATCGAATTTCGAACATAAACACCTACGTTTCTCTAAATCAATTTAAGTTATTTATTTATTTCATTTTATTTATCCTATAATTTCCAAATGTAATCAGTAGCGCCTGGTTTTTATTCCAATTGACCCTGGTATTGACCCTGAGGACATTTGTATTTTAAAAAATATTTATTTAAGATTGAGACGATTCATAGCATATGATAGTATTTTCTAAACACAATGAAATATGTGGTGCTTCAAGTCTTTCAAAAATGTCTTTAAAGGGGCAGTAGCACGTTTTTTGATAATTTAAATTTTTAAATTCACTGGTAATTGTATGTAAATGCTGAATTTATTATGTGGATATTGTCATAAATCTAATTACACCATCGGCCATCGTCAGAGAACAACGTATGAAGGTTCACATAAAATCCATTGGCCGCCATTTTGTGTGAACACCTTTAATTCATTTTGTGTAAGAAAAAGGAATCGCAATGGCTAAACTTTACATTATATATTTAAACTATTTCCGCTCAACTTAGTTTAAATACATTGTCTATCAAACGGAACAATTGATTTCATTTTCCTAACATGACCTGATATTCTCCCTAAAAACGTGCTACTGTCCCCTTTAAAAAACACTGAATAATATTTGAAATGCTTTGAGTTTGTCGAAAAATTTTAATTTTGACTAGATTTCACCCAAGAATCGTTATTGACTTCATATATTAATAAATGTAAATGTTTTTCTTAAGTGAAATTTGGTATACTCATCCAGAGGCTGTGATATAAATGTTGTACAAATGATATTTAACAATGTACATATTTTTCTTTTTTCAAGGAAACGTTCAATTCTACGACACCTGTTTGACATAAGAGTGTGAATGTGATACTAACATTTCGTTATTATATATACATGTACATAGTTATGTGAAATTAAATGTGTATATAAGTCTATATTTTGTTGGTTATTTTGATGCACTTCGTCGAAAAGGACTTCTCTCAAGCCGCCACTTGGCCCCATCGGTTTTGGGATACAATTTGACTTCTCATTTCTGGGTATCAGTGAATCGAGACTTGCAGAATTAATTAGTTCAAAGTAAAACACAGTCAGGAAGCCGGACGACAATAATACATGAACAGCAATATATTTTTACAAAGAAATTTGTTTTCGAAAATAATTGTTAACATGAAGAAAAACATCTTATTCCGTCTGATTAATCCATTCGAAGCACTTGCAGTGTTGAATAAAATACACTGACGGAGCAGGATGTATAATGAGACTCAAAACTTATTACATAAATTTAGTTATTCACATTTTAGAAATAAATATGATCGACAGTTCTAACATTAACTGTATTTAAATACAAATTTCCATCTTCTAATAAGTGATACACATGAACACGCTTTAACCGGAAGTCAGAAAAAGTTCCATTGATTTACAACCTCTTTATTGCAAAGTTGCGATTTTAGGTGTAGAAATCACTTGCTTGACATCGGTGATGGAATCCCAACTAAACGTTGCATAAGCAGTGATCAATCTACAGAGTCAAGGGACTCGCTACCTAAAAGTCTTGTGAGATCAAGCTGATTTAAATGAGTCCTTTAATAAGTAAGCACATTGTATCACAAAAAAACCTATGCATCCCAGGACTCACAGCTTAAATTTCTTTGAGTCCTATTTGAAGCAGGACTCGCAGGTAAATTTATCCCTGCATAAGGAGGTTGTAAACTCATAAAACTTGTTCTTTATTTAAATTTACCACCTGCAAAGACGTCAAGCCGTTATATACAATCCAAAACTGAAACAATTACACAAAAATCAAGATATCTGAAAACATCAAGACACAACAAGTATAACCGGACGGCGAAAGATGATAAAGGGCATTCGTTTGTACAAAGAGCTTAAAAGGTCACAGTGGTTGGGTCAAGATTAAAGCAAAATACGTCCTTGACAAAAAGTAAACATGTGGTCATCATGCGGATATTAATTATGCTGAATCTATCTCATTCAGATAGGAACAATGTAATTTACCTTATCAATGTCAATTTTCATAACGCTGTTGAAATGATAGTATACCACTCAGGCAGTTTTAGAACTGAGCAAATTATGAGCCGAAATGTAAATGTATCGACTTCGAAGCATCATATAACGTGACATCACAATGACAAAAGAGATGTTTTGCCCTAGGGCAACATATGAAAACTATGAACCGCGATATGACTGCCTTCGTAGGTAATAACTATCGATATCACATATGCCTCACTTTCAAGGTGTCATTCTCTTCTGATGACACAACGATTGCTCGACGTGAATATAGGACCCCTTGACGAGAACACCTCAGTATACCACACTCACTTCAAATAACGTCACATCATTGGCTCAATACGCATAGTCATATCAAAGTTACCGAGTTGTACCCAGAAAACTTGTAACACGCAACATATTACAACGTCACATCGATGATGTCACAGTCTCCAATTGGGGGAAATGGATATCATTGTCACCGAGTTTTCTACAGTTACATCACATATCTTGTCTTATTCCCGAGATTTAATCATAAAATATCCTGGTTTACAAGTGCTCCCATCTCAATGACGTCAGAGATCAATTGTATGTCACCTCGATGACGTCACTTGCTCCCAAATCAATAGAAATGACATCGTACTTGATCGTCCATAACGTCATAAATCAATCACATTAAACGCGTTCCTCGACGACGTCAATGGCCCCCATATCGATGACGTCATAGATATTGACGTCAAAGTTGCTGAGCTGGATGTACTCGGCCTCCTCCTCCAGATGGCGCTCTATGGTAGTGGAGAGATCAGAGAAGGTTGGTCTGTCCCCGGGGTGTTGTCTCCAGCACCGCGTCATCAGGGTGTACCTGTGGAGGCAAATTTAGAAAATTTCCTAAAATCAGTTGCACGAAAAGATTCACCTACCCTTGATTTAGATTACTAGTTCTCCAGATAAGCTGCGTATCTATGTATTTTTCGCAATTAAATCATGAAAATTTAAATGAGCGAGTAAGGGTAGGCAGACGTTTCCTTTAAAAATTGAAGCAATCAGATTACCATGCGTACAATACGTAAATGTATTATAACACTAGTGTATTCATTTGCGAATCCATAGCTCTATATCAGTGTTTGATATATTAGCCGATGCCTAAGTGTTCGTTTAAAGTTGTGGTGATGAGTGTGGGTTCTATAGAGAGAAGCCACCCCATTACTGTAACACATTTATCATAATGTTCATTTGTACCCAGTACAATTTCGAATATCATGAGGATACAGTCTTACGTGAAATACTAAATTGTCAGAAAACTAAGGAGTATCATTTTACTTAATACGTTATTAAAATGAACTGTATAAATGATATTAACACACACAAAAACATAATCTGGAGCACTGAATGATATTAGGTAAATACAATCTACTCACACGCTGTCTGCACAGTGGTCTGGTTTCTCCAGTCTCTTCCCGTCCCTGACCGCCAGCATCACCTGACGGGCACTCTGACCCGAGTAGGGACTCGCTCCTGTTCAGAAGTTCAGAAGGTACATGCAAGATTGGAATAGGAAAATTCAATATGAGGGAGTACACAGATCACAGCACGATGGACAAGTTAATGGTATTATATGATCTTAATTGGATTGTAAGTATGTCAGCTCACCGAGTGTTACAATCTCCCAGAGAAGGACCCCATAGGACCAGACGTCAGACTTGAGAGTGTAGAGACCATCGGTTAAGGACTCGGGAGACATCCAGCGGATAGGGAGGGGACCCTGTAATAGATACAGGTCACAGCAAATTCATTGTCTTGAATTATCTACTATCAGGTTGCCGCCAACACTTACAAAGATCCAGCTTACTCAAATCAGGCAGTGTTTGGTTAAGAATAAGATGCTGTCAAGGATCGTATCGCCTGTTTTGAAACGGCAAATATAATGACTCAAAGCAGTCAGAGGCCGGATGAATGTCTTCATCAAACAAGCAGCCGGTAATGATAAGCGATAAAGTCGGAGAAGGCTATACGTCTTACCCTATGTACAAGACCAGTGCTATATTTGGGTATTTCACGAGCGAAAGCATCCCAACAAACGCTAACACGACCACTCCCTGTAAAGCACCTTTTTACCCCATCCCCCTCTCTCCACACTTCCCTGGCTTAGTTTCTCGGATATTTTCAGCTTCCTTGGTAACTTTTGACAATGGTGGCATGTATCTGTCCCCTATTTCCATTTCTGACTTTCTGTTCCTGCTTCTGTATCCAAATTCCTGTGTGCGTTCCTCCATCAAAGCTACTCACCATAGACGAGACTTCATACTCGTCGCTCCCCTCCATGTCCCTGGCCAGTCCGAAGTCGGAGATTTTGCACACGTTACCGACTCCTAGCAGAACGTTCCTGGCAGCAAGGTCCCGATGAATCACCTGAATCAATGTCAAAGGCAATGCACATTTTAGCAAATAATAAGCTGAAGAATATAACTTCATGTTTGGTTAGATTACTGTTTGCTTTTTATTACACATCTTCCTACTCAAAGCCTAAAACGCCAGTATCCGAACTGTCATTTTAGGCCTTGCTGTAAACCCTTTACTTGTCTCTGCTGCTACAGTGCCCCCACAGGGAAGAGAGCAAACACAGAAAACTCAAGGGTCAGCAGCAAGGCATAAAACTGACGTTTTAGGCTTTGAGTAGGAAGATGGTCATTGCATTGCATAACGTGTCGTGGACATTAACAAAAGAAAGCTTTTGTCGGACTTCTAAGGTTGTTAAGTTCCATCTACTGTTGGTGACCAGCAATTCACATTAACGAAGGAACTCGTGTGAAGTCCAAACAATGGAACTGTTGTTCTGGCAACTCACGTTTATTGTCGCGAGATGTGCCATGCCTTTTGCAATCTGTAGCGCAAAGGAAGACAGGTCACGTGACGAGAGAAGGTTCCCAACCTCATTTTCACCTGAGGATTTGGTTTCCTCTTTTTCAACAGCCTCGGTTTTGTTTGCCTCTTTTTCATTCTGCTCATCGTCCTTAGTCTCACCCTTTTCTTCATCAATGACCTTGACATTGGTTTTTTCTGGTCTTCTCTTCCGGAGGTATGTCAAAAGGTCGCCACCAACGACGAATTCCATTATGAGGAGGCTAGGGTCTGTGTTAAGTGATAAATGAGAATTTCAATGGATTAATATCATCTTAACGGGACGTATCTTTCCTTTACAGTTACATATCTCACAAGAAGCATGGAGATGTAGCTACTGGGGTGCTGCTCAGTTGGTAGAGCGTCGTGCCATACATAACGACGAATAAAGATAGGAGTTCTATCTAACTTGCTTTACACTAAGAGTTTAGAGCAGAACATCGCTTAATTGTCGCTCCATTTTGAGGTTTGGGTGCAGCATGCACAAAGGAACTTCCGTTGCACATTTAATTGCGGACCGTACGAGTTTTTATCATCATCATTATCAAGAATCTGACCTGAGGAAGTGACATATCCCAGGTATCCCACCACGTTGATATGTTTGGGTATCTTCCTCATGATGGCTGTTTCGTGGTACAGGTTCTCCTTGGTGGCGTCCGTAGCTGTGTCTGGTGGAGGACATTGATTTATTGATAATGATGACTAAAACGATGATGATGTTAAATTGTGGATGATGATAGAGATGATGGTGATAATTATGAATAAGGACAACGACGACGATGATGATGATGATAATGATGATGACGATGATGATGATGATGATTGTCATGATGGTGACAATGACGAATAATGACGACGACAATGACGACGACGACGACGATGATGATGATGATCACAAACAACGACCATGAGGATGACGATAATGATAATGATTCTGATGTCGAGGACGACAATGATGATGATTATGATGATGATGGCAATAATGAAGAAATGTGAATCTCAAAAACTTATTTATATTTATTTATTTATATTTTAAAAAAGTGAACAGTAACAATGAATTAGACTTATCTGAGTTTTTTCGAATATGAAAGATAAGACAGCCTTGATATATTCATCCCGATCCACATGTATGTATTGGTTCCATGCACAGGGTAAATTAATACCTGAGCTGATACTCCTTAACTTGAAAAAAACAAAGATGCCATACCCTTGCACATCTTGACGGCGACGATATCCCACTTGCCGCTCCCGTGTATGTCCAGAGCCTCCGCCTTCATCACCTTGCCGAAGTTGCCCGACCCGAGAGTGTCCAGGAAGTGAAGTCGGTCCACCGGAAACTCGTCCGTGTTGCGCGGGAAACTCACGTAGCGGGAAGACTGAAACACGTGCATCACTCATTTACATTTCTTGGATCATCCTGCTACATCAGCGTATATGTCTCCGCTAATGCTACAACCTATCCCCTGATATCCTCCTGTAGTCTTCTGTCGTATCGCTATATATAGCAAGCCAATCAAATGATGCCCTTTCAGCGATAGCGGCAAACTAGTTTCTTGACTTCGTTCCGCGTGCTCACCTCGTGATTCAAATTAACCAATAGGAGTGCTATTAGATAATAAATCTGATTCTCATTGCAGTCTCCCGCTAAGCTCCAAATCACGCGCTCTTAGATTTCCACGTGTGACATCACCAGACAACAGTGTATGGAGTTCGAAATAGTTTGACTGAAAACAGACAGGATATAAATAGCGCTGAGCAACCACCCGTCAGCGATACGACAGAAGGCTACAGGAGGATATCAGGGGATAGGTTGTAGCACTAGCGGAGACATATACGCTGATGTAGCAGGATGTTCTTGGATTTGACAACCATTTTTATTGTTTTGTGAGTTGTTGAGATCATTCATTATTCGTGGGTGAGGCGGTTGTAAGCTCATGTTTTAGTTTTGTGTTTTGGGGATGATACCTGAAAATGTTTCGAAATTTCGTCAAAGAGGGAAGAATAAACCAGACGAAAAACGTGTTTACAAATAAATTTATCTAGATACAAGACAACGATTTTTTTGTGGAAAGTTTTTTATTTTATATAAGACAACGATTATTTGGATGAAAAATATTGATTCCTATCAATAAATAGATGGTATCTGAGTACCTGTTCATCGACGTTGAGAAAATATCATATTCCCCCTATGACCATTCAAGCTTTACATGATAACTCATCGGGTCTGAAATGTCCGATGGTTCTACAGCATTGTACGGATTCTTTTAGCATGCATGTGTGACAATTGAGCTTAAAGTTCTACTGACATGAAAGAGCTACGGTAATTTCCCTTGATAGTTGTAATATCACATCCTAATTAATGGAAGTTTACTAAAATATACTGAAACTATAAAATATCAAGAGAGAATAAATGTAGGAATTTTATATATAAGAACATGAAGTCAATTTGAAAAGATGTGATTTTGCAATAATGTTAGAGAGAAAAAGAGTGTTCATTTGCCATAAAAGATATGTCTTTATGACTTGCATTCGTTTGTACTTCTATAACGGATATATGAGTGTCCATGACATACTATGTTTACGACACTAGAGGCTGAATTAGTATTTCCCGGGCCAGAGCGAGGGATATACTGATATTTGGGCACGAGTATCGAAAACATAGTATGTCATGGGCACGAATGTAACATTCTGTTTATTACCGAAGTCCAAAAATTAAAACAAATACTCAGAACCTACTTCTCAGCATAGTTGACTAGGTGACCCGTGACGTCAAAGCATTGTTTATAACGTGACGTCACAATGGAAAAGCGATACTTTTCCCCTAGGGCAACAAATGAAAAATATGAACCTCGATATGGCTGCCCTCGTAGGTAATAAAATCTGATATTCGAATAAGGGGCGGCACATTTAACAGTAAAATCAAATAAAACTAATATTGCTGTTCCTGGATGATCAGCTTAGGGGGTAATTTTGGTCTACTCTTAGAAGATGGGACCCTTCCAATGGTAAAACTATCCTACTTCTCAATATTTTAAGGGACCCAAAGTCAAAAGGGTGGACAGATCTTCCCAGGACCCCCTCTAGGTAGAACAAATAAATCCCTGGTTGGCTCACGTGGTTCATGTTCGTCAGGTCCAGGACCATCTTGTCTGGGTTCGAACCTCCTCTTCTCAGTGCCTTGAGGAATGAATATATCATTAATACTAATGTCTTGGAAGTGTGGCATGTTAGGAATATTGATAAAATCATTAATATAAATAGCTGGCCTAGAGTAGCTTAGAGTAGTTTTAAACTTCAAAAACTTGGATCTGTTATAGTTAAGTACCATTTTACCAATTTTGTTTGACGGAATATAAAGGTCCCTTGAAAACGTCTGAATCAGCAATAAATCCATAACAATTTAATGGAAATAAAATATTCAAAACATATAAAGGTTAAAGAGGTAGGCAAAAGTTAACATGAAATCATAGTGACCGTTGCTACTTTATGCTAGATCATATATCAGCCAAATATATGTCGTGAATGTGTCCTTTAAACGGTATGAAAAATGGACAAACATAGGAAAAACAGGAAATAATTAGGACAACTATTTATAGGACACGCCCCGTAACTAACCGTCTTTGTAAAACTCTTATTGGTGAAACTCCATAGGACAGAAAGATACACATCTATTCTGATAATCCACACAGGAAGCTGGGAGGTGCCCTGTATAAGTCATCTAACAAAATTCGCAAGGGTTTCGTCACACTGCCATGGTATTACAAAAGGATACCGACACAAAAGAACAAACTTCTTTTTTTCCGTTACATTCTCCCGTTCAATTTAAACAATCCAAAATGTTGTTGTCATGATGTAGGTGGGGAGAGAGACGACACAACTTCTTCTCTTGACGACTAGAGCTTTACTGCCGAGGCACGTGTATACAAGCGACACCTCCGTATGGTGTCAGGGGAGGCAACTCATGGTTGCTTACTTAATATCATAATATGACAGTTGTGTTTTAATTATTCAGTCCGATTACCCTGGTCCGTGCCCGTTCTGAGGTAGCCGTTAATTGCAAGACGATGGGAGATCCCGAAGGGTAATTATAACCCGTAAGCTAACTTGGTCCACGAGGCGAGACATTCTCTATACGTCACAAACATTATAATAACTAGGGCATTTATATAGCACACATATCCACACCGAATGCACGCTCCATGAATTATTACCTTGGTCTAACCCAAGCTGCCGATTAAGCGCTTGATCTGTCACCTCAAACACAACTTTCACCAGGTACCCATTTCCGGTTTGGTGAACAGAGACACATTTTGAATAAAATATCTTCCCTCAGGCGACACCACAAGTTATTCAACTCGGGACTCAGTGTAGGGCAGGCAATCACCCTTCAAACTGTCATTTCATTCAGCAATGAATCGGGTAACCCACCCATCCGACGAGCCACGCCAGATGTTGCTGAACAGGACAGTACACGTGCCACCACATGGAGACTTACCCTTCTCACAAGTCTCCGTTTCCAGCAGACGACAGCAATAACGACAACAGCCAATAGGGCACCCGACAGTCCAGAAATGGTGACGTCCATTCTGGTCCCGTCTGCAACGTCTGTAATATAGTGTTATTGATCAAGTTTTCCACCATTGGTCCAGTTACAGGTTCGAGGTCTGCTTCGCCTCGGTCCAATACAGTTGGAGGACGTGTAACTGGTCCAATACGGAAAAACTCTATTTATGGCATTTTTTTTATTAATAAACTTCTTTGTGATTTACTTGCACAACATAAGATAGTTCAGTTTCATTTAGATCACTTGGTGAACTGTCGTTTATGTTAACAGTTTGGAAGCGGTAGCTTCGGACTTTCACCTTTGTGTGTGTGCGCATGCTCAGAGGTATATTGCCAATCAAATCACCCCTATTGAAGTTTATTACTGTAAAAATATTTGAAACCAGCATTGACAATTTGTCACTTACCTTGTTCCGCTTTCACTTTTAGTCACGGACCTTGCTCCTCTTTCACTATTGTCACCAACCTTTCACCTCTCACACTATTAGTCACTGACCTTGCTCCTCTTCACTTTTGTCACCAACCTTTCACCTCTCACACTATGTGCCACTAACCTTGCTCCTCTTCACTATTTGTCACCAATCTTGCTCTTCTCTCCCTATTTGTCACCAACCTTGTCCTCTTTTATTATTTGTCACCAATCTTGCTCTTCTCTCCCGCTTTGTCACTAACCTTGCTCCTCTTTTACTATTTGTCATCAGCCTTGCTCCCCTCTCACTATTTGACACCAACCTTGCACCTCTTTTACTATATGTCACCAACCTTGCTCCTCTCACTATTTGTCATTAATATTGCACCTCTTTCACTAATTGTCACCAACCTTGCACATCTCTCACCTACGTTTTACCTCTCTCACTATTTGCCACCAGCCTTGCACCTATTTCACTTTTTGTCACCAACCTTGCACCTCTCTCACTATTTCTCACTAACCTTGCACCTCTCTCACTATTTGACACCAACCTTGCACCTCTCTCACTATTTGTCACCAACCTTGCTCCTCTCACTATTTCTCACTAACCTTGCACCTCTCTCACTATTTGACACCAACCTTGCACCTCTCTCACTATTTGACACCAACCTTGCACCTCTCTCACTATTTGACACCAACCTTGCACCTCTCTCACTATATGTCACCAACCTTGCTCCTCTCACTATTTCTCACTAACCTTGCACCTCTTTCACTATTTGACACTAACCTTGCACCTCTCTCATTATTTGACGACAACCTTGCACCTCTCTCACTATTTGACACCAACCTTGCACCTCTCTCATTATATGACACCAACCTTGCTCCTCTCTCACTATTTGACACCAACCTTGCACCTCTTTCACTATATGACACCAACCTTGCACCTCTCTCACTATTTGACACCAACCTTGCACCTCTCTCACTATTTGACACCAACCTTGCACCTCTCTCACTATTTGACACCAACCTTGCACCTCTCTCATTATATGTCACCAACCTTTCAACTATCTCATTAATTGTCACCAACGTTGCTCCTCTCACTATTTGTCATTAATATTGCACCTCTTTCACTAATTGTCACCAACCTTGCACCTCTCTCACTATTTGTCACCAACCTTGCTCCTCTCACTATTTCTCACTAACCTTGCACCTCTCTCACTATTTGACACTTACTTTTCATCTCTCATTTTTTGCCACTTACCTTGTACCTCACACTATCTGTCACTAACTTTTCATCTCACTTTTTGTCACTAACCGTGTTCCTCTCTCACGGTGAAGGTGACGGACCTGGTCTCCTTCTGCACCCTGACCACACACTTGTACTCCCCCAGGAACTCCCTCCAGCTCGTGTTCCTTGTCTCCACGTCCAGCAGGATCCTGTCCTTGTTGAGCTCACTGGGCAGTTCCCTGTACTCTGATTGGCCAGTCCGACGATGCTTCCATTTGATAACCGTCTCTTCCTTTGTTGCGATTAGATCCTTTTTTAGCTTTATTTTCAGTACTTTGTTTTTAGATGGGCCGATAGTTATGTATTCTTCTTCAGCTGATAGCTCCATAGGAACTGGAATTCATTGTGATGCATCATTTTAGATGTGCACTTGAAAATCCCAACCATGTCAGATATATGAAAGCGATTTTAAAAATATACGTTTATCAACCAGTGTTGGTATAATTGATTTCCGAAGACACTTGTTTGAGATTCTATTTATCATCAAAAACCATTTTTCATTACGTTTACATAAAAGTGTTGAACAGCGCATTAACTTGCGCTGGACTGTGGCTGTACTGAGAACAATAAAGAGTTAGAATTATAAAGATAATTTCAATCTGATTGCGACTGACCGAGGACCAGGAGGTAGGAGTTGTGGTACAGGTAGCTGTGATTGTTAGAGGTGTTGCACTGCACGTTGAAGTTGTGGACAAACCGGCTGATGTTGGGGAACCGGACACTGGAGCCTGTAAAATTGTAGTCTATGTTGTGGCTGCTGGCGTAGTCTGGGACAAAGATTATTTCACAAGGTTACCGATACCCTTTCAAAAACTGAAGTAGATTTTTTCATTTCATACATATTTATCTGTACAGAAACTACAGTTTGAAATGTCAACATAGCTTAATCTGAAATGATACTATATGTGGGAAGTATAATTATGATGTAATATCTTATATTGAAACCAATGAAGTCTTCTGTCGTTTGTGATTCTGAGAGGAACTATGTTGTATTTGGGCAAGTCATAGATTGTAGGAACAGATTGATCTTGTGGCGATACCTTGAAGGGCCCTTTGTTGATAAATGTTGGTTCTCAGAAAACATAGATCTACAAACAGATACCCTGACACCAAATTCAGCTGACACACTGATAGACAAGAGAGATACATTGAAGAGGCCCTTTGTTGACAGCATCAGGGCCTCAGAACAAAAGCAACTCACACACTTATAGGGAATTGAGATACCTTGAAGATGCCCTTCAGAAGGCTTCTTCAGAACACATAAATCAACAAAACAGAGACAGTGATACCTGACACAAACTTCAGCTAACACACTGATAGACAAGCGAGCTACCTTCAAGAGGTTTTGTGTTTATGAACCAATCCGGGTGACTGTGTGGTGTGCCGTCACTGCTGATGACGTCACAGCTGAGCTCGGCTGTCTTGCCTTCTAGGGTGATCTGGGGCTCCGGTATCTTTTTCCACAGCAGAGCGGCTAAACGTTTGAAACGTGATTAGGAAACCCTCACAATTTCATTTTTCGATACTTTTTCTAAATTTATCAACTATCGTCTTCTCTTGAAAGCATTTAGCATTTACAAAAGAAACATTATCATGAAGACAGGAAGAAATTTGAACATTGGACAGTAAATAGTTTGTAAATGAATTATAATTCATTTTACCTTGATTAATCACTTTACGTGTTAAAACTAAAACACAATGTGAATACTTAGAATAGTAAGGAAGCTAGAAATATATTAATCAATATCTCCTTTAAACCAACCTTAAGACACATAATTGATATGGTTATCGATATAGTATAATTTTAGTTGCAATTTTTGTTTACCATTGACTGAGATATGGACCGGACGTGACCTTTGTCCCGCACATGAGCACGAGTAGTTTCCCGCGTGTTGATGAGTGACATTATCGATAGTTAGTCGACGGTTCCAGAACGAGAGTTGCGTCCCCTGATAGTTCCATGTTGTATGGTTCACTCTGAAGTAACAGAAACCCGTTGTGTTAAAGGTTACAACTACTGTTGAGACCGGATCAAGGTCATGAGGACTCATTTGAATTTTTGCAAAATTGTGAAAAAGTGAAATCACAAAAAAAAATAGGAATCGCAAAAGGAGAATTGGCTGAAATTACAACCCCTGTAACGTCACAAAGCTGCCTATATGTACGATCATGGCGTCATTAAGCTGAATGTTTAACTCCATAAGGATCAAGCTTTGGCTAAGAAATACTAATTTGTTTTTACATAAAAACGATATTGGATGGCAGGTTAAGTAATGTGTGAGCAGTCTTATATAAACAATCAAAATAATTTTCTCAAAGCCATCCCTGCAAGATTCGGGTTATCGATTTCGGTATTAAGAATTAAGACAGAATTCCCAAAAAGCTAGAATTTCCATAAGACAAATTGAAAAACAATATCAATGTCATATAAAAGCTACATAATGAACAGTTTTAGGAGGATTATATTTTCAAGCATATGTACACTGTGTTTCAAGCCTTTCAAGTATTTCATCCATTATAATTCATATCAGAAGACCCGTTAGTGTGTTTATCAGCGTTATCAATTATCAGAATTGTGAATTTGAATGTCTCATAATTCATATCAGATGACCCGTTGGCTTGTTTAACCAGCGTTATCAATTAGGAGAAATTTTGAATTTGAATTTCTCATACTTCATATCTGATGACTCGTTGTAGGGATTACTAGTGATGCCAAATAGCAGAAATTAGAATTCAAATGTCTAATAGTTCAAATCGGAAGACTCGTTGGTTTGTTCAATTAGAAACATGTGAATTTGAATGACTCATAATTCATATCAGAGGACCCATTGGTTAGTTTATCAGCGCTATCAATTATAAGAAATGTGAATGTCTCATCTTCACCTGTGGTTGCAGAGACACTCTAGAACTGCTGGCTCCCCGTACAGGTACGTGTCTCTGCTGGCAGTGAGGCAGACATCTGTCATATCGGACTGGACCATCACCCCCGACTGTCTCCGTCTTCTGGATAACCCTGGAAACATTTAGAAGAGATGTGATTACCATTTGAGTGTACTGTGTTGTGTGTGCTTCCTTGAGATGAGGTGAGGTGGGGTTGAACGCCGCATATGGCACTTATATCGCGGCTGCCTAGTATTATTGCAAAACAATATAATTTTGCACTCTCAAAACAATGTAATTTTGTCGCCCACTTATATAATATGGGTTAGACCACAATGGGTGCATCCCTGATTGTGCATAACACTTCAGACCCGACGTGATGAAATTGACAACTCATGCGGGGGACATTGCACACGAGCACTCTGCACTGAACCTGGTCAAATGAACAACAAAGGTTTGACACTAACAAACAAAGTCTCTACATCGGAGTTCTCTCCGTAGCTTAATTGATTAAAGGGCTAGCTACCATTCGGAGGGTTCAATGTTCAGGTTACGTCCTTTTGATTAGACTCTATATTGCTAGAAAATAATGAAAAGCCGACAACCCCCAGGGCCGGGATAGTCAAAGAGCAGAAGATTTGAAAAATAGAGGGATTAACCTAAATACTGATATTTGCGTACATTTAGTTAAAGTTTCAAGCATGATTAACTAATATTGACGGAATTGAAGTTAATCTACCCTTGATTGATTTATGTTATCCAAACTGATAGTTAAATTACCCCCAATCAATTAACGTTATCTACGCTGTTGTTACATAATCCCGGCTCAGTGTAAGCTAGTGCTCAAAATAAAATATACACTTCTCACTACTGTATGTGTTTTCACTTCATTCATATTTTTTAAATCTTAAGCCAATTTTTAGAGTGTACTTTCTTTTGAGCACTAGTTTATCAATGTTGTCGTAGTTAAACTACCCTGAGCTGATGTTGTCGAAGCGAGTGCGTTATCTGCTGTATGGACGGTTGTCATGTTGTCAAAACTAACAGTAGTAGATTCAGAATTAGAAGTTGTAGAGTTGTCAACGACTCCTTCAGGCAAGGTTGTCGCGTTGTCGCTGCTTGTTGCAGTAGGTACGGTATCAGCTGGTGTAGCTTGCACTGTGACATTTGAAAGCGTAATGGTTGGGTAGTCTCGTGTATCGTCATCACCAGGTAATGGTGTCGTTGTTTCTACGATGTCTAATGATTGCCCTCCAGTTGTCGTCATCTCTGATGGTCCAGTATAGGATGTATTTGTTGATGTTTCTATAATGTAATACAGAAAGTACAGTGTCCTAAAAGGATTCTAAATAGCAATAGAAACACCTGATGCTCTTACTGTAGTAGATCATCGAAGGTTCAATGGGTAGTGTCATGAACAGATACGACAGCGACAGCGATTCAAACCACAGATACACATACTGACATTTATTTTTATGAAACCTTTTTTTTTTTTTGCATAACGATATTTGATTTTTTAAATGCTGAAACGATGAAAATTGTTTTTCACTTAATGGAATTTTTATTTTATTTTTTAAATTTTTAAATTTTTTTCATTTTGACATTATTTGCAATTTTTTGTAGTCAGTACAAAATCATCAAAAAGAAACGAGGTTCCCATTGTTGCTACCTGGTTTTGGCGGGGTCATGTAGGTGGTTGGTCTTGGCGGGTGTCTTGTGGTGGTGTCACTTCCTTCATTGGGGTCGAGCAGGGACGTCACGGCAGAAACCACATCTACTGTTTGTAAAAAACGGAAAGTAAGTCCAAAATGTAACAGAGAATACGTGGAACGAATGAATTGAGTAGTAGGGTAAGATAATGCAATTCACAGAGCAACGTAATCATCCATATTTTGTCATCAGCTTTTTGCATTTGCAAAGCTCCTACAATCCTCTGAGGCAATTTTATTGTCTGAAGCATCCTCATACAACAGCGTATTTGCATTCCCCTAGTTCCAATCACACCTGATACCTATCGAGTCAAAAACCTCATATAGCTTTTCATCTTACTAGTAAATGAAAGGACTCGCATCCGGCAGCATGATATTCTTTTACGCTTATCGATTTGCTACAGTAATTGGCTTAAACAAGCAAATGCCACCGTAGTCATGGATAATCACTTGTTTGCGAAAAATGTGATAGCTATCAGGGTAAGAAATGATCTTCGCTGGTTTTGGTGTGGTTACGAAGGTCGGTGGTACCGAGTAGTGGTGACGTCATGTAAACGTAAGATAGATCTAAGGGTAAGGAATGATCTTCGCAGATAAAATATTGGCTCATAGCCAGGTTACCTGGTTTAAGTGTGGTTACGAAGGTCGGTGGTACCGAAGTAGTATTGGCGTCATGTATACGTATGACAGATATCAAGGTAAGGAAGGATCTTCGCAGATGAAATATGGGCTCATCGACTGATTACCTGGTTTTAGTGTGGTTGTGAAGGTCGGTGGTACCGAGTATAGTGGTGACGTCATGTAAACGTTTGATAGATATCAAGGTAAAGCATGATCTTCGCAGATAAAATATTGGCTCATCGACTGGTTACCTGGTTTTAGTGTGGTTACGAAGGTCAGTGGTACCGTAGTAGTACTGGCGTCATGAAAACGTAAGATAGATATTAGGGTAAGGCATGATCTTCGCAAATAAAATATTGGCTCATAGCCAGGTTACCTGGTTTAAGTGTGGTTACGAAGGTCGGTGGTACCTAGTAGTGGTGACGTCATGTATACGTATGATAGATATCAAGGTAAAGCATGATCTTCGCAGATAAAATACGGGCTCATAGCCAGGTTACCTGGTTTAGTGTGGTTACGAAGGTCGGTGGTACCAAGTAGTGGTGTCGTCATGAAAACGTATGATAGATATCAAGGTAAGGAATGATCTTCGCAGATAAAATACGGGCTCATAGCCAGGTTACCTGGTTTTACTGTTGGTAGTAAGGTTGGTGGTACAGGAGCAGTGCTGACGTCATGGCCGGGTACCCTGGAGGGTGGAGTAGTAGTCGAGACTGGCGGTCCGGTGTTATTTGGCGGTCCTACCTCCTGTGTACTATTACTCAATTTATCCTTTGTACTGTTACTTTGGGATCTAAGTTCCTGTGTAAGGTTTAAGTGTAGTGTGTACTGTTGCTCTGTTGTGTAGAGGAGACCCCCTGCTCTAAAAGAGACGTTGCATTTATACCGGCCGGTGTCGTCGGTCGAGGCCTGGAAGATGTGTAGGCTCCCTGGAACGTGGAGTTGGGAGCAATCAAGATATTGAAATTAGGAATATAATTTCACTTCAATCGTTTTATTGTTGCAAGGCCATTTGACCCATAATTCATACATTTGATATATAATACATGAAAATTACACATTTCTCCTCGTATACGAAAAACTTTATATAAGAATTTCCCCAACATGAACATATAATCATTTGATTTCATTAATTACTTCAAGCCATTTATATTTCTATTCCGAATGAACAGCAAAGCAACATCAATACGAAGCGATTGATATACAATACAACATGAATTTCATCTTCGGTTACCTTACATAATGAACATTTAGAATAAGAACTTTCATAATCATAAAAACCTTTTCTAACATATTGTATTCCAAGACGGTTGTAACCGCTTCTAAAAATAAGCATAAGCAAATTATGAATATAAAGGAAAAGCATGACCTTTAAAAAGTGAAGAATTGATACTTCAGAATTGTTATTTCACATCAACAAATTCGCATTAAGGTAACTCGGCCTTTCTCGGCTACCCTATTTTTCCATTAAAACATGATGCGAGATTTTGAAGGATACCTCTAAAGTCAACGTGGAAACCTGCAGATGCGTTGACTTGGATGGAATTGTTCCAGTAGTTGACCTTAAACCACGTGTACGTCACGCCTATCGTCTCGGTTGGTTGAGCACAGGCCATCTGGACGTGTTCGCCTGGGTTGAGGATGTACTGAGAGACTCTCGCTTGCTTGAAAGCTGAAACAAAACAAAACTTGGTTTCCCTCCTTCAACGGAAAACTCGGATATAACGAACTCCAAGGGACCAAAGAATTTAGTATCCGACGTTCGCTTTATCCGTGTTCTACTGTATATATATTTGACGTGGTGTTTCGTTTAGATTGGTTTGAAACTGGCCTCATACACTATGCTTTTAAACGTTTTTTCGTTGTCATTAGAAAAACACATATAGTGAAATTGATGTCATAACAAAACCTAGTCGCTTCACACTTTAACATGCATAGTGACAACGTTCAAGATAAACTTTCAATTACCTTATTCCAACACACAATCCTAGAAGTTTCACAATTCAACATGCATAATAAAAACGTTCAAGATAACACTTTCAATTACCTTATTCCAACAAACAAACCATGTCGCTTCACACTTTAACATGTATAGTGACAACGTTCAAGATAACACTTTCAATTACCTTAAGCTTATTCCAACATATGAACCTTGTCGTTTCACACTTCAACATGCATAGTGACAACGTTAAAGATAACACTTTCAATCAACTTATTCCAACAAACAAACCTTGTCGCTTCACACTTTAACATGCATAGTGACAACGTTCAAGATAACACTTTCAAATACCTTATTCCAACAAACAAACCATGTCGCTTCACACTTTAACATGCATAGTGACAACGTTCAAGATAACACTTTCAATTACCTTAAGCTTATTCCAACACAAAAACCTTGTCGCTTCACAGTTCAACATGCATAGTGACAACGTTCAAGATAACACTTTCAATTACCTGAAGCTTATTCCAACACAAAAACCTTGTCGCTTCACAGTTCAACATGCATAGTGACAACGTTCAAGATAACACTTTCAATTACCTGAAGCTTATTCCAACACACAAACCTTGTCGCTTCACAGTTCAACATGCATAGTGACAACGTTCAAGATAACACTTTCAAATACCTTATTCCAACACACAAACCTTGTCGCTTCACAGTTCAACATGCATAGTGACAACGTTCAAGATAACACTTTCAAATACCTTATTCAAACACACGAACCTTGTCGCTTCACAGTTCAACATGCATAGTGACAACGTTCAAGATAACACTTTCAATTACCTTATTCCAACACACAGTCCAACATGCATGGTAAAACTGTTGTGAGATAAGACTTTACCAAACTAAAGCCCAATCTTCTAACCAAATCAGTTCAAAGATCGTAGGAACACGCAAAGTTTAAAAGGTGTTAGTTAAAACCTTTAAACATCTTATCCAAAATCCCAAACCCATCATCATTCAAAAGTTCTTACCAACATGCCTGGTAACAATGTTGTCAGATAAAGCTGTACTGTATTTATTCTCGACAAGTTCTTACCAACATGCCTGGTAACAATGTTGTCAGATAAAGCTGTGCTGTATTTATTCTCGACAAGTTCTTACCAACATGCCTGGTGACAATGTTGTCAGATAAAGCTGTACTGTATTTATTCTCGACAAGTTCTTACCAACATGCCTGGTGACAATGTTGTCAGATAAAGCTGTGCCGTATTTATTCTCCGCTCCACACTGGTACCGTCCTGGGCCTACTTTAAAGTTGGAAGGAGGCCCTGATTGTTTCATATAACCATTCTTCATCACAAAGACACTGTAACACAAAGACAAGCATTAGCAATATCAATTGTACTTTTAAAGCCCCATATAAGATAATATAAGTCTGTACATCCTGTTTTTAGGATGGACTGAGTGCAATGTGGATAAAGTGCCTTGGCCAGGGACACAGCATAGTTTGAGGCCCAGATCCCATTTTTGTGTCTCCATCGGAACCTTGGTCGTTGGCGTGAGAGTCCAGCATGTTAACCACTACACTGTGCTCCAAGGGCTTGTCATTTGCAAGTGGCTAATGAAACAGTAAGTGTAAGATCTATAATTCAATCGTCATTTCAGTGGATAAAATGTCTAAACTTTGACAAGAATTAAGAATCTGGGAGTCATTTCTAAAGTACGAGTTTCATATTTTTTATATTGAATGAGTAGGAAAGTAATCAACAATGCATATGACGAGTAAACATGGAGGTAATTGACCCAATTACCTGAGGAAAGGATCTCCAGATGCCAGGCATGAAATATTGTATTGGTCAGTTTTCGAGTAAACAACACGGTGTGGTTCCTCCAACTTTGGTACCTGCAGGCCTGCAATTGAAAGATGGGGTAATAGTGATGACACGAGGAGATGTCATCCTGATGATCGTGATAATGAAATTGATAACGTTTATGGTAGTTATGGTGGTAATAACAATATGACGATATTTAGTGATTGTCGTGATAAGGGCAATAGTATCGTGTTTCGTAATTATAATGGTAATGATAATATCATGAGATGTGATGAGATGTGATATTGGAAATGATAACGTGCAATGTTGTTATGATGATTATGATAATGATTTGACGAGATTTGATGATGATCCTGATAATGAAATTAATAACGTGTGATAATAAAATTGATAACGTGTAAGGTAGCCATAGTGGTAATGAAAATGATATGACCAGATTTAGTGATGATCGTGATAATGAAAATTGTAATGAGTTTTGAGGTTATGGAGGCTACGATAATAATATAACAAAATGTGAGAATGATCGTGATAATGAAAGCGATAACGTGCATTGTAGTTATGATGGTAATGATAATGATATGACGAGATGTGTTGTTGATCGTGATGATGAAATTTATAACATGGTTGGCAGTTATGATTGTAATAATATAATCATAACAATACGAAATGTGGTGATTACCATTACATTGAAATTTGTAATGTGTTTGGTAGTTAAGACGGTTACGATAAAATTGACAAGAAGTGGTGATTATCATGATAATGACGATGATAACGTGTTTGGTAGTTATGATGGTAATGATAATGATAGTACGAGATGTGTTGTTGATCGTGATGATGAAATTGATAACGTGTTTGGTAGTTCTGATGGTAATGAGAATAGTATGATGAGATGTAATAATTATCATGATAATGAAAATGATAACTTGCTCGGTAGTGATCAATATTATGAAAATAGGAATGTCATTGATACTGCTCTGGAAGTAAAACATTATGATAACGATATCGATGATATGATGATGATAATAAATATCACTTTTATTCTATTTCTGATCCGGATATATTTGAGTGTAATGATATAGGTGATAATCTCAATAGTGAGACACTTCACGTTGATTATTAAGAAACAGATTAATAATCAATTAAATTATGTTTCTAAAGATTAATTAAGCAATACTCACGCATACAGTATGGAGGCACAGTGAACTGGTCACAGATACAGGTGAATCCGGTTCCATTTACCTGGCACTGTCCTGCCAGACACGGGTTTGAGGAACAGGAGCTCACCACTGAGGGTCAGGGGTCAAAGGGTCATCATCATTCTTTGTTATATCATTGATAATTATTATGTCCAAATAACAGGCATACAGACACATTGACAGACAGAAGTAATTTGCAAAAATAAGGTTATCGTAATGGTATACTGAAGTATTATTCGCCATAGGGTGACATTAAGTAGTGACATATTTTTAGTATGAGCACATGTGCATATATCTACTTTTGCCAAGTAACGATTGTTCTAGCGAGAATTCCCCTATTTTTTCGCCTGTGACGACATTAAATCATTGTTCGTGACGTCACTATAATCAGCCGTCGCAAGGAAGGGGCCGTTTTCTGGATATTTCTTACAGACTGGAATGAAACAGTATCGATAATTAAGAAATCATTACCCTTAAATCTCGTGTAAATTTGAGTGTCGTAAGGTTATGATCCACTATCGTATCATACTGACGTTCTTAAATATCGTATCGATCTGACATCATATCGGACCATTCTGAACTTTCCACAAAATTGTATCGTTCTGACAATCTTATCATTCTGAAGTGCTCGCAGTATGAAACCGTTCTGCTATTTTATTGTATTATTCGGACATTTTCACCATATTCTGTAGTTCTGACATAGTATCGTATCATCCCGAAGTTCTCGCATTATCCTATGGTTTTGATATGCTATCGTACCATTCTGATGTTCTCTCAATATCGAATTGTTCTGGTATATCATCCCATCATTCTGAAGTTCTTGCCATATTCTCTTGTTCTGACATATTATCGAATTATTCTGAAGTTCTGGCAATATCGTATAGTTCTAGCATGTTATCGTATCATTCTTTTGTTCTCCAAATATCGTATCGCTCTGGTATACAATCCTTTCATTATGTTTTCGTATCATTCTGACATTTTGGAAATATCGTATCGTTCTGACATTCTATCGTATCATTCTGACATTCTGGAAATATCGTATCTTTCTTACATGCTATCGTATCATTTTGAGGTTCTGGAAATATCGTGTTCCTCTGTATACGATCGTACCCTTTTTCACTCCCGCAATATCATATTATTCTGCAATGCTTTCGCGCCATTTTTACGTTATCTTAATACCATAGCATTCGGGCATGTTATCATATCATTCTGACGATCTCGAAATATCGTATTGCTCAAAGATTCTATCGTATCATTCTGATATTATCACAATATCGAATGTTCTGATACTATCATCGTTCTCGCTGTTCAGACTCGTTTTGGCATACTATCGTATCATTCCGATTGGGAATGCACTATACATTAAGACTGTAATCCTATTAATCAAGAGCAAGTTGGTAGGTATAACAGTGGTACCATATGTCGTGTACCGGTTATCAGATTCCGTCCTACTTATTTGCCATTGCGATTTCCCCACAGACGCAGATCAAGTCACCAAATGTTGATACAGCCTCTGTTCCATTATGCCGAAATCCGTGGGTTCCGGCAGTTTCCCATGGCGGACAAAAATTGCACCACAATCCATTTGAATTTCTTTATCAAATGACAACGCTTCTCGCATGGAAAGGGTGGTCCATATCAAAATATCTTTGCCACGATTCAGTGGCTAAAATGATGATGTAAGAACAGCGTCGCTTATTGCACAACTAACTTTGATTGCCTCCAATCCTCTATCCCATACAGTCGGCGTAATATAAAATAGGCTGTATCAACATGTTATGACTTGATCTGCCTCTGTGGAAAGAGAATGTTGCCGTTGTAGGACTGTGATTTCAAATATTTGAATCAATTACGAAGTCCTTCTCATACAATTATAGAAATCATAAATACCCGTCTACTCACAAAAGAATATATTTAATGTATTGTATTTGCATTTATATATCTTCTTATTGTCTGCAATGTGAATGTCACATCTACGATTTATAATCATGAAAATGAGGTTATTCCTCATGTGAAGAAAGTTGTATACAAGAAAGAGTAAGTATTGGATGGTTCTGACTGGATCGATCTCCTTTGAAACGACGATATCATTCCGACCATTGTCAAGTAAAGTATACTTCCATTTGTACGAACCATCGGGTGTTTACGTTTCTCTAACACACACAAAAAAGTTTGAAATTTACTCACGAAGTTGACAGAAATCTCCAGAATATTCTGGAGGGCATTGACAGCCTTGACCGTCCACACATACACCTCCGTTCAAACATGGCATGGCATGACATTCGTCTGTGGGTAGGGAACATTAAGATAGAGTTCTAGCGTAAGAAGAGAGTGTTGGTATTTCACATTTGAAAAAAATATTCAAAATTGCATGGTGGTCTCTTGTTAAATAATAAATAATAATAATAATAATAGCTTTTTTATACCGCGCATATATCCATGACAAAGCATGCTCAAAGCGCCATGAGTATTATTACCCTGGAGGGATAGTATTTTCGGTGCCGCCGATTAACAAGCGCTCCGCGCGACCGTATAGGTCCATACTTCCCCATTGTTCAGGTACCCATTTGTACAGCTGGGTGAACTGAGTGCAATGAGGATTAAGTGTCTTGCCCAGGAACACAACACAGAATGAAACCCAAGTCACAATTTTTTGGTGTCTCCACCGGGATTCGAACCCTGGTCTCTGGCGTGAGAGGCAGGCATGCTAACCACTACACCACTGTGCTCCACATATACAAGGCAGTGGCAATTTTCAAAGTTACAAAGCCAAGAATCCCTATCTAAACATATTATAATGAATGCGTCTTTTGGTTTCCTTGCCTTGCTTTAACTGTCAATGGTTTTAATGCCAAGAAACCCCCAATCTAAACATAGCATAATGAAAAAGACTCTTGGACTCCTTTTCTTTTTATAGCTCACTGATTTACTATCAAATCCGTACAAAAACCGAGTGTCATAAATACATTGCGCTTTTCAGATGCAACAATGGTGTAGGGGTTGTTGATAACTTTACAGCAAAGTGTATCTCATGGTGTCCTAGGCTCAACAGGTAAATAATGGTAAATAGTTCCCTATTTTAGAAACGGTCGTTGAAACTAATCCTCACTCACCGTCTTTCCCAGCAAGGATCACCCTGGCAACTGCCAGTGTCAGGGCACCATGAAATAAAGCAATCTGAAAATAATGTTTCAACGTTTATCTGATTTAAATCTTGCGATTATGGATTTCTTTAACAGGCATCCAATATTAAAGGTATATCTTGTGCGTCAATATGAATCAAGATCAAATTAAGAAACCACATCGGTATACGTCGACCATATGAACCTATTTGGAATACATGATACCGATGGTTTTGCTGATACAAGCTTTTACTTATTTGCAAGACGCGGAAACTAAAACAGGAAACATGAGTTTAGTCAGTTTACAAATTGATCACCTGTAAACAAATTATGCATTTTGCAATAACGATTCTTAAGTCGTAGAACGCAACTCAAATGCATTTAACAAACTGTTGATTTGATACTTTGCAATCCTTGCACCAAAACTCGAACAAAAGGGAAAGACCAACATTAATATTTTCAGGGAATCTTTGTGAGGAAAATGCTTTCTGTTAGGGGCTCGCGCAAAAGTATTACCAGGTAAATGCAATTTGCAATAGGCCATTAGACAGGCCATAAGGGTCACAATCCTACAAAGGCAATAAGAGTTATTACGTTTGCTTAAGCAGCCACATTCGGGTACTCCATCAGCAAACGCAGGAATGTAGACAGAGGAAGGATTCCTGACCTAGAAGAACTTGACTTTGGTGACGTCATCGCCCTACTAGCCCACCTCTTCACCGACATTAAACAAAAGACCTTTCAACGGCAGGAAGCCAGGTAGGCATAGAGATAAACGCGAACAGTTCCAAGGTTATGGAAGTCTTAGCTGGGCCCCCTTTCACAAAGCACTTAGGTGATCGTAAGTTCTTAAGGTAGCCTTAGTGCAATGTTAAAGTATGGAAGTTAATATAAGGTCAACCTTAGGAAAGGTTGTTTTGTGAAAGGAGGCCCAGATGTCCAGTTTACCAACATGGGGATAAAGACATGGCCAATTGAAATATATGGCCGCAGAGCTCGGACAGGAATGTCAGATACGCCTTCAAAACACTTTGAAATATCTGGAGGTCAAACAGGATCATAACAAGACCAGGCTTGACATCTTCAAATGAGATAACATTTGAGTCATTTTAATAGAATACTGGAAAATTACACAGAACATCAACATCAAACCAGATTCCTTCGCAGAATATTAGATATGTATTGACCATCTACCATCTCTAATGAACTGTGCAAGCGGCAAGTACCTTCCGATTTACCCAGGTTTTAAGGAAGAGGAATACATCAGGCACTTGTTGAAGATGAAACCTGATGTCATTCCAAGAATGAAAGATTGAGATGGACTCCACAAGCGAAGGCAAAAGGTAACATGGAGAAGATCGGTGGAAAAAATGAAGAAAAGAAATAGACTTTAGTTAAGATTCAGCTCCAGACCATATTGGAAATCTGTCGTAGAGACCGTTGATGCTCCAAGAATGCAGAGGAATAAGAAAGTATGTAATAGTTACCGACTGAGACCGAGGTGTTCAAGTTAGATGAACCCTCGCGCACGTGAAACATGAACGCCGAGGCCGTTAGGGCGAGGTGTTCATGAATCACGTGCGCGAGGGTTCATCTAACTTGAACCCGAGGTCGAGGTCGGTAACTATTTTACACACTAGCTCAACCCTACATGTATATTAATCAATTTTCAACATGACATCAGTTTTGATAATGCTGAAATGCTTATCGTTCTTATATACAATGAGAAGGTGAAACATTGACCCTTATTGGAGAACAATGTCCATTTCAAGCAGCTGACATTGGCATGAACCTTTCGTGCCGCACGTGCAATCCGTGCGGAACCCTACACGCTACCACAATAGATTGATGTGATATCAGATAAAAACACTTGATTCAAAATGCATATATAAACTTGGAACGAATGATTGTTTTCTTAAAAATTATCAATATATCAAGAATCATAATATGGTTATGTGTATTCTCAGATAAAAATATAAAATTTAACCATGAGGTCATGAAAATCATCCTGGTTTTTTCAACTGGCCGCCGTGGTCTAATGGATAAGTCACTGGGCTTGAAATCAAGAGGTCACAAGTTCGAACCCACGTTTAGAGTGTAAATGTATTGTATTGGTAAATTGCAATTTTAGTAAGTGGCTTTCATTTGCAAAGCAAACTTTGAAGAACTTGAATTAATTTCGGAGAAAAAACATATCACTATCAGGTGTTCATCACCATACCAGGTGTTCATATGAACTGCCGCTTTGTCTGATGAACACCTCTGCAAGTGCTTTTCTCAGACGATATGAGTTGGTATGAAAAATAAATACTCGAACAAAACAAAGGAGCTAGTGTGTAAGTAAGTAAAAATTTGAAACACAATTCACCATCTTACCCTGAACACCAAATAGGAGTAAAACCAATGGTTCTGGTTACTGCAAGTTACAACCTTTGATTAAACAACAAAGCCTCAAATATAATTTTGAACTAAAACTCAACCAAAACACAGCTCACCACCTTACCCTGAATACCGGATACTAGGTAAATCAATAGTTCAGGTAACTTTAAGGTATAAACTTTGATTAAACATCAAAACCTCAAGTATAATCTTGAACTAAAACTCAACCAAAACACAACTCACCACCTTACCCTGAATACCGGATAGAAGTAAAACCAATAGTTCAGGTTACTTTAATGTAAATTCTCTGATTAAACCACAAAACCTCAAACCAAATCTTGAACTAAAACTCAACCAATACACAACTCACCATCTTACCCGAATACTGGATAGGAGGAAAACCAATAGTTCAGGTAACTTTAAGGTATAAACTTTGATCAAACATCAAAACCTCAAATATAATCTTGAACTAAAACTCAACCAAAACACAGCTCACCATCTGAACACCGGATAGAAGGAAAACCAATAGTTCAGGTTACTTTAATGTAAATTCTCTGATTAAAACCACAAATTCTCAAATATAAGCTTTAACTAAAACTCAACCAAAACACAACTCACCATTTCTCCATGCACCTAGGATGAAGCTTGCCACCCGATAACGAGAAAACAAGACCCGATATCATCATCCGTTAATGGAGTTTGGCTCTTTATTACTCTTAATTTTAATAGCAGGACCACTGATCTGTACGGGTAGTTATCTTTGGTATATCTCGAGCGCTTGTACAACACGACGGTACCACTATAGCGATACCTTAATAGGGACAATCCGCTTAATGGCATCGTGACGATCGACAGTTAAACAAATACCCGATTAATGTACAGAGGAGACAGGAATTCTCCTACAAATCTTATTTGCATAAGTCTAAATTGTTTACAGAGTCTAATACACTTTCAGAGCGCAGTGAGTTAACAGAAGCCGAATGAATTGTCATCACGCCGTCGTGTTTAAACATTTGTAATTCTGCGTTATAAACAGAGTGGATTGTATTTGTTTGATTTTGAGATCAATCAATGACACGTATGGTATTATCTAAGTTCACAAGAATAACAAAATTCAACTGAAATCAATTGAATCGCATCAAAGCCCATGATACATGATCAACTTGTTTAAATGACCTTATCAATAAATCTCTAAAAAAAATCACGTTCCTGTATTATTGATTTATTCGTTGCTTCACACATTTCTATGTCTCCAATTGTAAACTGAACAACATAAGTGTAGGGATAAAAATATTTTCCTTCGATGTCATCAAGTTTGTCGTTATTTTGTAATGTTGACTCGAAAGTACACAAAAAACGATAATTGCGTTTCTCTTAGGCATGGTATATTTGATGATACAATGCTCGAGTGTTGGCTTGTTTACTTTTATACTTTTATCAAGAAATTTCTTCCATAGCATTATCATTTAGTAACAATTGTCATATATATATATGCCCTGGTGCAAATTCCTGTATTGTGGAATAATACGTCCAATGATTATAAAAACTACTCGACAACTCTGCCTCCAAATAGAGTGATCCAATGAAAACAATTTTACATTTGCCTAATGTCTAATTGAATGTTTTGGTGGATTCAGTTGTCAGTTAACTATCCAGGTAGTGTTTCCTCCGCGATCACTGAATAGATTTCACTCCATTGATGTTCCAATATGAACACACATTACAGAGATGGTTTGCTATTCCTGTTGTGTCAAATATTTTTTTTACTCTAAGTACAAGTAGGGTGAAATTCTATATGTGAGGTATTCAGGCAGACTTGTGGAATATGCTGTCTTACAATGATATCGTTCTGCCCCCGAGTGTATTCAATTATTCAGCAAGAAATTACCAAAACTAAACATTGTGGCATAATGAGGCTGTATAATAATTGGTAATGCAATGTGCCTGTAAGTTTGCTAATGGGAAAAGACAACCAGGGGATTTTAGGAACGTTTCGTAGATACACATACCATGAAAATATATATATGAAACATTGCCTCTTCCGGAAAACGAACATGATACATCATAGGTTTCCTATGCACTGCCGTTTGAGGACAGCTTTATATTCCGACGTAAGTTCACAATACCTCCAACAAATGCCTATGTTACCAGAAGGCAGGTAGCTCTCGAATATACAAGTACCATGACGTAGCAGGATGGTTGACACCTGGTTTAAACATTAACTGGCTCTTCAGGTATCTTGACAACGAATGCCCTTGAAATATACAATCTACTACGTCCGCAAATGACTATATTGTTTTCTGTTTCAAATAAATCACAACATAATGTAATTCATCTCAGAGATTGGTGATACATCTTTTTCAGATCAGCAAGTTTATGATTTATTTTACCCTCATCCGAAAAGGATGATGATGGGTGATTGTCATTGGGATACACAAGTTATTCGTTTTCGGCATTTTGACAGATTCATTTAACATAGGTACAAAATGGGTTATCCTTGAAACCAATGCCATTTTAGTCTGTTCCTTGTATCCATTCACCGAAGTCGAATTCTTTGGACATTAACAATCTAATTGAAAATGTCCGTGTACCGAGAATATATTGTAGAAAAGATTGGCTTGGTAGGATTTCCTCTGCAGAACGGTCTCATGTTCTGCCCTAATGTTAGTTAGCAAATTTTAATCCTTTATACAAATGTTTCGCAAAGATCAAGTGACTCCGTTGAACCATCTTTTTACCAAATTGTTTCATTGCACAAACATTCGTGAAAGTAATGGTAAACACCAACCCCTAGACTGGCAGACAATGTATCACTACTGGATGTTTTAATCTTTTTAACAAGACGAGGATTCCCTCTTGTATGCTATTAATAAGATAAGTTTAAGAATTAATGCGTTGGATTCAATATCTTAATAAAGAATTCGAAGGTTGACGGAAGACGGTGTTTCAGCAAAGATGTAAATAGACGATATTTACGTCTTTGGTTTCAGAGAATATAATAATCCAAATATTCAAATCATTTCAAATTTCCCTCACGATATCTCGAGGTCATCCAAATCTAGATTTAGCTTATGTCTTATCTCTCCTTTAAATGGCAATTTTATGCTAGATAGTGAAAACAATAAACACTGTTCACCAAGGCGAATCAATGTAGATCTTTCTTCAGCGAAGTCGCTTTTTCGAGAGTTTTACATTGCCAATCATAACAAATCCCTCACACAATCTCAAGATCTAACAAATCTATAGCCAAAACTCATCTTTCCTTTAAAGGCGATGTTATGCTAGATGGTGAAAACAATAAACCCAGTTCACTGAAGCGAGTCGAGGCGAGACATACTGCTACTCAAGGTGATGTCGGACGATGTAAGTTCTGTACTCTCCGTTACACAGTGGTGAGCGACAGGGGGCTGTTTTATCACCCCGGGCTTTTTACATTTCAGGTTATGTTGATGTGCAGAGGAGAAGAACTGTCATATCTTCAACCCTGGGATACAGTCTCTGTTGTTTTACCTTTTTACGAAGGTAAGAGCTGGTTTCTTTTTAAAAAAATGTTAATATTTTCATGAACCGTTATTTGTCTGTGCATCTGTATGTCACTTCCGGAAACAGTTATTTATGTATTCCTGTTTCGCATCCGAGATACGTTCTTGGTTATCATTCTTTTTTACAAAGGTAAGTTTTCTTCTGATTAGATTCAGATTGTTATTTACCTTTTATGGGATGTGCAACTGCGGCTCATCCGGCAAACAGTTTATGAGTGTTTTATCGTTTTACATATTTTTATTGGTCACTATCCTTATTTTACGTTACAGTTTGTTTGAAAAGGATTGGTATTGGCCTTGGATGCGCTGTGAAACTGTGGGTATCTTTAAATTCATAGATGGTTTTTTTTTCTAAATTTATATTTTATTAATTTCGGTTTATGTGAACAATTCTCCACGAGAAGATAAGTATAATACTGTTGAAATCAAATTACCATGTTGCAAAACAGTAAGTCGTTAAACCTTTGAATCACAAATTTCCGAAAGTCAAATGTTCCATTACATTTTGTAAAAGTGATGTTGAGGAATGGCATCCGTTTTGTAGCACTTAATGTTTGAAATACATCACTTAGTTATATATGTTCCACCTCAATTTTTGTTTTAAGCATACTTTCTGTGTATGATTTCTAATAAAATAGATTAAATCTTTAGTTAGATCTCGGTGACTTTTGCTCAATTCTCGGCAGAATTTGCAGACATTTGCATTTTCGTGCAATAGTGGACTATGGCCGTGCTGTCGAAAGGTTTGGACCTTCGAGTCTCCCTTCAGCGCTATTGCAGTGATAATGATGTTGCGCAATGCTATATGTTGATATTTATTGTAAAACCAGCCAGGGATTCCGAATCCAAAATTGTAACTTTGAGGAGTTAAAGTAGGTAAAAGTGAATGAGCCAAGCAGATAGTTGGGGTTTAGGGAATTTATTGACAGTACCTCAATGTTACGAGTCTGAGTCTCTTACATACACCGATTTCCAGTTGGTGGAATTGAACCATCGTAATATAATCATGTGAGAAAATGTGCACATAGTCTTTTGACAAGAAACTATTGTTCTTTCACGAGTTCTCGTTTCGGGTTTCTGTTGTAGAAATGGTTTAGAAAGGTCACAGTGGATAAACGATAAGTTTCAGACATCAATGTGTAAAGGGACGTCACTCTGTAGGACTTATCGTTTCTCTGCAACCTCTAGTTTATATACAGTCGGATTTTCTTAGACAGAATAACACCGCTTAGACATTAGACTATTTTGTAAAACAGGTACATAAAGAATAACTCCAAACTAGCATGCAGGATTGTTTTGTACTAATTATAGATATATGATGTAGACGTTTTCAACAAAATAAATTGTTAGCTTAAATTTTCCATTGCGTTGTTAAGGAACCACATACTTATTGAAAGGATCAAACGTCCAAGTACAACGAAGAATAATGTTCTTAGTTTATCATAAAAGGTTAATTATTCGTTTATTAGAGGACGCTGTAAATAATGATTTGATGACATTGTCAAATCATCGCGATATCTTACCCAATAGTTTGAAATCAATGGCAATATTTTCATTTATTATATCCATAAATAAACCTATCACTTCGTTCCCTTCATATGAGCATTGATCTCGATCGTGATAACTAAGGTATCATTTCAAGTACTAACAAGTTACCATATACAACATAGACCATTCAAATGCAATTTGGATTCAAATTGTAGAAATGATTTTAAAATATTCCATCCAAACGAATCCCTTCACTTTCAAACCGAGCTTTCTGTATAGTGTAGTCTGTTATATGAGGAATGTTTGCGGGGTAACATTTAAGGTAACTGTTTAAGGTTTCGTTGTATTCATCCTGAAGGGCTGAGCCTATCATTTAAGAGCTAAATACTAGAGCAAGCTGCTACTCTAGTCGATAACTTGACAGGACGGTCCATCACACAAACATGAGGCCCGGTATAATTAATAGATATATGCATATAACGGTATATTATATTCATAGACACAACAGCTGGTGTAAGCACATTGATAATCGCTAAATAAATGTTATACAATAACGTATTGTGCTTTTCATGAAGTGCAAACAAATTATCTTTATTCATGTAACATTTTGGAAATGTGATGTTCTATGTATGTTTCTTTCACGTCAAATGTCCTCTCTACAATAACACATATATATATTGCCGGTCATGAATGAATATTTGAAATTATATGACTGTTTAGGAAGATAATTGAAACTGTGAGAGGATGAATATGGAAGTTCATATTTGAACATGGAAGAACATTGGAAAAGGAAAACAATTAACAACTATCACTTTGTGATAATGATTTAAAGGATATTGCAGTTGACATTAAGGTTCATGTCTGTTTTTTATTATTATCATTAACATATCAACTTTAATCTGAATAAATTCTTCTAATTTGTATTTATGATTCCTGGTAAAACCGTACTGGTGTACACGTCTTTAAACATTTTAATGGAAGTTTGTTTGTTTTTTTCACGATCAGTATCACGATAAATGTTACATGGAAATGATTTTGAAGACGTTCATCAGAACTGCCCTACAATGAAGCGATACAACAAAAATATCTAAACGAGTTAGCTCAAAACAAGATGTTGACAACATAATTCATGTCCCTGTTTTCAGACAAACACTACTATTGTTCCTCTATATAAAAGTGACAAAGTTTGTTTGTTTTTTTCACGATCAGTATCACGATAAATGTTACATGGAAATGATTTTGAAGACGTTCATCAGAACTGTCCTAAAATGAAGCGATACAACAAAAATATCTAAACGAGTTAGCTCAAAACAAGATGTTGACAACATAATTCATGTCCCTGTTTTCAGACAAACACTACTATTGTTCCTCTATATAAAAGTGACAAGGAGTTTTATGGCCCTATGTCTCAAGCTGAGGGATGTACTCATCTACAAGAAGGCAATAACGGTATTTGAAGCACTTAACCTTATAGGGTCAAAAGAAGAACATCTTTGTTTCAAAGTTGATTTTTAATACATTCTATAAACCAGTTTCTTCTGTATGCAAAGTTATTTTTTATTGTTGGCACGATCCCATTTATTCATGAATAATGGAGTCTGTCGTAGGAGTCCTGTAACAGTACATATCTGTAGTTGTATCAACTTGTATGTTCTTTGTACTTTTCTTCAAACAACTTCATACCTTACGTTATGTTGTCTTTAGTGTGTTCATGTTAGTGTGCACATGTATTCATATCAGGCAGTAAATATTTCTTATCTTCATCTGTCTCTCGGTTTCTGTGTCTTCACTTCTCTGTTTCTGTCTTCACTTCTTTTTCTGTCTTCACTTCTCTGTCTCTAGCTGTCTTCACTTCTCTGTTTCTGTCTTCACTTCTCTGCTTCTATCTTCACTTCTCTGTTATGTCTTCACTTCTCTGTTTCTGTCTTCACTTCTCTGCTTCTATCTTCACTTCTCTGTTTCTGTCTTCACTTCTCTGTTTCTGTCTTCACTTCTCTGTTTCTGTCTTCACTTCTCTGTTTCTGTCTTCACTTCTCTGCTTCTATCTTCACTTCTCTGTTATGTCTTCACTTCTCTGTTTCTGTCTTCACTTCTCTGTTTCTATCTTCACTTCTCTGTTATGTCTTCACTTCTCTGTTATGTCTTCACTTCTCTGTTTCTGTCTTCACTTCTCTCCTTCTGTCTTCACTTCTCTGTTTCTGTCTTCACTTCTCTGTTTCTGTCTTAACTTCTCTGTCTCTAGCTGTCTTCACTTCTCTGTTTCTGTCTTCACTTCTCTGTTTCTGTCTTCACTTCTCTCCTTCTGTCTTCATTTCCCTGTTTCTGTCTTGACTTCTCTCTCCCTCTCTGTCTTTCTCTCTCTTTCTCTGTACATATACCTTTATTCAACTACCTTACTATCGCTCTATGGCAATCTTCATTTCACGCAACAATACAGGCAAGACCTAAGTTTAGTAGATTTCTTGCCTTCTACCCTGCCGAACCCAAATCCAGCACAAATATACCTACGTACATATTTGATTCTCTCTTGCTGTATGTCCGTCTGTCTGTCTCTGTCCTTCTATCTTAAATGTGTACCTTCATTCAAGTGCCGTTCTATCTCTCTATCGCAACCTTCATTTCACGCAACAATAAAGGCAACACCTAAGCTTAATAGATTTCCCCCCTCTACCGTACCTAACCTACATCCAGCACAAATATACCTACATACATACCTACACATACGTCTGTACATACAGCTCATAGTTATCAGATGAGTTGGTACGTTCACTAAGTCAATATTTGGGACTAATCACCATGTCCTATATTGCTACTGAAGGTCCGAAACGTTGGTAAACATAACTGAAAATGCCTCACTAACGCTACGCCTCTCTTGTATATAATAACTTAAATAACGGACCGTTGATACGCCTATTGTAGATTTGTGTCTCTGGCAAAGTGCATAATCTATGATTTAGAAAATTATTAATTCACTATAAATCTTACCTTTTTACCCAGTATGTATTTCTCTAATGCACATGCATTCTCCCCCCATTCTCTGCCACTATACGTTATAAGAGTCACTTTTTTAATGTTTATCTTTTTATTTCATTATTTGGTGTTAATTCATTTTATCCTATTTCATGTTTTTCTATTTTATTTCAACAGATGACTTATTCTAATAAGCTTTCATACATGCATAATTTTTTTTTCTAAAGTACTTCCAACTTTGTTGTCCTTTTACGTTTCTCCCTCTCTCTCCCGAAGCTCACATGACTAGATATTTTATCTCTTTTCTCTCCATAACCCTCTTCCCCCGTCACCCCCCCCCCCCCCTCTCCCTCTACTTTCTCTGTCTCACTGAACCTCTCCCTTCAGTTTTCACCTTGTGTATCTGAATACATTAGTGAACACAGAAACGCCCAAGTGTGACACTTCCTCACTGTACCTGTGTATACACCTCACTCCCAACAGCTCGCGTTATTGCCATCTTAACACAGAAAGTAACGGTATGTCGCTGTAAGGATCTCACACATTTCATTCCTTCTCGTAAAGAACAGTTATCACTTTCCCCCGGCAGTTAGAGAAATGTTTTATCGTGACGGTAAATATGTAACTACACACATAGAAAATCATTGACAAAATCTATTTAGCACTTTTATGACTTTGACTTTTTATTGTTAATAAGAAAGGCAATCATAACAGGTGTAAGACTTTCAGAATATGTTCGTAGTTTTTATGGTTATTTTGCGTCTCTTATTGAATAAGTGGAATATGCGTGTGTAATAAAGACACACCTCTATCTACAATGGACATTCATAATGGGTAATAGCAAAATATCTTGATTCTTTTGATAAAAGAGTTGTATGTATAGAACAAGATATATTCGTTCCCATGTGTATTATAAAATTTAAATGTGTAATATGGATGAAAACGAGTTTATCCAGATTTATGATAATAAAATTCCCTCGGCTACGCCTCATAAGTTAAACTGCCATTTCCACTCTCGAACCATTGTTTAATGCTTCGATTATCATTTATTAAGATTTCCTCCTGTTTCATTGGTAAATGAGGATAAATATGGAGCGGTTTATTCATATATCCATATTTATCAGTGGTGTCATGGGTCATTATGTTTATTAAGAAATAAGCTTCACAATGCAAATGTTGAAAAGACAGAGTATATATTGCCTCAAAATTGGCCACAACAGATCAAAGGATAATAATAAATAATGATAATAAAGCGGTCTAAATGCAGGTAAATTATGTTTAGAAACAAACGTACCTAATGCGTTGTAATTATTGTAAGCAGTTTATAATTAAACTTGTCTTAACCCGTGACATTAATGTGACCTGCAAGCTTACAAATCGCCGTCATATTTCAACCGCTTGGTGCAAAGCAGATCAAACAATTATATCAATATTCTCTAAAACAATAACATAAGCTGGCTACAGGGCGTTGGGAAGATGTATATATCCATGTTCCCGGGCAGGCGTCATGAAACCACGGCCCTGGACTAGCATATATTTGCCCTTGACACACCTGGCCGAGAGGTCACGTGACAAATGTCCCAGAGCAGACGACAGTTTGTAACGGCGTTATTCGCATCACATCAAGAGGGGGTTTCGAGTTGGGAGTGAGAGCTTCAATAGATGGATATATTCTCCTTTCGACGAAGGTGTTAACTATTATATTTAACTCTTTCTCCAGGAATTAAAGCACGAGTTCTTTCGATACAAGCGTCACTGTGCGATATGATGGAACAGTTCGCGGATTTGTAAACAAGGCAACGAGAGTGGATATAACGAATACACCTGCATTGAATACGGTAAGAGACTTTGAATTGCAACCATTGTTGATAGTCCTGTGTGCATGGTTTTATATTCAGGAGTCAATTCAAGAAACTCTTTCAGTCCCTTCCGCGAGAATTATTCCTTGGCAATGGACTAAGGCAACATTCCGAGTTTGCTGTGTTAAGGGAATATGCATGAAAAAGCGAAGATATACTGAATCAAAAGATGTTATTTTTTCTGAGTTGTTCACATGTTTTCCTTTTTTTGTGTCAAGGCGGAAAATAATTGCTTTTAAAGGAAGGTTTAAGGAAGTAAAAATATCAAAAGATACGTGTACTGCAGTACTGCACTTCAGTAGATCGAACTTCAAATGAACTATTGACGATATAAGGATCAAACCTCATCATAAATGATGGATTTGTATGAATTGTAGAATCATAAGAGTCAACTTTACAAGTAAACGTTACATAAAATGAAAGTAAAAAAGGTTATTGTTAGAAATTAGTCCTTTTAAACTTATGAATACCTTACTGGGATTGAAAATGGGACTCTTCCTTTCTTACGTTTTATATTTATTCAAAGTGAGCCTTTAACCGATTTCGTGTTTTCAGTTTCGGCTATTCATAAATATGCTATTATTGTTATCAATATAAGAAGTTATATGTTCTACACGAAAGGTCATAATCACTTAATAATGAAATTTTGAAATATACACGGTCAATATGTAGGTGTCAACATTAGACACAAGATTAATCAACAAGAGGAATGCAACACTATACGTCAACATTAACCTTCCTTTTACCCTATATGATAACGCCGCTAATGGCTGAAATATTGCCCAAGCGGAGTAAAACAATACCTTACTCACTCACCTAATATGGTATATCTATAGAATTGGTTCGCCACCCTTTTTCATAATATATTGTTTTAGTAAAGTGTTCTTTAGGTTAGGGTTCGGTTTAGGGTACGTGTTAGCAGGGATCACTTTGGACAGGGATTTGGGGATATTTACCCATTGATGTATCAAGATATCCCATTATCAATACTAATGAGGGGAGAAAGTCTCATTGCAAAAATCCAAACTTTTGTTTTTCTTCTTAAACATCCCATTGCTTTCTATGAAAATCCTATGATATTAGGCCAAGGGAAGATTTTTCTCCCTTCCATACTTTGAACCAGGGTGATCCCTGGTTAGGGTAAGGAACTAACTTAGGGTTAGCGAACCAATTCTATAGTTGCTCCTCTGCCACGAATGCGTAACATAATCTTATATTTTACATGTTTACATGACCCATCATCCTAAGTGTGCCAGTATAACCGTCCCTTTCACACTATACAAATATAACGGACCTAAGTTCAGACAGGCAAAGAGTTCATAGTATGATGTTCCGTCACGGACCGGTGACTTTACAGAAAACCCTGTTCAAGCCATTGATCGCACTAAGTTCAATACTCCAGTCAATGATGTGTATTTGCTTAAGTACTGTAGCAGCTCTTGTTTGGTCGTCACAGAGAGGTTTTGCTGTAACGGGCACTTTTGTTCCTTGGTTCGAATCCTGCCAACGACATGACAAGTTTGTATGTTGGACGACAATGGTTAATGGATTTTAAAGTTCTTAATTAATTGCATTAGTGACATTTTCGAAAATATTCGTATGAATGTTATGTTTTGTAGCTGATGTTGTGTTCAAGCTTGGTAGTAAGCACGTCATAGTAGACAGAAACCTATCCTATTAATTTTCATTAACACGCACGTCTTCATTAACGGCAACTCGCTAATGAACAGATATTGTATACCGATCTGGAAATCTGAACTTCGATATTTCTCTCTGTCAATAATTGATATTTGCCAACATGCGCTGTCTCAGCCATCAAAAAGTGGTTTTGCAGATTTGCTCGAATAGAACACATCGTCAATGATACGGCTAACGATCTGGGACTTAGATAAAGCATGACAAAGTGATTGATTGGGTCAATCAAGTACATTCGTGGTATTAATAGACCGTAAACGAGCGCCTAATTGGATCTTGCTTTTAAACCTTGGAATGATTTGATCGAGTAATGTGCTGCAATTAACCTAAAATGTTCATGATATTTCGATGAGTGTAAACAAACATCATTATGATAAAACATCGTTGATTACTGGTTATGTTACTTATCATGTATAGTTCAAAAGGTCCAGGGTCCCTTTTTTCACAAAGCACTTAGGTGATCATAATTCCCTAAGGTAGCCTTAGTTCAATGTTAAAGAATTGGAGTTAAGGCCAACCTTAGTAAAGCCTGTTTTGTTAAAGAAGACCCAGGTCTTTCCAGAGAATAGTTTTCAAATCAAACAAGTATCAGTTCCATTTCTTATTTGACGACGTATTCGGTCAGTCAAGGTTTGGACTTATTTATCGTTAAGCCCATTGAACTACAAATACGGATAATGCATGTCAATACAAAGAAGGTTGATTGGAATCACAGTTGTAAACATGCGTGCTGCATTATATTAGCGATCTAGCAATAGATAGCTGTACATGCATGAGTTCTAACTTTTACATACGTAATGTCCCAACTCACGAAAAGTTTAATATGAAAAATACATAGATGGGAAAGGTGAAAACCTGCATCATGGTAGTAGTTACCGAACCATTAATGATTTATCATTTTAGGATCACTTTTTGTCTATATAGCATAACCGGAAGTGCATATTTTGAAACGTAAGAAACTATAACAACTTCCGGTGTATCGGTCACGTTATTCAATCATTATTCTGTGTTCCAATTTGTTAGTATCTGCACAAACTCTAAGCAACTGTTGCAAGCAAGGAGTTAACTATCCATAAAACATCCCAAATCGAATATTGGATTTTGTTCTGGTTGTCTCATATGCAATGTCCCTTCAATGAAGTTGCTAGGTTTATTGAATCTTTGTCATGTACGTGCGTGCTGTTACCAACTTAGATCGGTATATACCCGGGCTGTTATTTCCCATGCGATCTTTATAATACCAGCGATATTTTAAACGACGAAGACAATACAGAAATCGATTTACCGAGATGTGTATAGTTTGAATTTGTGTACGTATCAATAGCTTTTTATCAGCTGTGTACTGTTGGCTTAGCGATTTCGATTTTTCAACTTGATTGTTTCGACTTTTTGTCATGAAGTTGTATTGCTTTTATTCATTTGTTAGAGGAAAATCGTCCGAAGGGTGGATTCAATGAAATACAAACACATACAGCAAGATTTCAAGACAAGCACATCTATATATAAAATGTAGCCAAATGAATTTACGAAAATATATGCGTAATGCCGCACAGATGAAAAACTTTCGAGGTTAAAAAATCACAAAAGTCAGATTTATAATTTGTCATTTTCTTTCACATTTCACATCCAACGAAGATTGATTTCCGAAGTGAGTCAGTAATACATTTGAACATACTCATTTCCTTTAATTTTAATCACTTCGAATGCTCTATGACAAAGGGTTAGCATATCATCAACAGCAGTTTTCATCCATTCTACATCCAGTTGATTCCTCTTGGTATTACTAACCATCAAACCACGTGAAGTAGGATTGCCACAACGACGACCGCGATTTTCGGTTTCCTAGAAACAAAGACTCAAAGCGCAAGGATAGGTCAAGTTTCCACATTTTCTGCTTGTATTCGAAACTGACGTGTTCATAGTTTCTAGAAAAGTTGACAGCCACTCTAAAATGATTAAAACAGAAAGGAAGAGTAACATCAATGCAAAATGTTCAATGTAAGTATCAGGAATTGAAACAATTCTGAATCCCGTTTATGAAGTTTCATATAACGATCTGGTAATCTTGAGTAGATTTCGATAGTGTTCTCTGTCAATATTTCATATTTGCCTTATAGCCTTTACCGGGACAGCGAGAGTGATTTGCAGAATTACACATGTATAGGACACATCACTCAAGTTACGGATTACGACTTAGGCTTAGTGACATCATCATTAGTAGTTGCAATTCGCGGTTGCCTAGCAACGCAGTCTCTACATGTTGAGGGTGGGTCAAGTTCTTGCGTTGGTCATTTTGGCCCAGGGTGTAACGCAAACTTGTGAAATGACGCTAAAGGTTACTGACCATCTTGTTTGATGAGTGTTGTCAATGATATTCAGATTGCAGTGACTTAATCAACACATACACATATGAAAACTATTCTTGCAACGGTTGATTAACATGTAAATCTATAGGAATGTCACTAATTAATAGTAATTATGACCAGATATTCAATATTACTCAACTACAACTTCCCTTCCTCTAATGAGTCGCACTTAATTAAGCATCCCCGTCTCTTTTAGAAAAATATCTTGTTCTCGTAATGTTTCCATACTGTGAAGTCAGTTATCTATAGTAGATCCAATACAGATGAAGACTATTCTTGAAAAAGGTTGGATAATATTGAAATCTGTGGGAATTTAACTGATTATGACCAGATATTATTTATTATTAAACTAAAACTTTCCCTTCTCTAATGTGACGTTCTTAGATAAATGTCTTCACTGTTATACTGTTACTATGTTTGGTAGTGAGTTATGTATAGTAGATCTTACATGTTAACAGGTTGCTCATTCCTAAACGATTCAAATGTTGAATGGATAATAGCACGATTTTTAAAAAAAGTTTATTTTGAATTCTTCACTGACAAGTGTACGCAAATGCTAAATGTATTAGGTTGATAGTGTCAAATACATCATTAACAAACCAATCATCCACAGTCAGAGAACACATTATAAAGATTCACATGAAGTCCATTGGCGGCTATTTTTGTGTGAACACCTGTAATTCATTTGATGTAAGAACAGGAATCGCATGGCATTATATATTGGATTTATTACTGCTTCATTTCATTTAAATAGATCGTCTTTCAATTGGAACAATTTATTTTCATTTTCCTTAAATCTCCTTAAATTCCCCTACTGCCCTTTAAAGTTAGACTGTTGTAGCCCCTTTCATAATACAACTATTTCGTGTTTTGGTAGAATCCTGCTGACATATTCCTTCTTACTTATTCAATAACGATTCAAACTATCAATGTGGCCACTGACATGATGCAACTAGTTGATGTAGCAAAGTATGTAGCCCAGATATATATATACCCATTCCCTCCTAAATCTCAATGTTACATTGTTGAAGCAAGTGTTTCAATAATAATAAAAATAATAATAATAAAAATGAACATTTTTAAGCCTAATATCCAGTGCAAGCACTGCTCATTGGCTGTACATTATCACCCTGAAGGAATTGTACTTTCAAAGCCGCTACTAAGCGCTTCGCGCGACCACATAGGTCCGTACTTCCCGTATTCAGGTACCCAATTGTACAGCTGGGTAGACTGAGTGCAATGTGGATGAAGTGCTTTGCCCAAGGACACAACACGGTGTAAAGCCCAGTGCCCAATGCAACTATTTCGTGTAGTCTGGTAAAGTGGAATCCAGAACTTGTTCACAACTCACTGCTGTTCCTTTCGCTTGGTGTCCCTTAAAATTTGGAGAAGTAAGATACTTCTACCATTGCAAGTTGCCCCATATGCTCAGAATAGGCCAAATGACCCCCTCAGCTGATCACCTAGGACCAACACTGCAACTTACTCATACGTGGACCCCACCTAGATGAGACACAGTTTAAAGTAGCATGTCCTGGCTGAGGACGCGACCCGCATAGCAAAACGACCAGATGTTTGTCTGGGACTTACATCAACTACTGATAATGAAAAATGCCACGGGCTTTGTAGCTGTCAATAGCTCTAATTGGGACACCAATCTAGGACCCTACTCTTCGGGAGCAGATGTAACGGTATCGTTTATGGACGACAAAATTCATTGGCAAAGTTTTGCAATTGTCATTCAATGACGTAAGAGCTCTGGAGTCGATGTAGGGAAGTTTTCCAATACGTATCTCTAAATGACGTATTGGTTTGAGGAGTTCGGGAATTCCTTTCTTGGACTTAAAGGGTTGATAAGTTTGGATTATATCATAATTTCCTCAAGGGTCTGGGGTTTGGTAGTTAGGATCAGGGTTAGGATCATTAAATGACGGAAAGGGTTAAACAGTTTGGGTTAATTTATATTTTTCATAAGGGTCAGGGTTTAAGAAGTTTGGATCAGGGTTTCTTTCTACGGCGTAAAGACTCAATGAAAAAAAGTTTTGAAAGAAATGGCAATTGAAGTCTCTTTTGGACGTATTGGTTTGGTAAGTTGGACAATATATCATTCTAGGACGTAGGGGGTAAGGAAGTTGGGTAGAAATAATCTTTAATAATGGTCAGGGGTTTTGGAGTTGCGTTAAGGGAGTCCGAGAATCGATCTTTCTAGTGCATAATGGTTTGAGCAATCATTTTTATATATAAGTGTTAGGGCAGTTTGGAGTTTTGGTAATCGTATCATTCTAAAACACAAGGGATAGTTGGCTATGCTCCATATGTGGCGTGAAAGTAACATTCCTCAAGAACGAAGCATCCTACTCAGTAGATAAGAGACAGTAGATGTTTGACCATGGTAACAGATGAGATACTGACAAGTAAGATAAGAGGAAGGTTACGTTAGTAAGGGATTGTCATAAGGATGACTTGTTGGACCTGATTGTGATTTAACTATTTAATGGGAAATCCTTTCTTAAATGTATTTCATAGGTAACAGACATGTAGGATTAATGTATTGTCGTGTGTGACATTCTTCTACCGATACACTTTACTTAAAGCAAGCAATGGAAATGGGATCCACTTTGTCATGTTCTTCAGAGACGTGCTTATTATGACTTGATTGCGATAATATATAATGAAATTTAATTTTATACGTTCCTCTTTCGAGAACTTCATTAACTTATTTGTATTTTTCAAAAGAGAAAGTGATCGTTAGGTTGGTCGATATAGAGACTAAGAGGTTTTCGCTTCGATGAGAAAGAATTTTGCCTGTTTTATATAATGACGTTTGTGTATATTTATTATTATAACTTCTTCGTGAAATACAGTTATGTTTGTTGTTCTCCATTTTTGAACTTACATTAAGGAATGTGTCATTTTTCAAATTGAATACTTAATCTCAATCTACAAAAGGACAGGAGAGAGGGTTAGAATGGACGCGAGGAGGAGTACATTATAAGACTAGATTGACTATGTGTAATGGCATGGTCCAATTGTAAAGGGTATGTCGTACATTTTCTTTATTCATTATGTCATCATCATCATCATTCATCATCATCATCTGTCTCATAGGTCACTTTTGGCCGGACACTTTTAAAGTGTGTGACACTTAAATAAAATAGCCTTCTACTTCTTCTTCATTAACTTGCATAGCGATGTGTCGTGTTCCTCGAAAGGATCACTGACCCAAGGTTGGTTGGGAGAAAGAGGGGGATTTCCGGTTGATTGGGGGGCAACGGAGAAAGGGTGGCTTTTTGACTCTGTAGCGTTATGTCTTACGACACTTTATTTCTGAAAATTATTGAAGGGAATGAGAATTGCATGGTTGGAAACGATATGTTACATCTTGCGGGTTACGAGTGAACATGATTTCATCTTTTGCACATATCCCCTTCAACAGATTATATGTTTGTCATTGATATCAATTTTGCAATAGCCTGGCCCAGTTACCCTAAACGGCATAATTTTGCATCTTGTCGAAAGGGAGAGAGTTTGCCTTTGACGAAGATGGGGTGTCTGTTTGATTTGATTGCAGTTATGTTTGTTGAAAAAATATTATATCATCTATTTCCTCATTTCTTCTTCATCGTGCGTCGAGTGGCATTCTTTCACAGTGACAATTATCTGAGGGCGGGTCGTTCCGTGTGACAGAGGAGGGGGTTCCCTGTTTGTCGTGAAGACGGCGATGTAACACTGATGTGACTATCCAAACACAACCGCTCTAATGTTGACACTTTGTTTCAACTTGAATCTTCGAGTCGCCGCCAGGGGGAGACAAGGTCAAAGGTCAAGACCTGTGGTTTGCGGAGCAACCGCAATCATCGTTTTTCCTTGTCAAATCGACGTGAGGTATTTAGAGGAAAACGTCCGAATTAACATCAAACAAAAGAAAGGCCGTGTCGTGAGGGCAGTGTTAGCTTGAAAACCTTTCAATTATATTGTGGATATTCCGTTTGAGGTGGAAGTCGAGCCCTCCGGAAGGTCCAAAACAGAAGGGTTCTAGATATCCTGAAACCAAAGAGAATTACCTCCTGTGCGCGTATTGTTTCATATGCACAGGGGCCACGCCCTGAAAACCTATTTTCATCTTCTTCTCCAGAAGCATAAGGTCTAGAAAGCTGAAACCTTATGTATAGACTCCTTGACTACTGGGGAGTATAAAGTTTTAATTAGCTTTGGTGGCCCTGTTGGCCTTAATAAGGGTTATAGATGCTGTAAATATTTGAAAATTTACCATTTCTGAACCGGTATCTGAAATCATATCGCCTATATACTTAATTTTAGGATTCGTGACCCTGCGCCCCCTACTTACTATTTTTCATATGTTTAATGTAAGAAACATTAATAAAATCTACTGTTAGACTAGATTAAATGTTCAACGGTATGAAAACCTATCAAGTTTTTAATCTAGACAAGTAAAGATGGATAAAGTTTAAACGTAATAGTTTAATCCATATAGGAAATAGTTATGACACACTTTGAAACAGTAAGATATTTGATCAGTTACATTAAACCCATCGATTCAAAACATAATAATGAACGACTGGGTGCATTCGTTGCTTTTCCACACACAGTATTTTGTAAAAAGGCTGATGATTATGAGGATTTGTTCAACGACACATAGTCCCGAGGTTGTGACAAAGAAACACTTGAGATTTATCCCACCAGTGTTTATTGACCATAACACGAAGGAACATGCGATAAACGTTGGTCAATATTCTCATAACTGCCCGCGGTGAGTATGTCTTATAAACACCGACACAAACAAAGGAGATACTGCCCAAGGGATGTAAATCTAAGTTAACAGCTAGCAAACATCGATCCATAAAGAAATAGTTGTTGCTTGTAAACTTCTGTAAACAGACGGACTGACCGTTACATTTTACAAGACAAACTCGATCACTTTACGAGATGGCTCTGTATCTGATTTAAAGGGGCAGTAGCACGTTTTTTTTTTAATTTCATATTTTCAATGTGTCACTGATAATTGTATGTTAAAGCTAAATGTATTACAACAGTCTTTTACACAAACCAATCATCAATAGTCAGAGAACACATTTTAAAGATTCACATAAAATATATTGGCAGCCATTTTTGTGTGAACACCTTTAATTTATTTTGTGTAAGAAAATGAATCGCATGGCTTAACTTTATATTATTTATTTAATCTATTTCTGCTTCATTCAGTGTAAATATATTGTCTGTAGATTGGAACAATGTATTTTCATTTTCCTGACATCACCTTATATTCCCCCTAAAAACGTGTTACTGCCCCTTTAACCTTCCAGTTATCTGCTGCAATGAAGTGTTACGAATATCAGTTATACGATATTCAGATACAAGACAAAAAAAACATACTTGATATCAAGTGAAGGGCATAAAAACTTTCAAGTGACTGAGTAGATCTGATATCAGATGAAAACATTACAGATCTATGATATGTCATAGATGTATGCTTGAATATACCTTATTACACGTCAAATATTATCAAATATTAAGTCACATAAAACTAAAACATACTGCCAAACTTAAAAGCAAATATCAGGGTAAATGAGGCAAATGATGTCACACATCTAGCAATATCACGTTATTAAGGATTCAGCCTTTCAGGCTGAATCCTTATTGTAATTGGCGTGTTTTATTATTTTTTTTTTTTTTATTCCAGCGATCTTGTGGCCTCGATTCAGCCCGAACGGCTGATGCTTGGACAGTGAAATTTTGTACATTGATAACCCTCTATGAGAAGACGCTCTAATAAGCTTTTGGGCGAAATCGGTCGACAAATAAAAGGTCAAGGTCGAATCCAAGGTCGAAAAATTAACATGGATTTTTTTTTCAAAATGCACTTTGAGACTTGAATTTTTTTTTAAAAGATGCGCAATCAAAAATGCTGCAAAAAACGAAATCATGGAAAATTCGTAGGTCACGTGGTTTGGCCGCCATATTGGATTTTTCGAATTTGCACCATGTACCTTTGAAGATCTTCTCCTCTGAAGATACTTGCACCAAAGAGCTGCAAGTTTGGTATGTTGTAGCTGAGGCATTGGGCATTAAAGTTTGTTTAATGAGACGACTGTTCCTCAAATAGTTTTTTTCCTATAAGCGGTCAAAGTAGGAAGACTTAGTAAAAAAGTTGAATTAAAAGATGCAAACATATTACATGCTAAAATATAACAGAGTTGGTCAAAAATGCGTAGTCTTGCAAATTAACAACATGAAATTGCACGAAAAAGAATGAAATATACCTCTGTGTGTCGCAAAAACACCCCCCCCCCTTTATGCCTTCACACAGGGAGTTGGAAATGGCCCTTTGTAGCGTCAATCTCTCAAATGAAAGATATGGCCAGGACATATTCCAAGACCCATTTCATGTACATGCGCGTACATGTACATGAAAGGTGTCAAAATCTGATCAGTAGAGAGGCAGGAGGTCTAGCAACTAAGACCCGACCGACCCGACCGACCGACTTATTAAATCATAGAGGGTAGAGGCCTGATTTCTATATATACATGCTAGCAGATTCCACTCGGCTGGGGTGTGAACGTATTGAATTAACTCTGTTTTAAAAAGACCTATCACCTCTGTGAAACTTTAAAATATACATTCCCCTCTAACTCAATGTTCCTAACTTTGTGAAAAATTGGTTTTCTTGCAAACTTTGCCATATGTCATGAAAATTAGACTTTTCACACTTTTTTAAAACAAATCCCTTAGGCTGACTGAAAACGCGCACCAAGCGTAGTTTATGCTCAGAATAATGTCTACATCGCCAGAAAACATTTGTTTTTCGTGAAGAACAACGCAAAAACATGCTCAAATAGGTCACAGGAGCTCATCTTTGGCTGAATCCTGTTATTGCCGCTTAGCGGCTATATTTACACTTATCATTGGAAATCAAATACATATTAGTTCCGGCGTTGGAGATATCACAATAAAACAACCAGTAACACAACGTTACATATATATATCTATCACAATTAATGGTTCTATGCACCAGCCTCGATCTGGCAATATTGCGTAATATCAATAATTGTATGATACAGAAATGTTCGACTACAAGGAACCAATTTTATATCTATGTTTATAGAAATACAAACTGCAAATAAACGGCGTTATACAAGACCAGCCAAGATCGGTACTTTTAAACATAGATACTATGTTGTAACATTGATGTTATCGTATGAGTTATCTAACAATCTGCACATTACAAGTACAAGATGTAACCCTCGGGGTAGAGTGAGGATGTTATCTTCACGTGACCTCGGGTCAGGTCACATGACCTCTTGGGTCAGATCTCTAAGGTGAACACGTGGACGACAGTCACAGCAACATGGACTTCCAAACTGAAACAATGTTGTGGAAGAAACGTATCACACAATGGCATAACCTCTGCTAAATCATATGCTTTGTTGTAAACAACTTCTCTCAGTCAGTTGAAGTTGGTAGGATAAGGTACTCTACATATACTAAAATTAATCTTTTTTTTATTCTATCACATGCCACGTCTCCGTTTAGATACAACATGCTATTGAAGAAAGTAATGTTGACTTTTTGCCTCCTTATTTCGATCCGGAGCTATTTATGTCAGTTTCAGTAAAAATACTGTCTAAAATATGTAGATAAACGATTCAGTGTTATGTTTGTAAATTCTTGTTTATACAAAACTCTCAATTCAATAATGAAGTATTTTTTTCAGATATTTGATGGTTTCCATTATATCAAGAAATACTTTGAGTACTTTTAGATACCGAATATGTTGACTTATACATTCAATATTTAGTTTGAGTTCTTTAAGTACCGAATATGTTGACTATTACAGTCAACAATTGCCACATGCATGACAGGTTGGTAATGTTGCCAGGTTACGTAAACCCCTGTCAGACTCGCGAGTCCCGTGTTTCTTTTTATGTGAGAGATCGTTTGTAGTAATTGCATATAACTTGGGATATCCGTTGCTAGATTGGACTGAAAATGTCACAATAGAAAGGGTAAAAGTCGTTCTCCCTGGCGCATCCCTGTGCTTCCCTGCTCTGTGAGTGTGAACCTGCTAGTCTTGTGGAATATAAATTGTAATGTGCAATCTTTATATCCGCCAGAATCTATAAATATCTACGGGCTAATTTAGTGGAATATACATATACATATATATATGCATACAGAATTAAGTGTGGAATTTCCGGAAGACAACCATATCGGAATCCTGCGAAGGCTTCTAGGTAAGATTCAGTCTTGATGAATTAATAATGTTGAGTAGAAGGTGGAATCACGTTGAGTGGTCATGGTGATTCATTCCTATCTATTGATAATGTTGAGTGGAACTGTTTTTGATGTTTATCAATTCTTGTATAATTTGGAAGCTCTGTATCAGACCGTTTTCTTCCTCTTTTATATCTGAATAATTGTAAAATCAATTGTTTACATCACTGTAAGATACATAACTTATTTATATTTGATATTTGACGAATGTTGGTAGCCAATGGAATTAGAAAATCTTATGCACTAGCAATGATTTATGCAACGAAAGTCTCAAAAACGGTTGACAAATCTGTTTCGAATCTGTCATAACTCTTGATAGAAGTATACGTTGTCCAAACCATAAAATGCCTTTCAAAAAGGTGTGGTTTATTATCTTATATGTTGTTTTGATAACGACTAACGATATGTGATCATATGTAACTTAATGCACATATGCATAAATAGATGTTAGAAGCGATACCTATCTACCCTACGGGGAGCTTTACACCTACTATCTTGCCATCTAGTTTCAGGGCATAGTGCATTGTAAAACAATGGAAGTCGTCAAGGCGGTGTGCTGAGCCCGACTCAATTTTCACTTTGGCTTAACGAGCGTGTACGTTTAAATTTGAAACGTGCATTACTGGATATATTGACAAAAGTTTACGCCTAGTACTGTATCTACCTGCTATTTTCAGATGTAAATTGGTGAGTAATATTGATTGTTGTCGATGGAAGACAGAATGGACATGCATAAGTAAGACATGTTCAATGTGACTTTGTAATGTTATGTTGATGGTTTAATCCAATTTTTAAGGGTTTGGTGTCTCAAATATGTATGTTGTTTCGATTTGATATAGCCTTCTTCGTCGGTAAAGTGTACGTTCACCTTTAACATATGCTTCTTAGGTTTTTTGCTATCGACATTTACTACTTTCAAACAGTTCGGCAGGGACTGTGATAGCGCAGTGGTAAGGGTGTTCGGCTTAGTATCCCGCCAGGGGCTCTGCTACTTTGTCTGCAGTAGGGATCCGTTCTGCTACAGAGAGGTTACGGTACAATGCCCTCTGACTTTCAGCGCAGTATCACCCATGTTTTGCTAGGTCAAGCCGATGCTCGCAGGTTTCACCGCAATGTATGCCCACAATGGTGTTGAGGCTTTCTTCTCATAATACTAACATCCGTATCATAAGTGAAGAACTCTCGAAAGCTGCATTAAAACCCTAAACTTCACGTCTTTTCCGACGCCGATATTTCAAATTTTGTCACGAACATTGATTAAGGTGTAGAACCAACAAATGTTGAATGTTCAGTTACATGTTTAAAATAATATTGATAGGCCTTTTTAACAACTAAATTCAATGTGTGCATTTCTAACAAAAATACTCATAGTAACTAGCAAGGTAACAGCTAGGTCAATGTCCCATTTCTTTTCACTCAACAAATACTCACTTCACAAATGTAGTTCAAACACGAACATTTGGTGTTTAAAGAATCTGTAATGGTCAAATAATATTTGACACATTTCCTCTATATTCTTACAATGCAATGGGGGTCGGTCCATAAAAAAGGTAACTGCCATTTTCGTTCGCTAGTAAAGGATTGATATGTCATATTTAACTATCATAAGGTATGTTAAAAATGTTATAATGTGTATGTCAACGTTATAAAGGCACGATATTTGGCAGTGAGTATACGTCCGCATGCTTTTGAAGGCGTAACAACTAACCTTTGTTGATATTCGATGCTGCCCATTGGATATGTATTCGTATCCCACATTAGCGCTGACTGAAATATACAAGAATAGGCAATAAAGACCATTAAAGCGCGCCTAGTGGCAGTAGAAGGTGTATGGCTGCATGAATATAGACAGATAGGCGTAAGAGCCAAAACAAACGCTCAGATAATATGCTGATATTAAATAACAACCACCAATCTGACCTTTACAATAACGTCTATCAAAAAGAAAACAAGTCATATTCTCAACCCATTAAAAATCTTCCGCCCTCCATCTTGCTTGTTTGACGTTTCACCTTGTCCGTTTTATGAAAAAGGCACGAAGATGTCACCTGTCATTTTGTCTGTCAGTCACTTTATGTCTGTGTATATGTATATTTTAGCCCTTATGTACGTGTGTGTCCTCTTCTTTATATGAATATGCTAAGACTCTATGAAACTGTCGTTTCTAACGTTTACGCCCGTTTTGGAAAATGGGATGCAATCTCGTATAAAAGTCACTGCTGTGAACGTTTTAATTATATACTGAAGTGCTGTCTGACAGTAAATTCTTTCCTTACAAATACAAGAAAAACTAAGAAATATTAAGAAAAACTTTGTTTTCTAGATTATGTATATTTAATCTTTGAACGTCTTTTGAAGTTAAAACTTAATTGTAAATGTATATTAATAGAAAATAAACTATAGGCATAGGTTTCGACATGAAGAATATAGTCAGTTGTATGGTTGAAACTCGCATAGGAATAATTTATTTTCGTTGTCGTTTATTTTTTATATCTCTCTCACGTTGCATTGTAGACGAGGGGTAAATGATATTTCGTTTACATGCACTATATTTTCTTACAATTATTAGACCATTCATAAAAACATTCCGATTTGTTATCTTAATCCTTATTGATCATAGCATTGATTTATCATACACGTTTTACCATTTCCTTTTTATGATATATTTATGTAGCGATTTATTTTATAACCAAAATTATTTATTACTTATTATATGTTATCGTTAAACCATTTCCATTCCATGATGCCTTTAACATCGACAAACGTTTCTCTCATGATATAAAACATATCGATTTAAAAACGATTTTTATACGATTTCTTTATCATGGTCTCTGTGTAACGATTTATTATTAGTGTAAACCAGTTAATACTAATTTTATAAACTTATCATATTATTTCAACTACGATCTAATACAATATTTATACTATTTCCTTATTATGGTTTCTATATGTAGATGAAAATCAGTTATAACTAATGATATAAACTTCAACATCACGATACCAAATACTTCGATGTCTTTTAATGCTTTAGCAATTCCGATAAAACGATATTCCGTCTCATGGTTTCTATATAGGGATTTATTATTATGATTATACAGCCCTCCCTGTTTATGACATACCATGTCAGGACATCTCAATGCTTCCCTACAGTGACTGATGGTTCCTATACATAGCGACATCACCAACCGAGCGTCAGGTCGACTAATTAATTTCTCTTTGCATGTTGTCACGATTTCAGGAAAACATGTTCATCAAAAATTAATTTGTGTTTCAGGCAGCGTCTGAATTTATAGCCGGCTGTTGTCTGCTGTGACCCACTTTCCTCCTCTATTGTGTCGGATTTATACTTACGTACTGGAGTAATGGCCAATAATACAGGTGAGTTTGCATTTTCCTTTTTAGTTTGTTTAGGGAGGATGCATATTCGTACAGACAGATTGATACACAGACAGAGATACAGCGACAGACAGACATAGAGAAACAGAGATGGAGGGGTTAAGAGAGACTGTTTAACATGAATGTTTGCTCTGTAAGAGCTCAAGGACCTTTTTCGAGATTCTTCCAATTCTCTTTTTATGTCGTTTCTGGTGATATTAAGCATTCAAATAACAATCGCTTATTAAATGATGAGTTATAACCAGTGAAATATTTTCAATATGTGCACATGTGTACATATCACTGTTGCCTAGCAACAATTGTTTCGTATTACGACGACTATGGCCTTATAAAGTAGCGTGCTGTCGCAGAGGAAGCAGGCCATTTTCTGCCCGGATATCCTCATGTATCTAAGATAGGAATAATATTGGTTAAAAAGAAATTATTCACTTCGAAGTGAGTCATATGACATTTACGAAACTTAATCAAATTAGTGCATAATCTTCGCTCTTGCTCGGGTAATGAAACATTTACACAAAATTAAACAATGTCATAACTCTATATCCCCAACCATTAGAGCAAATATTTTATACGTTCTATATACGATCGACAATTATAGTCACATTCGTCAATTTTGAACAATTGCAGTCGTCAACGTGAATTAAAACCCTACCGTAAGATCTCGACATAGACTCTTTGAGTTCATGTTGCCATATCGACCTTATAAAAGTTTCGATTACATCAAACGATTGGTTTCACGTCAACGACATCAGTGAGAGTAAAGTATATCGATATAAGTATATACGTTTATTGTAGAGGCCACTATAGTTCTGACCCTATGCAACACAATGAGATTCGTGTATGTACGGTTAAACTCAAGATTAGCTGCTTTTGGCTACCGGATGGATAGGGGTATTAGTATCGAAATACTACTGTGGTTATTAAATCGATACATCGCCTTACACTAGCAACAAAATATATGCCACATAATCCCTAGATAATCGGAATAAATCCAGACTAGTAGTAGTAATTCTAATAGTAAAATAGTAGACTAGTAATTCTCCAGTGAAAATAAATAACGAGTCATTGTTCAACAGATGATTTTGGCACGGAACCAAGACTGTATACTAGAGTTAACTGCCAATAAGTATTTGGTTTCCTGCTTATAACCTTTAGCCACAGATTAACCTCAATCTTAAGTACCAAAACTTCAATAAGTCTCAAAGCAAATTGATTTGCCAAAACCTTTATTCTTACCAAATCTTTCACTTTACGACACACAGAACGAAATTTTAAAGTTGGTGTAGTAATACAAGATCATAGTTTGATGACACTTCTTCATTTACTTCACACGACGTTTACCTCATGCATCTTGGTCCACCTACAGAAAGGACAAGAAGTAGCCCATAAACGTTATGTGAAATACATAAAATAGTTCAAAACTTCCCACCCCATTATATTTCCGTGTATGGAATATTCCGATGCAGTAAACCGTGGCTTCGATTAAATCTATTCTGTATACAAACTCTTCAAATCTTAATGGAAAACGAATACAGTAGAACACGGATATAACGAACTCCAAAGGACCAAAGAATTTAGTTCGCTATATCCGGTGTTCGCTATACGCATATAATTTTGATGATATTGTATAGGGATGGGAATTGAAAATTTGTTCGCTATATCCGATTGTTCGCTATATCCGAGTTAGTTATATCCGTGTTCTATATAATTAAATATAGCTCAGAATATGTGCATGACCTATGTTTGATTAAACAATCTTTGCGGGCTTTTATTCGTGTAAAATACTAATTATGAAATATGGTTTTGTTATTGTTTGTTTCTGATAACACTTTTAGTGCAGTTTTTTTTTAAAAGTTTCATTAGGATGATGTTCAGTTCACTTGAGGCAATGTAGTTACTGGTTATGTATAAACCTACTCGTCACAGAATTTCTGCTTCTCCGGGAGATATCTTCTTTGATAGCTTATTATTTTTCTATCAACATGTCCTGGCACAGTAGCCTAAGGGTTGTACATTTTATAGCACATAAGTGTCATGTAGAGAAATAACTTAAGATAAACGTTTGCACAAAACAAAAGTTCTACCGAAATTTGAAATTCCTTAGTGGTCCCTATATTTTAAAGAGGATGACAGCGATACGCTACTTGTTTACAACTGTTCCCCGAAATTTTCTTTTACATGATATAAAGCATCTATAACATGATATACATGCAGTATGAAATTATATTACTACATAGTAGTCAATTAGTGACCAGTATTGCAGCTATACGATGTCGTATATCGTAGTGCTTGATATTTCTTATAGATAGCACTTTTTGTATCTTATTCTATGAATATGACGCGGTTGAAAGATATGAGATCACACTAAAGCTGTTAATACCTCCCAAATCCATTTTTCGTCAGTTATGAGAGGTAACCATTAAATAAACATAAACACAGGGACAGAAAGCTTAAGCTCTGAATTAAGCTTTAGCATCTAGAAAAAATTGCACCAAATGCATGTAAGCGACGTTTCGACACAGATTCTGTGTCGAAACCTCGCATGATATGAACAAAGAAGTTGTCAACCATATATTCCTCAGCATTATGTAAATGTAGTTTGACAAAAATAAACTGAAAGTTATCGGGGATTTGTAATTGTGAGCATTGAATTAGTCTCTTACAAAACTTACAAATGATCATGGGTTGATAAATATGCATTGATACCAGAATTATTTAGGAAAAAAAGAGATTTTCAAAAGTTTGTATACATTGCTAAGTGGCAAATAATGTCTCATAATGTGGCTGACAGACTCTCAAGCTGATAAGAAATTTCTCACATCCTAATGTATGCCATCATTACCTTGACATATTTTAACCAAAACACGCCGACACCCCCTTCTGGCGAATTGTCCCAGAATGTTTTAAATAGAAATGACCTATATGGAGAGATATGAAGAAATATCTAGCTGTTAATCCCTCAAATCCCGTTATCAATCAGGCGTGGCAGGTAACCGTTATCCAACACATAAACACAGCAGTGGCAAGCGAGAGATGGTTCCCCTTTACTCTTTATACGCTTTTTATGTGACATTTCTTCAACACTTCGACTGTCAAAGGCCATTTTATGTATCTTGGCTTCAATGAGGTTAACATTAGATTTGCATTTGTGGGAGACTTCTCATCACTTGGTGAGATACAGGTATTTTATTGAAGTTGGATGGATACATTGTAATGGGTAAAAATGGCTAACAATATGTACGGTTGGCTAAAACGGGGACTCCACACAGTATCAAAATATTATTTTAGGACTGTAAATAATGACGCAAGGTTAACACTTTGGAGGAAGTGATTACAATGCACGTTTTACTATGCTTTGGACAAACGTTATGACTATTGAATTATAAAGCGCAATCAGTAAATTCCTTAAAGAACAATTACAGAGATTCACTGGAGACTAGAAGACTGGGAGACTACTTGAAACAAATCTCACCCACCCTCCCCCCCTAAAAAACAACAGAAAGACGAAAACCAAACCAAACCACCATCTGTATGTTCAGGGGTCACGGTAAAATGAGTTGAGATTTCGTTTTTGGTTGTGGGTTGACATAAGTTAGGTTAAATGGAGATAGAGGGATGAAAGTCTTGGGTTGATTTGTTGAAGATGTGCAAGTGTGTACTGAAGGAATTATTATCATGCTGTTTGTAGTTCTTATTTTCATTCAATGTATAAATAAGAGAAAACGTTTCTAATTACCTTTTGGGTGGCCAAAATAGAAATGTGATGCATTTATGTGTTTAAATTGTGTATGGTGAGACAAAAATAAAAAGTATGTCATTTTCTCGCCCTCCCTCCCTTAACCATCTTATGCACCCCTGTCTCTGCAAACTGGTAGCCAGCCAGCGATATTTTATTGCCATCCTTATACAAACAAAAGCAATAATCGGAGGGCTTTATACAAACTAACGCCCTTGGCGATCTACATACCAGAGCTTTATAGCTTCTGAATCTCCCTGGTGTTTTTGCAGGAGAGAATTGTTCATGTACACTGACAGACATTTGAATATTATGAATAAGGTTTTGTTTATCAATCAACACCAAAGTGATAGGTCTAAATATTGTATTTATTGCAAGAGACTCAGGACTCAGGAGATGTTTTGGCAGTCATCGTATCCTTCTCATGTTTGTGGAGGGATGAATTGCTCTATAATCACTGTTAGGGATTTGAATATTATTTCAGTAGGCAAGTTTGAATAAACACCAAGGTAATAGGTCTAAATATGGTAATTACTAATATATTTTACAATTTGTATTTATTACAATATTTTGGCAGTCAAAAGCATAACTTCTTATCGTGATATTCAAAAGTTTTGTGGAGGTGCGAATAGCTTTATGGACACTGTCAAGCATTTGAATAATACTTAGGAAGGTAAGATTTTGTTATAAATGAACACAAGAAATGTGTCTTAATATTGTATTTACTGCAGGAGGTACAATATTTTGGCAGTCAAAAGCTTAACTTCTTATCATGATATCCCAGATGTTTGTGGAGGGGAGAATCGCTCTATGTCAGACATTTGACTATTTAACAGTACGCAAGATTGTGTTTAAACACCAAAGTGGTAGGTCTAAATATTTACTGAAATTTAATAAAACGTTTTGGCAGTCAAACCAATATAATAAACCTCTATCGTGAATACGTTATACATTCGATGAAACCTTCGGTTTCTTGACTTCCAAGTTTTATGTTAATGCATGATATTAAAAGGGTTGGGTTTAATACGATTTTCTTAAAGCTTCATTAAGTTTTGATAATATCTAAGACAACTCTCTGTTTTCTAGGATGGGACGAAGGGTCAATTACCCACATATTTAACCCTCTTCCCTAGATAACCTATAGATTTATGTCCCTTAAGATGTCTTAAGTCAGCATCCTGACCTATAAAACGGGTTCCTACTGTTAAAATATGACAAACTACCCCAATTACTGATCACCTGCGAACATCATTGAGTATTCATGGCAATGGGCGCCATGAATTAGCAGTATATGGGCCTTAAACTTACAAATACGATTTAACTAGGAATTGAATCCCAGGGTCTATATGACTGAGAAAAGACCCTTCATAAGAATATTAGAGAGTCATTGATATTCGTGAAATCCATCGGCCCCAATGGACAAAGATTCCTTCAAACTTGCCGAACCCTATTTTGAACAATAACCAAAATGCCAACAGTCACTAAATATGGAGTTGTTTCAAATTCATGATGGAAAATTCGGCAGTGGCATTTTGGTAGTTAATTTCTGTTTAATCAAACATGAAAATGTACTTGTTTTCTTCCAATCGCAGGTACACTTTCTGACACACCCTAATTTCGGTTACATTACATATATATCCATCTTTCTGACACACTCTTTTTATACTGACATATGACATATCTGTTCATGTTCATATGTGAATATTTAAATAACCAAGCATTCTTGTGATATCATGTCACAACGATGAAACAAAGGAAATTAAGATTTACAAGCCTGACAATAGTTTTATGACAACGTTTATGATGTCTAGAGACATCGGGTCGTTTTCATTAGAATACCTGCGCTGTTGAACTGTTTGTATAGATAGCCCTAATGTTTGATGTTACAGAACCTTGAGTGTCTTCTGTAGTATCAGGAAGTTGACTCTTGATTGTCTAGAGTGTTGACAAACATGTTTATCTGTAAGTCTCGTCTCATTTATGTCTTTGTTTTAGGAAAGTATTTAGTGGTGAGTCATATAGACCCTTGGATTCAATAATATACATTATGTTTACGTATTATGCCGTTGTTCATATGCTCGTCGGGATGGAAATACGAAATACGAAATAATTGTCTAGCAGATCAAAGCCAGTCAAGTACATGCCAAGAAATGGATTTCTTTATGATAAGCTATGATTCCGAAGTTTCGAAAAATGAAAAGGCATATTTGTGTGGAAATGTCATCTGCTGAGATAAAGAAGTAGAATTTTCTTCAAAATTCGGTCTTATGGCGTTACTCAAGCTGCCATGCTAATCCTATTTTATATAACGTTTTATATAATTACGTATTTCTTATGATTTCTTTTTTTCTAATTTCAACTAGTATTTATCACATACATGTATGTATCAGCATCCCATGTGCAGTTTATCAATTCGTAGATAATAGCTTGTGTACTGGTATCATATATATCTCACTGTTGTACATCTCTTACCCTTTGTCTTTTTGCTCGTATAAACCTGAATATTTCTCCCGTCTGTTTCCAACCACATATGCGTATACATCCAGTGATAATTCTACGCCCGTGTCCTACTTCAAATACTCAAATCATTTAGAAAGGATCCATGAAAATATAAACTGTCCTGAGGAGCAAAGTGATTAATGTGGTACTATTTGCTTAATTATTAGAGGACTCTAGTCTCATTTAACACTGCTAGGACTCGGCAGATCAAATCTGTAGATAGATCACTGTATACCAGGATTGATGACTCGATTTTATCAGTTAAGCCAATTACAAGAATATATCCAAAACAACAGGACCACGAAATATTGTAAGGCTATAGTCTTAAACCAGATTTTCTGCCAAAGCACCTTGCATATGTCGATAATCAGACACCCCCTCAATAATGGGGAAGGGGGAATTAGAGGAGCCGGATTGAGAGTCAAAATAAACAGGGAGGCAAAAACCAAACGCTACACACACAACTCACTGCACTGCACATCCGTCCTAACCCTGTAAGGAGCCAGGAAACAACCATCTTCTGTTTGCTTATTTGCTTTTTGTGCACATAAAACTTCCTCTTTTATTTGATCCTCTTTTGGATTGGGTTTTTCTATAAAACTTGCAATTTCCTATTCGGGCGTTTTGCCATGATGCTTTTTATACACGATTTGCAACTGAAAAACTCCATCAGGAACTGCAATGCTTGGATTTGTAGAGCTTGACAAAGTTTTTTTAAAGGTTGTTGTGGCGTATTATCAACGTGAGTGAGTGTTTAGCCTTTACGTCAACAAGGACAGACTTAGGTTTCCGTTGATTTACACCGGTTTATTTTTTTCGTTCAATTTCTAAATCTTATAGGTATGCCATTTCATATTTTAAGAAAAACGTCTATTAAAAAATGTCCAAAAAGACGAGTTTAGACTTCCGCTGTTATAAGCATAATTTCGTACGCTTTTTCGCCCCAAAACAAACATAATGTGCTTAATCGTCATATTGGGGCATTGAGGTCACAAAGCCCTTATTTCCGTTGAAACATATTTCCAGAGGTTTTAGTTAATAAATATGTTGCGTGAACACCTTTTATAGCGAACGCCAGTGTTTTCATTTTTGCTAATGTTAAATTTGTTTATATATATATAACATAACAGCATATAATGTTGGTTTATAAGAGTCCAAAATTAAAACGTTTTTCACTTTCTTTCTTGAAAATGTCTGTCTGAATTAAAAAAATTCATCAACAGTGACTTGGCTTATTCAGATTAAACGTCAAAGAATCATTTTATGATTCTGCGAATGCAGACTTTCTTATCAAATGTTTAGGTTTAAAAGTTGATGTTGGCTCAATAATGTATGTGAATAATAACCGATTTCAGTTATTTGGATTTTTTTTTAAATTTTAACCTATCGGAGACACAACCACATGTTCTTGGCGTTGGGCCTTTTGCAATCGTGTCTAATTCAGCTTATAAACGCTAAGGAAACATTTTATGATTCTGCTTATGCAGACTATTTTCTTTTATTTAGGTTTGAAAGTTAATGTCGGTTCAACCAACCGTCCCCCCACCCCCAATTCACTTTACGAAGATCTCTTGACATAGGCGATAGTGTTCAAAATTAGGGTGCAGGTTTTACAACATTGTAAACATGAATCGTATTTCAAACTCTCTTCCTAGAATAAAACTAACCCCGTGTCAAAAAAAACACTCTCTAGAGCACCTCACATACCTCAAGGTCAGTCAAGACGTCATAATGGTCACTTCAGCTCAATTGTCCTTTCAACAGGAACAAAAACCAGTCGAGATCAAAGGCAACCCTCGCAAAACAACTGTTCCCCGGATTAACAAATCCCTTTCACTGTTAATCTACAATTGTTCAAGGATTCCTTGGGCAAACTTTCTCTCATTTGAATCGTAAAAGAAGTGAAAGACACCAATGTCAAACGTAAAAATACCCCGATTAGATATCATGAGCTTGGATATCAAAGAATATTGACCTTTAATTGTGTGTTCAATAAAATCCAATGACGTCACAATAAGTTGACTTTCTAACAACAAACAAGAAATGGTTTAAGGATGACTTGAAAAAGTGTTGAAACAAACATTGAAAGCTAAGGGTCCAGTATTCGAAGACTTACACGGCATTGTGTGGCGTTAAAGACACCTTTGTGGAATATTCAAAACAAACAAGGAGAAATGCCGAACCTTTGTGCCAGGTTTATAGGGGATGTGGTGTCAAATGAAAGGTATTCTGTAGTGAACTTGAACAATGGTAGGGATATGCCGTTAAATCTCTTTGTTGATCCACCTTGGATCCGCGATGATTTAAAAATCATTTTCACTTATCCAAAAGTTAAGGTTATGTCACTGAAACAACTGGTTTCTATTGGTTCTTTGAAAAGCATGGTTTATATAGTGGTTGAAGGATAAAGATCTATGCAATGTTTCCGTTTTTGTGATGGGATTTATATATTTTCTAAGGTCATATGTGGAACATTAAACTACATTACATTTTCATCATCTTATTTGACATTTATTCCACAATTGTTCTCAAAGACTGCTGTCAAACTGTTTGACGCTTTCTTTTTCAAATCAAATATATTAGTTTATGAATACGCAACTTCTTATAACAGACACATCGACGTTCTGACAGAGATAATAATGTTGTTTTCAAGCAGGTGATACGTATGTCTTAGTTGACAAGATTTGATACATAGAATATTCTCCAAGGCGGGTGTAGAATATTGAACCGTTATCACACCTCAAGGTGTCAAAATGCGATACCATTTTGGTAATTTGACATGTTCTAAAATTAGTTCTCAGGGACAAGATGTTAATCCAATATTATTTTTAAGCTCCCTTAATTTTCGTTTCGCATATACATACATCTACTTTCCTAAGTGTTCAATGTGACCCGCTAGCGTACCCTTCGGATGTGTACGTGGGATATACCAAATGAGCTACAAAGACAAAAGCTCTAATTGTTTCATTGTTCAAAATCATCTTCGTCCCTTTTCTCCCCAAGGTGTAAAATCTGAACCACAAGCCTACCCCAGAATGTGTTATTGCAATGCCGAATGAGCTATAGAGCCAATGGCTTTGTTTCATTTAAATTATTTAATTTACCATTTGTTCTCAAATTGCTTCTTGCTCAGGAATGAAATGATATGAAAGGGACTAAATGTTAGAAAAGCGTCTTTTGAAAAGCATCTGACGTTCTGTCCTCAAGATTCATTTGTTACATTGATATCAATACTCTTCTTTTTTCTTAAATTCCCATCCACTTCAATTCTTCCCCACTGATATAGAGATTTGACCCATCAGTCCACCCAAGGATGTCAATCGCTCTATTTGTTTCATTTTCATTATTCTATTCGACGTTCGTTCTCAAATTAGTTCTCGCGTTACAATATTGTTAATCTTCCTTCATTTTTATCTCCCCAAATGTAGTGTGTGACCCTCTAACCCTACCCCAGGATTAATTATTTCATTTTCAATATTCTATTCGACATTTGTTCTCAATATTACAATATTGTTAATTTCTCTTAATCTACCTCCCCAGATGTCGAGTGCGACCCGCTAGCCCATCCCCAGGATGTGTACATGGTCCTCAGCAACTACAGCCTCACCGTGGGCACAAACGTCAATATCGCCTGCCGGAAGTTCGGACATCGCGTCATCGGGCCAACCAACGTCACGTGTCTACCAACTGGCCAATGGTCGGACACGACACAGCCGGAATGTGCATGTGAGTAGTGACGTCATTGCCCTTTCACATTTGGTGCTTCGGATTCGTTAATTTCTTCATAGAATTCTTAATATATAGAAATATTTAAAAATCATGTAGATTACTGATACTCATTATTAGACATATAGACCCTACCCTACTTCTCTTTATATATAAAATTAGGGTAGGGTCTATTCATGAGTACATATGTCTTTCTGACGCTTTTTTAAAGCGGCACATGTCCCTGTGATGAGGGCATTAATGGCTTATGGTTGTTAGTTTATATTCGGTAAATTACACAATCACATGAGTTATTCATATCATTTAATCAATTTTACATTTTCATAATAATGAAAATTTAAGATTTGATGTTCGAATGTGTGGGCCTTTATACTTATGCAACATTATTTTGATGTTTATAAACCTTAGTATGAAGAAGTTGTTATGTTTTAGAAAGAAAATCGTGTTGAAGAAAAAAAATTATTTCTTGGTTGCAAGATATATGCGACGTTTTGGTGCAGATTCTTGCACCGTTATCACGGATATTTTGCAATAAAGTTGACAATCCGTCAAAATGATTTTTTTTATCAAATCAGCTTCTTAATTCAAAAGAAAGTATTTTATTTGCGTAATAGTTATGTGACTTCGATATTTTTATACTGAGACAGGACAGGAATTGGGAAAAACGTATTTGACGGTGACCTTTCTGTTATAATGCAATTTCAAATTGGCAATTCTTTCATTTTCATGTGCAAAATGTCCCATGCCTTTCCCAGTCCCTGATTCGAGAAATATCATTAAATGATATAAAACAAGAACAAGTTATTATGGATGATATAATAAAATATTATCAGTCTGATGTAATTTAAGTGATTACAAAAATGACTTGCTGTAAATGACCGGTGTATATATAGGCATGATCATTTCCATAATCCTTCTCATTAAGATACAAAATACAGCCAATTTTTATTTTTTGCGTATATTAATCTGGATTATAAAAACTGAACTGCACGCCAGTGCACGCGGTGTGATTTCAAGTTGGCTTTCATTTTGAAATCAATTAGAAATATGACGTCATTTTATTATGACGTCATAGACAAAAATGCATGCCGATCTTCAAGATATTTCTTTCGCCTTTTTAGATATTTTTTAAAATATTATATAGGCCTATTTATATTTTGTTAGAGAACATAGGTCTACTTATGTCTTATCATTGACACTTTATATGCTCATGATATGGTTTCATTGTTTAAAATGTAAATAAAGAAATTGGTTAGCCCAACTTATATGATGTTACCTGGTAAAATAAGACCAAAAAAAATTCAAAATGTTAAATTTGGAAGATTATGTGATCGAGGCACTAAAATGATTAGATATCATGTTCTTATAATAGGTAGTTGCATATGTTAATAAATAGGTTATTTTCAATTTGATTAACATAAATTAGATTATGTAGAATAGTTTTTATGATTATATCTTTTAAAAACTATATCTAAATCTACTGTACAATAGTACAATTGAATGTGGAAATGCTTATGCGATAGCCGATGAAAGCGCGAGCCTATTTTTAGCCTTCGCTATACACACTCGGCTATCAACATAGTCAAGCTAAAAATACCCCACGTCTCTCGGCAGTCGTCGTGGCCGAGTGGTTAAGGCGATAGACTAGAAATCTATTGGGATCTTCCCGCGCAGGTTCGAATCCTGCCGACGACGCATATTTTTTTTTAACTTTCAATTTTTTTGCTTGTATGTTTTTTTTCAGTTAACTTTACCAATATTAAAATTCAGTTCAAATAGAATTCGTGTTTTTATTTTATCTAAACATTAGATTAATGTGACTTTTACGCTTTTCGGATATTATGTATATCCCTAGTTGCCCATCATAGAATTTAAGGAGGCTTCTCAAATACATGACATTTCGATTCCTAATCTTATTTTTCAAACCCATTGTATAATTCATTCTTATTCTATTTGTTTGTTTTGATCAAAGCATGAAATTTAAGAGAAAAAAATAACGGCCTACCTTGGCATGCAATAATGAATCCATGACTCTTTAGCTCTATTTAAGTATGTGTCCTGTATTATTAAACCCCCTCCCACTTATCACTTTTTTCTTACATTTCAAAAGATGCACGTATACATTATTTTTACGTTTTTCAGGGACGTGGGAGTTGACGACGCATGAAAAGCTCGTGCTCGGGACGTCAATAGCAGCAGGCGCGTTTCTCCTTCTCGTAACCCTCGCCATCATCATCGCCTACTGTTGCTGCTATCGGCGGCGTCGTGACCAACCTGATCAGAAGTATGTGTGAAGGCACGGGTTCGAACCTCGGTTTGGATATTAATTTTGAAATTTAGATGAGGACTTTTGCAATCATGGAATGCTTGGATACATCAAGATATACATTCCGTACATTGTTTGGACAAATTGCTTTATAATTAAAATTTAATTAATTAATAAAAACAATTTTAACATTTAAGTGAACCTTATCAACTTGAAATTTTATATTTTTTCGTCAACGTTTACATATTGAAAAATGTATTTTGATAATGAATTATATATGATATGGTAAACAGAAATTCATACTTTGAAAGCTATGTTTGACTTATTTGTAATATACTTACATAATGCTGTGATTTTTGACTGACATTTTATTAGTCTTCTAGTACAAAGTAAGGTGCTTTAAATTTACTGATTAAATTATCGATTTGAATGTGATCAAAGTGCTTGAATGCATATACTCAAGTTTGATTCAAATAATGTAATTGCTTTTTCAAAGTGACAGTAGCACGTTTTTCGAAAATGTTATGTTTTAAAAGTTCAGTGATAATTTTTCGTAAATGCTTAATGTATTATTATTTAAGTGTCAAAAATCTCATTGCACAAAGAAATCACCCACAGTCAGAGAACATATAATTATTCACATAAAGTCCATTGGTGTCAATTTTTGTGTGAACACCTTTAATTCATTTTGTGAAGGAAAAGGGAATCGCATGGCTAAACTTTACATTATATATTTGTTTTATTACTGCTTTATTTAGTTTAATAAATTGTCTTTCAATTCTAACCATTTATTTTCCTTTTCCTAACATCACCTTACATTCCCCAACTGCTCCTTTAAAGTATTCTATCATTTTACGATTTTTAGCGGTGAAGTCGAAGGACTGTCAAAATAATTTAAACTTTCTGAAAATTGTTATTGTTGACCCAAAATAATGAAGGTGTCCAATCTTTCACTCTGGTGAAAATGACATTAGCAGGCCTAACATGTACATATTTTAAGTTGTAACCAAACGTCTGGATAAACGAGTTCAAATGTATATAAACTACCTCATATGTGATGGTCACTAAAACTGACCTTGAATGTTGCAGGAGTTTCGGCTACGTGTACGAGGAGCGGGTGACGCCCTCCAAGAAGCACGACTACGACCACTACGGCCCCCAGATCATCGAGGGGGGTCCCGGCATATATCCAGACGCTTACTATGCTTACCAAGAGTAAGTTTATTCATCTCTGTGTCAAATCTCATTAAAAAGAGACCATTTATTGTTGTGCACTTCGTCATGTAAGTTAATGTGTGCGAACAATATAGCCTACGTAACATATGAATAAGATTGCTGTTTGTCTTATTTTAATCTTCTTGAAGTACAGTGTTTAAAAGATTGTCGATGATTTACACGACATAATGTTTGGAATTAAAAGAAACAAACCGTCATATGTGATGATTAAAGTTCAAAACATCACAGCCTTATGGTTATACATGCACATAATCCGATATCATTGGTCCACAAATCATCTTAATCTCTTTAATTCCCTGTGTGTTTCATATAGGGTATTTCATTTACTTACATTTGAAATTTGAAATATTTTTTTATAAAGAAATTCTCGACTGTGTGGTGTGTTGATCATGATATCATTTCGTGAGATTGGTAAAGGGGGGCAACTCTATTCTTCAGTACTTCAGAACCTTCATTTACAGGACTACAGTTTTATTTTGATAACATAATGCTCTTAAATAATTATATTCAAGCCTTTTAGACTGTTAAGCTGTTATGTGTATGTAAATGTTTAATTCATATTTACTCGTGTCTGTCCAAATGTAGTCAGCTGGGAACCGAAATTTTGTCATATGCAATATTTTCCACTGCACTAAATTTATATCTGCCTGTCTGTCCGTCTGTCTGACTGAAATGAGACAATAATTAGTTCACATCATTATTCACAACTCTGGAATAGCCTCCCAGACACTATTAGAGAAATCAACTCCAAAGACTCTTTCAAAAAACCCTCAAAACTCACGTTTTCAAACTCAAACAAACTCTCTTATAAACTCTCCAATGTTTACTCTTCAGCGCCGTTGATCAGAAATACTTCTGGAAACAGGCGCTATACAAGTTTATTATCATCAATTCATCATCAAAACTGTATTTGTGTCTACAGATACCCCGAGACGAAGGCCTACCCTCCTGAAATGACAGATGTGTCCGGCTTAGATCGACCTTGGTACGTATTTTCGTCATTTGATTTGACATTATCTCGTTTATCAATATTTTGGCATTGTGAATTCGAGTGGATTATAAACAATATCTTTGCATATGGTTTCTATTATCGTGAGTAAGGTAAACATGAGTTTCATTCTCTATTTACAGAGCATGAATGTTATGTATTCGTTAAATTACGTAATTAACCCACTTGTGTGGCTCGAGTTCTAATTTTGGACTAAAGTACCCGAAAAATATAACACTATCCGTTCACTATATCAAGAACAATTTTTAAATAAGAAAATAATAAGAACATCTTCGTCTAGACCAAATCTAAATAAATTTAAATTTCCATATTCGTTAATACAGTATGATCTTATATGACCCAATGTTAATATAAATTTATTTAGATTGAGTTGGACCCAATCTTTTCAAATAGGAAATCTGGATTCGTTCTTTTCGCCGCTTTATCGATTTTCAACCGTGTGCGAGCGCATCGTATCTTAATATGGTTTTGGTTTGACAATGATATCTAAGTCTATATAAATAATCGCTGTAACCATTATTATAACGGCATTTTTTTTTCCACCAGAGAATTCCTAACAATCCATGTGTTTGTTACAGGTTGGGATACATTCCGCGACCCAAAGTTGGAGACGGGCGATACTACCACTGATTAAAACGAAGTCAGGCAATAATCAAAATATTCCAGTTATCACTCATGTGATACAGTTCCTCTGCTGACACCACAGATCATTTCGCTTCCACAACGCATGTATCTGAAGAAATACATTTGGAGGAGTTTACGTAAGGTGCTGGGACAGTCAAATGACGTCACAGTCAAAATGACGTCACATATAGTGGAGTAAAAGTAACCAAGCGTCAAACAAACAAAGAAGGCTTCTAATTTACCTTCTGTGCAATCATTGATTATCATATTAAATGGTATGTATCTATCAAGCATTAGATAGTTAGATTCCAAATCATTTGAGACTTAGGTGAATCGTGTTTGTTACTAGCAGATCAAACCAAACGTCCGAATTTCCGCTTCTTAGTTGTAGATTATTAGATCATAATTAGTGTAATGTCAAACGTGCAAAAAAGTTTGTGATTTTATTCATTATAGATAGTTTGAATACGAGTATACCGTGTTTTAAAGTTAAAGGTTCATCATTTATTGAAGTGACAAAGCCAATTTCCACGACACGAAAATGATGACGTCATAGATTGTGATGTCACAATGTGTTAACTTACCATTGTAAATAGAGTGCTAACTGAAGACAGAGGATCTGTTCTTATGTACATATACTCGTGTACAAATGTTATTTTTATACCCACAGTCATTATATGTACAATAGTTTATAGTATGTATTTACAATTTTGTGGTACAAAAAGCATTTATGCATCTCCGTGACTTGTTTTAAAGGTCAGAGACAAATATTTGATATTCACCTTTTATTTATACTTTATATTTATAACCCGGGATAGCTGTGGTATAAACGTCTCCAATTATGTTTATCAAATTTTGAATGTAATACTTCTAAGATTTACATCTAAGTCTAAGCGAATTCATAGATATTAGACACGGCGGGAAAACTCAAATATTTGAAAGGTTGGAATTTCCCCCCGAAATCATAACGATGCATTCGTTTCAAGATGTCAAATGTGTTCATGTGTATAAATAGATTAATATATTTCTTTTTAGAGAAGGCGTTGTACATTTGCTGAGACATGATTTTAGTTTGAAATTGAATATGTTTAATGAATTGTCAAATTAAAAATAAAATAAAACATTTTATAATCATTGTTGTTTTCATTATATTTAAATGACGATTGAGAGTGAAAATGCAATTAAATCAAAGTGCAAAGAGCAACTGGATTTTTTATTTACGAAAAGAAGAATGTTAGTTTGCAATGCACTCAATAATAGTAAAGATTTACATTAAAATATTGGTATTAATGCATATTGATAGATTGAGTGTTACCTTTTCTTTTATAATCGTGATGAACATACTTGGACTTGATATATAGAGGGAGAAAATACAAAATTCGGTTATGCAGTAGTTCCTTTTTTAACATGGAAGACCGATATTAATATATTTGCCCATTTACCTGGATGTTGTATGATAAATGGTTGAAGGGCAAATTATAGACACCTATTTCATCGAAAGAAAAGATTGGATGTTGCAAAAAGCCTAGACATTATTTGACCATATCTTGAAATATCTTTCGGAGAAAAGTCCACGAAACCTAGGGAGACGAAAACGTATAAAGGGAAGCAATTCAAGCTGCATATAAATAAAAATATTATATTAAATTCTCACGATGAAACATGCTTTGTTTGAATGAAAGTTTATCTTGACAAGAACGTTATTTCCGTTGAAATATCTCTTGCAAATTCCAGAGGGTCGAACTAAAAAAGTCAAGTGTATTTTTTTTAAACTTTGGTTTCTTCTACTTTCCGCAAATTTTGGTTTCTGCAGAGAGTAACACATCTCATAGCGCATCCTTATTATCCGTATTTATGTAAAATTGCCTACATTCGTTTAATTTACCGACATTTTAAAGTATTAAAGTGGCAGTAGAGTGAATGAGTGTATCAGTGTTAGCCCTTAAAGGGGCAGTAGCACGTTTTTTGATAATTTTATAATTTGAATTTCCCACTGATAATTGTAAGTGAATGCTAAATGTATTATTTTGACAGTGTCAAAAATCTCATTACACAAGCCAATCATCCATTGTCAGAGGACAAAGAATGAAGATTCACATCAAATCCATTGGCGGCCATTTTTGTGTGAACACCTTTAATTCTTTTTTGTAAGAAAAAGGAATCGCATGGCTAAACTTACCGTTATATACTTGAATTATTACTGCTCCATTTAGTTTAAATACATTGTTTTTCAATTGAAACCATTAATTTTCATTTTCCTTCCATCACCCTATATTCCCCATAAAAACGTGCTACTGCCCCTTTAACCCGGACACGTAAAGCTGATGTAAAGAAAGGAAAAAAACAGAATTTTATTTCTTATAATAACATATGTGACAGAGAACAATTTGAATACATTAATTATACAATAAATAGCATGTTTTGTTAATGAACATGACATATAATATGATAAATACAAGGATTTTTTAGATCAAAAGCAATAAATGCATTCTTTTATTTATTTTGATAATGTCATTAAAGTGGTTTTGATTTAGCAGGATGGTATTCAGCACAAACTGTTGGCGGCCATTTATGTGTGAACACCTCATTTTAGGTAGGGGACCGGATGGCTTAAACGAACATGTTAACTCGTTTAAAACTCAATTATCCGAAACAATCTATATTGGCAAGTTGATGTTTTATTCAGGATTAGAAAATAAAAATGGATTTTCGCATAATTAAAGTAATTTACAGGTAATCCCATTTGAATAGAACACGCGTAAGGTATAGTATAGAACTTCAACTTGATAAAAGAGGTAAGTGTCTATTTCAAGAAATACGATTTCATTTTTGCAGTTTCAAATGCCATACTCGATCAAACGTTTTCAGGTATGGCGACAAATAAAAAGACGTTTTCCCATAGCAATGGATCAGTTGTAATACTACATTGACATTATGTTCTGTAGCAATCATAAGTTACTGCTTTTTATGCTCGCAAGTTGATTTTTACATGTAGCCTGAACTTTAGTGGCTGAAATATCCAAACTAAAAATGGTAGGGTAATTCATTTACTTTATTCAGTTCTTGAAGAATTAAGAACTAGATCACTTAAATGCTACTTTTTCATACACATATACATGAATGCTGCGCTATCAGTCATGCATATGACTAAGGCGTATATATTTTATGGACGCTTCAAATTACTCTCTTAATTTTTTTGGAAATTAAGTGAAGGTCATTAAAATTGTCATGAACGATTTTGTTTCGTAAACATGTTATGAGCAAATGAATACCGACTCTACTTTGTGGGCGATAAGATTCTTTCTGTTAAGGACTAAGTAGTCAATATTTTATGAACGCTTTAAAAACAACTTTCCCAAATGCTGTTTGGCAGTATTGTTCATATCTTTATTGCATAAGCAAAGAAAACTGCATAGTATCCTCATGAAATTAACAAAGTTACATCAAATGCCTTGTTTTTATTTTACCGATGTTAGCCACGATTGTAATTTGTCATTCGACTAATCCCTCATTGTGTGGCATTTCACCATCTGCGCTCTGGGAGCACAGAGTTAAGGAAATAACTTTCAATAGAAACCAAATTACGCCAACAGAAGAACAATCGGTAATATAATTGGAAACACAAGCCAATCAAACGTCCATTCAAAATTGAATTTGTATCAAAAGAAAGTTCCACAAGTAATTGAGAATATATTTTGTAATGTTAAATTACATGAACGCCATCGAAATCATCCAAAATCAATTTACTGTTATTTAGGACAATTGCTCGCCTTTGAATGTCAAACTATTTACACTGAAAGAAAAATAAAACCATTGACTCTGTAGCTCACCAGGCTTCATATTAAATTTTGCTGTAGGGTGTGGTCAATGTGGTTTCGCCCTTATAAGGGCCCCCATGGTCACATTTGTAACTGCTCGCCTCTGAATGTCAAATTATTTTTACCGAAAGTAGAATTCAACGAGATTGAAACTTGTAAATATTATTCAAATGTGAATAATTGGCTCATGAACAATCATGGGGATCACTCCAGACACGCTGCAAATAGCTAATACACTGCCAAAGCGGTGTAAAACTCCAACTCATTCGGTAATAGAAAAACAATAAGAAATGGGAAGAGAAAATCATTTATTTTTACAAACGTGCCACGTCAAAACATCAAGTCTGGCTTTAGGAGATACAATGTATATATCTTAACATATAAAAGCGATAAATGAATGCAAAAGTCCGAGTTTGGATATATATGTCTTATCATACTGTCCAACCCAAGACTCGAACTCTTTTGGTTAAGATAATCTGCCACATCACGCTTCCACCCGTTTTAGAGGTTACAAACATTGAGCTTCACCAAAATACACACGTTCACCACACAGAAAATTGAGAATAAAACATAATGTTAAAACTAATAAGAACCAAGTGCACATCCGATGTAGATAAAATAGGCTATTCTTGTTGGAAGGATATATTTTATCTACATAGTATGTAATTGGTTATTGATTAGAGATAAATGTCATTGATTATTGATTGTGGTTTCACCATATCAATTTTACATGGGACTCGGCTCTTTGTCCGTTAAAGTTATGTATTGAAAACTTTGCATGTGTGTTTGAAAGACCATAAACCTAGTTTAAAAATTACTCAATAGCTATTTCAAAATGTCCAATGAGAGTGCAATAACCTCGTTTGATGTATAAAAAGTAAAGTATCTCTGTTGTATGTCATTGACATGTACGAGTTCTTTGAACTGGTATATCGTACTTAAACAGGACCCGTAACTTCCTAATAAAACTGTCATGTGTCATCGACAAGATGGAATTTATAGATACTGATGCTTTGAACTGACATTTCACACTTAAAACGACCCAAAACTTTCAGACATTTAAATAACAGGAAGTGAAAGCTCATCCAGAACCATCTTCCGGGTTGCTACTTCCGGTTTGACTGAGCATTTCTGACTTATACAGAACGACCGTGTGAAATATAACGCTGTGAGGTGGTTTTAGTATTTGATAGTTGAGAATGTTCATATGCATATTCATCCACTTCTTCCGTCATTCGACAATACTAATTTCCTTCTCGTTTAACTGTGCTTAATATCGGTCTCAGTTTAAGTAAACCTAGCCTCAATATTACCCGTTTCACTTCGATATTGAGTCTAGAAAGGTCTAGTAGTGGGTCGCGTCAGCCGACTTTACGAATTGACCATTCAGGACTCGGCTTAACAAGCCACAAGTTACTTCGCACGTATAACGTTTGAGGGTCATAGTTCGCAGAAACGTCGGCTAACGCGACCCTCTACTAGACCTTTCTAGACTCAATATCGTAGTGAAACGGTAATATTGAGGCTAGGTTCACCTAGACTGTTTCGGTATTTAGAGCGTATGACAACTGTGTTATGGATGGAGTTAGTATGTATGAATCTGTCTAACGTTGCTAGTGATATGTCCATAAAAGCATGTTACGTACTCATTAACATACGTTACGCACATCTGATCGCTTCAGGACAGTGCAGGGAATTGGCCTCGTTGAACTCAAATATCAACTACCCCCTCTGAATTATAGTGATACCAAATTTGCATTAATTGCAATAACACTACAGGCTATCTTTTAACCTTTGAATGCCTGGAATCCCGCCTACTTCTCCCAAGTGTGGGGATAATTACAGATTATCTACTGAAATATAGACATTATCATACCTCAACCAGTCCCTAGTGTACCCAAATCCAACATTATCTAACCATGGGTCCAGTGTTCTGGTCAATGCATGTCCCATCGAGCTCGCTTTCTATTTCATTAACAGCAAGAAAGTAATAAGATACTTTGAAACCTGTAACCACCATTTTACAACGAAAACTCCCTACGTTATTTCGATAGCGTCTTGTCACTATCCTGGTCATTGAAGGGGTTACAACCAAGTGCAAGCCCTTGCTTCTTTTAACACCTAGCTCTTACCTTAGAAATCCCTCATAACTTAATCAGCCTTTATCCCTATCCGATGCTCATAGTCCGTAACAATGACTTTTAAAATTTGAATAATTATTATTTTTTGTTAAAGAAATCAAAACTTTATATCTGTAGATGCCCTAATTTTTCCGATATGTAAATAATGAGACAAACAGAATCTGTCAGAATCAAACCCTTACAATTTTCAAATAACCCGACTACAATCAACGTGGATGTATAAAGCAATCGGAGATCACCAGAGGGTGAAGCCGAAGGTACCTGAAAAGAAACATCCTTACATTTCGATAGGCGATACCTGTCTTGTGAAATCAAGTTTTTCCTAAACTTCTAACATGCTCAGGACATATGTCACTGATGCTCATCTCTATGTTTGGGAATGGTCATGATGTCCTAGTGGTCATTATGCAGGGGTGTCTTGATTGTGAGTCAACACAGAGTCTGAAAGGAATCTCCAATATATACATATATTGATGATAATCTCAGTGTTTGGTCTCCCCATCTTAGTGGGAGTCATAGTCATTCTATTGTCAGCGAGCGGTCAGTGCAGGGCGATGATCTCGATGTCCGGTGTCCGAATCCTAGTGGTCAGTGCAGGGGTGTCTTGATTTAACGAGTCAACACAGAGTCTTAAAGGAATATCCAATACATACATGTACATATATTGCTGATGATCTCGGTGTCTCCCCATCTTACAGGGAGTCAGTGGTCAGTCAAGAGTGATGATCTCGATGTCCGGAGTCCGAATCCTAGTGGTCAGTGCAGGGGGGTCACCCACAAGCCCTTATCAGTTCTCCGTCCAGTATCCAATAGCACACGGGACGAACAAGTGACAAGGAAACGTGAAATTGGTGAAAATCTCTCCTCCAACCAGTGGTGGATTCCGCTGAAGAACATTGCTTGACCGAGTCCTTGTTGTTGTCAATGGATAAGCTCAAACCGCGTTGTGATAGGCAATCCTGAAAAACAAATCTCATTCATCCTCTTACATTCTACCACCCACAAACAAAACGTAACCAAACTCTCAAAATTGTGCACGTTCATGCTTACAGACCTTATATTACCCGCACACATCGTTTGCATCCATGCTGTCACATGCAGGTTGTGAACATCCAAAGCTGCAACAAATTTATTCTCATTCACTCAAGTATTTCGCAAGGAACAACCAAAAAAATTATTTTATCTCACATATGCCTCATTCATCGGTTCATGTACTTACTTCCATCGACTCTTTATCCATGCAGCTTCACAATAAAACATGCATCACTCATGCTCTCTCATCTCTCAATAATAACCATCCTTCCCTTCACTCATTCATTCACGAATATGTCACCATCTCAAACGTTCAACCTCGCAGTGAAGAATACTTCATTTGGACTCAACTTCTTTTTCCATCCTCCATCCATACATTCGTCTATTCATCCAATCACTCATTCACTGACAAGCTTCCAGTCTCGCGCATGCAGCATGACATTGCAAATTTCATTTTGACTCAAGCTCGCTCGTTCCTTCATTTCACTATTCATTCAATCTCTCACGAACTCTCATCGTACTTCCCATTCTGTCACATGCAGCGTCACGATACAACATGCACACAACATGCTGGTCAGATGGACGAAAAACTGATAAGGTTCACATAATAAGCCGAACTGAAACATCTTAGATCCCAGGACCTTCTTGTCGATGAGAGCTGACTGTACACGTACATTTGACTAAATCATCCTAAGCGTTTCTGTACTTACCCTTTTAACTAATAGTAAAATATTTACCAGAACAAACCCCCCCCCCCCCCCTCCACACTCCTTATGTACTAGTCACAGCACATTTTACCTTCATTTCAGCGAAGGACTGGTAAGCTGTACTTTCTAACTGAATTTAAGGCAAAATACAAAGCAAAGCACAGGTAGGCATCAACTCCTAAAGATATCGTATTATATTTGATAGTAGGCCTTACTAATACAAAAGGTTTTCAAAGGCAAGCAGCCAACTCTGAAAAGTAGCGTAATAATTTGAGACACTTCCAAAAGGGTATCTTAGTGGCAAACATATTTTCTTCGGAAACTACCTTCTACCCGTTCGATAAAAGGCTAACATAACATTTAAACATAAAGGAAAACTCATCCACCCACTCTGCATGTTGAGAGTATCAACAGAGACCATACGAAAAAGGAGGTCAAGTTATCAGATGTGAGAAACCACATATGCATTGTCTAAATCAAATACCTGTGTGTAGACAACCTTTTTCGGACACAAACCTCCAAAAAAATTAGGCACTAACCAAAACCAGTCAACCTTGATATTGATTTTCGTTAATGATATGTGACGAGAGGATCTCGTAGAAAAGTATCATTATTCCTTAAAGCGATAATTTAAAACGTTTAAATTGTATCCCCTGTAAAAAATCTTGAAGTAAAAAAACACTAAAGTAACTGTAGACAGAAAAATTCATGACCTCGAATCATATCAAGACCTCGTAAAAAGTATCTCCTTTTGACAGAGATGACACGTTAAACCAGATGCTCATATCCTACCCCTTATCGAAACTATTCTCCAAACCAAAGGTTAAAGCACTAACCACACACCTACCCGAATAATTGTTGCTCTCGCTTCGGGTTGCCCTACTTCTATAATTACACCCCTTGACCTATTTTATTACACCTTTTACAATGAGATAGCTATTTTGAACATGCTCTCCCATTGAAAACCTGACCTACATCATGAAGCAAGAAAGTAGATCCCCCGCAAAGGAATCATCACCCAAAGCTTATATATCTGGGATGCTCTCATTTTTAAACCGACGACTTTAGGATTACTTATGGTTAAAGAGAGACGGTTCTTGTGATGACTTTTAACAGTAGACATAAGTGTGGAATTAATTGAATACTTTTTAGATAACTGACTATTGTTTTACAAAATCTTGAAATGTAGTGATTTTCTAAAATAACCGAATTACTAGGGTTAACCGTAGTACAATCTCTTACCGTTGCACTGAGTTTATCTTGGTGCATTAAGGTCACCAAAGTTTTTTAGTGTCACGGTTATTAACATTTGCTAAGTCTTGAATCGACTTAAAAAGAAAATAGGTACGTTATCCGTCACGTTCTGGAAATGATATGCAAAATTTAACCACGCACGCTTTAAACTTTGTGTTTGATTGACATAAATTGATTTCGAAAACGACTTTCGTTTATACCATTAGTTGTTATTTAATACAAATCGTTCAATCATTGGTAACCTAAATCAATTCTTTCATTCGGGGAAATTATAACATCAGTACAAGCAGTTCTTTAACCACTCCCATTTTAAGTAATGAAAACGAGTTATGTGCACTTTTTCCCAACCCATCGACTGCATAATCACTTGATAATTACAATGAGACCAAGGAAATCAATCACGATTAATAAATATGATCATCCCAAAAAAACGTTTAGTTGGTTTGCAACTCTCAATCTCCCTATTCCTCGTTATAACGCTCTGCTGTCTCCGCTCTCCGCTTTACACTGAAACTAGGTTAGTTACCGAGGCAGAGCGAGCCAGGACAAGTCCATCAGTAATTACTAGGCACACACCGGATCTCTCTCATTGTAACCCTACTGTAATGCTCGAAACGAGGTTAAAGCTTTGCAGAGTCTGGCCGAGACAGAGTTACCTCCCTTAGTCCAAGAAAACATGATTAGTTTAAGTTAACGAGTTCTTGGAGTGAATGAATTGTGGTGAAAAGTGGAGCAGACGAGTCTATCTTAACAATGTTACCAATTACAAGTTCAATGGTTACTTCCCTCAGTCCAAGAATTGAAGAGAATTGATGTATATGGTCACTAACAAGAACAGTAAAGTGAACACTGATGTGTGCAACTAACCACGGGTTATCTCCCTTGGCCCATTAATCGTATCCTGCCTCTTTGTACATGTACAGTTAAGATATCGCAGAAGCTTCGCATTTGAGCATAATTGAGACCAAAACATAGCAGAGTTACCTCCCTTGCACCTAAAATATAAATGAAATTTAGATAAGGTTGATTCCTCAATTTCTATCCTTAGCATAACATGCCAAAAATATAACCGATATAAACTTCCCCTTACAAACCTGCCTGTACAGAAAATCTGCAAGTTCAAACCTTGACATACATACTTATCAAGTGCAGAGTGACTGGCATGCAAAATAGTGCAACATTTCCTTGTCTCGTTGTAGTAATCTCTCATTCTCTGTGCGACTTCGTGCATGCAAACTTGGGTCATGGCGTCTCTGTTTGAAGCATCTTCTCCTTGTAAACATCCAGGAGGATCTGTCCGCATAGCTCTGCGTCATCTCCTCAACAGAACTTGCAACAGAGCTAGAAGCAGTAGTCCAGCACAGAGCTGCTGTTCTGACCTGAAAACGTTTATCCACAGAGAAAACACGAGCCAGAACGACCCATAATGACTTTCGTCCAGAGTTAGTTCAAGGGGTGTACCTCTGCGCTGTACAAATCAATGTTCAAAGTAAATTAACCTTTACAAGTCATCGGTCTTCCTGCGATGGACTGGTTGCAGAGGTGGAAACTCGGTCAATCTTCTCTCCTCAGAGTAATGCACAGAGCAGTCACCTCACATTATTTCGTCTCCTGCAGAATAAGGTACAAACCTGTGCTTCGTCTCTTTAGCACTGAGAAGTGTTCTGAGCTGTGGGTAGTTCCTGTCATGGAGAATTGTCTACATACTTGTTGATAGTCTCTTCTAGGACATTGCTACAGGCCTTTGGATCTCCACTTCTCAGCATAGTGGGGTAGTCAACACTGCCGAGTCTCGTCTCTCCTGCACGGAGAGGGTAGAGAGCTGTCTATAGATCAGTAGTCAAACACAACACGTGCCCTTATCAGTTTTCCGTCCAGTCCTCATTACACACGGGACGAACAAGTGACAAGGATACGTGAGCATGTACTAAGCATCCTCCTAGCTCACGTGACCTCCGCGCATGCGTACTGAAACAAACATCTTCCGGTACAAAGGACGGCCATGTGAGAGCTGAAAGGAAGAAGAAAATCGTTGATATTTCCCTATGATTTCATTACACTTCCCTAATAAGCTGTCGACTCAAGGTCCGGGTTCGGGTCTAGTCATTGTGCATTGTATTACCATTAGAGTTTCACAGTTTCATAGATGCAAGGCCTCACTGTATATCAGTTTATTTCCCCATGGCTAATTCGCCAGATAGAAACGTACTTCAACCTGTAATGTTATGAATGGTTAGTCATGAATCATTTTAGTCAAACTGAATCAGCAAACCTTATCATTGAATATGATTTGCATTTGCTTATACTGTCACGTTAAATATATTGAATTACATCGTCTAACCAGGGGAAGTAAACTTTCCCCTTGTAGTAGAAGAACGGTATGTACAATTACTTTGACAAGGGCTTGTCTCGGGGATAAGATTATGATTCTCGGGGATTATTATTATGCTTCTCGGGATAAGATCATCATAAGATATCATTCCCTCACCAATAAGGATAACTACCTTCCAATGATACACCCCGCTGCGGATCAGAAAAACACACTTTAATGGGCGTAGAATACCACATACCTCAGTTTTCCAAGGAAAGATCGCCGATATAACATAACCTTAGCAGGTGCTCGTCACGGTTCAATACACCTGTGACGTAATGTTTATTGTTCAGCCACCGTGACATCCAGGTGTTGGTCAGCGTTCTCACGCCAATACACCGGACATTGGTCAAGCACCTGCCGACTAAACTGGTTTTGGTGTGAATTAGCTTGGAGCTATTTCTCCTGTGGGAGGTATACTATTAAACTGTCTACCGATACGTGCTTGAGTGAAACCTGTAAATACCCTTGACTGGGATCATGCATGCACGCATGGTTGAGTTTAACCTCTTTATGTCTAGGGATGATATTTTGAGTTGACGGCGAAATTGATATAAAATAACAAGACTTGTTTTCTTTGAATTTCAGTTATATGTGATTAAGTCTAACCTTCAAAATGCAGCATTTTACTATTCGTAATCATTAAAATCAAATATTGGAATGACATTTGATACAACATTTATGATACGGGTAATTAAACTTGATAACCATAACAATAGTCACTGGGTTATTGATATTTGAATGCTTACAGCCAATCAAAACTTGAATACGACAGCAATAGTCTATTTGAGCCAACTAAGAATATAAGAATACCACCTTACGGGGTTGATTTCTCGACCATGAATAAAATTACACAACGAACTCCCAATAGTTTGAAACAAACTATGCACTGACCTGACATGTATGGAGGTGAGACTGAAATAAAATATCTGTCTGTCTGTCTGTCCGTCTGTCTGTGAGTCCCAACATTCCGCATGTCTCCCACGTGTATTTCCATTCAGCTACCGTTTATTGTGTGATTGTAATTAAAGGGTTCGTCACCTACACAGAACAAAGGCTACAATCGACAATATTAACACAAGATACACAGCTGTTCGGGCTCCATGTAACATCTGGTAATAACCCTGGGCTGGTAGAACACCACTCTCTCATGGTTTATGTTAGCTTCAATGTTATTTCTTTCTATATGCACTCAAATATTTACTCATGAATTTCTGCACTCAAGCTTGCCCTATTAAAATTGCTTATGGTCAAGTTTTAGATTTCGGTTGAACATATCTCTTAGATAGTAATATTAGAATATTCCTTCCATTTAGAACCAAGGCATTCCTATCTACATTCAATGATAGGTTCGGTGGAATTGCTTTTCGATATGTTCATATAAACATTTTAACTTTCAGAACTCAACTAATTAGATTAACACTTGTCATTTCAAAACGCCTGTGGCCAATTTAAACATTTTTAGTGGATATATTGCTTTAGTTTCTTTGGTAATGATGGTACTGACATTCAGAACCAAGGCATCCATATCTACATTCAATAGAAGGCAACTAGTTTAACCAATAAGGTTAGTATCGTTACCACATATAACTGAAACCACTAACCTTTGCTTTCGTGAGGCATAGATTTCACTTCATTGCCCGAATCAAGAACAGAATATCATGAAACAATTCTACTCTTTCATGTTAGGTTTAACGTAATGAAATAAGTTAACAATATAAGTTCAAATAACTCTTAAAATCCCATACAAACCGTTCACATCCAGAGAAACAGCCCAGAATCCATGTATATGAATAACCACGTTTACCGGAATCCATCACTCTAGCAATACGCCCATGGTAGAAGCCACGTGGTGTAGAAGCCACGCAATAATGTATCCTATGTTACACGTACATAACACATAACGATTAGCCAAGACGTATCCTGAATACCGAAAGTCAAATCGTCTCATTCACATCCAGGAGAGTGCACCACCCACAAGGTATAGCCATACCCTGTCCATGTCATATGACCTATTTTCGACACCACGCGTTCGTTGGATCGGGTCACGACCTTGCAAATTATGTCTTTCCCGCCAATCAAAATACTCAGGACTTAAAATAGCCTCTGATCTCGTCATACCTGGAGATTATGATTGTAGTGATGATAGACAGAACGTTTTACCTGTGTAATGCAGTGAACCCTATCTATCTTGCATTCCGGACATGCAATGGGTGTGGTAGTGACGGAGGTTGTTCAGTTTCCCTCGTTATACCGCTATGCTGTAATATACGACTGTCATCTGAATCAAGCCTGTCACACGGTCGCTTGTTTATTTCAATATTTGCATCACGGTTGCTTGGCTAGGATAATTTACACGGTACATTGAATATTTGATTTCATGGTGTTTTAGGGAAGATGTGTACCTTCTCTGGTTCGAATAATTTGAATGTTTGTAAGAAAAGTCCAACGATTGAAGTTTGTCAAATGGCCTAAGCATTATATCATACCCTAGCCGGGGAAGGAAAAGGGCGTTTCACTTACGTTTTGAAGATCCCCGAAGTGAAAATCAAGTGGTAACTTGATTCATCGTGGCTTCGAACTAAACCCTATTCGATATACCGGCACCATTATTTTCATCAAATTAGTGCAAAATGCACAGTTGTTTCCTACCGTGAACTGTTCAACAGTCCATTGTCAGTGTCGGTATACTCAAATCGTTATCGTCCCTATTCCCCCGCGAGAGAGTGCCACACCTCACAAATTGACGGTTTTACTTTACGACCTTTCTGAAATATCTATGATGCAACACCACTTTTTCAATTGACATGTCCGACAAACCCCAGTCCGGTTACGGTAGTTACTGAAGATTTTTCTGTAATGTTTTTATATCGTACATCCAAGCCCTATATACTGTCACCGTTATAAAGGCTTACTTTCTAAAGAATATGTAAAGTTATTCTCTGCCTAAGAGCCAATAGCTTACTCTCCTGCACGATGTAATCAAACGAAGTGATCCTGACAATATTACACAATCGTCACAGAAACTCATCCCATGATAACCATTTCATAACATTCACCAGAATATCTTTTTCAAAATGCTATGCATGAATATGGCGATTCATAAATATTCCTACTCTCTACAGCTTAAATGCATGCTTCCCTGTTCGATGTGAAATGTTATCCTGTTAACATAAGATAACCTTGACTCCTTCCCTTTTAACTGACATCCATATCCCTACAAAACCGTTATGAAGACCAACATTTCTCAAGAAATTGTACAAAACCAGTCCTACCTTTTACAACAACCCAACATCCTACTGTCCTGTTCGATGTGCTCCGTAGAAGAGTTATCCTGACAATATTACACAATCCCGACCCCCACCCTATATACAGACACCCATATCCCGAGGGGTGAGGGTGGATGTGGGACAATAGGGTAGCGGAAATGCAGACTTGTCTATAGGGGCTTATTAGCGTCTTCGCCCGGGGCCGTTTGTATTGTTTGGAACAAGTAGATGACGGTTGGTTTTCATTTAGAGTAAGCTATTGTCTATTCAAGAGCTGTGTCAATTGTCCGATACTTCATCTGTCGGTCTAATAGTTGGTTCTCATCCTGACTACATCTATAATTGTCTGTCTTATGATATGTTTCTCAGTCTAGATATATATAATTTTATAACGTGTCACTTTTTAAGTAGTTTTTGTAAGTATAGAGGAGACAGTTAACAGTCAAATCTTGGTGTTGTGAGTTACCTCTTCAAGATATGCATGTACAAAATATTAAAAACTAAATGTTTAAATAGATTCATCATTAAGATATATCTGATTAGAATTATATTGCTGATGCATTTCACACTTGGGGATTCATTCAATGATAAATTACATAAAAAAAAGACAATGGGCCCTACTGCATTCTTACAATTTAATGAGGCTTATTATCATTAAATGTGTTTGGTTTCTCTGTATCTTTAGTAGTACTTTATAGTACTAGGGTATTGTAAATTTAAATATATATACCTGCCCATGTTTTAGGAGCAGATTCAAAAGAATTATAGAACATAGCCGATAAATACTTCATATGAACTATATCATATAAAGAAATGTTCTTAACAAACACGTTTACATAAAAACACGTCAAGCATAAACTTGTTTAGTTGCAGATCATTTATCATCCTAGATGATGACTTAAATGTAGCCCTATTCATTTGTCATTGGCTTTTTATTTGTACTAACTTAAGTTCACATTAGGTTGTAAGTTCTGATTTAACAAGATCTGACATATAGAGAACATTTTAATTTCTCGTATTTCATGTATTAACGCTTTTAAGAGTATCAGCAATATTTCAATTCCTTATTCTCATTGCAATTAATTTATAATGTATGTTCTTATGAGGAACTTAACACCATCTTAGTTAACAAGTTAAGGATTGATAATCATATGATGTTTTGTAGAAATCCAACCATGTCTGCAAACATGATAGGCCGGATATTATTTGCATGAGAGTTTATTGGCCTGGCATTGCGCATGCGTAGTGCCTAAACTGGGCGTTTTCTCCCAGAAGCGTTTCGTTGCTAACAACTGAACCAGTTTAAGGAGATACGAAATCTAGTTAACGTGTAAACTCTACAAATTCTCAGATGCTTAACAACAAAACACTTCCCTCCATCATATCAAGCTTTGAGTCTGTGGCCTTGTCGACGCAAGAATTAGTGCTGGATTCACAGGGACGTATGGTGCTTAAACAGCGTTAGAAAGACATATACTTATACTTAGACCCTACCCTTCGACAATATATCTGTCGAGAGTTACACATGGACATGTTTCGCTTAAAACAGCGTTAGAAATACATAAATGATTATAGACTTAATTCTGTAACCCTTCTACCGATATATTGTAGAAGGGTAGGGTCTATAATCAAATATGTATTCTAACGCTGTTTTTAAGCTATACATTTCCCTGTGAATCCCTTAACCTAATTCTTGCATCGGCAAGACGAGATATTCAAATCATAACAATCTTTAGATCCTGGAAATATGAAAATTTGACTATTTCATAGAAAAATATTAGAATAAAAAGACGCGCTTCTCATCTGTATCAGATCGTATGAACATTATGAAAATTTGATAATGAGCCAGACAAGGGATTGTCTTTGCGATAATAAAATCTACGGAAACAAGTATTAAAGGGAAATGTTTGAGACATGAAAACGAAAGCTTTTGGGGTTTTAAAAGCGAAAACTACTGTAATTATTACAATTAATTCCCAGACTAGTGCAAAACGCCATTAATTCGGACGGTCTTTTAAATACAGCAACACTGCATTACCATAATGGGGATTCTCATCTAATCCGCATTATAGAAATTAATAAGGCACTCGGAGATATTAATCAATCACTTCTGTCATATTCTGTTTGGAAAGCTGTCGGGCATTTTGTCTAATCTTTACATTGTCGCTGTTCAACTCGGTTCAACAATATGCACCAAGTCTAAACCGCTTGCACGTGAAGCACGAGGTCACGTGACATTATATGCGCGAACGTATTCACTTGCAATAAACATAAAAAATCGGCTTTACAATGCCAATTGATTCAACTTAGAATATGTTATATGACAGAGCTGAAATTATTGCCTGACGGTTAAATTGATTTATACTGAACAACCTTCATGTTTAAACCCGAACTGAATTTTAATTGGCTAAGAGAATTTAAAGGAGACCTTTTGCAAGTCTAGTGTGAAAATAATCTTTGACTTTTCTTTTCCATGACAAAATATTACATAGGCCACGAAATGAATATATGATTCTGAATTTGAAATGATCAGTCAATCATTCAATGGAAACAGAACATTGAATCGTGAATGTTGTTATCCGTGGTTTGTTTCAGATTGTGGTTAATTTCATCAGAAATTCAAGCAATAAATGTCATTGAATTTGTTTGAATCAAATATGATTACGTATTTCTGAAACTAAAACATGCATGTTGCTTACACAATTCTGGCATCCTAAAATCTATGGCTTGTGACTCATAAAATTTGAAAATTGTCTTTCAAAATGTATTGGGTTTAGAAAACAATCTTTAAAATGATAACAACAATAGATTTAAGTATGGTCGATACATATTGTCAACCTGATATACGAACTGGAAAAAAAAGGATATAAAAAAAGTGAAATGACTAATGATATCCGTCCTGAATAAGAATACCAGATTAACTTTAGTTTGAACTAATATCAAATGACAATATTAAGTGTAAGTTTCAAAAATATAGGTTTTGTGAGTAAACGATTATGATTTAAGCGATTTCAGGGTCGAAACGTTTAGAATAAGAGAATGAAAAGAAGAAGGAGTTGTAAACTTTTAACGGGTAACTTACCACTCGGCTTGTCACGTGACCTCTCCCCTTCTCCGTTACGTAAAATCGGCATGCAGTGACCGCTGTCCAGTTTGACAAGCTTCTGCAAAAGCAAAACCAACACTTCAGTCATTTTGGCTCTCAACAAAGTATTTGGCGTTTCTTTGTTCATTCTGTTTGGGGCGTTCCTCTCGTTGCTATAGCAACTGTCTTTGTTGTGGCTAGGATCTGACTATCACGCACGATATGCACGTGATCCTCCCAGTTGGATTGAGCCGGTGTCAGCACGTGCAGCCCGTGCAAAGTATGAAGCACACAATTTCTCTGTAGATCAACGACAATTAGCTGTAAAATTCGGTCAGTAACGAAAAAGAGGTCATCTTTGAATAGAATACAGTTGATATGATTCTTTTCTGAAGCATATTGATATTAGATTGATATGTCAAAGGTGGTAATACTTATGTGTTTATCTTCAATATCGATGGTGACATTTTATTTTTTCTTATGTAGTCAGGATTCAAGTTTTGATATATTTTGAAAAAATAGACTCTTCGGATATAATAAATTAATAAAACATGATAGACAAAAGAATACTAAGTCGGAATATGTAATTATTTTAGACGAGTATTCTACATCGATTGTATTTAATGAAATTAAAAAGCAACAATAACTGATTGGTCATAGAACGCAATTCGCAAATAAACATTAAACTATTAAGTGAGTGATTCATGCAACATATAGCTAAGGTCTTATGAAAGAACATCTAAGTAACCATTAATCTTGTAATTAAACACATTAATCACTAGTTCAGTTTAAAATTGAACTTTAACTATAACATGGTCATCATTTCCGATTTAAAAAATATAACGTGAAAATGTTTTAACTCCGCGAATAAGTAAACCAACTCGGCAACGATGTATCCTTATTGAGATATTTACCCTTTGAAAATAAGAGTTTTGCAACGATATGTCAACTTTTTTTAATTCAATAATTTGAAGACTAAGTATAAGCCTCAAGCAGGCTGTCAGAAGTATCATCGTTATTTGATAGAATTTAATGTTGAGATTAAATACGGAAAGAAAGCGACTAGACGATTGGATTTGATTACGGTCTTTCGGTGCACGGACGTCATCCAAAGTTACGACTTGAAGCTTAGGTTATTGACTTCGGGAGTTTCCTGAAAACGAGACTGTTTCCTGAAAACGAGGCTAACTTCCGCTGTGCATAACTCATGATCTTAACACACGTTAAAACCTCGATTATAATTAGCATTTTGGAGAATATAATGTCTACATATCATAGCTAAAACGATGACCAGGAACACTGTAATCACAATGTGCGAATGATAGGAGAAACAAAACCATGTTACATACCGGTATTTGAGAAATATCTAGTATAAGGTCAATGTGCTTCATGGATTTAATTAAATAGAGCAATTATACAAGTCTTCAAATGTCAAATTATCAATTAACTTAAGATATTAAGTTATTTCCAAGGATCCATTATAACTGCTGAATCAGCTATATCGTTATAAATATCACCAAAATTCCTAAGACTGGTTTAGATGCATCTGCAGTTTGCGTCCGTTTAAAGGAAATTTTGGCATCTATTTCGAAAAATAATGCTGTAACATAAACAGGCGTTGTCATGTTGTTATAGTTTGGCTAACACTATGTGCACAGCGGGAGCCGGTGGTTGGGTGGGTAAACTGGTGGAACAACCAGTGCCGGTGGCGGTTGTGTCTGTCTCAACCCGAAACAAATTGTACTATTGCATAAAGTGTGAACCTACATATAACAATGCTACATATATTCGAGTTTAGCGGTTGCTGATCTGAACTGGTTACTTTCATATCAGCGTGTAAACGCTAACCTTGACCTTTGATATATACAAGCAAGGAAGCAACCACTTCAATATTTCGTTACGTTTTTGGTATGACATGGACTGGAATAAAACCCGACCGACCGGGTGATGAGCGAACGCGCTACCTACTGAGTACAGAAATTTCAGTATATTTTTCTTAACACATCTGAGTAAGTGAGTTAATGCTTAACGCCGCTTGGGCAATATTTCAGCCATTAGCGGCTGGTTCACACATCTGATAAAGACTTATATAAATTCTTTAAAAGATAATAATTCACAAAAACGATTATTTCATAAAATATAAGAAAGGAACCTTAAAGAAATGACGATTTAAGTGTAGTTCACTACAGATCAAGATTTGCTTTCAAGAGATTACATGACGTCACACATTATGTGACGTCATAAATAAGAAACAGTTCTGCTTCACATGACTACTACAACTACAGTTTGTGTGGTAGACTAACATATGATAAATCAGTCACTTCTACCAACATCTGGAATGACATTTGGTGCTCAACAGATGCCCTGACAGTCGACGTCGAAATTGGAGGTGAGGTGTTATTTTCTCCAAGTGGTATCAAGCGGTATCATTTGACACAGCTCAGGATGCCTGTATTGTTTGATATTTCTCATTGACGTGGCGTTATTCAACACTTCACTTCATCAACTTACACTGTACTCTTCCTGGTACATTTTATTATAATATCACTCGACAAAATGGCACCTGCACTGTATGCCTTCACAAACTTGTACACGGTCAAATTTGAAAGGACTGAAATGAACACGAATAAAATGCGTCAAATTAAGAAAAACTGCCCTGGCTGCAGAGATTGAGCATGTTTAATTTAATTAACATATAACAATAAATCAAATTATGATACAATGGACTATGATAATGTTTTGTAATATTTTAGATGACAATGCACGCAATTGTTTTTGTTTGAGAGTTTAACATGACCAGTACATGAATAAAATGAAAAATAATTTCATGCTTTGTCGATTTTAAGTAATTGAATCAATATTTTTGAACGAATTCGTAGGCAATTTAATGAAATTAAAATGATAAGTGAATAAAACTGAATTCGCAAGACAGTCTAGAAATAATTCCATATCAATTTGAAATAATCCGGGGGACAGAGAAAGGCTAGACTGTTTCCATCGGTCTTAACAATCGGCGATATCTCATTAGAATAAGATGATCACCAACGAGCGATTCAACCTTTAACAGATAATCCCTTGTGATCAAATGACCAGGTTTTGCTATCAAGCTGGGATAATTCAAGAAATGTGATAAATGTTAACTTGCAATTCCAGAAAACTAAATCGATTCCTTAGTAAGTTATGGTATTTGAATAAATATGTTGCCTGGTAACGGGAGTATGCAATCAATAGGGTTTCTTTATGGAACATACATACATATTTTCAGAGCAAAGATTTGTGTACAATGGTACAATATACATGTACAACTAATCAACTTTGAATTCCATACCATTAAGTACAAAATGCGACTTGTTCATCAATTTTAACGATGTCTTATAGAAACGAAACCATACAATTCAAACGTTAAAATGAGATGTTATTGGTTTCATAGAGCCAGTGTTGACATCCAATGTCTTGACAGGCTTATGTGAAAATGTAGTCACTTCTCATTGATGGTGTGTCTCCAAGGGTTAATTCTATTTAACTTACCAACCTTTAATATAATCAATGAAATTCAAGGCCATTTCTTCAATTTGCAACTTATTCCGAAGCTCCCAACATTAACACTGACTTAAGATGACAACCTATTTCAGAATAACTCTTACTTCCTAGATGGCCCATGCACCGAAAATTGCTACTTGTAGATTTTCGCAATACAAGAACTGCTTCTTGAACTAAAATGTGGTTTTATCAAATCCAATAAACATGCCCAGCTTCTCTTGATACGTCGATATCGTGAGTGGGTATTTGGTCCCAAAGCGAGCCTTAAGTTTTGGCGATATATCGATACATCGAGAATCGTGATACTCATCTGAACCGTCATACGTGTCGTTGACTTATTCAACATAAACATCAAGATTTTTGTCAAAGTTTTTTGTTTTCTATCAAATACCCTAAAAGTGGTGTATCGTGAAATGTATCGTTATCCAATCGTTCTTAAATATCGTGAAACACATCGTGACATGTTAGTATCGTCACTCTGCAAGTGACATTCAAGTAATTTAATCTTCCTGACCTACTTGAGACAAGTATAGGCTCTAAAGTCAAAAGCCACTTTTAGTTCTGTCTAAAAAACGTTAAATGTCTTTCTTGAACGTATAGAACTAGTAAACATCAAGACGAATTCCATATTAAATTATTCATATCTACTGTTAAGTAACTAGTTTACTGCTAAATTGATGTGGCGTTGACCAAAGCAGAGACATTATAGATACTTGATCTTGATCTTCACTTACCGGCGTAATTCAAGTATACGCTCAGAAGGCCATGCCAGATGGCGTACTGATACGCACGTGCTAAGTTATTCTCCACCAGGGAAGACCCGAACATCTGTGTAAACATCGGATATCACTCGTTCAGTTGTTCAATATTGTGTAATGGGCTCCACTTACAGGGAGTCAACACTCTATCTGTAATTGCCAGTCGTTAGTAACCTCCCTTAATGAACTTATGTTGTAACTTGTACACTTATAGATACTGTGATATCATATTTGGTCATTGTATATCAAATAAGTTCAGATTTCAATTGTTGTTTTTCTGAATTCGAAAATAGCTCCGCTGAGAGCGAACTTTTAATATCCATGCTAACTAACTTATAATTGTAAATTACATTTAATTTAATACGTCAATTCGTAGATTGTGAGTAGGGAATTATTTTTCATGTTTGCTAGAATATTAATCAATGTCTCATTAAAAGTAAAAACTTTTGTGGATATCCAACTTCTTTATTCAAATAGAAGCGCCGTTTGATAAAGAGCATTTTACTGACAGAAACGTCGCTGTTCTGTAAATAAAGAAGTTGTATATCCATAAAACATTGTACTTTAAATAAGAGAAGAGCGCATTATAAAGAAAAAAAGCCTTGTGAAATGAGTGGCTACGAGCGTGAAACCAATTCGTGTGTAACAATGTCATAACTGACAATTCTTATTATCAGTTATTTGTAAACATGCCCGTATTTTATCAACCTATATGTTTTTTCTAAACTATATCAATAAATTAGCATTATACTGAAGATTTGTTTTCTCGATACTAAAAATTCAAAATGGCGGATGAAAGCCAAAGATTGGTGTCTTTAAATAAAGATTGTATAAGACTGAATCCTATCCATACAGACAGTGCCGATATTCAGTATGTGATACGATATTGACACCCTTTGTACACATGTCAACACCTGTGATTGGAGGTAACAACACCACGTGCAGGTACATGTACATGATATCTACTTCAGTAAAAGGCGTTATCAAGTGTTAAAGGTACAGTAAGACGTTTGTCCGTTAAGTGGAGATACTTTTCAGGAGGAAAATGTTTTTGTTTCCACTTACAAAAAAAAAAAAATTTACACAGATATGAAGAATGTTTCTTCTACGAAAGGGTATAATATAGGTGCATGCTAGTAAGACGAGGATACGTTAAGTGGAGATACTTTTCAGGAGAAAAATGTTTTTGTTTCCACTTACAAAAAAACCAAAATTTACACAGATATGAAGAATGTTTCTTCTACGAAAGGGTATAATATAGGTGCATGCTAGTAAGACGAGGATACGTTAAGTGGAGATACTTTTCAGGAGAAAGATGTTTTTCCACTTACACAAAAAGCAAGTTACACAGATATGAAGAATATTTCTTCCACGAAAGGGTATGATACAGGTGCATGCTAGTAAGACGAGGATACGTTAAGTGGAGATACTTTTCAGGAGAATATTTTTGTTTCCACTTACTCAAAAAAAAAGTTTACACAGATATGACGAATGTTTCTTCCACGAAAGGGTATGATATAGGTGCATGCTAGTAAGACGAGGATACGTAAAGTGGAGATACTTTTCAGAAGACAATTTCTTTTCACTTACACAGAAAGCAATTTACACAGATATGAAGAATGGTTCTTCCACGAAACGGTTTAATATAGATGCATGCTGGTAAACCATATATAAGACTAATGAATATCTTGCTCTGTCCCGTCAACATCAATCCAATATTGTCATATTCTTAAATTTCATCGTCTTAATAAACATCGGAAACAAAGGATTGCGACAATACCGCCTACACTGAATATAGATGTATGCTAGTGTGACTACAATATCTACAACTCTATCTGAAGCAACACACAATTTAGCTGAGATAAGTCATAAAATCATACCTTTTTAGCTGATTCAGCAATGTACGAGACTGTTGTTTGTGACTGCATCAATCCAGACAACTGACATGACGAAACAAAGAGTCTCATATCCAGACTAGATATTCACGTGACGAAGGAAAATTTGCTGATTCTAAGAAATCTCATTTTTAACATTTCACAGCCTTTTTAATGTCTGAAGTAGTATACCATCGCCTGATGTCCACATTCTCAATAGAGGTAGGGTGTCTGTCTTCATTGGTAACCTTATCAGTGGAAAGGTCTTCACCCTCCTCAAACTATGCAATTCCTCACTCGTCCTGGTAACGAAGGTATATGACAATACCGTAGAACCTCTATTTGTTATGCCTTTTCTTGATCAATTCGAGCACTTGACTCACTACCTTATCGTGGTGTGGGGGTTTGTGTGTCAAGTGACCTAAACAGCTGGTCCATCTTGAGCTTACATTGTCATGGTAGGATAACCAAAGCTGAACAGGTTGATGGGTAAATGGATAATAAAGTTTGCCAAATGTGAGTCCAGTAACTCACGAAGTGGCTTCTTAAAGTGTCTTTTTATCGTTGTTTCTCATGTTTGTTGGTCTTGTAAATGTACATGTATGTTAACACATTTTGTAGTAGAACTTATATTTTTAATTGACATTCCCATAAATAGGTCATTTGCTAATCTTTATCGAATTTTTCAATTTGTATGTTTAACATTCCAGTTTGATATAATGAGAACCACTCTTAATTTTACAATTCTTAGAGTCATTAGTGCTGAGTTAACGTAATTGACGAACAAACTAAATGAAATTAATAACAAAATATCACGCTTAAAAGAGAAGTTATAATCCTGTATGTTTTCTCACTTAAACTATGTCCTAAACTCGTCTCAGATAACCTTGGCAAGTTGCTACTCCAATAGAGCAGTTGCACATTGTACTTCTTGTTCTAACGTGTTTGCAAAGATTTCAGTTAACGAGGCTGGTTCCTAATATGTTACTTATAAAATATTTACCAAGTTTACTGACTTACGCGTATAATAATGTGAAGTGTCAAATTAGACCTCATTATCAGGGATATATCTCAATAGCCCCAAGTCGTAAAGTTAGGCTTATGGCCCCAGTTATGCTCCATGTCATTCCATGGTCATAATGCTTTTATGTCACTCAAGACTCAGTTGTTGGTAACAGGTTAAATTTAGTTCACTCGACCGTCGACGTTACAATTAATTATACTTTATTGAAACATTTTATAGACTTGAGATAGATCAGACTTGCTCGAAAAAGAAACATCTGTGTTGTCTAATTTAATGTTTTGGGAAGCACATACTTTTGAATATGAAAGATATAGATATGTGATTACGTTGACCTCAATTTGAGGTTTGGGGAGATGAGAAGGTCTTCATAACTATGATAAAAATTAAATGTTTGAAACTAGCGACCATGGTCTTCAACTATTCCACCATGGACGCAAAACCGCTCGAAACGATCCTGCTGTAAAGCAGTACTATCATTTGGAATAGTTGTCGAACCACGACGAAATTCGAACCCTTCTCATTTGAATCCCAACCCCTAGATACTACATAATAATTATAACTCCCCTTCCCTCACCGCAAAGGATTCTGCAACATGCACTCGTTGTTATAGGCGCCGAGCCAAAGCGAGATTCGAACCTTGGACCTCTTGTACCGAACCCGTAAGTCAATGCAAAGCCACCAGTCAATGATCTATTGCACTAAACCAAAGACAGTTGTTCGTAACATCTTATCTTCACCCTCGTCTTGAAAATCAAGTCTAGGTTTGAGGATTCATAACATCTAGAATCTCCAAGGCTCATTTCTTACTCCTGTTAAATCAAAATGTTTCACGAATAAAATATTTAGAGAGTATGTGAGTCTAGAGATAGTGCAAGAGAGGTGTACCGCACGTAGGTATCAGAGCGGTACAGTCATACTTCACTTATGACACCCCTCCCCCTCCCCCCTCCCCTTCACCCCCAAACCATCAGTAGGTTGTCACACGCACCTGTTCAGGTATGTTAAGTATTTACACATCATTGTTGTAAAGGAGCATAGGCTACCTGTTCAAACGTGTTCGTTTTGCTGACTTCATGTTGCCCTCAGTGCATTGAATGCAATATTTCACCCAACCTTCCTTATAAGCTTAAACTGAGTGAATGTCAAAACATAATTATCCTCAGTGGATTAAAATTTTATTAGTAGTTCAAAACCGCCTGCCTTGAAATAAATGCGATACTTTTGTTATTGATAACTTTTGAAGATACATTTATCACGTATAATATTCTTATTAAACTCTAGTTAAAATTGAATTCAATGTTGCGTATCAAATTAACTGCTTATTGGCTGTTAAGACGAGTAGAACTATTCAATCTAAGTTCTAACGTGCCTTTAATCTATTATGAAAACCGGATAGATATTTGAAACTGAATCGAGAAAGGGATTGGTAGAAATAATGCCCATGTGAGGGGGTTGATGGATTATGCTATCGAGTTGACGTGAGGTGGGGGCGAGGGGCGAGTCAAAATTCGATGTTATTTTAACTTATGCAAAACGGAAAACATGCCCCCATTTTACAGTTAAAGCGATTTACGTGTTGCAAAATACAGAATTACGTAGGTCTGAAAAAGAGGTTGTGCCGTAACGAATAAATTACCACAAAGTCAAACAGATTCTGTTATAATCTTGATAATACACTTCACCAACACCGAATTTAATGATCATTGTATATGACGGGATTAACGTGTAAGGTACGATGAGAGTAATGTATGACGGGATGGTAATTATGATGGTAAGGAGAAGGTTGATAATAGGGTGGTGGGGAGACGAGGGGAGGGGGGTGGGGTTAAGCGGCGTGTCTAATCATATCTACCGACTACAGTCAAACTTAATCTGTTATAATTTTGATAATAAACTTCTCAAATACCAAATCCAATGATTATTGTATATGACGGGACTAACGTGTGATGAGTGTTGTATATATGACGGGATGGGAGGGGGTACGAAATTATGATGGTAAGGAGAAGGTTGATAATAGGGCGGTGGGGGGGGGGGGGGGGGGGGGTGGTAACCGGCGTGTCTGATCACATCTACCGACTACAGTAGCAGGCGAGCTTCTGTGCTAGACTTGACTAGTTTATCTAAATATTGACCGAGATTGAAGTGGGTAATCTGTTTGGTTAGATCGTCACGCGATCTTATCAGGTTTAATGTTGGGACTCAACTTTCACACAGATGTCCCTGCCATTGTCTTCCTACAGCATGTCCACACAGGTTCGAGCCCAGTCAACCACCTTACCTTTCACCCTACCTTTGTCTCTCCGCCTCTCTGTATACCTATCTACAATACGCATCTGTCCCGCCCGTCTGTCCCCTTGGTTACGGGTACACATGTTTCGTCATCGTTCTCCTCGCATCCCTTAGTCAGACTTTTCATTCTATTCCTCCTATTCAGCTTTGTAATGTATATTAAAGAAATATTTTATGTAACGACATGTGGTTACAAAACTTTACTGCGATATGGTTCATAATTTTTGCATATTAATACAACTCTGACAAAACTGGTATTACATAGAAACCTATTCATTATAGATTATCAAATAAGTTGTATCCCTGTCAATAAGGGTATAGTACTTTATACCGTTTTCAAGCTTGGAATGGTACATGTATCTATACCGATCTATACGTCGCTATTTTCAACGATTGTTAACTTTCTCTATCTTAAAGAGACAATCGATGGTAATTTACATATTCAACATAAACATTCTAAAAAAGATATATATCATTTCTTAGACTTATATTCAGTCTCTTATAAATGCTAATTCTCAAAAACACTTATTTTATTTTTATTACGTAAGGACGAAGCCTTTAACATTTCAATACATATCTAGTCCTGCTTTTCAAGAGGTTTTATTAATGTTAAAATGTTATTTAATTAACTACAGTCTAAATGTAAGACTAACCATTTCTATTTAAAGGTCTTAAATCACCTTTCTTCTGATAGCACCTCCCCTCAACACCCCCTCCCCTCCCCCCCCCCCCCTTCACCCCCACACACAACGATCCCCTTTCCATCTCCACGCACTAATACAACCAACTCGCTCATACTTGTTCACTCTCGGAATGTGGAGATGTTTCCAGTACGACATGCCTCTGTATCACAGTACGTACGTGTTGACAGAACGTTGTAAATCATACGCGTCATGTGACAATCTCTGTGAAGGGTAAAACGTACTCAAACATGCTCGACACCATTCACACTCGAAACAAATTTATACCAAGTCTACATATTTTTTTGTCTTAGATTACGTTATATGTTTCCCACCTTTTTCGATCTCCCACATTCACCTGTTTTCTTCAAAACGTCGTGATTCTCAAAAAAAGAAGTTGTTGTCCAGACAATATTGCTGTACTTAAGTAAAACTTTAAATTGATGCTTGATACTTGAAAATCTGATGGTTGGTCAAAATATGCACTCATTCAATACCTTAAGTAGCGTAACACAATTAAAGGCATAACGGTCAACGCTATTCTTACTATAACACAAGCGTACGTAAAGATCGTGGTCAAATAGTAAATTATCGGTGTTCAACATTTCAAAAATATAATTTACCAGAATGTGATTACGCAGCTTAAATGCAACAATTTTATAATTATCATGGACAATATGGCTCACATATTGATATATACACATCGTATAATAATGCATTAAGTGCATATGTCTGGATGGTTGAGGATGCTTTTTATTTAAATTTCTGGTTTCTTTTAATGGTTTAATGATTGTCAATTGTTGGATTTTATGGGCACCACTGTCCCTTTCTTACAACATTAAATATTAAGGACAAATATGGATTGACTGCTCATACGTGTGAAATGATCAGATCATATCTAACGTGAAAGAATGCATTAAGATAATATCGCATAGGAGATAACGTAAGATCAAATCAAGCATATATAGGTCAAATATGTTGATGAAGCATATGCGTACTATATAGTCTACATTCCAATATGAAGCATGTAAGGCGTATCCGTATACACAAGGGGTCATCAAACAGGTTTGTAGGGAACAGGAGACTAACGGTTAGTATTTTTTGCAATATTTACAATATTTTTAAACAATTCATGTATTATAACAAAAATAAGCCAAGCAGATGTTTTACCTTCAGGCCTGAGCGATCTAGACTTGCTATACTTTTCTAGACTGGGTTGGTCGTTAATTGAATATTTTTGCTCTAGGGTGTAGATGACTGAAGGGAAAGATTTAGGTCATTTAATCTATGCAGACGTCATCTAACGTTTTTAAAGCGTAAACATCGATGTATAAATAATATCTCTGTTCAAAATGTAATATCTAATAATAAACACTTTATTGCTTTATTGTCAATCAAAATAGTTCATTACATTGACGACATAAACACTAAGCTAGAATACTCATATATTTTTGTTATTGTTATATATTTTCGATCAAACGTTCTGCAAAAGAACAAATAAAATTATTAAACTTGTTCAGGTTGGAACCTTTGAGGCATTGTATGTAGATGAATTATTGGTGCAAAAGGCAAATAACAATAATACAAGTAATTCAGTAACTTTGCAAACATCTATTTCAAACATGATTCTTGGATGCGACCTAGTTGCAAGTATTAATAAACTTTAGTGGATACTTTTGAAGCAAAACTGTCTGTCTTCAACTAGGTAATCCAATGCCGGACAACTGGTCAGTCACATGAAAGGTTAGTTTGGTCAAGTGAAAGTCAACAAACTCTACAGGAATCTGAAACATCTATGAACATACCTATTTTTCAAGTTCCCTTTACGTACATGTATGTAACGGTTTGCCCTAGGACAATGTTGAGGGTCTTCACAGGGGGAAACAACATACGTTTTTTCAAATTTCACTTTTTATTTGCATTTTCTTTTCGAACTCAATATTATTTTGACCTTCGAATAAAAACAAGAGACAGAAATATGGTCTTCAAATATCATGAGGAAAGCGTTATTGTAGAAATTCAGTCACAGATGACAACTTTGAACATGATAGGATCAAAACATGACAAGTGACAACCGATTTTATAAAAAGTATTTGGCTCAAATTCATTTATTCTAAACAGCTGTAAATTTATGCCTTGAAGGAAGGGAGAAAATCGAACATGGGGAGGGAAGATATACGGCATACACATTTCACACAAGAAACATGTATTAATTCAGTTTTAAATCACATGTGACAGCTATGCTCGGGGCAGGACTAGACGGGTGGGGAGGAAACGGCTTTCAAATGCTACAAAGGAACTAGTATTATGTTATTTTCGTTTCGAGTAATTATCTTCCTGATTTGGCACCTTAAGAAATGCTTAATGCTTGAGGAAAAACTAACAGTATACAATTGGGATCGCTTACTAAAACTGGTTACAAAGTTTGCCGCGGGCGGCATTTACATAGACTTAAATATTAGGCGATTAGTGTCATGGCTAAATATTTGCATACCTGTGAAAGTGAAACCCCAAATTATAACGCAGACTTGTTAAGAAATGTAGTTACTCTTGCGATTTGTAGTAATGGATATATAACTGTAAGAAATGATCTCATACAATCAAAGCCGCCAGCCATATATTTCTTATATTATTTTCTATTATATAAGAGTATATTGCCTGGAATCTAAATGACAACGCCTGATTTTAGTAAATCATAATTAACGTTGATTTCATATTCTTTGAAATAATTTATGAAAATCATATGCTGGACATCCAAAAGAGGAAAGATTTATGAGTTTTTGTTTCTAAATTCTTAATACGGTGAACTTATAGACAGGTCAAATTATATGTGTATTTTCATAAAATCTTGAGTCATAAGAAACGTTAAGAAGATTATCTTAGAATGTAGGTCAATGTTTTCAGAAAAAAATCATTAAGGGGTTTTAAAACAGTCTAGAAATAAAAACTTAACCCAAATATTTCATTTCGTATTCAAAACACACACATAACTGACATCGTCATCCATCAGTGTACCACGCTCTGCACGTGATTTGCATGCACGCTATATACAACTGTCAAACAATAGCTCTGTTTTTGTAAACAATGTCTTATCCATTGTGTCTTGTCAAAAGTTTGAGCAGTGAACGTTTGACCAAATTTAAGTTTTTAAATTGCAGTTGCATAGTAATTGGAAATGTGATTTCAATTGCTTTAAATTAGATTTCATAATTAGTAAGCTTTGAAGATAGGAACTGAAATCGTTGAAACACATCCAAGGATTTTCAATAATTTGGATTTCTTAAAATATAATTAACATTTTGGAGAATTCCTTAGTTGAGTTTATTATTATTCTCTTGATGCCTTTATTTCAAAGACCAACCACATCCGGAAATACAGAATAGTTTGACAGAACGCAACCTAAAAGAGTTTCCAAATTTTTAAAAACAATTTCCACTTTATTAAAGCCACGTGTTGCCTTATTATCGGCTAAATGTGTTAATGTCTACATACATATAGATATAGACGAGAAACGATCACGACACGAAATACGAACTAATTCGCTCAAACGCCACCGAAACAGTCGGCATCAAAGGAAAGACTTGCTTGTTCACTATCAAGTTGCAGTATCAAAGAGATGTCCATAGGCCTAATGTGGACAACTTCGACGGTTTAAGATGAGAAATACGAGCCTAGTCGACAGAGACGCAAACACAGCAATTGCTGGAAGCTTTTAATGTCAAATTTCAGTACTAGATTCTTCTGGCAAGGATAATGTTAACAACCATCATCCAACACACAGAGCTAAATTACCATGTATGCAGCAATTGGTTGCAAAGTGGCCATTCTCTTAATGCAAACAACTGCTATTTTTTTTAAAATGATAAAGATTCATTTTGTCTCAAATCACAAATAGCCAAATCACAAACACCCTGCGTAGCAATATGTAACACGGGAGTTAACCGCTGTTCAAGGCCAAAACCGGGAACACAAACCAATTCGACAAAACGCAACCACAGCAGTTGGCAGCAAGGACCCTGCTATGTTGTAGATTTCATATCGATTTTCGCGCCAAGCGCTCATGTAATTTCCTCGTGGCAAAAGAAACGAAACGAAAGTTAGGTTAGCAAGTGACAAGCGATATACGCGATAGCACTGCGGTTTTCATTTCCTTCGCCTGTCAAGATGGCGCTGAAATTGTGGAACCGCTTTGCATACGTCTCAAAGACCAATGACCGAGTCTTGCGGCGTTTGGGGAAAAAATCAGGTAAACATCCAACACTTGACTTCACAATTGAACAGAAATTGATACAACGCCTGGAGCCATTGTTCCAAGTTAAACAAGTCTGTAACGGCGTCCCCATATAGGACACATAATGTAAGATACACTTAGTTCTAATGGTAATGGAATAACCAATTGATGTATAGAATAATGGCGGTTTGAAAATTGTAAAATTCTGCAGTGGCGTATCCTAAAAATTTGAAAGAGAGGTTGGAGACTTAAAATGGTGGTTGGGTGAAAGCACAGGCCCTCCTATATTTTAAAACAATTAAAAAAGCACCCCCTGAACGAATTGTACCTCTTTAAACAGGGGTACAATTCGATTCAGTAGGTGTTCTCAGTTATATTTTTTTTAAATTATTTTTTAATGATTCGAGGGCCTGTGGGTGAAAGGGGATTGAAAGTCACAGAGCCCTGTCTCGTAGTTAGAACTATCGTGGTCTTCTATTGTTTCGCGGGATTTAGATTAAGAATACGTGTTTGGATTTCTTAAGTTCTAAGAGGTTAAATTCCTTGAACTCGTTGAATTACTTGTTGCTAAGCACGTCTATTTCATTATTTCAGAAATAAGATAGGTCATGTAGTGAACTGTGAGCCATTGTTAATTCAAGTGTATTTACATCGTGTATATGTAGGCATACATATATCTCCGGATAAGCACAATCCACCTAGATGATAGATGATAGACAATGAATTGAAAGCTTCAACTCAAAGGTCATAGCTCAGTTCAACAGGAGCTGAACTCAAATCTGTTATTAGAACAGTTCTTGCTGCCATTTTTGGAACACCTCCCAAACTGACCCCCCCCCCCCCCCTCAACTGTGTTCATTTTAACTGAATTTCCATTGAAATCATGCTTCTCTATTAACTTTAGTTTCAGATAAAGTATTTCCTGATTATTCCCCAAGAAACCAGATTTTTCCGTTAATGAATGTTTTCCTTGAACATTATTTCCCGATGATCAATGTTTCCTGAATGTTATGAATCCAATTATAACGTAATCTATTACTTTCTCAGAATCACTATTTCCAAGGTTCATTAGTTCCATTATGAAGATCATCCTGAGGTAAACTCTAACATTTTAAACTCAAACTAAAGTGTGAGCACAATATTCGTGAAATCACGTGTCGGCAAGTCTTGGTAAAATGCTCATATACTTCCTGTATGTTTTTTTTATCTTAAGAACCAGACTCAAAATCAATGAATTTTAAGGTATTTGATATACCAACGATTTGAAAATGTTGACCAATTGAGCACAAGCATTGTTTGGTTTCCGTTTTACTATGGAAAAGGTATGGCGAAATAAAAATAATCAATTTCTAATCACTGTTAAACCATTTCTGGTATATGCTATCGTCATTGATAAATCGGCAAGATAAGGTATAATTATGCTTATCAGTGTTTTTCAAAAAGTATGATATTTTTATAATTTGTAAGTTCGTTCGTCATGACGAACATGGAAATGGGCATCTTCAACCTAATGAAAAGTCAGATCATCATTCTAACTTCATATTCATAATCGATTCAAGATTTTGTCATAAGACATTAACACCAGAAATTGAGCTCCATAAATCAAACCTGATTTCTTTGAGGCCCGACCCGCCGTCAAAGATGAAATCATTCAAATAGTTAAACTAATGTATCAAATGTCCAATTATTTCAAGCCGTCAGAATGGCGATAATTTCTCAACGTGTGCTCTTCACAGCATGGTATCAAACAGCGCATCCTTCCTGACGTGCAGCGAGCTCCGATCAGAACAACCAGCGAGTTTTCTTGATTGGATGCGCTGCGCTACACTAAACAGCGTAGCTAACCAAGAGAACCAGTCTAATCTGTTGTATGCGCTATGCAGTTACTTGCCGTACAGATTGTCAACATTTGCGAGCCTGCATCCCATCAAAGTTCGTTTACCGATTTCTTCTCGCCTCATTTTATTCTATGTTTTGAAATCAGGTTAGCGAGACAGGCTTTGCGGGCGATGCCCTTGTGAGATACACTTAACGTTTGGTTGTTGAATTTAATCTTGAAATTTTGCTTCATTTTTATTTTTATTTTAAAACTAGGTAAGTGAGACAAACGATTTGTGTAAAGTTTATGCAACATTGACAAGGTCTTTAATTTCGATTTTTCGACTGACAAGTAGGTTTATTTTAAATTCTCTAGTTTCGATTAAATGCAAAGGAAATGTTAGGATAAAGTCAAAAGTAATGTGCAGATGACATCACCGAAAATATTTTCGTTCTTGAAACGGTGAAATTTTCAAGGACATCCTGTTTTAAAGATAACGATCACTTGATTTCATCTACAAAACAGTCAAAACGATCGTAGCTCTTGAACACATGAGACTTCATCCCTTTAGACCAAACAACAGATTAATTAAAATAAAACCAAGAGCGCCTAGGAGCAGTATGATTTAATTCTCCCTAAAAGTAAACATCCAAATCTGATATGTTAAGATAGTTTTACCACAATATAAAGGAAAGCACTACCAACTACTTATTGATTGTAAAACTGACTCTACAGAGGTCACCATGAAGTTCACTATTGCAACTCCCGCTGCTCAAACCCAATCAGCTATTCACTGTACTACTTGACGTGTAGAAACAATTTCCCCTGACCTTCAAGGTTCAGCACTGTAATACTGACTCTGCAGATATATGCCATAGAAGTATGAGAACTTAGCATAGCTTGTGGTTAAGTTGGAGCAGTGAATAGAGGACTCGTGTACCCACATTATCTCCCGCCTGTACCTGACACCTAAAAGCTAACTTTTTCAATTGTTAAGAGCAGAATGGTTTAAGCACTGTAATCCTGACGGTGTTAAATGTTGAAAATGGAAACTTAAACATGTCAGGAATCGAGGACTCGCGTGTCGGACATTTCACCCGTCCGTACCCGACTACCCGAAACTATTTTTGAATTGTTAAGAGCAGAATGGTTTAAGCACTGTAATCCTGACGGTGCTAAATGCTAAAAGAAAAGGGGGAAAAGGAGTACAGAATCGAGAACTCGCGTATCGGACATGTCACCCGTTCGTACCCGACTACCCAAATCTATTTTTGAATTGTTAAAGCAATATTAATGGTTAAGAAGTGTAATATTGACGGTACTGACATGCTGGAGGAGAAGAGAAAATTAACATGACGTGGTTTGAGTTTGAATGCTTTCGAGAATCAGTCCGGAATTTAGGACTCGCAACCCCGAAATTTACCATTTCCGTACCCGACTTCCCAAAGCTACATCTTTTTTAAATAGTTAAACACTGTAATGCTGACGTTGTTCAATTGTAAAGGAGAAGTAAGACTTGACGTTTCTGTAAGTTGGAATGTTTCTAGAATGGACTCGTCACTCGTGCACCTGAAATGTCACCAACATGTACCTAAGAAGCCGAAGTTAGATCTCTGAATTTTTGTATGGTTAAGAGAATATGGTGTTTGCATAATTTCAAACTATACATGCTCGCTATTGGAGAAGTTGTTAACCGGAAGTGAAGAGAGAGAAGTACTCACCAATCGGGTAAACCGGAAGTACAATACAGCACAGTCAGATCTGAAAATCAGAAATATGAGTCTTAAAACATGGACTTCAAATCTTGATAACAGCATGATTGACTGAAATCTTTTAAATGTTGTTGTTTAAAACTTATATCAATGTCAAGATAAAAGTGATCTTTAAAGAGGATCCTTCAATGCAAAACTTCTAATAACTCTATATGAAACAACAGTTAGTTCATCAACTAGCTTGATGATACAGCTGTTGAGCAACTGTAACAGAACCTGGTGTGCACACATACAGTTGATGCTATTTTCCTGCATATCTAGAAAATGACCAACACCAGAAAAATGTCACGACACAGCTACCCTGTGTATGTGACACATGTCTGCTAATCAAGAGACACAATAAGTCAAAACGTACATGGAACACGGTATAAAGCACGTGACTTCAGTGATGGTTTGCCTCTTTCAATAATATCTTCATTAACCTCTGGCTTTGGCGTATATCGGTACCTCAAATAAACAAATGAGAATTACAACTTCATTTACAAAATGAAATTATAAGGTTGTTCACCTTAAACTGCCTTCGACGTTTTTATGAACAACTAACATTATGCTCGAAGTGTATGTGAGACAGCAATGCCGGGAATAAGACGCATTTTAGACATGTACTTGACACACAAATGTCATATAATTTACCGGAACCAATGTTTTAGCGAACTTCACATCTGTTCGCTCACAAGAATATCTTTTACTCACTCAGTTCCGTTCATCCCAACTATTTTCATTCCATTCACGGCATATTTTTATTCCTACACGCAATATTTTCATAGCTTTAACATTATTTTCGTTCCATCCCACAATATTTCATTTTCTCCGCATAAGACGTATTTCTTTACACGGAGACGAGGCTAGAGTATCTATTTCGACTAGATCGGACTAGTCTTCATCCGATTTTACTCTGTGAAGAGGCAGTTGATGCGATGAAGGGGGATCTTGTTTACAAATGTCTATTTATGTTGCCATGGTGAGGAATAAACAATCCACATCTGGACTCAACGATGCTGTCGAAAGGTTGTTCGTCTTCATGTGATTGGTTGACAGCAAGGTCACGTGTTCGGAAATTGACGTCTATATTTAGGATACTGAATTTGATCAAATTCACAAATTATTTCCTTAGATTTTTTCTTTGATTTAATCTCAGCCATTGTGATGGTTGTTTGGATAGCCGAACTACTTTTTGAATGTCATTTATTTCTTTGACGAGAAATGTACATGGTTTCGTGAGACAGGTCATTGACTGGGGATTCTAATATACGCAAGAATTCACTAACTAGATGTTTGGATGGTATTTTATTTTTAAATTTACAAGAAAATGTGTAGGATGGTTCGCTATAATTGTTATAATAATCCTTAATCATTTGTGTTTAAAGAATATATATGCGTCGTGGAGAAATAAAAATTACTTTATAACCTAACATAATTATCTTGATAACATTTTTTAATTCATAACTAATCATGATCAAAGCTACTCTGAAAATTGCAGAATTATTATTGCTTCATATCTGATATGAAATTAAATCAAACTTCTAGTCTATCAGCAAGACCCTAAAATCAGATACAAGGCTAAGCAAGAAGACTTAAAAGCTCAATGAAGAAATTTCAGTCTCGTTTTCGATTCGTTTATTTCTTCAAATTTTAGATTTATTGACATTTCATAAGACAGTTCGTATCACTCCAACCTTTACAACGAAAGTCAACTACATATAATTTCGGTTACTTTCTCAACATAAGACCGTTCCTAACACTCGAACCCTTACAACGAAAGTCAACTACATATAATTCCGGCTATTTTCTCAACATAAGGCAGTTCTTAACACTCAAACCCTTACAACGAAAGTCACCCACAGCCAATTCCGGATCGCTTCCCTTTCTCCACATGAGAAATATTCAAACCACGATCCATCTTACCAATAGCCCGCTCCTCCCCCCCACCTAACGCTCAGCGTTAGATTACCGCTTGTGGTCCCGGCAAGTTTACGCACCAAGTGACAAACATAGGCTACGCTGACGGTGCGTAAACAACAGCAAATGTTAAGGGATGAAAATTCATAAAACATTCATAAAGTGGAATTTTATTGATGCTCCTTAATCAAATTGAACGAGCAGTGGCGTGCACATTGTGCTTTACGCTGACACGATAGATCGAGTGCACGTGAATGTGCTCACACTTGCATCGAATCCATCAAACAACTCGATTTTACGTCTGTTTTGCCATCGCCCGCTTCGCGGAATTTCGTCACCTACTTCGCGGAATTACGCCTTTGTGTTTGCCTTAACCGCCATTTGATAAAAAAGTTTGTTCAAACATAAACACCTTAAATGGATTACAGTAATAAAGTGTTGGTTTTATGTTGATTTCTCTTTCCAGTGGCTACTGGAATATTGGACAGGGAAGTCTTGGCATTGTCTCCTTGATATTCAGTTTAAACATGAGTCACCTTTCTCAGATGAGACACCTAATGATTGAAATTGTCTCTGCGGAATCGTCCTAAAATATTTGTGTAATTTTTCACCATTGAGCCATATTTGTTATCAATAAATCTTAGTTGTAACAGTTTTAGCACGTTTTGTAGGTTTGCAACTTACCCTTACATTACTCTATGAAATCAGTTTATATTTTAAAGGGGCCGATCTATCAGTGTTTCGGTCGCCATTTTTATTTTTGTGAAAATGACATAGAAATACTGTGACAAATTTTGCAATATTATACAAAATAACTAAATGTATTGACTGAATAACTGCACAATCAATAAAGTAACTACCAAAAGTACTAGGTTTCAACTGGACTGTGTAAATTCATGTTGTTTTAGCATATATATGATACTGGGATGTCCCCTTGAATTTCGTTTCCACAAAAAATACCCCGATAGAACGGTCCCTTTAAGTACTTTGTTAATTCTTCAATTCATAACTTTTACCTCTTCCTTTCCGGTCCCAACATTGAAATTAATGTAACGTGATGCCATGTTATTATCTGTGTGACTAATAATCGAAAAGCTGTGCCTAGACAAATGGCATGTGTACCATGGGCAAAATAATACAAATTATTGAAATTGATGGTACTCTCAAGTATGAAATACAATACACCCTCTCTAAAGCAACATCCCTTTAATGCAACACTCGACACGAACCGATTTCCAATATGGCAACAAATGTGCAGTTTTTATGCCAGAGTCTATCCCTTATACGACATCCATGTTGTTAAAGCATGTCTTATACCAGAGAACCTGTTTAATATGACATTGTTTTTCATACCATTTTTTGATAAAATACTTTATTGTATGATACAATTCTAAACACATTTTCTAACAAAACGACACAGCTAAACAAAACTGATAATTCTAATCAAATAACGCTTTTATCTCGCAATTGACAATTGTTACAAAATGGACCATTTTAAGGCAAATGGATAATTCTAACCAATGGACACGTCTTTAGAGAACGGACAAAGCCAACGAAATGGCTATTACCCTTAAAACATGAATAGCCATTGCATTAACTGGCAAAAACTGGCAATAATCATAATAACACATTCCACGAAGCAGATTACCGACATTATCTTCAAACATACACAACCACTGTTTCTCATCATACAAAATAATTCATGTAATTATCAAGCTATAATTACCTTCGCGCGAGTCCAAAATACAACTGTAAATTTGATTACTGAAGGCAAATAATACGTTTTCTTCGAGGAGTAATTAAAATAGTAATTACTTACTGACCTGGAAGTGCCAGTCTGAATAAAAAAACGGGTCTCTGAGAGAGGAATTCTTCACCTCCTGCTTTGTCTGATCTCGGGTTAAGACAATAGTGTTTTGTTGCCTAGCAACTGTTATAAACATAAATAAATATTTCTATAGAAACGGGCCTGTTTGATGCCAGCGTTTTATCTCTCACGCAATGCATGCATTAGGAACGCGAAGACATGTAGAGATGCGTGAAGGTACGTGGAAATACGAGAGGATGCGAGAATGGGTCGATGGTTATGATATGGGTTAGTTCTATCCTGGGATCTCAGAATGGAGGAATGTTTTATACTCAACCATCGACCCCGATTGGTCAAACGCTGGTGACGCGTTTAAATGCGAGAAGTAACGTGATTCTACGAGATGCTCATGAAAAGCTGATGTTTATGATGTTTGTCCATAATTTCAGAGTCAAATATAGAAACAAGCTAAAAACCCATGCAAAGAATGAACCAACGAACGAAACGCATGGCCACTTCAATTATTGTGGTGAAACATGTATAATAAAATGCTGCAGATGGTAAAACATTGAACCATGTATGATATATTCAATGAATCTGGTGAATATTGCTGCATAGTAAAACCCGTGCAGACTGTGAACCAGTGGAACATGTTTTATAGCTCAATGCATACTGCGAAAGTAGAATGATAAAACCTTTCTAAGTTTTAACCACTGGACCATGCATGATAAAATCAATACAACTCTACAAATTAAATTCGCAATGGTAAGAACCAAAGCGGAGACATATTAGACAAAAGTGAAACATGGAAATATGCATGGTAAAATCAAGACAGGTAGTAAATCATAAGACAATATAAGGTTTCACATGCATAGATGCATGGTAAAATCCAGAAAATTGGTAAATAATAAGACAATATGAGGTTTTACATGCATAGATGCATGGTGAAATCCAGAAAGTTGGTAAATCATAAGACAATATAAGTTTTTACATGCATAGATGCATGGTGAAATCCAGAAAGTTGGTAAATCATAAGACAATATAAGTTTTTACATGCATAGATGCATGGTGAAATCCAGACAGTTGGTAAATTATAAGACAATATAAGTTTTTACATGCATAGATGCATGGTGAAATCCAGACAGTTGGTAAATTATAAGACAATATAAGTTTTTACATGCATAGATGCATGGTGAAATCCAGACAGTTGGTAAATCATAAGACAATATAAGTTTTTACATGCATAGATGCATGGTAAAATCCAGAAAGTTGTTAAATCATAAGACAATATAAGTTTTTACATGTATAGATGCATGGTAAAATCCAGACAGTTCGCAAATCATAGGACAACATAACGTTAAGCATGCATAGATGCATGTTAAAAACCGTATGCATGGTAAAGCAGTAAACATAGCTGAACTTCAGAAACAAGACATGCAAGCGTAAGACTTGACCATCCCTTTGTGGACTGTGGCACGTGACTTAATGACCCTCTTGGTTATTGCAAGATATAAAGCTAATTAATATCGACACGGACAAAGAAGTGATGGTACAAGCAACGTGCAAGTATTGTGTGAGGAGCTGCATTTACGACTGTGTTGTGTCATTATTCTGCATCCTACGAGGCTGCCGCAGATTGCATAGTGATGGTAAATCTAGACGTACCCTCTCTATACTATCTGATCAAACAATGTAAACTCTTGGATAAGACGAGTATGTACACTTGATACAAGAGAAACCTTTGGACATTGACCTCCATTATCACACATAGTCCTTCACAAATCATGTTAAAGGGACAGTAGCACATTTTTTGAAAATATTTTATTTTTAATTGTTCACTGATAATTGTACGTTAATGCTTAATTTATGATTTTGATCTCATTTAACGAACCAATCATCCATAGTCAAAGAGCAAATTATGAGGTTTCACGTAGATACAGAAACCTTTGGACATTGACCTCGACTATCACACACAGTCCTTCACAAATCCTGTTAAAGGGACAGTAGCACATGTTTTGAAAATTTTATATTTTAAATTGTTCACTGATGATTGTACGTTAATGTTAAATGTATTATTTTGATGGTGTCAAAAATCTCATTTAACAAACCAATCATTCATAGTCAAAGAGCAAATTATGAGGTTTCACGTAGAGTCCATTGGGTGCCATTTTTGTTTGAACACCTTTAATTCTTTTTGTGTAAGAAAAGGGAAAAGCATTGCTGAACTTTACATTATATATTTGATTTATTACTTCTTCATATACTTTTAATACTTTCAGTTAAAACCATTTATTTTCAGTAACCTGACACCTTATATTCCCCCCTCAAAACCACTACTGCCCCTTAACAAAACCTTTACACCATAAACTAATAAAAGACAGGGGTTCAGAAGTCTGCTATAAGCTAGCACAGGTGATAGACGGTTAATCTTATTCGAGGTTCCTTCGGTGTTCGAGTGATTCAATGTTTTACGAGACCCATTTGAAACAGGCCAATTGAACAAGATCCAATAGGTCACTGTTTTAATTAATTCAGTCTTTTGTGAGAGCTCTTGTATAAGTCACCAATGGACACGGTTTATTTTAATACCATTATTACGAAACCTAATCTCCTCTTGCAGACGGTGCCTAAATGGTTAAATACAAGACAGTCTTGAAAACTCTGTCATTTACATAGTTGGTATAAACGCTGACCATTTCAAAACATTTTTGATGACAATCTCCGGAATACTGGACACGGTTTATGATGATACAATCGTTTTAAGACCTCCTGAACATGCCAAACGTGTACACGGTTCACTTTATACATTATCTATCTAAACACTCTTCTTGAACATAACCTTAAACACGGTTTAAATCAGTACAATCTAATTAAGACCATTCATAAGCAAGTAAAAAAATTATTCCGTATAAATATTCTTGAGGAAATCGCATTTGGACACAGTTCAGATTTATACCAGCTTTATGAAACCTACTCTTGAACACGCCCACTGTACCGTATATATTGAGACAAAGCGCCCGCGTGACACGACACGAGATTTCCTGTTTGAACACGCCCAGTTCCTGCTTGTATGATATTAGATAACGGTCAGGAAAATATCTCACTATCTCAAAGTGTTATCACTCGAAATACGGAACAACACTTTACAACTACATTTTCCTCAATCCATTTCAAATGTTCAAATGCTTAGGTCTCAATCTATATTATCACAGCTTATAGATGAGAATTTTATCTTGAATAGTTGCAAAATAAAGTTTTATTCATGTTATTGAAATTCTATCTTCAACTTCTCCCAAAGTTATGTTGAACTATCACTCGAGTGCAACGATGCATATAATTCTAAAAAGAAAAATCTATATAAAATCTATGTTTCTACGCTACTAAAAAAAAGTTAACGATCTGCTATAAAAACCTGCAGCCATCTAGAAGGAATTTCAAAATGATAAATTCATAACCGAATAATCGTATGTGTAAACCACGATATTCAGAATTACAATCACCACCAACAAAACTGAACTGAAATCCTTCGCTCCCCCACCGAGGTAGATCAAGTCATAAAATGTTGATCCGACTTCTGCTCGAATAAGAGCACATCCCGTTTTCAAGCAGTTCCACGTGCAGCAAATCTTTGCACCACAAACCATTTGAAATTCGACCAATGAAAACACTGCTCGCATGGAAAGGGTGGTTCTATTGCGATGAACCAGTAGCCAGAATGATGACTTTTAAACACAATGGCTGATTGCACTAACTTCAGAGTACATCCAAACTTTCTTTCTATCGTGATATGCTTAAATGCAAAAAATAAAATTGTTATTTCTTTGTAGAAATATAATTCTCAAAAGCAATTTAAAAAATATGTTATCTACAGAGAATATCTCTTTACAAAATTTGTCATTTTAAGCTCAGTTTCAGTCAACTTATCATAGAAATTTATATCCTGACTCTAAATTCCCTTTAGTATGGTATCAGTTTACATACTTGTTTAGCTAAAATCCGAACGTGTAGAATCTCCAAATCCCCGAATGACGTAGTGGAACGAATTAGTTTTTCCAAAGACGAATGCAAAGCTGAGATAAAATCCAAACACGTCACATTTTCACAACAAGGCGTTGTAGAAAGCCTACCTACATGAATCAAATACAGAAATGTATGCATGATCTGAATACCAGACATTAGTACAAAAATGTTGACATTCCGCAGAGAGATATATATTAACATTTTGTGTAATTTTAAGTGCACACGTGTTAAAGTTTTAGCGTAGTTTGCGTGTCATAAATATAACAGAATAATATATCCAACGTGATTTGAATAATATACATATTCTAACTATTTAAGGATAAGGCCCTTATAATACTAAACAATTTATACACAGCCAATACTTTCAGACTCACTCAGATCTACTCTACGTTAAGCGATAGTTGAACATTGTTTAGCGCTTGTCTAATTACGCTTTGAGAACGGCCAGAGGATTCTGTTTTATCACTAAAATCCAGAATATTATATTTTATCATTGGCTAGAATACTTATAAAGAGCAAAAGCTTGCAACGCCAGTGTAGTAATCCATTGCAATGAACCTTGCTAAGGTACTCTTTAAAGGGGCAGTAGCACGTTTTTAGGGGGAATATAAGGTGATGTCGGAAAAATGAAAATAAATTGTTCCAATTGAAAGACAATGTATTTAAACAAAATGGAGAAGTAATAATTCAAATATATAACGTAAAGTTTAGCCATGCAATTGCTTTTTCATACACAAAATGAATTAAAGGTGTTCACACAAAATGGCCGCCAATGGATTTTATGTTAATCTTCACAATTTGTCCTCTGACTAGCAATGATTGGTTTGTGTAATGAGATTTTTGACACTGTCAAAATAATACAATTAGCATTAACTTACAATTACCACAAAAAATTAAGAATATAAAATTATCAAAAAACGTGCTACTGTCCCTTTAATAATGTTCATTATAGATGTGCATTGATTAAACTGCTATGCAGAACCCTTTACATATAAATGCCGAGTCTCTTTGGGATGCGCATTCTTCATCTGCGCATCAAAAGTAACACTTTGTGAGGTTTAAAGATATATAGGATTCGAACCCTAGATAACAATGCAGTTTAAGTTACGTACACATTTCATTCCGCATAAAGAGTAGATCTAGTCGTGAATGTAAAAGGAAAGAAACTAAGACTTGTGAAATATTTCCGTGACAGCTCTGACTGTATTTATGAATATGAGTAAATGTTGAGGAAGTATTTATTTCGTGGGAATGCTTGTGACCTTTCCGTATATGGTGCATCACTATGGAAACAACGCTGATCATTGTGAATATTAATATGCTGCAGATTTCAAATCCTTTGAATCTAATTTTCACTTTACGAACAAATGTTAATATGCCTTTTAATTGTTGTTTGATAATGCATCTGTTCAAACAATGCAAGAAGGCTATGGGTAGACTGTATGCTTGGCTCCTAACAAATAAAGATGCAGTTAGATTGTGCTACGAAGATTAAGCCATCGCCAATTACTCTCATAGGAGGTGAAACAAAGATGAATATGCAGAAATGTGAATGAGGAAAATATGATGCATGGGTATATTTCATGTTTGGGCACAAATATGCATGAGAATGATATGATATATGAGCAAAGGGGTCCAATGGGGGTATGTGATGCACGAGAAAATATATGTTTGGGGGTGATGAGCATAAATATGCATGACGAAAATGGTTTGCATTAACACAACTATGCATTGTACACTTTTTTTGCTAAGTTTATGAGCACAAATATACGAGGTGCAAATATGATACATAGCACATATGTGCATGATGTATGCATGATGCATTGGTATAAATCATGCATGGGCACTAGTGTCCACGTTAAATAGGCACCATATCCGCATGGAAAACACAAGTTATCAAAACGTCAACAGTATAGGCAAATACGTAACTTATGACGAAAATCGATATTCCAAATATATCATACAATAGGTGCGCCCACCTCCATTCTAAATGATGCTAATGTACAAACACAACAAATGGTCTAACTTCTTTCTATATTTACACATGATTGACATATGTGGGCAAATGCATTTTTTGTCTGAAAAGAATTAATTGCACTAGATAATGAAGGTTTTTGCGCTGACATTTTGGCGTGGAAAGGAATTAATCACACCAGATAATGAAGAATTTCGCGCTGACAGCAAATATAAGGGTGCAAGCCCTGTATTTGCTAAGCCAAACTCACCTCAAAGTTAGCTTCTAGAAGCCCGTGACAGAGGTGAATGTCTCCATATAGTGTTTTGACAGGGGGAACAATCTGGTGTCTATATCACTGACGTGCCTCTGACACTATATATATCCAGAGTTTGGGCTGGTGAGGTTGGGGGCTGGGCCCTTAACGAAAATTTAAGGATGCCTTTTTGAGGTTGAGAAACTGGTTTTACGTTGGTATGCGGAGTCAATGATGCATGGGGGTAGGTCGCAGTGAGATGCGAGGGGGGAGGGGGGGGGGGGTACTTTGAGGGGAGGGGGTTACGTTGAGGGGAGGGGTGTAGAGTTGAGGTATATATCGTATTCATGAAAACATGCTGTAAATGGTTCGATAGAAAGACGTCGTAATTAAGATATTAATGAAAGTCAGGAGATGTAACATCATCATACATGTACTCTCAACCAACATGCTGCTGTTCCGATTGCAGGGGTTTGTGGTTATGTGCTCACTACACTTACAGATGGGCTTCAGTGAACAATATTGAGGGATATATATGTAGATCAAGGGAACATTGAAACATATAGATTAGTAAATACCTTAATGAACGCCAGAAAAGAGGAAGGAACAGAGATTAACGGGAGGAACGTCAGTGATAACATGCCTAAAGATGGGGGGTGGGGGGAGAGGGGAGGTATTACTGAACGCAGGCAGGGGGAGGGGGGGTTGTGGGTAGGGGGTATTACTGAACGCAGGCAGGGGGAGGGGTAGGGAGGTATTACTGAACGCAGGCAGGGGGAGGGGTTGTGGGTAGGGGGTATTGTTGAACGCAGGCAGCGGAAGGAGTGAAGAGGAGAGAGGTATAACTGAACTCAGGGGAAGGGGAAGGGGGAGGGGGGGGGGGGGGGGGGGGGGGGGGGGGGGGCGACAAATGAGGGGGAGTTTGAGCACAGTGACAGAATACCAAATGACTAATTATAGAACACAAATATTCGCCTGCACTGGAGTCCACGGTAGCCGTGTTTGGGCCTGTACCTTCCTTATCACTGTATCATCCTGGAGAGGGTGTGTGGCTGTACAAACTCTAGTCATTCGCTGCTTTAGATATCTAGAGTAGATCAACACACTAATCTCAGTCGTAAAGGTGCTATTTTTAGTAATATTTGTAACAATTATACAATGATCAAATTCATAACTACACACTCAATTGTTCGTGTTTCTTCATTGATTATAGCACTTAATATAATAATTGTTATAGCACTTGGAAGTACAGTCACTAGTTAAATCTATGCAGACCCTTATATCCTATGGTTTATTAGACATCGAAGTTAAATGCATACGAATTTTCAGTTTCTGAAATTAATGCACTTTATGTCCATAATTCCATCTTGATTGAATAATGCTCTCTTGATGTAAGAACTAAAATAAATGTTGATAGATTTCTTAAAAGTACACGATCCTAAGTCCAAAAGTTCGTTCATAATAGGTTGACATAGCTCTTTCAGTCAATTGTTTTCATTAAGTAAGAAATAATTACCAGCTGTGTAACATAGGAATAACCACAAAACTGCAGGTATCATATTTCAACTATTCCTGAATAAAATCACATATTCCCAGCCCGTATTTCAACTTGCAAAACCAACAAGGAAGGAAAAGAGGGCTTTAGTTCTCTGCACAAACAATGATTAATAATCGCATAACTCTCAGTTCGTTTCCGTCTGGTTTCAGAATTTCAATGTCACTTGATCGGCTGGGTCACATGACCCACCGCGTGTTTCCGCATTTTAAGTAAACCACTTTCACAAACGGAAACTGAATCTGAGTGCGATCTACTTCACATATAGGCATATCAAAATTAACCTTTAATTTCAGTTGTAGTTTAGATTACCACGCATCATTCTGCGCATTCAATAAGGATGCATTTGCATGTCAGAGATGAGCTCAAGTAATACTTCCGGTTCTCATATAGAACTGGGTACGCGACATCACTGCGGAAACATATATGCGCAGATAACACGTGAACCAATTTTGAAGCTTGGTTGATAAAATTCCTCGTTATACCACAATGTCGGGATTGACCCGGAAGTTATTCAGGTCAACAGGAAGTGATACTTGACTTCTCTGCAGAGATTGATGTAACTTTCACAGAGCTAAAGCGTGTTGTGCTGGATATTGAAATATCTGAATAGAATACAAGGAATAAGTCACATAACAGGCAAAAACCAGGCACATCTTCAGAAGATAGAAGAATTAGAAGATATTAACACCTGCAGAAATTCAGCCGAATTTGGAATCCCCCTTCTCAAACAACAAATTTACACCACAAGCATCATAGTAAAGATTCATGGTGGTTACCAAATTGTCACATTGATTTGAAACCATCAATCTAAATATATCAAAATTCAGATATATATGACACTTGATTTATGACATATTGCCAAACTAATGTTTATATAGGCCTATCGTTTGCATACTGAATATCAGTAGTCAATGTTTATAACAAATTTGAAAGGTTTAATATTCTAAAATGAAACCACGTATTCCCTGTTAACTCCATGCTATGTTCTGTTGCCCAAGCTATAGAGTCACTACAACGCCATGCAAAGTCACGCAGCAGCCGCGTAAAGAGTTCTCATGAAACACGCGCGGTAAGACTTACGCAGTGATCTCCCTTGTTTCTGCTTTCATATGACCCGGATTTATTCCACGCTTTTTTTAGGTTCATTCAGATTTTTCAAAAACTTTTCTCTTCTAATTAGCAGCTTGGTTTATTGAAGGGAAAGAGCAAACTGTTAATGTTTCTATGAATGACGGTGATACCTTCAAGCATTGGCTGGCATAGGGTAACTATTGGTTTAGTGGCGAAAGAAAAGAAAGAGTAAAACGTATGGACGTACTTGACATTCCTCACAATTTAATCTAAATTTCTTGTGTTTGATGATGATACAGATACTTATATACTTTTATTATTTTATACGATCATACTTTTATACTTTTAGTCTTTTATACTTTTAAACTTTTATACTTTATACTTTCATACTTTTATACTTTCATTCTTTTATACTTTTATTCTTTTATACTTTTATGCTTTACTTTGATACTTTTATACGTTTATACTTGTGTACGTTTATACTTATATACTTTTATACTTTTATACTTTTATACTTTTATACTTTCATTCTTTTATACTTTTATACTTTTATGCTTTACTTTTATACGTTTATACTTATGTACGTTTATACTTTTATACTTTAATACTTTTGTACGTTTATACTTTTATACTTTTATACTTCAGTTAGTTTAAGCAAGAACATATTTAAATCATCAAATTGAAATTTGATATATAACGAGCAACATTATCGTTCGCGAATTTGTTATTAATCGGTTAGTTATTCTAGAAACGGCGTTAATGCTTCTGCTTAAAAAATACGACGATCTAATAGTGCACTTAAATCTAATTCAACAAGATGGGTAACATATTCTTCCTTCAATTTGATAATTGGGCAGTGTTCGGTGTCATTAAAGGTCTTGTACGCGATTTTAAGAGAACTTGGCATTTTCTTTGTTGTAATTTAATTTGATAAAATCTATGTTAATGTTGTAATATGAAGCAAATTGGTCTCACTGTCTGTCTATTGGCAACAGGATCATATTGAACTGTTTTAGTATTCTTATGTACCTTTGCTTGTTTGTGTTTTATCTAAAATGTTAACATTATTCAGGAAATGTGTTATTTATAGCTAGGTTAAATAAGTGTGTAAATTATTCTATATAAACTGAACGATTTTTATAGGGTCATATTGAACCTTTCGCTATTGTTTCTGTACCTTTGCTTGTTTGTGTTTATCTAAAATGTTTACATTATTCAGGAAATGTGTTATTTATAGCTAGGTAAAAGAAGTTTGTAAATTATTAAAAATTGTTCAGCTTTTGTACATGCATACATGGCATGATTGACACTATTATTACCAACTTGCCGCTTCAACTTTTAGCAACAAGAATGTTTCGTAGATTTTACTTTCCTTTTGTTAATCTTTAATGGTATTTTATATATTATAAGAACTGTTTTGTGTTTTTTTTAAACAATTTTATACGATAAAAGGTAAAGGCAACAAATGTGACCGTACATACTTAGTACTTGTACGTCCTGTCTAATGTCACCATATACTATGCCTCTTCATATCGCGCTCAGGCCTCTAATATCGTTTCTTCGCAATATTGAATAAATTTATGCACTAAATGTGTACATATAAAGAGAACCTTACCAAGCGTCTTCTGATATCAAATATATCAACACAAGTTGATAAAAGTAACAAATATCTGAGACTTGCCGAGGATATTTTACTCTTATCAACGATTGTTGATATATTTGATATCAGAAGACACGAGGTTGAGATTCTATTTATCATCCAAAATCATTTTTCATCACATTTGCATGAAAGATGTACACATCTTTGAACACTGCATTTCCCTAAAAAACTTTAACCTAACTCGTTTCTTAGCAATAATGAATGATTTTTTCACTTAACCTTTTACGTATTGCAATGAATATGTTCTTATATCTTTCATACAATAATTCCTCAATCATAATTTGTAATGTAGATAACAATTAGACAAAGACAAGATAAAGATGCTTATAAATTCTACTTAAACGTACATATATTCAATATAAATTCAGGTAAAACCCACCTATTGATACGTACTGCATGTAACACTTCTAAGATAATACGGTTGTACATACGCTTCATTGTAAATTAGATCGTCGGGTTTGAGACGACCCCTCAACATATATCGTCTAATTACCGGATATCCGGTTGTGCCAGGGACAGTCAACACCCCTTGTATAATACGCAGAACCTGGGCAAATCAATGACCCCTACCCCAACTTTCCCAGTTTACAATAGATTCTAAAATCCCTCAATACAATAAATCGGTGCTCATGTTTTATTTTAATCGAATCAACTGTTACACTCATAAACTGGCCAGGGGATACTCAACTCAAGACTTGACAAATCACTGTAGACCCCAAACTTCCCTCACTCCCTCTACCCATATCATCTAAATTATGTCCCATTTACAATCATTTTGAATGTATGACCTTGGTTTAGCTCTGAAGTTCCTCACTAATTTAGATCGTTCTTATTTTTTTCTGTTTTTAGCAAATGCATTCTCAAATTGACCAACATACACTCAGGGGCAAAAGAAACGATAACATATAAAATGGATGCTGGATAGAGTGAAAATTACGGCTGAAACAAGGTTATTTCATGTCTTCAAGATCCATCTGAACCTAGTTAAGCTCTGAAGACCCTCATTACGTTAGATCGTATTTATTTGTTTCGGTTTTAAGCAAATGCATACACACATTTATCACACAACTTTTAAATTAAATCACACTTAAATAGGAGGTTTTGATGAATTTCTGTCCAAACAATTCCGCCAATTTTAACCAATCAGGACACGAATAATATTCTAATCCAATATAGCTGGGGTTGAGCAACTCCGGCTTCCGGTCTAGATTTCGACGTCATTAAAGTTGTTCAGTGTTATGACTAATAAATCTAAAAACCGTTTTGTCACCGGTATTGATTTTATTCTCCAAATGATTCTCAGCGGGATTCTGTACTCGGAATAACACTCGTGATCCCATTCTCAGACTTCATGATTAGCCCTCTTGCTCTAATGAATGAAAATCCGAAGCCTATATTAGTCATAAATATCAATAATTTGACGTTACTGAGATTAAGGAAAGTGAATTAATTCATTGTAATTAATGGACGAGTCAGAGACAAAATTATGTAAGGGTTCACAATATGATACCCCAATATAACCACCGCTTGCCTTTTCTCTTCTCTCTCCTTATTGGACCCTTGGATTATATACAAAGATAACCATCCCCATTTCCTTCAAGTTCACGTCAAAAGGTACTCTATAAATATTTTAAAAGAACTTGATACCCCCCCCCCCCCCCCCGACCTATAAGCAGTATTAAATGACATCAATTCCCTCACCCCCTCTCCTTCCGACTCCCCCTTCCACCTCCCAATTCCCTCCCCCCCCCCCTCTCCTTCCGACTTCCCCTCCCCCCCCCCCCTGAAACATGCAAGCCCTAATAACGATTTCCTAAAGTGACACAGCTCCTACCAGAGACCGGCACTCAATCACCCTTCATCGCACAGACATGGACCCGTCCAACTTTCCTTTATCCTCAAAGACATGGACTGACAGACCTCAAGGGATAATGACACCATTCCAGTCCATTCGCTCAAAACATGGATACAACGATCCAATTATCAATTGTATTGATGCACCTATATCTCTCTTCGCCCCCTATCACTCCGACCTAAGAGATGGACGAACCAGAAGCCCTTCTTCTTCATCACTTTCAGACTCCTCAAGAATAGACGACCTCTCCACTGTTTCCCATTATTCAATTGAACCCCTACCTCAATTCACAGACTTTCCATAATAGCATACTAAGGAAATTCTGCAAAAGACAGTGTTCCCGTATCAACCTAATCTAAATTAACCAACTCTCCCCCGCCTTAAAGACAAGCACATTCCCAATTCCCTAAATCGAAGACTTCTAAAAGGTTGTTGCATCAATGTCCCCTTTTTAGCATAAACACCCCTCCCCTAACCCACGCTATCTCAAAGACGAGTATCTCAGTTACATCATGTTGCAGACAGTGACACCAATGCCACATCCAACCAACCCCCATCACTACTCTTAGACACAATATCTCCGTAGGAGTCTTCTCGAAGACAGCGTTCCCTTTTGCTAGACTCCCTTACCAAACCCATGTTCCTTCCCAGAGACAGGAACCTCAATCAGTTACATCATGTCACAGAAAGTGATACCCCCTCCCCCTCCCCCTCGGTCCTCCTTACCAAACCCCTCAGAGACATGATCACACAACTCCCCACTTCTTTCAATAAACAACTTCTCAAAGATAGAAGTGACCACCATTTTCTCCACTTTACCACTGAAGCCCCACCTATCTTTTGTCCCAACTCCAAGACATGGGAGCAGGACCCCCCCCCCCCCCCTCCTCCTTTCTCACAAAACTCCAAGACATGGACGCAAGTACCGCACAGACAGAGGCACTGCAAGACCAGCTGACGTGGCTCTGATTTGACGCTCATTTCGCAATGAACAAAAGCTATTGTCCCCGCTGAAAGGATTAATTCAATATGTGAAGTGGATCGGTCCATCTTCAATCCACAGCGACCCGTTTCCATTACAGCGCATCAATATTTCACCTTCTTTCGCGCCTCCGCTCGCCGCAGCGAATAATTTTGACTGTGAATTTGGAGAAGACTATGAAACGCGTGAAGGAACTCTCTCACAATTAAATCATCTTCTCCAGGAGAAGAGCAGCAAAGCGTAATTACTACACCGCTAGGTATCCCAACACCTATTGTCTTATTGAGGCTTGATCAAGCGATCACATTCACGATTGGAAATCTTCCAACTGCAATGCGCTACTCCCATGCTAATTCAAAGCGCTAGATGCTCCGTGCAACCGAAACCACGAACAACCGGCCACCAAGAGCAACATTTCCAAGAATCTTCTATTAACACATATCTTGTATCCACCTTTCTAAACAACTAATTAATGTTTTTGATTTTTTAAAGATTTCATGTTTTTCTCCATGCTGCATTAAAATATATTTTTATATTGCCGATGGTTTCACGTTTTCCAAATGCAAACGAAAAATCATCGGGAAATTGCAGAAAGCATTAACTAATACTAGATAGAGAGAAGATAAGAAAATGTAAACTATTTCTCTTCAGCTGGTTTCACTTACAGTCACCTAATAGTCCGAACAATGCTTTACCAATATTTGTATGCCATCTTAACCATCTGATATAAACTGAATATAAAGATTTGAAAAATATTCTATCTCATTCAACCATTCAATGTTTGAAATTTTTTATACACCCTCAATGCAACATTCCTGTATGGTTATACTGTATCAACTTTCCAATGACCACAGCCTTCGAGCAATAAAAAGGAATAACACACTATTATCTCAGTCCTATATATATATGTTGAGCCTTATTTATGCAAGAGGGTCCGCTACAGAAACATGCCTTAAACGTAAATTTCCATCAGTTTGGTAACTTTAAGGCAACTATGAAATAACGGAATCCTTAAGGCTATGACTGACCTGATAACAATGTCACTTATGTATGATTGTCCACATTTATTTTACAGCATATCATAGAAGTTTTGGGTTACCATGATTTTGCCAGAGTTCATAACACATTTAATGCAAAAAGGAAAGTACACGATCGAACTCTGTTGTTTTGAATTAACTGTATTCCATTCGAGCTTTTTCCTTTAATTTATTACCTAAACGTAAGTGTTGAAACATTATATAATTCCATATATATGGGCTGGATCGATCACCTAAATGTTATGTATAACTTTATCTCGTCCGATATGTACAAACCCACATCTTCCCTTTCTGTTTCCCACTAATCTCAACAAGATTTATGAAATGGACTCATAATATCATTAAAGCCTTTCAAAGGCTCATCTATACAATCAAGATGTCCTGTACAAAGTACATGTGTACTCTACAACTGTACACATACTCGTAACCTTGTTAATTACACTATACAACGGTATGCCACAATCTACATGTTTCCAGTTAATAGCATTAACCACTGGCTGCAATGACCAATCAATGACTGCCACGTGGCATGGCATCCACCTGCAACCAATCAGCATTGTTTCCATGCAATATCAATGGAAATAGCATCGTATTAACTCGAGCATCGGTCATTAGCATATTTGTTGTAACCTTTGACCTTAAGAGCACTAAACACGTTGTTTGCGTCTACAGATTTGCATTATAGTCGTGATTGCAATTGAAATACAGAAATATTTCCATTAGAAATAACAATCATGTAGGCTTTTTGTGAACGAACAATCAGATATTTATTTTGTTTGTTTAAATGAACGATAAGTAGTGAAAGGTAAACCAAAAATAATGATGATAGAAGTATACTCAGACTTTCAATTCATCATTCATCAACTAGAAAAGAACAACAAAGGGTGATTTGAAGACAATCTGTAGATTGACTTATAGGACATTCCGATCGTTATCGGTGGAGAATCGAGACCGGTCATAGTCTAAAGAAAAGGTATATGGGATTCTAGGTGAGGAAACTGCAACTATGACCCAACACTATAATGGAATGAGGACACGATGATTTGATGAGTTCCCGTGACGTAGAAGACTTACCATTGGGCGTGGACTGGATCCATAGCTCACCATGCGGTGAAAGGTAGACTGACCTATTGGACACCTTGATATACTTACGCTCAGGTCGAGACAGATAAAGCTTAGTCGTTGGCCAACACTTTCACTGATTGTGTTGGAATAAAAACCTAATGACGAGTCGCTAGATGATGACAATAAGAGCCTGGAGACACATCAGGGCACGGACACATCAGGGTACAGACACCAGACAGGGCACAGACATCAGACAGGGCACAGACATCAGACAGGGCACAGACATCAGACAGGGAATCAGACGACACTCTAACTGCGATTCTTAGACTATGGATATTGATAAATCAACATTGGGGTTTGATTTTAGAGTCTTTACTGATTGACTTCAATGACAAGATGTCACAGAGACTATCATTCTGCGCTTTAGAGACTGTAGAACAAGGAGGACCTGCAGGAGACAGCTGATTTAAGACGAGCTCAGAAGACAGTTGTACTTTAGCACTACACTTACTAATAACAGACCATAGAGTAGAGACCCTCGCCTGTGTGAGACCGAAAAACCGGACCACGGACATGGGGTTAAGATATCACTTGATTTGAGTCCGAGGGTCGGCCAAGTAGAAAGACAAAACATTACAATTCATGGACACATATCTCCGTTTGAGATTGAAGCAGGTGAGTTGAGAAACACACGACAAGACCTATGTAAGACGTCATATCAGTTTTACACAATATACAAATTTGAGACAGTGAAACTGATAACACCTCTTTAAAAACTTCACTAAAATACGGTGTAAACTGACAAGGCACTTATCTAAACAACGAGACAAGATTCTGAACAGGTATATAGATCCAGAGAACGACGTTGAGCTAAACAGAGGCTAGCTGACTTCGTTGACTTCAAAGCTACCTGATACATAGGTATGAGACAGCTTGGAGCCTCTCTGAGACTGATTGAAGGAACTTGATGAACAGAGACAAGGCAGAGACAAGTTTCTTGCCCTACTTACAGTGACAAGTCTTCAGGCCTAGCTTGGAATCTCAACCATTAACCTCCAGAGACTCAAGGTAATACACGTCTCTTATGGGTGGCTAATAAGGCTCATGGAGTAAAGAACAAAGATTGCCAGCTAACGTAAGATATAAATGTGGCGCCCTATAGTTTATAGGCAAGCCTCAGTGATGGTGGCACCTCAACATGTCAATAACAAACGATATATGTATTTTGTGATTGAACAAAAGGACCCAGTGAGAACTCACAGAACAAGAGATTGGCACATTGACACCAGGGACGCAAAAGGTCAAATTTCAAGGCAAACCCAAGTGACAGATCTTTGTTACCAAGGGACTGATTCATTTCAACAAACAATTTTCTTCTGGATTGATATCCAAAGAATGAGTAAATACAGAAGCATTTTTGAAATAAGACAACCATGTTTGACGGTCACCAGAGTCAAATCTCAACTATCCGTATGACAACTAATCCTCTGGGCCTAATCTACTACAGGTACTATTACCACATGGTTATCTGAGAACAGACTGAGGGGCATATTTCTTGATAAAAGCAACATGAAACATCTGAACTAGCCAGGTATCAGGGACTGTGGTGAACAAAGTAAAGACTGTCTGGACTTACTACAGAGATATAAACCACGTCAATGAGCATCTTTCCGAACTGTCAATGTTATGCTTTGCTGCTGACCCTTTTGGTTTCTGTGCTTGCTCTCTTGCCTGCAAGGTCACAATAGCAGCACAGAAAAGTAAGGGGTCTGCAGCAAGGCATAAAATGACATTTCGGAAACCTGCGGTTAAGGCTTTAAGTTAGAAGATGGCCAAAGAGACGTCTTTGAGTAAACTTGTGAATAGCTCAAGTAACACTCAAGAGACATGACGACGGGTATATTTAGTGAGTTCGGCCACTGTGACGACTCCCAGCGAATCAAATAGATTTAATACATTGATAATTCATTTTACTTCCAGAGATGACAAACTACAAAGGGCTATCAAGGAAACGGGTTCCAGTCGTACCACAACGGATGATCTAACTAACCGGGGAGTTGCATATCAGCAGCTACAGTGAACAGACAAACAGGGTTCGATTGATTGGATGATATCACCGATTTAGAAAGAATTGATGTCAAAGTATAGAGAAGGGGAGAGAGTCTGTGTGGTGAAAACGGTTCCGGCGAGTATATGACATTACCGAATAAGATACAAAGTGATATCGATGAATATAAGGAAGGTTGGAGAAACAAGTTTAAAGGAACTGCCTAGACGGACTGGAATGGGTAAGTATGTGTCTGTAACCAGTTCGATTAGTGTGGTGATAACGGTTCCAACAAAATATATAATTACCGATTAAGGCAAACATTGATATCAATGCGTATGGAAGGTTGGAGAGCTCAAGGAACTCCCCCGAGAAGACCTCAACTCACTGGATAAGAAGTGAGTTCCAGAAATATAAGGAAGGCCGCAGAGTCACGTCCCTCCCCGGGGAAGAACCTCTAACTGACCGGAAAAGAGTCAGGTGTGAGAGAGTGACCGGTATAGACACAGTGACGACTATCTATCTGTAGCTAGTCCGGTCAGTGTGGTCAGCCAGCGATGTATCGACCGTGTCCAGCCTTGACCTCAAAGCTGTCCAACTGATCAGTTCGGAGAGGCCGGGTCAAAGGTCAATCAGCCGGCCACTGGACGAACACACGATGCTGTGAGTCAGGTCCAGCGAGGTCACGAGTGATGATAGTTCAATGAAAGTATATTTTTCACTCTTTCTGTAACTGCTGTGAGTATTACAAGATAAAGGTCGCCATGACGACGAACACCAATTTGACTTCTTCGATTAATGTCTGACAATTTGAGACTTTGAGATTTCTTTTAAGACAAAACTCATATTGACCGAGGAAAAGCCGGAATATCATTCAATAGAAGTGTGTGCAGCACTCTTCCTCAAGGTCAGTAGCTATAGCAAGAGGAAGGCCTGCAACACCAAGATATTCTGTAATGCGGTGAAACTGATGAGCAGTGGATGGTGTTCCTGGAAAACCAAGCTCACCATTGTGCCATATCAAATCCAACCGATTTAAAATAGAGCAAGGAATGTAATTACATCAAGTAAAGAAACGATAGGAATGTGCATTGGCTTATATAAAGAGTGTTCTTTATATGAAGGTCAGGGATGTTCAAAACCAGATCAAAGGTTCATCGTCTAGCTTATCAGAAACGTCAATTTACCATTTGTACAATAATTCACACTCAAATCCTTGGGCATTTAATCGATATTTGACTCCACTGCCACAGCAAGCACGGAACCAGAATATCCCTTTACAGGTTTGCAAACAGTACAACTATTCACTGTTCCAAAAAAATTGTGTAACATTTTGGGAGTCCTATTTCAGTTTCACTAATCTAATAAGCTACTTACTTCGTACTTATCTGCTTTTTTATTTGGAAAGTATCACCGACATTTGTTTTGAATAAGAAATGAAAGCTTGAAATTATCGACCTTTTTCAATACGTGTAGAATCCCTGCTCCTAATGTAATAATATGCAGGCGAAAAAAGGTTGTCTTACTTTATATACGTGGCGTTATGCATTAGATTGAGCCAGTCATAACTTGGCCTTGTACTACAAAAGCCAGTGAGGTTTAAATTGTATAAAAAATATGAAATTTAAAAACCACCGAATTGATTTTCATAAACTATACAGTTAGGGTGGGGAAAATGATACTGTGTCATAATGAAATTGAAAACTGTATCAACGTTTTATTTGGAATCACATTAGCTGCAGTAGAATAAATATGCATAGAAGACTGTCTTAAAGAGAAAATGATTAAAAATATTCTGCCTGACCAGGAAGATTGCTGAATGCGATAGAAAACTAAACTAACATAGTTATTTTCTTAATGACCATATCTTTTGTTCGTTATTTTGCTTTGTGATTTACAATGCCTAAAAATCTTCTTTCGTTGACAAAAGATTTATCATGCCCAACTGTTTCTAAGCAGTTAATCAGTTTCTTCTGTATCTAAACGTAATTCATTATCCCCGTTATCCTCAACGCAACTTATTTCCAGTTTTTCTCCAAACATAATTCATTTTCCTGTGTTTCTGGACATAAATCATTTCCCTGTGATTCTGAACATGAATCATTTCCCTGTATTTCCTGATTAGAAGCGCAGCGTCTTCCACCGCACCACTGTTGTTATCCACGATTGAAATAATAATCAGGAGGCCAGTGGCCTGGATATTGAGCGTGAAGCTCTGTGCTAAAGCTAGAAACCCTGTCTCCTCACACCCCAGCTCTGTGCTAGAAATTCAGTCTCCTCACCGCTCAGTGTCCCCAACTCGTCACGAGGTTAAGGGAATCTGGCTTTTGTTCGGGGACAAAAAGTTGAGCAAACAGACCAGCCTTGCTGTATTAACAATCCTGTCAAACTAAAGCCAACAACCCCAATCTCCCATCTCACAACCCAGCTCAGACCCGAGCTCACACCCTAGCTCTGTCGTGTATCCACTGCACAGTACAGAATAATAACCAGGGTAGTTCAATACAGAGTTTGTTATCACCATATGGAGAGAGCACTCTTTTCTGCTCCTGACGCGATGCATTGACTAGGTCTAACCATGAGGACATATTGTGGGCTGGGTAAGCCCTTTAAATGCCTCGCCCAGGGCGGCGGGAGATTTCAGTAGACGAGGGTTACACGGTACAAAATTACTTACCGGGATGAAAGCGATAAATCCCTATGAACACAGACGGTGGATGTGGGTGAAGGACCATGTTCTGTCATGATATCGGCTCCATCGTCTGCTATCCTCCATCACGGCGAGGCGAGGCGGGAACCAGGACAACACCAGAGTTGGGAGCAGACGACGATCAATATTTTCCAAATATGGGCATAATGTTCATTCATGAGATGCAACCACGTGATCAGGCCTTGCGACCTTTAGAATCGATCGAGGACCTGACAGCATAAAGCGAACCTGCTGCCTTCCCCATGTCCCCCTCCCTCCCCCTTCACCCCCTCCCGCTTTACACGTCTGCTTCGGTCACACCGGAAAGGGGAGGACCTGCTCGTCTCGCTACGGTCACGTGACCACGTGCGGGGAATTCTACATGGAAGCCCGGATGAATAAAGCGACCCTTTAATTTCCCTTACAATGTACAGGGAAACCGGTTTAAAAGGGCCTTGTCCTCTTAAACATGAAAGAGGTATGAGATATCTTTTGAAACTTGAATAGGGATGGAATGTCGGTGCATTTGTGGACAGAGGTGATGATTGACCTTTGCACCCATAAACAAACAAACAAACAATCGGCTGTTTGGGGAGAACACGAACCATCACTACAGAACAAACCAGGAGGATTAAAGCACTGATAATGCAGTTGAATTCTCTTGGCTTGGTTTGTGTGTGTTAGGCTGATTTGATAGGCTATGATGAGTACAATATGAATAGAATGACATTAACTATATATGTAAACATATCAAACACATCAAAGGGTCCAAACCAAATATCAAGATCTATAAAGACAGTTTAAAAGATGTCGCTCAGATTGAAAACTTTATCGCGAGAAAAAATCTGAATACGTTTTGTTTTGACAAAAAATGGAAAAATCCTAGCAATAAATTGAACACTTGCTTCTGATATAATGCTGATACAAGATTTCCATGTAACTTTTTCTATAGTGTTTTAGTCCCTCATGCTTGATTGTGAAATATGCCAAATGTATGTACATGTACAACACTTCTTAGGTATGTCAAAATCCAATTCAATCCCTATAATTTGTATCCAACTGAAGTAAATAAAAACGTTTTAAAAAAAAAACATATATGTAAAATAAATTGTGAAAAAAAAGGTAATGTCTTTCTTTAATGTCAATCCTGAGATAATATAACATTATATACTTTAGATGATATTGATATGATGAGATTGAGTAAATATTGGTGATTGATTAAACGATTAGTATGATGAAATAAAATAACCAAATTATTGATGAGATAAAAGAGATAGGGAAAAGATTGCGTATGATGGGGTTCATACTTATATATGCGTGAATGTTCAATTATAAAGTTTGAACATGATCGCATTGGTAATAAGCTAGAAATTGAAAGGAAATGAAAGGGGAAAAAGATAGGAGAAAATGAAAGGAGAGGAAAGGGGAAGAAAAAATGAGAGGGAAAGGGAAAACGAAAGTAGAGGAAAAGGGAAGAAGAAAGGAGAAAAGGAAAAGAGAGGATAGAGGAAGAAGAAAGGAGAAAGGAGATGAAGTGGAAGAAAACAAGGAGAACATGAAAGTAGGAGAAAAGAGAAAATGAAAGGAGAGGAAGGGAAAGAAGAATGGAGCGGTAAGAAGCAGAAAGAGGAAGAGAAAAGGGGAAGAAGATAGAAGGGAAAGAATTAAGACGAAATGAGAAAAATAAATGAGAAGAATTAAGATGAGGGTTACGCCGCTCAGGCAGTTTTCAGCCATTAGCGGCGATAAGGAAGGCGAAGGAAGGAGAAAAGAGGGAGAAAGTGGAAGAAAGGAAGCAGAAATGATAAGAACGAAGAAGAAGAAAGGTAAAGATTCATTTGAAGAAATAAGAGAAAAATGGAATGGAAAATAATGCAATACTGTCTTTCCCCATACACTCACGGGCAAAAGAAACGATACAATATAAAATGCATGATTGGTTAAAGAACGAGTGGTATTTACGGCTGAAACAGGGTTAATTCATGTCTTCAAGAGCCAACTGAACTAAGTTTTGAATTTCAAAGCTATATCTGTTACCGCTTTTGAAATACACTCCTTTCAAAACACGCCGTTTAAAAATCGCCTTAACTAAACGAGATAGTATAGTGAAAATGGCCTTTTTGCTTGTTTTTAAACCAACTTACAGGCAAAATGCGTGAACAAATTTATTTCTTCCAAGGTTGTTTATATTCATGACATCTTAAGTTTATTAGATTTTTACCTATCATATTTTTGTATTCCAGTTCCAAAGATTATGACCAATAATAACAATGTAAAAGCTGTTTTGAGACCCCTCTCGTTTTTGAACAGTCATACAATTATAAGTATCATACTTTGATGATTGAAGTTGTGAGTACTTCTTCACAATTGATGTGCCTATCACAAAGGTCCTTAGTCGCATTTCAGTTACACCAGGATTTTGTTTTGTACTCTTGGTTGGTAAAGTTGGTATCGTTTCTTTTGTCCCTGAGTGTATACAGTAAAAACAACTTAGCATTAATCTTTTAGTTCATCATAAGTGCATTTGTACAAAATCACAATAAAGAAGTTGTTTTTCTAGGAGAAGGTAGAACACGTGATATGATATTTTAAGTTATTCAATGGGTCTGGTCGTGCCATCCAGGAAGGAAGATTGATAGATCCAAGGTTTATATTCATGTATTCAGTATAGTGCATATGGATCCTGTTGACAACACGCAAGTTACAAATATCATTAGCATTCACATTTCTGAAATAAAACCTTACAAAATATGGGAATGATTCATCCACTGGAATCGTCCGTAAATGTGTTCCACAGGAGATATCTCGTGTGTGAGATAAAATAGATATGTAGAAGATATTGCTCGTGTGAGATATCTGTAGGAGAACTTGCTTGTGTGAGAAACATTATACGTAGGAGATAATGCTTGTGTGAGATCAAGAACAGCTGTAGGAGATATTGCTTGTGTGAGATCAAAGATATATGTAGGAGATATTGCTTGTGTGAGATCAAAGATATATGTAGGAGATATTGCTTGTGTGAGATCAAAGATATATATAGGAGATATTGCTTGTGTGAGATCTAGATTATCTCTAGGAGATATTGCTTGTGTGAGATCAAAGATATATGTAGGAGATATTGCTTGTGTGAGATCAAAGATATATGTAGGAGATATTGCTTGTGTGAGATCAAAGATATATGTAGGAGATATTGAGATCTAGAAGAATCTGTACGAGATATTGCCTGTGTTAGATTAAAAATATATGTAGAAGATATTGCCTGTGTGAGATCTAGAAATATCTATAGGAGATATCTCTTCTGTGAGATCAGAAATATATATAGGAGATGTTGCTTTTGTGAGATCAACAATATCTGTAGGAGATATTGCTTGTGTGAGATCTAGAAATAGCTGTAGGAGATATTGCTTGTGTGAGATCTAGAAATATCTGTAGGAAATATTGCCTGTGTGAGATCTAGAAATATCTTTAGGAGATATTGCCTGTGTGAGATCTAGAAATATCTGTAGGAGATATTGCTTGTGTGAGATCTAGAAATATCTGTAGGAGATATTGCTTGTGTGAGATCTAGAAATACATGTAGGAGACATTGCTTGTGTGAGATCTAGAAATATCTTTAGGAGATATTGCTTGTGTGAGATCTAGAAGAATCTGTAGGAGATATTGCTTGTGTGAGATCTAGAAATATCTGTAGGAGATATTGCTTGTGTGAGATCTAGAAGAATCTGTAGGAGATATTGCTTGTGTGAGATCTAGAAATATCTGTAGGAGATATTGCTTGTGTGAGATCTAGAAATATCTGTAGGAGATATTGCTTGTGTGAGATCAAAATATATGTAGGATATATTGCTTGTGTGAGATCTCGAAGAATCTGTAGGAGATATTGCTTGTGTGAGATCTAGAAATATCTGTAGGAGATATTGCTTGTGTGAGATCTAGAAGAATCTGTGGGAGATATTGCTTGTGTGAGATCTAGAAATATCTGTAGGAGATATTGCTTGTATGAGATCTAGAAGAATCTGTAGGAGATATTGCTTGTGTGAGATCTAGAAGAATCTGTAGGAGATATTGCTTGTGTGAGATCTAGAAGAATCTGTAGGAGATATTGCTTGTGTGAGATCTAGAAATATCTGTAGGAGATATTGCTTGTGTGAGATCTAGAAATATCTGTAGGAGATAATGCTTGTGTGAGATCAAAAACAGCTGTAGGAGATATTGCTTGTGTGAGATCAAAGATATATGTAGGAGATATTGCTTGTGTGAGATCAAAGATATATGTAGGAGATATTGCTTGTGTGAGATCAAAGATATATATAGGAGATATTGCTTGTGTGAGATCTAGATTATCTCTAGGAGATATTGCTTGTGTGAGATCAAAGATATATGTAGGAGATATTGCTTGTGTGAGATCAAAGATATATGTAGGAGATATTGCTTGTGTGAGATCAAAGATATATGTAGGAGATATTGCTTGTGTGAGATCTAGAAGAATCTGTACGAGATATTGCCTGTGTTAGATTAAAAATATATGTAGAAGATATTGCCTGTGTGAGATCTAGAAATATCTATAGGAGATATCTCTTCTGTGAGATCAGAAATATATATAGGAGATGTTGCTTTTGTGAGATCAACAATATCTGTAGGAGATATTGCTTGTGTGAGATCTAGAAATAGCTGTAGGAGATATTGCTTGTGTGAGATCTAGAAATATCTGTAGGAAATATTGCCTGTGTGAGATCTAGAAATATCTTTAGGAGATATTGCCTGTGTGAGATCTAGAAATATCTGTAGGAGATATTGCTTGTGTGAGATCTAGACATATCTGTAGGAGATATTGCTTGTGTGAGATCTAGAAATACATGTAGGAGATATTGCTTGTGTGAGATCTAGAAATATCTTTAGGAGATATTGCTTGTGTGAGATCTAGAAATATCTGTAGGAGATATTGCTTGTGTGAGATCTAGAAATATCTGTAGGAGATATTGCTTGTGTGAGATCTAGAAGAATCTGTAGGAGATATTGCTTGTGTGAGATCTAGAAATATCTGTAGGAGATATTGCTTGTGTGAGATCTAGAAATATCTGTAGGAGATATTGCTTGTGTGAGATCAAAATATATGTAGGATATATTGCTTGTGTGAGATCTCGAAGAATCTGTAGGAGATATTGCTTGTGTGAGATCTAGAAATATCTGTAGGAGATATTGCTTGTGTGAGATCTAGAAGAATCTGTGGGAGATATTGCTTGTGTGAGATCTAGAAATATCTGTAGGAGATATTGCTTGTATGAGATCTAGAAGAATCTGTAGGAGATATTGCTTGTGTGAGATCTAGAAGAATCTGTAGGAGATATTGCTTGTGTGAGATCTAGAAGAATCTGTAGGAGATATTGCTTGTGTGAGATCTAGAAATATCTGTAGGAGATATTGCTTGTGTGAGATCTAGAAATATCTGTAGGAGATAATGCTTGTGTGAGATCAAAAATAGCTGTAGGAGATATTGCTTGTGTGAGATCAAAGATATATGTAGGAGATATTGCTTGTGTGAGATCAAAGATATATGTAGGAGATATTGCTTGTGTGAGATCAAAGATATATATAGGAGATATTGCTTGTGTGAGATCTAGATTATCTCTAGGAGATATTGCTTGTGTGAGATCAAAGATATATGTAGGAGATATTGCTTGTGTGAGATCAAAGATATATGTAGGAGATATTGCTTGTGTGAGATCAAAGATATATGTAGGAGATATTGCTTGTGTGAGATCTAGAAGAATCTGTACGAGATATTGCCTGTGTTAGATTAAAAATATATGTAGAAGATATTGCCTGTGTGAGATCTAGAAATATCTATAGGAGATATCTCTTCTGTGAGATCAGAAATATATATAGGAGATGTTGCTTTTGTGAGATCAACAATATCTGTAGGAGATATTGCTTGTGTGAGATCTAGAAATAGCTGTAGGAGATATTGCTTGTGTGAGATCTAGAAATATCTGTAGGAAATATTGCCTGTGTGAGATCTAGAAATATCTTTAGGAGATATTGCCTGTGTGAGATCTAGAAATATCTGTAGGAGATATTGCTTGTGTGAGATCTAGAAATATCTGTAGGAGATATTGCTTGTGTGAGATCTAGAAATACATGTAGGAGATATTGCTTGTGTGAGATCTAGAAATATCTTTAGGAGATATTGCTTGTGTGAGATCTAGAAATATCTGTAGGAGATATTGCTTGTGTGAGATCTAGAAATATCTGTAGGAGATATTGCTTGTGTGAGATCTAGAAGAATCTGTAGGAGATATTGCTTGTGTGAGATCTAGAAATATCTGTAGGAGATATTGCTTGTGTGAGATCTAGAAATATCTGTAGGAGATATTGCTTGTGTGAGATCAAAATATATGTAGGATATATTGCTTGTGTGAGATCTCGAAGAATCTGTAGGAGATATTGCTTGTGTGAGATCTAGAAATATCTGTAGGAGATATTGCTTGTGTGAGATCTAGAAGAATCTGTGGGAGATATTGCTTGTGTGAGATCTAGAAATATCTGTAGGAGATATTGCTTGTATGAGATCTAGAAGAATCTGTAGGAGATATTGCTTGTGTGAGATCTAGAAGAATCTGTAGGAGATATTGCTTGTGTGAGATCTAGAAGAATCTGTAGGAGATATTGCTTGTGTGAGATCTAGAAATATCTGTAGGAGATATTGCTTGTGTGAGATCTAGAAATATCTGTAGGAGATATTGCTTGTGTGAGATCAAAAATATGTAGGATATATTGCTTGTGTGAGATCTCGAAATATGTTTAGGAGATATTGCTGGTGTGAGATCTAGAAGAATCTGTAGGAGATATTGCTTGTGTGAGATCAAAAATATCTGTAAGAGATATCCCTTCTGTGAGATAAAAGATATTTGTAGGAGATATTGCTTGTGTGAGATAATATATATATAGGAGATGTCTCTTGTGTTAGATTAAATATATATGTAGGAGATACAGCTTGTGTGAGATCAAAAATATCTTTTTAACAGTGAGTTTTGCAATCATCAACGACGTGGCATCATGATGTCACATGATGACGTAAGCTTGTCATGACATTACATAAAAAGACAGAATAACTGTGAATCAAAAAGTCATATACTCAGGAATGAGAAGATGGATACGCGCACCTTGTCCATAGTGTAAATATTTTACAATCATTAGGATCAAAATGGTCGTTTAAAAAACAGAAACTCCTTCAAATTTCTCTGAACATGGAGTGACTTCTTTTCAGTTAAAACGATTTCTTATAACATATGTATCACAGAGAGCATTATAATAAAAACATCACCATTTAAAAAAGGAACTCGACAGAAAGATTTTCTACCTAAATATCGGGCAATTAGTCAGTTCATAAATTAAAAAAATTCTTTGCCAAGAGTTCCTGCTTTATCAAGAATCTAATCTCATTTCTTGATAAATTTATTCCATTGTATTAAAAGGGTCCGATATTTTCTTCGTTAATTTTGAACAGAAAGTCAGATCGCATACTTGGAAACCTGGTCGTCTTATTGAAGATCACATTACAAAATTAACCTTTAACAGGCGGTTGACAAGGTAGAGCACATGTTCCTTCGCTCTTTACAATAAAACCCGACCGTGTCTCTAATTATATTATGCTACTTGTGTGCGGGACTGATGTTACCGGAAGTAATACTTTAGCCCGGAGCTGCTGCCATGATTGATGGCGAGCCCATGTGGGAAGTGAGGTCACGTGACTGAGCGGAGGTCACGTGACTAGACTACTGATCGATTGTGGGATTGAGAGATCTAGCATTGCGCGACTCTAGCACCGCGATCACTTCACACCATACACAGACGCGCTATACCTTACACATGCATCACGGCATCAAAGGGAGGGGGCTGACCTTTCGAATTTGCATATGTTGCACTTCATTTCTCACCAATTTGTTATTAATAGCTTCTCTTATTTCGAGAGACTGCATTGTATTGAAATTATCGAGATTCCTAAAGTTCTTCAGAAGAAGGATTATTTTGTGGAATTAATCCTTATTTCCAATTATGAAACGTTAATATCAAATATCAAAAATATCAAAAGAAACCTAACACACTCCAATATAAAAAATATCAAAAGAAACCTAACACCTCATTTAGTTTCTATTTAACAACGATTTGAAATATATATGACGCATATGATTATGGAATCATCAACATTAATCATATCTACAATATTTCCTATGAATTGATCGTTGATTGATTAATTTTTTGTTAAGATATCTTTGTTTAAAGAAAACCGGGGTAAAAAATGAAATTTACACCAACATGACCCCTACCATGTTAAAAAGGGTGTAAAAGAGTGGAAAACAAGGTTTGTTTTGTAATTTTTTGGTAAAATATAGCTTATATATCGATGGACATTTGTTGTTTATTAAAATTAATTTTTCACCAAAAAAAATTAAAAATTTCAATTTTCCCCCAAAAAATTCAAACACGTCTAGAAGTATTCTTTGATTGATAACTAAAGGCCTGCACTGTTCTGTTTTAGCGTACGACATCAATATTTTTAATTGAAGATTATGTATATGATGAAAGCAACTAAAGTGTTAGGTTTCTTTTGCCTGTCAGTTTATTTGGAACCCAGAAGATGCAAAAAAGTGAACGTACTTGGAAGTCCCAATTCAGTGGTTTTTTTAAATGTGTTGTATCCCAAATAAATCGAATGTTTGCGGTCATGTACGAAATCTCTAAGTGGATTGTCACATATATCGAATTCTCAAAATACCTTTAATAAATATATTGGGTTTTTTATTGTTTATATTTTGTATATAGTTCTTTGGTCTCATTAGAAATAAACTTCAGTCATAAATATTAAAACAACATTGATGGACTTAGAATTTAAATAAAAAATACATAAACTGTATTAAACTGAACCATATTCTTAAAGAAAGCGATAAAAGACATAAATATCACGCTACAAAGTTACCATAATCTCACCTAAATCCCATCTCTGACGTCACAGCTAACATTAAAGTACATACTCCACTTTCAAGCTTCTCGAACTGGCTCCAGGCGAGTTTTTATAACAAAAGCTTCAGAGCGGAAGTTACTAATGGACACAGCATTATGTGACGTCACAGCCATCTTTGAGTACATTCCTCTGCAGTGATGTCATTATGCCTCTTTCATGGTGGCCGGCTTTAAATCAGGATTATTTTGAGATTTTTTTGCGTGTCTGGTGACAATAGTGAAAATGTGACAATGTGTTGAATTGTATCATATGATAGCACATTATTGCATTGACAACACTATAAAAACATGTGACCGGGTTGAATAGTATCTGATATCTTTGATATAAAAATTGATGATGGATGGATATGGCAAGATTTTGCATGTAACATTGTTGATATATCAGTTATCACCAATTATTACACCATATAATATTAGGCCCTTAATCAACCACCATACAATCAATCTATATAACCATTTCATACATAACGTACAAAACCAGAACTATTTATCATACATATCATATCATCATAAAACAATAAGTTTAAAATCACACATCATTACATTATCCTTTGTGACTATAAAACATACCATATCATATGAAATATTATCTGATAACATCATATCATACTCAAACCCTTATACAAATAACCACCTTAAACGTACACTTCTATACAATTTCAAACATACCAAATCAAAACATTTTGGCAAACTGATCATATAATGCCATGACGCTACATCAAAAAGTCAAAACCTTCAACACATATCTTATGATCATGAAATCTATACTCTTTACATTCAATTTCTACTGACCCTTGACTTTTGTTTGCACGACATTTTTCATTTTTTGTTTTTCGCAGAAAAAGATAAACTATAATCCGATTTTACCAAACAAAATAAAACAAAATTAAAAAAGACTGTTATTTCCATAACATATACAAATACAAACAATTATTTATTTTCCGCTTATCATTTAAAAGGTTCCAATACATCTGATTTTTCATTATTAATTAATCAAAAGCATTTTGGAAGAATGTATCGATGATAGGATAACTTAATCTTAAGTGTAGTAAGCCAATTCATTATATGAAACAATATTGATACAAATAAGTAATTCTAAACCTGATTTATATTTACTCAATTAAATGTTAAGGTAATGAAAGTAAGCAAGATCAAATGAATTGATGAATTCAATTGGACAGTTAATTAATACGATACGTTTATGGTTCTATGTATAGTTGTATAATTCATCAAATAAAGGGAATATCTAAGAAGTTCAAGGACATTTGGAAATATTTAACCTTTCGACAGGTTGTCGTGCGACGATGAGATTCTATATATCATTTAGTTTTCATCATCGTCATCATCATCATCATCAACAACAACAACATCATAATAACGATCATTATCATACAAGTATAATGAAGGCAAGGCATAGAGCAAAAACTACTGTCAAAACAATATCGATTATTTCATCATCCTTATCATTGTCATTATCGTCGTTATCTTCTTGTTCATGAGCATCTTCATCTTCGTCGTCATTAACATCAACATCATCATACTCATCATCACCATCATCATCTCAATAACATCATCATTATCTTCATCATACAACAAGGCCATAGCATGGCCATCGTCATGGTCATCATCATCATTATCATCATAATCATCATAATCATCATCATAATCATCATCATCTTCATCATCATCATCATCATCATCCTCATCATCATCATCATCATCATCATCATCGTCATCCTTTTACCATCGTATCGAGAAGATAACGACCCCTCCCTCACACGTCCGCCTCCGGAGACCAAATACTCAACGACAAAATCCCGATTTAGAATTCCGGCGAAACAAATTGTGCATAAGGAAAACATCGGTTTTGCCTCATTGGCGAGATCGGCCCATAGCGCTGAATGATGTATGATCGAGATTCAATAAACGTACTGGCACTTCTCGAATGGCGTTGCATGTAGCACGATTGGGCCTATTCAGAATTTTCGTTATTTTTGTTTGGCACCACCTCAGCCAGAGTGTCTCTGATAACGCTATTCCGACATGGACAAGAGCTCTCCCACTTCATACAGCTATTATCTGTTTCATACATGATTTAGTGTCTAGATGCTCCTCTTTTACAGGAATATATTTCATTTCGATTTATCAATAGATACATCCTTTTTCATTACACTCGCATTTTCGTTAGTGTTAAAGGCGATCACTGTGTATGAACCTATATTTCTCCATCAATGATACATCTTCAATAATCTGAAGGCTACAATTTTCTTATCATACCCTTTGCAAGGTGTTACTTACCTAGAAAGTATATTACCTTCATTAGATGTAGTAAATTTTAAAAGTCAATTGTCATAAGAAAAATACTAAAAATTACAAGTTTTAAGAAAGATACCCAAAAACTATAAATTATGATTAAGTAGGATATTTTGATATTTTTTCCATTTACATAGTTTATTTTTTGCATCGCTTCTATGCACCATAGACTTCAACCATCAAATCTCTACAGAATTGGTAATCTGTCTATATGTTCAAGACATCGATGCTCATCTTTCTCAATTTTACGCGATCAAGTTTTCCCTGATAAAATTAAAGTGTTTGCATCATGTATTTTCTTTAGGGGGTTAATCCCCTCACTAGTCTACATTATATATATATATCTATATATAGCACACATAAGTAGAACAGAGTGTAACGTATATAAACATGCAGACACTCTGGACACGTGGAACTTATTAAATGTGAACACTTTAACACCTTTAAGTCATTTGTATTGGGCAAAGGGATGTGACTAGCTTACATGAACGTTCGCATAAGGTATCGTTGTATTGATTAAAAAGAGATTCTTACAAATCGTAAAACTAATTTCGATATGGTGAGATCCTTTAATTTCCCAAAGACGACGTGCTTCAGAGCCTTTACACGCTCATCATTAGTACAAACAAAGACCGACTGAGAACACAACCTTGTCTTAACCAACTCTTCCGGCAAGGTAGGTCGTCTAAACGGTTGTCGGTTCATCTTGGAAAGGTGTTTATGACAGTAATCACCTGCCATAGAATATCATGGAAGAGCTTAAGCTGGCTACAGCTATAGAAACATCTTGTGAAATACTGCTAGGCAGGCTCACATTACCAATATACCGAGCGAAAGAAACCCTATCCCAGATAACATTAATCAGGAAATTAAAATTTCTTCTACGAGTGTAACGCGAAGAACTCGACCTTTCAGACAGACAGACAGACAGACAGACAGACAGACAGGCAGGCAGGCAGACAGACAAATGCGTGATGCCTTATACCATACCAGAGCAGGGACCAATCGCCCTCTTAAAGAGCCAGTTCGAATAATAACGACGTATTGTCGCATTTCTTGAATATCTAAGGTATATTGATTTCTACTTCTCTTAGGAAGTCGATTTAAAGGGGCAGTCATACCTTTCAGATAGACAGACAAAAGCATGATGCCATATATCACTGTAGGGACGAATCGCCCTCTTAAAGAGCCGGTTCTACCTTAGAAGATAACACCGTATTGTCAGGTCACATTTCTTGAATATCTCAGGTTTATTGATTTCTACTTCTCTTAGGAAGTCCATTTAAAGAGGCAGTCCTACCATTCAGACAGACAGACAATACTATAATGCCATATATCACTGTAGGGACGAATCACCCACTTAAAGGACAAGGTATCATTTCTTGAATATCGCTGGTGTATTGATTTATGTTTCAATTAAAATGTTCACGTTCTCTTAAAGAAACAGATTTTTCTCTCTGAGACACCAAATGATACCGGTATATCAGAAATCTTTCAAGCGGTCTTGCATATACAAACACGTTTTAAGACACATACCATCTCTCACCTCAAACTTAACTCGTAAATTTCGGTATAATGAACCTTCACCATTGTAACACTTATATGAATATCTCCAATATCAACCACGCTCCCCTAGTCCGTCTATTGGTTAAAGTGTATTAATTCGTTCACCGTGTTTTGTACATATTTTCTCAAATCCAGCTTCGTGTACACAAATGTAATCAGGTGAAGATGAAAAAATATTCCTATATTCACATATTCACAGCGATATTACCAAACAAAACAATACCTCAAAATAGATATTCATAAAGTATCAGGGGAAAAGCGATGCAAATATACAAGAATATAATACTATCCGCCCTGAATCAACTTGGCAGAAAATGACTTTTGTTTCGATTATTTGCATAGGGTCAAGCCCCGTTTCACATTATACTGGGGCTGTCTGTTTGTTTGGTCTAAGCTCTTGTATGAAGTATACATTGGTAGCGTACATATCAATTGTTATATAGTCTCTATTGATACATAACTGATAAGTCTCCAGAGACTATATGTTACACGTCTTTGTTCTGAGTCTCTGTTGTGAGACCTAATTTCAAGCCTCTGTTTAAATATCCTCCAGATGTAGATGTTAGTTATTGACGAATCTCTGAATTAACCGCCGCTAATGGCTGAAATATTGCCCAAGCGGGGTTAAGCAGTAACTCACGCACTCACTGTATTAAACTAGGTCCGTTTTTTTTGAGTGTCTGAAAGTGTCAGTACCTATATTTGGTCTCTATTCCTATTCTCTTATGGGAGTCTCTGGTTCTAGTTTCTATTGTTGATCTTTGTCAGACTTCATTTCAAGTCTCTGTTTAAATCTCGCCCAGATGTAAATGTCAGTTGTTCTCGAGTCTCTGTATAAAGCTATCGTTGAAGGTCAGTGTTTTGAGTTTCTGTAAGTGTCAGTACCTATAGTTAATCTCTATCCCTATTCTCGTATGTGAATATCTAGTTCTAGTTTCTATAGATGGTCTTTGTGAAGCTTAATTCCAGGTCACTGTTTAAATCTCGTCCTGATGTTGTTATTAGTTATTCTCTGTATAAAACTATCGTTGAAGGTCCGTGTTTTGAGTGCCTGTACGTGTCTGTAAGTGTCAGTGCCTATAGTTAATCTCTATCCCTATTCTCGTATGTGAATATCTGGTTCTAGTTTCTATTGATGGTCTTTATGAGGCTTAATTCCAGGTCTTTGTTTAAGCCTTGTCCAGATGTTGTTATTAGTTATTCTCTGTATAAAACTATCGTTGAAGGTCCGTGTTTTGAGTGTCTGTAAGTGTCTGTGCCTATTATTGATCTCCTATTCTCTAATCGATTCCTATTCTCTTATGCGAGTCTCTGGTTATAGTTTCTATTGTTTGTCTTTATTGCAAGACTTTTTTGCATGTCGCTTTTCAAGTCTCTCTGTTACCAATACTTGTACAAATCTCCTCTGTTAGTCTCTTAACCAAACGGGTCTCTGACAGAAATTCTGACGCAAGTCTCAGTTTTGCGTAAGCTTACCTTACAAGTTACCATTTTCGATCGGAAGGATCTTGAAGTTTGTAATTTTACCTTTTTTTCTAACGGTAAGTTTTTATTGAGTCTTTCCCTTGCACACATACTGAGAACCTCTGACTGAGAATCTCTTCCAGTCGCAATGAGTCTCTGAGGTCCGAGTCTCCACCGTATCTACCATTGATATTTACGTTTCTGTTTTAGGCTTGATATGTGGGTCCGCATTTAAGCTAGATTATAGACATAGAGGATGTCTGTCTTTTCCTGATTAATATCATGTTTATCTCATTGAGTTAGGTAGAAAGTTAAATTTGCACGAGATGGGATGAGCATGTTATTTGTTAAGAATTTACAGATATTCTTTTTGTTATTTGTTGAAATCCTTCTAATTTCGCTCAAAACGGTTAAATCCATGTACATCAGTCCCGCGGTAACAGTGTAAAACGTCATATGAGAATTCCTTTCGTCAGCTCATTGTTTCATGACGTCATACTTTTGAACTTGACGCCACTCGAATATTGATAAAGATTATCGCCTCTCAGTAAAATAACGATAAAGGTTATCTTCACTGTCGTCATATAGAGGGTTAATTTTACCGAGAGAATATTGTATTTCACTATGTAGCCCATCATAAAATAAACTCGTTTACTTTTGAAAGAGTTAATTTAAGTCTGACTTGAGTGAATTCCTTTGAGATTCTTCGCTTATTCTCTACAAATTATATTTCCATTCCATATTTCACTTTTTCTAATGACAACTTTTAGAATCTTAGGGTCTCCATGATTGTCTTGTTAATCTGTATCGTATCCTACTTCTCAGTCTCTATTGTTACCTTGCAACATGTTATGGACTCACTGTGAGTGTTCACTATGGTCTCGGCAGGAGTCGTATAAGTGAGTGAGTCTCCCTCCACTCTGTATCTCCAGATCTCCTAATGCATGTACATCAATATTCAACCCTCCCTACGAGGAATATTTCATAACACTTCAACAGACAATTTGTCGCTTCAATGTGTTTACCCCCTCCTACACCTCTGATCCTTATCTGGATAATGATACATGCATGTATAAACTAGTTTACATTGTATAAACAATATATATTAGCACGTTATTTCAAATAGTTGTACATTGTATATACCAGTTGTACATTGTATAAACTAGTTGCACATTATATAAACTAGTTGTACATTGTACAAACAATATATATTAGCACGTTGTTTAAATTAGTTGTACATTGCATAAACTAGTTGTACATTGCATAAACTAGTTGTACATTGTATAAACTAGTTGTACATTGTATAAACAATATATATTAGCACAAAATCAGGTGATAAGTTTAGCTCTATTTCTTTTATGAGTTCCAATGTATATTCATTTTCTGACTTGCATCATAAATAACTGCACTGTCAGCATTCAATATCAGTAAATGATATCTCATCCATATCAATACAGTTAGTCTCTAACCTATGCAATACAATATAAGTTCCTTTTTCTCATGATACAACAATGCAACAACAATATCTAAAATGCATATTTTTATCCACCCAACTGACCTTCCATGTTCGAAATAATCAACATTTACACAATTACATCAGTTTTTCAACAGAATGTATCTACTTTAGAATCACATGTAAATGATTTTTTAAAACATTTATCTTATTTAGATTCAAGCCGCTTAGTCCTGAAATATTACCTTAGCAGCTATATATAATAACTCACTCACTTATTCATTTAGATTTTGTTATCTATCATTTGCACATGAGCATCCTGTGCTTTCTGGGCAGCGATCTGGGTAGATATTTGCACACATCGTTGTATCCACATGCACACGTTATCTGTTGTCTGTTAGCACAGTGAGCAACTGACTAGTCGAGAAGTATTTACATATTTGCACAAAAGCCCATTACGTTGTACGTAACGCGAGAATGGATCTGTGGTTTATCGACTTTAACCTTCAATCTCTCAACAGTGTTCCATTCTATGCTAGTGGCATGGACATTAAACGTCGCCCACAGCTTATATATTTTTTCTTTTTTCACGTTTTTCAAAATATTCCTAACCATTGCAAATGTTTAGGTTTGCATTCAGGATAAAAATTAGATTTTGTATCACGACCATTGGTTGTACCAATTATCAGTACTGAATTACATTTCTGATTGGTTCAGTTGAAGCTTACGTGAAATCTTATTGATTAATGAAATTCATGAACGGTTCCTTTGGGAATTGTCTTCTGTGTTGTACACCCTTGCAAATATTTGACAGTTGCGTAACTCCTTTAATAATCTATTATCTAACAAGACAATGTCTAGAATCGTTCTCTATGTAACCAGCAAATCAAATCAGCAATAGTAACAGCAACCGAATGTGGGATATAGATGATTGAATTATATTATTTTAGTCAAGGAATGATTAGACCTAATTGAAACAGTAACTTGCGTCAATTTTAAACCTACGCATCAAGCTGTTTTTCCAGATGTTGACAAGGGGGGAAAAGAAATTTTATTCCCATAGCCTAGAAAACATTGGAACGATAAATTTTGATTGCAACTTCTATCTCTTCTTGTAGGACTTCATAACTGCTTTTTAATTCTTTTGAATTCTGTTGAATTTTATCATGTTCATTTCATCTGTATCTATGGACAGAAAGAATAAGGGACCTATGAGAATATGACCATTTATAATTACATATTTCTATATCGGCCAACTGATGAAATATCAATGACGTAATTGACCAAATCCTTAACCTATTTTGTTCAGTATATTTGTTAAACTTAAAAGAATATTTCAAATACTCTTTTGTGATTTTTTTTATCAAATTATTTATGAATCACGGTACCTTGCCAAGATTTCACCAACATAAAAGGTCAGCAAATATGTTTATTTGAACGGCCTTAATTCCGCGGACTGTAAATCACAAATGTCATCGTTTTTGATGGTCTAATTTCAAGGATAGCTGCGTGTAGGATCCTACACTTATATCAGCTGTGTTCTTTCATTGCCGTGTCCAATTTTCTAAACAAATTTCTAATAAACGCTTCCATGTAAAACATGAAATTTCACTCAGAGTCGTTTAGAAAACCATGTATTGGAACAAGCACCTTCACCAAGGATGAAGTTACCAAACATTTGCCTGTACAGCTAAACTGTCGCTAGCATGCTGACAGGGGACTTCTTTTCATTTGCAAACAATCTAAACTCCCCCTAGCGTTCAGTTCTACTGATTAGTTTCAGCCAGATGCCCGGATGTTCCGATTCTTTTTAAATACAGCTATACATACAACTTATTCCAATACTGGTATTTTTGCAAGACCTCAGACGAATCTTGGTGAAAATATCAATTTCCTACGAACCTCTCCAAAGCTCGTGGGTCCATCGCTTAGAATAGGCTGCCATGGTAACGGCATCACTGCACGTGCTAGTTCCCGCTTTCTCCACCGGCCGGTGTCTTGGTCTAAAAGGAGTAGGAGAGAGGGAAGGGGATTGATATCATTGACGGTCAGAGCTCCATTTGAAAGCAGTAGTTTCAATTAGCTTTTCTTTAACAGTGGGAGGAATAGTTAAACAACGGTGACGTTCTGTGTATCGAGTTCAAAAAGCGTGATATCGTCTCACAGATATATATGAGAATATGAAGTTATATGATTTATCTTAGAGAAGACCTGTTTTGCTTCCGATATCTGTCAATGAAATACGATACAAAACAAGAAATAAAAATACATGAAATAGATAGCAATTATATTTGGTGTCCATACTATCTGCAATAGTATAACTTTTCTATGACGATTTCTTGAAAGCGAACCATCAGAGTCAAGCAACCAACCCAGGCGGTGACCTGTCATGAAGAATATCTACTCTACACCTAAGCATTGACAATACGAATATAACGTTAATTCACATTAATTGTACAGCAAAGTATAACCTCAATGATAAATAATAAGGTCATCTTATTCATTTGAAGAACTACGGTACATGCATTACATCAGTATTAAGCGATATGTTTCTGTTCTGAGTTTTATACGTCTAATCTATCATTTTGAGTAGTGTGGTCTCAGAAATAAGAAAAAATCTCTGTATATGAAATGAAACTTTATAGATAATTGATCGGATGAAGAAGATCCTGTCATTTTCTATATAAAAGAATGAAACACTGATTTTGCAATGAGATAACAAATTTGAAGGTGGAGTCAAAAATGCAATACACTTTTAACGAGTATATAACATCTAGAAGTACTAACAATTTCTAAAACATGCCATTTCATTGTTAACCGTCGAGGAATGATTTTTGTCGAAAAGAAGACAAACCATCATGGAACTTTTGAACACGTCTATAACCGAAAAATGCTCGATTAATTATTTTGTACCCAACTTTAAAAATGCTCGTCAATGAAGTTTTACAAGGTGATTTAAAAAGTTAACACATCAACAGGATTCAATATATCTTCTCCTTGACACATACAAGACCATTTTAAAACAAACAATAAATTTCACATATTTGACGATTTGGCTATGAATTTGCAAATAGTGTAACATGATTTGAACATCAATCAGTCCATGAATTATTTAGAATTAAATTCCATTAAACATATTAAACGTCACCTTAAACAGTTTCAGAAAAACGCATTGGAGACGTTTATCCAAGCTCGTATATGTCATTTGTCGCTTTAACTTCAGCAAAAACGGATTTTGGTTTGTTCAAGGACGAAAAACATGAAACATATTAATTGCAATTTTAAACAGTTTCAGAAAATCGCATTGGAGACGTTTAGTAATAAAAGCATCTTAACTCGAACTTGTCCCCTTAAGTTCAGTCTAAACGGTAGCTGGTTGTTCAAGGACGAGATAAGTATCATTTAAGAGCACTTTATTTCAGATATGTCATCAACAACGTAAGTTATCAATCTTACCTGACAGCATAAATTTGATAACGAGTATCATCAACAAAATATAATATTACTTCTACTTTCAGACAAAATCCTTAAGGGCAACCTGAAATTGATCCGTTGATTATTCGGACAGCTAAAAATATAAGATGTACTTTAACACAATGAACGTACATTGCAAGTGTCCTTGAAAACGTTGATGATGCAATTAATAAGAACATGAGATTAATATAGTTTTAAAACTGTTTTGCATAAAGAGGTTCTTAATGGCTATAATTTTTTTCGAAATGAAATTCGCGATTGCAACATTGTCATAAAACACATCTTAATCTACATTATTTCACGATCTGTAACAATATAACAAATATGGCGACTGGAAGTCATCATTAGTCTTCCTTTAAAGGAGAGTACATAACCATTGATAGTCCTGTGGCCCTTCTAGTGTACAGGCTTCACAGAACTTTCTCCTACTATGAAATCGGCCAATGTGACAAAAGTGGAAAAATTGTGATAAAACTTCGTTTACTCGTTAGACATTGTGATATAAGTTGTTAAACTATATTTGAACATCACTTGTTATAATAAAAAGATATAGTTTATAATCTATTTGAACATCACTTATTTTATGAAAAAAGGTAGAGATTCGAGTAACCAAAAGGGTTTAACAGGACTCTTACAAGATATTGCGATATCGATAATGATAATTCAGAAGTATTCTTAATACTTAAGAACGAAATATACCCGATTTGTACACGGGTACATTTGACTGATGTTATACACGGTGATCAACCTTATCTTCAAAGATGTAAATCATTAATCAAATTCTTGACGATATGTATGTTTTGGCTGTGTCTAACAAACTAGCCTTTTCTTATTTTAGAGAAAATACAAATCGCAAATACAGTTTTTTGGTTTATTAACAATACTTTAAAGGCAAATATAGGTGCAACTTTACAAAATAAACAATCTCTGAAAATATTTCAAATGTAAAATTATCATATTAAAAACGTGGCAATGATCCATCATTCAAAAAAGAGAAAATATCATTTATTATTTTTCCGTAATGTGATCGAAATCTCATGACAACCAATCACTGTGCAAAATCTCACGTGGACACTTGACAAAACACAATCATCTTCACTGCTCAACGTAATCTGTATTGAACGAATGACTGGTGGCACTATATTGGAAAATGACGGCGGAATGATCTGCCAAACAGCGACCGGATGTGAGTGAGAAGACGTCATGCAGCGGAAGGAATTGCTTCCACTCGCGTTTTGCATCTTGGAGACAAGATCGGCTGGAAAATACCATGAATAATTGATGTGGAGGGGAGAAAGTCTTTTCAACTTGGCCATGAGGCACAAGGGTGGAAATTGAACAAGACTTGCGATTGTTGTCGGCATGTGCCTCTAGCTTCCCCCTCCCGGTCAGCGACACGTGCCACGTGCTGACCTCTGTGACGTCACAAAGCAGTTCCACAGAGAGGTCAGGCGGTCAGTTGTTGAGTGGACGCTGATGCGGGTGGTTAAAGTTCCATGTGATCGACCTTTCATGAACACCCCGTATTCATGTTAATTGAGATTGTCGTATCATTTTCACCACACCCCTTTCATGTATTCATTTAGTTCTCAGTTTAGTACCCTGATCGAATCTTAAGATCTTGACTCTGCCAAAGACTCGTACTAGTTATCAGCTGTACGTAATTGTCCTACAAGTAGAAATGGTTTGATGATTTGCTCATCTTACATTCAGTATGAGCCATGGTTGTTTAGCCTCGCCAGTCGGATTCTTTACAGCAAGTCACTGCTCTGCTCGCAGATTTGTTCTCTAGATGACAATGTCAATACAACTTTTGAATACGAATATAAGGCTTTCAGTTCCAAGGTGCTCTGGACAACAGAACGACTTCATTAAGAGACATTTTAGAGTTAAGCAAAACCAAATACAGAGAAAGATACCTTCTTCATTTCACCGCAGACGTTTTGAGTCCCCTTTAGATAACAAGGTTGTGTAAGACGGTTGCTTCTTTGATATTGACATTTAAGAGTTCTAGAGTTACTGGAAACAAAGTTTATGGACAGTCAAGTGTGTTATTGCAAATGCAACAGTATGAGAAACATGAGAAGATAAAATAATAGTTATTGTTGTTGTTGTGTTGTTGTTGAAGCCTGAAAATCTTCGCAAACAAGTCCTATTAAAACATTACGATTGCAGTCAAAAACAAATCTCTATGTCCAGATGATGTGTCCGAACAGTGAATTTTAGGTTTCACAAAATGTATAATGTGTTCCGGGCTTTTCTCTGTTTCTCTGCGTTTTAAATGAAATAAACTTAAAAGCGACAATAAACCTCGAACCATTTCCACTCGCCTCATCTCATTCGATGTCAAGCGCTGAGAGAATACCCAAGGGGAATTCCCGCAATAGCCAAACTGCTCAGAGCTGCGATAGACTGTTTGCACCAGAATGCTAAAATTTGCTGATGTTTTCAGATTCCTTTGATTTTGTGGCTCCAAATTGCATTCATCATTTGCAGGTGTGAATTTCACTTTAAATGGTAACCATGGCGACGGATGGAACGAGAAAGCGGACGAGCTGGTGATCAAATTTTTTGTGTCAATTGGCGGTGAGTGCAGAGCTTGTTTACAGAACATTAAAGATGGATCGCTGACTGGGGACATCTGCTGGAGGGTCAATTTTTCTTTGTTAGCGATTTTTACCAGAAACATCGTTAATAAATCTTAATTGCTCATTATAACAAACATTTAACATCGATTCTGGCTGGACCCCTATTGATGACTGACAACAGTTCACTAAGCGATCACAGAAAAGCTTTGAAAAGGTTATTGTTTCAAAAAACTATTGAAAAGTGGTTTGTTTTATATACTGAGATTCTTATAAATAAATTGTTTAATAATTAAATATTAAATGATATCATCTAAACCCTATACTTCGAATTATTAAATTTATGCATTGGATGTTAGTATTTTTTTTTCAAATTTAAAAAACTATTCCTTAGCACATTAAACAGAAACAACGATCAATTTTATATACTTTGAATAGTTATTCATATATGCTCTCTTGATAAAGGCATGTTCCTTTCAATGTTGTTTCAAGGTAGTTTCGAAATGTTTAAGTTGTCTATTTGATTTTACAAAACAAAATATTGTCATTACAAAATGCATTTTAAAAGACAATTTATCAACCTTCGGACGTGACGCCATAAAGATCAGTGAAAATCGTATTTTGTCAAACACCATGCACTTTCAAACTCTATTATCTTCGTCCTGGCATCTTATTTTAACATATTACTCAAACAATCAACTTTTATTTGACATTTGTAGTTACAAATGATTTCTATTGCGATATTTTAACATCCTAAACGTTAATAATGAAGATAATTAACATGTTCTTTTTTCTTAAATGGTATACATTTAATACTTCACCGAGCAATTGACCTTTGAAATTTGCATAATTACCGAGATAAGCCAAGAATAACCCACTGCACGAACCTTTGCACTCCACTTCCGGTTTTGTGCTTGAGCAGACGATAATTCAATTTCCGGTGTAATGGATCTTGCTAAGGGCGCCATCGATCGTCTGTGATCCCTGATTGTGTTAGTCTTTATAATGAGTTATATATGACATAAGTAAACATTAACAGTGTTGAAAGTGCCAGTCTAAACAGCGCATGACGGTGCATTGGCATCAAAAGTTGTATCATACATCCCAAAAGGTTGTTCAACTGCCCCAAGTATTCGTTTTTTATATCAGACGTCTATTACATATTTTGCATGCTCTTCACATCTGTGCCGATGTGACATTTTAAGAGGGGAAATTGTTTTCGTATAGAGATACAAGAACATATGAAAATCTACTTCAGATATGCCCCAAAACATAACAATAAACGTTTAACCCGAGGGTCAGTCATCAAACTTAATATCCTTATAATCCGCAATAAAAGAAAATATTACCGAGTATCAAAAAGGCGAAAATTAATGGTCATTCAGTGTGAATAGCTTTTCAGGAAAATGAAATCGCGATGCTTTACTGAACTTTGTTAGTTAGTTTTAGGGTTCCTTATATTGTTTGCAATAGATTGACTTGGCTTTTGTAAACCTTTACCTTTTGCTATGTACCCACATGATCGTGCCTCTGTATCGTACTGATATCCCACTGATACGCAATTATCCTGATGTATTTATGATGATGTATTGTCGACATTTACTTTCTCAATCGTTTGACTTTACAAGATTCTACCGTATATTGCAGAAATTATTGTCCACAGACTCGCCGTCATCTAAAGTTCTAAACCTCAAAGCAGAGACTTTTATGGATACTTTTAACTTGATATTAGCTGCAGAACCGTCTGAGTAATATTTAAGGAAACTTAATTTATTATTAGGGACGGGTTTCAACTGAACCTTAATCTCCCATTTAGAAGGAGACCTGGCTATATCGAGGTCTTGATGACGAGCAACATGAAATGTTGAGAGGGTTAGATGGTTAAGGGGTTGGCCATTCTCTCCCAATAGAGGTAGATCAAGTTCTGTAGCCGAGATTGTAGGCTTGAATGTGAGGCCTGATTGGATGCAATCAAAGTTTGCAATCAACTACGCTGTTCTAAGAATGATGTCAAAGTGATGGCTATTGAATGATGTCAAAGGCATTGATATATATTATGAGCCACCGTTCTCATTTGCTTAAACAAACAAAAGCAAACTTTTGCCGCCAGGAGAAACTGCCGGAAACTGCGGATTTGGTCTAATGCGAACAGAGGTTTGTTCAACATTTTATTGGGGTTGGTATGGTTAGAACAAAACATCGTCTCATGGAGAGGGCAGACATCGTATTTCTAGAAACAACTACCGAATTGGAATAATACATTTATTCATCTCATAATATGGCATCTGAGAGAATCCTTATAACTTCTTATGCGACTTCTTCGCATACAAGTGAAATGTATATCAATTCCTGATAACATGAGAAACCTTTAAACGCTCATTCAAACTGGCTGTAATGGATTATTCTGAGAGAATATATGAGAATCATAATTCGCATGTAAGGAAATCAAGAATAACATTTTCAAAGGTTAGAAAAGACCGAGTCATAGCAAGGACTCTAAGTCTAACCTTGACCTTAGGTTCATCTAGTTTTAGAATTTTCTTGGTAGTCCTGAATAAATGATAGGAAATGTCAAAAGTCACAGGCAAAAAAATCTATTTGAAAATCAACGGATGATAAAAGAGAATGACATTTAAGTATGAAATATCAATCACATTATAATGTCTGATATAATGGAAAATGACCTTGACCTTTAATAACATCCACTCGGATGATTATCGTCAGGAATGAAAATTTGAACTCTGGGAAATGAAGAAATGCAACCCAAGCGTTATGAAGAAATCAAACACATAGCAGAGATTGACAGCTCCTCTTAGAAATGAACAAGACATATCCCATCACGAAGTAGGCTTCTCGTAAACACAAACATTAATCGATTGCATAATGATAGAGAGCAATATGCAGCAAGCAGAATCCTTCCCAATCTACCTTCATTGCATATTCATCAAGATATCACAGAAACGGTTTCCAGGCGATTACAAACCGACTCTATTTGAAGGCTATCAATCACGTGACCTGGACTTCCGCCAAGAACCTCGCTTTCGTTTGATAGGTGTCGCCATCTTTGATATCAACATCTGAGGTTTGAACAGGAGGAAGGACGTTCACATGCGCCAAATGAACCTTCCAGAATGTAAAAAAACTTTCCAATATAAAGAAAACCCCAAATTTTATTCAACGATATTTTATCTATTTTGAGCTCAGGAAGGTGTTTAGGGTTTCTTATTTGATAATATTGCGGTTGCGTACATACCCATGTTGAATGGATTATATATGCGTTCCATGTTCCAAGGGTTGATACAGGCTTTTCTTTCTGGGGGGTGCGCCTTTGGTTTGGGTGTCACAAGTACATTTATTGAAATGATTGCTCATTTAGATCAGAGAATACTTACTCCTTTACTGCCCTTCCCCTACCCTACACATTCTTCTCTACTCATAGCATGTATGGAAAACACGACTTTCAACCATTACTTGAATGAGAAATTTATTGAGAGGGGTGCACACAGTGACAGATGATGTCAACGCTTGAATGGTATCCGCAAAACAACCAGGTACCCACTTATTCTGCTTGCAAAAAAGGTATTTAAGGACAAGTCTATTGCTCTAAAGTCTCAAAAATAGAGCCATTGGCTCTGTAGCTCATCAGGCTTTACATTTGATTTCGCTATAAGGTGTGGCCAATGTGGTGCCCCCTTAGTAGGGGCCATGGGGCAACAAAAGCTACAATTTATAATCCTCACTAGTTTTAGCTTTGTAGGCCTTATGCTTCTGGAGAAAAAGATAAAAAAAATCATCTCTCTTGTGCTTCTGCTTCTGGAGAAGAAGATGAAAATAAGTTTTAAGGGCGTGGCCCCCTGTAGCCCTAAATTGGGGTCACAGGGTCACCAAAGTTACAAATCAGAATCCCCACATGCCAAGGTACCTGTACACACAATTGCAGCTCTAGTGTATATGGTTTATGAGGAGAAGTCGAAAGTGTCAAAAGTTTACGGACGATGGACGGCGGACGGACGCCGGACGACGGGCCATGCCATAAGCCCATCTGGCCTTTAGGCCTGATGAGCTAAAAATTCAAGTGTGAATCAGGATACCCATTCGATGGTGCGTCCATTTCTGCTGTCCTGTTGACATTTGACTCCAACAATCGAGACGGAAGGGATGACTAAGGGAGTTTGGGCGCTCAGGATGTTGAGTTGTAAGTGTAGGACAAGTAGGTTAGGGATTGAGGAGGTTAGGAATTTGGTGGATAGGGCAGTTTAGGGGTTGGGTTGTTAGGAATATCTGGATGCTTAGGGAAGGTGAGGGGCTGATTAACGGAGGTTCTGGGTGTGGGTTGGTAGAGATGGGAGTTGGGACGGTCAGAGGGATGAGGTGAGTAGGGCAATAGCTACAAACCATAAAACAAACCCAACAATGCCCCACAATACGTTCATTCAAAATCCAACCACCCTCCCAGCATAATCAAAAACATTCCAGCTGGCATCAATAAAAGGCTATCACAAATATCCTCAAATGAGGAAATTTTCAACAATGCCATCCCCCCATACCAAGAAGCCCTCAACAACAGTGGCTACAAATACAAGCTTCAATACAACCCCGCAGAAAACAGACCAAGAAAACGCCAAAGATCCCGCCAAATAATCTGGTATAACCCACCATTTGACTTAACCATAAAGACAAACGTTGGCAAACAATTTCTTAGCATTCTGAACAATTCATTTCCCAAAACAAACCCACTCTGCAAAATATTCAACAAAAACTCCGTCAAATTAAGCTACAGCTGCATGCCAAACCTAAAAAACATCATTGACAGCAACAACCAAAACGTCAAGGTTACCAAAGAGCAAACCAAAGACAAAAACTGCAACTGCCGCAGCCCAAAAACATGCCCCCTTAAGGGAAACTGCCTCGCCAAAGCTGTCATCTACCAAGCAACAGTGACAACAGACAATAATATTGAAACATACGTAGGCCTCACCGAAACAGAATTTAAAACAAGATACAACAACCACAAGACCTCATTCAATAACCCAATCAAAAGATCCGCCACAGAACTGAGCAAACACATTTGGCAACTGAAAGATGAAAACACCAATTTTAACATCGAGTGGTCAATCATTGGCCAGGCCAAACCGTACTCAAACACAAATAAAAGAATCAGCCTTTGCAAATATGAAAAATTCATCATCATCTGCAAACCCCACATGGCCACCCTCAACAAACGTAACGAACTTGTTAACACATGCAGACACAACAACAAATTCCTAGTTAGAAACTGCCAGAAACAAGAACCTGCCCCAAAACGCAACAGCTCCAGAAACAGCCAAACACATCGCCAAAACGCAACCAGTCACTGTCAATCAGCAAGCAGCCCCCAATCAGCCAACAAGCCCAAGCGCCCTAACAACAAAAGTGGTCAGAAAGCTAAGAAAGCTGTCACTTGATAATTGCCTCAGGCATGAAACAATATTGTAGTGACCAAAAGACATGATATTGTTGGCTAACTGATTTTTGCTCCCTACATATTATCTCGCTCCATTTCACCAATGTTGAGCACTGTCCCATTTTATTACAAAGCCAAATCACACAAAACCCCAGTGGTTTTTGTTTTTTGCTTATATATATATATATATATATTTCTCAATTTTGATTGGTCTTTGGATTAGCAGCAAGTTCTTATACAAACAGCTGGATTCGTGTTTATATTTTTGAATATTTGAAGGGATGACAAAGTCCGTGCTGCAATGTATATAACATCATGAAATACACATATCGTGTCGTATACCTAGGATGTCCAGTTACTTGGAAGAGATGAAAGTTGTGGAGAAGATGTGTTTACCAAAAGACGAACATCACACGACATACACCTTTTAGATGACCATAGAAAGACAATATTGGATCTTAACATGTCATTACAACGAACCCAAATCAAAGGATCATTAGAGGAATCATAACCATGATGCCAATCAAGAAAAACAAATTAAGATATTCACTGACAAATTATCAAATTAACATGACATAAATTCAAGAATTACGAATAAGTTTATTCAGTCGTCTTACATAACCAGCTTTGAACGAGCGAGCTCCGCCTCATTCTCATAGCAAAAAATAAAAATAATTCAACATGAGACTTTTCTTTGCTCTCGCAGATGGATCATCAAGATGGATTGGACTTCACCAGTAGAGCATTTCTTCTGTCTGATTTGACTTGTTAATTAGATTATGAACAGGTTTTAAGGTTGTAATCTTAATTTTGATCATCATGTGTTTTCTAATCGAGGGTTTATATAATCTTAAAAGGTCACTTTGGGATTATATTCAAAGGATCAGAATATTGCACCTAGTTTCGTATGGGAATATTTTGCGATATACCACTCATGTATTGCAATACTGGTTTAATACTTGTAATAATTGTTTATTCTGTTCAAGCATTTCAAATCTTTCTAAAAATAGAGTGTTACCAAAAAATAAAATTTGCAAATAAATGTTGATTCCTTTTATATTAAGAATGTCTATTATCTAAAGTATGGCCAAACACATATTCATGCACAAAAATTACATTTTCTTACACGTGAAGCCTGTTAATGTGCCTCATATTACGATACTGAGTATATCTGCAATACGTTGCTGCGATATATCGCTTAAAGAAAATATTGCAAATTATTGCATTGAACAATCTGATTTGCGATATATTGGCATTGCAATGATATTGCACAGCCCTATTACGTTACACTGCAGTTTGTGGAGGTTTTGACTAAAATTAACATTGACAAACATGAAAACAGATTGACCTCTTTATCGTGAAGGTCACGACTTTTCAGAATTCATTACTCATGGGGTTGAAAATATGTATTGAAATATGTTCAATATTAGCACATTTGTACAGTGCCTAGCTACAATAGTTGTAGCGCAAGTTCTAGTATTCTTTTCTCCTGCGACGTCATAAAACCATTGATCGAAACGTCACTATTACTAGCCGGCCCAAGGGTAAGGCCCGTTTTCTGGATATTTCTAAGAAAATGAAATAGAATAGATTCGCTAATGAAGAAAATATTATCGTCGGAAGTAACTAAACGCAATACAAAATTCACACTCGTTTCGTAAAATTCTTATGACACACTTTCCCGGGTTAAAATCTCTGTATATACTTTGTATATGTTTGTCACTACTAAAAGTTCTTAATACATTCAAAATGGACATTACAACATCCGAAAAATCGTTGAACAGAAATAATGATATTAAAGGAATAATGACACTAGTGATTAGTGATTAGAAGATTTGAATATCTAACAATTTTTTCAACGTCAGCCGTATAATATTCAAGATAGATGTAAAGAATGTATCATCACAAAACCTTCAAAAGATTCTAAAGACCTTTTTTTATTACACAAAATTTAAATATCATTTACAATATCATATTTTCATTTGTCCTGTAGCATATCTGTTACAGTCCTCATTGGACAACTTGACTCCAGAAGACAAAAATAAAATATTCAGTTGCAAAACCTCCGATATTTTGTGGTTTTCCAAGATGGATCGACTTGCAGCTGTAGACCAGTTTTTCTGTTCTCTTTGACAGTCCTGACTTTTAAATTGAATTATGAAAATAAGCGCTGGATAGAGAAGTCCGTTTTTTGCGGTTTCGATATTACGTTGAGAAGAGCGGGGATGTTGGTGTGAGTGCTACAACAAAAGACATAATTTGGCCAATCAGCTGTAAATTTATATCTTCCGTTTTCCTAGCATTCACTCTCACGAGACTAGTTTTAGTGCTTCTGTGACATTATGTTCAAGAATAAAAATACTTTCTTGAAATTACATTGAATAAATTTGTGCGTTTGAAAGGACATATCGTTAACTATTGTACGTTCTCTTGAGACTTGAAACTGAAAAACAAATCACTTTGAATTTAATTACAGCATAAAAGTCACCAAGTTGATAAGAATACGATATTTGAAATATTTCGAACGTCAGTTTTCTTCTGTTTTATGATTGCAAATGTCACAAATTAAAGCCTTTTTATCGGTAGCAAATTATGGTCTCCATTTCATAACTCAGTGACAATGGTTTATGTAACGCTGTACTTGATGGTTGATTTATGGTTTAATTATCCAATAGAACACTTAGTGACCCTATTTGTTTTTTGTATGATGTATAATCATTAACTGAAATGTAGATAGTCAGTATTAAGTTCACAAAAAAACGATGAGGAATTAACAGATGGTGTCCTTGCGATGTTGCTTTTGCGACATATTTACCATTATTTGTTTATATGTTGGGTTAAAGGGGCAGTAGCACGTTTTAGGGAGAATATAAGGTGTTGTCAGGAAAATGAAAATTAATGGTTCCAATTGAAAGACAATGTATTTAAACTAAATGGAGCATTAATAATTCAAATATATATTGTAAAGTTTAGCCATGCGATTCCTTTTTCTTACTCAAAATGAATTAAAGGTGTTCACACAAAAATGGCCGCCAGTGGATTTCATGTGAATCTTCAAACTTTGTCCTCTGACTATGGATGATTGACTTGTTTAATGAGATTTTTGACACTGTCAATATAATACATTTAACATTAACTTACAGTTATCAGTGAAAATTTTAAAATATAAAGTTATCAAAAAACGTGCTACTGCCCCTTTAAAGGGTAGGTGAAACAAAACTGATGATTGCATGAACTGTTGTTCACTTGTTTCGATTTGCCAAATCAATCCGCAAACTACTAGTTGAAATAAGTAATCATGTCGATATGTCAGGCACAATCGTTCGCATCAACCGAGATCGAGCGAGTTGTGATCTTCGCAAAAAGAAATTGATATTGACACGAATTCAAAAGTTGCTGTTTTTTAAACCTAAATTGTGCTTTTTTTCACGATGGATTCACCCTAAATGAGATACTAAATCAAACGTCATATATATACGAAATTTAAAAAAATAATTTATCAAATGGTAAATGCTTTTGAGGTTCAGTTAGTTTTTAGTTTAAACATATTTTATTCACAAGAAAAGGATTGGGGACAAGTTATCCAACTTAAAATGCCCTCTCCTAGTGTGTACAAAATTGATTTACATAATACATAGTGAATACAGACAGCAGACAGTGAACAAGAGTAGAGTAGAGTAAGAGTATCAGGAAGAAACAAACTTTATTGACAATTAATTGACATCAAAGAAATCTACTTGTTTTATTAATGTAAGTTTGCACCAACATAAATAAAGTTTTGTTTTGACTTATTGACAGGTCTGCACTTCCCTCAAGCAAAAGTTTAAGATCTATTGTAAGTCCAGTAATGCGCCGTAAAGAAATCAAAAGCTTTTCTCTCTGTTTGCTATACAATGTATATAATAACCACAAGAACAGCTAGCAATTGTTAAAATTCCAACTTTGTTCAGATCATAATTCAAGGTTAACTGAGGTTCAGTTAAAATCAACTGAGAGATTTCTCCATCCTCGGTAATCCAGAGTCAACGTTCAGATAATTCGCCTCTGTAGATTTTCAATTATTGACCCTGTAAAGTTTATACTAAGGAAATACCAAGACACCTAAAGAGAACAACACTGGGGGGAAACTTGCTATAAGTAACATGACATAGTAACATGACACATTCCTTTTTCTTGTCAGAGACAGAATAACGTATCTTTCCAGGACTTTCTTCACAAATATCTTATAGTCTTGCATCAAGTGATATCAATGTCTTGAGTTTATATTCAAGAAGCCCCCGAGCACAATATTTTTCAATGATGTTAGAACTGTCAGGCATATTTTTGGTTAAAGTTCAGAATCCTTCCCTCTTCTATATATCCTGCTGTTCTATTACTGCCTTCAAACATCAACAATATTAAACCATAATCATAAGTCATAATACCGTCTGGCAGTTCGTATAGAGGCATTGTTAGTGAAATGTACACAAATGTTCCTGATACGATAGTCAGAACCAATCTTTGTCAAGGAGAAGGATTACGTTATGAAACCAGCAGATATAAAGATATATAAGTTTGATAAAGACGACCCAGGGCGTTTACCCTAGACTTGCTTCTCGGTCTCTCGAGCAATTTCGTATACGATATTCAATAGCTTAGTTCTGTCATTTTCATCTTATCGTTTTCATTTATCTGACATAGATTTACTTAAGTTGTCGAATAATATTTTCAGAAAGATTTAAGAGATTTAGAAATATACTAAGGATACACTGCCAAACATTTAATTAAAATGCCATAAAGATCATAAAACCAATATTGCAGTGATAGTGATGGGTTCAACCAAAGCTATGATTGTGTTGAAATTTCCTAGCATTGACTGAAATTTGAAGACTGCAATGACTGTTACATTTCACCCTAGACTAATGACAAAGCCCAGCTGGTAGTGTGTACGCTCATCACTGAGGTTTGATTCCTGGTGACGTCATACCAAAATAAGTTTTAAGGTGGGAAGTTCTTCTGTCTATGACATTCAACAATGAAAGGACATAACACACTTTCAAGAGCTGGCGCTGTACTGTGGCTGAAGGTGCAAAATTAATTTTAAATGTACACATTGTATTGCGGATAGTAACGTGCTATCATTATTATCGTAACATAAGTAAACTGACAGACGAAGGAAAGTACACATTTCAGTTGCATTTATCATATGTAAGTTTTTAAATTACAAATATCTGAGTTTTTAATGTCGTATTCTCAAACTGAGTTTAATTTTCGTTCAAAGAATACTTCTTTTTTTTTCAAAAAAAAAATTATATTTATAAAAAATGATCAAAGAAATATTTGATATAACACAAATGTTCATCAACAAAGAAGACATACTCTAACATAAAATCAATAAACGTGCCCATTTTTAACATATTGATATCATTTAAACAGGGTTCATGATAATGTAAATTCTATTTCTAACTATTCTATTTTCTATATTTCTTCTATATTTACTTAACATCAACCAGACGCCAATTAGTTTATTCAAGCTACTGTATTTGTTTTATTGTTAACGTGACATAACATAAAACATCACATGTCTCTCAGATTGTAAGTAAATTTAACAAACCGGGATGTGTACTTTTTTTTGCCTGACGGTTTAATTCAAGCATGTTGTTATTAATCAGTCCAAGATAAATTGGAATGCATGGTACTGGTGTCAAGTTATAACTTTACAAATATTCAATCACAGAAATTTCTTCCATACAAATTCACTTGCATCAAAAAGAAAAATGATTTAAGATAAAAGGGAATTGTTTGTATATCTGACCCTTTTAGGGTTTATAAAGAGTTTTTGTAAGAATATGCCCGTTAATATTGGATCCAAGGAGTGTTCGATACAGGAAAAATTCGGGTTAAAGGGATACAGCCAAGGGCTCTGTATTTGATAAACTGTCCTCCATTATTTACACGTATTGTATCTATTAACAGTGAAGAGAGTCTCCAATCCACCCCCTTCACACCCAGTACTGACAGAGTTGTCGCCCCTTATATTGGACAGGTGCCCTCAAACACAGTCATCCCACCAATCGCCTCTCGTTCAAGGATTCTTGTATCCAAGGTATTAAATCGCAACACATCATACGATGTTATAATTTATCCAATTTCTAAAATGATTTGTTGATACATTTCCCTGTCACCATATACATATATCCGTTGCGCATCGTTAATAATCCTAGTAATAATTTGATATCAATTTTTATTTAAAAGAATATATAACAACAATAACTAACTAACACGATACTGAATGTTTGATAGAGAATTATTTAACAGCAAAATAATAATCCTTATACTAAATGTGTAAATAAAACAAGAATAAAAAAATAATACAGATTCTTTATAAATTCATAATATTAATGCTGTTAGTCCATAGAAATGGATTTTCTATAAAAGAATTGATTTTTGAGTCTTAGTATCACGTACTTCATCATACAATTCTAACCGTTCGTTTTGAAATATGAATTAATTCATGATTCGTTTGAAGACACACAGATAATAAAGTACTTTGAGTGACTTGGTATATTTAGTTTCAGCGAAATTGAAACAGAAAGGGCAATTTATTTCTTTAAAGATAAAGTTAAATTTTCAACTGAAGCTAAAATATTTACAAGAGAAATGTATTATTGTTGTACTAACATTGATTGTCAGGTTCTTCACACGAAACTTGACATTTTATTTCGAAAACAATGTTTGAAATGAGAAAATCTTATTTTTTCGCCTAATTACAATTCTGATATGCCTTTAAGAAAAGTATTATTTCATTTGAATACATTTCTGTGTATCTGATGTTTTCAAAATCAATTATATAACCTAGTGTCCTCTTTATTCTGCTGGCATCAAAAATTTTAAAACTTCATCTCTTATTTCACAAAAACGCAGAGAATAGTATCAATATAAAGTTTCCGTAAATCGAGCCAACCGTAAAATGAAAATTTTCATCATTATTTATTAATTTGAAAATTCAATTAATCATAAAAGCTGAAACACGAACAAGAAATACGAAAACGACAACGACAAGCGAGTTCACAATTTGAATACACATTTCTACATGAATTCATACTTATATAAAACTATGAATATTTCAATTACAATTGGAATATAAGTTGTGTTAATTATCCACTGACTTCATTAGAAGAAAAAAGGCGATGAAATATCGAGTCATATTAAAAAAGACGAAAGTTCTGACGGATCTAAGAAGATTTATTGATTGGAGTACATCTCCTTGTCATGTACTCTATCATAGAAGGAAGAAACATCGGTTCACATGTGTAAGAAACATGTTCAAAGCCGAAATTAAATTTGTAATTTTAAGAAAGCATTTTGAGAATTCAAAGCATATCGTTATGAATAAGAAACTGATTAATTCACATACTAGTCGTTATATTAGTTCTGTTCATATCATATTTCAGAGAAAATATATCTTATTGAAAAAGAAGATCGGAAAGCGAAATGTATTGGGTTACTTCGTTTTAAGTTCGAGTCTGTAAATGGTCTTTTTACCGTTTCTTTGTAAGCAAAATGAATGACTCTCCACAAAGTGAAGATCGGAAGAAGAAGAGCACGGTTTCAATTTTTCATTGTTCATTAGGTATGTGAAATTTTGCTAAAAGTCAGTGCTTTGAATAACAGCTGTTTTCTCAGATCACAGCGAAAAAACGATGATGCAGCTAGTTTCATTTAATATATATACTTTGAGGATACAATATGAGTTTTTGTCATTCGTGTTTAAAAAACGAGAGCCTTTATACTTATATTTCCCTTACAAGAGCAAAAAACATACGAATGTCCACGCTGGTAATAAATAAGTTTTTTTTTTTGTGAGATACATTTGATGTCGTGAAAAGCTTAAAATTTCAAAGTGCAACAGTTTATTTTCTATACAAAAATACAGTTAGCCTAGTAGGTTAAAAATGTTTTCAGACAGGCATTTGAATAAAATAATAAAAACTACGACAAGAGTGTCTGAATATAAGTATTTCCGGAGAGAAAACGAAAAATAAGAACTGTCATACTGTTGATAAGTATCATAGAAAATAGAGGGTAATTTGAAACCTAGTACTTTGAAACCAAACACTTCTCTTTCACTCTTTAAGCCTTGTTTATACGGCGGTCTGCATATATGCTTATTTGCTCAGGGTAGTAGATAAACATACATATGTAAAAGTAGTTTTGCTACACGTTCATACAGCGAGATTTACTTAGGGTAGTAAAAAGAATCGACATTTACTCACCGTAGTATGGCATTTACACCTGCCCCTGACTAGGTGCAACTTTCCTTACGGTAGTGTGAAATTTGCTTGCGGTAGTAAAATTTACATATGTGCAAATGCGTCCATACAGCGAATTTTACTCATATGAGCAAATTTGCATATGTGTAATGATTTACTCATATGCAAACGCTCGCAGTATAAAGAGGGCTTAAGTCTTTGAATGGCTCTTCTTGAAGTGCCAGTGTACACTAACTGAGTGAAAACAATGCATATAGTTACGGGTAATACACCAGAATCCTTGTCCTCCTATGTCTACGACACGAGGGCCTGAATAAAAATTCTCGTATTTAGGCACTGGGCTTAATTTTGAATTTCACCCATTTCATATGAGAAATATATTTTTTGAAATTAAGCCCAGGGCGTAATTTCGAAGGGAGATAAACTACAACAAAACTTTTTATTTTCAATTTAAGGAATCCCTGTAGTAGTCGATGGTTTATTTGTAAATGACTCTAGTGCTGCAAAAGCGAAATAAAAAAGAGAGACTTATTTTTCTTTTAAAACTGGATGATAACTAACATCAACGTTTTTACTCTATATCAGTTCCTGATTTCTTATCATGAAACGCATTTAAACGTTTATGTTTGGTGTCTGTTATGGCATTTGCATTTTGAGACCAATGCATTCTCCACGTTGGAATCTCAATTATCTATCGAAGCCTTAAACAGGCAGAGGGATTACATCGAAAAAATTGTTTTAATCATTTTGAAGGGAGAAAATATGAAATCAAATTAAAACCCATGGGCTAAAATTCGAAAATCAAAACTCGTTCATAAGCCCATCGGCTTAATAACGACAGGGCTTAAATACGAGGATTCTCGGTACTAGTATTTACCGAGCGAGAGCGAAAAATATGACTTACTATTTATTGAAAACTCTCTTGAAATTTGACTTGAAACCAGAAGGTATTCTAAGTTGGAGAACTAGTTTCTCATCCTTTTCTTTATGAATAGAATATGTTTGTATTAAAACAATCAATGTTTCACTTTAAGTTTTTGAGTGACTTTGTTTTCTATTTGAGTGTACACAAAGTGAACCAGGCTAATACAACTACAACTGCATACCAAAAGTTTGTTCACTTGCTTGTGATATTAGTGCAAATATCATGTAATTTCGGTTTCGTTTTGACGTTCATAAAATAACTCCAGGACCACATACAGAAGATCATCAATTGCCCATGTGTCAAATATCCATTCCCAAACCATATTTTGGGATCGTTTTGCCACTCGTGCTGAATGTCAATATTTGGCATTGTTAAATAGACAGATGGGGTCTTATTTGTGAAATTCGGCTTTTCTTAAATTTCGATTAAAATCATCTATGTAAACTTTGTAGGAACAATATCCGCACAGTTACGTTGCCTTAACGCAAAGAAACATATATGAATAAGATCTAAAGCTGTTGATCACTTATGAAGGATTTTGTAGAGGAAAATAGAAATCAGTGTTTTCGAAATTTTGACCCCTGGTCACTTCAATGACCTGCCAAATTTGTTACAGCTATCTGCTAGGTATGACATACGAATATGTCAACGCAAACTGAAGCTTAACTTATTCAATAAAATTTGATCATTATCGGTTTCGTTTTCATAATGATATGATGTCCCAAAGACGATACAAATTACATGAGATTTGCACTAGAATATGAAGGTTAGTGAACAAACTTAAGATACGCAGCTGTAGTTGCAGGTACAATTCGGCAGGTTTTGGTTCTCCTATTGATTTAGATACGTCTCAGTGTCACATACTCCATCATTGAAAGAAAAAACTAGGGCATCAGTACCGGGGTCGATATTACACGGCAGTTTTTCTGTGTTGAAATAATATAAAGAAAATAAACCTCCATTGATCGCTTGAAACGTTGGGGGAAAATACAAATTACTTTTTTTACGAATTCTGAAAACACCACGCCGAAGAGTACTGCTAAAGCTGGCTATGAAATCAGCTTTCCCCGTTGCTTGGCAACCAAGTAGAATAAAAAGACTTGCGCACATTTCGGGAAAGGGGCTAATCTCTAAATTCTCCTGGTGTATATTTGAATATATACAATGATTTTATCGAAGTGTGCAATAAGGTCAAACCCAGGACTGTTCGGGGTTTTGGTACGTATGGTTAAAATTAAAAATCTCTTATGAACAATAACTAAGGATAAGTGCTTTTAATATATAACGTGCAAAAACATTTATTTCGATAGCTAGCAATAGTTTTGAGCCATTTCACGTTCCAAAACTGGAACTATTTAGTAGTACATTACTGATGCCTTTATTACGTAATCCACCGAATAATATGACAAAACAACTTAGAATGTTTGAAGTAGCTATGATATTGAGGGTAATGAATAAACTTTACGTGAAGTTCTATAGATAGGCAATTTTAATTTCAGCTCACAACTCTTGATATGTCTCACTATTCATTCGATAATAATTTTGAGCGAGGAAGGGAAATAAACCTCAACAAATATACATATTTGCATACATAAATCATTAACAATATTTGAAGAAATCTTTCCACGAAATACTTGCCTTAGATATGAAATAATATTTGTTATAATTTCAGTTGACAAAATTAATTTCATTTTTGAAAATGTGTGAATATTGAATTAAATTGAAATTAATATATTGAAAATGTTTGTTAGTACTTCTAATCCATACATGCAGTTTCAGATTCTTTTGGCCAATATTTGTGTTCATTAAATAAAAGATTCGTAAATCTTGAAATAATCTGAAGTTTTTATCATATGGTCAGAAACTGGTTCTTGAAATAGATGAAATAACGCTCTGGTGCCAGAAAAGGAAATTCTGCTTTTATGTGGGGTTTTTTGTATGTTCCTATGCTGCAAGTAAGCATAGAGAATGTATGATATGGTCATGACGTTATATTAATTTTCTATAATTCCTACAAAGAAAAGGATTATCCTCATAACATCATCTTCATTTTCATAATTATTTGTATTCTTCTATTATGAATACCATAAAAGTTCTTATGATATGAACATGACGTTGTATTCTAAATATTCAATAATCTTTTCTCATGGTATGTGCCCTCTAAAATTGCAGGTCAGGACTTATGAGACGATCCCCAGACCAATTAACCCATCATCGACTCAAGCGGCCAGCCAGCTTAAGTGTGACCTAAGAATAGATTATCTTAAACAAACAGCTCAGAAAGAATTTTTGAAAGTATTACATTTTAATAATGGAATGTAATCATGCACGTAATGTGATCATTTGGTCTTTTCTCTTTAATTTTTAAAAATATGTTATTTTTATAAAACATTTTCAAATGAAATCATAGATTATTCCTTAAGTATATAGAAACCCTTATATGGTTTGACTTGTATGTAACGTTAGTGTTTGTGATTTACCAAATTATAGCACTCATCATTCACAACGTATTTGATAATATATATATTTTGTAGTTCATATCTGTGATATATATGATTATATATACTTATAAGAAAATACTAAGATGCTTACATCTATGATGAATACAAAACGGGTCTAAAGAGAGATATATTAGTATATGTTATTATAAACATACATAGACTGTGTGTCACCAGGTACATGTATATCAATTTTCATCATGTCTATATTTTAAAAGTTTTTTTCTATATTCAGGTTAAACTTGCTTTATCATTGATGGTTAAAGTTGTTACATATACATAAAAGTCTAAACAAAATCTTCAGTTTAAACTCAGTGTTTTTGTTCAAAGATAGACAAAGAAGCTGTTACACTTATAATAAGTACCTGTCTTTTTATTCATAAATATCTAAATACATTCCTAGATGTAATTTATGAAAATGAAAACAAAATTAGCTCCTTTTTAAAACAAATTACCACCGTTTATTCTTATATTAAATATTTAAACTTTCATTGAATTAAATTCTTTGATATGCAGTTAGCCTACTATAGATACTTAGTGAAGCTAGGACATTTCATAAGCAAATACTTGTACAGTCCTAAATGTCATACAACCAATCAATAATAGAACTACTATTATATCAATTAGTTTGTTTATAAAATCATTTATAACTCTATTCCAAATATTCAGTGTTTCACATTAGGTTTGCGTTGATTGCAAATGTGAAATTCTTAACCTTTCAAAGTTCTTGCTTAACTGGAACTCATTGCAATAAATATATTTTTCAAAAGTTATACGTAAATCAAATTTGAAACTAAATTGGTTTACTGGAACAATACTTGTGTAAAGTAGTATGAAACTATACAGAAATATGCAGCAACTAAATACTCAACACTATATGAACACAATTTCCCCAGTATCTGAATATTCCCATAAGATAAACCAACAATATGAAACGGTACAGGAATATTCAATAACTAAGTACTCAATACTAAATGAACACAGTATCTGAATATTCCGACAAGATAAACCAACAAGAGTCATCAGAAGATGACATATCCCACCGGTTCCACATGATCGTAAGATGTAAACCTTTGAAAGATAATTGTTATTTTTCCAAGCAAGGTTCATAATAGTATAAGCTAATATATATGAAACAAAACCTTTCATGATCAGAGTCCAAATAAGAGCCGTTTCCATGGAAATAATATAAAAAAAATCAGAAATGTGAAAATATCAAAAGGCACCACTTCAGTAGGTGGGCAATACACATGTAAAGTTTCAGAAAGATATGTGGACCGGTTTTTTAGTTCTGCTCCGGAAACGAAACCTTTTATGAACAGAGTCCATATAAGAGCCGTTTCCATGGAAATAATAAAAAATAAAATTTTCAGAAATGTGAAAATGTCAAAAGGCACCACTTCAGTAGGTGGGCAATACACATGTAAAGTTTCAGAAAGATATGTGGACCGGTTTTTGAGTTCTGCTTCGGAAACGAAACCTTTTATGAACAGAGTCCATATAAGAGACGAAATGATTACGGACGGACGGACAGACGGACGGACATACAGACGGACAGGGTGATGACTATATCCCACGGTATTACATACCGGTGGGATAACAATATGAAACGATACAGAAATATTCAATAACTAAGTACTCAATACTATATGAACACAATATACCTATTATCTGAATATTCCGATAAAATAAACCAACAATAGGAATATGCACCAGCTGAGTATTATTCAACTCTTTATGGGCACCTTGTCACCTACATCTGAATATTCCGACATCCTAACCACCTCTGTCACGGGTTCCCCACAAAGTATTCATATATGTAGATGATACCACAAAACAAGACAATTCAAGCCCAGTGCGGCTGATACAGTTGTTTTCAATCAGCTGACTGTATCGTAACATCCACGTAAAACAGTCTTCATATCCTTATACAGCTTAATCAGCTTTGTAACATCTTTATTATACAGTGTATGCTGTAGTCAGGTTTGTAACATCTTTATTATACAGTGTATGCTGTAGTCAGGTTTGTAACATCTTTATTATACAGTGTATGCTGTAGTCAGGTTTGTAACATCTTTATTATACAGTGTATGCTGTAGTCAGGTTTGTAACATCTTTATTATACAGTGTATGCTGTAGTCAGGTTTGTAACATCTTTATTATACAGTGTATGCTGTAGTCAGGTTTGTAACATCTTTATTATACAGTGTATGCTGTAGTCAGGTTTGTAACATCTTTATTATACAGTGTATGCTGTAGTCAGGTTTGTAACATCTTTATTATACCAAATGTACTGTAGTCAACTTTGTAACATCATGAATCGTACTTACCATGAACAGCATGATAGCATTTATCATAAGTATCCTGTTTCTTATAAAGGGACGATTTAAAGAAACTGCGGTTAATAATTAAATATTTAATTTAAATACAAAATTGTATTGTTTACAAAACCATTTAAACTATTTAGAAAATCTGATATATACATAAAGGTATCATTTTTTTCCTTTTGTCTGAGCAAACTCTTTTTGGGGGGGATCAGTTTAAATTCGTAAATTTTGGATATACATTTCTTATTAACCTAAATTGACACCCTAATTTGCTATTGAACATTTTTTAATATTTGTAAATTATGTAGTTAACTTCGGGAAATATGGCTGTTCCTCAAAGCGATATTTCGACAAGCATGCACAATTACCGGAACTACATTTAAACTCCCCCAGTCTTTGAAAACGCCTGTGTGGCACCGTAAGTACTGTTTTATTTATTAAACCAATCAGTCAGTCAGCTCAAGGGCGTGAAGTAATTAAAATTTCCATGGAAACGGGCCATTCCGGTAACTAATAGTCAAGAAACCGTCTTTCGCTCCGGTGCTGTTTTAAAATTAGACCGCGACAAGAAATTATCCTGCAAAGGATATTAAACTGATATGGATTTCAAATAATGACTTTTCGAAATGGGAATGGGAACGGGGGGAGTGATGTCGATTAAGGAAAAAAATATAAAAGCAGTTCTCTTAGATGGACGAACCATATAAGTAGTTTTGGTATAGTTTGACAGTCCCATAGAATACCGGAAATGAGAAAGTAGTACTTTTAATTAAGAACAATGATTAGCTTCTTTACATAATATGGAAATATTATAAATCTGCTTATTGATGTATTAAGTTTTTAGTGTCTGCGTTACCTGAAAGACCATCGCTTATTTTACATCGTTTTAAACATTTACCAAAAGTAGCACAAAGAAGCAAACATCATAGCATCATAGGTTACGTTTTCATAATGAGGATTAGATTAAGTCCGTCTGATCCACTACTCTGGAATGTTTTCATTATATCAACGCAACTTGATCAACGTATCAATTTCTTAAGTGATATCAAAGTATCAACGTCCAGAGAGCATTATAAGAAAAACTTTATATACAAATCTAATATGCCTTTAAGATTGCCAACAAAAAAACATAACTCCTTCTGAACTAAGTTAAAACTCTAAGAAACTTTATATCACACATCTTTCTCCATTATCCCATTAATAAAACAAGTTAGGTTTTCACATGCAACCTAAACCTTCGTGATCGCCCCCGCGTTCATTTACCCCTTACAAACTTTGTGGATGAATGTTAAAACTTTTAAAAATCCACATCATGCCATTATGACCGTCTTTCCCTCATCTTTGTGACTTTTATCTATACAAAATACAATCTTGTACACATTTATGTGTCTATAATGTGTATATAACATATTACAATGGTTCCCTCAAGAAAATTCCTTTTCCAGACAAACTCATAATCGGTCCTCCAAAATTTCTCTAAGCAACAAAACAGCTCATTATTAATGGCAATCTTTAACACATTGTTCCTATTAAGAAGTCTGTCATGCAATCGAATCATTCATTATGCTCATAATTTGTCAGATAACTGAAAATTGGTTCTTTGGGGGATTTGTTTGGAGTAAAAAATTCGATGGGCATGCACTGTGCTTTGAAGTTGTCTGCATGCAAAATACGCCATTGTAGAAAACGATCCCTTGGCGCAGACCTCCCATTACTCTGTTCTGATTGGTTATCCTTAAACTGGTTCTCTACAGCGTAGCTCTGCGCCGCTCAACGTCTGTCACAGCTTTCGTATTTCAATTACATGATATCGCTCTAACAAGGGAAAACAGAGGAAATTCGTTACAAAGTTGAAAGGGGAAATTGTAATAGATTTGTCACAGAGCAAACAGAAGTGATTTAGAAGTTGAAAAATATTTTAAGGAAAAGAGGCAATCAAAATATAAAATTGATTAATCTCGACTTTTGTTTTTGACTCCAACATTTCCTCCTAAATTCATTTTTATCGTCTTTCAATGCAAACTACATCAACGGTATGGGTTTATTGCACATTTTTTTAAAGCATTTAAAAGAGAATTTATTTCCCACGATTTATCAAAATACAAAGAACCATTTTTAAATTATGAAAATAAATCACTTAATATCATATTCCCAAGCAAAATTTCAATGAGAGAACATTCAATCATCAAAACCTTATCATAAAAAAATCGAGTAACCATTTTCAAAAATACATTTAAAAAAAACAAATGTAATACCTAAAAATACAACATGTATTTTCCTTTCTAAAACACCACTTCCGTGTGAAATATTCAGTCCAAAGAAAACACACTCTTTTTTCCCTTAGTGGCTTAATGACATGTTGTTGTGCTGTAGCCTATCATCAAACCCGAATTACCCTGATCAAATCGTCAATGTCCAAATCTAGCTTCCCTGCAATCTCTCAAGTGTCACATGCGGACCAGAACTCACTGACGGTCCTCACTTCTCGCTCCGGATATGTAATTTATCTGCTTCCTTCGGTCTTGGACAAGAGTGCGAGAAAGACGGGTGATTTGAGAGACGTTTTAGGTTGAAGGAACTCGATTAGGTGTGCAACCTGTGAATAAACGCACACTAGAGCTGGTGATGGGAGGGGTTGCAGCTTAACTTGCATGCTGTTGGTGTTGGTTGCAATGTTGTTTTAGATTTGGGTGAAGATTGTGTACTTTACTTCCATAGATATACAATATATATCAGCGATTGGCATAGGGATAAAATTAAAAGTGAGAGAGGAGACAGAGAGCCACAGAGAGAGAGACCTAGAGAGAGAGAAAGATGCAGAGAGACAGAGACAGAGAGAGACACAGAAACAGATAAAGAGAGAACAACACAGAAAGAGTAAAAGAGAGACATAGAGCCAGATAGAGTGATAGAGAAAGGGAAAGAGACACACAGACAGTCAGATAGACAGACAGAGGCATAAACACATGGAGATAGACAGAGACAGAGATAGAGACAAACACAGACAGAGAAAGAGACAGAGACAGAGACAGAGAGAGAAAAACACAGACTGGACAGGGAAATAAACACAGACAGAGACAGACACACAGACAGAGGAAGGTGAATGGCAATTGAGTTGAAGTCTGTGCACAGCATACATATAAATGGGGAAAAAGAAGCTTCTTCACTTTGTGCGTGCAACCTATATTTTAAATTCGTGAAGAAATTCATAACTTGAAGATAAAGCATTTCGTTAGAAATTACATGAAATTGATTAACCACGATTAATGTATCGGTTTCTCAAAATAAATCTTTGAATTGTTTGTATGACAAAACAATAAGCCAAATTTACAATAGCTGTAAAGGGAGAAAAGAATCATATTTCACTGAACATATAGATAAACCTGTTCAATGTTCTTGAGATGGTGATCCATAGAGAGTTGGATAGTTATCGACTTCTTCAAAAATGCACCAAACATATGAAACTGAACCTGAATGGCTTGTATCAGCCCATAAAAACTAGTAGTCGAAAATTCCCTCTTTTGACGTTATTCAGAGATCATATTTTGCAAGCTACCAGTGAAAAAAGAATTCGTGGTTTATGACTCTCGTCCGAACCTGCCAACAAAGCAAATTGTGACATTGTGGCTTCAAGTTAGAACTGAGAGCACTCCGCTGCAAACATCGATAAGTTACCGCCATCTTCGATTCTCAGACCCCCAGAGACCGCGTCCCTTCTAAAGGCAGCGATCAACTTACACATTTAACGGATCTCATAATTCAGCTCTACCGTACCTCAGGGACCGGGGTCGATCAGCAGGGAACGGGGTAATACTCTCAGGACACGCCGTAATTTGAAGTTAATGCGCGGGCCAGTTGTTCGATAAAGGGATTGTCAATTGAAGCGATTGAACGTCCACTTTCAATAAATATTCATGTCCGATTTTGGCATTTATATCTTGAATTCAATAATGGAGGAAATGTCATGTTTTGTAATGAAATATCGGGTCGAGACTATTGCTGCTATTTGGTCACACGGACCGGACTGGGGTGTTTGTGAGTGTTGCGTAATATTTAAAGGGACACAGCTGCCACTCCGGCGTTATAGCTTTATAACATGGGCACACAAGTGCGAACACAACATAAATACCGTAAAACTCTGAATTAACTTGAAGATTAAAAATCAAGAAGTCTGGATAACGACTTTTACCGTGAGCAGTCACGACCTATTCATGCTTCCTCTCCATATGATGATGATGGAATGTTACTGGTTAAGAGATTCTATTGGTTGAGAATGTTACTGGGTAAGAAATGTTGCTAGTAAAAAAATGTTACTGGGTATCAGATGCTATTTATTTAGAAATGTTACTTGTTAAGAAATGTTATAAGTTCCGAAATGTTACTGGTTAAGAAGTGTTACCGGTTAAGAAATGTTACTGGTTAAGAATTGTTACTAGTTCAGAAATGTTACTGGTTAAGGAATTTTGCTTGTAAAGAAATGTCACTGGTTAAGAATTGTTACTAGTTCAGAAATGTTACTGGTTAAGAAATGGTGTTGGTTAAGAAATGTCCCTGGCTAAGGGATGTTGCTGGTTAAGAAATGTTACTAGTTCAGAAATGTTACTGGTTAAGAAATGCTGCTAGTAAAGAAATGTTACTGGTTACGAAATGTTACTGCTTGAGAAATGCCGCTAGTAAAGAAATGTTACTGGTCACGAAATGTTACTGGTTACGAAATGTTACTGGTTAAGAAACGTTACTGCTTAAGAAATGCTGCTAGTAAAGAAATGTTACTAGTTACGAAATGTTACTGGTACTGGTACGGGTACGTATACGAATACTAGAGTAACTAATAGATAAGGGACATGTGACGAACAGAACAGATTCTTGTAAGCATATACCATAAACTACCATACCATAAACCTTTGCCAGTGATCGTCCGTTTAGCAAGATTTCAAGGAAATGGAATCATTTTTAAAACTTCATTTTCATATTAACAAGACAAGTTGAATGACCAAAGGCTTTAAAGGTCAAATCATTATCTAAATAATAAACAGAAAAACGGTTCAGAAAATAGACAGCTTCCTGCAAACACCCACGAATTGCATTTTGGAACTGATTGGAATTATCAAAAACAACTTTCAGCTTTTTAAATGTATTTAATAAACAATCTTGATTGAATATTGAAACATGTTTTAGGTATCAGGTGGAAATAGTTCAAATCCAATCTTCTAAAAAAAGACCTCAGTCTGAAATAAACAATAACCAAGTTCTTATTTGAAAAAAACCTGAAAGCACTAACTTTCTTTCATTCAAATAATTATTAAAAAAAGATTAGGTTTGAGGACTACTAATTGAGGAAACAAAGAATTGTTATAAAGAAATTATTATCAAAATTGCAAATAAACCGTGGGATCAAATCTAGAAATAAAATTTTGATTTTTAAACAAATATACACCAATAATAAAAAAGTCTATTCAAAAATAGTCTTGAGTCGACAGTTTCACTAATTAATTTCCAAACTTAACATTGAACTGTTTTAGCTTGTTTAATAAAAAAAATCAAAGAATGAATCTAAGTAAGACATCATAAACCTTTTCTTTTTCTCAAATAAAGCTTCTGAACGGAACAATAATATCTTCCATCAAATTTTAACCGATATTTTAAAAGTGGATTAACTTACCATTAAGTTTATCAAAATGAAGTTTAAAGCACCTTATGCTGTGAGAGTGAAGTAAAATATTGTAAAGGAAATTACTTAATGCAAACATTAAATTAAAGGGGCAGTAGCACGTTTTTCGGGGGAATATAAGGTGATGTCAGGAAAATGAAAATTAATGGTTCCAATTGAAAGGCAATGTATTCAAACCAAATGGGGCAGTAATAATTCAAATATATAATGTAAAGTTTAGCCATGCGATTCCTTTTCTTACTCAAAATGAATTAAAGGTGTTCACACAAAAATGGCCGCCAAGGGATTTTAGGTGAATCTTCATACGTTGTTCTCTGACTATGAATGATTTGCTTGTGTAATGAAATTTTTAACACTATCAAAGTAATACATTTAGCGTTAACACACAATAACTAGTGAAAATTTTTAAATATAAAATTCTCAAAAAACGTGCTACTGCCCCTTAAATGCAAACATTAAATTAAAGTAAAGGAATTACAAAGTGACCAATGATTCTAAGTTCAATGTTGGATGATGTCTGATATTGAATACAATCACTAACAAAGTACAAATCTACAAAGACCAATTTAGAAATACTTCAAACTTTAATCGAAAACATTAAACATAAACTTAATCAGATAATTCTGACCAGACAGCTGTTATTTAAAATTATTGCAATCAAGTCTTCAATTATGACAAAAGCTGACGAGATTCAAATCAAAACCATTGAAAAACATAAAATCTGAAACCATTTCTCAATCGAAAATATTAGGAATCCAAAACGATGAACCCAAGTGTCAGTTGAAAATATCTGAAATAACTGCTTGAGACCGATATTCAATTTTCATAATTAAAAAAACGATATCCAAAATTACACACTTCAATCGACAGCATTAAAAATACACAGCTTGAATTAAAAATGTTTGAAAATACACGACATGACGATTGATTGCTTTCTCAGTCTGGTAAAACCGATTGAAACAAAACCCTTCTGCTTGAAACGGAGTTAGTTCTGAACCTTCAGCCAATGACTCATGATTGGCTCTCGCCGCAAGAGGGCGCTCGCTAGGGACCACGTGAGCAATTAGCGCGTGCAGCGCACGTGGCATATAGCGCGCCTCAAGAGAGCGCATCCATTGATTGGCTATCCGAACGGAGTTTTAAGCATATTAGACCGATTCGGAATCGTTCGGTTGATACTAGCGAGCTTGGCGGCCTTCGGCAGGGGTAGGATGAAGGATAACTGGACCGGCTAAACAATCGGTCGCCATATTGCTAGCTTGTAACATTGTTTATGTTGTAATTAAACTAATGCAATTTTTGTGTAATTTGAAGAGGAATGGTATTTTGGAAATGTTTACAAAATGAAGTAATTCGTAGCGTCGGATAGAACAATTTGTACTTGGAATTATTAACTGTGAATATTCAATATTGAAACGTCAACGCTGAATAGTATGGAAAGTTCTGTACTTGAAATTATTAAAAAATGTGAATAACTTTCACAAGAGATCCATTTGAACACAATTCTTTCTCTATTGATATAATTTATTTTCCTGCTAAATCTAATTTGTCAAATATCAAGTTATTTATCATGTATGTAAAAGAAGATAATTTGTCACATTTTAAAAACATTTCAACCAAGGGAAATATATTTCCAATGAATAAATATAATCAGAAATGTTAAACTAAAGTTTTTACATTACGTTTTCTCAAATGTAGAGCATTAAAGTTAATTTGATAAAATTCAAATATTTTTTCCTTGAATTCATTCGAATGTCAGTTTAAGCCAATTGACACCGAGAGAGAGAAGCTCCACACAGCGACCGTATAGAAGAGGAGCTCTGGGGATATACTCATTTGATTAAGCTCTCGCACATTCTCCTGTGATCCCGTGATTAAAACTGACAGCCTCAGCAATTTCCTTAACTTTTCTCTCAGAGGAAACACACTCAACTCGACTTATTGCTAGCGAAGAGCGCTGACCACCCTAGCAAGTGTGGCGATAACGGACTTCAGCAAGTCTAGATAGGAAATTTGATTCGGGCCTTGCTGTCTTCTACCAGTTTTCACAGGGTCGACACTACTATTCGTCGTATGATGGAGGATGGTTTCAATGCAATAAAGATAGCGTATCAACTGAGCCAAAGGCTCGCATAATACAAATCGTATTCCTAATATATGACATTGATGATCCGGAAACATGCTCGGTTAATACTCTATATATATCATTACTATTAGATTTTGATATCGCTACAGAAAACGCACAACTTGGTGTCAAGCTCGGCAAAATTTACTTCAGCAAGTCCAGAAAGGTAGCTTGCAGTTGGTTGCTGTCTCGTATTTGTATTCCCTTGGTCGACATTACAATCGACCGATTTCGTTAAATCCTTACATCGGTGCAGAATAAGATAGCAGTGAGAATAAGCTTCAAATCTAGAAAGGTAGCTTGGTTCGTAGTCTTACACACAGACGCTTGAGCATATAATTCACCTCAAGGAAGCAAGTCTAGATCTGGGCTGCTCTGAAAATCTCCATTTGTCTGAGGCTCCTTTTAAAAATTTAATAAAATAAGATTTTTACTAAAACAAATTCAGAGACTAAATATAAGTCTACTTGGTTCGTACCGTGCTGTCTTGTACCAGCTATGGAAACTTTATAAAACGTGTATTCAAATTTGTTATTATGAGAAATATATCATTGAATATCGAGAATCAACGGCGATTTTAATTTTTGGGATGATTGAAAATGCAAAGGCATAAGGTAGTGTTTATGGTTGAAATGGGGGATATTGTTGGTAGAAAATGAAGTGTTTACAGCTGATATATATATACCATAGTCAAAACTCTTATGGTTGAAATAGGTAATAATGTTGGTAGAAAATGAAGTGTTAATAGCTGGTATGGCTAACATTGATAAAACGCTTATGTATAAAATTGGTAATATTGAATGGTAGATATAAAGTGACTATATTTGAAATGGGTAATATTTGTTTATACGTAATATCATGTTTACGGTGGATATGGAAAATATTAATATTTAATGTTCTCCTTAAGTTATTGTGAGTTTTGTTCAACGGGTTGCAGTGTTAACTATCCATATGGTTAAAATGGTTAATTAACAATGTAGTGTTTATTGCTGAAATGGGTAATATTGTTTGAACAAATTGAAGAGTTTACAGTGGAAAATGGACTGCAGTGTTTACAGTGAATATGGCAATATCATAACATAATGTAGTGTCTATGGTTGATGGGGATAATGCTATTTTCATGTAGTGTAGATTTTACCGTTGATATGAATAATAATGTCCATCTGTAATGTTGATATGGTAATCATTTTGAAACGTTTAAAATACCTATTTTCTGTGGTGTGAGGAAATGTTTTTATTTATGGCAGTGAAGTAAAAAGATAAATTTTAGTTCAAATCGTATGACATGTGAATGACTGATTTTTTTTACTTTTAATTTTACTGAATTTTACTGGTAGTGAAAATATAAATGTACGTTCTGTCTAAAGGTTTGATTTTGCTTATCGTCATTGTTAATGTAAGATATTTGTTTCCGAATTACTGTGAATTCGTCAAAACAAGTGATTGTCAAATGAATAAATATGGTACATTTTAAAAACTTAGAAGAGTTGATATTTGGTTAAAGCACAAATTGTGTTTTTCTATGATAAAATACTTAATAAAAAGTACACTAAATGATTTACTTGGTAATAATCATGGATAATCATGGTGTTTGTTGAATTGTTGGAAGATTGGTGAAGTTGTAAAATCATGGACGATTGATTGTGTTTATTATGGTTAAATGCTTCACAAAGCTAATAAGTAAATGTGATTAGTGATTACTCTAGTAAAAAGAGTGGTTTGATTATTGTCATGGTTGATTTAGTTAATATGGTTATTTTGTCAGCTGCAACGAATGGTTGATATGAGAGTATGCCGATTGCTATAATCATGATTAAATGAAAGTAAATTGGATTCATTTGTTTTATTTCTGGAGTGGCACGGTTGATAATATTATGTTAATGAACGTAAATTGTACTATTATGAACTTGTTCAAGTGCTTAATATATGATTTATGATTGGTCAATTAGTTAACGAATGTAATGAAGTTATTGTGTCAACTGCAACGACATTCTTAATATGGTTTATCGTGTTATATGGTTAGATTATTGTGGATTAAGAATTTTTTGCTAACTGCGAAAAAATGGTTGATTTGGTATAAAATGGATTAATACAGTCAATTAAATATTATGTTAAGTGCACGAATTGGTTGATATGATTTTAAGTGTGATTGCTTTTATTGTGTTGAAATGTTTTGAAAGGTCTTCTGATAATTGTGACAAAAATGTTGATATGGTTAATGGGTTTTTTTCAGATTTGAAGATTCATAAAGGTTATACTGTGGAGATAATGTAAATAATATAAATGTTATAAATGTGTTTATCCTAGCGAAGATGCATAAAGACAATAAGATTAGCGTATTGACTATGGAGAAATTGTCCATATTGTAACTGTTATAAATGTGTTTATCTTAGTAAAGATTTATAAAGTAGATAAGATTAAAGTATAAACTATGGAGAAATTGTACATATAAGCTTTAGATGCCTTTATCCTAGAAAAGATTCAAATTGGGGAAATTGTTGATATTATGAATATGGTGATTGTATTAATCACGTTGAATTTGTATCAAATATTTGATTTGGATTTCTTTAGTAAACTGTAATGATTATATAGCAAATATGCTATACTACAGCGAGTTGGTTGATATGCTAATGAATGTTATTGGATTTATAATGGTTCATAAAGTTCATAAATTAGATAAGATTAGTGTGTTAACTATGGAGAACTAGTTGATAGTACTGACATCTATAGTGTTCTATACTTTTATTTATTTAGTGCTTATAGTTTATATGAACAAAAAATATTGAACGAATTGCAGTGTTTACATCGGATATGGTAAATGTAATGACTACATTATGTGGTGTTTATGGTTGATATGTTATAATGTGCATATCTAATTAGCTCTTATGAAACGTAAAGTAAAGTTATATAGTGTTTATGGTTCATTCATTAAAATATGCATAATAAGATGTTATAAAACGTGAAGTTACCGGTGGAGAAATGTTTGATATGGTAAAAATGGTGATGGTTTGGTGTGCTAGAAAAGTTGCATTAAAGAAGTAGCAATATAGATGTGTTTATTTGAGTACTGTGTTAGCGCTAGCTACGCTGTGTTTGTATCATGTTTGAGGTATGATTCGTGAAGTAACTATGGAGAAATGTTTGATTTGATAAAACTGGTGATGGTACGATGTGCTTGAAATCTTGAATTGAAGAAGTAGCAATATAGATGTGTTTATGTGAGTGAGTACAGTATCATGTAAAAAGTGTCTGTAACATGCTACAGACTAATCTTATCTAATATATGAACTTTTAAACCATTATAAAGGTAAATGATTCATCACTGAATGTTTGAATTTCATTTCAATGCATGCTCATATTATTGATATGACCTAAACATAGATTTAAAAAATTTCTGAAAACATTATGTTCATTCTTTATCAAGACTCTGTGGTTTTGGTTGTTTTAAGGAAACAAAATGTTTTTTGGCTTGTGAGAACATATCAAGCTATCAAGATCTACATTCTGGAGTTTAGAATACATATCTACATTCATCTCATAATTTTTTAATATCACTTTAATGCATTCTCAGATTATTGATGTGTTAAAAAGTGTGTTTCACTAACCTAGATTTAAATCGTCTCTGAATACATACTTTCCATTTTTTATCAAGACTCGGTTGGGTTTTTTAAAAGAAAAAATAGTTTTTTTTACTAGTGAGAACATATGTTAATTATTATGATCTACATTCTGGAGTTTAGAATACTCATATTCATCTCCGAATTTTTGAATATTACTTTAATGCATACTCAGATTATTGATGTGTTAAAAAGTTTGTTTCACTAACCTAGATTTAACTTATCTCTGAATACATCATTTTCATTTTTATCAAGACTCGGCTGTTTGAGTAATAAAGTTTTTGGCTTTTGAGAACATATATCAAGTTATTATGAAACACATTCTGGAGTTTAGACTAAATCTGTCTGTATAAACTGTCAACATGATAGATCGGATGTGGCATTTTTGAAATACATACGATCAAAAGAAAAAAAAATTGTCAAAAGAAAAGGAATACATAGCATAAGTTGAAATGTGTAGGTGCCAGAACTTCGACCGCATTATTGATAAAGCAAGAACAAGGAACCTTTACAATACATCTGAAAGTGCACAAAGTCCATTGGCGAACTGACATTTGAAATAGGTGATAATACTCACATTATTAAATTATAAAACGTGGAAAAAAGATAGCGATTCTTTACCAACCCACGTAACGTCAGAATAAGATTAAATTGTATTGATAATTTGAATGTTATTTTTCAACCATTGTCTTAAATATCCTCTAATTGTATTATGTTGCGAAACATGTTATACAAATACTTATTATTCTTCTTGATTGTCTGAGTTCCAAAAGTAAACGGCTAGGTAGAGAAATGCCTCATGATTAACTAGCTTTTTTATTTTACATTTCTGACATTGTAATGAGTGTACTGGCGAACCGGTATGAAATATTTTGTAGTGTTCAATACACATCTGACTATAATTGAAGGACCTGACCAAGCAGTCCCTGTCCAACACTCTACCCAAACATTACACCGGTAGAAACAAAACTACCATCACAACAACAACGAAACCATGTGTAGCTAGGAAGTCGATCACCTACCATTTTCAATATGGCGGATTGTATCGTCTGCTCTGTCACCACCGACGACTTCCGTCAGCTGGCAGACAGCCGATGATGAAGAGATGAAGAGAGATGTGAACACAAACAGCGTCCATCTTCTTGGAGGGGAGACATGGCATGACTCAGACCCCCCCCCCCTTTCTTCGTCCCCCTCCCCCTCTCCGACTCGGCTAGCAGTGACAGGCGGCTGGTCAGGACTCAATATGGAAGCTCCTTGTCTTGTGTTAGGGAGGGAGGTTGGTATAGAGAAATAGCGAGATTGTTGTTAAAGAATGGTTTCGGTGTTTCTCGTCCTAACAAGATATCTCATCTTCTACTATGCTGAAACTGTAGGCTCTAAATCTTAAATGGAACCAGTTTCGTGGTTTAATGTTTCGTTTAAAGAGTGTGAAGGATGGTGAGATCGATGTGAAGAATTGCTATCAATGGTGTTTCGTTTTCACTGCCTCACCCATCCCTTAATCCTGCCTCTCCATACCTTACATTTTCATGAAGACCTTTATAAAACAATTATTTAAGTGTATTTTCCTCGCTTCAATGTCTTCGAGGTCGCCGGTCAACATACAATGGAACGAATCATTTGGTTACTAGTCATTCCGATCTTTCGCTGTATTTCATAGGGCATAATTCGAAAAAAAAGGTATATTAATTAATTTTGTTTCTCAAATGTATGAAAATGGTTAATTTTGTAATCGATAACAACTACTATATGCCCAGCAACCATGTGTATGTTACCAATAAGTTCTGTCGAATAACATTTTTGCAACGTTGACCTTTCACCATCGTCATCCCCAAGTTAACCACGTGTGGTCCAAATCCTTAATATGGTACCACCTTCTCTATATATTTTACCTTTTCTCAACATATCCTAAAGCATGATTGAATATTGATAGAAACCTGGTTGAATTGGAAAATCCTTAAAGAAGAAAACACCCTCTTTTTGTATTTTACCTCTACTCAACATATCCTAAAGCACGATTGAAGTAATGGTAGAAGCCTTGCTGAAATGGAAACTCCTGAAATATTGAAACACCCTCTCTATGTATTTCACCTTTACTCAACATATCCTAAAGCATGATGATAGAAGCCTGACTGAACTGGAAAATCCTCAAATATGGAAACGCCGTTTCTCTTATACTTTTACCGTTATTGAACATATCATAAAACACGGTTGTCTTTGTCTTCTTTGAGTTGGCTTCAACCATCCATTTCCTAACTTGCGCCACCCTTCATCCTACCCCTCGCACTTCCACCCTTCAGCTCAAAACCAAGCATCACCAGTCATCAATTCCCCAGCTCTGTGACAGACGCAATTCGACATGCTTCTAGTCCATATGGAGCCAATCACTTGCCGACTATCCTCTCGACCAAACGTCACATGCTTAAAGAGCAGGGGTTGATCAATGAGACGATTGGAATGATTGGTAATGATGTCTCTTCGTGATCATAAATTATAGTCTCTAAACATTTCCCTTTCTCTTAGTCAGTCCCAAGGTGAAAGGCATCACTACCTCACCTATAAGCATGTCATATGCCCAAGAACAAGTCAGCGAACTAGATCATTGATAATAATGATCTTAATCTATGTTCGACCACCTTTTGCTTTTCAGACTCTTGGTCAACTCCCCTTAGGTAATATCTTGCTATGACTCAATTCATCGAATTTCTGTTTCTTTAAGAAAGCACTGGAATAGAGATCAATCATTAGTTCTGAGCTATGGACCAAATAACAAGAACAAGTTTTAGAAGAATGTTAGCTTTTAGTACGACTTCTAAACATATCTTGACCCAAGTTCCTTACCGCACTTTCTAAGACAATACCCCAATATTGGTCGAATATGTGTATGTGACTCAAATCCACTGGTTGTCCCGTTTCTTGTACAAGACATTGAACTACAAGTACAAGTTCTGATCTAACGACCAATTATCACGTGTCCAAGGAAAGGTTAACGAAGTGGAGGGTTGATGATAACTATGACCCCTTGATACAGAGTCCCATATGGAACCAGCGTCTGAATCTGACCCCATCCATCGGAGGAGTGTGTCCAAGAAGAAGACAATTGGACTAAGGAGACAGAAATAATTAATAATGTTGATTCTGTTATATTGATTACCCCCCTCACATCAAACCCCTTCTGCCGTATTAGGACAAGACTGGGTTTGAAAGAGGGATATTGGGATAATTACTAATGAAGCCCCGTACACCATCGATTAGACTCCCATTCTGTACTTGAACGCCGCCCACTCCCCTCCCGACCTTATCGGCCCAAGATCCTCACCCCCTAGAATCAAATTCTTACTTCATACGGACGTTGACAACACATGATCATAATATTATTTCAACTTTAAGGTCGCCTCACCCAATGTCTTATTCTAATCTGACCATACTTCAGAAAAACACTTTCTCTCTCACATTCACACAAGGGTTTTCTGGGGAAGTTTTGTTATTTTAATATAAAATGAAATATATTTGCTAAAAATAAATATTTGTGAATTGTGTGATTTTATATTTTTCGTTATTGTCGTTTCTTCCATTTTACAACAATATGGATCACTTTGTTATATCAATGACAAGAGTTCAGAAATCCCAAAGTGATAATGTCTAAATCATTTTTAAACTTGATTCTCAATTATTTTTTAACTGAAAATGTAAAATGAGATTAGGAAACGAACAGCTTTTCAAAGTCATGGATACCGAAAATTACCGAAAATTACCGAACATTACCGACCAACACCGAACATTGCCGAGGACGGTTATTTCAAGAGCAAGAAGAAGGAAGATGAAGATAATTAGCCGTGATGTCTCTCCTTCCATTGATCCAGGAGAGATCTGGAGCGCCATCCAGCCAATCGCTTCACTAACTCGCACGATCCTGGAGAAAGTGTTTGGGATTTTCTCAATTGACACAATTCCTTTTTTCGCGATGATGTCGTGATGTGAGTTTCTGTTGTTTTGCTTGTAACAGCATGGTCTTTTTCTTATTTTTTTCAAATACTATAATAATTATTTAATTATTAATGTCAAGATGTGGTTTAGATTAAGAAAATTTTTATGGATAGTCAACTTCTTTATTGCGTGAAATGCGCATTGCGGTTAGATCATCGTTATCAAGCATTGCCTCTCAAAGAAAATGTGGTTTACCGTTGTTTTGTTATGGTAAAACATTATTATTGGTTTTGAATACTTGCATAATTGTTTTATCCTTTATGATTTAGGAGGATATTCTTGTAATGGAATACTTTGGATTCAGTGTTTTAGGAAATAAATAATTTATTAAAACGTTAAAGAAATGATTTTGACATTTTGTTATTTGTTTTGAAACATACTCATTTCGAATTTTCTAATGATAGCCTAATTGGAAAAGGATATATTTGTATTAAGTTTAATTTTTTGGGTTATAACAATTTTGCCTGAAAATATATTATAGATTTTTTTAATAACAACATAGTTAATTTTTACAAGTTGTTTCAGTTTTTTTTATTTTTAAAGTATTTTGGTTTCATGAATTTAAATTCAGTCTGTAAGTCTATTGATTTTCTATAGAACGCAGAACACTCAATCCTTTTTTCGTATAACCATACAAATTTAATTACATTTCTTTTTTATAAGATCAATCCTGTCATATTTTTGTAAATAAAATAAAAAATCCAGATTTTTAGAAAGCTAGATAATTGTTTTCTTATTGGTGTGTTGTTCAAACCCTTTTTTATAACAAATTTAGATTTATCATGTAAAATTTATTTTGTTTCCAAACAGAGATCATTCACCTTGAGCAAACAACGATGTACTGAGTTGATTTTGAAAGTTGAAAGGAATTTTGTTACATCTGTAAGCTTCCTTCAGTGGCTTTTTAGAAGTTGGTTTGAAGAAATACAAATATGTGGATTTACAACTTCTTTATTGCAAAGAGATGCGACGTTAATCGTCTAATGTTCCGCAGCATTTGGTTGAAACCGGTGTTAGTACCTACACCGAAACGTCGCATCTCTTTAAATCTCAATAAAGAAGTTGTAAATCCATATTTTTGTATTTCTTAATTTGTAAGTTGTTTCATAGTTATTAATTCAAGTAAACGATACATGTACAATATAAGCCAAGTCATAACTTATCATCAAACAATATCTTATCTACATCCCTCAATGCAACCCTGTTAATGTTCACTATGAAATGTATGGTATCGTATATTGATGCAACATATATGTTAAGTGTGTTAAACTCTCATGTTGTAATTCATGCATTTTAACATGCCTCTCCATTATCACAAAGGGGCAGTAGCACGTTATAATAATGTTTATGATAATTTTATATTTTAAATATGTCACTGATAATTGTAAGTTATTGTTAAATGTATTATATTGACAGTGTCAACAATCTCATTACACAAGCCAGTCAGAGGACGAAGTATTAAGATTCACATAAAATCAATTGTGAATACCTTTAAATCATTTTGTGTAAGAATTTTTACTGCTTAATTTAGTTTAAATACATTGTCTTTCAATTGGAACCATTTATTTACATTTTCCTGACATCACATTATGTTCCCCCTAAAAATGTGCTACTGCCCCTTTAAAGTAAGTATAATGAACACAGTAAGACATTGTTGTAAATATGGAATGATATGGTTGAGACATTTTCAACTTGGTCTTGTGGGATATCCTTTAGCTCAGTTGGTAGTGTCTGACCCCCGGTCTGGGTTCGAACCCCTCTAGATATTCAAATTTTACCCTTCATTTGGTGCTCTGCGTCTGTCTGGGTAGATGATTATATCACATAAGTTCTTGTCTTGGTTTGCTAATGCGTATATGTATATTATAAGTCTTCGCTAGACTGAGATCCCTAATGTGTTGACCCGATTGTGATGTACAAAGCGTTCCTAGTGGCTTGGTCAATTGGGATGTCCCTTCAGCTAAATTAGTTAAGTAACTGACCTATACCCAGAGACAGACAGACAGACAATCAGACAGACAAGAATTGTATCAATCTCAATAGATTAAGATCTAAATTGTACTACGCTGATTAACGTTGTGCAGAAAAATTAAGATTGTATTTAATGAGATTGAGTAAAAAATATAGGGGAAATTATCATCTCGATCATGGTATAAAGATTACATTATACTTTTGAAATATATCAAAAAATGAAATACCTTTGAGAAGTTTCACGATACCTTAAAAGAAGTAGGAAATACAATACAATACATAGTGGATGAGAACAGCGTGCAAATGAAAAGGTTTGCGTGTATCTGAAAAAGTTTTCAGCAAAACACATGCAGTATTTGAGAAAATGAACACTGATCTATTAGATCATTTTTTTTCTATAATTAGTTGGATGTACATTTTTTTCAAAACGATTGTGACGTATACGAATCCCATTGTTTGTTGTAGTTTATGTTCATTTGACTTTTGCTTCGATTGCATTTTAAAAAAGGTTTTAATCACACTGCGTGATATTGTTTATATTTATGGCTTTATCGAATGTTCATATTCGTGTACAACATATCATTTATGCATATGTTTGTTACCAGAAAGCGCGTATTCCTGAACACGCCCCATCCACAATGCTCCCTTTTTTAACTTGATGCTGAACTCTGAATGGTTGATCTTTAATAACCTGTTCCAATGTTCCATGTACCGTGAGCCGAATGCTTGGCATGCATGTATACGTGATGGGCTGTGGTTTAGGAAACGCTTTGGACACCAATCGATAACCCTTCATACATAGATCATACTTGCTTCAAAGCAAATTGGCACTTGTCCCAGTGCTGTCCAAATGCCTTACTTAAAGACCCGGAGCAAAACCATAAAACTAGGTTCCACAAACCAAATTGAGAAAGTAAGATCCAAGATACATATCAACTTTAGCAGATATGGATATTCTTTTAGGAAAAACTTAAACCAAGATCCGAAACCATGAGCTTAACCATTGAAACTGTACCCTAAACCGGCAAAGACACCTAAGTTATACATCCAACACAGAAATCAAGTTATCAGGTATGCGCAAGTGAAAGAGAACTACACTGAAAGATGCCAAACCCATTACCTCGGACGCAAATCAAGAAAATAACTCTTTACCAAAACTATAACGTCAGATCGAAAATTTAATAATCCGTTAGTCCATCTTTGAATTCCAACCATGGTCATTCTGAGCCCAACCTGATACACTTAAAACTGAACAAACAAAAGTGAATAAGAACATAACATGAAAGCAGCACCGAGGACATTGTTGAATCGAAAAAATCTACAGGTCCAAGGAAACGGTCTTACAGTTTAATCTCAGTATTAAGGTTAACCGATTGCGAACAGACCGTCTCTCACCCATCACCCATCACCCATCACCCATCACCCATCACCCATCATCCATCACCCATCATCCATCACCCACCATCCATCACCCATCACCCATCGTCAATAGCCAATCAGCAATCACCCATCATCCATCATCCATCACCCATCATCCATCACCCAACATCCATCACCCATCACCCATCGTCAATCGCCAATCAGCAATAACCAATCACCCTTCATCCATCACCCATCATCCATCACCCATCACCCATCACCCATCACTCATCTCCCATCATCCATCATCCATCACCCATCACCCATCACCTATCATCCATCATCATCATCCATCATCCATCATCCATCATTCATCATCCATCTCCCATCACCCGTCACCAATCGACCATCACCCATCACCCGTAATCCGTCACCCATAACCCATCATCCGTTACCCGTTACCCGTTACCCATCATCCGTCCATCGTCACTCGTCACTCATCGACCATCGACCATCGACCATCACCGATCACCACTGTACATTTACATATCAAGAATCCGCCGATCTCCCGTCACCTAAAACCCAAAAGCTCTACACCCTAGCAATCGAAAACTGCCAATAACCAGATCAAGCTCCAAACCATGGACAGGTCCTCCCAATACAAAGTCAAAATGCCGACAGACGCCGATCCAGATCTAAACCGCCTCTCCCTTATCTCCAGACATCGAGTTTCGCCAAATCCAAATGTGCCAATTCAAAACTTGCACACTCAGCACAAAGCAAATTTCACCAAGAGAATAGGCTAAACCATTGATCGACCAGTAACTCAATCATAAAAAGTGCAACCGATCAAACGTCTTGCATATTTTCCCTCTGCGCATTCTAAACTTGATCACGTGTTCTTTGAACTATTTGAAGGAGGGGTTACAAATTGGAAGAATATGTTAATACGATCTATTCATTCCAGAACACCCAATTAGGTCAACGACCGAACGGTAGCCTTTCTTAAGATTAGATTGATTTGAAAGATTGGATTTTGTTTTTAATTCAAAGCTACAAAATAAAAATATAAATCTTCAGAGTGAAATCATCTGAAGTGGTTGGGACATTAAGTTCGGGGTAATTAATTTCAGAACTGGTGTACAGTCTAACAAGACATTGCGTGTATCTAAGAAGCGCAACTAAATATGCGCATTGAGATGCATTAACCATTCAGGATAAGCGCTTCAGTATCGTCCATTTTAGCTTCTTCTTTTGAAGTTCCTCTAGCCTACTTCAACATCCAAAGATTTAATGGTATTGGCTGAAAAACTGTCAAATTTAACTGATTTAAAAACGTTGTGTGTTGATAGTCAGTGATCAGAAGCTTATTCTATAAAATAATATGTAATTTGTATTTCTTTGATGTATAATATTTAGACTTAAACGTAAAAATGTTTTTAAGAGTTGAATTTATTGTTTATTACAATGGTGTCTTATTCTATTCATGTTTCGATTTCGTTTAGAAGTGTTGACATGGCTATGTTTGACTGTCTATGTTCTTTGCCAGTATCTTTATCTCTTATTGCCATTTATCATAAAGGCAAATTTGTTTGGGTTTTTTTCTATCCTTTTTAATTGATTCCTTGTTTCGGCACTTCAAAATTCGCATTAAAAGCAGATGTGTTATCATAGAAATTTTGATCCTTATGTGACATCTTCCGTTAAAAAAGGGTTAACAAAAGAGGGTTCTTTCCACAAAACACTTAGCCTACAATCGATTCTAATTTATGTCAAAAGAATGGTTAAGAATCGTTGTGGAGCGGCACCCTGGATTGTGCAACTCTTGTCCGTCTGTCTGTCTGTCTTTCTTGTGGTTCTACCGTATTGTATGACCACGGTAGTGCTTGGACTTCCTCCTTAATGAGATACTGGACTACATGGTGTGAGCTTTTGAAAGTTTTGCTTCAAATCCATTTAATTCACTCCAACTACGGGTATATAACTGTCTCAAATTGTTCAACAAGCTTCGTGGAATGATATGTTGACTTTAGATCTTGTTCAATACGCACTGCCGGGACTTCATCTATGTCTTCATCATGAAGGTATTTTATGGGTGCTTCATTTACATTGTTACGCTAGGTCTATGCGTGATCAGAACGAGCTTCCGAACCAATCTACACATGTTACATGCTAATCACTTTTTACAATGTTAAATACTAATACGTCCTTATTACACATTGTTCACCGTAATCAAGCCCAAAAAAAGTCGAACTAGTCCATCCAGTGTATTCTGATAAGAAGATTACTGCTGATCAAGATCATGGTTGTTTTAAGCTGTAGAAGGTTTGATATGTCGCCGGCTTCTTTCTTGGCTGAAATCTCATTGAAACCAGTTCGAAACAACCACTCGTATCTCGGTGCAACACTTATCTGAGTACTGCTCTATAGGGGTCGCGTCACGTGGGCTTTTCACTTCAGCCAATCAACGAAGAGACAGAAAAAAAATGCAGAGGAATATATGGATGACAACTTCTTTGTTCATTGTATGCGAGACAGAAACCACCGAAAGGAGATGATATTGAAGTTGATTATTTAAATGTGTGTACGTGAAAGTCAAGGACAAGGTATTCTCACACAGGGATACGAGCAGTCGGTGAAATTGATTTCAATGAGATTTACTATGCTGAGGTGGAGTTGGAGTTCTTACTATGGTTTCATAATTAGCAGCTATACCAGATCTTGAATATCTAACATTCACTGACACCTTGGTGTATTTTAGACATTTATCAACGAAGGAGTACAACTAAACAAGCACGGGATGCGTTTTAATAAATCTCCTAATTTCTCTCCTGATGAGACTTAATAATTTATATTTAGAAAAAGAATTACCTTGGTCTTAGCTTTGGACTTACTTCACTCAGACTGTTCTCATTTTCATTAAAACAAAATAAATAAACAATGTTGATGACGTATAATGGAGACAAACAAAGAAAACATTTTATTGACAATGGTCTACACGTATCACATGAACAAAGCCTGACAATGGTCCGTCGATACAATATACAGATAAATTCAACAAATGATGAAAAATGGCGAGTTGTAAAGAGCGTCTCTGTTGCAACGGCCGCCACGTGCTGCCACGCCCTGTCACGTGATCTTTACGTCACGTTGTCCTTCAGCCAATTGGCGATCTTCTCGTAATGAGTTTCCATCCATTTGATATTTGACCTGTAAATAGTTGAGCATTGTCAAAATGCGTATGTAAACTTAACAAACAATCATTATGCAAGACGACATATTAAATAATGAGGGTTAATTTGGTATATCCCGAGCAAAAGCGAATTCTAGCGCAACGTTTTAGAAAACGACGTTGAAATAATCATTGTTCCTTCCTTGCGAACATCGAGTTATTTGTATCTCGGTTAAGCAACTTACATGTGCTACGACTTGCTTGTGAGCCAGAACGAAATTAGAGATTACGTTATAGTAACTTTCCATAATTCAGATGTTTTGTTGGGTGACATGCCGGTTCACATGGTGTTCCAATGAAAATATAAAATATTTTTTCAAATATAACACAGTAAACATGTTTAACAATAAGGTTTACAAGTCCTTACCTTGTTAAAGCCAGAGCGTTCTCGGCAGCTTTAGACGCCTGTTTTGGTGGGTTCTCTTTAAACAGCGCTTCAAGCTGAAAGATGAATATATATGATAGATATTAATCCTGTCCTTTTGATTAGTCATTTATATTTTTCACATTTCCAAATTGTACCAAATTCCCCCACCAAGGATGTGCCAGTCTCAATGGGAAGCCAGTTACCGCCTTGCTGCATTCAGTCAGTTTTCTGTGTACGTTCTTCAGCGATCCAATCAGAATGGAATCGGTTTGAATTGTACATCTAGACATACTTGGATCACACGCCTTGTTCATGCAGAGGTTCCATCAACATTTATCTTAGCTTGTGGGAAGAGAATGCTAAAACCAGTATTATTGTGATCTCAAACAAGAGGTGACTGATATCAAACTACGCAGATAGCATTCAACGTCTGTGAACGTTTCGGTACATAAAGCAAAAAGAGAAGACAACAGTTTACATATAAATGTACAAATTGGTTGATGGAATAATACAAATGAATGAGTAGTTTTTAAACAATAATATTATTCATATACGCACCTGCCGTAAGTGGAATTCCGAATTTACAAATGACGTTACTGTAGGGATGACTTCTCTCATTAAGAAGGGATCTTGTCCGAATCTGAAACAAGTATGTAAATTGATAAGTTTGAAACTTTTAAAACTATAACTAAATTTGCGATGCTGCCCTTATGTTGTAAGTCACAGGCTTGAAGTGGACGACTGGATTGTGTTTGATAAGCCTTTCAGAGTTACCTCCCCTGTGTGAGGAGCCAACGCATGAATGCATGCAGCTTGTAAAAAATAACATGTTGTGTTTCTGATCAGGAGTTTGAATAAATGTTAATAACATACGAACAAGTTTTATATGGTTTAAGTCAAAAACCTAAAACCAGTACTGCTATGAAATTACTTATTTAGGAAATGTATACGTGCATATAGGAAATAGGTAGCTCATTAGTCTATAATGGAAATGACATGTAAATATTGAGGAGTGTATAACATTGTTTACTCTGTGATTATAACTGTAAAGTTTGGTAAAATAATGTGTGCTGTACGTGTAGTAATCAATGACAAAGCAATATATCCGGATACAGAGCAAAACAGCCAAATTTATTAAAGGTAATCCATGTACAGAGGTTCATGAAATCGACCAAACATTTGATGTATGCATAGAGGCCAAATTCCCGTATAAGTAAATATTGGTTACAAAGCTACCAAATCTCACTTTAAATACTCGATGACAATCCATCTCAGAAAACGTATCAAAGTATGACTTCATAATAACTTTAACTAATTATTATCCTTTATTTGACTTTGTCCAACCATTTCACATTAGTCAACTGCTAGAACAAGTAAATGCAAAGTCATCTACAATAATTTTTATAATATTCGACTTTAAAGCTCACAACTAGTACTCACAACGTGTCGGTGCAGATTCTTATCCTTACGTACATGAAATACCTATAAACATAAGTATTGACCCAGTAACATACCCAAGTTCCGTTGTAAAAATGTTGTGGAATAACGCATGGTAAACTCTTCTATGCCTGCATTGACCAAACTATACCAATATTGGCCCTTTTTGTTACCTTTTTACCAAGTTGGTCCAATTTTAGACTCATTCGATCTTGGGAGGTTACTGTATAATCATATTGATAGTATATAAAGACGCCTTCGATCCTTTCCCACGCACCTGTTAAGAAGATCCTTCCAGCGCGTGAGGAAGAACTCTAGCGCCACCATGCGGGCTAGCGGTGTCTTGGTGAAGTAACTCATCACTACCCGCACATCCTGCTGCTTTATCTTATCCTGGTCGAACAGCCAGTTGGCGTATCTACAACAGTAGGGCGTATATTTTACAGACGCTTCAAATCAACGTGTTACAGACATTGTAATAGTATTCGCTAGCTAATACATAGAGAATCTCATCCATGTGTCTTCCGATATAAAATGTATCAACATAAATTGATAAAGTTACAACTATCAGAGGCATTCTTTACAACTATCAATGAATATCAATATATTTTATCCCAGAGGACATGAGGGTGAGATGCTATCTATCAGTATTCATTGTCACAAAGTAGCCGATTGCAGAGTATTGTTCAAAATCTACTGTCAGAACGATAACAAGCGATATCTCCTGTGAAGCAGTTTTGGGTGATAACTGTTAACAATAACATAATGACCGTACAGATGTTTCGATGTTAAGGTTCACAATTGAAAAACCAACTGTTATCTCATAGTCCGTGATGTCATAATGCAATTGTGTTTGACATCACTGTATAATTAATACGCAAGAAAAGAGGTCCATCTTCTCTATCTGTCCGTGCATTTAAACTGGATTAGATCTAGTAATAAAGACATCATATACTCTTACTGTGTTGCACATGATTCATTTCCAAACAAGTTTGTGTCTCGCTGACTGGCTGAAATTGAATGACGTCACAGGTCAGTCTGACGGCTCGATTAATGAGAGAGAGAGAGAGATCTATACGCTAACGAAGTGAAGCAATATGCAATTCATTTATGTTAAAACAATTTGATCTCTGCAGTACCTCCAGAGAAGCCATGGCTTCTGTGTCTGTGCTAAGGCTTCCATCATTATCTCCCTTTCCGAGGCTACGGAGGTCGACTGCGCCTTCTCCCACACAAAGTCCCACTCCTCCGCTCCCCCTTCCCTCACACCCACAGAGTAGATTAGCACTGACGTGTCCGTCCGCAGCCTGGGAATAAATGAGGGATTTTATGGACGCTTCAATATGACTACCTGTTCAAGAGATTTCAGTCTTAGTTGTAATTCATGTTATAGTGGTGAAGTACGAATTTTACCAGTATTTAAACTGTTAAAAAAACATGCGATTATTATCATACGCCATTTTACGGGCGCTTCTGTGTGATTGCATAGATAGCTTCCGATTTTATTTAAGAGCATCAACTCATATGGAATATAACAACATCTGAGGGAGGATGATTATGTTTTTAACATATACACAGAAACCCCTAGAAACGCACTCACGTTGTTCCGTATTTTTTCCAGGCGTCGAACATTCCCTTGGCGTAGTTGACAGCTTTAGTAATTCCTACATCACAGGCGATACCCAGCGTTATTCGGTGTAGGTATCTGGAACAACCGGTAGGTACAGTGACAGTCAACAAATTACTAAATAAGACAGCGCATCCATCAACCCTCTTTGAATGCTCAAATAAGTCGCCGGTATTACAAATTACAGACAGACGATACAATCGGAAACTGTACTCTCTCATGACACTTTTATTGTCAAAATTCTTATCTATCACTGAGCATTGTCACATCTTCGGGATTTTCTAAATTAGCATCTAAAGAATAATTATACCGCTGCGAATATTTGGTAGTGTACTGCCAAAGTTTATGAAATATTTTTGTGAGATACTACATGTATAGCAGTTTAATTCAATCACCTGGCCTTATGACCTTTAGTGAGCTCATTCATGTCAAGATATCTAAGATCCATCTGTTCGCATTGTACATTTCCAAAACAAATCTTTAATGCCTGTTTTAGTTTCAAGGCACAACTTACTTCTCTGGTAGCGGGACTCGTGCTGGCTTCTCCGTATCGTAGACTGGCTTCACTAGTTCTTGGAGGTATTTCTGAAATATTCATCACGTATCGGTCAACAATCTTGTCCTTTGAAAAATTAATGTAATCGCTAAACAATAAAACATCAAATATATTTTTGTCTTGGCAATCATAGGTTACTTTACTCAACAATGCGGTCACCTTACATCTGGCGAGCCGCGTTGAATATTGCTGAACTGAACTTCGATTTAATGAGCTTTGTACGGAACCATATCCACACTGGCAAGTTTACCTTTAAATTTTAGATTTAGACTATGACTGAATTATTTGGCACTAACCACAGGTATTAATTACTCAATGTCTAGATTCACTCACCTGAAGATGTACATAGGCAGCTTTTGTTGCGATCATTCCTCTCAGAAACTCTATTGAATCGAGGAAGGCTCGCCAAGGGACGTAACTCATCTCGTTACGGAGATACCGAGTCAGATTTAACGCGATATCGTAGTCCAACATGTTGGCGCTGTAAAAGTTGAAAGAAGCGTACATATAATCAGAGATGGAGACACGCTTTGGTCAGATCAAAGAAAAACATTCAATTATACTGCCGTGTTTTATCTTTTTATTACTTGATTGTTTCGTGGTTATTTTATTTAATGTAGCATTAAAGCTTGGACTTTGAAAATTAAGTAGAGCTCTTAAAGAACATTACAGTTATCATAAACAATAAAATTTTACATACACCGATTAAAGCTTTGAATAAACTTAAACTTAAACCAATTCAGTAAAGTTATTGATTCAAAGATACGAAAACATTTGATATGGACATAACAATTCAAAGAAATGGAAATCACATATCGACTCTTTAATTCAAATAGTATTAAACTCATTTCAACCCGCCCCCGATATACATCAACAATAGAAACTCACCGGGCGAGGGCAAAGGCGTCTCCTATTAGACCGGCTCTGTTCGCTTCCATGAATTCCTGAAAACCAAAAAAATATATATTCTTGTATTATATTAAAACGCTTTTGAAAAATTGGAACTTAAATTTGGTGCTGAGGTAACACGGAATCATTGCCAGTGAAACATACTTCTCAATCAGGTATATACCGATAAAGTCACGGTTGTAGGCGCAATAACACAGGAATTCGGAGAGGCATCGACCATGGGCTATTTTGCATGTTGGGTGAAAAAAAATGCCCAGTTAAAACTTAAATTTAACAAATGATATAATTATTGGCGATTGCCCATTTGAAAATTAGAAAATGACTAAAAACCATGCAAAGGGCCCATTGTCAAAGAAGTCTTTCAAAAACCCAAAGTCTGCGTTGAAAACTAATGTAAGATCTAGATAGAAGTATTAAGACCGAATGATATTGAGATGTAGAGACCTTCATAAAAGAAAGATCACATGACAACCCATTCTCTTCCCACAGAGGCAGATCAAGTCATGTTGATTTAGCCTCTGTTCTATTACGCCGAAATCCGTGGGTTCCGGCAGTTTCCCCTGGCGGAAAAAACTTTCATCTCAATACATTTGAATTTCTTTATCAAATGACAAGGCTTCTCGCATGGAAAGGGTGGTTAATATCACAATGCCTTTGCCTTGTTTCAGTAGCCAAAATAATGATTTAAGAACAGCGTCGTTGACTAATTTTGATTGCCTCCAATCAGGCATCTCCCATTCTATCCCACAAACTCGTCGTAATATAACAGAGGCTAAATCAACATGACTTGATCTGCCTCTGTGGAGAGAGAATGATGACAACCAGGCTGAAAGAGAAAGTGAGATAGAGATATAGAGACAGAATCAAAGAGAACCAACGCGTGCTTTATAGAAGCCATTGATTGGCACGTTCACTGCCAATCATAGACACCTGGTTTGATAAAAGACAAGAACGGGTGTCCATTGTACAAGTCGAACCAAGTCATCTACCAGAACTATGATTGAACGCGAGTCTCACTCTTGCTAGGCACAGGATATCATGTCTGCGCAAGTCTAAACTGACGTCATCAATAATGACGAAAAAATACCGTTCTCGTTAATTATGTTTTCTTCAAATTGGCAAAATTTCCTCAATTGGGAAAGCTAGGATGTGAGCATCTTCCTACGCAGAGCCTAAAACGCCAGTTTCCGAACTGTCATTTTATGCCTTGCTGCAGAGCCTTTACTTTTCTGTGCTGCTATAGTGCCCCTACAGACTAGAGAGCAAGCACAGAAAACTCAAGGTTATGCAGCAAGGCATGAAACTAACAGTTCGGAAACTGGCGTTTTAGGTTTTGCGTAGGAAGATTGGATGTGAGGTGTACTCACGGTGTGGTTGTGCATGAGTTGATCCCCTAGTTTGATCCACATCTCCTTCTCGTAGCTCACGCGGAAGAATCCCATGTAGTTCACGTTGCCTAGCAACCAGCCTGCCGTCTTTGGGATCGTAGCTGCAAAATAAAAACCCATTATGAACAATAAATGTTTATATTGACGCATGAGATGACTTGAGTTAATGCTCTGAAGCAAAAGTTGTAAGGTATCAGCAATACATGAGAAATACACATGTGCACATATGGAAACATGACACCATTCATATTTAATAAAGTGGATTTAACGTGATGTCATCGGTAAGAATTTGTACTGTTGCAGAAGTTTGATTCCAAATCGAACAGTGTTATACAATGGAAATTGAAACGTTTTGATTTTGAACTTTGGTAATACTGTTATGAATGTTAACAACCTGAGCCGAGGTGTTATATATGGTGATAGTAACGTTATGATTTCATATTTTGTAATAATGTCACACACCTGAGCCCAGGTTGAGCCAGACCTGCTTATGTTTCTTCTCGTACTGTGTGGTGTAGGTGAAGGGGATGTACCAGTCGTACCTGGAAGACGAGATTTAGAAATACTTACAGGTATAAATCACAAAATCCACATGGTAATATGTATTTCAATATCTTTAATATATCAAGAAAACACGACAGGTTCAAAGATTGGAGGTTGCTATAAATGTTTTTTTGTTTTTTGGCACACTAACTCTGTAAGATGGTCCCAGTTACCATTTCCGGGAAACGCAGATAAATAAAGGAAGTGGACTCTTTGGTTTATGTCATGTAGATAGGTCTGTTATTGGGATACATATTTATAGCCTGACGCTTATTGTTTTACGCAGCTTCTTGGACAAATACAGAGTGGCAACTGATTTGTTCCGATACAGTTTCTTTAAAAACTCAGGAGGTGGCGTTACAAAATTGTGACCTTATGACACTATGAAGACTGTCGAAATTCTTTCATATAAATAGCTTTTTATGTTTTTACCCAAACGGATTGTGATCATCCGGGTCAACTTCTTCCTGATTCAGCAGGAAGCGGGACTGCTCCAGAATGAAGGTGTCGTTCTGCGCGCGCACACTGACGACCGGATATCCTGTCTGTCTTGTCCATGTGTCCATAATCGTCTTGATAACGTATGTGAAGTTCACTGCCTGTAACAGACGAATATTGATAATGATTCTAAAGAAAAAACAAAATCGTAATCTCAACGTTTGTTTAAGAACTTCAAGAAGGAACGGTTTCTGTACAGATATATTTCTGAACCCAAGGGCACAAAATCTGGTATCAAGGTTTAGGGATACGATTATTTCTTTAATAACATAAAGGTACATTCAAGTTTTCGATTACTTTTTCTTAGTAAGGATCTAATTGGGACAAAGTTATATTTTGTTCAAACCACCTTAATTTCCCTTTGCATATAGGTGGAACCTGTAAGAACTGGACTTGACTAACAAACGGGCATCATTTAAAGAACAGGACAAAAACAGTTGTACAATCGCCACAATCGTACCTAAATAACTGCGTGAAGGGAACTCACCTCAGTGAATGTTTGCCAAAGTTCATCTCGTTCTGCGTTTTTGAATTTATATCTTTCCACGTACATCTGTGGAAACAAATAATTGATTAATGTAAAACAAAAAGGATTTAAACAAAAAAAAGATTAATTCTTCTAAATGATCATTCACAATAAAATGGTAATATGCCATTAATGATGACAAATGATAACAAAGTGTTATTGTCAAAAAAAAACTTCGACACACTCTCACATGTAAGTGTTCTATAAGACTAAGTACATAGTATGATCTTACCATAAATAGCAATGCAAGATACAACAGGTACTTGAACAGGTTTCCGTTAGCTCGCTTATGTCATGTGGTGGGAATTTGATACTGGCAATTTCCACAATCTCTCCTTACAGAGGTATATCAAGCCCGAAAATCCAAGATCCAATTCGCCACCGTTCGAATATGACCAGAACAATGGTTTCCGGCAAACAATTGAAGCACAAAAAGATAAAAGATTCAGCAAATGAAGCAATTCTCGCATGGAGAGGGCGGTTCTTGTCACAAGGCATTTGTCGTGATTCAGTAGCCAAAAGGATGACTTTTGAAGATCGTCGCTGATTGCACAACTAACTTTGATTGCATCCAATCAGGTTTCTTCCTTCCTTACCCACAACTTTGCTTATTCGGACAGAGGTTGGATCAACATTTTCTGATTTGAGCTCCCTCTGTAGGGAGAGAATGACGTAACCATTAGAGTCATCAGTGCGTAAGTGACAACCTTGACCTACCTGCAGACCACGCCGGAAGTTCTCCCAGCCGATGAAACCGCGCAACATCCGGAGTATAGCCATGCCCTGCGAAAAATGGAAGAGATTACTTCACGAGAAGTGTGATATATTACAGGAGGAGTGTGTTTGTATATTACCATGTTGAAAGCGGGAGAAATATAGATAATGGCAAACGTTGCTTAAAATGCATCGTTGAACTCTTTACATGTACATGAGTGTATTGTTAATGATTTAATTTCATTCGAGTTTAGTGAAAATATTCAAGGAACTGCCTGCTTCACTGTCATGGACATGCTACAATTCCATCACGAAGAAGTCTTTTATGACGTCACATACGAAAAATACCCAAAACTTATATGCACAGTTTTATGGTACGTATGATTGATCATGAGGTTTAATAAAAACCTTATACTTCATTCACAATCAGACATCCCTTTATGTACATATATATACAGTTTGGTTTTAAAAACAATTACTGGAAGAACGCGATCTACTCGCAATCTACACGGTAATAAATTAATCAGCCAACTGTACTGGGATTAAGACATTCCTGTCGTGAAAGCAAATTCTAAATGTTATTAAAATACTTCGTCACAACCGCCTTTTTACAGTTAGTTAAATAACCCATTGAAAAACGTGATCAGCTCGCAATCTTCCCAGTAATAACGTCATGAACCAAACGTACAAGATACATTAAAACGCACGTGCTGCATGATCATCAAAATTTAAGTTACAATCGCCTTTTTACTGTTGACTGAAAATAATCCCTTGAAGAATGACACCAACTCGCAACCTTCCCGAAAATAACTTCATAACTAACTGTTCTCTGGATTCAGTTAACTAGGAATTTTGAAGAAAACGCCACACGGTGTGGCAATGGTAAAGAAAAAGGTTTTACAGTTGGTTATATTCAAGGTAACCTTGTCACACAACAGGACAAGGGACTGTTAATTTTAGCAAAGCCAAGTCAGAATCATATTCCTAAAATGATGTGGCTGTGACCTTAAGCTTTTGTTCTCTTAAGCAATTTTCGCCCAAAGAACACCTATGCTTCAAACATAATTTAAAGTATGAGAACATGTTTCACCTTTATTTTAATTACTTTTATGATAAGAAAATAGAAGGAATACTTAAATGAAAGGTTATGTTCTATTGTTCTATTGAATAATTCTGTTTGCAAGAGAACAATTTCACGAACCAATAAATTTAGTTACTAAATAACAAGGCTACTGAAAGTTGACTATAAGTACATTATGTAGTGAAGCTCAGCGGCCGGTAAACGTACCGTAGTAACTTATATAGGTTGATGACCTACATCTATATATAATCGAATGATGAAAATATATCTCATTATATCAAAGATCAAAGATCATGTCAAAACAAAGCCTTTAAAGCCTTAACATCGTCCACGCCAAGGGTGCCCAAAAGAGCGCCTTTCAAGCGACCATGATTCGATTACGACCCTTTGTCTAGTATTCCTTGATATCAAACGTCAATGGAGCATTAATTAACATTTGCTCTAAAAGGATGATAACCAAAGAGCGAGTTCTTGTTGTGCGTTTATTAACATCACAGCAAGGTGCCCTGTTGTTATGAGTCAGAACTGGACGAAAATGTTTTGATGACGAATCTTCTGATATCTATCTTTGCCAGAGTTCATGAGCGATTTCTCAAAATATTGAATTTATAGAGATCCATAAAGGAGTTTTCTAAGGTGGCCAAATAATGAATGACCTTAGAGAACTGAGTATTTCTGAGCGTATGATAGTGGCGTTGAAATGTACCAAATGATTTATTTGTCTTTGTATTTTAATTTTCTTAATTTTCGTAACGGACATTTTAAAAATTTAATTGGATTTATATTACAAGCCTAATAGCAAGTTGCAAATGCACGTGTTTAGAAACAACGAAATGTCACATAAAATGTTAATATTTAAATAATTAATAGAGAAAGTAAAATACATTGCATTATCCCTTCTATAAAGATCCGACTGTACTTCATCGCAACATGAGCTGTTTTCCATCCGATATGATCAAGTGAGAATGTGAGTCACATCAGTGTTTCTCAAATTCATGGTACCGTTACTTCTATGAGTATTAAATCCTAAGATGCCACGGTATAGGTGTCCCGGTTGGTTGGTTGTATACTCCACCAAAAAATGGTTTACCGCTGCGCCTACGACAACTAATGCTTTAAATATCGTAGAAAGCGATAGACAATGTATGAACAGCCAACTTAGTTTATAGGTCAATAGTTTCTTCTCTTGTTTATACATTAATCTATTGTACCTTGCTGTATGATATCACATCGAAGTACTGGGGAATATCGTACGGATCTTCGATATTCGCAGAAACCGGATGTGACGTCAGTAACGCATCTTTCACCATCACTGGAAACATTTCCTCAACGACTTGAATCGCAAACTGGAAAAGATAGATTGGTCTTAGTTTATAAAACATATTCCTAATAGAATGAAATTACAAAGTGTATCCCTTGTTATGTTTACTGATTGCCGCCCACATTTGCCCACAGGAAAATATGTAAGAGCTTATACTCATAGTGTAATAAGTATACATGCCAATATACTGAGGACAATAATTAGAATACGGTCTCAACATACTAGACCTGAATACTCAATGACATTCGTTTTACTGAACCATGAAGCTATAACCTAAAACTAAATATCGGCCACCTTTGACTCATTTTTAAATAGAAGCATTTCTATTCTATTGAGTCCAATTCTGGATTCGAACCTTAACCCACATATACAAACTGACCCTGAAAAGACGGACCGGGAGACAAATACAGGAACACGTGTCACTAGTTACTATCAAGTTCTGCAGAAATACTGCGGGACAACAGTGTTTATTGATACAATGTTTGATTTCAATACCAAAACCTTTATACGACGACGTATCATTGCTAAGCTGCATACAAGAGTGCCATCTCGTGTACTTCTTTATGTCCAGTCCAATGCGGGACTCGAACTAGCACAATGAGGTTCAGACAAAACCGCCATCACTGATCATACCAAGAGTTTACCATCTCGAACACCAAGCATATGAAGTACAAGTGACTGTCAATATGACAATTTTTGACATTTTTGACATTTAAAGCATTAACTTATTCACATTATTATCATTTTTACAAAGGATGTTAACTACATTATTCGAAATATATTGTTGTTTACAGTTTTATATTTTTACTAACCACGTTCTATTCTGAATAGACATGTCCATATATTGTATCATTTTTTCCCGACTCTTTCTACTTTATTATATCCCATTTTCAAACGTATTTTTATATGGATATATTTAAGCATGTTTTACTGACCACTTTACTTTTATTAACATTTTCTTATAAATATTTACATTCTTACATTCTTATAATTCTATAAATTTACATTTTTACATTTTAACATTTTATCTTTTTACATTTTAACATTTTTTGACATTGTTATTATATACAAATTTACAATTCATAAATTTTTACAAACCATCTTTCGATTTTTTCATTCATTTTTTACATTGTGAAACAATTTTACAAACCACGTTCCACTCTGGGTAGACGCTGTCCATAGCCAGGTACATGAGGATACTGGCGAACCCCTCGTTCAGCCACAGGTCGTCCCACCACTTCATCGTCACCATGTTGCCGAACCACTGTAACAGATACATAATATATACTTAGCGTCATCACTTAGAATTATATAACTTCATCGTCGCCATGTTGCCGAACCACTGCAACAGATACATAATAGACACTTAACGTAATCACTAAGGATTATATAACTTCATCGTCGCCATGTTGCCGAACCACTGCAACAGATACATAATAGACACTTAACGTAATCACTAAGGATTATATAACTTCATCGTCACCATGTTGCCGAACCACTGCAACAGATACATAAAATATACTTAGCGTCATCACTTAGAATTATATAACTTCATCGTTACCATGTTGCCGAACCACTGCAATAGGTACATAATAGACACTTAACGTCATCATTTAGCATTATCTAACGTTGTTGTTGTTACATATCATTGTTTCCTTTTTGCCGAACCACTGGAATGGATACAAAATAGACACTTAAAGTCATCAATAAGCACTATGTTACTGTGTTGTTGTCCACTTTAGTAACCATGTTGTCGAACCACTGAAACAGATGCAAAGTTGATAATTAACGACATTAACTAAGCATCATGTAACTTTGTTTTTGTCCACTTTGTAGTAACCATGTTGCCGAACCATTGAAACAGATGCAAAGTAGATACTTAACGTCATAACTAAGCATCATGTAACTTTGTTGTCATACACTTGATTGTCAACCTTGTTGTCGAACTAGTGAAACATACAAATCAGATTCATAACGTCATCCTTAAGCAAAATTTAACTTTGTTGCCATCCGCTTTACTGTGGCCATGTTATCGAACTACTGTCAAAAATCTGGTAAGCCACCATTTAACACGATCAACTTTCCTGTCGTCCACTCAACTACTGCAACTTGTACAAAGTAGATAGATCATGTTACTTCGTTGTCGCCAACTCTCTTAATTGTGACCATATTGCCGAACAACTTCAACAACACAAAGTTGATACCATCATTTAACACTTTTCAACTTTGCCGTTTTCCATTTCATTGTGACTATTACTACTCATAAAACATTATATATACTTTATTGTAACCAATTGTAGAGAAGCTCAATTCTGAATTTAACAATCATATTTTATTTCATTCTAGAGAGTCAGTCCTATAACAGGGGAACCGCGCTGTGCGCTAGATACCACTCTTTCAACTTTGTATGTACACCAAGGTTCGCATGTTTTGAACAACTGGAAACCAAGGAAGTCGACACTTTCAGATAAGACATTACATTGCACGTTGCTGAAATTATATCTGTTTTACAACACTAAACTTGGGTAGTGCTTTAAGTTCTTGCAGTACTTTCTGTGTGAATTGAGAATTAAGAAGGTTTACTGCTGTCAAATAAAGCAAATAGTAATGACAACTATTCAACCAACGGTACACGTAGCTCAATTTGTATATGTGAAGCGATCGCTCAATAAGGAAGACGGACTATTCTCGTCTCTGCATACCAAAGGTGACGTAACAGGTAGGTAGGAGCTTTGCTTTAACCCAACATGAGAAGGGTATAACAAAGTTTGATTTTGTGCTGCACTGCACTTCGCTGCAAAGGTTACAATTTCCAATGTAAATAAAGCGGTTTTATATATCTTGTATGAATAACTTAGTTTGGAATGGTTTTGAATAACCAGTACATCACCTTAAAGTACTTGCCCTATAACGATAAAGATGATCGGTAACAAGCAAGAAATAAGTTAACCAGTTTCTCGAAGAAAACTCTATCTTGTATGAATTACTTAGTTTCAAATGGTTTTGAATTACCATTGCATCACCTTCTTGTCTTTATAACTATAAAGATGATCGGTAACAAGCAAGAAATAAGTTAACCAGTTTCTGGAAGAAAACTCTATCTTGTATGAATTACTTAGTTTCAAATGGTTTTGAATTACCAGTGCATCACCTTCTTGTCTTTATAACTATAAAGATGATCGGTTACAAGCAAGAAATAAGTTAACCAGTTTCTCGAAAAAAACTCAGGTAATGAAGGAAGAAACCCAGTGATTGAACCATCAGCTGGCTTCGTGTTGACTTCTGTTTACTGAGAAGCGTGCAGTGTCGGATATAATCACTTTGTTCTTTTTTACGGTGGAACTAAATCTTGGACGTGGATGTGATAATAATTGACGGAATACCAGAAAACTATTACCATTTAGACGGCATGTATGAGGCAACACGCATGCTCAGTACAACGTCTCCAGACCTCTCGCGTGACACACGAAAGCGAGAATTCGAAACTTACAGAATATAAATATTACCCATAACTAAAGCAGTTACTGACAACATATTGCTTAGCTTAAACCGTTGGGGTTAAACGGTATTGTCATTTCGGCCAGTTTCTATTCATCAGGTCCTGTCGATTGAACCAACCAATCACTGGAGACCCCGATGGTCGATTGCAATCAGAGATATTTTGCATTCTCGGTGGTTCTCGCGAGGTCTCGCGGGATCTGACGAGACGTGGATTGTATAAGGATAATGGTTATGCTACCAGGAACTCTAAATTGCGATGCGCTCCCTGTCGCGTTAGGTTCCATCGCCATATGGAAGACATTCTTCTTTATCTAATGATTTATAGCCTGTTAACAGATGTTTTTTCACGAGAATACGTGAATATGTATGAAATGAACACTGACCCATAAACAATGTACAAAGTTTTTTGGCGTCGTTCTTATGAATTGATCCTCTGTTAAGTAAAAACCAAATTCAAAGGTTTAATGCATTATTTGATACAAATCTCTTTTCTGAGTGTTGTAACTCTTTCCGACTTTATGTCAATGTGTAAATCAAATACAATTTGCGTTTTAATTTCATTACCTGCACGTGAAAAAATCACATTCAAATGATAAACACGAACGTTAACGGTGAACAAGTCGCTTCTTTTATTCATTAAAATGAAGCTTGAATATAGTGAAAAAAAGACGCATTTTGAAGTTCTTTTTTGAAAGTTTAAATGAAAATGAATATTGGGATTTAGGTTTGAAACTATATATCATGGTAAATAAGGAAAAATATTCTATAACGATAAATGATGATAAATGCTTAAGGTCCAGAAAAAAAACCTATCAGTTCCATCACTCGAAAATACATATTTATATTGGTGGCGCATATTGTAGGTTACAGACACCATTCAAAGTATCCACACTACTCCTTAGTCTAAAAAAAGACTTGTCCTCAAAGAGGGACAATTTCGAACATACAAGTTTAGACTGCGCGGTCAGTTGCCTCCAATGACGTCATATCCGTTCATAATGCCTTAGGGGGTCTTCAAGATTGATGATATGCTCGATATGGGCGTCTGTAAATACCGCATCCGCGTTTGAAACCACTTCCGGTTCAATTTAGAGGAAAGAGCCCGGATGTTTGTAAAGTGCGACGGATATTGAGTGTTTCTTTAAAGCTTAATCCTCGCTGTCAGCTGACTCGTGGGTGGCAGAACGGACTTCTTCTTAATTGGCGGGAAACTCTGACGTCTTAACTTATCAAATTTAATATGGACTGTCAAGCTAAGTGTCATGTGACCTTTCCATTTGATTTGGCCTTAATGTCAATTCAGTATTTTGGATATCAATAAAAGTTCAAATTGGTTATTGCAAAACCCTAACGTCTTTGATCATAATTGATAAATAATAATAAGGACAGGCATGATAGAATGGTAATAATTTGTGGGGAAAACTGTCAATGTGTCAGATAAATTGCTGATGCATTTTCCCACATCTGAAAAGTATCGCCGACACCAACTTAAAAGTGCATCCTTCAAAGAAATGTCTGTAAATAATTAAGAAAAATGAATATGAAAATGAATGATTTGAAAGCGTCCATACAAACAGATTGGCATCTACGTTTTGTAGAGTCATGGCAAGATTTTTGATAGATATTGACAGACGCAGAGAGAGACTACATGGTACGGGAAATTTAAAGCAAGTTTACTGTTCATTACAAAAAACAATATTAGTAAATTACTATTGAACTACAAAGATAATGACTATCTTTGCTTATATGTTGATGAAAATAAAAAGTGTCATAAAGACAGAGACACAGACTGAGAAACAAACGAAGTCATAGAAACTGAGACATAAACTGAAAGAGATTGAGACAGCAAGTCAGGGAGGATCTATAGACGGAGAAAACTACCAAAATATAAGTACAAATGCAGAAACGAAATACTTGGATCGGACTGTCTCTTTAAAAGAGAATGACATCCCCACAATCTGAACTTTCAAAACAATATGTTCGTGATTGGAGGTGTGTAGGTAAACAAGTAACTACGATGTGACGTGTAGCACAGTGGTGTAGTGGTATACATGCTGGCCTCTCAGACTTAGATACCTGGGCCTAGATTTTCGAAGCTCTCTTAGTGCTAAGATAGTCGTAAGCACCATACGTTAACATTGACTTACGACTATAGCACGACACACTTAGGCCCAGGTTCTAAACCCTGTGAAAACATCAAAACATTGTGAAGCGTTATATCTGGGTAAGGCACTTCATCCACATTGAACTCAGTCTACGAAGTTGTATACCTGGGTAGCTGAACATGGAAATGCATGAACCTTTACAGTCCCAAACATGTTTTGATAGCAGCATTGAAGTACTATTCCTTCAGGATAATAAAAGACACTTACTAAGGAAATACAAAATGCAATAGAGATGGACAATGAGGATTGTCATAATTGTTCCGATATTACCGTGTGAGCGATCTCATGCGCCTCGATGAGGGTGACTGTGTACTTGTTGAGGCTGGAAGACACGTGGGGATCGTACAGGAGCGCAGTCTCGCGGTAGATCACGAGACCCCAGTTCTCCATAGCACCCGCACTGAAGTCTGGGACAGCCACGTGATCTGAAACATCATAGACGTTGGTGAGTTGCTGTTGTTGCTGTTGTTTTTGTTTAGCGCCGATTTGGGATATTTCAGCAATTATACGTGTATTTATAGTATTTTCTTTTCTATATCATTCGAAATTTTCATTGTTATATGACTGACAATGACAGTGAATATTTATCATCCAATGACCAGACGAACTACCACATCACAACCCAGTCATCCCACAATCAAACAACCCTTCGTCTTCACAACTTTAAAAACCCACCACCCCACAACCACCAAAGCCAGCAATCCAATAATCCGTAACACCATCACCCAAGTACTCCACAATCCCCAATATTTGCGTGGTACACAACACATTTAAGATGACCGACAATGACAGTGAATATTTATCATCCAATAACCAGCCGAGCCATCCCACATTCCGACCCTACGTCCTCACAACCTAACAACCCCACCACCCCACCACCACAAAATCCAGACACCCCATAATCCATAACACAATCACCAAAGAACCCCACAATCCCCAAATTTTTGCGCGGTACACACAACACATTTAAGATGCCAATGTTTCTTTTTATTTTAAAAACCTATAGGCGTACAAAGGAATAACGAAGATTCGAACCTGCTTTCGGTACGACGTCAGAAATGTTAAAGTATTCCGTGAAGAAGTTGTAGGTTTTGATCCCGAACTCCAGGGCGTATGCTGTTTGGGAATAAGCGTCCGGTCTCGCCCATACACGTAGCTGGAACGAGAGAATAAAGATTTACAATAAACACTCAACTTCTGAAAAAGAATGTTTGGGATGGAGGTTTGGGGTGAAGGCTGAAGTTTCAAGTCATCTTTTGATCCGTCTTTATATTTGCCAAGCTAGAAACAAAATTGCTCAACAAATCAAGGCTTATTCCAATCATGTCTCATAAATGAAAATTGAGGAAATGAAGGGTAATTTGTTCATTCAATTTGTTCCTTCAAAAAATGTAATTTGCTTCTTCAAGAAAGAGAATTGGCACAATTGAACCAAAGGTCACGTAAACATTAATAGCCTGATGAACGTGACATTGTAGTTTACAAATTAAACATTACCAAAGATCCTCTCGTCATTAAACTCAAAACAAGGTTTTATAAAACCTGAAATAACGAATATATTTCTTAGATTTTACGATTTTGCATATTGTTGTTTAACAGATTAAGTTTTTCATACAAAAGAGTTGTAAGTTTCTTGTTTTTGGTGCTATATGCTATATACACATCTTAATCTTCATCCGCAAAATTACATTACACATCACAGTATAGTATATCTAAGAAATTGATTTATAGCATTAATAATTGGCTAAAATATTTTCAGCTTATCTTTTCCAGTAGCACGTTTTTAGGGGGAATATAAGGCGATGTCAGGAAAATGAAAATGAATGGTTCCAATTGAAAGACAATGTATTTAAACTAAATGAAGCAGTAATAATTCAAATATATAATGTAAAGTTTAGCCATGCGATTCTTTTATCTTACACAAAAGGTGTTCACACAAAAAGGCCGCCTATAGATTTTATGTGAATCTTTATACTTTGTTCTCTGAATATGGATGATTGGCTTGTGTAATGATATGTTTGACACTATCAAAATAATTCATTTAGCATAAAAATACAATTATCAGTGAAAATTTTAGAATAAATGTGTTTCAAAGACACGTGCAACTGCCCCTTTAAAATATCATTGTGGCGTGTTTTAAATGGTCTCATATTCTGGACATTATAGTTATTTCAGTTGCCTCACGACCACTTAATGGCAGCCACTGCGGACTCTGAGAAACTTTCTCAGATAGAAACTTTTTTCTAATTGCCTACACATGGTTTATTCTTCTCAATCTTCCTTTGAACTTTTGTTGATTTATGCTTTTAATATTTGCACTAATGATGTTTGTGGGTTTTAATCCAGTCTGTTTGTTGTTTGTTAGAACATGTGAAACAAGAAAACAGTTAATATCTAATTACTTACGAAAATATAACATATCATAAGAAATAGTTATATATCACTATTATAAAAAGGTATGTTTATTTCATTATTTTACTTAAAGAATATTATTTTTACAATATGCCGATTGTGCAATAGTTTTGACAGACTTCGCCACAATTGGTAGGCGTTTTAATTTATGAACGACATAAAAACATATTTATGATGTAAAACTTATATAAATCAAATTGCATTTATGTTTTAGAGTTAAAGATACATGTAAGAGTTTTTACAAGACCATCGTTTGTCTCTCAAAAACGATTATTGATTTACGTAATTCCCGAGCGAAAGCGAGTTTCACATGCTGCGCAGGGGACCCTCCACAAATCTCACATACCCGTAGTATTAAGGGATGGTAAGTTATTGCTATGGTAACTCAAACTCATGGTAGCTCAAAGGAGTTTGTGAAACTAAGACTGGGCAGATTGCACACACTTACCTAAATCTAAGGTGATGGTAACTCAATATTTAGAGGATTTTGTGAAATTGCACAAACTTATCTAAAGGTAAAAGAGTGGTAACTAAATGTTTAGAGAGATTTGTGAAACTTGACTTGATCAAATTGCACAAACTAACCTTAAACTAAGGTGATGGTAACTCATAATGATATTTAGAGGGGGTTGTAAATTAGAGACTGGGTACAATTGCTCAAACCTACTTGAAGTTAAGGTGACCAATAGGACCTAATTGCATAATATTCCCTAAAAGCTAAGGTGACCGTAACTGTATGTTCAGAGAGGTTTGTGAAACTAGGGACTTGACCCAATTGCTCAACCTACTAGAATCAAAGGTGCTCAATTGGGCTAAATTGCACAATATAACCTAAAGCTAAGGCGATCGTAACTTAATCTTCACATGGGTTTGAGAAACTTAGTACTAACTACTATAGGCCAAATTGCACAAACTGACCGAGAGCTAAGGTGATGGTACCTAATCTCAATGGGAAAGGTTGCAATTATGTGAAAATAGAAGCTGTATACAATGAAATATTATTCTTTATCACATCAACAAGAATACCACTCAAAGATACATCATTTCCATCGTTGTAACTAAATCTCAAGGGGAAACGTTGCAATCATGCTAAAGAAGAAGTTGTATATCACCGTTGAAAATATTATTCTTTATCATATCAACAAGAATACCACTCAAAGATACCTCATTGCCATCGTTGTAACTAAATCTCAAGGGGAAACGTTGCAATCATGTGAAAATGGAAGATGTATACCCTAACATATCATTCTTTATCACATCAACAAGGATGCCACCCAAAGATACCTCATATCCGTCGTCGAAGCTGTAGTTCCTGGACTTGAAGTCGGCGACAACAAAGGCGAGGATGTAGGTGGACATGACTGGTGTTCTCTTGAACTCTTTCTTCAACCATCCGTTCTCCAGCACAGACGAGCGGTACAGGGGCATGTTGTTCAGCGCTTGATATCCTGGAAATATGATATCTTGCATATATGTATATGTATATGTATATGTATATGTATATGTATATGTATATGTGTAAATGTAATTATTACACGCCCGTGTAGGATACCGCAGTGTAATATTTATACGGCAATATCAAACTAGTGTTATATCACAATGCAAGTATGACGTCACAGAAGTGAGCTGATGTGACGTCACAATGTAAGCGCTTCGTCACAATGGGTGCCGAGTCGCGGAACTGTTAGTTTCAGCACATTTTCGGCAAGTTTGCGTGTCTTTTAGGGCAAGTAATAAACAGAATACTAAACTTCCTTCCATTTAATACTATTTTTATTAAACTCGTGAATGATTTGGTATCAAACTCGCTTTCGCTCGTTTTATACAAAATCATTAACTCGTTTAATAAAAATAGTATTAAATGGAAGGTCGTTTAGTATCCTCTATATGTATATGTATATGTATATGTATACAATGTCGTTCCTAGAGGGGGGCCTTGGCATATTTGCCGGTCCTTTTCTCTTGGTGTCGTTAACAATTTGAGAAGTAGGATACTTCTACCATTTGAAAGGTCCCATATGATTATTATTCGTCAAGTGACCCTTCTACTGTCCGTCTAGATTCATTGAAATGCTCCCATCTGATTTAATTAAAATCTTCATGTGACCAGTAAAAGAATACCCTCTACACTTCAGGTTATCAAACATCTGGGCTTTTATGTAGAATATATGTTGATTGCACGAAACAATATCGCGTGATTGAAAGGACTATTCTATCAAGTTAGTATTAGGCAGTGATGTAACCCCTATAACATGTTGTTTTCACAAACCTTGCCTCAATAATACTCGCTAAACTCCGATATCGAGTCTAGCAAGATGTAGTAGCAGATCGCGTCAGCCGACCTTTCGCCGACCTATGACCCTCCAACGTTGTATGTGCGAGTGCAGACTATTGCGCTTCGGAAAGACGATCCCTTATTGGTCAATCCGATAGATCGGCTGGCGCGACCCGCTACTACATCATGCTAGACTCAATATCGGAATTAAGCGAGTATTATTGAGGCTTGCTTTACTTAGACAGTGTAAATTATCTTTTAATATGTTTATACCTGGTTGGTGTATGATGGTCACTTTGAAGACAGCCTTAAAGTCTGGTTCATCGAAGCAGGGGAACACTCGCCGTGCGTCAGTGGACTGGAGCTGGGATGAGGCGAGATACCTGAAACAAATAATACTTTTTTGCAAAACATATTTTTGGAAAATTAACTATTGAAACAATTAGGTTGGTTATCGCTTAAGTACATATTTTGATATAAGTCAAGATAAATCGAAAGATCATATGGTTATCAATTCTACAATAATGTCCAAAATCTGATATCATAAGAGTTCCGTAACAACTATTGAAACAATAAAGTTGGCTATAGCTTAAAGTACATATTTTGATATAAGTCAAAATAAATCGGAAGATTATATGATTATCAATTCAACAACAATTTCGTAAAACTCATACCATAAGAATTCCGTAACAATAATTAATAGTAAAAGTGCACTATAGTAAGTTTGTTCAAATCATGTATCATCATAGGTTCCCTTGATTTTGAAAATTGGGAATGTCCTTGTGTTGGCTTTTTGTGTCGACAAGATACCAACCACCCAAGAAAGGACATCCCTTATGGACACGGAACCGGGTCTATTTGGCTACCCAAATGAATACTCCACTGGTCTTCTATTGGATGTTTGATAAATAAGAGACAACTGAACTGAGGGGCTAACATATTTTGGGCCATCAAAGGTTTTGAAATAATAAAAAAAGAGCAACGATTTTACGGTCTGTGAATAAGGGTATAGAATTTGGGGAGTTCGTATTTCTAACATGTCACACATGATTCAACAATGCTGGTAATTAAAAAACATATGTGTTGTCTGTTCTGAGCATAAATATTGCATGCATATACAAGTAATCCATAAGTTGATGGAGATTGAAAACCAAAATTATTTAACCTTCAGAATGTCATTTTTTTCAAAGCCACACATTTCGCAATTCAATTGATGACGCGTCTTCTGTAACACTATGCCTAAATATTGAAAATAATTCATCTATGTTTGCAATATGATTAATTCATTAAAAAGTGAATGATGGTTGAGTTAAGTGAAAGCGTATAGAATTTCAAGATTTCTTCAACCTTAATTGCTACCTTAATAGTTATTGTGAAATCACTTTGTTTTAAAGGCACAATAGCAATATTTTAGCGCTAGAAGTGCCTCTTTAAGGCATCTAAGGACACACTTGCATTAACGTAAGCTTTTTATCGATCCATTAAAAAACATTTTAATAACCTTAAGTTAAACCGCAATCAATGATTAAAAGGTTAAGACGTTCGAAGTCACTAATCAATAAAACCTATTCAAAGCATAAATTCATATTTTTAGAATGAAATTGTATATTAAACGAAACGAACTCTCACAAATCATTTGTATCAGATTTGTAAATGACAACTTACGATTAATGTTTTATAGAGGCTTTGTTCAAGCTACCCTTTAAACAACCATTTATTAGAATTGTCCATCACAAATCGGATTTACTTGAAATATGAAATAGCAGCACCGCACGCCCTCAGAAATATTTACTTTAAAGGCACTTTAGCTCAGCAAAAAATAAGTCTCATGAAAAAGAAATTTAAATGTTATCAATTGTAAGATAATTTGTTTAATAAAACAGTTATTTTTATTCCAAATACCTTGAGTTGCGGGAGTCCTGGGTAAAAAAATATGACCAAATAATTATTGTTACTCCGGAGGTTTTGGTGATCAATATGTCTGTTGTACCCTAAGGTTTGTCCCTTGGATGTGAATTGTATTGTAAAGTCTTGTGGGTTTATTTGAATGTTTTTGTCTACAAGAAACCTTCCTATGCCAGTGTGTGTCCAAGAGTCATTCTGCAACTTATCAACGTAGGTTTTTAAACTTTTGCAAGAAAAAAGAGAGATTGCGTCAAAATTCTATTTACCTTAATGTTGAAATTACATTGTTTTATCGACTCCATGAAACAACCTATACCGTATTTACATACAATGAGTAGACGATAAATAACATGATAAATGTATAACGCTGATGTACATTCATACAAGATAAACAAACAAATATAAAAATAAGTTTTCGTTATTTTAAACACTGCCCACTTCTACCATTCTCTCCCGACAAAGGCAGTTCAGTCGTATCCGAACAAGCCTCTGTTCTAATTTGCCTTATTAATGGGGTTGAAAGGTAGAAGTCTGATTGGAGGCTATCCAAGTTAGTTGTGCAATCAGCGACGCCGTCTCAAGATTAGTCATTCGCTAAGCCTCGATCATTTCCATATGCTTCGGAATAGCTATATCAATGAAATTTAACATCCAGGGGAGATAAAACTTTATTTTACAAAGTAATCAAAACAAAAACAAAATTATCATAAAACAAATAATAATTTAGACAGTTTTAAAACAAGTAATTTCTTCATTAAAAACAATCAATATTTGATGTTTCAAATATTTTCCCGCACTCTGTCAATGAAGAATGAATAAAGAGGTACGATATGTTCTATTCCACTATACAACCGTTAAGGATGCTCAAAAAAGGGATATAAGATGTATTTTCATTGGCTGAAAGTAAGGGAGGTAACTTGTGCTTAAACCTTTTGCCGGGAGAAAACTTGATGTTTGGCGACACAGTACAATACTACCGGTTTTATGTTAATGCTGAGGAATATATGGATGACAACTTCTTTGTTCATTGTATGCGACGTTTCGACACAGATTCTTGTGTCGTTCTCAATCAGAGGTGAGGAATATATGGATGACAACTTCTTTGTTCATTGTATGCGACGTTTCGACACAGATTCTTGTGTCGTTCTCAAGGTTTTATGTTCTCAATGCTATGATGTCTCAAATCTCAAAACAAATTATATTAGCACTAACGCATAGTCAAGTAAGTGAACAAACTTTCGGGATGGTTCTTAACTCATTGTCAAACATACAAGTGATTGAAATATAAGATATATGCATTAAGGTATAATCAAGTAAGTGAACACACTTTCGGCATGCATCTCTAGCTATAGGTTCTTAATTCATTGTCAAACATACAAGTGGTTGAAAAATAAGATATATGCATTAAGGTATAATCAAGTGAGTGAACAAACTTTCCGGATTTTTTTCTATCTGTGATTTCGTTTTGGATAAAATAAACCGGAAATCATAAAAGGTGATGTAGAGGAATCGGTAGAACCAAAGATACTGCACTGAATGACACTAAATGATGTCCAACTGCAAATGCACTATAGTAAAACAGAGAGTTTCTTAGTAAGTCCATAGCAGAATTCGAACCAACATATGTTTAAGTACGAATCCTTTCTGTGCAGCAATATTTTATTTATTGTCCTCTTTACCGAATCAATATCTAAATGTGTAAAAACTGACGTTAATTTAACTGAAACGCCTAATTTCATTACAAATTCGATCTCATTTAATCGCAGCTCGTCATTTTCTTTACTTTCGTTCTCGTCGTAAGGTTTCCAATGCATTGTCTTCAGTTAAAATGCCCTCCAATATTCTGAACTTATCGATCAGCCTTCATATCAATCCATCAACTGCATGATTTCTTGTCTTTCTGTCCAACTCCGTGGCTTTATTGTTTGTTTTTCTGTATCTCCTCCACACATATCATCTCGACTGGCACATCGAGAACAAGAGCTTTGTAAAGGAATTGAAACTAACAGGACAAGTTTTAATTACGTTACACTTAAAATGATTGTATTTTGGGCCGTGTCTCCAAATGTAATTGGAAAAGCTTTAGTAATTTTAAAACGCTTCCACTAAAGATAACGAAATAATGAGTTCTGAAATGATTATTTACACGTGCTTAAACGATTGGCTGTAAATTTCGGTGAGAAAGAGAATGAACATTTACATTTCATATCTACTCTGTAAATGTAACGTCACTTAGATTAAGACGTCACGTAACGTCACTCAGTTAATTTTTTCACATAACGTAATGTTAAAGATCATTTTCAAACGACACGTAATGTTACTGGAGTCATGCTATTCATTCATTCATTTAAAGTAGTATCTTCAAACATTTACGAAATGAGTCTGAAAGGGGCAGTAGCACGTATTTTTTAAAGATTATATTTCAATTGTCGCTGATAACTGCACGTTAATGTGTTATTTTGATATTGTTAAAAATCTCATTAAACAAACCAATTATTCATATTCAGAGAACACATTACAAAAATCCACATAGTCCATTGGCGGCCATTTTTGTGTACCTTTCATTCATTTTGAGTTAGAAAAAGGAATCACATGGCTGAACTTTACATTATATAGCCTATTTGATGTATTACTGCTTCATTTAGTTTCAACAAATTTCTTTCAATTGGATACCATTTATTTTCATTTTCCTGACAATACCTTAAATTCCCCATAAAAACGTGCTACTGCCCCTTTGTGTCATATCGTCCAACCTATCGTAATATCCAAGTTATAACTTCAAGTAATGTTGCTAAATTCACATTACCAAGAACCATGACCAAGAACAGAGTACTTAAGTTATATCTTCAAGCATCACGAAATAAGTCTATAAGTGACACAGAGTATCTTTCTTAAAATTTTATTTGGTTTTGATAAGCTACAAAATATCTAATATGCTGATTGAAGTTCATATCTCATCACTGGACTTGCAAATATATCCATTTATGCATAATATCTCTAAAATGCTTGATTTTATGGGAAAATCATCTCAAATACGTTTAATATTCGAAATTATGCATCCAATTAATCTACCTATTAGTTACAATACCTAATAAACACTATCGAATCGAATATATCTTCCTGTCAGCTTATAACAAGGTTTCAAAATTACGTTTGACGAATTTGCGCGCGCCCCTCGAGCCACATTGTCCGGTTTTCGATCGAAATCCCGACTTTGAATGGCAGTATTTTAGTTCTAGTGTACTGATTGATCTTTAACTTGTTATTTTCAGTAACAGTTAGTGGTTCCTGATGTTATAACATCGATTTCAAAATGTGACATATGTGATCCTATCAACATACTCTGTGTCTCTTTAAGTCAAGTCGTCCACCTACCGTAATGTTACTATAACAATAGCTTCCAAATTAACGTAATGTTAATGTTTTTACCTTCTCATTAGTTTTTTTTGGTAAATTAGTAAAATAAAATTTATCATAAAACAAATAATGATTTACACAATTATATAAAACAGTATATTTCTAATGAAAAACCTTATCCTTATCTGATTTTCAAATATTTCCCTCTCACACTGTTAATGAAAAATATACATAAAGGCATGCTAATTTCCACGTAACTATACGACCGTTAAGAATTCCCAAAGTCGTGGATATCCAAAAGGTGTTTTCATTGGCTGCAAATAAGAGAGATATCTCAAGTTACAACTCCTTGCCGCTAGGGCAATCTGCCGGAACCCCAGGATCTAGGCGTAATAGAACAGAGGCTAACTCGGGTATGACTGAGCTGCCTCTGTGAGAGAATGAGCTCAAAGGAATCATACTGGATATTATACGATTCATTACGGATGAGGATTTATACGATATATTTACAATCTATCTAGTTCTCTTTCTTTTGGCAACAAGCTAAATCAAGCTGTCAGCTTGTGCTTATAACTCAACGATCAGAAGTGACGAGAAACAATCACCAACGTTTGCACGTCACGAAAGATTAGGACTAAGGAGAGCTTTAACACACATCAAAGGATCTGCCATATTTGCCTTGTTTACCTTCGATGCCAAAGGATGGCAGCTTTAAGCTGTTTACCGTTCTCCTATGTGTATTTGTCTTAAATCACTTCGCCATTTTCTCAACCAATTGTCCTATCACTCAGAGTGCTTAAGGGGAGGTTTTAAAGCCCCATTTATTTCAATAAAGTTCAAGCTTCAGACAGTTGCCTCCCTTTGATAGATAAAAGCATTAACGTTCTGAAGATCAAAGTTTTTCAGGTTGACACTTTCCTTGTTTACAATCGCACTGCACGTGTAGTAAAACAGTTATCTCCCTTTGAGACGCGCAAGCGTCGAGGTAACGGAAACGAAAGTAGTCAAGTCTACGAGTGCCACTTTACTATCGAACCACACGTAAAGGAACTATAGGAGGGAATTACATAACCTAATTAGATCAGCCACATTCTTCAGACGATCGCTCCCCGCGGCAACAAGCCACAGTGATAAGCAACTGTTTGTAGCGGGACACGGTGCTAACTTGCGGAAGTGTATCTGTTTGCTGAGGGTACCGGGCCAATTGAAGAGAAGAAAAAGAGCTTATTTATCTGAAATGTCGACATTTCTACTTTACGGGATTATTAACAAGGAGTCCTTACTTGAGGCTTTCTGCGTGATGACTGGTATTGTTTCTAAACGCGCTGCGCTCTTTATTGCCTTTTGACTGGCGTTTCAGAATTAAGAAAGGAAATAACGAGCAACTTGAAAATAAACTTCCTAATGAATAACATTCGACGTTTCCTGGAGTTTTTGTTTTGTTTCTCAATCGATCAGTAGAATTGACAGGGACGAGTACGCGGATGTTTTTCACAAAAGGGTGAAGATTGATAATTCAGACGACCATGCCAGAAATAACGTTGTTGAAATGGTTAAATGGTATGAATTTCTACATAATGATACCCTATATCTTACAAAAACCGTCATAGTCACAATATACGTTTAGTAAAAACTGGATGTAAAACATCTTAATAGGTAATGACTCATATATCGCCCTGTCCATTTTTTTTTCAAACAGAACTGTTGCTGGATATGTAAAAATGTTTGTTTTTACTAATGATTTTCCATGGTCCGTTTATTTGCCGAGCTGCGACTGTGTATGCGCTTTTGTTATAGGCCTACTCAATATAGCAGCATATTAATTTTCATACACTACATTTTACAACATATCATTCTTAATACCACTTCATTTAATCGTAGATATTACGATCCAATCAACATTAGGAATTAAATCTTATCATTCATTTTCGCCAGCAACCCGACATTTTGTGACAAATTTATTAACTCTTTACATCACATGAATATATGTGTTAACCCCTGCTTAGAATTGAAATTACTATTTTAATATCAGTACCAATTGTAAAAATTATCCCAAAGTAGTATCAAAATTCCGTCTTAAACAGAACAAGCAAAAATGTATGTTCAATATTCAGATTTGCTTTAGAAGTGGCAAATATATAGTAAATCTCAATAGTGACCACAGTGACACTGGTTTTTGGCGTTTATAGGTACTGACTTCCATGAACTTATTGACTTCCCTCGTATTGTGCTGAGTGTCAAGCAGGACACAACACAGCTCCCAACTTAAACATTATCTGGTAAAACGCAACTTGGAGTCGATCGCCGGTCTGCGCGGACAACGAATGAGTTACATCTCGGTACCTCGGACACAGCACAGGTCCCACCTTAAACATTCTCTGGTAAAAACGCTACTTGGAGTCGATCGCCGGTCTGCGCTGACTCCGAATGAGTTACATCTCGGTACCTCTTCAAGCTTTGCTACATCCTCGGTTCTCAACAGCGCATTTTACAATCGTAAACAAGCAGATTTACACATCTACACATAATCAGTGAGAAGCCCAAAATACTTCAAGACACAATTGGATTACTTGAGGGGCGATGTGACGGCACTAAACGTCCACCTCACTCCATATAGTGGTTAACTCTCCAGATTAGATTACTGGCTCAGATTTGGCATGTCTTATCGAGTTAGCGCTGTCAGTACCTACAACCCGTGTCACCAAAAGTCGTCACTCAACTACTACTAGATCTGCGGTTACGTATCTGTGCTGTTTAAAAATACAGGTTTTAATGGTCATCGCCATACATATGATCGTTATGTATAATGTGTGATAGTCTGAATATATTTTTTTTAAGTTATCAAGTTATATCTTCGACCCTATATGTTTTAATTACATGTGTATTAACATCCTGTTCCTTTACAACTGATGAAAATGTTTAAAGGGGAAGCAGCAAGGTTCTTGGACAAAATTATTTTCAATCTTTCACTGATAATTGTACGTTAATGCTAAATGTTTTATTTTGATAGTGTCAAAAATCTCATTACACAAACTAACATACATTGTGAAAGAACAGATTATAAATAAAGATTCACATAAAGTCCATTGGCGGCCATTTTTGTGTGAACACCTTTAATTCATTGTGTATAAGAAAGGGCTTTGCATGGCTGAACTTTAATTTATAGATTTGATTTATCACTGCTACATTTAGTGTAAATACACTGTCTTTCAATTAGAACCATTTAGTTTCATTTTGCTGACATGGCCTTCTCCCTTTAAAATGTGCTTCTTCTTCTATAATGACTAATTACAAAAAGTGAGACACAAATACATCTCTTATCATGCAGCAGGCCACTTGTTGGTCGTCGTAGGTAGGAAACAGAGCTCCTTTCATAAAAATGAAATAAAGTCTTAAAGGGGGTCTGCAACCCGAATTTTTTACTTCCAGAGTTTTATTAGCAGGGCCCCGAAAGAGTCGTAAATACTCGGTAGGGACGAACTCGTTTGGTTACCAACCGCTTACTGCTGACAGACAGTGTCAAATTTTTGTCACATGACTCCCCCTTACCCTCGTGATGCTCTCATTAACAATTGTCAATTAGGTTTCACATGCTAGGTTGTTGATTCCCTTTAAATCGTCGATTCTTCGAATCCATATCTACAATGGCAGACTGAATTTATAGAAAAAAGACATTGGTCGTCAAATTTGTATACTTTGTAATATTATACTGGTGCAATGCTGTTGAAATACAATGTCCTGGTACATATATGCTACAAGTCTCCTCATTAAGTTGTACAACATGATAAATTGTAAAACTGAGTTCTAATTCAGTTACCAGTCTGATTGTTTAACGGTTAAATCCTCTGAAATTATCGACGCAACTTGTAATAACTTCGGTTGAAGCTAGCAGCTTGACCTTGAACCAGCAATGACAATGGAATCTAGAAGTGTATCACCGATGATTTCATTCTTCCATCTTACAATGATAGACCTAACTACGTCGACATCATCATGACACTTAAAAGCACTTACACCTAGATTTTTTCAGATCACCAGATGCCTTTAGTACTATTTAGCCACAACTAAGCGACACTAACCACAAAGCCACACTTGTGTCATATACGTCATAAACTCCAGCTGCATTGGAATCTTCGTGGTTTGAAAGAACCAATAATCTCTCACAATTGACCTTTACTAATATGTCCATAAACCACATGACAATAAACATGGTCACAAAAAATAGGCAAGAGGTCAATTACAGTAAAAGTAACTTAGTGAAAGTATCAGGGTCAATACCCACATCAGCCAAATTAGCAACACCAACTAAAGCCACACTTGTTTCATAAGCCACAGTGTCCAGCTGCAGAGAGTGACATATTACAACTTTAAACCTAGATTTCTTTCAGATCACCAGATGTCTTTATCTTATGACCAACACCCACATCAGCCAACTAAGCAACACCAACCACAAAGCCACACTTGTTTCATACGTCATAAAGTCCAGCTGCAGAGAGAGCGAAATCTTCGTGGTTTGAAAGAACCAGTAATCTCTCACAATTGACCTTTACTAATATGTCAACAGGTCCCGCGATAATTCCTGTTCTCAGTGCTCAAAAGACACATTTCAACTTGACGGTGAGCAAACTACCTTGATCAATTCTGATTGATGTGAACACTCTTCATGTTAGTATAAGGAGACGAAGGACACAGCGATAGAGACACAGTAGCTAGTGAAGGGTGGCATTGTCGACTTAGACTCTGAGACGGTCCCTCAAAGAAAATAATTGGACGAAATAGGAAATAATGAAATCATACAAATTCATTGAATTTCATTGATAAATAATACAGATTCTGAGATGGTTTCTCAAAGAACTTAAATCTAATGGGAAAACATTGGAAATGAAGAAATCATAATTACTTGCGTTCGCTATTTTAATCTTACGTTCTGGGCCTTGGACAATGCATATTTATTTAGATTAAAAAGCTATGATCTATATGGAAAACGATCAGAATAAAATGCAGCAAATGAGATTGTCCGTCAAAGAAAATAAGTGGACGAAATAGGAATTAATGAAATCATACAAATTGATTGCATTTCATCGAGAGATAGAAACAGTTTAATAAATGTCTAGGTAGGATTGACGACAAACATTTACATGCAGTCCCTAAAGTGCTTTGACCAAAAAATCATTTTACCTTAGTTGATGGAAATCAATGGTTTGACTATGAGTTTGGGGACTTTGCAGAATCAGGGCCAGACTGCATTAACAAATACCAGAAGGCTAAGGTTTGTTTAGCTAATTACAAAATGTGTGTCACGTTTTGTGTAACCATTGCGTTAAAACGGGATACGTTTTCATCTGCAGTTAAAGTCAACTGTCATACTTGCTGTGTTCACATCTTACTCTTCCGTCTGTTTGTATCAATACTCTCGGTATATCATTTTCAATCGTTTGTGACGTCACAGTGTTGGTTATAGGACAAAAAATTACATATAATCGAGGGAAAATTTACACATATAAACTTCAAGTTATGATTTGCTTTACATCGATGTTTGTTACCTTGTGAGTAATTAAATCAAGTTATTTTTAAATTTATTTGAGGGCAAAATTGTTTTGTCAATTTCAATAAATGTATTTTAGGAAGATTGGTCGCCATTTAGATGAAAACGATAGAATCGACTGGAAATAACTGTGTTTGATGTGGTTGAGGTTAATTTGTTGAAATTTGTGTAATGACCATTACGATTTTCGATTTTTTTTTTAAACATTTATGTTGGATTCCTCTTTGTTCTGAAATTATAGCTACCTTACAACGACTATCGGGACATTAGAATCTTGGTCATAGCCGGAAAAGGTAATATAACTAAGAGAAAATATATAAACAAATAGCTCATCAGGCTCATACCAATTTGCTTTAGGGTGTGGCCAATGTGATCCCCTCTTAGTCGGGACCACAGGGTCACCAAATGTACTATTTTAAATCATCCTTATTTAACTTAGCAGTCTATAGACAAGGTTTCAGCATTCTAAGTCTTAAGCTTCTGGAAAATAAGTATTCAGGTTTTCATTATAATCCTCACTACTCAAGGAGTATGTACACAATTGCAAAGTTCGAGCTTTCTGGGCCTTGTGCTTCGAAAGTCGAAAGTGTACAAAGTTAACGGACGGACGGACGCCGGACAACATGCCATGCCATAAGCCTATCAGGCCTTTCAGGCCAGATGAGCTAAAAACGTTTGTTAAAATTCTGACAATGAAACTTGACATTATGAAAATCATTAAAATGAAAGAATGAAAATTGAAAAGACACAAAAAGTTATTTTATTTTTCTAAAGGTAAAGGTAGTATAATGAAATGAAAATATATTTAAAAAATCTAAAACAGTTAATTCTTAAACAAATATTTGAACGCTTGTTTTCGTTCTGACAATGAAATTTGACATTATAAAGATCAATGAAATGAAGAAATGAAAATATTTTTTTCTATGAATGAACTCTTTTGAGCGAAAATAGAAATACAATAAAACTAAATTCAATGCTTCCAGTTTGAAGTTATTGTAGAATACAAATTGTAAACAATAGTGTGGAAGCTGAAGTCACAACAATAAAATATTCATAATACACTTTGACAAACGAGAATCAAGATTAAACAATAAGATTGGGACCTCGGAAGTAATTAATTATAATCCTTATGAAAACTAACAATCTCCATAAATCAAGAAAATAAATGAATTAATTCTTTCTATTTTCATTTCATACATTAACGTTTTCTCCAATAAATATGATTAATCTCTTTGAAAAGTCGGAGCTTTCATTTATGTCAAGTACAAATGTAGAAGACCTTTCCACAATTTCAAGATTTGTATAGGTCTAAAAATCAATCTATTTCAAAATTCATTTTTTACTGTACAAGTATGTTTTACATTTTCCCGTTGCAATCCAAATGAAGTTCTCTTCGGAACACCAGCTATATTCTTTGAAGAAACATAAAACGAGAGCCTATGAGAGAGTCTAACGCGACCTAAGTGTGTCAAACTACGTCGCTGTATCATTAGTGTGAGAGTTTGGCAAACTGATATATCTATTATGATTTGTTTCGCATCGTTCTCTGTCACCCTTAACTTGTAGCGCGCTGCGTGCAGCTAGACGCGCCGAGGAGCTGTGTAGTAACTTGAAGTGATGCATTATCACTAGGCGCTAACAGGCAGCTTCACGAGCAGTTGTACAAATTAGTGTCACTAGAGTGGGGCAAGATGGATGTTTGTTGACGCGAAATGTTCACATTCAACGTTATTTCAACTTAACAAGCATCGCGTAGCTTCCATCAGAGTCCCCTTAAACCTTATTTTCCTTTTTAGCCATAACTTGATATTTCTTCCAAACATGACTCTCTCCTTAAAAGTTGTCCCTTACCATTATACTCCCCACCAGACGGTGTTCATAACATCCAATTGAAAAAGACAATATTCAGTTACTTGAGTCATTTGTATATCTGGTTCCATCTTCCTACACAAACCCTTAAACGTCAGCTTCCGAACTGTGATCAGTTATATGCCTTGCTGCATACCCGTGAGCTTTCTGTGCTTGCACTCTAGCTTTCTATGAGAGCAGAAAGTAACTGGAGGTTGCTAACAATCGGCCGTAGGGGTGCTGATATCAGCACAGAAAACTTGAGGGTCGGCAGCAAGTTCGGAAACTTGCGTTTAAGGCACTGCGTAGGAAGATTATCTGGTTCCAGCTTCTGAATAATCAAAGTCCAAACCAAATTAAGTCCTTCAAAAAATTATCAGTTCCTGTTGAGTAAGATCACAATGCAGTATCAAATCTTTTCCTTGTTGATTAAACTTCTCCGAACCTGTTAAGTTGTAAACACTTTCTTAAACTGGCCAATGCACTGTATCAGGACACCTACCATTGCTGGATTCGAACCAACAACTCAAGAATAAGGCACTTGCAAGTTCAGGCCGTCTTTACCGCTTACCAACTCAGACTCAAATGTCCTCCCTAATATATGAGTTGGTACCTGTAAGTCTTATTCAGTTTTGTCGTCCTCATTTTTGTACAAAAAGGCATACACACTGGATATGCACCAATGTACTGGTAAGACGTTAAAAAGAGCGAAGGCTCGGAACATTTATCATATTATTACAAATAGAAACCCAATAGGGGTTGCTTCACAAAGTGACCTTCTATTGAGTTTATTCGTTATCCCTATTAAGCAACATTACACAGACGAAGTCTTTATGGAAAATAGTATATTGTTATAGAGAATGTTTTACACTATATCAAAGCTTGTTGATGATACCTTGCATATAACATCAGTAGTAATTCATTTCTGGCTACAAAGGGTTTTATACCATAATATTCTTAAGACAAGGAAGTAATCGTTATAGAACAAGAAACCCAAAGAACATTAACCCTCTTTTGAGTTATATTACATTGCAACTGAATAAGTTTAAATAATGCAAGGTCCATGAATTATTAACAACTCATGTGCATTTTGTCAACAATCATGACAAATATTAAAAACTGATCGTGCTGCACGCTCTTCATTCCAGTCGCTCCAAGATACGATGAAATCCACGTGCATGACGTGTCTATTCTTCACACGTGGTTTAAACATAAGAACTTTTATATCCATTAGTATGTAATTGTTGGGTTCAATGTAGCCTTAAGCTAATCATGATTAACACGAATGATGATAGAATCAGTCACGTTGCTTATCAATCAAAGCATAGGGGACCATAATCAGATAATAAGCATCCAGTAATTAATATCAATTTGTAGCAAGGCTCTGTGTAGGGCACCTGCGCTCCCATTATCCTTAAAGGGAGAATAACACTTTTTTTGGTTAGAAATTGTCCATGTCTAATTTCATCTATAGCTATAAGTTTATGGCATAAGAGGATTTACATGGTTGTCCGCAGTCTTAGACGCAATTTTAAAGAATAAAGTGAAAACTGCTAACGGCCCTTTTATCGTGAACACCTTTATCGAACTTTGTACATTTGTTCAAGGACTCCATTTAATGTATGAAATAGATTGCCTTTCAATCGGTCACACTTGTTTTCGTTATATATCCAAATGTCCCAAGAAACTGTACTTCATTGCCTTTAAAATGTCAAACCTTTTTTATTACATTTTATTAATCATGGTCTTGAACGTATGTTTGGATAGCGAACGAAATAAATTATGTTTCTTCATTTCCAATGTTTTCCTATTGAATTTTAGTTCTTTGAGAAACCATCTCAGAGTCTAAGTCGACAATGCCACCCTTCACTAGCTACTGTGTCTCTATCGCTGTGTCCTTCGTCTCCTTATACTAACATGAAGAGTGTTCACATCAATCAGAATTGATCAAGGTAGTTTGGTCACCGTCAAGTTGAAATTTGTCTTTTGAGCACTGAGAACAGGAATTATCGCGGGACATATTAATAAAGGTCAATTGTGAGAGATTATTGGTTCCTTCAAACCACGAAGATTCCGCTCTCTCTGCAGCTGGACATTGTGACGTATGTGACTATTGTGACGTGTGTGACTATGGTGGATCTGTGGTTAGTGTTTGTGTTAGTCATTAGAAAAAGACATCTGGTCATCTGAAAGAAATCTAGGTTCAAAGTTGTAATGTGTCACTCTCTGCAGCTGGACACTGTGACCTATACGAAACAAGTGTGGCTTTGTTTGTTAGTGTTGCTTAATTGGTTAATGCGGGTATTGACCATGATACTAACACTATGTTACTTTTACAGTAATTGACCTCTTGCCTATGTTTTTGTAACCATGTTTATGGTCGGGAGAGGCATTAATATAAGGTCCTTCTTTGCCAATCCCTTTTCATTTTTTAGGAAATGTTTTAATCAGATGGAGACGTATGTTGATAAAAAATATATTCTAGGTTTAAGTATGTCTTTTGACCTGAACTCATATAAGGATTAAAAGGTAACTTTTAATACGTACTTACTTCATTATGATTGAGCAATATAACTATCACAAAGAGGCACGTTAACTGCATGATGATGATGAAGATAATGGTGATCATGGCGATGATGTTATTAACAAACGATTACCAAATGCTTTTGCTCAGCGAGCAGTATCTTGAGACACCAAAAGTTCATCTATAGGATCTACTTACATTTCTTAATATTTGACTTAGATTCTCGCTATGCGAGGATTACCACGTCAGCTAATTATCCTTTAACAGATGTAATTGACCGCTTGCCTATTTTTTGTAACCATGTTTATGGTCGGGAGAGACACTTATATAAGGTCCTTCTTTGCCAACGTATTTATTTCTGAATTTCTTTACGATTGTCGAGCTGAGATACCGAAAGAAGTGCCTCTTCAGAAAGCATTTGTATACTTTCATTTCTTAATATTGACTCAGATTCTCACTAATTCGAGTTTTACAATATAAACTTATTATGCTTTAACAGATGTGACCATGGTCAAATGTCATAAACGTGACTGGGTACTGGTCAGTGGGTCAAGAAGTACGTATATATGTTAGGCAGTAACATATATATTTGAGTGGATGGCCACTAGAGATGTATCCCTATTAGTTTTACCCATGACCTTATTGTCCATAGACTTGTCTGAATATGATACTCCACCTCATCTGAACAGGATGTAACCTCTTTATACAGCTTTATCAGATTTCGGATTGTAGCGTGATGCCTTCAATTATTTTAAGCAAATTAAAGGAATTTGGTACATCAAAACATGCATACTACGATTGTTTCAATTTTGCATATACAAAATTCATAAAGGATCTTTTTATATGAAGTTGTAGGTTATGGAACGGCTAACTTTGTGGGACATTTTAGCTTACCAAATATCGTTCAAATTGCCGTTGATGAACCTATGATGTTTGTCAATCTATACCAGCCCAAATTGTATGAAGGCATTTTAAATCCATTTTTAAAACAAAATCATCGAGTGGTTCCTTTAAGGCTTCTTAAATAGAATTTCAGTAGCAGTTGTGCTACTATCATTGTTAAGGCATTGTATGGTCAATGTCATTAAAACGTCCTCTACGATAATGACCCAGAACGTTAGGTTGACGATGAGGTATGTGCCTTAAAGCTGTAGGTTCAGAACAATGATAGCAGGCCAGTTCATTCAGGTCATTATCAATTTGTCTTCTAGAATCAGGAAAGGGTCTGAGAAGAAATTATGTTTATAGCCCTATTATATCATTTAAGGACACCAGCAGGTTTTTATATCATATTTCTTTTATTTCCACAATATATTATTTTATGGTAAATGTCAAATACCTCATAACATGTTATTTGTGTAGTTCAAAATAAAAAATATAGATTTATATAAACAATGTAAATGTCAAAATATTCCGTCACTTAAAGAACACATAAAGAACAAATCATTTATTAGTTCAACGATCATATAATACCTTGTCTATGAACGTAACGCAGTGATAACCAGGATAACAGTTGAACATACATGTGATAATGAAAAAAAAGGAAAAATAAGTATATAAAATTATTGAATAGACAAAAGTAAGTTATAATGACGTAGTGTCATGTATAAATAAAACATTGGATTTACTTTTGTTTGGTAAAAAAGGATTCTGCACTGCTTGATTTAAAAGGACGTAAATCACTTATTAATATGTTGTATGAATTTAGACCAAAGTCTGAACTAATTTATTTTAGGAATACTTTATTTTTGACACTTTATTTTAACACCAAGGACAATATTCATGTTTTTACGGGGAAAGCTAGACTATCCAATGCAGCTACATTGCCGTAAGCAAGGTTATTATAAAGCATGATATGATAGGAATCACATTGCCAACATACAGTGTATGGGTATTAAAGGGGGTCTGCAACCCGAATTTTTAACTTCCAGAGTTTTATTAGCAGGGCCCCAAAAGAGTCGTAAATGCTTGGTAGGGACAAAATCGTTTGGTTACAAACTGCTTACAGCTGACAGCCAGTACCAAGTTTTTGTCATGTGGACCCCTTACCCGTCTGGACACTCTCATTAAAGGGACCATTCGAGCGGGGTATTTTTTGTGGAAACGAAATTCAGGAGGACTTTCCTGTTTACAGTTATAAAAGATTTTTACATGATAATTTCACACTTAATTTCAATTATGTTTGTAAGGTTAGCATTGCAGTTGTTAAAGATTAAACAATTTGCCAAAGAATAAAGTGTATCGCTCGAAAATTAAAAACATCGTGAAATGAAGCCAATCTTCGAAGCTACGATCGTGGAATGCATTATTACGACAAAATGTTGTTGTAACTGGTAACTTTTATTATGAATTATTTGTAAATATACTCCTCTTATATCAGTCAAGTAATTATTTCTTTATTTTATTAATAAATAAGCATAATACAGCACATTTGTTTTCTCGGAATGCTAACGTTTAAAAATGGCGGACGAAACGCGGTCGAGTGGTGCCTTTAACGATGGTCAATTAGGTTTCACGAGCTAGGTTGTTGATTCCCTTTAATCATCGTCGCAACTATCACCTAGCAAGATTTAACTTATTGGTTGATATAATATGAGCTTATTACAAATAATGCACTATAAAAATTATAAGTTATGGCATTTTTATGCCATAGAAATGCGTTCAAAGCTTATATTGCTCGGATAAATGGCTTAATTTCAAGATGTTCCGTCTGAGTGATGCGTTCTATTCTTTGTCAAATAGTCCAATTTGTCAAATCGAACAGCTAAAATATTATCCAAAAATGTTAAGTGTGAAAAAAGCTTAAAACATTGTACCTACTCTTATCCCTACAAGGAAAGATGAAAGGTCATATCATTTCAGGGATTTGAACGTAGTATAAAGTCGCCAGGCAGCGCGATACAACATTGTAGGGCGACATCTTCACATGGCGTCAAGGGACTTAACTCCGATGTTTCACTTAGCGCTGCGTACCGCTAATTAGACCTATAGATATGAATGCATTCTGAATTGTACACTCCGACGGGACATACACATCAGAGTTGTCAATCACAATGCGTCTGTGGGGAGCTGTGGCTCTAAGTAGGACGAGAAACAGGACTTAATTAATACGCCAGATGAGCGTAAACCTTCCTAATACGCTGGTAAATACGCATTTTAATGCTTCGCTGGACTTGATGCTTGTGAATCAAAGGGACCTTATTCAGTAGATTTACATGTGCATAGGTTGGGGATTAAGGGTAGTGTAAGCTTGGTATTCTAAATTAGCGACATCATGTGTTAGAGTTCATCATATGTAAGTGCTTGTCTCATAGGCTGTATGACCTTGTCTGTACACACAGAGGTCATAATCTAAAACAACAATGTTGGTGTAATAATGGTTTAAATGTATCGCCGATACTTATTGGATGAATTACTTACAGAGACAACGAACTTGTCATCTGCTTCATGTAATTAAACTATGAACTGTTATCATTTTATTCAGTTGTTAAATTCAATGTGCCCTATCTCACGACTTATGCAAAGGGACATTGTTAGCCTCGTTTTAGATCATAGGAAAGGAAGCAATGTTGAACCTAAGAATCGAGGACTAGAGTGAAAGAAACTCTAAAGTATTGTATGAAACAGTAAAAGAAAGATTGATGTAATTGATGAACGACTGTCAGAACTTGCATAAAAATTGCACTGGGAAACTGACACAATCACTCTAAAAGTCCAGAGCAAAACGTTTCAGACTTTTGCCAAAAGGTTAAACATAACCAGGAAGAGAAATGATATTGTTTTCTATATTGGGATTTATACACACATTATAAGCACACATGATTTATTTAAAATTGAATTTCAACATATGATATATAAATATGCGTTCACGTAATTCATTCTGAAATTTTAAGACGGGCCTTTATGCACTATGTGTTCCATGGACTGACCAAAATAACATTGTTCTCAAAACCTTAGTATAAGTAATACATTGGCAGATATTTATGCAAACGTGATTACTCAAGACTATATATCTATTAATCATATACAATTTCCTTTCTGACTATAATAATGAAGGATTAAAACATTTAATATACCTTAGTTTAAGTCATACATTGACTTACAAACGTAATTACTCAAAACCATATTTCTATTGATCGTATACCATTTCCTTTCTTACTATAATAATGAAGGAATAAAGATATTTAATATACCTTTCAACACAACACTTAAACTTAGTCTCTGAAGTAACAAAACAATTAGTACAGAACATTTAACTGAATATGTCGGTTTCTTGTCTTGTATCCATGCCACGGTGAATAACATACTATGCCACAAAGTTCATGAATTTGATATAAGAAGACAAGGAGATTACGGACCATCAACTTCTTCATTGTAGAATGCATTCTACAATAAAGAAGTTAATAATCCATAAACTCCTTGTCTTCTTGATATCTTCAACTTCTGAAATGCCTCTCAAACAACTTAATTTGATATAAGTAAATCAGCTTTGCATTAGAACGAATGAATGTTTAGTTATATAAACAATTGGAACAAACATAAGGTTAATCAAGAAGCGTGATATCCATATTGAAATTCCATATACAGGCTCTTCTAGTGCGACAAAAGAATTAAGGTGAAATGTAGATACCATCGGAAGGTTAATGGGAATCACTGCGTTGGTCTAGAATTGACGATGGTTTCTAATCTGGTTCAGAAACACATATCATTGATACCTCCAAGGAAGTATATAAGACAGAGATACCTGATTGGTCCATAATCTGTTCAGACTTCAATACCCTGTGATCTGGGAGGGCATGGTCACTATGTTACCGATAGAGTACAAATATAGCTTATGGCTCTGTAGCTTATCAGGTCATATCCGTCTATGGTTGACGACTTACATGAGGTATTGTCCGTTTGGTACTTATCATTCAGTAATTTCTGTCAAAATGGGTAAATTGTTGCTGTTTTATAGGTTGTGCTTGTCGTATATGTTGTGTATCATATCTGTAAAGGCAATGTCCACACATCACAAAAAGATTTACAAAATCAAGTTTTATAATTCTCATACTTAATCTCCATGATATAGTGGAGATCTCAAGAAACTAAATGGGAATCTCTCCGATGGTCAAGAAAATGACGATGGTTTCTGATGTTGTTCGAGAAACATCTAATTGATACCTCGCAGGAAGTAAATAGCAGAGTTACAAGAATCCTCATTGGTTCATATTTGTTCAGACTTGTGAGAGAGCACGGTTATCATGTAAACGATATAGTACAAATGTAGCTATTGGTCCTGCTGCTCATCAGGCTCTAAAATATATCGTCTTTGTTTGAGGGTACATAGGGTAATGCTCTTGTGCAATCTAGATAAATTCAGATCAACAGGTTTTATATTCGATCATACTGTTGACGACCTAATATAAAACCTGTTGATCTAACTTTATTTAGATTGTGCCCTTGTACCGTTGCCTCTCAAAGAAGTTTTCCCTTGTACCGTTTACTGTATGATGTTGTCAATTTCTGTCAATCTGTGTATATAGTTGATTCAGTACATGCTGTCTAACATATCTATAAATTCAATGTCTATACACCACAAAAAGAGAATGAAAAACATACAGGATTGCATATAAACTTCGACACGAACTGCAGCGTAATTCTACCATGTGTCAATGCGATTGGAAGCCGAGGCTACAAACATAACCAGCATAATAATAATGACAATTTTAAAGCCTAATATCCAGTGCAAGCACTGCTCACTGGCTGTACATTATTACCCTGAAGGAATTGTACTTTCAAATCCGCTACTAAGCGCTCCGCGCGACCACATAGGTCCGTACTTCCCGTATTCAGGTACCCAATTGTACAGTTGGGTAGACTGAGTGCAATGTGGACTGAAGTGCCTTGCCCAAGGACACAACACAGTGTAAAGCCCAGGTCACAAATCTTTGGTGTCTCAACCTGGATTCGAACCCGGGTCTTTGGCGTGAGAGGCCAGCACGCTAACCACTACACCACCGCGCTCCACATGTTTTATTTCTTTTCTATGAACTGTGATGTTGACTCCCCTGCCATCTAAGCATTTTCTTTACGCATGTTCTGTCTAAACGAGATAAGCAGCCAAGTGAATGAACACTACCTCCTTCTCTCTGTAATCAGATTCACCAAGTATCTTTGACACTCCATTCCTTTTCTTTTGCAAACTTTATCATTAGTAATACACGGAGATTTGTGAACGAGTAGGGGCTAAATACGATTTGGGAACAGCTTTGAAAAACTTAAAAATGAAGAAAATGTATACGTTTTACACCAATTTGCAAGGATGTTACTTATGTGAGTTACGTTATTAACACAGTGACATGTGTAATGATTCGTTTCTAAGTATGTATTACAAACGGCTTGTATATAATGGTTGTGAACAAATCAAAACCAAAGAAAAGATGTGTACGTTTTACATGTTTTATTCATGCGTGTTACATTATTGACACAGTAACGGCTCCCTTTCTAAGTAAGTGTTACAAACGACTTGTACGAAACAGTTGTTAACAAAATTTAAAACCAAAACATGTGTGAACGTTTTACACCAAGTTAATTTGCGATAGTAGTGTTAATGTGTGTTACGTTATTAACAGAGTAACATGTGTACGATTCTCTTCTAAGTATGTGTTACAAACTACTTTGACGGAACGTGTGTACGATTTACACCAATATGCAAAAGTATTATTAATGTGTGTTACAATATTGATGCAGTGACGTTAACAGGTGTAACGACTCTTTTATAACACGTTCGATTATTAAATTACGTCACCGACGATTTGAGAATTTGTACATCATGTTGACACCAATGGTTCCATTTATTCAGCTAATGGTAAATATATTGCGTTAAGTAAGTGTCTCTTACGACCAAATGTATATTTGTGTATACACTGATTTACCTATGTATATTTATAATGCATTATTTGTTAATTAAGCTTTGATATAAACAAATATTTCTACGATAAAAGCTTTCATCATGTTTTGTCGCTAATGTCTTAATATTTCCGTCATGCTCCAATGATTATCAATCGATGCAACTAACGAAAAAAACACTCAATATTGTTTCTCATACAGAGAACAATGGTTAAACATTACACGCTACAAACGACTTCCATTCTATATATGGTACGGAATTAAGACAGAACTACTTAGATACTAATTCTTAGATCAAGATTAAGATTATTTGCCAGAATCTTGTGTAGAGCAAAATGATTGTGAATATGAATGCGGTTATCGTTGTACTCATGATACAAATCCGAAATTGTTTATAAACTAAAATCCAAAAGAAACGTCCCCTTTTGTTTTTTCACACACTTCAAAAATCACGAAAGATAATTAATAAATGACAACATTCTTATATATGCCAATGCACTATCTGGAGAAACACATAGGTTTAATGCACAAAATGCAGTGGTTAAGGTACAAAAATATAGTATTTTATATTTTTGTTATATGGAGAATCGAGAATCACATATAGAGGGGACGTTTCTTTTGGATTTTAGTATATTATATACAATATTGTATACATGTATATACTTTGAACTGTATGTGGACCAGAGGCCTCAAGTACAATAAACACTCTTTGACTTTGACTATAACAATCAACTGACTTATAGATAACAACGTTCTCAACCACTTCTGTAAACAACCTTGAATTGTACGCCTTTATTATTATTGATGTATCATTACAAGACGAACAAATTGGTCAAATACTATAAACATAGAACCATTGCCTTCCGGCTAAAACATATAGAATTTATCTTCTCGATAAATCGGATAGTCAATAAAGCTTTCTTGACCAAACACGATTATTCTACTCATGAGTTTATCGATGTATCTTTTACTGATTGGCAAACAATAACAATCACTCCCTACATCAATAATCATCTAAATTAACCATGATCACGCTAGATTACCTATCGACAATTTTTATTAAAAACACATTATCGTTCTCTGTATATCGTATACCCAACGAAGAACTTTGATTCAACGCCTTTCCAATTTTGTCAATTTTATACATCAGTTGCTCATAAGCAAGATCGATCCAAATCTTCCCACCGTTGGTTAGATTCGATATACACTGTTGTAAATCAATGAAAAAAAAACATATTTCATTTCAATATCCAATAAACCTTCCTTACACCAAATGTCTTTCTACGTCTTAAATGGTGTATGCATAAAGAAGACGAACATATTTCCATTCTTCTGGTAAGCTACCGAAAACACCAAGATCCTCTCAATATCTTCTTAGTTCAGAAAATTAACAAACAACAAAACCAAAAAATTACTTTTTCCATTGCAATACCCAAGCATACTTTCTTACACAAAACGTCTATAATGATCGCTGCACAAGCGAAGCCGTTTTCTTCGTCTAAAACAGTGTATGCATACATATGTCTAACATGTTCCCACTGTTTATGTTAGATACAGATATAATCGTCAATAATATCGTCCTAGTCTAGAAAATGTGAAACAAACATATTTCCTTTCAATATCCACATTAAAACTTTCTTACACCAAATGTCTTTCTACGTCTTAAATGGTGTATGCATGAATAAGACATGTTTCCATTCTTCTGATTAGCTACCGAAAACACCAAGATCATCTCAATATCCACTTAGTAACAATCAACAACAAAAAATGCCTTTTTCATTGCAATACCCAAGAATATTTTCTTACACCAAACGTCCTGTCTTTTCATTCTTTCCATTTTCCATTCCATGATCGCTGCACTAAAATAAAACTTCCTAACAGCAAATGTCTTCTACGTCTTAAATGGTATATGCATTTATAAGGCGAATCTGTTTACTTTTTCCATATTCTCCTGGCTAATATATTTTTTTTTTAAATGCCTTTTCCATTGCAATACCCAAGCAAACTATCTTACACCAAACGTCCTGTCTTTCCATTCTGTAATGATCGGTCCACTGGCAAGACAGTTTTTCTCTTATAAGATATGAAGAATATGTGAAACACACATTTTTAATGATTTCTTTGATATACCTAAGCAATCTTTCTCAAACCAAGGTCTTGACTTTATAATTCTTTCTAACACCAAACGTCTTATCACTTTACTTCTTGTCTTTCCATTCAGTAATAATCAGTGCACAAGCAAGACAGTTCCTCTCTTATGGTAAGATGTGGAGAAAACATGAACAAACATTTTACATTTTTTTCATTGATATACCAAAGCAAACTTTCTCACACCTAACGTCTTATCATTTTACTTCTCGTCTTTACATTCTGTAATAATCGGTACACTAGCAAGACAGTTTTTCTCTTATGGTAAGATGTCGAGAAGAAACATATTTGATTTTTTCAGTGATATACCAAAGCTAACTTTCTCAAACCAAAGGCCTTCTCTTTCTACTTCATTCTAGCACCAAACGTCTTATCATTTTACTTCTTGTCTTTCCATCTGTAATGGTCGGTGCACTAGCAAGACAGTTCCTCTCTTATGGTAAGATACCGCGTACATCATGGTAACACTAATGGTGTTTCACTGATCTCAGTATGTGGGGAACACACGTTTCTCTCACTTTGTATAGGATACTCAATAAAGCTCTCTTGACACTCATGTTTTTCTGGTTCTGTAATTGCCAATTTGTTGTTGCTATTATTATCGATGTCTCTTATTAACACCTTAACGTACTCGTGCAAAATTCTCTATTTCAGATACAATATTTTTCGACAAATCGCTTATGCCAGACCTAAACAAATGGCTCTGCCTGTTAATCAGAATAATAGATACAGATATCTTGCCTGTCTACCGCTGTAATTATCTTGTTATCATATTGCTCTTATAGGTATATATACACAAACAACCTTTTGTTTCTTTATGTAAGATACAAAATAAAACAGTTTGAATAATGTGTTACGCCAGACACAAATGAATAGTCTGCGTCTATGTATAAACGATACAACGATACCATTTTATATCTATTTATATATGTTGTGAAATAACCTTTCTATCATGTAATTCGTTACAGTGTTTTAACTATAGCCTGTCCACCAGTCCTTAAACTGGCTACTTTTTGCAAGGACTGGGTAACTTTGGTCAGGACTGGTCATTTTTAAAAAAAATTCATTATTCCCTGAGGAATTGAACATTGAATTTTCAGGACAGGCTAGGTTTCCAATTCATTTTATACACTACTGGTAACAACTTGCTTCATAAACGATGAAGTAAACGGGACGTTGATCGTCTCATCGGTAAACACTGGTAATGCCTATCCTGTTTTCGGTAGAAATCATTGATTAGAGTCTCTGTCTTTATCTTTGTAATATATCTGTACTATATACAATGTAAACCATATATCTTTATTTATGTATTTATTTAAGCATTTGTAAGATGATATGATTATTCAGATAATCATTTTGTTAATTCTGTCATTTTGCATTATAATTCGTCATATTACAATTTTGGGTTATTTGGGAACAATTTCGATTTTCGATTATCTCTTTCAATTTCTATACACATGAATTCACATCAAATTCTTTGACATCAGTATTATTTCAAAATAAGATATGAAATTCCTTGATCTCGACTTTTTTACTTTTAAGTGACCCATTTTCTAAAACATGAATAATAAAGTGTTTAATAAACTTTAACATTTAATGAATTAGAAATTCATGTACCAACTAGAACTAAGTGATGCACTGTGATGTCCCACGCACTAACATATTTATCAAATCTCATCATCTGAGCCTTATTGCAAGTAAAGACACTCCGTAAAAAAGGAACAAAAAGAAATAAGTAGCCTAGGGAGTAAAAGGGTCCACTCCATCTACGGGTCTAACCATATTCTTAGTCTCATAAAATTAACGTGAACGATATTGAGATAAAGGCCAGAAAATGACTCTACCCCGATATGTCCTAAGCTCAAATCGTTTCCATTGAACCAGAAAAAAATCAGAATAACCAAAAAAGCATAAGGCACCACTCAACCACTAGATCTAACCACATATTAAGTTTGGTAAAAACAATATTTAATAGTTTTTTAGCTTAAGCATGGGAATGGACCTACCCCTTATATGCACTAAGTTCAAATTCTTCCCATGGAAACAAGAAAATGAAAATTTGAGAATTAACAAACTAGCAAAAGGCACCACTCAACCACTAGCTCTAACCTCATACCAAGTTTAGTAAACAAGTATTGAACGTTTTTTTTAGCTATAGCCTCAATATGCACTATACTAAGTTAAAAATATATCCATGGAAACCAAACACAATTTTAAAAGCTCAGAGTATAAAAAATCAAAAGGCAGGACTCCAACACTAGACCACGTACAAAGTTTCGTTAAAATATTTAACTATTGAAATATTGTCTTTTGAGATATGGTCCGGAAACGAAAGCATTTCGGAATCACGGAACCGAGGAAACAAGTCACCAGGAGCCGAAAACATCATGTCTCACGCAAAGCTTTGTGGGGGACATAATAATTACAAATTACCAGATTGACACGTTAGTAAATTTATGAATACGGGATAGATGATATAATTTCTGTTAAACATCAACTAACCTCGACCTTACCACTTCTCGATTTTCGTTCAAAGATTTTTCAAAAAAATAAAAGCTTGACTTAATTTTTGTTAATTTGTCCAATAAACACCTTTAATTAGCCTTTCATTTAGATAGCGTAATTATCGCTGTGAAAAAGCCACCTGGCTTAGGGGCCATATCCATGAAACTCGCGCGGGTGTGACGTAATAAACAGACTATACAGAGTAACTCATCATTATTTCAACTGATATACCGCCTAAATAATTGTTTAGTTACCATTGATGTGGATATCTTTTTTACACCAAATCCTTAATAGTGTTACGTCGTCAAATGATTTATCTAACTGAGTGGAAAACATTTTCTGAAAATCGTTAATTATTAGGTTTTTTTCCTGTGGTATCGTTATGATAGATGTATAGATAACGAGGCTGATTCTGTAAATGACGTCACAAAATGGGGCTTGACCAGTCATGCATTCACTTGTTTGTTGTCAGACAGGTCTTAGCGGCCCATCAAAAGTGGCTTTCAAAAACGGCTTTCATTGCCAAACTAAACATATTTGAGTAGCGACCTTTAACGCACTATACAATATTGGAATCAGAGTTTCTATATTCCAAAGAAAATAGTGAAATATGTTTGTGGTTATGTTAACTTTAACACATGTTTATCTCTTTTTCGATGTGTTTCATGAATTCTACTCGGCAAACTTTCGTTAAATCACATCAATTACTGATTTCACAAACCAGTTTAATCAATTATTATTTTCTTTTCAACAACGGGTTTGTCTGTAAAATCTGTACACTGTTTTCTTGAAATACATAGTGTTATTTATGATATTTACTATGTGGAAATATTATGTGTTTTTTTAAATAACAAGACAATAGCTCATCAGACTAAGACAACTGATAAAATAATACGGCTGGTGCTTACCCAATGCAGTGGGACAAATACTCGTAAATCGGACTCACTTTTGTTAATAAATAATACTATTCTTATACTTTAAATATGTCAAAAAATACAATTTCTTTTTTTAAATTCCAAACCCTTCATGAACATATATCACGCATGTCATAATGAAATGTTTTGTGCAAAAAGGGAAAGAGGATGTTTCAGGTTAATTGTATTTATTCACGAATAGTTAAACACATGTAACCAAATTGCAAGGCCATTTATTCAAAGCAATACAAGGAGACTTGAAGGGGCAGTGCTACTGTCTCTTTAAAGGGGCAGTAGCACGTTTTTAGGGGGAATATAAGGTGATATCAGGAAAATGAAAATTAATGGTTCCAATTGAAAGACAATGTATATAAACTAGATGAAGCAGTTATAATTCAAATATATAATGTAAAGTTTAGCCGTGCGATTCCTTTTTCTTACACAAAATGAATTAAAGGTGTTCACACAAAATGGCCGCCAATCGATTTTATGAGAACCTTCATACTTTGTCCTCTGACTATGAATGATTGGCTTGTTTAATGAGATTTTTGACACTGTCAAAATAATACATTTAGCATTAACTTACAATTATCATTGAAATATTTAATATATAAAATTATCAAAAAACGTGCTACTGTCCCTTTAAAGGAACGAATAATCCTGGCTATCCTTATCGATTTTACTAACACAAATGCTCTAAAGGGGCAGTAGCACGGTTTTTTTTTTTATAATTTCATTTTTCACTGATAATTGTACGTTAATGCTGAATGCATTGATAGTGTCAAAGGTGAACAAATTATAATGACTCACAACAAATCCATTGGCGGCCATTTTTGTGTGAACATCTTAACCCTTTATGTAAGAAAAGGGATTCGCATGGCTGAACTTGACATCATATATTTGCTTTATTATTGCTTCAATGAGTTAAATTACACTGTCTTTAAAATGAAAACATGTATTGTATTTTCCTGACATCACCTTATATCCCCCCCCCCCCAAAAAAAAGTGTCACTGCCCCTTTAATGTTAACACTACAAAGGCCGCCTGCAGTTTCAGATGTTACTTGATAACTACTTCGAGTTGAGTAACGATATATATGACCATCTGGAGATTGGATAGATTTGTATACTAGTATACATGGTATTAGAAACGTGTCACTGTCCGTTAAGTTATCTGTTTTGAGTCTCAATAAGTGTGCGTTAATATGTTAAAAATATTACAATCACATTGACATTTCGTCTATGAAAAAAGAACCTATACGTTAGAATATGATTTTCTATTCTGTTTCTTTTAAAACGTCTGTTTTTCTGAACAACAAAGAACTAATGTCACACGTTGTAGGTAAAGTGTATTTTACTTATCAATTTGTTTTATTCCCAACGTTTAAGTTAAACTAGGATTTTCAATTGTACTTTAATGCTAAATGATAATTGTACTTTTATGCTAAATGTTTTATGTTGATAGTTACAAGGATAATTGTACTTTTTTTTTTTTACTCCAACGGCTGTAAGTTATGTTTTCTGATATCATCACTGAAAAAGGCGTGTTACGCACAAACGCAACCTCACTATACTCTCGTTCTAAAATAGCTTATACAACAACATTGAGCCCTATTTCTTAGATTGCTTGATAAAGACATTCAGTTTTCATAAGTTGTAATTCTCATTAGAAATGTATTTAAGTTCTGCATCAATTCACGCGAACAAGATTTATTCTCATGCAAAATCTAAGTTCATCAGCACGGTAAGCCAGATAATCGTAAATATGTTTATTCAAATAATAAATCTTTGGTTCACTTACCTTAATCTGCAGCGACATTTGCCTATACCATTGACAGAAGCCCTATTTGGATCAATTCCTACCTTTTTTATTTACTTCTCACTGTATCACTGGGTATTTCCATTTGAGATAGCTTGTTAATGCATGTTTGATTATTCATATCTTCGTGACCCACTGAGTTACTAAACCGCTGTTTTGAATTTAAACTGTATTTAATCGTTCAATAATTTAATACGTTTTTATCAATGCTACTTTGATGTATTTAATAATGCTATTTTGTAAGTACTCAATATGCCGCGACCAAATTTTTTAATTGATATTTCCAATTCTTAAGAAGTCGATTTAAAATAACATTGCTTAATATATTATGCTCTAATAAAAAGATTTTATAACGTGTAGACTAAGCTATCTATTCAGCCATACAAAGATATTTTCATTTGCTATGATTCCATAGATAATTGAATGTATGACAGTCGTATTTATGGATTATTTCTTATTCTATGTGTCAAAATTAATCATAACTCTTCAAGATGAGTCAAATTGATTTGGATGGTTGTATCGACTCATGAGACTTGGGGATTAACTCAATGTTACCGATTTCATACAAGGTGAAATGTACATTTGCAATTTGGGAAAGTGCATACAAATAATATGTTAAATGTATATCTTATGTTATTAAGAAAGTATTTCCACATTAAAAATTAAACTTCTTTAAGCAGATATGTCCTTGCGCGAGCGTATCGTACAAGGCATCATGATATTAAGATATATCAATAAAAAATGATAATGGTATAAACTAATAGTTCAAAATAAAGTATGTGCATTTCCAATGCCATGACCAGTGGTACCTATAGCATATATCAAACAGTGCAAATAACACGTTCAAATGCAATTTAAGGATCGTATAAGAAAACGTGTTATTTTCGATTTTTCATCACTTCAGTTGGCTGTCGTTAGCTAAAGGACCAGTGATTTATATTCAATATGAATATAGGTGTGAATAGGATTCATTGCACTAAATGATATATATACTTTTTACTATATATACTACTCTATATAACTAGTTTATGTAGAAGTGACAGAGAAGTTCTGAGTATATATCAAAATTACAGAATTTTCGTCACTACAGCTGGCTGTTGTTAGTGATTTATGGGGTAATAATCAATATTATTAAAGTTTAACTCAGGCCATGGACAGACGAGGAGACGAATACTCTACCACGCAAGCATGCACGTGCGGAGCGGGCTAGCGAGTGTGCGCACGTCGCGTCTATTCCCGGGACCCCAGAAGGCAGTCCCACGGCTGCAGCCGGCGCGAGACCCACCCACCTCCCTGGGTATACCTTATAAATGTGTAGTTTTTAAAAGTTGTTATTTAGAAGGGAGGTTTTATGTATTTTATCAACTGTTTTTTTATGTGTCGATCGTAATAAATTGACATCATTTCCCCAACACCTATCATGTTATATTTTGAAAATGAGTTAAATTCCATATAAATAGAGGTATAAATAAGATTGCACTAAATAATATATAATCTTTACTAAATATACTACTCTATATATATATTATTTGAGTAGAAGAGAAAGAGAAGCTCTGATTTTTTATCAAAATTACAGTGCTGACGTACTGAATAGTACTTGAGTGAACTTTATTTACGACAAACTATGATAAACGTCAATATTCTGATGAGAATAGTTTGCACTCAATATGACAAGGGCACATAATTATGTTGCAGTCATTTAGGTTATTTATATTGAAAAAAAAAAGATATCAAAATTTGCGATCACTGATGTACTGACCTTTAGTATTGAACGTCATTTTAGAATAGGGAAATAACATTATGACGTTAGTGTTAAACCTTAATGGTAACACATTTAATTTATTCAACAATGCTTTATGAATGTTAAATCGTTAGTATTTATTAAATGATAAACAAATGAATAAATGTTCAGATTCTTTGTTAATTATTGAATGAATGTTCTGACAATCATATCGGTTTCACTTCATATTACGGATGGAGAAGTTTCCGAATATATTGGGGTCAAATCACATTTATTCTTTATCACAGATATAATGAATGCATTGCTTATCATGCATATCACAGCTGCATTCACTGTTCATCGTGATATATTCATTGACAGTCGCTAGTCTGTCAGCCAGATCCTTAAATGAGAGAAGCCTATAAAAAAACTAAACAAGACTTGAGAGCTCAATTTCTGAAAATGAAGAAATCAAAGTCTCCTATTCATCAAAATTTGTATTTCAAAGTTTTGATTTACAAGATTTAGATTAATAAGGCTAACTCTCAACCAATGTCCTGTTCGCTGTCTGCTTCACCTAGTTAGGTATAGACCTGTGATTGTCAGTGTTAATGAGACGATGATATACCCAGAGACAGCGTGGGAGGACAGGCCTATCACTACCTGAACCTCGACATGAACACTGCAATTACTTTCCTTGTTCCTGTAGTTCTGTCTATTGTCTGATAGTGGCACTTAGTATCACACCATTACTGGAACACCATCACAGCTATATCATTACTACCACTCCTGCTGCATAGAGGCTAGTACTAGTGATAATCTAATTCTACTTCTATATCTATTACGTGTTACCTTTTCTCCTTCTTACACTACTACTACTACTACTACTACTACTACTACTACTGCTACTACTACTACTACTACTAATACTACTAATACTACTTATTCTATTACTACTACGACTACTACTAGTAGTAGTACTACTACTACTACGACTACTGCTGCTGCTTCTACTACGACTACTGTTACTAAAACTACTACTACTACTACTAGTACTACTACTACTGCAGCTGCTGTCTTTACTACTATTGCTACTATTATTACTACAGCTTCTACTACTGCTACTAAAACTACAACTTCTTTTACGACTACTGATGTTGCTACAACTACTTCTACTACCGCTGCTACTAAAACTACAACGATTTCTGCTTCTGCGTCTACTATTACTGCTGCCGCTTCTACTACTTCTACGATTACTACGACTTAGACCACTACTACTCATATATTATTACTTCTACAATTATTACTGATATCATACAGTTATTACTACTACTACTACTACTACTCCCACTACTAATATGTCTGTCTGCATATCCTCTGCTGGTGAAGAGAAAGCTTGCTGATTACGAGGGGATGGTCTACAACGTGATGCGTGGGTGGACGCCCCCCCCCCCCCCCTTCCCCTCCCCTCCCCTCCCCTCCCCTCCTTTTCTTACAATCATCATCATATGTCTGTCAAACATCAAAGAAGACGTCTGTGATATTGACAAGACTACATGTCAATCAGGAGAGAACGTAGACTGATTGCAGAATCAGATAGCCGATTTTGTATACTTTGGATGAAAACTATACATAAGGTAAATGACATATTCCTATATTTTTCGATTAGATGTGTTCACTTTTAAAATCAAAATGGTAAAACCCATGGAAAACAATTTCGAATGTGATTCATTTATGCACTCTTAAACGGATAAATTTGCAAAGCAATTTAATTTATATATATTGTATTAAAAGGATAATTTTGCGAAAAAAACTTAACTTTAATTATCAGGATCTAGAAAGAGAAAAAAATCTAAATATACAAAAATAAGAATCTATGTCAATTGTCATTTTATTCATAAATGACAAGTCAATTATCATTGGATATCAACATTTTGATAACGAAGTTAGGACACCGAAGCAGGTATTAGAGAAACTACGGTCCACCGTAAGTGCCATCACCCCCGGCTGAGAGACAAGTGGTGTACAAGTAGACGCAATGGAGCTGAAGAGTTGTCCCAGCCTGTGTGATCTCCACTCTGCTACACTGACATTATACATAGTCAGCCCGTGTGTGCTAGACAAAATACGTTTAATTGGTGGACCTCAGTTCAAAGGCAACTGAAGAAGTCATTGTCCAAAGGCGAAATGTCTTCCAGTCGCCTCATTTGATATGGAAGATGGGATTGAATTGGTGATATGAGTAGGTAGGTTGAGCAAGATTAAAGCTTCATCAGATAATTGACTTGAGAAGGGGAGAAAAAGGATGAGTTAAGTGCGCAAAGTCTACATCAACGACTGGTGATGACAGTTATCTCCCCTTAGGGAGAGTGAAAGGTCAAGGTCAGTGAGGAAAGGTGAAGGTTGCACCCTTGGGAGCACGATTTAGAGGTTCTGTCTGCTGCCATGAGACTTGGGCAAGGTTTTCAAGACATGAATCTTTTCATGTACCAACTACGAAGACATCTGATGTGGTTTTGCATGACACACTCGGTGTGTGGCTAAGATGCTGAATTAATGAACAATGATTTTGAATAGGAAACTTGTAACTATAGTAAGATAAAAAGTGAGTAACCTAAGACGACGACATTTATCTCTCTGAAATCAGATGAAACCTAAAATCTCGTTCTGAAGAGTTGTGTCCATAATCTAGACAGTGATGAGTTGGTCTCCTAAGTCATATAGTGAAAAGTTGGTCTCATAAGTCATACAGAGGAGAGTTGGTCCCAAAAGTCATACAGTGAAAAGTTGGTCTAATAAGTCATACAGAGAAGTGTTGGTCCCATAAGTCATACAGTGAAAAGTTGGTCTAATAAGTCATACAGTGAAAAGTTGGTCCCATAAGTCATACGGAGAAGAGTTGGTTCCATAAGCCAGACAGAGAGTGAATAAGTCGTATCAATACAGTGAAGTGTTGGTCCAATAAGCCAGACAGAGAAGATATGTCCCAATAAGCCAGACTGAAGAATTATGCCTGTATGCTTGAATGTGAAGAGTTGTACACATAAACCAGAAAGTGAAGTGTTGTGACAATTGAACCAGGGATACGTGTTCATAGCAGACAGTCTGTCTATCAAGACCTTAGACCATAAAACCTGTTTATGAACTCAATTGAGGAATCCTGCAGACCGGACATGAAGATCAATCCTCATTAAGAAGCTGAAGCGGGCTGATGTAACGAAACATGTGAGATGGTGATTATACCAAACCACGGGCACTTTACATACATAGACGAACAGTCATCGTCAAGACCAATTACAATTAGACTATCCAAGACAACGTTACATATTAGCTACTGACCGAGACATAGGGTTTCATGGTCTATATTCCTCAAGCACGCGCGAGAATGCACAGCCGATCAGGAGAGAATGGCTTTTTAGTAATAAATCGTTATTGAAAAATCTTTTGAGTAAATGCTCACCATGTAGGAAAAGCGGGATCATTTAATTAATATTTAGAAAAATCTTCCTGGACAATACAGTACCAAGTTTAGAAAATCCGTAATTGTGCCTCAATAAAGCTATCTTCAATAGTTGATAGAGTATGACAGTTCAGGAGAGGTTCGGATTGCACGAAGTTATCTACCCTTACAGTGAAGGGATAGTGTGAACAATGGTACATATGGACCAATACTGTACGTACAGGGATAGTGTGAACAATGGTACATATGGACCAATACTGTACGTACAGGGATGGTTCTCACATGTTCATGTTTGGGTGGCTCACTGTGTTCATTTCTTACTCTTATCAATGTATTCTATGTAAAATGTAAAGATTTAGATAGTGATATGTTAGTTATATTTCTGTCACCTGCGCTGTTCATAACACTACGATGTAAAATTCGATTTCCTCCAAAAAATGACGACAGCGAATTGGTGAATTGTGAATTGGTGAAAACGAAAGTTTTCCCCAGTCACTCAAGCTTTTGTTAAGATGGCATGGGTGTCGACTTTACGCAACGTTTTCCAACCAATGAAAATGTCTGTCAGGTTTTCGTTTTTAGAAGTATAAGATCAAGCACCTATTACCGTAATGTACCAATAATACACTATTAAGATCTAGAAGTAGTTGAATATATCTTAATAATGAGTATTATATACAAATGTTGATTTTGAGCCATTATTGGCAAATATTAAGTTAAGTGACTTAAACGTTTTTATTTTTCAAAATGAACCATCATCGATTTTTTTCTTGTTGCTGTTTTACGATGGTATGTATAGCATAATGATATATTTAGATACTCAACTCATTATTAAAAACTACTTTAACGTTAATTTTATGGAACCAGTTTTGACTTCGATAAAACGGATGTATATATTATCATTACTTGAGTTTAATGTATATATCTAAAGTTAATTCAATATCTCCAATATTCGCTTATGGTGCTATAAATAGTTTTTGAATTAAACATAAACTTAAAAATGGTATTTAAGATTGTTAATATTTCACAAATTGTATCTTCATTTTAATTGTTAATTACATGTCCTTATTTCTGGAATTGAGAAAGTGTAAACGATTTATTTAAGTCACGTGGGCGTACTACAATGACGCTTTCTTTGCCCAATATTATTCATTCATCGCCTGATAAATGAGTTAGAGAGAAAATCATTAGCAAGGTTATTTCAGAGATCTAATTAAACGTTTGCTAATAACGGTCTAAAATCTTCGAAATAAAAAGTTCTATTTTAGTTAATCAAACACACTAATTGTCCCTCGTCTTTTTGTATTTTATTTCAGCAGTTATTTTATTTTAGTTAATATACATCGCGAAGTATCTCTTTTTTATGGTTAACCCAATTATCTACTTCTATGAAGTGAATAAATTGTATAAAACTGATGACGTGATAACATGTTGTTCTGAATATTTAGAACTAAGGGTACCATTAGACAAAAAATAATTTTAAAATAAACGATTGAGGAAATGCACGAGATTAAATTTAATAAGGTTTTATCCTCTTTCCTGGAAGAACAGATCCCTACTTTTTGGCAGTTTTCCCTAGCGGTTAAAAAATCACTATCCATCCATTTTCTAAAAATCAGCAAATGAAAACACTTTTCAAATGGAGAGGGTGGTTCTCGTCACAAAATGTGCCTTTATGATGACCTTTGAACTGATTTGCACAGTTTTGATTGTATCCAATCAGGCTTCTCCGTTTGTATTGAATTGAGCAAAAGCTAGACTATCTTTTCATGACTTGATCTACCTCCGTGGGGAGAGAATGATTAATAAGAAAAATACGATATTAATCATGTCAATAATGGCACGAAACAATTCTTACAAGCCATAAACAATCAAACTTCGACTCATATACCTAATCCATTAGATTCGGTATAAAGTTATAAACAATATTAAAAACATGAATTGTAGATAATAACTCATTTTTTTGTGAAAGTATTCGATACGGAGTACATGCTTACTGGTTCAATGTTATGGATAAGCAATGTTTGGTAGGCTGGCCTATTATTCATTTCGACAAGTCCTGGCGATAAAAATATGGAAATGAGTTTAGGCAGCACATTATATACGGTATGTCAGCTACTTATCCTTCCCTTGAGATTTGCTTGTCAGCTTTCATGAATCTTTTAGACAAGCTCTCCTCCCCAGGGAGTATTCACCGTTAACTGTAAATCCACCAAAAGAGGTGATTAATAAACACCGTTTGTAGTAAACTATATTAAATGAAAGAAATTTGTTCAGAAAACATTTCTGCTGTGTATTACCATTATCTTGGTCGTTTTTTGTGTTTAAGCCTATTCCTGTAAACTTACATCCACTTGAAATGAATTGATTTGTGGGTTTCTGGTTCTAATAATGTACAGTCCAAAAACACTTATGATAGGGAAGTGTTGATTTTCATTTTTATTGACCGGAAATATGTTTTTTTTAAGATGTATTTCTTTTCACTACCACTGGCAAAACAAATATGTAAGATAATTGTTTGTTCATTTAACAATCCCCTGACAAATACAAAATGTTATTCATTTCAAACGAGTTTTTGTTTCGTAAACGAAATTTTGAGCAATTTCATTCGTTTTAGAATGCCACCCAATGAAACGAAATAATTAATGAATGTATTGCGTAAACAGGACGTCGCTGTTTTAAGGACCCCGCGTTCTGCTAAATACATAGCAAGTATTTGAGAATAATTTCGGTTTCAAGTAAGATTGTTTCATATATATATTTATATATAACTCTTTTGTTCGTATGTATGTAATATGTGTTATTATTAAGACATATCAAACCCGCAAAATACATCACTAACACGTTTAGAAATTATTTGTATGTAAACCAATATAGTTGAAACAACGTAATAAAATAGTTTTTAATGTAAGGAATCAAGTTTTTAGTTCTAAAACCCAGGGGGTATCCTAAGTAGTCTTTATATGTATTCTTATCAAGACATATATATAACTAAAACGTTTAAAAATTGTTTGTATGTTGAAACACATTAATAAAATAGTTTTTAATGTTAGAAAATCAAGCGTTTAGTTGCAAACCCTAATCTCTCGGTATTCAAGGTAGTCTAAATATTTATTCTTACCAAGACATGATAAACCCGCGAATAATATCACTAAAACGTTTTTACATTAGTTGTATTTACATAAATTTAAACCATTGCAGGATGTTGAAACCATTGCAGGAGTGTTCCGAGTGAAAGCCAAATAACAACCCGTTTGCTTGGGTTATGAAATTAACCTCTGCTCGGGCTACATCCTCGCGAGGTTATTTTCCAGAACCCCTCAGTACCGGGTGATCATTACTACTTATCAACTATAGGCTGATGATTAGAATTTATATCTGAAAATGTGCTTTTATGGAGAACACATGCTTCCAGATGCCCTCACCAGATGGCAAGAGGATCTATCGAGTGAACTGTGAGATACTAATTTGTGGCGGTTTGTTGTGCCCTTACCCTCGGGTTGGAGCAGATAGCGGCTTTGAGTGACAGCTATGAACATTAGCACGAGTAAAGCGGGAATAACGTGTGGGAAATAACACCTGTTCGGCTGGGAGAGTAACTCGTCTAGACCAATCATCGCGCGTCGTAATGAAACAACCTCGAATATTATCTTGTATATTATATTTTTAATATTTTGAACAATATACTTAGATAAATTTGTAAGAAATAAAGCCTAGCATATATTTAGCAACTATATACAGGAATTATTCGGTAACGAATAAGCCTTGACATAATTCACGTGTTATTTACTGAGCAATTCACAAGCACTAAGTCTTGATGCATGGGTATTGCTCATGTACTATATAGTATATGAGCAATACCCATGCATCAAGTGCTTGTGTAGTAATGGTATGTAAGCTTTAATCGATAACATATAAAGCCTTGGAATTAGTCCCATATTGAGCAAATATATACATGAAGTAATCGGAAACGAATAAAGCCTTAAAATGATTTAATTCATTACATATTGAGCAATGATATAATAGTCTTATAGGAAAACGTATAAAGCCTCGGTAGTATTCACATAACTATATGTTGAGAAATAATATATTGGGATTAATCGATAACGAATTAAGCCTTGGAATCACTATATAACATATTGAGCAATGATATACATGAATTAATCGGTAACGAATAAAACTTTTAAATTATTCACTTTATTTCATATTGAGCAATGATATATTGGAATTAGACGGTAATGAATAATGATCAAAACTTAATTACATTGATATCAAGAACTTACTATTTTGATATCAAGACTTTATTATATTGATGTCAACACTTTACTATACTGATGTCAAGAATTTCCTATTCTGATGTCAACACTTAACTTTACACACTAGCTCCTTTGTTTTGTTCGAGTATTCATTTTTCATACCAACTCATATTGTCTGTGAAATGTGTGTGCCGAGGTGTTCATCAGACAAAGCGGGTGTTCATCATGAACACCTGATAGTGAAACGATGATAATTTGATTTCTGAAATGTTTTCAAGTTCAAAGTTTGCATATCAAATATACTCACTAAAATTGCAATTTACCAATACAAGACATTTACAAATTGTGCACTCCAAGCATGGGTTCGAACGTGTGACCTCTTGATTTCAAGCCCAGTGACTTATCCATTAGACCACGGAGGCCGGTTGAAAATACGTGATGTTTTTCATGACCTCATGATTAAATTTATTAATAAGAATAAACATCACCGTGAATGATTATTTATATATTTCATATTCTATTTTTAACAATCATTTGTACCAAATATTTATATTCATATTAAATTAAGTTTTTTGTTATTTGTTTTCATATTAATCTATTGTGGCAGCTTTTACGGTCCCGCACGGATTGCACGTGCAGCACGAGAGGCCCATGCCAATGTCAGCTACATGTACTTGAAATAGACATTGTTTCTCCAATTAGAGTCAATGTTACACCTTTTCATTATATATGATAAAGTTATGCATTTCAGTATTATCAAAACTGATGTAATGTTGAAAATGAATTAATATAGCTATTGAGCTAGTGTGTAAAATAGTTACCGACCTCGACCTCGGGTTCAAGTTAGATGAACCCTCGCGCACGTGATTCATGAACACCTCGGCCTAACGGCCTCGGCGTTCATGATTCACGTGCGCGAGTGTTCATCTAACTTGAACACCTCGGTCTCAGTCGGTAACTATTACATACTGATGTCAAGAATTTCCTATTCTGATGTCAACACTTTACTATACTGATGTCAAGAATTTCCTATTCTGATGTCAACACTTTACTATACTGATGTCAAGAATTTCCTATTCTGATGTCAACACTTTACTATACTGATGTCAAGAATTTACTATTCTGATATCAAGACTTTATTATATTGATGTCAACACTTTACTATACTGATGTCAAGAATTTCCTATTCTGATGTCAATACTTTACTATACTGATGTCAAGAATTTACTTTTCTGATGTCAACACTTTACTATACTGATGTCAAGAATTTACTATTCTGATGTCAAGAATTAACTATACTGATGTCAAGAATTTCCTATTCTGATGTCAACACTTTACTATACTGATGTCAAGAATTTACTTTTCTGATGTCAACACTTTACTATACTGATGTCAAGAATTTACTATTCTGATGTCAAGAATTAACTATACTGATGTCAAGAATTTACTATTCTGATGTCAACACTTTACTATACGGATGTCAAGAATTTACTATATTGATGTCTAGACTTTACTATATCGATTTCAAGACTTTACCATACTGATTCCAATAATTTAATATACTGATGTCAAGACTTAGCTATATTGATGTCAAGACTTTATTATATTGATATCAAGAGTTTACTATATTGATGTCTAGACTTAACTATAATGAAATCAATACTTTACCTTTTTTTTAAGTCGAGATTTAATCATATCGATGTTAATACTTTACTCTATTGATGTCGAGACTACACTATATTGTCATTCTTTTCTACATTGATGTCAATACTTTACTATATAGACGTCATTATTATTTATCAAGAGCTCACTGTTATCTTATCAATACTTTACTATTCTGACGTAAACATTTACAATTGTTGTCATCATGGTATCATATAAGTAAAATATGTTTGAGGGGACTGCTAGAAAGTGCAATCCAAGGGAAAATAATTCTCACGAAAGTTTTACAACTCTGTGGCCTCTTTGACCCGAAATTTCAGTTCGTTGCAATTTAAGACATTTTTATCTTCCAAAATAGTCAGCTCGACTTACATAATGATTAACCAGCGTTGTTTCAAATTTATGTCTTCATTAAAATCTTGTTCATGTTGTTCCCCCAATTAGTTTTATACTTAATAACGACATGTTTACTTCAAGTGGAAGGATATCTACGGGGGAAACAAATTCCAAAAAGTACGAGCCATTTAATAGCTCGCTTGTTTTAAAGAAGACTGCCGTTATTGCATTGTCCTTCATTAAATCAAATTATAATGTTTTGTCGACAATCTTTGCTTTGCAGTAACATGTGTTTTGACTAAATCAATGTTTAATGCATAAAGTTCCTGACGTCCGCGAATAGTTTGGTTCAAGTCTTCTTTTGTGTCCTGTGCTGTGTGCATTACTTTTGTCAATTGTTTAAGTTTTTCATATTACCGAATCAAATCATGTATCTCAAAGTTAAGCAGAGCCAAGTCTAGAAACCTCATTGGTTAGAATTGGCATGTAATGATTACAGAAAATGACTTTTATTTTCTTTTTGTGTTTTTTATTCCATTTTGGAAGCATGCTATATTAAACGTTTTGGTTTTTCATATTACCGAATCAAATCATGTATCTCAAAGTTAAGTTGTGCCAAGTCTAGAAACCTCATTGGTTAGAATTGGCATATAATGATGACAGAAAATTACTTCTTTTTTGTGTAGTTTTTATTAAAAAATTGGAAAGCATATTTGCTTTATCAAACGCTGTCATAGAAACGTTTCTTCATTTTTTCCCAAAGGTCAAACAAATCTTCCTACAACTTTTAAGTGTATCCGTGATAAAACATTACGTCTTATAGGAAGTAAAAATTTTCATTACATCATTTCCATATTTTTCGTATTATTTTCGTCAGTCTGGTCCAGCTTGTGTATGGTTAGTCAAAGAAATCGATGAAATTGAGCCTGAATCAATTACCCTTAAATGTGGATAAATTTGACACTTCAATGCATTATTTCTCGGTCAACATATCATGTTTTGCAATGATAACCTAATGACGACTTGAGGGCAGTCAACATCACAACTTCTAGACTTGATTGCAGTGCCAACTTGTGTAGTCATACTCCCCAATACATTCCTATGTTTAACCGAGCTCTAGCTTCGTAATGACAGGGTTTCTTCGTTAAAAATAAATGTGGATGAAGATCCTTTGAATTGCTTAAACTTTGAAATGCTTAAACTGGATATACTAGTCATGAAGAATACCATATTAATCATTATGCTCTGAACCAAAAGGTTTCATTGAAAATGATTAAGTTCAATTGAGTTATAAAACACCCAATTTAACTTCAAAGGCAGAAATTTGCCTTTATTTGACTTGGTCACGCAAATCAAATTGATATGAATTCAGCATTTATTTTCAATTAAAATCCGAAATGGCAATATAAAAACCATAACTTGGATTAAACTTCAATTGACCTCTTGAATAGTCGGATTCATCGTCGGTTTCATAAAGGTAATAAACTATTCTTTGAAAGAACTTTACTCGAATGATTGTTCACCTCGCTTTAGGCAAACACCGTGCCCGTTGTATAAACTGTTATGGTTCTAATGGACACCCGGAATTATGAGATCGCTAGCGCCCCTCTGATAAGTTTATCTTGCAACCAACTCAAATTTCAATTACTTACATACTTTAGTGTAACAGAATGTAACAGAACTGAGTTTATGACCACCTCCACCGGGATTCGAACCTGGGACCTCCGGGTTGAGAGTACTACACTCTACCTATTCAGCCAAAGAGATATCCCGCTAGCCAAAGCCACTAGGAATGCTTATATTTCACCCCGTCACGTTTGTTAACTATTCTAAAGACATTTTTCCTCGAATAGGGTGAAGAAAAAGAAACCTATGTTTTATCTAAAGAAATCTTTAACACTGATCTTTAATTCATTATCACAATCCCTTGCGATCATAAATGTCGGAGTTGGACATAATCATGTCAACGTATATTTCAACAAATACGGTACCCCTTGATTAATTGTGGTGACTTCTTAACTAACTGGAAACTACATTGTATGCGAGCCTGGTTCTATACAAAGCACAATTCCTGAGCACGACTGCTTGTTAAGGTTCTATCGTCTTCACTGCTCTGCGTTCCATTGTTGGGTACATGTGAATATCGACACGTGACATGTGTAAGAAGTGAGTGATGGATAGAGCGCCCTCTGGATAACAAGAGGTTGTATACTCCCCAGGGAGTTCAGATTTAGAGCTCAGTGTAAGATCAGTCGACCCTACAACCCCTGAATGGATCATGGGCTAAGATGGAATCACTGCAAGATCCATACATGTCGGATCATGCTTATAGCAATATGGTAGAGAGGTTATTGGATCAAATCGATACATTCGATCATCGATATATGACTAGACATTCACAGCAGGTGCATAGAATTTTATATTAGATCACTGTCATATCGGGACTTGTGATATTTCAGTTATTCTTTGATTTCTGATATATCAATATGTTTGCTTGTTAGTTAGGCATATATCATTATAAAACAATGTCTTGATCATTAGATATATATTATCGATCTCAAAGTTTATCCATTCGATTGATTTAACTCATCCTATTAAAAGCAATCACTTGCTCGTGTTTATCTTTAACAATGACCTACATCATTCACAATCATTGAGTCTTATTTGCCGCATATAGACTAAAGTTTGTTGCAAACATGCATCTCGATAAGTTGGTTGAGAGGTATTTTATAATTTGGAAATTTCAAGACGACAATGAGCTTTATAGATGACCAACTTCTTTATTTCTCTACTTTCTACAATAAACAAGTTGATAATAAGGATCTGTACGGAAACGTCAATACTGTCTTCAATAGAAAAGTGTTAAACCTCTTGTCTTCTAGTATGGAAGGCTACTTATTATTTGTATATCCACAGACAGGTTTGGGGAGGGGGGGGGGGGGGGTTGATTGCAGAGCAGGAGAGATAAGATAACATCATAGGAACGAAAATGGATATATTGATCTTGTATAGGGGGAAAAGACGCGATAAAAATAACAGGCAGGGACAGGGACAGAGACAGAGAAACCGTAAAAGACAGGGACAGAGACAGAGAAAGCTTAAGAGAAAGATACATAAAAAGAGACAGAGACAGACAAAGAGACAGAAACAGAGACGGACAGACAGACACAGAGAGCGGTGAAGGAGAGGGAGACGCAAAGATAATGAGAGAGGGTGACAGACAGACACAACGAGACAGAACAGAAGACGATGATACATACGGAGCGAAAGCTAGATATTGAAACTGGCGTAGCATGAATGCGGATAGCGGCTAAGAAAGATAGAATGAGTTAACCTTACAAACGATTTACTCCCACATGAAAACTGAACGAGGCATGAAACAAGCAGTGCCATTAGGGAGAGGGACAGTGTGAAAGGTCAGTGAGACAGCTGGAAGGAAGCAGCGATTAGGACGGTAGCATAGCATTGACGGAATCAGTGTAAGGAATGAAAGTGAGGTTGGAATAAGGGGGCAGGGTCAAGAATAAAGACCTCGACTGGACATAAGGAGACAGAGGTCGTATATATACACACACTCGTCAGGTAATTGGTTATAAGGACCATGCCGCCATCCAACTGGACAAGGCTTGTTATGGAGAGATAAGACCTATATAAAATGCCGGACTCAGTGGTTTCCTGCTACTTTTGGTCTTTAACTGGTTTATACAGAAGAATTGGGAAATGACACAAATATGTTCCTTCGTATATAGATACTGTCCTATACGTGGAGAATTTCATCTGAACCAATAACGCTGTGGAAACAGGACGAGCACCTGTTGTATGGTCAGGACATTTGCTTACCACTGGGGACAATGGACCGTGAGGCATCAGGATCCTGATACCTGGGCATCGTACATTTCGCTGAGACATCTGGGACCCTACCTTGATATAAAGGGACCTTGATACAAGTGGTCTTTACAAATAGAGATCCTGACACAAGGTTTCGTGATAAATTGGGACGGGCTTGACATGGGGACCTACCTACACAGGGACTCGGTTACTACTAGTAACTGATACATCGGGGCTGGCATATGTCAAGATTTATAGTTGGGACCCTGACCTATTACAACCCTGTAAAGACCTTTTATCCGAGGACAACATATATTATATGTTGTCCTCGGATAAAAGGTCTTTGGCCTCGATCCATGACAACTCTGCGTCAGTTCATCACAGTCCCGAGACTATAGCACAGGACGTCAATGATAAAGAAGACAAGAAGACCTACCTGGTGCGTCCCTCCTTGGTCTTGTAGCTGCTGAGGTAGAGGCCTCTCAGACTCTCCCTGATCTGGTCCTTGTAGTCGGCCACCTGGATCACGTACTCCGATCCCGCGGGCAGTTCACCGTCCAGGACAGCCACGTGGAACTGATACTCATTCTCGTAGAACTGGCGCTCTATCCGTCTCACAGGGTACGTGTCCCGGGTGGGGATCAGCTTCACCGAGCTCTCGATGATGTGGATGGAGCTGCGGTGAAACATCACGTATCTTGTGGCTTTTTTGACATGGCATGTTATATTCACAGAGCCACGAAAATAAAAGTTGTTCAAATCCACTGTCAACTCAACCTCGTAGAAATGGGGAATCAAGTCCCGCGGTAGTCTGATCTGACGCCAGGGGATCTGGCTGGCGTTCCGTGCGTCCGTACTCCGCGGATCGCTGGTCGTGTCTCCACCGTTGATGTCCCCACGCGACCCGTTCATACACACACACTGTCTGTGTCCATTTGTCCCCAGAGGCGAGGACGGGGTAGACCCGCTGTTGTTGGTAACATGACGTGACGTGTGACTCGATTTGGACGCTGATGTCGGACCTCGAGAACTTCCGTAACAGAAACACCCGACTTCCGTTCCGAAGAAGAGTATGAGAAGAGTCACAATGACAATAACGAGAATGAGGAAAGAACAGAGAATACCAACTTGGAAGCGGGACAGGTAACATCCCTTGTCTCTGGCCTGTCTTAATGTCACGATAGTCTCTTTAGTTCCAACGTTATTTGCCGTCGTCAACGGCCGCTGCTCTGCTATTGTCACATCCGGGTATTTGTCGTTACACTCCATCTCCGATACAGCACGTGCACTTTCCCAAACTAAGGTTTCTCACCCGAGCCCATTGGAGCGAGTAGTATCACCACAACACGGCATCCCAGCTGTTGGGAGTCAACCAGGACTTGCAGGTCTCCAACTCGATAATTGGATAGGTTGAAAAGCGCCTGTCTCCTTCCCCCGTTACGATAACCCAGAAATGATGTCTCCAAAACTGTGAATATTACCGTGAAACGCCGAAGCCTCTCCGAGTCTTCTTAGATTCCCATATATTGATTGGAGCAAGTTTAGGACTGCTGTGATAGATTTGGCTTTCCAGTGATTTGTGTCCTCTTACGGCGACATCTACTCTTAAGAAGCTAGTTGTAGTAATGAATAAGCAAGATTGCATAAATCCTCGGCAAATAAGCAGAGTCCGAGTGATTGACAATGATGGATGGCCGGCGGCTGCTGAAGACAACTATATGACGCCAGAGACCCGGTGGTATAAAAGTAGGAAATCACTGCATGGCACAACCACAGACTTACATACAAACTTGAAAAATAAATTTCTTGGAATATATAAACCACTCAACAAAAGTTCAAATATTGAAAATATTGCTCCCAATTACAACACGTTAAACATGTGTTTCGCCGTTAAAATATATATACATAAAAAATAGACGTTTAAATACAAATACACAGAGGTAAAAAAGTCCACCGAATATAAATGTACAAAGTTACCAAGAGTTAAGTAAGTCCTCCGAATCAATAGAAAAGTCCAGTAGAAGGGCTGATAACGTTACTCAAAGCCAATGGTTTATATAAGGCTCCAGTCAATATAGAAAAGTCCTCAAATCATAAAGTTTGCAAGATATAAATTCTCCGCCACCAAGAAGTCACTTCCAGTTAACAACTCCTCACAAGGAAAGCTCTTTATCTGAAGCCGACAAGTTCTGATCTCAGTTTCACGAGTGCAGTTTAGCGTAATGCTGAGGTTTACAACAGGCACAGCGGAAGGCTCTGAGCTGATCTCGCTCACCGCTGCATAGACGGCTCCGATATTGCGGTGGACAGACAGCTGAGTCTTCCACTGCTCGCGGTCCTCCACTGCTCGCACTCACTGACTACAAGCAGGGTCTGCGGCCGTGTGTCCACCCCGGAGAAGGGACAGAGACGGAGAGATGAGGACGCACATCACCACGCCCGGACGAAAATGGTCTGTGCTGTGTGTTTAAAAGAGACAGAGAGACTATCGACCGAGTGAAGACGAGACTACGGCACGCCACTGGCCGTGCAAGTGTATATTAGTAAAAGCAGCGCTTACATTGTCAGTAGATGATATGATGTTCAGGTAATGACGGGGGACAAGGCGCTCCCATGGCGCGACGGCATATTCCGATCAAGTCTCCGTATGCCATTGTCTGTCTAAAGGCGAATCAAGCACGCCGCACTGTCTTTGATCTGTGCCGAAAGAAATATATTCTTGCCGCATCGTGTTCGTGTCCGTGGTCATTTGGCGAGTGGAGATAATGTGTCGATTTCTCTCCAAGACGTAGCTCGGCTCGTAATACACAATATAATTGGTAAGACAGGACTGGTTTATAGGATGTCTCGACTTGTTACGTCTCCGGCAGACTTGCCAGCTGTTGAACAGACCCGCCGTGCGATATGCTACAAGCATTAACACTGCATTAGACGCGCGTCTGAGCGTTTCGGCGTCTGGTGTGCAAAGTTAAACATGCACTCCGTGTGTGGTGAGGTGTCAAGCCGAGTGAAGTCCTGTATTCATCAGTCTACGGGGACTTCTCTATCTCCTGCCTGATACCCTGGCTTCTATAGACTCACAGGACCTTCGTTGATGTAACCAGAGCCTGTCATCCACACCATAGAATAGAAAAACAATCAAGTAATTAAGTACACATAAGGACTTGATTATAACAGGAAGTTTAAAGACTTTTTAGTTTTTAATGAAAATTTCTCAACGACAGCGACATTATAATCTATGTCGAAACGTCGCTTACACAGAATAAAGAAGTTGTTCATCCATAAGAATTGTCCTTATTGTTCAAGAAATCTCAAAGTTCACACGCATGCTCTCCGTTACAACTAGTTGATGCCACAACTGTTATTTGATATAATCACTGCAGTGAAATATTTAAGGGTTTCGTTGATATTTACTTAGCGATAAGTTACAATTATGAGTTCGGTTGTCGAGTGGTAAGTTAGTGCGATTGCCTCTCACGCCATATGCACTGGTTCCAACTCGCATGTAGATGCCTGACATTTTTTTCCTGGGCTTTAGACCGGAAGTGCCGTAAGCGGCTTCCACATTGGACTCAGTCCACCGAACTATGCAAATATGTACTTGATACCTGAACTCACTATAAGAGTTAAAGTAGATTTAAATTGTGTATACAAAAGCCAGTACTTGAGAATTGTCATTTTACGACATAGGCATTGCTATTACGATTCTACAACCATTCAAACACTATCTGCGTTAAACTCCATGCTATCAATGGTTATCACAACTTTACAAACACTGACCTTAGTAGATATTTTCCCAATTGGCAAAGGATATCATAAAGATATGGGTTGGCTATCCACAATGACTTGTTCTTCTTCATCAACCAACTTCTAAATGCCTCTCAAAGAAGTTAATAAATTCGTTCCTCTAAACCGCAGCAATACATTACAACGGGCACGCTCAACATTCAAATGTATAGATGACATTGTCATTGACATGTATGTATATCAGTTATCTAGTTATTTGGTATATTCACATTAAATTGTTATTTCCATTTGTAACTAAATGTATGTGTGTTGTATTGGAGAGGCGTTCAAATAAGCCTTGAGGCTTGTTCGCCAATCCAAATTTCTTTTTGAGAAATAAAAATATGTTTAAACCAGATATGTGATTCGATACTTCAAAGGAATATGTACTAACTTCGATCACTACCATTTTTTGCTGATTTTTAACTGTCATATGGCACAGAAGTTCATGTGATAAACGCTAACTAGACAATTCATATTGAAAGGTAAACGTTCCCATCAAATAGGCACAAAAACTGTATTGTTTATGTTTGGGTTAAAACACGAGAACGAGGTTATGCTTGGGTTTTCAAAACCTGAGGAAAGAAAGCTGAGCGGAAAGTAAGACCGAAAGCGAATCCCCGATAGGTTTCTAAGTAACATTAAGAACCACATTTTATTAGTTTGGAGACGTAATTATTGTTTTTATTTGCTTTTTCTGTCATATGTGTCTTTTCAGATGTCACCTGTCAAAATGGCTCCGCTACGGCTTCCATATTCTGATACAAACGGAAATTTGATTTCAAACACCATTTCAAAGAGTCAAAAATCTTAATTGCCTGAAAAAGTATTTGGCGTTGAAAAGCAAGAATTGAGTGTCATATGTGTGACAGGTCTGAAAAGCTTGGAATGTCGTGGTTATGATGATGGCGCGGAGACGAACTTGTTTGTGAGTTTTTCACAAAAACTTGTATATCAAAACGTACATTGTAGGGGTATCTATATGCAATAGTAAGCATTATTTTACCTTCTGGGACAAGACAATTGTAGGATTCGAACCCGCACCATCATGGTCACCTCACCTACAAAATAATGTTTACCAATGTCATGATTTCTGCTTCAAATAGTACAAGGTACTTAAGCGCGTGCAGGTACCTGTTCATTTTGTTTAGTTTATAGTGTTTCTCAGTTCTTTATACATGTATATATATGCAGAGTATCTCCTTTAATTGAGTTATTTCATTGTACTAAGAATGACCACATTAAATATATATTGCTTTGGGTTGTTTGCATAACTCCAACAATAATCAGCAAAAGTTCTTTAATCTTCTTGTTTTCGGAACTTAATTGTCATTTGTCACTAAGAAGAACAATATTAATAGTTTTAATCAACACATATATATAGTGGTGTCTTTATTTATCAAACATTTAGCTAGGTAACAATAAATATCCACGTCATTTCATTTCAATGAATACACATAATAATGATAGTATTACAATGATGGTTTCATTTAAGCTGTTAAATAATCATAGTTTTTAAGTTTCAATGTTAAATTTACTTTACTCGTGATATTAACTTAAATATCACTTTCTAAGATTAACTTTAGTGAGTACAATAGATATTAGTTGCTTTGTTTCACTTTGAGGATTACACTTATAACTTTAGAGAAAACAATGAATATTATTTTGTGTTCCATTTTAAGGAGAGAAATTACATGTAATTGCTTAGTTCACTTTAAGGACTGTAAAAAATTTTTTATCGGAACCACTACTTTGAAATTGATTGAACCTGAAAATGTATATAATGCTATGATATAATGATGTTTCTTTCTACAACGTTATTATGGCCTTAGGGTTACACAATAGAAATAAGTTTGGAATGAGTAAACTATTGCGTTTTTATCATAACCTTTTTGTCGACAAAGTTCGTCAAAAAATTCGATTTTTAAGTAATTTGCCTTTTTATGGAATGCAATTGAAATAAGTCGAAGAACTACTTCTAAGCAAAACACCCACACGTTTCTGAAATGTTCAGATTTAACAAAACGTTTTAAAAGAAAGCTTTTGAATCATGCCAATAATATCTGAGTACTAAGGGAAGACATTTTACCATTTGTCTTGTATTCTTTCCGTTTTGATTTGTTTTCCTTTTCAAAAAGAATATTGTGTCTAGATTTTTACGTTTTTATGTATCTGACCTTAGATAACCCTGTTGCCCCTTTTGTTTTACAAAATATTCGACTTTATCAACTGTTTTATGAACAATAAATTCGATGACACTCAAAAAGAAGGAAGACAGCGATGCTTATTTTCTATGAGGGCATATTTGTCCTTTTAACATTACAGCAGATTTAACATCTTGTGAAATTGTTCGAAGCAATCTAGTAAACGGCGGTGTTTTAGGGCTTAGGTAGAGATAGAGTATAGATATAAAGATATAAGTAATAGACCGATTTTCTTACGCTAAGTAATGTTGTCGACTCACCCACTGAAATATCCTCCAAAACATGAACAAGTTCAGCGTTTAACTGGTACATGACGTTGAAATAATTATTTTTAGATTTGTCGTGATATGGGAATTATTTCTGATATGTTGTTTTGTAGATTGCCTATATCCGTCTTTGAATTACTTTGAACTTTATTATACTTATTGGTTGTGTATAATATAATATGATATATTCTCATTTTGCAAATATTGTGATAACGAAAACGACCAATTTTAAGTAAATGCAACAAATAAGAACCTATATTTTAGAGGCAGATAACAATCATTGTCAGACAGATGATTATTCTTGAAACTGAAAACGACATAAAGATAAGATAATAACACTTACAAAAATAAAAAAACATATCAGCAGTTTTTCATTTTATTTAAGATCATACAAAATTATACATAATTCCATTTTACGATAAACAACTTAATTGTTTATATCTAAGATAAAATTTAATTCCTCCCTTATTCCATGCACTTTCGAGCGACATTTCATTACCTATATGGCTTGTTTTCCAACCAAATGATTCTTAAACAATTTCGACTTGGACAGCCAGGAAAAAACAACGGCTGATAAACAACTTACACAATAACCAACAAGAACAACAATCTTCCATGCAGAAACCATAAAGTTATCTTCATTTTCTACAGAGAGAGGTAAATGTGTTTCTACCCTTTAATTAAAGGATAATGACTGTTCGCGAGGGACTTCCGTTCAAAGAATGCTCACTTCCCGGGGAATCTCCGAGGGGAGGGCTACAGCCCCACCTCGCGGTTAATGCCGAAGGCAGAAGGCTTTCTTTGGACGGAAAGCCCGAGGAAGTCCTGCTTTATGACTGTGTATCAAATAAGAGCCTTTTATATAGTCTAGATCCTATTTCTGCAAGTCTAGATTGACTGAATACGAAATGAATACGAAATGAATACGAAATGAATACGAAATGAAAAGCCTCAAGAAATATAATAACATAAATGAAGGTACAGTAATTATCTAAAATATTTCATAGACTAAATTTTAGACTTTGCCCGAGGCAGAGGTCATTCTCTTTTTTATATACAGAAAGGGATACTATCTAGGGCTCATAAAGCCTTCTCACCCACAGCCGGTATAATCAACAAGAATAAAGTCTGACTTGAAAGGACATCTGTGAGGTATATGATCATAGGGAAATTGTTTTTGATATCATGATCTTTTGAAACAGTATTGTAACCATGCTCTTATTACAAAGAGGAGCAATTGAAACCATCACCTTACAGATGTTGTCTTGATCTTTTGAATAAGTGTTGTTGTCTTTGTTTCATTACAGAGAGGGACCATTACAATCCTGACTTCAAAAAAAATCTCGTCAACATTTTCTTATTACAGATTATTACAGAGGGACAATTGTAACCCGTTTGATACGTTAATACGTTTTGTTACCATATTCTTATTACAGAATGTTACAGAGGGACAATTGTAACCCGTTTGATACGTTAATACGTTTTGTTACCATATTCTTATTACAGAATGTTACAGAGGGACAATTGTAACCCGTTTGATACGTTAATACGTTTTGTTACCATATTCTTATTACAGAATGTTACAGAGGGACAATTGTAACCCGTTTGATACGTTAATACGTTTTGTTACCATATTCTTATTACATATTATTACAGAGGGACAATTGTAACCCGTTTGATACGTTAGTCCGTTTTGTTACCATATTATTATTACAGAATGTTACAGAGGGACAATTGTAACCCGTTTGATACGTTAATACGTTTTGTTACCATATTCTTATTACATATTATTACAGAGGGACAATTGTAACCCGTTTGATACGTTAGTCCGTTTTGTTACCATATTATTATTACAGAATGTTACAGAGGGACAATTGTAACCCGTTTGATACGTTAATACGTTTTGTTACCATATTCTTATTACAGATTATTACAGAGGGACAATTGTAACCCGTTTGATACGTTAGTACGTTTTGTTACCATATATTATTATGACAGAGAGGACACATAACAATAATAACATTCAAATAAATTGTATATAATTTTCATTCTACAAACAGAGAAATTTGCTTTCTTTTTGCTTTTTCTTTTTTCGGTAGTTTTGAAAACATTTCTTATAAAAGAGGAGGTTAATTGAAATCCTGTTATTAGGGGGAAATTATGCATATTATTTGACAGTGAAGGACAATTCGATGTTGGTGTTTTGAAAATTGCAATCCTTATCTTTATTTAAATATTGTAACATTTTCTTATAACTAAGAGTGACTCATGTAACCCTGATCTATTCCAATACCTTTGACGATTTTACACGTTACCATATTCTAAGAAAACTATTTAAACTAGTTTAAGCAAGTGATAATGTTCATAAAATTCATTGATCCTTTTCACTCTTCGTAAATAATTTCGAAAAATACAGATTTCGAAATTTATAATCGTGTTGATAATCAAACGCGTGGTTAAGGTTTAAGGTCAGGGGTTGACTGCCTATTCAATAATTTAAATTATAGCTAAGAAAGACAAGAATGCTGATATAAAGACCAACCCTGGTTCACAGATGCAGGTAGACACATGGACATTCATCGGGGCCTAGTGATTACACCAGAGAGACAATTAATGCGAATCATTAGTTAGTGTTGTACACACTTCAAAATATGTCACAATGCGGTATCTTTAGTAAATTTCGGTGTGGGACCTCACCTTTACAAATAAAATAAGGCAGATTTTCTCGTCCTGTTGTCCCTTTAGAGGAACGAATATGTCAATTTTGTAATAATAATAGTGTTTTTTTCTAATATACTGTATTCTGACTTAAGATATGATTTGCGGCACACTGTAACTGTTTCAGATGCATCTTTTCTCTGGTTATCACCAGTAGACCAATTAATATACCTTATGACAAATAAATATTTCATAAATCCACTAGCCGCATTACTGCAAAAAATGTATTAAAGACTTATGTCATTTCTATGAACTTAATTAACTTGAAATAATGTATCCATCCTCTCTCTATATATATTTTAACTTATATTATAATATTTTAGTGTTTTTTAATTTTTACTAGTGCCTCATAGGCCAATATTGGCCGGACAGCATATGTATTTGTTCTTGTTCATGCCATGTGCGTCATTTGCTGTGTGACACTTCTTCTTCTTCTTCTTCTTCTTCTTCTTCTTCTTCTGAGAGACAATTACAACAATGGATTTTGGTATAAGTTTTGTAATCATTTTCTTATAACAAAACAGAATAGAATTGTGGTTTGTTGTAGCCATAGATGTGATGCTTTTTTTCATTTATTTTACTTTTGATAAACAGAATTTCCTCTTTGGTGAAGAAAGATTATTGAATCCTTATCAATTAGGACCCCTTCGATTTTTAGATTGAGGATAATGTTGATCTTTAAGGTTTAAGTAAAGGGTAGGACATCCTTTTCAATAAATCTAAATATAGCTAATATAGACAAGAATGATCATATAAAGACCATACCTGGTTCACAGATGCAGATGGACGCACGGAGATTAATATTTAAGTAAAGTATACTATAGACAGGACCCACTGTTATAAAGACGACGCCTGGTTCACAGATGCAGATGGACGCACGGAGATTAATCAAGACATTCTGACGACAGCAACAGGAGACAGTGAGTATAAAGAAACGTTCCGTCAGACAAAAACCAGTTCTCCCATGTACCATTTGCTATCCGTCTTGTGATCTCTCCTCGTTGATTCCTAATTAATGACCTGTCAGTGTCGGGTCCTCGTGGGCGGGTTGTTAACACTTGAAGGATACCCTTGTCCGAAATAAGAAGTTTCATTGAAATAAAATCCCGAAACTGTGTTTTCGTTTTCATTTTTTGTATAATAAAGATGTTTTTATTTTGAGAAATAAGACGTAGAAAAGGAAATAAGGGTTTTCTGGATACTTACTTATTTGAATCTTTAGCTTTTCTTTAAGATGGTTTCAAATATGAACATATGAATGTACAGTTACACTATTATCATGATTGTATACACACGATGGCAGTTTATTTTTACGTTTAATGTATCTCAACCCCGATTTTACAAGCGTTTATTTATGACCGTCGTCAAATTCATTTCGCTTGTTAAGTATTAGGTAGATTGGAGCCTTGGTTTGAGGAAGGTGTTGATTTAAAACCAATTAAGCATATGTGTTACGCTTTATGGTTACATTTTCAAGAGATCCTTCCACGCTTGCACGTATACAATGTATCTGCACTTATAGAATACAATTTCCTGTTACAGAATGTTATGTTAATTGATATATTTGAATATAGTTTGTCCCTTGTCTGTTATTTGAAGGTTCGCTACCATTAAAGATAAAGATAGACCTTCTTGCAACTCCATGCAGCATAAAGTCCAGTCGAGTAGAATTAGCTATATTGTTTTCATTATTGGAATATCTTAAAGGGGGAAATGTCAGTTTATGATATCTCCTTGACTCTGATAAACCGCATCCCTTCAGTAATTGGAAGCCTAAACGTTCACAATCGTTTTAATTGTTCTTTCAAAAATTAAGAAATAGCAAAGATTTTGACAGAAAAATCTCTCATTACTGTCTAACTTCCTTCTTTGGAAAAATAGACCAAATAATGAAAATCCTATCTGTTGATATATATTGAATATTTCACGGAAAAGGAAGAAAAGAAAAGACGACAGAGAAATAGAAGAGAACGAGTAAACGCGAGAGAGACAGACAGGGATATATCAAATCAAAGAGACATGCAGAGGCAAGTAGATAGAGAGAAAGTGATAGAACGAGATGGGAAGGGGTGGGGATATATAGAATGAGGAAGATATATAAATATCTAGAAAGAGGTAGAGGATGGAGAGAGAAGAGAAGAAACAAACGAGAGAGAAGGAGAGTGAGAAAGAAAGAGATAAATGCAGATGAAACCCTTTAGAGGTAGACAAAGAAGAATAAAAAAAACTTTTAACCCAAAATTTCGGTATACGACTGACATCATCACAATGCAAACAGTATAATTATAATGAATGAGATGAATAAACGAATAAACACATTAATGATAGAGAGACTGAGAGAAAGAGATGCAAGATAAAGACACAGACAGACAGACGTGTAGGAACAGAGTTGCCGCGATGTCTTGAATACAACTTCCCTTTCCCTGATCACCTCTCAATTAGCCTACTAGTCTATCACGAGCGAGCTGCTACAATATGATCAGTCATTGATTTGCTCCATAGATGCCCATCTGTTAATTAACTCTAATCAGAGCCCATATCTCTCTTCTCAACAAGGCCTGGTCCTTATGGCTTATTAGTGTTAATCAACTAGCGGCGCCAAGTTGTACAATCAGAACCATCTATCAGACCAGCCTGCTACAAGAGCTGAGCGGGAATCTATCGATGCTTCTCAATCGATTTCAGCTTACAGGCCCAGTGATCTGTAGGCGAGAACAGAGTAGGAGATCTGAGTACACTATGGACGGTAGCTAATCTGGTAAATTTGCCTACTTCGATGTAACGAGAAGGTTGATATACATACACGTGCAACACCGTTTGCTAATTGAATAGGTAACATTGGCGGATCCTTGATCCGTCCCTGGGTAAGCATGTGCAACATGCGACACGTGACCTTCGAGTGTCTACCAAAATATGATATATCGAACAGAGTAGGAGATCTGAGTACACTAGTTAATCTGGTAAATTTGCCTACTTCGATGTTAACAAGAGGGTTGATCAGTAGAATATAACTACACTGATTGGCACGAATACACCTACACGTGCAAAACATTTTCTTAATTGAATAGGTGAGCATGAGTGTCTACCCGAATGTGATATACCGACATATTGGATAGAGATATATACACGCGCAAACCATGTAATTGATATGAATAGCAGTGTATAGAATATAGCCCGTGCGCCAGTGATTTGTAGGCGAGAACAGAGTAGGAGATCTGAGTACACTATGGGCGGTAGATAATCTGATAAATTTGCCTACTTCGATGTAACGAGAGGGTTGATTAGCATGAATACACCTACACGTGCAAAACATTTTGTTAATTGAATAGGTACGTGCAACTTACGACACGTGACCGTCGGGTGTTTATCCGAATGTGATATATTGACATATTGAATAGAGATACACACGCAAACTATTTAATTGATATGAATAGCAGTGTACAAAATATAGCCCGTGCGCCAGTGATCTCCTGTAGGCGAGAACAGAGTAGGAGAACTGAAATCTGAAATTTAGGATAAGAATTGCTGTCAGGAAGCGATGTTTTGTTTTGGTTTCTTAAACAAACCTGGAACATATGTATGATTTAGTACATAGGGCCTATATATAATTATGCATGAAATGACCATGTACATCCAAAATCATTATTTCATGAAATGAACACATTCTAGGTTTTACTAACCTTACTTGCCTTAAGTTTGTTCACTTGCTCGTGTATCTTAGTGCAAATATCATGTAAATTGGGTTTCATTTTGACGTCCATAAAATAACTTCAGGATCACCTACAAGGGACAACCAATTATCCAATAGTAAGATAATTATTCCCAAACCATATTTCGGGATCGTCTTGTCACTGGTACTGAATTTAGATATTTGGCATGATTAGATAGACAGATGGGTCATATTTGTGAAATTCAGATTTTCTTAAATTTCGATTTAAATATTCCATATTAAACTTGTAAGAAAGAAATCAGTACAATAACATTGCATTAATGCAAAGGAACAAATATGACTAGGGTCTAAGTAGCGAAAAATACAAAATAATGTTTATGAAATTTTGACCCCTGGTCATTTCAATGCCCTGCCAAATTAGTTACGGTTATCTTTAAAGGGGCAGTAGCACGTTTTTAGGGGGAGTATAAGGTGATGTCAAGAAAATGAAAATAAATGGTTCCAATTGAAAGACAATGTATTTAAACTAAATGAAGCAGTAATTATTCAACTATGTAACGTAAAGTTTAACCATACGACTCTTTTTCCTTACAAAAATGAATAAAAGGTGTTCACAAAAAATGGCCGCCAATGGATTTTACGTGAATCCTCATACTTTGTCCTCTGACTATGAGTGATTGGTTTGTGTAATGAGATTGTTGACACTGTCAATATAATTCATTTAGCATTAACTTACAATTATAAGTGAAATATTTAGAATATAAAATTATAAAAAAAACGTGCTACTGCCCCTTTAAGGTATGATATATACGAATATGTTAACGCAAACTGAAATTTCAACATTATCCGTTTCGTTTTCGCATTGCTAGGATGCCCAAAAGACATTCCAAATTACATGATATTTGCACTAAAAACGCAGGTAAGTGAACAAACTTTAGATACGCAGCTGTACTTGTCACAATGAAATTATTTAGAATTAGAAGACAACACAGCAAAGACATCATTTTGAAAAAAGCTAAATATGTTCGGACCGCAAACAATGTCAACATACAATGACGTCAGACATTGAAAATAGATCGAAGATAATATGAACATTCACACAGATAATGCTCTCTCTTTTTCTTAGATTTCTAATTATCTTACAATTGCAAGTTCTTTAAACTTTGAATAAGAACATCTATTTTCTTAATTTGGAAAAACATAACAAAATTAACATGTTCAAATTATGGCCTAATAAACTAATAAACAAATAATGAATTTTAAAGTGACGCAATCATCAGAAGAAATATTAATTTGCTTTCACTTTTAAACAAAAACAAAAGGATAATTAGCCTTGTAAATACAATTATAATTCGAGAAATGCAAATTCAGTAATTTATAAAACAGAAGTATTTTCACGTTTTTTCATCGTAATTGATTATAAACAAAATGAGCTCAACGCTCCTGCATTCTAACCATACCATTTTACTATTGATATGTAAGTCAACTGGTACAGTGCCTGATCAACACTTCAGGAAGGCCTGTGTTCGAATATTACACGCTGGATATAGAGAATACCAAACTACCTTCAAGTTAATGAGCGTAAGCGATTTCATGAAATAAGTTGATAATAGGTGTCTAACGAGAGAAAGCGAGTTTTATAAAATTGCATTGACTGGAAAGGATGAAAGTTTATCGTTAATTACTCGACAACATGAAACAGGAGTATTCATTAGTGAAAGTGTGCTAAATCTAAGGTTTACGCGAGAGGCCTGTCATTGTCACGTGACGGTATATATTCATCGTGACGTCGCAACAACGTATTTTATATTTACAGCTTTAGTACATTTGTGTAATATTGCCGTAAGAATGTCACCCTACAGTACCCTAAACGGGCATGAAATAATCGAACGCTTGTATTCCCTGAATTCCATGTTAGTGTTCAAACTGTGCCTTTAAGGTTGTTTTAATTTGTTCTCAACTCTTGTTGTTCATAAAAATGTCCTTTTGGCAAGCTTTTTCTTAATTTATCTCCTTACATACAAATTCTATTACATACACGTTCCTCACTTTTTCCTTTATATGACTCCAAAAAAGTTGACTCGAAGACGGATCTATGAAAGTGGATGGAATGAATGTTCTTATACGAGCTTGAGCGAATGAATTATCACTTTAGCTAGGTTGGTAGGGCGTCTGACTTTCTGGGTTCGGATCCCGCCAGAAGATACTGTCATTGGTGAGACTGGGCCAGACCTACCGAGGATCGATTTGTTTCATACACGTCGGTCATTGCACAACTTACTTTGAATACAAAGAATGCATACTCCTGATTTGGGACGAATATTAAAATGTTTACAGTAGCTTGGTTTGAAGAGGTGACATGTTATACTTGAAGGTAAATGGTTATTAAACCCCGAAGAAAAACTAAGAAATTAAGTCGTATACTTCCTTTTGAGAAAATACTGTAACTATCGCTTGTCGTCTTTTACTGTGGTAATACACTTTGTACATCCCTCGGTTGGCTTGAAGCGAGTCCGTGCTTAGCGCTGCTTGGGCAATATTTCAGCCATTTGCAGCGGCAACAGACTTAAAAGAGAGGATACAGTTGACAAGTTCCGAAATAAGAACTCTTTTAAACATATTCAGTTTTTTTGTGGGGTTGTTTTTTGAAGAAATATATTATAATGACAAAGTGCAATCTAGATTGAGGATGACCGCAGTCTTGTTACAGCTTACTGAATATGAATCTTAAATGGTACTCATCAACATTATATGCAGATTTATGTATTTGTATTATTTACGTGTTTGTCTCAGTTTAATCCTCTCAAAGACCGGCGCCACCGGTACACCGGATCATGTCGAACATCTGTTTATCGCGAGAGGTTAAATTTAATACACAGATAGTTCTTCCCTCTCCTAAACAATAATTTTACAATTCTTTTATGAGATATAAATTTCGTCTTTACAAGAAAAACTTCTTGCAGGGTTCGTTCAACCAACCTTTGTCACCAAGATATACCTCAGAGAACGTTATGTACACAAACATAAGGATAGATAGCAAATGCGTAGAAAAAATTCGCGTTGACTTGTTTTATTGAGTGATTGCGAGATTGGCCCGAGTTAAACACCTTATGAATATTCATGACTGATTCCCAACAAGTTGTGGAAGCAAAAACACGCGAGGGGAGCGAGGCACAAGGCATCACTAAATTATCTGCAAGAAGACAATGACTCGTGTTGCCTCCCAAGAGGAACTCCACGCTTGCAAATGTCGCCATAACTATTAGCTGTGATAATTACCAAACTCTCCCAAGGTACTCTCTTATAGTGCTGCTCTCTGATTGGCTGGTTTTGTTCAGTGGGCGGGGCTTCGCTGAGTGAGTGATGGCTGTGAAGGCAACTTGTGAAGGCACTTACACGTGTTATCTAACTTCACTAACAAGTGTACTTCTTATTTACGGAGGTTTGTATTCAAAGAAAGACTAGTGTACTAGATTCTTATTCATAAAGAGAGACTAGAAAACTTAGTGTTATTGTGCATATATGTATATGCGATGAAACCTGCAAGCATAGGCTGACGATTATTGAATTGAAAACTTTAGCTTTTATTTCAAGAAGGCGAAGACCACTGTTAACAAATTTACTCAAATATTCCATAAAACCATCCACAAAATGTATTCCTCTTTAATTTTTGATGAACCATCTACCTACTTTTATATCGTAAACATTCATTCATTAAAAACGTCACTTGTATATGCATTAACTTTTAGACATAATCTTGCCATATCTCAGTTCACTTATGAGTACAAGTAGGCTACTGATTTTTACTAGAAATGTGGTTCAAAAGAAAAAGTATAAAGTATAAAGTTGCAATTATCGGTCGCCATTATCTGAACAAATTACAGGTCGGTATTACTTGGTCACCGCTGATAGGTAAAGTTACAAGGAGGAAGTATTTTAACCTACTTATAAACCATAAAACAATATTCATTAATCATGGCAAAAACTCAATATCGTAAATAACATGTATCGGGTCGCACGCTACGACCATGACACAATTCCTCGTTAAAATGTGGTGTTTCTTTTTATCCCTTGTTCCCGTTTACTATTTTATTAAAGGAAATCAATGTTTTATAATATCATGTGATTGATGTAAGGGGGTGTATCCTTACTATCCTGTATATTTCAAGAATGAGGTGTATCCTTACTATCATGTACCTGTCTGGACCAGAAGTGTATCCTTACTATCCTGTATATTTCAAGACAGAGGTGTATCCTAACTAGCATCTACCTTTCTGCAGCAGGAGTGTATCCTTACTATTCTGTACCTTTCTGGAACAGCAGTGTATCCTTACTATCTTGTACCTTTCTGTAACAGGAGGGTATCCTTACTTTTATGTACCTTTCTGGAACAGAAGTGTATCCTAACTATCCTGTACCTTTCTGCAGCAGGAGTGTATCCTTACTATTCTGTACCTTTCTCGAACAGGAGTGTATCCTTACTATCATGTACTTTTCTGGAACAGAAGTGTATCCTTACTATTCTGTACCTTTCTCGAACAGGAGTGTATCCTTACTATCCTGTACCTTTCTGAAACAGGAGTGTATCCTTACTATCTGTATCTTTCTGGAACAGGAGTGTATCCTTACTATTCTGTACCTTTCTGAAACAGGAGTGTAACCTTACTATTCTGTACCTTTCTGGAACAGGAGTGTATCCTTACTATTCTGTACCTTTCTGAAACAGGAGTGTAACCTTACTATTCTGTACCTTTCTGGAACAGGAGTGTATCCTTACTATTCTGTACCTTTCTGGAACAGGAGTGTATCCTTACTATCTTGTAGCTTTCTAGAACAGGAGTGTATCCTTACTATCCTGTACCTTTCTGTAACAGTAGTGTATCCTTACTATTCTGTACCTTTCTCGAACAGGAGTGTATCCTTACTATCCTGTACCTTTCTGGAACAGGAGTGTATCCTTACTATTCTGTACCTTTCTGGAACAGGAGTGTATCCTTACTATTATGTACCTTTCTGGAACAGGAGTGTATCCTTACTATCTTGTAGCTTTCTAGAACAGGAGTGTATCCTTACTATCCTGTACCTTTCTAGAACAGGGGTGTATCCTTACTATCCTGTACCTTTCTGGAACAGGAGTGTATCCTTACTATCTTGTAGCTTTCTAGAACAGGAGTGTATCCTTACTATCCTGTACCTTTCTGTAACAGGAGTGTATCCTTACTATTCTGTAACTTTCTGGAACAGGAGTGTATCCTTACTATTCTGTACCTTTCTGGAACAGGGTGTATCTTTACTATCCTGTACCTTTCTGGAACAGGGGTGTATCCTTACTATCCTGTACCTTTCTGGAACAGGAGTGTTTCCTTACTATTCTGTACCTTTCTGTAACAGGAGTGTAACCTTACTATCCTGTACCTTTCTGGAACAGGAGTGTATCCTTACTATTCTGTACCTTTCTGAAACAGGAGTGTATCCTTACTATTCTGTACCTTTCATGAACAGGGGAGTATCCTTACTATCTTGTACCTTTCAAGACAGAGGTGTATCCTTATTATCATGTACCTTTCTGGAACAGGAGTGTATCCTAACTATCCTGTACCTTTCTGCAGCAGGAGTGTTTCCTTACTATTCTGTACCTTTCTCGAACAGGAGTGTATCCTTACTATCATGTACTTTTCTGGAACAGAAGTGTATCCTTACTATTCTGTACCTTTCTCGAACAGGAGTGTATCCTTACTATCCTGTACCTTTCTGGAACAGGAGTGTATCCTTACTATCCTGTACCTTTCTGTAACAGGAGTGTATCCTTACTATTCTGTACCTTTCTGAAACAGGAGTGTATCCTTACTATTCTGTACCTTTCATGAACAGGGGAGTATCCTTACTATCTTGTACCTTTCAAGACAGAGGTGTATCCTTATTATCATGTACCTTTCTGTAACAGGAGTGTATCCTAACTATCCTGTACCTTTCTGCAGCAGGAGTGTATCCTTACTATTCTGTACCTTTCTCGAACAGGAGTGTATCCTTACTATCATGTACTTTTCTGGAACAGAAGTGTATCCTTACTATTCTGTACCTTTCTCGAACAGGAGTGTATCCTTACTATCCTGTACCTTTCTGGAACAGGAGTGTATCCTAACTATCCTGTACCTTTCTGCAGCAGGAGTGTATCCTTACTATTCTGTACCTTTCTCGAACAGGAGTGTATCCTTACTATCATGTACTTTTCTGGAACAGAAGTGTATCCTTACTATTCTGTACCTTTCTCGAACAGGAGTGTATCCTTACTATCCTGTACCTTTCTCGAACAGGAGTGTATCCTTACTATCCTGTACCTTTCTGGAACAGGAGTGTATCCTTACTATCCTGTACCTTTCTGTAACAGGAGTGTATCCTTACTATTCTGTACCTTTCTCGAACAGGAGTGTATCCTTACTATTCTGTACCTTTCATGAACAGGGGAGTATCCTTACTATCTTGTACCTTTCAAGACAGAGGTGTATCCTTATTATCCTGTACCTTTCAAGACAGGGGTGTATCCTTATTATCATGTACCTTTCAAGACAGAGGTGTATCCTTATTATCATGTACCTTTCAAGACAGAGGTGTATCCTTATTATCATGTACCTTTCAAGACAGGGGTGTATCCTTATTATCATGTACCTTTCAAGACAGAGGTGTATCCTTAGTATCCTGTACCTTTCAAGACAGAGATGTATCCTTACTATCCTGTACCTTTCAAGACAGGGGTGTATCCTTATTATCATGTACCTTTCAAGACAGAGGTGTATCCTTACTATCCTGTACCTTTCAAGACAGAGGTGTATCCTTAGTATCCTGTACCTTTCAAGACAGAGGTGTATCCTTACTATCCTGTACCTTTCAAGACAGAGGTGTATCCTTAGTATCCTGTACCTTTCAAGACAGAGGTGTATCCTTACTATCCTGTACCTTTCAAGACAGGGGTGTATCCTTAGTATCCTGTACCTTTCAAGACAGAGGTGTATCCTTACTATCCTGTACCTTTCAAGACAGGGGTGTATCCTTATTATCATGTACCTTTCAAGACAGAGGTGTATCCTTAGTATCCTGTACCTTTCAAGACAGGGGTGTATCCTTATTATCATGTACCTTTCAAGACAGAGGTGTATCCTTAGTATCCTGTACCTTTCAAGACAGGGTTGTATCATTATTTTCATGTACCTTTCAAGACAGGGGTGTATCCTTATTATCCTGTACCTTTCAAGACAGAGGTGTATCCTTACTATCCTGTACCTTTCAAGACAGAGGTGTATCCTTATTATCATGTACCTTTCAAGACAGAGGTGTATCCTTATTATCATGTACCTTTCAAGACAGAGGTGTATCCTTATTATCCTGTACCTTTCAAGACAGAGGTGTATCCTTACTATCCTGTACCTTTCAAGACAGAGGTGTATCCTTAGTATCCTGTACCTTTCAAGACAGGGGTGTATCCTTATTATCCTGTACCTTTCAAGACAGAGGTGTATCCTTACTATCCTGTACCTTTCAAGACAGAGGTGTATCCTTAGTATCCTGTACCTTTCAAGACAGAGGTGTATCCTTATTATCATGTACCTTTCAAGACAGAGGTGTACCCTTACTAGCATGTACATTTCAAGAGAGAGGTGTATCCTTACTATCCTGTACCTTTCTGGAACAGGAGTGTATCCTTACTATCTTGTAGCTTTCTGGAACAGGAGTGTATCCTTACTATCTTGTACCTTTCTGGAACAGGAGTGTATCCTTACTATTCTGTACCTTTCTGGAACAGGAGTGTATCCTTACTATTCTGTACCTTTCAAGACAGAGGTGTATCCTTATTATCATGTACCTTTCTGGAACAGAAGTGTATCCTTACTATTCTGTACCTTTCTGGAACAGGAGTGTATCCTTACTATCTTGTAGCTTTCTGGAACAGGAGTGTATCCTTACTATCTTGTACCTTTCTGGAACAGGAGTGTATCCTTACTATTCTGTACCTTTCTAGAACAGGAGTGTATCCTTACTATTCTGTACCTTTCTAGAACAGGGGTGTATCCTTACTATCCTGTACCTTTCTGGAACAGGAGTGTATCCTTACTATCTTGTACCTTTCTGGAACAGGGGTGTATCCTTACTATCTTGTACCTTTCTAGAACAGGGGTGTATCCTTACTATCCTGTACCTTTCTGGAACAGGAGTGTATCCTTACTATTCTGTACCTTTCTGGAACAGGAGTGTATCCTTACTATCCTGTACCTTTCTGGAACAGGAGTGTATCCTTACTATTCTGTACCTTTCTGGAACAGGAGTGTATCCTTACTATTCTGTACCTTTCTGGAACAGGAGTGTATCCTTACTATTCTGTACCTTTCTGAAACAGGAGTGTAACCTTACTATTCTGTACCTTTCTGGAACAGGAGTGTATCCTTACTATTCTGTACCTTTCTGGAACAGGAGTGTATCCTTACTATCTTGTAGCTTTCTGTAACAGTAGTGTATCCTTACTATCCTGTACCTTTCTGTAACAGTAGTGTATCCTTACTATTCTGTACCTTTCTCGAACAGGAGTGTATCCTTACTATCCTGTACCTTTCTGGAACAGGAGTGTATCCTTACTATTCTGTACCTTTCTGGAACAGGAGTGTATCCTTACTATTATGTACCTTTCTGGAACAGGAGTGTATCCTTACTATCTTGTAGCTTTCTAGAACAGGAGTGTATCCTTACTATCCTGTACCTTTCTAGAACAGGGGTGTATCCTTACTATCCTGTACCTTTCTGGAACAGGAGTGTATCCTTACTATCTTGTAGCTTTCTAGAACAGGAGTGTATCCTTACTATCCTGTACCTTTCTGTAACAGGAGTGTATCCTTACTATTCTGTAACTTTCTGGAACAGGAGTGTATCCTTACTATTCTGTACCTTTCTGGAACAGGGTGTATCTTTACTATCCTGTACCTTTCTGGAACAGGGGTGTATCCTTACTATCCTGTACCTTTCTGGAACAGGAGTGTTTCCTTACTATTCTGTACCTTTCTGTAACAGGAGTGTAACCTTACTATCCTGTACCTTTCTGGAACAGGAGTGTATCCTTACTATTCTGTACCTTTCTGAAACAGGAGTGTATCCTTACTATTCTGTACCTTTCATGAACAGGGGAGTATCCTTACTATCTTGTACCTTTCAAGACAGAGGTGTATCCTTATTATCATGTACCTTTCTGGAACAGGAGTGTATCCTAACTATCCTGTACCTTTCTGCAGCAGGAGTGTATCCTTACTATTCTGTACCTTTCTCGAACAGGAGTGTATCCTTACTATCATGTACTTTTCTGGAACAGAAGTGTATCCTTACTATTCTGTACCTTTCTCGAACAGGAGTGTATCCTTACTATCCTGTACCTTTCTGGAACAGGAGTGTATCCTTACTATCCTGTACCTTTCTGTAACAGGAGTGTATCCTTACTATTCTGTACCTTTCTGAAACAGGAGTGTATCCTTACTATTCTGTACCTTTCATGAACAGGGGAGTATCCTTACTATCTTGTACCTTTCAAGACAGAGGTGTATCCTTATTATCATGTACCTTTCTGTAACAGGAGTGTATCCTAACTATCCTGTACCTTTCTGCAGCAGGAGTGTATCCTTACTATTCTGTACCTTTCTCGAACAGGAGTGTATCCTTACTATCATGTACTTTTCTGGAACAGAAGTGTATCCTTACTATTCTGTACCTTTCTCGAACAGGAGTGTATCCTTACTATCCTGTACCTTTCTGGAACAGGAGTGTATCCTAACTATCCTGTACCTTTCTGCAGCAGGAGTGTATCCTTACTATTCTGTACCTTTCTCGAACAGGAGTGTATCCTTACTATCATGTACTTTTCTGGAACAGAAGTGTATCCTTACTATTCTGTACCTTTCTCGAACAGGAGTGTATCCTTACTATCCTGTACCTTTCTCGAACAGGAGTGTATCCTTACTATCCTGTACCTTTCTGGAACAGGAGTGTATCCTTACTATCCTGTACCTTTCTGTAACAGGAGTGTATCCTTACTATTCTGTACCTTTCTCGAACAGGAGTGTATCCTTACTATTCTGTACCTTTCATGAACAGGGGAGTATCCTTACTATCTTGTACCTTTCAAGACAGAGGTGTATCCTTATTATCCTGTACCTTTCAAGACAGGGGTGTATCCTTATTATCATGTACCTTTCAAGACAGAGGTGTATCCTTATTATCATGTACCTTTCAAGACAGAGGTGTATCCTTATTATCATGTACCTTTCAAGACAGGGGTGTATCCTTATTATCATGTACCTTTCAAGACAGAGGTGTATCCTTAGTATCCTGTACCTTTCAAGACAGAGATGTATCCTTACTATCCTGTACCTTTCAAGACAGGGGTGTATCCTTATTATCATGTACCTTTCAAGACAGAGGTGTATCCTTACTATCCTGTACCTTTCAAGACAGAGGTGTATCCTTAGTATCCTGTACCTTTCAAGACAGAGGTGTATCCTTACTATCCTGTACCTTTCAAGACAGAGGTGTATCCTTAGTATCCTGTACCTTTCAAGACAGAGGTGTATCCTTACTATCCTGTACCTTTCAAGACAGGGGTGTATCCTTAGTATCCTGTACCTTTCAAGACAGAGGTGTATCCTTACTATCCTGTACCTTTCAAGACAGGGGTGTATCCTTATTATCATGTACCTTTCAAGACAGAGGTGTATCCTTAGTATCCTGTACCTTTCAAGACAGGGGTGTATCCTTATTATCATGTACCTTTCAAGACAGAGGTGTATCCTTAGTATCCTGTACCTTTCAAGACAGGGTTGTATCATTATTATCATGTACCTTTCAAGACAGGGGTGTATCCTTATTATCCTGTACCTTTCAAGACAGAGGTGTATCCTTACTATCCTGTACCTTTCAAGACAGAGGTGTATCCTTATTATCATGTACCTTTCAAGACAGAGGTGTATCCTTATTATCATGTACCTTTCAAGACAGAGGTGTATCCTTATTATCCTGTACCTTTCAAGACAGAGGTGTATCCTTACTATCCTGTACCTTTCAAGACAGAGGTGTATCCTTAGTATCCTGTACCTTTCAAGACAGGGGTGTATCCTTATTATCCTGTACCTTTCAAGACAGAGGTGTATCCTTACTATCCTGTACCTTTCAAGACAGAGGTGTATCCTTAGTATCCTGTACCTTTCAAGACAGAGGTGTATCCTTATTATCATGTACCTTTCAAGACAGAGGTGTACCCTTACTAGCATGTACATTTCAAGAGAGAGGTGTATCCTTACTATCCTGTACCTTTCTGGAACAGGAGTGTATCCTTACTATCTTGTAGCTTTCTGGAACAGGAGTGTATCCTTACTATCTTGTACCTTTCTGGAACAGGAGTGTATCCTTACTATTCTGTACCTTTCTGGAACAGGAGTGTATCCTTACTATTCTGTACCTTTCAAGACAGAGGTGTATCCTTATTATCATGTACCTTTCTGTAACAGGAGTGTATCCTAACTATCCTGTACCTTTCTGTAACAGAAGCGTATCCTTACTGTTCCTTTCTGGAACAGAAGTGTATCCTTACTATTCTGTACCTTTCTGGAACAGGAGTGTATCCTTACTATCTTGTAGCTTTCTGGAACAGGAGTGTATCCTTACTATCTTGTACCTTTCTGGAACAGGAGTGTATCCTTACTATTCTGTACCTTTCTAGAACAGGAGTGTATCCTTACTATTCTGTACCTTTCTAGAACAGGGGTGTATCCTTACTATCCTGTACCTTTCTGGAACAGGAGTGTATCCTTACTATCTTGTACCTTTCTGGAACAGGGGTGTATCCTTACTATCTTGTACCTTTCTAGAACAGGGGTGTATCCTTACTATCCTGTACCTTTCTGGAACAGGAGTGTATCCTTACTATTCTGTACCTTTCTGGAACAGGAGTGTATCCTTACTATCCTGTACCTTTCTGGAACAGGAGTGTATCCTTACTATTCTGTACCTTTCTGGAACAGGAGTGTATCCTTACTATTCTGTACCTTTCTGTAACAGGAGTGTATCCTTACTATCCTGTACCTTTCTGGAACAGGGGTGTATCCTTACTATCATGTACCTTTCTGGAACAGGAGTGTATCCTTACTATTCTGTACCTTTCTAGAACAGGGGTGTATCCTTACTATCCTGTACCTTTCTGGAACAGGAGTGTATCCTTACTATTCTGTACCTTTCTAGAACAGGAGTGTATCCTTACTATTCTGTACCTTTCTAGAACAGGGGTGTATCCTTACTATCCTGTACCTTTCTGGAACAGGAGTGTATCCTTACTATCTTGTACCTTTCTGGAACAGGGGTGTATCCTTACTATTCTGTACCTTTCTAGAACAGGGGTGTATCCTTACTATCCTGTACCTTTCTAGAACAGGGGTGTATCCTTACTATCCTGTACCTTTCTGTAACAGGGGTGTATCCTTACTATCCTGTACCTTTCTGTAACAGGGGTGTATCCTTACTATATTGTACCTTTCTGTAACAGGGGTGTATCCTTACTATTCTGTACCTTTCTGAAACAGTAGTGTATCCCTACTATCCTGTACCTTTCTGGAACATGAGTGTATCCTTACTATCCTGTACCTTTCTGGATCAGAAGTGTATCCTTACTATCCTGTACCTTTCTGGAACAGGAGTGTATCCTTACTATTCTGTACCTTTCTGAAACAGGAGTGTATCCTTACTATATTGTACCTTTCTGTAACAGGAGTGTATCCTTACTATCATGTACCTTTCTGTAACAGGAGTGTATCCTTCCTATTCTGTACCTTTCTGGAACATGAGTGTATCCTTACTATCCTGTACCTTTTTGGATCAGAAGTGTATCCTTACTATCCTGTACCTTTCTGGAACAGGAGTGTATCCTTACTATTCTGTACCTTTCTGAAACAGGAGTGTATCCTTACTATATTGTACCTTTCTGTAACAGGAGTGTATCCTTACTATCCTGTACCTTTCTGGAACAGGAGTGTATCCTTACTATCTTGTACCTTTCTAGAACAGGAGTGTATCCTTACTATCATGTACCCATCTGTAACAGCAGTGTATCCTTACTATCCTGTACCTTTCTGGAACAGGAGTGTATCCTTACTATCCTGTACCTTTCTAGAACAGGAGTGTATCCTTACTATCATGTACCCATCTGTAACAGCAGTGTATCCTTACTATTCTGTACCTTTCTGGATCAGGAGTGTATCCTAACTATCATGTACCTTTCTGAAACAGGAGTGTATCCTTATTATCTTGTACCTTTCTGGAACAGGAGTGTATCCTAACTATCATGTACCTTTCTGAAACAGGAGTGTATCCTTACTATCCTGTACCTTTCTGGAACAGGAGTGTATCCTTACTATCTTGTACCTTTCTGAAACAGGAGTGTATCCTTACTATTATGTACCTTTCTGGAACAGGAGTGTACCCTTACTAGTAAATAGATCAGGGAGAAAGGGATCCAAAAAGATAAAGGAAACAAACGGAAAGTCTTATCTTATCTAATTTTAGTTGCAATGATAACAACGAAGATGAATATACTGATGACAACTTCCTTATTCATGGAATGCGAGGTTTCGATACTGAATAATACCATGAATAAAGAAGTTCATATATTCCTCTTCATTAAATGTCATGAAGATTACAACTTATCGCTGAAGAGTGCGGTTGAACTCAAGCCACGAATTTTAGCGCTAAGCAGCAGAATCATGATTTGTCGATGATTGATATACAGCTGCGTACCTTAAGTTTGTTCACTTACCTGCGATTCTAGTGCATATATCATGTAATTTGGAATGTCTTTAATGCATCCTACCATTGCGAAAATGAAACGGATAATGTTGACATTTTAAAACATAAGTAAAGATTCAGTTTGCATTAACATACTTGCATGTAATACCTATAAGATAACCGTAACTATTTTGGCAGGGCATTGAAGTGACCAGGGGTCAAAATTTCGAAAACACTATTTTTTATTTTTCTCTACAAAATCCTTGATAAGTGATAAACAGCTTTATATCTAAGTTGTATTTGTTCCTTTGCACTAAGGCAATGTAGAATTTCACAAATATGACCCCATCTGTCCATTCAACCATGCCAAATATCGAAAATTAGCACCAGTGACGAGACGATCCCGAAAATGGTTTTGGAATGGATATTTTAGACATGGACCGTTGGTGATCCTTTGAAAGTGCCCCTGGAGTTATTTTATTGACGTCAACATAAAACCCAAATTACATGATATTTGCACTAAGATACACAACCAAGTGAACAAACTTATGGTACGCAGCTGTAGGTACTGTCGATATGTGACAATTTGTTTGTCGTGGGGCGATGATATCCATCACTTGAAACGGCGTAATGAATGTATGTCAATAAATTTATGATATCTTTTTTACGAGATAGTCATAGCATCAATCGAACAATATACAAATCGATAAAATCAATCCTTTGAAAGGCGCGGGGGGTGTATATTCAAAATTTCATTATTTTGAAATGTTCATGATATCTGTTGAACATTTTCCATAGCGTTAAACTATCATGTCAAAACAATTAGAAACCTGAAACAAATTCTGTTATCAATATGTTATGTTATTGATTGATACCACATCATTTGAAATTTGTAGATAGTATGTCATTCAACATTTTCATTCAATAACCTATTCTACACATAAGAAAAGGTAATCATTGAAATGATATCATAAGTATGTTAATTTACTGTCATAATGAAGTACGTACGTATTTATATTAAATAATGTATATATAACTGGGTTTAAACAGACGTTCCGAGTGAGTTCCATATAACTCTCGCTCACTCACGGGGTACCACGAGTGTACGTCATGTCGCTGAAGGAATATGGAACATCAAATTTCCTTTATTTATTTCAATTCCTGCTGTTATTAGAATTCGGTCGTGAATGTCAATCAAATGCTCAAACGAAAAACATTTAAATAGCAATGACATCTCAAAACATGGTTCTTGTTTGAACCAAAACAAGCTCTAAATGTTTTTGTGAATGAATTTGACGACATTCGTCGTGCCTGCAGCGTTGTCATACTTCTTAACACGAAATTATGTTACAAATTGGGGAAAGTGAGAAATGTCAAAGTCGTCATTAAAACAATTATTTTCTTTACACAGCCAATCGATGGTTTCCAAATGACCTGTCATCCTAATTTCCTTTGTTAACAAACAGAAAAATAATCTCACGAGTTTCTCAGTACAATTGGAATTGTGGTAATATCTTTGGGCTGCCATAAAGACTGTCGCGTAGTCGCATCATCCAACTTTATTTGGGTCGTTTGATATTGCTAAATCTTTATGCACCATTTCCCTGTTCCACTATGGGCTGCCATACACTGTCACATAGTCGCTTCAATTACTTCATCCAACTTTATTTGGTTTGTTTGATTTTGCCAAGTCCTTTTGAATCATTTCCCAGTTCCACTATGGGCGTTATATAGACTGCCCCAAAGTCACTTCAATTACTTCAGCCCACTTCATTTGGTTCGTTTGATTTTGCCAAGTCCTTTTGAATCATTTCCCTGTTCTACTATGGGCGTTATATAGGCTGCCTCAAAGTCACTTCAATTACTTCAGCCCACTTCATTTGGTTCTTTTGATTTTGCCAAGTCACTTTGAATCATTTCCATGTTCCATTATACAGGATTTTTATCTCATTCTCCTCTTTTGGATAAATGGAAATCCTGTTCGCTCTTGAGTTTTATATATTATCTGCACTTTTGTTCTTTTTTTTTGTTGTTGACATAAAGACCTTCTAAATGAGTAAACATGAACGATGGTTTATCCACAATCTTGGATTTACAGGTACGGAACTCATTTCCGTTCAAACAAATTATGTTTACATACATAGCCGACTCATCTCTTATCAGAATTGTGTGCGCATCGCAACATAAAAGAACTCCAGCCTCAACCAATTACGATGACATATCATTTGTTACAGAAAACGTCGCAGATCAATAACTATACTATACTACACTATACTACACTACACTACACTATGCTATACTATACTATACTATACTATACTATACTATACTATACTATACTATACTATACTATACTATACTATACTATACTTTACATAGACGTTACATAACGGGTGAGCGTTGAATATCGTAAATATTTCAACGAGATATTTTCAAATATTTTGATTTATTCATGAGGTAAAGCGAGTGATTAAATCAAAACTTTGAAAAAAAATGAGTAATGCTATGTAATACTAAGGTATGGTATGGTATGGTATGGTATGGTATGGTATGGCATGCTATGACATGATATGGTAGGCCTATCTATGCTATGCTGTGCTATGGTATGGTATGGTATGGCATGCTATGACATGATATGGTAGGCCTATCTATGCTATGCTATGCTGTGCTATGGTATGGTATGGTGTGGTATGGTATGGTATGGTATGGTATGGTATGGTATGGTATGGTATGGTATGGTATGGTATGGTATGGTATGGTATGGTATGGTATGGTATGGTATGGTATGGTATGGTATGCTCTAACTTTGGTTACAACATGTAATGGTACAGTATTATTTTTATCGCACTAGATAAAGATCGCACTGGAGCAAAAGTGAAGCTGGAATATACAAGACAGTGTCACGTGTTTCTCGTCTCTAGTTTTCTAGTCAAACAAGTTGGCTATTATGCCTGATCGGTACCACTGTCTTGTTGTATCAACCTCAATTGTGCAATTTTTAGATCCATATTCCCAAATAAGATTCGATGCAATTTTAATATCACCAGAAAAACAACTAGTAATTGACAAAACCTACATAGAGCAAACAAGGACTTGATTTAGAATATCGCAGGTACCAAGGAACTACATGGTTGCGCTTAGGCTCCCAATCACATCGTTTTTCTAAGAAACTCAAAAGGTTGATTTTTTTATTGTATGATTGATAACAAAGAAAAACCAAATCGAATATTGCATTAAATCCTAAATCACTTAAACAACTCCAGGGCCAACAGTTTCAACGCGTCCGGGTTCAATACCCGTTAACTCAAGTGACACTCGATGATTTGCGGGACTAATTTGCTGTCAACAGGCAAAACGATCGGTATAAAACACGGATACAAGAACACTGCATTGATCGAGTTGAACAGTTGGTCTTTCCGACACGTGAATAAAGTACCCCGGGAATGTAATTAACAGCGGCATGTGATATCTGTTTTGTTGTTTTATGTTATTTCCCATGGTGCCAAATCACCACATTTCCTCCCCCTTCCCCTCTAAACCTCCCATTCTATCATTCCCCCAAATCCCCATCCCCTCCCCTCCCCTCCGCTAGAAACCCCAGCTTTCGCACTTTGGTAAACGCAGCTATTGCAAAAGACATGCTTGGAATTTTAATATTTACAAAATCAATTACGGCTTGGCGTTTACGGCGTTGAATAAACTTGGATTTCAGCTAATCAAAGAAGCCGCTCTGCCATTGCAATCTTTAGATATTAAGATTGTTATAATAATTTTATGACTTTCTTGATTTACGTTCCTAGAGGTTCGCCGTTTGTTGGCTGCACTTATGATGATAGGCTTCACGGAGTGATTTCCCTTTTATGTAGAAACGTTCCTGGTGTTTCTATGTTCAGACAGAATTGTTTGCTGAGTTGAAACGTTTCATCACACATATATTTTTAACTTTTTTTAAATTTAGTTTTATTTCAGAAATTCATTGTTATCAATAGTGATTTGACTGTAGATATAATTGAAATGTTTTGTTATGATCAATATAACATCAATGTAAACGTTGTTCTATCTTGATAATATTGATGTGACTTTGTTTCTAAATAAAACGATGTGTTACTTTCCCTATAAGTGGTATGGCCGATTCTTAATAAATCTCTGTTACTATCCAGGTTTCAGTGATATGACTGTGTTTCTAAATGAAATGTTGTGTCACTTTTGTATATAATCTTATAAATGTTTCCACATAAAACGTTGTAATACTATACAAATATTAGTAATATGACAGTGAATAGTTGATAGTGCCTCCATAAAACATAGATGAATGTAAGTATAACCTTTCTTTTCCTTCTAAAATTACCATCCTGTATGGTCGAATACAACTCAGGGAATTGACAATCATAAACAATTGAAAACAAAAGAAATTTTTTTTGACATATAATTTAATAAAATATCAATTTGATGAAAATATCCTCTCCTGACAAAATCTGTACAACTTTCATACATGGCTGCTAGGTCTACATTTACATATCCTTATCAAGTATACCATTGACAACCTGGTGTTATTGAGTCCCAGTCTAAGCATACACTATACAAACAGACACTCAATGTACACGTTCTAAAGACAGAGGAAATTCTATGGATGAACAACTTCTTTATTTGACAGTAGCAATGTTTCAGTCCATATAAGGATCTATACCGAAACGTGGCTACTGTCAAATGAGTTGCTCATCCGTAGAATTTAATTTGTCTTACTTATTCTCAAGTATATTTACAATCTAATAAGTCTCCAACTCATTCTTAAGCTGGACCACACCAGTCATTTAGAGATATATCATTTATATATCCTTATTGATGTAATAAGGATCGTAACTAATTCAACTGCCTTGAATATATCTATGGTATACATACACAATTGCAAAATCAACAATAATGAAATTCTGATATTGTTTCTTATGTAATCTTTCTTCTACAGAATAATACAGAATAATTTAATTTCTCTAAGCCGACATTACAATATTACAAATATAGATTCACACTTGAATATATTAATCATTCATGTTCACATCAAAATGCAAAAATGTACAATAACAAAATCGTGATAAAGTTATTTGTGCAATTTCAATGATTCAGATGAAATGCTCAACTGTCATATCTAAGGAAACTCGTAGAAGCAATGTTAAGAATTAAGCAGGTAGGATAGACAATATTTCAATGTTGAAAGTCCAAAAGATAAAAAAGACAGAATAAGCATACCTGAAGTATAACATATAACATCAACCTTTTCTGTCCTGGAAATAACTGTTTCTTATATTTCGACGATCGTACCAAACGCATAACATTAGTGAGAAATATATCAATCGTGGACAAATGAAAATGTTTTGAAAATTTAGGGGTTGAATTGATAGAGAAATTACAGAATAAAGTTTCTGGTAGGTTCTTGTAGTGTTGCCTTGAATTGAGAGTGTAGATTCAAATCCCAGAACTTTACACAAAACAGTAAAAGTATTTGTAATTACCTTATGATATAGTTCTATACATAATATATTTTTTATAATAGTTTTTGGCCTAATTGTTTTGTATAGTTTAACAGCATGGTCAAGGAAAACCTTCCCAGTAAATAGTAAACTTCTAACCTAATGCACTTAAATATTTTGCACACACATACATATTGATACATGAACTAAGATGTCTGAAGGACTAAACTGAATCTATCCTTGAACATGCAATATACATATGCACATTACAAACTCTATAATCTTTATCCACTTGTGCCTAAATCCCAAACCTGTTTAGAACATATATAATACAGTACTAACTCACACAAAAATATGAAAATAGAAAATCTAAAAGTATTAAGTTCTAATTATTCGAGACCCTAAGGCAAGTAGGGGCACCTGCTAGTCACTACAACACACTATAGGTTACTTGCTATTGGACACTAGTATACGATTCACTTATTATTGATACCAAGTCAAAGTAAACCTAGCCTCAATAATACTCATTTTACTCCGATATTGAGAGTATTTATCGTAAAATGAGTGTACCTGTTCTCCAGTCATTTGATAACTGAAATATTGTTACATGTTAAACACCAAAATCACTCGCTCTCCAGTGATGCATATTACATTTCAAAGTATCCATTATAAAAATAAGAAAACAATTCTCTCAATTATAGAATCATTAACTGAATTTAAATTTCTAAAATACTAAATCCATCCCCAATAAACTAGGCTTGCAAGATGTAGTCTAGTAGCGGATTGCGTCGTGTCATATGACCCTCCAAAGTTACATCTGCAAATGCAGACCATTGAGGCTTGATAAGACGAGCCCTGATTGGTCAATTCAATAGATCGACTGACGCGACCTGCTACTACATCTTACTAGACTCAATATCGGAGTTATTATTGAGGTTTGGTATTTCTTCTGACATCCCACCTAAATATAAGCCTAAACCCTGAATCATCTACAAGCATGTGATCTAGAAATTGTTACTGCTTAAATGTTCATCACTACTAAATGACTTGGTTTTCATTTTCTTCATAAAATTGCTCCTTACAATAAAATGATACTATCAAATAAATTGAGTCAAAAAGAATCCTTCGTTTCTTAATAACTGCTTCTTAAGACACACGTAAACCAGCAAACACTCAACTTAGAGACGGACATTATGCAAAGTTCAACACTCATATATCAGTTTTATACATATCGACAATATGCATATGATGGACATCTAAATCTTTGTACAAAAAGACTATCAATATTTCACAGATTTGATAAAGAATTGACATATTTGAGCAAAACAAAATTACCCATCCCAGAAAAGAACAACATTAAATGTTTATTTCAAATATGGTACAAAAACAGAGGAAGGTTGACTTTGAGGACAATTACATTTTTCTCTTCAATAAAGCAGTGTCGAAGCTAATTAGCTTAGATATCTATACAGACTCAGCTGAGATGATTTTTGATGATGTTATAATACACAAGCAGTATTTTCACAAAACACACTTAAAGCCATACACTGATTCAGCCCTTGTCAAAATGAAACATTGCATAATGATGTGCCTTTGCCTTATGATTTAGCACTGTGATAGGACATTGCCTTGCCTCAACCTGAACAATAACATTTATACACAAACCATATAACCTGCATGATGGCAGATATAAATATGCAGTATATGTACAGTGTGCTCATTTCATTCTAAACGTTACCCGCATCCATCTACATACACATAACATTCATACAAATAGTTCCTCTGAAATCAAACAACCCAACTGCCATTGCCAAGAACATAATACGGTATTTCCTCTAATAAGCACCCAGGCCCTTATTTTTCACTACCCTTGTACTCTCTGGCGCTTATTAGAGGCCTGGCGCTTATTTCTTTAAATGGTTAGGACCGGCACATAAGAGGCCTGGCGCTTAAATTTTTCAACTAATAAAGACTTATTAGCGGCGCTTATTGGAGACCTGGCACTTATTAGAGGAAATACGGTACATTCACATCCACTAAACATCTACTGAGATTATAAGAAGGAAAATAATCATTCACTCACAATTCATAGCCTTCCCATCAACGCCAAAACCTTCCACGCCCCCTGTCACATCAAAGCCATCCATACAAACCTTAAGAACACATCCACAGCTGCCAAACATCCATCTAACTAGATTTTATTCAAGTTATTGTGCCAGTTTTGCAAGGCAATTAATTATGCAAGCTATGCTTAAACCATCACTTTCATCATCATTATCTATCTTTTACAATAATTTTCAATTGTTCAAGCTTTGGTAATAGCTTGCACTTTCGTCAAAAAAGAAATCATGTGCCCCGTTTCTGTATCTATAAAAGTTTAGAAGTTTTTTTATTGCAATTAAGCTGTGAAATCTCATATCATCTACATAAGATCTTTTGTGATTTGATGTTGATAGCCTTGTCGTAAGACAATAGAAGGAGGTTGGGTAGTTTGAACTTCCATTTTGAGAGCTAGAGAGGCACACAAAACTCTGAAAATGGTTGTAAATATCAGATGCAAATGAAAAACTATTTTCCTGGCTTTCATAAATCATTTCTTTGCAAAATTGACACAATGACCTCAGCTTATTAGACAGGACGGGTCTCCCTCAGATAATGTGAAAAAGCTTAGTGAAAAATGCGCATTGACTTGTGTCTTATGAGGGTTATTATGATTAAGATATTCTCAAGAAGTCCAAAATCATCTTCATATTTCAAAATAGCATAAAATAATACAAAAGCTGAATTGCAAAGCTTTAAAGACTTTTGGTGAGTAATTTACCTATATACACTCACCGCAATAAAGTAATAAACCAAGCTGGGTTGACTGAGGATTATAGGTGGAAAACTCAAAGTGTCTAAATCTTGACAAGTTGTAACACTAATTTGAACAAATATATGCAAAAACACCTCTTCCTACGCAAAGCCTAAATCACCATTTTCCGAAATGTCATTTTATACCTTGCTGCAGACCCTTTACTTTTCTGTGCTGCTATAGTGCCCCTACAGACAAGAGCGCCAGCGCCAGCACAGAAAAATTAAGGGTCAGCAGCAAGGTATAAAACTGACAGTGTGGAAAATGATGTTTTAGGCTTTGCGTAGGAAGATGACAAAAACATTACCACAATATTTTTGCATATATTCTACCTGCAATGCAAAATCCTATCCATATCAGACAATATATATGCCAAGGGCAGATAACTCTAAACTCATTTCTTGTCCATCAATATAACTTCACTATCCTTCTAACATTGAACATGTCGATCTACTTTCAAGTTTCTTATGTAAGGAAATTATGGACGAGGATTTTGATAAGTTAATTTTTTTTATCTATTTTCATTTTTGGTACCTAAAGCAAAATCCATCCTCCAAAGAATTAAACATTTTATTTTCATTTGTAATGAAGATTGCATCGGAATATACACAGTAACATCTACATGTGCATCAGTGATATTTGGTCTCGTTGATTTGTGATTATATACAATAACAATCATAGAAAAACAAATAAATCAAATTCTCTGAATAGAATTCATGAAACATATAATGGCTATCCAACAAACAGTTGAAGGAGGTATATCCAAAAATTCAAGTTCAGGACCATCTCAATATTGTTTATTTTACCCTAACACTGGAATCACTAGAAACTGTAGATGGCTATTATAGATTTGGATTATCCTTAACGTTTTTGGTCTCAATGGACGCATCTTTCATCAATGTCATTGGTTTTACCAATTTACAACTTCAGCAGTAGAGCCCAAGAATCCATTATCGTCGTTGAATGTCGGTTTATAACTAAACCTCACATTCTGCAGGTTTCTGCATGTCCAAAGACATGCTCAAAATGTTACATACAACATTACCCCGAAGGATTGTACTTTCATAGCTGCTACTTAGCGCTAGTCAAGACCGAGTAGTTCAGTACATCCTGTTTTCAGGTACCAATTTTAACAGCTGGTGGACTGAGTACAATGTGGATGAAGTGCCTTGCCTAGGGACACAACACAGGATGAGACCCAAGTCACAGATTTCTAGTGTCTCCAGGTCTCTGGCGTGAGTTGGCAGAATGAAATGCCGTTTTCTTATCCTTGGACCATTACAGTGATTGTGTTTGAAGAATAACAACTGAGAATTTTGAGCTTATTGTCAGGACCACAGTTGAAGTTTTTTGTATCACTATTATCAGGACAATCTATATATCAATGATGATATGTACAAACATATTAAATGCTTTTTTACAGGCTATTGTTCCTGTGCACGAAAACACTTTCAATGTTTTTTTATGTAAGATCAACCATCTTATCTCTTCAGAAATGAAAAACATTCCTAAACAAAAAACCTGATGACATTTGGAGTATCACTTATCACATCCTTAAATACTAGACAAAATAGGTTAAGGAATAATATTTCAAAATTGTTGAATAGAATCTTATTCTATATTGGCACTTTGATGAAATACAATCATAAATATTCTAATACTCACTTATTTGTCTAGTATTTTGAGAACCAGCATAAATACAAGAAATCACCTGTGTTCAAAGAGACATAACAAAATGCTTTTCTATATCAATAAAGATATCTGCTATAAAGATATGAACACACCAAGATCTTCACATGAAGCTTGCATACGTCTAAAGATGACATAAGGATGGTATACAAAGATGGTATACAATCATGCTTTCATCTAAACATGACATAAGGATGGTATAGAAACAAGGAAATATTTCCATACATACTGAGGGTTATGGAAGCTGATGGTTTTATGTATGAATATTCTTCTACATCAGGGCATTTATATCCTCACAATCTCTGATTCTCTTGTTAGAATTTGCCTCGTGTCCTCTTAACTTCTTAAAGCTCACTGATATTCAACCATGGTAATGAATGAGCGATCAAAATAGAAAAATAGTTCAACCATAGACATTTTCAGAAAATTTTGAAAATTTGCAGGTCGAATTAATAGAGAAATTACAGTAGTTTGCAGGCCAATTTATCTTTCTCATTAGTTCCATGCTAATACATTCACTCCCCACAGAAGTAGCTCAAATCTTATTTATCCTTTTACAACCTTAATTGTGTTGACAGAAGCTATTTGATTGGCTGATTAAAAGCTTCTATGAGGCAAACTGTAACAATACAATCATGAGATTATCAGAACGTAATGGCGGTACAATACCCTGATATAGCGAGATGATGTATCAAGGAGGAAGCACCAGATATAAAGCTCCCTTTAGTTTGACATGTACAGGGCATTTTCTGTGGAAATGAAATTTGAAGGGACACTACTGTCCATAGATTTATGCATTTGCTATATCATATGACCCTCATTCAATTCAAACACATTGCTATGGTTGTTATAACTGTTATCTTTATGGAACCTATTTCAAAATGAATTGTGACATTACCATTTAAGCTAATTAAATGACATCAAATGACTTTAAAGCTAATCACCATTCTTAGCTGTGCAATACCAAAAGATGTCAAAAGAGTTCTTGTTTCCATGTCTGTATTTCTACATTATAGGAATAGCCAAGAATGAAGTAATTTTCAGGTTTCATTGATGACAATTAAGATAAATTTTGTATCATCATTTTTATAAAAAAAAAAAATTAAAACGTGATTGACATAAGCTAACATCCGTTTGAAAGACATTTCCATTTTCCACAAAACATACCTTGGTCACCATCACATCCATACATCATTCACCAGTGTTTGACACTGAGTCTTGCTTACTTAAATAATTCAATCCATCATAGTACCTATCTCTTGCTAACTATCATTTAAGTTTAACTCTAAAACTGGCTATTTCCATTGGTTCGACCTCAATAGCGGACGTGGGGTCAAGCTCTCCAAGGTCATGCATCAAGGTCAAGGATGTTTCCATCAAGTTCGCCACCTTCAGATCTTTAAACATGCTCTCGAACGTCACCTGGAACAGGAAAACATTATAAGATATATTTATATACAAACATTACTGATTTGGTGTTGTCATGGACTTTGTATGATTTGATCAATGAAATTGTAAGAGTCATGTAAATTGTTAACACAAATATTTACTTATGAAGATGTAAGCTACAGTTCATTATTATATCGTATAGGAATTCTGTAATAAATAAGGATGATTATCAATATGGTGAGAGTTTGCAAAACTGGCTCAGATTCTCTTTTTTAAGGGAGTATATTTGTTAATTATCAAAGCATTTTAAGGACGTTTCTGATGCTGATGATGCTGTTGGTAATTTACTGCATTAGAAATGGCAGAATTGGTTTCTGTCAATACAGCGAACAATACTTGTTTACAGATTATTTCCTCATCTTACTTCTATTTTTTGCATGTTAAAGCAAAAGTTCAAAAATGGTAAAATACAAATGTGGCATTATTTCCAGGCTGTTCACACAAACACACTGCCAAAACAATGACCTTGACATTAGGGCCCCGATGTGTACTCTAGTATCCGGCAACAGGTTGGATACAACAGGGTGCTATCAATGAGTTTAAAAATTACTCCCGAAAAGTAAGTTATGTCTCATCTAGATCACCTTGCTATCAGTAGCAGAACAATCCAGACTATGGACGGGGTAGGAGCATTTGTAGACAAAGATTTCTCAAATACTTATATTGACTGAAACTATCTTCAAAATCTAGGTTTCATCTCTATGTTACAATTCTCTCACCTTAGTATATTGATGAGTTTGTAAATACCATAGAAACAAATGTGGTAGTTCACACCCATACACAAAATAATAACCTTGACATTGGTGCCGTCTATGAGTTACTGCTGAAAAGTATCACTTGAGAGTTTTAAAGCCAATGTTAAAACTTACCCTTCAGGAAATAATACCCATTGAGACATTTTCATTTTGACGTGTACAGAGCTTTGAGCATATGTCATATGGATAAGGCAATATAAATACTCATTTATCATCATTATCATCATCATCATCATCATCATCATCATCATCATCATTTTCAATATTTTCAATATTTTCAACATTTTCAATATTTTCAATATTTTCAATATTATCATTTTGCATCCCATTTCTCACCTTGCTATCAGTAGCACTACAAGCCAGACTATGGACGGGGTAGGAGCAGTCGTACGCTAGTCTGTGAAGCAGGAGACCAGCCGTATCCCGAGGAATAAACTTGAGCTCCGGACTGTCGTCCTTGTTCTGGAGGGTACGGAGGTTGAGGAGATGGATCTGACAGGGCAGCTCGTGTGAGATGGGGGTGAAGACGGGGTTCAGGGGGAGTCTCTGGGCGCTGGGGTTCTCCGGGAGGACGAAGAGGGGCTGAGTGAGGTGGAGGGAGACCAGGTGGGAGACGAGGGTCGGGTAGCCCACACTGGGTCCTGGGCTCGGCTGGAAGAAATCATTGGAGGTTTGAGAACACTTACAATAGCATATCTTCCTACAGGAAACCTAAAACGCTAGTTTCCGAACTGTCAGTTTTATGCCTTGCTACTGACCCTTGAGTTTTCTGTGCTGATATCAGCGCCCCTACAGGCGATTAACGCAACCTCCAGTTACTTTCTGATTTGACTAATGCTTTCTATCATAGTAAGCTAGAGAGCAAGCACAGAAAACTAAACGGTAAGCAGCAAGGGATAAAAATGGAAACTGACGTTTTAGGCTTTGCCCAGGAAGAAAGAGATGAGTCTTCAGGAAAAAAATTACATCCTAACTATGGACCCTTGTATTTCATAAACATAGACCTCTTCATAATAAAGTGAATACTTTCAGGTGTTGGCACTGAGTTGCCTCCCCTGGCATACTCTTCAGATTCATGTGCTCAGTCAAGTTAACTAAAAGTATATGTTTCTACATTTTAGCCTTAGTAGTAAGTATTTGTTGAGATATAACTGTGAGAAGATTGGAAGTCTAAAGCTCGTTGTTAACGTAACATTTTATCTTGGAAATTCTTATCATGCCTTTGGCAGGTTGCAATGCATTCTTCCATCTTTAGCATACTTCATAGCAACTTACAATCCAACATCTTTCATACCAAAACATTGCAGCTGTCTTATGAAGTTGTATTGCCATAAAGACTTGTCATACCAATGAAAGACAGACTGAGTCAAACTAACAAAGTCCTTAGCTCACCTGTTTAGCGGTATGCCTGCTCTCTAGAACAAGTCTGAAGCGGTTGGGAGTTCGCTTGTTGTCAAGAACTCCCTGCCCTAGACCTCGGTTGTCGTCCTGGTTGAGTCGTCGGTCAAGGATAATGTCCACCACACCTGCAGACACATGAGTACTTGTAGGTAAATACTGAATTCAATATATCAAAGTCTAATTTTTCATGATGTCATGTTGTTGCTTAGGTGATAGGCCTTTAGGAGCAGAAGCAACGGAAATAGACATAGATTTTCGAAAAAGATTGACAACAATAAACTCAATGAATACATGCTACGTGAACCTTTCTGGAGACTTGCCACCCCAAGACCCTGCTGTGAGGGGACGCTGAAGCTCTCTGGAGCCGGCTTTCAGTTAACAACTTTGATCTTGATAAAACTATGACGATGCCCAACTTAGAATAACAGAAACCACATTTTTCATATTTCAGCCTCATTAATTAAGATACATCTATTTCTCAAAAAAAGAAATTCATATCATGTAACTATTTCAAAGGCAGGTTATAATCAAATACGAGAGTGAGTTAGTGCCTAACGTCGCTTGGGCAAAATTTCAGCCATTAGCGGCAGAGGTTATAATCAAAACCAATGCTGTGTAGTACCTTTCTCGAGACTGGCGACCCCGAGACTCTGCTGTGAGAGGACACTGAAGCGTGAATGTTGATCCTCCATGTGCATCATGGCTGGCATCGGGTAGAAGTTGGCCTGTAGGGGGAGCTTGTCGTACGTCTTCCGTCGCTGCATCTGTGCATGGATAATAAACAGTTGTTGTAAATATTTAACATATTTGCAGGGGTGAAGAACTTGATCCTAAATCTTTTCGCATCTTACCAAGCATATGACAATGCTTGTTGAATATATAACAACTCTGTGTCTGTAGGTGTCTGTTACTTTTTTGCAAGGGGGAGATAATCTAATTAGAAAATGGTCTCTAAGCAGGAGGGTTGATGTACATCTAATAAGTGGGACAAAACATCTTGATGCAAGAACATGTGCAGTGCAGCATGTTGCATGTTTCCTTCTCTGCATCTACGAGTAGGTGATAGTTATAGTCCGGAGGTTGAAGCAAGCTACTGCAAGTTGAAGGTTGAAAATGATAATGTGTGTTTCAGTGATTATCACACATGCAAGTAACAGTCTAACCATTTGTGTTCATCCTGTAACATCAAAAGCGACCATTGTAGTTAGAGCTTAAGACTAAAATATACATTATTAGTTAATCAGTGTTTTGAAAGGGTGTAAGGGACTGTAAAGACCCTTGTAGAGTTTGTATTTCCTGAGAATTCTATCTTGGGTGATAAGTACAAGGACGAACCTGGAAGCCGTTCATGTCAGTGAAGAAGACGCGGTCGGTGTTGTCGATGTCCGTGGTGATCCTCATCGCGAGCTCCTTGTTGAGAAGATGTCTGATGTCTACAATGTTGTGTATGTCCACACCGGCGCTGTCGCTACCTGAAAGTGTTATAATGACGCTGCAAAACATCCTTCATAAATGAGGTAAAAAATTACCCATCCTCAAAAAATCGACTTCAACTCGTTTCCATTATTTGCTAATTTTTTATCAATATTTTGCTTTTGATTACGATATTCTTTTCTAGGAGATATTGGATGTCTGTGACGTTGTATATGTTAACAGGGACACCATCACTGCATGTACATTACGAGATTGCAATCTTCTCCTGTGCACTTTCCTAAGTAACCCAATCTCTCACAACTAAATACTGATATTGTGAACTTCAGACACTTTGAATTGTGTCATGTTCTTGCCATTGGATTTTGATCTGATGGTTTTAAAGTGAAACTTTACTTTTGATTTGCAAGACTTGAGTTTGAGGTTCAATGGTTACCTGATAAACTATTAGTCAAATGTCCTCATTCTCTTTGTTTTTATTTCTCCATTGATCTAGCATACTGGGGTATATCAAATTAGGGTATTAGAACCACATGGGAATAAAATCATTATCAATTGATCAATAAAACAAGACTTAACCCTGATGATTTAAATTTAAATAGCCTAATTCATTTCATAAAATAGCACTACCATTTAGAAAAATATATATTTTCGGAAGATGACCCATTTTTTCAAGAAAATGGTCATAAAACTTTTCAAAAATAACTAAAGTACCACAAGTCTTCTTACCTTCCCCTGCACCCTATTTCTGTCCACTATCCACTTGTCTTTTTTCATTACAATCTGTTTTCATGCTCTTGATTTGAGTAATTGTACAATCTTTTTGAAATAAAAAACACAAGGAAGAACAAACTACTTACCTGGAGAGTTTGAGACCCTGGCTATGTGGACAGCGTACGGCGTGTACACGTGGACCTCCGATGTGATGGGACCAGACACGATGTGAATCACTGGGCTCACTATGTGGGTTGGCTGTGGACAAATTATTGTGGTTAAAGTTGGTACATGACAATTCAAGTAATGAATTGCAACAAAGTTATTTCTTCATGATTGCTCAACTCTTGTTTGTCAAAAATAAAAACATACCAATGCACAATTCTAATTAACGGTAGATCAGCTCAAAACTCATTCCCTTATTACCATTATGTTCTTATACATAGGCGACCAGACCTGTGCTTATTTCAAACACTGTAAGGTCATCGCATCAAAATCGGCTGATATCATAGAATCTTTGAAAAACATTTAGAAACTTCTTTGCTAGAGAACAGCGTTTCTTTGATTTTTGTTATGAAAACATCATGATTAAAAGGTGAAGAGAAAACATGAACTAACAAGGATTTAAACTTTGTTTCAGAATCAGTCAAACATTGCCATATCCAATCTTGCTGAATATTACCTTAGCGACTCCATCAGGAAGGAAGAGGTAGGCTCCGGACTTGTCCTTAGCGTTACGAGTCCCGTACAGAACAAACTCGGTCTCCATCTTGTGTTTCTTCATGTCTGCCTTGTTCACCATAGCCTGAAATATGATGTTGTGTGAGGAGACAGCTGGTTGGGTTCTAAATTTATTTCAAAGGAAACAAACACATTCAATAAAACAGTTCATAGAGACAGTAGTCTGAAAAACAATGTTTTGTGAGGAGACAGCTGGTTTGGTTTTGACTTTATTTCAAAGAGACATAGCGAAAACAAACACATTCAATAAAACAGTTCATAGAGACCACTGCCTGAAACAAGGATGTTTTGTTGGGAGACAGTTTGTTGGTTTTCACTTTGCAAAGAGAGAAATAAGAAGAGAGACCAATTAATTCAAACGGTGGCATTGAGAAACTTTTGAATGAACACTTAAACTGATGGAGGAAAAGAAGGAAATAAACATTCAGATATAGATTGAGACAGGTCAAAACCAATTTAACACATATTTAGACATGTCCAATGATAATGATAATGGTCCAATTGTAACACGCTTTTCTATGAGGCATGCTCAAAGCGCACAGATTCTATCATTACCCTGAAGGAAATGTATGTTTAAAGGAATATTCCAATGAAAAATGAAAAAGAGCCTTTTAAAACAATGTTTATCGATAAATCCTTCAACTTTGGCCAATAATTTTTAGTTTAATCACCAAATCTGCAATAAAAATTCAAAGTTGGGAAAAATCAAGTTTACCGGCATTGATGGGGGACGCCATATTGCTATCTCGAACGGTAAACGAGAGCGAGAAACAACGGGAATATGACGTCAAGACACACCACGAAATTAGGAGACGCCGTTAGATTCAATGGTGGGCGGTGACGGCCCGTCAAATATGAGACTGTAACAACCGTCACGACTTCAGTAAAGACATGCCGGGTCCAGAATATTCTACTTCTATGATGCCCAAAGCAATAAATAAATAGTTCTGACCAGCAGACTGCTGCAAAACTTCAGTACAGTTTGGAAAACATTTCCCATGTGCGGACGTCACAAGGTTTGAACACTGACCACTGTCATTTTTTTAGAATTTTTATAAGCTATAGACACCATGGAAAGGTTGAAATAAAGTGTTAAATGACTTTGCTTAAATAAGTGCATTTTTAAAAAAAACTAAACGTAACATAGAATAATTATTTATTGATTATATCACTCGGAAAAAAAGACCTATTGACATGATCTTGTCGAAGCGAATCCTAAAAAGCGAATCCGCGATGATGGTGGTATGGTTCGTAATCAAAATGAAATTGTTTATATCAATCAAAACACGTTTGATAAATTTGAAAGATGGCATTTTCTATGTTGGCATTGACTTCTCGTTTTTATTACATAAATCTTGGCTTATTTGAGGATGAAAATATTTTTCTATTTATTTAGTTGTCGCCAAATACGAAACCAATTTTGATTACGAATCACTGAGGCGCACATGCTGTATGAAATATTATCGGAATGATTGTTAATGATTCCTTATTATGTTCACATATCATACCATGTTGATTATTTTCCAAAGGTATTTCTGCTAAACAATACGTAACGAAATTAAAATGAATTATAAGATATCATTAGTATACTAAAACAATCAGGAAAGAATGGTGTTTGGAATAATATTAAAGATCTATCATCAGCAAGTAATACAAAATATTATACTCACAAAGTTTCTTTATATCATCGAGTGTTTTTTTATCTAAGTTGCTATGATGTAGCTGAATAATCCATATTTGTTTGGAGTTTTCTCATTATTATATCTTTTAGTAAATAAAATTATTTAACTTACAACTATGATTTTTTATATTCACAGAAGGATATGATTTTAATGATAACAATGCACAAATTATCACAACGTATGTCTCTTAATTAAACCTTCAAATTCTTTTACAAAATACTAGATTTACGTTATTTATGCATGTTTTACATTGAAGATTCCCTTTTATATTTATTTTTAAATAATACAATGATTCTAACACGTTCATAACAAAAAATGTTTTTCCCTTTTCAAACTGACTAGAGGGTTTTTGAAAATCCACAGATTGAATGTGAAAGAGTGCCAAATTTTTAAAGAAAACCTATCGTAGTAACTCTGTGAAAATAAAATATTAAAAAATATAATTTCTTATTTTTGGAAAGATATAAAAAAAAAGATATGCAAAGGTCTTAGTGATTGATAATAGGCCTATGTATATAACAGATAAATCATTGATATGCACGTTTGATGTATCAAAATTCAAGGAAACATTTTCTACTTTGAAAGTGTAAATTTTATATAAAAAGGAGTAGTTATAGAGTACGTCTACATCTTTCAGGTAAACATACCATGTTTTAATCAGAAAAAATACAAAGAACACGACAAGATATAATTCTCTTGATCGTTTTTAAAAACATTTATTTATTTATTTTTTTTTTTCTGTGTTTTTTTAATATAATTCATATCGTTAATAATACTAGACAAAACCGCATATTAGTCGTAGTTGCTTGTTGAATGATCTATCCGACGACTGGGTCGTTCTGTAGGCACAACAATGTTTTACGTTAACAAAGTGCGCAGCGCACACATTCACCAGTTCTAGTCAAATAATGGAAACTCCACTGCACAAAGATGTACGGAGTTTATAATGTAAGCTCCTTGCATCGATTTCTTGTGGTGTGTCGATGACGTCACATTTTCAAATAAAATGGCGACCACCGTCATCGCCCAAAGACGAAGGTTTAAAATTCTGTAAATACTTATCTCGTTGACAGAAAAATTTAATAATTTGTGAGATTGTCTTTAATAACTCAAACTTTGGCTAGAATTAAGTTGAAATCGTACTGGAATATTCCTTTAATGCTGCTATTCTACTGTATGGAGCAATACATTCCCATGTTCAGGTACCCATTTGAACAGCTGGGTAGACTGAGTGCGGTGTGGATAAAGTGCCTTGCCAAGGGACACAACATGGAAGAAGGCCCTGGTCACAAATGTCTGGTGCCCCACCGGGGTTTGAACACCAGCTGTTAGCTTGTGAGGCCAGACGCATGCTAACCCATTGTGCTTCACAACCAATATTCACCTTTAGGAGTCCAGTAGATCCAGAGAACACAGCCTCAAAGTGAGAGTTTTCCAGAGAGAAGTCGGCAGAACTTGTCACCACTTCAACTCCAAATGATGGCCTAGAAATAGAACAAAACAAATTGATATCTTTAACATTGTACCTGCTGAGATCATAAGAGAAATCATAAGATTTCCTGAAATATATTCCATTTTAACTTTATCCCAAAACATTCTAGTCTAGCTGCCAGTTCTGATTATATGGAGACAAAGTTCAGATTATCTGGAGACAATGTTGAACAAATTCAGATCATCTGGGGACAATGTTAAACAAAGTTCAGGTTATCTGGAGACAATGTTAAACAAAGTTCAGGTTATCTGGGGACAATGTTGAACAAATTCAGATCATCTGGAGACAATGTTAAACAAAGTTCAGATTATCTAGAGACAATGTTAAACAAAGTTCAGGTTATCTGGAGACAATGTTAAACAAAGTTCAGATTATCTGGGGACAATGTTGAACAAATTCAGATCATCTGGAGACAATGTTAAACAAAGTTCAGATCATCTGGAGACAATGTTGAACAAAGTTCAGGTTATCTGGAGACAATGTTAAACAAAGTTCAGATTATCTGGGGACAATGTTGAACAAATTCAGATCATCTGGAGACAATGTTAAACAAAGTTCAGATCATCTGGAGACAATGTTGAACAAAGTTCAGGTTATCTGGAGACAATGTTAAACAAAGTATATCTGGGGACAATGTTGAACAAAGTTCAGATTATCTGGGGACAATGTTAAACAAAGTTCAGATTATCTGGGGACAATGTTGAACAAAGTTCAGATTATCTGGGGACAATGTTAAACAAAGTTCAGATTATCTGGGGACAATGTTAAACAAAGTTCAGATTATCTGGGGACAATGTTAAACAAAGTTCAGATTATCTGGGGACAATGTTAAACAAAGTTCAGATTATCTGGGGACAATGTTAAACAAAGTTCAGATTATCTGGGGACAATGTTAAACAAAGTTCAGATTATCTGGGGACAATGTTAAACAAAGTTCAGATTATCTGGGGACAATGTTAAACAAAGTTCAGATTATCTGGGGACAATGTTGAACAAGTTCAGATTATCTGGGGACAATGTTAAACAAAGTTCAGATTATCTGGGGACAATGTTAAACAAAGTTCAGATTATCTGGGGACAATGTTAAACAAAGTTCAGATTATCTGGGGACAATGTTAAACAAAGTTCAGATTATCTGGGGACAATGTTAAACAAAGTTCAGATTATCTGGGGACAATGTTAAACAAAGTTCAGATTATCTGGGGACAATGTTAAACAAAGTTCAGGTTATCTGGGGACAATGTTGAACAAGTTCAGATTATCGGAAGACATTGTTGAACAAGTTCAGATTATCGGAAGACATTGTTGAACAAAGTTCGGGTTATCTGAGGACACTGTTGAACAAGTTCAGGTATTCTTTAGAAATTATAAACAAAATTCAGTATATTTAGAGATTTGATTGAATAAAGTTAAGGTTACTATCATTATTCACACTCACATGTTGATGGAGCCGGTGTTGAGAAGCTTGATGTTAGCGCGATGATGACGAGGGTTACTTCCTTTCCGCACCTTCCTGATCTGGTAGCGAGTTACACCGACTGCTGGGATCTCCGACACAAACCTCAACTGGAGGGATATAAAAATTGAACTCATGAATGCAAGTGAAGACGACACAGTATTGTATCTGAAAAGGAGTGAAAAGGCTGTGCATGATTTGTTTAAACAGTGTTCATGACATGCACATGATTTGGTGGTGATGTTTAAAAATTTGAATAGGGTTCATACAAATAGGCAAAGTATCATCCTCAATGACATCTTGCACTTAGTTACTGTGCACCTCCTTATTAGCATCATTCCAGAGTCTCAATTTTCCAAGAGTCCAGGTTGTTTAAAACATTGTATATTGGATATACAGATTAGCTGAGACATCATCCCCAATAACATTCAATGTCATTCTGACCTAGTTTAACCAGAATTCATCCAGTTTTCTCTCAATGACACAAATGAATATCCCACTTGACCATTTAGAAAGATGCTGCTTGACCCGACCATGCCAGAATCATAAATTCAGGTTGGTCATCTTCAAAATTCCTACCTTGTACTTGGTGTGAGCCACGTTGTTAGCGTCGATCCAGTAGGGTTCTATCTGCGTGTGTACGAGCTGACCGTCCCGGTCCTGGACCTCTACATCAGCAGCGTTGACGAGGACCGTCACCACCTCCACCCTCTTGTGGGCCAGGGAGTTGTACACCAGCAGAGATCTGAAATATCATGATTCTCTATCAACACCGTCGGTTTTAAACATTTTGCAGGTGGTGAAATTTTACAATTGCAACCGTTAACCTCCTGAATGTTATAATGTGGATATTTATACGGCACTTATTCCTGGTCAAGTACGTGATCAAAGAGCTATCCAGATTGATATAACGTGCATACAAATATTGCGCCTTTTCCACGTCCTAAGACATGCTCAAAGCGCTACATTATTACCCCAATGGAGTGTACTTTCACAGCTGCTACTAAGCGCTAATCACGACCATGTAGGTCAGTACATCCAATTTTCAGGTACCCATTTTAACAGCTGGGTGGACTAAGTGCAATGTGGATGAAGTGCCTTGCCCAGGGACACAACACAGGATGAGACCCAAGTCACAATTATGGTATTTTCATATAATATACTGTAAAGACCAAAACCCAAATATCAGTTTTGAGAAAAATTTTCCTTCTCCATTACTAACGAGTCTAAATTTGATAATTTTTGCTTTTCAATGATGATGGAGCAAAGTTGGAATATTTACCTGAAGTCAGTGGTAAGCTCCATAACAGTTTTCTCTGGGAGGGAATCATGAGACTCATGCGTCGAGTCCTGTAACACAGAAGAGTGGGATTGAATAGGTTTTGAGCATCATTATTTTATCAATATGTAAATATTAGTATTAAAGCACTTGTTTTGAACCATTTTCCAATTAAATAACTATGTTGTTTCGACTGTCATTTTGCCTTGAGTCTTCAGCATGTCTTAAATATAAAATGGTCTTGATAAACCAGATGCTGAATTTGCAGCAATTATCAAAGAAGAAACAGGAAGATAGATAGGAAGAGATCTTGTTAGGAAATTTCCTCCGTTAGTGGCTCCAATAGAAAATAACTTGGACATTACCCTTAACATAAACTTACTTTTTAATAAGCAAGACTTATCTAATAAGGAAAATGATACATATAATAGATAAGAAAATATTTGTCACATTTACATCTTGTTCAATTTTTTTTTTGAAGTTTAGCTTTCAACCTGCCAGGTAACAAATCACAATGAAAGAGAAATATGGTTGCGGTACATTTAAGGCTCTTAAGCTTTTAAAGTCTTAAACATGTTTTAAGCCTACATAAGGCCAAGAACCAGAATTCCAGGTTTTTCCCAGGCTTGTACAGACTCTGACCTACCACATTGAAGTAGAAAGCCTCATCCTGAAACTTGTTCTTCTCCGCAGCAAGCAGGAAGGTCGCGCAGTCTGCGATCAGTCTCTTTAGGTCTCCCAGAGCCTGGATTAGTCTGAAATAATTATTCCAAAATGGTTATAGGAGGTTACTGAATTATGATTTAACAATTAAGATTAATCATTTTGTCACAGTCTGCGATCAGTCTCTTTAAATCTCCTAGAGCCTGGATCAGTCTGAAATAATGATTCCAAAATGGTTATAGGAGGGTACTGAATTATGATTTCTCAAAGATTATTCATCTTGTCATCACAATTAATTCATAGTTTGGTTAAACATTGTCATATATGGGGATCATATTTTCTTAAAATCTTCCCATTCTTTTGAAATGTATACCATTAAGATAGAGAAAAAATAAACAATGAAACAAATTGGAATCACATTATCTTCCAATATTTATTATATAATAAATAAAATTATACTCATTCCTTGAGTATTCAAGTTCAAGTCAAGTCCTTTGAACTTATACTTAGATAGCCAGGCAACCATTGACATTAATGCAGAGGAATATATGGATGACAACTTCTTTGTTCATTGTAGGAAGGTCCTCTGCTTGAGAACGACACAGGAATCTATGTCAAAACGTTGCATATAATGAACAAAGAAGTTATCATCCATATATGCCTCTGCATTATTGTCATTCCAATTTCTAAAATGCTTCTCAAAAGAAATAACCATTGACATAGCTGGCACCATGTTGATATGGTTAGTTTTGTTACTCACTTGTTTCCATAGTCAATAACTACAAAATCTTTAGCAGTGCCAGTGATCCCGTCATGATGCTGGAAGAGACCAAGCGCCCGTCGAGCCGTCACAAGAGTGTGCATCAGATTCACAGACGGGAAGGCAGAGGCGGTGAACTTCCGAGCATACGACAAGGCCATGGTGTAGATGACCTCGGCTGATCTGCAATATGAAATATCTATTATCCATAAATAGTGAAACAAACAATGATGTTTCTTAAGTGCATGTGACTTTCAGTGAACAATAATTTCTTGATAACAAGTTTGTTTATTTTGTTGTCGGATTCAAAAATCCACTGTTGTTAATGTAGATCAGCTGACCTACAAATATCCAAATGAGAAGGCTCCCTTCCTCATATCCAACTGAGAGTTACCTCCCTTCCTCATATCTCACAAATATTCCAGTGAAAGTTACCTCCCTTCCTTAAATCCAATTGAGAGTTACCTTCCCCTAGAAATGTCCCACTGAGTTACCTCCCTTCCTCATATCCAACTGAGAGTTACCTCTCCTACAAATGTCCCACTGAAAGTAATCTACCTTCCTATTATCCTACTAAGACTTTATTTCCATTTCTCATATCCAACTTAGTGTTACAACCCCTCCCTACCCTTCCCTCTCATATCCCACTGAGAGTTACCTCCCCTACAAATGTCCCACTGAAAGTAATCTACCTTCCTATTATCCTACTAAGACTTTATTTCCATTTCTCATATCCAACTTAGTGTTACAACCCCTATCTATCCTTCCCTCTCATATCCCTCTGAGAGTTACCTCCCCTACAACCCTTCCCCTTCCTCATATCATTCTGAGAGTTATCTCCCCTGCTCACCTGAGATGTCCCTCCATGAGTCTGTCGAGATGCTTGTAGAAGGGTCTGGAGGTGTAGTAGCCAGACCAGTAGTGATCTTCTCGGTCTGCGTATGTGAAGAAGTCGCCCGTTAGGACGGGGATCTCAACTGGTTTGGCTCCAGATTCCACTCCGGTTGACTTGTAGACGGCATTGAAGTAGTCAGTCAGGGTTCCAAATTGCATCTGTAATGGGGAAGATATAAATTGTAAGCTTGTCAATTATGAAGAAGGGATATTGTTTATTAATAATTAAGAACTGATACAATCTAGTTAAAACTAGCTGTAATGATATCGCCCCCTAAGTCCTAACCTTACATCTAGCTACTAACCCATCTGGTCCGTGTCGCGCATGTGCGGAAATCAACCAATGGAAAAAGAACTGGCTGATCTCTTTGAATCGGGCGTCGTTAGGATTTATATTGCATTTTACACATTATGAGCAAAAATATCAATGATTTAATGTATGAATTATTGGAAATCAACATTACAGCTAGTTTTAACTAGAGGGACCGATTCTGACAGCTTGTATTAACTAGATTGTCCGATTCAAAGGGATCAGCCAGTTTTTTTTCATTGATTGATTTCCTAGCATGCGCGACACGGACATGATGGGTTAGTAGCTAGATGTAACATAAGGACTTAGGGGACAATAACATTACAGCTAGTTTTAACTAGATTGGAACTGATATTGACTGCTTCCTTATGTTTAAATCAAATTCAAGAACTGATAACTGAACTGATTATGCTGTATAAATCCAAATTCAAGAAGTGATCTTAATATGTAAGAAAAGCAACCAATTTTTAAATCTGAGATATTATATACCTGAGCATTATATTCTGGTTTGGAGTTGACGTGGTCGAAGATTGCCTGGTAGTTGGTAAACTGTTTGTCCCATTCGTCCATCTGATCGTAGCGGAAATCATCTCCCAGCGGAATCAGTACAACATTTGTCTTATACAGCTGAGCTTTCTTTCTGTACTGGTCCAGAATTGTCTGTGATCTGATTGAGAACAAAAATAAAACAAGTAACAGTATTTCTTTTTTAGCAAAACAGTAAATCAGCATTGAAAAGGGCACTTTTGTCAAAAGAAATCAATTATTGAATGGCATTCCTTTGCAATTGTTTTACCAGTATAACTTTGTCAGTCGGCATCTGGGATATTATTATTATTACATAAATCATAATATGACTTTTTTGTTGCATAAAAAATAGAGCCAGTGGCTCTGTAGCTCATCGGGCTTCATATCAATTTTGCATTAGGGTGTGGCAAATGTAAAATTAGGTTAAAGGGTGTGGCCCCTGAGGCCCTTATTAGGGGCCACAGGGCCACAAAAGCTATCAATCATAATTCTCACTAGTCAAAGAGTATATTCACAAGGTTTCAGCTTTCTGGGCCTTTTGCCCCTGGAGAAGATGAAAATAGGTTTTAAGGGCGTAGCCCCTCTGGCCCTTGATAGGAGTCAATTTATAATCCTCAGTAGTCAAGGAGTGTGTACACAAAATGTCAGCTTTCTAGGCCTTTTGGTTCTAGAGAAGAAGATGAAAATATGTTTTTTTGGCCCTTTTTAGGGACCACAGAGCCACCAAAGCTACAATTTATAATCCTCACTAGTCAAGGAGTCTGTACACCAAGTTTAAGCTTTCTAGGCCTTATGGTTCTGGAGAAGAAGTCGAAATTCGACAGAGTTTACGGACGGACAGATGGACGGATGGACGGACGGATGCCGGACACCATGCCATGCCATAAGCCCATCAGGGCCTTACAGGCCAGATGAGCTAAAAATCCTACTGATGAGCAACAGTAAATACGCACCTCTCAGCAACATTGACCATACTGATGGGTACGGGGCTCAGCTTCCATGGGCACTTGTACTGTGAGCCGGGGAGACGGCGGAAGTCGAAGGTACAGCAGATTTTGGGGTCGGGTCCACAGGTGTGGGGCACGTCGTACGAGTAGAAGGGCATCATGTGGCAGAAGATGTCCGTACTGCCGGCTGCGTCTGAAATATCATGGAGAATTACAATGACTGTACTAGGGAAGTCAAGATACAGGTAGGTCACGATACGCATCACAATATTGAGGTCACAATATGATATGGAAGAAGATTTCTGTACTGTTTGCCCCGTCTGAAATATCATGAACTTTGTACATGAATGCAAGGCTTGTATTTTTGCTTGTTGGCCAAAAGCTGATTAAGTTACTTGGTATGCCTGACTACCAATTCTCACAATGCTTTCTGGACCATAATGTCTGTATTGCCGTACATCGGAAATATTTTGCAAATTGAAAATGAAGCTGTAACGTCAATTTAATATTATTTTAAGAATGTTGATAAAGTATTGATAAAATGGCTTTTCACCTTTGAGGTTCTCAATGGTAAATGAGTGCGAGAGTAACTTTAACTCAAATACCTATATTAGACTATTGTAAAGACAGACATGTCACAGATTGATGCATATTTTTTGGTAGTTGTTTCACAACTTTTGTTGGACTGTATCGTCCTGAGACACATGTGAAGCCTAACCCTGTGTTTAACCAAAGGGAGACAACTATTGCTAATAGTGAAATCGGCATACCACTTACAATAAAAGTATCAAAATGAATATTGATGCTAATTTTTATGTGGTAGCATTAACATTTCCTGTTTTACAAAAGGGGGAGATAACTTTTGTGGAAAGGGAACATGATGTATATACAGTAGGTAAATACTGTAAGTAACACTGGTTATCCTTACAATTTGGAGCTTCTACAGCTTCTACATACCCCATTGTTGTCTCCACATGAACTCCATGGCCTTCCGCTTGGCGAGGTACTTCTTGACGGAGTAGTGGACACGCTGAATCAGCATATTCTTCATCCCCGTCCTCTTCAGCAGATACGCCATCGTCGACGAGTAGCCGAACGGGTCGACAGCCCAGCCAGACTGGGGCTTCACATCTGGGAATTGTCGATAGAATGGCGTTAATTTTTAAACAAAATATAAATCCTTTTTTCGGAATCCAAGAAGCTGAGGTATGAGAAGATCTTAAAGGCAGTGTATAAATTATAGCCCCTCCGCCAGTCCTTAAACTAGCTTATTTTTGCCACGACTGGTTACTTTTTTGTCAGAACTGGTAACTTTTCCAATTTTTTATATATTCCCCTAAGGAATTGACCAATTAATTTTCAGGACAGGCTAGGTTTCCAATCTATTTTATGCACTGCTTAAGGTGGTAGCAAGAGACTGTTTTACTATTAGAAAGTCCATTTTCTTATTATAGCACACCAATGGTATTCCATGTATCATGTTGAGCCTACATGAAGGGAGGTAATTCTTGAAGTAAATTTTCATAACACCCAGGTAACAAACATTTCGTTGAAAACCTACAAGTTGATTAATGTTTATGAAAGGAAAATTATGAATGAACCAATAGACATGCCATAGCAATTAATGTGATTTTTCATTACTATTATAGCAATCAGGGTTTGGTGGAGAATTAGATGATTAAGAAGATGAAGGCAATATTATGGATATACAACTTCTTTGTGACGTTTTGACATAGATATTAATGTCGTTACTTGCTTGATATTTAAAAGTAAAGTTAGCAAATTAAAGTTGCCTTGTTTACAGGATTGAAAGGGTGGGCATACTTTGAATCACAAAGAGAATAGAAGATGGGTGAAATGTGAGCAAGAAAGTGTTACTGAAAATGTATCATGACTCTCACTAACATAATATAACTAGATTAGCGTTTGCGGGATACCGCAAAAGCAGAGCAGCCCCGGAACTTTGGGTTTCGCCTTACCCTGTTCCGCCTTTTACAGGCCTCACCAAATTGGGAATTTTCTCGTGACCTTGACCTTTGACACTCAAGGTCACACAATCAATGAACACATTTCATTGAGTATAACATTATTGTAATGAAATAAAGTGTTAAAAATACAATTAATCCATTTTCTCCATATATGTTGACCTTGCTGTGACCTTGACCTTCGACAGTTAGTACCCAAAACTTTTTGAAAATGTTGAACTTCTCAAGAGATAATATATACAAAATCTAAACTTCATATCACAAAAACTTTTAAAGTTATTGTGTTTAGAAGGAATTGCAATAACTCATATCTCATGACCTTGACCTTTGACCTTCAAGGTCACACAATAATTGAACACTTTTTATTGAGTATAACAATCATGTATTGATTAAAAGTGATCATAGTTAAAATTAAGCATTTTCGCTAAACCATGCTTAAGTCCTGACCTTGCTGTGACCTTGACCTTTGACAGATTGTAGCCGAAACCTTTTCAAAATGTTTTACTTTTCCAAGGATGATATATACCAAGTTAGAGCTTCATAGCACAAAAACTTTTCAAGTTACCGTGTTTACAAAGAATTTTGTGGTGATTTTATAACTCGTGACCTTGACCTTTGAACTTGAAAGTGAACATGTCATAATGATTCCCTGGAAGTATAAACATTTAGACATGTTCATGAGTTCTGAAAAGCTAAATGGGATAAAGTTATACCCCAATTTAGTGCATTTTGTAATAACTCATATCTCATGACCTTGACCTTTGACCTTCAAGGTCACACAATCATTGAACACTTTTTTTTGAGTATAACAATCATGTATTGATTAAAAGTGTTCATAGTTAAAATAAAGCATTTTCGCTAAAACATGCTTACGTCATGACCTTGCTGTGACCTTGACCTTTGACGGATTGTAGCCAAAACCTTTTCAAAATTTTTTACTTTTCCAAGGATGATATATACCAAGTAAGAGCTTCATAGCACAAAAACTTTTCAAGTTATCGCGTTTACAAGGAATTCTTAGTGTGAATACATAGCTCGTGACCTTGACCTTTGACCTTGAAAGTGAACGTGTCAAAATCGTTCCCCCGAGGTATGAGGAGTAAGGTATGAATAAGAGTTCTGGAAAGCTTAGGGGAAAAATGTTATAGCTAGTAGTACGAGTGCGGCGGCGGCGGCGGACGCGGCGGCGGCGGCGGCGGCGGCGGCGGCGGCGATGGAAACTTCACAAAAACTGATAGCAGCCCCGTCCTTAGACGGGGCTGCTAATAAATCATCATCACTTATCAAAGGCGTAGGAACCGGGGGGGCAGGGGGTGCAGCCCTAAATTCCAATTGTAAAGGAAACTTTATAATATTTAATACAAAACGTGCAAAAGAAATGAATTTTGTTGTGATTTCAAGGTAAAAATTTAACTAATTCCTTAGGTTTTCTTGATAAATATAACAATAAAAAGCCAAAATTAAGAAAATAACGCCATGACAGCACGTAAGAAGAGCTATTATGCTGTAATTAATGCCCCCTTACACCCCTTTATTCGGTACACCACCATCACCTATATAATCTATATAATGACAGGACCCCCCCCCCCCCCCCCCCCCCCCGCTCACAAAAAAAAATCTTGCCCCCAACTTTCGGACCATTCCTACGCCTATGCTTAATAGCAATCGCTACTAACCGAGAGTTCCGCGGAGCCACTCGTGTCCTTCAATCAGCTGATCCACCATAGCAAAGTAGTGGGCATTGGCTTCGTCCGTCATCACCCAGCCACCGGTCACTATCTCCAGCTGACCGTTGTCCATCAGTCTGAGGGATAAGTGTGTAGATGATACAGACATTGTTCACTATAGGATATATATCACTATATATGCCAGGCTTTGTGATGTGATACATTACATATCACTACACCCTTTGAATAAAGATGATAACGATAAGGATGATTATACCTACCATTATAACCCATTCATTATTTTGATATGATACGTATTGCCATGCCAATTTTAAACACTTAGATTTTAGCCAAAAATAAAAAATCACATTATACATATTGTCAGAGAAGATATCTTAATACTATTGTAGCGGTTAGTAGAATATGATGTGAATGTGATCCACCCCCCCACCCCCTCTCCTTCAAAATCACATTCTCAGCTCATTTCATTTATATATTCATATTCAATTAAACTAATCAGAAAATAGTTCAAGACACCAACTTTTTAACCCTGTCCCTCTTGGCCTGATTAATCTCGTCCCACCAGCGAGAGAAGAAGGACATCTCAGCTCATTTCACTTATATATTCATATTCAATTAAACTAATCAGAAGATAGTTCAAGACACAAACTTTTTAACCCTGTCCCTCTTGGCCTGATCAATCTCGTCCCACCAGCGAGAGAAGAAGGACATCTCTGCGTAGATGAAGCGTCGCCTGGGATCCTCCTCAAGTTTGATCACCATGTTCTCGAAGATATGCTTCGTCTGCTGTCGGTAGTAGTCGTCAAACGTCTTGATCCACCCTGCAGACACATAGATAGTCACATTGATAGAAGAAGGAAGAAGGGGTGTAAGGGCTATCTTCAGTAAATCTCTATAATAACAACCAGTCTAAGTAAACTTACCCTCAATAATACCCGTTTCACTCCGATATTGAGTCTAGCAAGATGTAGTAGCGGTTCGAGCCAGCCGATCTTTCCAATTGACCAATTGACCAAACTTACAACGGTCATAGCTCGTTAGCCCATGGCTAGTGAAAAAGATGCTAGATTAGTAAAGGGTAAATGACTGGTAGTGAGAAGGACTAGTTGAATATAAAGAAAATTCAATTATGTCTGTATATTTGGCTAGTCAGAATTGGCTAGGGCTCTCAGGAATGCACTAGTCCAAATGACTAGTACCCCAATAGGACTAATTTTCACCCCTGTGACATTACTAGATGTAGAGCAGTGCTGAGAGTAAACAGTTGTCCTTTGATTCAAGCTAGTATAAAATACCTTTGGCTGAGAAGAATTGAAAATCGTATCGTATTGTTTCATAATCATTTGGCTGTGAAATATTCTATCCCAGCCAAACAATATAGTTGATAACTCACCTGGATCTGTGTGAGAGTGAGGCACCACAAAGACTTGCAGCTTGTTGCTAGGCGACCACTGAGAGAGGTCATAGGTCACGCTCCAGCCCTGCTTCCATACACCACCATCAGGGTTGTCGAACGGAAGGATCTCAAATATTTCCTGCATCTGAAGACATCAGAAGGTGGATTTGCTGATTCAAAGCTTGATTATAAGTATACTGCTTACTCCTTCAGCAGATACATTGTGAAATAGTTTTATTCTTTCAAAAAAACTTCTCAAATAACTTGGTAAAAACAAATTCTGTGTCAACTAATATTTTCTGACATAAGAGTTTCAAAGGACAGTCTGTTTTGAACCTAATTACTAGGGAGGACCTTTTAGTTGAAGTAATCATTGAAGTTGCAAAAAAGCATCATTTAGCTTTTTTCTACAGGATCAGAACGAATAAAGAACCTTAAGGCGAGGATTTCCATCTTTTGAATTAAGATTCCATGCTACAAGTCCATGGTCATAGTAGAGAAACACCTACCTGATAGTCTGCTGGTGCAGGTTTCTCGGACCACGTACACATCTCTTCCGACACCGCCTGAACACCTCTGACCTGCACCTCGTACTTCTCCTCTTCCTTCTTCTCTCCAGCTGGCTCTTCCATGCGGACCCCTCGATCCTTGGTCCCGCCCCCTTGCCCATTTCCTTGGCTGTTTGCATTATCAAGATGGAAGACAGCCTTCAGTTTGTCAATACCAGACCGATCCCCTTTTGCGATCTTTCCTACAGTGTCCTTGATTTCTTTGATGGTTTCATGGTTCCTAACGATGTCGTCTTCTATTCGTTGGATCTTTACTTCAATTCCGTCAAGTGCTTGCTGTAACATAAGAGATAAAAATATTTGAATTTTTTTTGGCTTTTTTGTTGCTCACCCACTCACGGAAGGTGTCATCTTTGACTTGTTCACTTCCACACTTCCCCATGCCTGCTGAAATAGAAGATCTAGAAATAACTGCAATATTTTCACTTTCCACTTTGATAGTTCCTCTGAACCAATGATATGTGCCTCAATGGATCTTCTATAGCTAAGTGCCTGCTGGAAATAAAATAAGAACAAGTATTTGTCACAAAGGTGACAAGATCCCCCGCCGCAAATTGGTGTTAGCAACAAAAAGCGGGACGGACGTACGGACGGACGTACGGAAAGGAATACTATCTCCCCTGTGAAGACTCAAGGTTAATGGGTTCATGAGATATCCCGCTAACAACATTTTCAAAACTGGTCAAAGTCTCGCCGTGACCTTGAAAATGAGGTCAAGGTCACCGAAAACTTTTCAGGTCTGCATATTTCCAAGATGAAAACTGGTACCAAGTTTGAAGATTCAAGGTTGAGCGGTTCATTAGATATCCCGCTAACAACATTTTCAAAACTGGTCAAAGTCTCGCCGTGACCTTGAAAATGAGGTCAAGGTCAGCGAAAACTTTTCAGGTCTACGTATTCCCCAGATGAAGACTGGTACCAAGTTTGAAGATTCTAGGTTGAGCGGTTCATGAGATATGGCGCTAACAACATTTTCAAAACTGGTCAAAGTCTCGCCGTGACCTTGAAAATGAGGTCAAGGTCACCGAAAACTTTTCAGGTCTGCGTATTCCCCAGATGAAGACTGGTACCAAGTTTGAAGATTCTAGGTTGAGCGGTTCATTAGTTATCGCGCTAACAACATTTTCAAAACTGGTCAAAGTCTTGCTGTGACCCTGAAAATGAAATCAAGGTCACCGAAAACTTTTCAGGTCTGCGTATTCCCCAGATGAAGACTGGTACCAAGTTTGAAGATTCTAGGTTGAGCGGTTCATTAGATATCGCGCTAACAACATTTTCAAAACTGGTCAAAGTCTTGCTGTGACCTTGAAAATGAAATCAAGGTCACCGAAAACTTTTCAGGTCTGCGTATTCCCCAGATAAAGACTGGTACCAAGCTTGAAGATTCTAGGTTGATCGGTTCAATAGATATTGCGCTAACAAGAAGCGGGACGGATGTACGGACGGACGTACGGAGCTGAATACTATATCCCCCGCTTGGCGCTTAACGCGCGGCGAGGGATAAATATACCATTGACATCCTCGTACCAATGATGTCATATTCAAGATGTTCCTTGATCATTATTTCGATAGGCATGCTGTAAATTCAGAAAAAAAAGTTACTTATGCAGATATCTGGGTATCTGTTGTCTTCATTAATATATATATCCCTTATGAAAAACAAAATGAGTTCAAGCAAAACAGAATATCTTAAGAATATACTACTTATTCACGTTTAACCTGTCCGGGTTCATGGGCTAATTGCAATAATAAGTTAATCATCTTAGAATGCTCAAAGCATAATTGAGGTTAATGCAAAGCCCTTTGGCCAATAAATGTATTTGTCATAAACATTTTAATCAAAAACAAAAACTAGCTTATCCTTCTCAATAAAGCATGTTAGAAGTTGTGATATGAAGGAAAACCAAGTTCTTTGGATACCCAACACCCTTGTTGCAATAGATGGGTGATCGAACTTTCTCTGCTTCTGCTTCCAAACTGTAGAACAAACTACCTCTGTCAATAAAAACAGTTTCTGATAAAGCCAAATTCAAGAGTCTTGTGAAGACACACCTATTCCAACTCTCATTTGACTTTTAACTATACTTATGTCAAAAAAACTCTCACAATTTATTATCATTAGGTCTTCAAGACAAAGTCTGGAAGACCTATTGTTTTTATCCGATTTCTTCAAGTTCTTTTTTATTATTATTTGTACTTTTTTTGTGAACGAGCTACAGCTCAAACGGCTGCTCCAAATTCAATGAAACTTGCTCAGCTGATAGCCCTTACCCTGGAATCGATGTGCTAAGCTTTTGGGCAAAATCGACTCGTACATTAAAGGTCCAGTTCGAATCCAAAATCGAAAATTTAACATTGATTTTTTTTTCAAAATGCACTTAGAGACTTTAATTTTTTTTTAAAAGAAGCGCAATTAAAAATAATGAAAAAAAGGAAATCATGACGAATTCGTAGGTCACGTGGTTTGGCCGCCATCTTGCTTTTAGTGCATTTTTGACGATTTTCGACCCCTACCGCCTTTGACAATCTTCTCCTCTGAAGATACTTGCACTAGAGAGCTGAAATTGATGCTGAATGTAGCTGAAGCAGTGTAGTTTATACTCTTTTCTTTTTAAGGTCCTAACCTTAATACTTTTTGTGTTGTGACCTTTCAAAGTTGACCAAAATCTGAAAATCGCCAACTTCAAGGGCAGATAACTAAAAAACCAGACCATAGAACTTAATGATTTTTGCATGAGACTTAGACATTAGCAAGGTCTTTAAGATAAAAGAATAAAATCGCTCGCGAACAGTCATTTCCGGTCAAGAGGAAGGGTCAAAGTTTGCATTTTTCAAAACGGGTGTTTTGGTGGGTATGTTTGAAAAATCCTTGTTAACCAACGACACATGATAAATACATGTTCTATATTTCCTATGAAAGCCAAAAGAACATATAATCTTTGATAAATCTCATTAAAATTAGATTAAACAGTAACATTGAATTTGGAGCACTTAAATGTGGTCAATTTTACTTTCGTTTTGAATGATTCTGATATAAGAATGATTGAAAAATTGTAGTTCATTGGCAAGAAAACACTAGGAAATGTTTTATGTATCATCAGGCAGCAACAAGACTGTATAATCTTAGATGATTCATGTTTGCAGCCATTAAGAATTTTTGGTAAAGGCTTTAACATTGAATATCAAGTGAAATGTGGTCATTTTGATGCGGTATTAGTTACTGTTTACCTCTTAGACAAAACGTCATGTGAAGGTCAAACAGTGTGCGAAGGTCAAACAGGAAGTCTTGAAGACCTAAGTACTGCCGCGGCAGTCCTAGTTATCATTATTATTACCAATATGGTTGAAAATAAGTAGTGACATATTTTCAATATGAGCACTAGTGCACATATCACTTTTGCCTAGCAACGATTGTTGTAGCGCGTGTTCCCATATTTTTTCGCTTGTGACATCATTACACCATTGTTCGTGACGTCACTGTAGCCGGCCGTCGCAAGGAAAGTGGTCCGTTTCTTGGACAATATTAAGAAGGTACAATGTAAAAAAAACGGTAATAAATTTCCTTACCCAAATGATTTATTATTATTCAACACTTTCTAGATCGCCAATATCAGACAGTGAAAGAAGTCCACACTAAAATATCCAAGGAGAAATAAATTTGCCATAGACTGTCATCTAATGGAGAAAAATAGGTTTTTAAGATTGTGACCCCTGTGACCCTATTTGGAGTCATGGGGTCACGAAACCTACAGTTTAGAATCCCAATTGACCAAGGAGTCTCAATAGACCTTTAGGAGCTAATGATGATGTTGAAAATAAGTTTTTAAGGTTGTGACCCCTGTGACCCTATTTGGGGTCATGGGGTCACGAAATCTACAATTTAGAATCCCCATTGGCCAAGGAGTCTGCACATATAATTTCAGCTCTATAGACCTTTTGGAACTTGAGAAGAAGATGAAAATAGTTTTTTAAGGTTGTGACCCCTGTAACCCTATTTGGGGTCACAGGGTCAACAAAGTTACAAATTAGAATCCCCATTGTCCAAGGAGTCTGTACACATCAATATTAACTATCTACTCCTTTTGGAACTGGAGAAGAAGATGAGAATTGGTTTTTAAGGTTGTGACCCCTGTGACCCTATTTGGGGTCATTGGGTCACGAATTCTACAATTAAGAATCCCCATTGGCCAAGGAGTCTGCACATATTACTTTCAACTCTCTAGTCCTTTTAGAACTGGAGAAGAAGATGAAAATAGGTTTTTAAGGTTGTAACCCATGTGACCCTACTTGGGGTCACAGAGTCACCAAAGTTACAAATTAGAATCCCCATTGGCCGAGGAGTCTGCACATATCATTTTTAACTCTCTAGTCCTTCTGGAACTGGAGAAGAAGATGAAAATAGGTTTTTAAAGTTGTGACCCCTGTGACCTTATTTGGGATCACAGGGTCACCAAAGTTACAAATTAGAATCTCCATATGTTAAGGTACCTGTGAACAAAATTTCAGCTCTCTAATGTGTATGGTTCATGAGGAGAAGTCGAAAGTGTCAAAAGTTTATGGACGGACGACGGACGGACGCCGGACCATGCCATAAGCCCATCTGGACTTTCAGTCCTGATGAGCTAAAAATTCACACTGGTTAGGTAAAAGTCATTTGACACACTTCCTCGGGTAATAATCTCTATTTATGTGTTGCTTATCCACTAAACTCACCATGAACTTGAGAGAGATAATATCCTTGGCCACAAGGTTTTTATCCCAGTAATTATAGTTGAAGAAAGTTGACAAGCTTGCCAGTACGAACACCGAGATAACAAAATACAGATATTGCTTCTTCCTCCGATGTTCTCTCCAGTGAGAGATTGGTATATTGCTGGCCTTCATTTCTCTTCTTCATCCTCACCTTGCTAGTGTTCAAGGTCAAGGTCAACTTGGATCGGCCATCTTGGATTGTTGTTCTAACAATGCTACTTCACCTGATGACGTAATGATGAGCAAACTCAATAACCAAAATAGTTTTAGAAGGAAGAGAGCATCCCGCGAGACAGAATGATTAAACCAGCCAAATAATTCAAAATATGTCTAGTAGGATAAACTCAAATCGGCCATCTTGGATTGTTGTCCTAACATTGCTACTTCACCTGATGATGCAATAATTGAGCAAACTCAATAACCAAAATAGTTTTAGAAGGAAGAGGGCATCCCTAAAGACAGAATGATTAAACCAGCCCAATAATTCAAAATATGTCTAGTAAGATAAACTCAGATCGGCCATCTTGGATTGTTGTCCTAACATTGCTACTTCACCTGATGACGTAATGATGAGCAAACTGAGCCAAACTCAATAACCAAAATAGTTTTAGAAGGAAGAGGGCATCCCTAAAGACAGAATGATTAAACCAGTCCAATAATCAAATTATGTCTAGTAGGATAAACTCAAATCGGCCATCTTGGATTGTTGTCCTAACATTGCTACTTCACCTGATGACGTAATGATGAGCAAACTCAATAACCAAAATAGTTTTAGAAGGAAGACAGAATGATTAAACCAGCCAAATAATTAAAATATGTCTAGTAGGATAAACTCAAATCGACCATCTTGGACTTCATCAGACATAATAATGGAGAAAGACATGATATCTTAAAGTAAGATTGACAAGAATTGGCTTTTTCATATAGTGCTGATATTGCTATGATGACATAATATTGGAGAAGAAAACCATAACACCCCTGGTAGGAGGTTGAATAGGATTGGCCTTTGAATATTGTTCCGTTAAATTGCTGCAACACCTGATGATGTAATTGCGAAACCACTCAATAATCGAAATCGTCCATGAAATTGCTGTCCTGAAATTAAGACTTTGGAATGAAACAATCAAAATATACCTGCTAAGGGATCAATCAACTAATAATAGAACTTGATAATCAAAAATGCTTTGGAAACTTGATGATTTTAGGTTAGTCAAGGTCCCTTGGTGACTTTGCTTTCATATCATACACTCATATAAAGAAAAACCACAGAGACAATAATTCTGTAAACTCACACTTGATTAAACATGGCAACGTCAGAGGAAATAGTAAATGGGCTGAATTAAATCAATATTAACAGTAACAAGACAATGGCAACACCTTCAATCCAGAACACAAATAACTCTCCGGCTCATTGTTTCCCTGATACCATGACAACCACAGTGAAAAGGTCCCAAAACTAAAAAGCAAAATAGAAACTTGAAGAGGGAGACTTCAATTTTATATTGTATTTATAACTTACTGTAAAGCCCTGGCAATAGCCTGCTATCACAAAACTGTAATCAAAGAGAAAAACAACCAATTCAAAGAAAATTCCCTTTCAACCCTTTTTGCCTTTACTATAGAGGCACTCCTGTCGTAAACATAATACTAGCATGTCATGGACACTCATATAATATCCTCTATATCTGCACATTCTTGTGTTTTTAAGAGACCAGTCTAAGTAAACCTAGACTCAATATTATCCGTTTCACTCCTATACTGAGTCTAAAAAGGTCCTGTAGAGGGTCATGCCCACATATCGAATTGACCAATCAGAACTCAGCTTACAAAGCCACAATAGCCTGCCTTCGCACGTATAACGTTGGAAGGTCATAGGTCACAGAAAGGTAGGCTGACGTGACCCTCTACTAGACCTTTTTAGACTGAGTATAGGAGTGAAACGGATAATATTGATGCTAGTTTACTTAGACTGGTAACAGACAAGAGAACCTATACACTGATACAGATCGAGTTACAGTCTACACAACATACCCATACAGTAAACCTCACATCCCATGATTTACTGATCTTGCAAAATCAAGAAACTTTAACAATTATTCACTACCAGAACTTAACAAAGAGCAATGAGACCAAATAATTATTTTAAATGTGCCTATGATGTGCTGATATCACAAGACACAGTTAGGACACTTTGAATTGTACATTTAATGTTGTTAATATTTAATCTTCAAAAGGTAAAATCGTTGTCAAAAAGTTGTGAAATATTGACATACGTATGTAAACCTGGTTTACCAGTAGTATTTGTGTGATGATTAACAGCTCCAGAGCCTTGAATATTTATGTTTTGCTCATTTAAGTACAGCATTTAAATTATTATTTACCCCTCTAAATCTGTGGCCCTCAAATCATTTGTGGAAGTAATTTCGCAATCTGCAACTTTACACAGCCGTTCTGTTAAATAATGTATCTCCACAAAATTGCAGTCCCATCTGACATAGAGTAGAGATATCTGGGCAATGGACACACAATGTCAGACTGTTAAACCCTGTTATTCTCTCCCCACAGCAGTAACTTGAATCAAACCACTTAAAGGGGCAGTAGCACGTTTTTGCGGGGGATATAAGGTGATGTCAGGAAAATGTAAATAAATGGTTCCAATCTTAAGACAATGTATTTAAACTAAATAAAGCAGTAGTAAATCAAATGTATAATGTAAAGTTAAGCCATGCGATTTATTTTCTTACACAAAATGAATTAAAGGTGTTCACACAAAAATGGCTGACAATGGATTTCATGTGAATCTTTATGATTTGTCCTCTGACTATGGATGATTCGGTTTGTGTAATGAGATTTTTGACACTATCAATGTAATATATTTAGCACTAACATACAATTATCAGTGAAAAATTAAAAATATAAAATTGTCAAAAAACGTGCTACTGCCCCTTAAAGGTTGACATCTGTAAGTGGAGCACTTTCTTGGCTTGAACATAGAATCATCATCAAAGATAATAATCTCTAATACAGTCCATCAAAAGGTGTACATATATCTTATATAGTGACGGTTTATCAAAAGTTGATATTCAGTGACAGATTTCGTTGCCGTTGCAACATTACAACATGAACTAGATTACATGAATCTCATGTAGAGAAGCAAAGTTAAATCATCAGCTGATACCATACCCAACAGAGATACAATTTCTAGACACCTGAGTGATTTCACTGATGATCCCAATCCTATCTACCTAAACTAGATACAGCTGTGTGATTTTACTGAAAACTAGGACAATTGACACATAACATTATAAATAATCTACACACAAGGACAGCAATACCATCAAACAACAGACCACATGGGGATGGAGGACATGAGTGCACCCTGACATGCAAGGAGCTTCACTCAATATAATCATGCATCTCGTGATAAATCTACAATTAATATCGGCTGTGTCGAGAGACCAAGTCTAAAAACTTTGAGTTAGGGCAGTTTTTAGGGAGTCCTCCAAAAAGTAAGCAAATAGTACGGTGAAATCCCTCCATCCTGTGACCCGTAGCTTGGTTTTCTAACGTTTTTATGCAGGACTTGGCCATTGTTGCTCCTAGATGGTCGGTTGAAGGGGGTCATTTTGGCCTTTCCTGAGTGGATGGGACCCCTTGCAATGGTAAAAGGATCTTACTTATCTAATTTTAAGGGACACCAAGCATAAAGGGTGGGCAAATGGCCCCAGGCCCCCTCTAAGAACAACACTATTTAAAAAAAGAAAAACCCGAGTCCTGTATCATTAATAGAGAATACTAAATGACGTCCCGTTTCATAACATATTTATGAAACGAGTGAATGGGTTGGTATTTAACGAGCGAAAGCGAGTTAAATACCTATACCATTCACGAGTTTCATAAAAATGTTATGAAACCAGACCGAGTTAAGTATTTTATTTATTACTTGCTTAATAACATCGTAAAAAAACAAAGAAAGTCGCCAACATGACTGTGTAGTAATGTGTAATAACATTGTAGATTTATTAAACAGCCATATCTTCAACGGGAGAGTAATAATTTACATTTGTGTATTCAAACCTACAATGGCAAGGAATCCCCCTGACTCTTTGATCAGTATGACCAGGATTAATAATATTGATTAAACAATAGTCATCAGAAGATGACATATCCCACCGGTTCCACATGATCGTAAGATGTAAACCTTTGAAAGATAATTGTAAATTTTTCAAGCAAGGTTCATAATAGTATAAGCTAATATATATGAAACGAAACCTTTCACGAACAGAGTCCAAATAAGAGCCGTTTCCATGGAAATAATAAAAAATAAAATTTTCAGAAATTTGAAAATATCAAAAGGCACCACTTCAGTAGGTGGGCAATACACATGTAAAGTTTAAGAAAGATATGTGGACCGGTTTTATATATATGAAACGAAACCTTTCATGAGTCCAAATAAGAGCCGTTTCCATGGAAATAATAAAAAATAAAATTTTCAGAAATGTGAAAATATCAAAAGGCACCATTTCAGTAGGTGAGCAATACACATGTAAAGTTTAAGAAAGATATGTGGACCGGTTTTTGAGTTCTGCTCCGGAAACGAAACCTTTCACGAACAGAGTCCAAATAAGAGCCGTTTCCATGGAAATAATAAAAAATAAAATTTTCAGAAATTTGAAAATATCAAAAGGCACCATTTCAGTAGGTGAGCAATACACATGTGAAGTTTCAGAAAGATATATGGACCGGTTTTAGAGTTCTGCTCCGGAAACGAAATGATTACGGACGGACGGACGGACGGACATACAGACGGACAGGGCGATGACTATATCCCACGGTATTACATACCGGTGGGATAAAAACAAAATGAACAACACTGCTAGTGGTTAATGTATCACTGAATATAACAGTATGCGGTTATCAATCTCGATCTTCATGGGTGCAAAATATCAAAGATGACATTATTTAGGGACAACAAAAGTGCAACAACACTTTATCAAAAGACCAACATAATAACTCTGAGTTGCATGCATCAGTGCACACAGTCCACAACCCGACACAACTATCACTATCGACCTGTCCCATAAAGAAGGATTAATGATAATCTGCGGTTATTGACACTTAACAGTGAGACCAGAATAAAATACAGAGAATGGGAGTCTGTCAATCATAATTTCCCCATATCCAGTATAAAAATTGATTGGAAACCTAGCCTGTCCTGAAAATTAATTGGTCAATTCCTAAGGGAAAATAAAGAAATGTTTGAAAAGTTACAAGTCCTGACCAAAAAGTAACCAGTCCTAGCAAAAAGTAGTTAGATAAGGAACTGGCTGACGAGCTATATTTTAAACACTGCCATATCACAACCAACTCAGACTCGTACCAAGACAGATTGGTACACAGCGGAGAGACTTGATAGCCCATACCTGCAACTACTGACTTCATCGTTCATGGATTCAACTAGAGGTGTGACGATACAGATTTTTCACGATACGATACGTATCACGATATCTCATGGCGATACGATTCGATACGATACACATCACGATACGCTATTTCAAGTTACAAAATAGACCTTTAATTTTTTATGACACTTCCGATTTTCAGGGAAAATAACCTATTTGATAGTCAACGATACGTATCACAATACAGAGAATGTATCATGATATGTGTATCGTCAGATTTAGTATCACGATTCACGAATGCCACGATATATCGTCACACCTCTAGAATCAACATAATCTAATCAGGATATACTCGTACCAAGACAGATCGGTACACAGCAGAGACTTCAACGCTCAATACCTGCGACTATTGATTTCATCATTCAGGGAATCAACATAATCATAGATAATAATTTATACACAGGGGACGGAAGGGATAGAAAAGTTACAGCAAATCACTTATCACTGACAGAATATCTACTCCATAAGAATACAAACTAGTAATGACAGAGAGCTGGTATATTTGCACACAACTGTAAAATCCTGAAAGCCTGGAATAATTTTACATTTGTCACTGCATGTCAAGCAAAGGACAGTTTAACAAGGCTTTCAGGTTTCCCTTACACTTCCTACCTTAGATGAATATTCACTCAGAGATTACACTTTACTTGACGAGCACACACCTGTACCTGTACCGACTTGAAATTCTGCAGCTATTGACTTGGTCATTCACAGAATATCAAGATCAACAGAATGACAGAATATAGTCTATTCACTGGACTGTGCAAGGTCATTGGGTGAAAAGACAGTAAACACTTCCTACCTAGAAGGGAGTATTCACTCAAACACAACCGTTTACTAAACCAGCACAAATACATCAAAACGAGAGCAAACTCATCCAAACCTAAAACCAGTGTTGTTCCTAGGTGATCAGCTGAGGGGGTCATTTGGCCTATTCTGAGCATATTGGACCCTTTGCAATGATAAAAATATCCTTTCTCTGAATTTTTTAAGGGGCAAAAAGCCAAAAGGTTGGGCAAATATCCACAGGGCCCTCTCTAGGAACAGAACCTTTCAACTATTGACCTCCACATAATCACAGGTGATAATCTACTCACAAGAAAGGTGTGTGATCATCAGGTATATAAATATATAGCACTTCCTACCTCGGGGAGAGTATTTACTCCGTGACAACCTTTCTGCATAAGTTACAAGCATAAATCTGTCCACACCTAGGTAAACTCACTCAAATCTGATCTATATCGACAACAACATTATCACAGGAGGTAATCTTCGGTTAATAAATATACAGCACTTCCTATCTTTGGACAAGTTCTCATTAAAATACAACCCTGTACTTGACAAGCACAAATCCTTCAACACACAAATGAACTCACAAAAACCTGCTTTTCGAGCTCACTGTCACATAATCACATCATAATAATAGGAGATAATCTTCAGATAAATAAGAATACTCTGGGGAGAGAATTCACCCAAATACAACTCCTTACTCGACCAGCACAGATCCTTCAACACACAAACGAACTCACAAAAACTGCTTTTCAAGCTCACTGTCGCATAATCACATCATAGTAACAGTAGATATTCTTCCTCATAAGAATACTCTAGGGAGATCATTTACCCAAATACAACTCCTTACTCGACCAGCACAGATCTGTCAACACCCGAGTGAACCTACTCAAACCTGCGACTATCAACACACTATTACATCATAATCACAGGTGATAATCTACCCACAGGGAGAGTGTGAGATCTTCAGGTGAATAGATAAAACTCTTCCTACCTAGGGAGTCGGGACCAGTATTCGCTCAAAGACACCCTTTACTCACAAAGCACAGATCTGTCCACACCCGAGCCACCTCCCTTATATCGACCCAGTTAAGCATGTCACAACAGTGGTGCAGGCTGCAGAGCCTCACTTGATGGGCAACTCCCTCGAGTGTGATTTCAAACCTCATGCACTTAGCTGATTTTATAAAGTGACTGTGGTCGTTTCTCTGATGTAGAGGTGGTTACCTCCCTTAGAGGCACTTGAACACACCGACCATCCACCAAGATACAGGAGTTTCAGCTTATTTTGTGCAGAGTATGCAAGACTCCCTCGAAAGTTATTTCATACCTCTTACACTAAGCTGATTTTGATAATGCTTTCCCTATATTGACTGTGGTCATTTCTGATGTAGAGGTGGTTAAATCCCTTAGAGGCATGAAAGACTGAGTTGCAGCTGATTTTTGTGCAGAGTAAGAATTTATGTGCAACTTGAGTGTGATTGCATCTCATACACTTAGCTGATTCTATAAAAGACTGTGGTCATCTCTCTGATGAAGGGGTGGTTACCTCACTTAGAGGCATGATACAGGAGTATCAGCTGATGTTTGTGCAGAGTAAGAATTGATGCAAGACTTTTATCTCATACCTCATACACTTAGCTGATTCTATACTGTACTTCCTGATAAAAGTTCCTATAGTGATAATGGTCATCTCTCTTGAAGACACCAACTATCTTTAGAGGCCAGATAGAGGAGTTTCAGCTAATTTTTGTGGAGATTAAGAATTGATATGCGACTCCCTCGAGTGTATTTCATACCTCATACACATAGCTGATTCTACACCTTACTCCCTCTAGTGATTGTGGTCTTTTCTCTGATGTAGGGAGGTTACCTCACTTGAACACACCGACTACCCTTAGAGGCATTCTGCATTCTCTATGGCAATTATGTAAAGAAAAATTAACAGAGATTTGTATGAACAGATAACTATCAAAGATTGGTTACACTAATTTGCAGCTATGACAAGTGTGTCACCTAATATCTATGTCACAAAGAAATCAAAGGCTTACAATGAAACTCTCTTAGGTCTGGTTTCATACCTCATACACTTAGCAGATTTCACACTGCATTTCTACATCAATTAAGAAAGATCTTCAAAAGCAAAACATACCGGTCACCTCACTCTGCATCAATGGAACAATTGTTACCCTTAACACTCTGAGTTGAAGGAAAGATGGCTTTCTTACCTAAAATGTGTATAAAGGATAATTATACATCCCCCTACATAATGTGCATACACATATTGTGCTTTTTTACATATCTTTAGACATGATCAAAGTGCCACAATATAACCCTGAAGGCGTGTACTTTCACAACTGCTACTAAGCGCTAATCACAACCATATTGGTCAGTACATCCAGTTTTCTGGTACCCATTTTAACAGCTGGGTGGACTGCGTGCAATGTGGATGAAATGCCTTGCCCATGAACTCAACTCAACAGAAGTCACAAATTGTTGGTGTCTCCTTGTTGGTGTCTCCACCGAGATTCGAACCCGGATCTCTGTCGTAGGAGGTCAGCATGCTAACCACTTCACCACTGTGCTCCACATTCAATACATATGTCCTTTATGCTAGCATGACCTGACGCAAGTCCATAGATTGCCTACCCTGAACTTGTATATATTCAAATTTACTGTATGTCCCTCACTATATACACACACACAATCTGAATTCATTGACTGCCTCACTTTAACCAGGGACTAACCTCACCTGATGTTAACAGATCTAATAGCTTGAAGCCTGGAGCATTGTCCTCAACTCGTACCTCTTTCAAGGATCACTTTTATAATGTCTCTCTTCTCTCTAATAAAGGCAAACCTGACCCAAATCATGCAGGATATATAGGCACACTTACCTTAGTGCATCGAGATATAGCAATGACAAATACTCTCACTTTTTACGTGTAACTACACAGACCCTGAACTCAAGTGACATCAGTTCAAGCTACTTGTTCTCCTTAATATACATATTCATCTGTACTCTATGTCCCCAAACCATAAATACACAAGTTGCAAACACGACCCTGATCTTAAGACTGCCTACCTTTAACCAAGGGACATACACCACCTGATGATAACTGGAGCCTGGTGCTGTTGTCCTCACACCATACGTCTCTCAAGGACCACTCTCTTATAATGGTCCTTCAAGGTACATATCTAGAGACACTGCCTCCCTTGTATCTTAGTGCATGGAGTTAGAGCAATTACTTACAGCATAACCCTGAATACACAAGGACAAACAAACTCTGAACTCAAGTGAAATCAATTCAAACTACATGTTCTCCCGTAATAACTCTCCTATAATGGTCCTTCATGGTACATATAGACACACTGCCTTCCTTGTATCTTAGTGCATGGAGTTGTAGCAATGACAAGTGCTCTAAACATATATCAGTATCAAGCATAACCCTTCATACACAGACATCATAAACTCGAGTGACACCGATTCAAGCTAAAAAAGTTCTCCATCACTACAGGTATCCAAGTTTACTGTATGCCATAGATACACAAGTGGCAAAACACGACCCAAATCCATAGACTGCCTACCTTTAGGAGCTATTGTCCTCACCTCACACCTTTATCAAAGAAACTTTCTTACAATGATCATTAAGGGTACATATAGACACACTGCTAACCCTGAACCTTAGTGCATGGAGATATAGCAATGACAAATGCTCTCATCTATTATCTGTCTCAAGGATAACACTGAATACATACAGACCCTGAACTCAAGTCATAACAATTACCTCTAAATGTTCTCCCTCGCGACACTTGACCACATTTACTTATGTCCTCTAACCATTAATACACAAGTTGCAAAACTCGACTCAAATCCACACCTTTTACCAAGGGACTTACCTCGCCCACTATCAACAGATCAAACAGCCTTGAGCTTAGACGAGTGTCCTCCCTTCATATATGTATCCAACTTTACTTATGTCCCCTAACCATTCATATAAGCATCTTAATACACGACCCAAATCCATAGACTGCCTACCTTTAACCAAGGGACGTACCTCGCCCACTATCAACAGATCAAACAGCCTAGAGCTGAGACGAGTGTCCTAACCTTGCACCTTTATCAAGGATCACTATAATATCTCTCTACCCTCTCACGAAGGCTAACTTGACCCAAAAAACAACACATAGAGACAAAAATAAAGAAGATAGATATAGGCATACCTTGATAATAATCCAAGCTACTGAAGACACTATTTGATCAAAGTGATACAGCCCCTAGATACAGTTTGACCAGAACCCAGGTTGCTGTGACCCGGATTAAACAGGATATACTGAACCGATCAGGAGGCAGCTGTAATACTAGCTGTCATACCGTAACCAAACACGTCTACCCGAGATTCTAGTGATTTCAACCTGACAACGCAACTATGTAAACAGACTAAAGGATCATTCTGCTTTGGGTCAGTGCAGGTAAATGGATAAAGTCCAAGATATAAAATATGAAACACCCGAGATTCTAGTGATTTCACCTGACAACGCAACTATGTAAACAGGCTAAAGGATCATGCTGATTTGAGTCAGTGCAAGTTAATGGATAAAGTCCAAGATATAAAATATGAAACACCCGAGATTCTAGTGATTTCACCTGACAACGCAACTATGTAAACAGGCTAAAGGATCATTCTGCTTTGAGTCAGTGCAAGTTAATGGATAAAGTCCACGATATAAAATATGAAACACCGAGATTCTAGTGATTTCAAACTGACAACGCAACTATGTAAACAGGCTAAAGGATCATTCTGCTTTGAGTCAGTGCAAGTTAATGGATAAAATCCATGATATAAACTATGAAACACCCGAGATTCTAGTGATTTCAAACTGACAACACAACTATGTAAACAGGCTAAAGGATCATTCTGCTTCGAGTCAGTGCAGGTTAATGGATAAAGTCCATGATATAAAATATGAAATACTGCACAAGCCCAATGATAAAATTTACCTCTGAATCTTGCATCAAATACTCATGAAACACCAACAAAACTTTAAAATGTGATGCAAAATTATTTTCGTGGTACTATTTGCTTACTTTTGAAAGGACTCATCATCTGTGGTAGCAAGTCCCTGGACTCAGCAGACTGATTACTGCAAGTGGCGTAAAACTCACTTACTCATGCAATAAAATCAAAATAATACCATTGTTTAAAAAAACCTAAGCAATCCACAGGGATGGGTTTAAATACCAGGGTAGTTATTTCACTTCCTCGAAAAGTTGATGTTAGGTGATTTGGCGTTTAACGCCTCTTTCTGGAGTATTTCACTTATTCAATGCCTACAACATTATTGTGGGTATGCGTCGCGATGAAACCTGTGAGTGCGGCTGGAACTGGCAAACCATGGGTGGTACTGCAATGAAATTCAATGAAGCATTGCACCCAAACCTTACAGTACTGTGTGTAGAACAGTTCTCTACTGCAGACAAAGTTGCCAAGTTGATGGCATTCAAACCTTGGACATCTTAATCCGAAGCCGAACGCGCTAACCACGCACAATCAAGCCCCCTATCAAAGATAAATGGTTCCTCAGCAATCCACTGTTTGAGAACTCACAGACCACAAGATATTCTACTGTTGCTTGAAACAACTTTAGCAATCCAGGAGCAAGTTGAGTAAGAATTTGAGAAAAAAATGCTTTGAGATCTCACAATGCACAAGATGAAATTGTTCCTTTAACCCTTACCATGCTTGAGGCAGCATATGCAGACATGCCAGCTTTGAAATATACACGTCAATGAAATTTGACCCTTCCACATACAAAAGACAAAAGTGTATCACAAGGTTCCCTGAATAATGACAAAGTAAAAATGTTCTTAACAATTCACAAATCTTCAGATTCAACACCAATATGCTCATCAAGTATAACTCTATTTCACCTCAACAGGTAAACGTAAAACTCTATTTCACTTCCACAGGTAAACGTGTAGACAGGAGACAGGCCAGGTGAGATTGTTTGAATAGGGACATAAATGACCTACAAAGTCATAAATCTCTCTGAATACAATCTATCTAGACTGGTTTAAAGTCTACAAACACAGGTCACAAGGAAAGGTTCAAAATGAACATTTCTTTTAATTCAAACATAGTAATAAATCAAATTTAAATCAAATTGAAATACTCCAATTTGAAATTTCAAGTCAAATAACCAAATTGCCCATATTACAAAAACAAAGCATTGAAAATATGTTTTGTTGTTATTGACATAAATGTCCCTTTATGCTGCATGATTGGAACAAATTCTTTCTCAATGTTGGGTTGTAGATTGGACAGAGAAAGAAAAGAAAGGCTTTGAACAAGCAAACATGCTCTCAACATAAATGCCATAAACATATACTTTATTGAAAAACACAGGATGGTAAGGGCTACTCTATTACTTTTCTTGCATGTCAAATTTTACTTGTTTAAAATAATTTCTTCTCCAAATATGAACAAATTTAGTAAATCAAGTCCAGCCGCAAATTGAAAATCCTCAATCCGGGCAATACCTAGTGACATAATAGGCCATTTTTTCGTGACGTCACTCAAAAACTACATTTTATTGCAGAATACAAGGTGGGCGGCGCCCTTGATCTTTCCGGGACTATACTAGAATATTGGATAAAATACTGACAATTCAAAAATTTCCCATGACGTGTTGCAGTGCTCAGTCGGTGTAGTTCAGCAACAAGGGGCTCAGCTCACTGGATGAATGGGCTACCCGCTCATTATTGAATAGACTCAGAGCTTGAAGGGTTGATTAGGAGAGGTGTACATACGTACGTACATTATCATATCCTGATACATAAGCCACAATATATCATATCGTATCATAGGATGCGTATCGGGATACATAAAATAATGATAGATTCTCAATATAGGTGCTCAAAACTGATATATATATATACATTAAAAAGATACTTCATTATGCACACAACAACCTCTTCTAAAAATTTGCAAGTTTGATTCTATTACAATTACATCAAAAAAGCATCAAGTCGATTCTTTCTCAAGATTAACTGACTCCAAAAGTTTGTGAAAGGTCATTTTGTCAGGAGATTTTATGTATCGGGATACGTATCGTACCGTGACCCCCATATCGGGATACATATCGTATCGCAACCCTCCTGTATCGCTACAACTCCATAATGATTAACTGCTCCACACTGAGACACGAATTGTTGTTTTCCAAATCTGCTCATGAGTCCTATTGCAGTTACAACATAGAGCATGGTTGTTGAAATTCTGATACACTCTAAGCAATAAACCACCTTAGTTCAAGTTTATTAGCATGTTTAGAAATTGGATCCCTGTGCTAAATGTCCTGACCTGACATGAATACATAGCTACTTGAATGAGGAACACTGCCGGGTGATTACACTCCTCCTTTTGCCTCTATGAATTAAAGGAGTAATAAGTGAGTGCATGTTATAATCAAGTTGTGAATAAGCTCTCTATAAGATGTGTCCTAAAAAGCACTCTCCGTTCTTAGAAGTTTTGATGTTTATATTATTGAGAACTGGGAGTGGCTGGTAACTTGTTTAGATTTTCTTTAAATTAATCATGAAATTTGTTGGTAATATTTTAGATTAAAATCAGACACAGCCAACTTTAACACTCGTCTCTCACTTTGGTTTAAAGATACTAGATATGAGGGCCTAATATTTGCGTTAATTTTTTTATTCATCATCCAGGATAATCCATGAAGAAACAACACTTTCATTTCTATCAATAGTTTACCCTACTATTGATGCATCAAAGCATTTTCATGTACCCTATTAATAGACAGTACTATTGCAAAGTTGACTATTGAACTCATCAATAGCTTGATGTATTGTTACCCCCCTTTCAAATATGGATTTTTTTGACAGTCCACACTGAAGGAAGTGTACTTTCATAGCAGCTATCAAACGCTAAGCGCGACCATGTAGGTCCGTACATCCTGTTCTCGGGTACCCATTTTAACAGCTGGATGGACTGAGTGCAATGTGGATGAAATGCCTTGCCCAGGGACACAACACAGGATCGCACCCAGGTTACAAATTGTTGGTGTCTCCACCGGGATTCGAACCCGGGCCATTGGCGGGAAAGGCCAGCATGCTAACCACGACAGCACTGTGCTCCACAATGATGTGATGAAATTACTTTACTTCCTATAAGACATTGCATTATCACGGAAACACTTGAAAGTTGTAGAAAGATTAGTTTGACCGAATTCAATACACACTAACCGCTACACCACTGTGCACCACGACCTCAGTAAATAATAATTTCATCAATAAATAATACTGCAGCGACTTCACACCAGCTGAGTTTGCACAGGCAACCCGATACACACACACCTGACATTTGTATAATCCTTCAGGTAATAAAAGTCTCGTTATTGTGGCCAGGTAGTCTAATAATTAGACTCTGAAAACAACTTTTTTCAATAAATTTAAAATTTCGAAAAAATATGAATATCATGAAAAGGAGACTGAGATTTCTTCATTTTCAGAATTGAGCTCTCAGTTCTTATTATAGACTTGCTTAGGCTTTTATTTTATTTTGAGTCTGAGAGATTAAGTGGGCTGGTTGAACAGTGTAACAGATGGCTTTTTAATAGAAAGAGCTATATAGAGCCTTATAAACCTCCAGTGACGTCACTCTATTGTTCTATTAGGTTCTTCTTTTACCGGATAAACCTCTTTGCCGGGCATTCTCCAAGAATGCCCAGGGCTTTCTTGAAGAATGCCCAGGGCTTTCTTGAAGAATGCCCAGGGCTTGCTCTAGACTTTATCGGAAATTTATTTTGATTGGGATTATACACTTTTTGAAATACTTTGTTTCAAAGTTCTTCTTCGAATAAATACCATCACAAAATATCACATTTTTGACAAATCATAAATATAATGTACGCATGCCTGGTTTCGAACTCTGCACCACTCGCTTACTAAACTGGCGCCTTTGACAACTCGGCTATGAAGGCCCACGAGAACAATGATGTACTTTCCACAGTGACAATCATGTGAACTTCACGAGGCAGATAGCGCATGCATTTCACGTTCACAGCTTGGGTAGCGAGCGCAAAGCGCACGTGCAGGGCGCGGATGTGCTCTCCGTTTGCTCATGGTGATTCCCTACCAGTAAAAATCAATGAATCCATTTTTATACTTATTATTGAAACAATTTTGTTACTAGGGTTTATCTCGGTTCATAAGTTAGATCAAAACCTCGCCCTCGGTGTTGTTTGATAATGTAAGCCCTCAGCCTCGGGAAATTGGGGCGGGCCTGTCGGCCCTTTCCAATTTCCCTCTGCCGCGGGCTTACATTATCAACAACACCTCTGGCTTGGTTTTGATCCTTCACATATGATAGATATATTGACACCTGTTCAGACTACAAATCAATAATGCTCCATTGCGGTAAGGATGATCAGTTGAACAGATTGGTTTATAATAGAAAGAGCTATATAGAGCTGTATGATAGATATATTGTCCCTCGTATAAAACTACAAATTATAAATGCTCTTTATTGCGGTAAGGATGATCAGTTGAACAGATGGCTTTATAACAGAAAGAGCTTTATAGAGCTGTATGATAGATATATTGACACCTGTTTAAAACTACAAATCAATAATGCTCCATTGCGGTAAGGATGATCAGTTGAACAGATGCCTTTATAATAGAAACTAGAAAGAACTATATAGAGCTGTATGATAGATATATTGTCCCTCGTATAAAACTACAAATTATAAATGCTCTTTATTGCGGTAAGGATGATCAGTTGAACAGATGGCTTTATAACAGAAAGAGCTTTATAGAGCTGTATGATAGATATATTGACACCTGTTTAAAACTACAAATCAATAATGCTCCATTGCGGTAAGGATGATCAGTTGAACAGATGCCTTTATAATAGAAACTAGAAAGAACTATATAGAGCTGTATGATAGATATATTGTCCCTCGTATAAAACTACAAATTATAAATGCTCTTTATTGCGGTAAGGATGATCAGTTGAACAGATGGCTTTATAACAGAAAGAGCTTTATAGAGCTGTATGATAGATATATTGACACCTGTTTAAAACTACAAATCAATAATGCTCCATTGCGGTAAGGATGATCAGTTGAACAGATGCCTTTATAATAGAAACTAGAAAGAACTATATAGAGCTGTATGATAGATATATTGTCCCTCGTATAAAACTACAAATTATAAATGCTCTTTATTGCGGTAAGGATGATCAGTTGAACAGATGGCTTTATAACAGAAAGAGCTTTATAGAGCTGTATGATAGATATATTGACACCTGTTTAAAACTACAAATCAATAATGCTCCATTGCGGTAAGGATGATCAGTTGAACAGATGCCTTTATAATAGAAACTAGAAAGAACTATATAGAGCTGTATGATAGATATATTGTCCCTCGTATAAAACTACAAATTATAAATGCTCTTTATTGCGGTAAGGATGATCAGTTGAACAGATGGCTTTATAACAGAAAGAGCTTTATAGAGCTGTATGATAGATATATTGACACCTGTTTAAAACTACAAATCAATAATGCTCCATTGCGGTAAGGATGATCAGTTGAACAGATGCCTTTATAATAGAAACTAGAAAGAACTATATAGAGCTGTATGATAGATATATTGTCCCTCGTATAAAACTACAAATTATAAATGCTCTTTATTGCGGTAAGGATGATCAGTTGAACAGATGGCTTTATAACAGAAAGAGCTTTATAGAGCTGTATGATAGATATATTGACACCTGTTTAAAACTACAAATCAATAATGCTCCATTGCGGTAAGGATGATCAGTTGAACAGATGCCTTTATAATAGAAACTAGAAAGAACTATATAGAGCTGTATGATAGATATATTGTCCCTCGTATAAAACTACAAATTATAAATGCTCTTTATTGCGGTAAGGATGATCAGTTGAACAGATGGCTTTATAACAGAAAGAGCTTTATAGAGCTGTATGATAGATATATTGACACCTGTTTAAAACTACAAATCAATAATGCTCCATTGCGGTAAGGATGATCAGTTGAACAGATGCCTTTATAATAGAAACTAGAAAGAACTATATAGAGCTGTATGATAGATATATTGTCCCTCGTATAAAACTACAAATTATAAATGCTCTTTATTGCGGTAAGGATGATCAGTTGAACAGATGGCTTTATAACAGAAAGAGCTTTATAGAGCTGTATGATAGATATATTGACACCTGTTTAAAACTACAAATCAATAATGCTCCATTGCGGTAAGGATGATCAGTTGAACAGATGCCTTTATAATAGAAACTAGAAAGAACTATATAGAGCTGTATGATAGATATATTGTCCCTCGTATAAAACTACAAATTATAAATGCTCTTTATTGCGGTAAGGATGATCAGTTGAACAGATGGCTTTATAACAGAAAGAGCTTTATAGAGCTGTATGATAGATATATTGACACCTGTTTAAAACTACAAATCAATAATGCTCCATTGCGGTAAGGATGATCAGTTGAACAGATGCCTTTATAATAGAAACTAGAAAGAGCTATATAGAGCTGTATGATAGATATATTGTCCCTCGTATAAAACTACAAATTATAAATGCTCTTTATTGCGGTAAGGATGATCAGTTGAACAGATGGCTTTATAACAGAAAGAGCTTTATAGAGCTGTATGATAGATATATTGACACCTGTTTAAAACTACAAATCAATAATGCTCCATTGCGGTAAGGATGATCAGTTGAACAGATGCCTTTATAATAGAAACTAGAAAGAGCTATATAGAGCTGTATGATAGATATATTGTCCCTCGTATAAAACTACAAATTATAAATGCTCTTTATTGCAGTAAGGGTGATCAGTTGAACAGAGAACTTTATAACAGAAAGAGCTTTATAGAGCTGTATGATAGATATATTGACACCTGTTTAAAACTACAAATCAATAATGCTCCATTGCGGTAAGGATGATCAGTTGAACAGATGCCTTTATAATAGAAACTAGAAAGAGCTATATAGAGCTGTATGATAGATATATTGTCCCTCGTATAAAACTACAAATTATAAATGCTCTTTATTGCAGTAAGGGTGATCAGTTGAACAGAGAACTGTATAATAGAAAGAGCTTTATAGAGCCATATCATAAATATATTGTCACCTGTTAAAAACTGCAAATCATTAATTCTCTTTACTGTGGAATGGATAATCAGTTGACCAGAGAACTTTATATCAGAAATAGCTTTATAGTGTTGTATATATATATAATTATGTATATGTATACATGTATTATATATTACAATAGAAGGTATTATAACAATGGTATTATTCATGAAACGATCGATTTAACATCCTTGTAACAAGAATGTAACATACAACAACTTTCTAATTAAGATATGAATTGAATTCAAATCATTCTCATTCTTCTTTGCAAAAGCAAACATTTACAGAAACTTGCCTTTAAACATTTATTTTAAAAATATGAGAAAAGTTTATCCTTACTAGAATACAAAGACATTCATAATTTCAAGGATTTAGCTATTTGCATACTGTTACTTTATAAACCCCGACGTGCCTAAATATCAAATATATTTTGTATTCATTTGTAGAAGAAAGGGGATGCGACTCCAACCACATAGACAACCAAGCGGGTGACGACTTCAAGGTTTAAATTGTTACGTTTCGCAACCCATGAGGGCAGCTTCATCAGACCAGTATTCATTTGTAGTAAATCATTTCCACAACTTTGTGTAGGTGTGGAATATTGACATCAGAAATAATAAGATATTCAAGTATCCTGCCAACATCCTCAATTTGCATTTGTCAAAGGATTTATTTCTTTTAGCAAATAGTGACACTATCAAGGAAGTCAAATATTTTTCAAAGACCAAGTTTATTTCTTTGCCTATAAGCTATACCCTGAATTTGTATAATGTAAAGAATCTCCTCTATTATGAGTTGTAGACACAAGCAAAGGATTTATTCCTCTTTACAAATAGCGACACTATCAAGGAAGTCAAATATTGTTCAAAGACCAAGTTTATTTCCTTGCCTAAAACTTAAACTTTTATGAGTGTAAAGAGACGACCCATTTATGAGTTGTAGACACAAGCAGTTTGATGATTATTTGACATTTCCCTATGTTTACCATCTTATACCTGAGTGAACATATACCAGTCTCTGTGGTTGTGTCAATTCTAGAGTAGTGTTTAAACTAGACCTCTACCAGATACTTTAAAAACTGGTAAACTTTGTTCAAGCTTGCATCTCCCTAAAGTTTAGACCTTTGAATAATGCTCAGTTTGTTGTTTGTCTCAAGTCTTTAGTGTAACATCGACCGGGATATATAAAACAATACTTATTTAATATTCATTATGAAAAGATCCATGTTAGTGTGACAGCATGTATAAAAAAAATTATTTTTATTCAACAGATTTTGTCCTTGTCTCAACCCTTTAATGATTCAATCTGAACTTGTCCTATTACTAAAAACTCAAGTAACATGACATAAAAAACTTCATGCAGTAAGTATTCTTTTGGTAAAAAGAGATTACATAAACACTCAAAATAAAAAAAAAGAGAATGGATTTATCTCAAAGTTGATATTCAATTCTTATCACTGCACGCTTGCTAAGTACAATCAATCATGCTACATCAGCAGTTTTGTCGGCCGAGCTCCTACAGTACCCTGTGTTACATCACTCAAGCGAATATCGTGTACAGTTTCATTTTATTGGCAAGCCTAAATGTTTACAATGTTATTTTTGGCAGTAGCACGTTTTTAGGAGGAATATAAGGTTATGTCAGGAAAGTGAGAATTAATGGTTTCAATTGAAAGACAATGTCTTTAAACTAAATGGGGCAGTAATAATTCAAATACATAATGTTAAGTTAAGCCATGGGATTCCTTTTTCTTACAAAACATGAATTGAAGGTGTTCACACAAAATGGCCGCCAATGGTTTTTATGTGAATTAATCTTCATAATTTGTCCTCTGACTATGGATGATTGGCTTGTGTAATGAGATTTTTGACACTGTCAAACTAATTCATTTAGCATTCACTTATAATTATAAGTGAAATATTTAAAATATAAAATTATCAAAAAACGTGCTACTGCCCCTTTAATGATCGTATGATCTGTATCCTTATTAATTTTGTTTTAACATTTTATATTTTCTTTTATCAAAGCTTAGGTCTAATAGTTTTATTGTTACTGCTGTAATTATCTTCATTTGTAGTTTAACTGTTTATTCAATTTAATGTTCTTATCTAAAGTAAATAGTTCACATGATTGCAAACCAAATATCCCTCGAGAATAATAAAGTGTCATCTTATGGTATCTGATATTAATAGAGTTGTAGAGCAAGTCATTTTGTGTGGCTAACAATACAATGAATTAATTATTTCAAGGTATTGATCAAAAGTGTACACCTTGCAGACTGTGGATACTACTGATGTTGTAGAAAGGACACTTAACTAACCAATATATTAATACACATTTATTACAACAGGGTGAAACACTTCAAACATAAGCTGTACTGAATTTATTGCCCTATTTTCAGTTTAATTGGCCTCTTGTAATCAAAATAAATGTGAACTTTTCTTCAAGGTATCTTTCTCTGTATCATTGACTTACAATTGGTTATTCAAGATGTTTATCAAAAGTTAATGCATTATTTTGTTTTTAAAACTTGAAAATAACATGTTTTTAATGTCCGGATACTGTAGAACTTTACAAGCTCATCCTAAAAACATCAAAAAAGCTTGTATTAAGGTTGCCCTTGCTCATTCAAAAAAATTTATTTCTTAAACTGTTTCCATATTGCATATCTACCACCTGTTCCACCTTTACAATCAATCGTAAGGTTACAATCGATTGTAATCAATGTTAAAAGAAAGGGTTCAATCAATTGTAACTTTACAACTGCTTTGTTGAACTGCACCCTGGACAAAGCAATCACTATTTTTTATTAAAAAAAAATTTAAAACTTGTGATAAAATGATAGAATATAATCAGGCAATTAAAGAAGAATGATAAATTAAGACATAAAATGACTCACAATAATTATCATGGTATTTCATTAGGCTTAAGCCTTTTAATTTGTCAAAAGACCATGACTGATAATAATCGTGAACACATATTCTTCGAATAATGCTGAATACATGACAATTGATTTTTTCTAGTGATATAATTTTTAAAACATTCATCATTTCAAAAGGTTTTCTTCTTCCTGCTTAGTAGGGGTGTAACGATAGATCGAACTATCGACTTATCGAGATAGTTGCTCTGCCGATAGTACTTTATCAAATCTTTTTTTGAACGATCAATAGTATCGATAGCACGTCTTAAATATTGATAGTATCGACAATTTGAAAAAATCAGTTGTTAACTTGAATGTTAAAAGTAAAACATTCAAACAAACGCGTATTTTTACATTTGGAAAATACTGGAAACGGCTAACAGCAAACAGATCACCACGAGCTAAAAATAGCAAAAGAAAAACACGAGCTTCCTTTATTGATAAACTATCACAATAGCTATCGCAATAGTAGTTATCGCAATAGTCTCTTGGGTGTCAATAGTCACCCCTTCTGCTTAGGTGCTTGTTTATCATGTAATTGAATGAACAAAAAGGTGAACTCACTGTTGAGTAAAGTAAATACCGGTATATTGAGAAAGAATACATCAAATTCATACATCTTGATCATAAACTACAACATCAAAGTTTAAGTCCCTCAATCAATAACTTGTGAGCTGTCACTACTCAAATTTCATTTTCAAAAACCCTTTAAAAAATACGTAACACAGATGTTAAGTGCATGCAGATTATAGGAACTCATACTCTATGCAAAGCTTGTACATTTCTACCATTCATCACAGACCAATCAATAGTTACATAATAATTGAGTGGCCCAAGGGAACTAATTCCGAAGCCATCATTGTGAGTGTTTGCTCTATTTACATGACAGTTCTAGATCGGAGATAATCAACAATTGGTGCCAGGATAGAATTTCCTCTTAGTGGAATGAAAATTACTATACGCCAGTTCTTATGGCCTAGTTTTTTTTTGTAAAGTGTTTGACTATGAATTTGACTTCAAAAACATAAAGAACACATTTTACAGTTTGCTCTAATTACATGACAGTTCTAGATCGGAGATAATCAACAATTGGTGCCAGGATAGAATTTCCTCTTAGTGGAATGAAAATTACTATACGCCAGTTCTTATGGCCTAGTTTTTTTAATAAAGACTGTAAAATGTGTTGCAAAAAACAAAGGCAGTTTAATTATAATCCCAATCAATGTTTTTCATTATCCTCTTCCATATGAAATAATAATTTGATCCAAAAACTCAAGTGAAACCATTGTCAAAAACAAAATGGCAATCTAGGGCAAATGAAATAAAAACATTTCTCTTTCGCTTTTTGAAGCATATCTCATAACACTATCTTTCTGTGTCATATAACAGGTGTATGAGAGAGCGGTAGAATCGACCTATTGTTATGGAAATACAGAGGGTTTTATTAAAGAGAATATCGATGAAATACAGCACTTCAGTAGGAATATATATGTAATTATTCTGTTTCATATTAATCATTCTGTAATACATGTACCATACGCAAGTTTAAATTGCTTCGACATTTAAGCCACATTGATATTCCCTGCTGGTATGGTAATAAGTTACTACTAATAACGCATCTTTCAACATGTGTTACAATTGTTATATGTTGGTAATTTGATTACCGTTGTCAATATATTAAGCGCACTGGGCGCTTAGAAAATTTAAATATTGAATTCGGTTAACATTCAATTGAATAAGTGAATGTCATATTTTCTAAAGCCAAAAAGGAGCAAAAAAAATTATGTTTTTTTGTTTTTTTTGGGGGTTTTTTTCAATTTATTTTTTTTAAACATATATTTTTCAATAAAGAATTGGATTGGTAAAAAGGAGCAAATTTGGTAAACTACATCAGTACTTCAGATTTTTACAAATTCTTATTACTCAGTCATTTGAGGGATAAATTTATTATGCAGGGGGCAAAGGAAAATTACATACGGTACGGTTACTTAGATGAAATCACAATTTGAAAAATATGTTGCCTTATCTTACAAACGTCATATTCGTATTAATACACATAATTACCTAAATTTTCCATTTCATAACATATGTACAAAAAAAATTCCTTTAAAAAAGGTAATAGTGTTTATCTTTAAATAATGGCATGGGCCTGTAGGACCCAAGCACTTCAAAAATGAAGGGGCCATTGATAATTTCATGGGTGAAATCTAAAAGCTCTGCTAATTAGTCTTAAATTCAATATTGATTAACCCTTAAAAGTTTTGATTTTCATCATGAATAAATATGTGTACACAGAAGTAATTAGCTGTCTCACAAATTGAAGAAAACTTCAAAACACTTTGTCACTTCTTAGAGTTCATGTGTTATCATGTAATGAGAAGTGGCGTTAAACTTGTACCTACCGGTAATCAAACAAGTGATTACGGCTCATATTGTGTTGATTACAGCAGAGGTTTTACCTGGCTATGTCTAATAAGAATGGATCGACCAATATTATCAAATGAATAAATCAATTAAATTTAACTTTGTTATTAAATTCTATTTGATGACCTCAAAGGCTTGAAAGCTATGCATGTCCTCAAAGCTATGCTGAAAAGAATAAAATTATAAAGCAATTCTGGATGGCTTTTAACTTTTTGCTCATATTGCTGATTCAACAAGCAAATTTTAACCACTGCTTTTAAACACTGTAAAGTTGTAAACCTCCAATAGCATAATTCTAATGGCATTTCTACCCAAAATTCAAGAGCAACCATGTCTTCCGCAACAATGATTCTATAAACATACTTAATTCATATTGTTAGAATTTAAAATTTTAATATATGATCAATATAAAATGCCTATTGGCCATTGGGGATAAACACCATTTTGCAAATTGACGTGTTTGTGAAGATGAATTAGTTGAATTTAATATACTCGTCTATAAACAACTTTGAAATACAAACATATTTACAACTTAACAAATAGTATGAAAATGAGCGTTAATAATTATCAAGAATTGCAATGGACAATGGCACAAATGACAGTTTATAACACTTAATTGCTTTTGCACATTGGCATATTAAACCTAATATTTATATTGAAATACACATCATACCCTGTATGTCATTCCTCAGGCCACATTTTCATGATTTAGATAAACATGTTAATGAAAACATCAAATAAAACAAATACTGTAATAAAATATAAAACATTTGTTTTCAAAAGATAACAGCAACTAAATTATTTTAAATAAGTTAATCAGAAATAAAATAAGCAAATTGCATGTCAATACGTCTGAAAAACGAATGCATTGTTGTGTGATATAATTAATAAATAGCGTGGCAATACTCACCGAGTCGAGTTCCAAAGGTTTGTTAGACATGCCGACTGTTTCCATCATAAGATAGAGAGAACAGAACATTACAAGAAAGAACACAGACCCCCAAACTACCATGTAGCGCTTCATTGTTAGCGAATAAACTGTTGTGCACGTCGCCTATATTGCTTATCATTAAATCGATATATCCAGCAAATTATTTTTCTCTACGCCATAACAGGAAACAGAGACAATATTTGTACATTAAGATATCTCAATGTAGTTGACGTATCACCATTTTGATGGTACATGTGTACTGCGATAAACGTCACGCACCTGTTGTGAACTACGTCACAGTTTATGTGATCGCACGGAGAAGCAATCGCATGCGCTCGTGTGTTTCCGTAATTGTTTGCATTCAAAACGTTTCGGTTTCGCTGAATGATGAATATAAGGAGACTTGCACAAATTTTAAAATGTATATTAATACTTGGTAATAATTAAATAATCAATAATAAATGCTGATACCAGTTTAAATCTTTATAAGTGTATTTAATTTTCCCAATATAATTTATCATCAAAAGGATGTCATACGACTGTTGACGTCACAATATCCTATGACATCACCGCAATCACCCAGAATGTTTGGCAATGCTGTGATTAAAGATTAACAAAATAAGAAAATGTTAAGAAAAAAAAATTCCGTACGATAAATATCGCGGCATTTCTTCTTATGTCAAATAAGAGCACGCGCTGATCCTGAGAAGTGCAATATTTCTCAACTTGTTTCTATATTTGATATTAGAAATCGCTTTGCCAAGAATATCAGATCTTCAGCATTGTGTTTTCAAACTGTTTTGAGCAATTATTTGCATTAGTCTACTTGTCATTTTGAAATATTTCCAGAATGAATATTATTTCAAGTGCCGATCTTCGATTTGGGTATCTATCTGAGAAGGATTCGAGTTCAATAACTAACATGAGCACCCAAATATAACGTGATGTTGCTAAATCTGAATTAATATAGATATGTAGTGTGACCTTATATAAAAACCTTTTAATATATTTGTTTATAGATTCTATATGTTGCTGTATCCACACCAGAGTCAGTCATCAGCATGTTTTGTCATATATCAATCAGTTAATATCAAAAATAATTTGCGAATTTTCTTTTAAATCAAACAGTACGTTTGAATTTTAAAATTCATATTGTATTCATTTATTCTTAAATGTTTTAAACATGTTTTCTCAGGAAGACAATAGAGTGGGATTTTGTCCTAGAGTGTATCAGAATGGTGTGGGTGGGTTTTTGTCCGGGTGGGCATTTATCCGGATGGGCTTTTGTCCTAGAATCCTTTGGAGAGTAGGCCCACATATCTTGATATTACCTTGTATCATTCAATCTCAAAATCGGGACGTGTGGACCTCACTCCAATTACCCAAAGTTGCCCTCAACCTATTACATTAATAATTACACGTGATCCTTGTCATGTAACAGGATAATTCTCCTTAAATTCTGGAATTTCGACCATAGAAGGATAATAAATGCTATAGCCTAACTTCAGACGTGTTTGATAAATGACCATACCACCAACAAGAGAATAATTCAGGAATGATAGTTATACTGACAGACAGACAGACAGATAATATTATTTACATCTCACTAGCAAAACAGTATACGTAAAAACAGGGTGCGTAAAAATAAATACATCCAAAATACACGACCAATCGCTTAGCGATTTATGAGAGATGGTTACAATACATAAAGGTACATGTACTGTAAAAACATGCATGTAAGAGATATAAGTAGTGTAAAAGGTTATTTGTACAGGGAATAACGCCGGTGTTCTAAAATATTGCTACAGGTTTTGGCAAGACTAAAGATAAAATCATCACAATTAAAAATACGGGCAAGTTGTTGTAAAACTGGTAAAAATGATAAATCTGGCCATTTTAAAAGACATCGGTATATACGATCAGTCCGTAAATGAGAATATGAGAATGAGAATTTGTGTTAATCACATTCAATCACAATCAAGAATCGTGTTGACCTCATCGATACGACCCAAAAGTACCCTTGACCTTTTATTTTATCATTGTCACATAACATGATAACCGTTCTATACTTATAAACCGTACCAATATTGTAACAATACGTTAACGTGCAACATTAAAAACAGAAACAAAATCACTTACACTTCATTGGCGGTAATTTTTGTGTGATTTTGTGTAAGAAAATGGAGTTGCATGGCTGAACTTTATATCATACTGGATTTATTACTGCTTCATTTAGTTTAAATACATTGTCTTTCAATTGAAACAATTTATTTTCATTTTCCCGACATCACCTTATATTCCCTCTAAAACGTGCTACTGCCCCTTTAACTGCATGCTTGTTATCATGTTTTGGATAGTAGGACAGAAAGTGTTCCATATCTAAAAATGTAATCTTATCTTATGTTAAACATGTATAGATATGAAAAGTCGGTGTTTCTAGCCGAGTATAATGAATGCGATTTTTATTAGCTTAATAACCGCTCCTCTACCCGTTATCTTGATTCGCTGGAGGCTACCCACTGATTACCCGTTAGATTGTTTATCAGCTTGTTTGGATCAAGATAAGGATGGGAGATATAAACCCGAGAGTATGCAACGCCGCTATAATATGATTAACAACGCTGGAATTTATAATTTTCATATATACAAATTATCCTTGGGGTTGTTTATAAGGTTGTTCGTGGTCATGATAAGGAAGGTAAAAGATAACTTACGTTACATAATGACACAGATTATCTCAGTAGATTATTTCAGTAACGAAGCACGCAAATTCTAAATTGAAGAGATTGAAATATAGGCTTACAACCTCTTTTTTTCTAATTTCTAAGAGTGTGATGTTATGTATCGATCTAGATTCTTGTGTCTTTGGCATTGATCTTCATAATATTGTTTAGATCATATACTAAGACATTCATTATTTAGGAGACAAACTTAATTTAAAATCGAGTTAATGTGTGAGGAAATGTTTAAAGAACAAGTTGACCAGGATCAGCTCTAACTTTGAAAAATTAATTTTAATTTGAAAATATTTTTTCATTGTATTATGGGAAAGGAATTGATCGAGCTTTATCCTCTACAAATTGAAGCCGGGGCAAGTCTAGCACAGTGCAGCTTCCAGATTATAATGATCGATATTCTCTGAGCCTTAGACTGTTTATATTAAGGGACTTGCATACAGTCTATCCTTTATCTACAATATCGATCTAACTTGTATTAAAAATTGAAAACGATAGAATGAACAATTTTGCATTTAATACCTGTTGTAGATTTTAACAGACATCATCTTGAAACTGTCACAAATAACCTTACATGATTATCTCGGAAAATAAACATCCAAATAAAACGATAAAATATACAGTTTTGCAATTCATACAGAGTATAACAGACATATACTAAACTGTTTGAAATAATCCAAAAGGATTCTCTCGGAAAATCATAAACCAAATTGACCTATAATTACTTGTTCGTCTGAGGTTCGCCGCGACATGAATGACACTGCAGGTAAGTGCTACATCCGGAGACATCCGTAAACACAGCAGTGGAGAGAGGCGGTGTCCTGAGCTTATTATTCAACATAACACAGGTACGTTTGTTTACATTCGGCGAAGGGGTAGCCTGCAGGTAGATCGGGGGTCGCTGTTAAAAAGGCCGGAGGTTGAATAGGGGCCATTTGAGGACAAGCGAAGCCCTGAGGGCTGATTTGAGACGAATGTTGTCAATTTCACACGCATCACAGCTGTTGGTGCTAAAATAGACACGTTACTCTTGTCAGTTTCTGAGATGCGCAGATACGATCGATAACCTTATTTTCGTCGGAATAAGGATGTCAATCATTGTCAGCTAATCTCAAGGATGTAGATTTAATAAATGGATCTTTGTTTATTTCATTTAGCGGTGAATATGATTACATCATGTTCATTTATTCATAACTCCAAACATCAAAAGAGTTCCAATCTCCAGAGAAGGTGGGCACTGTCACATGGGTCAGGAATGGGAGAAGGAGTGATGGGGGTTGTTTCACTTCATTATTCAATTCAATCAAGAGTTTGCAGATACAATGCTTGGAGTTAACTACTTATAATGAGTTGAGATTGAAGCTAGCGAGAAATTGAATTTCATATTAGAAATTAAGATCCATGTTCTGTGTTTCACTAAAAACACATAAAATTCACCAACATAATTACTTGTACATTGATCTATTTCTACCTTTTTTATTAATTAGCCAAATGTAAATGATATCTTAAAGTTTAATTACTGGGCTTAATTACTCATTTTGGTTGGAATCTAAAACAATAAAACAATGTAGATAAAGATACAATCAGATATATTTAATATGCATGTCAATAAATTGATAAATTTAAGAATCATGTAAGCCAACAAATCAATCTATTCTTCCTTCAGTTTGTAAACATAAATGACCGTGATTAAGATTAACCACGGTTCCATTGCAAGCAAATTGTACAAGGGTCATCTGATGTAGTGCCTGTGACATCATAATAGATTCATGAATGACAGTAGCTGTACATCTCAAAATCAATCAAATTATTCCTAATAAGGAAAAGATAGGGTGATATTTAATTTGTGGTTGACAGTTTTGTATTGAAGCTTTGTCTGTTTATAACCTGTTTACATACTGTAAGATCTATGTGCAAGGTTACCTTGCATGGCCAATCTGTTAGGTTATTAGTACATTTCATGGTTCACTTATTGGTCAGGTTTTATTACAATACATAGTCAAAACAGTGGCATATTGGTCAGGTTGTATAGTTTTTTTTTACAATGCACAGTCAAAATATAGTGGCATATGTGTCAGATTAAGTACCTCAATACATAGTCACACCTCTACTTCTTTCATACACTCACTAACACACACAAAATCCTTGTAGTGCTCTTAATGTAATTATATATAGAGGATATCTGTCTTTTCTTGACTAATACCATGTTTATCTCATCGAGTGAGGTAGAAAGTTTATATTTTCACGAGTGGCGAGTGAAAATATTTAACTTGTCTACCTCACGAGATGAGATAAACATGGTATTTGTCAAGAATTGACAGATATTCTATTTATTATATGATTAAATCCTTCTAATTACGTCAAAAAAGGCCAATTTCATGTTGAGCGGCCGCTTGGAAGAGCCCGTCACCGCGGTAACAGTGTGACGTCATATGAGAATTCATGACGTCAGACCATTGTTACATGAAGTCAAAGTCTTGAACTTGACATCACTCGAGTGGTGATAAAGTTTATCAGCACTCAGTAGAGTGACGATAAAGGTTATCGCCACTGTAGCCAGATAGAGGGTTTATTTCACTGATAGAACAGAGTATCTCACCCTCAATCTTATAATAAAACCAGACAATTAATTGACTTGCATCCAGCAGCAACAAAGGTTCCAGAATGAAAGATAGGTGCTGGAGATGATTTCCTTCCAGTTTATTGAAGAACATATTTGATTGGCTGAAAGCAAGGAGATTTCTCCAATTATCATGGTTAACTGCCTGATAGCGTTGCTAGGCATTTGTTAGATGTCAGGGTAGTTGAAGGAGATATACAGATTCAAATACGCTGATGAAGAAAGATGTCACTAACTTTCCTCCTTTTTGGAAGCTCAATACAGGATCTCTGGATCTCTGGATCCCTACATTATTGGTACAGAATTATTTTGTTTTTGAACTCTAAGGCAAAAAAATTAAAGGAGCCTTCTGTAGTCTAGAAATGTTGAAAAGTCTATTGCCGCAGCTATTGACATTAAGTTAATATGTATTCTTCAGGATTCCTTTATATTCTATTTAAAAAAAATTAAGATTATCAAATTAGTCATAAACGTTTTTTTAAGGGACTATATGTTCATCTAGTACATAATTTATGTCCCACAAATAGTACCTGACTCAACAGTCCCTTTTATTCAATTACCAGAGTAGCTAGATCTGATACTGTCTGACAGTGACTGAGATTCTACAGTAATCATTTATCCATTAGGACAGAGATTGGAATCCATTGCCAATGGGCTTTTATCTATATATGCTCTCACAGTCTCAAGTTATCCTGTTTCTTCAATCAATGCTTTTGGATTAGTTTATTGCAGTTCTATCCCTGGTAACTGATTCAAACTTTTAAAGGGACAGTCCTATCGGTATTTTTTTGGGAAATATGTGCCTGTATGCATTCTATTCTTTGTCTAATAACCAAGTCTAGAACAACAAATCTAGAACCTTCACTATTATAAATGAAAATAAGTGCGAAATAATCATGTCATAATTAATATAAGTATAAACAGGGAAGTAGTCTTGAATTTTGTTTCCACAAAAAAATACCCTGATAAGACTGTCCCTTAAACAACCTGGACATCTATGGTACCTGGCCAAAAGTGAGTCATCATAAGCGAGATTCCCATAAACTTACCGGTATATGTTAATTACCTGTTGCAAGACCAATTTTCATTAATTGACTTTAAGTCTCTAAATTTTACTGATGTAAAATACAGTTAGGAAATCATCTCTGCTACGCTTATGTAATTATCATTCATCTTTAGGTTGATTAGTTTTTGAATAACGATTGGTTGAGTGACACATATCCAACTTTTTAAGCGCCTGGCCCATTGACCGCCATATTGAATGTGATGAGTTTGCTATATTTTGCTGCATATATGATGATTAAATAGCTGCAGTTTTCTTAAATTTCATCCCATAACATTATGAAATTATGTTTTTTGTAGCTGAGATGATTTCTTATTTTGTCAGTATCTTCTGGCTTCAATTCAATCAAAACTCATTTTATGAAAATTATCCTTCAAACAGGTATCAACATGTAAGTCAATGAGAATTCAAGAGTGATGACTCACTTTTCTCCGGGTACTCTAGCTATATTGCTGCACTATATGACATAGTGTAGCAGTTTGAAATTTATTCTTATGGGAAATTGTTTATATTCCATTAGAGGTTTGGATTGGTATCAGGGATTGGAAAATACATCTTTGACAATTAGTCATTTTCCAATACTAAGTAATTTTCAGAATTTTGAATTTCCTATTTCACATATATTAATAGTAAACATCAAAATATTTATGTTTCATTTGTTCACCCAATGTGCAAAATGATCCATTGGCCCTGCCTTGCCCAATTTCCAACAGATTTTATTATTTGAGATACTTCTGTTGGGAGATAATGTCAGTATTTGAAATATTTTTTTGCAAGTGACCAGACTCATTTCAAATCTTCAATTGCTTTATATCTTTGCAGATTCAAAGACAGCAGACATAATGACATGACAGAAACTTGACCTTAAACATGGAGGAGTATCTACGTACAACAAAACTTGCAATAGTATGTATGATTTCATGGCTGCTTGATTGTTTTATCTTCTCTAGAATTCTTGAATATTTATAAAGACCTTCAATACGTCAAATTTTGAATGAATTTATGTGTTTATTTTGATAAAATATCATTACAACATCTTGAAAAAAGTTGAAATTACTAACATTTTATAAAAAAATTAATAATGATAGTGTAATGGTTATAAACCTGGCCTCTCACGCCAAAGGCCCGGGTTTGAATCCCGGTGGAGACATAATAGCCTTGTGACCTGAGTTTAGACTGTGTTGGACCAATGTCAAGGCGCTCATCCGCATTGCACTCAGTTCACCCAGATTTTAAAATGGGTACCTGAAAACAGGATGTATAGACCTACATGGTCACGCTTAGCTTGATAGCCGCTTTAAAAGTACATTTCTTTCAGGGTTATGATTCTGGTAGTGCTTTGAGCAGGTACTAGTATCTGGAAATAGTGTGTCAGAAATATCCTCATTATTATTATTATTATAATATCAGACGTTTTTAGAATTATCAATTCATAGATATCATATTCACAGTGTACACATCAACAATATCTTTCTTACAAGATTCTCATGACGTAAACATTTTGTTCATTTGATATAAAAATATATATAATTATTACTAAGAAATTGCGCCATGAAATAATCTAAAATACTTGCAAGATTGATTAGCACCTTAAGCAACCGTTACATGGCGTGGATTGATATATGCTCGCTTTATAAACATTCATATGATGATAATAATGATAATAGTGCAAAGTGTAGCTATCTGGTTAACTGTTACAGGACAAGGGTCTGGACAGCGCAGGTCGTGTGCACGTAGTGATCGGCAACGAGGCATGTGACCTAGACTCTGCTGTCTGTGCGGTCGTCTATGCCTACTTCCTGTACAAGGTGAGTCTTTCTATTGGCTGATCATAAATATACCTGATATTTTGAAAACTACATTAAGTAATCATTTATGTATTTTCTACCAATAAATATAATAGGTATAATATATGGATATCGTATAAATACCATAACACCATAAGTACCACAGTACATTAAAACGTTTTGTGCAAATGATGTCTGAATTCATGAACCTTATATTTTCAGACACAAGGATCTTCAGACTCTCTTTTCCTTCCTGTTCTGAACATTCCCAGAAAGCAGTATCGTCTTAGAACAGAGACCGTGTATCTTCTAGGGCAGGCTGGGATAACCTCTGACCTGCTGACCTTCACAGATGACCTTGACCTTGCATCCCTGACCCCAAGGCTAGAGGTCACATTGGTTGACCACCATGTGCTCCCCTCCAGTTTGGCAGCTCTCGATGGTTGTGTGAAAACTGTGATTGACCACCGTCCAGTGGAGCGACAATGGCCAGACAGGTAAATATGGTCTTTTATATCATACTGTTGGTGGTGAAAACCATACATTTTTAGTGAAAGAATCCCACTATCAATACACAGTAGTGAAATAATGAGTAGAGTGAAAGTAACAAGTTACTCATTGCTTAAACATCAACTAACCTCGACTTTACCACTTCTCGATTTTCGTTCAAAGATTTTTCAAAATAATTTAAACTGGGCTTGATTTTTGTTAATTTGTCCAATAAACACCTTTAATTAGCCTTTCATTGAGACAGCGTAATTATCGGCTATAAAAACCCCACCTGGGTCAGGGGCCATAAAACTCGCGCGTGTGTGACGTAATAAACAGACTACACAGATTAACGTATCATTATTTGAACTGAAATACTGCCTAAATAATTGTTTAATTACCATTGATGTGGATATCTTTTTTACGCCAAATGCTTATTAGTGTTACATCGTAAAATGATTTATCTAACTGGGTGGAAAACATTTTCTGAAAATCGTTTATTATTGGGTTTTGTCTGTGGTATTGTTATGATAGATTATAGATATAACGAGACTACTTCTGCTTATGACGTCACAAAAAGGGGGTGTAACCAGTGACGGGCAGTCATGCATTCAATGGTTTGTGGCCAGATAGGTCTAAGCGGTCCATCAAAAGTGGCATTTAAAAACGGCTTTCATTACCAAACTGAACATATTTGAGTAGCGACCTTTGGCGCACTATACAATATTGTAATCAGACTTTAATATAACTCAAATAAAATAGTGAAATATGTTTGTGGTTATATGAACTTTAAGAAATAGAGTAGCCCTAACCATCATGTGTTTTGCAATAAAGTATAGTTTTGCCCTGAACTATTATAGTTAAATAACGAGGCCGAAGGCCGAGTTGTTTGACGTTATAATAGTTCAGGGCAAAACTATACTTTATTGCAAAACACATGATGGTTAGGGCTACTCTATAACTTTTCTAGTATGTCGATTTTAACTCAATTTTAAAGCTATTTCTACTCCAAAATAAGCCAATTTTATAAATCACATTCGGCAGCGAATTGAAACTCCTCGATAAGGGCCCGGGATAATGACGTCATAGCCGATTGTTATTGACGTCATATCCCATTGTTTCGTGACGTCACTCAAAAACTATACTTTATTGGGGAATAAAGGGTTGGCGGCGCCTTTGATCTTTACGGGAACAATACTAGAATCAATATTAAAGAGTTCAATAAAGACCTGATTTAATATATTTGTTACACCAAGACAACAGTTTCTTACAAGCAGCCACTCAATATGAAAATAACCCTGTTGAAAAGAATTATTTGAGTCTTCTCATATGATCTTTCATATAATGAAAAGTGGGTGATACTGGAGGGTAAAACCCACCCCTCCTTCAATATTCCTGTATCTGACACTGATTTTTTAGGCACACAGGCTTATAAACTTGTTTCGGTGTTACACTCGGACTGTTTTTAACATAGCGTCAGAGAGTTCTTTATGCAAGTCAAAATTAGAAGTCTTCTTAAAGTGATTAAAGTAGCTTTTATTAAGTCTGTTGCCTCAGACTGGTATACTGCTCAAAATAATCACTACAAATATCATGCTACATTTAATTAAATTTCATTGTGGCAATTTTGATAGAGGTAAAACCATTGAGTGGCTACTAGGACTTCCTCGAATACTCAAGCCCGAGTCGTGCCCTTTTGTTTGGGACTCAACTTTTCCATTTCAAGCGTTGATGTCAAAAATATTCTATATATATGATCATTTATAAGTCAAATTATATGTTATAATTTCTAGGCTATACAATTCAAGGTAAGGCAAAGACTAAAGGGCTATAAAAATTAAAAATCATTGGGTAAGGATAGAATGTCGGGTACTCTGGTCCGAGTCAAGTCTGACCCCTCGAGGACTCAAGTCCAAGTTCTTGTACCCCTGGAAGCCCTAGTGCATCCACCTTATTGATCTTCTTCCCCAAAGGTGTCATGAAGAAAAATTATTTACACCAGTAATATTTTGCAGTGTACAGACTACAATAGCCCCGGTGGGATCCTGCTGTACCTTAGTGACAGAAGCCATGCTGGACACAGAGGGCTTCACTCTGGACGATATGACTGCTACCTTACTTGTTGGTGAGTAATATTATGCATATTGCAAATAAACTGTATGGGGCATTAAACTTTTATGATCATACTTGTGATGTCAGCGCATTGTTCTCTTGCTCCATTATTTTTCAGTAGGGTAAAATCATCTTAACTTTCCATTCCTTGAAATGATGACCCTATGAATAAGAATCTCCTATCTATCTGCTTTCATTTACCATTTTGAATTTTGAGGAAAAAATATGCTGTATTCTGCTTATCTATTTACATAGTAAAGAAATAACTTAAGAATATATAAGATGGAACATAAGTCCTCTTGAATTTTGTTTCCAAACACCCAATAATGAATCCGTATACGGGAGACTCCATGGCTAATAACCTTCACTTTCACTGTGGAAAATTGCTTCAGTGTACCAAAGTTAGTGAAACCTTATAGCTTCTGTACTGCTGTTGGTTGTTTGTGAGAACAGAAGAGTTGTCTCCCTTTTTAGTTTAGTTGTTTTTTAGAACTTATGAAAGCGTATCTTATTTTATGTTTTTAGCTAACAATATTGATGTTTTGAGCAGAAAATTTCTTAGACATTGATTCTTACAAATTTCTTTCAAAACCCACGAATGTGATCATAATCTGATTTTCAAACTTTCAACATTTTGATATTGAAAGAATTGCTGTATAGGGCCAAACTAGCCTCTGTTCGCAGAAATAGTTCTCCATCAGTCTTAATTTTCATGTTTCAGGAACTATTTTGACGGATACAATAAACCTGAACCCAGCTGCAGGGAAAACAACTCCACGAGACGAGGCGGCCATCGGTAAACTTCGAGACGTTTTGCCTACCACTGATCTGCAGGATTTGTATGACAACATTCACCGTGCAAAGTCTGATCTCTCAGGTAATACCTGTTTACCAATGTGAAATATAAGCTCTTTCACTAAGAAAGTACAGTATGTGTTTTGTTTGATGGTTTGTAAGGAAATGGGAGCTCGAGGGGAGTGAGACGAGTGGGGAAAGATTTGAAATTAACTCTCATAACTCCCTTTATCCAAAACCCACAGCTGGTATAGATTATGCAGGTTTATTGGTAATGACATTACAGTTTAGGGGTCACATCCTGGTCGACTCTGTAGAGAGCCAAAAAAAATGTGAACGAGTGTTTACGATTTTTACACCTTTAGTACTTTACACTATCAGTATGCAAACTGCTGTATTTTAACCTTTGTTGTACAAATGTTGAGAGTTTTTATAAACTATGGGGGCGAGATAGGTTAGTGCGTTCGGCTTCAGATGAGGAGGTCCGTGGTCCGAATCCTGCCAGGGGCTCAGCAGCTTTGTCTGCAGTATAGAATTGTTCTACACGCAGTCAGGTTTGGGTGCAATGCTACACTGAATTTCAGCGTAGTACCACCCATGGTTTGCTAGTTCGAGCCGATGCTTGCATGTTTCACTACAATCCATAGCCACAATTGTGTTGAGGGATTTCTCCCTGAAATGATACTAGCAGCCGCAATATAAGTAAATTACTCTTGAAAGCGACGATAAACCCCACCTCACCTCATCTAATGAACTATGCTATTGTGTGTACTGAACTGAGTACCCTGTGATAGTGACACATCCTACATCTAATAATTTAAAGGGACGCCAAACCTAAATGGTGGGCAAATGTTCCAAAGACCACTAAAGGAACAACACTAAGAAGGAACATAAGCATTCACTTCCTACCCTGTGAGTGACACTGTAACAATTTAAACTTAAAAGGGACGTTAAACCAACATGGTGGGCAAAATGTCCCCAGGACCCTCTAGGAACAACACTAAGAAGGAGAATAAGCATTCACTCCTACCCTGTGAGTGACATTGTAATAATTTAAACTTAAAAGGGACGTTTACCAAAATGGGGGGCAAATGACTAAGAAGGAGAATAAGCATTTACTCCCTGTGAGTGACACTATGTAATAATTTAACTTCAAGTGACGTTAATCCAAAATGGTGGGCAGGATCCCTTTAGGAACAACACAAAGAACAAACATAAGCATCGCTTCCTACCCTGAGAGTGACACTATGTCTGATATCCGCAGGTTTGACGAGTCTGGAGCTTCTGCAGAAGGACCTTAAGATGGTGTCTGGCCCAACCATCACCATAGCGATGAGTTCCATCATGATGTCTATGAAGGTATTTATGATCAACCTCCTGACAATTCAAAAATATTGACTTACTTTTCTTAAGCTTAATCTACAACAATCTTTGCTTTTGCATCTGGAGTATGTCTATCCTCATAAACTATGATAAACGATCACACTAACACCCAAAGTCTGTCATCAAATGCCCTCCTTATGTTGATTTTCATTGATATTGAAGTTGAGAATATGTTTGAATCACTTTTATTTACCAAACTCAATCATTTTAATTCAGATAAACGGACGACTTGCTATCCGGACGATTTTCAGGTGTGAGAAAATCGTCCGGATAAACAAGGTTCTACTGTAAATTTATCTTGTATTTCAATTTTGTACTGTATCAGCTTTTAGATTTTTCTCATTTGTGTAACGTATCCCTTGAAAACCTTCTATTTAAGATCATGTAATCTGCAGCTTGCAAAATATTCTGTATACATGTTTCTATGACATTTTTTTCAAATTGTGACCTTGACATAGTCCCTATCTTGATTCCAAACTCTTCCATTACTACAGGATCTTCTAACTAAAGAGGACCTCAGCAGCAGCCTACAGGAGTTTGTGAAGGTTAACCCCGTGGCTGCCGTGGTCATCATGACGCTCTGTACACCGGCGGGACAACCTCAACGTCAGCTGGCTGTCTATTCTACCAACCGCATCTACAGACAACAGGTAGGCGTTTATTTGCTTGTAGAGGTTGCAGAGTAAATGTTTCAGTCTATGTTTTTCTCTGTCGTTGTATGTTTTTGTGGTGTTTTTTGTTTCAAATGTAATGATAGTTTTTCTGCATGTCTGTCATCGCAATGCGCTATGACTGCAAGGATTAAAATAGTCAGGACAAAAATAATTTGGAATATAAATCATTTTCAAAATTATCGATACAAATATTTTGAGAGAAAATCTCATTCAAGTGTCTTCTGATATTTAAAGAAACAAATATTGGAGGCTTGCAGAGGATTTTTTACATTATCAAGGAGTGTTGATATATTTGATATGAGAAGTTATGAGGTTGAGATTCTATTTATCACCAAAAATCATTTTTACATTTGCATGAATAATGTACATCATAGCATTGTGATGTTGTGTTTATGATGTCATAACTGATGATACAAAACGTTTATAATGTCATGCACATTCTGATAGCAAGGCATTGTTCAAAATCTACTGTCAAAACAATATCTCCTCTGTAATATCATATTTCATATCATGTCAATTTCTATATACCGTATCCTCGCGGGTATATGACCACCCTCGAACTAAAGACCACCCCCCATTTTTCAGGGTTGAGCAGGTTGGGGTCATTCTCGATTTAAAGCCGGTACGGTAGAAATAAAATGTTTTTTGGCGTTTATTTCTTTATTATTCGACTTATGTATGCAATTCCTATAGATGTTCACATAACTAAGTTTTTCCAAACAAGGCTTTATGAATGCATTGCACAAATGTACATTGTATTGCCTTTGTTCAGGTAAAACTGCCCAAAATTTGCAAATTTTCAATACATTTGTACTGAGGTTACAGCTCATTTACATACTATAGCTTGCATCAGAAACATACCTTTCGACCTCGAAATAATTTCCAGGTGTTTAACATCCTGTCTCAGGATACGAACGTTACGATAACTCCACTAATCTGTACCCTGGGCTCAGAAGCTAGATTCTTCTACATGGGATATAGCCAATCAAATCATTTTCTCGCCACCTTCTTGATAAAATTTCACCAAGATATTGATTTGATTGGCCGTTTCTAAAATTGGGCCGCACGGGCGAATCAAGCTTCTGAGCCCAGGGTATAGATTAGTGGAGTAAGGTTCGTACCCTGAGACAGGATGTTTAACACCTGGAATTTATATTGAAGTTTGAGACAGGAAAGGTGTTAAAATGACACGTTTATCTCTCCTGTAAACCCATAATATTTCGGGGGATTCTACTAAAAACGGTCCGAAAGTTGGGAAAAACCTTTGTGAATGAATATTTAGAATTCAAATTCAAAAACGGCAAAAAGCATTTTATTTCCATTTACGTGGGTACTATAATTCATTTTGTCCAGTATATGTTTATTTACTTACAAAAAAATTACTTTTGAGAACTAAAACTGTGAATTGTTTTCTGTCACTTACATAGAGGACAATAAATTATGCCTTTTTAGCTCATCAGGCCTGTAAGGCTCGATGGCGCATGGCATGGCATGGTGTCCGGCGTCCGTCCGGCGTCCGTCTGGCGTCCGTCTGTCCATCCATCCTTATGTGTACTTTTACGTAATGAGGCATGTAAAACCTATTTTCTTCTTCTTCTCCGGAAACAAAAGGTCTAGAAAGCTGAAAGCTTGTGTACAGACTCCTTGTCTAGTGAAGATTATAATTTACAGTTTTGGTAACGATTTGGTAGTCTTATTACTCAATTTAGGGTTGGTTGCTTCCTTAAATGCACGTTTGATGACCCCGTGGCCCCAACTAAGGGCGAAACCACATTGACCAAAGCCTTAAGCAAAATTTAATATGAAGCCTGATGAGCTACAGAGCCAATGGCTCTTTTCAAAAACAATATGCAGTTAATTTAAATATTTACAAAAGTAAAAATTTTAAGAAAAACTTTCAAAATGATGATATTTCAATTCCCAATCGAGGATGCAAGTGAAGCAACATGTCATGATCTCTGCTGAAATCTAACAGAATATAAATGATGAATGAATATTTTAAAACAATATATTATATATTTATCTTCTTCATAATGTGTAGAGAGATTTAAAACAACAACAAGACAAAGGTGTTTTTATTTTACAAGTTCAATACTGAAATGACATCAATGTTTGTGCAGTTTGCTTCCAGTGTTGACATGTTTGTTATGTCTCTACTTGATCAATCTTCACCAAATTTTGTATTCATCCTCTTCATATCATGTAGATGTGCCTTTTGGGGGTTTCTACTTCTCTTAAATCATAGTACTTGAGTATTTGAGTTAAATAAACTATAAGGAATTTTCAAAAACAAAATTCAGCTGAAATGGTGTATGGGGGAGACATTTGTTTTTACGAGTAGAAACACTTTCTAGTTCCTAAAGTGCTAAATTATGATATATACCTTTTTGTGATAATCAAAAACAGTTAATTGAATGTTTCAAGATCGAAAAACCTGAATCAATAACTCATAACATTTTGAAAGAGCCCAAGACATTTTTTAAGTTTCTATTTGCCTACTTATTATGTCCCCCGAAATATTTTTCGGGAGACATAATGTTTTCACCTCCTTCCGTGATTCCGTCATTCCGTGATTCCGTGATTCCGTCATTCCGAAATGCTTTCTTTTCCGGGCCATATCTCAAAAACCGTTCAATATTTTTTCACGAAACTTGGTATGTGCTTAGACCTAGTGATGGAGTAGTGCCTTTTGCTATTTTGGTTATTCTGAATTTTTTATTTGTTCTGGTTTCCATGGAAACAATTTGAACTTAGTGCATATTGGGGGTAGGAACCTTTTCCGGCCTCTATTTCAAAAACAGTTCAATATTTTTTCACGAAACTTGGTAGGTGCTTAGACCTAGTGATGGAGTGGTGCCTTTTGCTATTTTGGTTATTCTGAATTTTTTATTTTTTCTGGTTTTCATGGAAACATTTTGAACTTAGTGCATATTTGGGTAGGGACTGTTTCCCAGCCATATCTCAAAAGGTATTCAATATTTTTTATGAAACTTGGTATGTGGTTAGACCTAGTGGTGGAGTGGTGCCTTTTGCTATTTAGGTCATTCTGAATTATATGATTTTTCCTGGTTTCCATGGCATTTCCGGGCCATATCGCAAAAACTATTTAATATGATTTTACGAAACTTGGTATGTGGTTAGACCTAGTGGTGGAGTGGTGCCTTTTTCCATTTTAGTTATTCTGAATTATTTTTCTGGTTTCTATAGAAACAAGTTGAACTAGGTGTATATGGGGGGTAGGGTCTGTTTCCGTACTTTAGCTTAAAAACTATTCAAAATATTTTTACTAGACTTGATATGTGGTTAGAACTACTGGGGGAGTGGTGCCTTTTGCTACTTTGGTTATTCTGAATTGTTATTTTGCTGGTTTCTATGGAAATTTGAAATTTGTACATAATGGGGGTAGGGTCACTTTCAGATTAAATGTTAGCGGGGGACATCACAGTGCATCAGATGCACATATTTCTAGTTAGGGTATTAGCTTTGATCTGCTTGGCTCAGTGGGTTGCATGGTGTTTACCAAAGCTTTGGCAATATTTTAACCATTAGTGGCCTTAAATCTGCTTGGACTCATGAGACCTTGTGGTAGCGTGTCCCTGGACTCAGCAGGTCATATTTGTAGATTTGTCACAAAATATGTTTCATTTACATGTAGTTGTATAACCTATTTATCACTTTCAACCAATATTCAGAGGGCACTACAGTAGAACTCTGATATAATGAACTCCAAGGGGCCAGAGAATTAAGTTCGCTATATCCGATGTTCGCTACTCGCGTTTGGCCACCATGCATAGGGCTTTTGACGGGACTTAAATTTTTTTTCACTATATCCGATTGTTCTCTATATCCGAGTTTGCTATATCTATGTTCTACTGTATTTCATTTCTTCCCCTAGTGTCCTCTACATGATAGATTCACATTGAACAAATACTATTTCAAGGTTGCATCTAGCGGGAATTGCTCAAATATTCTGAATTTGCCACCTTTTAAGAAATCAAAGCGCCAATATGTGCTCATTAAAACTCTTTCTGATGCTTTTATCACTAAATAAAGAGAGACATGTTAGATAAAAACTTGAGTAACATAAGTTGGAAAACTGATAAACTGAGGCTAGAAGAAAATACAGATAAATGTTGAATGTGATTTTCTGTGAAATATGATTGGATCCTTTCAGGGAGTCAAGTGAGCCAATTGGCTCTTTCGTTAAGATTTCTAGATGCAACCTTGCTATTTTCAATATTATATAATATTATATAGTTTGCAAACTGTTTTAAGCAGATCCATGTCACAGATTGAAAATAAATCTGTTATGAAATCTTTTTGTCTTGTATGGATGATTTTCTGCAGTTTTCCATTTCGAGTTCGGTATCAAATGCATATTATTGTTGTCAATTATTGTAAGCAAATTTTCACATGCATTTCCTCTTATGAATTTTTACTTACCGGTAATTTTCTTTAATTTTGTGTTGAAGGAAGATCATTTATAAAGGATTTTTAGCCTGTTTGCTGATCATATTTCTATATTTATTTGTCATTAATCTATTACTTAATCTTGTTTTGTTTCTTGAAATGAGAAATTGTATCGAGAACAAATATGCAGTAAAACATCCTCAAAATTAAGGTGAGGTGTATTAAGCTGATCAGACTTAAAAATGCCATGTTTTATTTCAACCCTATATCGCAAAAACCAAGATAAAAAAATCTACCATAATTTACTTCCCTATCCAATATACAGCTGTACACTGTCTCTCACTACAGCCTTGTTATAGAAAAGTTAGAAATCATAGCCATGGGCAGTAGAAGAAGATTGCCAATTTGTTCCTTGATAAAATCAATTTTGACGCTGAAGTGAACAAACGTTGGTTTTCCTCTTAAAGTCTTAAAGAATTATGTTTCAAATATTGTACTGTAGGGCTTTATGCATTAAGCTAATTATAGGATATCTAACGAGCTTCCCCTTTCATATCAAGTTTATGTCCCTAGTGAAATAATTTTGCTTTGTCACGAGCCTTGGCGAGTGACAAAACAAAATTATTTCACGAGGGACATAAACTTGATATGAAAGGGGAACGAGTTATGTATCCTATTTATTACCAACTTGCATTTCAGACGATTTATTGCTTTTTTAAACAACTTTTTATGATACCTATAAAGAGACGAAAAGGCGGATGAATATCAAACCACGTCACAGCCTCAATTATTATACTATTGCGACGTTAAATATTCACATTTCTAAATTCTACCCTACGTTAATTCATAGTGTCTGGTGAAATGTAAGCAATAAGCATTTTTGTCATGAACGAAGCGTACGTGAAAATAAAATCTCACTGCGCGAGAACAGTCAGAGTTATCTTTCTTTGATCAACGGCATGTCATGGCGGCCGCCATTTGCCTGTATCTTTTCGTCAAAATATGTAAACAACCGCCTTCAAAGTAAGTTTAAGATGCTTATCATTGTTCAAACGCGTTTTGTGTTGAAAGAATATTCAGTTGTCTTTATAAATATTCCATAGATAACAAGCAATGACTGTCTGTGTCATTTTAGAGCGACCTATGGATCAAATTAATGAAATTCGGTGATCAAATTGTGCTGAATTTAAACCCTTTTGTGTTTATATAAGCCTTGAGATATCAGTAAGATGATTTATTGTAATTCTTTTTTCCTCCGATTTATTCCTTGACAATTCGGTAAGGAAGATTAAAAAAATAAACTGAAAATTTGAAGAATGACTCCGACTCACTCATTTCCATTCGAATTTGTGAATGAAAACACGTTCGTTTTATGAATGAATAAAGTAGTCCGGACAATGTCAAAGTTCACCGCAAGCCAATCAAATCACTTTGAGGTGTTATGACCCATATGTGTCATAACAAATTATTATGAAACCCCTTTACGAAGTACCACGTGGGTAATAATAATGTTTATATTTAAATTAAAAAAACATTCTTGAAAGACTATTAGTTTTGTCTATGCTCAGTACCTTATATTATTCCAGATTTTAAGCCATGCAAAGTAGTCCTAGTTTTGGTCTATTTGTACTGTATTGTCAAAATATATTAAATATTTTGTGTTTTTGTATTCAAACCTATAAAACTCAATTATAACAAAATTCATTGTTAAAGATTCATGAAATTAGATCACCAAAAAACATTTGCTTTTGATGACTTGTATCACACATACCAAATTACCATTAAATATCTGACATTTGATAAAAATTCTGTCAAATATTATTAGTTCCCGGGGATCTTTAAAATTTGTAAATGTTTTGAAAACTCTAGTTTATCATGTGCTTCTATTCAAGATCTTTCTTTTCAATTCTTGTGGGTTTTTCTGGTACGTTTCTATAAATAATGACTATTTTCCATTGAAAACTTCTCCCGTCCTGCCACAAAATAATCAGCTAAAATAATGTGTTCTTGATCTAACTAATTTAAATTTTCCATATAAATCTCTACTAAAGATCTAACATATCATTCAAGTATCAACAATAACTATAGTTATAGTAAAGAATCACAAGACAAGACATTGTTATCATCTTATGCATTTCATCATTAAGATGAATTAATTCTCCTGCAAACTGCATATTAGAAATAACATGTGGATAAGTTAAAGTTCACATAACCACAAACATATTTCACTATTTTCTTTGGAATATAGAAAGTCTGATTACAATATTGTATAGTGCGTTAAAGGTCCCTACTCAAATATGTTTATTTGGTAATGAAAGCCGTTTTTGAAAGCCATTTTTGATGGGCCGCTTAGACCTATCTGACAACAAACAAGTGAATGCATGACTGGTCACGCCCCCATTTTGTGACGTCATAAAGAGAATCAGCCTCGTTATCTATACATCTATCGTAAAAATAACACAGGGAAAAAAACTAATAATTAAAGATTTTCAGGAAATGTTTTCCACTTAGTTAGATAAATCATTTGACGACGTAACACTACTAAGCATTTGGTGTAAAAAAGATATCCACATCAATGGTAATTAAACAATTATTTAGGCGGTATTTCAGTTGAAATAATGATGCGTTACTCTGTATAGTCTGTATATTACGTCACACCCGCGCAAGTTTTATGGCCCCTAACCCAGGTGGGTTTTTCACAGCCGATAATTACGCTGTCTAAATGAAAAGCTAATTAAAGGTGTTTATTGGACAAATTAACAAAAATTAAGTCCAGCTTTTATTTTTTTGAAAAATCTTTGAACGAAAATCGAGAAGTGGTTAGGTCGAGGTTAGTTGATGTTTAAGATAACACCTAGCATATTTATCTCATTTTCTAAGAATCAGATTATGATATTTTCATTTAATTCCAAATCATTGGAAGAATAATCAGTCTAATCTGTTTTTCAAAATTCTAAAGCCATGTCATGACACACTTCTTTTTCGTCTAAGAACAGCAGTCATTTGAAAAATATGACAAAACTTTTATTGAGCTGAAAGACTGCATGTAGACTCCTTGGCCAATTGGAATTCTAAACTGTAGGTTTCGTGACCCCATGACCCCAAATAGGGTCACAGGGGTCACAATCTTAAAAACCTATTTTTCTCCATTAGATGACAGTCTATGGCAAATTTCTTTCTCCTTGGATATTTTAGTGTGGACTTCTTTCACTGTCTGATATTGGTGATCTAGAAAGTGTTGAATAATAATAAATCATTTGGGTAAGGAAATTTATTCCGAAATCGTTACATTTGTCTTGTAATATTTGTATAGGTTTTCTTGCAATAGATAACATCAGTTTCATTTTTAGCTCATCTGGCCTGTATAAAGCAAACTTGATATGATGCCTGATGAGCTACAGAGCCACTGGCTCTATTTTTTTATAGGTTTTCTTGCAATAGGTAACATCAGTTTCATTTTTAGCTCATCTGGCCTGTATAAAGCAAACTTGATATGATGCCTGATGAGCTACAGAGCCAATGGCTCTATTTTTGTTATTTATGTTTATGAATCTTCTGATAAATTAAAGGGGCAGTAGCATGTTCTTTTTCAATTTTATGTTTTCGATTTTTCACTGATAATTGTACAATAATGCTAAATGTATTTTATTGATTGTGTCAAAAATCTCAATACACAAACCAATCAGCCATAGTCGGAGAACAAATCATCATCAATCAATCATCAAGATTCACTTAAAGTCCTATGGCAGCCATTTTATGTGAACACCTTTAAAATGCATTTTGTGTAAGAAAAAGGAATCATATGCCTGAACTTATATATATTTGATTTATTACTGCTTCATTTAGTTTAAATACGTTGATACATTGTCTTTAAATTGGAACTATTTATTTTCATTTTCCTGACATCACCTTATATTCCCCCTAAACATGTGCTACTGCCCCTTTAAAGACACCATCCTAGAATGTACTAGAGCTCATAAACCACTAGCATATGTCAGTGATATTATTTTATTTCAGTTCTTTTATAATGACATTTGTATGATGTTGTTTTCCGCAGCTATATATTACCCTGGTGACATATTACAGCAGGAGAAATAATTACACTCATAAAGCATACCTCCTGGCATTTGTCTATAATATTATTTTATTTCATTTCTGTCATTAGAATATCTATATTATGTTTTTTTCAGCAGCCTGTGGACACATTTCATCAGAAGAAATAATTACACTGGTAAATCTCAGCCACATGACAATGTAATTATCTCTAATTACCCTAATTTCCATTTCAGATATGTGAGGTTCTGATGGTTAGTGGGCTACTGCAGTTGGAGACTGGAGACTTTGAAACTGTAGACGACATCGTTGTTTATAATCAGGGCAACGTCCAAGCGTCACGAAAGAAGGTCATGCCAGTATTGAAAGCTTTCCTTAACGGGGAGCGGACACCCGAGGAGGACAGTCGTGTGTGCGAGCAGACGGACAGTGATGCCTCGTTAGTGGACTTTTCTGACTCTGGTAAAGGAGAGTCACAGGGCGACAGTGACAGGCCTGGTCACAACGACCCAGGGATAGATCTGTTGTCTCCCGATCCTTTCGATATCTTGGACTTGAGTCCCCAGCAGACTGATAGTAAAGGACAGGAGCCAGTGACAGATGTGTTGTCGTCGGATCCATTTGATGCATTGGATTTCAGCCCGGTGAAGAGTGATAATACACAGGCTAGTGAGAATGACAGAGCAGCAGATAATGTGTTGTCACCAAACGTGCTGGATGTATCTCCTCTGCAGGGCGCTAACAGCTCGTCAGGTGTGAATGAGAGTGAGCGGGCGGCAGACGTGTTGTCATCGGATCTTATCAGTCCAAGTGAGAACAGCGAGAATAGTTCATCTCCTGAACCAGTGATTAGTCCTGCTGTGCCAAACTCCGAGCTTTTGTCTCTTGGCAACAACACTGCTACAAGCTCGGCAGGAGACCAGAATCTTAACGCTTTTGATATTTTCTCTCTCAACCAAAATCAGGATTCGTTAGGTGACATTAGTAAACCTCAGTTTATTGACAATTTGATATCTACAGAATGTGATGATCTCGAGTTGACGGAGGCTGATATCATTCACCCTGGAAGTAATATTGATATTCTTGGACTTGACAGCCCAATGGACATGTCCTCGGGCCAAAACTCTGGTCAAGGGTCAAAGGTCTCAAGCTATCCTGTGACCCCTCCAAATAGTTTTATGGAGAGTGCTTTTGCTGATATTTCAAAAGAGCATAATTTACCAAGTTTTAACAGCTCTGAGATGGTGGAAAGGATCCGTGTTAAAAAGGCATCTCTTGAAGGCGTGACAAACTTTGATGAATGTGACATGAGTGAAATGCCCTCCGGGGGAGATTCTATCTTTACTCCTCAGAATAGTTACTCTGAAAGCAATATGAACAAGTATATGAAAGAAACTGAACTCCCGAGTTTCCACAACTCTGAAATGGTTCAGCGAATTCGACAAAAACGTGCCTCGCTTGAGCAAGCTGTAAATGACGAAGCTCAAGAAGAAATTGAGGACAGATTTCCATGGACTCCACATAACAGTTATGTTGAATCATCAATGGACAAATTTGGACAGGAAAATCTTCCCAGCTTCAATAATGCAGAAATGGTGCGAAAGATTCAGGAAAAACGGGAAAGTCTGCCATCCCTCGATGAAAATGAAAATGAATCCGGTGCTAGCGGTTGTGAGACGACAGAAGTGACCTCCACGCCCTTCACGCCACAGAACAGCTATGTAGAGGGCAGAGTGAACTCACAGGAGGGGACAGACCTCAACCAAGTTGTAGACAGACTCTCCGGGGCAGCTCACACTGACCGCTCGTCTCCGGAGAACTTGTATCCAGATAATGTAGTCTCTGATCACATTGCAGATGACATTCTGTCGGACTCTGATGATGATACCGAGAATGTTGTAGCTCTAGGAATAAGCCAGGAGATGTTTGCAGGGCTGAATGGAGACAAATTGGACTCTGTGGTCAACAGTGAAGGAAAACTGGACTCACGGGTCAACGGTGAAGGACCAGACCCAGAAGATGAGATGAGTGAATCAGCTATAAATGAAGTTGCGTTTGCACTTGCAAATGACCTCATTCAAAATGCACTGGAAACTTTCAACTTGGAACAGCAGACAAAAATGGTTGACCCCAGTAAGGAAACCTCCGTTACCAAGGAGAGTGAAGTATCAGTGACATCTGACATAAACAGCATCTCTGTTGAAACTGAATATCTGCCTGAGATGGATCCCCTTCATGGTAATATGGACATTGTGGAGAATGCTTCCCTTGATACGGACGCTGTGCGCGAGGTGGCTGAGAGCAGCTCCTTCAGGAAGATCAGTGGACAAGTGAGTCAGGACTCTCAGGAGGAAATCCTGAGGAACATTCAGCCTGAGCTTGAGGCCCTGAGACCAGGTGATGGACAGAAAGAGGAAGGGAAGAAATTGGTGAGTGAAGATCAGAGTCAGAAAGAAGGAGAGGGAGAAGAGAAAAAGGTTTCTGCTTCGGGGAGGAAACACATTGCAATAGATCCAGATCTCAGTCTGCCCCTCACAGAAGAACCAGAAGTCCAACACACAGATCCAGAGAGGCAGGAGAACACAGAACCTGAGGTGGAGAAGACTGATATGGAGGTGGAGAAGACAGAAGTAGCAGATCAAGAGTCCACAGTATTAAGAAAGAAGGTTCAAGTCAAGGATCAGGACAAGCTGAGGTTCAGTGTCAGCTCAGATGTTGAGGAAAGCCCAGGCACAAAGAAGAAAGTGATTCACGTCAAGGATGAAGAACAACTTCGGTTCAGTTTGAGTTCAGACGTGGATGAAGACGATACACCAGCAGACGGTCCTCTGGCCCCTAACCAGCATCACTACAGTGGAACAGCAGACGAGAGGAAGGAAGTCTTCATCACAACAGCCGGGAGGATTAGTATTGGTGTGGAGAAGGGTGCGAGCAAGGGAGATAACTCTTATTCTGAAGAGGTAGGTGATACTCTGACCTCTGGGCATGGTGTTGATACCCTTGTTCCTGTGCATGGATCCTTACCTGAAGATGATGTGTTTCAACCTGTGTCCCCTGCACCCGAGTCCTGTGATGTGTCCACTGCACCCGAGTCCTGTGACGTGTCCACTGCACCCGAGTCCTGTGACGTGTCCTCACCCACACTAACCGTATCAAGCACGTCCTCCTCACCCCCTCAATCACCTGTCATCCCTCCTGAGGTAGGTTCTGTCTTCTCTCTCTCGCACTCATTGATATATATAGTCAAAAGAATTTAAGAAACATTTGTGTATCGTCCTTTAAATACCTTGTATGCACACATATCAGTGGGGGATCCAGGGGCAGGTTCAGGGGGTCGGACCCCCTTCCCCCCTTTTGAAAATCAGTTATAGATTCAAGTCAATAGAAAGGTATGCACTTTCTGTACTGAAATTCGACATGAGAAGCACAGATGAGGTCAATAATGAAAATGACCAATTGTCAGATTGTTTTGGTTCAAAATAATTCGAGCTTGATGTTGGGGATATTATTAACTTGGAAGTGATATTCTTGGTCGTGAATAGCTTGATAAGTCATATTCCCAAAAAAGTGATAAAAATTTCTCAAATTACAACATTTATTGATTTTGTTAGAAAAATCTTTAAGTTAACAAATCAGTAGTCAGGTATGTTTATCGGTATGAAAAAAAAAATTTACCATATGGTTCCATTTTGAGCTACAAACATTTAAAGTTGTTGCAAACGAAAAATACTACAAGAGTGTTCCTTATATTCTTTTGAGTAGCATATTCACTTGTTTCCTCATTTAAACAAACATTCTGCCCCCTAGCTGTATTGCATGCCTTTGTTCCCATATTTCCTGTTAATGTATACATCAGATTTACCCTCAATACTACCTGTAACCTGACCAAGGTAGTTTCTCTCTCTCTCTGTTGCATGTCCATATCACAAATAATTCATGCCATAGATATAGCCCCTTAAAGGGACAGTCCTATTAGGGTACTTTTTGAGGAAATGAATTCACCTTGCACTCTTTTTATCAAGTTGTCAAATATATATCAACAAAATGGTTATCCCCAGGAAAAAGTTTCACCATGGTTGTGTTGTTATGTACTAATAGCAGTTTATGCATAAATGTAAATGTTCCTTTGAATTTTGTTTCAACAATAAATATGCTGATAGGACTGTCTCTTTAATTACCTGTTACTCTTAGCAAGGTAGGTATGTTCACCTAATGGATGCATGAAATCAGAGATGATTATTTCTTTATGGTACACGATGGAGACGTATTGTTGTGAGTTAGATTTTCATATGCCTTGGCAAAGTTTCCTCATTAAATTCAATTGTGATATAATTTATGCACAACACATTGTGTCATAGAGTCTACATCCTTGTTTTTGCCAAATATCCTCAAGTACAATGGATACCTGGGCCACCAGGAAAATATCACTTGACTTGATGAGATTTGGGAGAGTGTGCTATGAGGGATATTGATTGGATTTTACAGTGCTGTTGTTCAGTTATCTCACCATGAAAGGTGAAAGAAATGCTTTTGGATCATGAGTCTTTTATACGAAAATATTGTTGAAATTTACTGTATAAAGAAGATTTTTCAAAGAAGTTTAGGAAATTAGAGAAGAGCTTAAGTGCTTAAGAGCTTAAGTGCCTGCCTGAAATCTTGCTTACTGAAATACTGCTTAAGGTTACTTCTTTATCGAGTCATGTTGGCTGTGAAATCTAATAATCATGTCTAGCAAGTTAACACTTTTCGGGGTTCATAACAAGTGATTCACAGTAGAGGCTCGGCAACTTTGTCTGCAGTAGAGAACTGTTCGACGCACAGTAGGGTTTGGGTGCAATGCTACACCGAATTTAAGCCCAGTACCACCCATGGTTGCTAGTTCCAGCTAATGGTCGCAGGTTTCACCGCAATGCATAACCACATCAGTGTTGCTGGCTTTCTCCCTACAATAATACTAGCAGCAGTGATATAAATGAAATACTCATGAAAGCGGCGATAAACCCCAGATAACCTCACTTCACCTCAAAAGTGATTCAAGATATTTGTTGCATTTATGCAGTAATGGCAAATGTGTCACATTTTGTTCGTACCTAATATTGCAATGAATTCCTCTGAAATACTCTGACAAATAAAAACAAATGAGAAGATTGAGAGAAAGTCTACATAAGAGTTTGCCCTACTAGGAAGTACGAAGACAGAGGATGTAGGAAACACTTAACATGGACACACATCCTGGCTTCATGTTTACAGTGTGGTGACTTTCTCTCAAATCTGATAAAGTCTTAAACCTCTTGAAATAAGTCAACTGGAAAGCATTCTATAATAAAAGTCTAAAACCCAAGTCAACAGGATAATAGTCTGTGGATTTTACAACTGTGATTGTGTTGTTGGTAAGATTATTATATTTTTTTCAACTGCCATGACTTACAATATTGGACAATTATTTTCTATCTTGTTATCACTCATTCTATAAACTGATTTATGCTGACCCTCTAATTTCTGGTGTCAAATTCTCGGCTTATATCCGGTCATATACGGTATCAGTTGTTCACAGCTTGGTAATGCTCAGCAATTTAGTATCTTTTCAGATCAAGTGTTTCTAATATTTGATATGTTGAAAATTTCAAATTGAAATCACAAATAGGAAGTAAAAAAAGGTTATTAAATTTTAATTTAAATCTTTAAAATTATCATATTGTCATAGTTTTCCAAAATTTCCCAACTTTCTTTTAATCAGTATACTTATTCTCAACTTTATTTAAATAGTATTTTTGCAAGATTTTAATTGTTTATTTATTTGCAAACTTCCTATATAATCTAAGTCTGTGAGTGAAATTGCATGCAAAGAATTTTGCTTGACACTGAGGAACTGTTGGCTAAGTTGGAGAAGTTTCAATCTTTATAGATGCAAGGCAGCGCTTGCCCTTCATACATATTATATGTGTGTTACGACATCAATTTAGTGAACTCTGTTTTCTGGGTCAAACCAACCGATCTGATGTAAGTCAATTACTTACAGGGTACTCAATCTAGCTGATCAAATATGTGTTTACAGCATGGTTGGAAATTAGCACTAGTCCAGTAGCCCATGGCTAGTAAAAAGTAATGACTTGTAGTCCAAAGGACTAGTTGAAATTAAAGAAGATATGTTCATTTTGATGCTATTGGCTAGTTGAAGTTTTATAGGGCTATTACCAGGGATGCAGATTAAAATTTTTGCCAATCGGACATTTCACGTATAAGCCGACCCGGAAGTAATGTGTCTCAATCTTTTATTGATGGCATGAATTATTAAGTAACTAGTTAAGAATTATCGATAGATAAGTTTCTGAATATATATTATTTATAATATATTATATTATCATACAATGGATAGTGTTCTCGGCATAATAAAGCCAACGGATATTTTCGATATCCGTTGGGGTCATATACGGATAGAGATGCTAATTTCAAAGGTCAAGGTCGGAACTTCTGTTGAAAATTCCGATGACGTCACAAGCGTTAATATTTTGAACGCCTTCGGTAACGGAGAGAGACATGAAAATATAAATATTACAATGTATAGACACTAATTTAGGAAAAAGCAACAAAACTGTATGGTTCTTTAGCCACATGTATGACTTAGCAGTGGAAAAACACTGCCATCGTGAGTTGAATGAACCGACCGAACAATTTTACTCACAGGTACCAAAGGAAGTTCAAGAGTCATGTTTAAACGCTTCATTTTCCGTTCTTCAGTGCTCTTTACTTTAGGCTTGTTTAGTTTTTAGTTAGAGAATGCACAGCCTATCTTCTTGTTTAGTTCTCCGTTTATGTTGTTTTTTTCAACGCAAGCTGCCATATTGCAACTTAGCCGAAGGGAAGCAACTCTTGCCCCTGAGTGAGATAGACTCGCCCTCTTTTTTACTGGAAGGCGATAGAACGTGTGTTCCAATCCGTCAAAGACACACTTAATTGTTTTTTATTTGAAAATCATCGGTTTTTATAGTCTTTTGAATTGTTTAAACTTTGGAGTAGTGAAAAAATAACTTAAACGGTATTTAAAGCCATTTATAAGAAGGAATTATATTTTGTCAATTCACTGTCACTGTCATTACACCGTTCATTTGCATATATCAATGCGCGCATCTTTTAAAACAATGTCAACTATCAAAATGGTATTATCAAGCATTTATTTCGAATAAAATTTGAAATGACATTGTATGATAAAGAAGTTATCATGCTCGTGTGTTTTGGGATCGTAAATATCCTGCATTAGGAATAAACACTATGTATTTAGCTCGCCAAGGCTCGCAAAATACAATGTTTATTCCTAATGCAGGATATTTACGATCCCAAAACACACTCTCATGATAACCTCTATGTATATAATATAAGCTGATAATAATGTTTTTTTCAACAAATTTTTAATTTATTATCTCACGTAAATAAACAGTTGAACATGTGGTAATTTGTGCTTTGGTTCGAGACTACAATTTCCTAGAAAACTACAACACGTGGAAAAATGCGCTATGGTTCGAGATTACATTTTCTTAGAAAACTAGAACACGTGACTCAAGTTTTTCAATTACGATAATAATTTTTATCAAAAACATTCCCATTACTAATGTTTATGATGAACATATAGTATCATTATATTCTATCACGTAAATAAGCCTTATATGATGTTCAGTTATGATAACAATTTTCAAAGCGGTCACTTTTTCAATCGGTCAAACTGGATTCCCAATCGGACATGTCCGGCAAATAGACCGATTTCTGCATCCCTGGCTATTACCTTCAGCAAATGTGCTGTCCCAATGGCTAATATTGCAAAAGGACTAATTTTGACCAATATCATTTTTGAATTTTTATCAAGAGTTTCGACTGGCAGTAAAGACAAGGATGATGAAGGGAATATTATCTACATAGAATGCCTATCAAAGATTCCAGTTAATGATTTATTCCAATGTAAAATATTGAAACTAAAAAACCTAAGAAGATGACGTATGATAAATCACATACTCCAGCTATATAGCGCCTGTTTACATAGTGTCAGTTCTAAAATTATTCCCAGAATGATGGAGGCAATAATATGCCCATAGAATACCAATCAAAGATACCAATAAATAATTTCTTGTAATGTTTAAAGTTTAAACTTAAGCATGAAAAACCTGAGAAGATAAAATATGTTACATCTCATTGCTGTATGACACCACTCAATGTTTACATAGTGGCGAAAAGTTTCAGTTCAAGAGTTATTCCAAGGAAACTAAACAATAAAAGGGTTTATCCTTTAAGAGTCAAATTACGACATGAAGTTTTCAAGTCGCAGTTTTCAAACATATTCAAAGTATTGTTACAAATAAATATAATAAATTAGCCTTAATTGCAATATCTATATTATTAGAGCACTGAAATCTAGTTGATGTTTAAATGGTTTAGATTCTCAGTCCTATAACATTTACGAGTCTCGTGAGATACTCTAGTGCGTTGTAGTTTATCCAAATCATTGAATCAATTAACCAGTAGCTCCAGAGAGACTGTAAGACTGAGAAATTGTCTCCTTTCCTCACATTTAGTACTGTCTTGTACCTTTCTCTTTACTGGCAGAATTAAATCTTAAACTTTTTTGTTTTATGAGCCAAAATCTTCGAATGGTGATAGATATTTGAATTGATATACAAGTACATCATACTCCTGGAGCCACTGTTTCTGTAAAACAGAGAGAAGTACCCCCTTGTCTGTGAGAATGTTACTTATCATGATGAATACAGAATATGAGTTTTAAAATCATTTAGGAGTCCTATGTGACACTCTAGTTGGCTGTTGTTTATCTAAACCATTGAATCAATTATCCAGTAGTTCCACGGGGAGTTAAAGAGGAGGAGAAGTAGCTCAAACCCTCTCTTCCACATGTCATATTTCTCTGCTCAGTGAAATATGGAACATCAATCTATAAAAGTCAACTCTATGAGTAATGTAATAAAAAATCAATTTTTATATATACATCTCACTTCTGTGTCCCATGAGCCTGTGAAATGGACAAAAGTTAGTAGTTTATGGAATATTTAGTATTTTGGATTCTATTAAGACCAATGAGTAAATAAGAGTCTTTTAAAAATTTCAACTGATGCAATAAGAAAGAAATGTGAATTGTCCCTAACTCTTTACTGATAGAAGTTCAATATTAACTGGATCTTCAAGTTTTGTTTTCAAGATTATAACATCTAACAATCATCGTGTCCATGGAGAATATCGAGTAGGGGTGACTATTGACCATGTGGGACTATTGCGATAGCGATTGTCTATTGCAACCTACTATTGTGATAACGATAAACTATTGTGAGCCACTATTGCGATAACTATTGCGATAGTGTTGGATCTTAAGAAAGTCAAAAATTAGCTAGAATATTCATAATCTTTATTATATTCATGTAATTGCTAAAAGTAATATGCGGCAAAATCTGTGATAAAATCATGAATTAAACAGCTTTTGTCATTTTTCACTATAGCAAATGACTTCCTCACTCTAATATCACATCTGTCCTCATTCGAGAATGAATAATTTCAACTAACTGGCAGAAAAATGAGTAAATATTTCCAAATATAGCGGAACATTACACTTTCGATACTATCGATAGTTAATCTTACTATTGCGATAGCGATAGTCTTTTTGTGTTTCCTATCGATAGTGTACTATTGCCAAGCTAACTATCGCGATATATCGATAGTTTGATGTATTGTTACACCCCTAATATAAAGTGGTAAATTGGTTCAATCCTCTTCTCAACTCTCTATCTCTGTGCTGGAAAGAATATAGATCTGCCCGTGAGAATAGGCCAGTATCATCATGACCTTAGTAATTGTTACCGAATTATAAGATATTAAAAAATGTGTGTCCATTGAGCATTTAAAAGGAGGAGTCGACCAGAAGAACATTGAACCTTCGTTATTGTTATTGAATCATTAGATAAAACAATCTTTGTGGCCATTGAGAGTGTAGAGTGATAGAAGTTGACCGGTAGAATCTTGCCTCTGAAGTAGGAGAACCCTTTTGACCATCTGTCTGCCTGTGAAAGTAGGCCATTAGAACTGTTTGAGTGTTATTCTAGAAGTTGGTGGTAGTCCACTCACTAGTAGAGTCAAGTGTTATTTCATCAAAATAATTTGATTTATCAATCTTGGTGTCCATTGAGTGTTCAGAGCATCTCATATGCGTGTCCCAATCATTTTGCTGAAAGGAGAAATTTGTTATTTCTGTTAGAGAGAGTTGGCCAGTAGAATCTTGAAACTCAATTATGAAAAACTTAGCTATCTGTTAACTTCTTGTATCACTTTCCTTGAAGGAGAAGGCCAGTAGAATCTCGTAGCTCAAGTATGAAAACTCTCCAGTTCTCTTGACAATCAGTCTGCCTCTAAAAGTTTGCCAATTGATTATAAGGATACTGATATTTTCCTAGGATGTTGGAGAGAATATAGGATCTCAAGTAATTTTGCTCAAGTCTCTTAACTTCATGTCCTTGTCCTTTTCTGGGTACAGTTGGCCTATAGTATGACAAACTCTCCAGTTCATATGACCATCCTTCCTTCATGAGAATAGACCAGTTGAATCAAGACAGAAAGTATATATCTCCTGAAAGGAGTAGGCAGGTTGATTCTTGAAGCTCAAGTATGAAAACTCTCAAGTACTCACGACCATCTGTCTGCCCAAGAGTGGACCTGGAGAATCTTGAAGCCCAAGTATGACAAACTCTCCAGTACTTCTGAGAGTAGGCCAGTTGTTTCTTTAAGTATGAAAAACTCTACAGTTCTTACGACCATCTCCAGTTCTTATTACCATCTTCCTTCCCCTTAGAGTAGGTCGGTTGATTCTTGAAGCTCAAGTATGAAAACTCTTGAGTACTTAAGACCATCTGTCTGCCCCTGAGAGTATGCCGGTTAGTTCTTGAAGCTCAAGTATGAACACTCTCCAGTTCTCTGCAAAAGAGAAAAAAACAGTTGAATCTTGAAGGTCAAGTTTGAAAACTCTCAAGTACTTATGAGAGTTGGCCGGGAGAATCTTGAAGCTCAAGCATGAGAGTAGACCAGTTGAATCCTGGACAGAAAGTATCACTCTCCTGGAAGGAGTAGGCCAGTAGAATCTTGAAGCTCAAGTATGAAAACTCTCCACAACTTATGACCATCTTTCTGCCCAAAAGAGAATATTAGTTGAATCCAGGACCAAAAGTATCCTTCGCCTGGAAGAAGAAAGCCTGTTGATTCTTGAAGCTCAAGTATGAAAACTCTCGAGAGTACTCACGACCATCTGTCTGCCCATGAGAGTACACCAGGAGAATGTAGGCCCGGTCGGTATTGATCCAGAAATTTGTCCGTGTGCTCCATGAATGCTGAGTGTGCTGTTCCCGTACTGTTGGAATTCATTCAAGTCTTACAATCAATAGAAAGCCAGAATCGACCGGCACCGCTCAGTGTAGGAGTTCACCTTCACAGCAATCACAGAACTCTATGTAGATCTCGGCTGTTTTGCTTCTGTTGTTTTGATCAAGGATACCATATACTGGATGTTTTCATCATGAGGATTGAGAAGGTATGGTCTAGCCTCACCCTACAGGCCCCATAATCACACATGTTGATCTGTCAATGTTGATAGTTGTTTATTAATGAATGTAGATCTGATTTGTGATTTGGTTGTACTCTGTTGTTGTTTGATTTAGGATATGGTCTATTGTTTGTTGTCAACATGGGGTTTGAGATGGAATTGAAAATTATCAACTACATGTATTTCCAGAATATGTATTACTCTGTGTTTAACAAAAAGAATTATTATATTTTCATTTTCATAACTATATGAATAATATATGTTCCTTGATTGGATAGTATCTGTTATTAGGTCTCTGTTATCTCTAATTAAGGATATAATCTACTGGATGGTGTCAAAACTATTGTCAAAATATATTGATTTTAAGTTTTGTTAAAATGGTGAAATTTTCATGTAGTCTAGTACTGTATAGAGATATAATCAGGGATTTGGTTGTGCACAGTTTGTGTTTTAATCAAGAAGACTTTCTTTTGTTATCATTATAATTGAAAATGTACAGTTTCGTGTCATGCATTCCCACATCTAATAGGTCCTGTTATCACATGACATGTTCATCTGTCAATACTAATATTTTCAAGTTGTTTAAAGGGCAGTAGCATGATTTAGGGGGAATATAAGGTGATGTCGGGAAAATGAATATAATGGTTCAAATTGAAAGACAATTTATTAAGAAGCAGTAATAAATCAAATATATAATGTAAAGTTCAGCAATGTGATTCCATTTCTTACACATAATGAATCTAAGTTGTTAACACAGAAATGGTCGCCAATGTACTTTAGATGAATCTTTATAATTTGTTCTCTGACTATGATTGATAGGTTTGTGTAATGAGATTTATGACACTATCAAAATGATACATTTAGCATTAACATACAATTTTCTGTGAAATATTGAAAATATAAAATATTCAATAACCCTGCTACTGCCCCTTAACTACTGAAATTCAATGTAGATCTGATATGTTATTTTCTTGTTATCCCCCGCCCCGCGTTTAGCGCGAAGCGAGGGATATAGTATTCAGCTCTGTACGTCCGTCCGTCCGTCCCGCTTCTTGTTAGCGCGATATCTAATGAACCGCTCAACCTAGAATCTTCAAACTTGGTACCAGTCTTCATCTGGGGAATACGCAGACCTGAAAAGTTTACGGTGACCTTGACTTCATTTTCAAGGTCACAGCGAGACTTTGACCAGTTTTGAAAATGTTGTTAGCGCGATATCTAATGAACCGCTCAACCTAGAATCTTTAAACTTGGTACCAGTCTTCATCTGGGGAATACGCAGACCTGAAAAGTTTACGGTGACCTTGACTTCATTTTCAAGGTCACAGCGAGACTTTGACCAGTTTAGAAAATGTTGTTAGCGCGATATCTAATGAACCGCTCAACCTAGAATCTTCAAACTTGGTACCAGTCTTCATCTGAGGAATACGCAGACCTGAAAAGTTTACGGTGACCTTGACTTCATTTTCAAGGTCACAGCGAGACTTTGACCAGTTTTGAAAATGTTGTTAGCGCGATATCTCATGAACCCATTAACCTTGAGTCTTCACGGGGTACATAGTATTCCGCTCTGTACGTCCGTCCGTACGTCCGTCCCGCTTCTTGTTTTTAACATCAATTTGCGGCGGGGGGTCTTGTCACCTTTGTGACAAATACTTGTTTGATTTACTCTGTCTATGTTTTATAAAGGATATGTTGTTCTGTATGTTGTCAAGATGAGGTTGGTGAAGGAATGGAAACTTCAACTATTGCCAGAATATGTGGATGCTTTCGTCTGGTTTTTTTTTAAATGATGATATAGTTTAGTACTGTATGTAGAAAACAATTAGTTTTGGTTGTACTCTGTTTGTGTTTAATCATGGATAAGTTCTTCTGTATGTTGTCAACATGAGCATTGAGAAGACAGAGTACCTCATCAAATCACAAGATTATTTGGTTAACCCTTAACATGTGGGTCCAGGAATATTTCGTACTGCCGAAACAATCGCACATAAGCTCTCTGGTCGAACTCACGGGTCAAAAAAATTGGACTCGAGTACTCAAGGGGTCAGATTCGACTCGGACCCAAGTACTCGACATTTTATCTTTACCCAAGGGATTTCAGATTTTTATAGCCCTTTAGTCTCCGCCTTCCCTAAAGAACCTTGAATTGTTGTATAACCTAGATATTATTACATGTAATTTGACTTTTAAATGGTCGAATATAGAATAATTTTTGCATCAATGTCTTGAAATGTTAATGTTGATCATCTTTAACACAAAACAGACTAACAGACTGAAATAATTAACAGTGTAAAACACTTTTTGAGTCCTCCAGCTGGACACTACTCGGGCTCGAGTACTTGATTACCCGTACAAGCCCTACTGGATTGGGTTGTTTTACGATATTTGTCCTTTCTCGCTACACTTCTTTTTAATAGCTTATTTCTATGGGTACAAATATAAATTTTATATGGGATTGAAGGGCATTTATTCCTCAGAGCAGTTCTTACGCAGTATAATGATGCTTCTCCCACTAATCTTCATCCCTGCCAGGACAGATCAATCTTACCACATACATAAACCATTACCTATTGATCTTGTAATCTACTCTCATATTAAGGCCTGTATAATTACCTGTCTGACTGATAGATTTCTCAGCACTGACTTTTAAGTTATTGTTTTTTTCATCCAATTAGGATTTTTATAAATCATTGTGATATACATATAGACCCTGGAAATCATCATCATCATTATCATCATCATCATCTATATTAGACACTTTGGACTTTATATGTGTATTGTTCAGACTTACACTCCTCATTATTTGACTAATGTTTTTCATTCCTCTCATTTCACGATTCACTGTAACTCTTGAGTTCTTTTTCTTTCAATGATTCTTGCATTTATGGGGGAGACATCTGTTTTTACAAGTAAAAACACTTTCTAGTTTGATCAATGTTTTTTATTCCTCTCATTTCATTAGTCACTGTAATCTCATGAGTTCTTCTCCTTTCAAAGACCCTTGTAATCCCACTAATCCCTCGAGCTCGTCTAATCCCTATGATCTGCCTGCAGGAGACCGGAGGTGGGCGTGGTCCGAGTGGAGAGATGAAGAGAGAACGGCCGGAGGAACAGGATCCTGCAGGTAACTACTGATAAAGTAGAACATGGATATAGCGAACACGGATATAGCGAACACTTGGATATAGCGAACAAATTTTCAAGTCCCGTCCCTATATAATATCATTAAAATTATATGCGTATAGCGAACACCGGATATAGCGAACTAAATTCGTTGGTCCCTTGGAGTTCGTTATATCCGAGTTCTACTGTACCAACTGCTTTTGCCAGAGGCCCTGTCATTGGTCAGTTGAACTTACGTCAGAACCTCTGTTTTATTGGTATGTAGACTGACCATGGTTGAGAGAAAAGACCCTAATGAAACAACTTTGTACCCAGTGGCATAAATATTGTCCAACTTTTATTCCTTTAAGTTAATTACTTTTTAAAAAGCAATTTATATTTATCATTAAAGTAATGCCTATATATGTGGCATTTTATCATGGATAAATCCTTTTTGACCAAAAAAGGTCTGAACTTAAACATAAGCTAAACAAATTGAGAAACCAGTTGTGCTTTTGGTCATGAATGAAAAATATTTCCTTAAAACAAAAATTTGAGCATGATTTTATCTTGACTTGTTTGAAGGGTCAGGCGGACGTAGCAAGAAGAAAATAGTGCCAGATCTCACACTTCTGAGTGATGAGGAGGGCGAGGGGCTTGGTTCCCATGACAACTCGGATTTTCAGCTGGAGACACCGGACGATGATGACTCTGACCTAGCCGAACTTGAGTGGGAAAGTATGTGTAGTTTATCTGTCATAATTGATTTATGATGTTTAATTATTGTGTAGTCAAATAGCATAACTAAGATTTCTGTAAAAACTAATTGTTTTTAAGGTATTTAAATCATTCAGTGTTAAGGAGTTCGAATTGGGATGCAAAGAAATTTATGATAATTCATGGTTACTTCCCTTGTGAAAGGCTAGTAACAGCTGCCATCTTTAAATTCACACTTGAGCAACTATTCTTGTTTTATTTATTCCAATTTGGAAAAATTAATCAACTTCAGCGTGAAAAAAGAAAATCATTGATTGTTTTTTAACAAATATTTTTTCTGAATCAGACGACACACCGGTGCTGAGTGCAAGTGACGCTGAACCTATCCCAGAATACACTGAACAGGAAGAGAAGGAGGACGCACGCCATTGGAAGACGGTAACCGTTGGTGACAAACAGTACCGGATTGACCTGCGGGTCATTGAGCCCTACAAGAAGGTCTTATCACATGGAGGTATGTTGAATTCATTTTCTTTAATTACTTGAACGGCTAAGGTATATGACATTTGTCAAAGCATCTTATAAGGTTGACTATTGGAATGTGATGTAAGTATTACTGCTAGGAGATACATACAGTGTGAATACATTTGTTTAATTTTGTTGCGTATGAAACAAATAATTTTTTCAAATCTTTATTTTGTAATTACATGAAAACAAAAGTTTTGACATCTTGTCTTGGTCCCATTGTTTATATGGAAAAAATACTGTATTCAGATTGATTACATAAGTTATGATCGCTGTAAATTTACCATCTCTAAGTAAGCAAAAGACCATATTGCTTAGGGATGTCACGATACACCGATGCATTGATGCATCCTCATGGTACAGTTCATGATACAATACACGATACAGTTACAGTGAATCGTGATACAAGTTTTGATGAATATCGTTCAACTTTCTGGTGAATATCGAATCAATAAATCAAGAGAGACCCTTTCTGTTCATGTTTAAGTTGGAAAACAGAGGATTAAATGACTTTTTCATAAAGAAGTTGACTTGTTTCTGTGTTTAAATGTTGGCGACTCTGATAATTCTCATAAAAAATATTAAATTTAGATCTATGAATTTGTACCTCGCCGTAATAATGCCGCATATATTGTATCGTGATATGTATCGTATCGTGACCTTAGTATCATGATATGTATCGTATCGTGACCTTAGTATCGTGATATGTATCGTATCGTGACCTTAGTATCGTGACATCCCTAATATTGCTCCATCTTGATATCGGTTACTGAAAAGATATAAGAACTATTATATTCTGTCTACAGGTTACTATGGCGATGGACTGAACGCGATCATCCTGTTTTCCGGCTGTTACCTGCCAGATAGGAGACGGAAGGATTACAACTACGTGATGGACAACTTGTTCCAGTGAGTTAACTCTTCTCTCCATCACAACTTTGTAACTGTGAAGGAGTAAACCTTATTCACTTCAATCTCAATAGATTAAGATCAATATTGATTCACTGTTAGCCTCGAGATCTCACCAGGCTCCGTTAAGAAAGCCGTCAAACTGATCTGTGATGTCTATCAAATCCAGCTGGTGAGATCTATATCACTAGAGATTGTTACACTTATATTCCCATGTGAGCCATCTGGATACCAAAAAATAGGAGGATGGCTTTATTATCCAAAGGAGAAATTTGTTTTAATCTTATGCAGTTTTCCAGTATAAAAACAAAGATAACATAGAAATATAAAATACACCATAACATAGTTTCTTGATATCATGTATGGTAATTGTAAAAAGTGAAGATAATAAAATACATAGAACATAAACTATGATGATGGTTGCAGCTATACCATATATTTATATATTTAAGAATGACCCTGTTACAGGGGATGCAATCCTATATTACAAACAATTTCATTATTTATCCAACATTTTACAAATCCATGTTGGTAAAGATGTTGCGACTGTCCATGTTACAGCTACGTGGTGAACACACTGGAGCAGCTGGTTGCCGAGGACTACATGATCGTGTACTTCCACGGAGCCACGCCCCGCCGACAGATGCCCAGTCTCTCCTGGCTCAAGAAGTGCTACCAGATGATTGACAGGAGGTGGGGATAAGTCTTGGATATTATCATTTATCATATGATTGGTGGGGATAACTTAAGTCTTGGATATTATCATTTATCATATGATTGGTGGGGATAAGTCTTGGATATTATCATTTATCATATGATTGGTGGGGATAAGTCTTGGATATTATCATTTATTGTATGATTGGTGGGGATAAGTCTTGGATATTATCATTTATTGTATGATTGGTGGGGATAAGTCTTGGATATTATCATTTATCATATGATTGGTGGGGATAAGTCTTGGATATTATCATTTATCATATGATTAGTGGGGATAAGTCTTGGATATTATCATTTATCATATGATTGGTGGGGATAAGTCTTGTTAAATACCACATTTATCTCATCTTGTTCGGTAGAAGGGTGAGATAATCTTGGTTTTTATTAAGAAAAGCAATTTTTTGGTAATTTTATTATAAAATATTTGCAATTTCATTAAATCAGCTTGCTTTTGCATTAACACATTATGATATCATTTATCATACAATGGAAATGTTTGAGAAGTTCTATGGTTTGTTGATGATGACCTTTTTACAATAATGTTGCTCAAGAATGTTCCTTGATCTTCGAGAGGAGTTGCAGATAAAGTGTGATGAATACAATGTTGATCTCATCCAGAAATGATTTATGTCAAGGAGTGAAAAATTTTCAATTTCTTTTATGATGAAATCTGGCCTTTTCACCGAAATCAGCATGCTTTTACATTGAGTCATTTTACATTCCAAATTGAGCCCACCCCTCAGCAACAATATTATGCCATAAACATGTCATTGAATAGACTAATGTGTGATGATGTCAGAACATGTTGTTATAAAATTGAAGGATTTTTCAACCATGAAAACTTTCAAACATTGTTTGTGTACAGGCTAAAGAATAACCTACCTTAATGAGTTATGAGTTGATACACAAATATAAAGGTTTGTCAAAGAAAGTGGTTATCTCTTTCAGAGAGAGAGTTATGATATTTCATGTGTAGCCAGGGACATTTCCTTGTGATGATTTTATCCCCAGACATATTCTTTGAAGCTTTTTCTGTACATAAAGAAATAGGTTTATAATGTCTTTATTTTTATCCTTAAAAAAACAGATTTAAAGGCACTATTTCGACCATGAGAGGCTAACAAATTGTTTTTGTGTGTGTAAAGGCTAAAGAAGAACCTGAAGGCGTTGCTACTGGTCCACCCGACCCTGTGGCTGCGTACAGTCGTCATGATGACCAGACCCTTCATCAGGTGTGTGTCTCCTCATATATCCATCAGTCATTGACTTTAGTATTATGTAACAAATCAACAATCTACCATCCTGCTACATCAGCGTATAAATCTCCGCGTTTTGCTACAACCTATCCCCTGATATCCTCCTATAGTATTCTTCCGTATCGCTGACGGGTGGTTACTCAGTGCTATTTATAGCCTGTCTGTTTTCAGTCAAGCTATTTCGAACTCCATACACTGTTATCTAGTGATGTCGACGTGGATATCTAAGAGCGCACGATTTGGAGCTTAGCAGGAGCCTGCAATGAGAATCAGATTTATTATCTAATAGCACTCCCATTGGTTAATTTGAATCACGAGGTGAGCACGCGGAATGAAGCCAAGAAACCAGTTTGCCGCTCTCACTGAAAGGGCATCATTTGATTGGCTTTCTATATATAGCGATACTACAGAAGACCATAGGAGGATATCAGGGGATAGGTTGTAGCATTAGCGGAGACATATACGCTGATGTAGAAGGATGACAATCTACTAAATTCTGGAGTCCAGTCAGGAACAAACTTTCAGATTTCAAAATTTACTCAAGTCCTAATGTCAGTCATTGTGGGCAGTGCAGATTGAATCAGATTGAATTCATCATAAATATATGAAATTAAACATAAATGTTGTATATATGTCTCTTTTCTATTGAAAATTTATTTGAAAAGAAATTTCATGTAGTTTTGTCACAACTTGAAAAGTTTGCAGTGTCAAATATGTTTAATTCACAAAATTTAAGCATCAACCCAATCTCTGTGTTGTCTTATCAAACAAACCTTCAGGTCTAAGTTGTTAGTATTGGTGTGAATGGTATGTGAAACTTTCTGTCTGTTTATTATTGTATAAAAAAGGCTTCCTTGTAACCCGGACTTAATATGATTTCATTTATGTCTGTCGACTTGGCATTCCCCTGGCTGCTGAGCTTTTGATTGTTACAGGGTTTGAGGAATAAAAAAAAAAATGAAAAAAATAAATTTAAAAAAAAGTTGTTCTATATTGAGAAATTCATAAATCAGGGTAAATAAACAAATAATTGTTTTAACTGTGTGGAGAAGGTTACCTTTGGGAGAAGGTTACCTAAGTTGGATAACTTGTTCCTAATCCCTTTCTTTATTGAATAAAATATGTTTAAATCAAATCAAAGTCAACTGTGCGTTGTTACAGTGCCAAGTTCTCATCCAAGCTGAGGTTTGTGCGGACACTGCAGGAGCTGTCTCGAATGGTGCCTATGGATCACGTGTACGTGCCCGAACAGGTTCAGAGGTAGGTCGGGACTTTAGTACTTCGGTGTATATCATAAAGATTGCTAAATGATGTCCTGTTTCATAATATCTTTTTGAAACGAGTGAGACGTTTGGTATTTGAATGTTGCTCATAAAAATGTTAATAATTGAAACTTAATTTAGTATATTTTAAAAATCTCGCTGAATTTTATCGTAGAATTTAAAATATTGCGATCAGAACCATTGTGGCTCTCCTGATATCATTATGACTTCAGGCTTGATTATTTTGAGGTGTCATCTTTTCATTTCATTTTAAGCAACTTTTTGCAAATCATGAATTCAGACCATGTCTCATAATGCTAGTTTATGATTTCTCAGTATTTGATATATCGATTACACTCTTAACCTTTTTACTCGAAATTTTTATTATAATTTTGTCTTGAACTTGTGTTTGATAATTGACTTAAGATATTTGTACCTCTATGCAACTTCATGTAATAGCTATTCTTTTATCTTTATTTAGAAACTTTGTTGACTATTACAAAACCTGCAAAATACCATCTTTTTCAAGTTTCCCAGCTTTTCCCCTTTCAAGCAAACTTTTTTCAACCAAAACACCATTGATCGGATACATTTTCAAAAGACTAAGGAAATGATAAATTCTGTTACTTTAGCTTTTGAAGATATCCTGTCAACTTTCTACGAATGACATCTTTTAAAGGATCTTACAAAATGCCTTTTTTCCCCCAAGTTTCCCTGCTTTTTCCCGTTCAAGTCATCTAATTTCAACCTAAATACCATTGATAAATTTTCAAAAGGACAACCATTTTTAAAAAGTATGATAAATTACTGTTACTCTTAGACTTACTCTTGCTTTGGAAGTTTTCTGGTCAACTTTCTAGGAATTACAGCTTTGAAAAGATGTATTGACTGCAAATAATGATATGAGCTGTTTGAGTGGCATTCTAGAAGTTGATGGTATAAGGAAGACAAGGGTAATTCTATGGATGAACAACTTCTAAATTTATGCTTGATAACGGTATAAGAATCTATACCGAAACGTCGCCACCATCCAATAAAGAAGTTGTTCATCCATAGAATTACTCTTGTCTTCCAAATAATGATATAATTATTAAAACTATTTTCTTGACATATAGCTGTTCTAAAACTATTATTTTCAATCGAATTTACCCTTTTGAAAAATAAAATGTTTTGATATGGACATTAACAAAACAAAGAGATCATTGTTCCTTTGTTATATGTTTTGAAATGTGTGCATTGGAGTAGTTCTTCAAAAAACCCAGAAAACTAAAGACCTACTGAAGTATTTAAGAGTTCTTGGTAAGATCCAAATTATGCTTAGATATGGAATATTGGTATTGTGTTGAAAGCTCTTAGTGTGAAGAACAGTAAGACATGAGCACTGATGTAAAAGTCTCTATTTTAGAAAATCAAATGATATGCTTAAGATATAAACTGAAATGTTTTAAAAAAATGAATGAATGAAATGTTTTATCATTAAATGTTATCATAATGTTTGAAGATAATTTATGAAATAATAATGTCAACTTATATAAGCAGATGAAATTCACTTGCCTTAAGCAGATGAATAACCTCCACACTTCTCTCCTGCAGCTACGATGCTAACCTCCAGAGTGGACACCCCCCTTCCTCCCCCTCCTCCCCCCACCCTGCCTCCCCCTGACGACCCCCACAGGTGAGTAGCACCGGTCTCTCTGCTTGACTGACAGATGCTTGTCAATATCATACACAGACCAACCAATAGAAAAATAGGAAATGCAATGAAAAGCACAGAAGCTACATACAATCCAGACAAAATGGCATCGCAATTTAGTGATACACAATGTAAAGCTATGAAATAGCTAAAAAAAACAATCAATTATCAGCACTTTTAAATGAGTGATAATGCAAAATGATACACTGTTCAATTCATACCATTGTTTCGTTCATGACTGCCGTTTGAATGATAGACTGAAAATTTACAGGCAAATTATCTGATGTCGTTTGGTAGATTTCCATTCTGCTTTGCTAAACTGTGATGCAGTTTCGTCTGTTATGTTTTGTTTTGCTGCTTTTCCTTGCATTTTAAATGTTTCTTTTGTAGGCCTATTTCAGCTACCATTAGACAGAATGTGTTGTCCACTTCTGTGCACTCACTCTTAAATTGCTATATAGAGGATGTCTTGTGTTTTGAGTGTGATATCACTTATCTCTCATCGAGTGACGGGGTAGAGCCAGTATTGTCTCGAGTGGCGTGAAATATAGGCTCTACCCCCGTCATGAGATTTTCTGTTTATCAAAAGTTATTCTGTTTATTATATGCCTCCATGGTTGAAAATATGGTAATTTACGTCTTTGACTCAAGAGCTTTCTTGCGTTGGCATACTATTGTTGTAGCATTACTTAGCAACACCAATGACATCGCGTTGATTGTAGAAGTGACTTCAAACCATTGTACACATGATGTATATCAAACTCAGCGTCAAGAACACTTTGAACGAACTAAGAAAATTCAGTTTCTCACCGCAAAGCAAATGATAAATGAATCAGTACACCTTTTCTGCACTGTGCTGTATGATTGTATATTTGTTCCTCATTGTGTTCTGCAAACTGTGTATGAATATTGTAGGATTACTAGCAAATATAATTGATACATTCAGAAACAGTTATCCACTTCTTTTCAAAACTCAAAATATTTTGTGTCTCTTCTTGTCTGACAAGATTGGTTGTGTATATACATTTGGTACTGCGAAATGTGCTTCACCAAAGTGTATTTCATTTGTATACCTTTTATTGTATTTCTGCATGTCTAATAATTCTTAGCTGTATTTCACAAAAATATATTTCTTTTATGGGGTACCGAAGCCTGATTCCATCTGATTTTATAAATATATGTGTGTGTTGTTCATTTACACCTCATTAGCATGGTAGTGTTTGCAACTTTATAGCAACTTCTGAGCTTAGATTTTGCATGAGTTTGAGAATGATAATTCATTGCTTATGATTCAGACTTTTGTCACTAACCAATGTCATGAGCCTCACTTTTTAGCTCAATAGGCCTGAAAGGCCCGATGGGCTTATGGCATGGCATGGTGTCCGGTGCCGTCCGTCTGTAAACTTTGTGCATTTTCATCTTCTTCTTCAGAAGCATAAGGCCTAAAAAGCTGTGTAGACTCCTTGACTAGTCAGGATTATAAATTATTATTATCATTATTAAATTAATAATAAGGCAACAGAACCACATCATTAAAACCTTTTTTCATCTTCTTCTCCAGAATCATAAGGCCTAGAAAGCTGAAACTTTGTGTACAAACTCCGTGACTAGTGAGGATTATGAATTGTAGCTTTGGTGGCCCTGTGGCCCCGAATAAGGCAACAGGGGCCACATCCTTTAAACCTATTTTCATCTTCTCCAGAATCATAAGGCCTAGAAAGCTGAAACTTTGTGTACAAACTCATTGACTAGTGAGGATTATGAATTGTAGCTTTGGTGGCCATGTGGCCCCTAATAAAGGCCACACCCTTAAAACCTCCCTTCATCTTTCTCTCAAGAAGTATCAGGCCTAGAAAGCTGGAACTTTGTGTGCAGACTCTAAGTTAGATAAGGAGGATTCCAAATTGTACATTTGGTAACCTGTGGCCCCTACTGAGGAGGAACCACTGATTCCAAACCCTAAAATAAAATTGATATGAAGCTTAATGAGCTACAGAGCCAATGACACTATTTTTGTATGCTTGTATGATATTGCAATAAATATTTTATTACTTGACTTTACAAATTTTGCAAGTTTTAAATATAACACTCATCTCAGTCCTATTTGAAAACACTTCAATGAAACTTGACAATGGTATCGGTATGTAATTGCTTTGCTCGTTGAATACCAAATCAATTGTTAAGTATTCAATGAGAATTTCACTTAGAAAATAATCAGTATTTGATATATCATTAAATAACCTTGACATCATGACGTTCGTTCTTGAATTGTCAGTCGATTGGTTCACATAGCATTAAATATAAATAAAAAAATTAATAGATATAAATCAAAATCTTGTACCTCATTAATTTTTCCCTTGGATCTGCTAAATTTAATCTTTTGTAAACATTTTAGAAAATAAATTATTTTTATATTTTTCAGAATTGAGGAGATTGTGCGTCAGAACCCTAAATACCTAGATCAACCAGAGCCTGAAGATTCTGAGAAGAAACGCAGCAAGAAGAAGAAATAAGGGGCTAAACTATATCTCTGTCTCACCCCACGTCTAGAAACACTGCTTTGTTTATGCAGGAAACTTAGATTGTTTAAGCCTAGTTATGCTTTGTGAAAGAAAGACATAGGATACAATTTATTTTGATTATTATTGATATGATTATTGATATTATTTATTTTGAAAGAATTTTTTAGTAAAATTTTTATTTGTATTCTTTCAAAGTCTAGGTAGAGTGCTCTGTATATGCAGGAAACTTGCTTTGTTTATTTCAGCTAGTATGTAATTCGTGTAAAATAGACAAAAAAATTATAAACTATGCTGAATTCTCCTATTGTCTAGAAATAGTGCTTTGTCTTTTCAGAAAACTTGCTTAGTTTCTCTAGCGAAAGGTGGACAAAAACATTGGTCTCTGCAAAATTTTCCAAGGTCTAGGAAATGTATTTCTTATGCAGTTTTCTTGCTTACCGGTAGTCTGAATATGCTTTGAGAAAGGTTTTAAAGAACAATAGACTCTGATTAAGTCTTTTAAGGCCTAGAAAGTCGGTTGCACCTGTAGGATGCTCTCTTTTAACCTTGTTATGTGTTTGGAAGGATGGCAAAAGAAAACTAGACTTTATTCTATAATTTACCTTGTAGAGAAAAAGAGCTTAATTTATGAACATGAAAAAAAAAAGACGATAAAGACCCACACACAGGGGTCTTGAAATTCACTAGCAATTATAACTTGATTTTAACATTTTCCTTGCATTATAAAAGATAATGAAATGAAGAGAAATGAGACTTTGTTATATCAATGATTGATTTGTCACTAGAAATAAGTTGGGCTTGTCCTTTTGTCCCATAATGTGAAGCATTGAAGTGTGGTGAATTAGAATTTTAATTATTATTTTATATTGGGTAGATTTTACAGCAGACATTCCTTTCGTACCTAGATGCTTGTTTTAAACTTTGTGATGATGTATTATTAGTGAATATGGGAAAAACAACACTGAAGTATTTTAGGACTTGTTTAGATAAATATTGTGAACCTTTGTCTTTCCTAATGACCTTGTATTATTTGACCTTGCTTCATCTAGAATAGTCATTAGTGTAGATAAAGAATGTTTACATCATCACCGAGTTTTTCTGTGCTAAATTAAAGTTTTTACCATCCTTCATGACTTAAATAATTGTCTTATGATTGCGCCAGTGAAGTAAAGCCTGTTATACCTGTTATGTTTTCACGTTATGAAGGTCAGATGGCACTTGATTTGTAACGGGCAAAGAAGTGAGCCCGCCATATTTATTTTGGCATTTTGTACAAGCGCGATATATGATGACGTCATGACATAATACGTCACTGAAATGGGGGATACTATTTATAGATTAATGTTGACGTTAAGGATATCACAATACCTCCAATAGTTCAAAATAGACCGATTTCTGCATCCCTGGGAAACTTTGCAAGTGTGATTTTAGATTTTAGACAGAATCACAAGCCTGCCCTGGTTAACAATAAGGACAATTCATATGGATTAATCAATAAGATTTGTCCTTATTGTTCATCACACCAACTTCTAGAACGCCAATCAAATAAGTCAACTGCCCTGGCATTCTGTCACTCATAATATGAAATAATAGAAATTGTCCATGATATTCTGTCTGAAATGGGATATGATATTAATAATCTTGGTTGTGATATTAAACTTTCTTATAAAAAAGGGCGCCATTGGCAGATCAAGGTGTTGAAATTTATGTAATATGAATTTGATAAGAACCATGAATAGTTTTGATTGATCTAAGATTGTAATATTGTCAAATATTGAGAAAAAATAATTTAATCCAAGGTAGATAGGAGGGCAGTAGATTTGAGACTTCTATTTCCAATAATAGTTTGATTGAGTAACTTCTTCTTATATCCTGTAGATATATAAATATGAAGGAATAAAATAATACAAGATTGAATTTTTTGCCAATTGATGTGTACAGAGATTGTTTGATTACAACTTCTACTTCTCCTACTTACTTTTACAATTTGAAATAGTAAATGATTGATAATAGAGATAGTAAATTATGATTGTTTACATATCAATCATATCATCTACTGTAAATGATAAAGTAATTTTTATGATGCACATGAGAAAAATTGATGTCCTTTTAAATCTTATCTTTCTCAAATTTTATCCTCCATACAAAGATTTCTTATTCATAACACTCGAAATATATTCACTTTTAACAATTAGAATCAGTTTGTGACTTGATGAACCCGATGATATTTTAGTGATTTTATGAGTGTTTCCTGCTCTTTGACTTTCAAGTTATCTCCCTTTGCCTTATCATCCTGTTTGTTCAATTCTTGTTTCAAATAATGAAGGGTGGAGGCTTGTTCAGAAATGTGAGTGTTCCCCATTTCCTGTGGAGCACAGTGGTTAGCATGCTCGCCTCTCACACCGGAGACCTGGGTTCAAATCCTGGTGGAGACACAAAATATTTGTGACTTGGGTCTCGTTCTCTGTTCTGTCCCTAGACAAGGCACTGCATCCACATTATACCCAGCTGGAGTGGAGACACAAAATATTTGTGACTTATGGATCTCATTCTGCATTGTGTCTCTGGGCACTTTATCCACATTGCACCCAGCTGTTAATTGGGTACCTGAAAAAGGGATATCCTGACCTTCATGGTAATGTTTTGCTCTAAGTATGTGTAGCAGCTAGTGAAAGTACAGGTACGTCAGCAAAATAATATAGGTAGCGCATCTTAGGACTTGGAAAAGGCGCCATATAAGAATCCATGTTATTGATTATTATAATTATTATTTTCCTCTGAGAGAAATCAGAATTTCGTAAGAATCACCATGTGCCGCTGTACTGAGGAATGAAAGTCTCAAAATATTGACTTAACGGGACTCAAACTTGTTTAGGTGATTCCTTTCAATGCTGACGAAGAAAATATGGTTACGTAGACCCTCGTCCTATTATAAAACTGCTTACAAGAGATTAGAGAAGCTAGGCTGATGAATAAAATTTATATTCTTCCTAATGAGATAATTACAATTGTATGTTCAGGTGCTCATTTGAACGGCCACTGGAGCACTCACACTTCTGAACATGCCTCTGTCAATGATTGTACATAACATATAAAACTGTCTCAAACAGTAGAATGTATCTTGTTCGAATCCAAGTGCTAAGCTGTATATATCGCTAGAAGAAATATTACATAATTATGATATTGAATTGTGTGCAAAGATATTATCTCATAACCCTGACCTCATTACACCAGTAATCAAACGGAAAATATTTTGTTTTTGTTCACATGATTTTGCTTTTTATTTTCAAACTAGTATTCAAACATATCTTTATGTTTATTGTAGGCTTGAAGCTTATATACATATACTTTGCATAATTGTATCAAAGTTAAAGAGAAAAGGCGTCAAATTAACTCCAATTTATCTAAAAATCAAAAATTCTTTGTGTGTTTTATACAAGTTAAAATAACATTAAATATTTTCTAAAATATTTAAAGAAGAAGATTAAAAACAAAATCTCTACCTCAAACAAGAAAATCAATTGATGCAAAGAAAACTTTATTCTTTGGTTTTAAGTCACAAAAGTGGATTTCCCAAGCTGATTCTGTCACAACATCTGAAAGAAAAATAAGTCATTCTGATCTCACTATTTCTCAACTTCTCCTACTATGAAAGCTTTTATTTCTATCAATGTGCAATACATACGGAAAGTATTTTCTAACATAGTTTAATTTACAATACTAGAGAAGGGATAGAAAGTAGCAAAGCCATCTTGCCCAATTTGATTTTGACAGGGTACCATTCCACAAAGAAATTTTAGCTCGTGTTGATAAGCAATCTTCGTTATGACATAGCTTAGTGAATTGATTTCTTGAAATCTTTCACAATTCCATCTTTGTACTAAATCATCTTCCAACTTGGGTTAAGACTGGAAATAATACTAAGATTTCTTTGAGGAATGGTGCCCTGTTGAAGTATTTTTGTTTAGTAAAGTTAATATAAAGTATTATGTGCAATTACTTGTAATACATTCAAGATAACAATTATTCCTAATCTCTTGATTAAGTTAAGACTTGTTTGAGCGCTAATTTCCTTTTGAAGAGTGGTTCCTTATTTAGAAAAGTATAAACAATGTGCAATTATTTGAATTCTACTTACTAAAACTTTGAATTTGTGTGTTTTTTTCCTCTTAGGGAGCTATTTCAGTATTAAGATTTGTTCATTATCTTCAAAACAGTCACTGGAACAATTCCTTTCTAGTTACGGGAAAGCTATGAAAGAACATTCAAGGTATCATATATCCTAAACTCATGCTCAAGTTAAGACTTGTTAAAGTGCTCAATTGTTTTAAAGAATTATGTACCTTAATTTCTGTTTAGAAGAGTAAAAGTAATGAAAAATTCATGTCTAATTTTTTAATTCTACTTAATAAATCTTTGAAAACTGGTTTTGTTACGAGCTATGCAAGTGTAAGCAGTGTATAAAATAGATTGGATTGAAATTTAAGAAAAAAATTGAAAAGTTACCAGTCCTGACCAAAAAGTAACCAGTTCTGGCAAAAAGTAGCCAGTTCAAGGACTGGCTGACGGGCAATATTTTAAACACTGGTGTAAGTCATCATTTTCAAAACAGTGAATTGTGCTAAGATTCATTTGAGAAGTAGTGGTATGATGCATAAACTAACATGGTTTGGACATGCAATCAACAGATTTTAATTTTAACTTTCTTCAAGCTGGTTTGTCAGTCTTTTTCATTTGAAACTAATTTTATTCTACTTTTAATGTTGACTTGATTGGTCTCAACACTTTCAAATGTATCAAAAAATCAAATCTGCATAATATGAAATTAAATCTTTTCATGATTTGGTTTATTGTTATACTGAATATGGTGACATTATGATCTCTTGAAACTTTGCAGGGACAGAAATGCTAAAAATTGATCAAAATATTATAAATTATCAAAATTTTCTAAATTATATGGTAATGGAAGTGTTTTAAAGAAATATCTTTGTTTTTATTACCCACACAAGTCTTTAAAATTTTCATTTAAGACACCAACTACATTCATACAATACACTAAGAGGCATGTTATGTTTTTGGCAAGTTAACTCTTGAAAGAAGGGATATTTTCCTGGTAGTTAAAGTGTATGTCATTTATCGAGGAGTGAATATTACTGCATTGAAGCTATTCCTTTTAATCAAATTTATGTCTATTTGAGATTCTTATTTCAGAGTTTTATATATTGAAGATGTGATATATCTGTAATGGGGATTGACAGTGACAATGTTTTGCTATATAGGAGTTGTTTATTGAATTACCCTTGCATCTTTTAACTCATTAATAACGATCATGCTTGTATGTATTCAGTTTAATCAATACACAACATTTTGAATGTTGAAGACAATTTTAATGATTTTTAGGGAAGTCCTTTTGTTTCTCTTTGTGGAAATCATTCGCAAATACCTCTTTCAAAAATGAAAAAAGTTCAAGAAACATTAAAATGATTGTGTCTGATTTAAACATCAGATGACAAATAGAGGAAGTTTTCCGTTACAAATTTTTCAGGTCAAGTTAAAACAAAAATTAAAGTAATGGTGTTAACAATTGTTCAAATATTTAAGACCAAGTTAATGGAAATTATTAACGAATTTTGAAGACTATGATATACATTTGCATTCAAAAACATTTTTATTGAATAGACATTTCCTACTTCTGTTTTTTTTTTAAATCAGTCAATACTTGGTCATAAGATATTTGCTTCAAATTTGGTTAAAAGGTTTATGATAAAGAATTATTTGTCTGTCTTATTGAAAAATTATTAAAAGTATATCATATAAATTGTCTACAAACGTTTCCAGGGGTTCATGATTAGTATAACAGATCCAAGCTTGAATGTCCATGATGATTTTACCTTTGTTGTATTTTATGGCATAATGAATCCGACATTAATGTTCCTACCCGTTCCCTGTACATACTTCATAGAATAATGTTTCTCCCAGCTGATACATTCCCCTTGATTGAAATAATGATCCATATGTGTACCATAATAAGAAAGATTGAGCACTCTACAGCTTCAGATTGACCTCTCGCTGTCCTTGACCTTTCCAAGGTCAACAATCTGTCCTTGACATTGACTTGAAAAATACTATCCTTTACAAGTCCTTATGTGAAGGATTCCTAGTGGTATGCCTGAAATGTTGAGGAATTACCTCTCTTTAAGAGTTGGATATTTGGGTTTTGGAGAGGTATTTGGACAGGGAGAGGTCTATCTGTTGATGCTGTACAAGTTGTCTCCCCTTTGTTGATCATTTTACTTTTGCTTGACAAACTGGAAATAAACATGGAACATGCTTCTGTAATTCAGGTCAATTATATATTACCAAAGATCAATATATAATTGTAATAACCTGTACATGAATTGGCAACCAACATGCTATTCCAAAATTGTAATCAGTCTGAAATTATTCAGGTCAATTAAGAGTATCATAAATTGTACATTTGTAATTTGTCTGTTGTTAAGCCGCCGCTAATGGCTGAAATATTGCCCAAGTGGCGTAAAAGAGTAACTCACTCTGTTGTTAACCATCGTCATAGACGAAACTTTTAGTGTATTTCAATATTTTCATAAATATTTGCTTAATCACACAACTCAATGATATGTTACTAAAGTTATTTTTTGTTGGGAGAGATCAACAGTGATAACAGTGTTAAAGAATCAAAAGTGTTGTATACAGTTTGTCAAGCAGGAGGATGATAAGAGATTGAGTGCTGTTCCTGGACTAATCATCATCGAGTGCTGGCTTACCCCTTGTACAATAAAATGGATGTCACTGCTGAAGAAATGAACTTGTTTTTTTTATAATATGTGAGATATAAGCATCCCTACTCGCTTTGGCCAGAGGGATATCTCTTAAGCTGAATCGGTTGAGTGTCTGCCTCTCACAACGGAGGTCCTGAGTTCAAATCTCGGTGGAGGTGATCTCATAATCACTTCTGTTAAATATGTCAGTTTTATGCCTTGCTCCTGACTCTTGAGTTTTCTGTGCTAGCTCTTTAGCCTGTAGGGGCACTATAGCAGCACAGAAAAGTAAAGGGTCTGCAGCAAGGCATAAAATGATAGTTCGGAAACTGGCGTTTTAGGCTTTGCGTAGGAAGATTGGTCCTTACAGTCTCAGGGTTTTAACATGATACTGTTCATTTCTTATGTAATTTGCAGTAAGACATTATTCCTAGCCAAATCTTCATAACCATCACTTTAAACTGACAACAGTGTTGTATATTGTGTATCAAATCAGTCAGTCTAAGTAAACCTAGCCTCACTATTATCCGTTGCACTGCTATACTGAGTCTAGAAAGGCTTGGTTGAGAGTCGCGTCAGCCCACGTTACCAAGTTGACCAATCAGAACTGATCTTACCAAGCCACAATAGTGTGCCTTCGCACGTATAACGTTGGAGGGTCATAGGTCGCAGAAAGGTCGGCTGACGCGACCCTCAACCAGACCTTTCTAGACTCAGTATAGCAGTGTAACGGATGATAGTGAGGCTAGGTTTACTTAGACTGCAAATCAGTAGGCCTACTGATAAACAGTTTTCCCTATATGTTGATTTACCGGTATTGACAAGCAGTTTTTGGATGCTTATTCTAAACACCGCTCTCACCTGTCTGACTGACTTGATCAAGTTGTCACTGAATTTAACACAACAGAAATTTTTCCAATATAAAGAATGTTTTATTCATAGAAAACAAAAATTTATTTTCAGACATGCACCAAAAAATAAACAAAAGCACTTCAATGCGTTGAGGAATTGAGAAAAATATTCTAAACGTCTTGATTTATTCTAGGTTTTTTTTAGAACACTTTATGGAGCAAGTGACAAGGCATTAATCATAGCATGACGAGAAATACTTGAACCATATTTAAGAAATGTAGGTTCTGATTATACATCTTAACAAAACAATAGAGACCAAACTGATGCGACAGAGAACACAGTAGGAGTTTGCAGAGTATATTGTTCCGTCACTCTCCAAAGGGAGATAACTGCAGTTGTATTTCAGGTGAAGATAAAATGCTCGTCTTTAAAAGGGAGGTTTCAATGTTGATCATCTTCAACTGGTAGACCATCAAGCTTAACTTATTTCCCCTTGAAAATATTCAATAAGAGTTATCTCCCCTTCTTAACGTTTTCTTTTCCAAAGGGAGACAACTGCAGTTGTTTCTCGCCAAAGAGAGGTAACCGATGTAGATCATTTAGCCTGGTGGCCATTCAAGAGGGCGTCCACCCAAAACATGCACATGAAGATGAAACACGGTCTGTCCCCCGTGTTCTCCGTCATTGATGACGATGCGGTATCCTTTGTCAAGTTTGAGGTCATCAGCAACTTTCTTGGCAATCAGGAGAAGGTGACCAAGAATCTGGAACAGAATGATGATGATCAATTCAATATTAAAGGCACCACTTGAGCGGCTTTCATCCGCCATTTTGAAAGGTTAGCATTGCGAGAAAACAAATGAGCTGTAATATGCTTATTCATTAACAAAATTAAGTAATAACTACTTGATTGATAGAAGAAGAGCATATTTACAAATAATTCATGATAAAAGTTATCAGTAGCAACAAAAAATTTTCCTAGTAATGCATTTCACGATTTTTTGAGCGATACACTTTATTTTTTTGTCAAATTGTCAAATCTTTAACAACTAAAATGCCAACCTCACAAACATAATTGAAATTAAGTGTGAAATTATCATGTAAAAATCATACATAATTGTAAACAGTAAAGTCCTCCTGAATTTCTTTTTCACAAAAAATGCCCTGCTCGAATGGTCCCTTTAATATACAGTGTGGAGCTTTTCTCACTGAATAACTGAAGACCTAAAAGGATTTACATTCATTAAGTTGTTGCTACTGAGGGATTTGCACTTGTAACCCTATTGGCCAGATATAATTGACAGACCTCATATATAACATTCCACAAATTCAAGAAATCTTGCTTGCTAAAAAATAACATTCCTATTTAATTGACCTTATATATAACTTTCCATCAATTCAAGCAATCTTGCTTGCTAAAAAATAACATTCCTATTTAATTGACCTTATATATAACTTTCCATCAATTCAAGCAATCTTGCTTGCTAAAAATAACATTCCTATTTAATTGACCTTATATAATCTTCCACAAATTCAAGCAATCTTGCTTGCTAAAGAATAACATATCTATTTAGATTATAATTGTATGGCTGGGATGTGAGAAGGGGAAACAATCACAATGACACATTTATCATGCATACTTCAGGATATATATTATTCCAAGTCAGCTTGTTGGGACACTAGCATTCATAATCATGTGCATGCATAATGAAATAAAGAATTTCCTATGGCCTGACAATCTTGTAATAGACTAGAATTATGCTGTGGTTATAGGACAATTCTTTATGTTGGTGGGGGGTGTATTGGGTGTTGGGTGTTCGGGGGGATGTGTAGGCCAGAGGAGCTGGGGGGTCATGATCGGATGTATGGGATCATAGGGATGTATGGGGATAAAATACTCACCCTGTCTCGTGGTACAAATTCCACTAAGCTGTACCCTGGGCTCAGAAGCTAGATTCGCTCGCTGACTTGGGATATAACCCCATCAAATCATTTTCTCGTTGAAATGTTATCGAGATAGGGGCGAGAAAATGAATGAATCTAGCTTCTGGGCTCAGGGTACAGATTAGTGGAGTAAGCGTAATGTTTGTACCCTGAGACAGGATGGAGAATACTATGCAACAGGAGGTAAAGGTTTAAAGTGCCAAGCCAATGACAAGCACCTGTCAGGGTGAAAAGAGACCTCACCTCCTTATCCTCCTCCTGGGCGGTAGAGACCCCCACGATGGGTTTCACCGGCACCACCAGCAAGTGGGTTGGCGCCTGCGGGTTGATGTCCTTGAACACCACACACTGGAATCATAGGACATGGATGACAATGGTGATTTTGAAAAACAGCTGAAATGCAGGAAAATTTAGGTTCCTGGATGGTCATTCATGAATAACACTACAGTTAGGACAATCTAAAAACACCAGAATTCAGCTGATCAGCTGAATATTGTCATCCCTGATAGGAGAAAATACAACATTTCAGTTATTTATTTTTTTAATGTTGGTTGTCAGTTCTGTCTGACTCATTGAGCTGCTCTCTCGTGTGGAGAGGAAACCCCTTGATGAACAGATTTGTATCCCTGGAGCATAAATATTTGAAATTTGTATTCCTTGGTCATAAAATTGGTTTGCGCCTTAGGGTTGATATTCTTGAACAATATTCACGGGATAATAGGGAGAATATAAGAATATGTAAGAAAGACTGTTCCACCATTGTCATCACCTTCTTGACAAAATGTTGAAAGAATATCACCACTATAGATAAAGGAAGGAGTGAAGACACACTCACCGGAATCAAACCAGAAATTATTAGAGTCATAGGAATAATTAATTTACTGAAACTAACCAAGCAAACATATTTATTAGGTGTTTCTCAAGTGTCTGCCCAATACTAGGAATACTAACCATGTTTTCATTTCCGGTTATTGACATATTTAAAGGGTAAAAACATTTGCTGTTAGCATATTGAGATTATCAGTAGTACTTTTCGAATGTTAGATGCATTTTCAGGTTGGTTAGTTTCAATGCTTGTTTCTACTGTAATTTATTATAAAACATTCGGTTTGTTATCTAGCTATGTGACAGCTGTGAAGCCATTTCTTGCGTGAATAAAATATAGTAAATTTGCAAAAGTTCTCTTGAAGTTTCAGAAAACCAAAATGACTGCTATTTTTATATGTAATTTGCTGGTATGCAAGTTAAAAGTAAAGACCACAATTTGCTTTAACTACTTGATTTTCTTTCAAACACTGACAAATCAGTCTGATTAAAATCGACTGTGATTCGAGGAAAAAGGTGTAAAAATATTATCTCTAGCGGGGTTCGAACCTCACCCAGCCCGGCTTTCCTCTCATTCACAGTCTGAAGGCACCCCTATTGCCCGCATGTTCGGACACAAGCTTATCTAGCCAATCGAAAGGAGCGCAGTAAAAGCTTTGGTATCCCTCAGGGGCAGGTAACTCCAGTGTACCATTCGTTATACATAACCGCCGCTAAACGCTATTTAAAAACGAGGATGTGATTGGATAGCTTACGACTGGGTTTGTCTGCTCTAAACTGGTTATAGCAACACGCATTCAGACCGAGACGGAGAGGATATCCCGAATGGTTCGAGCCCCGATAGAGACAATATTTTTTATATTTTATTCTTCGGAGCACGATCGATTTTAATCAGACTGCTGACAAATTGACTTATATTTTCACTTTCACAGCTTTTCATATTATTTTCATTTTAATAATAATGACAAGTTATTTTACAATCAATTTTTAAGAATTTGGTGTACCATTTTTTAGTGAAAACCTACAGTATATTGATCAGTGGATGCGAAAATATGTGTTTTGTTATGTATACATTGTTTTTTTATATATAAACTCCCCTCTTTTCAATACAAGTGAACATCCCCCCCTCCCCTTTAATATCCCCCCTCTCCCATTCTCATACAAATTCTCAGAACCCCCACTGGGATGGTTGCCCAAACCCAGGGAATTGGAAATTCAGGGAATTGGGCACAACACATATGTATGTACCGGTACATATATGGTCTATTTTGGGTGTGGCACCAAAGCTACTTTCTGTTTCATTATCTACTCTGGGTGATGTAATCATTCTGAAACCATGACAATTCATTACTTGATATGATGTCTATAAGAAATTGCATTATATATTTCTAAACAAAATAAATGTGTATTCAAAAATGTTAAATTTATCAAAATTAGATAAATTACTAATAATTAACAAAATCAATTTATTTGAGATAACCAATTTAATACATTATTTTAATGTCATGTTTGGTTTGATATAGCCCATATCAATGGTAGGGAATACATTGTAATATCAAATCAGAAATGAATTTACTTCTCCATCAAGACAAAGTGTTATGAGGAAAATGTTCTACAAAGTAAATTTTTCTATGATACTATGACACGTGAGTTGGCACAGCGATAATGTTGTTTCAACAACAAAAAGCAGTTAATATGACCTACATAAACTGACAGTTGCAATAAAGGCAATCAAATCACGCATGCATACCTTATCATCTCTGTAGAGAAAATCTGTTGGGATAGCGCCACGAATAATCTTTTGAAACAGCGTTTCACTTGCTTGTTCAGTTTCCGACATGTTTGTGGGAACCGACCGCGCAGCGCAAAGAAGTCAGAAAACCAGGCTGCATTTTCAGATGAACCCTTCCGATATGATGATTGGTTCGTGGTTATTTTATGTGCGCTGCAATCACTATGGTTGTATTAAGGAACATTATGAAATTCGGGACAAACGAAACAATAACGAATAACAGTGAGACGGCAGAGGAAATTAGCTATGAAATTATTTCCACTATAGTTGGAATTCAAAATATAGTTAATTGTTTGTGAAATGGCAAATTGAGGGTACTGATATCGATTTATTGACTTTCTTTTAATCTTCAGAAATTTGCATCAGTAATAAATTACCAGCGTTTAAGTAGACATAATCGGTGCTTTCGGAATTCATTTCAACAAAATAAAAATGTACCTGTAGAAAAATCAAGAAAAAAAATCAAGAATATGTTTACACTCCAAAAAGAGAGGGTAATGTAGCCTATTTCCGTTGGTTGATTCTCTCGTATTTCATTTTCTGATTCTTTGTACCTTGTAGGCTGATGTTCAAAGTAGTTTACTGGTTTATTTCACTAGCATTTCATTTACGTAGTCTGTGTATCCCATAGGTTGATTCTTATCATTTTAGTGGTCGATTTCTGAGTAATTCAATATTGGTTGATTTTCTTAGAAGTTATTTATAGGCCTACTTCTAAGCTTGTCAAGTTGTTTGAGAGGCATTTTAGAAGTTGGAGTATCAAGAAGACAAGGAGTGTTATGGATTATCAACTTCTTTATTGTGGAATGTATTTAGCGACGTTTCGGTATAGATTCTTGTACCGTTTTTAAGCATATGGGAAAATGGGAGTACAAGAATAAGAATAAGTATAAGAATCGATACCGAAACGTCGCTACATTCTACAATAAAGAAGTTGGTAATCCATAACACTCCTCGTCTTCTTCTTAGCTTGACTTCTCAAAAAATGTATCGGCTGATGCTCTAGTATGTCATCTATTTATTTTATTTGTAATATCCAAAATCTTCTATAAGATTCAGTAAGAGAACGTCAGTGTTATTCTCTTGGTGCGGATACACGACAAGTCTTTTAAAGGCAAATTTAAAAAGGTCTAGAAACACCCCCAATTTTCTGTAAGACTTTACAAGAAGTTTAACTGCTTGGTTAAGATAAACGAAAGGTCTTCTAAAAGGCACCAACATTGACCGGAAAGTCTTGAAATACAAATCTTCAGTAAGATGTAGTAAGATATCGACAGTGTTATTCTCTTGGTTAAGATAAAAGACAGCTCTTCTATAAAAAGGCACAAAAAGTGAAACAGAAAGACTTAAAATATCCCAAATCTTCTGTAAGACTTTATAAGACAATGACAGTGTTGCTCTAGATAAGATAAGCACCAACTCTTCCACAAAGCCACCTGTTTGATCAGGAATCTGTCCACGCGCCGCCATGTTACCGGTGTTCTTGCTAATTACTCTCATATCAGGGGCGTCCCCCCAAACTCCCACCTCTCCCCCCACCGACCCCTCGGCCCCCTGCTGTGTCCCCCCTAAGTTTATGGGGGTGGGGAGGATCCTGACTGGCTCGATTCACCAATCGAAGGGAGAGAGCTCTGAGGTAGGTATAGATAGGTTGTGCTTAATGGCTGTGTATAAAATGAATAGAAACATTTTATACATTTTATGGTTTGAAAATCTCATTAAAATTCTTTGCATTTTTGAAAAACTTAGCAGGAAGACGCAAGTTTGACATTCAATAGATTTGCAGATATTGTATCATTAAGCCAAGGATAAAACACAATCAATTGCAAATTTTCCTAATACATATAGATACTAGATGTGTGAGAAAATACATCTTAGGCCTACTGGTAATTGTTTGTTAATGCTAAATGTATTATTTCGATAGTGTCAAAAATCTCATTACACAAACCAATCATCCATAATCAAAGAAAAAATTATAAAGAATCACATAAAGTCCATTGGCAGCCATTTTTGTGTGAACATCTTATTTCATTTTAATTTAGAAAAAGGAATCTCATGACTTAACTTTACATTAAATATTTGATTTTATACTGTTTCATTTACTTTGAATACATTTTTCAATTGGAACCATTTATTTTAGTTTTCCTGACATTACCTTATTTTTTGCTACTGCCCTTTTAAAGTAATTACTATACGTCTTTTTCTATTGGATTTAACTGAAAGAAAATATTGATAGTACAGGAATTTCTCGGGTGATTAAATAATTGTTTACATCTGTTATCAGTGCTGTAAATGACATTTACTTTGATCTAAATCAATTGTGATTTATATTTTAACATTTTAACATTCTTTTGAATTTTGAAAGGTTCATCCAAAAATAAGTCGTTCTCCTCCACAAATTCATCGATCTTAGCATACATGAAGTTGAGATTAATTTTGTTATAAATAGTAGTGTCGTGTTGATGTTTCTCCATTCATGTTATGCATTTATTTTTTTATACGGGTCTAACTTACAATCTATGCTCTATATAATTATACGGAAATAAACAATTGCCGATATCTCATCTTTGATAGGACTCATTGTTCGTCTAATATGTTTAAAGCCAACCAGTTCTATAAGTAATCAGAGACAGTTATCATAATCAAACAAAAGGTAAATGCTGGAAAATTCATGTTACTGAACCAGGCCGCTTGTCTCACTGGCTGTGTCGCCCTTTTCATCTGTGCACATGTGCACTCATCACATTCCTACAGCGATCGTGGTTTCAAGCTTCCTCATATCGTTGCCATAGACTCAAATAGCCATTACGTGATTTTCATCGCATATTGTTTTTCTTTGATATAATTTATAACATAATTTCAAATTTGTTCACACAATCGTTCCCAAAATATTTTTTTTGGGGGATAAATACTAGTTTTCAATGACACTTTTAAACAGTTAGGCCTATACATATTGCGGAAGCTAAATTCACACGCCAATGTATATGAATACTAGTTATGTAACCTATCAAACATTATCAACCCCTTACAGTCGTTCTGCATGACTGCTTTAGATAATTTTCCAAAATTACGTTTGAGTGAATGACACGCGTCAATGTCAGGTCACGGTGTGACTCTTTAATGACAGTTAGGGCGTATTTTTCATATGTGCACACGTGCCTAACAGCGATTGTGCCAGTTTCCATATGTTGTCAGTGATTTCATAAAAGGATTCCGAAAAATTATTATTCCGGTGAAGTCAATTCTTGTCCCGGAGAAATTTCGCGGTTTTGACGGCACCCGTTTTACACAAGATTCGTGTAGTAGCTCGTCATGACGCTGGAATGCTGTATAACAACATGTTTGCTCTCTCTACAGGTCAACTTTATTCTGGAGTTCGACCGAGAGAACCTGCAGGTAGGGACAGAGAACACAGTCGTCCACAACAACCACACATCCACCTACAAGATCATCAAGGACTACAGGAAGGTAGGTGGACTAACATTTAGTCTTAGAATTTTTATTTTTTAATATTGACAATATTTTCAAACAATTCATGTATAACAACGAAAAGGAACCCAGTAGATGCTTTAACTATAATAAATTTGACTCCAAACTAAAACTTTGTAACCACTTTATATTTTGAGGAACATGGACATTATCTTTGGGTTCTGACTCGCAAATTCTTTTTCTCTCTTTATTACAAGCCTCTTGAAATCACCAATCATGGCTGATAAATTAATAAACAATTTCATACGGTTCGTCGGATTGACAAGAACTATTATCCTACATCTTGAAGAATCCCGATCTCTGATTGGTCCACATGACCCTGGATAAACACCGATATCACCGGCACCCTCTTGAGCATAACACCCAAGCTAAAGGCTGATATATCCCTATAACCCCGCGTCTGAATGGTATAACTTATACTAAACGTCTAGTTTGCTATACAATAAATATTTGCTGTAAAAGTTATTTCACATTATCATTGAATCGCATTTTGTATCTTACAGGGAGTGCAGTATATGATCAAAGGCCGGGAATGTGTGAAATCCTCACTGGAACAGAAGACCAACATCGGTTGTATACCGAGTAGGTATAACATTTGCTCATATATTAATCCTTACATTGAACTTCTATTGGGTGATCGGAAGCTCTCATTGATTGCAAGAGTTAGAATTTAACTCTGATATTCTTTGTAACCGATTTGAAACTCGCAGACTGATGTTCTCATAAAAAGTTCGAAGGTGATTACTGTACACATAACCAGAGTAAGATCATGTGTAGGTTAAGCTGAAGAAATGAATTAAAGAGTTGAGGAGTAAAGATGAAGTTACAAATCACGGCCAAATTCCAAATAAGTTGATACTTGTAGAAAGGTATAAAATTATTGGGTGAACACACATTTTAAGACCGCTTGCGTAACTATGAACAATGCAACAGTCTATTATAAATGATAATACTTTTAATTAACATGTATATATATATGCCAGAAATAAGCAAAAATGTCTGCATTGCTAAAAGACAGGCGTTTATATATTTCACTGAGACCTTAGACCCGGCATTTATTCAAGGCAGGTGTTAATTCAAGGCACGTGATTATTCGAGTATTATGGTATACGTGACAGGATCGATCTTGTTTTAATGAGATTGGGGTACAACTTATGTTTTATCAGGGCGGTCGATAATTCGAGGATTTATAGTATATATTATAAGATCAATGCTGTTTCTAATGAGATTGGGGACATCTGATAGAGTTTCACCTTACCGGTACTTGAAAACACGCACCTGTTATAGACAACTCAACCATGATGGCCAACTACTGGTTCGGGTCTATGGAGAAGTATGGAGAGCACATGTACGCTAAGACCTACTGGACCTCTGTGAACGGTCTCACCGGCTTCGTGGCTGTCACTGAGAAGGACTGTGCTATGGTCACTGAGACTGTGTATGGAAGCATAGATTCTGGTAAGATGTGGAGGAAGTTTGTCATTATTACTTTTGATGAATGCCCCAGTGGTAGGGGATGGGGTGTGTGTTTGTGGGGTAAAATTTCATTTTATCTTAAGCGGGAAGGGAAGATTAAACGGGGTTCATAAGGTTTTATTGTGTGGTTTATCCAGTGATATAATCCTGGTTTTGTTGTCTTAATTATTTTAATCTCATCCACATCTATGTTTTTATGGGGGTTTGGGCATGGGCTAGCCTTAGCCTATGTATAATTGTTTTGTTTTGCAGAAGCTATATTTGTCTTGATTCCAGTTGAGTCTATTGTGACCAGGTGAAATAAAACATAACACAGCAGAATATACAGTTTATACCTGCAACATTTCAATGGGAAAATCATCCTGTCTCAGGATACGAACATTACGCTAACTCCACTAATCAGTTCCCTGGGCTCAGAAGCTAGATTTGATCGCGCGGCCAGACTTAGAATATAGCCGATCAAATCATTTTCTCGTTGAAATTTTATCGAGAAGGTGGCGAGAAAATGATTTGATTGTCTAGATCCCAAGTCGGGCCGCGCGACTGACTCTACTTCTGAGCCTAGGGTACAGATTAGTGGAGTTAGCGTAATGTTTGTACCCTGAGACAGGATGTGGGAAAATTCATTGAATCTTTCTCAATCTATAAATCTTTTCAGTCCCCACAATGAGATCGACAGTGCTGGTGAACCAGACCAACTGGGTAGATCCCAGCTTCTTCAACCTGCCCGACAGCTGTATCATGAAGCCAGTGAGTCGACTGTCTCATCAGTTTCTAGTCACATTGATCATTTTGGAAGAGTATTCTATAATAATAATAAGAGTAATTCGCTACTGTCAAATAAAGAAGGCGTTCATCCATAGAAATACTTGTCTTCCTTATACCAACAACTTCTAGAATGCCACTCAAACAGTTCATTGATCATTACGAGATGTTTTGATGAAATAAAACAGTTTCATGACCCTTTTGAGTAGCATTCCAGAAGTTGGTAGTATAAAGAAGACAGAGGATACTCCATGGATGAATAACTTCTATATTTGACAGTAGCGATGTTTTGGTATAGATCCTCATACTGTTTTCAACCATGATTTCAGCAATACTTTATGTAAATATCAGGGGACAATTAATGCTGATCATCAGCCTTGAAACTTCTTAATAATGGTTTTGTACTTTCAGGAACTGCCTGTGAATGCCCCTTGGTCCAAACTCACATTTATGGACTGGTGAACAGTCTTCATCTTAAATGCAATAAATATATGTCTGGAAAGCTGCTCCTTATTTTTTAAAGGAAACACTACAAATGATTTTTCACGTTGTTGATGTTATTTTTACAAGTGTTCACAACGGATCATCAGAAAAAGTTTTTGCAATGCTGTGACAACACTCAGAACAAATTTAATCAATTTTGACGACCACATAAAGGTTTGGTCTGACTGAAAGGAATTTCACCTGTTTAACAACATCTTCCTTCGCAAAGCCTAAAACACCAGTTTACAAACTGTCAGTTGTATGCCTTGCTGCATACCCTTGAGTTTTCTGTGCTTGCTCTCTAGTTTACTATGAGAGAAAGCAATAGCCCAATCAGAAAGTAACTGGAGGTTGCTAACAGTCTCCTGTAGGGGCCCTGATATCAGCACAGAAAACACAAGGGTCGTCAGCAAGGCATAAAACCAGCAGTTCGGAAACTGGCGTTTTAGGCTTTGCCTAGGAGGATGATTTAACAATGGCTACCGATTGACTGTTAAAACAAAGCCACCTGTCCCTGCTTCAAAACTTTACCATTTCCCAACTAAGTCAAAATGCGAAACTAGTCACCAACTGTCAGCCAGCAGTATTTCAATCAGTTGCTCTGCCAGCTGTATGGTAGTTTTTTCATCAACAGAGGATTGTACTGATCATATGACAAAATAATAGTTGAGACAAAATTATTTTCATTTCTTTAATAAAATATTAAAAACATTCATATAAATAATAAATACAGATAAAATTGTGACGGATTCATGACATGGCTATGTATATGATATGACATCAGTTTTGTTTGTTAGGACAGATAGTTCATCATAAGCAAACAGGATTTCTTCTAACATGTCAAGTGAAAAGCATTTTTTGATAAGCATTTCCAAACATAAAATAATTCAGTAGTTCCACACAATTTAGCTGAAACTTTAAAGCATCGGCCCCTCAATTACCTTGCATAGTTTCAGTTAGTTTGAAAGGGTCAGGAATTCACAATTCTTACCCGCAGTATTTCTGTCAAACTTAACAAAAGGGAGGCTTTTTTACCCCTGGAGTTCACAGACCCTCGTTTAAATTCACATCTGAAACAGTTCCCTAAGCCAAATATGGTTGAGCGTACTTTACTCAATAACTATGGTGTCACCTAAACAATACTGGGATTTTAAAACGAGATCTGGTTCTCTAATCTGACAAGTCTTTCTAGAGTCAATAATCGCCAGAGGGAAGAAATACTTGATGTATCTGTACATGGAATGAGGTTTTCTAGAGGTTTCATTAAGATGAGAAATCAAAGGTACTTGGTTCTTGACTTCAGTATGTGATGTATTGATAAATGGGGATGCAGATGGATGGTATTGTGGATGTTCTTGACAGACAATTAGTGGCCCCAATCTGCTCTCCTCTGTAAAGGTGGATGGACGGTTTAGTGGATGTTCTTGACAGTCAATTAGTGGCCCCAATCTGCTCTCTTCTATAAAGGTGGACGGATGGTTCAGTGGATGTATGCAAGAGAAGACAACTAGTTGCCCCATTCCAGCGCCTTCACAAACTCTTCTTCGGAGAACTGAAGCATCTTGGCTGCTTCTATATGCATCTGAAATACACATACAGACATTAGTTATATAAATCTAAACACTATAATTAAATGTCAAACGTTGTCTCTGTGCAATAAGCTTCTTTGCTCAAAGATGAAAGATGCAACACATTCTTCAGTTAAAATTAGGAAGTTATCAATCAGCAGAACTCACTTCTCATTTGACTAACCAATAGATGCCTTTTAGAAAACAAATTGCCCAATTCCTCATTCAATTTTGAGTCTCTTTCATTTTTTCTTTTTTCGAAATTTGGCTAGTTTGACATGACACTTTACAAAGACTGTGGTCAAAAACTTAGTTGACACAACTGAGCTTCAGGTTCAAGACCTTGATGATTTGAAAATTTTGCAATTTCCACCCTCTAGTTATACTGGTTCCATTCCTACTTTTTATCCATTGAGGATGTCTCCAAGCTTAATGACAAGATTTGTTCTACACTTTGACATGTTAAAGTACATTTCATGTTACGGTTTATTTAGCTTAAGACCTTTAACTTTACATTTGAGGAGATCTTTTGCAAATACTCTGGTTCAATTCCTACTTTTTATCAATTGAGAACGTTTCAAAGTTTGAGTTAATGACAAGATTTTTTCTACACTTTGACATAGTACATGTTATGTTGAATTTACGTTGAATCAATTTACATTTGAGGATATCTACAGTAAGACCTAGACTAAATTCAACTATTACATTTTGATGGTTGAGCTATTCACAGGTTGGACCTACACTTTGACAAAGAACATGTTAACTTTAATCTAGCTTAAGACCTTTACCTTTTGACGTTTAAGGATGTCTATGAGTTTGAGTTGTTTCTTGAAGCCGGCCATCAGCTCATTCTTCTGTTTCTCGAGCCGCTTGTTGTCAGCCATCAGTTGGTCCACCCTCTTCTTCTCACTGTCACTTGACTCCTGCATAATTGTATAATTTTAAAAACTTAGCGTCAATGAAATTCTCTAAAATAGAATGTTGATACCCATAAATAGGCTCTAATTACATTAGAGGTAGGTTCGGAGGATGTGTATGGTGCTGCCACATTTCTCTGAGTGATTAATGAATTTTCAATACTGAACACAGTTCAACAAAAAAATCTTCAAAATAGAAGGTCAGCATTGCCTCCCCCCCCCCCCCCCCCCCCCCCTCCAAGGGAGTTTCAAATATAGATCCATCCAATTGCGACACCCAATAAGCGCACCCAAGCACTCAAATTTAACATCAATCATCCAGAAAATCTTTTGCCTCATCACATAGATTTCTCAAATTAAATACAAATGATCACCCAGAAAAACCCTTGCCTCGTCACATAGAGTTTCGCAAATCAAACATCAATCACCCAAAAAGCCTTTGCTTCATCACAAAGAATTTCCTAAATCAAAGAATCAATCACCCAAAAAGCCTTTACAAAGAATTTTCTGCCCCACCTTGGATGAAGATTTGGTCTTTTGGAGCTGTTCCTTGTACTTGATGACCTCCTCCAGGGCCCGGTTGAGCCGCACCTCGGTGGCGCTGGAGGAACTCGCCGACTGCTTCTGTACTCGCTTCAGATTCTCCACTTCCTGTACGATAACATATTATTGTGGAGATTTTGATAATCTGTATATAATGTTTGTGTCTTTTAGAATTGATATTCACAAGTAAAACATGACTATAATAAACAATCTCAAAAAGTGCCAGTTCATAGCACAAACTTTATTAAGTGAGTGAGTGAGTTATTGTTTTACGCCGCTTGGGCAATATTTCAGCCATTAGCGGCATTAAACTTCATCTAACATAAGCATATACTCCAAAATATTGTAGTTTTTTTTTCACCAAGAGTAACTTGTTCTCTAGAAACCTTGCAATAGTTATTTTAAGGATTTCAAATAAAAGGCACATATCCAAATAAAATGTGTGCTAAAGACCCTCTCTGCATTACTACCCAAACTGCAAATATCAGTGATTTGAAGGTAAACTCCAACACAACCTTGGAACAACCAAGGAAATACCCAAAGGAAATAGTACCATGAGCACATGCAGAAAATATGTCCCTTATGTTTCACCATAAGCGTAATACAAGTAAATACCTCGTAAATACCTTTTTCATTGTTGAGAGCTGGTTATCCAAACTGTCCGACTTTGCCCGTGCATCGTCTGCGAGTTTCTTATACTTGTCTATCTGCTGCTGCTGGGAGGCGACGGTGCGCACATGTCGACCGCGCTCTTCCTCCACCTCCTTCAGACGGCTCACGACTCCTCGACACTCCTCCTCCTGATGGGAGAAAGAGATAAAATATTTATAAGTAATATGTCCTGAGGGTGGGTGGGTAGTCCTGTCCTAACAGAGACAGAGAGAAGACGTGATTTGGGAGCAATACAAGTAGTAGTACTCTATTTCTTGAATATAAGACATGCATTATTTCACTCTACAAACGATATAGGGAGACCCACTAGTTGTTCACCAACCATGCATAGGTTCATGAATGTCATTCCACTCTACAAATGATGGCAGGAAACACACAGTAGGAATTTGCCAACCATGCGTATGTCCATAAATAACGTTGAATGAAAAAACAGAGACCACTATAGCAATATAAGATAGGCATCATTTCGTTCCACAAACTATATAGGGAGACCCACTAGGTGTTCACGCATCATGCATAGGTTCATGACTGTCACTGAATGAGAGAACAGAAACAACTATAGCAATATAAGATATGCATCATTTCGTTCAACAAACTATATAGGGAGACCCACTAGGTGTTCACGCATCATGCATGAGTTCATGAATGTCCTTGAATTAAAGAACAGAGACCACTATAGCAATATAAGATAGGCATCATTTCGTTCAACAAACTATATAGGGAGACCCACTAGGTGTTCACGCATCATGCATGAGTTCATGAATGTCCTTGAATTAAAGAACAGAGACCACTATAGCAATATAAGATATGCATCATTTTGTTCCACAAACTATATAGGGAGACCCACTAGGTGTTCACGCATCATGCATGAGTTCATGAATGTCCTTGAATTAAAGAACAGAGACTACGATAGCAATATAAGATAGGCATCATTTCGTTCAACAAATTATATAGGGAGACCCACTAGGTGTTCACGCATCATGCATGAGTTCATGAATGTCCTTGAATTAAAGAACAGAGACCACTATAGCAATATAAGATATGCATCATTTTGTTCCACAAACTATATAGGGAGACCCACTAGGTGTTCACGCATCATGCATGAGTTCATGAATGTCCTTGAATTAAAGAACAGAGACTACGATAGCAATATAAGATAGGCATCATTTCGTTCAACAAATTATATAGGGAGACCCACTAGGTGTTCACGCATCATGCATAGGTTCATGAATGTCCTTGAATTAAAGAACAGAGACCACTATAGCAATATAAGATAGGCATCATTTCGTTCAACAAACTATATAAGGAGACCCACTAGGTGTTCACGCATCATGCATAGGTTCATGAATGTCCTTGAATTAAAGAACAGAGACCACTATAGCAATATAAGATAGGCATCATTTCGTTCAACAAACTATATAGGGAGACCCACTAGGTGTTCACGCATCATGCATAGGTTCATGAATGTCCTTGAATTAAAGAACAGAGACCACTATAGCAATATAAGATATGCATCATTTCGTTCAACAAACTATATAGGGAGACCCACTAGGTGTTCACGCATCATGCATGAGTTCATGAATGTCCTTGAATTAAAGAACAGAGGCCTCTAATAAGAGTAAGAGGACCCACCTTGCCGTGCAGCTCCTGTGTCAGTCTGTCCACCTCCTCCTGCATCACCCGCAGCTTCGCCTTCAGGAACCGGATCGTCGCCTCTGGTACATCAACATTACACTTTAATCAACATCTACAAACCTTCAAACATTTGATTTTGGACTACGAAAAATATAAGGAAATGTCGGTGGCACTTAAAGGACCACATGACACATTAATCAATCATTGGAAAGAGTCTATGAAGCAAGTTATTGCATCTGAGCTGATCTCGGCATCAGCTACTGGCGGGCATCTCAGACCTTCTCCTCATCTCTATTGACCGTCTGCTCTGACAAATTACCTGAGCAGCTGTATTTAAACACTGGAGGTCACATCAACAAGATCATAATCAGGTACCCACAGGTTACTAAGTCCTGGGTAAATGGTCATTGCACTTCCATGCAACTACATATCTTACTTTGGGAGAGTCAATAACATAATAATAATTAATAACGGTAACTCTTTATTGTCCTAGTCACAAAGTAATGTCAGAAATAATTTTTGTGTCTGTGCCAGTTCAAGTCAATTTTTGTATCCTTATAATGCTGAACATCAAGCAAGGAAGCAACATCTCCCATCTTTAATGCCTTTTGGTATGACACGACCGGGAATCAAAACCCATCCTCCCGGGTCACAAGCGGTCGCTCTACCAACTGAGCTACGTCAATGAAGCAAGTTGCATCAGTACCTGAGCCAATCTCAGCAGCAGCTGCGGGTAGAACATCTCCCACCTCCTCATCATCACTACCGATCGTCTGCTCCATCCTGAGGATCCGGTCTGTCAGGGACACGTCCTCACTCTCCGTCAGGAACACGTCAGGGGTCGGGGCCGGCTTCTCCTTCTTCCTTCTGGAAATATATTGAATTAGGCCCAAAAAAATCTAAAAAAAATTCTGGTCTTTGCTTACAGGCAAAAATGATGCGATGACACAGATTTTTTGTTTGTTCCAAATACTTAATTATTATTGAATATGGTAAAAATCATCAGACTTTGAAATTAATTAAATGATAAATATAAACTTTTGATCACTTTATCACTGTGTCTTTGAATGTTTACACGAACAAAAACGAGTTATTTCTTAAAAGTTCACATTTCAATGGGGTTTTTATTCTACATTTCCGTTTTTTTCCCTTGTCAATATCTGGGAAAAAAGGCTTGATGTGGGGGTTTGAAACTGACATGGGCGGAAACCAGAATCAAATTTTTTTTTTTCTAGGCCTTAAGTATACTAAATGTAATTACAAGAGTAAGGGTGAAACGGTTCACAACTACTGTAGTTGAACCGCGGTATTTTGCTTTCGGTTCGGTACACGGTACATTAACTTGAATTTTCGGTACATATACCGAATGCATACTTCATTCAAACAATCAAATAGGACCTTTTATTCTCTACAAACGATAGTGTGTGAATGACTTCGTGATTGCCTAATATAAACGAAAGTGTTTGAATGACTTGATATCGTGAGATCTCGTTCAAAGGTAATCAAAATGGCGACGGACATTCTTGGTTTTGTACCGAACCGAAAATGTACCGAACCGAGGGTTCTGTACCGCAATACTTACCGAATCGAACCTCAAGCGTACCGTTTCACCCCTATACAAGAGTGACCTGTGTGATGAGACAACAGGAAAGTTGGAGCTGGAAGAAACTCACCTCGCCGAGTTAGGTTTGCTGCGTGTCCCAGCGCTGTGACTCGATGATTTGTTACTCAGTTTGGAGGAGGGACGTGATGGAGGCTGCATAAAATGATATGGTTCTATTGAAAAAAATGTTCTCAATACAGAATAAGTGAATGAGGTATCATCAACACCACTTCGGCAGTATTACAGTCTGTGTACATACTTACAATACAGAGTATGTAAAACATACTTTCACTAAAAATTGGAAGATTTCTTCTTAAAAAACAGGGTTAAATGTAAATCATTGACATTTAATGGATCATATGTGAAAAGATTTTTGTCTCAGAACTTCAGGAAACACACTGAACACCTAGCCAATATCTTGAGTTTGCATTGATTTCTCTAAAGATTAACTTTCAAGCTTCATAATTCAAAGGAACAACTGAATTTCATCTGCTATATAATAAAGCAGCTGCCTTCACACACACAGTGACATATAGCAAGGATACTTGTCCTGCTACATCAGTGGCGGATTTAGTGGGGAGGGAGCAAAAACGCCACCCCCCACTTTGAAAATCAGTTATAGATTCAAGTCAATAAAAATAGTGTGGCTCATCCTGTTGACAATTTCTGAATCCTGAATCCGAACCGGACCCCCCCCCCCTTTCAAAAATCCTGGATCGGCCACTGTTCATGACTGTATAAAATAGGAGCCTTTTAGTTCCTAGTTTGCAAGTGTAGATTGTATGAATATGAAATGAAAAGCCTACATTAACATAACAATATAAATGGAGGTGCAGTAAATATTTTAAATATATCATAGGCAAAGTTTTAGTCCACAATGATACTGAAAGGAAGTAAAACACAACGCCTTACCTTCTGACTGCGGTCTTCATTGGGTCCTGTTAGATCATCATCTAGCTCCCTGAATAACAGAAAATAATTCAATATCTGTGATTATATTTAATTCAATATTTATTAAAACTTTTTGAGATTTTGTTTAAAAACATTCTGTCTCATAATACTCATTAAACAAGTTTATTGTAATATGGATCTCTATAAAATTATATAGCATGGAAATAGGATTTTATTCTAATGAATATTCATAAACTTAATTAAAATATTTAACCACATACCCACATGAAAATCAGTTTTTGATCTTTGACTTGTTATTTAATTTTGTGGACGAAGAGGGCAAGAATAAAAAGAAATTCTAGTTTCCCAGAATTTACAGTTAAGGTAGCTGCAGATAATTCTAGTTTGTAACAACTATGAGGCCAGAAAAAGTATTATTTCTTTTACAAACTTGTCTAAAAAATGTCTAAAGGAAGAAGGGGATAAGTAACGTTCCTGAAAATCATACTTGTCCGTAAGAAATAAGGTAGCACAAGAATTCAATTAAAACACAGTTCAAAGACACTTTCTTTCGTTATAAGTAATATTTCATTTACAAACTTTGAGTGGAAAAATGACAAAGGAAGAAGAGGTTATATTAACTTCCCTGAAAATAATTCTTGACCGTAAGAAATAAGGTAGGGAAACAATTCAATAAGAACACACTTCAAAGTCACTTGTTTTAGTTACAAGTAATATTTCTTTTACAAACTTTGAGTGGGGAAATCTTGAAAGGAAGAAGGGGAAAAATTAACTTCCCTTAAAATCAACATGTCCATAAGAAATAAGGCAGGGAAAGAATTCAATAAAAAGAGACTTCAAAGTCACGTTTTAGTTAGTCAAATAATTTGGCAACATGTTACTGGAGACAAATCATTTGTGGTACTTTTCTTCAATAAATTAAGATTTGAGTTAAGTTGTTAAGTTTTTAATTCACATTTGACTTACTTGAAGAAGTCCTCAGTGTTGATGTTGTCCAACAATCGAGATTTAGACAGGACAGATTCTTGTTCCCTCTGTAATCATCACCATTAGAGAATGATTTAAAGATAATACAGTCAAACCATGTGATAAATCTACAAGTTTCTACGGAGTCTTTGTGATCTGATCAATGTTACTAAAAGATAAAAACACAAGAACAAGTGTGTAATGTGTTCCTTATTAAAACAATGTTAATTTTTCATTTGAATATAGGTAGAATACTAATTTCTAAGGCCTTGGTAAATAGGGCTGAAATAATTTCCTTCTTACTCATCATTTTCCATACATGTTATATAATAAAAGGTTAATCTTTAAATTACAGCATGCTTCAGTGATGTCATGATCTATTTCTCCATGAATGTGGAACTGCGTATGTGCCATCAAACACATGATAAATAACTACCAAATATAACTTGTTGATAACAATAAAGATTGCAACAATTTTCCAACTGACAGCATATCATGCAAACCAACCACAAAGAAAAGCTGATCAACATGGATGTCAATCTTTATAAATCAGTATACAAGCAGTGTATAAAATATAGCCCGTCCGCCAGTCCTTGACTGGCTACTTTGTGCCAGGACTGGTTACTTTTTGGTCAGGAGTGGCAACTTTTTAATTTTTTTCTTTATTTTCCCCTTATGAATTAACCAATAATTTTTAGGACAGGCTAGGTTTCAAATCTATTTTATACACTGATACAAGAAATCAAATAATTACACTGTCAGTGTGACTGTATTATAGGCCACGAGGCCGATATTACGTAATAAAATTCTGATTCTGTAATCAACTCGTTCAGTGTCCCCTCACCATAACTTCCTCTGCTTCCCGCACCAGATGGGCTGTCTTTGCCTCCAGTTCCTCGTTGAGTCGTCTGCAACACAAACTTGTCTTAGCATACACCAAACACCTTAGCAGATTTTCTACATAGGTTTACCTAGAATACAGCAGAGGCCCTTCAGAGCTCCCACATCTCGGTATAGATCGCTTTCCTTTCATGACGCTAATGGCTGAAATATTGTCGAAGCGGCGTAAAACAATAACTCACTCACTCTCTTCTATCTTCAATTATGGTTGTAGATCTTCCTTCTATAGATCAACTTATGCTTTCAACTTTTATAATAACTAAGCCAATCTCAATTTCTCAAACATGATTCATGTAAATCGTAGAGATGTCACGTTATACAGATGCAGGAACTTTATATGGATATCAAAACTTTGATAAGTAAAACGGTCCTTCTTAATCCAAAGAGGTATAATAGTAATCTATTTAGGTCTTTGACATCTTCCTATGCAAAGCCTAAAACGCCAGTTTACGAACTGTTAGTTTTATGCCTTGCAGCCGACCCTTAAGTTTTCTGTGCCGATATTGGCGCACAGGCAATTGTTAGCAACCTCCAGTTACTTTCTGATTGGACTATTGCTTTCTCTCATTAAAAGCTAGGGAGCAAGCACGGAAAATTCAAGGGACGACAGCAAGGCATAAAACTGACAGTTTTGAAACTGGTGTTTTAGACTTTGCATAGGAAGATGGGTCTTAACTGAAATCATAAATGAATAAAATAAATCATATATGATATAACATCTAGCAGGATGCAGGATGCTGATTATCACATAATCTGAACTTTGACTTGCTAATAATCCATTGAGTAATTTCCTTCAGTGATAACTTAACCAGTGTATGAAATAATATTTCAAGATCACTAGCAAACCGGGTTAGAAAGTTTCAAAGTTACTAGCCCAAAAGAAAAATTACTAGCCCAATTAGGTAAAGATAAAAAGTGTTTTCTGACATTCATTGTTTTAAAATCACATATCTGCTCAGAGGTCTTGGCATGTGATGGGGATGATCGGAAACTGACACAAAATAGTAATTGAAGAAATTACAAAGTTGAATGAAAAGAAGTCAAAATATTTTTATATTTATATATACCAATCCACACTAGCCAACCAGGCTATCATTACTTTTTTCTACTAGCCCAGACAAATTTCAACTAGCAATCGGGCTACTGGGCTAGTGGTTATTTTGGACACTGTAACTTAACCCCGATTATCCTGTCACAGTGCGGAAACTTACTTGTATTCTTCTTCTTTGCTCTGGAGATCAGGAACTGTTTTAGCACTGCCGGTCTTACTTCTGGGTCTCGACCGACTCCCATCGTTCTGAAAAGTGAAAAATGTGTTCATTTCAGGTTTTGTTTTTTGACAAATAATTAGGGCTACTACAACAGCAATTGAACTCTGTGGCTTATAACGATGGGTATCCTTCCCCACTTCTATATTGCAAAATATTTCAATAGCATATTGCAATATGTATATGCAATATATCTGAGTACTCTTCAATTCAAGATTTGCATACTATCTTGTCTATTATAAGCATTAAAGAGGTTATGCAATGTACTTTTTCTAAGAATGATAGATCAATATCTCCAGTACTATTATCTATGAGAATGCAATGAGCATATAATTGAGACAATACACACATAAATTAGACTTTTAATCAGCATTTTATACCCGGTTTTTAGAATGCCGCCGAAATCAACAGGCGAACGCTTTGAAAACTCATTAGAGCGTGACGCCCCGCCCACCGGGCCTGTCTCCATTTGCGTGTCTACCATAAAGTCTGGAGACAACCTCCTTCAAAACAAACGATTTATGTGTTTATTTCTGATTAATAAAAAGGCAAGAAGAAAGTACGATAATATCTAAGAAAATACTCTGTATTACTTTGTTGCCAGAATCGCTTTGATGGATGTGACTGTACCAATATTCGGAATGTTATATGCAAAACAGTGTGATCCCAAATATAACATTGTTTCATTTTCGATACGAATTGAAACCTCATATATCTTGAATAGATCAACCACTGTTAAATAATGTTTAATTATTATATTATTGATATGTGTTGTAAAAATACGGACATTGATCATAACGTACTAAAGATAATCAATCCACTGTGGCGCCTATCTTTTCATAAGAGAAAAATAGAGCCATTGGCTCTGTAGCTCATCAGGCTTCATCATCAATTATGCTGTAGAGTGTGGCCAATGTGATTCCCCCTTTGTAGAGGCCACAGGGTCACCAATCATCAAATTAAGTTTATAGGCGACATGTTTCGGTTTTCTAGACCTTATACTTTAGGAGAAGAAGATGAAAATAGATTTGAAGGAAGTTCCTGTTGCCTTTATTAGGGGCAACAGGGTCACCAAAGCTACAATTCATCATCCTCACTAGTCAAGGAGTCTGTACACAAAGTTTCAGCTTTCTAGGCCTTATGCTTCTGGAGAAGAAGATGAAAATAGGTTTTTAGGGTGTGGCCCCTGTGGCCCTTATTAGGGGTCACAGGGCCACAAAAACTACAATTTATAATCTTCACTGGTCAAAGAGTCTGTACACAAAGTTTCAGCTTTCTAGGCCTCATGGTTCTGGAGAAGAAGATGAAAATAGGTTTTTAGGGTGTGGCCCCTGTGGCCCTTATTAGGGGTCACAGGGCCACCAAAGCTACAATTTATCATCCTCACTCTTCAAAGAGGCTATACACAAAGTATCAGCTTTCTAGGCCTCATGGTTCTGGAGAAGAAGATGAAAATAGGTTTTTAGGGTGTGGTCCCTGTGGCCCTTATTAGGGGTCACAGGGCCACCAAAGCTACAATTTATAATCCTCACTAGCCAAGGAGTCTGTACACAAAGTTTCAGCACTCTAGGACTTATCGTTCTTGAGAAGAAGATGAAAATAGGTTTTTAGGGCGTGGCCTCTGTTGCCCTTATTATGGGTCACAGGGTCACCAAAGCTACAATTTATAATCCTCACTAGCCAAGGAGTCTGTACACAAAGTTTCAGCTTTCTAGGCTTTATGGTTCTTGAGAAGAAGATGAAAATAGGTTTTTAGTGTGTGGCCCCTGTGGCCCTTATTAGGGGTCATGGGGCCACCAAAGCTACAATTTATAATTCTCACTAGCCAAGGAGTCTGTACACAAAGTTTCAGCACTCTAGGACTTATTGTTCTTGAGAAGAAGATGAAAATAGGTTTTTAGGGCGTGGCCCCTGTGGCCCTGATTAGGGGTCACAGGGCCACCAAAGCTACAATTTATAATCCTCACTAGCCAAGCAGTCTGTACACAAAGTTTCAGCTTTCTAGGCCTTATGGTTCTGGAGAAGAAGATGAAAATAGGTTTTTAGGGTGTGACCCCTGTGGCCCTTATTAGGGGTCACGGGGCCACCAAAGCTACAATTTATAATTCTCTAGTTAGCCAACGAGTCTGTACACAAAGTTTCAGCTTTCTAGGCCTTATGGTTCTTGAGAAGAAGATGAAAATAGGTTTTGAGGGTGTGACCCCTGTGGCCCTTATTAGGGGTCACGGGGCCACCAAAGCTACAATTTATAATCCTCACTAGCCAAGGAGTCTGTACACAAGGTTTCAGCTTTCTAGGACTTATGCTTCTGGAGAAGAAGATGAAAATAGGTTTTTAGGGCGTGGCCCCTGTGGCCCTTATTAGGGGTCACGGGGCCACCAAAGCTACAATTTATAATCCTCACTAGCCAAGGAGTCTGTACATAAAATTTCAGCTTTCTAGGCCTTCTGCTTCTGAAGAAGAAGTCGAAATTCCACAAAGTTTACGGACGGACGGATGGACGGACGGATGGACGGACGGACGGATGGACGGACGGACGCCGGACACCATGCCATGCCATAAGCCCATCGGGCCTTACAGGCCAGATGAGCTAAAAATATCATAATATTAAAATAACATGAAACCGTTCACACTTTTCCTTTTGTTTCAAACCATCATGGTAAAATTATTCACAGTCTATTGGCCTCTTTAAAATATATCTTTATAGTACAATAAACTCACACAACATTAACATTGTAGGTATTCGATTGTAGAAAGTAGTCGGTTTGTTCACTGAAAACATAAACGATTTGTTATTTGTCACCGTCGGAAATAATAGTCAGTGTATGTTATGTAAGATTCAGCAAACAACAGACAATCAGATTATCACTCTAACGGACATGTCTAGCCATAACGGTGCCAATCTAACAAGGCAGTCGCCTTTTTGCGTCATTTGATAGGGTTTTGAAATATACGATATTACATGTTTAAACAATAATCATTGGCTTGATTACATCGTTATTAAGTTGTTTGAGAGGCATCGTTATTGAGTCGTCGGATATTTGTATGTTAAACAAACGATTAAATAGGTGTCATTTCCCGTTGAAATGATCATTAGGAGAAACTACTCACCTACTGCTACGTCACAGTAGGTAGACACGCTCGGGCCACGCTTCAGTGACCACAGATTCTGTTCACCGGGGGTACTTAGGCAGTGTATTTTAGAAGCCGTATTTAAGCAGGTTGCCGTCCGATTTTGAAAATTCAAAGTTGACTCTCATTCAAATTGCAAGCAGCTTTTTATGATTCCCGAAAGTGGCCATAGACCATTTCAGTCCCCCTTTAAGAACAATAATCAAGGCTCAGTTATCAGCTGTTTTGGAAAAAGAGGTTTTTCAATCACTGTTTATGACCTGTATACATAATTCAGCTTTTTTCAAAACACAAATTTTTAGTTTGTTCAGAACTTTTAATAAAGTCATGTTTTATTTGGCTGTGTTTTTCTGCATTCTTATCGTGAAATTGTTCATTTTAAAACGTTTGATATATTGACTATTTTCATAAATGTGTACAGATTTGTTTCATGTTCATCTTGTTGTTTCTGTATTGTCATAATTACTGATATATCAATAATATCATGCATACTTAACGGGTTATTTTAGTTTAATGCATAAACTGGCATAACAGACAATTTTGAGTTACTTTCTCTGGTAAAACTTTGTTCTGGAAAATTGAGCTAGATCAAGGTGAAAATGACCATCAACAGTTAATTCATATAATAACAAAAATGTAGGGGCCGGAGTACTTCACTTATCGGACAATAGTGATTTTAACTACAATAGGCTACCAACCCTTACGCTAGACAAACTCAAAGATTGTCAAAACAGATCCAAGGGTTAAATAAGATAATCTACAATTATTTCTAAGGGCAATAACAGACAGTAAACGTGAACCCAAGGGGTTGTAGTCAAAAGGGCCGAATGTTAAAAGGGCCAAGAACTGCATAGTCAAAAAGTCCAAGGAAAAAGTCAAAAGGGCCCAGGTGAAAGTCAAAAGCCAAAGGGCCAGACCATTTAGTCAAAAGGGCCGTGTTCCAAGTAATAAGGGCAGAACCCCAAAAATACCAAAAAATAACAGCAAAAATTTATATTCCATCTTTTATTAACATAGTAACAACATTCAAACAATATTTTTATTGTCGCACTATTATTGTTCAGCACTATTCGCACTTTCAGCTGTAGAAATACAGTTTTAGACAGTACTTTTTTTAGACAATAGGTTTAGACAACATCTTTCTGGTTCATATTTACATATCAAATGGTCCAGGTACAGGCTTACGTATTTATATCACAAAATTTAGATCTAGAAGATCCTAGTTAGATGTAACCATTGTCTTCAATTGGACCTGGAAGATGGCATAACATTGCTAAAGAATATAGATTATGATTATGATTTATGAAAATAGACTTGACTTGACTTATAACTAATACCCTCTTGAATTTTTTTTCATATTTGTATTAATTGATTTGTTTTCTTAATAGATTACTCATTGTACTTTTAGAGTAGTTGTCACAATCCAATTAATTGTTTTCTTAACGAACAAGGTATTGCAGTAGATGGTTGATTATATGTTTTCTTAACTAATTACGCATTGTTTTAGAGTCACCTCCATGGTTATATAACACAATTCAGTTTTAAAAGGTTCCAAAAGTCTACGTCTCTCACTCCCTACACCAAATGTACGCCGAATTATATTTCCAAAATTCCATTGGTATTTAATCACACGTATCTTCCAATTTACGTCTTAATGTATAAAAATTAAATGTACTTGTTTTGACTGCTTTATGTATCAAATAATTTCCGTTTATACACATATTCATGTTTGAAAACATTTTTTTAATAGTCGTACATTTACACAATGATTATTCTGCTATGCACATCTCATTCCAAAGCTTACAGAAAGTTTCATTTCATTTCCACCAATTTTGTTTCCTCTTACACTTGCTATTTCTGTTAGTTGAACTATTGTGGTTTTTATTCATATCTGTTGTCATCACATTGAGTTCTGATAATTAACAAGGGAAACATACTTACTTAGTTATGAAAACATAAATCCATTCACTTCAAAAAAAACATAGCACAAGCCAAGGATTAAATTTGGAATTGATTGGGATCACTAAGTAAACATATTACAACTATTAAATGTAAATTAAAATAATTTTTTATTTTCGGCCCTTTTTCCTCGGCCCTTTTGACTATTTACTTCAGCCCTTTTGACTTTTTCCCTCGGCCCTTTTGACTTTTTCTATCAGCCTTTTCATCCTTCTGCCCATTTGACCAGATCCCAACCCAAGGCCAAGGTTTAAAAAAAGATAATACAAAATAGACACAATCTATGAGCATCCAGTAAAATGCATTCATTTCAAACGTAGGAAGAAAAAAAATTCAAAAGTTGTCTGAGAAAGCTAAAGTGACATTGTTAGTTTTTGATACATGTTACTGATCGAAAACAGGACAATTGCATTCTATGAAGAAAATATCTCTTAAAACTTCCATGGCATCTTAAAATATAACAATGATACTTTATAAATATGTTTACATTTGATAACTATATATATATATTTCTTCTAATCCAAGAGGAATGACGGTCGGAATCTTACTCTGTTTTCTGCCATTCTGTGAAGTTGACTTGGACGCTTCTTCGGAAGTTCTTGGTTGCGAATGTAAACAATTTCGTCAGAGAGAGTTTCTATTTGTTTTACCAATATTTTACTTCAAATTAATTGTCAAATTATGACACAACTGAGAATAGATACCTCAAACGGTCAACCTCATATTTTTAGACAAACCAGTAAATAAAAAAGACACGGTGACCTGACATCAAAACATTTGCTTGACAAATTCACCAATACTACTGATGGTACAACTAATCATAATCATAATAGCTAAACGGAACCTCAAACGGACTTCGACACTTTTTATCATCGGAAAGTTATCATATGAAATTATTATATATATAGATTTTGGATTGTGATGAGTTTGAGAACTGATCGATGTTTCACAAAGGCAATTGTCACGAAACGCAACTTAGTATACTAGTATATTGCGTACAGTAACAGAAGGATACCCTGAATACGGTTGGAAGTTTTGATAAACCATGTTGATTTATTTGATGAAAGAAGTCACAATTTTTCTTATCCTTGATTAATTTATTTATTCTGTTGATGGTGAATGTATAAATTTATTGAACACAAAACGGCTATTAGGCGATTAGGAAAGATTGATTACATAGAAGTGTGACGTCACTAAAGGTATGACGTCATGAATACCATTGATTGGTTTTGCAAATGGAGCATATCGATAATTGAGAGTTCATGCACTGATGATATAAAAAAACCTTAGCCTTAGAGAAAATTAGCATAAATGCAATAACATGTAAAAATTCAAGACAGTTGATCTACGAATTTCGTACAAATTGCCCCGTTCCCAGAATAATAATTCGTTTCGATTAAGCATATTGAGGACTTGTACACACTACTTACATGCATTTTTTAGATTGAAACAGCGCGATCATTTCTTGATCTATGAATATAAAGAGGGTCATTATCATCCTGTCTCAGGGTACGAACGTTACGCTAACTCCACTAATCTGTAGTGATTAGATTAGTGGAGTTAGCGTAACGTTCGTACCCTGAGACAGGATAGGTCATTATTAACGACTGCAGTGTCTTTTATCTAGTTCCCTGTTAACAGACAACCAAGATATATGGATCGAATTTGTTTTAAATGATTCGTAATGGTTTTGTTTTCTTTTAGTGTAATCAATGATGAAACATCGTTTCCAAATAAAATAAAGATCTCTTCGATTATAAAGGGGTGCATTAAAGAAAAACTGTTTCGGGTTTAGTCCCTTTCTTTATCGTTCCACGTAGCTTAGGTATCTGTCACTGTATTGTTTAATGAAAGGGGCAGTTCCTTTATAATTTTGTATGATCTAATGTTTTTGAAAAAAATAATATACGGTCAAATATTCTTTATAGGCATATATATGAATATACAAATAATTTAAAACAATTAAGATAGTCCAAATCACAACAGGGAGACCGTTTATTTATTTTCAATGATTAATCTACTTACTAAGATAATAATTGCCAAACATTATTTCGAAGTCGGATTACGGTTGTGTAATATTACATAATCAAAATAAGCTTTCAGGATAATGCTACTGGAATGAGAATGTCTGCGCATGCGCTCTTGGTCGAAATACCAATTCCTAAAATCAAAATGTCGACATGTGCTTTGTTTACGGTGTGGTTGTCAACTGTTTATTTTACCTGAATTACTATGAGTCAGACATTGGCAGGACAGAATGACGTGAATAATGACGTAGTTAACAACAATCAACCAGAATGGAACAAAATCCTGCCCAGGATTGGCGCGAGTGGCGTCGAAAACAGCGTGGAAGCAAGCAATGTTTACAGTGGAGTTTCATCACACGAGAGACACAGTGCAGACAGAAGCAGTAAAAGCAATCCAAATCAACCCGAATCTAGGTTTAGTAACATACAAGATGGGCTAGAGTCATCAATAAGGTAATCCTGAACGCTTAGGTTTATTTCACTGCATGTACTTATTGGAATAGTTTCCTTGCAAAATGACAATTGAATAACTCATGCCAAATTGTTTATGAAATTTACAGTCATTTAATTTTTCAAATGACAACATAAGCTTTGAATTCCTTTCAAATAGATGTAGGTTATACAACTAAATCACCACATGGATTGTAAAATCGTAGATATTGTGCATTAGTAACAACTCATGATGTCAATAAGTTAAAGTGTGTCATTTAAATTTTATGAAATTGTAATGACAATATACATATATTTATTTGCATATGAATATGTTATTTGACAACTAACAGAAACCTTAAAAAAAACTGAATGCAGTTTGATTTGCTTAATCCATACATGTGTGCTGTCAATTGTCGATTTTATATAACAAGAATGTTCCTGCAGTTGACAATCCTATCTAGACATAAATATGGACTTTACAATGCATTGATCTATCAATGTCATGATATTCAGCTTCACATATTTGTTATTTCAACTGAATATGAATACATTCATTGTTACTATCCAAGCGTAAGATGGAAAGCTAAACCATACAGTATTACTACCGTATTCGACGTAATAAGCGCCCTCTCCCTATAAACGCCCCCTAACAGTGCTATTAACTCAAAAAACATTAAGGGCCCCCTCTCCAAGCATACTTACATGGCAAACTAATGAATTTTTTCATAGAAAATGGTTAGAACATTTGATTTCAGTCCTCCTCTATATTCACGGTAATTGGAATTGTAATTTTTCGCTAAAAAACTATTTGCAGATCAAGAATATACAAACATTTTTTATCATTCGATTGAATGATTAAGACATTTTAATAAGCGCCCCCTCTTTTCAATTTTTTATCCGCCCAGGGCGCTTAATACGTCAAATACGGTAAATGTCAATAAATGATCATTGACTTTAGCTCATTTGGCTTAAGTATATAGATTGTTAAGCATTGTTTTCGTAGAATTGTTATGATTTGAATAACTGATTACAGAATAAACAGGTTCATGGACCTGAGTTGTTTTTGTAGAGATATACCGTAAAACAATGGGTTTGTAGACAGCTTGAAATAGCTATATTTTCAACACAATTTTTCTTATTTGACATTTCTTATTTAATTTATTTTATACCAGTAAATAAAGTAATCTGGTGACTGATTTTGAATGTTATTTTGGGAACACAGTTTGCAATACACACAATAATTTGTAGAATAGATATGTTAAAACAAAGATTTGCTCAAACAAATATTGTTTATTAAGACCAAATATGTAACAAGATAAATTCTGCTGTGAAGCATGTCTCTCCTTTGTTTAACTTAATGTTGCGTCATACATTATTAATCAATCTCATAGTAATTAGTCATTATTAATCAATTAATTCAAGGTATGGATAGTTTTCTTGTAGTAATTGGGCATTGTTGTTTAATTAGTGACATGGGTGATTGTTAATTTGCATTCAATTGTACTCTATTCCTTTTAACTTCAGAGATTCTGTGACAGGAGTTTCATTTGAAATGAAAATGTGTAACATTTAGAAACCAACATGAAATCATTAAAAATTGTTGAAGTAAAATAAACAAAGATATATGGATAATATAAATATATATAATAATGTTTTATATTATAAGAATGAAAACAAAACTTAAATAAAATCAGTCTATCATTACATGAATGATGCCAATTGTTTTTCTTATTTTCCAATATCAATACGGTACCAAATAAAAGTTGTCACATTATTGTTCTGTAAGTGTATCTTAGGAGAAGCATTTATATACCTAGGCTACTTTTGCCAGTTTGCTGATCCTATTTCCTTTCAATTTGTATATGTCACAATCCCCGCTTATTTAGGGACAGGATGGTTACTTTTCTTATTCATATTTCCCGTGAACTGCAATCTGCCAGCAGTTGCCTATTGATGTTAAATATTCTAAACTAAAACTTTACCGATTTGTTTATTCTTGATAAAGAATCTAACATGAGAAACAAGTATTTGCTTCTTTTATTGTATCAATTCAAAATTCATTTTCAATTGATCATCACAAATCCATCCCAATTGTTTTGGTATATTTTTAAATAAATTACTTCAATGAGACAACATTTAATCATTATCAATGTTCAAAGTTTGTTACATTTCATTATATTGCTCATTTTCGATTATCTACAATCTGAATGTCTATGAAGCCACCGATACTTCTGTGTCTACGAAAACACCAGATATATTCAGTGTAGATTTTAGACACTTTATCACTTATCTACTTTTGTTAAAAAAATTATTTCTAGAAGCAGGACTGAATGTACAGGCTAGTTACTTTTCTTAGTACGCCCTGTGTGAGCCAAACTATACTTATCAAAATACGTGCTAGTGCTAGTTTCGCTTGTCTATAACGTATTCCTAATAAGTGCCCCCCTTTCTGGGGTATCCTAATAAGCGCCCCCCTTTGGATTTTTGCAAGCTAAGCGCCCGGGGCGCTTATTAGGACGAATACGGTAAGTGATATTTAGAAAGTGAGATGGCTCTTAAAGAAGTAAAATGTTTTATTGTTTTGCAGCTCTGAGGGCCGGGGGCGAGTTCAGGGTATTCTGGTAAGTATTGAAGTTTAACCAAATCCTTACATAAATACAGGGACTCTTCGTTAGTATTTCACTTGATAAATTAGTTGGTCGACTCACAGTATTTGGATGATTCAGCACTTTCTTTTGGTATATTTTTATGATTTGGAATCTCCTCAAGGGCGTGACAGAGAACTGTTCTACATGCAGTTCAATTTGTGACATTAGTTTACTCTGTTAATATCATTTAGTAGCAACCACATTTTAAAATCAAGTTAATGTATGTATGTTTTACCACAATTTCTTGTAACCATATTGACCTAAAGATGTGAGGATACAGAAACTTTGCAAAGTGATAATTATCATTTATCTATGTTTGATATGATACAAATCACAATATAAGATATTTAGTTTTTTCTTATACCAAATTGAACCACATCCTCTGTTTTAAATGAAAAGAATGAAATCTTAAATCTATGATTATATTACAATACAGACAATGTATCTTCACCATTCAAGATACATGTATAGTCAGATGACAATAATTTATATTGGTCTCTAAGAAGAAATAATTGTGCGTATTTGTATAGCGCTCATATCCACTCTGTCAAGTATGCTTATTGTGCTTGCAGGAATAGACTAGTCAAAGTATTTTGTATAAAGATGGGTTTTAAGCATTTTCTTGAAAGAATCAGTAGTATCTGCAAGTTTCATTTCAATAGGAATTTCAGGCCGGCAACTGTATTTCTGATGTCAAGGCCCTCTTCGACCGTAGCATTTGGCACTGTAAGAAATAAATGAACCAGAAATATGTTAAACCTTTTACGCAGCCATGTAAAGAATGATTCTCTTGTGTTTCAGAACGAAGTGAACCGACTGTCCGATGTGGAGAAGTTACTTCTATACCTGAAACTCCCCACTGGCGCAGCCACCGATGATACACTCAGGCAGTCAGTATTTTCCTTTATAACCTTCAGGGCAGTTATATTGGGGTTAATAGTTTTGAAAATTTGCAAAATATCACTTTATCATTGACATTACGTCAAAAACAAGCTTTGACGTCACAGTTTGCCTATGATGACGTGTTCCAAAAAAGCCAGTGCCTAACAAAGAGTTAGATTTTGATTTCGCAACTTTGGTAATAAAGTATCATATTTGTGTTCATGACATTCTTTATTAACAACACTCTTGCAAGAATACATTTATATCAATAGTTTAGGCTCATTACTGTAAATGAGCAATTTACTTTTCCATGCTGTCATCAAACAATAATGTTTCTAATATATAAAGCACGTAACTGATTTCTAACTGCTTTAGAACAATATTTATGCTCTATGTTGTTTAATGAAAATATTGCATAAATTGTACTGCAAAATCTATTGTGATATGATATGTATATTATTGCAACAATATTGCACAGCCCTATTAATTATGCTTCTTATTTCTAACAATCAGGGTAATAGTATGACAACTTGTGTCACAATGTTGTTAAGAACGATGTCCTTACTGATAACTCTTTCAGAACCCCGACATCATTCCTGCACTCGTCCAATCGTATCGAGCAAGCTCAAGCGTTCACATGGATCAGGAGCCACTTGGAGGAGGACAGCGAGATTTGCGTACCCAAACACGAGGTGTACGATGACTACAGGTATGTAGTTCCTCTATAGGTCATCCAGTATCTGGGATAATACAGGGTTTGAAATTAGAACTGGCCTGGTAGCCCATGGCTAGTGAAAAAGATGCTTTGTTTGTAAAATGCAGTTACTGGTAGCCCGAAGAACCAGTTGATATAAGATAGAAGATATTATTATGTAGATGTATTTGGCTAGCTGGAATGTAATTGGGCTAGTACTCTCAGAATGCACCAGCCTGAATGGTTTAAGACTAATTTCTAAAGGTTATCCAATCTCTGGGATAATGCATCGTTTGAATTTAGAACTAGTACCGTTATCTCCTGACTAGTGAAAAAGATGCTTTGCTAGTAAAATGCAGTTAGTGGTAGTCCAAAGGACTAGTTGAACTTTAAGAAGACACGATTATGTATTTGTAATTGGCTCGGTGGAGTGTGAGTGAGCTAGTACTCTCAAAATGAACTAGCCAGAATGGTGACTTCGGCAAAAGGACTAATTTTGATCAATGTAATGTCACTACTGTGTCAAGTCTGATATCTTCTACCATAAATAGTCGATATACTGAGTTTTAGATAATAAGTGGTTCTATATTGGAAGCTCATCAGTCCTTAGAGGCTTGATGGGATAATGACACTGTGTTTGGCATCCTCATGGAATTGATAGTGTAACAGAAGTGATTTTGATACCACCTCCACCAGGATTCGAACCTGGGACCTCCGGGTTGAGAGTTCTACACTCTACCTGTTCGACCAAAGAGATATCCCTCTAGCCAAAGCCAGTAGGACTGCTTATATCTCACCCTGTCAGAATAGTAAGGGTAAATCATGCTAGGCTGCATATAAGCTAAATTTTGTACAACCTACTATTTCAGACTGTACTGTGAAAGCCACAACCTGAAGCCCCTGTGTCCAGCAGACTTCGGGAAGGTGATGAAATGTGTGTTCCCCAACGTGAAGCCACGCCGTCTCGGACAACGCGGCCAGTCAAAGTATCCTTGCTTGCAAACAGAGAACAAATCTAGAGTCGGTCATATACCACTCAAAATAGCAGAGTTGAATATCTTATTCCAAGCAACACTTTGGAGTTTCAAAACAATACCCAGCAAAACCTTAGGTTCCTCTTCAAGATTCATGCTAATTTAGTGTTGTCATTGATAAAAGGAGAATGATTTATCTTCTTTTTCCCTTAATATGTTCTCGTTGAGCATATATGTAGTGTATAGTGCCATTTTGATTCCAAAATTCTAGTTACATATTTGCTGATTATTTGTATGTTACCTGAAAATTAGTTATCTCCCTTTGCCTTCTGAAAACATAATAGCATAAATTTTGTAGTAATATTGTACAGAATTAGTAAACTTAGCCTCAAAAATACCTATTTCACTCCAATATTGAGTCTACCGAGATGTAGTAGCTGATCGCGTCAGCTGATCTATCGAATTGATCCATCAGGGATCGTCTTACCAAGCCGCAATAGTCTGCATTCACACATATAACGTTGGAGGGTCATAGGTTGGCGAAAGACCGGCTGATGCAACCCACCAATTACATCTCGCTAGACTAAATATCGAAGTGAAACAAGTATTATAGAGGCAAGGTTTACCTAGACTGTAATATTGTATATCCAAAATTTTTGGTTAGAATTTACAATCTCAGAGTTACCTCCCTTGACCTGCCAAGATACTGCTACAGTGGACTAAGGAAGAAGTTAGAGGTTCAGCCCCCGTCACTCCCCGAGCTGGAACTCACGCCCCGGAAGGAGAAGGTGCGCTTTATTCTTGGCTGATACTGATATTGACCAATTTCATAAACCATATTTCCTCCAATACAAACCTTGGGTAATATTACGTTCAGCATTTTTTACCTCTTGGCTTTTATTCAAGACATGGTTAGTGTTAAAAGTCGAGTTTGTATGTTGTATGCTTAGGTTTATTGACCTCAGCACCCTAGCAATTAAAAGATTATCTCATCTTAACGATGATTTAATCAAGTGCACATTTTGTACATTCACAGCATTTACAAAATAATTTTCCTTTACCTGAAAAACTTGTTAAGTAGACCTTTCCACATTCAGTTAACAGCAACATAAAATATTTTAAAGAAAATTTTACTGATGGTACAGAAGTATTACAGTGTTATTATTGTAATATCTGAATTGTTGAAGAAAGTTTTATGGCATCTAGTGTAGATAATACCCTCATGTTAAAAAAACAAAGCGCCTCTGAGCAGCTCACTTGATTCAGGAGCTATATGAATACCAAAGTTATGTTGTTAGTAAATGTCCAGTGATCTCATATTTAATCAACGCCCACTATGGAAGGTGGTTTTAGATGATACAAAATTATTTCTTATGTTACCAGGAGGAGAGTACTGAAGAAGACGAGGTCCACGCAGCATCCCGCCAGCTGGTGTGTGAGTGGGCCCACAAGCTGCTGGGCTCCAACTTCTCAAACCTGCGGGAGCTGGCTGAGTTCCTTCTGGGAAACCTGTACGTTAACAGCAAGTCCACCGCAGCATTCACCGTCCTCGCCGCCATGCAGGACGCTGGCCTCGGCAATTCTAAAGGTGAGTCATCAGCTTGAAGATATTTCCTGACCCATCACCTTTAGATAAGCTAGAGGTGCATGAAGATCTCATCTCCCTTAAAAAGGCTGGACATCAATTTATCGATCATTTTGTTAAATTATGAAATTAGACTGAGTCTAGTTACTTGATAATATTGCTCACAAACTTATTTTTTTCCCCCTCTTGATCACTTTTAAATTCCACAATCTGGCCCATGCTCACCTTTACATTGCTCTACTTGCAGTGCCAGTGTCGAGCTTGTTCACATCCACATCTGGCGGCAACAAGCACAAGGAGACCCAACTTCAGCTGCAGAGAAAGCTCCAGGAAAGGGAACTCATCAAGGAGCAGAAGAGAAAACTCCAGCAGCAGCGGTTCGAGAATGAACGAGAGAATGACCTCATGAGATCACAGAGTGTGTCCCCATCCGTCTCACCTTTCCCTTCCCCGGTTCAGCGAAGTGCAGCGCGGAACATCACCAAGATGCTTCAGTCTCCAGCGGCCGGTGAACAGGGTGTCAGTCCTCATCCAGGGAGTCAGACCGGGACCGGGAAGGGAGCAGACGGTCAGTCAGATGCCAACTTCTCAACTGGAAGACAAAGTGCAAACTTGCAATTTTCAACAGTGGCAGGAAGGCAGGGTGAAGCTGCTCAGGTGTCCAATGGGAGGCAGAGTGCCAATTTGCATTTCTCAACTGTGAGCGGACGACAGAGTGCTAGTTTGCAGTTTGCTACTGTCAGCAAGCCAAATGACACTTCTCAGTTTTCAACAGTAAGTGGTAGGCAAAGTTCAAACTCTCAGTTCTCCATGGCCAGTGGGCGCCAGAGTGAAAGTGCTCAGTTCCATGTCGTAAAGAAACCGTCAGTTCGACAACCAAATCGAACTGAGAATGAAGATACAACGGACAATAGAGAGAACCAAGCCATAATGTCTGAAGGTTCTGATGGGGCTGACACGTCCCACTTTGCTCTGCCATCAACTCCTTCTCGAAGTGCATTTGTGCCAGTTTCCAACCAATGGAAGGATCACACTGGGTCAACCAATAGTGTAGATATGTCGGATGAGGAGCGAGAAAGGTTGATGGACACAGACGAGACTGTCTCAAAACCTGTTGAAACTAAAACCGAAATCAAGAAATCTTTGAGTCCTCCATCACATGACAATTCCATCAACACATCACCATCACCCCAAACTCCAAAGAAGTCACGGAACCGCTTCACCCCAATCCGACCCAAGGTCACTCCCACAAAACCAACCACAATAGCCCAAAAGGACCACAAGAGCATGCAAGGTGACACACCAGCCTATGACAGCAGACCAGTGTCGGCCATCTTGAAAGAGAAGCGAGCTCGGGAGGCCCAGGAGATCCTGGCACAGATCGCTACCAGTGTCCAACTCCAAGGTGGCCAGTTGTCTCAGACTTCAGGTGTGTCACCAGACATTCTTATTCCTCTTCCAAACGGATCAAAACCAAATGAAGTGTTTATAATTGTAGAATCTCCCAAACCAGGATCTGTGAAGGTTGACAAGCCGGTACCTGGTCTCGATATGTTGGGTACTTCTCAGTTCCCCCCAAATGTTACAGTCCCCCATTCCCAGTCCCTCCCGTTGGCACTCTTGTTGGCCAGGCAGGAGGAAACAATATCCCAAACCCGCAAGACCAGCAGTTCATTGGACAATTCAGATCTGTCAGACTATGGTAATATAACAGACACAGAAATGCAGAAATCTGATGAATCTCAAGATATGATAGTTTCACGAGACCAGGAGTCTCTGTCTGGACGGAAACGCAAGTCCTCTGATCGAGAGATTGAGACTAAAGTGAAAAGAATTAACTCGACAGATGTCCGAGCTGATGAGGACGACGTGTTCCTGCCAGATCAAACCAAATCCAAATCGACAACCTTTCGTATCAGGAACGGTTTGACCAGTGAGAACGAAATCATCTTAGAGAGTGCTCAGAAAGTTGGTAATATGTCTGTTGGGTCAAGAAATGTGATCAAAGGTGGTCATTTGTCTGTAGGCGCCTTTGATATTGAGAGTCCTATGAAAGGCAGCAATATGTCCTTTGGACGGGGGAAAGATACCCACGTGTCTAGTGCTTCCTTTATTTTAGGTGGTGAGAGGGTGAGTCACTTAGCTAGTGCAGCGAGGACACTAAATGCTGCTCCCAATGTAACTGTTGGGTCTCTAACCTTGCCTAGTTCCAATAAGGGAGGTCAAGTGTCCAGACCCCTCCGTGTAAGTGCTGATAAAACAATCTCCAGTGAAGTGCTAGGTTCAGGAGGTCTGGCCAAGTCAGGATCACTTGGAGGTCTAGGTGGTTGTGGTGACATCAGTCAGGGACTTCTGAGTATAGAGAATGCTCTTAAGGCTCGACATCTTAGTTTGGAAAAAGCTAGCCATGCACTTGGAGGTCATCCTTCTGGACCTCTGAAGAGTGGGAATATCACTGGAAGCCTTGGTGCTAGAGGTCAAATATCAGTGTCTCAGCATTTGGGTACAGGTCAAGTTGGAAATGTTGGACATCTGAGTATGGCAGGAGGTTCCATTGGTGTTGGGAGAACTCATCTCTCTAGCAGTGCACTGATTGTTGGAGGGACAGATAAATCAATTCATGTGTCGAGTGTAGGAGTTACAGAGAAAGGTCTGTGTGTCACCAGTGGTTCTTCAAGGGTTGTCTCAAGTGGTTCATTAAGTGGTCTTTCCAGTGGTCCTACAAGTGGTTTCTCTAGTGCTTCTATAATTGGTCTGACAACTGGATCTATAAGTGCCGACAGTGCACAGAAAACTGTACCTGAGAAATCTGCTAGGACCTCTGGCGGACCTCTAAGTGTCGAAAGTCTTGAGAGCGATGCGCTACTGGACAACATCCCATCAGCAGTGGACCAGAATCTTGTCTCCTCACTGCTCAAACCCTCCACACCTACCACCCAGACGGCTTCTATAGGAGTCAATGCAAACTCTCTGACACCCACCCAGAAGCAGCTGATTCAGCAGAAGGCCCAGCTTGATGCCAGGATCAGCAACTTCTTCAACAAGGCCCAGAAGAAAGATGTCGCCGCTCTGACCCAGCAGATGAAGCTTCTGGACAAGTCCAAGATGGAACACCTAGTCCAACAGTACATACAGGAGCAAAAAGCTGAGAAGAAAACAGAGATCAAATCTCAGACCAAGGTTGCTAATAATCAGCCTGTTAATCTATTATCTCTTCTACAGCAGCCAGTGTTTGATAGCAAGAAGGTTTATTTAACATCCTTGAGTAAAAGCAAACCGAGAGATGCTAAGTTGCAGGAGCCTGTTGTGGAGCCAGTAAATGATCTTCCACAAAACTCTTTTGATCCCTTTGATTTAGAAACTTCAGATCTGCCATCCGATGTTGCTGACTTCATCACTGAAAATATGATTGGTGTGAAACGAACTCCAGATGCAACAATAGACACATTGAAACATTTACATGAGGTTCACACATTCAGCATGTCTGCTAAAGTTCGAGACATTTTGCAAAAGGAAGCTGGGGGGAATGAAATCAAAGGGGTCGATAAAAACTTTGATGGTGCTTCGGGCGAACAGTTTACTGTACCGTCCACTCCACCACTTCCGCGCCAAAAGCAGGATTCTAATAATTCCAAATTGAAATTCCCTCAAATGCAGCGTAGTTCATCTATACCAGTGTTTGCACCGCCCTTATCCCTAGTTCAGGGTGCAGGCGGAACCTTCATGACTCTAGGCAAGGGTTTAGACATGCCTGCTCCACCTAACCGTGTTATAGACTCTTCATCCCCTCAGCCCATTCATCAGAAAGCGTCCCCACCTATAAGCTTTTCGAGTCCTGGACAGAAACCGTTACCCCGGTCCCGACACATGTCAATCGACCGCCCCAACAACCACACTCCAATGTCAGATGCAGGATACCACAGCTTTGATGCCAGCCCTGTCATGACCTCTACCCCTAACGTCATTGCCAGCGAAACCCTTCATCATATTCCAAACATGCATAAACCATTACCAAGGCCTGACTCTGCCCACAGTCTCACCAACGAACCAAGCCCTCTAGCACAAGCTTCTCCACAAGCTCCTAGTGCTCGATCTACTCCTTCTTCTATGGTGTCTCCACAACTGGCAAGTCAGTCCAGTGTGAACGCTAGTCCCTGCGAGAACATGACCTCCCCAAATTCCTTTATGCCCATCCAGGGAAGCTTTTCTTCCAGCTGTTCTCCCCTGAGTCCGCAAGTCGTGACTCCGATCAAACCACAGGTGACTGTTGCTGTGTCTCCAGCAACAACTGTCGCGTCCACCACATTCAGTAGCAGCATCCTCCTGCAGCTCAACCAAGAAGCAAAGCATAATGGATCACGGGTACTTCATCGGTCTGAGAGCCAGAAAGATCCCAAGGAGAGTTCCAAGACAGGCGTTCTCCAGAAGCTCCTCAACTCAACAAGTCTGCCAAGCTATGAAGAGGCAATAATTAAACTTGGGCAAACTGACAAGGATTCACCTGCAAAAGATCCAAAAACTTTCAATTCGACATTCGTAAGATCAATAAGCCAACCTGCAAACGATGTCAAAACTGAAACTCCAGCTGGCAGTTCTGAAAGAGGACCTCCTGGTAAAGTCATATCAACAAGTGAATATCCATTTTCCTACCAACTAGCATTACTCAGAGAAAAGTGTCTGAATCCGCCTGGTAAAGAAAACATCAAGAAAGATGAAAGTGATCCAAAAGATCAGTCCGTCCAACCAAAATCTGGAGTCAAGTCGTCAGACGGCAAGTCTCCAGAGGCAGAAGGGTTTGAGTCTGATGAGGGCAGGTATGATATGTCAGATTCAGGTGCTGGGGTTCTTGCAGGTCAGGGACTCCATCGAGCAAACGTCACCCACCATCATTATGGAGCAGAATCAGCTCCATCAAAATCTCAAACGCCCAACACGAGATCAAAATCATCATCATCTGTGAACCGACAATCAAGCAACCCAGCAAACTCGCGCACATTCACATCAAATGTGCCTTCAAGCTCATCATCCAGTTCATCGGGATCCCAAGCTAAGCAGAAACAGTTTCCGTCGACCGACTTGCCAAATGTGAACTACATGGGCAATGCTCCCAACATAGACTTAGGGAGCATCCTGCAGAGTAAGCAGAGTGTTGAGACAGGAGCAGGGGTGGAGACCGGGGGTTCCGGGGAGCGGCGCAGGATGACGCTGATGCAGGCTCTTCAGCCGACCCAGACAATCAACGAGGAGGAACTACAGTGTACTTTGGAGATTCTACGCCGAGTCGACAGCGAGTACTTCTCTCAGTCTGACCTTGACCTTGACACGATGCAGCCCTGCCCTCAGCCCCCTGCTCCTCAGCATCTTCAACACTCCTCCGATTCGGACTCACACGATCAATGGGCGCCCAGACGGTCCAAGACCTCCAGTAATAACTTGCATTCTGCAAGGTGAATTTCATATTTTAACCCTTAACATGCAAGACCAATAATATGTAAAGCTACACTTGGCTAGGTGTATGTTCTCTTTTAACTCTTTGTCAAGCAAAACCATAATTGTTGTTACCGTTCACTAGGCAAATAACTTGCATTCTGGTAGGTCAACATTACTGTTGTGGTGCACACTGCTCGGTCATCTTTTAACCCTTGTAATTCAAGAAAAAAATTGTTGTAACCACACACTCTGCTAAATGAATAGCTTCCTAAGACCTTTTATGATACACCAACAATGATGTTATTATTAAAGACGCTGCCATGTGTTAACCCTTGCCATGCAAGACTAAAATTGTTGTAACAGTACACTCAGCTAGGTGTATGTCATCTTTTAACTCTTGTAATGCACACAGTCCAGTTGTTGTTTTCACTCTGCGGGGTGAACAAATGCTTTTAACCCTTGTTAAACAAGACCATCAATGTTGTTAAGGTACACCATGTTTGTTGATAACTTATTTTAAACCTATGAAATGCAAAACCAAAAATGCTGTTGAAGTACATTGCCTAATGTATGTGGTCTTTTAAGTCTTATTTTACAAAAAATCACCACAAGTTTGTTATCTTTGAAAGCAATGAATTCCTACAATATTTTCAGATTTTATTGCAAAAAACCTTAAGAAAAATTGACTAGGAAAAGACTCTTGCCCTGTATTTGTAACCTGCATTTTGGGGTTGACTACTTTCAAAATAATTTTTTCCCCTTAGTATCGGAAAATAAACAAAAACCATGTTCAAAACATGGCTTTAATGTTGTATGGTGGTCGTTGGTCATGCTCAGTCAAAGACAAACATTTTTAGTCGTAAAGTGCTGTTACACTTTGTGGTTGTATAGAAGTATGCATTCTGGGTAATGTATAGATCTTTGAATTGTGGGTAATGCAGTGATACAGGTTCTTATTGGACAGCTGGTCTGAGTTCTGAGTACTAATCAACCATCTAATCAGGGCCGGAGACCACTGCTAGAGAGTGTTTAGCTAAAGATTGATGATTGATCTAAGGACACTAAACTCCACCACAAAGCATTACTTACCCAATTCCTAATCGCTGGCTTTTTAAACCTTACTGCATCAATCAGTTTTGCTGTGCCGCCTTTCAACAAGTCTCAATCTCTAGTTAATTCAAACCTTGTTTGTCATCTTTGCTTTGCAACCTCTTACGACTGCATATTTACATTCGAGTATGAAAAAAAAATCTTACTTGTTTACGATGCTGTATTCAAAGTTTTGATATTTGGCACAAAGCCATTATGTTTTAATTTGCCAGTAATGAAGAATAGGACAAGTAATGCCTGATGGAAAGAGTTGGTGGAAGACTTGCCAGATTGTATCGCCATCTAGGCTACGAAGGTGTCACTGTTTTGATACTTGATTAATAATATGCCCACCTACATGATTTAGGGACCAATATTTCAACATCCCCTCATACCAACACCACTTCAAAAGATCTAGATAAGAAACTGAAAATAAATCTCATATTTACAGTAATGTTTTAGAGGACAAGGGCTCCAGATCGATGGTATCTTCAAAGGCTACAAAGGAGTTCCTGCTTTACCTCTTGGCTCTAGGATTCAAAATTGTCACCAAAACTTGAATTTTGATCTGAGCAAAGTTAACCTCCAGATATCAATCCTTGATTACAAGGTCCATGAAATATGTCCGTTGATTGATATTTCACACTGCGTACCGTAAATGTAATTTAGCTGCTGAAACCTGTGTGAAAGATAACCCCTTATGGAGATTAAGGATAAGCTCTTTGTGAAGATTATGGAAAACCCCATCGTTGAAATTAAGGATAACCACTTTTTTGTGTAGAGATTAAAGATAACTCCTTTGTGTAGAGATTACAGATAACCCCTTTGTAGAAATAAAGGATAACCTTTATGCAGATAAAAGAAATTCCCTTTCTGAAGATTAAAGAGACACAGAGTATGTTGATAGGATCACATATGTCAAATTTTGAAATCGATGTTATTACATCGGGAACCACTTACTGTTACTGAAAATAACAAGTTAGAGGTCAATCAGTACATTAGAGCGAAAATACGGATATTCAAATTTGGGATTTTGATCGAAAACCGGACAATGTAGCTCTAGTGGCGCGCGCAAATTCGCCAAACGAAATTTTGAAACCTTGTCATAAACTGACAGGAAGATATATTCGATTTGATAGTGTTTATTAGGTATTGTAATTAATAGGTAGATTACTTGGATGCATAATATTGAATATTAAATGTATTGGAGATGTTTTCTTGATTTTTCCATAAAATCAAGCATTTTAAAGATATTATGCATAAATGGATATATTTGCAAGTCCAGTGATGAGATATGAACTTCAATCAGCATATTAGATATTTTGTAGCTTATCAAAACCCAATACAATTTTAAGAAAGATACTCTGTGTCACTTTAAGAGAGGTTTATAGATAAAAGATAACCCCTTTTGAAGATGAACGACAAATCTCTCTGGAGATTAAGATTAACCCCCTTTGTGTCAATTTAGGATAACCTTGTAGCCTAGATGACTGATACAAGGCTCGAGGTGAATATGTACATGTTATATGACAAAGTTTGTTGTTGATGGTAGCCAAGTTTGTTGTATGGCCTCTCCGATTGTTATGTCTTGTATCTGTGACGAATACCCTTAATCATTTAATGCAGTTATGATTATTGTGTATAATTGCACCTCTCTGAAGAGGTGATCTAGGTTGAAATACAGATCCACAATATTACCTTGTTTACACTATTGTTTTCATCTTTTAACATGTCATTATTTATATTTCAAAGGTGACCACCCATGGTTCGCTAGTTCCAGCTGATGATTTCACCGCAATGCATTGCCCCAATAGTGTTGCAGACTTTCAAAAGTTGTAGGTTGGTCAGCGAATATTTCACTAGCCCAACAATGTTTTTTAAAAAAAAGACTCCATGGATAACTTGTGATTTAATTATGTTACATCATCCAGTGCTTGAATAAGACATAAATGTGTGTAATAACTATTGTGTGTGATGTTTGAAACAAGCTCTCAAATGTGTCCAATGGTTGCAAAAATAACAGAGTGAATTTACTCTGTGTATATAATATTTCACCAGCCCAACATCGTTTTTGGAAAATGAACCCCATGTTTCACAGAGATTGAAAACACTCTGTGTATAGAAGGTAATATGTGGTCTGTATCTCAATCTTAACCATTATTTGTCTAACCCTCTGCATGTTTCACTTGTATGAAATTGAAGTGACTTTGATCGCGGGATCAAAAACCTCCATTGAATTATGTAAAAGGTAGATTTGATCATATTTATCATTATTGTACAGTTCCAAGAAATGTCAATAAACTAAATCAGCCAATCATTTGCAGCGTTCACAATTATAAATGGTCATTAACATAAACAGTTTTAACATGTTTCCTTGAATAATCACCAATCACTAGATTTACGGTCCTCATGATTTAAACATATTATTAGCTCATCAGGTCTGAAAGACCCGATGGGCTTATGGCATGGCATGGCATCCGGCGTCCGTCCATCCGTCCTTCCGTAAACTTTTCACATTTTCGACTTCTTCTCCAGAACCAATGAGTCTAGAGAGCTGATATTTGATGTGGAGACTCCTTGGCCAATGGGGATTCTAAATTGTAGATTTCATGACCTCATGACCCCAAATGGGGTCACAGGGGTCAAAACCTTAAAAACCTATTTTCATCTTCTTCTCCAGTTCCAAAAGGTCTGGAGAGCTGAAAAGTTGTGTGAAGATTCCTTGGCCAATGGGGATTCTAAATTGTAGATTTCATGACCTCATGACCCCAAATGGGGTCACAGGGGTCAAAACCTTAAAATCCTAATTTCATCTTCTTCTACAGTTCCAAAAGGTCTAGAGAGCTGAAAAGTTGTGTGTAGACTCATTGGCCAATGAGGATTCTAAATTGTAGATTTCATGACCTCATGACCCCAAATGGGGTCATAGGGGTCAAAGCCTTAAACACCTATTTTCATCTTCTTCTCCAGTTCCAAAAGGTCTAGAGAGCTGAAAAGTTGTGTGTAGACTCATTGGCCAATGAGGATTCTAAATTGTAGATTTCATGACCTCATGACCTCAAATGGGGTCACAGGGATCAAAGCCTTTTTCCATCAAAAGTCTGATGAGCTACAGAGCCCATGGCTCTATTTTTTTTTATTCATGAAAATGAACTAGGATTGGTGAACAAGCTGATACGGTTATGTTATGCTCCTATAGGAGGTATTATACATAATCTCATAAACAAGCGATATCAACGATATTGATACCAAATATATATGGTCATCACCATCATCACCATCATCATCATCAGCAGCAGAAGTTCCAGACAAACAGCAGAAGACAAGGCAGACAAGTTTATAATGAAATCTGAAGTGCACAGGCAATCAGTGTAAGGAATAGAGGATTGGAGTGGTATGATCGTTCTTTCTCGATCTTGGTCACTGTCTTGGAACACCTGGGGAGATGGAATAGTTTTGTGACCTACAGTAAAATTGGCTCTGCATTTAGTGTCACATTTCATCAACAAATCACTGAGATTTATCCTAGAGTTAGTGTGACATGCTGAACAGTAGCCCTGCTTTAGAAAATGGGAAAAAAAGTCTATTGAAATTCAACTTATCCACAACAATATGCTTTAGATAAAGGGAAAAGGGTCTATTGAAAGTCAACTTACCCACAACAAAATGCTGTAGATAAAGGGAAAACTAGAGCCATAGGCTCTGTAGCTCATCAGGCTTTACATTTTATTTTGTTTTAGGGTGTGGCCAATGTGGTACCCCCTACCTTAGTTGGGGACACAGGGCCACCAAAGCTACAATTTATAATCGCCATAAGTCAAGGAGTATGTACACAATATTTCAGCTTTCTTGGCCTTATGCTTCTGGAGAAGATGAAAATAGGTTTTAAGGGCGTGGCCCCTCTGGCCCTTAATAGGGGTCAATTGGCCACAAAAGCTACAATTTATAATCCTCTTTAGTCAAAGAGTCTGTACACAAAGTTTCAGCTTTCTAGGCGTTTTGGTTCTGGAGAAGATGAAAATAGGTTTTACGGATATGGCCCTTGTGGCCCTTATTAGGGACCACAGGAGCACCAAAACTACACTTTATAATCCCCACTAGCCAAGGAGTCTGTACACAACGTTTTTTTAGCTCACCTTTACAAAGTATATTTGAGCTTATGTCGTGGCGCTTCGTCCGTCGTCCGTCTGTCTGTCCGTCCTTAAACTTTCACGAAAAAGACTACTCCTCCTTAACGAATCCAGATATCATTCTGAAATTGTAGTATGTTATACCCATGGTGATTCCGCACAGAAAAGTAGACGTTTCGGTTTTGAGAATCCAATATGGCCGCCATGGCAGCCATATTGAATTTTCAATTAGATTTCATGAAAAAGACTACTTCTTCTTAACCAATCTAGATATCATTTTTAAATTGTAGTATGTTATACCTATAGTGATTTCGCACAGAAAGGTAGATGTTTCAGTTTTGAGAATCCAAGATGGCCGCGATAGCAGCCATATTGACTTTTCAGCTGCAGATGACATATCATTATTATTAAATTTTAAGCTTTCATCAAGTGATCACTTGCACCATATAAATTCTCTAATTTGAACTTACTAATCATAATATTATCTTGAATATGGAATATTTAAGATTGTCATGCAAGTTGTTCTATATTTTAAAGTGTTTCTAAAATAAATAAAGATGAAAGACAAACATAATTAATTAATTAATATGTTTAAAGTCTTTATGGCAGCTAGCTGCAAAAAACCAATCAAACATCATGTTAAATTTTAAACAATGGTATCTCCCTTATATTCCTTTAAATACCACACATAAGGGGTCAACCAGAGTTCAGATATTCCTGTTGAGTCCACTATGCTTTTCTAATACACATCCCAATACAGGCTGCTAGCATCACAGTGTCAGCTGCTAGTCTGTTGCATAATCAACCTGACCCAATTGATATGGTAGAGCATTATGCTATATGGCCATGTGTATGCAATAAGAGTTATGGAAATTAGACTTGTATTCTCATGACAGTGATATGTTCTTTCTAAGAATAACAACTTACACAAAACTTGTCAACAATACGCTTTGTGTTTAGCAATCTACATGATAAGTTGATGTGGAAAGAGTTATTTTGCATCAGGTTCCAGTTCCTGTGTTTTACTCATATTTGTACCATTTCTTTATCTAACAAAAGTTCTTCTTGACACAAAATCAATTTAGGACATAAGCTAACTATGTTATGTGAAATTATATATATTTTTCACAACAATGCATGTTCTCTCCCGTCAAGTCTTTAAATACCACACATAAGGGCTTAGCCAGAGTTCAGGTTTACATGCTCAGCACACTGTGCTTCTCCAAATACACAAAGCCAAATACACAAATTGCTACACTCTCCTAAAAAACATGATGGCAGCCATAATCAATTATCATATAAAAGATGGTTACACAATTAAACCATATTACCACATCATTCATTTTAAGGTGAGCTTCTGTACCCTCGGTACTTTTATTAGCTTTCTAGGCCTTATGCTTCTGGAGAAGAAGATGAAAATAGGTTTTAAGGATATGGCCGTTGTGACCCTTATTTGGACCACCAAAACTACACTTTATATAATCCCCACTAGCCAAGGAGTCTGTACACAACGTTTCAGCTTTCTAGGCCTTATGCTTCTGGAGAAGAAGATGAAAATTGGTTTTAAGGGCGTGACCCCTGTGGCCCATAATACGGACCACAGGACCACCAAAACTACAATTTATAATCCTCACAGGTAAAGAATTCTGTACACAAAGTTTCAGCTTTCTTGGCCTTATGGCTATGGATAAGATGAAAATAGGTTTTATTATTATTAGCTCACCTTTACAAAGTAAATGTGAGCTTATGTCATGGCGCTTCGTCCGTCGTCCGTCTGTCTGTCCGTCCGTCCGTCCGTCTGTCCGTCCGTCCGTCTGTCCGTCCGTAAACTTTCACGAAAAAGACTACTCCTCCTAAACGAATTCAGATATCATTCTGAAATTGTAGTATGTTATACCCATGGTGATTCCCCATAGAAAGGTAGACGTTTCAGTTTTGAGAATCCAAGATGGCCGTCATGACAGCCATATTGAATTTTCAATTAGATTTCATGAAAAAGACTACTCCTTCTAAACGAATACAGATATCATTCTGAAATTGTAGTATGTTATACCCATGGTGATTTCTCACAGAAGGTAGACGTTTCAGTTTTGAGAATCCAAAATGGCCGCCATGACAGCCATATTGAATTTTCAATTAGATTTCATGAAAAAGACTACTCCATCTAAACGAATACAGATATCATTCTGAAATTGTAGTATGTTATACCCATGGTGATTCCTCACAGAAAGGTAGACGTTTCAGTTTTGAGAATCCAAAATGGCCGCCATGACAGCCATATTGAATTTTCAATTAGATTTCATGAAAAAGACTACTCCATCTAAACGAATACAGATATCATTCTGAAATTGTAGTATGTTATACCTATGGTGATTCCGCACAGAAAGGTAGACGTTAAAGTTTTGAGAATCCAATATGGCCGCCATGGCAGCCATATTGAATTTTCAATTAGATTTCATGACAAAGACTATTTCTCTTAAACCAATCTAGATATCATTTTTATATTGTAGTATGTTATACCTATAGTGATTCCGCACAGAAAGGTAGACGTTTCAGTTTTGAGAATCCAAGATGGCCGCAAAAGCAGCCATATTGACTTTTCAGCTGCAGATGACACATCATTATTATTAAATTTTAAGCTTTCATCAAGTGATCACTGGCACCATATAAATTCTCTAATTTGAACTTACTAATCATAATATTATCTTAAATATGGAATATTTAAGATTGTCGTGCAAGTTGTTCTATATTTTTAAGTGTTTCTAAAAAAATTAAGATGAAAGACAAACATAATTGATTAATTTGTTTTAAATCTTTATGGCAACTAGCTGCAAAAACCAAATCACATAAAACATGTTAAATTTTAAACAATGGTATCTCCCTTTTATTCCTTTAAATACCACACATAAGGGGTCAACCAGAGTTCAGGTATTCCACTATGATGTCTAATACACATCCCAAGGCAGGCTGCTAGCATCACAGTGTCAGCTGCTAGTCTGTTGCATAATCAACCTGACCCAATTGATATGGTAGAGCATTATGCTATATGGCCATGGCCCATGTGTATGCAATAAAAGTTATGGACTTGTATTCTCATGACAGTGATATGTTCTTTCTAAGAATAACAACTTACACAAAACTTGTCTACAATAAGCTTTGTGTTTAGCAATCTACATGATAAGTTGATGTGGAATAAATATGCAGATGAAAATCGAAAAGGGTTTAGTAAGAAAAGTAAGGAAATTTGATTTGTCATATCTCTCTGTTGATTTGACAATGCAAAAATGTTTACCATTATAGTATTGTATGAGTGTTAAATAAATTGAAACTTTAATGAAAGACATCTCATGGTCACTTGACATGTAAATATTATGTGAACAAAATAAATGTGTCTTATGCATTGCTGTGTTTATGACTTTCCTCTCAATCAGTCATTCATTTTCCTTGAAAAATCTGTACTTTTGGGATTCTCAATATCCCATGCAGCATAACCATCAGTGAAATAATCTTGAAATCATATTAATGATTCACTACAAAACAAATGTAAGTGCCCACCATCCTGTAAGTAATGAATGACATTTAAATGGATACACCTAAACCAATCAAGATATCATAATGAAATTAATACGGATGCCCACATAAAAGTAGCATTTTGAAGATTAAAAAGTACAAGATGGTCACCAATTCAGCCATAGATATACAAAAAAGTTATACAAAAACCTACTGCTTGTTAACTAATCATGATTATATCATTCGTGTATTAATGTTTGCTCAAGCTCTAGTCGTTTCCAAAAGAAGACTAGTATTTTAAAAGATAAAAAAATCATGATGGCAGCCATAATCAATTATATAAAAGATGGTTACATGTATAATTAAACCATTTTACCACATCATTCATTTTAAGGTGAGCTTCTGTACCCTCGGTACTTTTATTATTTTATTATTATATATTAATATTTAGTGCAACAGGGCCACCTAAGCTACAATTTATAATCCTCACTAGCCAAGGAGTCTGTAGACAAAGTTTCAGCTTTCTAGGCCTTATTGTTCTGGAGAAGAAGATGAAAATGGGTTTTAAGGGCGTGACCTTTTGGGCCTTATTAGGGGCCACAGGGCCACCAAAGCTACAATTTATAATCGTCACTAGTAAATGAGTCTGCACACAAAGTTTCAGCTTTCTAGGCCTTGTGGTTCTGGAGAAGTCGAAATTCAAAAAAAAGTTTACGGACGGATGGACGGACACTATGCCATTACAGGTGAGCCAGATAAGCTAAAAGGGTCTATTGAAAGTCAACTTATCCACAACAAAATGCTTTACACAAAGGACAAAAAGATCTATCAAAAGTCGACTTATCCATAACATGAATGCAACATTTTGGTGATAAAAATTGCTGTCTGTAGAAGCTGTTTTATTTCATCACATCTGCTTCAAAAATACTTCCAAGAGACGTAGATTTTGTCTATACAACTGGATTTCTTGTTTTGTTTTGTTTTGGCTTGGTTTAAAGAGACACTCCGTGAGTTTCATCACGTAATATTGTGCTTTGATACGAACCAAAATGGTAAAATGTATTATATAAATTCAAAACATCTCATGTATTCATTCCCAAATGACAAATATATGACAAATACTTGTTTTCAACGAAAATTTTAAAACAGTAATATAAGTTTGTGAAAATCAAAATTACAAGTATAATTTCCACGAATACTTGTTATATAACCTATGAAACAAATCCAACTCGTAGCTGTAATTCTGACTGCTTTACAGACGTTTCCACAAATACGTTTGACTGATTAGCGCGCGTCATTGTCCGGTTTTCGATCATAATCACGACTTCAAACCTTCCTCTTGTCACTAGACGACATCGATTAGCTTTAAAATGATTCTTTCCTGTAAGAATAGATATTTCTCGATCAGATGACACTATTTGTAGAATCTGTCATATATGACCCCCAAGAACTCGCGGAGTGTCTCTTTAAGCATTCGTTATAGAATATATCCAATTGTAACATGATGGATATCCATCAATCAATCAACAGAACAACTTTATTTACACACAAAAATTTATGATGCTTATCGACCAACTTCAAAACCCTTCACCTCTTCGTCAAAAGTATATGTTCAGAAAAAAGCTTGAATTTTATATTTTGTTAATGCATTGATAATAATCAAGGAACTTATAGTGAATACTTATTGAAAAAACTTCAAGATCCGAAACTGCAAACGGAAAGCTGTGTACAAGTCAACCAGTGTTATCCTGTCATTTCAAGTGGTGTTCCCATCAGTCTGATTAAAATCGACCGTGCTACGAGGTATAAAATGTAAAAGATATTGTCTCTATCGCGGCTCGAACCATTCGGGATATCCTCTCCGTCTCGGTCTGAATGCACCCACCTCTATAGAGTGTTGCTATAACCAGTTTAGCGCAGACAAACCCAGTCGTAAGCTAACCAATCACATCCTCGTTTTTGAATAGCGTTTAGCGGCGATTATGTATAACGAATGGTACACTGGAGTTACCTGCCCCAAGTATGATATCGAAGCTTTTACTGCGCTCCTTTCGATTGGCTAGATGAGCTTGTGTCCGAACATGCGGGTAATAGGGGTGCCTTCAGACTGTGAATGAGAGGAAAGCCGGGCTGGGTGAGGTTCGAACCCCGGTAGAGATAATATTTTTACACGTTTTTTCCTCGAATCACAGTCTATTTTAATCAGACTGTGTTCCCATAATCTGCGAAACCTAGTTGAGCAAAATTACGACCTTATTTTAACGAGATTGCAAAACCCCTAGACCTTGATAAGGTGACGATCGTCCCTACTTTTACTAGTCGGTACATATTCACTTGAAGCCACTGTGTCACGTTTCTGAATTTATTTTCTTTATATGAACAATGTTTGCTTGTATCATCGATACGGTTTGTAGTAGTATTTGCACTGGAACAATAAACTTATAATCCTTTTCTTATATTAGAACTTCTCAGGGATATACCGTATATGTCCTCGATGTGGTCACTTATCTTCATTTTGTTGCAACAAAATCCATTCAGGAGCTTTGACATGTGAATAAAGGACGAGAAAAGATGTGTCCTATAACACAGACGATTTAGACCTAAAAAATAAGACACTGTTCAATTTCACACGCTATTGAATGACTGCAATCATTAGTTTCTTACATGTAATATGTACACATAATAATGTGTCACGGGAGTTTATGGTGACTGATCACACTAATACATAAATTGTACACGGATTAATCGTGTGCTTGTTTTGAGGTCTTCGGAATATTTGCGTGATCGAAGCCAAAATTACGAGTAAGAGTGCTCAAAGAACATGGTCCCGTTCCTCAAAACGATCGTAGCCTTACAATAGTTGTAAATCTCTACTAACCGATTGTAACTTTTTCTTACATCACAACACTGTTCCTCAAAGCGATTGTAAGTTACGATAGTTGTAAGTAAATCGAGTGTATAGTCAAAAGAAAGATGGCGTTATTTGTAGCTTTGAATCAACAAAAGAGAAGAAAAACCGGGCTGAGAGGACATTAAAGCCCCTGTCACAACCCATCGTGCGTGCAATTCGTTCGTACGTTTTTGGGGGAGGCCACGGTCGCTACGTTTTTCCGAAAACGTAGGGTGGATTTATCAAGAACAGAAAGGGAGTTTGCCAACGCACGTCACACGCACGTTGTAAGCACGTCAAACGTCGTGGCCCGTCGAAGACGTCTGGCAGTGAAGAGCTGCGTGCATCGTACGATGCGCACGTGGTACGTGCGTGTGGCGTGCGTACAACGTGCGTGTGATGTGCGATTGTCACATTGTCGTACGGGGGCCGTGCGTCTCACGTACAGTGTCCTAACACCACGCACGTTGTAAGTGCGTGCGAGTGCAATGAGGTTTTTTCCCGCCCGATTGACAGGTGCTTGGTACACATTGTCACATGTGCTGGCGTCACAAGATGCCGCCCATTCCACCGCTCCGGGTCCTGATGCTGCAAGAGCAACTTCAGATGGCAGCACAGGACTTCTTTGTCGGCATGTTCTCTTCAAATGATGGCAATCGTCCGTCGGCTCCGCTTATATCCTAAAAAAGGTGCCCAAAACGTGCGTTGTACGTGCTTACTCGGTACGTTGTACGTGCTTACTCGGTACGATCGACGAGTTTTCTTTAATTATTTGATAGTTAAACTTTGGACGTGCCGAGTAAGCACGAACTACGCACGTACAACGTAAGTTGTACGCACGTGCATCGTGCGTCGTTCGTAGAGAAAGTGTGAGTGGGTAAGCTTGAAAAAAAAGCACGATGTCGGTGCGTTGTGCGTGCGGTTGTCGTACAGGGCACGCACGTCGATCGTACGGAGGAAAATTCGCAGCCCGTTCGTAGACTGCACGCAGCGAAAGTTCTGCATGCACTAAAAGTTCTACGACGAGTCTGCGTGCTCCAAATTTGTCCAAAATCGGTACGGCGTCGGTACCGAGGACGCACGAATTCCCCAATTTACCCCACGTTTTTGTCGGTAGACAGCACGCAGCTGCGCGTACGACGGGTTGTGACAGGGGCTTTAGAGACAGAACGAGAGTGCTTGACGTGTTCAGCGATGTTGACATTTTTTCTAGATATAAAATGACAACAGAGTCTATTCTGAAACTTGTTGCCATGCTGAACCCCTGCTAATTTTGTTAGTCTTTGAAGACAAAATGTTATACTGTAGATGATCCACGACGTATTTATTTTTATTTGAAATTTATTCGTCGACTGAAACCATCAGTGTACAACTGCATTGGCAGTTAGCTCATCTTGACTATAAAACAGGATGTAACTACGACTTGAGCTGTTGACAATCGTCCGTCTAGTATTTCAAAACCTCAAATGGTAAATCTTGCATGACTGATGTGCTACTAAGTCAACGTCGTTCTTTTGTGATATATTGATTTCTTGTATTGGTTATTTGACTGACAAGCAAATCGGCGATTTATTAATAATTTGTGACTGAAGTGTTCACATTTAATGTTTCAATAGCTGAAGATCTAGATCCTTTTGGGTTCCATTTGCAATGACAATCAATCTTTTTTTTTTGTATATTAAAGGGGCAGTAGCACGTTTTTTGATAATTTTATATTTTAAAATTTTCAGTGATAATTGTAAGTTAATGTTAAATGTATTATTTTGACAGTGTCAAAAATGTCATTACACAAGTCAATCATCCATAGTCGGAGGACAAAGTATGAAGATTCACATAAAATACATAGGCCGCCATTTTTGTGTGAACACCTTTAATTCATTTTCTGTAAGAAAAAGGAATCGCGTGGCTAAACTTTACGTTAAATATTTGAATTATTACTGCTCCATTTAGTTTAAATAGTTTGTCTTTCAATTGGAACCATTAATTTTCATTTTCCTGACATCACCTCATATTCCCCCTAAAAACGTGCTACTGCCCCTTTAAACACTGTTGATAAAGACAATAATGAAATGTAGTGGTACAGATGATTCCAGTCTTATTCAAATTGATAATGGTTCCAACAGTAAATGGTAATGAAAGGAGGATTTATGCTCTATACGGTCTAGCAACATCTGTATTTACGTATGCTTTGTTACTAGTGCAGTGCAGGTGGAACCAACACATAAAAGAACAAATCACGTGGTCGCATTAAAGGGAATCAACAACCTAGCTCGTGAAACCTAATTGACCATCGTTAGTAAGGGCGACCAGACGGGTAAGGGTGGTCACATGACACAAACTTTGTCCTAGCTGTCAGCTGTAAGCGGTTCGTAACCAAACGATTTCTTCCCTACCAAGCATTTACGACTCTTTCGGGGCCCTGCTAAAAAACTCTGGAAGTTAAAAATTCGGGTTGCAGACCCCCTTTAAGGAGAGAGCTAGCGTAGTTAGAAGTGCTGGTTCACGAGAATTACTTATGCTTACTGATTCCTTTAGCTTACGACAGAATATGCGACTACATGTAATGTTCAGACCGTTGTAGCGGCGACTACCTCTGATGGAGCGAGTTCGTATCCCCTTATAAAGATTACATTTTGAAACTTTTATTCCACTGTCGACTTTCATCGGACTGGATATCTTTTCGTCAAAACATTTTCCAGACTGGAAATACCGGATCCTGATAATTTAATCATGGGTTCGATCCGACATATTTTTCTCGGAAATGACTCTGTTAGCGCATCGTGAACACGTAATATCTTCAAGGTCAGGGTCTAGATTTTCGAAGCTCTCTTAGTAAAAAAATAGTCGTAAGCACCATACGTTAACATAAAAGAGAACTTAAAAAACCTAGGCCCTGTATTACAAAGGATTTCCCTCAAAATATCCTCATTAAGGGTTTGAAGATTAAAGAAAAATATATAGCATTTGATGTCACAATAAAAAGGGATATATCATATGTGCACATACCAAAAGGTTAAAGGTCGACTAACAAATTAAAAAAAGAATAGTGTTACATTGTAAGTTGACTTACACCTCTTTGTAATCGGAATAAGGTAATATCTTCCCAATGAGGATTGGGATTTTTCCACATAAGTCTCTGTAACAATAAGCCTACACTGATATCACAAGTTCCCAAACACAGTTGCAATTTGAAACACAAACAAAAAAATTATTTCAATGAAAACATTTTTATTATCCCTTCCACATGAGGTGCAAAAATTAATTTCAGGGTGCCTTTTTCAACAGAATTTTGGAGATTCGCGTTAAAAACTAATAACATATATATATTAAGTAAATATTAGATGTTGTCGACAAAATGAACCATCTTGGATTTAAATTCCATGAGGCATCATGGATGTAGGACGTCCTAACCAAAACTGTCTCATTTCACTATCCATTCAATGTGTATTTAAGAAACATTACAAATAATGAATTTATTAATCGCTTAAGTCAGCTTCTGAAGACAAAATGTACCTAAATGTTAGCTGTTTTGACCCCGTTGTATTGAACTATCTAAGTCTAAGTAGACCTAGTCTAAATTATAGTCGCTATACTTCCTATATTGATAGCGACTGTTATTGAGGCTAGTTTTCTTAGACTGTACCTCATAGTTTCGATGGTGACGATTCTTTTGCCGCTGAGTGTACGTTGAGTCACCCGACATCGCAACGGTGACTTATTACTATAAATCCTTTGATTTAAGAAGACAAATTACACAACATTCCCCTGCGTTTACGATGACACTTGTGTAACCTTGTAGGCCGCGCTTATGTTAAAAGGAGTCATATCCGGGTATTTTTTGTTGAAACAAAATTCGAGAGGACGCAATGATGCATTCCACTCTTTGATAAATTGTTCGATCTAGAACAACTACAATGTTACCCTCACTGACATGTTTGAAATAATAATGTTATTATCATAGATAAGTATATATAAAAAGGGGAACTCTCTTGTATTTTATTTCCACAAATAATACCCCGATAGGACTGTCCCTTTAACAAGACGCTCCTCAATTTTTAGCGTCTTATGCACAGGAACCCGATATCGTAAATAAAATGTAGGTAAAACGTGGGTAAGAAAGACCCGTTCTCTCTAAGTAATAGTACTTAGAGAGAACGGGTCTTTCTTACCCACGTTTTACCTACATTTTATTTACGATATCGGGTTCCTGTGGTCTTATGATACGAGATAAAAAAAATACTAAAACTGTACATAATCGCCTTTTCGTCGATAAACACTAAATATACGACAAATAATACCTTTCAATGGCAATCGAATTAACGCTGAAGTCGTAATCACACGCCCGGCTTCATGGTTACACGTTATATTACATTTTAAACTCTGATCTGTTCTGTCTGCTTTTATAAGTGTCACAAATAACATTGTTGGTTTTTCGATCAACATAACAGCATCATATCTTGTTTTGGTACTGTACTGAAACGATAAGCTTTTAATTGATTTACGTAGCATCAAGAGTACATCTCAACAAAAGACATCACTTATAACATTGACACAACATGGGTGCGTTTGATGGAAATGTATGTGTTTACGTTAAGTGGCTCTGTAAGAGAGTATTTTTCTCACCCAGCTCTATCTTATGACCTTTTTATCGAACCGAAACATGATGTTTAACTTGTCGTTATTTCGTTTTCAAATTGCGAAAGTATTTTACGGTATCAGTAGAGTCTTTGTTAAAGCATTTTATTTCAATTATACGCACAAGTAAATAAAATGTTGAAGTTTGAGAGAAATTGACGACATTGATGATGGAAACTGTGAAAAAGTTAACGAGTATCTATATAAATTGTAACAGTTGATGACAATGTGTTACAAATCACAACAAATCATTACATTTATTACAATCAATAACATATCGTCCTAAATGTATCACTCATTGTTACAATTTGAACAAACGATTACAAAATGTTGTAAATATATCAAATCAACCAAAGTTTTTGCAAATTGATAGAAATGATTAAATTTCATAGATATTGATACACTTATTACGTTTATTTTAATATTGAGACAAATTCCTACAAAGTATTACAATAAATATTCTATAGTAAAACACTTGAAAACTATTGTTATACAATGTTGAACTAAGGGCAAATAGTACAACTCAATCCTTAGTAAGTTATGCATATGAAATATAATAAATGAATCTATGCATATTTCATAAACATAAATGTGAAAGTCATTTCGGCATAGCTCACAACCTACAAGTACATAACCATTAACCGTCAGCTTACAGCGAGAGATCAAATAGACCGATGTATCTCTGTCAACAGTGAAAAGTACAAGTTCAAGGGAGACAACTCGACGGATCATAAGCGAGAAAAAAACATAACGGTAGAAATAATAACTGGTCCCTCGATCTGAGTGTGCGCCATCTTCCGTGAAAATCCCAGACAGCGCGGCTATGTTAGGATTTCAAGAGAGACGATATTCAGAAATGGCAGGTAGGTATCGACGATGCCAGTCCAAAATAACCCGTTTTTCATCCCCTTTGACTCGTAAACGTTAGGAAAGATGAGTTTGGGGGGATCTAGTCGCTGCTTGGCCGACCCGTCTCCTGTCAGTAGCAAGACATGTGTCAGGCCGAGAACAAAGCGAGACTCTTTGTTTACTCTTATAGTCCTTCAGCCATTTGCAAAATTGATTCGGGTTATGATTCGTGTCATTTCGGATGACCCCTCCCATTCCGATGGGTTCCATGGGGGGTGGGGGCGGGGCTGTCAGGGGTGGGGAGCGGGGGTAATGGTCAGTGCTAACCCAGCGGACATGTGCTTCGCTTCTGTCTTGGCTCGGCCACTGAGCGAGAGGTTCCACGCTTCTGTGACACGATGACCCAGCGCTGCATTCGCCTCCCTTCACTTACTTTCTTCGGTTGCAATAGTAGATGAGACAATGAACTATCATGTACTTCGTATCTTTGGTGGAGAATCCGGGTCATTTAGCGTCTGACCGCTGCGTTGGGTTGTCAAATGGACATGATAGTGACTATTGCGAGAATGTGCAAAATAAGCATCCTTACGATTATAGTAATTTGTCATTTTGTTTTAAATCATAAAATTATCGGATGTAGAATGATAGGAATTTTCGACTTTTAATTTTAATTTTTATTCATGATTTATTAGTACTTTGTTCTTAGATTTTCTCAGTTTTGCATTTTCCTTTTAAATTTGATGTCAAATATTTAAAAAATATACATATCTTCAATTGTAATGTCTGGAATGTTCAATTCCTTATATAGCTAAATCTATTAAATATGCATTAAACTGAAATCCTTTTTTCTCCAAATTTCTGTATTTTGGTATTTGAATATTATTTGGTATGATTTTGCCACCAAAACTTGATTTTTAAGATGTTAAAAAAATCGGATATTGTGATATGTTTTGAAAATACCTTTTGGAGATTTTGCAAAAGTCATTGTATTGATGATTACAATCATCATAGTTATTGTTACGTCATTAACATACCATACAGATTAGTCTTTTCGGCAGACCAAGTAAGCTGCAGCAGGGGAACTATTAAAGAGCCTGTTTTTTGTGTGAGGGGGAATGAGCACTGTACTTTTTATAACTACAATATGATGAAATCGGGATTTATTGAGAAAATATTCACACATTTAAAAATCATTAATAATAAAAATAATCAGTAATGCCTTGTAATTTCTTAGCAAGGCTTTTCATTCTCATGTGGATTGATTATCATTACTTTTGGTTTCTCTTTTGAGTGAATGCATGCTTTGTTTGTCAAATTGTAAGAAACTAAGATGTTACACTTAGTAACATGCCTCTGAAAAATATATTGCATCAATAGCATAAATGAAACAAATTCTTTTTAACAGACTCCAAAACGTTACTCTCCTAAAGAGATATTACATAGAGAATTTCACCCAAGTGTCTTCTAAAATCAAATATATCAACACAAGTTGATAAAAGTAACAAATATCCGAGGCTTGCCGAGGATTTGAATGATAAAACTTTGTATCACCATTTTTTCTTTGAATTGATTATTGAAAGAATGTTATATTGCAAAGCCTTTATGTGTTAATCATAATACAACATAAAACTTAACTTAATTATCAAATAAGAAACATTTATTCCTTTCAAATGGCTTTCTAATGTTAGCACATGTCACAATTTTGTAACTCTTAGCATGAATAAATATTTAAATTTCTAAAAATATGTGGAATTCTTTTAAAATTATCAAATGTAATGTCTCCAAAATAGATTTATTTTCTAAATATTTCACTATTTTTTTCTCCAAACAAGATATTCTTTTATTTGCACAGACCCTTGGATATTTCTGGTCAGTTTGTTTACGTCTTGGATCACCCATCTGGTGACAAGCAATGCTCAATGTTGCTTAACCTCAAGATTTTGTTTTATTAATTTACCATCAATCTTTATATATTTGTGAACCTCAGATCAGATTATTTTATGTCTTCAAAGAACATCAATATTTGAGAATATGCAACTTTACCTTAAAGCAAAATGTAATCCTACATTTTCATTTTAAATATTCTTTAATGGTTTAGTTCGGTATTTTTTTGGCAACTTCTATCAAAACACAATTACCGGTAATCAATTTCAAGAGAAAAGATAATTTTTTATCATCCCAAACTGTGTTCAACAGGAGATAGCGCTTGTGGAAGATCAAGCTATATTTCCAAGGAGATATAATTTTTGACAGTAGATATTGAACAATGCTGTGCCATCAACAAGTACCGTACAAACTTCAATGAAAGGAATAAGTGCTGGGCCTCTAATGAGCGCCTGGGGCAAAAGGGGTGCTGAAAAAATAAGCGTCTGGGCGCTTATTAGAGGAATTACAGTACATGACATTATAAACATTTTTGTAATGACATCACAATGCTTTGATGACATACGGAAGAGGACTGAACAATGATACAGAATCACTGGATTAGAAGCTTTTGGCTTGTGCAGTGTTAAAAGATGTACATTTTTCTTGGAAACGTAATGAAAAATGAAGAACAATTTTTGATGATAAATAGAATCTCGCCCTCATATCTTCTGATATCAAATATATCAACACTCATTGATTAAAATAAAACATCCTTGGGAAGCCTCAGATATTTGTAACTTTTATCAACTAAAATAATTTTTATTGTCATATTCTTTAGTGAAAATATGCACGTTATTTTAAGTGTTATTTTAAATTTTAATCAGTGACTTATATCAAAATATTACAAAATATTGCTCTTTGATTTTAAAAAGCCATTTAAAAGAGTGTACTGAAAATGATACTTCTTTGAATTGGAGCAGAGTTAGAAATGCTAATTGTCATCAATGTTTTAGAATAACTTGTGTTGATATATTTGATATCGGAAGACATTGAGTGATATTCTCTTTATGTCAACAAAGAACATCAATATTTGAGAAAATGCATCTTTACTTCCACATGACCTTAATCCAGAATGTCATCCTAAAATTCTTTTCATTGTCATATTCTTTAGTGAAAATATGCACATTGTTTTAAGTTTAATTTCAAAATTTAATCGGTAAAAAAATATGATTACAAAATATTGCCCTTTGCTTTTAAAAATACATATAAAAGAGTGTACAAATAATGATAAAAATGCTAACTGTCATTCATGTTTAAGAATAACTTTTAACACGTATGGTCAATTATGCGTATATTTATTTCAAACATTATAAATTTTACAGATTTCAGCTTTTTTAGTTTGGAGATGATAAGGTTTTATTCATAGATTTCAATCCTAGAAACTTTTTTCCTAAGCATTTCAGCTGTTTAAAAAAAATCTATTCCCATCCCTGGGTTTAAGATAATCTTCATACGCAATTGTCATAAGTAATAATGTAATAGGTAACTCTCCAGGCATCTTTGATTGAGTAGAGTCCCATTATTCATGACTTCTGTATAATAGTACTTTAATAATGCTGAGTGCCAGAAGTTTTTATTTGACCATTCGAGTTCTGTGGAACATTGCAGCTTCCTTTCATTGGACCCTCGATCAATTTGAAAGTCGTTCTGACATTGAAGTGAATAAGCTTATGTATACAAAGAAATAGAAGAATATTCAACTAACCTCAACATGACCAGAAAGGAATATGTCTTTCTTAAACTATTTTCTTTAGGAATGTGTACTTTAAATACATGATTAAAATCCTCTTGAGATAAATACTCTCGGCTTAGGGGAATTTAATACTAAATAATTGTCATCATCATTGATGCATATTCTAACTAGGAGGGCCGAATATTAAGATATTTAAATTATGAATTCTAAACTTGATGACAATCCTTTCATGCAACTTAGTCGGACTTGTGTCTGTCAGATGTAATTATGTTATTTGGTAGCCCTCCAGGCATATTAGGCAGAGAAGACCTGCATTATTTATGACTTCTGTATAATAGTACATGAACACTTCAAATTGTTACTTTATGCTATAGGGCAAGGTGACCTAATGTTACAGTGCATTGTTACTTTGTGTTACTTAAAGTCACATTTAATTGTTACATAGTGGTACAGTTACATAGTGGTAACTAATTATTAAAGTGTATTTTGACTTTGTAACAGTATGTTGTTAGTTTGTGCTACATCTTTCTACAGTGTACTGTAACTTAGATTTATACAATACATTGTAAGTATGTGTTATAAAAGATTTGGACTACCGGGAAGCCCTTATTTAAACTACCAAATATTTTGTTGATAATAAAAATATTTGTTTATGAAATAATTGTTAACCCTTACGATGCGGGTATATATTTTTGCTCTACAAGCCCATGTGGCGGAATTGTTTTGTCCGGTGCCAGCCACCGTTATATCCTAATTGGCCGCTTCTTTATTTTTGTGCGCGGATATACATATGATACATGGAAATAAAGACAATTCTCTTCACTATACAATGATGTAAAACTTATAAAATTATCTCTAATGGTTCGTGAGATATAAATGCCGCAAGGTGGGTACCCTCAATCATTTTGAGGTAAAAAATAAAATTTGCGGCACTTGCGGTACCCTCAATCATTTTTGAGAAAAGGTTTGATATTTTATATCCGGGAGCAGCCAAGACTGCTTGCAGTCAATTATAGCTTTATTCTGAAAGTTGAGTTCGCCAAGAGGGCTTACGTGCCATTTTATATTTGGCCCGTAAATATCACGCGCCCCGCATCGTAAGGGTTAAGAACATTGTCTCTATAACTCAGGATTTGATTAGAATACTTGCAGATGTAAACTGTAAAGGTGCAGTTAAATTAACATGTATTGTTATTCAAAAACAAAACCCGAAATCATCACATACAACATCAATGACTGATATTGTCGATAACAATTGTAATAACCTATTGTCACTATTCGGAGTACATATTATATATTTATTTCTTGTTGGAATTAAATTGATCATTGGGGCATTGAGAATCGTTTAATCCGAAGTGGTGACCTCCAATCTGTATCGTAATCCAAGAAGCTGAATCCTATTTGTATGTTTTTTCATACCTCATAATTGTTGAGGAAATCAGATTATCAAATTTGAAGTATAAAGTTATAAACGGTTTATAAAAGTGTTAGATGCATCTTTTAAATCTATGAAAATTGGGTGTATTTTCAGTATATTTTATAACAAGAATCACCCCTCTCTATGATAAAATGGTGAATTTATAGGCTTATAGGAATTCCTTACAAGCACAACAGGTTTTAAACTGGTAAGATCTTCGAGGTAACTAAACTGCTGATTGTCTAAAATTATTTTATTTTATCAAGTGCACACAATTATTGTCAAATATTGATTTATGATTTCTTAGATGAAAATTTTGTGGAAATATCATCTCAATCTTATATTATAAATAGATATCACATGTCCTGCTAATGTTGTTACTAAAATAATATTTGTTGCTTATCATGGATTTTTCGTTTGGGATTGACAATTTGTTTAATTCTATTTTCTTAAAGAAATATTTGAGATTAATATCAAAATAAAAATCGTATATGAAAAAATAAGACCTTATAATACTAGGTGTTATAACAATTTGTTTTGAAAGGGTATGAATTAAACATACCGGTACACAAAAAATAAATCCAAATTTAAGCCCATGGGCTTAATAATGGAAATTAATCCCGTATTTTAACTCATGGGCTAAATTTCGCGTTGGCCTAAATAAGGGAATTCCCGGTATGCCACTAATTGTAATACCGGGTATGACATTTTGAATTGTGTTACATTTTTTGGTGCCAAAATACACTGAAACTTTATTTAACTTATTGATTTAGATCATTGTGACTAAGTTACTTAAACTCCAAATGACTGAAATATTGCCCAAGCGGCGTAAAACAATATCTCACTATGTTGCAATTTATGTCTTTGTTACAGTACATTGTGACATTGTCACATATTGTTATAGTACATTGTGACTTTGTGTAACATATTGTTACAGTACATTGTGACTTTGTGTTACATATCGCTACAGTACATTGTGACTTTGTGTTACATATTGTTACAGTACATTGTGACTTTGTGTTACATATTGTGACAGTACATTGTGACTTTGTGTTACATATCGCTACAGTACATTGTGACTTTGTGTTACATATTGTTACAGTACATTGTGACTTTGTGTTACATATTGTTACAGTACATTGTGGCTTTGTGTTACATATTGTTACAGTACATTGTGACTTTGTGTTACATATCGCTACAGTACATTGTGACTTTGTGTAACATATATTGTTACTGTACATTGAGACTTGTTACATATTTTTACATGTAACATATTGTTTAAGCACATTGAGTGTTTGTGTTACATATCATCATAGGGCAATTTGCTTTATGTTGCAAATTTGTACAGGAAAATGTGATTTCGTGTCAGGGCCATTGATAATGATGTTGCAACATTCTTATTCTGGTTATCATGGAACATCGTTTTATCATTCCACTCAAAATCATATTTTGTTGCTATTTATAGGCTTGATGGCACCTTTGATCTTCACCAATATCATTAATTGTTTCTGAATTGAATATTACAGTTACATGTAACTTACTGGCCACATCCTTCCTCTTTAAAGAAACATTTCTGCAGTTTGATTGATATCGACACTGTTTCGAGAAAAACAAATGTATCAGGGTTTCCTCTCCACAACGGTCTGAAAGTACCAAAGCTAGGCACTTGTTGAACACCAGTTTAGCGCAGACAAAACCTAGTCACAAGCGGACCAATCTCATTGTCCTTTTCAAAAACCAATATGGTGGCGATCATGTAGAAAATGGATTTCACAGGAGTTACGTGCTCCTAGCTCTGATATCGAAAGCTTTTGCCACCGTCTTGCGATTGGTTAGATGAGCTTACGTCAGAACATGCAAGTAATGGGGGTGCCTTCAGACTGTGAATGAGGAAAGTCGGGCTGGGTGTGTTTCGAACCCCAATAGAGATAATATTTTTACATTATTATTCCTCGAAGCAAAATAGATTTTAATCAGACTGAAACATTGCTAGAACAGTTGTTGAAATAATTGTTTATGTTGCAGGGGCAGTATGATTGACAGGATGATTGATCATTTATGTCACTTATGTTGCAGGGGCGGTGTGACTGAGTGAAGGTTGATGTGGCTCCCACCCAGCACACCATGTCCGACGCTGACATCATGGCCGAGGCATATGCGACTGAGTCTGTGAAAGGGATCAGCGGCGGGGGTACAACGGGAGGGGCACCGAGCGGGGAGGGGGAGAACGGGGAGGGGGAGAAGGACCAGCAGTCGGACGCTCTCGATATGTCTCACACACCTATGTCTCGCTTCGGCCGAAAACTCACAAATCCTAATATTGTTTCTAACGCCATGATTAACAGTTTACGCTATGGGCACTCAAATAAACTTGCGTGCAGATATTGTGGCAAGACTTTTTCACAGGCCGGATACATCAAAGCCCACGAGCGACTTCACACGGGTGAGAAGCCGTTTGCATGTTCGGTGTGTGGGAAGCGGTTCAGTGACCCCAGTAACTGGAAGAAGCACGAGCGTGTGCACTCAAACCACAGCGGAGGCAGTCTCACCCCCGGCAACAACGGAACAGGAAGCAACTCCTCCAGCCCCAAAACTCAGCTCAATAGTCAAGTCATAGCAGCGGTGAAGTCAGAACATGATCGGAGTCTCGTTATAAAGGCAGCCAGCTCCATGATCACTTCTTCACTGCAGCAACGCATGCGCAATGGAACAGAGATCAACACCCCTATTGTATGCAAACTCTGCGGGAAGGTCTTTTCTAGTCAAAGCAGCCTCAGCACCCACAAGAGAATCCACACGGGCGAGCGGCCCTACACTTGCTCCTCCTGCGGAAAAAGCTTTACCCAGATCGGGACTCTGCGCACCCACGAACGAATCCACACCGGAGAGAAGCCGTACGTCTGCAAGGTCTGTGGACGCACCTTCGCTCAGAGCGGGAGCTACCGGATGCACGAGCGACGTCACATGACAGACACGATCCAGCGATGTCACATCTGCTACGCTACCTTCACCAAGTGGCAGGAGCTCCAGCAGCACATGACGACCCACCCGCAGATGTCGGAGGCCATGATGGACTACTCCCCGCCCATGGGCAGTCCAGGACAGGACCAGAAGGAGGAAGGGCGCTGTGCTAGTCTACCACCCTGCTCCGAGGCCATGCTGCTCGACGGGGAACCACACTTTCAGCATCAGTCCTTGTTCCAGGTGAGTTATTTGCATCTTTTAGGCTCTGATGAGATATTTGTGTTGCCTAAGAGTAATTGAAGGGTCCGAATGATGGGGTATCTAAAACATCAATAAAATGCAACCTTTTCCTTGAAAATGATTGAAATGAAGATATTCTGACAGCTAACATGATTTACTATAAATCAATTATTTCCTTGAAGCCTTGAGTTTGGTTGCAGAATGTATAATTGCAATGAAATCAAGGAGTTTTCGAGTTTGGTTGCAGTCCCTTATAGGCAACTGCAACCAAATTGTTTTCTAGCAAATATCCATCACTTTTCGTGTCTTGACAAACACTAACTTGGTTGCAGAGATTGTAGTTGCTTGTTTAATAGCACAGAGACAAGTTTGGTTGCAGGAGTTTTATAATTTACCTTATTTGACGTGAAAACAAAAACAAATCACAATTCCGTTTTGACAGGTTCCCTCTCGCTCTGTGTGTGACGTAATGCCATGCGGTATGTAACGTGTCCTACAATTGGTTGATTCAGTCTCAAACATTTCCAACAATTTTTCAAATTTCCTAATTTTTTATTGATAATTCATCTTGTTCTGTTTTTGGATAGAAACTATTTGTTAAACTTACTTATTGAGGTTTATTTTCTATCAAAATCATTTGGCAATTGGAATTTGTGACAGCCAATGAGAATCTTTTTGAGATATGACAACAATTTGAATCTGCTACAGGAGCACGTTGAAACACAGAAATGAAATTTAGGGATTAATTTGGTCAAAGATTGTCTTAAGTACCTTCCATGACATGCTGTATGATAGAAATTGTTAAAATAATCAAGGTCAGTGAAATATTTCTATCCATAATGTCAGAAACGATTTCAAAACATGATGTGACATGATCGAAAACCGGACTCGATAGCGATTGGTAAGTTGATGATGTGTCATTGAAATGTAAATAAAACGCCAGGTAAGTGATCAACAGTTGTCAAATCATCATATATTCCATCTGCAACCAAATTTCTTCAAGCCCAGGCTCTTTTGTTTGATAAAAACATGCATTTTTCGTGGAAAAATAATTTGGTTGCAGTTGCCTATAGGGGACTGCAACCAAACTCGAAAATTGTGCGATTTCATTGTGATTAATTTTTCTGCAACCAAATTCAATGGTGTCATTCCATATATCATTGTATAGATAATTATCTCAGCTTTCAGAAAATTCGAAGTTGAGTCTTTTTGAAGAGCTAGGTTGCATGTAACAGTTCTTTTTGACACCCTGTCATCCGGACCCTTCAATTACTCTTAGGCCATTTGTGTCTTTGAGGCTCTGGTGAAATATTTGCATTTTTTAGGCTCTGGGGAAAAATTTGCATCTTTTAGGTTTGAGATGAGATATTTGCATCTTTTAGGTTTGGGCTGAGTACACTCTATGTACATAATTATTTTAGGTTAATGACATGTTATTTGCAGGATATCTTCTTCATTCAGTACAGGGTGTGATAACAAGTTATTTGCAGATTTTAGTAATGGGTGTAATAACAGGTTATTTCTATAATATTGAACTAATTGATTTAGCAGGTTATTTGTAAGTTTTTATGCCAGGCTTGATATCAGATAATTTGAATATTTTAGTCTAAGGTGTGATAACAGGTTATTTACATATTTAAGTACTAGAGAGGTAGCAGAATATTTGCATATATTAGTACTGGATATGAAAGAGGTTATTTGCTTAATTCTGGAAAAGATGTGATAACATGGGTTATTCGCCATGTGTAGTACCTGTTGCGAGAACAAGTTGTTTGCACAATTTAGAGGATATTTGTCATTCCTGCAGAAAATAGAGGTTATGTTAATAATTCTGTTCTGTGTAATAGTTCTGTGTGAGTTGAAATGGGATGTCCTTCTACATGTATTAATGTTTTTAGGCATATTCCACCCTATGGGTTTTAGATAGCATAGTTGTCTACCTTTAAGCATAAGGGGGTTTTAAAATTCAAGAACTTCTCTGAATTACAGGGATTGCAATTTACAGCTGATCAGCTTTTTTGGGTTGGTCCTGAAAGTAGATTTATTCATACCTAATATATTACAACCTTAATACAATTTATGTCAGTTGTTTTTCAAAATATCCATTGTCATCATGTAACAGTCATATCTTACTCTTACTGACTTATCATTGATCAGTCTACAAATATGACCTGTTAAATCCAGGTACTGAGTCCTGGGTCTGAGCAGATTTCAATGAGTCCTTTAAGAAGTAAGCAAATAGTACGGTCCACGGTGGGCGGGTTTTGGGTCCTTACTAGATCGTAAGAGTATTTCATGCAGGACTCGGAGGTAAATTCTTCACTAACCTATTCCTCCTTCTATTCCAGGAGCAGCTCCCTCCCTTCTCGTCCAATAACAACTATAGCACTGCTGACTCTCACCTCCTTCTGTTCCAGGGGCAGCTCCCACCCTTCTCTTCCATCATGCCCTTCCGCTCACCGGTGGGGAGTTCCTTCTCCCCGAGTTTCCCCGGGGGGTCACTAGGAGGTATGTACAGCCCCGCCCCCCTCACCTGTCTACCAGACCAGCCGGAACTCAGTCTCCTGCGCTCACAGTACTTCCCCAGCATGTCTCTAGCTGCTCAACTGAAGCTGCCGCCGGAGCAGACGTCTCCCGTGACAACCGGCGCCCCCATCATAGAAAACAACGAGGTGGTGAGCACCACGAGTCATCAGTCGGGACGGAAGTACAGCACCGAGTCGCACCACTCACCCCCAATCTCCCACACCGACACCGCCCGTGCTTCCGAGTCCAACGGCAAGACAGACCAGGATGCAGACACGTCACAGAATCCCGGACCTCTGAGCGAGTCCAGCGATGGCTCTCAGTCTCCAGACGGGGTTGAAAATGGCGGAACAGATGATGCTCAACCTCTTGCCATTGAGCGGCAGAACCTGAACACTCGCATGATGCCGTCATCGTCTAGCGGGCGGAAACAGAGACACCCGATGCGGAGGTACAGCAGCAGCGCGAGCAGCGAACAGGACCTGCCTCAGTCGACATCCTGTCTGCCCACTGGGCTACAGACCAACGGGATGAAGCTGCCGTCGGAACCCAACGATGCCGAGGACGTGGCGCTGGTGTCGTACCTCCTGTGGAAGGGTAAGGTTTACAAGTGCGAGCACTGCCATATCATCTTCGACGACTGCACCCTCTACCTGCTTCATAACGGGTTCCACTCGCATGACTCGGAGCCGTTCAAGTGCGTCATCTGCAAACTGTCGTGCAAGGACCGCGTGGACTTCAACTGCCATCTCACCAGTCACATCAAGTAGCACCAGCATACCAGCATACCAGTATACAGCATACAGGACAGTATTTGTTTTCATTATGATTGTTCATTTTGTATATTTAACTGAGATTTTCTGAAAACGAATTATTTGAATTTTATTTTAGAGAGTCTTTAATCTTAAAAAAACCCAAATATCTTGTAATCAAATATATTGTTTTAGTATGTTAGTTAAAACTGTCTCTTCTTTATCTGTTGTGAAAGTTTCGAATGGTCTAACCATTCTCTTCTTTATTCTTAGATGCAACTCAAGAATGAAACTTTTTCTGCCAAAAAATATGAATTTGTCCAGCATTTTGTAAAAATTGTTTGCAAAGAGAGTTCTATTTTAGCAATGAGTGTTCAAAACACATATGATAACTCTCATAAATAACATTTTACTGAATGCAGGATATATTTTGTCTTAGTATAAAATGTATTATCCTTAAAGGGTCTAAGAGACATTTGTAAATTTCCGAACGTAATCAAACACTTAGAGAACATTCTCTTCAAAAAGATAATCCTTAAGTTTCAATTTTTCAAAGAGCCCTTGATCAGAGAAAAGCACCAATTTATCTCTTTTATTAGGCAAAGGAAAATTGAAATTACAATTTAGTATGCAAAATCTTGATTGAAAAGTATTGAATTAATGTAATTAAGGTACATGCTTTTACAATGTTCACATTTTGTGAACTTTAAGTTCAGTATTTTATTTTCTTGAGTATTAAATGAAAATAGATTGTGTTCAGAAAATCCCAGAGCTATGCAATGTATTCGTGGACCACTATATTAGTTATTGTTCAAGATGGTTAATTTATTCAACATTTTTATCAAAATTGGACCACGGTTATAGGTTTTGTATTACGCAAGTGATGTTCATCTGTTCTTGATCCTCGATGTTGTATCGTCTGTATAACAGACTCCATTTCCTGTCTCTCATTTGTGCCATATTAATTAATCAATTAATTAACGCTCCTCTTCGTTACTTGCTGTCATTTACCAGTCTTTCTATCTCTGTGATGTTTCCTGGTCTTGTGGCTGGATCAGACTGGTCAGATAGCGGTCAATCACCGTAGATCAGACTGGTCAGATAGCGGTCAATCACGTAGATCAGACTGGTCAGATAGCGGTCAATCACCGTGGATCAGACTGGTCAGATAGCGGTCAATCAGTTAAAAATTCGGGTTGCAGACCCCCTTTAAGCTGTCAAATCATCAAATGATCTTAACCTTGCTTTCTTGAAAGAAAGTTTAAAAGCTGTCAAGATAACTGTTTACTATCCTCCTCTTTATATTCCCATTGACCATTTGCGCTATTTGTCTTATTCAATGAAACTGTGAAATTATTTTTTTCCCCAATGTTTGAACTTTATTGAATCTAACATGGTTGTCACATTACTGGTTCCAAAAAGTTTGAATAAGTTTCAATGTTTGGTGTATCATCTGCAAAAGAAAAAAGATTTCAAGAATTCAACATTTATGTTTGAATGAAATGGTTAGATATTTCAAAAATCTTAACTGATAAATTGTTGGAGTTCAGTTACTACCAATGACCTTGACTATAATTGCTCATGTCAATGATATCAAAAATTGTAATTTACCTTTCATTCTTATTGTCCATAATTCCAAATATGAGAAATTATTTCACAGGACCATTTCATGATCTTGAGTTTGATATGTTAGACGACCAGTCTGATCCTCGCCACTCCAGTGCAGCAGTCCTAAATGTGATAGTGCGATCGACTAGTATGTGAAATGAACGACATATCTGCATATTTTTGTGTCTGAGGAAGCAAAAGTCAGATCTGTATGTCCAATCAGTTGTATCAGTGTGAGAACATCAGTTCGTGACCTTGAGGACTCAGTCCATGACCTTGAGGGCTCAGTCTTTGACCTTGAGGGCTAAGTCAGTGACCTTAAGGACTCAGTCTGTGACCTTGAGGGCTAAGTCTTTGACCTTGAGAACTAAGTCTGTGACCTTGAGGGCTAAGTCTTTGACCTTGAGGATTTCAGTCCGTGACCTTGACCTTGTTGTGTAATACTTGAAGTATTTGTTGAATCTTGCATGTCGGTTGTATGAAACGACTCTAAGTCAGTGTGGGCTGACTCCAAGTCAAAGGGCAAATCAAAATGACCGAATAGCTTAAAGTGCTAGAGTAATGTACATAGAGCTAGATATAGGTTTAGATTTAATACAGGGTATATCTATATATACATGGTGTATATATACTGAAAATGTGACCAATGATAGTCATTTGTAACTTGATGTTTGGACCGTAAATCAGATCGGTCAGTCACTTACGGCTGTTACTTATTCTGCTTGCATAACATGGCAGAGGATAAACACCCATGTGTTCATAATACTCATTGATTGGTTGATTGGTAAGGGGGCGTGGCTTGGATAAAGTGGGAGTGGCACGTTGTCAGTGCCTGTTCGATGAATGTGCAAACATTTATCCCAGGTTTGTCTGTCTGTGTGTCTCTACAATTCAAGGGAAGCAACTCTTGTCTCATATGAATTTTGTAAATTGAAATTTGAATTTTTTTTTTTTTAAACTTCATGTTTTTGAATTTAACATTTTGAACCATACCTAAACATTTCCATTTCATTAATGTCAAAAATGTAATTTTTAAAACTGAAATCCATCTGTTCAAACATTTTTCATTCGGCTACATTTCAATGAAAATTTTCAGTTTCATGCACAAAGTGGGAGACTTTACAGTAGACCACAATATCTTTGGGATGTGAGTCCAAGCAAAATTAGTTCTGTACGGTGAGCAACACTGTACATCGACATGCCATATACTTATCATGTGTAGTTTTTAGTTGTGCCTCTATATTTGTAGCGCCAAGCAACATTGCAATGTGAATGTATATATATATAAATATATATGCCTATATCCCAATGTAATGCCGGCCCCGCCCATACTGGCTTGCATGGTCTGGTTGTTACCAGTTACCAGATAATCCTGGCGGGCAAGATGCTCGATCTGTGGCACATAACAGTCTGGAGATCAAGAACTATCCATTCAGCCAGCTGGAGTTCTTCCAGGAGTCATCAATGTTGGTCAGTTTGTCTGGTCATTCAAGGTACCAACCGGTCAACCTGGTTATTCAATGTTAGTCAGTTTGGTTATTCAAGGTACCAACTGGTCAGCCTGGTTATTCTATGTGGCCAGTTTGTCTGGTTATTGAAGGAACCAACCCGTCAGGCTGGTTATTTGATGGTTGTCAGTTCGTCTGGTTATTCAAGGTACCAATTGGTCAACCTGGTTATTCAATGTTGGTCAGTTTGGTTATTCAAGGTACCAACCGGTCAGCCTTGTTAATCATTGTTGGTCACTGGTTATTCAAGGTACCAACCGGTCAGTTATTCAGTGTTGGTCAGTTTGGTTATTCAAGTTACCAACCGGTCAGTTTTTCAGTGTTGGTCACTGGTTATTCAAGGAACCAACCTGGTTATTCTAGGCAATGGTTGCACATTTACTGACAGCAAGACCGTTCCTTGACTAACTGCTGGGATGCTTGGGGCTAGGTTATCCCTGGTACATCATCTTGCCTGGGGCCACACCAGGATGTTCCTGGTAAACCTGGTTATTTTAGGCAAATCTGGCCAATCATGATTAACCGTTCAATCACTGTCAATTCCCAGTTTATACCTTGTGGATCAGTTGGTTGCTGCTGTGGGTTCCAGTTTGATAATGTTTGTCATACATTCACAGAAAGCAGATAGCAAGTATCAGTGTGTGATAAGTCCAGAGAAGGCTGTTCTCAGACTCCTTGCCAGGATAGTTGGGGCTCGGCGGAACTTGTACCAGACTCCTTGTCTCTCCTCTTGAGACATCTTCTTTACTGTCAAAATAGTTTCACTTGTCAAAAAAACATTTGTCCATGCCAAAGATCAAAACAAGCTTTACATTGAATGTACTTACTTATTCTCGCACAAATTCCATGTCCTGTGAATGCAGGAACCGTTAACTGTTTGCGAGCTGTGGGCGGCACCGCAGTGGACCAAGTCTGAAGATGGCCGCCCGCAGCTATTTTCCTATGACTTTGTACATGTATAAATATGCATGCTTGCCAGTGAGATAGTAAGAAGGAACAGATCTGAGAGATACACACGACTCGTCCAGATTGAGAAACCTGCATTCAGCCCACAAACTCTTGTGATGTCATCGATCTGACGACCTTTTTGGTGTGGCAATTCTGTTTTACTTCATCAGTCAGTCACTCGCCTGAAAGGCGAGCTTTATATATACATATACATATATATTATATCTAATCAAAGTTACATATAATTTTGTCTTAATTGATATTATGGGTTTAGTAACAGTTTTTTTATGTTATAGCCCTGTCTTCATGGGCATTGTGTTTAAAACATAACCATGTCATTTGTGGATGTACGTGTAGATATGACTGTTATATACCCTGCTAGCTTATAGATGTATTGTCTGCGACCTTTGACCCATTGTAAAAGCTGCTTTCTCTCACGCTAGCAGCAGTTGCTTGAACAAGGCCGACGATAGCTCCATGAGCTTGTGTTGTGACAAGGGTGGGCGGTGAATGGGTGGATGGTGGACTGGATTGGTAGGTGTATGAAGGGGGGTTGGTGGATGAGCTTTTAAGCTAGGGGTTAAGGTGATAGACAGACAGAGTGTTCGGGGGCTGGGGGTGGATGATATTTTGAGGATAGTGGTATGAGAAATGGATAGCAGGTTTATAGTTGAACAGTAGGTGGGACGATTGGATGGTTTATAAAGGGATAGTGGATAGGTCAATGAATTTTATGTCCTGTGGACAGAGGGAGGACTGATGATTTCTATAGGCCAGGTAGGAGAGATGCAGATGGAAAGGGTGGTGTATCAGGGCCAAGAGCATCAAGTATATTGAAAGGTGGATGGGTAAGAGATCAGATAGGTATCGAAACCAAATTTTACTATCACATAGTGTTCATCAATTAATAATTGGTTGTGGATTATAGTGTTAGATGAAAAGGGGAATAGATTATTTGGAATCGATAAATAATGTAAGAGTATTTGAATAGTGAAGTTAATAATTAAGTGATTTGCCTTGTTCAAAAGTTGGATTGTTGGTGAATGACAAAATGGGTAATGAAGTATGTCAGTGGATAGAAGAAGTCAGAGAACAAGTGATGGATAGTTTCAGTGACTGATGAGATCATAGTATAGTTTTGTACTGTGGACAAAGTCAAATACTTGTAGTTCTTTAAATACTTCAAGTTTAGATGTGTGATTGGGAAATGAGAGAATGTAGGCCTGTCCAAACGACACCAATAACTTAGCAAGAATGTAGGAAAGAGTGTGTTTAAGTACCGTCCGATGCATTGGTCAGTTTGTGAATGGTCACTCTTTCTTGTTGTCATAGCAACACAGCACATAGTGCACCAAGTGGTCTAACAAGCTTCCGAGCAGTCACGTCCTGAAAGAGGAGTGAGACTCCGCGATTTATTGGACTCTTCTGTCTGCCTTGAACTAATTAACAACCTTCCCAGTTTAATAGTGCCAACTTTGAGCAATAGCTGTCTGTCTGTCTGTCTGTCTGACACACTAGTGGGTGTCACTTTAAACCACACAACTTACCATGATGACATGAAGGCAGAGCAAGATGCTCGGTAGGCCCTGGCTAGCTGTTTGATCAGTGCTTACCACTTTAACTGATATCCTCCAGCTGTACAACAGTCCGTGATATAGCATTTCTAGTGATGTCGGACCCAAAGGTCCAGTTAGCGTTGTGTTGGTCTCCTCTCTGTATTCACCCAAACTCGCCAAACTAAAGGCTTAGGAACTTCTTCTCATGCTAAGGTTGGTCAGGGACCATTCCAAAATGTCCATTTATTAAACCTGTTTCTTACTACTTGACGTTCCTCTCCCCAAGCTTCCCTCTTAAAATCCCCTTTACCAATCGAAAATAACTTTTATCACTGGTTAAGATTGGGCAGAGCCCTCCTCCTATAGATCCCTAAAAACTCCCTGACACTGAACTCCTACAAGCCCACTGTTATTCGACCAACCCTGACTCAACCCCTCCAACACCACTTACCCTCCTATCCCTTCATCCCTAGCCGATATCATCCGAACAATAATTAATTTAAACCCAACTTTACCGCTCCCACACAATCTCACTGACCCACCTTCACAACAACCCTACTGATCTTCCATTGACCCCCTTAACCCATACATCCCCACAGATCCCATAAACCCTTTCAGTCCCACCAATACCACAAGGACCCCCTCCAAAGCCTTTGACCCCCCCTCCAAATTCCCCAGTGAGTCCCAACAACCCTACTGATCTTCCACTGACCCCCTTAACCCATAAAGCCCCACAGATCCCACTTTGACGTTCAGTCCCACCAATACCCCATGGACCCCCTCCAAAGCCTTCGACCCCCCTCCAAATCCCCAACCAAGTCCCACCAATACCCCACTGACCCCTCCAAAGCCTTTGACCCCCCTCCAAATCCCCCACCAACGCCCACCAATACCCCACTGACCCCTTCCAAAGCCTTTGAGCCCCCTCCAAATCCCCCACCAACGCCCACCAATACCCCACTGACCCCTTCCAAAGCCTTTGAGCCCCCTCCAAATCCCCCACCAACGCCCACCAATACCCAACTGACCCCCTCCGAAGCCTTTGACCCCCCTCCAAATCCCCCACCAACGCCCACCAATACCCCACTGACCCCTTCCAAAGCCTTTGACCCCCCTCCAAATCCCCCACCAACGCCCACCAATACCCCACTGACCCCTTCCAAAGCCTTTGACCCCCCTCCAAATCCCCCACCAACGCCCACCAATACCCCACTGACCCCTTCCAAAGCCTTTGAGCCCCCTCCAAATCCCCAAAAACGCCCACCAATACCCCACTGACCCCTTCCAAAGCCTTTGACCCCCCTCCAAATCCCCCACCAAGTCCCAAGAACCCCATCAACCCCACCTGCCCAGTGCCAGCCACTATAAGCCCATGCAACATGCCAGCTCTGCTTCTGAGCTTTAGATCGTTCTTTCTCCAGTGGTTTAACACTCTAAATATTGCCAGTTGACAGTAATCAAATATTTACTATATTTTGATAAACATAAAGCTGTTTTTTTATTCATTTTTGTAGTAAATTGAGAATGCTGAAAGGATATTGTTATATATATTACTAGCCAAAACCTGTTTTAAATATATTGTGATTTTTATGCATTTTTCCTTCTGATAATTTTGATGAAACTGTTGTAACATGAAAAACAGCATTTTGTGAAGAATTCCACATTCTCTGTGTGGTTGAAGCCAGTATATGATGTGTTGTAGACGAAAGTAAGATGCACAAATTGCAATTGACTTTTATCAAATTAGTTTCCAATTTCCCCATTAAATATAATTTTTCAGCTCCCAATAAAACATTATTCAATCATCAGTAACTTCAAGAAGGTTCAAATTCTGTTGATAAATTTTTATAAACGAACAATATTGCAAGGTACACCTAAAACATTTATTTTTAAGATAAATAAAATTTTGATATTATTTGAATGATGAAGTGCAAGGTACGTAGGAGGAGGTTTCTAAGAAGCTTCTTCAGCTGAAAGCAATATACATATGGCCAGTCTCGTTATGAAAATGCCTTTATATATATGATCCCTGTGAATCTTTCTCGCCATGCAAAAGCTTAAAGCTTTGTCACAGCAATATGTCTACATGACTATATTTACGGACCCTTTGGTTATATATGGGAGGTGCTTGACAAATGAGTTTGTTTTCTTCCTCTTGTGCATGTTCCCTGTATTATACGTCAGTATGTTGCTAAACTGTGCTTCGCTAAGAGCCATGGCTGCTTTTTAGAGCTTTTCTGTGTTAATTGTCCTTGTGAGCACGACCGATGCTGCTTTTGTTGTTTGTTTATTATCTGTTGAATTACTCTTTGTACAGTGACATGTCAAAATTTTCATCAATGTTTTTTTTCTTCTGTAAATGGGGCAAAATGATGTTTAAAAGTAATTTGAGATTTTCTTTTCCACAAATTACGTTTTGATTCGATTTAGGTTAAGTGACTGATGACTATCCCTTAAAGTGTGGTTCTTACACAAAATATGACAAAATATAAATTATTTTATATATTTTGTTTGTTCTTATAATTTGTTGAAAAAATTCCTCATATTTTTATCTTAGCCTCTAATCCTAGAATATTTCTCAATTAAAACTTTTAAATCAATTTTTGCACATCCTTCAATTCTAGTCCCATTTAAAAGTTAATTGAAAAAAATGTTTTTTACAGTTTTGAAATGCCACTGACATCGAAGAATGTACTTCAACCTTTGCCCGTTACTCTACTGAGTGGATCTGATATTGTTTACTTAAAAGATGTTTTATGCATTTACTTATGTACTTACATTTTCAAAGCATTTTATGGTCGGGGTTGTCAAGTTTGTTTTCAAAAGAGGAACAAATGAACTAGATTTATCAGAATTCCATCCACGTGAGCATGCATAGATGATAGAGGTCTAAAATGTTTTCGGAGCAACACCAAAGGGAGAATATTCTTTTCACATTTATGGAAAGTTCATCTTTCCAATTAGGAAAGGTGTTCTTTCCAATCAGGAAAGGTGATCTTTCCACTATATAAAATGGTTTATTTCTACTGATATATTCATTGCTGTTTTTTTCGAATTTAAAACTGCCTCTCATTTATCTTAAAAGGTCAATTTTCATTGTGAGGAAAGTTTGTCTTTCCATTTGGGAAAAATGTCTTTTCAATGTTAGGAAAGTGTGTCTTTCCATTTGGAAAAATCATCTTTCTCTTATGGAAAGTGCCCATCTTTTTCTTTTTACGATCTTGAAGTGGGCTGACTGTTTTAATTAATTGTCTGTGATATCACCATTGACTTGATCTAAGATGTTTTTTCAACCCGGGTCCTCATCCTTTATCAAACCATGGTTGGTGGTCTATGTCCTTCATAACTGCCCAGATTATTTGAAAGTAAGACTTTAACCATAAACCTGAAAGAGTCATCCTAAGAATTGATTGTGTAGTATTTAAGTATGATTCATGAAAACTCTTAAAAGATTCATATTTTCATGACTGAAAGAAATTGCAATTTAACAAGGTGACCTTTTTTTAAAATTCAAATAAATTTTCTACTCCTGAAAAAAAAGAACATAAGATTATGATACTCCTAAACTTACCAATTCTAATGTCTTCAAATGTTCATGGACCCTTTTTAAATGCAAAACAAGTTTTCTGTACATTAAAAAACCCCGAATGTAATCCGTAACTTACAAGTATTAATGTCTTCAAATATTCATGAACACTTACCATGGTTTATACAGGATGTCATTTAAACCACCTTCTTTAAGCCTCTAGTCAACTTTAACAGGGTTTTATTATTTCCTTCTTAACCTGTGAATTGTTTAACATGTGAACTATTTAAGCAGACATTTGATTTCTTCAATCATATGAAATGAGAGAAAATTATCATGATTTGATCAGATTTTACATCTGAGTATCCTTAATCAAATACACAATCAAACTTTCAGAATTCATGGTACCATAAACTTTTGACAAAGGGTGATGATGAAAATCATCAAATATGTATTTCAGGATTTTTTGTAAAAAGATATTTCAGTTAAGTACCATCAGATACTATTTTAGAAAAGTATTCAATGTTTAATAAGGATTTACAAAGTACTCTAATGAAAACTTTCTTTAGGTATTGATGATTACCCTGCTATAAGCATCAAATTTCCGATAACTCAAAAGTACTTTATATAAGGTAGGAACCAATTTTCATCGGTCAAAGGTACTATTTATAATGAGAAAGGGTACGATTGTTTGTGATCCACAAGGTTTTTGAAAAAGTATTAAATGTTTTAAAAAAAATATACAAAATACTCTAAGGAATTAAGGATTTCATTTGGTTATTAAGGATTACCCTACTATCAGAACCCAATTTCCGATAGCTCAAAGGTACTATTTATAAAGAGAAAGGGTACAAGATGGTGTGTGATCCACAAGGTTTGGAAGCCATGGATCTATTGATATTACCCACCAACCGTCTTTGTCACAATTGGGTCATGGTGTTTTGATATTACCCACAAGACAAGTGTTAAAGTTTGTGATGCTCCCAAAATTAAGAGTTAAAATATTTGTCTCTATCATCGATGTCAACTGTTTGTGATGCATGACTATAATTGTAGTCAGTTTATTTAGCTGTAATTTGGTCACATTAAATGCGACCGTTTTGTTAGTTTTGACATATGTTCTAAACATACCTTTTTCTCTCACCTTCTGAAAATGCAATGTAATTGCTTTTATTTTGATTTGAAGCAATATGAGCAATAAATAAGGCTTTAATTCTGTTTAACAGATTCAAATGCCAAAAATTTGCCTGTTTTAACTGAATTGTTGTCTTGTCAAAGACATATTGACCAAATGGCAAAAATATTTGTTTATGTCTTCTTTTATTGGATGTTGAGAGTCACAATTATAATTTTCATCGAAGATGTTATAAAATGCATTCATTACTTGATTTTTATTCTAAATGTTAGAAAATGCCAAAGATGTTGTGATGAAAAATGTAACTCCTTTTCATGACATTTGACCAACATTGTACTAATATCCCTTTAGTAGTGTGTATTGGATCTGAATGGTAGCCATCTTGGAAAATGTTCATAGTTTCAAGAAAGACCAATATTTAATGCTAAATGAATAAGTAGGATTGAAGAAAGGTAAGAGAAAATGTCAAAGTTGCCAAAAAATGCCAGTTTGTAATCGGTATCAAAATATTGTCTTGAATGAGACAGACTTATTGAATCAAATTTTATCATGCATAAATTCAAAATATCATGCATTGATGTGTACTCAAGAAAAAAGTAAAAAATTATTGAAATGAAACCTCATTAACCATTGGAATTCCAAATTTAGCTGGCAGCTATGTGTACCACACTTCTGCTTATAAAGGCTGCTGAAAAACGGTTTTGGACTGCCAAGAGGTTCATCAGAGCTTCAGAACGTCCATATTACATGACTTTCAAACCGCATTTCAAGGCAACTCTAAATCTCTTCTGACCTTCTCTTCTTCACTACATCAATCCTGAACATGATCAATTGCATTACTGCTTGCAAAGTTTGTTTTATGCATTTTACAACTTGTTCATCTATGTATTATAATCTGTTGGTGCTACATTATCATGCTGTTTATTATCTTACAATATATTCCATAGTAGGGGCGGGTTCCAACAATAAAGCTTCGTAGTTTCCATTATATTTGTGAATCTGATTAAAGTTGTGCCTTTAGTTGACCATTTAAACTTCTGTACGTACACCTGTTAGATAAATGTATTACTTACTTGCAGGCAGACATAGTCTGCAGGCTTCCTATGTGTAGTCAATTGGTTTTGTTATGAGACAACTGCTGGTTAGAGACCAGAGAACTCTACTTCTTAAAGACTGAATTCCTACTGAGAGAGACTACTGAACAACCATTCTGTTCCCGAGATTCATGAACTCTGATTTCTGAATTCATGATTCCAAGAGATCTAAAACACTTGGACTGCCCATGTCTCCTGCACTTTGGGATTAAACTCCTGAAGTCTTTGATTCATGGTTCCAAAAGATCTAAGGCACCTATACCACTCCCCTGAACTTCAGGATTCACTGAATCTCCTGAAGTCCTAGTTCCCATTAAGTTCCCAAAAGCTCTTAACTTCTAGTCAATTCTCAAAGATTCTTTAACTCCTTATTTCTCATAATGAAAATATCCAAATTTCAAATACTCTCCACGTTCCCTACCTCTAAAGAGCTGCACCTTCTCTCCAAGACAAACACTCATCAACTTCAGAATCTCTCACGGATCTTCAGAATCTCTCACGGATCTTGTGGTTTTCTTTCTTTGAAGTGGGCAAGGTCTCTGATTCAGCATGTCTCCGTAGCTTGTGTTTTCAGTGGCAGTTATGTTTAGGGGTTTAACCCTACCGCTTTTGAGTAAAGCATTTCTTGTTACAGATGCAACTATATTTTGACAGGCTTTTGAGTGCAACAATTGCACGTTACTGTTGTGTGGGCATTTTGCTCCCAATGTTAAGGGTACAACCCTAGTTATACCTTCCAGTGCTACAAATTGTTATCTTTATAGATTGGAATCAAAATTTTATGTCCTTTGTAAATTTAAGTGATATATGTGTTTGAGCTATTGTCAAAAATCTCTGTTTCAGCATCACGAAAAATTGTGCAAATGAGCTGATAGTATTGTCATGCAAGTATTCCTGGGAAAGAGACGGTGGATCGGAACAACCTGGAGCAGCTTGTGCTTCAGTCATGTCCCCCTAACCCTTAATCAGTTTTCAGATGAGTGATTTGAAGATGCTGTTCCGATCCGCTGCCTTCTGCCCTTCACCACACGTCGCCCTGGTGAGTGGACTGGTCACCTCAATTCGCCGGACCTCAAAAATAGATCTTTGGTCACCTCAATTTAGCCTGACCTAAGATTAGAACTTCGGTCACCTCAATCTGCAGGACCTCAAAATAGATAATTGTTACCTCAATTTGCAGAACCTCAGACTACAACTTTGTCACCTCAATTTGCAGGACCTCACACTACAACTTTGATCAACTCAATTCGCCTGGCCTCAAAATAGATCTTTGTCACCTCAATTTGCTGGACCTCAGAATACTTTGGTCACCTAAGTGTGTCTCACCTCCAAATACAACTTAGGGGCTCACAGAACCGCTCAGTGGTTCTGAGAAATTCGCCAAACGTAAGGAAACCTCACACCAGCCTTTATGTCACTTGTTTGTAACATGCACATACCCAGTCCATCAACAAAATCTTACATGCTTTAAATTTCGTGCCAAAGAATGATGCTTGGATGTTTACCATTTCCCGTTGTACGCTTTCATGAAGTGCCTGACAAACAACACTTGGCTTTGTGACTGAAGGCAATTTGTCACAGTGAGGTTTCCATTGGTTGAGCTAATTTGGGTTGGTAGACATCCTGTGATGACTGAAAAATCTCTGGTTGCTTTGATAATTATGGTTACATCGAATAACGATGTTAACCTGTCAAGTTAGTTTACAATTATGGTTGAAGAAACACTTGTAAGTCGGGTTTGTCCTGTCGACTTAATGTCCATGGTTATATTGAGGTTTGTATGGCCAACATGTAATGGCGACTGAGGTTGCCATGGTGACCGAGGTTGCTATGGTGACCATGCAATGGCAACTGAGGTTACCTAGGCGACCTGAGGTGAGCGGTCCGTCACCAGACTGCACATATGTGTTCCACATTCAGTACTTAGTTATACATTTGTTTTGTAAGCCTCTTCGGCTGTATTAGGGTCCACGGTATTATGTATTGTTATCTAATTGTTTTTGTACAAAGCATATCAGCTAGGAGATCGGTGGCTTTGTTAGTTATATATTTAGTTTGTGATGCCCATGCTAAGAGGCGGGCAGGTGGCCTAGTTATACACATTTTGTTATACATTATACTTTAGATATTTTAGCAGTTTATGTATTTGTCTACAGCATTTTTGCAATGTTAGTGGAGCGTACCATGAGCTTCCGCATTAAAAGCTTTACAAAATTATCCGCCATCTTCCTCTTTTGTCGTACACCTGTGAGGTCACAGACTATACGGGCCGGCGGTGGATAGTCCGCCTATATGCTGAGATGTATAGGTTTTGAGTATTTCTTTTAATTTTGGGACTACGGTAATAAACAGAATATTATTTTCGTGCATTTGACATACTATGTTGACGACACTTATGACTAAATATAAGAATATCTCTCGTTCTCGCTCGGGAATTAATAATATATAGCCACTCGTGTCATACACCTGTGACGGGCCGGCGGCGGCTAGTCCGTTTATGCTGTTAAGTAGGTTTTGAGTATTTCCTTTAGACTAACATTTAGTCTCAGAAGTATTTTCTTCAATATTGACAATATTTTTACACAAACCATGTATTATAACAAAATGGAGCCCAGAAGATGCTCCTAAAGCTTAGCGATCTAGACTTGCCATACTTTTCTGGACGTTGGTCATCAATTAAATGTCTTTGCTTTTACGGTCTGGATGTCAGACTATATTTCCTTTAATTTTTGGACTACGGTAATAAACAGAATATTATATTCGTGCCCATGACATACCATGTTGACGACGCTTGTGCCAAAATATTAGTATATCCCTCGCTCTCGCTCGGGAATTAACATATTAAGCCACTCGTGTCGTGAACACAAGTATGTCAAGGACAATAATATAATATACCCTCCGTGAACCAATCATCTTCGTCTTTTGTCATTCAAATATCTATTATTTGGATAAGTTCAAGTATTATTGGGCAATGACTTCTCATTTCCTGAGTGCATGACGTTTCAATACAGTTTCAGACTTGAAAACATACATGTCCATAGTCCATACCTTTGTCCTTTTTGGACTTCCAACTCCTAAATGCTACTCCAAGACATCATTGTTAGCTCATCTGCCTGAAGGGCCCGGTGGGCTTATAGCATGGCATGCTGTCCTGCGTCCGTTTGTAATCTTTGTGTATTTTCGACTTCATCTCCAGAACCAAAAGGCTTAGAAAGCTAAAATATTATGTATATACTCCTTGATTTGTTAGCATTATAATTTGTAACTTTGGTGACCCTGTGAACTATAATAAGGGCCACAGGGTCCACACCCTAAAAACCTACTTTCTTCTTCTTCTCCACAACCAAAAGACTAAGAAAGCTGAAATCTTGTGTATAAACTCCTTGACTGGTGAGGTTTATAAATTGTAACTTTTGTGACCCTAGCTGTGACTCTTTATAAGGGTCACCGGGGCCACGCCCTTAAAACCTACTTCGACTTCTTCTCCAGAACCAAAATGCTAAGAAAGCTGAAATCTTGTGTACAGATTCCTTGACTAATGAGGATTATAAATTGTATCTTTGGTGACCCTGTGACCCCCAATAAGGGTCACAGGGGCCACGCCCTAAAAACCTATTTTCTTTTCTTATCCAGAACCAAAAGGTTGAGAAAGCTGAAATCTTATTTACAGATTCCATGACAATTGAGGATTAAAAGGGCCACAGGAGCCACGCCCTTTAAACCTATTTTCCGTCTTCTCCAAAACCAAAAACTGTTGAAAGCTGAAATCATGTGTACAGACTCCTTGACTAGTGGAGAGAATGATTAGTAACTTCGGTGACCATGTGACCCCTCCTAAGTACCCACAGGGCTGAGTCCTAAAAACCTATTTTCGGTTTCTTTTCCAGAACAAAATAGGCGTAGAAAGCTGAAAACTTGTGTATAGACTCCTTGACCAGTGAATATTGAAATGTATAGCTTTGGTGACGTTTGAAAGCCAGTCGTCCCTACTTAAACTTTTTACATCTTCTTATCAAGAAGCACAAGGCATATAATGAAGTTTTGGGTAGAGAGGCAATGAGGCTTCTAAAGAAATGTTTCATTTGGTGACCCTGTGACCCCTAGGAAGGTGGGAACCACATTGTTCACACCGTAAAGGAAAAAATTAAAGATGAAGCCTGATGAGCTATTTTTAGCTCATCAGGACTGAAAGTCCAGATGGGCTTATGGCATGGCCCGTCGTCCGGCGTCCGTCCGTCCGTCGTCCGTCGTCCGTCGCCGTCCGTCGTCCGTCCGTAAACTTTTGACACTTTCGACTTCTCCTCATGAACCATATACATTAGAGAGCTGAAATTTTGTGTACAGGTACCTTAGCATGAGGAGATTCTAATTTGTAACTTTGGTGACCCTGTGACCCCAAATAGGGTCACAGGGGTCACAACCTTAAAAACCTATTTTCATCTTCTTCTCCAGTTCCAGAAGGACTAGAGAGTTAAAAATGATATGTGCAGACTCCTTGGCCAATGGGGATTCTAATTTGTAACTTTGGTGACCCTGTGACCCCAAATAGGGTCACAGGGGTCACAACCTTAAAAACCTATTTTCATCTTCTTCTCCAGTTCCAAAAGGAGTAGAGAGTTAAAAATTATATGTGCAGACTCCTTGGACAATGGGGATTCTAATTTGTAACTTTGGTGACCCTCTGACCCCAAATAGGGTCACAGGGGTCACAACCTTAAAAACCTATTTTCATCTTCTTCTCCAGTTCTAAAAGGACTAGAGAGTTGAAAGTAATATGTGCAGACTCCTTGGCCTATGGGGATTCTAAATTGTAGATTTTGTGACCCCATGACCCCAAATAGGGTCACAGGGGTCACAACCTTAAAAACCAATTCTCATCTTCTTCTCCAGTTCTAAAAGGACTAGAGAGTTGAAAATGATATGTGCAGACTCCTTGGCCAATGGGGATTCTTAATTGTAGATTTCGTGACCCCATGACCACAAATAGGGTCACAGGGGTCACAACCTTAAAAACCAATTCTCATCTTCTTCTCCAGTTCCAAAAGGAGTAGATAGTTAATATTGATGTGTGCAGACTCCTTGGACAATGGGGATTCTAATTTGTAACTTTGTTGACCCTGTGACCCCAAATAGGGTCACAGGGGTCACAACCTTAAAAAACTATTTTCATCTTCTTCTCAAGTTCCAAAAGGTCTAGAGAGCTGAAATTGTATGTGCAGACTCCTTGGCCAATGGGGATTCTAAATTGTAGATTTCGTGACCCCATGACCCCAAATAGGGTCACAGGGGTCACAACCTTAAAAACTTATTTTCATCATCATCTTTAGCTCCTAAAGGTCTATTGAGCTGAAAGACTGCATGTAGACTCCTTGGCCAATTGGGATTTTAAACTGTAGGTTTCGTGACCCCATGACCCCAAATAGGGTCACAGGGGTCACAATCTTAAAAACCTATTTTTCTCCATTAGATGAGAGTCTTTATTTCTCCTTGGATATTTTAGTGTGGACTTCTTTCACTGTCTGATATTGGCGATCTAGAAAGTGTTGAATAATAATAAATCATTTGGGTAAGGAAATTTATTCCGAAATTGTTACATTTGTTTAGTAATTTGTTTATAGGTTTTCTTGCAATAGGTAACATCAGTTTCATTTTTAGCTCATCTGGCCTGTATAAAGCAAACTTGATATGATGCCTGATGAGCTACAGAGCCAATGGCTCTATTTTTGATTTATTACTGCTTCATTTAGTTTAAATACAGTTTCTTTCCTGACATCACCTTATATTCCTCCTAAAAAGGTGCTTCTGCACCCTTTGTTGCTGTAATGCTTTCATGTCATTCTTGTCATCTAAGTGATTACTGACATTCTAACAATAGTCAACTGCTACATGAGTATAATCCTTGATATCACAACATTACCAATTTGTCAAATTTATCTAAATCGTCTAAAAACAATTCCAATTATAAAACAATGATAAAAAAGACTGACATTTTATTGTCTGGTTTGCTTCTTATCTTGAATATAAATATATGCTAAGGGGTACTGATGCACACTTAATATAAAAGAAGCGGTTTACAATTATTGAATTCTGAAGTTTGTTGAGTTTTTTTAGTTTTATTGAGAATTTTTAAAAGTATGAATTCAGTGTAGACACAGGTTTCATATTAATTAGGATATAAACCCATAATTTGAATGAAAATCAGACACGTGATACTGGATTGATAGCGATTTAAATTTAAACCAAACGGATAGCTGAACATGGGATTTCTATTTCAATAAATGTGTTAATTCGTAAGTTAACGAATTAAATGTAGTGGTCAATTCATTTTGTATCCTACGTTTACGTTTGAGACTGGAGTTTGTAAAATTACTAACAGCATCTAAATAACCTTATAATCTACAAATTTAAAGGGGCGTTTCATGACAATTCTATATTTTTACTGATAAGTGTACGTTAATGCTAAATGTTTCTAAATATTTTGATAGTGTCAAAAATCTCATCACACAAACCAATCGTCCACAGTCAGAGAACAAATTTAAAAGATTCACATAAAGTCCATTATTTGGCGGCCACCTTTAATTCAGTTTTTGTAATCGCATGGCTGCACTTACGTTATATATTTGATTTATTACTGCTTCATTTCATGTTCCTGACATCACCTTTTATTCCCCCTAAAACGTGCTACTACCCCTTTAAAGGCTCGTAAAGGTTCATGGATCTGATCTAGTAAGTTGAGTAGCTTGACAAGCAGCCATGCTAAGAGTTTACCTACGTCTATCTCTATGTGAAGTTGTTATCAGTGTTATCAAAAATTAAACAAAATTTAATGTTAGGCCCAAAATCACCCGCAGTGAATGAAATTCTCAGTATTTAGAACACAGAGGCTCGGAGGATTTCACATGATTGTATTTACAATTTCGATAAAATTATTATAATATTCTTTTTGACTGTTGGGATTATTACAATACATGTATCAATATCTAACTTGAATCATTGCCTCAAAAATAAGATAATTGTGTCCATTAATGAACAAATAGATTCAAAATGCTCCATTTATGCTAGCTCGAAGGCTCTGAGCAATTTGACAATTTGGTCATATAAACAATGATACAAGATAAACTTCACTAGATGTATATCTTTACTTTAGTTACATAATTGCATGCTAATTACAAAAGATAATTAAACTTCAAATAAAAAGTTTCATTCCGTTTAAATACATTGTCTTTCGATTCAGGGATTGAGAAAGACACTTTTGAAAATGGGCAATTTCTAGTAAGTTATGTAATTTATAAGGGAAATTGCTCTTACATCAATAGAAAACCTGAAAACGTCAATGGGCCATTTTTTCATTCAACTGGTGCAAAATGACACATGGCTCCTGCGATTGGAACCAATTGTTTTCATTTACTGACAACACCTTACATTCCCCCTAAGACGTGCTACTGCCCCTTTAACCAACCATATCGTTAGCGTAGTTACACAAATGATGCAATGTTAACATATTATACCCTCTATAGTCGTGTCTCCTTGAAATATATCGTTTTGTTTAGAATAACGGCAAGAGGAGGACAGAAAGAAACCGTTAATTTCTTTTAAGGCCAAAAAAGTATATAAATGGTTTCTGGTCTTCACATAAAAGCAAAAATGATGCGAATTTATTTTTATTTCCAGATTTTTTGGGTATTATTGAACATGGAAAATTGTCAACAGAAATTAAGAAACAAACAAATATAAACCTTGTTTCACATTATCACTGCGTCTTTGAAGGCAAACGCAATCAGAAACGAGTTACAATTTTTTATAATCATGTTTCAAAGTCTCTCTAGGCTACGAAAATAATGGGCTGTTTCCCCTTGTCACAATCTGGTAAAAAGGCTTGATGCGTCGGTTGGAAACTGACGTGGGCGGAAACCAGAAACAAATCACTTTTTTTGTAAAAGGTCTGCCTAATCGTTTGAATAAACTTCATTATTGTACATTATTGACGCAACTTTAAATTTGTTAAGTTTGAAGTTGGATGTCATTTGAAACACAATTAGACTTCATGATAGGTGTAATCTTGGAAAAATGGTTTTTCAAAAAGAAAAAGTGATGATAAACAGAATTTAATCTTGTTATCAAGCCTAAAAAGACCACGCTATATCACACACACGTTGTCTAGGGGCTCGACTTACCAACGTTCTTTCATCAAGTAATCAAAGTATCAAACTTCTGTGACCTTGTTTGAAACATCGCTTGAAGAAATGATAGAATTAAGCAACTTATACGCTGAATAACATTCATACCGCAGAGCTTAAAGGGGCAGTAGCACGTTTTAAGGGGCAATATGAGCTGATGTCAGGAAAATAAAAATGAATGATTCCAATTGAAAGACAATGTATTTAAGGAGCAGTAGCACGTTTTAAGGGGGAATATGAGGTGATGTCAGGAAAATAAAAATGAATGGTTCCAATTGAAAGACAATGTATTTAAAGGGCAGTAGCACGTTTTAAGGGGGAATATGAGGTGATGTCAGGAAAATAAAAATGAATGGTTCCAATTGAAAGACAATGTATTTAAGGGGCAGTAGCACGTTTTAAGGGGGAATATGAGGTGATGTCAGGAAAATAAAAATGAATGGTTCCAATTGAAAGACAATGTATTTAAAGGGCAGTAGCACGTTTTAAGGGGGAATATGAGGTGATGTCAGGAAAATAAAAATGAATGGTTCCAATTGAAAGACAATGTATTTAAAGGATCAGAAGCACGGTTTTAGGGGGAATATGAGCTGATGTCAGGAAAATAAAAATGAATGGTTCAAATTGAAAGACAATGTATTCAAAGGGGCAGAAGCACGGTTTTAGGGGGAATATGAGCTGATGTCAGGAAAATAAAAATGAATGATTCCAATTGAAAGAAAATGTATTCAAAGGGGCAGTAGCACGGTTTTAGGGGGAATATGAGCTGATGTCAGGAAAATAAAAATGAATGATTCCAATTGAAAGACAATGTATTCAAAGGGGCAGTAGCACGGTCTTAAGGGGGAATATGAGGTGATGTCAGGAAAATAAAAATTAATGATTTCAATTGAAAGACAATGTATTTAAGGGGTAGTAGCACGGTCTAAAGAGGGAATATGAGGTGATGTCAGGAAAATAAAAATGAATGATTCCAATTGAAAGACAATGTATTTAAGGGGCAGTAGCACGGTTTTAGGGGGAATATGAGCTGATGTCAGGAAAATAAAAATGAATGGTTCCAATTGAAAGACAATGTATTTAAAGGGTCAGAAGCACGGTTTTAGGGGGAATACGAGCTGATGTCAGGAAAATAAAAATGAATGATTCCAATTGAAAGAAAATGTATTCAAAGGGGCAGTAGCACGGTTTTAGGGGGAATATGAGCTGATGTCAGGAAAATAAAAATGAATGATTCCAATTGAAAGACAATGTATACAGGGGGCAGTAGCACGGTCTTAAGGTGCAATATGAGCTGATGTCAGGAAAATAAAAATGAATGATTCCAATTGAAAGACAATGTATTTAAGGGGCAGTAGCACGGTCTTAAGGGGGAATATGAGGTGATGTCAGGAAAATAAAAATGAATGATTCCAATTGAAAGACAATGTATTTATGGGGCAGTAGCACGGTTTTAGGGGGAATATGAGCTGATGTCAGGAAAATAAAAATGAATGGTTCCAATTGAAAGACAATGTATTTAAAGGGTCAGAAGCACGGTTTTAGGGGGAATATGAGCTGATGTCAGGAAAATAAAAATGAATGATTCCAATTGAAAGAAAATGTATTCAAAGGGGCAGTAGCACGGTTTTAGGGGGAAAATGAGCTGATGTCAGGAAAATAAAAATGAATGATTCCAATTGAAAGACAATGTATTCAAAGGGGCAGTAGCACGGTCTTAAGGGGGAATATGAGCTGATGTCAGGAAAATAAAAATGAATGATTCCAATTGAAAGAAAATGTATTCAAAGGGGCAGTAGCACGGTTTTAGGGGGAATATGAGGTGATGTCAGGAAAATAAAAATGAACGATTCCAATTGAAAGACAATGTATTCAAAGGGGCAGTAGCACGGTCTTAAGGGGGAATATGAGGTGATGTCAGGAAAATAAAAATGAATCATTCCAATTGAAAGACAATGTATTTAAGGGGCAGTAGCACGGTTTTAGGGGGAATATGAGCTGATGTCAGGAAAATAAAAATGAATGATTCCAATTGAAAGACAATGTATTCAAAGGGGCAGTAGCACGGTCTTAAGGGGGAATATGAGCTGATGTCAGGAAAATAAAAATGAATGATTCCAATTGAAAGAAAATGTATTCAAAGGGGCAGTAGCACGGTTTTAGGGGGAATATGAGCTGATGTCAGGAAAATAAAAATGAATGATTCCAATTGAAAGAAAATGTATTCAAAGGGGCAGTAGCACGGTTTTAGGGGGAATATGAGCTGATGTCAGGAAAATAAAAATGAATGATTCCAATTGAAAGACAATGTATTCAAAGGGGCAGTAGCACGGTCTTAAGGGGGAATATGAGGTGATGTCAGGAAAATAAAAATGAATGATTCCAATTGAAAGAAAATGTATTCAAAGGGGCAGTAGCACGGTTTTAGGGGGAATATGAGATGATGCCAGGAAATTAAAAATGAATGATTCCAATTGAAAGACAATGTATTCAAAGGGGCAGTAGCACGGTCTTAAGGTGCAATATGAGCTGATGTCAGGAAAATAAAAATGAATGATTCCAATTGAAAGACAATGTATTTATGGGGCAGTAGCACGGTCTTAAGGGGGAATATGAGGTGATGTCAGGAAAATAAAAATGAATGGTTCCAATTGAAAGACAATGTATTTAAAGGGTCAGAAGCACGGTTTTAGGGGGAATATGAGCTGATGTCAGGAAAATAAAAATGAATGATTCCAATTGAAAGAAAATGTATTCAAAGGGGCAGTAGCACGGTTTTAGGGGGAAAATGAGCTGATGTCAGGAAAATAAAAATGAATGATTCCAATTGAAAGACAATGTATTCAAAGGGGCAGTAGCACGGTCTTAAGGTGCAATATGAGCTGATGTCAGGAAAATAAAAATGAATGATTCCAATTGAAAGACAATGTATTTAAGGGGCTGTCGCACGGTTTTAGGGGGAATATGAGGTGATGTCAGGAAAATAAAAATGAACGATTCCAATTGAAAGACAATGTATTCAAAGGGGCAGTAGCACGGTCTTAAGGGGGAATATGAGGTGATGTCAGGAAAATAAAAATGAATGATTCCAATTGAAAGACAATGTATTTAAGGGGCAGTAGCACGGTTTTAGGGGGAATATGAGCTGATGTCAGGAAAATAAAAATGAATGATTCCAATTGAAAGACAATGTATTCAAAGGGGCAGTAGCACGGTCTTAAGGGGGAATATGAGCTGATGTCAGGAAAATAAAAATGAATGATTCCAATTGAAAGAAAATGTATTCAAAGGGGCAGTAGCACGGTTTTAGGGGGAATATGAGCTGATGTCAGGAAAATAAAAATGAATGATTCCAATTGAAAGACAATGTATTCAAAGGGGCAGTAGCACGGTCTAAAGGGGCAATATGAGGTGATGTCAGGAAAATAAAAATGAATGATTCCAATTGAAAGACAATGTATTCAAAGGGGCAGTAGCACGGTCTAAAGGGGCAATATGAGGTGATGTCAGGAAAATAAAAATGAATGATTCCAATTGAAAGACAATGTATTCAAAGGGGCAGTAGCACGGTCTTAAGGGGCAATATGAGCTGATGTCAGGAAAATAAAAATGAATGATTCCAATTGAAAGACAATGTATTTAAGGGGCAGTAGCACGGTTTTAAGGGGAATATGAGGTGATGTCAGGAAAATAAAAATGAATGATTCCAATTGAAAGACAATGTATTCAAAGGGGCAGTAGCACGGTCTTAAGGGGGAATATGAGGTGATGTCAGGAAAATAAAATGAATGATTCTAATTGAAAGACAATGTATTTAAGGGGCAGTAGCACGGTTTTAGGGGGAATATGAGGTGATGTCAGGAAAATAAAAATGAATGATTCCAATTGAAAGACAATGTATTCAAAGGGACAGTAGCACGGTCTTAAGGGGGAATATGAGGTGATGTCAGGAAAATAAAAATAAATGATTCCAATTGAAAGACAATGTATTTAAGGGGCAGTAGCACGGTTTTAGGGGGAATATGAGCTGATGTCAGGAAAATAAAAATGAATGGTTCCAATTGAAAGACAATGTATTTAAAGGGTCAGAAGCACGGTTTTAGGGGGAATATGAGCTGATGTCAGGAAAATAAAAATGAATGATTCCAATTGAAAGAAAATGTATTCAAAGGGGCAGTAGCACGGTTTTAGGGGGAAAATGAGCTGATGTCAGGAAAATAAAAATGAATGATTCCAATTGAAAGACAATGTATTCAAAGGGGCAGTAGCACGGTCTTAAGGTGCAATATGAGCTGATGTCAGGAAAATAAAAATGAATGATTCCAATTGAAAGACAATGTATTTAAGGGGCTGTCGCACGGTTTTAGGGGGAATATGAGGTGATGTCAGGAAAATAAAAATGAACGATTCCAATTGAAAGACAATGTATTCAAAGGGGCAGTAGCACGGTCTTAAGGGAGAATATGAGGTGATGTCAGGAAAATAAAAATGAATGATTCCAATTGAAAGACAATGTATTTAAGGGGCAGTAGCACGGTTTTAGGGGGAATATGAGCTGATGTCAGGAAAATAAAAATGAATGATTCCAATTGAAAGACAATGTATTCAAAGGGGCAGTAGCACGGTCTTAAGGGGGAATATGAGCTGATGTCAGGAAAATAAAAATGAATGATTCCAATTGAAAGAAAATGTATTCAAAGGGGCAGTAGCACGGTTTTAGGGGGAATATGAGCTGATGTCAGGAAAATAAAAATGAATGATTCCAATTGAAAGACAATGTATTCAAAGGGGCAGTAGCACGGTCTTAAGGGGCAATATGAGGTGATGTCAGGAAAATAAAAATGAATGATTCCAATTGAAAGACAATGTATTCAAAGGGGCAGTAGCACGGTCTAAAGGGGCAATATGAGGTGATGTCAGGAAAATAAAAATGAATGATTCCAATTGAAAGACAATGTATTCAAAGGGGCAGTAGCACGGTCTTAAGGGGCAATATGAGCTGATGTCAGGAAAATAAAAATGAATGATTCCAATTGAAAGACAATGTATTTAAGGGGCAGTAGCACGGTTTTAAGGGGAATATGAGGTGATGTCAGGAAAATAAAAATGAATGATTCCAATTGAAAGACAATGTATTCAAAGGGGCAGTAGCACGGTCTTAAGGGGGAATATGAGGTGATGTCAGGAAAATAAAATGAATGATTCTAATTGAAAGACAATGTATTTAAGGGGCAGTAGCACGGTTTTAGGGGGAATATGAGGTGATGTCAGGAAAATAAAAATGAATGATTCCAATTGAAAGACAATGTATTCAAAGGGACAGTAGCACGGTCTTAAGGGGGAATATGAGGTGATGTCAGGAAAATAAAAATAAATGATTCCAATTGAAAGACAATGTATTTAAGGGGCAGTAGCACGGTTTTAGGGGGAATATGAGCTGATGTCAGGAAAATAAAAATGAATGGTTCCAATTGAAAGACAATGTATTTAAAGGGTCAGAAGCACGGTTTTAGGGGGAATATGAGCTGATGTCAGGAAAATAAAAATGAATGATTCCAATTGAAAGAAAATGTATTCAAAGGGGCAGTAGCACGGTTTTAGGGGGAATATGAGCTGATGTCAGGAAAATAAAAATGAATGATTCCAATTGAAAGACAATGTATTCAAAGGGGCAGTAGCACGGTCTTAAGGGGCAATATGAGCTGATGTCAGGAAAATAAAAATGAATGATTCCAATTGAAAGACAATGTATTTAAGGGGCAGTAGTACGGTTTTAGGGGGAATATGAGGTGATGTCAGGAAAATAAAAATGAATGATTCCAATTGAAAGACAATGTATTTAAGGGGCAGTAGCACGGTCTTAAGGGGGAATATGAGGTGATGTCAGGAAAATAAAAATGAATGATTCCAATTGAAAGACAATGTATTTATGGGGCAGTAGCACGGTTTTAGGGGGAATATGAGCTGATGTCAGGAAAATAAAAATGAATGGTTCCAATTGAAAGACAATGTATTTAAAGGGTCAGAAGCACGGTTTTAGGGGGAATATGAGCTGATGTCAGGAAAATAAAAATGAATGATTCCAATTGAAAGAAAATGTATTCAAAGGGGCAGTAGCACGGTTTTAGGGGGAATATGAGCTGATGTCAGGAAAATAAAAATGAATGATTCCAATTGAAAGACAATGTATTCAAAGGGGCAGTAGCACGGTCTTAAGGTGCAATATGAGCTGATGTCAGGAAAATAAAAATGAATGATTCCAATTGAAAGACAATGTATTTAAGGGGCTGTCGCACGGTTTTAGGGGGAATATGAGGTGATGTCAGGAAAATAAAAATGAACGATTCCAATTGAAAGACAATGTATTCAAAGGGGCAGTAGCACGGTCTTAAGGGGGAATATGAGGTGATGTCAGGAAAATAAAAATGAATGATTCCAATTGAAAGACAATGTATTTAAGGGGCAGTAGCACGGTTTTAGGGGGAATATGAGCTGATGTCAGGAAAATAAAAATGAATGATTCCAATTGAAAGACAATGTATTCAAAGGGGCAGTAGCACGGTCTTAAGGGGGAATATGAGCTGATGTCAGGAAAATAAAAATGAATGATTCCAATTGAAAGAAAATGTATTCAAAGGGGCAGTAGCACGGTTTTAGGGGGAATATGAGCTGATGTCAGGAAAATAAAAATGAATGATTCCAATTGAAAGACAATGTATTCAAAGGGGCAGTAGCACGGTCTAAAGGGGCAATATGAGGTGATGTCAGGAAAATAAAAATGAATGATTCCAATTGAAAGACAATGTATTCAAAGGGGCAGTAGCACGGTCTTAAGGGGCAATATGAGCTGATGTCAGGAAAATAAAAATGAATGATTCCAATTGAAAGACAATGTATTTAAGGGGCAGTAGCACGGTTTTAAGGGGAATATGAGGTGATGTCAGGAAAATAAAAATGAATGATTCCAATTGAAAGACAATGTATTCAAAGGGGCAGTAGCACGGTCTTAAGGGGAATATGAGGTGATGTCAGGAAAATAAAATGAATGATTCCAATTGAAAGACAATGTATTTAAGGGGCAGTAGCACGGTTTTAGGGGGAATATGAGGTGATGTCAGGAAAATAAAAATGAATGATTCCAATTGAAAGACAATGTATTCAAAGGGGCAGTAGCACGGTCTTAAGGGGGAATATGAGGTGATGTCAGGAAAATAAAAATGAATGATTCCAATTGAAAGACAATGTATTTAAGGGGCAGTAGCACGGTTTTAGGGGGAATATGAGCTGATGTCAGGAAAATAAAAATGAATGGTTCCAATTGAAAGACAATGTATTTAAAGGGTCAGAAGCACGGTTTTAGGGGGAATATGAGCTGATGTCAGGAAAATAAAAATGAATGATTCCAATTGAAAGACAATGTATTTAAGGGGCAGTAGCACGGTTTTAGGGGGAATATGAGGTGATGTCAGGAAAATAAAAATGAATGATTCCAATTGAAAGACAATGTATTCAAAGGGGCAGTAGCACGGTCTTAAGGGGGAATATGAGGTGATGTCAGGAAAATAAAAATGAATGATTCCAATTGAAAGACAATGTATTTAAGGGGCAGTAGCACGGTTTTAGGGGGAATATGAGCTGATGTCAGGAAAATAAAAATGAATGATTCCAATTGAAAGACAATGTATTCAAAGGGGCAGTAGCACGGTCTTAAGGGGGAATATGAGGTGATGTCAGGAAAATAAAAATGAATGATTCCAATTGAAAGAAAATGTATTCAAAGGGGCAGTAGCACGGTTTTAGGGGGAATATGAGCTGATGTCAGGAAAATAAAAGTAAATGGTTCCAATTGAAAGACAATGTATTCAAAGGGGCAGTAGCACGGTCTAAAGGGGCAATATGAGGTGATGTCAGGAAAATAAAAATGAATGGTTCCAATTGAAAGACAATGTATTTAAGGGGCAGTAGCACGTTTTAAGGGGGAATATGAGGTGATGTCAGGAAAATGAAAATGAATTGTTTCAATTGAAAGACAATGTATTTAAATTAAATGAAGCAGTAAAAAAACAAATACATTGCAAAGTTCAGCCATGCCACTCCTTTTTCTTAGACCAAAATGAATTAAGGTGTTCACACAAAATGACCGCCAATGGACTTGATGTGAATCTTTCGAAGTTGTTCTCTAACTATGGATGATTGGTTTGTGTTCTGAGATTTTGACACTTTCGAAATAATACATTAACATCGACGTACAATTATCAGTGAAAAATATAAAATATAAAATTTATCAAAAATGTGCTACTGCCCTTTAAACCTATATATACAAATTCTATATGTCAATTATGACAGAATAGAAAAGGATCCTAAGCCTGAAGGAACATATATATAATATATATGTGAAAAGCAAGCTAGGAAGAGGAGAATTCGACACACCCGTTATTTATGCGAAGCGCTCGTAAAATAACCACTAAGTGGGAAATTCTGCTTGAAAGAGGCAGTTAAATGGCTGTGAAGGCCAATCAAAAGTTTCGAGTCAATTTCAATCTAACTAACAGGTAGTAATATCCATTGAGGAAAGTTACAGTCTGTCAAACGAGATGTATGTTTTACATAAAACATTGTTTAACTGCGATACCGCAAACTATGACATATCATCGTGATAATTACTGACAAAAATCATTCATATAGTCTAGTTATGTTAATGTCGAAGTTAAGTGACTTCTCTCTTGTAAAAATATTCACGAATACCAAAAAAATGACATTTTGTTTTCATCTATTCAAGCCGGCGACCTTTCCCCTCTATACAACATGCAGATTATTATTTTCAATGCATACATCAGGATTAAAGAAAGGCTAGTGACACGCCACATTCAAGCAGTTTCTGTGTAATATTTAATCGCTGGGTATGGGCATACATTTCAATAAACAGAACCTTGAGGGACGAGGTATAATCATGGCTCATTCTGTAACTCAGTCACACGTATGGTCATGCAGCCTATTGGATTTGCTAACCAGATATTCAGATTTTGACATGGCATAGAAAAAAGTAACTCTACGATTTGCATGACAATAACGATGAAGTTTGGCATTTTTTCAGAATTTGAATATCGATGTTCCGTATTTGGAGGCTGAATTGAATAGTTTAATTTCACCATGCTGCGAAATCTGCATGGACCAGGTTTTTCAGAAATCGGAACTTCGATGTTTTTATGTAGATGGAATGTGTGGAAGCGAGTTTTATATCATGCAAAGCCGAATGAGCTACATAGCCAATGGTTTGTTAAACTAATGTCGCTTGTATTGACAACAATTTCTTTCCCCTTTAAATGAAATTTTAAATAGCTGATTAAATGTATTTGCTTCTTCTTCTTAGCTTTACGTCATTTCCATGCATGTCTTGAATTTCTTCCTTTATTTTATTTATTAAATTGATATTTCTCCAAAAACGTTTAAATGACATCGGCGAAAAAAATCTATTCAATCGCAGTAACACTATATATAGCCAAATATAAAATTAAAATAGTCCTCAATACGACAGGCGTTAATTAAAAATTAAAAATAAACGCAAAGTGTCAAAAATATCTAGATAGATTATTTATTTCATACCAATGTTTATTTCGAGGTATGTCAGACTAGCCCAAGCCCCGAGGCGAGGAAGATAATGTAAGTAAAGCAACTCGCTATTCGAGAACTATAATGCGTAATTTGGCCAGGTAATATGGTCACTACGCCCACACAAACACACACGGAGGCGGTGTTATAGTACCGTATTTCCTCTTTTCAGATCCCCTTAACCCCCCGGCGCTTATTAGAGGCCCGGCGCTTATTTTTTTCAAAGAGAATTGAACTTTGTTTTAAGTCGTCTTTTACCATGAATACCAGTAAAATGTTTACTGAGGGAGCATTTATCTAATGATTAGGACCCGGCGGTTATTAGAGACCCGGCGCTTATAAGAGGTCCGGCGCTTATTTTCTCAACTACCTATGACCCCCGGCGCTTATTAGAGGCCCGGCCCTTATTGGAGACCCGGCGGTTATTAGAGGAAATACGATACTCACGGAAATAGAAATACATTGTTTAAAGGGGCAGTAGCACGTTTTTAGGGGTAATATAAGGTGATGTCAGGAAAATGAAAATAAATGGTTCCAATCTTAAGACAATGTATCTAAACTCAATAGAGCAGTAATAAATCAAAATTATTATGAAAAGTTAAGTCATGCGATTCCTTTTATTACCCAAAATGAATTAAAGGTGTTCACACAAAAATGGCTGCAAATGCATTTTATGTGAATCTTCATACTTTGTCCTCTGACTATGGATGATTGGCTTGTGTAATGAGATTTTTGACACTATCAAAGTAATACATTTAGCATTAAGGTCCAATTATCAGTGAAAAATTGAAAATATAAAATTGTCAAAAAACGTACTACTGCCCCTTTAAGGTACAATAATTGTATATCTTATGCCCACACAAACAAACACGTGTCAGTGAGGTAGAGCTATAATCAATACTCAACAAAATAATATGGACCATTTTTACATAGCGAAGATTTGAAATTGATTGTATGTCGTTCCGTATAATTTTAAAAATTGGGGGCGGCTGCAATTTTGTAATTGTATTGTCAAGTATAATCCATACTCAGCAAAAAGCATACGAGCAAAATTTTCTTCGACATCGAAGGTCAGAATTTGATTACAGGTTATGTATAACAGGGGGAAGGAGGGTGGGTTTTGGGGTCGTTGGATTTTTGGATTGGGAAGGAAGAGGGGGGGGGGGGGGGGGGGGGGGGGGTGGTGGTTGCAAAAAGACAAAAATAAGTTAAAGATCATTCCGATTTTTAATTTGTAAGTATTCTATAGTTTATATAATTATACATTATTTGTTGCGGTGTTGAGTATAAAAGGATGATATCGACCGTAATATATATCTACTCAAAAAAAAATATAATGAAGGAACATCCCGAATTTAATCAATTCAGTAAGTGTGTCAAAATAGTCAAACTTTTGTAAAGACCTTCTTAGATGATGAATTTGGAGCGCAAAGCCTTTTTGGCGGTCTGTGCTTGTAAATGCAACTGACGCCATAGACCTTGGTTCCAATCATACAACGGACAATGTAATGATCATACCGTGATCCGAAAAGTAAAATGCTTTAATTTCAACTCAAGTCATCCTGCATTCTCTCCCCACAGAGGCAACTCAAGTAATAAAATGTTGACCAAGCCTCTGTTCCACTTAGCCGAGTTTGTGGGCTAGAATGGAAGTTCCCGATATATACATCTATTCGAAATAACGCTTATTTTTATGTAAATGGCCACAACCTCCGAACTGTGCTATACGGAATTCCCCCAGCTTCCTGCAATGTAAATAAGAACATCATCGAGTCTCTACATCAATATATTTGTAAATCTAAGCGATTTGACTATATATTATAACAACTGTCGGTATATAATATCTAAGATATTGTTTATAAACACCGTGAAATTTAACTGCAATCAGCTTACTCTATTAAACACACCCTATTATTATCTTATTTGTATATTATTGTTTTGTGTCTAGTTCTTGTGTATGTTTGTATTCCATTGTATTGGTGAGGTATTCAGAAAAGCAAAGCTTTGCTTGTTTACCAAACCAAATTCATGTTCATGAATAAAAATATGTTTAAACCAAGTGCCCGATAGAATGCAATCAGCGCTGTCCTAAATTCATGGCTACGGAATCACGGCAAAGGTTTTTGATAAAAACCACCCTTTCCAGAAGTGTTGTATTTTTTTTTCCGACAGGGAGAACTGCCTGAAACTAAGGGTTTGGTCTAATTCGAAAAGAGTATAGATACACATTTTTGACTTGATCTACCTCTGTGGGGTCATCCTGAAATACTGATAACTTAGATGATCCTTATTTGTGTTGCTGAGTATATATTATACATTAGACAAGTGTTTTACATATCAGTAACATAGGCCTCAACCACTACTTGTCTTGCAAGTAAGCACAGTTTTATTGAAGTTGAAATACAAAGCTGAAAGAAAATCCTATTTATGTCAACGTTATTACAAAAACCTAGGCCAAGGTCGTCGTAAGGGACAATCTTTGTAATAAATATCAACCGAAAGTTCAATAAAACGTTTATTGTAACATGAACGGACTAAGTTCAAACATTCTTCGTGTTTTATGGTGACTTGTCGTTCAGCTGAGAAATTTATAGCCCTCTTTTATGTAAAGTAAAATACTTTCTTTTGCCATATTCTGGGCATTCATTTTAAGCGCACCCCGTTTGCCTACCTCAAATGAATAAGAGGTACTTGCCGTTTTTGCTTGATGGCTATTGTTCCCGAGGTCATGTAAATGTGCTCCTAGTGCAATAACACACAAGTAAACCTAGCCTCAATAATACTCGCTGAACCCCGATATTGAACCTAGCAAGATGTAGTAGCAGGTCGCGTCAGTCGACCTCTCGCGACCTATGACCCTTCAACATTGTATGTACGAATGCAGACTATTGGTTTGGTAAGACGATCCCTGATTGGTCAATTCGATAGATCTGCTGGCGCGACTAGCTACCACGTCTTGCTAGACTCAATATCGGAGTTTAGCGAGTATAATTGAGGCTAGGTTTACATTGATTGACACATTTATGTTTGTAATTGCGTCCACACGACGCTTTGACATACATAAGCATAAACGATAATTTGGTATTTAATATTTTTGGGAACATTTGATGAAATATTTTTTTATAGTGCTTCTTCCCCTTTAAGACAACATTTGAAGTCGTAGAGCTCGAAGTTCAACCCCTTGTCTAGCGTCAGTTATTTAACTATATTGCATTTATTCATCGTGAGACAATATTGAGACCTCTTATTGAGTGAAAGTCTGTATCAACTGGCTAAGTATTTCAAAGAACTTAGAATATAAGCTATAAACCTTTTCTTTGAAATCGGAGGAGAAGATCTCACCTCTTGATCGCCAATTACTACATCACTGTCTGACTGGGAGTCGTGAAGTGTTTATCTACTGTAGCCGCAAAACTGTAGAATTTTGGACTGTCAAATAGATATTTTGTGTCCATCCTCAGATCAAAACTGCGTTCCTCTTTAAGCGAGAAATATTATCTAATCTTCAGCGCTCTAGTCAGTTACACATTAAGTAAACCTAGCCTCAATAATACACCCGTTTCACTCCGATATTGAGTCTAACCAGATGTAGTAGCGGGTCGCGTCAGCCGATCCATCGAATTACCAATCAGGCATCGTATTACCAAACCGTAATAGTCTGCATATAACATTGGAGGGTCTTAGGTCGGCGAAAGGTCGGCTGACACGACCCGCTACAACAACCCGCTAGACTCAATATCGGAGGGAAACGGGGTATTATTGAGGCTAGGTTACTTAGACTGACCATGCAGTTACATGGTTTTCGCAGTTTAGCGGCGAAAATTTGCACCACGAACCATTTGAAACATTTCTGCCAATGAAAACACTTCTCGCCTTGAAAGGGTGTGTAATTTCAGCGATGCCTTTTGCAACGGTTCACTTGACAAAATGATGACTCTAAACAGTGTCGCTGATTGCACAGCTAACTATGATTACATCCAATCAAACACCTCCCTTTCAACTCACAAACAGAGGTTAAATCAGCATTTTATTAATTGAACTACCTCTATGGGGAGAGAATGTTCATTTCCAAGTCTTCATTTTGTGTAAATGTTCTTAGATATATGATATGATGATGAGATGTATGTTCAAGTGCTTTCGTCATTTGAATAGTCGTCTCATTGATCAAACAAAGACATGATGTTAAAGGGGTGGAAGCACTTTTTCAGACCTTTAACTGATTATTGTAAGTTAATGCTGATAGTGTCAAAAATCTTATTACACAAACCAATCAGCCATATATAGTCAGCGAACAAATTATGAAAATTCACGTAAAGTCGATTGACGGTCATTTTTGTATGAACACGTTTAATTCATTTTGTGAAAGAAAAAGGAATCCAATGGCTGAACTTTACACCATATTTTTTATTTGTTATTGCTTCATTTAGTTTAAATACATCGTCTTTCAATTGAAACCTTTTATTTCATTTCTTGACATCACCTTATGTTACACCAAAAAACGTGCTACTGCCCCTTTAAAGAATGGAAAAAGTGTTAAGGTAACAAACAAATCGTTTTTATGGCCGTAATGAAAGCAGCATGGATAGAATTTCTAGTGTCAATGCATATCACAGTGAATTTAATAAAATCCTCGAAAATGTACTTACAGATATTCCCATTTACGAAATTATATAAAAATATGTCTATATATAACTATATATATGTATATATAACTTTTACAATCCAAATCAACTGATGTTGGAACAAAAAAACAAAAATTACCTTACTTTAGGTTTTACATCTGATTGAACTGTGACATAATGTCCGCACTGCCAACAGCAAATACCTTAACTAGGTCTATTAATTCATTAAAAAATGTCTGTGCCTTCATAAATTTCATTTCAATTCTTTAATCATTTCATTTCATGTGTATTCAGTCACTCTGTAGCTAGACTGTGAATATACTTTTAACATTTACTTAGAAACATATTTTGTTAAATAGTGCTAAGTTCATTCAGGAAGCATTATGTTTGAGAAAAATGTAAGACATGATGTACATCTTTCACACCAAGATTGTTATCTGTACATGGGCCTATGGCCTTTATACCGAATAAAAGAATTGAATTGAATTGAATCTAGACTGTATTAAAGGCTCGTAAAGGATCATGGACTATCTACTAAGTTGATAGCTTGACAAGCAACCATGCTAAGAGTTTACCTACGTCTATCGCTATGTGAAGTTGTTATCAGTTATCGAAAATTAAACAAATGTTAGGCCCAAAATCACCCCCAGTGAATGAAATTCTAAGTATACAGAGTTAGAAGGCTCTGGGGGATTTTACAAGATTGTATTGTTTTGCAATTTTGATTGAATTGGAAATTTGATTTGAATTTTTTTATAATATTCTTTTTGAATGTTGATATTATTATAATACATTTATTATATATCTTGATCATTGCCTCTAAAATAAGATAATTGTGCCCATTAATGAAACAATAGATTCAAAATACTCCATCCATTCTAGCTCGAAGGCTCTGAGCGATTTGACAATTTGGTCATATAAACAATGATATAAGATAAACTTCACTAGATGTATATCTTTACTTTAGTTACATAAATGCATGCTAATTACAAAAAGATATTTAAACTTCAAATAAAAAGTTTAGTGAGTATCTTGTGAGGGAACTAAATTTTTAATGACACCCTTAGCTCGGAGACTCAAACAATTTACAAGTACGCATTTTGAAATTGTTAAACTTTTTTTTATTATATCTTGCTAAGGTAGAATGTTATATGATTGTTCTTGGTATTTAAACACCTCCAACATTTCATACAATATATCACCCTATAAATCAATGAAAATTTCGATTTCCTCTCGTCTCGGAGTCTTTTGTCAGATTTAAAATAATGATTTTCAAACATTAAGGTAATGAAGGTAAATTTCATAACTTCATTTAACTCTTATGCCAAATACCCTATAAATTTATGAAAAGTTTTTATGATCATAAAAAAAATCTAGATTTAAAAAAAAAATCTCCCTAAGTGAGCCAAATATCGATTTCCGCTAAGCTTGAAGAAATTGTCAGTTTTAGAAGAGTTATTTTCTGAAATTAAACTGATAAAGTTGATTTTCATATTAATCTATTAAGTTAATGTTTTAAATATCTCGCTAAGGTAAAGGACTGTACAGATATAAATAACATATATTCTTTAACATAAAAATCCTCCAAAATTTTAGAAAATAAATGAGTGAAATTTCTTAAGAGCTCGGAGGCTATGAGCTATCCACTACACCGACAACTCCTTGCACCGCAGTCCGTGAGGCACTCAGACACTAACTCGCCTTCCAAGCCTAAAGATTCACTTTTCAAACACGAGCAAGGCACCTCGCATCAGCCCTACTAGCCCAGAAGACGGACGGGCCCTCTACCTGGAGACGAGTCCAGCTCCGCCCTCGGCTCACACCACCCTGTCTGTCTGTGGTCTCCAGCTCCTAGCTGCACGGAGGGAGCTAGCTACGTCACAGCAAAGCACAGCACACACATGAAGGCTTGCTTGCCTAACACTCACTGGGCTATCACAATGACGGATTTATAATGCTGGATACCCGACCTCTAGCCTGCTGACCATGACGGGTGGACAGACCTTCCTCCTTCTACTGACCAGTCTATTGGTCAAGCGGACGAGCGGTGAGTAGACGAGTAGTCGAGTAGACCTATTACACCATGCCCGTCTCCTCTGATGCCGTAACACAGCAATATGGCGTAAGCCGAGGAGAATTTGGGTCAAATCTTTTTCAAGAAACGATTGCTATTTTTCTCGGCTTGTCTTTTTCACAGGGTGAGACCTAAGGGGTTTAAACCCCTATTCTCAACCCCAGACAACCCCCTGACAACTCCAAGCGCCTGACTGATGTAATATAGGTTGGATAATCTTAAATTGTGAAGAAAGTTAACAGTTTTTTTTGAGTCTGAGGTCCCCTCACCTTGGCAAGTTGGTTCGAAAGGGCTCCGCGCAGACAGAACGACTTCAGTCTGCCTCCGTCCTCTTTATAACTGCATGTTCTCGGTCTCAACTCGGGGCTTGTGTTCGAAGTATAAACATATTGGAACATTTGTGCTTCAACGAAACGTCATTGTTTACCTTGAGGATATCTATGTGTTTTATGGATAAAAAAGTTGAATACGGGTTGTGCTTTTAAATATTTCATTTGTCCTTTTATAAATCTGCATATTCCTTATTTAACCATGACTTGGGATCGAGTTATATACATATTGGAACATTTTGTGGATAATCGAAACATCAGTGTTTACCTTGAGTATATCTATGTGTTTTATGGATAAAAAAGGTCTCGGTGTAAATATAGGCTTGCTATCAATTGTTTCATTCGTCATTTTTGAAAACTGCATGTTCCTTATTTAACCATGAATTGTAATCGAGTTATACACATATTTGAACATTTTGTCGATAATCGAAATATCGTTGTTTACCTTTATTATAACTATATGTTTTACAAATAAAAATACTCTTGGTTCAAATTTGGGCTGTATATTCGACTTAAACTTACCTTCGTCTTCTTGCTAGCTTAGATTATCTTTGTTTTGAACTATGGGTTGTTGTCTTCTTATTAGCATATTGGAGCATTTTGTGGTTCAACGAAACATCACTGTTTACCTTGATAACATCTATGTGTTTTATATATAAAAATGTTCTCGGTGTAAATATAGGCTTGCTATCAATTGTTTCATTCGTCATTTTTGAAAACTGCATATTTCCTAGTTTAACCTCTTATTTGCAATCGAGTTATATACATATTGGAACATTTTGTTGATAATCGAAATATCGTTGTTTACCTTTATTACAGCTATATGTTTTACAAATAAAAACACTCTGGGTTCAAATTTGGGCTGTATATTCGACTAAAACTTACCTTCGTCTTCTTGCTAGCTTAGATTATCATTGTTTTGAACTATGGGTTGTTGTCTTGTTAGAAGCATATTTGAGCATTTTGTTGTTCAACGAAATATTGTTGTTTACCTTTATTATACTTATATGTTTTACAAATAAAAACTCTCTGGGTTCAAATTTGGGCTGTATATTCGACTTAAACTTACATTATCTTTGTTTTGAACTGTGGGTTGCTGTCTTTCTATATGCATATTGGAACATTTTGTGGATCAACGAAACATCACTGTTTACCTTGAAAACTGCATAATTCCTAGTTTAAACTCTTACTTACAACCGAGTTATATACATATTGGAACATTTTTATGCATCGTCGTATCATCACTGTTCACCTATCTTAGTGTTGTATCGATAAAAAAAAGTCACGAATTAACTACGGTTTTTGTAATTAGATATTTCATTTATCCTCTTTGACACCTGCATATTTCTTTTTAAACAATGACTTGTAATCGAATTATAAAGAAGTTGAAACAGTTTGTTGAACGACTGAACGTCATTGTTTACTTTGAGTATATATATGTGTTTGATAGATACAAAAAATGGTTCTCGGTTGAATTTAGGATTATATTCGCTCAAAGTGTTCCTTCGTCTTATTTCTTACCTGTATGTTCCTTTTTTTTTGCATTCTCGCTCTTGTTTTCAACATTTTGGAACATTTATTGATAATCGAAATGTAGTTGTTTACCTTATATGTATATATACCTATGTTTATATATAAAACGTTTCTTTTCAATTTGGCCTTGTTTTAGACTAAAGCATTAATTCGTCCATATTCTAATATACAATATCACATTGTGCTTTATGATCATGGTGGAACTTATTGGTCCATTTTGTTGATAAAGCAAAACATCGTTTTGTTACCTTCATCATATCTATATTTCTAAACTCTATGTAAACATTGCTTGCGTTACACTCTGGCTTACATTGAGGTTAGAATCAGAATGGAACATTTTATGGAATTATTGTTAACCTTAATAATGTTTATAATCATGTTTGATAATTGATAAAAACGACCATTTGAATTAGAGGTTATTTGTATTTATTCGCGTTTATTCGTTCTCTTTCTAGCTTGCAAATCATATTCGTCCTTTTTGGATGAAGCGAAAAACGTCATAGTTTACCCATAAGTACTCAGTAATCCCTACTTCCTTTATTTCTTTAATAATAGAGATTATCGTGGAACAAATTTGGAATTTGGTCACAATTTTGTATATGACTTGTATATACGATATTGAAAGTACTAAAGCGAGTGCAAGTATATAGCTACATATTTTGAATTTTTTCGCATATAACTTTCTTACTTTCAATTTATTTGGCTTCCCTCAGTGGCATTTTAGAAACCAAATCTTGGTAACGGTGCTAGTATCTAAACCTGAATGTCGCATATCTTTGCAATAAAGAAGTTGTAAATCCAAATAATTTTAATTTCTTTTTATATTTGGACCTCAAAATATCAAAAAAATTTAACCCCCTGATATTTATCGTTTTATTTACCCAAATTCGAAGTTTTGTATTCACGAGGTTATACACATATAGCAACATTCGCGATCTATTGAAACATTCGTGTTTAGCATATGATATACCATCATATACTTTTTGTAAAACTTAAACTACCTCATTTCAATTTTGCCAAAGAATACCCTCAAGTAGTCTTACACACAGACGCTTGAGCATATAATTCATCCCATGGAAGCAAGTCTAGATCTTGGCTGCTCTAATCTCCATTTGTCTGAGGCTCCTTTTAAAAATTTAATAAAATAAGATTTTTACTAAAAAGAAATTCAGAGACTAAATATAAGTCTTACCCTCAAGATTCAGTTGTATACAGGTCTGCATATTCGTTTTTTGACCATTTAAATAATAGGAATATATTGAAACAACGTTTGTTCAAGTGAAGTGTGATGTAAACTTACAAATCTTAGATTGGCAAAATCGTTGTTTTCTTACATTAAGTGTAAGTACAATATTGCATTTATTTGAATTAAAAGTTGTTAAGTGTAGATAACATACTGAGACGTTTATTTAGGTAGTGAAAATACCCGCATGGTAATGGTGTTCTTATCGACACCGTTAAGTTACAAATTGTAAAATGAAGAAATTAATAATCAACATCTTTCGAATTCTTCAACGAAAATTTTGTTTTCAAGATGTGTTTATTTCATAAAATGACATAAAAAAAATAATTAAAAAATTACATGTTTTCATAATTTTTAACTGTTTTGTACCATGTAACGTTCAACACATTGTTCTATTTTCGGTGAAACAAAACCCAATTATCTAAAGTGATATTTATGAGTATAACTGATGAATGTGTTGACAGACTTTTCATGCATGGCAGATGTAAAAGAATAGTTAAAATGGTTTTGACAACAGAAGCTAATTATAAGACCTTTTAGAAAAATTAAAACATGGTAAAACAAATAGACGTTATCAAACATTACGAATATTAAATCTGACAGACATTACACTAGAATGACATCGCTGTTTGTTTAATTAACAAAACATAATCATTGATTACCTGCCATAAACACGTGGTAACAATGACCGGAATCTGTAACACGCGGTTATCAAATAATCAATGCGTAATCTCATAATTAATAACATTAATAATTTTATTGTGTTGATCTGATTAAAAACATATTAATGAGCATTCGAGACACAAACAATGAACATGAACGCACCATCTGGGAATATGCATTTGCCATGCCCGTTTATTAAAGAGGCAGTAGCACGTTTGCTGAACATTTTATATTCTAAACGTTTCACTGATAATTGTATGTTAATAAATGTAATATTTTGATGGTGTAAACAATCTCAAGAACAAAGAGTACTAAGTATATTGGCGGCCATTTTGTGTGAACACCTTTAATTCATTTTGTGTAAGAAAATGCAACCGCATGGCTAAACTATATATATCTGAATTATTACTGCTTCATTTAGTTTAAATACATTGGAACCATTAATTTTCATTTTCCCGACAACACCTTATATTCCCACTCAAACGTGCTACTGCCCTTTTAAGTACTCTAATGGTGAAAACAACTTAATGAATACAAATCATAATATGCAAGGGTTGAAGAGGACATGATTCGCGTATAAATATAACATGATTGTTGACAGTAAACAGTTTTGAGAGTAGAGGATATATTGATTTATAGTAGTACGCAAATCATATACATATTCAGACATTGCAGATATTGTGCTTTTGTATATACTTCAAGATACTCAAATAAGATCTAAAACTATTTAATATATAATGTACAAAGAATATAAAGCATAGTCTCAAAATTTAAGAACAAATTGAGTAATGACCATTTAAGACCATTTAGACCATAAATATGCATTATATTATTATGACCAACCATGAACTAGTTACATATTGTACTGTATCAACAGCCATAAAAATGCAAAATATTTTAGTTACCAAACTAGAAAATGAATCAAATTATTGTTGCAAACCATGAACTAGTTACATATTGTACTGTATCAACAGCCATAAAAATGCAAAATATTTTAGTTACCAAACTTGAAATCGAATAATATTTTTGTTGCAAACCTTGTTCATGCATAACATAGCTACCAATGATAAACATTATATTAAAGGGGCAGTAGCACGTTTAAGGGGGCATATATAAGTGATGTCAGGAAAATGAAAAATAATGGTTCCAATTGAAAGACAAAGTATTTAAACTAAATTGAGCAGTAACAAATCAAATATATAACCTAAAGTTTAGTCATGCGATCCCTTTTTCTTACACAAAATGAATTAAAGGTGTTCACACAAAATGGCCGCCAATGGATTTTATGTAAATCTTCATACTTTGTCTCGTAATTATGGATGATTGGTTTGTGCAATAAGATTTTTAACACTGTCAAAATAATACATTTAGCATTAACTTACAAATATCAGTGAACAATTTTAAATATAAAATTATCAAAAACGTGCTACTGCCCCTTTAATATATGAACCATAAAAATGCATGATATTATAGTTACCGACCATTCCTCACATACTTTACTGACCATGCTCATGCATACGTTAAATTGATATCAACCATATCCATGCATAATTATATGGTAATTAAACATACCAATGCATAAGTTTAATCGAGTAGTTATCAACCATATCCATGCATAATTATATGGTAATTAAACATACCCATACATAAGTTAAATCGTTATCAACCATATCCATGCATAATCATATGGTAATTAACCATATTCATACATACGTTTATAGTTAACAACAATCTAAATGCTCTTTCATTGGCATTTTAGAAGTTGGTTTGAAGAAATTAAAATATATGGATTTATAACTATTTTATTGCAAAGAGATGCGACATATATTTGTATTTCTTCATTGAGTTGCATATTTAAATAACATACAAAATACTGGTGCATAGGACTACACTAAAAGGCAAACATGAACTTCAAAACCAAAAATTGGTTGACCTTGGTTTCCCCCGCTTGTTTTTTGAAATTACGTTCGAAATGAAACTTATGTGGAAGAATAATGGTCGATGTAGGTAAAGATATTCACTATTCAACAATATGAAAACAAGTACAGACTGTTTAAATTACAAGAGTAAATGCTTTTGAAAGCTCCCCACTCCCCCCCCCCCCCCCAAAAAAAAATTTATGTCATGATGGTTAACACCGTAAAAAGCAAATAATACGTTATCTCGGTTTACTGAGAAAGGAAATGAATTGGCCCCTCAACTTTTAGACACGAACATTCCTCCATTATCCTCTCCCCCCCCTCCACACACACTTCGAAAAGCTTCAAAAATGAAAATTCACACCCCCTCCGAACTTCCGAAATCACTGATCACCTTAGTCACATAACCTTTTGAAAAACAACTCTGAATATAACATTTTCATGAAGCCGTTTCCCTTTTGTTTGAAGTTTTTTTAACAAACTCTCACTTCCATGCACTAAATTTATAGATCACACTTACTTATTTGATGACAAGAACATTAATGTTCGTTGTCCAATACCAGAAGAGGTCATACAGATACAATGGTATAAAGATGCTTTATGACAAATACTGTACTACTAGGTGTATTATGTTTACTATGTGACACTGTTTTATCAGGACATTATCAGTCATTAATTCAGTTATTAACATTTGCAGAAGGCCAAGGTTTTCGATTAACTCCCCGACGAGGATGTTACAATTTACAATGCGATGTATAAATGGTTTATGTCAATGACTTAACGAAGGGTAGCCTTACGTTGTATCGTAATGTCAATGATATCCAAGTAATGAATGTCAAGATGTCTACAAATCAATGTGCAATCATACAATCTTATTAAGCTGTCTCACTACAAAGTTTTATTTTACATATTAATGTACCACAAATGAGAAACTTGCTCAATGTCCCCTCCGTCTTACTCAAATGTCTCATGTGATACAGAGACTAGTTCATTACATTGTTACATTTACTTCTATATGTCATACGCCTAGCAATGTGATAACGTTACAATAAATGTTATCACGAAATTACAATAATCATTATCATAATATTACAATAACAATATCATGCATTTTGTTAGTCCTGCTTAATGACTATAAAATAGGAGCCTTTAATACAGTTTAGGTCCTATTTCTAAATGTCTAGATTAGATATCATCGTTTAATGAAATGTAATGGAATATATCATGCTTACGTATATGTAACGACTGGGACGTAACAATTACAGGGATATCGTTTGAAAGACATATATACGTATAGAACCTTACCTTCTACTAAATATAAGGTTTCATCCTTACTAGTAGAAGTGTAAGGTCTATACGTCCTGTGGTAACAATAACCATTATCACATAATGAAGTAGGTGATATAAGCGATACAGGTTCTCAAGGGGAGATAACTGCTGGAGACATTAACCTCTGTAACGTCCAGCCTCTCGGAGGAAAAGCGAAGGGTGCTTTATTTGTTCAGATTGATAAGAGAAGTTGAAAAAGTAACGGGATCAAAGCGAGTTCCGAAAATGGACGGAAAATGCCGACAGTTAAGTAAACATGGACAGAGTAGACGAAATGCAATGTGTGTTTTGTGCGGGAGGTGGGGACAAGTTGTCTGCCCCTGTTCCAGTTTAAGAAAAAAGGGATGAATGAATGAAGAAATCGGATATGATATGAACGATTTGATATCATATTTTAAATAAAATGAATCAAATACACATGTCTCCGATATTTCTAATGAATCTGTTTATTATAGAATTCCTGAATAAATGAAGGAAGGAGAAATTATGAGATGAAGGGATGAATATGGACCGGTTAAAATTGACCATTAAAAGTTGAAGTGAAGCAATACCGAGGATCTATAGCTTGTGGGAATCAACGCTGATTAGAACTGAAGATCTTCTATGTGTATAGAGTTGTGTCCAATAACGAGTGCACCACTGTTACCTAAAGTTGTCGGAAGCATGAATGCTAGAAGTAAGAATGCATGGAGGTAAGAATACATGGATTTATAAATGCATAGAAGCAGAGTGTATGAAAGCATGAATGCATAGATGCAGAATGTATGAAAGCATGAAAGCATAGAAGCAGAATGAATTAAAGTATAAAAGCATAGAAGCAGAATGTATGGACGTATAAATGCATAGATGCAGACTGTATGGAAGTAGAATGCATAGAAGCAGAATGAGTTAAAGTATGAAAGCATAGAAGCAGAATGCGTGGAAGTAAGAATGCATGGAAGTAAGAATGCTTGGAAGTATGAATGCATGGAAATATGAATGCATTGAAGTACGATTGCATGGGAATATGAATGCATGGAAGTAGAATGCATAGAAGTAGAATGAATTAAAGTATGATGCATGGAGGCATGGAAATATAAATGCATGGACGTATGAATGCATGGAAGTAAGAATGCATAGAAGTAGAATGCATAGAAATATGAATGCATGGATGTATGGATGCATAGAAGTAGAATGCATAGAAATAAGAATGTATGAAAGTATGATGCATAGAAGCAGAATGCATTGAAATATGAATGCATGGATGTATGAATGCATGGAAGTATGAATGCATGGAAGTATGAATGCATTGGAGTATGAATGCATGGAAGTATGAATGCATGGAAGTATGAATGCATTGGAGTATGAATGCATGGAAGTATGAATGCATGGAAGTATGAATGCATTGGAGTATGAATGCATGGAAGTATGAATGCATTGGAGTATGAATGCATGGAAGTATGAATGCATGGAAGTATGAATGCATGGAAGTAGAATGCTTAGAAGCAGAATGCATGGAAACATGAATGTATGGAAGTATGAATTCATGAAAGTAGAATACATGGAAGTATGAATGCATGGAAGAATGAATGCATGGAAGAATGAATGCATGGAAGTAGAATGTATGGAAGTAGAATGTATGGAAGCAAAATGCATGGAAGTAGAATGCATTGAAGCAGAATGCATGAACGTAGATTGCATGGAAGTAGAATGTATGAAAGTATGAATGCATAGAAGCAAAATGCATGGTAGCAGAATGGATGGAAGTATGAATGAATGGAAGAATTAATGCATGGAAAATGAATGAAAGTATGAATGTATGGAAGTTAGATAAGGTCTATAACAAGTATCCATGTAAATTTGACGTGTCAATTTGCCTTCAGCGAATACAAACGACATTCAAAGATTTTCATTGAAAATAAGTATTTATCGAAAATGTATATTGGCCATTTTGAGATGAATTATGGACATTTTGGGGATTTATATGATTATGCCATTAACGCTCGTATCAAAGCAAAGTTATGATATGATGAAAATGGCGGAGTTGATCTTGAATGTATTGGTAAACAATATGTTGATGATAAGTAAGCCTTTTAAACAAAATCCTGATTTTTATGATGAAAATGGAGGTCGTGATCGTGGTAATGACGATTGATATCCATATTATGATGATGATGATTACGTAGATGAAGACAATTTGTATTTATAAATATAGCGTTTGCCGCCATCCTGAACATTTTCAGAAGAATGCTATCCCCTTTTTCCCATACTATTCTGTCAGTATTGCACTACCTCACCTTTACCCTATTAGCTGTCAGTGTTACCCTATTTAATAGTATGATGTCACCTTTACCCTATAGTAAGCTGTCGGTATTACCCTATTTAATAGTATGATGCCACCTTTACCCTATAGTAAGCTGTCAGTGTTACCCTATTTAATAGTATGATGCCACCTTTACCCTATAGTAAGCTGTCAGTATTACCTTATCTAATAGTATGCTGTCACCTAATCTAATAATGTGCTTTCAGTTTTACCCCTTTACGACCTTTACTCTATTTTGTAGTATGCTGTACCCAATTTAATAATATGTGATTTCACATTTACAGTTTCCAGTATTTTCACGCTTTTGTCAAGGACAGTGTGAGCCATTCGACATTTAAAATTCCCTGTTTGTACAAATAGGTACATATCAATTACTCTCCCTTGAAACTATCGAGACAGTGTCTGCCTCGCTTCGCTCGCTATAAATCTTCCTCAGAATAATCAATGGTAGGCGCCCACAGACCTACTTTCCGTCTCCGCATGGAAACTAGACCACAACGGGCTTGTTTTAGTGAAATATCTGTGATAAGGATCCAAAACGACCTCACACAAAGGAGTTACATGAACGTTTAAAGATTGTAAACAGCTGAGAATAGAAGTATCATAATTTACATGCAGGTTTCACAGTAAATTGTATCCTCATCATTGATGCAGGCTTTCCTCCTGCATTGTTGGGAGGACACTTCTATATATCTCACTTTTAGTCTTTGCAGATTTAACCGTATATTTTTCGAGAGCTTTTTTGTTGTAGATATAGAAGTAGATAATATGGGGCATTCTTCAAAAGAGAAAAATCACTAATCCATAACTCACCTGGAATCGCCGAATGCATTCTTCCCTACAGATTGTAGCGCATATGTAATAATATTAACCTCAATGCATCTTATCAGGACAAGTATTCTTTTGAAAAATCACACTCTGGTGGTACAATCATTCCATGTCTCTTTTATTTTGTCTGGTAGGTTTTATTATAGAATATTTGTTCAGACAGTTGGGGTAAGTCTACCCAATGTGCTCATATGTATGTTATAAGAGACTTCAGAATTAATATTGTCCTTTGAGCATGCGTGAAGCTATTAAAAATATGTTATAAAATCGAAAGCCTGAGAAAATGATATAATAAGACGTAAGGTTAGAATCAAGAAAAATATTTCATGAACTAAAATTTCGACAAGCTAGTCCCGTGCAGAGAGACATCCGATTAACGGGCCCAGAGCCGAAGGCCACGTCTCGCCCGTCAGACGATCGAATATCTTCAATGACAGAATTGGGTCATTGTGTCAGGTAATGTGCACTTCACGGCTCTCGGCACACGGGAGGTTAAACCTGATAGGCTGAATGCGGTACTGTGCATGAGTTTTAAAAATATCCGTGTTTTGAATTACGGGTTGCTCTTAACCAAAAAAGCCTTTGAATGTACTTTAATCATGTAATAAACGATAGGTGTTTGGTGTGAAGTTGTATCACATGTCTGAATAGTTATACGAGAGTTATAGCCTAGGTAAATAGGGTTTGTGACCCCTGTTTCTATAGCCTTTCTCGTTATGATTGAACTGATAAATAAATTCGAACTCCATTTGAATGGAAGTTGCAAAGAGGGTGGGCCATGGTGAACATGTCAACCAGTCGGATATAATGGTGTTGTACACGCTTCAGGGCCAGGTAAAAAAACATGGGTGAACAAATAAGGTTATGGAAAATCAGGAATTTTATTCTCGTTTTAGTTGATAATGATGAAAATGGAGATTGTGATCGTGAAAATTATGATAATAATGATAATAATGATAATAATGATAATGATGATAATGATGATAATGATGACGACGACGACGACGACGACGACGACGACGACGAGGACGACGATGATGATGATGATGATTGATATTTCAATAATGATGATGATAATTATGTAGACGAAGACAATTTTTAAAATCTCGATTAGGTTTCCCTCTAAATTAAACAGTTAAAATTCAAGAAGTTTCTTTTCCGAAATATATAATTTGAAGGATTATTATGAATAATATGATCGCATTTGATCCTTGCGTTTAAAATAGTGTTTAACAAAAAGTCCGAAAGATATTGGCTAAACAAAATAAAAAAATCAGCAATTCAATACAGACAAGTACAGAAAAGTCCGTGTGAACAATTACTGAAATAAACGACGAAAAGACTCCATGTGTAAAGTATTTACATGAATTTAGAAAATAATATAGAACCATAAATGAAAAATCTGATTTTTTTTTATGCGACATAATAAGTTGTATTGACGAAATATTGCTCAAGAAAAAGGTAGAAATAATTAAAACATGCATAAAGTTTGAAACATTTAGAACATAAAAAATACATTAAGGAAAAGAGTGAAAATAAAGTGTCCTTGGTTCATCTCATATATACTAATGTAAGAGAAGGTATTTCTCTTTTCCAGCGTCTAGTGTCGCCAACAAGGAAGTTATTAGTCAGAAAACATGCTATTCTTGTTTAAATAATATAGAACCATAATTGAAAAGTCTGATTATTTATACAACATAAAAAAAATGTGCTGACGAAAACTTGTTCAAGAAATAGACATATGAAAACAGAATTAAAAACATACATAAAGTTTGAAACATTTAGAATGATAAAAATGCATTAACAATAGAAAGGTATTTCTTTCTAGAATCAAAGTTTCCAATATTTCTCAGCTGCATAACAAGGACAACATATAAACCTTTACTTTAGACCCAGAAGACAATCCCTTTATTCGTGCAGACATACGTGAATATTATGGAATGTGAAACTTTTTGGAGTATAAAACTGATATCTTGATGGCTTCCTTATGTGTCTAGTAGACATGATCCTTAATACTGCAACTAATAAAATTTAAAACATTTTCAGCAAGCATTCTAAATTCTTAAGAATTTTTATTTCTTATATGTTAAAGGGACAGTAGCTCATGTTTAATAAAGGTTTCCTCTTTGCATGATACTTTATGCCAGATGTATCATTTTCAAACAACCCTTTATATATTCTTGATTATTTTACGTAAAACAAGACCAGCTTATCAAGTATCAGACAAATAGTTCCATTTAAGTGTGAACACTGTTTACATGTTACGTTTTTGAAAATTGATAAGCGTAGCCCAATCTAACTCTTAACATTTGTGTGTGAACTCCTATATCTGTTCGGAATACATTTCCTCGCCTTTGATATCATTTGTTAAGTTTCCGTGAGACATCAATATTTTCCTAAAAATGTTATTTCCCTCTAGTGAAAATAAAATGTCCTTGGTTCATCTCATATTATACTGAGGGAAAAGAAAGTATTTCTCTCTTTCAACGCCTCGTGTCTCAAACAAGGAAGTTATTAGCCAGCAGACGTGCTATTCTTGTTTATTTATAATCTAGATGCCCCACAAAAGTAATATGAACTAAATAATGATATGTCTTAAAATTAATTAGCTTTCTAATGGTTGTACGGATCGGAAAGCAAACTTTAACATTCAGATATGTTTTACTAAAGTAGTGTTTCTAAAATTTTCTGGGTTTTTTTTCTAGAAATTTTCAACGGGGGAGGGAGGAGGGAGGGGTGTATTGTTATGTAACATTATATTTTATTGACTCGAATCTATACTTGAATTTCGAAAGGGGAAGTCCGGACCCCCTGAAATCTCCCCCGCCCCACCCCCCTTGGATCCGACAATGAAGCACGGTACGACAAAACGTCAGACATGTTAGGACTCTGCCCTGCCAGATTCGCCAAACTCGATGAATTTCATAAAGCGCAATAGAGCCATGAAATCATTTCCGGGCAGGGTACAGATCCAAGATGGCCGACCCTACGTACCTTCTTCATATGTTATATAGAAAAGAATGAATAGTTATAATATGAGTCGGGCGCCTGTGTTTTGACTGTCCATAAAGCTCAACCACTCGGCAACCGAGACCTCGAAACCTCCTCCACTTGGCAAACTGTTTGCAGTTTATTTGAGATTTTTTTGTTCATAAGGAGGTTATTAGCTATTTGTTTTATCTAAGGGATACCGTTTATGACAAAGTAACCGACTATATATCTAAAGGAGGTTCAATTTATGATAAGTATAAAAGAAACCTGCATTTAGATAGCGAAAAGGGCGAGTTGGTTAGCTGATGTGACGGTCATTGCTGGCGGGACGCTGACTATAAGGATATGGTTTCGAATCCGTAATTTATTTTACAATAATTTGAACCAATTCATGTGGTCTGTTCTATAATATATCAAGGTTTAAAGAAGAAGGTGAACAAACATTTGTGACGCACTTTTTCACACACCTTAAGGAATCGTGAATACCATCGTTGTCTATAAAATTTCCACATTTGAATATTGTTCATATTCTGTTCTCAACTTTATGATTTATGGCTCTAAACTTAAGAAAGACTTTATAATATTTCCCTTGTACTGCAGCAGTATGTATTATGTATTCGTCCAACATAAAACACAGTTGACTGACAACCAGTGCAGTATTTATAATATGAATATTTCCATATTTCCATCTCACGGGATATGATTTATTAATGTCGATAGTCGCATTGACACACCGTCTGTCTGGCATCAGTAGAGACCATCGGCCTTGACCTCATTCAGCCTTGACCTTCACTGCATGATGGCTCTATTTGTAGTGTTGTATTTGCTAAAATTTGCCGGGGCCAACAACCACTTGGTTAATGAACTGATGTTACCAGAAGGGGTTTAAACGACATCGTATGATGGAAAAGGTCTCGACAGTGAAGAACAAGGAAAGTTAGCCAGTCTGGGCTTACGACGTCATCAATAGATGTGGCGAGGTACCATCCCTCAAATATCAGGGATTTAAGTTTACAAAAGGTCATCTAAGTGGACAAAGACGAAACTCTGTATCTGGAAGCGAATGGACTATGATCTTATTTAATTATTTAGTTTTTAAATGCCAAACTGTGCGGACATAAGCGATAAATATGTACCTGAAAAGACGATGATCTTAAACAACTAGGCATTAAATGAGTTACTATTTAATATAATCCAATGGCGGATCCCAAGAGAGTTCTTAGTATTAAAAATAACGAACGTCGTCTTTCTCATTCATAAAAAAAGTACGCAAAGAATGGAATAGGGAGCGTACAACATCCTCTTTGGGATACAAATGAACGAATTCATAGGGCGCAACCAATCCAAACGCATTTCCTTTCCTACCTTGTTATCTTCTCGACTTTCAATTTTCCCGTGAGTTGGCATGATACGTTGAAGGATTTTGTTTTAACAAAATTTCTTGGTAAGCTACTGAATTTATGGCTCTGTTGTACATTATGCATTATTGAAATATCAAATCTTTCAAATGAACACCAGATAATATCTTTTGGACTGTCACATAGCTAGGATCAAAAGTAAAACAGTACACATCTTGTTGCGGGGTTCTTCCAATTGAGCCAGTTCAATTTTCATTGGTTGATTTCCGCGCATGCTCGACACGGACCGAGTGGGTAAATCGCTAGATGTAACGTAGGTCTTATGAGACGTAAACATAACCAGAATTTTAACTAGATTAGGGTTCCAAGGCGAAGAGAATTGAGTGGCGATGTTATGACGGCGACTGTCACACTGTCTATATATACAAATGATCCAATCAGAGATTTGTTACAATTTCAGATTAAGCGAAGGGAATAGTTGCAGAAGAGAAGGGTTGTAGCCTGGCATCCGGACCAGAGAATAAAATCTTAAAGGAGCCTTCTTAAGTCTAGAATTTGTTGTAAATTAATGATTGTTCGGGTCTAGTTGTTAAGCGCCCTTTGGGTTACATTTCAGTTATTAGCGGAATGTTAAGTATGCCTTTTTAGTCATCTTAAATCAATTATCGAAAACATACAGTGTTAATTCGTTTCAGGAAATAATGTTAAGTAAAAGCATGTTGATAGTCTGGACTTTCTAGTTAGGAAAGGGAACAAAAATGTGCCAGGAGACTGAAGTACAGTCTAGATGATGTGCAGTCACTCGTGTAATAATTATCGTTTTGTAGAGTTGATAGTGAAACTTGATATTTTGAGAATGTCATGCAATAAATACCTCGTGGAATTCCGTTACGGTTGAGCATGAACAAAACTGAAACCTCAATAAAACCAGTAACCTCGAAATGCATTCCGTTTATAAAATTCATACTCTTTTACTTAAATGGTTACAGTGAAATCCTAATGTTTAATATTTAAAAAATTCTTTAGAAAAAATTGATATTTTATATTTTTGCTGTTATGAAGCTATGAAATTTGTTCTCAACATGCCGGAAATCGATGCACTGCCAATTTAACCCGGCAATAACTCAAGTAGACGCTCGATGAGATTTATAACGTAAAAAAAAAAACCCAAGTCAATATTTGTTGAGTTGATTTTGAATCGATGGACCTTGGACTACATTGTCAGTGCAATTGCACTTTAAAAACACGGAAATAACTTTTAATTACATGTTGGTGTATAAAAGCCTAGTGTCTTGAGTAAAATCATGCATGGCTCGGACTTTATATATACCTTGAGTAGCGTGTATTTATATATATATATATTTATATATATACTTGTGCTTAACGGCCATGACGTATGACCAAATCTATCTGGAACCATGATGCACACTGTAAGATAGGCTACCGGTTTTAATTACTCGATCTTTCACCTTTCATATTCAAGAATAGCATAGCTTTACGTATAAATGTATTTGCTTAACTTATCAATATGTTTAAGAGATGATCGCTTAAACATCGTTTACTGTGATGCAAATGCCATTGATGATGATGATGATGATGATGATGATCTTGTTGATGATGATGATGATGATGATCTTGTTGTTGTTGATGATGATGATGATGATGATGATGATCTTGTTGTTGTTGATGATGATGATGATGATGATGATGATCTTGTTGATGATGATGATGATGATGATCTTGTTGTTGTTGATGATGATGATGATGATGGTGATGAGGATCTTGTTGATGATGATGTTGATCTTGTTGATGATGATGATGATGATGATGATGATGGTTGTTTGAATGATGATGATGATGATGATGATCTTGTTGTTGATGATGATGATCTTGTTGATGATTATGATGATGATGATCTTGTTGTTGATGATGATGATGATGTTGATGATGATGATCTTGTTGTTGATGATGATGATGATGATGATGATGATGATGATCTTGTTGAAGATGATGATGATGATGATGATCTTGTTGATGATGATGATGATGATGATCTTGTTGTTGTTGATGATGATGATGGTGATGGTGATGAGGATCTTGTTGATGATGATGTTGATCTTGTTGATGATGATGATGATGATGATGATGATGGTTGTTTGAATGATGATGATGATGATGATGATCTTGTTGTTGATGATGATGATCTTGTTGATGATTATGATGATGATGATCTTGTTGTTGATGATGATGATGATGTTGATGATGATGATCTTGTTGTTGATGATGATGATGATGATGATGATCTTGTTGAAGATGATGATGATGATGATCTTGTTGATGATGATGATGATGATGATCTTGTTGTTGATGATGATGATGATGATGATGATGAGGATCTTGTTGATGATGATGTTGTTGATGATGATGATGATGATGATGATGATTGTTTGAATGATGATGATGATGATGATGATGATCTTGTTGTTGTTGTTGATGATGATGATGATCTTGTTGATGATGATGATGATGATGATGATGATGATCTTGTTGATGACGACGACTATGATTGTGATGATCATGATGACGAATAACATCGAATATCATTAGATAGTGATTAACACATTGCCTACCCAATTTCAAATTTAGCCAGTGCCGTTTGGTTGAAGGCCTGCCAGTGACACCTATTGGTACAGAACATTCAACAGCAGAGAACCTTTGTATCCGAACAGTTGTCAGTTCAAACAGGGGCGATATAACACTGACACAAGCCACATTGAGCTAACGAGATCCTACGTCGGGATCAAAGGAGTATTTCGTCTCTGAACTTCATAAAATCTTCTCATATCGTCATTGAAGCTGTAGTTTTCGCTCCATTAAATTTAAGATATTTCACTGAATAGATCAAAATGCGAAGATCAAACTAATATTCGACTCAAAATTCATGAAATAATTTCAATTTGTCATCGAAGACATTCTGAGTTGGCGTTAATTGATTTGAGCTTATGATTTGTTACAACATGACTGACATGTTTAAATTCTGACACAAAGCAGTCGTCGTCTAACAATGCTATTCCTCTTTTAGAAGCTATCAATAACATGTCATCGACTCGTGATTCAAAAACTTCATTTTTCCTCATTAGGTCTTTGAAGTCAGATAGTCTTACGGTTTGGGCGGCGTCCGTCAATTATCATTCTTTCTTTTGAAACTTGTGGTAATTAATTTGATCAAACATTTACATTTTTGTGAATATATTTACATGTTTCGATATCTGAAATGTTATAACAGACTGACTTCTTCAATAAGAGGTGTCCTTTTCAGAAAATTTGCTTTTATAATGGTTGTATCTTTATAGGCACTTGACTCCACATCATCTGGATATGCATTGAAAGTCCCTATTCATATATTTCCTATATTATAATGAATGTGTCCTTCATAACATGTCGGAGCCAAAATTAATTATTTTTTAACAATACAGAGTCAAAAGCATCGTTTATCTGAAATAAGCAATACCCTTACTCAACCACTGAAATGAAATAATTATGACATTATTACTACTTTTTTGTTTTTAAATGTCAGTGCACCAGTCTTTCTATTTGAAATATACACGAAAATGATGTCATGAGCAATTAATTTGATGACACAATTTACTGAAATAATCCACATTTGTAAACATAGTCCTTATATCAAAGCCCTTTAACATTTGCAACGAGTCTTTTAAATCTACATTCAACTAACCAAATGAAAAAGCTCAACTCAATATTATTAAAGGTCTTCACATTTGACAGTAAAAAATCTCCGTAAGCACTTCTCAACGAATCACACAAGTACCATTTTAATCTATTTCAAACCCAGCTATCAATTTGTGAGAACTATTGACACATGATAACGCTCTTAACATCACGCCTTTCCAAGAGCCGGTGTGTTAATCATGTTATCCGTCACCCGACTGATAACCGCTGCAAGCCCCTGTGCCCGTAGCTTGATAACTTCTGACACCGTTGAAAAAACTGACTTCCGCAAAGGCTTGCAAACGACTTTTATAAACTCCGTGCAGCGACACCGGCTGTTAATTTCCGTGGTTTGTGTGCAGAATAGTTATAAAGATGATGTATTCACGGCCACTTGAAAAACCATAGGTGAATGATAACGTCACGTGACGCAATACCATACCACGTCAACATATACCATGACAAAGCAAGCCACGCCATGGAAAACGCCATATACATCACGAAGTATTACATAATGCCGACCCACACTTATTCACCTGCTGAACAGCTATATACCATACTTAACAAACATACCATATCACAAGACACACGTGTTACCCTAATACCACCCTCCGCCACATGACACTATGTACACCCTGCCACATAACACCACAAAACCAAGACACAACCACTTTAAACCACACCTTACTATACCACTTAAAATAACCACACTACACTCTATACCACAACAGATCACACAACACCACCCCTAACCACAACATACCAGATCACACCAAATTACCACACCACATACTATACCACGATACACCACACCACAACATACAACATCACACCAGATTACAATTCCACACATTTGACCACACCACACCACACCACAGCAAACGCGTCAACCCACCCTAAACCACATCGTCGAAGGCGTAACGTTAGATTACAAGACAACATTGTACAACTTATTTTACCACACAAAATTACCACACCACATCGCGTCAACCCACCCTATGCCACACTATCGAAGACGTAATGTTAGAACATAATACCGCACCGTACACCTTACTTTACCACACAAAATAACCACACTCTATGCCACATTAAACGTCACCTTACTATACCACACAAAATTACTATGTCACACACTATGCCACAACAAAACACACCACATCACATCGTGTCAACTCTACCTACATAACATCACCAAATTACCACACCACACACTATACCACGACACACCACATCACATCGTGTCAACCAACCCTACATTACATCACCAAATTACCACACCACACACTATACCACGACACACCACGACACACCACACCACATCGTGTCAACCATACCTACATTACATCACCAAATTACCACACCACACACTATGCCATGACACACCACGACACACCACACCACATCGTGTCAACCCATTCTAAACCACACTATCAAAGACATAACGATAAATCACAAGACCGCACATCACTACTTTAAAGATGCTGTTTCATACTTGCATGCGGTTCAGGCTGAAATTTAGCTATTGAGAAAAGAAATACATCACTTTGTAGAAAAATATTTCGTCGAAATTTTGATATCATATTTAGATTGTTTAATCAACAATAACATACTAATTTCGAAGCCCAAAGCACAGTACCCCTTGTAGAAAGGGCATAGCATTTAACGAACCCGCTTTCGGTGACGTAATCATTATGCGTGTAGGATTTACACCATGTCACAACTAGCGTATTTGCGTTCGATGGGTACCAACTTTTGCAGCAACGAATACCTTAAAAAAGAAAATCTAGTCGTGCGCGACAAAGACGGTTTTCAAGCGTATATTTAGAGACCGGAAGTTGTGAGATGGCCACACTTGATTCGCCTTTATGTTGGCTGCCGTTTCCGTAATTTTGGTAAATTATCTCATATTTAATGAATTTTGGTCCGTTTCCCCTAGGTTGGTCGCTAAATTTTTCTAAAAATACAACGAATACATTAAAAATACTTTTAAAATATTGCAAGTATGATACAGCATCTTTAATACCACCCTTTACCACACGACACTATTTACACCCTACCACGTAACACCACAAAACCAAGCCACAATCACGCAATATACCACACAAAATAAGCAAACTGCACTCTATATTACGAAAGCCTACAGGCCTCAGAATTACACTTTAAAAAGTGGTTATTGCCACTTTTAAAAGAGAAATTTTAAAAATAAATTCTGAGCCCTGTAGGCTTTCGTACTATATGATACATTCACGTTCACCTACAGCGTAAACTTCATTAGATTTTCTTAGTGTTACGTTTGTCATTGCGGGTCTTTCAAATCCGATTTTACAACAATTAGAATTTACTTACCCCTGTTTAGCACATCAGGTCTGAAAGACCCGATGGGCTTACGGCATGGCATGGCGTCCGGCGGCCGTCCATCCGTCCATCCGTAAACTTTCACATTTTCGACTTCTTCTCCAGAACCAATGACACTACAGAGCTGAAATTTGATGTGCAGACTCCTTGGGCAATGGGGATTCTTAAATTTAGATTTCATGACCTCATGACCCCAAATTGGGTCACAGGGGTCAAAACCTGAAAAACCTATTTTCATCTTCTTCTCCAGTTCCATAAGGTCAAGAGGGCTAAAAAGTTGTGTGTAGACTTCTTGGCCAATGGGGATTCTGAATTGTAGATTTTGTGACCCCATGACCCCAAATAGGGTCACATGGGTCAAAACCTTAAAAACCTATTTTCATCTTCTTCCCCAATTCCAAAAGGTCTAGAGAGCTGAAAAGTTGTGTATAGACTCCTTGGCCAATGGTGATTCTAAATTTAAGGTTTTGTGACCCCTTGACCCCAAATGGGGTCACAACCATAAAAAACTTATTTCATCTTCTCCTCCAGTTCCAAAAGGTCTAAAGAGTTGAAAAGTTGTGTGTAGACATCTTGGCAAATGAAGATTCTAAATTGTAGATTTGGTTATTCAATGACCATAAAAACCTATTTCCATCAAAAGTCTGATGAGCTACAGAGCCCACGGCTCTATTTTTCAATGTTAACGTTTATGTTTCCCATGGATATATATAAATAAATTTTTCAACATATTTCCTTCAAAATATCCTTATCGTCAACAAATGGCAAGTCTAACTAAGCATGTAATGCTTGTGTTTGGATTATTTGATCATGATCAGTCTACCCGATGTTATCTTCCTCGAATCTGGGGACTGCCCGCCCACAAGTTATAACCCGCCGCCTGGAAAGATTGCCCCGGCGATATTATTTATAAAATATAAGTCTGATGGCTGGCCTTTTTTCTGGCTATGTATGTCAAGTGTATGCGCGTCTTTCACCGGTGAAATCGATATGTTTGTCTGTAGTCTATCTTGGCTTTAGGTTCTAATTGCCATAGGATATTATGTTAAATGTGTTGTCTTATCAAATTTAGAATGATCCGTCTCTGTTTCCCAACGCCCCTCTGTCTGTCTGTCTGTCTGTCTGTCTCTGTTTCTGTCTTTCTCTCTCTCTATGTCTGTCTAGATATGTCTGTCTCTGTCTGTCTGTCTGTCTGTCTCTGTCTCTCTGTCTGTCTGTCTCTGTCTGTCTCTCTCACTAGTTGTGTGTGTATGTATCTCTGTGTGTATCTTTCTCTGTCTCTGCTTGTGTGTGTATGTCTCTCTGTGTGTATCTTTCTCTGCTTGTGTGTGTATGTCTCTCTGTGTGTGTCTGTCTCTGTCTCTCTGTCTCTGTGTGTCTCTCTCATTGCTTGTGTGAGAATGTCTCTCTGTGTTGCTCTCGTTCTCTCTATCTCTCTTTCTCCATCTATCTCTCTCTATATATATATATGTCTTTCGCTGTCTCTTTCTGTTTATCTGCCTCTCTCTTTCTCCCCAATTATCTCTTTCTGTGCCTGTCTCTGTGTGCCCTGTTTTCTCTGTCTGTTTGTTTGTCTGTCTGTCTGTCGCTCTCTTTCTCTGTCACTGTCTCTCCCTTTCTTTCTTTCCCTTCCTTTTAACGATGATTTGTTTAACATCACTGAACTCTCAGTTCCAGTCTCTACAATGAGTTGCTGTTACATATCGATAGAGGCACAAACATGTAAAACAAGCCTTAGTGGGGCAGTAACACGTTTTTTTTTTATTTTTTAATTTTAAAATTTTCACTGATATTTGTAAGTTGATGCTAAATGTCTTATTTTGACAGTGTCAAAAATCTTACAACACAAGCCAATCATCCATAGTCAAAGGTCAAAGTATGAAGATTCACATAAAATCCATTGGCGGCCATTTTGTGTGAACACCTTTAATTCATTTTGTGTAAGAAAAAGGAATCGCATGGCTAAACTTTACGTCACATATTCGAATTATTACTGCTCCATTTAGTTTAAATGCATTGTCTTTCAATTGGAACCATTAATTTTCATTTTCCTGACTTCACCTTATATTCTCCCTAAAACGTGCTACTGCCCCTTTAAATGATTCTCTTTCTTTTCCTACTCCGTTTCTTCTCAGTTTAAAGGACTTGTATATGTAAGCTTCTTGAGTATTTCTGTCTCTCTCCTCTTCTTTGTTAAACTTTCTGTCTCCGTTTAATATCATCGTTTTCTATAATGTGTCGACTTAAATGTCTATCTCTTTGTCTATCTTACAATATGTCTAGATATATCAAGAAAGGAACCTATTTAGATGATGATTATTCAAAAAAGTCACTTCAAGAAAGTCTACGTAAGACCCGACCCAAAAGGTCATGCCCACAAGTTGTGAATGAATCTTACAAGCTTGATCAATTGACAACCTGTTTATTTTTTCCATGTTCATACGTTATCTATCAATTCTTTTGGCCTACATCTACATTTTAAAAAATCTCGGTGAAGGTTTGTTTAAAGTATGTAACCCTGAAGCGATTCTCAATGGCGAAACGGTCCATTCATCTATTTATGATGCTGGCATTTTAACTTTAATGGTGATTACTGAGCTTAGATTGTTTTGCTTGTTTAAAGTAATAAGTTTAAAAAGAAAGATAATTTCACATTTACAATTTGCAAGATTTTGACAGGTACTTGAGGAGAGTTTTCAATATTCCGAGTAGGGGCCTACAGCTTGAGTAATGAAGACTTGATGTAGGTATAAAATAAAATCAGTTGCAACCTAAAACCGGATCTAAGAATAGATCAATAGAGATAGGCTATGAATTGCAATCGAGCTTAGGTCACTTCAAGTCTCGCAATATCTCGCCTCGATTAACGAGAACATTACGAGAACTGAAACTGGAGTCCCTCTTGAAATTAAATTCATCGATTTTCGTTTGAATCGAGTTGGCTTCTTATAAAACAAATACGCAGGTCATTAAGCGTATATTATTGTCTCGTTTTATTTTGGATTGGATTATTTTTCTCTGAGTAGGTTTGAAAATGAATATCAACGAAAAGTTATCTATATTAAAAATCTCCATAGAAGAGAACCTTCAGTTTAAAGAGATATTTGACGATGGAATATGATATTAAAATTAATGTTATTAAATGTTACAGAATACTGATTGCTAAAAGAACGATATTCGAGATATTTTTTAAAACTTTTTGTCCGTCGTTCATTTTACACATATTAACATTCGAGCACCTACGTTGGAATCAAAGATTTTTGTACTAGCTCAACATGCATATCAGACATATCAATGAACTATATTAAAAAAAAACCGGTGAAAAGTAAGAACCTACGATTTAATCAAATCCACATGAAGTGTACGCGTGTAACGTTTTTGTAACATGTCAGTTTGATGAAATATCTAGAAAACTTTAGAAATGTAGAATAGTTACGTATATGAAATTAAGCCCCCCGGTAGAAAAATGATTATGCTTGTGTTATTACCAGAGTCGTATATAGTGTTAACGCGTTCATGTCCAAGAATCTCGGACATAGCCTTACGCTGGCGGTGAAATCAGTGATGCGTGACATGATGATAATTACTGAAGGATCGTTTTTAAAAAGTCTGCGTTAACTCGGTGCTAATAGCTAGGATGCCATCTATCATCAGTTCTCTAAATTCAATTTCCTGGCTATATAGTGATATTTTTTACATATTTTTCACTTGAATATTGGTGTTGCCATTTATAAAACAAATATCCTTGTCCTGCCTAGTACATTTGATCATGTATCAGGTCATTAAAACGATTTTTTCCATTTTCGATGCGGATTATCCAAAAATATATACATTCTACAAACCCATCCATCATCAATTCCCAAACTAGACGTACTTGTGAATATGATGAGCCAATAACATACAGTTTGTGATGAAAGCTGAAGTTGCGCGAGAAGAAACAAAAAAGGTATAATTTAGAAATATAGGCAAGAAATTGACCTTGCTGAGTTGCTTCCCTTTAATCACTGACCCTAAGCCGTGGTCAGTTGGATCATTTTCAACAGATGGTGGACATATGAGTTACAGAGCACAGTATGATACAAGCGTCATGCTGGTCAAGTGTGTTTATAGAGGTGTAAGGTGCTGCTGTTATTGTCTGCATCAAGAGGGACGACAGTATTCGATCTTTGAATAAGAATAGCTAACAGAAGGACATTAAGATATTTTCACAACATTTAAGCAGTAAAATTACACTAAAAAAAGTCTTTATGTAAAAATGTATTGCCATTTTATAAATGTTACGAAAGACTTGTAGATATAGAAAGTTTAAATATCATTTATACATAAATTAACTTTTAAAAATATGTAAATATAACAAGGATTAAACAGTGAAAACTGGCACACAAACATTTAACCCACTTGTAACCGATTATGTATTAAGGATATTACGGGTGTGCATAGGCCGATATAATTCTATTGACTTAGGAATATATGACATTCAAACAAGTGATTTACTTTTTTAAATTGATATATTACATCAAATTTAAAAACAAAACTTTTCCATATTTCAATAAAATCTTACATTGAATATGCAAATCAATTTAGAAAATCAATATGCACCTTTTTTAAGTCGTTGTAATGTTGACCTTATCGTCAATTGGGAAAAAACACCTTAATCAAGTTACTTCATTTCACTGTGGATGATTGTATAAAGCGACAAGGAAAAGCAATGGTTATAATGGTAGTACCCCAAAACCCCTACAACCCATTTCCCCTACAGCTTATAACAACCAAGTTATGGTCCATTTCACTGCTAATCTCAAGCCTGATACCTCTGACAATAATAGACTGGCCCAGAACATAACATGAACATGACATAGCAATCGAGAGACATATATTTTATCATATCATTATTATTTAATATCTTCAGTCTATCACATTTCATCACATACATTCATTTTATAATTCATACCATATTACTATATATACATACTTACATTTAAATATCTTCATTCTTTCATATGTTGTACTTAAACATTAAATATAATTTTTTTACATATTTACATTTTGGCCGAAAGAGAATTGATACAGTTTTGCTTGTGGATAATTGAAATCCCCAGTTTCGGGTTCATTCATTTACTTTGATTAAGGTTTTTTGTAATATTTCTGCAGCTACATCTTGATGTTTGTGACTTACCCAAAGGGCCCCGTCGTCAGCGAATATTGAACAAGGGGTTCCATTTTCTAAATTAGTGTTGTCTTAGAACTTAGAACATATGGTGTGAGGACCATTTCCGGGCCATATCGCAAAAACTATTTAATATGATTTTACGAAACTTGGTATGTGGTTAGACCTAGTGGTGGAGTGGTGCCTTTTTCCATTTTAGTTATTCTGAATTATTTTTCTGGTTTCTATAGAAACAAGTTGAACTAGGTGTATATGGGGGGTAGGGTCTGTTTCCGTACTTTAGCTTAAAAAACTATTCAAAATATTTTTACTAGACTTGATATGTGGTTAGAACTACTGGGGGAGTGGTGCCTTTTGCTACTTTGGTTATTCTGAATTGTTATTTTGCTGGTTTCCATGGAAATTTGAAATTTGTACATAATGGGGGTAGGGTCACTTTCGGATTAAATGTTAGCGGGGGACATCACAGTGCATCACATGCACATATTTCTAGTTCCTCCATAGGAGAGTACAAGGGAAATAGAGAAATGAGTAAGAATGTTTAAGATATTTACATAGTCAGTTCACAGTTTTCATTTTGACCACTGCTGATCAAATGAATGTGTCCCTTCTGCTCAACCACTCGCACAAACAAATATACTACATACTTAATCACTTGTTAGGGCGAGTCTATTATGCCAGAAAGGTAACTCACTGTGTTGTTTTAGCAACCTGTAGGGGAACTGGGCTGTAGGGGTAATGGGTTGTAGGTGTTTTGGGATATAATCGTTATAATCTGACCTACAACGTAATCTAACACAATGGCCTGAATCACGAGAAACACGTGTTTCTCATTAAGGATAGACCGAGGACAAAGGATGCACTAAAAGGTGTAGGGTCAGTTTTGTGATTTTAAGCCCCTGAATACCAATGTTTTTAACACACGATTTTAAGGCAACATAAAAGAATCAACTGTTCACCAAACAGACAGACAGACAATTTTTTATTCAAGTCTCGCCTCAACATGTTACAACAATATAGTAAAATACATATAATACATGGTAAAAAGTTGAGCCATTCCTTACGGAATTATGGGAGACACTTATGACATAAAAGTTGCAAAATACATACCCCATATTGCCGCACCATATTCGATAGTAGACCAGACCATAGTGTGATATAGCTTAGAGAAAGTCTGATACTGCATACCGCCTAAAAGGGTCAGTTCTGTGATTTTAAGCCCCTGATTACCACCTGATTTTAACACACGATTTTAAGGCAACATAAAAGAATCAACTGTTCACCAAACATGTTTTGCCAGTAATTCTTTCATTAAAACTTTTTGTAATCTTCTAAAAACAGTTGCAATAAAGCATCATCGATTGTAATAACAGTTATATAATTTACATGCTCGCATATGTATAAGTTGTATGACAATCATCATTAAATCACAATAAATGTGTTCAAACTGTAAGTAGATTTGGCGTTCATGGAATAAAGAAAGCATTATGTTTCATTACGAACAGAAAACATTAGCATTCCTACATGTTCCAATGTTTCATGAAAAGGTTATATTGAATGAAATCTTTCAGAGTTTTGATACCACAAAATATATAATCACAGAACATAAGATCAATCACATAATCAATTCGACGATTAGATAGAACATGCAACAATCAAAGCTGTTCACGGCCACTATAAGTTGATATCTACGTATTTTTTGTTAACCAACTATATATGCTAGGACATTTTCAAATACATTTTAGTCGAGTAAAGCCAAGTATAACCGCCAGCCTTACAAATGAAGTTTGTTTACTTGTTTCGTTCTCGTGGTATTTTTAATTATAGTAGCGGGTTTCAAGATTATTCCCTTGTTTCTTTAACCTTATAGCTGTAAAAGTGAGTCAATCAAATATATTTAATGAGTCAGTTGACAGAGTACTTTGATTTGATGAACAGACGAACGAACAAAGTTCATGAAGATAGCAAATATGATATAACAGCCAGGATAATTGAAAAAATACGAATATCAAATTAAAGCACCGGTTCATAACGACAATTAAATAAGGAAGAGTTCTGTTGGTTTTCAAAATCCATAGAACTCTTCCTCTTGTTTAACAGTTTCTTTATGCCTCTCAAAAAGTCATATCGACATGTTCTTCTGATATGCGGCGTAACAGACAGACATACATACATTATGGTAACAGTGAAAGTTCACCAAGTCGTTATCCAACAATGTTTAACATTATTATTTCACATAGTCAAGCCTTTTTCTTAGATTTGGTATCGTTTCCATATGTTCCAGTATATGTTAAAACTAAATTGTATTGACTTCTTTGAGAGGCATTTTAGAAGTTGGGATGACAATAATGTTGAGGAATATATGGATGACAACTTCTTTGTTCATTGTATGCGACGTTTCGACACAGATTTTTGTGTCGTTCTCAAGCAGAGGAAGAGTAATGAATGTCTCATATTTCTCTATCAATTAAATCAATTAACTGTAATCACTCATGTACATCACTGGCCTCTATCAATTAAATGTAACGCACTGCATTGTACATTACTGGTTTCCTACCACTCATCCCTGTTTAATTACATTTACTCTCTTCATTAAGTTGTTGTCACTGTGCATTGTAGTATTTACTTATATATATGCCCCTAGCTCATTACTCTTCCTCTGCTTGAGAACGACACAAGAATCCATATATTCCTCAGCATTATTAAATTGTATTGGTCCTAAATGCAATCAGACTAGCATACACCACATGTAACGCACATAGCAGTGCAAACATAGCCATAAGTTGATTATATAATATGTCAAGGAATGTACAGTTCAGTTTCATAGGGATTTTGTGTTGAGAAGTCTTCGTCTTATTTTATGCCTCTTGATTCCTTGAGGAACATAGGGCCGCAACAACACTTCTCCAACACACACGATTCTGGCTAGTTGAGAAGTATATAAGGAATTTCTTTTGAGATTATGGTTTAACTTGATATAGGGATAACTATACAAAAGCATTTAAGCTATTTCCTCCAAAATAACAAATGAATTTGTGTCAATAACAAGTTGTGTTGCAGCATGGGGAATGTTTACTTTAACAATAATCAGTCAGACCACCGACCCTGGCACATGGTATTATATAATACCTCATGCTCTCTACTATGTTTGGGTCACCACAGGGAGCCTACTTAAGAATTTTCTAGTTGTTCAACAAGGTTAAAAGAGTTATGGCCCTTGTAGGGATTTTATAGCGCTTTAATTGCGGGTACGAGTTGCGTCCCTTGCGAATGTCTCATATTCTTGGGTATGTTGAAATCTTAGGGTTTTTTTTTAAATCGTTCTTATAATCAGGGACATTATATACTCTGCATATAGAGCCTCTGTTATAATGTTGCTTTTAAACATCTCGGAAAAAATATCATAGGTTGCAATTCAATAATTTCTATTCTATATTTTATTGTTTTTAATTAAATTTTTAATTCAGATATTCTTTTATATACTTAAGCGATGTTAAAAAATAGGTACTGTCTTCTTTGCATTACTTATGTAATTTCAAATTTAGGAGAGTTTCATAAGAAGAAAAGATTTAAAAAAAAGTTATATAGCACATTTTATTTTTATTTTTATGGCGGGTAACCCGTTTTTACATTCGTAGTTTTTAGCATTTTCTTTAGCTCTTTATAGTTGAATTGAATTCCCTCTGAAACATTCTTCTATGAGGACTGTAGAAGGTTTCCGAGACATTTTTTCCAACATTCCAACATTCGAAGACGTCAGTTACAATGGAAATTGGCCCTGTATAATATTCAGATTGGACGATACTAGTGTGCCTCAAGGGCAATTTCTGATGCAGTCCACTGTTAATGAGTATATCACAAATACTGCAGTTGAAATCGAAGTCCCTTCTGTGACTGTATATGTATCTAGACACGGGTATATGGAAGACAGCGGTTGTAATAGAGGTTTATCGCGTATAATATTCAGGTTATGTGTCTCTTGTTTGAGGAGACAATTTCTCATGCATCCCACTGGCTATGTTTCTAGACAGCTATAGCGAAGACATCGGTTTATTAGACATTGATCTCGTACAATATTCAGGTTCAACGGTATACGTGTCTCTTGTTTGAGGAGACAATCTCTGATGTATCCCACTGTGTATGTTTCTAGACAATGTTATATCGAAGACATCGGTTGTATTGGACATTGATCCCGTATAATATTCAGGTCGATCGGTGTAAGTGTGTCAGGTTTGGAGACTGTAGAGTTCTCCTAGACTATTTCCCCTGCATCATTTATGACAGTAAAGGCTCTGCGACTCAAACATTGATACTCAGCGAAGACGATCTGTTTACCCGTGAGATGGTGAGTCGCTACGTCTAGAACTGTTACCATGGCACCACTGTATCTTCATGCCTGCAGCCAACTCCAAAACGGCTGTGAATTGTTACCATGGCACCACTGTATCTTCATGCCTGGAGCCAACTCCCAAACGGCTGTGAAGTGTTACCATGGCATTATTGTATCTTCATGCCTGGAGCCAACTCCAAAACGGCTGTGAAGTGTTGCCATGGCATTATTGTATTTTCATGCCTGGAGCCAACTCCCAAACGACTGTGAAGTGTTGCCATGGCATTATTGTATTTTCATGCCTGGAGCCAACTCCCAAACGGCTGTGAAGTGTTACCATGGCATTATTGTATCTTCATGCCTGGAGCCATCTCCCAAACGGCTGTGAAGTGTTACCATGGCATTATTGTATCTTCATGTCTGGAGCCAACTCCCAAACGACTGTGAAGTGTTACCATGGCACCATTGTATCTTCATGCCTGGAGCCAACTCCCAAACGGCTGTGGAGTGTTACCGTGACATTATTGTATCTCCATGCCTGAAGCCAACTCCCAAGCGGCTGTGGAGTGTTACCATGGCATTATTGTATCTTCATGCCTGGAGCCAACTCCCAAACGGCTGTGGAGTGTTACCATGACATTATTGTATCTTCATGCCTGGAGCCAACTCCCAAACGGCTGTGAAGTGTTACCATGGCATTATTGTATCTTCATGCCTGGAGCCAACTCCCAAACGGCTGTGGAGTGTTACCATGACATTATTGTATCTCCATGCCTGGAGCCAACTCCAAAACAGCTCTGAAGTGTTACCATGGCACCACTGAATCTTCATGCCTGGAGCCAACTCCCAAACGGCTGTGGAGTGTTACCATGGCACCACTGAATCTTCATGCCTGGAGCCAACTCCATAACGGCTGTGAAGTGTTACCATGGCATTATTGTATCTTCATGCCTGCAGCCAACTCCCAAACGGCTGTAAAGTGTTACCATATTGTATCTTCATGCCTGGAGCCAACTCCATAACGGCTGTGGAGTGTTACCATGGCATTATTGTATCTTCATGCCTGGAGCCAACTCCCAAACGGCTGTGGAGTGTTACCATGGCATTATTGTATCTTCATGCCTAGAGCCAACGGCTGTGGAGTGTTACCATGGCATTATTGTATCTTCATGCCTGGAGTCAACGGCTATGAAGTGTTTCTATGGCATTATTGTATCTTCATGCCTGGAGCCAACGGCTGTGAAGTGTTACCATGACATTATTGTATCTTCATGCCTGGAGCCAACTCCCAAACGGCTGTGGAGTGTTTCCATGACATTATTGTATCTTCATGCCTGAAGCCAACGGCTGTGAAGTGTTACCATGACATTATTGTATCTTCATGCCTGGAGTCAAACTTCAAATGGCTGTGAGATGTTATACAATTTCTTCTCCGAAGAGAGAAGGCTCTATATCAACAATGTTGAAGCCCATTTGTATCCATAGTGTTTTGTATTCTGACTCGTAGGCTGTATTTAGTGATATGTTAATCATTTTCGAAATGTTTTAATAACCTTGAGTCGTAAATCTTTCTTGAATATATTGAATCTTGAATCGTCAATCGTAAATCTTGATTGACCTTGATTGAATATATTTAATTAATCTTGAAAATCTTGAAAAACATGATTCCTGAATATCTTGAATTTTTAATATATTTTATGACGAATATCTTGAAACCCGAATATCTTGAATCTTGAATAACTTGAACATAAATCAATGTTGAATATTAATCAATGTTGAATATCTTGAATCTTGAATCCTGAATATCTTGAATCCTGAATATCTTGAATCTTGAATATCTCTATTACGAATATCTTGAATCTTGAATATCTTGAAGTCTATGATATCTTGAATCTTGAATATCTTGAAGTCTATGATATCTTGAATCTTGAATATCTTGAAGTCTATGATATCTTGAATCTTGAATATCTTGAAGTCTATGATATCTTGAATCTTGACTATCTTGACTATCTTGAATCTTGAATATTTTGAATCTTGAATATTTTAAATACATTGAATATCTTAAATCTTAAATATCGTGAAGTCTTGAATCAATCTTAGGTACCTTGGACTCTGATTTTATCTCATCTTAAATCTTGATTCATAAACCTCTTGTCTCAATCGTGATTGTTTGTAATATTGTATATTTAACTTTTTGAATCTCATTGCCACTAAGATGTTAAAACAATCGTCACCCGAGGAGGACCATAAATTACACCCTAAACATGAAATAACTCTATTGTTGCACGTCTCCTCACTAGTTTGTTGACCTTTCTGTAAATGTCAAACGTCGTCGTCAACTACAGGCGAGTGACCTAGTTCTTGACCGCATTTCAGACAACAGTCTTCGTCGTATCATTTTTCATGTTCTCATGGAGTCATTTGAAAGAATTAATTCTTCATATTGAATATCTTTTGTTTTTCAAAATGGATTTTTATGTCCTTTACAAAGAGGAAGAAACTTTTGGGTTCACTAATGATTTATAGAGGTCGTTGGCATTATTACATTATTTACCATTTTTACATATTTATAGTTGCTAATTAACACTGTTATTTGAATCAACTTTGTCTTTTTGAATTATGCAAATTGAGGTGAATTCTTCCCTGTTTCTTTTATCACTAAGAGGCCTGTATAGGTAATCTAATTCATGAGAGAGAACTGCTTGAGAGCGACACAAGAATATGTGTCGAAACGTCGCAAACAATGAACAAAGAAGTTGTCATCAATATATTCCTCTGCATAAATGGAGAAAACCTGCACATGATGTAGAGTGGTGTAAACTGCGTCGGTTTATTCTTGCCTGCTTCGAAGACAGTCTCACTGAACAACAGTTTGCCTCGTAGCAACACACCAACACCTCACTGAATGTAGATCAGGTATCTACAGAAGGCTAATTCGTGGATTTCAAACTTCTTTATTCACAGAATTGCAGTAACAAATTCTTAAAAACGCTTTAGATTTTATACCAAAACGTCTCAATACTATGAATTAAACGTCGATAAAGTATTGAACTTAATTACTTCAAGAAGCCCTTAACTTCCTCTCAGGCAGCAATCAGAAATGTTCCAAGCTGTTTGGGCACCAACGGGTTTAATCGGACGTTTGAGGCAACGCGCACTGTCCATTGAGTTATAATGCACTCCGAGTTATCATGCACTCCGAGTTATCATGCGAGTTATCATGCACTCCGAGTTATCATGCGAGTTATCATGCACTCCGAGTTATCTCCGAGTTATCATGCACTCCGATTTATCATGCACTCCGAGCATATGGAGATCCCTCGAAACGTTCCAAGAGAAGTGATGAAAGAGAGCTCAAAGATTGATCCGTAAAAACCTACACGGAAAGGGTTGAACAAGCCACGTTACTGTCCCGGTCGCGAAGGATTATTTGGGGTCACGCCGTGAAGTACCCGCGTGGTCGCACTTGATTTGTATCTGGTTTTACGAATAGTACCGTACAAGGGGGTCGACCTTAATTGTATAACGCATTTATCAAAACGCTATTTTCATCAGATAAAAGTTCATGGGGATAAAATACAGTTCTGATATCGAATTTAGCTCTAAGCCATCAGACTGCCATTGGGTCGAAGTATTGAAATACTGTTGAAAGTGAAACATGTCGTCTACAAAAATGTAGAACGATAGAACTAGTACTATTCACCAATTGAATTAGATTGGACATCGATTTAACTAGATTTATATCCACCAATGGGAGTAGATTATACACCGATAGAACTGGATTATACCGTGACCGATAGAACTTGATACACCGAGAGAACTGGATTATACACCGAAAGAACTGAATTATACACCGATAGAACTGGATTATACACCGAAAGAACTGAATTATACACCGAGAGAACTATAGATTTAACACCTTTACTCTGGTTGAAAATCGACTCCCCTTTTTTATACCAAAGCAATGGCGGATCTAGTCGTTGGATGCGGGGGTGCGAGCCCCACCCAAGAGATTTCTAAAAGAATTAAATGCAGAATGTCTGTAGATGATAAACATTTTATCATCATCTCTCCTTCTATATCGATCCATTAAACTAATTTTCCGGTTATCATATACTATTTAATTCAAAGTTTTAATTTCAATATTGTGTACGTGTGACACCCATAGCATGCATCCGACCCAAACGAAAATCTAGCTCTACTAAAGTGTTGTGTTTACCTTAGCACACATCAATACAATGTGATACGTTTACCTTAGCACACATCAATACAATGTGATACGTCACCTTAGCACACATCAATACAATGTATTGCGTTTACCTGAGCATACATCAATACAATGTATAACGTTTATCTTAGCTTACATCAATACAATGTGTTACGTCACCTTAGCATACATCAATACAATGTGTTACGTGTACCTTAGCATACATCAATACAATGTGATACGTCACCTTAGCATACATCAATACAATGTGTTACGTGTACCTTAGCATACATCAATACAATGTGATACGTCACCTTAGCATACATCAATACAATGTGCTACGTGTACCTTAGCACACATCAATACAATGGGTTATGTTACCTTAGCACACATCAATACAATATGCTACTTGTACCTTAGCTTACATCAATACAATGGGTTATGTTACCTTAGCACACATCAATACAATGTGTTATGTTACCTTAACACACATCAATACAATGTGATACGTCACCTTAGCATACATCAATACAATGTGTTACGTTACCTTAGCATAAACATAAACGATGAGCCTGAAAGGAGTGGATATATAAAAAGGAAATAAATTCAATTTCTCAAAATCGATGAAAAAGAATCTACGCTTGCCGAATGCGATATCCTTGTGAATCAATGTTATAAATGGAATAGGTTTTAGAGAAATACGCCAATATCCAAATAACAAAATCAGTTAGTTCATGTACTCGCGATAGCTAAAAGCACTTCTTGTGAATATAAAGACAAATAAGATATAATGTTTGAGTGACATTATAGAAGTTTGTAATATAAGAGTATTAACTATCGATGAAGCACTTCTTTATTAGGTGAAAGCGACGTTTAGGTTGTCGCTTCCATACCAGAATTAGGATGAGGAAATATCTGGAAGCAGATTATTATAAAATATACGACATAGAACAATCCAACCACACATGGGAAAACCTGGTGATACAGAGGTTAGCTGAACATTGTTTGAGTACTCACGAAACAAATCCAGGCTGATTTAATTCGATCGTTTCAAATATGTTTCAGAATTTGGCCTCTTTTTTTTAAACTTTTTATTTTGCCTCTTGATCTACGTACGAATTCGTTCAGTCGGAGGTTTCCTTTCCATCCGATCAAACAAAAAAGTGTATTTGAAAGTCTTAAACTCAAATACTAATTTTTAAAATTCGGCGAAACCCTTAATAAAGCGCGGTTCCAACGAAAACTGCATCTGTAGGCAAGATGCGCCACATGCTGTAAAAAGTTACGAATCAAATGGGCTCTTGAGAAAGCAGAGAGTCACTTGATTACAGCATTGATGTCATCGTGCGTGCTTGATTTGTATCATCCTACGTATGCCGTGTAATATAAAGGGTTATCGCCGGTGTGATAGCATGACAAGCATACCATTGATTATTTATGCCGTTTTTTGACCGCATTAATTTTGCTCTACTTGAATCACTTATCTTTTTGAGTGTGCCATTTGCTGATAAAAAAAGCCAAGCAAAACTCATCTTAACAGACATCTAATGAAATGTAGAGAAAGAATATATTTTTATTAAAGATGCTGTTTCATACTTGCATGAGTTCAGGCTGAAATTTAGCTATTGAGAAAAGAGATACATCACTTTGTAGAAAAATCTTTTGTCGAAATTTTGATATCATATTTAGATTGTTTAATCAACAACAACATACTTATTTCGACGCCCAAAGCACAGTACCCCTTGTAGAAAGGGCATAGCATTTAACGAACCCGCTTTCGGTGACGTAATCATTACGCGTGTAGGATTAACACCGTGTCACAACTAGCATATTTGCGTTCGATGGGTATCAACTTTGGCAGCAACGAATACCTTTTTCGGAGAAAAAGAAAAGAAAATCTAGTCGTGCGCGAATGACGGGTTTCAAGCGTACATTTAGAGACCGGAAGTTGTGAGATGGCCTTACTTGATTCCCCTTTATGTTGGCTGCCGTTTCCGTAATTTTGGTAAAGTATTTCATATTTAATGAATTTTGGTCCGATTTTCCCTAGGTTTGTCGCTAATTTTTTCTAAAAATACAACGAATACATTAAAAATACTTTTTAAAATATTGCAAGTATGATACAGCACCTTTAATGATATTTTTGGGTGCGCGGCTACTTGTTACTATATGGCGTAAATGATACATCCGTGTAAGACTTGAATTGAATTCACAAGAAAGAAACATTTCAACCATGCAGCCAGTAGTATAACTCGTTCCTTCACCAATTGATATAAAAGACCAAAGCATTGAAGTGATATTACTAAAGCCGAATGAAAGCCCAGTTTGAGTTTTATTGTGATAACCATTGGTGTAAATAAATGTTGCTTTAAAGGGGCAGTAGCACGTTCTTAGGGGAAATATAAGGTGTTGTCAGGAAAATGAAAATTATTGGTTTCAATTGAAAGACAATGTATTTAAACTAAATGCAGCAGTAATAATTCAAATATATAACGTTAAGTTTAGCGATTTCTTTTCCTTTCACAAAATGAATTAAAGGTGTTTACACAAAATAGTCACCAATGGATTTTATGTGAATTTTCATGCTTTGTCCTCTGACTATTGATGATTGTAATGAGATATTTGACACTGTCATAATAATACATTAAGCATTAACTTACAGTTATCAGTGAACAATTTGAAATGTAAAATTATCAAAAAACGTGCTACTCCCCCTTTAAGGTATATCCATCGGTTACACGAAATGATAACATTGAAATGATTCATTGAGAATGAGAACGACTCCACTTCTGGGATACCAGTGTCGTTTATCAGGGTACTGTTCCACTTCCCGAATTCATTTTTGTCAATGATTAATTCAAACAAGGATAAGTTCATTTTTTTTGCAAAAATTAAGACATTTTGAGCTAGCGCAAATTATAGAGGGAGAATAAATCTGTGAACGGAGTTCCAGTTTAAAGTACAAGGGACTGAAAAAAGGATCTGGGTCTTCGGAAGAAGGGAAATTATTTGAACCAGACAGAGTAAGAGTGACGTCAACAGTTTCGTATTTGACAAATACGAAACTGAAAACTAGTTTATACATTTAGTTTCGTACAATAACTACAGTTTTATTGGCCTTGTAAAAAAGCTCTGGGCCAAAGACCCACTTGATATTTAGCCGCCATTGTAGAGGTAACGAACTCGATTGGAAGATTGTTAATGTCGAATTGTGGATTTGTCTTCGGTAATTAAGTTTAGATGACGACATTGGCCTATTCAATACGGCTTAATTCATACCCCTGATCCTTAATTCGGTCAGGGGAGACAAAAAGGACAATCCTTTGCTAAATACAGTCACCCAGTCTAAACTGGTTTTTGACAAGTAATTGGGTTTACTGCTTGCGCAGTCTAACGATTTTTCCTGAGAGAGCCACTTCGTAATCAACGAAACCACGCGATATTTGAGTACTAGTAAAAGGTCACGTGACATATAAAATCGCTGACAATAAATTTTGTAAGCTATAAATTTACTTCATTATCGTTTTCAAAAGTAGAGATAACGTGACTGGCTCTCGAACCCTATTGATTTACCAACTTTTTATCGGTGGTGGTCATTACAGAAGTATGTCACTTGAAGACTTCTCTTGTGTCGGTTCTTAAAGGGACAGTCCTATCGGGGTAGCTTTGTGAAAGCGAAATTCATGCAGAGGGTCATTCCAGCTTTAACATTCAATATCAGCAGTTCATGATTATAAAACAACCCAGTTAAAACATGTTATTTTGTTGAAGGGAAGGGTAGGGTAGTTAATTCATTGGAGTATAACGTTTTTATGACATTCCTATGTTAACACAACGACACGGAAGTCGATAGGGCTATCCCTTTAAAGGGGTAGTATAGCACGTTTTTTGATAATTTTATATTTCAAAATTTTCACTGATAATCGTAAGTTAATGCTAAATAGGTCAAAATCTCATTTCAAAAGCCAATCATCCATAGTCAGAGGACAAAGTATGAAGATTCACATAAAATGCATTGGCGGCCATTTTGTGTGAACACCTTTAATTCATTTTGTGTAAGAAAAAGGTATCGCATGGCTAAACTTTACATTATTTTTAAATTATTACTGCTGTATTTAGTTTAAATACATTGTCTTTCATTTGTAACCACTAATTTTCATGTTCCTGACATTACCTTATATTCCCCCTAAAACCGCGCTCTTGTCCAGCCACATCCGGACATTCACATTTATCTCTTCTGCGTATTACAAAATTATTTACTCTTAATTCATTTAGTTTAGCCTGTACAGTGTTTTTGCGTCAATGCTTGCAAATGCCATTGTGACGTCATCAGATTCTAGCGGCGCATTCGGGATTTGTCGAGAGGTTTATCTTCGGAAAGGAAGCCGTGTATTATCAAAATATTGAATCAGATTTGCAAAATATTGGTATATAATTGTAAATAAACGAGTCAATGTGTGTTGGGTGATACAATTAACCTTTTTGGGGCATATATTAAAACTGTGATGTATGCGAGAACATTGAGTGGTACTGTCCGAGGTTAGGTCAAGACTGTCCGAACCCCGGGCGAGTTGATATACACAATGAAAACCGTTAATTTCAGTTTATTTACAAACATTTCCACAAAAATAAATCGTTATACAATACAAAATTTCATTCCTAGTGGTATAATCGGCTTAAAATTGTTTCTTCCAATGATAATTTACAGTACGATCTTTGAAAATATTTGGATCAGAACACCGTCCGAACCTCGGTCAGTTTGCCACATCAGGGCATTAACCTTATCTCTTCTGCGTAAAAGAAGTAATCTCGATTCTGGTGTTGTATTAATGCATTCTCGTGTTTTACAATCCTTCTTGTAAGCTCTGTCCTCAAATTATTCTCGACTCTGGTATTTCATAACATCCCCATGCATTGAAAGTTTTTATCTTTCCTTATTAGGTGTATGAAACTAACATAAACTGAATCATCTCAAAAACGTTTTTTTGGTTTCCCATATTCTTTCTCGGATGAAGAAATAAGCATACTTCTCAGAAACTTCTTGCATTTTCGAAATCAAGTATAGTTGGTAGATAGTGTCAGATGTTGTGAAGCCTATCCATGTGTACGAATAATTATCATGACACGGGTTATATATACATGTACTTCAATATAGTGTGAAAGGATCAGCAACTTCTTTTTAAATAAAAGCTATATTTTGATAATTTATATACTACTAAATCTCCCTTTAAATGTGTATCGGAATTGTTTCAATCTTTTCAAAGATATATTCGAGGGTCAAATGTTCATTATGAACATCATTGCACATCATATCAGTGCCGATATGATATAGTTCGCTGAACGTATCAGGTGGAAGGGGGTCTATTCAAATATTTTTTTTAAAATTTGAAGCTGAATGTTTATGGATTTCTAATCTCTTTCTGTTTACCCATTTTCATATGGCAAGTCCATCCCAAAGGTTGACAAACCTTTTCGCAATTTCAATCAAACATGATATGACTATTTTAAGTTCTGAGTTACCCTTGGCCAATCATACAATCGTGAGTCGAAGTACGCTCCGGATTAACCTCTGACCTTATGAGGTGAAAAGTTAACCTCAGACCCTTTGAGATCACGTGGTTCACCCGTCTCAGCGAAGGATAGAATCAATTTTCTGTTGTCTCGTGCGTTACGGGTTCGCGTGATATTCATACGCATGAATCAATTGTTGCACTATTTTCTGACGTGCTGACCCTGAGGTGTCGCTTTATATTGACGTCATGTGTCTTTTGTGTTACTTTTCTGACTTCAGTCGCTTTAAATTGTTTAACGCGGCAATCTGATATGTATTGATTGATATGACATTTAGTTTTATCGCTATGATAAAGTGTTAAAACACGGTTATTGGTTCATGACGAACATTCAACATTCAATATGAACCACATTATCAGACTATAGAAAAAAGGTTTCCATTTTATGCAGTCTTTGATATCAAACATTTAAACGAATATTCTTTTAAGATGGGGGCCAGAGGGTATAAACCTGTCATTATAGTTTTAGTTTTGTACTCTGCCTTCATGAGGTGTTTGTGCAATAAATAATCTTGAATCTTGAATCTTGAATCTTGAATCCCGGCCCTAAACTAAGATAAAAGCTTACAGGGAAGTCAATAAAAAAAACTTGAGAAAAGTTTATTTGATGTTTTTATAGGCTGTAATTTATTTCGATTTCATTTCAGCTAGTAAATTTTAGACTACCAGGTAAATGATATTGTGTGTTACCATCATCTAGGTACTTTTTGACTTTCAGAGTTAATTTTATTACCTACGAGGGCATTCATACCGGGGTTCATATTTTTCATATGTTGCCCTATTTTACCAACATAAAATTTATCATTTATCATCGTCTCCTTAAAACATAATTTTCCGCATTTTCGCTCTCGCTCGGGAAATACTAATATTTAGCAACTCGTGTCGTAAACATAGTATGTCATGGACACTCATATAATATCCTCTATATAATATGGCTGTATTTTGTGTTTTCACCAAATATCCAGTTTTTGTATATCTAGGTGTTCATAAACTGGCTAACAACAAGTTATGATAAAATACGACTATGGTGTACCTCAGGGGGGATTGGCCATTTTGCACATTGGATGACCATTAAGAAGCTAATCAGAAATTTAAGACAATAGCAAATTTGAAATTACGAAAATTACTAAGAAGCCCGAAAAATGTTCTTTGTCAAACATGACCTCTCCAATCCATGTGCGAGTGATTTTTGAAACAAATAATGATGCCATATCTTAAAGAGAGGCGAAGTAAGTAAATTATTTCTTACTGGCTCAAACCACGAAATAAATCTTTCAACGCATGCCTTTCTGTCTGGTTATTGTACATATTAAGAGTTTTGTATCTTAAATCTAAATGTTTTCATTTTATGCTGACATTATATAGCTCAGCACTGGAATTTAATAGCATAAGAAAAAGTACTAAACGTTTGATATTGGTTTCTGAGAAATTAAAGATGAATTGTTGGCTCTAAAATATATTTTTAGAACATTTCAGCTTCGTTTACACAAATGTCTTGGAATTCAGATTTAGAAACGAAGATCATATTTTCTTTCTGAATGAAATTATTGCTGTGAATCGTTCACAAAACCTTTTTTAATCAGAATGAATTTCTTTCTGTATCTGGTTAATAAAAATCATAAAAGGAGGATATGTCTTTTAAAGGAGGGTCCCTTTAAGTAGTCTATGTTCAGAGAATGCCCGAAGCGTTCAATGGACCGTTTCGCTTTGGCGCAGAACTAGGTCACTGAAACAGACTGCTCACGTGACCTGCTGACCTCGTAACCTGCAGAGCCGCAAGAGTTACGTGAGCATTTGTGCTGTGCTGCGCTTGCGATATTATCTTCAACAGAGGGCGCTGCACCGTGACCCTAGAGCGGGGTCAAACGGCGGCTTTCAATTAGAGCGGTCTTTGTTGACGTTCAATATGGCGGCTGTCAGCTCTGAAAGGATAAGGCTTTAGTAACAGGCTAGGCTGTTGTGCATAAAGCTAGACTGTAATCTCGTCTCCTTAAAACATTTCATCCCTACAAAAAAATAATTTACGTTTTTATATTTTGCTAATTTTAAAAATGAGACTCAAAGAAAAAGAAAAAAGAACTAGACCTTACTCCAGTTTGGATGTACAATTATATATATTTTCATATTTTTCTTATATTTATTTTATACATTTTCAGCTTTTAAGATGTTCTCGATGTAGCACACATTCCCCAAACCATCTGTTAGGCAATCGACGGTATACTAGAATGCATGTAAACGTTAGCAATTTTGTAACTTGATATAAAAAGTCCACAACCAAATCACCAATTCTTCATATTATTCTCTCGCATACCCTGCCCTTGCCGTCTTCCCCCCATGTCTCCACCCCGAGCAGGGGAAGTTTTTAGGACAGGCATAAAACTGACAGTTCGGAAACTGGCGTTTTAGGCTTTGCGTAGGAAGATAACCCTGTCCTTACAACTTCCCCCATGTCTCCACACCATCTAACTTTCACTTATATGTCACCTTCCTCAACCAAATCACCAATTCTTCATATTTTTAGCTCATCAGGACTGAAAGTCCAGATGGGCTTATGGCATGGCCCGTCGTCCGGCGTCCGTCCGTCCGTCGTCCGTCGTCCGTCCGTCGTCCGTCGTCCGTCGTCCGTCGTCCGTCCGTCGTCCGTCCGTAAACTTTTGACACTTTCGACTTCTCCTCATGAACCATACACATTAGAGAGCTGAAATTTTGAATACAAGTACCTTAGCATATGGAGATTCTAATTTGTAACTTTGGTGACCCTGTGACCCCAAATAGGGTCACAGGGGTCACAACCTTAAAAACCTATTTTCATCTTCTTCTCCAGTTCCAGAAGGACTAGAGAGTTAAAAGTGATATGTGCAGACTCCTTGGCCAATGGGGATTCTAATTTGTAACTTTGGTGACCCTGTGATCCCAAATAGGGTCACAGGGGTCACAACCTTAAATACCTATTTTCATCTTCTTCTCCAGTTCCAAAAGGAGTAGAGAGTTAAAAATTATATGTGCAGACTCCTTGGACAATGGAGATTCTAATTTGTAACTTTGGTGACCCTGTGACCCCAAATAGGGTCACAGGGGTCACAACCTTAAAAACCTATTTTCATCTTCTTCTCCAGTTCTAAAAGGACTAGAGAGTTAAAAATGATATATGCAGACTCCTTGGCCAATAGGGATTCTTAACTGTAGATTTCGTGACCCCATGACCCCAAATAGGGTCACAGGGGTCACAACCTTAAAAACATATTTTCATCTTCTTCTCCAGTTCTAAAAGGACTAGAGAGTTAAAAACGATATGTGCAGACTCCTTGGCCAATGGGGATTCTAAATTGTAGATTTCGTGACCCCATGACCCCAAATAGGGTCACAGGGGTCACAACCTTAAAAAGCTATTTTCATCTTCTTCTCCAGTTCTAAAAGGACTAGAGAGTTGAAAGTGATATGTGCAGACTCCTTGGACAATGGGGATTCTAATTTGTAACTTTGGTGAACCTGTGACCCAAAATAGGGTCACAGGGGTCACAACCTTAAAAAGCTATTTTCATCTTCTTCTCCAGTCCTAAAAGGACTAGAGAGTTGAAAGTGATATGTGCAGACTCCTTGGACAATGGGGATTCTAATTTGTAACTTTGGTGACCCTGTGATCCCAAATAGGGTCACAGGGGTCACAACCTTAAATACCTATTTTCATCTTCTTCTCCAGTTCCAAAAGGAGTAGAGAGTTAAAAATTATATGTGCAGACTCCTTGGACAATGGAGATTCTTATTTGTAACTTTGGTGACCCTGTGACCCCAAATAGGGTCACAGGGGTCACAACCTTAAAAAACTATTTTCATCTTCTTCTCCAGTTCTAAAAGGACTAGAGAGTTGAAATTATATGTGCAGACTCATTGGCCAATGGGGATTCTAAATTGTAGATTTCGTGACCCCATGACCCCAAATAGGGTCACAGGGGTCACAACCTTAAAAAGTTATTTTCATCATCATCATCTTTAGCTCCTAAAGGTCTATTGAGCTGAAAGACTGCATGTAGACTCCTTGGCCAATTGGGATTCTAAACTGTAGGTTTCGTGACCCCATGACCCCAAATAGGGTCAAAGGGGTCACAATCTTAAAAACCTATTATTCTCCATTAGATGACAGTCTATGGCAAATTTATTTCTCCTTGGATATTTTAGTGTGGACTTCTTTCACTGTCTGATATTGGCGATCTAGAAAGTGTTGAATAATAATAAATCATTTGGGTAAGGAAATTTATTCCGAAATCGTTACATTTGTTTTGTAATTTTGTTATAGGTTTTCTTGCAAAAGGTAACATCAGTTTCATTTTTAGCTCATCTGGCCTGTATAAAGCAAGCTTGATATGATGCCTGATGAGCTACAGAGCCAATGGCTCTATTTTTCTCTCGCACACCTTGCCCTACCAACTTCCCCCCATGTCTCCACACCCGGCAGGACAGTGAACACCACCAGGGTCATCGTCTCCTTCATGCCCTCTTTTATCTTCACTTTACAACGACCTCGGCCCATTCTTCGCTTCACAACAAGTGTTCTGTTTGCTCAAGGACAATTGATACAATCATTGAACCGTGCAAATTACGTTCACAAACACTGTCGGAGCAAAGAGATGACCGAGCCGCCGTGCTCTATCGATTCTAACTACGCGGACCGATATCTTAATTATTTACCGTCTCGTGTGCCGAACTTCTTTGCTGCTGTTAATAATTCGTTTAATGGCCAGGAAAGAATACATTTTTTTGTTTGAAGAGGAGAAATGGGGATAAAAAGGCGAGAAACAGTAAGAGAACAAAAAAAGTATAAAGAGAATGACTGATGGAGAGAAATGGATTTATGGCGAGGGGAGTGAGGGAAGAGAGAATTGTAGTGTTTGAAAATACGGATGAATGTTGTGAGAGAGACGCAGGTGATAGAGTAAAGAGGCAGATAGACAGATGGGAGGATTTGAGAGACGGAGGGGTATACAGAGAAGTTGAGACAGACAGACAGATAATTATTTTATTCAATAAAAGAATATATGATAAACATATAAAATGGAATGTTTGAGAGAGACGCAGGTGATAGATTAAAGAGGCAGATAAACAGATTGGAGAATTGAGAGACGGAGGGGTAAACAGAGAAGTTGAGATATACAGACATATAATTATTTTATTCAATAAAAGAATATTATGATAAACATATAAAAAGAAATGTTTGAAAATACGGATAAATGTTGGGAGAGAAGGAGGGAGTAAGAGAAAGAGATAGACGGGAAAATTGAGAGAAGGGGGAATACAGAAGTTGAGATATTTAGACAGACAGATAATTATTTACTCAATCAAACAAAGGAATACAATTCAGTACATTGTACACAGTTCAACGGTACACAACCAATCATTAGGTGATATATTTAAGAACAAAAAGAAAGAAAGGTATATATCAGTATATTAAAATAAAGGAAATGTTGTAAAACGAATAAAGAAAGAAAGAAGAGATAGGGGGTTGGGAGAGGTTATGAAATGTGAGAGAAAGAGAGGGAGGGACAAAATGTGGTAAAATGAGGCATTTGAGAACCTCAAGGACTAGGTGAGGGAGAGAAAACTAAACAGATTTAATTAAAGGGAAAGAAGGTCGACCCATGCACGGAAAATGATCAAAAGTACAATGAAGACAGAAGAAATGAAGATTTTTTAAAGGAGTATACGTACGTTAGATAGATTTTATTCTTTCAAAATTGTGAAAGATCTTATTCGTCATATCATATGTTTAAGGATAAATTAGGATAAAAAATAAATTAGGACACCGCTGACATTCTACAATTTGAAAAGAATTATTCTAATCATACAACATCAATATTTCAAAATAAGATATTTCAAATTGTTGTACCCATTTCTAAAGGTTCCTTAATAGTTGATATTTGAAATGAGTTAAATCGTCTTAAACTCTCATTTCTTAGATTTCAATCAAAAGTTAAAAATAAATTCTAATCTTTATTAGTTGTTTTATGATCGTTTTTCTAATCACGTACGTCTATTCGAATACCAAATGTCAAACTTAAGAAAGACACAACCAGAATGATACACTTGAATATTAATCCTTCCAGTTTTTATCAATACAATTTTAAAGTTCATCGAAAAGGCAACCTTTTTAAAGATAATAATTTTACAAAAATGATAATAAAATTAATTTCTATCGTTTTAAATGTTGACAGGAAGGTTTGAATAAATATCTAAAAAATTCCATCTGTAAATTTAGATGTTTAAAATTTCAATATTTCAAAGTTAAAAAGTACAGTAAGGTTAAAGCGGTTTTAGACGACAAGACACCTGGAACATCTCGTTAGGTGGGTCAATAAAAATATATAATTCGTAAAAAAATGAATTTAAAAGAAAGTAAAAAACTGTTGGTTATAATGACGATGTTGAAATGTAAATTTTAGGATCATTACATTTGAAATTATTAATTCTGGATCTCTGAACTCTCTCGAACGATATTCGTAACAACCCTGAGAGGTTCCGCTGGCTGAGTGGGTATACCTAAGGATAGTCAGTGCATGCAATTGGTGTATGACTTCAAAAACATGAAAATCGGATACCGCAATTTTGAGAGACTATAGTGCAGATATTCCTAACTTTTACAAAATCTTAATTAAATCTTTCTCCAAATTAGATCGACAGGTTTATATGTTAAGCCATACTGTTAACAAATATTGAATTGTCGATCTAAAATTATTTATTATTTTTATTGTTAAAAAATAGATAGTATAAATATAACTGCATATTTTATGCAGCGTCCACTAGCAATTTTAAAAATATTTAAAAATTAAAATAAATTAATAAAATAAAATATATAAAATAACTTGGAGGTTAGGTCCTTCTGTAGAAGAATATGTAGTTAGAATATATTACAGATATTCATGGAATGTATATTAAACGTTTCTCTTTAGTAATATAAATGTGAAATATTTGACTATGCATAATTTTATCTAATTCATTTTATCGTGTTTTAATGTATGAAGTGTCTCATAAGTCTTTTGGCTTGATGTTACTGTTAATAACTGTATATAGTTGAAAAAAAGAAAGAAATTGTAACATGTGACACTGAAATAAAATAATTTTCTTCTTCTTCTTTCTTCAGTAATGCTATGTTGACATTAGTTTTGAAAATCCAACAGTTTAAGATAACACTTCACTCCAGTAAGTGACTCTAAGTCTAAGTATACCTCCGCAAAGAGCATTGGGGTCGTTGGTTATAATTAGAACTTGTTTTACTGAGCTTCGACTGTCTTTCAGATGTTTCACAACAGATTGAATTTTAATGACAAACTATACTATTATTCATTATCATTCAAAAAAGCTATTAGTTTACGTTAACATTTCACAATTGATGAAGCGTGAATTAAATATTGTGAAACATTTTAAAATAAAAAAATAAAATAGGTAAAATAGATGTTCAAGTCGTCTCGAGAACTTGGAATAAGGTCCTCATGAAATCTCCGTCTAAAATGGTTAATAGTCAGCTTGTATAAGATAAATGTTTGTGTTACGTATCTATTGAAGCTAGCGGACCTCGTGGTACTCTATGGTAAGGGAAGTCTCGTGTTATACCGAGGTACCCTTAATATCGATTTTCCCAAATTTACCAATGAGCAGACAGATCGAGTTCTATTTTTAGAGCAGATGTCATCTCATGGTCACGTGACTCCTCTAAGGAATCCTCAAAAAGAAACCCAGGAGTTTTAACATAACTTGACCATTTCGTTATTTTATAAAAAAATTGTTTGTTTTACGTTGTCTTTCCCGTTCAAAATTTTCTGTATAGCCTTGAAATGTATATTCTAAACTTCATACAAAGTCACAATAGCTCTCTGACGCTGTTAATAAATGAGTTATTGAAATTAAATATATAAAATGAAACATTTACCATCTTAAAATACCTTCTTTGTATCTAGTTACGACATCCGGGTTTAAATTGAAAACCGCAGTATTTATATAGGTGTTAACAGCCCTATATTATGATAAAACCATTTTTAGATGTCGTTCACCAATTATTTTTGACCAAAATACTTTTCCCTTCCTCATCATTCAAATCTTTTTTTTTAGAAAATCATTTGAAAAGTTCAATATATACAACAGAGCGCAAGGCTTACCTCTAGAAAAGAACAACCGTCTTTCATGAATCCGAGCGCTGCGTAATTAGTTCCATTTCTTTCCTGTTTCCGGTAATTCTTTGAAGTTTTTTTCTTTCTCTTTGTAGCTTTTCTCTCTTTCTATGTGAGTTTTTGCGCCTATCTTGTGATGTCAGTTTTATAGAAGGAACGAAGGACACTTCTTTGAGACTTCGTTTTAAAGATGTAATTAAATGCGGTCAGATGAACATACTATTTCAATTATTTAGAACCAATGAAATATTCTGAATGAGTAGTGAGTATCGACCTTCTGTATCATCATTATGATAAAATGTGGCTTTCATTAGTTTAAAGCCACCAACAGTATCGCAGAGTGAACACAACGCTCAGTAGGTTAATGAGGAAGCGGTTTGCAGAAGCCGTTGGCGTCAATAGGGTTAACATAATCTAACATCTAGACTTAATTTTGTCTCTGAAATGAAAATATAACCAAAATACAACTTTTTATTATTAAAAGAGAAAGGGGCCGTTAAACAGACTTAGTAACACCCAGACTGTAGTTTATATTTTGTGTTACACATGACCTCTTAAAGGGCAAGTCTAGATTTGCAGCGAACTACACAAGTGGGTCCCTTTCTATCTAAACACGACAATCGTTTTATAGAATGCACATGTGTGTTAAGGTCTAAAAAGTTCAGTTCCCTGCCCTTCACCTTTGTAAACCTTTATAATGAAAGAATTTCTTTTCATTATGAATGATAAATAGGACACTTAACATTTATGTTTACCTGTGAGCTCTCTTGGGAGGTATGCACATCCCCGCAACCTCTTTTGACGCCGCCAGTGGGGTTTTAATGGTGAATAGGCCCACATGGCAGAGAAAAATCTTTACTTTACTTTGTTTGAAGAAGTACATTGAAAGACTGAACTCAGTCTAGTAAATGCTTGTAGTAACAATGAAGTGAACAACTTTACAACAGTAAATTACATGTTACCAAATGTCCTCAAATTGAATATCATTACCCCAAAAAACAATGTACTGTCTCAACCGTTAGCCTTTAAAGAGAAAATAATTGCACTTATGACCAGCTTTCCTTACGAACTTGACAATTTAATTGGTAAAACGATTTGGTGACAAAACGCTTCCGTTTTATCCAAAATACCCCCAACAATCATAGCCCCGTCATTACCATTCATTGTAGGCTAACTTAACGTCAGTCGGATTACCATCTAAAGCGCCCACTGTTTACAATAAAAGACCACGTGACCTAAGGCCAAAGGTCAACAGGGGTCAACGTCTGGCAGTCGACATTCGAGTAGTTTTATGACCTCATTACCTGGTCGGTAAATACCACAATAAACACCGCTCTATTGTGTGTGCGGTTATGATTAATAACATGACTCACTGAACGGTAGGCGGGAGATTTAGTTTAATCGTTTAAGGTACAGAGGGCCATCTATCCGATCTTATAAACTTCCATCAAAGCACTCATGTTTCATCTACAGCTGAACGATGATACCCTTAATAAGCAAGTCTAGCTTTAAGTCTTTTTCAAGAGGCCATGTGTCCGTTTTGAAGAAAAAAAACGTTATGTAGGCGTAGAAACTTTTCCTGCTTAATGACCGGGTATTTGATAGGAGCTTTCAATACAGTTACGGTCCAATTTCTGCAAGTCTAGATTGACTACACATATATGAATGAAAGGTTTTAAGAAATGAAATAATATATTTTATGATAATAATATAGTTTTGGATGATTGATTTATTTTATTTTGCGTATTTTTTTAAAAATTGAGTGAAATGGCTTTCAAATTTTGCCCCAGCCAGAATAAATCGGACATTGCATGCCTGTCACGTGACCTCCTGCTCTTCTGAACACACACCCCCATAAAATGACTGTTTCTTTTATCAACTCGTTATATCAAAAGACAATTGGGCGAGATTCTCTCTCTTTATTATATACTTACGTAATCTTAGGATAGTAATACAGGGGTGCAATACGGAATACGTATTGCACGATTGCCGGTTCTACTTTTTCAAGCTTCGGCATTTCTCGCAACTTTTCGTACGTAACAATCATTTTCCTTATTTGAACATCGGATTTGACGTATCTCAATGCATTGGTAACACACCTACTTTTTAATATGAAATTGAAGAAAAATATAGTGAGAAACAACTGTTTTCGTTAGCAAAGAAACTTCAAAACACTTTGAAAAAGGAAATCATTAACAAACTCCGAGAACATCGCCAGCGATATTTTTCCTTTATGACGTCATACCCGACAACGATTATGACGTCATTTCAATGGTGACGTCGTTTGAAAGAATCCCGTCGCTCGGAATCTTGAACTTACGTTTATCATATTCAGATCTTTGTAAATACTTACTAAGATATAACTTTTATTATTTTATTTTGTTTTCACACTTGAGAAAATTGCATCTTACGTTTAACTACGCAAAGTATTGAGAAAATAAAAAGATAAATTAGGTATCAAATCATCAGTCGAGCGTGTTATAGGTATCGCCTTGTTCGCATTATGTATCAATGCGCAGTGCGACGTCTCGGAATATATAAGCAATTCAAAATTACGTTTAAAAAGGTTAAAAGGAAAGTAAATAATAAATACAATACCTCGTTCTTCGAACTCGTTGTTTCTCCGCGTCCATGACATCTACTCGTTCAATACAAACGACCCAAATGCACACGTATGACGTTCTGTATATATATATGTATATATTATCTGTACATTTGTGTTTACGAACTATTTCGTTGCGCTAGTGCCTTTAATAATTTTGCTGACAGAAGCTCATAAACTTCATTTTAGTTTTATAGCCCATTTAAGAAAAATCGTAATTTTTTCGTATAAATAATAAATGAAATGGATTTGTCAAAGTCCAAAAACAAGTAACGATTAGCGTAAAAATGGAAACGTAAGATTTCAGAACTTAAAAAAATAGTTGGACCTGTTTTAACCTGAATGTACTAGTCTGTTATCATTTCTAAGAAGCTAATTACATGCTTCTTTGGCCTCTCGCTTCTAGAAGTAAATATCATATTTTTTAGAAGAATATTTAACATGGATTTATTATCTTAAACAGTTTAAAGACCGAGGTAAAAATGCCAGATTTCCCCATGGGCTGACTGAACGGTTCTGATTGGCTACATTCATGAGAACCAGATCTTATCTGCTGGAGAGTGGCAGACTTGTAACGGCTAAACTTCCCATATAGGGTTGGGCAAGGTCAAAGTTCAAGACTGGAATTTACTACTAAAAAAAATCGCATGTCTGAGTTCGGGCGATCTATGAGCGATATCTACATTGCATTGTAAAATAATAAGAGGTATTATTAATTAACTATCAATGATATGGCACTAATACAATCTAAACGGCCTACACTATACGATTCGGCAACTGGGCCAATACAGGTAAGCTGAGCCAATACGGGCCAAACTGGGCCAATATAATACAGATACGGCAACTCGATTTAAGATACAGTACGTATAGGTATAGGAAGGGATTGCACTTCCAATAGTTCGTTACGTATTTACATCAACACTCGTTGAAATATCAAAAGTGCGCAGTATAACATTAGCTCTTTTTAAGCTCTAAGGGTTTGAAAATCTAGACGATTCTAGGACACCAATAAAGATTAGTATTAAGCTGATCAGTTTTTAAGTTTATGACATGATACTTTAGAAGATGAAATGGACCCCGAACGATATTAGAGTCATCCTTGGTAAAAGATATCAAGAGATAAAACATGTCAGTGTCTGGAAAACATAATATAATCGTTAATTGGTTTAAAGGGACTGTGCTATCGGTGCATTTTTGTGGAAACAAAATTCAGATTTACATCCTTATCTATACAGTACCACCCATGGTTCGCTAGTTCCAGCAGGTGCTTGAAGGTTTCATCGCAATACATAGCCACAATTGTGTTGCGGGCTTTCTCACTGCAATAATACTAGCAGCCGCATAAGTGAAATACTCTTGAAAGCGGCGATAAACCCCAAATCACCTCACCTCACCTTATTTATACTTATTTATGATTATTTTATGACTATTTCAGACCTAATCATTTTAGTTCTGGATTTAACAATTTTAGTCCAACTAAATGCTTTAAAGGGACAGTCTTATCGGGGTATCTTTGTGGGAACGCAATTCTTTATCAACTTGTCATAAAATAAAATCAACAAAATTATTTTTTTCAGTAACCTGTTTCAACTTGGTTGTGTTATAATCATGCACTGATTGCATTTTATTCAATAACTGGAATGTCCCCTTAAATTTAGATTCCACAATAAATACCCCGACAGGACTGTCCCTTTAATTTTATAATTTTTCACTGACAATTGTATGTTAATGCTTAATATTATTTTGAAAGTGTCAAAAATCTCATTACACAAATCAATCATCCATAGTCAAAGGACAAAGTATGAAGATTCACATAAAATCCATTGGCGGCCTTTAATTCATTTTATGTAAGAAAAGGGAATCACATGGCTAAACTTTACATTATATATTTGAATTATTACTGCTCCATTAAGTATAGATATATTGTCTTTTAATTGGAACCATTTATTGTCATTTTCCTGACATCATGCACCTTGTATTCCCCCCCAAAAACGTGTTAGTGTCCCTTTAAAGCACTAAGTTGGACTGAGCCATCAATTATAGTAGGACGGAGGACGCGAACCTTCCATGGCGTTGGTTATTCTCCTTGTGAAAATTGCCGGCCATTTCTTAGCGTTCTAAATGACCTGATAATGCATAAATAATTTCCCCTTGATTGTCTTCGTGGTGCTTAGCGCGGTCTTAAATAAAATAATTATAGGCTTAGGGCAAAACGTTCCCCTCGATGTATCGTGAGGATATCAACAGCGTTCCAACGCTTCTATCAAACAATATACAAACAGTCATTTATTGTTCATAAATTAAATGTTGTTATGTTGTTCATAGAGTAAATGTTGTTATGTTGTTCATAAAGTAAATGTTGTTCATAAATTAAATGTTGTTATGTTGTTCATAAATTAAATGTTGTTATGTTGTTCATAAATTAAATGTTGTTATGTTGTTCATAAAGTAAATGTTTTTATGTTGTTCATAAATTAAATGTTGTTATGTGCAAAAATTTCTAACGCGTTCAGCTGCAAATACTATCAAGAGGTGTCGAATCTACGTTCGAATCACAAAATATAAAAACACAGTGGGTTTATCTCAAAATTATCGTTCATCTCTGTCGTTATTATGAGAGTATCTTACATTTTCCTACTTTTTGTTTGTGTGCATTCTATCAGAATTTTTAGTTTTTGTCGTTATGATCATTCTACTTGCATTTTTCTGACGCCACTGACGGGTTTTCTGTTTTACAAGCAACAGTACAGGAGGGGAAATTTCATTTTACTTATTGTTCTGTCGTTCAATTGTTTTTCAGTAATGGAGGGTTGCATATTACATTTGAGGTTCCTCTTCAAATTATGATACTAAAGAAATTAAAGTATGATGATTGATAAGAAATAAGGGGGGTCTTATCTATGTCGGGAAATATCCTCATTTCTCTGGATTCTTTGAATCTATTTCTTTAGAAAAAGTGTGAAATTCGGTATTTGTCATGTAAATTGTAAATAAAATCAATAAAATATGTAAGTTTACGTAATAATCTCAAAATATTACAGAAGTCTTGGGATTTTATGAAAACAAATAGCTATACAATTGTGTATCATGCAAAAGAAATTACAGAAAATAAGTTCGAGGAAAAGGAAAATTTGTAAAAAACATTTTTATAAGAGGATCAACTAAATAAACCATAAAACATATTATTTATCTTTAATAGCCTACTGGAAGTATTGTTTTTACAATATTTATCACCATATTATATTTCCTATGTAAAACGAAACAATTTTCCAAGTTGTGTTGAAATGAGGGTATCAGTTACCCGACTTACATTAATGATGTCTTATAGATTTTTAACCTCACTTTTAATTAGGCCATTTGAGTTTCTAAAGAGAACTTGATACGTATTGGTAAGTATTGTCTTGTGATAATTACCCCCAGACACCTTTTATAGAAAATTTCACCCAAGTGTCTTCTGATATCAAATATATCAACTCGAGATGATCAAACTTCCATGTTTTTAAATCTGTTTACTTTTAAGGACATGTTGACATATTTCACATCATCCAAAATCATTTTTCATTTACATATTCATGAAAATGTAAAAACTCTAAACTCTTCACAGCGCTTAGACTTCCAATGCAGTGATTGCATCGTGTTGGATATCGTCATGTCTATGACGTCAGAACATTGTGATGTCTTTTCTTGTTTTCTGATGTCATGTATTACTATTAGGCATTGTTCAAAATCTACTGTTAAAACGATATCTCGTATGAGATATCGCTTGATGTTTCACATGCGATATCTTCTGTGGAACATAGTATTGGGTGATAAAGGCAATACTTGATATACCATGAATTAAAATCTTAAAGGAATGTCGTTCTAAAATATAGTTCTTGGGGAAAAATTTTTGAACAAGAATTCAGTCTGACGTATAAAAAAATGCGATGAAAACAAGAACTAAATAAATAGGTTGGTGGATAATGAAACAAACAAACCGATTTGTTTTAGCTGTAACGTTGGCGTCAGCTACGGAGACGAAACGAAAACGGGCGAAAGATTTCTTGGAATCTAAGTAGACCTCACTCATCTCTTTCTTCTCAAAGCGCCGGTCAGCGATCCTCGCTGGACACTGGTGGTCATCGCGTGTTTATTTCCTTCGACCGCCTTGTCCGGAAACTAGGTCAGACGGACGGTCTCAATGCGGTGGCCATAAATATAATTAGGGTCAGTTCGTCTGGACTTCTGAGGTCACGCCGACCCGCCGCGGCAAAGGTGAAGGTCGTAGTGCGTAAGGTCATGACCCGGCGATCGACTGTAATGAAACTGGTGCCGTTAACCCTTTGCGCTACGATTGCGCTGCGGAATTCTTACGAGATCTGTTCGCACTTACGTTGATAGCTGTAGTATGAGGTTTCTACCTTTATCCAACCAACGAAACATTGCTTTTTAATGGTTCATTCGTATAAAAACGAAAAACATCAACCCTCTTTAGACCTCACATTTAATTGTTATATGACGTCACAGATGACGTATTAAAGTGCTTGTATATTTATATCGCCCGTCTTGAAACAACGTCGGGTCAGAGATCGAGCTCTCATTTCAACATTAACAATCGCCTGCCTCGAATATTCGCCTGGATTGATTTGGAAATAGGATTAAAAATGTGAAATGTATTTATTTTGATGAAAGACATAACCATTGGTAAGAGATTCTATTTCAATGTTCAAATTAGTAATACCCTACTATAGTTCTTTTGTTTCATTTTTATTTTTGTTTGTGAAAATAAAAGCATACACATTTAATAATGGCTTTGAAAATTAATTGCTTGCCTCGAATAATCGCCTATATTGAATTTTTGCCCTTGTTAAATCACTTGATTCAAATGAACAATCGTCGCGCGTTTATTTAAGAATTTACGGTAAAAGCGGCCTCGGGGCTGAAACAATGGTCGCTTAGATTTATGATTGATGCGCATGTGCAAAACTTTAAAAACGTTTTACATAATGGGCGATGCTCATTGTAAATCTCTGTCTAAAAAATCTAGTCAAAGTGTCTCACATAGTTGCTAAAAAGACCCCTAGGCTGCCCCTTGAAGACAAAACTATCTTATCTATATTTTAAAACCGAGAGAGGATCTATGCCGAAAATTCGCAATTGAAAAAAACCCATGAGGTTTATAATCAGTAAAATCTTCGCTCTCCCAATATCGTACTTATTCGTATTATTGGTGTTTTGCTTTTAATGCATTTTTAAACTTCCATTGTTATATTGGTTATTCAATTGGTCTTCTACTTGTAATTTTACAGAGTATTGTCCGTTGTCACCTCAAGTGACATGGCAGGACGTGTTGATAGTGTCAAATATGTCAAATGTTATCAACGATCTTATTTAATTCTTGAGTTGTGACTGCCAAACATTGACGTCTAAATACTTATCAGCTCCATAACGTTACATTAAAGAGGGAAAGTTTTGATTTTTTATCGAAAACTGTGACGGACTGAATTTGCCACGGTTGACGCCAAGTTAGAGCCACATGTTATTATGTTATCTTATTTCTTTCTAGGGCAATTATATCGAGGTTCATAGTTTTCATATGATGCCCTAGGACAACATATCACATGTTCATTGTGACGTCACGTTATAAAGAAATTCAATGCTTTGACGTCACGGTTCGCCTGTGACGTCGCAATCTATACAGGCCGGCGGATAGTCCGTCTAGGATGAAAAGTAGGATTTTAGTATTTCGTTCAATGTGGACTACGGTAATAAACAGAATAACTAACTTATTAGTAGCCGAAACACAAATATGGCTTTGTAGTGTTTAATAGGCCATATCTCTATAGATTGAAAGCTTCCCTGTATTTCCTTTGTGTTCAGTAAAAGCAAGTTAATGTCACATGTGGAATTTAAGGGATAAATACGAAGTTTGAGTAACATTTTAATTTGAATAGATATGAATCAAAATAAACATTAACAAAATCGCATGTATCATAGCCAAATTCTAAAAAATATTATACGTACTCAATATCAATTCACGAAAACTTTAACGAGTCATCTATGTGAATCTATTAGGCTTTTCTGTCGTTAAAAGATATACATTCTTACACTGTAATCATTCTCAAGAAAAAAACCGACTTTTGTAAAGTCATTTGCGGGCGGATCTTAAAAGAACGGACAAAAATAGAAGTAAAGTATTCGACCGACATATTTTCTGGGTTTGGCGGGTGTTATTAGAGCTTACGGAGTTACCTCCCTTGAAGAGATATTTTCAAAGAAGTATTACGAGAACAATAATTCAACATACATGTTATATATTGACCCTTTTCTTAGCTTCGTATTCTTGCATTGTAGTTTCGTAGAGTCTTTTAAATTAAAAAATTGTAACATCATCAAAAAAATAATTAATTGACTCCAGTCAAAGAAGTACCTACTCAAAGGCAGAAGAACGTGACTAGAAAATTGTAAATAAATATGTGATTTTATAACAATTTCTAAACGGGTTTCGCATTTCCCCCCTCAGAAACAAAACCTTTTTTTCAGATCTGAAATATTGTTCCAAACAACAAATATAAAATACACTATCATAATATCTTTCTTTCGTATAGCTACATAGATAAAAAAAAATTAACCCGTTATTTCAGGAATTCATGAACCTTTGCAATTAATTTTTATAAGTATGTTTGTCATTATAACTTTTTATTGTCTAATCTTTGATATCGATAACTTTCAATCATACTATTTTTTACCCTGAAATTTCACAATGCAACTGAATATAATGTAAAGTTGTTGAATTCTATTGTGTGTATGTAATGATATGGCAATCTGTTATCAGTCCTTCCGCTCTTGTGTATAGTCTGAATGCATAATGAAATATCACCAGGTGTAATAATTGCATATCATTTATCATCTCCTATTTAAATTTCTCTTATCATTCCAATTCATTAGTTTTACAAAGCGTTGTGCGATCCCCATGTTCATCAATTTTATCTCACACTCCGTATGTTGTTAGAGTCGTTTAAATAAACGTTAAAGGTGCAGTAGCTCGTTTTAGGGAGAAAATAAGGTGATGTCAAGTAATGACAATAAATGGTTCTAACTGAAAGACAATGTTTTTAAACTTAATGAAGCAGTAATAAATCAAATAATGTTAAGTTTAGCCATAGGATTCCTTTTCTTACAAAAAAAATAGAATTAAAGTTGTTCACAGAAAAATGGCGGCCAATGGACTTTCTGTGAATCTTTATGATTTGTTCAAAGGCTAGGGTTGATTGATTTGTGAAATGAGATTTTTGACACTATCACAATAATTCATTTAGCATCCTTGTACAATTATCAGTGGAAATTTTAAAATATGAAATTTTCAAAAAAACGTGCTACTTCCCCTTCAATAAGTTTGATAGAGAAGTTCAGGCTTTCCTTTAAAAAAAGGTGTCATTTAGCAAATAGACAACATCGCGATTAATAAAAAGAACGGACATTACGCCACATGTGACACGCCAAATTAAAAAGCGTTAATTTAGAAACTTAATCAACACAGACAGACAGACATGTTTTTATGGAAGGTCGAATACTTGTGGATACATTGGTACACAATATAAATACATAGACTTTGTAGAATTGAATGAGCTGAGTGTGGCATTTCAATTAAAACTGTAGGAAATGGTTTATGACTATGCTAATGAAATGTTGTATGAAAATAATTAGATATGATATATGCATGATGAAGCAACAAAATTAAACTCCTCTTAAACACCCTGACACGTGACCTCGGCCGTCATAGGTCTGCCGATAACCATATGTTTATTTTAGGTCTTTGAATGACTTTTAAAAGTGGCAAGGGATGCATGATTTTCTGATTAACAACTTCTTTACTGTTAGGATACATTGTTTGCATAGTTGAAGTAAAGAATATAAAAATCGATCGAACCTCTAATTGTACCTAGATTTTGTTTCCATATATGTTTTATATGTTCACTTTGCTATTTGTTTCGGTATATGAACTGAGTCAAATAAACAGAACTATGAATGAAATGAAACCAGTTTAATGTGACCCTTATAATTGTTTATTTAATCGTTTTTCGACTACCAACGAAAAGGATTAGCCGTACTAGTTTCTATTTCTGCAAACTTAAGACTTTACCCATTTCTTGTGTGTTTCGAGCGTGGCGATGGGTAGAAGCTCAAGGAAAGTTCGCATAGTAGACTATAAAGCTCAACCTCAGTGAGTCAAAGAGCTGGCACAGAAGTTGAGGACACGCTGCAAGGCTTATAGTAGCCAATGATAGACACTAACACGAGTTTCGGCTTGTGGGGGAAGTTGTCACGTTAATAACTCTAAGCGCCGAGTCTAGCAAATGAACAGCTAGCAAGAAATAACTGATAACAAAGAACAATATTATTATTAAAATCAAGACGTATAAGTCTGACTTCTTCCCAAGGTGGAAAGTGGGGATAACAAAGTCGAAAACATATGCACGATGAGAAAAAAACACGTGTTCAACGATATTGAGGAAAATTAAATGCTTGTGAATTATCTGTCCTTTCTGAACATTTTTCAAGAAATTCATATTTCAGTGGCTGTCGTATCTGAAACAACAATCAAGACTACCTCCCTGTTTATAAATACGTATATATGCTTATTTCATGATTATTTCACACGTTTTAAAAATATATTAGTGAGGGTTATATAGTAGATGTTCTATATCTAACTTTTTGACAAAGAATATATTGCATCACTGCGTCTCCTTGAATTTCGTTTTTACAAATATATCCCGATAGAACTGTCCCTTTAAAACATCTTTTTCTTTTGCAGGGAACATCCCCTTTGATCTAAACCATTACGCCTTCAGCGACCAACTGGATCGAGGAATCGGAGTACAGGAGCAACCCAATATACTTATCGTTCTTAAAAAGACCCCTCTGACTATAAACTGCACTGTGGTGGCTGAAGAGGGATTCGAACCCACCAAGTTTCGGTGGGAGAAAGACGGCAGACCTATCCACGGAGGGCCGAGGTCACGTGTCAGGGTGTTTAAAAATGGAACTCTTCATATTCGGGAGATCAAACAAAGCGACAAACGGAAAGATCGCAGAGACGAGGGATTTTACGAGTGCTTCGTTGAAAACAACATTGGAACAATTATAGCTCGGCGGGTAGCAGTCAAAGTAGCAAGTATGTGCCGTTTTGTTATGGAATTATGTTTTTTGTTTTATTATAAATGATTTTTAGAAAATAATTTTGATAAAAATACCTCATTGTTTATCAAATTAAAAAGTGGTGGATTGGAATAATAACATACGGTAACTGTAAGAAGCCAAATTTGTTAATGATTTTTTTTCTTCTGATTTATAGAGATGCATGTAAAATAAGTAATTATGCTTTGTTTTTTTTAAAAAAAGCAGGTTTTTTACTTCCAATTTATATATTTAAAAAAAAGATATTGATGAACAACTTCACATGAGGGAAAGGTAACAGAGAAGTTGTATTCATTCATTCATTCATTCATTCATTAATTCATAAATGTTTGGTTTTTTTAATTTTTAGAGAAAAAAACGAAAAAAAATCAATTCTTTTCACTTGCTTGTCAACGACATTAGAATCTATGTCAAAATTGCGCTTACACAGAATAAAGAAGTTGTTCATCCATAAGAATTGTCCTTATTGTACATCAAACCAACTTCTAGAATGCCAATCAAAGGAGGGATGTTATTGTTTTATGATTTTCCACTTACTTACTATTACTAATTTTTCACAAAAACTTACAATTTGTGTTTTGTTTTCAGGAATATCAAAAACATTTTCTCAGGAACCTGTATCTCAGACAGCACGGGCAGGCTCCACTGTAGTTTTCCAGTGTTCTATAGACGCCGTCACGGGGGCGCACTACGCTTGGGAGAAAAACAGGAACCCTATTGATGACAACTTGGCTAAGTAGGTTTTGTTCTTAGCAATTATTTTTTGTATATTTCTTAAATTAAAAACAAAATTTATTGATTCTGAAATTTCATACATAGCAATTTTTTTATTTTTTATATATGTAATTCTTAAATTTGAAAAAAAAAAAAAGAAATTTATTGACTCTGAAATTTCAAAGGTAACACTGTCCCCTTGTTGACTGAGAACATGAAAGTGTGGACTAACACCTGGACATAGCTTCCTACGCAAAGCCTAAAATGTCAGTTTCCTATCATTGTCTGCCTTGCTGCTGACCCTTTACTTTTCTGTGCTGCTATAGTGCCCCTACAAGCTAGAGCCAAACGAACTCAAGGGTCAGCAGCAAGGCATAAAACAGACAGTTTGGAAACTGGCATTTTAGGCTTTGCGTAGGAAGATGACCTGGACAGTGCAACCCATTTATTAATTATCTCAATATTTGTTCTCTGGTACCGGTAATACTGTGTCCTCCAGCAATCAAAATATCAAAATATGTCATTATTTTAAAAAAATAATAACATTTTCTTATCAAAATAAAATGTTTGAATCGAAAATAACATATATTTCAAAGAAACCTTTCATTTTCCATTCATAATCTTGATAATTTCTTTGTTTATGAAAAAACATTGTTTCTCATTTTCCTGTTTTCAAAAAATAATAAGATTTCTTATCAACATCAAAAGTCTGATTGAATGGAAAATAACATATATATATTTCAAAGAAATTTTTCATTTTCCATTCACAAGTGTTATTCATTTTCCATTCACAAGTGTTTAATGTAAATATTTGTGTTCCAGATATATCCTCCACCAGTCAGGGAAGCTACAGATAAACGACGTCCAGCCCTCGGACTCCGGTAGTTACAAGTGTATAGCAGCCAACAGGGCTCTGTTTGGGATCGGAATAGACGGGGCGTCAATTCCCTTCAAGTGGAGGAACGGAAGGGAGGTCACTCTGGATGTGGCTGAAGGTGAGATAATGTGCCCTTCCTACTGAATATAATGTTAACTATAGGAAGTATCCTTTGTCCATATGTGCACATGTGCACAGAGTTGACTGAAGTTTGTTGGTGATGAGGTGAACATCATGTTTAAACTAATGTTTTTAAATGGAGAAAGAGAACCAGTGTTTTCACGTCTCATCTCATATGCATTTTGATTCAACAAATCAAACTTATGCATATATTTCAAATATGACATTTCTTTTTTATGTGGCTCCATTGGCAATGAATTTTATCAAATGAAAATGACAAGCCAAATTGATTGTGTTATTTTACAATGATCTTTCCAGAACGAAGAAGCAACCCCTATCTCAAGGTGCTGGTGGCGCCACCTAACGTTACGGAGGTGCGACTAGGCGAGATGGCGGAGCTGGAGTGTATTGTTGATGGCTACCCAAAGCCTATCATCACATGGACTAAAGATGGTATGTATGGAAACTTACGTCTTTTTAATGTTTTAGCGTTGGAATGAACCTTAAAGATTGTATGTTAAAGACAATTAGGTATTCTAGAAGAATTATAGAGTTTTTATTGAACTTCAAATATGGTATGTCATAGAGAATTGTGTATTTTAGAGGATTTTATTGTTTGTGACAAACTTCAAATATGATATGTTATAGAGAATTACCTGCAGGTCTTTTAGGAGTTAACAATGAAAACTTCAAAGCTCTGTTTAACTCTGAGGACCTGTTTTTTCTTTTAGAAACACACTAACCATGTCATAACTCTTACCAGTCTAAATAAGTGACCAATTTAAGCCTTGCAGCTTTTCAAGAATCTCAAAGTCATTTCATGGGAATATTTGTTTGAATAAAATTATGATGCTTATATAGCACTAACTTCCAAACTGAACTATGCTCAAAGCACGAACAACGTCATAAAAATGTGTTTGGTATAAGGAAATAATAACTATGGGTATTGTTCTTCATTTCTCTATTGCAATGTATAAATATAAATATGAGCGTTAAGAACGATCATCATTGCTCAACAAAGGGTCATTTTTGAAGGAGTATCTTTCAGATCACTGTTTATGATCTATATACACATTTGAGCTATTTTCACAACACATCTTCACACTTTGTAAAGAACTTTCGTTAAAATCATGTTTTATTTTGTTGTGTTTTATGCAGTTTTAGATGGAAATTGCTCAATTTAAAACAAGTGTTATATTATCTTTATTTTCTGAAAAGTGTACCGATTTGTATCATGTTTATCCTGTATTGCAATATACCGATATATCAAAAATACCGCTCATCCCTATGAGATATTATAAGTTGTTTGCTTCTCACGAGGGTAATACGGTCTGATGTACCATCTTTGTTGAAATGACATTTCTACAAAGATGGTACATCAGACCGTATTACCCGAGGTAGAAGCATACAACAAATTTATCTTACCGTCATGTCAGAAGATAAAATATTCATTTCTTTTTGACTGCCGTTAACGGATGAACCATCAGGGTAAACAAGGTAAACAAAATAGCGTCATCCAACCCGACTGAAATGTTATGAATCGTATTACGTAAAACTACTAGCCGGAACATGCTTAAAAACTATTTGATTTTAATTCTATAGCATGTGCAAGTAATGCAATGTCGAATTTGTTTCCAAATATAACATAGAATTATGGGAAAACAAATCTATAATTAATAATCACGAAAACAGCTAATCGAACTTATGTAAACTTTGCACAACGCGTGCATCATTTGGTAACGTCATGTTAATACTATGCGACGCCTCTTCTCGGAGAGGAGCTGTTGCTATGGCAGCGGGGTTCATGAAATTTGTACACCAAGAGAAGTGAGAATCGCGGGGTACATAAGATAAAAGGAGTCGATCGTCAGCCAATCAAAAACGATATTTTACTGTAAGGTAAGATAACCTATTTTATGATGACTTATTATATCTTCAGGCAAGCCAGTGTCTTTCAAGGGTGTAGAAATCCAGGAGGGAGGAAGTCTGAAGTTCCGGAAGCTGATCACAAACCACACAGGACAGTACAAGTGTCATGCCAAGAGACCGGGCTCTGATGACGCTCTTGAGCTACCTGCAAATCTCACCGTTATTGGTATGTGTAGAATTTCCTTATTGTGTCATGGTGTCATATCACATGGTGTCACAGTGTCATATTATCATTGTCTAATGGTGTCATTTCATTATGGTGTCATGGTGTCATATCATTTTGGTATCATGGTGTCATATCATTATAGTATCACGGTGTCATTTCATAATGGTGTCACGGTGTCATTTCATTTTGGTGTCATGTTGTCATATCATTATAGGGTCATGGTGTCATATTATGGCGTCATTATGTCATATCAAATGGTGTCATGGTGTATATCATATGGTTTCATGATATCATTACTATAGTCTCATGATGTCATATCATGGTGTCACTGTGTCATATCATTATGGTGTCATCTTGTCATATCATTATTGTGTCATGGTGTCATATAGAAGTATCAAAGAAATTTACTACCTTATGGAGTGAGCCTTATGGAGATTTAATATAATATATTATGAATAAATAAAGGAGGTAACTGTGTTTTCTAAGGGAGACAACTCTTGTTTCAGTTGAACCAGTGATGGAGAAGGGTCCAGAAAGCTCAGTCCATCCTGTAGCCAAGCTGATGATTCTCGACTGTAAAGTATCGGGTCAGCCGGCCCCCGTGGTCAGCTGGTTCAAGGATGGAAGGAAGGTCCTCCGTGACGGCAGATTCAACATGGTAGGGATATAGCGTAGTTGATAGTACTCAAGTTGTACTATAAGCAGTGCTGTTCCTAGAGAGGGGTCCTTTGAACATTTGCCCACCCTTTTGGCTTAGTTTCATTAAAATCTTGAGAAGTGGGATACTTCTTCCATTGCAAAGGTTTCACATGCTCAGATATGGTCAAAATGACCCCTCTACTGCTTATCTTGAAACAACACTGCTGAAGGTATAAGCATATACCGTTGAATTAATAGTCTTGATACTTTGCCCAAATCCTCTCTGCTTATCTGGGATGTAGCTCAGTTGGTAGGGTGTCCACTTTTCACTCAGAAGACCAATGGGTTCAAGTCACGGTGCGTCATTAAAATATTGAACAACACTTTAAGTTGGGCTGCACTTGGGGGGAGGGGGTGATTGGATTGGATAACCTATTTGTGACCTGCTAGAGGCTTAACCAACCAGCTACAGTGTTGTTCTAAAAACCTGCTTTTGAATTTTGCTTTATTGCGCAGAGGGGACCTTCTGCAATTTTTGCTATGCTGATCAGAATTTATGAGACTCCATGACATAAAACAGTCAAAATTTCTAGGACCCCCGTCAAGGAACAACAGTACTTCACCCTCTCTTAAACATTCTGTAAAGGAATGATTAGATACAAGAAGAACATGCAACCCAAAAAAAGAACTTGGATGAGACTAGATATTCTGACCAGGTGCTCGACCCCCTATTACCCAACCCTGCTTGTAAAACACTTAAATAAGTATTCATAAGGATGGAACAAAACATGGAACAAAGTATGGAACAAGATATGCAGTATTTTTAACTCTGCTCAGCCACCATGTAGGAGACATCTCCTTGATGTGAGAGCAACAACTACCTTGTAAAAACAACAAATACCCCTTTTACAACATGCTAGCCATCAAATAAACTCCCACCCACCAAACTTATAACAATTCAGCCCTTTTATTACAGCAACAAAAAGGTTGTCTTTTTTATGAGATGTGAAGGTGAATAATCTTGAATTATTAAACAAAGGATACCCGATAGTTCAAAATCAACACTTCTATATAAACGTCGTGGCAAGATTAATGTTTTTTTCTTGTCATCGCTAAAAACATTTTAGGTCGTTACAAATTTTATTGCCCATTGGCATTTAATTTTTATTGCAATTTATGAGAGAAATTTCAACAGTTTTATGATACTATAAATATTTTGTAAGATTTATTTCCTCTTTAGTTTATATTTCTCTCTGTCTATTCTCTTACGAATAATCAAAGTCATTAAACATACGTTTGTGTGATATTTGATTTATACTGCGTTACTTTTAAAATCAGTCTCTTTTTTTCTTTAGAAAACATTTCTTCAATGTGTTCTTGTTGATACATATATCAACCAAACAATATTTCAACTTTAGAATCAAAAATCAAAATGAGTTATTTTTCATCACGAGATGTTAATATTCATGATTATGACAATATATTAATAAAACAATAACGGAGCGGTATTGGTATATGCATGTGCTTTAATTTATTATCAATCAGGTTCATTCTTTTTTGGAAATAAATATGTTTAAAGGGGCAGTAGCACGTTTTTTGATAATTTTACATTTTAAATATTTCACTTATAATTGTAAGTAAATGCTTAATGTATCATATTGACAGTATCAACAATCTCATTACACAAGCCCATCACCCATAGTCAGAGGACAAAGTATGAGACTTCACATAAAATCCATTGGCGGCCATTTTTGTGTGAACACCTTTAATTCATTTTTGTAAGAAAAATGAATCGCATGGCTGAACTTTACGTTATATATTTGAATTATTACTGTTTCATTTAGTTTGAATACATTGTCTTTCAATTGGAACCATTTATTTTCATTTTCCTGACATCACCTTATATTCCCCCTAAAAACGTGCTACTGCCCCTTTAAACCATGATAATACAATCAAGATATCTAATCAGACGATATTCATATCCTTATACAGTGTCTGTATCAGAAAAAAGTAGCGTTGACAATGAAATAACTTATTTATCCTAAAAATCAAGATTTTCATTCCAATAAATACCCTTAGATAATATTTTGGGACATGTATCATACCATGTCATATAGTATTGTATTGTGACATGTCTGTATCGTCACAACTCTACTTATAATTAGGGCTTCAACGTACAGGTCCAAAAGATTGGACTCGAGTACTCGAGGGGGCAGACTCGACTCGGACCCGAGTACCCAACATTTTATCTTTACCCAAGGATTTTCAGATTGTTATAGCACTTTAGTCTTTGCCTTACCTAAAGAGCCTTGAATTGTTGTATAGCCTAGATATTATAACATATATCACAACATTAAAATGGTTGCATATACAATAATTTTGACATCAATATCTTGAAATGTTATTGTTTATTATCTGTCTTCATACAATATAGACAATAGACTTGGGATATAGCCAATCAAATCATTTTCTTGCCACCTTCTCGATAAAATTTCAATGAGAAAATAATTTGATTGGCTATATCCGGAGTCAGGCGGCGCGAGCGAACCTAGCTTCTGAGCCCAGGGTACAGATTAGTGGAGTTAGCTTAACGTTCGTACTCTGAGACAGGATGACTCAATATAAACTCTGTTTCCTAGCAACTGAAGGACGGATCCCACCAGCTGTCCGTGTACGGGGTTGAGGACGCAGACTCTGGATACTACCAGTGTGTGGCCCAGAATGAGGCTGGGTGGACGTCCTCCATTGCTCGCATCAAGATAGAGCTCATGAGTAAGAACCTAGCAGTATTCAAATCTTATCCTCACTCAAAAATTTTTTTTTCAATATATCTTTTATTTTGAGCACCTTCATCAGACAATTTTTATAGTTATATTTGAGAGCTAAGGTACAGCTTTGCAGTTTATGTATATTTCAAAATGAAATTCGATATTACTGGTATGAATGAAAATTAGGAAACCGAAAGAAGCATACGTAAAATCCTTAACTTAAGTTTACATCTCAACACTTAATGAGGCCTTATGGTGTTAAGCTCCTTATACCTGTTACCGCTGCTTGAACATTTGTTTGTTTTGTTTTTGCAGAAGATGCTCCAAACGCGCCTCAGGATGTAAAGGTCAAGGTCACATCGGCCACAGAGGCCGAGGTCAAGTGGAAGATGAAGCAGAAACAGAACGAAGCCTTTAAGATCATTTCATTCACAGTTCATTACAGGGAGGACAAATGTAAGTTGCTTCTAGTGGCAGCATTGGTTGGTTTAGTGAATTGGTGTATAAAATCTAAAAAAATAAGACATCAATGCAAGCATCCTGCTATATCAGCGTATATGTGTCAGTATTATGCTCCAACCTATCCCCTGTTATCATTCAATCATATTCAGCCAATAAGCAATAAGTGAGCTTCTCATAGCTAGGTCCTTGATTTGAGTACAAGAATGTAATTTTTAAAAATTTATGCCAAGTTAGTCATAAGTCCATGCTAATGTATGCTAGAGTATATAAGCAATAAGTAAGCTTCTTATATCTAGGTCGCAAGTTTTAGTACAAGAATGGAATTCATGAGAATCAATTCTGGATTTGTTCCCAGGGTCAGCGGAGGAGAAGCTGCTCCTGTCCAAAACCTCAGATCTAGTCCTTTACAACCTGAAGCCCCAGACGAACTACACGGTCTACGTGAAGGCCTACAATGGAGTGGGGGCTAGTGCTAACTCAGAGCCTTGTCACTTCACAACCATGGAGTCAGGTTAGTGTTGCAGCCAGCGGTGAGATTTAAAATTAGTGTATTTCCTCGAATAGACCCCCTTTACACTTGGCATGTATTCAAGACCATGCGTCTATTCGAGGCCGGCTTCTTTTTATCTTTTAGTAGGAAATAGATGTGTAAAGATGTTGTAGAGGGAGAATACATTATATTCATTCAACTACAGGAGCATTAATTAATCAACTTATCACCTGTATTTACTTAAAACAGCAATACCCCTGGCCTCTATTCAAGACCCGGTGTCTATTCGAGGAAATACGGTATAAGCTCATAAAGGCAACTTGACGGTCTATGTGAAGGCCTACAACGGAGTGGTTAGTTAGTGCTAACTCTACAATGTGGACGAGGCCATTGAAAAATGAAATTCAATTAAATAAATTTTGAACTCACGAGGTCAAGTTATCCTGGCTTCAAGAGCAATAGTTAGAATTCTGAGCAATGTAACTTCTCAACCATAGTTTGAGTAATTATTGATGCATTGAATAGTGATCATAAATTAGTTTTATTATCTTTATTCTATCAAAATGAAGTTATCAGTTTCTAAAAATGTCTTAATTTTTATGTTAAATAAAGGGACAACAAAGACTTCTTATTATTTTAATTATGAATAAAATATATTTCCGGTTTTCGAGTAAAGGCTGAAATGTCCCATTGGAGATAATTTTAATCTGAATTCCTTGTTGCATCCTTAAAGATAATATCTAGAACTTCAATCTTATCTTTTGTTAGAATGTTATAATGACTGGTCTGAAAAGTATTTGTTCAATAAGTGAGAAGAAAGAGAAATTATAATAACATTCATTTAAAGAGGAGAGGAGTATTTTGTGTGGAGGACTTTCCTGTTAACAATTATATGTGATTTTTACATGCTAATTTCACACTTAATTTCAAGTATATTTGTGAGGTTAGCATTTCAGTAGTTCAAGATTTAACAATTTGACAAAGAATAAAGTGCATCATTCAAAAAATAAAATCTTTGTGAAATGAAGCCAATCTTTGAAAGACCGTGGAATGCATTACTATGACACAATGCTGTCGTAACTGATAACATTTATTATGAATTATTTGTTAATATGCTCCTCTTCTATCAATCATGTAGTCAAATCTTAATTTTTTAAATGAATTAGCATAATACAGCACTTTCTTTTCTCGCTATGCTAACATTTCAAGATGGCGGATGAAGGCCGACCGATTAATGCCTTTAAGTCAATGATTTATTCCAATTTCTCCTGAATGTTGCAGCACCACTGGACTTCCCTAAGCCCACGCTGGAGAGCAAGAGTTCGACGACGATGCTGGTAGAGTGGTCTCCCTTGCCGGAGGAAGTTCTAGGGGGCAGCGTCACCAAGTACACCATCTTCTACGGTAGAACGGACAGTAACGTTGTCAAGAACATCACAGTGGACGGGAACACCTACAAACACTTCATTGTTGGTACGGATATAGATTATAATAATAATAATGTGCATACTTATATTGCGCCTTTTCCACGTCCTAAGACATGCTCAAAGCGCTACATTATTACCCCGAAGGAGTGTACTTTCACAGCTGCTACTACCCGACGACCCGTTATACATGGATTAGAAAGGGGGCGGGTGTTGAAAGGGGGGGTTCAGGACCCCCTGGACCCCCCCCCCCCCTGGATCCGCTAGTGTATTGGATCATCTTACCAAGCCCGGTAGTATGCATTTTGCACATATAACGTACCACAAATGATTACAAACATCAAACTCTGTTCAAAGGATTACCTTTGTGGATTATGCATTTGAATTGAATTTAAATAGAAAATATATAAAAGATTGATTCAAACTGCCGATAATTAAGATAAAACATAACATTGTTGCTGAGCATCTATATTTTAACATTGCTGACATCATGTTAAACCCTAATCACTCACTCTATGATTTTGATTTAAGGTTTGACGCCCGACACAGAATACCGAGTACGCATGCTTGCAGCAACAAAGGGAGGCTACCCAGAGTTCACTGACAGCGAGTGGCCATGGATGACGTACCGAACCCTACGTCAGAGTTCGGGCGACAGCGTGACCCCAATAGTCACCATCGTTGACCTCAACACAACCACGGTCAAGGTCTCGTGGCGCTACCAGCAGGAAGTTTCGCTGACTAAGCAAGTTATCTTCTTCAGGAACCTGCAGCAACAAGATACCATGGTGATGTACACCCTCAACGCTGACGCAAGGGAGATAATCTTTCAAGGACTCAGTGAGTAAATCATAAATGTAGCTTCCTTCAGCCCAGACTAGATTCAATGATTTTGATGCACAAATCCTTCACATACAGAACGTAAAGAAAAGCCCTGTTTTTGGTTTCAAAGTTAAGTGCTCCAAGATGTACACATTACATGCAGTTACATATCACAGTCATATTGGAATATACAACAAAAAACAGTTCATATCTAGGGATATATATATGTGATAACACCCATCTCACATGGCTAGAAAAAAGGACATACAATATTGCAATGATAAAATTTAGAGTACGCCCTTTTGCATCACACGGGGCAAAGGGACGTAACTCTGTCAATCCTAAATTCTACCGCTACAAAATAAAATGCTAAAACGACTTCAGTTACAATAAAAGTAGATTCACTCAATTAATTTCTTTATCATAAAAGTGTAGGCCTCTGTCACAAACTGTTGCCTCTCATTAGCATTTTGCAATAACTACAACAATTTCAAATGAGCTATTCAACTCTTTACCAGCATTGAAAATTGTAACTTCATGTCCTGATTGCGGTTCCGTAGATGATGTAATATCTATTATTATTATCCAGCATTACTGTTACATAAATCTATCCTGTTATTTCACATATGTGTCATAACATCGCGCACTGACCGAATTACGTGATGTTATACCGATGTCATAATTGTAAAGTATGACATCACAGTATCAGAAGCTGGGCGCGATGGTCATGTCAGCGAATTTATTTTTTGTTTTCGACAATGTATTCAAGCCAGTAATAAATAAAATACTAAACTCTGTCCCGTTTAATAACATTTGTCTGAAATTTGTTAATGGTATAGGCATACGAGCGAAACCAATTAACAAATTATTATTTTAAAATCATTTAAAATTCTCTATTTCCAGTACCAAAATAGATTACCTTTGAACACTTTTAATGATTAAATAACCCGACACTCTATAACCATAAGATATATATATTCAAGCCAGTAATAAATAAAATACTAAACTCTGTCCCATTGAATACCATTTTTATGAAACTCGTGAATGGTATAAGTATTTAACTCGCTTTGGCTCGTTAAATACCAAACAATTCACTGGTTTCAAAAAATGTTATTAAACATGACGTTGTTTAATATTCTCTATTTCCAGTACGAAAATAGATTAACTTTAAAATATAATAAATTAGATAAACCCGACACTCTATAACCATAAAATGTTCTTCTTCCCAGTGCCGGAGTCAATGTACGAGCTGTACATCCTGGGCGAGGACGGACACCAACAGAAGGGTCTCGTGACGAAGATCTTCAGTACCCAGTCTAACAGGACCCTGCGTGGAGATCACGTGCCCAGTCACGTGACGGGCAAGGCCTTGCTGCCGAACGCTGTCAATCTGAAATGGTCCTACATCGGTGACGACTCAAGGGCAGTAACTCACTATGTTGTCCGTTACAGACCTCTAGAAGCTGATTTGTGTATCCCTGAGAAAACTGTGACTACGTGAGTTACTTCCCTTTGTTCAGAACTTATCTTTTCAATTTCAAATCAGTTGGCTGTTGTTGCTGTTAAAATTGAGTTGATCTTTAAAAACTGACATTAGAAGATATTTGATTTTTATTTTATCAAAATCTTAAATCATAATTCAATTTCATTGTAATCAACTTCATCAGTCTTCAACTTTTTTCATAAAAATGTTTTGATAATCGATACAAAATCAACCCATATTTAATCATTCATCGGTATCAACACATTTCTCCATCATCAGTTTTATTTTATGTATATTCTTACAAAATCAGGTACATATCATTCCAAAGATTATGACATCCTTTATAATTCAACAATTTAATGTAGTTTTATTGTACAGTAGAACTCAGATATATACGTCGTCTATGTCTATGTCTATGTCTATGTTCTCAAAGACCTCAAGCCCAACTCTATTACCCTCATCTATTCTTCATACCTCACCATTTATTAATTTCTGCCGTTAAATATATTTCCAGCCACTCCCAGGAAGCTGTTCTCACTGACCTTGAACCCTACACCCTCTACAACATCTCTGTCAGCGCCGCATACGACGACGGCCAATCAGAGTTCAGCAAACCCTTGTTCATCAGGACAAAGGAAGATGGTAGGTTATAATGATTTTTGAGAAAAAAGAAAATATGAACAAGTTCTGTATGAAATTGTCTTCAAAGGTGTAGAAGACCAAAAAGATAGAAGGTCCTGTATGTCATTGACTCCTATTAGCCTTTAGAGGACTGATAATTACAATGTTTGAGAAAAAAACAAAATAAGAAAAAATTATGTATGACATTGTCGTAAAAGGTGTGGAAGACAAATAGGGGATTAAGAGGTATTGTATGACATTGACTGCATTATTGGAAGAAAAAGGCCCATCTAGCTCTGGACGACTGATTATTTTTATTTTTGTTAATTTCCAGTCCCGTCCCCTCCTGAGAATGTGGAGGCAGTGATTGTCTCCCCTGGGAAGGTTCGTCTACAGTGGACACCCCCGCACAGACCAAATGGATTCATCCGAGGTCATGTGATCTCGTACAACATTGAGGTGGTCAAAACTCACATCTGGACCGAAGTGTATCAAGAAGGTGTGTTTATAGATCTCCAATGATCAAAATAATTTAAAATGTCAAAAATAAATTTATGTTTAAGCACCAATTGCAAAATTCTAAAGCATCTTTGACATTTTCATAGAGTCATTGTCAGATGAATTTTGTTCCAGCACAATGTCATAGTCTGGTATCTTGAATCTGTTTCATGTTTTCTTTGTTATACCCCCGCTACGACGTAGTCGGGGGTATATAGCGCTCCGCGTGTCCTTCCGTGCGTGCGTGCGTGCGTGCGTGCGTCCGTCCGAAATCGTTTCCGGAGCATTACTCTAAAACTATACCACTTACAAACTTCAAATATGGTATGGCAGTAGCCTATATGATGCTGTTGTGCTTTTTAGGGGTTTCATCTCAATGGTTTAAATAATTTTTGAAAATTTGACCAAAAACCATCCGATTTCTGGACTTTGTCTTGTTTCCGGAGCATAATTAGAAAACTATACCACTTGGAGACTTCAAATTTGGTATGGCAGTAGCCTACATGATGCTGTTGTGCTTTTTAGGGGTTTCATCTCAATGGTTCAAATAATTTTTGAAATTTTGACCCAAAACCGTCAGATTTTTGGATTTGTCTCGTTTCCGGAGCATAATTAAAAAACTATACCACTTGGAAACTTCAAATTTGGTATGGCAGTAGTCTATATGATGCTGTTGTTTCATTCAAATTAATTTCTTAGGCTTTTAGTCAATCATAAATCAAGTGCTTTTAAATCAGGCAAAAATGAATATAAATGTTTATCCGATACTCTCTGGACAGACTTTTGTCATGTCATTTATGCAGTATAATGGTACTTTGATATTAATATATGTAATAATTATCACACTTATCACAGTATCTTTTATGAGTGAGTTATTACAAAATTGTCTTTTAATTACAGGACAGAAGACTGCAGCTCTTGTCCAGAACCTGACCGCCAAGACGTACATTTTCCGAGTTCAAGCCTGTAACGGAGCTGGCAAGAGTCAGCCATCATCTAAACTCATCGTGCACATGGGAAGCTTTACAACTCACGGTCAGTATCAGAAATATAACATTAAAATTTCAAAAATTGACTAACCATGATCCACAATAATTCAGCTAAACTCATAAACGTATGTCGATTAATCAAAAACAAATGTTTTCTATCTGCAGTGAGGTCAGGACTGACGGACCAGCAGCTAGGAATTCTGGGAGGAGCGGCCATTGGTATCACCAGCATATTCATCACCATCATCGTGGTCTACTGTAGACACAGGTGGGTCGGAACACTCCAGGGATGTAACGATAGATCAAACTATCCACTTATTGGGATAGTTGCTGTGCCGATCGTTCTTTAAAAAATAATTAATAGTATCAATAGCACGTCTAACTATCGATAGTATTGTCATTTCAGTCAATTTCAGTTGTTACGTTCTATTTAATAATTTAAATTCAAACAAAAACACATCTTTTTACATCTGAAAATACTTGAACACATTTAACACATCTCTGAGAGCTAAAAGTAGCAACTGGATTTAAAATAACGACTTCTACAAACGCGGCTGAAATCATCACAAACAAGACAGAAAACATAGCCTTTCCGTTATTGATAATCTATCAAAACAGTACCTCGCACTATCACTATTGCAATAGTTACTCACAAAGGAATATCACTATCGCAATTGTCCCTTGGGGGTCAATAGTCACCCCTAGCAGACTTCTAGAAGTTGGTTTTAAAGCTACCTTGAATCATTTCACATAGACCATGAGAGTGTCATCATTCTTGGTTTGAGGAATGTGTTCTCAAGATATCAGTAGATGTCATCTTTTATTTGTTGTCATTGGGGGGAGGGTTGTTGGATATCATCCTGGGAAAGGAAGGGGAGGGCAATTTTTTTATTTCTTAGCTCATTGGCGGGTAGGGTAGTGGTTCTTGCAATAGGAGCATGGAAAATCTGGACAATAATTGTATATTTGTCACCGGCCTGATTGTGAATGATACACGATGTACATATGTACACGATTTTGACGTTGATTTTACAATCAAAGTAATTGCATTGAAAACACAATATCCATTATTCGGTGATACATAAAAAAATATTTCCTCTTTGGTGTTCTGAGCGTCCAGTGTGCAGCAAGTTTAAGTCATCAATCTGTTCCAGGCACTATAGTCGACGGTACGCACAGTCCGTGAGGAACGAGATGACAGCTGGAGCGGGCGCGGTCAACACTTCCGGGCCTTGTGTCTGCCAGGTGATTATTGTCTTGTGATCATCAAAATCAGCTCCCCCTACATTCAACAATGTGAAACTCCAAAGTCTACCCTAATTTTTCCTATTTTCAAATGCTCCAAACCTCCCCACCTCCCCACCTTTGAGTAATTCCTCCCAAGACACAACCTTCTCTCCCTTGCTTCAATGTCACTCCAATTTTTAAGCAATTTGAAACTCCCGGTCACAGCCTTCCCTTGCTCTTCCTTGCTTCAAATGCTCTCCCCCAATCCACACTCTAGCAATGAAAAACGCCTCAGTTAACGCCAACCTCAGTCCCTTTTTACAATTGCCCATCCCAACCTTCGAGTAATTTGAAGTTCCTCCCAAGACTCAGCCTTCTCTCCCTTGCTTCAATGTCACCTCCCCAGTCCAATTTCGCAACTTTAAACTCCCAAGCCTTCCCTTGCTCTTCCTTGCTTCAAACGATCTCCCCGATCCACACTCTAGCAATGAAAAATGCCTCAGTTAACGCCAACCTCAGTCCCTTTTTACAATTGCCCATCCCAACCTTCGAGTAATTTGAAGTTCCTCCCAAGACTCAGCCTTCTCTCCCTTGCTTCAATGTCACCTCCCCAGTCCAATTTCGCAACTTTAAACTCCCAAGCCTTCCCTTGCTCTTCCTTGCTTCAAACGATCTCCCCGGTCCACACTCTAGCAATGAAAAATGCCTCAGTTAACGCCAACCTCAGTCCCTTTTTACAATTGCCCATCCCAACCTTCGAGTAATTTGAAGTTCCTCCCAAGACTCAGCCTTCTCTCCCTTGCTTCAATGTCACCTCCCCAGTCCAATTTCGCAACTTTAAACTCCCAAGCCTTCCCTTGCTCTTCCTTGCTTCAAATGATCTCCCCCGGTCCATAGCAATTAAAAATCCCTCAATTACAGCCAACCTTAGTCCCTTGTTTCAATTGCTCTTCCACCCCATCCCAAATAAGCAATGTGATCTTTTCAGTCATAACCCCACCCCTCAGTTCCTAGTTTAAATCCCTCCCACCCCCAACTTTGAGCAATTTGAACTCCCCAGTCACAGCCTTACCACTCGACCTTGCGTCAAATGTACCTCACCCTGGTCTGATTAACATTGTCCTAGTTGTGAGGAATAAAAGTTTAAAATATCAACTCTATCAAGAATCGAACTTGTAATTTCAATGGCTTCCTCTCCACTAAGTCCGACCGCAGCCTTGTAGGTCACATGTTCTGATGTTTACTGAGCTAGCCAATGTATAACCATGTTTTTCAAAAATGAACTTTTCAACTTTGATCAAATTGTTAATTTGGTGAGACCGCATACTTTTAAAAGGTGTTTCTTGTTGTTAAGATTTGTATAGGGGTTGAGACCTTAACATAAGGTCTTGAAAAAAGTAATTTTTTTATGGTTTCACACCAACACATCAAGCCTTGTTATCAAAGGGGAAAATGGAACTTTACTCTTGTAAGCTGGAACACAATAAAACTTGGCACTTGACCTGGATTTGAGGTATGTTAAGAGCCAAAACATTGATTTTTTAGGAAACATGGGTTTGTATGGAAAAAAAATAGTAGCGAACAGACTCTATATTCGCACCAAAGCCCTGATACATATTTTTACTTTGTCATCACATCTCACACATGCTCCTGCCAAGACTTTGATATCAAATCATGTCTTTATCTCTCATAATGAATCATTGATAAACTCTCTATCATATTCCAGAGGGGACCAGACGCTCCCAGACAAGAAGTAGTGGTTCCCATGGAAACGAGACAACAGGCAGCACCTGTGGACAGCATCAAGTCGGTGGATGCGCGGATGTTGGAGCTGGTCGGGGACCAAGTGTATCAAGATGGAGGGAACACCAAGGTGCGACTCCGGAAATATCTGATCTCGGGCTTACAAAATAGTACTCACGGGGTCAGACTTGACTCAAAATTCTTATATTTACCATTGAGGCCATGTTATTGTGGTTTTGCCATGATTATCTTTTTGGTCTCATCTAGGGACTTCTAAAATAGTACTCAAGCGGTCATACTGGACTCAGATTTCTTTTTGTTTACCCTTGAGGTCATGTTATTGTGATTTTGCCATGACTATCTTTATAGTCTCATCTATTGACTCAAAAATAGTACTCAAGGGGTCAGACTCAGTTTGATTAAAATCGACTGTGCTACGAGGAAAAAAAGTAAAAATATTGTCTCTAGTGGGTTTCGAACCTGAGCAGTCTGAAGGCACCCCCATTACCGACATGTTCTGACTTAAGTTCATCAAACATCATCGAGTCTTTTCATAAATATATTTGTAAATCTAAGCGATTTGGCTAACAACTGTCGGTATATAATATCTAAGATATAGTTTATAAACACCGTGAAATTTAACTGCAATCAGCTTACTCTATTAAACACACCCTATTATTATCTTATTTGTATATTATTGTTTTGTGTCTAGTTCTTGTGTATGTTTGTATTCCATTGTATTGGTGAGGTATTCAGAAAAGCAAAGCTTTGCTTGTTTACCAAACCAAATTCATTTTCATGAATAAAAATTTGTTTAAACCATCTAGCCAATCGCAAGGACAGCAGCAAAAGCTTTCAATATCAGAGCTAGGGGCACGTATCTCCTGTGAAATTCATTTTCTACATGATTGCCGCCATGTTGTTTTTGAAAGGGAAGATGTGATTGGCCCGGTTGTGACTAGGTTTTGTCTGCACTAAACTGGAGTTGAACAAGCTCCTAGCTTGGGTGCTTTCAGACGGTTGTAGAAAGGAAAACCCTGATACATGAGTCAAAATCCTGAATAGTCTAATTATTAGGACATAAGAAAATGAATTTTAAAATATTATAAAACTCTTTTTATTTTACCATGTTGTGTTGATTAAATATTGAAAATTCTAAACAAGAAAGATGCAAGCTTAACTCTAATTATTAATTATGTAACTTAAAGAACTTTGACAGCCATAATTATTAGATGTCAATACTGCTACCGAAATTTATACTAAAATTTCCAAAAATGTAACTTTATCAAAGGCATATTTGATTATGGGATTAACTTAGATTAACAAATTGTTGAATTTGGATAAATAAAAATCAACATTTTTTGTTATTCATTATTTTCATAAAAGTTTTATGTTCAAATAATGAAAAAATATAGTTTGAAATGATTGAACTTTTCAACTATCTTCAGAAAAAAAAAAAAAATTTCATAAAATTTGATATGTAATTACTCTTATTGTTAATCATTTATATTCTTAATTAGTTAAATTAATATATCTGGTTATTTGTTTGAAAAAATAACAATTTAGTGTAGGTGACAGTGATTGACATCACCAGTAGCAGTATTGACTGAAGTGGTGACAGTTTTGACATTCAAACTTATCCTAAATGATTAAAAGAAAGATAACTGAAAATGTTGAATTCATAACATATTAGCAAAAGCACATCTTAGAAATTGTTGTTAATTACAACACAAGACACTTTTACTACTATATTCTTTTTTCAGTACAATGAAAAAGGGACCTAGTTGGTGGCAGTCTTGACTTTTATGGGTTCAAATCATCATAATTGCCTAGCATTCGGTGATAAGTTAAACATAACTCGGGGACATGGTTGAATATCAAAATACATTCAATAGCATACTGGTAACATTTGACAGCAAGTTTTTTGCATTACTTTTCATCATTGATGGTAGCAGTATTGACAACTATGGTAGCAGTATTGACAAATACAATTATCCTTTCCGTTAAGTAGATAAAAACACAATTAAACCAATACATATAAAAGAACATTTTTAAGTTGAAAACCATGAAACATCTGCAACAGGAACAATTAGAACAGTAGGTGTTTTCCATTACTTTTCTTTGTTTATACTATCCATGGTAGCAGTATTGTCAACCACGGTGGCAGTATTGACAAACACAATTATTCTTTTGGTTGAACACATTGGAATGAGATCAAAGCTAACTATAAACCCATACATGCATGAAAAACAGTTTAAAGTTTAAAACTATAAACATTGGCATTGGGAACAATTTTGACAGAATCTGTTTTGACATTATTACAATCGATGGTAGCAGTATTGACATACATGGTATGGACACACGACAATCATTTTTGTTAGCGACATGAAACATTCTCATTCACATATATATAATGTATATACCTGAGCAGTTTCTGATCTCTTTTGTTGTATCGTGAGCACCTGAGTATAACTCATCTAATTAAAGATCATTAGCTTCTGATGCTATAACTGATGATGAAGGGGTAAGATCCACAATCCATTGTTGAATTTAAGACTGTTAATCCCTTTATCAAGAATTTCAAACCATAATTCCTACATGTAAAATACCAGGTTAATTATTCTATGTGAATGCTGTGTACTTTCATAAAATTGTTATTAAGATAAATGGCATCAACAAAATTATATATTACTCATTAAGGAAACATGTTGTCAATTCTGATAAAAAGGTTGTCACAACTGCTACTATGTTAGATGACAAAAAAGCTACAAAGAGTGTGAAAACAAATTTATCAAAACTTTAGCAAACATCTAAAGACATTTCAGCTCAAGAAAAGGTGTTATAACTGAAAATTTATTTTATTCATGTCATATTAAAGTGAAAATTTAAGATTAGTCAGTGATCACTGCAACCGGATATGTCAATACTGCTACTGCTATAACAATAACGAAGAATATCTTCCTTCAATTAATGTTACATTTTCTTTTTTAATGTTTTCAATTTAACTTCTTTTATCACTTTGGAATTAATGAAATTGAAACCCCTAAGTTTGATCAGGAACCAGTTGTAATTTGCATTATCTGAGGAATTGTCAACTACTGTCACCACTTTAGTCATAACTGCTACCAAAATGTTTTTCACATTTAACAAAAATTCAAAGAGGCTTTCCAATAAAAAAAACAAATGAAAATCATCCCCATTAAAAATATTTTAAAAATAATAGATTTTCATTTATTTATTTCAGGACAGGTAAGTTATTTATTGATTATTTGATGAACTTGTCCATACTGTCACTATTCGTGTCAATACTGCTACCTGTCAAGATGAGTTTCAACCCTACCACACTAATTTTGGGTATATTCACTCAAAAATATATATGTGCTTAATTCTGTCTAATAAAGGCTACATATAAACATACAATAAGAGCAAATCATAAAATTTCTGTTACTATTATTAACAAATATGAAATAAATAGTCAATACTGCCACCATAAATGTCAAAACTGCCACTTTTCATCCGGTAGCAGTATTGACAGTAGCAGTTTTGACATCCTTAGATGTAAATAATCAATAAAATGATAAATGATCCCTCAACACAGAAAAGCACATATCATGATAAGCATGTTCTTAACACACTTTAAACTATTCTAAGATTGAATTTCACAAATATTCTTTTACCCCTGAAATGTTGGTGACAGTGTTGACGCAAATAATTCATAGATCGATAGTTGTGTACACTTGATGTTTGATTTTGATGAAACTTGGCAGGAACTGAAATTCAATGTCATGCCATTTTGAAGACATGAAGTTGTAGGTCCAGAAAAGGAAGTGACCTTTGCAACAGACTAAATGAGTGTTTATTGTTTTCCAAACATTGGTCATGGTAGCAGTATTGACACATACTACTGTGACAGGTGTTCTGAACTATAAACACAAAAAAGGAAAAGTTATTTTTCAGTTTTCAACTGTATATACCAAACCCCTTTTGTTACTGAATAACTTCACACAAACAGAATTTTTGAATTTCAAAGCAATTTGTCAGAAACTATATGTAAAAGTTGTCTTTCTTGCTTTGGGACAGGCAAAATTTGATAAAATCACATCAAAAGTCATCTCTAAAAGTCAAAATTTTTTATGAACAAATAAAAAAGGATATGTGCTCTACTCAATTGATCTTGTTCCACATATCAGATCTAAAAATTATACTTAAACCTAATTAAAAGTGAAAATTGATCATTGGACGGAAAAATTGGACTATTCAGGATTTTGACTCACAAATGTATTTTTACTTTGTTTCCCTCAAAACACGGTTGATTTTAATGAGACTCTGTCATACTCGACTCAAAATGTTTTTTATTTGCCCTTGAGGTCATGTTATTGTATGATTATTATTATAGTCTCATCTGGGGACATCCTAAATAGTACTCAAGGGGTCAGACTCGACCCAAAATATTTAAAATTCTTATATTTATCCTAGAGGCCATGTAACTGTTGTTCAGGCATGATAATCTTTACACATTATGTAGACTTTAATACATGGTCATATACTGAATATTTTACCACCACTGTCTTGAAATGGTCATGTCGATTATCTAACTTATTAAATCAGGAACGGTGAGTTATCAGGTCGCAAAATGGACTCGACCGGACCTGACTCAGGCTTGAGCTGATATGTTTTTAATTTCAAAATGATAAATGTCAGACTACATTTTTAAGGTTTTTAACCTTTTCTCAAGTTGACAAGTAACTTTTCTTTTGGGTAAGTAGGTTTAAAATTTACCATACACCTTTGTCATAATTTTGTAAAAATGCAAAATTAATTTTTTCTCGGAATTCTTTTTTAACCCCTTCCTTTTTATCTCCCAGGCTGAAGAGTTACTGGCACTGCTGTCTTCAAGAGAAGGGGCGTGTTCTTCAAGCGGTGACAGCCAATCAGCATCCACGGAGGGCACAAAGGAAGATCTATCAGACGACACAGCGACCACGTCAGATGACGTCACAGTTCAACTGACCAATGACACAGCATGTTGAGAACCATCACAGTTCAGCTAACCAATGGAACAGCTAGCTGTGGCTCATCTGTGTCGTCATTTTTCAGCTGACCAATGAAATTGCTTCCTGACTGCCCTCAGACGATGTCACAGTTCAGCTGACCAATGAAACAGCTTGCTGTGACTCTCTGATGTTGTCATTTTTCAGCTGACCAATAGAATGACTTGATGACGTCATTGTTCAGCTGACCAATGAAATGGCTCGCTGGTTGTCCTCACTCCCCCAGCTACCTCACAGTATAGAAGATGGCTACTCATTTTCTTGCCGTCTCTATTTTTGGCAGCATGAGCGTCTGCGGCCGACAGTTACCTCATTCGATTAACTCCGCTCTCAATTGTTCAGTGTTTGGCGCAGGCCTCAAATCTGACCCCTTGTTGAAGGTGCCATGGCCATATCTTAAGATAACCCTCAAATTCTTAGCTTATGATATCCCTCAAATTATTCAGAATTCGGAGAATGCAATTGTTTTCGGAAAGTGATGTTATTCAGGATTTCCAGTGAGTTAGCTTTAAGGGTAATTATTCACGGAGTTAGGTTTTTGAAACGATAGATTTGGTTTGTTTCAAGTGTAATTCAAGAAGGGTTTGTGAATTGTAATTCTGACCCTATAGATATCCGGTAGATAGGAAATTTAAAAAAATGAGTTTAATTTTTTTATAAAATGTCTTGTCCCTCTTAGACAATTGTGTCAGAATTTTTACAAAAGAAGAAGAATTAAAAATCTTCCCTGTTAACAATGTAGGATAGAAATGGTAAAAATCATTCAATGAAATAACTACAGGCAAGCCTTGTTTTGGACAATTTCAATAGAATTGGGGCATAACAGAAAAGCTAGTATTTTTATAAAAAGAATAAGTTGGCATGGCACCGACAACGAAGGGCAGTTGTAGAAGTCTCTACCTTCAATATCAGGTCGTCTCTGTGCGGGTGTCACGTGACCGGGACACTTCCGGCATGTGGCTTTACTCTACCTCACGAGATTGGGGTTAAAGGTCGTGTCTGCCACAATGTACAAGAAGACTTTCTTGGATGTTTGAGTGGACCAGTGATTATAATGAGCAGCTTCCACCTGGGAATAGTGACCTGACGATTTTCATATCGAGCTCGGTTTTTCTTCAAAGGGAAGTAACTCTCATCGTATGTTCAAAAGGTTTGTGAACAACCAAAGCAAACTGAGTCCCCTACCTCTCTTCAAAAGGATGGCATTTTGGAATGGTATCGTTCGTACAAGAAAATCTTCCTTTATTGCGATACATATTCTGCAGCGAGGATTCAGGACCTAGAAGTGAAAACAATTATGTATATATCATGGGAGATACTGGCTTATACCAAGGGAGACAACTCAAACTGATCATATCTGCTAAGGTCACACCCATTTCCACGTTGAACCACTCCGATCAAGCAATGTGAAACCACACGCGAGTCAAAACCGATTTGTTGTACAAAGATATTACCTCTTTCGCAAACCTGTTTCTATGGATACCTCTATGTTTAGAGATGGACCTCTTGCATCTCTGGTTTACCTCTGACATGTTTCCATGGTTACTTGACGCCGTTTCTATGGAAATCTCCGTTTAGGGACAGACATTTTGGGTATCTGGTTTACCTCAGACCTGTTTCCATGGTGACTAGATGCCGTTTCTAAGGATACTTGTGTGTTAGGGACAGACATTTTGGGTACCTGGTTTACCTCGACATGTTTCCATGGTTACCAATGACACTGTTTCCATGGATACCTCCACAGCAGAGAGACACAATCAGGATCATGACTTTGTTTCATAAAAATATGTTTTTGTGTCCCAAAACCTCGACCAGTGGGACTTTTTTGTTCGTCACACCACAGATTGTTGATGAAAATGAGATGAAAAACGTGATGAAAAGGCTGAACAGCATTGCTTTGGGGTTAAAATGGTTTAGCCACTGTCTCGCTTTCATTCCTGAGAAGAAATATAAACATCTGAAGCACAAAGGTTTCCATGGGCTAGGAATGATTGAACATTTGCCCCGATGATGTGATTGTCTGTTCATCTTGGACTAACGTGATTGGTTGGAATTGTGATCTGTACGTCGGTGTATTCTGGCGTCAGTAAAGCCAGATGTACATTGTTCACTGTCATGCAAGTTTGTTTTCATCAAGGTGTATACTGCTTGAACCATTACAAATTGTTTTTTTTATGGTAAAGAAAGCAAATCTGGATTTTAAAATGATGATATGATTATCATTTATCATTCTTGAATGAATTTTGTGACTTGGTAAAACCGTGTTAAATGAATATATCTTTTTCTTGTTCTCTAAGGAACGATGTCACAAGAATTGTTTTATTTTTACATATTTATTCAAGTAGAAATCCTGAGATGTAATTCATTTAAAGAATTTGTAATATAATGATAGATTACTTAGTCACAAAAAATATCTTCATATTGCCTATTTGATTTTGAGGGTTTAAGATAATTGTGAATGAGTACCCGATGACGTATTTAAAAGATACAATTTTACATATCTTTTCATATTAACATAAGGGAAATGAGGGCATTTAAGGTTTATTTTTCATTTTATTTTTATTGTGAAAAAGTTTTCTTTAAATTATCAAATGTTTTAAAACACCTTTATCAAATTTCTCTTTTTTAATTAATGGTCTTTTATTGATTCATGAATTTAAAAAAATCGAAAATAATTATAGATTAATGAAATATTTCAAATGAAAATTCTCTTACAGAAAAAAATCATTTTTGCTTTTATCACAACATTTTATAGTTGTTTAACTGTCTAAACCTACCTCTAAAAAGCACACAAGTTTGTTTCTAAACCAGGTTATATCATACCGCATCGTGTTTGGTCAAATATTATCTTTGAATCAGATTTTGGATATATGAATTCATCTTTATCATTGATTTTTGTAATATGAGGTCAATTTGAATTTTTAAATGAATTTGCTGACCATTTGTTTAATTGGCACTAAAATGTTCATTTATTGTTCTCAGAGTACAAATTTGTATGCTAAGGCAATATGTCATCTTTCCAAAGAATTGAGCTAGGGCCTGATTTTATTTCATGAATGTATTTTCAAAATTGTAAACATTTGGAAAATAGCAGTTGTCCAAGAATGATATGTTTTGGATGTCTAGAAACTTTGAATCTATATTGCTAAAACATATTTAAATGATTTTGTAACATTTTCAATTGAATTGAATTCATCTTGACGACCTTTTGAACAAATTTGAAAAGTTTGGATACCACAAATAATTTTACAGATTTTACAGATTTTGTAAAATTTTGCAAACTGTTTATACAAGTTTTTATAATTTGGAAATAAGTTTGGAAAGATTTGGCAACATTTATACAAGTTTGGAAACTTATCATACAGGTTTATAAAGATTCTGAAATTGACTGTCCAAGTTTGGAAAGATTTGGATACTCTCTGTCCAAGTTAGGACATTTTTTGAAACAGTTTGAAAGATTTGGCTGTTTATACCACAAATGATTACAGATTTACAGATTTTGTAAAATTTTGGAAACTGTTTGTACAAGTTAGGAAAGATTTGGCAACTGTTTGTACAAGTTAGGAAAGATTTGGCAACTGTTTGTACAAGTTTGGAAAGACTGCATATTGCCTCAGTTCCTTGTCTAAAAGGTCCATCGCTGATTAGACACAGTCAAAAAATAATATACCTCTTTAATGAACTACCTCGCTCCTCACAGCTGCAGAAATTGCCTTGTTGAACACTCCCAAAGCAGCATCTTCCTGTGTTCAGGAGCACAAGTGCTCAGAGCAGGTCCTATTTTAACCTTGAGTGCTAGGGGCACTCTCATACACCCTGGAGATTTGTGCTTCTGAACACAGGGTTGGTCGTCACTGACGATCATGGCAGCTCATTCAAAATTTCCGGTTTGTTAACATCCGGTGAAATGGGTACTCCGGTTCAGACATTTCCGGAACGTGGAATTTAGCTTTTGAGAGTTTTTAAACCCTCTCGTCTGGTTATTTGCAGATTGGCAATTCAGGTTTCAGTTGTATATTCCACTTGCGGTTTGGTTCATATCGGGTCAGGGCTCCTTTGTTAAACAGGTTCAGCATCATATGGCAACTAGGACTAAAAGGATGCAGTTTTAAAACCATTTCTCAAGAGAAAAACCCAATGCAGCTGTAAGATTTTAATTATTCATCATCAAATCATCATGTCATCATATCTAAAACCTTTTATCCATTAAGTGGAGTTAGCGTTTATCTGATGTCTTTTCATGTTTGTCAGGGCCTGCCCTGAATATAGTCTCTGCTTCTCTCGTGGCGAGATCGTCTCCGGTCGCTTGGCTTAACTATATATCTATACATATATATATGTGTGTCTTCTTCCTATGAGAGAGAGGGTCAGTGTGTTATTCATTTCATTGTTATATATTTATGCGTAGCGCTACCTATCACAGATCACCGGCTTGACAGAGATAATGCTTATGTGATTAATTCGAGTTTGTACATGAGTAAAAGTCCTATAATCGTTGTTATATAGACCTCGTAATGCGGCTTCGTTAGCTTTGTGTGTACCGTGACGTCATCACGTACCAAAGATTGACGTTTTTATGAATGTCCACCACCTCAACAACTGTTATTGATAACTGAGCATCGATGTCAGCAACGTCACGTGTTGCTCTGTGCTCGGGTTCTGCTGTTTGATTTAACACCGCTGACTTAAGCTTAAGCTTCTTCGTCTTGCTTGTCCGTCCGTATTAGTATTGTTCACACTAAGATTTTAAGCATTCTCAATTTCCAGAGCTTGTTAACAATATATTTCAGGTTTTAGAATCTTCTAAAGATGTGTTCACAAATGATATCATGATTAGTTTTAAAATTTGATAATTAAATTTAAAGTTAAGTTCATAGGTTTTTACCGTTTGTTTGAATTTATATCTTTATTTTTTATATTTTGATGTTCAAATCAAGAACAATATTTCTAAATCTAAATATGTTGAGTAGAATCATTCTGATTCTTTTCTCCACTTTTATAAATATCCTAATCTTTTTAAAGATTCATAAAATTGTCAAACATACACTTTGATGTAGTTGGTCTTGTTTTCGAAAGGGTATGACTTTAAACTGATTAATATTTGAGCAAAAAGGACTATTTCTACGTGTCAAGAATGATTAACTTAGGCAATTTTTTCGAAGTTTGACATTAAATTTTAATTGATGTATATTTGAGTTGAGAGGACGAGCTCTGGACATTGAGACTGCTCCTAGACGGGTCTGGTTGCACAAAGACGATTTAGGTTCTTGGCTTTATCATTGAACTCAAACATTCTGATGGAAGTTGGTTCATATCACAAACCAAAAGCAGATTATTCCCTGTTTAAGTACTGATATATTGTTTCCTGCAACTATTGTTGATTTGTTCAGCTGAGCCTGTCCTTTCTTTACTTTCTATATAGTTGAACTGTCACTATAAGTCACTGAGAATATCAAAGAAAACGTTTGTAACAAAGAAGGGCCTTACTCATTCTACTTGCACAAATTGAAAATACCGTAAATCCTTGAATGATTGCCCGGCGATTATATATTTAATCCACCTTTATTGACTGGCTATTTATCATTTAAGGAAGGTGATTATTCTTTTCAAAGCTGTAAAAAGGAGATTTCATTAACATTGCAATATAAACCCGGGCATTATTCAAGCCAGGCAATTAAAATTTAAATGAGACTTAGACCCAGGGTTCATTAAAGGTTTTACGATAGTTGCACAAACGCAGATTAAGTCATGAACTAATTGTATCCCCAAACCACCTTTGAATTATACAATTGAACCTATCAGAAAACTTAGGCACTGAGAAAGTGACAGAGAACAAATTGAAAAAGGGCGCAATGTTAAAGACATTGATTAAGCGTATCCCAAAAATAAGTTTGATTGATGCAAATGAACAAGGTCCTCCTATCAGAAAACATAGTCACAATGGTATTGTAAGCTTAGAGAACTTTATAAAATACACAAATTGAAAATAGTTGCAGAAACGCAGGTCATGGATTAAGTGCAACTTGAACTAAGTTTGCTTGTGCAACCAGTCCTAAATGTTTCAATGGGGGGAGAACTTCATCTGATATCTGCAGATCACCTGCTTTGCTTGTAAAGAAAATGATGTTACTGGTTGGTAGTTGTTTGACTGGGTTGTTAGACGCTTGACTGGCTTGTCGTTAGAAGCTTAACGAGTTGTTGTTAGAGGCTTAACGAGTTGTCGTTAGAAGCTTAACGATTTGTACATATCAGAAAGAGGCTGACGAGCAGGTACCAGTTTGTAAAGGTAGAAGCACAGCTTCACTTTTTATTCTATATTCTTGAAGAAGAGGAAAATTACAAAACTTTCCAAAATACAAATATCATCGAATATTAAGGTATTGCATCACATTCCTTTGAGACTAATGCAGGGCATTTTAATTAGGAGCCCTCAAAAAGTAATTATTTTTATTTTGAGACTTGTATTTATTCTTGCTCTATCGAAGGTACCAAGATTCTTTTTTGTATTTGTTAGTATGCCTTATGGTCGGTGACTTTCAAGTGTCTAAGTGTAAAGTCTAGAAGTGTTTGTTTTCAAGCTATCCTCGATAACCTTTTGGTATATTGTGAAAATTCAAAACTTTACATCCACTTGCTGGTTTAATTCTTACAGCATTTTTTTGGGACTGACTAATTCTGTGTTCTGATTGGTCCTTTAAAAATCTTTTATTATTGGTCAACATGCCAAAAAAGGGAGGTACTTTATTTCTAACAAATGTTGATTTTTCTTCATATTAAGTGTGGATCTTGAGACCGTTTATCCCAAAGGTTATCGAAGATAACTTATTGAAATGTAATCAACTATACTATATAGATTTATAATCAAAGATGTCCTAACGATCTTTACTATGATGTAAAATGTTTGAAAGAAACTCACAGCTAATATGCACAGAATGTAAGTGAATGAAGATGTTGTGTAGGGTGAGTGAGGGAGAACACAGAAAGTGCCTAGTAGGAACTGAGAGAGAAGATAAGTTTATTATCTTCAATCTCATTAAATCAAGGTCTATCTTGCTTCACTACGTTAGAATACAGATCTCACAAGGCTCTGTTAATTGGGCCATACTGCCCTGTGACATAATTTTAATCCGCCTTTCGCTAATGGCTGAAATATTGCCCAAGCGGCGTTAAGTTAAATAAGTAACTCATTTATATACAGACATTCTGCAAATTCCCCCGTTAATTTGGGTTGCTAGCTTTTGGGGGGAACTTGCTGATTGGCTGGATTTGAATGAGGTCAAAGGTCATTTTGACGCCTCGTAATGGAGCTTGGTGAGATTTATAAGCTAAAGTAGTTAGGCAATATAGATTTTAATGCAGTGAGATTGTATTTATCTTGTATAATGTATTTTGGTACTGTGAGATGTAATTGCCAATTATCTAAATGAATTCTCTTCATTTAGAGGTTACTCAGTGCAAGACCTCTGTTATAATAGGGCTTCTCTGTTTTTCCATTTTCCCTTAATTTCTATGAGATCAAAAAAATCTTTAAAAAAATTCATTGACTGAATTTTTTTATATTTTTATGTTTTTGCCTAATTTTTTGTTAAAAGTTTGTCACTATTCTGCTTATTTGCAAAATACCCTAGCCCTAGAAATTTACAATTGGATTTTGGCTTAATTTCTATCCTACAAAAACTTTTGGACTGACCTTTTTCTTGTTGAAGACATGTGCGCATCACACAGGAGAGTACACTCCAGTCTTAAAACAGAGTTAACATGGGAGAAATGTCTGAGTAACCTCTATTCGGAGAAGAAAATAAGCTTTCAGAGATATTTTATTTAAAAGAAACTTTATTTTTGTCTTGTGGGTGACCTTGAGCTTATTTTCTTCCAAACCAAACAGCTAAATTAATTATCACAGAAGTGACTAAATGCAATGGAAATGGTGACAAGACTTCTATAACAGAACAATTTAATTAGCAACATTGCTTGGTTGTTTTTGTGAAACTTAAAATCTTGTTCAAGTTCAAGGTCGCGACCTAAGGCTCTATTTACCTGTTTGAATGGCACGATAGTCAATCATGTTTCAGTTTGTTGTCGACGTCTTTCACCTGTCTTGAATGTTTGCTTTACGGAAATAACATCAGTTTTTACCATTAATGAATGGGAAGTCTGTTTTGGGCAGGGGTAATGGATTACTCAGAGAGAATAATGGATTGGTTCCGGAGTCGGAGAGAATTTCTCCATAAAGGGAGGCAAACATTCTGGACCCGTGGTAGACTCAGAATAAGAGTCGGATGACTTTAAATAGACCTGTGTTATTTTATTTTTGATTGCATAAAATGCATTAGTGCTCAGATAGTTTGACTTCAAAGTCGATAAATATTGTAGTAACCCTGTTGCATAGCAACAGGATATATATATGATGATAACATTGTTGCCAAGACGATGGATCTGCCAGGCTTATGCACTGTAACTATGGGAGCTGTGTGCGACTCATCCCGGTGAAATGGCGAAGGAATATTTCCCCTGGCCTTTCCAGCGTATATGAATATTTCCTCAATGCATGGGGGCAATGGTGTCATTGTATAAAGCAGTGACGTCACAAGTGACATCATTGTAATGAAGTACTGATGTCACCAGTGATATAACATGAAGCAGCAACGTCACAAGTGACATTATTGCATAAAGCAGTGATGTTACAAGTGAAATTATTGCAATGACGTCACTAGTGACATTATTGCATTTAGCAGTGACGTCACCAGTGACATTATTGCATTTAGCAGTGATGTCACCAGTGACACTATTGCATTTACCAGTGACGTCACCAGTGATATCATTGCATTTACCAGTGATGTCACCAGTGACATTATTGCATTTACCAGTGATGTCACCAGTGACGTTATTGCATTTACCAGTGACATTATTGCATGAAACAGTGACATCACTAGTGAGAACATTGTAAAATGTATGAACATATGAGCAAGTTTGCATTTGTGCACTGCATCAGCTTTGGCCTCCATTTTGTACATTGTTCTGCCTCTTGTTTATCAGTGTAAATTCTTGCATCGCAGCCCCCAAGCATCGAGGATTGTCAAACTCCAACAAGGCTGAGTGTGTCTGACCTTAATAGCTATCAATGATCAAAAACTAGGAAAATGTCATCCATTATACACAATTTCCAGCCTGAAAATAGATGCCCTGACTAAATATTGCACTATGAATCTATGAATGTGGTGAAATACTAAGACAATGGTCTGAATCAATGCTTGCTGCAACTTGGACTTGATCAGACCACCAAGCGTTGGTTCTGTGCAAAGCTCAGTTGACCAATAACAGTGTAGTTCAGCAACATCTGGCTCGGCTCGCCGTATGGATGGGTTACCCAATTCATTGCTGAATGAACTGAGACCTTGAAGGGTGATTTCCTGCCCCCACAATGAGACACAAGTTGAATAACTTGTGGTGTCGCCTTGGGCAAGAGACTTGATTCAAAATGTGCCTCTGTTCACCAAGCAGTATTAATTGGGTACCTGGTGAAAGTTTAATTGGCTACTTGGGTTAGACCAGGGTAATAATTTAGGGAACGCCTTGAGCATGCATATGTGTGCTATATAGATACCCTAATTATTAATTATAATTCGCCTGACTTCCTAGTTAACTGTTGATAGCGATTAGGGCAGGCCAACTCAGCCATTGCAGGAAGTTGTGTCCTCTCATTTAATTCATTTGTTATTCTTGACACGCTCAGAGTCCTATTTTTACGTGGTTATGTGAATATGTGAATTGATATTTACATAAATACGTACATAGCTAACATTCATACCTGTATGGGCTTTGTCACGTGTATGCCTGTAGTCATGGCAACGTGTGGGATGTGTGTTAGTGATGGTGACGCTTGGCAAAATGTTGTCTTGGTTACCGAGTCTTTTCCCTGCACAATTTTCCTGTGATCCTCATGATGCAATCTACAATTTTAAACTTCTCTGAGAATTTGTTTTGTTTACAGATGGTTCAATATGTTTTGTGAATGTTCTTTAATTATTAACCCTTTGTCTGCCACATTACCATAAATGATCACAATAATATATACTGGCAAAGAAAGGGTTATGATTATTGTTTCTTGTAAATTTTGGAGGTTTGTACTCAAAGGATCACAGGAATAAATTTTGCTTTGCGAGCTTTGTAATATTGATTGTGGCGCCGTCGCAAATGACGTCATGCAGTTGACAGGCTAAGAAAGGTGTATGGAAATAATGTCAACATTCTATTTTATTTTTAAATGTCATAAGATCCAAATCAAAAGGCAACCCCACTTTATATGATAAACTATATTTCTAATAAACTGTGTTAACCAAGATATCTATCTGAAAACGAGAAAACATTGTTGTTTCAAGCCTAGTACAATAAATAAAACCTGATTTCTAACAAAATAAAAACTAGCGCAGAAATGTAAAAATAAGGTTTCAACTTCAGCCTTACTTGGAATAAATACAGAATTAATTTTCTGAAATTTGTGAAATCCTTACCCCAAATTTAAGGGAAAAAAAGGTTTCACTTCAACGTAGAAGGTCCCTTGCTTGCAGGCTTTCCTCCACAGTTCTGAGCCTGTTAACGACCTGTTCGTCGCTGCTTCCTTCACCTCTCATGACGGCTTTATGATCAACCTATCCATGTTTTGTGTACATGTTTGCTTTTTCAAATCTAGATGAAATAAACAATCATATTTAATTGTCAAATTAAAACAGTTGTTTGTTGTTACTTGGAGCAGGTAATTCGACGCCTTTGGAGAGGCTTTCCATATTGATTGGCTTATACCGATCATGGAGAGATAATTGGAGTAAAATATTTGTGAAAGCGGGTGTAGTGTATTCATGGAATAAGAGAATAAAAAAAACAACTGGATTATTGACCTCAAGTCAAAATACAATACAAGTTCAGGGGGTTCAGGGGGTCCGCCAACCCCCCCCCCATCCTTTTTGAAATCAGTTACAGATTCAAGTCAATAAAAATAACAATACCAACTCCCGTTGACTGGTGAGGTGAGGTGATATGGGGTTTATCGCCGCTTTAGAGAGTATTTCACTTATATCGCGGCTGCTAGTATTATTGCAGGGAGAAAGCCCGCAACGCTATTGTGACTATGCATTATGGTGAAAACTGCAAGCATCGGCTGGAACTAGCAACCGTGGGTGCTACTGCACTGAAATTCAGTGTAGCATTGCACCCAAACCTCCTTGATACTACTGATACTAATACTACTAGTGTACTACTGCTAGTCAAAAGATGATATGGGTCATTCCTATATTTCTTCACAGAATAACTATTTCATAGCTTCAGAGTACTTTCATACAGAGTAATATGGCCCACATTCTCTCTTCACAGAGGCAGATCAAGTCATGAAATGTTGATTGAGCTTCTTTTCTTTTTCTTAGTTTGTTAAGTAAAATGAGAGATGCCTGATTGGAGGCAATCAAAGTAAGTTGTTCTAAATTTATCACTTTGGCTAGTGAATCATGACAAAGGCTTTGCGATATGAACCACCCTTTCAATGCGAGAAGCATTGTCATTTGCTAAAAAAAAATCAAATTGATTGTGGTGAAATTCTTTTTTTGATTGGGAATCAGCCAGAACCCAGGGATTTGATCTAAGAAGAACAGAGGCTTGATGAACATGTCATAACTTGATCTTCCTCTGTGGGGAGAGAATGTGTGGCACAGAGACTTGGTTGAAGTCTAAGGGTGAACACCCTCTGTGGTACCAACCAACAGCCATACAATGATCTTCCTTCATCAAGATCACCTTGCCTATAAAAATTATTAAATAGAGGTGTAACAATACTAGATGGCGCCCGATACGATACGTATCCCGATATAGGGTTTACAATACAATACGTATCCCAATACATATTAACTCCTGACATAATGATCTTTTCACCAAATATTTGAGTCAGTTATTTTTTAGTTAGAATTTACTTGTAGCTCTTTTGAGGTAATTGTGATATAATCCAAATTTCAACTTTCAAATTTTAGGAGCGCTTCTGATGTGCATTACAATAATCTTTTAAAATGTAATTTGAATTTTGAGCACATACATTAAAAATTTATCATTATTTTAAGTATCTCGATACGCATCCAACGATACGATACTGTATTGCCGTATCGTTACACCTCTAGAAAAAAACATTAAAGCATTTTCCTCTTCAATACATGGCAGTAAAGCCTAGATGCTATCACTTTATCCACTTTCTTAGTTACATCAATGATCATGGACTTAGTAACTAAAACAGACAACCAAACATGATATGTCGTTAATTTTTTTTATTAAAACAATGCTAAAAACAGGATGAGATATTTGAGTCAATTATTTGCATTCAACATCACATCACAAAGAAAACAAATAATAGGGTATTGAGAACAATAACAAAAACACTTTCTACACAAAAGTTAAAACATAAGATTCTAGTAGACCTGTATCCAGTGTCCGAAATAACCACTAGCCTGGTAGCCTGATTCTAGTTGAAATTTGCCTGGGCTAGTAGAAAAAAAGTACTGATAGCCCGGATGGCTAGTGTAGATTGGTATATCAAAAATATTTTTATTTCTTTTCATTCAGTTTTGTTATTAATTCAGTTACTATTTTGTGTCAGTTTCAATCACCCCCATCACATGCCAAGACCTCTTGAGCAGATCTGTGTCTGTATCCTCTAAACAAGGCCAGTAACAGACCAAAAGAAACAATCAAATGTTGTTGCAGGCATTGTGCACTTGATTGACAAAATTAAATGAATAAACTTGTGTCTTCAAATGCTATGGCATTACATATTTGGCAATCTATATTATTTTTTGTGAGTTTCTCATCTCCAAAGTCCTTTTGCAAGACTGCAGGCTGTCAATTTTTTTTCAAAAAGTAAAAAAGTGTTGCGTATTTGTAGACAAATGGTCATGTCATGATAAGGACAATGTAAAGTCAAAAGCCAAATGGGAAATTCCTTGTTAAGATGTAGAGATTTTATGGATGTGTCTTTAAAGGGGCAGTAGCACGTTTTTAGGGGGAATATAATGTGATGTCAGGAAAATGAAAATAAATGGTTCAAATTGAAAGACAATGTATTCAAACTAAATAAAGCAGTAATAATTCAAATATATAACGTAAAGTTCAGCCATGCGATTCATTTCTCTTACAAAAATGAATTAAAGATGTTCACAAAAAAATGGCCGCCAATGGATTTTATGTGAAGCCTCATTCTTTGTCCTCTGACTATGAATAATTGGCTTGTGTAATGAGATTGTTGACACTGTCAATATGATACATTTAGCATTTACTTACAATTATAAGTGAAATATTTAAAATGTAAATTTATCAAAAAACGTGCTCCTGCCCCTTTAAACCTTTTTTTTAACGGGGAGATTTTTGATGTGACGGCGGACAAATGTCTATAAAAGCACTGTTTTATTTTACGGTAGGAGGGTCAGCGGTAGATGAGAAACACAGAAAAAACCATGGTTATCCTTTGGAGGTTTAGTGTGCTTGACCGTCATCATAAAACTCAAAATCCAACGTAACAAACGTCAACGTTATAAAATCATTGAAGTTCGTCAAAAGAAAAAGATGACAAATAATGTATGAAAGACGTGTTATAATTTTTTTTTTTTTTTTAAATGACAAGTTACCTTAATGATAGCAATAAAAAAAAGAATATTAATTTTGTTTGAAAAAAAAAGAATATTAATTTTGTTTGTAAAAAAAACAATATGCATGGAAGAAAATTAGGTACTGTTAAGCTCTATTTTAACCATACTGAAAAAATATATGTCTTTACTCATGTGTTGAAATATCATAGACTTTATTCTCAAATATACGACGAGATTCACACAAGAAAGCTTCTTGTGTTATTTGGCCTAATTTTGTCACACAATGCTGAATTTATAGACATAAGGACATATACGCTAGAGGCAATTCTTACCCTGGTACCAACTCTAAAATACTGTCAAATGTTACAAGTAAAAGGAGGATGCGAGAGAACAGAAAGGATATAAGTAAGAGTAAAGGATATAAGTAAGAACAAGAAGACATAGTCATCAACATCCCCCGCCAGATTTGTTCTTATTTTAAATTAAGTCAGAACCTTCTTATAATCGAGTGTACTCAAAAATATCATGACACCAAACTCCGGAAAAATATTTGCGCGTTTCTGATTTTCGAACTCCATCAAGGTATATCCTGAAGGCACACACGAAATTTGATGATCCTATCTTAAACGGTTACTGAGAAAAATTGGCCCCTTTGAAGACACCTCAAACAGAGTCCCAAAAAAAACGTAACAAGGGCAATAACTCCGGAAACAATATTTGTGTGGTTCTGATTTTCGAACTCCATTAAGGTATTGATACCCTGAAGGCACACATCAAATTTGATGATCCTATCTGTAACAGTTTCTGAGAAAAATTGGCTCCTTTGAAGACACCTCGAACAGAGTCCCAAAAAAACGTAACAAGGGCAATAACTCCGGAAAAAATATTTGAGCGGTTCTGATTTTCGAACTCCATCAAGGTATTGATATCCTGAAGGCACACACAAAATTTGATAATCCTACCATTAATGGTTTCTGAGAAAAATTTGGCTCCTTTAACTCGGACGGACGCACGCACGCACGGACGGAGCTCAAACCTATATCCCCCTTCCACTTCGTGGCGGGGGATAAACCTATATCCCCCTTCCACTTCGTGGCGGGGGATAATAAAGGATTTAAGAAAGAGTAAAGGATTTAAGTAAGAGTAAAGGATTTAAGTAAGAGTAAAGGATTTAAGTAAGAGTAAATAAGAGTAAAGGATATAAGAAAGAATAAAGGATTTAAGTAAGAGTAAAGGATTTAAGTATGAGTAAAGGATTTAAGTAAGAGTAAAAAAAAAAAAAACTTTTGTGAAACATTGGTAACTCAAAATAGAGCCTGACCAACATGGCGCAGAGTGGATTGAGAAACACTTGGTCAACTCCCACTGACAATACTATCCAACAATTAGTCATGTTGGTAAGAAGTGAAGATTTGTAGAACTGACATGGAGAGGAGTGGATTGAGAAACACTTGGTCAACTCCCACTGACAATACTATCCAACAATTAGTCATGTTGGTAAGAAGTGAAGATTTGTAGAACTGACATGGAGAGGAGTGGATTGAGAAACACTTGGTCAACTCCCACTGACAATACTATCCAACAATTAGTCATGTTGGTAAGAAGTGAAGATTTGTAGAACTGACATGGAGAGGAGTGGATTGAGAAACACTTGGTCAACTCCCACTGACAATACTATCCAACAATTAGTCATGTTGGTAAGAAGTGAAGATTTGTAGAACTGACATGGAGAGGAGTGGATTGAGAAACACTTGGTCAACTCCCACTGACAATACTATCCAACAATTAGTCATGTTGGTAAGAAGTGAAGATTTGTAGAACTGACATGGAGAGGAGTGGATTGAGAAACACTTGGTCAACTCCCACTGACAATACTATCCAACAATTAGTCATGTTGGTAAGAAGTGAAGATTTGTAGAACTGACATGGAGAGGAGTGGATTGAGAAACACTTGGTCAACTCCCACTGACAATACTATCCAACAATTAGTCATGTTGGTAAGAAGTGAAGATTTGTAGAACTGACATGGAGAGGAGTGGATTGAGAAACACTTGGTCAACTCCCACTGACAAGACTATCCAACAATTAGTCATGTTGGTAAGAAGTTAAGATTTGTAGAACTGACATGGAGAGGAGTGGATTGAGAAACACAACTGTTTGACTCTTACCAACAATTCTATCCTACAATTTGTCATGTTGGTGAGGATTGAAAATTGTAGAACTGAACAACATGGCGAGGAGCGGATTGAGAAACACAACGGTTTGACTCTTACCAACAATTCTATCCTACAATTTGCCAGGTTGGTGAGGATTGAAAATTGTAGAACTGAACAACATGGCGAGGAGTGGATTGAGAAACACAACGGTTTGACTCTTACCAACAATTCTATCCTACAATGTCATGTTGGTGAGGATTGAAAATTGTAGAACTGAACAACATGGCGCAGAGTGGATTGAGAAACAGACCACGTCGACTCAGATTACCAACAATTCTATCCTACAATTTGTCATGTTGATGAGAATTGAAGATTTGTTGAAGCATCGACTTACTTGATGAAGAGTCTGACCAACAGAAACACAACACAACACAACACAACACAAAGTTAGCATCCAACAACTAGTCATGTTGGTAAGAAGTGAAGATTTGTAGAACTAACCAACATGGCGAAGAGCGGAGAAAGAAAAACCCTGAATCGACTATCACCAACAATTGGATCCAAAAACTTGTCAGTTTGGTAAGATTGAAGATTTGTAGAAATGTCAATCTTAGCATCCAACTATTAGTCATGTTTATAGGAATTGAACATTTGTAGAACTGACCAACATGGCGCGGAGTGGAATGAAAAATAACCTGAATCTACTCTCACCAACAAAATCATCCAGTGTAATAAGATCGAAGATTTGTAAAAGTGTTAAATACTAACAAACATGGAGAAGAATGGAATGAGAAACAGACCAATATGATTCTATCACTTCTATTCTATTCAGAGATTTGTAGAAGAGTTAACCACTGACAAACATGGGATTCAGAAAAACAATGGGTCCATAACTGCTACTAGTTCTTTCTACTGCTTAAATATACCCACTCAACAAATTCAACACTCATTTTTGTCAGGAGTTGGACTACTTGCACTTACAAATGTTTTATTCATATATTACCAGGAAAATGCATAATTTTATTTTCATAAATGTTCTTCATATTTCAGTGAGTAAGAAGTTACGTGATTTTGTATACAGTAGAACTCGGATATAACGAACTCCAAGGGACCAAAGAATTTAGTTCGCTATATCCGGTGTTCGCTATACGCATATAATTTTAGTGATATTATATAGGGACGGGACTTGAAAATTTGTTCGCTATATCCGTGTTCGCTATATATCCGTGTTCTACTGTATATCAAAACTCTCCATAACTATGCTTCAGATTGAAGACTTCTGTAGAGAGCTGCTGCCTGAGACTCCGCGTGGAGTGTGAATGTATTAGAAATTACAGACCATCAAACCATTGATATGCAGGAATTCCTAATTCCTCATCTTAGTCTACTAAGACGATAATAACAATAATATCCTTCAAAATTTGTCCCGGCTTGTGACTGTGATCAGAGAAAGGAAAGGCTTCAACTACTGCTGGAGATGGGGGTGGTAGAGGGAAGAAGAAACATTGACAAGAGATTCTGTGTTTCTCATCTCCCAAGCCTGGTGTGTTTGTTATGTAACGGTCCTTGGTTTGGATTCCTCATCTTAGTCTGCTAAGATCATGATAACAATAATCTTCTTCATATGAGTTACAATTTATTTCAACACTGTCCGTTTGAAGAGTCACTGAACATGAAATAAAAGACACAATGATTTATGTTCAACACTTTTGGGACATTAAGAAGACTGCAGGTCTGTGTGGGACAAATGTCACCATCACTGTTTGCTGACCAACTTTGGGTGCCCTTGGTTTGGATTCCTCATCTTTGTCTACAAAGATGATAATATAAACAATCAACAAACTCAACTACAATTTCGAGATACAATTTATCTCAACACTGTCCGTTTGAAGACTCACTGCACATTAAATAAAAGATACAAAGATTTGTGATCATCAATTTTCTCCCATCTCTGTCTCTGTATGTGTGAGGGACTCTGTGACTGTCATTCCAAGAAAGAAAAGGCTTCAGCTCCTGCTGGAGATGAGAGTGGTAGAGGGAAGAAGAAACAATGAAGACAAACAAGAAACAATAATCTTCTTCATATGAGATACAATTTATCTCAACACTTTCCTTCCAGGACAATTCATCATTTTATTTTCATAAATGTTCTTCATATTTCAATGAGTAATAAGTAACGGGATTTTGTATATTTCAAAACTCTCCAAAACTGTGCTTCAGATTGAAGACTTTTGTGAACTGTTGACTAAAACTCAGTGTAGAGTGTGAATGTAAAAGAATTACAGGCCATCGGACAGGCTATGCGTAGGAAGATGGCAAAGGTAAAGATACCATCAATTCTCTCACCTCTTTCTTGGAGCAAACTGGACAAAACTTAATCATTATCACTTCTTACCAAGATGGAAGAATATTGTTTAGCGCCTGCTGGAGATGGGAAGGTTGCGGGGACAAGAACAAGGTTAAACTTAATTGTGATCCTTATCAAAGTCAACATGAACTCCACACAGGGGGAATAAGTTTGTTAAGCTCCCACTCGAGATGGGGGTAGTTGGGTGGAGAAACAATATTGAAGGGTTCTGGATTTCTCCTCTCCTCAGCTCAGTTCGTGTATCATCACCATAAGATTACCTTTGCACTTTACACGGAGAAAGGTTTAAAGTTCCTGTTTGAGCGGGATGGTTGAGGTATCAGAATATGGACGAGTGGTTCCGTATTTCTGATTTCCCTAGTTCTGTGTGGCTGTTACGGTCCTTGGTTTGGATTCCTAATCTTAGTCAACTAAAACGATAATAACAACATCCTCCAAATTTGTTATACAATTTCTCTCAATACTGTCCGTTTGAAGACTCACTGGACTAAAAATTTAAAATACAAAGATTTGTGCTCATCAATTTTGGGAGAAGGAAGAGGAGAAGACACTTCCTCTCAACTCTGTCTCCGACTGGGTGAGCGACTCTGTGACTGTGATCAGAGAAAGAAAAGTCTTCAGTTCCTGCTGGAGATGGGGGTTGTAGAGGGAAGAAGAAACATTGACAAGGGATTCTGGGTTTCTCATCTCCCAAGCCTGGTGTGGCTGTTATGTAACGGTCCTTGGTTTGGATTCCTCATCTTAGTCTGCTAAGACGATAATAACAACAACATCCTCCAAAATTTGTCTCGGCTTGTGACTGTACAACATGTTTTGTAGAAGGAAGGGAAGAAGACACTTCCTCCGACTCTGTCTCCGTCTCAGAGTAAGGCATCTGAATGTGGATGAGTGGTTCTGTATTTCTGATTTTTCTCGCCCTGTGTGGCTGTTACAGCCCTTGGTTTGGATTCCTCATCTTAGTCTACTAAGACGATAATAACAACAATATCCTTCAAAGTTTGTCCCGGTTTGTGACTGTGATCAGAGAAAGAAAAGGCTTCAGCCCCTGCTGGAGATGGGGGTGGTAGAGGGAAGAAGAAACATTGACAAGGGATTCTGGGTTTCTCATCTCCCAAGTCGGGTGTGTTTGTTACGTTATGGCCCCTAAGATCATGATAACAATAATCTTCTTCATATGAGTTACAATTTATCTCAACACTGTCCTTTTGAAGACTCACTGGACAATAAATATAAGATACAAATATGTTTGTGTTTACACTTTAGGAGAAAGAAGAGAAGATACTTCCTCCCAACTCTGTCTCCGTCGGGATGATGGAATCTGTGACTGTGATTAAGACTCAATGAATATTAAATATAAGATACAAATGTGTTTGTGTTTACACTTTAGGAGAAGGGAAGAAGACACTTCCTCCGACTCTGTCTCCGTGTCTGTGTGGGACAACTGTCACCATCATTGCTAGATGACAGTCATAATTAGAAAGAAAAGGCTATAGCTTCTGTTGGAGATTGAGTTTGCTGACCTTAATGAGAAAGAAAAAGAAAAGTCTCAGATGGGGCTGTTGAGGGGAGAAGAAACATGGATATAGGGTATCTGGTTTCTCCCGGACAATAAATATAAGATACAATGATTTGTGTACAACATGTTTGGTAGAAGGAAGGGAAGAAGACACTTCCTCTGACTCTGTCTCCATCTCAGAGTAAGGCATCTGATTATAGATGAGTGGTTCTGTATTTCTGATTTTTCTCGCCCTGTGTGGCTGTTACGGCCCTTGGTTTGGATTCCTCATCTAAGTCAACTAAGACGATAATAACAACAACATCCTCCAAAATTTGTCTCTCCTTGTGACTGTCATTTTGAGAAAGAAAAGGCATTGAACAGCCCCTGCTGGAGATGGGGGTGGTAGAGGGAAGAAGAAACATTGATAAGTGGTTCTGTGTTTCTCATCTCCTAAGTCTGGTGTAGCTGTTACGGCCCTTGGTTTGGATTCCTCATCTTAGTCAACTAAGACGATAATAACAACAACATCCTCCAAAATTTGTCTCGGCTTGTGACTGTCATTTTGAGAGAGAAAGTCTTCAGCCCCTGTTGGAGATGAGGGTTGTTGAGGGGAGAAGAAACATTGATAAGGGATTGTATACAAATACAAAGTAATGCTTTATGTAAAGCCTATTTCCTCACTATTACTACCATTATTATTATAATCAACAGATTTTTGAGAAATTCTTCATCTGTTCTCATGGTTCTAAGAACAATAGACAAGAGGTTCTCTTGTTTTATTACTAAGCAACATCCCACACTTCGGAGGGTTGTAAAAGGGAGGGGGAATATAGACGAGAGGTTCTGTGTTTCTGAGATGTTTCACATGAAATTTTTTTTATGTAAAACAAATTCCCTCTTATAGCCATTAAATATGATTATTATTATCATAATTGTTACACAGAATTTAAGAAAACAGTCATCATCTGTTCTCGAAGTTCAAGGGGACATGTAGCAGTCATTCCCCACCCTGTCCCTTCCCAGGACAGGACAGGACACATAGAAAAGGGGTTCTGTCCCATTTCAGAAACAGTGACAATGTGAATCTAGGACCCTCTCAAGACCCTCTCTGTGTTTCTGAGAATCACAGGAGAGAAATACTCCGGGTCAGTTCCAAGGTACTTGTACAGGATCCATCCGCCTCCCTCCCTTCCCTGGGGTGATGGGGGCCAGGGGGATGGGGGGACATAGAAAAGGGGTTCTGTTCCATTCCTTTTTTTCTCTGCATAATACAGCAGAAAAAGTGACAGTGAGTCAAAGACCCTCTCAAGACAAGAGGGTCTGTGTTTCTAAGAATCACAAGAAAGAAACACTCCATCTCCCTACTACTGAAAGACTCACTCTCAACTAAGGTTTGGGGAGACAGGCTGGACCCTCCCATCCACCTCTCCCATCTCCCTACTACTGAAAGACTCACTCTCAACTGAGGTTAGGGGAGACAGGCTGGACCCTCCCATCCACCTCTCCCATCTCCCTACTACTGAAAGACTAACTCTCAACTGAGGTTTGGGGAGACAGGCTGGACCCTGCCATCCACCTCTCCCATCTCCCTACTACTGAAAGACTCACTCTCAACTGAGGTTTGGGGAGACAGGCTGGACCCTGCCAGAGTCTCAGTGAAGGAGGGAGGGAGAAACATGGACTGGAGGTTCTGTGTCTCTAAGCAAAATTGAATGTAATGTGTGTGAATACAAATCTTGTATGAATAATTATTATTATAACCAATGTTTTATGTAAAACAAATTCCCTCCTATAGGCATTAAATATGATTATTATTATCATAATTGTTACACAGAATTTAAGAAAACAGTCATCATCTGTTCTCGAAGTTCAAGGGGACATGTAGCAGTCATTCCCCACCCTGTCCCTTCCCAGGACAGGACAGGACACATAGAAAAGGGGTTCTGTCCCATTTCAGAAACAGTGACAATGTGAATCTAGGACCCTCTCAAGACCCTCTCTGTGTTTCTGAGAATCACAGGAGAGAAATACTCCGGGTCAGTTCCAAGGTACTTGTACAGGATCCATCCGCCTCCCTTCTGAACTCTCCGTCTTCACTACTGTGAAACCACCTCAACTCTGAGCTGGAGGAAAGTACAAACGGGGGACAAGAGCTTCTGTTTTGAAAGAAGAAAGATGCAATTCCTGTTTATATACCTTGTATACATAATTATCTAAATGTTTGATGTAAAACCATTTACCATGTTCAACTAATAATTACAACAAAATTTAAGAAAACCGTCTTTAACTGTTCTCGTGGTTCTAAGGAACTTGTAGCAGTCCAGTCCCATCGCCTTCCCTCCCCCCTCCCTCTTGGGTGGAGGGGAACTTGGACAAGGGACTCTCTGTTTTATTTCTAAGCAACATCCCCCACACTTCAGAGGGTTGTAAAAGGGAGGGGGAATATAGACAATAGGTTGTGTGTTTCTGAGCATCTCATGAGAGAAACTTCTGGTCACTTCCAGGTCCTAGGGAACTTGTAGAAGTCCGATCCAACTCCTACTGGAAGATTCACTCTACACTGAGGTTGGGGGAGAAAGGTTGGACGATGCTGGAAGCAAAGTGGAGGAGGGAGGGAGAAACATAGACAAGGGGTTCTGTGTTTCTGAGCATCTCATGAGAGAAACTTCTGGTCACTTCCAGGTTCTGGGGAACTTGTAGAAGTCCGATCCAACTCCTACTGGAAGATTCACTCTACACTGAGGTTGGGGGAGAAAGGTTGGACGATGCTGGAAGCAAAGTGGAGGTCCAGGTCCTGGGGAACTTGTAGAAGTCTGAATCCTACTTGAAGACTCAGTGTAAACTGGGTTTGCTTGAGGCAATCAAAGACCAACTGACGAAACAAAGATAAGACATTTTGCAAGACCATCAAGACAACTATTTTTAAAAATGTTTTACTGCGTGATGTGTTTATGTATTAACTTGTGGTGGTTATTATCTTATCAATAAGAAAACATGCATTTTGCTACAGATTATGGGATGCATATGTAGGAAATTAAGAAAGGCAGGAAATTGGAGAATTGAGTCTACCAGTCCAAATAATACAATAACAAAATACTGGACTCTCAACAAGAAACATGCACAATGTGAACTGAAATGTTTCATTAAGAATTTAGACCGAGTGTGAAAACAATAAGGATGTTATATAGAAGCTCAATCTTCAAGAAGTCGTCAAGAATGAAAGTTTTTAGTTGAGTAATTACAGGTTTCAGAAATGAGTAATAGAGATTAGAGTTTCTAACAAAAGATGCATTGCATGTAATGTGAATAAATTTATAAAAAAATCAAAGTAAGGGTTTTTTAACAAAAATCTGAAGCAGTAATGAAGAATGGGCTGTACTTCATGGAGTGATAAAGTTTGGATTTTGCAACAACTTCAATCAAGACAGGATAGATTGTGATGTGAGTTTTGATAATGACATGTAACATATGTTTGAATACACTAATGTAATAAAATGATTATTTTAAAATGCCATGTGATAGACCTGTTAGAATAATAGTGTCTTGCAAAGATTGTAGATAAGGAATGTGTGATTAACATAATTTGTTAACTTAAATTCAAGAAAACTTACTTATGGATAAGTCATTTTCATAATCAAAAAATAAATCTTTGACAATTTGGTTGTCCATGTCACATCCTACTGTAAACATTTTCACTTCCTTCAGTTCCTTGTATATGAATACATTATGTATTATGATAAAATTGAAAGAGGTAAAAACCTGACATTTGTTTTAAGTTATCAAGTAATTTATCTTGAAAACATTCATTATGTTCCTTGAAAAGTTTCGATAATTGTCAAGATCAATATTTTAGTCAATAACAGAAAATTAAATTCTTGAAACCAAACTGTGAACATTCAATAAAAGAATTGAAACAATGTTCAAAATACCATACTGACCCTTCAAAAGAATAACATATCTGTTACATAACAATAAATTCATGTTGGTTTAGTTGCTTACTTTCAATAGTCACAATTGATTTTAAATCATACACTCTACTGAATTTATCATTGCCATGCTGAGAAAAGTTCACTCACAAATATATATTATTATCCAAGCAATTTTACATTATCCAATTTTGATCAGTTTCAGCAAACGCTGAAACTTAGAGGTGTGAAGAAAGCTAAATGCATGAATCGAAGCGCCACACCTCCATAAAGATCAATACCATATCGCTATTATTACGATTCATAACTAAAATATACAAACTCTAAAGCCCTTCAGTGGATCTTGTGATAGATCTTGTGAAGCATCATTGATGGATCTTGTGATTGACCTTGTGAAGCATCAGTAATGGATCTTGTGATTGACCTTGTGAAGCATCAGTAATGGATCTTGTGATGGATCTTGTGAAGCATCAGTGATGGATCTTATGATGGATCTTGTGAAGCATCAGTGATGGATCTTGTGATGGATCTTGTGAAGCATCAGTGATGGATCTTGTGAAGCATCAGTGATGGACCTTGTGAAGGATCTGTGATGGACCTTGTGAAGCATCAGTGATGGATCTTGTGATGGATCTTGTAAAACATCAGTGATGGATCTTTTGATGGATCTTGTGAAGCATCAGTGATGGATCTTGTGATGGATCTTGTGAAGCATCAGTGATGGACCTTGTGAAAGATCTTGTGAAGCATCAGTGATGGATCTTGTGATGGATCTTGTGAAGCATCAGTGATGGATCTTGTGATGGATCTTGTGAAGCATCAGTGATGGACCTTGTGAAGGATCTTGTGAAGGATCTTGTGAAGCATCAGTGATGGATCTTGTGATGGATCTTGTGAAGCATCAGTGATGGATCTTGTGATGGATCTTGTGAAGCATCAGTGATGGATCTTGTGAAGGATCTTGTGAAGCGTCAGTGATGGATCTTGTAAAGGATCTTGTGAAGCATCAGTGATTGATCTTGTGATGGATCTTGTGAAGCATCAGTGATGGATCTTGTTAAGGATCTTGTAAAGCATCAGTGATTGATCTTGTGATGGATCTTGTAAAGCATAAGTGATGGATCTTGTGATGGATCTTGTAAAGCATCAGTGATGGATCTTGTGATGGATCTTGTAAAGCATCAGTGATGGATCTTGTGATGGATCTTGTGAAGAGTCAGTGATGGATCTTGTTAAGGATCTTGTGAAGCATCAGTGATGGATCTTGTAATGGATCTTGTGAAGCATCAGTGATGGATCCTGTAATGGATCTTGTGAAGTATCAGTGATGGATCTTGTGATGGATCTTGTGATGGATCTTGCAAAGCATGAGGATTGTAAGAGACTTCCATAGTTCTTACAGCTACAGTTCTTGCAGAATTTTCTGGAGAGAGTTCAGCTCTTGCTGCTGATAAGTCAATAGCATTTTCAGAAGTGTTCTTGCTTGTCATTCATATCATAGTTCCCAATTGTTCTATGACATTATCATTTATCAATGCAATGATAATTGTTACTCAATACTTTTCATTCAGAGAAGTTGAGTTCATCTTGGCTTGAATTCAACTTGCAACATCATTGATTGAACTACCGTCCAGTGATGGAACTGCAATGATATTCGCTGTATGGGGACCGATTCTATTTCCCTGGCTGGATTTGAAGCAAGAGTCATTCGATCCGAAGCCAAACATCTTACTTCAACACTATCCAACTCCCATCATTGTCATCTTTGGTCTTTCATCATCATAAAACTTCTGGTCCCCTCCCATCTTCAATTGGGTCTGAAACATACAACAGATTTCTTTAGTACATTGATTGCAAATTGATCATAAAAACTATACCGTATTTTCTCTAATAAGCGTCTGGGCTGGGAAGTTTGACACTCTCAGAAAGGTCATGCTGAACAAATTGACATTGAAGCACTCATAAAATATATTTCTACTTAACAAAAGTGTACAAATTTTAGAGTATGTTCAAGGTTTGATTTATGTTAATTAAACAGTTATCACATTAAAGAAAATGTTTTTGGAAGCTTAATGATGAAGTTTATGAAAGAAGTAAACATATCCTTATATTCGAACAAGAAGAAAATCCATCTTTTATTAAATGTATGTATCTGGAAATATCAAGGAAACTATTTAAGATAATGACCTGGAATTTGTTGACCTTGTTCAGCTTGAGAAAAACAACTTGTACAACAAAATGGAAAATTATATTAATAAAGTTCACTGTCAAGGATTTGACCTTGATAGAATTATTACTTTAATAATTATTTGTTAATATGATTATTGGAAACTTATGCTAAAACAGCGCATATCAAATAAGGATCAGAAAACATAAAGACTGCAGGTATGTAAATTACTTTTGTGCAAGTGACATTTTACATTACACAATTTATTGAAACAGTCAACATAAATCTGTTTAATTGAAGTCATTTTAATTATCTCCTAATGCAGAAATACACCATTAAAAAATCAGAAAATACATTACTATATCCCGATTGGGATATAATGAAATATACCGAACGAGATATTGTATGCCAACCTGGATATAATATCCCAAACAGTAGGTGTCCCCAACCTGTAACCAGGTAACTTACGGTCTGTTGAACTCTGGACCCCGTGCTGGTTCTAACTATGGCCGAATGATACGAATTATTTGACGACTAGAAGTTGACAGACACCAGTTAATGTGATTAAAACATATCAAAACGCTAAAAAAATACCTTAAGCGCCTTACAGAATTGTAAACTCGACCCCGCTTGGTCAAGTACAAACAGGTACAAAGGCAGGTGTGACTTCTACCTGGTCGTTGTATGGTGTTGCGCTGCGCTGGGTTTATATAAAAGATTAACTCTTTCCAAAAACGAACTCGTACAATTAGACGATTAGTGGGAGCCGAATAGTGCAATATTTTCAAATAAATTCTTTAGACTATTTTCATCTTAAAAGTATAGCTGCACTGCGCGTGTTTGATTTCAGAAATATCGTAACAAATAAAACTGTAAATTATTGCCACAACTCTATCAAGGCCTACAACCTATAAGATATATAATAGTGCAGTGAATAAAATGGATTGGAAACCTAGCCTGTCCTGAAAATTTATTGATCCATTCCTTAGGGGAAATAAAGAAAACTTTTGCAAAAGTTACCAGTCCTGACCAAAAAGTAACCAGTCCTGACCAAAAAGTAGCCAGCCAAGGACTGGCGGACGAGCTATATTTTAATTAAACACTGAATAGGGCCTACAAGTCGCCTACAGAGTAAAAGTTAATCCTTATCATATTCTTGCTTATCACGTTTTATTACTCAAAATACCCCAATAAATCATAGCTGTCATCGTCATGTTTATATCAACGTTACTACATATGCCTATAGGCCTACTGCGGTGTTATGTATCGAGTGAGTTTTTAGTCGCAACATATTGCTTTCTCAAAAAGCCTATTTGATTGCCTGGTGTACATGACGATTGCATCATATATTAGTATGAAACATTTGTAATTCATCCTTATTCGAGGTACTCCTTTTAGTTTTGGAATCAATGGAATGTTTTAAATATGTAATATTTACCTACACATCCATTCTTAATCTTGAAAACAGTCATGAAGCAGAACTAGGCAAAATCTCATTAAAATCATGTAAACGGCCAAATATATGCCCGGCGCAAAATAACACATGCCCGAACCATTTTGCCCAGGTGCTCTTCAATATTTGGTCATTATCAATACGGGAACCACATTTTCGCTCCATGTAAGAATAGAGAATAGAGCACCGTGCTTTCATTGTGTATGGTAACACCGCGAACAGAACCCGTGTCCCATTTATCATGAATGAAGTATTGCTTGCCACACAAACATCACGTCGATATTAACGAAAGAGGTTGCCCGACTTTTGAACTGACCTGAACTTTATTTATACTCAGGCAATGGCATATCAGAATACACATGATACATAATATACAATGAATTAGTTGATATGACAATGTTCAATCATGAATTTGAAGGATTTATATACGAGTGATTAACAAATACAAACACTAATATGGATATATATATATACAAATTACTAATATGGATATATATATATATATATATATATACAGAGAGCTCATATCTTAGGAAATAATTCCTAGCCATAATTTAAACACACTCAAGACAACATTACAAAACAAAGCTAATTTTTAAAATCTATCTACCCCTTTACTCTTAAATAGTGACTTCGTTTTATGAAAAGTTGGACTTGTAGAAAATAAGGTTTAAGTTGTTTTACACTGGCAATTATAAAATGAGAACAGATAAATAAATAATGAAATTCAACGCCAATGTCTTTTACAGTGAAAAGTTTACAAGTTTTGTTATGTTTTTTAATATTGTTTTATGTCTACAAATTTCACCATCGGAAAAAATCTGATATATACGAGATCTATATCATATGTATGCGTAGGACAAACGCCAGGCTTTTTCATTGGTTGATTCGTGTGAGGTGGTTTTACCAAGGGGAATTCCCCAGACGGACTAAGCGTTAAAATTCAACAGGTTTTTAACTTACAAATACAGATAAAAATGAAATTTCCAGGTTTACTTTTGAATCCAACATTTAACCAACCGTAAATTGTAATACTTACCAAGGCATTTTTATAAATAAAAAAAAATTAAAAAGCATATATGTCCCAATTAAAGTAATCACAACCGCAATACACTTGTAACACAATACTAAGAAATACTTCTCTCAACATCCAATATTTTTTTTGGATTTGTTCATGTATAGTAATACTTTGAATTGGCGAGTCTGAATTTGGAATGATAAGTGAAATCGAATCTTACCTTGGTTTACTTAGTTTTCCCCAATTTCAGATATTAGGAGACACAATGGAATGTCGACACTGGTAGGTATTTCTGGATTTAGTTCCAAGCTGCCAAGGCGTTTTTGAGACCATGTCCCACTTCGGCTAAAACTTTTAATCGCCAATTGTTGAACGAGACAACCTGTACGTTTGTCTAGTATGAAGTACAGGCCTCAAATGCCTTGCCACGGGTTGCCTCGAGCTTTCTCAGTGAGGGCTATCTACTTGAATCTGTGAACTCGTCCTGAATGTACAGCAAATGGACTCGCCCATGACCTCCGTTGCCTCAGCAACCGGGTCGATACGCCTTCTTCGTACATTCATATTCTTGTTACGTTATGATATATATAATATAGATATATAATATAACACTTATATAGACCGTAGGGTAAATTTAGCTTCTTTCGTTGTTAATAACGATAGTTTGTGTAATTTATAAACAAGTTATACGAAATTTCTTTGGATTATTCTTTTAGACATGTTAGTCTGGCGAAGCCGAGAACCACAAAGTATGAAGGTTCACATAAAATCCATTGGCGGCCATTTTGTGTGAACACATTAATTTTGTGTAAGAAAAAGGAATCGCATGGCTAAACTTTACATTATATATTTGAATTATTACTGCTCCATTTAGTTTAGATACATTGTCTTTCAATTGGAACCATTAATTTTCATCACCCTATATTCTCCCCTAAAAACGTGCTACTGCCCCTTTAAAGGTATTCATTAGCTATCCCCATAATGAAGGATAAGGTCGAGTATATTATTGTGTTCTGATTTATGTGTGTGTTTGTTTTTATATGTCGTTTATTTTTCTAAATCGACAATGTCGGATTTTATCTATGAAATGTATAAATGGATATATAGGTCTGAGGGCCTATAAATAGTTTGTTAAACATATGAGTTCCTGGTTGCTCTCAGTGAAAAATAGTTTGAAATTGGTTTGGCGTTTAATACATGTTTTGATTGAGTAATGATATACATGATGTACACATTTCATTAGACATTTTATTGTTGATGTGTAAGACTACATTGGAACTTGAAAGTGATCATGAAAACAGAAGGCACAGCAAGAAAGAAAGACAAGTCCTGCTTCATTATTTTTTTGTATAGGAGCCTTGAATACAGTCTAGGTCCTTATTCTGCAAGAGTAGATTGACTGAAAATAAAAAGCCTAAAGGGATGAAATAATATGACTGAAGGTAGTGTAAATATTTTAGATATTTCATAGGTATTTTAGTCTAACAGGAGGCATGCAAGGTGGTTACTCCGTCTCGAGACCACTTCTTTTTTTTTATCTCCGAAACAATCCCGTTCCTTGCAGTTTAACTAGTTGCAATGTTATACACCATATCACATACCCGTCGTTTATGTGTAGGTGGATAGAACAGGTTTTATTAGTTTTGGAATAATGAAGGCTTGAAAGACGATATCTACCTTACATCAACGCTTAGGCAAGCACGCAAGGCAGACAGACAGGAGGCTAGCCCTGCTTCATGACTATATAGGAGCCTTTAAGCCAGTCTAGGTCCTAGTTTTGCTAGTCTAGGTTGACTGAATTCACATGCCTTAAACATATAAATGAAGGTACAGTACTTCATATTATTTATCAAAGTATTTCATAGACTAAATTATAGTTCTGAAGGAGGCATGCAAGGTTGTCACTCGTGACCACCATTTTTATCGTCGAAATAAACCTGTTTCTACCAGTTTAGCTAGCTATTATACATGATATCACATACCCGTCGCTCATGTGTAGGTGGATATGGTCGGAAAAGTTTCTATAAGCTTGCAAAAATGAATTCCTGAGAACTGAGAGACGATATCTAGACTATTATTCGGTCTCTTAACACGTATTCTTAAAAGAAGAATTTGAACATTTTAGACTTTTTAATCCAAACCAACTTGATTATCGAGAGCTTTCGGTTAAACTCATGGGCAAAAGAAACTATACCAAAACTTAAATGTCTCTGATAAAAGATAACAAGAAGAAATGTCAGGTCAAATGTGATAATTGATATTTTAATTTACTTGTAAACGGATATTCATAACATGTTCCTTACTTTATTGACATGAGTCATATCATATATATATAGAACCTTGTAAATAGAGAAGGGAAGAAATCTGAATTTGCCATTATAAAGTATCTTTCGTAACAGGCTTGTCACATCACTTAAACATTTCATTTCTTATGGGTCTTTTTATTAAACAAATCCAGTGCTACTATTGGTGACCTCCATTGGCATCGATACATGTCTGAACACGACTTCAAGTCGAGGTTATCAGTCGCCGAATCGTTGTTTCGGATTGACTTTCCGGCATACCTGTGTGACTGATTACACTAAACCTTGATTGGGACGACTTTAACAAATTCCCGGTCAGAATGATCCCATTAGTGTTCAATTGGTGTCATGCCCGGTGGTCAATTTCTATTCCGATTCTGACACTTAGAGCCATGATCTATGGGCTTACTTCAATCGTTCAGGTCGGTTACAATGGGTCGGAAACTTCAAACGGAACAGTCGATAGGAACGGGGACCATAGCGACGTTATCGTCTTGTCACTGTTCTTCGACTGACGACAGTATTCAATGATATTGCTTCTTGTAACGTCACATTGACGAAACGATTACATAGGTGGATAAACCGGTCTTTGTTATTGGTTGTTACTAATATTTTAAAAATTTCATAAATTGCGACTCAAAGGCATCTCAACATTTCCTATCCTGTCTAGTGCATGGTACCATATGGTACAACGAGAGCAACCGGAAATCCAGCAAGATGTTGTCGAGTAGCCCAAACCGGATTTTGAGATTATCTCTCCTGTTCTTCTTGAGATAATCTTACCGTGTCCTTGTACCATTCGTGTTCCTAATTGTTTTATAGATACTGACTGCATGTTTAAAAACCATTTAGCACAAACACCTTGAGATGTACGCGCATACATTTTAATGATGAAACCGTTTAATGCATTTAATCAGCAAATTATTGATTTATCAGATTTAAGATTCGAGTGCTATGTTCTGTGTTCGGGCGTTGAATTTATCTAACTTTGAAACACAATTTGATTAGAAAAAATCCAGATAATCTCATTTTGAAATGTTAGTATAGTTTCTTTTGCCAGTGAGTTTATTATGAAGAAGGTCTTAGTGAGTTTAGGACCAATAAAAGCAAAGTCACTCTCGCATAATGAAGTTCGCTTTCCACAGCTATGTGATATCTAATTATCCCAAGAAGAGCAGGAAAAAGATATCGGCGTCATCAAGCTTTGGGCCATTTATCAACATGTTGCAGGATTTCCGGTTGCACTTGTTCAACAATTACCATGCTCATGACAGGTTATTCCGGTCTCTGTTTTGGTTATTATTCAGGATATATCTGTTCCTGTTTCCCTATCCTTTCTTGTCAGCATGGTAATTGTTGGTTTGAGGGCTGCTTCTGTTCCTTAAAATGATTTATTACCCATATGGTTGGAAATAAGTGGTGACGTATTTTCAATATGAGCACTAGTGCACATATCACTTCGCCTGTGACGTCATAACACCATTGTTCGTGACGTCACCGTAGCCGGCCGTCGCAAGGGAAGCGGCCCGTTTTTGGATATTTCTAAGATGGTAAAATAGAATAGAATCGGTAATAAAGAAATTATTACCCTCAGAAGTGTGTCATATGACTTTTACGAAACTCGTGCAAATTTGTGTATAACCCTCGCTCTCGCTCGGGTAATACAAAAATTCACACTCGTTTCGTAAAAGTCATATGACACACTTCCTTGGGTAATAATCTCTATTTATGCAATCTGTTACATTTGTTTTCCCTTCGCGGTGACAATTAAACGTATCCAAATGCCTTTAACACGATTCACTTCATTCGGTGACATAAGTTTAATTGTTTCTTAATTTTTTTTATAGTAACTGTTGTTTTCATTAATATTTGTAACGTGATCTTTCAATAAACATAGTATATTCATCACTTGTCCGATTTGATGGAAGCATTGTTCAGCCAAGGACAGTAGCACTTTAAAAAATATATATTTTCACTGATAATTGTACGTTAATGCTAAGTGTATTATTTTGATAGTGTTAAAATCTCATTACTCAAACCAATCATCCATATTCAGAGAATAAATCGTAAAGACTCACATTGAGTCCATTTACGGCCATTTTAGTGTGAACATCTTTAATTCAGTTAGTGTAAGAAACAGGATTTGCATGGCTGAACTTTACATTATATATTTGATTTGTAACTGGTTTATTCAGTTTAAATAAATTGTCTTTCAATTGGTGCAATTTACTATCGTTTTCCTGACATCACCCACTAAAATGTGCTACTCACCTTTTAAAGGGGCAGTAGCACGTTTTAGGGGGAATATTAGGTTATGTCAGAAACATGAAAATTAATGGTTCCAGTTGAAAGACAATGTATTTAAACTAAATGAAGCAGTAATAATTCAAATATATAATGTAAAGTTAAGCTATGAGATTCCCTTTTCTTACGCAATATGAATTAAAGTGTTCACACAAAATGGCCGCCAATGGATTTTATGTGAATCTTCATACTTTTTCCTCTGACTATGGATGATTGGTTTGTGTATTGAGATTTTTAACACTATAAAAATGATACATTTAGCATTAACGTACAATTATCAGTTAAAAGTTTAAAATATAAAATTTTCAAAAAACTAGCTACTGCCCCTTTAAAATGCGTGCTACTGCCCCTTTAAAACGCCAGTCGCGGACTTATCTGAGGAAGACTGGTGTGGAGCGGCTCACGTGAAACCTCTGACAATTAGTTGTTTCCGCTTTGCCGCTTTACCGGTGTCAGGTTATAGCAATTTAAGGTCCGGCAATCCATTGTTCTGATTCTGTGTATGCCATTGATGTCCTCAAACTACTGTACAATACAAAGTACATGTTGAAACAAGAACTACTGCGGTCGGTTGCTCCCAGTGTTTGCAACACTGGTGTCCTATGACTCATTTGTGATGGTCCTGCTTCATGAAAATAGGAGCCTTTTATACAGTCTAGTTCTGTTTTATGCAAGTCTAGATTGATTCAATGCACATGAAAAACCTAAAGGAATATAATATATAATATAATATAAATGAAAGTACAGTGTTTATTTTAGATACCGTATTTCCTTAATTACACGCCGGGCGTCTATTATTTTCAAAAGGTCTACATCATAGGCATCTATTTGAGGCAGGCTTCTATTCAAGGCAGGCGTGTAATTAAGGAAATACGGTATGTTTTAGATATGTTTAAAGTTTAGTCAAGATTTTGTCAGTCTGGCGAGACATCTGGTTTTGAGTGTAAAGCATTGAGTTAGGCATGATTTCATGTTCAGTGTATACAGTTAGTAGCAGGACATTGCAGAAATCAGAGGGAAATGTAATTTGATATTTTAATTGTATCACCGTTTTAATCACTTTGATATTTTTGTTTTTTTACAAAGCCATGAATCTCTGATCACTTGTAGTTTTTATGAACTTTCTATATCAGGTTTAAGAACAGATGAGATGATTTAATTCTTTATTGTCCACAAGGGAATTTGTGGTACATTATAGTGACCATGACATTCAAGATTATATATATAATACTTACAATATACATATATATATATTTCACAGTCATGGTGCTCTTTATTTTTTCCAATCATTGTTAATACTGACAATTTTATGATACATTACACGACGAATTGCTGAAATATGGCTGACTCTGTAAATGATATAAGTCTTCGTCCGTTTGAATACACAGTTCAGTAGTCAAGCTAAGGGCAGTAGCACGTTTTCAGGGAGAAAATAAAGTGATGTCAGGAAAATGAAAGTAAATAGTTAAAATTGAAAGACAATGTTTTTAAAACTAAATATCGCAATAATAAATCAAATATATAATGTCAAGTTCAGCCATGCGATTCTCTTTCTTCATAAAATGAATAAAAGGCGTTCACACAAAAATGGCCACCATTGCACTTTATGTGAATCTTCATTATCTATTCTCTGACTTTGGATGATTGGTTTGTGTAATGAGATTTTTGGCACTGTCAAAATAATACGTCTAGGATTAACGTACAATTATAAGAGAAAAATATATGCAATTTTCAAAAACGTGCTACTGCACCTTTAATCAATCATTCGTTATATCATACAGAAGATAAAGGGCAAGCGTTCAGATAAAGGAGTGACGGAAAGCGGGTCGAGTCCATTTGTGGTTTGAGGGAGATTTTAACTTTGAATAGTTTTCAATTGTAAAAATTGTGTTAGGGTTTATATTCATTGTAATCCCTACTACCAGGGCTTACAATTGTATTGTACAAGTAGCTTTGGTGAGCATCGCAATCGTCTTACCATTTCACACATCACGTGACATACCTGGCGTCTAATTTTGATTCATCAGCCCAGATACCGGCCTGGCAAACGCAGGGGTCGCTGGAGATGTTGCAACGTCGTGGAATTGGCCCTTTAATCTTCGAGTACAAGATTGGATCATTCTAAAAATTCCTTTATCCTTTGGAAAAGAAATGTACAATGTACCCGAGAAAGATGTTGCACACAGTAAGAGGGAAAACATGAGAAAACGGGTGATATGACTCTCTGATCTGGAAGAGCCTCTGAAACATCGCGTGATGTGGCGAGAAGGCTGATAATCAAGGTTAATCATGCACTAAATGATGTTATTTACCCAAAATAGTATGAAATGGATATTTCAAGAACATTTTGAAAATTCAGTTTGGAATCTTTGACTCCAGTGTTCTGGCATGGAAAAATGTTTTTGTATTAATTATGTGATAGGAATATGATTGTTTTGCTTGGGTACACTCTTGATAAACCTAGTCTCAATAATGGATATTGAGTCTAGCAAGGTGTAGCAGTTGGTCGCATCAGCCGATTTACCGAATTGACCAATTAGCTATCATCTTACCAAGCCGCAATAGTCTGTATTCGCACACATAACATTGGAGGGTCATAGGTCAGCTGACGCGACCTGCTATACCATTTGGCTAGACTCAATATCGGGAGTGGAGCGTTGCTGATTGTTTGATTGTAGTGACTAAGTTGCAAACAATTAAAAAAAAGAAAATGCTTTAAAACTTTACGTTTCACGTTATTATTTGAATTGAAGAAACAAACAGTTAACCCATTTGATATTCTTAGCTTCAAGCGTTGTATGTAGAAATAAATGCAACAAAAGAAAAAATGATTCAAACACTTGTTTTTCTTAGAGCAGATATTTAGCCTGCATTTGGGGACCTTTATTTCGCAGGATCAACATCAATCTAAACGCTTGAAGGATCCACTTTTATTTTCTAAATCTATCTGCTCGTCAATTCTCTATTGTAGGCATTATTCGAAACTTAATGGAACATTTCACTTGTGTGCAGGTAAGCGTATCGCTGTCAAAATATTCCTTGTAGGCATTGTAGGCGTTTTTCCTTGTAGGCATTATTAACCCTAACCTGTTATGCCGGGTATGATCTACAATTGATTAAAAAACGCAACACCTCTGGTCAATTGGAAGAAATGAGTTGAGTATGATACCGCTATAAAGGTGCTCCTGATCTATTGAATTCTTTCCCAAACAGAGGTAGATCAATTGATGAAATGTTGATTCAGCCTCTGTTCTAACTCGCCGAAATCCGTTGGTTCAGGCAGTTTCCTCTGGCGAAAAAATTGCACCACAATCCATTTGAATTTCTTTATCAAATGCCAACGCTTCTCGCATGGAAAGGATGGTTCATATCACAATGCTTTTGCCATGATTCAGTAGCCAAAATGATGATTTTAGAACAGCGTCGCTTATTGCACAACTAACTTTGATTAGTTCTCCCATTCTATCCGTTAACGTTCGCGTAATAGATCAGGGGCTGTATCAACATTTCATGACTTGATCTGCTTCTGTGAAGAGAGAATGGATCTATTGAAGACGTGTTTGCACTTGCTACGGCGTTACAAGTAGCTTTGGTGAGCATCGCAATCGTCTTACCATTTCACACATCACGTGACATATATGGCGTCTAATTTTGATTCATCAGCTCAAGTACCGTCCTGCTCCTGGCAAACGCAGGGATCGCTGGAGATGTTGCAACGTCGTGGAATTGGCCTTTCAATCTGCGAGAACTTTATTTTCGAGTACAAGATTGTATCATTCTAAAAACTGCCCAAACGGCTTCTTTTTCTGTAAGTCTTTGGAAAAGAAATGTTGAATGTCCCTGGGAAGATGTTTTATACATCACACACTGTTAACGTGTCTTGATCAGTATGAAACGTTTAATTAACTTGCAAATGTTAATTAGAGAGTATTACACTGTTTTCATCAACTTGAAAAGAAACGTTTCTAAATTTGCAAACAGTAACTTGAAAGATGCGTCTTGGTAGCCTGATATAGACCTAGTGCTTGATTAACTTCTACACTTAAGTTAACTAACTTTTAATAAAAACATCCGTGTCACAGAACTTTTATTGCTGAATATACAAATACATACATACACATAGATATATTGGTATTGACTAGAAACACTCCAATACACCTAAAATGCCTTAATGTCTCACGTCCCGTTTTCAATCAAAGGTGGTAACATGGTCTCCTTTCAGAAGCATTGTGGTGACCGCGTTTACTACTCCGCTTTCGTTAGATGTAAAGTTACATATATATGGCACGAAGTTAAAAATCTATCATGTTCACAGCAGTGGCGGATCCAGGAATCTATAAATGCGGAGGTTACCTTTGAAATCACCCTCTCCTATCAGGTGAGCAGTTCTGAATTGTTCTTGCCACTGAACTCAAATCTACCACTGTTGAACAGTGAAGTTGTACTGCCTTTGTCTACTATTCGGCACGAAGTTAAAATTCTGTCACTTTCTCATAATTTTGAACACTATCAGTGTTTCCTACTCCAAATCCACAGTTGAACAGTTTTGAAATTTTACTGCCAGTGTATATGGCACGAAGTTAAAAAATGTTAACAGCATATGCGGATCCAGGAAGTGATAAATGCGGAAGTTACCCACGAAATCACCCTGTTGATCGACTTTTTTACTGAAGATAGTCCGATTTAGGATTTTAACCCCCTGAACGCCCCCTTTTCATCCGCAACTGATCAGTTTTTAAATTCCAGTAGTAGTTTGGCTCCAAGTTCAAAATTTCATAGCTCCCCGTTCCAAGAGACAGTCTTTGAGCTCGTCCAGAAGCGGTTGGGGGTCATACTCCTCTCCCAGTCCTCCGTAACTCTCGGGCAGGTGCTCGGGGGGAATCCAGTCGTACAGTCCCTTTAAGTTGAACCCGTGCACGAATATCTGACAACAGAGAAACAGACTTTTGTCTCTTAGAGACGAAAAGAGGGAGAAAGTGATTTGGTGATGAATGGACAGAAGGACAGATCATGAGGCACTTAAAGGAGTAGTATGTTTTCGTTAAGTTTCATTTTTAACATGCTCATATAATTAAAATGTCTGGTTGGTTAAGAAATATTTTGTTGTAAATGTGAACAGGAGAAAAGTTAAAAAACCCTTGTGAATGTGATCTTATAATTGATCAGAAAAAATGATAGTCTGAAAACAATCTGAACAAAATTTACACAATTCACTTGGGTTCGAAATCAATCAAACCTAGGTTTCCTACATACCCTCGATGCCAGTTTTGAGCCCATGAAGGGTTTAGCGAGCGCCATCACAATACTGAAGTACCAGGGTTGTCGGATCACGTGGAACCCTTTGAACCGGCCGGGGAAGGAACCCTGGGGAGAGAAAGAACTAAAGATATCAGGAGTTCCATATCATATTGTTTTAGCAATATATCGTCTCGAACCCGTATAGTTCACACGCCCATACACGGAAGGTGAGCTATTGCGACAGAACTGATTCAGTCGTTATCTACAAAAGTCTGAGTTTGAAAAAGGTTGATATTATACGCTCGTTTCTGTTCTTTCCTATCATTTTACGTTTTCAGTCAAGTGAATGTAGTTATAACTATTTGGCGGTTTATAAATTACATAAAACATGGTCCGTGGGAAGTATTAAGAATTAAGGATTTTACTCTCTTGATTTGGCCTTGGGCAATATCCCGCGGGAAAACATCCTTTATTCTTAATAATTCCCGTAGACCAAGTCTTATCTATAACATATGAGCAGTCCTTAGCTTCTTGTGTATGCATCTCAAGTCTCAACACATCTTTACTGACGTTTATCTACGATTTCACTAAATTTACCTATGATAGGTAAACGTACCTGTAACATATCGGTAAGCTTCTTGATGTCCGCCGCCTTCATCCTGAGCGCCTGAGTGATGTGGTACTTCTCGTAGGTCTCGATCATAACGAAACCTCGGATTTGGTTCTCCTCGTTCTCCACTAGGTTCTCCAACAGGAACAGGAAGCTCGCCATCATCTCGTCGAACGAGACTTCGTCGGGATTCCATGAGCCCGTGTCGAAAAGAAGAACCACGCGACCCTGGGAAGGAAACAAAGGGGCTGTGGGCACAGGAACCCGATATTGTAAATAAATGTAGGTAAAACGTAGGTAAGAAAGACCCGTCCCCTCTTTGTAAATAGAGGACGTAGGTAAGAAAGACTCGTCCCCTCTATGTAAATAGAGGATTTACTCTATTTACAAAGAGGGGACGGGTCTTTCTTACCTACGTTTTACCTACATTTTATTAACGATATCGGGTTCCTGTGGCTGTGGGTGAAACTCTCTGTAGATTACAAATCCTTGAGAAAAGATAGAAAGTAACTAAATACTTCTTTAGCATGTCAAAAGCACCACGTGCATGACCCAACAGGCCCGGGAAGCTTTATCGTGTAAAAAGTGTCTCAAATAGAAGGGACTTGGATGAGAATCAATTCAGTGAATCTCTATATAACTTCATGTCGTTGAAAATGATGTCCCGGATGTAAGAGTTGATGAAATCAAAACTGACACTGAAACAAAGATTTGATCTTTGAACTTAACACGGCATGGACGTTACTACAATTGTATTGTCACACTTGTCGTTTATCAAAACAACAAGTTGGAATGCAAAGTATCAAGTGCATGATGAAATAAGAAGCAAATAAGATTACAGTTGATGATCAGCCTAAGTAAACCTAGTCTCAATACAACCTGTTTCACTTCGATATATAGTCTAGAAAGGTCTAGTAGAGGGTCGCGTCAGCCCACGAATCAAATTGACCAATCAGAGAGTCATCTTCCAAGCCACAAAAGTCTGCCTTCGGTGGTATAACGTTGGAGGGTCATAGGCCGCAGAAAGGTCGGCTGATGCGACCCTCTACCGAACCTTTCTAGACCCAATATCGAAATAAAACGGGCAATTGTGAGGCTAGGTTTACTTAGACGAGTTGGTGATAAGGAGGAAACGTTGCAGAGCTTAGAAAATCGGGGACTTCCTTTCATTTCAGCGGGTAACCTATAACTTTTTGAAGGGACACCTATTGAAGGGCGCACCTATTGAAGGGGCACGTATTGAAGGGGCACGTATTGAAGGGGCACCTATTGAAGGGGCACCTTTTACAGTTACAGGGAAAGAACATGGATCCATCACTTGGATCCAGACACCAAAAAAAGAGGACCTCTGCTATCTTTATGTGTATTTAATTATAACATGCAATGTGTCATTCTCTCCCTACAGATGCAGATCAAGTCATGAAATGTTGATAAAGCCTCTGTTCTAACTCGCCGAAATTCGTGGGTGTCCCCTGGCGAAAATAAAATTGCACCACAATCTATTTGAATTTCTTTATCAAATGACAACGCTTCTCGAACAAAAAGGGTGGTTCATATCACGATGCTTTTGCTATGATTCAGTAGCCAAAATGACGATTTTGAAACAGCGGCGCTGATTGCACTACTACCTTTCATTGCCTCAGATCAGGTATCTCCAATTCTATCCCACAAAGTCGGCATAAAAGAACAGAGGCTGCATCAACATCTCATGACGTGATCTGCCTCTGTGGGTAGAGAATGGTAATGTGTGTATGGACAGAAATATTGGCATATATTTGACGTCATCAGAGTAGAAAAAAACCCAGAAACCTCTCGGTCCTTATAAGGCAGTATTCCCGGAAATGCTTTCCCTAGTGCATTGGACACTCCGTCATAAGTCAGCTTATCAGCGATGGTGTCGTACTTGATTCGAAACTTCACGTAGGCTGCAAGAAACAATTTAGGGACATTCAGAGGACATTACACTCTTAACTACTAAGCGCATCAAAAGCAAAACCCTTGTTAAACCATCCTGTCTCAGGGTACGAACGTCACGCTAACTCCACTAATGTGTATCCTGGGCTCAGAAGCTAGATTCGCTCGCGTGGCCCGACTTGGGATATAGCCAATCAAATCATTTTCTCGTTGAAATTTAATCGAGAAGGTGGCGAGGAAATTATTAATATATATATATCAATAAAAGTAATATTCTGTCACCTGTCATCATATCATATGTCTTCTGAACGTCGAACTTTTTCGTCCTCAGAAACTTCACCAAATAAGCGTCATCTTTGTCGGCAAAGTGCTCTCGAACCTTTTCACCTGACTCTGTATCAGACCCAGCTGCAATTACCTCCCTTAGTTCGTTGACCTTGAACCCTCGCTTGTCCTCTACCTCGTTCAATTCGTCTTTGGCCTTTTCTTTCAATTCCTGTGAAAGTTTCCCGTAAGGGGATAATAATTTTCTATAAAAGTTTCTCTTTTCTTCAGTCGACATCGCAGGAACAGAAAAGTTTCTTTTCAATTTTGATCCGTCGTTTTGATCTGAATCCGGTTTGACTTCATCAGGCACCGGTTTGTTTGAATCTGATTCCTGTTTCATGTCAACTGATTCCGGTTTATCATCTGTGTTGATCGTGACGTCAGATGGAAGGTCTGTGCTGATGTCAGCAGATTCGTTGTCTTTGTCCGTCTCGCTCATTTTACTTCAAGTTAATGATCACTGGAAATATTCAAATGAGAATTTTATAGAATAATGATAATGAACATATGAAGGAGAAATGGTCATTAATTAAAACTCACTAATTCAACACGTCTTTCGGTAAACGCAAACCCATAACGCCATCAATATTGGAGTGAGTGATGAATTTTCTTACACCACTTGGGAAATATTTCAGCCATTAGCGGCGTCATCAAGAATGGATTGTAAAAACCAAACAAACATCGCTCTTCTGCGCCAGGCAGGCCCCACCATTGGTTCACTAATTCCTCGCCTGAGAGTCTTTCAAAAATATAACTTTGCTACGTTAGAAATGGTCCTTTGCGAACTTACAACAACCTTGATAACCGATGTTGGATTGGCGGAGCGTCAGACGAAGAGACGTTAAAGTCACGACGCCATCTTGGCAAAGCACATAATCATGCATACCAGACGATTTTAACTCTTAAATTTATTCATATGTATGCAAATTCGGCATTTAAATGTCATATTTTCTGTTACCCCCCCTATCTATAATTTTCTTAATCTATAAGATATTAATCCCGTTCGATAGATCAGGTGATTTGGGCTAAAACACCGCTTTCAAGAGTATATTTCACATATATTACGGCTGGTATTGTAATTGCAGTGAGAAAGAACGTAACACTGTGGAAGCATTGCGGTGAAACTTGCGAGCGTCGGCTGGAACTAACGAACCATGGGTGGTACTGCGCTGACATTCAGTTTATCGACTTACCAGGATGTGAACCTTGTGAAACGGATATCTGCACTCTGGCGATAGTTTCATGACACATGTGTATTGTTTCTTTAAATAGACACAGCTCACAGTAAGTCCAAGTGACTTGGCCTCACTTGAGGAGTTCAACTTGTTAACCCGCTAAGTGTTCTGCAGCTGCGTACCTAAAGTTTGTTCACTTGCTTGTGTATCTTAGTGCAATTATCATGTAATATGGGTTTTGGTTGGACGTCAAAAGAATAACCCCAGATCTACTGACAAAGGATCACCAATTGTCAATGTGTAAAATAACTATTCTCAAACCACATTTCTGGTTCGTGTCGTCATTGTTGCTGAGTGTCGATATTTGACATGGTTAAATAGAAGGATGAGGTACTATTTGTGAAAATCAGATTTTGTTAAATTTCAAAAACAAAAATGATTTGGGTCCTAAGTTGTTGGTTACTTATGAAAGATTTTATGGAGAAAGTGAAAAATAGTGTTTTCAAAATTTTGACCTCTGATCACTTCAATGTCCTGCCAAAATCGTTACGATTACCTGTAAGTTATGATATACGAAGATCTTTACGCAATCCGAATCGTAACTTACATTTTGAAATTTCACCATTATCCGTTTCGTTTTTGCAGTGTTAGGATGCAAAACTATATCATATTTGTACTAGAATACGTAGGCAAGTGAACAAACTTAAGGTACGCAACTGTGTGTATAAAATATATCAACTCGACCACGCCTCGCCGCCCTGTCAGCAGAGATGGAAGCGACTTCTATGTACTGTGATATAAATGTTTGAGTGGAAGTGTGTGTCAATTCTCTCCTGAATCTGCTTTTATAACATGCTGTGATAGAAATGTATGGATGAGTGTCTGTTTCACTATACATGTATCTGCTTTTACACGATAAGCTGTATCAGTATTTAGCATGCTTTTAGTGTCTCATATGTCATATTTTCATATACCTAACTATAATATGGAGCGCTTTGCACATACGATACTTGTCACCAACTTCCGCCCATATTGCCCACCCGGGCCGCAAATCCATATCAGCCATATCAGCCCTAGGGCCAAAAATCCATATCAGCCGTATTGCCCGGCTAGTAGGCAAGTTATGCAATCAATTCACGCATGCTCTCAAACACATCAAAATACAGAGCCCATTACATGTTTATAGCATTTTTGTCGTTTTTTTGTCGTTTGTTGACAATTATTATTGGGATAAGAGTACCAGAGGAAATGATTGTGTTTGCCGGGAATTGATTTGGAAGAGGTTAAGAAAATAAGGTCATGGCGGGACCGGGGAAATGAAACGGATACAAAATAATTTGTAGGCATTTTTCATGTTTTTCATCCCTTTTAAACAGATAAAGATGTAGTATATGATAAAAATGTTATGATATGACAGTTTTCCTTTCGCCGGTCACATCAACCCTCGACCGCCATATCAACCCTCTGGCCTTCGGCCCTCGGGCTGATATGGCAGTCTCGGCTTGATATGACCGACGAAAGGACAACTGTCATGTAATAACCTCTTATTAGTCAAATAATGTACATTATATTTTAGTTCCATGCAGGCAATATTTGCTTATGATTTTAGGTACAGCGAGGTGAAGGTTTCGTTTCGTACATCGAATAATTCGCACATGTATCTTCCGGGAAAACAAATATCCCTTTTAAAATGAAATTTCGAGACATATTTAACCATTTATTTACCAAACCATAACCCCGATCAAAATAAGAGAACTAAAATGTGAAAAATAATATCAACCCCGGGCTCGATCCCACACCACAATACCCAAAGTAACCAAATCCAAAAACCCGATAAGAAAGCATGTCGGAAAAACAACTTATCATTCACCCTCCATTATACAATTTCCTTCAAAAGCGGACAAAAAGAGGAGAACAGCGCCAGTGGATCTTGGGTGTGAACCCGTCTTTTCTATGTAGGAGAAGTGTTTTTGTAAACGAAGTATCCACACGGCTAAGCCTCCCCGGTTCAACAACAGAGATTGAGAGCTTTTACTTTAGGCCTAGACCCGGGAACGACTGTTGTGTCTGGTGCTTGCATTAGGTTGCATCAGCGACACCAGTTGTTCGTTAACTCATGTCTCTTATTATTTCTCTCGCATGGAGTTCTTTGTTATTTCACTCTATATAATTCAAGAATATTGGTGTTATGGAATGTAAATCATAACTACCGTATTCGACGTAATAAGCGCCCTCTCCCTATGAGCGCCCGATACGGTGCTATTAGCTCAAAAATACATTAAGCGCCCCCTCTCCAGGCATACCTTACATGGCAAACTAATGAATTTTAACATAAAAAATGGTAGGAAGACTTGATTTCAGCTCCTCCTCTATAATCATAGTAATTGGATTTGTTATTTTCTCTAAAAACTATTTGCAGATCAAGAATGTACAAAAAGTTTTATCATTCGACTGAGTGATTAAGAGATTTTAATTATTTAATTAATTGTTTTGCCGCCCAGGGCGCTTAATACGTCGAATACGGTAAATGTACATCCTCACGTCGAGTGATATATATGTATACAAAGGTAATAACGGCGATACTTATTAACGAGAATTTTTATTTAACAGATTTCAAAATTACAATGTACGCCTACGTCCATTTAATCGAACAATATTAGGAAATTAAGAATCTTATGAATAATTCAAATAAGTTTAGTTTAAATTTAAGGCTTCAGTATGGGATCTCAGTCGAGAATAGGGGCCATCGACTTTAAAGTGAAATAAACAATCTTCCTACCAAGGACCATTCAAAATTTATTCATGCACTATCATAGTTCCATTAATACATGGGGAACAAATGAGCACCTTAGAATTAAAATTCATCTACAAAATGAAATTAAATGAAATTAAAGATGTCACCATCTAGGGTCGAACCCACATCAACAACAAATATTGACCGCAGTGTGACTTCAAATCAAGTAATATGTGTCAAATAAACAATGATAATCATTAGCACATAAAACTGTTTTGATAAACAGACACTGGCGGACATCAAAAGAGAGAATGCAAATTAAATGAAATAAAAAATGTCACCACCGAGGTTCGAACCCACAACAACAACCAATATTGACCGCACTGTGTCTTCAAATCAAGTAATATATGTCAAATAAACAATGATAAACATAAATACATGAACATATTTCGATGAACAGACACTGGCGGACATCAAAAGGGGAGAATTGCGTCAGTGGATTCTAGGAGTTTTCCAACTTTTCAGTGTAGGTGAAAGGTTCAGCAGAACGAAGTATCCACACGACTAGGCCTCCCCAATATAACTGAGGTGAGTTTACATATATGTAGCTAGGCTGGTATTGGTATATCGATCGGCTGTTGAAGGTTAGCGAGGCTAAATATAGATTACCAGTCAATCAGTAGAAACAGGCTTCGGTCGTTGTTGCTCATTGGGTTTGTGGTCTTTGGATTCTTTAAATAGTATGAATTTTTGTATATTAACTGCTAATATTTTTATATTGAATTAACAATTTGCTTTTATAAGCTTTTATAATATGCTGTGATATAAATGTATGAGTGGAAGTGTGTCAATTTTCTCATGAATCGGCTTTTATGATATGTTATGATAGAAATGTATGGTTGAGAGAGTGTCAGTGTTCTAATTTAGTATGCTTTTTGTGTCTCATATGTCAAATTAGCCAAGAAATGTACATTATATTTTAATTCTATGCATACAATATTTGATTATGATTTCATGTACATATGATGACACTTTAATTAACATTTCTACTTCTTCTATTTCACCAGTGCAGTGAATGTGAAGGTTTCGTTTCGTTAATCTAATTATTCCGGGAAACAAATAACTTTTTTAAAATGAACTTTCGAGACATATTAAACCATTTATATACCAAACCATAACCCCGATCAAAATAAGAGAACTAAAATTTGAAAATAACATCAAGCCCGGGCTCGATCCCACACCACCATACCAGTTACCAGTTGCACCAGTAACAAAATCCATATAACAGATTTATAAGATAGCATTTCGGAAAAACGTCATTATATTGAATTAAATTATTGTTGGCCTTCAATGTCGTTTTTGAATTAGTACCCAATAAAACAAGTCTGTCACTTCAACCCCAAATTAAGACACTTGATTTAACGAACAACTCGTGTCGCTGATGCAACCTCATGCAAGCGCCACACAACACGGAGTCGTTCCCCAGCCTAAGCCTAAAAGCTCTCAATCTCTGTTCCTGCACCGGGGAGGCTTAGCCGTGTGGATACTTCGTTTAATCAAAACACTTCTCCTACATAGAAAAGACGGGTTCACACCCAAGATCCACTGGCGCTGTTCTCCTCTTTTTGTCCGCTTTTGAAGGAAATTGTATAATGGAGGGTGAATGATAAGTTGTATTTCTGACATGCTTTCTTATCGGGTATTTGCATTTTGTTACTTTGGGTATTGTGGTGTGGGAACGAGCCCGGGGTTGATATTATTTTTAAAATTTTAGTTCTCTTATTTTGATCGGGGTTATGGTTTGGTATATAAATGGTTAAAGATGTCTCGAAAGTTCATTGTAAAAAAGATATATTTTCCCCCGGAAGATACGTGTGCGAATTATTCGATGTACGAAACGAAACCTTCACCTCGCTGTACCTAAAATCATAACAAAAATAGCGCACACATGGAATTAAAATACAATGTACTTTATTTGACTTATATGACATAGAGACACTAAAAGCATACCAAATACAGCTTATCATGAAAGCATGCGTAGTAAAACTGACACTCACCCATTCATGCTATAGCACAGCTTTTTATAAGGCAGATTCAGGAGAAATTTACACACTTCCACTTTTTAACATTTATGTCACGGTACATAGAGTTCGAAAGAAAGCTAGGAGAGAAAGCATGGATAGAAAGCATGAAGAGAAAGCTAGGAGTGAAAGCTAGGAGAGAAAGCTAGGTGAGAAAGCTAGGTGAGAAAGCTAGGAGAGAAAGCATGGGGAGAAAGCAAGGAATAAAAGCTAGGAGTGAAAGCTAGGAGTGAAAGCTAGGAGTGAAAGCTAGGAGAGAAAGCTAGGAGAGAAAGCTAGGAGAGAACGCTATAGGAGTGAAATCTAGAAGTGAAAGCTAGGAGAGAAAGCTAGGAGAGAAAGCTAGGAGAGAAGGCTAGGAGAGATAGCTAGGAGAGATAGCTAGGAGAGATAGCTAGGAGAGATAGCTAGGAGAGATAACTAGGAGTGAAAGTAAGGAAAGAAAGCTAGGAGAGATAGCTAGGAGAGATAGCTAGGAGAGAAAGCTAGGAGAGAAAGCTAGGAGAGAAAGCTAGGAGAGAAAACTAGGAGAGATAGCTAGGAGAGAAAGCTAGGAGAGAACGCTATAGGAGTGAAAGCTAGGAGAGAAAGCTAGGAGAGAAAGCTAGGAGAGATAGATAGGAGAGAAAGCTAGAAGAGAAAGCTAAGAGTGAAAGCTAGGAGAGAAAGCTAGGAGAGAACGCTATAGGAGTGAAAGCTAGGGGAGAAAGCTAGGAGAGGAAACTAGGGGAGAAAGCTCGGAGAGAAAGCTAGGAGTGAAAGCTAGGAGAGATAAATTGGGGGAGATAGCTAGGAGAGAAAGCTAGGAGAGAACGCTATAGGAGTGAAAGCTAGGAGTGAAAGCTAGGAGTGAAAACTAGGAGAGAAAGCTAGGAGAGAAAAATAGGTGAGAAAGCTAGGAGAGATAGCTAGGAGAGATAGCTAGGAGAGATAGCTAGGAGAGAAAGCTAGGAGAGATAGCTAGGAGAGAAAGCTAGGAGAGAAAGCTAGGGGAGAAAGCTAGGAGAGAAAGCATGGAGAGAAAGCAAGGAATAAAAGCTAGGAGTGAAAGCTAGGAGTGAAAGCTAGGAGTGAAAGCTAGGAGAGAAAGCTAGGAGAGAAAGCTAGGAGAGAACGCTATAGGAGTGAAATCTAGAAGTGAAAGCTAGGAGAGAAAGCTAGGAGAGAAAGCTAGGAGAGAAGGCTAGGAGAGATAGCTAGGAGAGATAGCTAGGAGAGATAGCTAGGAGAGATAGCTAGGAGAGATAGCTAGGAGTGAAAATAAGGAAAGAAAGCTAGGAGAGATAGCTAGGAGAGATAGCTAGGAGAGAAAGCTAGGAGAGAAAGCTAGGAGAGAAAGCTAGGAGAGAAAACTAGGAGAGATAGCTAGGAGAGAAAGCTAGGAGAGAACGCTAAAGGAGTGAAAGCTAGGAGAGAAAGCTATGAGAGAAAGCTAGGAGAGATAGATAGGAGAGAAAGCTAGGAGAGTTAGCTAGGAGAGAAAGCTAGAAGAGAAAGCTAAGAGTGAAAACTAGGGGAGAAAGCTAGGAGAGAAAGCTAGGAGTGAAAGCTAGGAGAGAAAACTAGGAGAGATAGCTAGGAGAGAAAGCTAGGAGAGAACGCTATAGGAGTGAAAGCTAGGAGTGAAAGCTAGGAGTGAAAACTAGGAGAGAAAGCTAGGAGAGAAAGCTAGGTGAGAAAGCTAGGAGAGATAGCTAGGAGAGATAGCTAGGAGAGATAGCTAGGAGAGAAAGCTAGGAGAGATAGCTAGGAGAGAAAGCTAGGAGAGAAAGCTAGGGGAGAAAGCTAGGAGAGAAAGCATGGAGAGAAAGCAAGGAATAACAGCTAGGAGTGAAAGCTAGGAGTGAAAGCTAGGAGTGAAAGCTAGGAGAGAAAGCTAGGAGAGAAAGCTAGGAGAGAACGCTATAGGAGTGAAATCTAGAAGTGAAAGCTAGGAGAGAAAGCTAGGAGAGAAAGCTAGGAGAGAAGGCTAGGAGAGATAGCTAGGAGAGATAGCTAGGAGAGATAGCTAGGAGAGATAGCTAGGAGAGATAGCTAGGAGTGAAAATAAGGAAAGAAAGCTAGGAGAGATAGCTAGGAGAGATAGCTAGGAGAGAAAGCTAGGAGAGAAAGCTAGGAGAGAAAGCTAGGAGAGAAAACTAGGAGAGATAGCTAGGAGAGAAAGCTAGGAGAGAACGCTAAAGGAGTGAAAGCTAGGAGAGAAAGCTATGAGAGAAAGCTAGGAGAGATAGATAGGAGAGAAAGCTAGGAGAGTTAGCTAGGAGAGAAAGCTAGAAGAGAAAGCTAAGAGTGAAAACTAGGGGAGAAAGCTAGGAGAGAAAGCTAGGAGTGAAAGCTAGGAGAGAAAACTAGGAGAGATAGCTAGGAGAGAAAGCTAGGAGAGAACGCTATAGGAGTGAAAGCTAGGAGTGAAAGCTAGGAGTGAAAACTAGGAGAGAAAGCTAGGAGAGAAAGCTAGGTGAGAAAGCTAGGAGAGATAGCTAGGAGAGATAGCTAGGAGAGATAGCTAGGAGAGAAAGCTAGGAGAGATAGCTAGGAGAGAAAGCTAGGAGAGAAAGCTAGGGGAGAAAGCTAGGAGTAAAAGCTAGGAGAGAAAGCTAGGAGTGAAAACTAGGAGTAAAAGCTAGGAGAGAAAGCTAGGAGTGAAAGCTAGGAGTGAAAACAAGGAGTGAAAACTAGGAATAAAAACTAGGAGTAAAGGCTAGGAGTGAAAGCTAGGAGAGAAAGCTATGAGTGAACGCTAGGAGAGATAGCTAGGAGTGAAAGTTAGGAGTGAAAACAAGGAGTAAAAACTAGGAATAAAAACTAGGAGTTAAAGCTAGGAGTAAAAGCTAGGAGAGAAAGCTAGGAGAGAAAGTTTGCGGATAGATATTCGTATGTCATAACTTACAGAAAACAATTTTAGTAGGACATTGAAGTGATCAGGGGTCAAATAATTATTTTGAAAACATTTTAACTTTTTTTCTATAAAATCCTTCATAAGTAATCAACAACTTTGGACCCTAATCATATTTGTTCTTTCGCACTTAGGCAATGTTATGGTGCTAATTTGAATCTTACAACGTCTTTATGAAATATTTAATTGAAACAAAATCTGATTTTCATAAGTATGATCCCATTCTTCTATTTAACCATGCCAAATATCGACACTCAGAAACAATGACGACGCGATCCAGAAATGTGGTTTGAGAATAGTAACTGTTATTTTACACAAGGACAATTGGTGATCCTTTGTCAGTAGATCTGGGGTTATTCTTTTGACGTCCAACCAAAACCCATATTACATGATTATAGCACTAAGATACACAAGCAAGTGAACAAACTTTGGGTACGCAGCTGCAGAAAACTTAGCTCACTAAGAAGGACGGGTTAACAAGTTGAACTGCACAAGTGAGGCCAAGTCACTTGGACTTACAGTGAGCTGTGTCTATTTAAAGAAACAATACAAATGTGTCATGAAACTATCGTCAGAGTGCAGATATCCGTTTCACAATGTTCACATCCACTTTTCAACAGTACACAGTACATAGAGTTCGAAAGAAAGCTAGGAGTGAAAGCTAGGAGTGAAAGCTAGGAGTGAAAGCATGGAGAGAAAGCTAGGAGTAAAAGCTAGGAGTGAAAGCTAGGAGTGAAAGCTAGGAGTGAAAGCTAGGAGAGACAGCTAGGAGAGATAGCTAGGAGAGAAAACTAGGAGTGATAGCTAGGAGAGAAAGCTAGGAGTGATAGCTAGGAGTGAAAGCTAGGAGTGAAAGCTAGGAGTGAAAGCTAGGAGTGAAAGCTAGGAGTGAAAGTAAGGAGTGAAAGTAAGGAGTGAAAGTAAGGAGTGAAATCTAGGAGTGTAAGCTAGGAGTGAAAGCTAGGAGTGAAAGTAAGGAGTGAAAGCTAGGAGTGAAAACTAGGAGTGAAAGCTAGGAGAGACAGCTAGGAGAGATAGCTAGGAGAGAAAGCTAGGAGAGAAAGCTAGGAGAGAAAGCTAGGAGTGATAGCTAGGAGTGAAAGCTAGGAGTGAAAGCTAGGAGTGAAAGCTAGGAGTGAAAGCATGGAGAGAAAGCTAGGAGTGAAAGCTAGGAGAGAAGGCTAGGAGAGAAAGCATGGAGTGAAAACTAGGAGTGAAAGCTAGGAGTGAAAGCTAGGAGTGAAAGCTAAGAGTGAAAGTAAGGAGTGAAAGTAAGGAGTGAAAGCTAGGAGTGAAAGCTAGGAGAGAAAGCTAGGAGTGAAAGATAGGAGTGAAAACTAGGAGTGAAAGCTAAGAGTTAAAGCTAGGAGAGAAAGCTAGAAGTGAAAGCTAGGAGTGAGAGTAAGGAGTGAAAGCTAGGAGTGAAAGCAAGGAGTGAAAGTAAGGAGTGAAAGTTAGGAGTGAAAGCTAGGAGTGAAAGCTAGGAGTGAAAGTTAGGAGTGAAAGCTAGGAGTGAAAGTAAGGAGTGAAAGCTAGGAGTGAAAGTAAGGAGTGAAAGTAAGGATTGACAGCTAGGAGTGAAGTAAGGAGTGAAAGTAAGGAGTGACAGCTAGGAGTGAAAGTAAGGAGTGAAAGTAAGGAGTGAAAGCTAGGGGTGAAAGCTAGGAGTGAAAACTAGGCGTGCAAACTAGGAGTGAAAGTAAGGAGTGAAAGTAAGGAGTGAAAGCTAGGAATGAAAGCTAGGAATGAAAGCTAGGAGTAGAAGCTAGGAGTAAGAGTAAGGAGTGAAAGTAAGGAGTGAAAGTTAGGAGGGAAAGCTAGGAGTGAAAGTAAGGAGTGAAAGTAAGGAGTGAAAGCTAGGGGTGAAAGCTAGGAGTGAAAGTAAGGAGTGAAAGCTAGGAGTGAAAGTAAGGAGTGAAAGTAAGGAGTGAAAGCTAGGGGTGAAAGCTAGGAGTGAAAGTAAGGAATCGAAAGCTAGGAGTAGATCAATAGATCTTTGTTGCTCAGTCTAACAATAAGACTCTGAAATGATTTTTTTTCAATAAATCTGAAATTTGGAAAAAAAAGACGAAAAGGAGACTGAAATTGAGCTCTCAAGTCTAATTATAGACTTGCTTAGGCTTGCATTTTATTTTAGGGTCTGACTGACAGACTAGTTTTTGCTCATTGGGTTTGTGTTCTTTTGATTCTTAAACTATAATGTGTATTAACTACTAATGTTTTGATTAAGTAACCATTTTGCACAACTCAAAAGCGTTTTATGTGTAGGAAATGGTCCTGAAGGCTTCCATTAGTTTGGCACGAGGAACTTGTCTTAGGCTGTTGTGTAGTCATGCTTCATGACTGTGTATTAAATAGGAGCCTTTTATATAGTCTAGATCCTATTTCTGCAAGTCTAGATTGACTAAATACACAAAAGCCTCAAGAAATGAAATAACATAGATGAAGGTACAGTAAATATTTAAAATATTTCATAGATTAAATTTTAGTCTAGCTGTTATGGGCCGTGTACGAATCCCTCGTGCTAAACTATTGAAGACTTAAAGGACCATATCATACTTAAATATCTAACGTAGCTCCAAAATATTATGATTATGGACCAAAAAACACCAACATTATTCTCACAAAACTACGTGTTATGTGTAGTCCTCTAAATTTGAACTTTTGAACTGAAAATATAACTTGGTAATGATATAGATGGTATTGAACTAATCATTGATAATATAAACCAACATACAAAAGCACTGATAAACAAATGACCGCATGTTACTTTAATTAATAGGTTGTAATCTACATTCGTTTTTGGCACATTGATTTATAGTTGTTATGTTGTCCATATCAACACTATGAAACGTTGAAACATGTCGTTAGATACAAAAAATATCATCTATACAATCAAGCATCTGCTCTCTGTTACGTGTGAACCACTCAAAGTAGATGAATGATCGCTGATTTTGGAGAAGATATGCTCGTTGTAGAGATATCCTTTCTTGTTTTGAAATTTTTTATATTCAATTCAATTTTTCACTGATATTGTTCGTTAATGATATTATGTTGAGAGTGTCAAAAATCTCAATACACAAACCAATGGTCCATAGTCAAAGAACAAATGATAAAGATTCACATAAATACATTGGCGGCCATTTTTGAGTGAACACCTTAAACTCATTTTGTGTAAGTTATAGGAATCGCATTGCTGAACTTTACATTATATACATATTAAGTGCTTCAATTAATTTAAATACATTGTCTTTAAACTGGAACCAATTCTTTTCACATTCCTGACATCACCTTAAAAAGTACTACTGCCCCTTTAAAGTTTCTTTTCTCAAAGATAACGCTTTCTAGGCTTATTTCTGAAAAATGCCAATTTCAAGGATTGTACTTCTTCGATCATCAACAACAAAGTCACATATACAGAATATTTTAGCTACCGCTGACCTTTTTCATTGTGTCAAATAGTCATGGTCAATCATATACTGTATTTTAGTATTCTGTTACTTGAATCAAAACAGAAATAAATTCCACCCATGGTATCAAACTGATATATGTATCTTCATCATATGCTCTGTTACACAAACTTTAAGTGTGATTAAAATTTAAAATCCGGGAATGGAACCCATAAAGGCAGAGTTACCGTTTGAATAACATCAAAAGTCTTCTAAACGTCTAATATCATAATCGTAAATTGAGTTTCATACCACTTTTCACAACTTAATGTTAGTGCGGACATCAAAAGGGGAGAATAGCGTCAGAGGATTCCAAGAGTTATCCAACTTTTCAGTGTTAGTGGAAGGCTCAGCAGATCGAAGTATCCACTCGACTTGGCCTCCCCCGATAGATTGTAGGTAAGTTTACTTATATAGAGTAGTTTACTTATATAGAGTTTGTTTGGGTAGATCGATTGGTTGTGACGGGCAGCCGACTCTTAAAATAGATTACGCACAATCGACAAAGTACAGCTTGCGATCTGTATTTGTTCATAGGATTTGTGTTCTGATTTATTTGACCTTATATCTCAGAGAAAGACTAGTTAATAAATGATGTATCTTTATAACGATGTATTCACATTTCTTAAATGAAGAATCAAGTACATTGTATCATGTCTGTTATATTGTACCTTGTAAATTTTAAACTTAATAACTTTCATTTATTTATCGTTATCAATCGTTCATTAGGGACTAGCATCATTGACACTTCCTCTTTAAAATAGAATTTTCAAACCGAAAATTACTTAATAGGGAAATGAAAGGTTGTTTTCTAACTACAACCCGTCAGAACTTTTGGGAAAGGTTTAGTTGAACGTCAAGAGTACCCATTCGACTTGCCCTTAATTATATAAGTAATGTATTCAAAATTTTATATGACAAAACCCCATTTTTGCAAGAACAATAAATCAATCAAGTATAAATCAAGAAACAGAAAAATAAAAAATATAAATTGAACATTTCAACATTCTTTCCCCATAGAGGGAGATCAAGTCATGCCATGTTGATACAGCCTCTGTTCTATTACGCCGAAATCCGTAGGTTGCGGCAGTTTCGCCTGGCGGAAGAGAAAATGTACAATCCATTTGAATTTCTTAATCAAATGACAACGCTTCTCTCTTGGAAAGGGTGGTTCATATCACAATGCTTTTGCCATGATTCCGTATCCCAAATGAAGATTTTAGAACAGCCTCGCTGATTAGACAACTAACTATGATTGCCTCCAATCAGACATATCTCATTTTATTCCACATAGTCGGCGTAATAGAACAGAGGCTGTATTAACAATTCATGACTTGATATGCCTCTGTGGGGAGAGAATGACATTTCAACCATTTAAAGATTATATGAATTATCCAACTTTTCAATGTAGGTGAAAGGTTCAGCAGAACGAAGTATCTACTCCCTAGGCCTCCCCGATAGATTGTAGGTAAGTTAAACTATCTGAAGGTTACTAAAGCCGATTGCTAACCAAGAAGGGCTGAAATACACTCGGGCATATCGCTTTTTGGTTTACTTGTGACAAGGTGTTCGACAGGGTTGTTCCACTGGACCTTTTGTTTTAAACATCAACTAACCTCGACCTTACCACTTCTCGATTTTCGTTCAAAGATTTTTCAAAAAAATAAAAGCTGGACTTATTTTTTGTTAATGTGTACAATAAACACCTTTTATTAGCCTTTCATTTAGACAGCGTAATTATCGGCTGTGAAAAACCCACCTGGGTTAGGGGCCATAAAACTCGCGCGGGTGTGACGTAATAAACAGACTATACAGAGTAACGCATCATTATTTCAACTGAAATACCGCCCAAATAATTGTTTAATTACCATTGATGTGGATATATTTTTTACACCAAATGCTTAGTAGTGTTACGTCGTCAAAGGATTTATCAAACTGAGTGGAAAACATTTTCTGAAAATCGTTAATTATTAGTTTTTTCCCCTGTGGTATTGTTATGATAGATGTTTAGATAACGAGGTTGATTCTGTATGTGACGTCACAAAATGGGGGCGTGATCAGTCATGCATTCACTTGTTTGTTGTCAGTTAGGTCTTAGCGGCCCATCAAAAGTGGCTTTCTAAAACGGCTTTCATTACCAAACTAAACATATTTGAGTAGCGAACTTAAACGCACTATACAATATTGTAATCAGACTTTCAATATTCCAAAGAAAACAGTGAAATATGTTTGTGGTTATGTGAACTTTAAGGTTTACAAGTTGAAATGGTACGGGAGGATAAACAATGCTACAAACCATAGTCCTGAAACAATCACACGACCAGTATTAAATCAAAGACTGTTTTAATTTAAACCTGGCAATTTAAAGGACAAAGGCTAATGCTTGACCATAGATTTTGCAAGCTGTTAAAGATAATCATCATGATATGTAATAACAGTATCATTCTACAATAGAAGTTTCTTTTTCAAATCATGAAGTTAAACATCGTATACAGTCTTAATTTCCTAAAGTATTGATAATAATAATATAGAATCAGAAGCCAGATGTTATCAGTTTTCTGTATCAATAATCAATGTTTTATCAGGGCGACTCAAAGAGGGAAAACATAACGTAGGATTAATTTTCTGATATAACATTTTCTACTGGCTACTTTGTGCCAGGACTGGTTACGTTTTGGTCAGGACTTGTAACTTTTAAAAAAAATTTAAATTCATTTTCCCCTAAGGAATGGATCAAATAATTTTTGAAACACAAACACTGGGTGTCTATGAAATTATCAATATATCAGAATACTTGATAATCAAAAACTTTTCCCCTAAGGAATTGACCAATTAATTTTCAGAACAGGCTAGGTTTCCATTCATACACTTTATTTAGTAAAAGCAACATTATGACATTCAAAATTTATTTTTTTACCCGGATTCGAACTCAGTTTGAAACACAAACACTGGGTGTCGATGTAATTATCAATATATCAGAATACTTGATAATCAAAACTTTTTAGAAGACAACAACATCAGTCAACACGACCAAGCGGATGAAAAGGGGAGAATGGCGTCGGTGGAGGCTATGGGCTACCCATGTCTTTTCCGTGAGAAAGAAAGGTTCATTTGAACAAAGTATCCACCAGACTAGGCCTCCCCGATACCTGGACGCTAAGTTTACCTATATATACCTACAGGTAAACAATCAACATTCAGGGGGCAACCGGCTTGGTCTATAGATAGAATCGGTTATTGATCCATGGGTAATCGATAGGTCATGGAGCAATCGCTGCTGTAGTCATTGAAGTAGGTGCTTGTACACTAACTCTGCTTCGTATCTGTGTATCAAATATGAGCTTTTAATAGGCCTAGGTCCTATATTTGTAGAGTAGATCGACTTACTGCACATAAAATGAGAGCCTTAAGAGATGAAATAATATAAATGAAGGTAAAAGTGATTATTCTTAATATTGCAAAGACATGATTTAAGTCTAGATGTACACCAAGACGGCAAGAGATCAACTTTGGACGATAGGTTATTTTTAATCCCTGAATTCAAAATATATCTAAAATGCAAATATTTGTTATTCAAATTGAAAGGAAACCGACTGCAAAAATGTTGACTTGCGTGAATCTTTAGAAATATCTTTTTGACAGACTATTTCGACCACATCATTCTATACTATGAATGAATGAATTGGGCGACATAGAGGGCGCTACTTAGGGTCAATATCTTTGAAAGCACTAGCCTAGTTCATATGTATTTATTTAAATCAACAGTAGACTGACTACTTATCAGTGAATCAAGGTCGACAATTGTTTAATCTCGTCAGAGATGGACTCGAAAAAGGACAATAATTGTGTAATTTATTTAAGGAACAGAGAAAGTTGCTATATAGATATGATGTAAATAAAGCGATAGTTGGTAAATAACAAAACAATATAATTTATTCAATTTTTCCAACGTAACTAAATTATTACCCACGAAGGCATTAATATGGGTTCATGTTTTCGTTTATTCCATAGGATACGATTATGACGTCATAACCAATAAAATGACGTCACGTTTCGTCCATGCATGGTGTTATGCTGTGAGTGGCGACAGCAGTTGGTTATGCTTGCATCATTATTTAAAGATGGTGGGTCATAGAAAGCGGTGTTCAAGACAAACCTATATCGTTATAACCCTTGCTGTCGCTAAGGGAATATCAACATCCAGGTGTTCAAGACAAACTTGTATCGTTATAACCCTTGCTGTCGCTAAGGGAATACCAACATCCAGGTGTTCAAGACAAACTTATATCGTAATACCCCTTGCTGTCGCTAAGGGAATACCTACATCCAGGCATTCGCTTCGTATACACAATATGACATGGAAACTCATATAACATCCTCCATTTATTCACATTTCATCTCCCTGATGAATAGAGGATATCTGTATTTTCCTGACTAATACTAGTGAGGTAGAAAGTTTATATTTTCACGAGTGGCGCAGCCACGAGTGCAAATATTTATCTTTTCTACCTTACGAGATGAGATAAACATGGTATTTGTCAAGAATTGACAGATATTCTATTTATTATATGATGAAATCCTTCAAATTACGTCAAAAAGGCCAATGTCATGTTAAGGGGCTGCATTGAAGAGTCCGTCACCGCGGTAACAGTGTGATGTCATATGAGAATTGATGACGTCAGACCATTGTTACATGACGTCAAATTCTTGGACTTGTCGTCACTAGAGTGGTGATAAAGTTTATCACCACTCAGTAGAGTGACGATAAAGTGTATCGCCACTGTAGCCAGATAGAGGGTTTATTTCACTGATAGAACAGAGTATCTCATCCTCAATCATATAATAAATTAGGTAATTAACTTGGCTATAAATATAAAGATACACCAGTAACAAACCAACATTAACAAGCTTTTAAAATTCACGTGAATATAGTTTGAATACAAGTTGTACTAACAAGGTTTCAAATAGTAGATTTTTAAATTTACTTACCTTAGGACAGGCTGGTCTTATGATCTGTGTACATATCGCCACCCTGATAACGTCACTGTGGGGTGAGATAACTGTGTTATAAATACAACACTTGGTCACAATGTCATGTTATCTTGGATTACAACAGATAAGGGTTTAGAGCTCCTTAATATGTACACAATTTGAGATTTAACGTTCATTAAGCGGTATTTTATCCATATATATCGGTGCATCGTTTTGACTGTTTTTACCAACATTTTCCGAAATACTGTTACAAAAAGAATTTAATGTATTGATTGTTAACACATATATGTTTAATATATGTAACTGACTATATTTGAATTATGCTGTTTTATGCCTATATCTATTCATGTATAGATATCGCAGGATTTGAACCACGCACCTGTTCAAATATGTATCCTAAATCCAATAATCTAAATGAACTATGCTGGCGAACATTTTTCGAACTACCATCAAGCGATCCACATCTCCATGGCAACCTATACAACATTTTCCTTTTAAGCGATAAAAACATAATATGTCCTTGTTTCAAACACATTAACTCGTTTACCATACGCATTAAATCCCAGTCCCTCATGACATGTGCGCACCGCCTATTTAAAGGGACTCTAGTCTTCTTATGGTAATGGTTACCGACAACGTGCTCGTTGTTTTTCAACGACGTCGTTGTTTGCATGATTCACCATTTCTTGCTATCAATAAAATATATGTGATATTTGAAGAAGTAACCCCTGTGGACAAAAGAATGTAAGAGGATGTAACGTGTGAAGAAATTATTTGTGTGACAGTTGCGAAAGAATGTCTTTGAAGTAGGCAAAGTAGTGTTAAACAGCTAATGTATTATATTATATATACGCAATTGTATTGTCATGAAGCAAATATCAATTCAAAAATGGTCTTGCGTTCTTTTGGAAAATATTTTGATGTTGTAGATGAACTTTAGATAAGACCTATATATCACTTTATCAGCGCAGAAGAAAAAGGAAAGCATATTTGAAGGCCTATATGAACAGAAACTCTTTAAAGTTTTTTCGCTGTTTTTCAAGTCTACCGGGATAATATAAGTTATACCATTCAGACGCGATGAATATGGGTATATATTAGCCTCTAGCTTGGTGTTAGTGCGACGAGCCGAGGTCATTTTTTCTATGTCAACATCTGATGAGAAGGCTTGATGCGTGGGTTTGAAACTGACAGAGGTGGAAACCGGAAACAAATTACTTTTTTGTAGCTATTTTTAAACCGCAGTCGAAACTGTTATTTACAAGGTACTATCTATGTTCAACCGCCCCTCATCAATCGAATTAAATGAATATCAAAGGTCTCAAGCAACAACCCTGTCAAACACCTTGTCACAAGTAGGCCAGAGTGCGATTGACTCAAGTCTATTTATAGACAGCCCAGGTATGCAGTCGGCTTCAGTAAACTAGAGCTTCACTTACCTGTAATTAATCGGGGGAGGCCTAGTCGTGTGGATACTTCGTTCTACTGAGCCTTTCACTGTCACTGAAAAGTTGGATAACTCCTAGCATCCACTGACGCTATTCTCCCCTTTTGATGTCCGCCAGTGTATGTTCATCCCAATAGATGTATGTGTTTGTGATAATCATCATTATAAAAGACCTAAAAGTTACCTGTAAACACTGATTTGCTCGCAATTAATTAAGGTGATGCGGGTTCGAGCCTCGGTGGCGACAACTTTAATTTGATTTTGTTGATCAATTTCGTTCATTAACAACTTATTTCTTCTCTCATTCTTGATGTAACTAGGATTTTGCATGAATGTATTTTGAATAATATGTCTACATGGTAGATGATTACGAAATATGTCTACATGGTAGATGATTACGAAGAGGTCGTTATTTAGAAGCTTGTTGGTTTAAACTTTATAGTCCAACAATCCATAGATCGATAACCTGAGGAAATGGTTTTCTTATTTGCGCCACACAACATTTTTTAGCTTTTTTCTTGGATAGGCAATTTTAATGTTGGAATGATTTTTAGGAAGAGGAAATAATGAAAAAAAAAGAAGTTGTTATCCATACAATACTCTTCCTTATTTATGACTTGCGTAACACTGATAGTTGGACCATGTGACCACTATCCATACATGTTCAACAATACGTTATCTACTCGGGAGCTCGACAACCTCGGTGTAAGTTCATCTTATACAGGCTACAGGCTAGTAATATATTTACTCCCCGGATCCGGCATCAAATACTCATAAAATTTGGGAAGGACCTATGACTGAGAGTAAAGAGATATGGGGTAACAGGAACGCACGTGTGTCTGTTTCGACTCGCAAGACCTTGTGGTAGCGGGTTTCTGGACTCAGCCAGTCATAGTCCTATTTGTCGATTTTTCATTGCTAAATTACGATTTGACCAATATCCCCAAAGCATTCAAATGACGACTGTGTCTTTGCCTATTGCCTACATTGGAAGAGCCTCTGATACTAATGTGATTGAAGTTAACTTAAAATCGTTCTAAATCAGTCAATTTTAACTCAATTTAAAGTACGTGTTTGTATCATTGGCTATTTCCAGGACAGTATGACTAGTCTAACTAACCGAACTCTGGGAAGAGAAGTGGCCGATTGTTTACCTCCGGTCCATAGTTTGTCATTCAGACGCAGATTACGTCATGAAATGTTGATAGAGCCTCTGTTATATCAAAAAGAGTTTGTGGGATAGAATGGGCGATGCCTGATTGGAGGCAATCAAAGTTAGTTGTGCAATCAGCGACGCTGTTCTTAAATCATCATTTTGGCTAATGAACATGGCAAAAGTATTTTGATATGAACCACCCTTTCCATGCAAGAAACGTTGTCATTTGATAAAGAAATTTAAATGGATAGTGATGCATTTTTTTCCGCATGGGGAAACTGTCGGAACGTACTAATTAAACGGAATAGAACAGAGGCTGTATCGGCATTTCATGACTTGAGGGGAGAGAATATAGTTTGTTCGCCTTTCAGCTTTCATAGAATGTTGACTCACAATATGATCTTGGTGGCCCCTAATTGTTCTACCGTCGGATAGATCTAGGGTACCGGAAACACAGTCTAAATAAACCTAGCCTCAATAATACTCGATTAACTCCTATTTTGAGTCTAGCGAGATACAGTAAAAGGTCGCCGACCTTTCGGCAACCTCTGACCCTCCAACCTTATACGTGCAATAACAAACTATTGCGGCTTGGGAAGACGAGTCCCAATTGGTCAATTAGATAAATCAGCTGACGCAATTGAATTAGCGATTACATCTAGCCATACTCAATACCGGAAACAGGACCACTTTCTATTCTTTTCTGTAGTAGGTATCCAATTCGGACCAGGTGCAAAGTTCTTCACAAAGTGGTGATGGAAATATCTCTGTCTCTAGCAAGTCTGTCATGATATTCTTTCTGTTTGGTCTTCATCCTTCTTCTTCATCTGCGACAAGTTAGGATGAACGAACTGTGGATGAGTTTAAAACGTCGCCCAATGAGTAACTCCGCTGGACTAGTACTGGTTAAAGATTGTGGTGTAGGTCGATATCGGAATTGAAACCTCGACTATCTGGTGACAGGTCACGATCGAGCCTCCAGTATTTTTAACCGCATTAGTTGTCAGGAACAACTCAAATTCTTCATGAATACTGGTGAGAATTTCTGGTACAGAAAAATTTCTCCGAAACGCCCCTGCGGTCAACTTTGTACGTGAATAGCCTCGACCAAGACATTATTATCAATACATTACATGACTTCTGTATTGTTTCTAGAAATAAATACTGTTTAAATCACTCATCTAAGAGCTCGAAAACTGCAAGATATTCAAAAACATCAACAAAAATAGAGCTCATCTGGCTTCATATCAATTAGGGTGTGGCAAATGTGGTTCCCCCCAAAGAAGGGGCATCATGGTCACCAAATAAAAAAATTAAAATCCGCCTTATCTAACTTAGGAGTCTGCACACAACGTTTCAGCTTTCTAGGCCTGATGCTTCGGGGAACGAAAATAGATTTGGTTTTAAGGGTGTGGCCCCTGTGGTCCTTATTAAGGACACAGGGTAACCAAATTATAATCATCACGTGTAAAGGAGTCTGTACACAAAATTTCAGCTTTATACATCTTTTCGTTCTGGAGAAGAAGATGGAAATAGGTTTAGGGTGTGGTCCGTAAGTGACCACACAACATCCCTTGAATAGATCACTACACCTTCTTCACTAATCTAAGAGCTAAAAATCAGCATTCTCTAAAACTGCCACCTATTCAAAAGCATCAATAATAAAAGTCTTAACACACATGTTCCACAATAATCTACGCTTTAATCAATTCCAGCTATCCATCAGACACTTCCAGGTTAAACTGTCACCTGGGCTCATCTTGAACCGGCAAGGGACCAAACAACATCTGTTGAATAGATCACTACACCTTCCGCGCCTGGCGTAGAAATACACCGGTGCTGCAGGCCGACTGTCAAGGTATTTGGCCTTAAGCAAGAAGAAATACATAAAGTCAAGTTTTGTATGACTGTGGAACTACAAAAAGTACACTCTCTGAGAGATGATTCATCTAACACCGTCTACAACCAGCAAACTCACCAATTCACTTCAGCGGTTCTTCAGCTTGGTTATCTCCCTTTGTTCAATTCCGATCGGCCATGACAGTCCAGGCAGTTTATGCCACCACCAAGCCGTAAGGGTCCTTTAACGTGATGTTGGACTCATTCACCATAATCATAAGCGAACAAGTGTCAAGTTTTGTTATATATTTTATTTCAAATCATCGATCAAAAACAGCATCAGTAATTCAGATCAGTTGATATTGGTATGGAGCGTTCTCGAGTATTTACCGAGGGAGGTTTAACAGAACGCTGCAGTTTGCTAGGGTATTAGCAGCAGAACTTGACTTGCTGGCTCTCTAGGTCGAGTTTGTGAGACTAGACATGGACGACATTTATAAAATTTAATCATTTTGAAGTCAACCCTGATTCAATTTATCCTTTTCTCATAACAATGTGAAAATACGTAAATTATGATCAAACGCTTAACATATTTTCAAAAAGTTGTTTGAACGCTCAACCTTAGATACAAATGCATCTTACAGAAATTCTATGTCCATGCCTAACATCACAAAGTCGAGCCCTCTTCGCTGGCACCAGATTCACAAAGCCGTCTTTGACAGCATAATTTTATGTACTGGAAACTTGTCTCAATTGTTTTTCCAAAACAAGCCCATGCTCTCTTTCAAAAAGAGAGGTTAGTGCCAGGACTGTTGCAATCTTCCTTTGAGTTCGAGCTTAGTGAACATGGTGCCAGGCAAACCGTATGTAACAAGAAGTCTGCATTAATTACCAAGAAGGTCTAGCTACCTAACCAGTTTTATGAATACGGTGCTCTGGAAGTCCCTCCTGGGTCCGTATCCACGAAACAATTTAAGCAGTAGGCCTTCTCAAATCTTAAAATCTACAGCTAAACCAGTTTTGTAAAGTAGGCCCCTGAGGACCTTTAGAGATGGCCAGTACTTTCTTACATACCTAACTGCTGCTGCTGTGCATGAATTTACATATATGAATCACAATGACTGCTCCTAAAAGAAGTGTATATATATAGGTATATATTGTACACAATTCCAGCACTGAACAGACATTTAACTTGTCCTTAGCTGCAGCAGACAGAAGGACAGGACATTCACCGAGGGCAGCGCAACGAGAGGGTAGAAATATAAACCCAGTGTCTAAAGATCAAACCTTTCTGGGATGAGTCCGGTCGACATGTCAATGTTTTCTATATCAAAGTAACTTTAAATTCGTATTCGAGCCATGTAATTCTAAAACATCGAAAATTCAACAGTTCCGTTGCCATTTTGTAATTAGTTATTGTGCAGCCTATCCATACAGATGAGGTAAACGTTTGAGTGAGGTAGTTGTTGGAGAACATCTGCTTTGAAATTCACAGGAGGCCAGCTCCGGAAGAATGTCAAGAAATAATTGCTGATTCAAGGAGCAAGGCATATGACACATGTTGATAAGATTTGTTCACTAGTTTTTTTATGAGAGAAAATATTTAGAAAAGTTCAGTTGATACGTTTGCGGAACTGTCAAATCGATAAAGTCCAGTGAGAAAAGTTATCTATTTTCACCAGGTTAAGAAGACAAATGGCTTTGCAAAACTAGAGTACTGAAATAATTTATTTTGACTATTCAAAAACAAGTCCAAGGGTAAAAATAAAGTAATCAATTCTCATATTTAGTTCCAGCTTCCCTCTTGTTCTGCTGCCAAGCTGAAATGTCCCGAACCCAACACAATACAAATGACAATATTTCACCTGAAGATTCAAAATTGCTAGGGAAGTGGCCAGAGACGAGATTTGCAACCGGATGTGAACTGGTCCTGAGAAACACGTTGATGAATTAAGGGGAGGTAATTCAGAGGTAGTTGGTAGGATCGAGTCCTTCGTGGAGATGTCCTGTCTCTTGGAACCAAGGAGTAAATGTTGTAGCCTTACTTACTTACTTACCTACCAAGAATAGATGTGTATACATCTTGCATGTTACATCAACAGTACCTTCTTCATTGGTTGGTTCTGTAGCACACAGGTTCTTCATGTTTGGCAGTTTCTTGGTTTATATTGCATGAGTCAGTAATTACAAGTTGCACATTTCTTTATAATAAGAAAATTATCTTTTTATGTTTCTTTTACATTTATTGTGTGTCGACCTAAAAGTTTTAAACGAGAAGCATCGAATCAAAATCTTTGAAGAAACGGTAATAATTTGAAATATATTGTAAGACTGCTTAAGTGGAATTATAATAGTATGTTAAATGCAGGTTTTGAAATAAAATTACTAAATTGATGTAACCCTGTCATCATGGGATCTTTGTGATACATGACCTTGAAAAAATGGCTAGTCCTTCAAGAAATTGTTGAACATGAACAGATGATCAAACATGAAGAACCCTGCAGAACACAACCGACCGTACATACAGAAAACACTTTAAGTGGCAGATGTCAGTGTGACCTGAGATGTAGACCTGTCACTGTGACCTGAGCAGCCACCAAGGTCACGTTGACCCAGGTCATCTGAAAGGTCACCACGACCCAGGTCACACTGAACTCCTGCATAATGACACAGACACAAGCTGTAAACACTGCAGCAGAGTGGATGGGCAACAATATTGGACAGAAATCAACAATAGTCTGACATTTATCAATGGAGCTAGTTGACATACCTTAAAAGTCCCTGTGAACCAAGAATTGCAACAGTACACGTATACATTCAAAAGAACTGTTCAGAAATACATAGCACTTTCCTTGATATAAAACAATGATCAAATCTTAACCTCTGTGTTTTTAAACTCAGATCTCAAAGGCGTAAAACGAAGGAACAACGCTTCTTTTAAAGAAGTTGCTTGATATAAAAATTTATGGCACATTGTAAATAGCTTAGCTTTTTCAAGCTACAACAAAACGATAACTCTGTCATAGTCATTTTCTGATTAAACCCAAATAGTCTCGATTGATGACATGGCTAATAAAAACATTTTTTTCAGCTCCATTTAGCACATTTTAGGGAAGTATCGGGTGATATTTAAGTGAAGAAAAATTTGGCAAATTTACAAAGCATAATGAAATAAATTATATTTATTGATACCGGAGAACACTAACGAGGACTGAAAACCTTACTGAAACCATCTTGTTACTTAGTATCAATTAATTTGAGACTTAAGGTCATTTTACGGCCAAACAAATCTCTTTAGTATCATGGGAACAATGAAACTATAAGCCATGCCATCATACAGAGAGAGATCTAGTTTGCTAAAAAGTTCAATGTTTCTTGGGCATGTTTTCTGGATGAGAGAATAGGATGGTAGCACTATTTTTTGGTAGAACAATTTATTTTTACTTCGAGTCTGAAAGATAAGGGGGTATATAACTTTATGTAGTATACATGTTGTTTTTTTTTTAAACTAATATTATTATATGCATTATTGCAACGAGAAATAAATGAAAATCAATTGTATAAAAAGATACTAAAAGTAAAGATAGAAACAAAATGCCCAATGCCCAATGCCCAAGAAACATTTCTTTTTGTTATTTTTAAACTGACCTGATGAATATAAATATCAATGTCAGATTGGAGTTATTTTGCTGCAGTCAAAAGAAAAGAATGTGTTCATATAACCATCAAACAATGGGCAAGTCACTTTTAAAATGTCAGTAATACTGTAATGAACCCGTTGCAGTTTGTGTAAATTTCATAATTAGGTACAATGCGAAGAAAAACACAGAAGGTAAAAATATTAGGCTATCCATCTAAAACTACAAGGGTCTTGAGGGCCGTAAACTTAGGTCATCTAATATCAAACATCACCGGAGTCATTTCAACTGATAAAAATATCAAATTTATGACAAAAATATCAATTTTCACAAATATTTCAGAGACAGAACATAAACTGGTAACAACTGCAAATAAATGCTTCTTGTTAAAAATAAAACAAAGTAACAACTTTTCCACACCCGTCAAGACCCTTTTTGGCTGCCCTTAGTGGTAACAAATAGCACTTAAACATTTTAATATCTTCTTATTTAACAATTACATTAAATAGTGAAAATAATGCCCGTAATAAGAGGCAGCAAGTTCATTTCAAATACAATCAAGTAACAACATCATCCATTACCGTGATCGTGAAACAAAGTAAAGTGGATGATACAAATACAAGTTAAAATCAGCTAGAGCCTTCTTTTAAAACCAAATTTAACCATTGTAAACCTTAACAGCTGAATTTGCCACAATAAAAATGCTTCAACAAATCTTAACATAGAAGGACCGAGTCATCCATTAACCTGAGAAACGTAACTTGTCTAAAACATCTTTTGCTGCAAACTTGAGGAAGGGAATCCTGCCAATTAAAGCCATTTTGTGTATATACACATTATTTGAAAATCAAAACTGATTTATTCCCTGAAGAAGATGAGTTCAGTATTCAACTAAGAGAATGCACACTACAAATGCAGAGAGCCTCAGAGACGACAACATTTTGAACAGGTAATTGTAATCTGTACGTAACTGTTAGGTCAACGTAACCTGTACGTAACTGTACAGATAAATGTAACCGTATGTTGCTGCACAGGTCAACGCAACCTATACTTAACAGCACAAGTCAACGTAACCAGACATCAAAAGTTTGCACAGGTACTGCAGCCTGAACGTTATGGCACAGGTCAACGTAATCTATGTGGAACAACACAGGTCAACATAACCTGCACGTGGCTACGCTAAAACACAGGACCATTAAACCTCTGCACAAGACTGTTCGTGTGTAAAATATACACCAAGAAGAGACCGATATTGCATGGCAAGACATAACACCATAGTACAACATCCTAGACGCTGTTCGGTTTATAAATACAGACCCATCGAGTGTTTTTACGCAAGTAGGTTGCATAAACCATCGGCAATGGTTGTCTTCACTTACAAAACAGAGTAACCGACTGCCTTTTAGAGCAATTTATTTATACAATGTAAAACAGGGACCTCCTTGTAGTATACTAAGAACCAAACTCTCAACCTTTAACTTAGAAGCCATCTTCACCGGGATGACGAGACAATCATGAAGGGAGGCAACTCTCGACAATAATAACAAAGGGGAGGCAATTCCAATTATGATACTCCTTACAAGTTTCAAGGCATTTCCTTTTTCAATTTGTTCCAAAAAAATTGCTTTTCATGAAATTTTGTTGAGACTTTTTTTCATAATGATTTTCTCTTTGTCCTTTTTCACTATATGATACTTCATGTTATATTTCGAAACAGATAGGTTCAACTACTAATATATTTCAGTCTGCATCATTTTATGTATTGACAATTTTATACTTAAGTCCGATTTAAATCCTCAAAAGTTGTTTCCTGTTAAACTTCTAAACTTAACTGCATCGAGGTGAAACCAATATAAATTTGATACCTCATCCTGTTAGAATGTTTAAGTCCAGTCCAGAGACAGGAAGGCAATGGATATCAATATCGTGAAAGGTAGGACAACACCATTCTGCCAGAAAATTATGTTTGAAGCATCTGTATTCAACGATTTTGTCAAAAGTTGCCTCCCCTGGCGAAAATCATCATCGAAACTAAAGCTAATTTCTGTATTGGAAGGAATCATAGCTTGCTCCTGCCTTTCATCATTGATCCCTGACAATTTCAACAGTGCAAGTTTCAAAGACAAATACCATGGATTTACTTTATCAAACAAAAGGGATTCAAAAATGGAAGTTTAAAATTGCATTTAACTAAACAGAATGACGAGAGGAAAAAAAACCTTAATGACTTGCTGCCACAAATGTAGAATTATCTCTGGTCAAAATATTCTTGCATCTCTTGTAGAGGACAGTTTAGCTCCATGAATTAATACCAAATTAATCAGGCAGTTGCAATGATGATCAATCCCGCTACATGGTTATATCTGTTTGTCGGTCTGTCCGTCCGTTTACAAAAAGTAGTCACTTCCTTCAGTCTCCTCTATATCATTGATTCAGATTGAACCAACACATTTTTTCAAAATAATATTAGTTTGAAAGCTATTCATAGCGGCGACGAATCTATGTCATGAAGTGAAAACTAATCCATTGTAAAATCTGTTTATTATTTCATTGCCGATACCAGACGTTTTCGTTTCAGTTTAAGTACCAAAGGCAATTTATTGGCACTTATTATTTACTGAAGGGGATTTACTGTATTTCCTGACCTCTTATGAATTTACAAACTTGATTTTTGTTTGTTTTTATTCTTTTGAAAGGGAAGCATTAATATAGGCCGTTTAGCCTGTTTGCTCATCATTTTCCTGTGTATTTGTAATAAATGTTTTCTGTAATCTTGTCTTGATTATGGAATAAAATATTGTTTAAATCAATAGTTTTAAGGCCGAATGAAGTATTGTTGTTGATATTCATCCTTCTATTCAAAAACAGCAAATTAAATTGTATGAAAACTGTTGCCATTCATGTTTTTGGTAATAAAAAGTGTCTTTCTTTTCGACTGTTAACAAACACAAATTAGCTGACAGGTTTACTTACTTCTGGTTTATAAGACATAGTCGTTATTTAAGTTATTTAGACGTAAATACTTTTTCGCCAAAATACAATTATATAGTGAAAAAATGACGCTGGATAATTTTTCAATCATATCATTTCAAATATGTCAACATGAGGTACAAAATACAATAACACACTGCCGTCTCTACTGGCACTGTTTGGCAGCCACGACAGAATAATTTTCGTAAATATCCTTTATAAAGACACTCACTCAACTCACTTTGTCATTCCTCGCGAATGTTCCGATGTAATCGTACAGTACTGTCACATTTTGATCGTTGACTTGTTTTATTGTGTTTTTCTCTAATTCATATCTTCGCGGTAATGCAAGTTGATAACCCGGAAGTAAGTAAAGGACCAATGCATTCAACGCGCCCTCTATTTTGGCAGGAGAAGACAACTCGCTACTGTTTCCCCATTCCTTTATATGCCGCTGATTTCCAAACACAGTATGTTTATCTCCTAATTATAATCATCACGTGTAAAGAAGTCTGTACACAAAGTTTCAGCTTTCTTAACCTTTTCGTTCTGGAGAAGAAAAAAAAGGATCAAAAATGGTTTAGGGTGTGGCCCGCAAGTGACCAAACAACATCTCTTGAATAGATCACTACACCTTCTGCGCCTGGCGTAGAAATACACCAGTGCTGCAGGCCGACCGTCAAGGTATTTTGCCTTAAGCAAGAAGAAAAACATATATTCAAGTTTTGTATGACTGTGGAACTACAAAAAGTACACTATCTGAGAGATACTTCATCTACCACCTAGGAACTCTTTGGCCCCCGTCTACAACCTGCAAACTTAGCAATTCACTTTGAACAGCGGTTCTTCAGTTTAAGCTTGGTTATCTCTCTTTGTTCAATTCCGGTCCGCCATGAACTATGTAACTGCAAGCGCTGGCAAGTAAATTGGTCATTCCATTCCAGGCAGTTTATGCCACCACCAAGCCGTAAGTGTCCTTTAACCTGATACTGGACTCATTCACCATAATCACAAGCAAACAACTGTCAAGTTTTGTTATATATTTTATTTCAAATCATCGATCAAAAACAGCATCAGTAATTCAGATCAGTTGATATTGGTATGGAGCGTTCTCGAGTATTTACCGAGGGAGGTTTAACAGAACGCTGCAGTTTGCTAGGGTATTAGCAGCAGAACTTGACTTGCTGGCTCTCTAGGCCGAGTTTGTGAGATTAGACATGGACGACATTTAAAAAATTTAATCATTTTGAAGTCAAACCTGATTCAATTTATCATTTTCTCATAACAATGTGAAAATACGTAAAATATGATCAAACGCTTAACATTTTTTCAAAAAGTTGTTTGAACGCTCAACCTTAGATACAAATGCATCTTACAGAAATTCTATGTCCATGCCTAACATCACAAAGTCGAGCCCTCTTCGCTGGCACCAGATTCACAAAGCCGTCTTTGACAGCATAATTTTATGTACTGGAAACTTGTCTCAATTGTTTTTCCAAAACAAGCCCATGCTCTCTTTCAAAAAGAGAGGTTAGTGCCAGGACTGTTACAATCTTCCTTTGATTTTGAGCTTAGTGAACATGGTGCCAGGCAAACCGTATGTAACAAGAAGTCTGCATTAATTACCAAGAAGGTCTAGCTACCTAACCAGTTTTATGAATACAGTGCTCTGGAAGTCCCTCCTGGGTCCGTATCCACGAAACAATTTAAGCAGTAGGCCTTCTCAAATCTTAAAATCTACAGCTAAACCAGTTTTGTAAAGTAGGCCCCTGAGGACCTTTAGAGATGGCCAGTACTTTCTTACATACCTAACTGCTGCTGCTGTGCATGAATTTACATATATGAATCACAATGACTGCTCCTAAAAGAAGTGTATATATATAGGTATATATTGTACACAATTCCAGCACTGAACAGACATTTAACTTGTCCTTAGCTGCAGCAGACAGAAGGACAGGACATTCACCGAGGGCAGCGCAACGAGAGGGTAGAAATATAAACCCAGTGTCTAAAGATCAAACCTTTCTGGGATGAGTCCGGTCGACATGTCAATGTTTTCTATATCAAAGTAACTTTAAATTCGTATTCGAGCCATGTAATTCTAAAACATCGAAAATTCAACAGTTCCGTTGCCATTTTGTAATTAGTTATTGTGCAGCCTATCCATACAGATGAGGTAAACGTTTGAGTGAGGTAGTTGTTGGAGAACATCTGCTTTGAAATTCACAGGAGGCCAGCTCCGGAAGAATGTCAAGAAATAATTGCTGATTCAAGGAGCAAGGCATATGACACATGTTGATAAGATTTGTTCACTAGTTTTTTTATGAGAGAAAATATTTAGAAAAGTTCAGTTGATACGTTTGCGGAACTGTCAAATCGATAAAGTCCAGTGAGAAAAGTTATCTATTTTCACCAGGTTAAGAAGACAAATGGCTTTGCAAAACTAGAGTACTGAAATAATTTATTTTGACTATTCAAAAACAAGTCCAAGGGTAAAAATAAAGTAATCAATTCTCATATTTAGTTCCAGCTTCCCTCTTGTTCTGCTGCCAAGCTGAAATGTCCCGAACCCAACACAATACAAATGACAATATTTCACCTGAAGATTCAAAATTGCTAGGGAAGTGGCCAGAGACGAGATTTGCAACCGGATGTGAACTGGTCCTGAGAAACACGTTGATGAATTAAGGGGAGGTAATTCAGAGGTAGTTGGTAGGATCGAGTCCTTCGTGGAGATGTCCTGTCTCTTGGAACCAAGGAGTAAATGTTGTAGCCTTACTTACTTACTTACCTACCAAGAATAGATGTGTATACATCTTGCATGTTACATCAACAGTACCTTCTTCATTGGTTGGTTCTGTAGCACACAGGTTCTTCATGTTTGGCAGTTTCTTGGTTTATATTGCATGAGTCAGTAATTACAAGTTGCACATTTCTTTATAATAAGAAAATTATCTTTTTATGTTTCTTTTACATTTATTGTGTGTCGACCTAAAAGTTTTAAACGAGAAGCATCGAATCAAAATCTTTGAAGAAACGGTAATAATTTGAAATATATTGTAAGACTGCTTAAGTGGAATTATAATAGTATGTTAAATGCAGGTTTTGAAATAAAATTACTAAATTGATGTAACCCTGTCATCATGGGATCTTTGTGATACATGACCTTGAAAAAATGGCTAGTCCTTCAAGAAATTGTTGAACATGAACAGATGATCAAACATGAAGAACCCTGCAGAACACAACCGACCGTACATACAGAAAACACTTTAAGTGGCAGATGTCAGTGTGACCTGAGATGTAGACCTGTCACTGTGACCTGAGCAGCCACCAAGGTCACGTTGACCCAGGTCATCTGAAAGGTCACCACGACCCAGGTCACACTGAACTCCTGCATAATGACACAGACACAAGCTGTAAACACTGCAGCAGAGTGGATGGGCAACAATATTGGACAGAAATCAACAATAGTCTGACATTTATCAATGGAGCTAGTTGACATACCTTAAAAGTCCCTGTGAACCAAGAATTGCAACAGTACACGTATACATTCAAAAGAACTGTTCAGAAATACATAGCACTTTCCTTGATATAAAACAATGATCAAATCTTAACCTCTGTGTTTTTAAACTCAGATCTCAAAGGCGTAAAACGAAGGAACAACGCTTCTTTTAAAGAAGTTGCTTGATATAAAAATTTATGGCACATTGTAAATAGCTTAGCTTTTTCAAGCTACAACAAAACGATAACTCTGTCATAGTCATTTTCTGATTAAACCCAAATAGTCTCGATTGATGACATGGCTAATAAAAACATTTTTTTCAGCTCCATTTAGCACATTTTAGGGAAGTATCGGGTGATATTTAAGTGAAGAAAAATTTGGCAAATTTACAAAGCATAATGAAATAAATTATATTTATTGATACCGGAGAACACTAACGAGGACTGAAAACCTTACTGAAACCATCTTGTTACTTAGTATCAATTAATTTGAGACTTAAGGTCATTTTACGGCCAAACAAATCTCTTTAGTATCATGGGAACAATGAAACTATAAGCCATGCCATCATACCGAGAGAGATCTAGTTTGCTAAAAAGTTCAATGTTTCTTGGGCATGTTTTCTGGATGAGAGAATAGGATGGTAGCACTATTTTTTGGTAGAACAATTTATTTTTACTTCGAGTCTGAAAGATAAGGGGGTATATAACTTTATGTAGAATACATGTTTTTTTTTTTTAAACTAATATTATTATATGCATTATTGCAACGAGAAATAAATGAAAATCAATTGTATAAAAAGATACTAAAAGTAAAGATAGAAACAAAATGCCCAATGCCCAATGCCCAAGAAACATTTCTTTTTGTTATTTTTAAACTGACCTGATGAATATAAATATCAATGTCAGATTGGAGTTATTTTGCTGCAGTCAAAAGAAAAGAATGTGTTCATATAACCATCAAACAATGGGCAAGTCACTTTTAAAATGTCAGTAATACTGTAATGAACCCGTTGCAGTTTGTGTAAATTTCATAATTAGGTACAATGCGAAGAAAAACACAGAAGGTAAAAATATTAGGCTATCCATCTAAAACTACAAGGGTCTTGAGGGCCGTAAACTTAGGTCATCTAATATCAAACATCACCGGAGTCATTTCAACTGATAAAAATATCAAATTTATGACAAAAATATCAATTTTCACAAATATTTCAGAGACAGAACATAAACTGGTAACAACTGCAAATAAATGCTTCTTGTTAAAAATAAAACAAAGTAACAACTTTTCCACACCCGTCAAGACCCTTTTTGGCTGCCCTTAGTGGTAACAAATAGCACTTAAACATTTTAATATCTTCTTATTTAACAATTACATTAAATAGTGAAAATAATGCCCGTAATAAGAGGCAGCAAGTTCATTTCAAATACAATCAAGTAACAACATCATCCATTACCGTGATCGTGAAACAAAGTAAAGTGGATGATACAAATACAAGTTAAAATCAGCTAGAGCCTTCTTTTAAAACCAAATTTAACCATTGTAAACCTTAACAGCTGAATTTGCCACAATAAAAATGCTTCAACAAATCTTAACATAGAAGGACCGAGTCATCCATTAACCTGAGAAACGTAACTTGTCTAAAACATCTTTTGCTGCAAACTTGAGGAAGGGAATCCTGCCAATTAAAGCCATTTTGTGTATATACACATTATTTGAAAATCAAAACTGATTTATTCCCTGAAGAAGATGAGTTCAGTATTCAACTAAGAGAATGCACACTACAAATGCAGAGAGCCTCAGAGACGACAACATTTTGAACAGGTAATTGTAATCTGTACGTAACTGTTAGGTCAACGTAACCTGTACGTAACTGTACAGATAAATGTAACCGTATGTTGCTGCACAGGTCAACGCAACCTATACTTAACAGCACAAGTCAACGTAACCAGACATCAAAAGTTTGCACAGGTACTGCAGCCTGAACGTTATGGCACAGGTCAACGTAATCTATGTGGAACAACACAGGTCAACATAACCTGCACGTGGCTACGCTAAAACACAGGACCATTAAACCTCTGCACAAGACTGTTCGTGTGTAAAATATACACCAAGAAGAGACCGATATTGCATGGCAAGACATAACACCATAGTACAACATCCTAGACGCTGTTCGGTTTATAAATATAGACCCATCGAGTGTTTTTACGCAAGTAGGTTGCATAAACCATCGGCAATGGTTGTCTTCACTTACAAAACAGAGTAACCGACTGCCTTTTAGAGCAATTTATTTATACAATGTAAAACAGGGACCTCCTTGTAGTATACTAAGAACCAAACTCTCAACCTTTAACTTAGAAGCCATCTTCACCGGGATGACGAGACAATCATGAAGGGAGGCAACTCTCGACAATAATAACAAAGGGGAGGCAATTCCAATTATGATACTCCTTACAAGTTTCAAGGCATTTCCTTTTTCAATTTGTTCCAAAAAAATTGCTTTTCATGAAATTTTGTTGAGACTTTTTTTCATAATGATTTTCTCTTTGTCCTTTTTCACTATATGATACTTCATGTTATATTTCGAAACAGATAGGTTCAACTACTAATATATTTCAGTCTGCATCATTTTATGTATTGACAATTTTATACTTAAGTCCGATTTAAATCCTCAAAAGTTGTTTCCTGTTAAACTTCTAAACTTAACTGCATCGAGGTGAAACCAATATAAATTTGATACCTCATCCTGTTAGAATGTTTAAGTCCAGTCCAGAGACAGGAAGGCAATGGATATCAATATCGTGAAAGGTAGGACAACACCATTCTGCCTGAAAATTATGTTTGAAGCATCTGTATTCAACGATTTTGTCAAAAGTTGCCTCCCCTGGCGAAAATCATCATCGAAACTAAAGCTAATTTCTGTATTGGAAGGAATCATAGCTTGCTCCTGCCTTTCATCATTGATCCCTGACAATTTCAACAGTGCAAGTTTCAAAGACAAATACCATGGATTTACTTTATCAAACAAAAGGGATTCAAAAATGGAAGTTTAAAATTGCATTTAACTAAACAGAATGACGAGAGGAAAAAAAACCTTAATGACTTGCTGCCACAAATGTAGAATTATCTCTGGTCAAAATATTCTTGCATCTCTTGTAGAGGACAGTTTAGCTCCATGAATTAATACCAAATTAATCAGGCAGTTGCAATGATGATCAATCCCGCTACATGGTTATATCTGTTTGTCGGTCTGTCCGTCCGTTTACAAAAAGTAGTCACTTCCTTCAGTCTCCTCTATATCATTGATTCAGATTGAACCAACACATTTTTTCAAAATAATATTAGTTTGAAAGCTATTCATAGCGGCGACGAATCTATGTCATGAAGTGAAAACTAATCCATTGTAAAATCTGTTTATTATTTCATTGCCGATACCAGACGTTTTCGTTTCAGTTTAAGTACCAAAGGCAATTTATTGGCACTTATTATTTACTGAAGGGGATTTACTGTATTTCCTGACCTCTTATGAATTTACAAACTTGATTTTTGTTTGTTTTTATTCTTTTGAAAGGGAAGCATTAATATAGGCCGTTTAGCCTGTTTGCTCATCATTTTCCTGTGTATTTGTAATAAATGTTTTCTGTAATCTTGTCTTGATTATGGAATAAAATATTGTTTAAATCAATAGTTTTAAGGCCGAATGAAGTATTGTTGTTGATATTCATCCTTCTATTCAAAAACAGCAAATTAAATTGTATGAAAACTGTTGCCATTCATGTTTTTGGTAATAAAAAGTGTCTTTCTTTTCGACTGTTAACAAACACAAATTAGCTGACAGGTTTACTTACTTCTGGTTTATAAGACATAGTCGTTATTTAAGTTATTTAGACGTAAATACTTTTTCGCCAAAATACAATTATATAGTGAAAAAATGACGCTGGATAATTTTTCAATCATATCATTTCAAATATGTCAACATGAGGTACAAAATACAATAACACACTGCCGTCTCTACTGGCACTGTTTGGCAGCCACGACAGAATAATTTTCGTAAATATCCTTTATAAAGACACTCACTCAACTCACTTTGTCATTCCTCGCGAATGTTCCGATGTAATCGTACAGTACTGTCACATTTTGATCGTTGACTTGTTTTATTGTGTTTTTCTCTAATTCATATCTTCGCGGTAATGCAAGTTGATAACCCGGAAGTAAGTAAAGGACCAATGCATTCAACGCGCCCTCTATTTTGGCAGGAGAAGACAACTCGCTACTGTTTCCCCATTCCTTTATATGCCGCTGATTTCCAAACACAGTATGTTTATCTCCTAATTATAATCATCACGTGTAAAGAAGTCTGTACACAAAGTTTCAGCTTTCTTAACCTTTTCGTTCTGGAGAAGAAAAAAAAGGATCAAAAATGGTTTAGGGTGTGGCCCGCAAGTGACCAAACAACATCTCTTGAATAGATCACTACACCTTCTGCGCCTGGCGTAGAAATACACCAGTGCTGCAGGCCGACCGTCAAGGTATTTTGCCTTAAGCAAGAAGAAAAACATATATTCAAGTTTTGTATGACTGTGGAACTACAAAAAGTACACTATCTGAGAGATACTTCATCTACCACCTAGGAACTCTTTGGCCCCCGTCTACAACCTGCAAACTTAGCAATTCACTTTGAACAGCGGTTCTTCAGTTTAAGCTTGGTTATCTCTCTTTGTTCAATTCCGGTCCGCCATGAACTATGTAACTGCAAGCGCTGGCAAGTAAATTGGTCATTCCATTCCAGGCAGTTTATGCCACCACCAAGCCGTAAGTGTCCTTTAACCTGATACTGGACTCATTCACCATAATCACAAGCAAACAACTGTCAAGTTTTGTTATATATTTTATTTCAAATCATCGATCAAAAACAGCATCAGTAATTCAGATCAGTTGATATTGGTATGGAGCGTTCTCGAGTATTTACCGAGGGAGGTTTAACAGAACGCTGCAGTTTGCTAGGGTATTAGCAGCAGAACTTGACTTGCTGGCTCTCTAGGCCGAGTTTGTGAGATTAGACATGGACGACATTTAAAAAATTTAATCATTTTGAAGTCAAACCTGATTCAATTTATCATTTTCTCATAACAATGTGAAAATACGTAAAATATGATCAAACGCTTAACATTTTTTCAAAAAGTTGTTTGAACGCTCAACCTTAGATACAAATGCATCTTACAGAAATTCTATGTCCATGCCTAACATCACAAAGTCGAGCCCTCTTCGCTGGCACCAGATTCACAAAGCCGTCTTTGACAGCATAATTTTATGTACTGGAAACTTGTCTCAATTGTTTTTCCAAAACAAGCCCATGCTCTCTTTCAAAAAGAGAGGTTAGTGCCAGGACTGTTACAATCTTCCTTTGATTTTGAGCTTAGTGAACATGGTGCCAGGCAAACCGTATGTAACAAGAAGTCTGCATTAATTACCAAGAAAGTCTAGCTACCTAACCAGTTTTATGAATACAGTGCTCTGGAAGTCCCTCCTGGGTCCGTATCCACGAAACAATTTAAGCAGTAGGCCTTCTCAAATCTTAAAATCTACAGCTAAACCAGTTTTGTAAAGTAGGCCCCTGAGGACCTTTAGAGATGGCCAGTACTTTCTTACATACCTAACTGCTGCTGCTGTGCATGAATTTACATATATGAATCACAATGACTGCTCCTAAAAGAAGTGTATATATATAGGTATATATTGTACACAATTCCAGCACTGAACAGACATTTAACTTGTCCTTAGCTGCAGCAGACAGAAGGACAGGACATTCACCGAGGGCAGCGCAACGAGAGGGTAGAAATATAAACCCAGTGTCTAAAGATCAAACCTTTCTGGGATGAGTCCGGTCGACATGTCAATGTTTTCTATATCAAAGTAACTTTAAATTCGTATTCGAGCCATGTAATTCTAAAACATCGAAAATTCAACAGTTCCGTTGCCATTTTGTAATTAGTTATTGTGCAGCCTATCCATACAGATGAGGTAAACGTTTGAGTGAGGTAGTTGTTGGAGAACATCTGCTTTGAAATTCACAGGAGGCCAGCTCCGGAAGAATGTCAAGAAATAATTGCTGATTCAAGGAGCAAGGCATATGACACATGTTGATAAGATTTGTTCACTAGTTTTTTTATGAGAGAAAATATTTAGAAAAGTTCAGTTGATACGTTTGCGGAACTGTCAAATCGATAAAGTCCAGTGAGAAAAGTTATCTATTTTCACCAGGTTAAGAAGACAAATGGCTTTGCAAAACTAGAGTACTGAAATAATTTATTTTGACTATTCAAAAACAAGTCCAAGGGTAAAAATAAAGTAATCAATTCTCATATTTAGTTCCAGCTTCCCTCTTGTTCTGCTGCCAAGCTGAAATGTCCCGAACCCAACACAATACAAATGACAATATTTCACCTGAAGATTCAAAATTGCTAGGGAAGTGGCCAGAGACGAGATTTGCAACCGGATGTGAACTGGTCCTGAGAAACACGTTGATGAATTAAGGGGAGGTAATTCAGAGGTAGTTGGTAGGATCGAGTCCTTCGTGGAGATGTCCTGTCTCTTGGAACCAAGGAGTAAATGTTGTAGCCTTACTTACTTACTTACCTACCAAGAATAGATGTGTATACATCTTGCATGTTACATCAACAGTACCTTCTTCATTGGTTGGTTCTGTAGCACACAGGTTCTTCATGTTTGGCAGTTTCTTGGTTTATATTGCATGAGTCAGTAATTACAAGTTGCACATTTCTTTATAATAAGAAAATTATCTTTTTATGTTTCTTTTACATTTATTGTGTGTCGACCTAAAAGTTTTAAACGAGAAGCATCGAATCAAAATCTTTGAAGAAACGGTAATAATTTGAAATATATTGTAAGACTGCTTAAGTGGAATTATAATAGTATGTTAAATGCAGGTTTTGAAATAAAATTACTAAATTGATGTAACCCTGTCATCATGGGATCTTTGTGATACATGACCTTGAAAAAATGGCTAGTCCTTCAAGAAATTGTTGAACATGAACAGATGATCAAACATGAAGAACCCTGCAGAACACAACCGACCGTACATACAGAAAACACTTTAAGTGGCAGATGTCAGTGTGACCTGAGATGTAGACCTGTCACTGTGACCTGAGCAGCCACCAAGGTCACGTTGACCCAGGTCATCTGAAAGGTCACCACGACCCAGGTCACACTGAACTCCTGCATAATGACACAGACACAAGCTGTAAACACTGCAGCAGAGTGGATGGGCAACAATATTGGACAGAAATCAACAATAGTCTGACATTTATCAATGGAGCTAGTTGACATACCTTAAAAGTCCCTGTGAACCAAGAATTGCAACAGTACACGTATACATTCAAAAGAACTGTTCAGAAATACATAGCACTTTCCTTGATATAAAACAATGATCAAATCTTAACCTCTGTGTTTTTAAACTCAGATCTCAAAGGCGTAAAACGAAGGAACAACGCTTCTTTTAAAGAAGTTGCTTGATATAAAAATTTATGGCACATTGTAAATAGCTTAGCTTTTTCAAGCTACAACAAAACGATAACTCTGTCATAGTCATTTTCTGATTAAACCCAAATAGTCTCGATTGATGACATGGCTAATAAAAACATTTTTTTCAGCTCCATTTAGCACATTTTAGGGAAGTATCGGGTGATATTTAAGTGAAGAAAAATTTGGCAAATTTACAAAGCATAATGAAATAAATTATATTTATTGATACCGGAGAACACTAACGAGGACTGAAAACCTTACTGAAACCATCTTGTTACTTAGTATCAATTAATTTGAGACTTAAGGTCATTTTACGGCCAAACAAATCTCTTTAGTATCATGGGAACACTGAAACTATAAGCCATGCCATCATACCGAGAGAGATCTAGTTTGCTAAAAAGTTCAATGTTTCTTGGGCATGTTTTCTGGATGAGAGAATAGGATGGTAGCACTATTTTTTGGTAGAACAATTTATTTTTACTTCGAGTCTGAAAGATAAGGGGGTATATAACTTTATGTAGTATACATGTTGTTTTTTTTTTAAACTAATATTATTATATGCATTATTGCAACGAGAAATAAATGAAAATCAATTGTATAAAAAGATACTAAAAGTAAAGATAGAAACAAAATGCCCAATGCCCAATGCCCAAGAAACATTTCTTTTTGTTATTTTTAAACTGACCTGATGAATATAAATATCAATGTCAGATTGGAGTTATTTTGCTGCAGTCAAAAGAAAAGAATGTGTTCATATAACCATCAAACAATGGGCAAGTCACTTTTAAAATGTCAGTAATACTGTAATGAACCCGTTGCAGTTTGTGTAAATTTCATAATTAGGTACAATGCGAAGAAAAACACAGAAGGTAAAAATATTAGGCTATCCATCTAAAACTACAAGGGTCTTGAGGGCCGTAAACTTAGGTCATCTAATATCAAACATCACCGGAGTCATTTCAACTGATAAAAATATCAAATTTATGACAAAAATATCAATTTTCACAAATATTTCAGAGACAGAACATAAACTGGTAACAACTGCAAATAAATGCTTCTTGTTAAAAATAAAACAAAGTAACAACTTTTCCACACCCGTCAAGACCCTTTTTGGCTGTCCTTAGTGGTAACAAATAGCACTTAAACATTTTAATATCTTCTTATTTAACAATTACATTAAATAGTGAAAATAATGCCCGTAATAAGAGGCAGCAAGTTCATTTCAAATACAATCAAGTAACAACATCATCCATTACCGTGATCGTGAAACAAAGTAAAGTGGATGATACAAATACAAGTTAAAATCAGCTAGAGCCTTCTTTTAAAACCAAATTTAACCATTGTAAACCTTAACAGCTGAATTTGCCACAATAAAAATGCTTCAACAAATCTTAACATAGAAGGACCGAGTCATCCATTAACCTGAGAAACGTAACTTGTCTAAAACATCTTTTGCTGCAAACTTGAGGAAGGGAATCCTGCCAATTAAAGCCATTTTGTGTATATACACATTATTTGAAAATCAAAACTGATTTATTCCCTGAAGAAGATGAGTTCAGTATTCAACTAAGAGAATGCACACTACAAATGCAGAGAGCCTCAGAGACGACAACATTTTGAACAGGTAAGGTCAACGCAACCTATACTTAACAGCACAAGTCAACGTAACCAGACATCAAAAGTTTGCACAGGTACTGCAGCCTGAACGTTATGGCACAGGTCAACGTAATCTATGTGAAACAACACAGGTCAACATTACCTGCACGCAGCTACGCTAAAACACAGGACCATTAAACCTCTGCACAAGACTGTTCGTGTGTAAAATATACACCAAGAAGAGACCGATATTGCATGGCAAGACATAACACCATAGTACAACATCCTAGACGCTGTTCGGTTTATAAATACAGACCCATCGAGTGTTTTTACGCAAGTAGGTTGCATAAACCATCGGCAATGGTTGTCTTCACTTACAAAACAGAGTAACCGACTGCCTTTTAGAGCAATTTATTTATACAATGTAAAACAGGGACCTCCTTGTAGTATACTAAGAACCAAACTCTCAACCTTTAACTTAGAAGCCATCTTCACCGGGATGACGAGACAATCATGAAGGGAGGCAACTCTCAACAATTATAACAAAGGGGAGGCAGTTCCAATTATGATACTCCTTACAGGTTTCAAGGCATTTCCTTTTTCAATTTGTTCCAAAAAAAATCGCTTTTCATGAATTTTTGTTGAGACCTTTTTTCATAATGATTTTACTCTGTCCTTTTTCACTATATGATACTTCATGTTATATTTCGAAACAGATAGGTTCTACAACTAATATACTTCAGTCTGCATCATGTTATGTATTGACAATTTTATAAGTCTGATTTAAATCCTCAAAAGTTGTGAAGAGGTGAAACCAATATAAATTTGATACCTCATCCCGTTAGAATTTTTAAGTCCAGAGACAGGAAGGCAATGGATATCAATATCGTGAAAGGTAGGACAACACCATTCTGCCAGAAAATTATGTTTGAAGCATCTGTATTCAACGATTTTGTCAAAAGTTGCCTCCCCTGGCCAAAATCATCTTCGAAACTAAAGCTAATTTCTGTATTGGAAGGAATCATAGCATGCTTCTGCCTTTCATCATTGATCCCTGACAATTTCAACAGTGCAAGTTTCAAAGACGAATACCATGGATTTACTTTTATCAAACAAAAGGGATTCAAAAATGGAAGTTTAAAATTGCATTTAACTAAACAGAATGACGAGAGGAAAAAAAAACCTAACTTAATGACTTGCTGCCACAAATGTAGAATTATCTCTGGTCAAAATCTTCTTGCATCTCTTGTAGAGGACAGTTTAGCTCCATGAATTAATACCAAATTAATCAGGCAGTTGCAATGATGATCAATCCCGCTACATGGTTATATCTGTTTGTCGGTCTGTCCGTCCGTTTACAAAAAGTAGTCACATGGAGAGAGAGACTATGTACAAAGCCACAGGAGGAGGTGGTGGGGAGAAAACAACTAAGCATGAGTCATAAATTAATGAATAAACAAACAATTCCTGCCACACACTTCCTGCAATCCCCGAAATCAAGAAATGGACTCGTCCACTAAATAATATCTGGAATACCATTGGTCAATTTCGGGAAGGGCAGGGGTTTGAACCCGAGGTATATAAATGTAAACACATGTTAAAAAATTATCTGATTTTCAGAAAATGAACAAAAAATGCATCATCGTCAGATTAGTTCATAGAGATACATATATATGTATGTATATATATATCTCGACAACAGCAGTGGATAGTCTTGCATGCTGGTATCAATTATGACCATTGACCCACCGGAAGTCGACACAGAACCGATCACATATATCCACAGTGAGATGTTTAAAACCAAATTCTGAGGATTCATCCATGAGGTTTATCTTTGCATGTGGATTTTTGGTGTCACACGCGAGTGTGTGTATATATAATCAAGGTATTTTGAGGTAGATGTAGACACACAACCCCCCTCCCACGTCCGGAGACCACGCCCCTTTCCTCCTCCTGTGGCAAGTTCCTGTGACAACAACAAAATGCTACACTGAAATAGATTGGTATGACATGACATTACAGTTACCATGGCAATATGTTCATGCCCCTCCTGAGGTATATTCGTGAGACCGACCTGTCTCGTTTTCAAGTGCTCAACGACTCTAGTTTTGGACGCAAGTTGTTGAGATGATGTTGAAAATGATCAAGGTGGAGGTCAACGAGGTATATTTCCAGCTCAGTCGATCAACTGCTGGTTGCCATGGGGATGACGCTTCGCAGAGAATACGGCAACATATAGCGTGGATGCCTGTCCGAGGCTCGTGGTTTATAGTGACTTAGTTACTCCCTGAGTTAAAACGAGATTAAGACATAGCACCCACCTGACTACAAGTTCCTGTAGTCCGCCCTTCTTCCTAAATGTTGCCGTATTCCTCCGCCGTCACTGCAGAAGTGAGGTAGATACTTATGAGGTAACTAACATCGTCCCACTGGAGGAAGTGACATCATACACATAAACAGCAAAACTTCCACACAGGAAGTCATGATACACCATACACAAAAAGTAGTACCAGTTCCAAATAGGAAGTGACATCATACACAAAAAAAGTGCCGTCGTCCTGTGTTGGACGACACAACACACAAAACATGGATGACATAACCTAAAGGGCGGAACCCGCACCAAACCACAAACAGACATTTCAGTCTGGTGTGACAACTAACTTACCTAGTTGATAGTAACATGATTTTGTTTAGTAAAATACTGTCATATAGAAAAAATGGAATACACTCTAGCTATGGGAGTCTTAAGATGAGCTGCCAGGGCCTAGTGGGCAGTCGTTAGTCTTTCACTGCAGCTATGGCGGAGCAACAAGGTCGATATATCCGGGTGAATCCTGGTGGTCGAGCCATCACCTGTCAGTTCTAGCTGCCTCTGATCTGGTGTGATAGCCGGTGTGACGACCCGTACAGCAGTACAAGTGAATAATGGCCCGAGGCCACAGGCCTAGAGCTACCAGTTGTAAACATGTGAAGACACACGTGCCCGGTCCGAACAAGCACATGAACGCTCTTGAACACTGATTTCTCTCGAGGTAGGTAGATGCTGCCTGAAGATCAGACCCCTCAAGCATCGCAAAAGTTGAAGCCTTATCTTCAGTTTCCATGGCAACAGTTGACCTGAGCTTAACAACACCACGTTTCTATGGCCACGGGGTGTCATGGCCACAGTCGAGTTACCCTATTCACAGCAGTCATGCCCTGTCACTGTCAGATACTGTTTTTTTTCCTTGCAGAAACGCATCACCATGGAGACCGCTGAAGAAAAGCTGTACAAAAATCAAATTTGGAGAGATGATCTGCATTTCATTAGCGACAGTCCAAAAAGTGTTGGTAGTTAAAAATGAGGTATCATCTGTTTGCCGCTTGATCGCTCTTAAAAGGAGAAGTAAAAAAAGTATGTGTATATAATACCCGCATCGGAGGAAGATAGAATATCATGTTTGGGCCCAGCCTTCAACCCGCCAGCCTGTTCGTATTTTGTGTGAGTAGAGGTAGCAGAACATGAACTGGTCGGGTCAAAGGTCAGGGCTCATGTTATGAATGAGGTCAATTGATCAATCAGTGAGCGGAACACGACTCGTCGTTTCCTTCTACACCACTGAATCAGCACAGTCTACACCTGACAACGTCCCACCGTCGCGCACATACAAATGAGGTAACTGCCCTTGGCCCATCTTTGCGGGACCACTGTCTACGTGTTTGCCGGGGGCAACCGGACTTTCCTGAGTAGAGCAGACAGTGCTGCACGGGCTGCTGCAAGGGAGAGGAGGGGGAGGTGTCGGGGGTCGGTCCACATGACCTTGACCTTTGTCCCGCCTCGAGGCTGGTTTGCTGCGTGGCTTGGCGGATGAGGTAGAGCTTGGGGCAGCACTGCCACCGCTGCCAGTGTTCCTGAGTGAAGGGTTTGCTGATGCTGCTGCTGCTGCCGCGGCTGCTGCTCCTGCTCGCGGGTTTGACCCCGGGTCAGAGGTCAGTCCCCCGCCTTCCTGCTGGGTCACTTTTAACATGGCCGCCTCCCCGTTAGCTGCTGGTGCTGCTGGGTGGCTCTCGTCCTCGAGGTTTCCATCGATCTCCTCGAGTGAGGCTCCGGTGAGTGGGGACATCTCACTCCCACCTGGCCCTGGGCTGCACTCTGTGGACGCTGCCAACATCGCCGCGATCAGACTGCGGTGCTCCTAAAGAAAATTAGAATTTTCAGTAAGTTATACTCAAACTTACATTTATCATTCAAATTCTTGAAAGGGATATTGCACAGCTTATGATAGGAGACAGGTATTTACATAAGCAAAGTGCTCCGACTGATTCATATACTCATTAAACTTTTAGAAACTCTTGAATTACACCCTTGTTCTAGGAAACAAGAAAAGATAACTCCACATAATGAAAATGTCACATATAACACATATCCATACAAATTATACTCTTAGTATCTCTTGATAGACGAAGGATAGTAACTTAACTTCATAAAAATAGAGCCATTGGCTCTGTAGCTCATCAGGCTTCATCATCAATTATGCTGTAGAGTGTGGCCAATGATACCCCCTTATTAGGGGTCACAGGGCCACCAAAGCTACAATTTATAATCTTCACTAGCCATGGAGTCTGTACAAAAAGTTTCAGCTTTCTAGGCCTCATGGTTCTGGAGAAGAAGATGCATACAGGTTTTTCGGGCGTGGCCCCTGTGGCCCTTATTAGGGGTCACAGGGCCACCAAAGATACAATTTATAATCCTCACTAGCCAAGGAGTCTGTACACAAAGTTTCAGCTTTCTAGGCCTTATGCTTCTGGAGAAGAAGATGAAAATAGGTTTTTAGGGCGTGGCCCCTGTGGCCCTTATTAGGGGTCACAGGGCTACCAAAGCTACAATTTATAATCCTCACTAGCCAAGGAGTCTGTACACAAGGTTTCAGCTTTCTAGGCCTTATGGTTCTGGAGAAGAAGATGAAAATAGGTTTTTAGGGTGTGGCCCCTGTGGCCCTTATTAGGGGTCACAGGGCTACCAAAGCTACAATTTATAATCCTCACTAGCCAAGGAGTCTGTACACAAGGTTTCAGCTTTCTAGGCCTTATGGTTCTTGAGAAGAAGATGAAAATAGGTTTTTAGGGCGTGGCCCCTGTGGTCCTTATTAGGGGTCACTGGGCCACCAAAGATACAATTTATAATCCTCACTAGCCAAGGAGTCTGTACACAAGGTTTCAGCTTTCTAGGCCTTATGGTTCTGGAGAAGAAGATGAAAATAGGTTTTTAGGGTGTGGCCCCTGTGGCCCTTATTAGGGGTCACAGGGCTACCAAAGCTACAATTTATAATCCTCACTAGCCAAGGAGTCTGTACACAAGGTTTCAGCTTTCTAGGCCTTATGGTTCTGGAGAAGAAGATGAATACAGGTTTTTCGGGCGTGGCCCCTGTGGCCCTTATTAGGGGTCACAGGGCTACCAAAGCTACAATTTATAATCCTCACTAGCCAAGGAGTCTGTACACAAGGTTTCAGCTTTCTAGGCCTTATGGTTCTGGAGAAGAAGATGAAAATAGGTTTTTAGGGCGTGGCCCCTGTGGCCCTTATTAGGGGTCACAGGGCTACCAAAGCTACAATTTATAATCCTCACTAGCTAAGGAGTCTGTACACAAGGTTTCAGCTTTCTAGGCCTTATGGTTCTGGAGAAGAAGATGAAAATAGGTTTTTAGGGTGTGGCCCCTGTGGCCCTTATTAGGGGTCACAGGGCCACCAAAGCTACAATTTATAATCCTCACTAGCTAAGGAGTCTGTACACAAAGTTTCAGCTTTCTAGGCCTTATGGTTCTCGAGAAGAAGTCGTAATTCCACAAAGTTTACGGACGGATGGACGGACGGACGGACGCCGGACGCCGGACACCATGCCATGCCATAAGCCCATCGGGCCTTACAGGCCAGATGAGCTAAAAAGTCTCTTACAGATATTTATACTCACTCCTTTCAGCCAGAAATCAGCTTCAAAATCTTATCAGTCACGGCTTTTTCTCAGGTAGAAAGGGTTAACTAAGTTACTGTCTCTTCACATGTCTCTAACATAATTTGCATATTAATACTCTTAGCAGCTCTTGTATCATATCCTTGTTCTGGGTAATAGGGATCTTAATTTACCAAAATGCCACTTCATCCCTTCCAACCAGAAATCAGCCTCAAAAGCTTATCTTTTTCTCAGGATGAAAGGATTAACTAAGTTACTGTCTCCTCACATGCCATGATACACGACAAGACACCTACCTCGGAGCTGCCACTATCGTTGAGGTGGGCACCATCCTCCACCCGAGTCGCGTGACCATTTGGCAGGTGCCCGTTCTGGAAGCTGTGGTTCAACCCGTTCACACGCACACCGTTCGGTGTCACAATCAACGTGCCTCCACCCTAAAAAATTGCCATAAGAGGAATCTGATTAATATCATTTTTAGTAAGAAAATGCGACTTCAAAAATATTGCCCATAACAACTATTCAAAAGCGCTGGAGATTAAAAGTTTCCATAAGTGGATTCTGATTAATATCAACTTTATTCAGAAAAGGAAACTGAAAAATATTGACTATAACAACTTTTCAAAAGCACTGGATTAAAAGGATTAAGCTCTCAATTAACAGTGATCAAGGTAATTAGATCCCCCAACCCTATGAAGTCCTCAATCAATCAACTCTGCATACAAACTTGCAAAACTGGCTTGATTTGCTGAATCTACTGTTAACAACATTAACTCCTTTATCAACCTATCAAGTTATCTACCTATTGAGTGTACATGTATAAATCTACAAATAAATCTTACTGTCCATCATTTGTTCATCTACTTGACAATGACACAATAATCTTATTCATTAAATAAAGAAGTTGTCATCTATAAACATATCTTCATTATCATCATTTCTCAAAGAAGGAACTATTCAAGCTGAAAACTACATTACAAACGGGACACATCCAACTTCAATAGAAAACTGGCGCCTAATCATTAACAGTTTTAGTGCCTATCAAGTGAGTTATCCAGTTGGTGTGGGGAATCTGCAGGTGGTTAATGTTTCAGTCATTAGCAGCCTCTATCAGGTATCTGAGTATACAAAATAACTGATGATTATAAAAGAACCAATGCTGATTCGAGGAACTATAAGGACCTTCAAACTTTGAATCTAACCTTGGAGTCTGAGTCCGCATTCTCTGGCATGGTAAGCATGGGGGTCATAGCATCGAAGTCCGCACTTGGCAGAGACATGGAGTTACGGTTCATGGTTGCCACGTTCACTGCATGTCCGTTGCCGTAGCCGGGAATGTGTCCGTTGCCATGGTGACAACGTGGAATCTCTTCCCGCGGCTTGAAGCATCTGAAAGTATCAACTAACATGATTACTTGATTCCTTGTATTGATCGTTCTATTTCATGGACTTCTATTAATAAATATGGAAAAGAGTTTCAGAGAATGACCTGCGCAAAACAGACTTCTTTATTGGAGTATATTTTGGCATAGCTCCTATACATACCCTGATCAACATAAATACATAAAAGAGGTATTTTTTCACTCATGGCCTTTAAATGAATGAATGAGATTGAAACAACCTACCTGACACTCAATACACTGTTACACATTTTGTCTCATGTAGAGATCACTGTTTGAGCTAAGATAGTCCTAACTACCATGCATAACATTGACATAAGACTACCTTAGCAATAAGAGAGCTTTGAAAATTCAGCTCTTACAGGGTTTTTGATGAATATTAAGCTATGTCAGAGCGTAATTAACAAGCTATGAGTCTTATGTCCCGATAAAGCAGATTTGGAGAAAAAAAGAGACGTTGGCTCTGTAGCTTATCAGGTTTATTTCTAATTTTGCTTTAGCATGTGGTTCTCCTAAATCAGCCCTGATGAGCTAAAATAGATGATGCTATGACAAGGAGGAAAGAAAGAAGAAAGACGTTACGGACCTGTTGCGAAAGATGATGACGACGAGGCAGATGAGGATACAGACAATGCCGATGGTGACGCCCACAATGATGCCCAGCTGTGGAGACGGGGGGCCTGTGGTGGGAGTAAAAGAGATATACCACTGATTTCTTCAATAGATGCAGTGTATGAAATAATTTATCAAGATCACTAGCGAACCGGGCTAGAAAGATTCCAAAGTAACTAGCCCATAAGAAAAATGACTAGCCCAATTAAGTAAAATCTTTACAAATGTTTTCTGACATTCATCGTTTTAAAATCAAACACATATTTGCTCAAGATATCTTGGGGTGATCGGAAACTGACACAAAATAGTAACTGAATTGATTACAAAATTGAATGAAAAAAGTCAAAATATTTTTAATATACCAATCCACACTAGCCAACCGGGCTATCTTTACTATTTTTCTACTAGCCTAGGCAAATTTCAACTAGCATCGGGCTAGTGGTTATTTCGGACAGTGAATAGATGGTAAAATTTTTCTTTTATAAAATTAATTGAAGAAAGGTTTTAAACATGTAAAGATATACGTTTGACTTTAGTCTTTCATCACTATTGGACTTTGTTTCTTTTTTTAAATATCCTATGTAAGCAATCATTGAAGAATTTGATTTTGTTTAATAGATGTCTTTGATCAATACCTATAAATTATGTGATTGTTGATGTTTTAGGCATTAAGATCCTAGCTCTACAGATGTTGTGGTTTTATAACATATGAAAACATTGAAAAATATGCTTATGTTTAATCTTACTAGCATTAGGAACCTTATGAATACAGATGCTTATGTTTGTCTTTTAGGCAATATATATTTGGCCAAAAGATGAAAAACAATTAAAAAACATGGAAATCTGCTTACATTTATATTATTGGCAATAAGATCCTTATGATAAGCTTGTTCTTCTGATTGTATAACATATCAATCATTTCTTTGAGAGGCATTTTAGAAGTTGGAAATACAATAAGGAAGAGGATTATATGGATGACAACTTCTTTAATCATGTTGGTTCATATTTTCAAGGTCAGTTCAATTACCTTGATGCTCAAAGTCATACGGGAAATGTCGCCTAACATGAATTGAGAAGTTGTCATCCATATAATCCTCTTCCTTATCATATCAATCATGTATAACATATGAAAACTAGGCAATAATATTCTTTAACATACCTTGTCCTACGGATTCTGTGGTCGTATCACATGCCTCGTGTTGCACCCTGTCATTACAGTTCTTCATGGGGAACACGATGATGATTGGAGACTGGCGACCTTGACCTGCCCTTGTGCACGCGCTCAGTTTGAAGTAATAGGACGCAGCCGTCAGCTCTTGAACCGTTGCACGTGTGAATTCACCTGTACACAAAATATTGATATAACTAAAGGCTCACTTCCAGATAAGTTTCCAAAAGGGACAATATGAACAAAGTATTCATTTTCAAAACAGTTTTGAATTGAGATTTTTGGTTCTTCATTGTTTGGATCTATTATCCAGCTTAGAGATATTGGCTTTCCATCTGGAGATATTCATAAGAGTAAGAGAAAATATTTTTTGTTTTCTTTAAAGTCCTGGAATATTGGTGGATAGAATCTTGAGCCCTTTTTTCAGGAACGAGGATGTGAATTCGTCTTTTAAAAAATGTCATGCTTACAACGGTTACAACAGTTTCGTTGTCCTACAAATCCTAGAATATTGCTTGTTAACTCTAGACTATCTAATTGAGATAGCCAAGAAAGCAACTAGGTCTAATTGAGTGAGAAGTTGGGATTCAACTTGTCAGCAATATTTGTTTTGGCTTTTAAACGTGTGAAAGGTGTGACTATAGAATAACAATGACTATAGTGAGACCACCAGCTGATCAAAACAAGCCTGTCTGGGTGAGGCTCCTTGAGCCTAGCCTCTAATAAACCTCTAATAAAGCTGATCAAAACAAGCACCTGTTTCAATGAGGCTCAGTGAGTTGAGTTTTTAACAATAATAAACCTCTAATAAAGCTGATCAAAACAAGAACCTGGTTCAATGAGGCTCAGTGAGTTGAGTTTTTAACAATTATAAGTCTCTAATATAGATATTCAGAACATGCACCTGGTTCAATGAGGCTCAGTGAGTTGAGTTTTTAACAATTATAAGTATTAATATAGATGATCAGCACAAGCACCTGTTTGAGTGAGGTTCCTCCACATGGTGTCGGGCACCTTCTCGTTGTTGTTGTAGAAGATGATGTAGGAGGTGATCACTCCGTTCGGCGACGCCGGCGGCTTCCAGTGCAGCTCCACCGTCCCGGGGGACACCACGATGTAGGTAATGTTGGTCGGGGCACTCGGCACTGGGGACAGAGAGAGCAGATATAACATTCATATCTTCCCAACTAAGGTGTGCTCAATCATGAACAAAAGCATTAGACACATGCTTTGGAACTAATACATAAAGAGAGACGTGGCAAATTTTGTTCTTCAAGTTCATTATTTTTTGGATCCAGAAGATTATCTGCATAGAAGAAGTTGACTTGCAAAAAAGAAGTTGACTATCAAACCAATTTTTAGAATGGACTCTGATTTTTAATTAACAATGCCTGTTGGCATTGGTTCATCTTGAGAATTGTTAAAGTTTAATGGATAGTCAAGAAGATCTTTTGCAATAAAGAAATGTATAAAAAAAACTTGTGTTATATACAATTTTTGAATTGCCACTCAAAGATTTAGAGAATTGTTGTACTCACAGTCATCATCAGTGCGTGTGGTGTAGGGCAGACTGGTCTGTACGTCCTTGTTCATGAAGTGCGTCCTCACGATGAAAGTGTAACTCACAAACGGGGTCAGACCGGACACCTTGATGCTCGAGGTCATACTGAGAACAAGGAGAGAAATGTTTATAATTATTTATATGAGAAGATAAAATCATATTGGTTCATTTTTTAAAATTCCGATCCAATACCTTGATGCTCAAGGTCATGTGGGAAATAAGGATAGAAACATTTGTAGTTTATTTTTTCTAAGGCTTGTTTATATTTTTGAGGGTAAGTTCTAATATCTCGATGCTAGATGTCATTCTGGAAACAAGGATTGAAAAGTTTGTATTTAATTCTATGTAAGAAATATTTGGTTTATAATTTTTAGGATCAGTTCCAATACCTTTATACTGGATGTCATCCTGAGAACAAGGGTTGCAATCTTTGTATTATATTTTTAGTCAAAACTTTAACAAACAATGCCTTAATATCCTTAATATTCTCGCTCTTATCTGGAAGTTAAGCATAGACTGTAGGAAGAGTTGATTTTAACAGACAAGTTTTCCTCACCTGGAGATGCAAGTCTTCTTCTCAATGTTCACCAGATTGTAGCAGATCTCGTAGAACTTGATGTGGTGAGGTTGGTCTGGCTCGGTCCACGTCAGGATGAGGGTGGTCGGGTTGATGGTCTTGCCTCGGAGCGACTCCGCAGGGAGGGTAGGACTCGTTTCCACAGTGCGGAACTCCTCCCCCACAACTCCTGACGACTCTCCGGAGTCTCCCTTCGCCTCCACCGTCACCTCGTATTGTGTCCCGTTCTCTGAAATGAGAGGATGTTACTCTTGATGAAAATAACTGTTGACTTGACTTCTCCTGCCAAAACCGCCACCCTGTATGATAAATCAAGTCCTACTTAATACGTATCTGCTTCATTGCTTTTTCAGTTCCGTTCTTTGAAATGAGATTTGGTACTTCTGATGATAATAATAATTGACTTATCCTGAACCACTGACTTAACCACCATCCTTTGCATGCTTAGCAATTTATATTTAATCTGTTATCAACTCATTGTTTTTTTACTTTAAAGTTTTCACATAAACTGCCATCCTGTATCATCAATCAATTCCTACTTAATACGTTTCTACTTCTTTGCGTTTTCACTCAAAAGTTACATTTTGTTATTTGCTCAAATGGCTTGGAAGTAAATATGGTTTATTTAGAAAGTACTTAAAAGTCATATTTTGACCCTTATAGGGTGTACAAGGCATCATAACAGAGCTCTAAGCATATTGATAGATCGATCATCTTGTTTAATTCAATAAGAACACGTTCATCTATTTGCAGTTGAGGAATGGGCATCAAAGTCCACTTAGAGAATTCAGCGAATTAATCAAACAAAATTGAAGCCCTAGGGCCTTAATTATATTAAAGGGGTATTGCAAGGTGCTCCAACTTACCCAGGTTGAAGAAGGTGTGCTGACTTGTCGGTGGGGACACGCTCAGACGATCAACAACGATGCTGGTGTGCAGATTACGAAGGACGACCTCATAGTTGGTGACCTTGACCTCAGGGTCATTGACCTCCCAGCTGACCTTCACCGTCGAGGCGTTCAGACGATTGACGTCAAGGTTTGGGATTGGAACTGAAAACATGAAACAGCCTTTAGCAAAGGTCCAACAGTGGTCAACATGCTGCTAATCTTTAATACTAAGATAATGCTTACTTTTATGTTCATAAATACTTTACTGTAATTCATTTCCACTTTCATGAGCAAAATAACCTCATTATGTCAGAGTTTGGTTTAGAATTTCTAAAATATTAAACTAAACCAAAATGAGTGTTTGACATGCCCATAGATTTTCTCAATCTAGATAATCTGCTTTATGAGAATACAAAACTGTAGCTCAGGTTTTTTATCCTGCATTTACTAATGAGTGACATTCTAAATATAGATAATCTCCAAACACATCCTTTTCCACAAATGTAACTCCAATCAGAGCTTTCATCTATCTCCTAATTCAACCAGAATGGTCTCATTTAGAGAAATGATTCAAAATTAAGAATGACTTGGATGAATTTTACTACGTACATGTTGAGGACATTTTGGGTGTTCTGAGCAGGACCCAGGGCCATTGGTCTTCAGACAGTGATGGGAATCCCTTCTTGGTGCTGGCTAGGACTCGAACCTGGTACTCTCGGTTGGGCTCCACATCTACAACAACATTCGGAATATATACATTATATATATAGATCAATATAATTTACTCTCCATGAATCTCCACATCTACAACAACATATATACATTATATATATATATATATATATATCAATATAATTTACTCTCCATGAATCTCCACATCTATAACAATATATATATCAATATAATTTGCTCTCCATGAATCTCCACATCTACAACAACATTCGGCATGTATACATTATATATATATATATCAATATAATTTACTCTCCATGAATCTCCACATCTACAACAACATTTGCAATGACCCTTGAAATACTCCCTAGGAATCAATATTTGACTGCTCTGTGAAATTTTATTATCATTTTGAATGAACTTGTAAATTTTAAGTTTTGTTTGCTTGTTCAACAAAATGTGTTATCTCCCTTTCATCATGCAGGAGTTATCTCCCTTGGGTCATGCAATCAAAGTAACTGTACAATTATTTCGCTCTACATTCCACATTCAGATTATTTGCCTGAACTTAATTTAGAGATCATTGCTCAACTACTATAAGATCGATATGTCAAATCCATCAGGGACAACGCATATATTGGTGTCGTACAAGAATATATCAAAAAAGGTTTTCACAAAAAGAGTGCCACTCACCCTTGATGTTGTAAAATGTCTTGGATCCGGTGACGGTGTTGACATGTTCGCCACTGTGTTGGATGCTGGCCGACTTCATGCGGTAGTAGATCTTGTACTGAGTTATCTCCCCTTGGCTTACACTAGGGGGCATCTCTTTCCACTCCACACGGATCTGGTTTGTACCGGTTGGCGTCAGTGTGATCTCGGGGGCTCCAAGAGGAACTGGGATAAAACATGGTCGAGTTAGTTGCATTCCAGCATTGGAAAGTAAGCAACATTCAAGATCAAAACAACCTTATTTGACAATTAAATGTATTTCAAGAGTGGTACTATGACAAAATGTGACATTATATATTTGACAATGGGGTGGTTTTATAAATGAGGCAGCAGTCAGCCAGATTACTAATGGATGTAAAACACATTTTATATCCCTTAAAATAGATACATTACAATTCGAAACATCATTGACAATCATAGCTCATTAACTGGTGTCATATCAAAGTGCTCAATCCAATATAAATCCTTTCCACATATTCTCTATTACTCGTGTAAATAATTAACCAATACTTAACATCTCTAACATTTTATTCCCATGACCAGATGTTGAAAACCCCAAAAATAGAAGATGAGAAGGAGGTTGTTGGGTTACAAAATCCCTTCCCTGATCACAATGGAGGACAAAAGCCAAATTCCCCAGATCACTGAACCCATACTCACTGTTTTCCTTGGTTTGGACGATGACCTGCTTTGACTTGGGACTGGCTCCCTTCTTGTTGAAGGCCATGACGTAGACCTTGTACCTGGTGAAGGGTTTCAGACCGTCCACGGTCTTGTTCAGGATGTCCTCAGTTCCTCCTACAAAGTCACTCAGCAGCTCGCTCCCTTCTGCTGGAGAGAAGTTGGAGTGATTAGTGGGGACAATGACGGTAATGGTGATTAGTGAAGAAATAATAACTATCACCTAGTCATTTCTGCTGGAGAGAATGCTAAAGATATTATGGTATCAGCAGTGTATAAAATAGATTTGAAACCTAGCCTGTCCTGAAAATTAATTAGTCAATTCCTAAGGGGAAAATAAAGAAAAAATATAGAGCCATTGGCTCTGTAGCTCATCAGGCTTCATCATCAATTATGCTTTAGAGTCTGTCCAATGTGATTCCCCCGTTGTAGAGGCCACAGGGTCACCATAAAATTAAGTATATAGGCGACAAGTTTCAGCTTTCTAGGCCTTACACTTCAGGAGGAGAAGATGAAAAAAGATTTGAAGGACGCTACTGTTGCCTTTATTAGGGGTCAAAGGGCCACCAAAGCTACAATTTATAATCCTCACTAGTCAAGGAGTCTGTACACAAAGTTTCAGCTTTCTAGGCCTCATGGTTCTGGAGAAGAAGATGAAAATAGGTTTTTAGGGCGTGGCCCCTGTGGCCCTTATTAGGGGTCACAGGGCCACCAAAGCTACAATTTATAATCCTCACTAGCCAAGGAGTCTGTACACAAAGTTTCAGCTTTCTAGGCCTCATGGTTCTGGAGAAGAAGATGAAAATAGGTTTTTAGGGTGTGGCCCCTGTGGCCCTTATTAGGGGTCACAGGGCCACCAAAGCTACAATTTATAATCCTCACTAGTCAAGGAGTCTGTACACAAAGTTTCAGCTTTCTAGGCCTCATGGTTCTGGAGAAGAAGATGAAAATAGGTTTTTAGGGCGTGGCCCCTGTGGCCCTTATTAGGGGTCACAGGGCCACCAAAGCTACAATTTACAATCCTCACTAGTCAAGGAGTCTGTACACAAAGTTTCAGCTTTCTAGGCCTTATGGTTCTGGAGAAGAAGATGAAAATAGGTTTTTAGGGCGTGGCCCCTGTGGCCCTTATTAGGGGTCACAGGGCCACCAAAGCTTCAATTCATAATCCTCACTAGCCAAGGAGTCTGTACACAAAGTTTCAGCTTTCTATGCCTCATGGTTCTGGAGAAGAAGATGAAAATAGGTTTTTAGGGCGTGGCCCCTGTGGCCCTTATTAGGGGTCACAGGACCACCAAAGCTACAATTTATAATCCTCACTAGCCAAGGAGTCTGTACACAAAGTTTCAGCTTTCTAGGCCTCATGGTTCTTGAGAAGAAGATGAAAATAGGTTTTTAGGGCGTGGCCCCTGTGGCCCTTATTAGGGGTCACAGGGCCACCAAAGCTACAATTTATAATCCTCACTAGTCAAGGAGTCTGTACACAAAGTTTCAGCTTTCTAGGCCTCATGGTTCTGGAGAAGAAGATGAAAATAGGTTTTTAGGGTGTGGGCCCTGTGGCCCTTATTAGGGGTCACAGGGCCACCAAAGCTACAATTTATAATCCTCACTAGCCAAGGAGTCTCTACACAAAGTTTCAGCTTTCTAGGCCTCATGGTTCTTGGGAAGAAGATGAAAATAGGTTTTTAGGGTGTGGGCCCTGTGGCCCTTAATAGGGGTCACAGGGCCACCAAAGCTACAATTTATAATCCTCACTAGTCAAGGAGTCTGTACACAAAGTTTCAGCTTTCTAGGCCTCATGGTTCTGGAGAAGAAGATGAAAATAGGTTTTTAGGGCGTGGCCCCTGTGGCCCTTATTAGGGGTCACAGGGCCACCAAAGCTACAATTTATAATCCTCACTAGCCAAGGAGTCTGTACACAAAGTTTCAGCTTTCTAGGCCTCATGGTTCTGGAGAAGAAGATGAAAATAGGTTTTTAGGGCGTGGCCCCTGTGGCCCTTATTAGGGGTCACAGGACAACCAAAGCTACAATTTATAATCCTCACTAGCCAAGGAGTCTGTACACAAAGTTTCAGCTTTCTAGGCCTCATGGTTCTGGAGAAGAAGATGAAAATAGGTTTTTAGGGCGTGGCCCCTGTGGCCCTTATTAGGGGTCACAGGGCCACCAGAGCTACAATTTATAATCCTCACTAGTCAAGGAGTCTGTACACAAAGTTTCAGCTTTCTAGGCCTCATGGTTCTGGAGAAGAAGATGAAAATAGGTTTTTAGGGCGTGGCCCCTGTGGCCCTTATTAGGGGTCACAGGGCCACCAAAGCTACAATTTATAATCCTCACTAGCCAAGGAGTCTGTACACAAAGTTTCAGCTTTCTAGGCCTCATGGTTCTGGAGAAGAAGATGAAAATAGGTTTTTAGGGCGTGGCCCCTGTGGCCCTTATTAGGGGTCACAGGGCCACCAAAGCTACAATTTATAATTCTCACTAGCCAAGGAGTCTGTACACAAAGTTTCAGCTTTCTAGGCCTTATGGTTCTGGAGAAGAAGTCGAAATTCCACAAAGTTTACGGACGGATGGACGGATGGACGGATGGACGGACGGACGGACGCCGGACACCATGCCATACCATAAGCCCATCGGGCCTTACAGGCCAGATGAGCTAACAAGGCAAAAGTGAGCGCGGCTCACATACCCCCGCTTGAGTTTGACCGCCTTCACGTAACATTAATTTGAAAATTTATGATTATGACTTAGAACACAATGATCTTGCAACCCTAAAAACTATTTCACTTCAAAACATCCCCGGCCATGTAGTTTTTGAATAAAATTCTGGGAACCCTGGAATTACCCCTAAAGGGCACAACAGCACTATACAGTCGAACCTTGTTTTGGTTACAGGTGAAAATCGTCCGGATAGCAAATCGTCCGGTTAACTGGGTCATTTTTCTTAAGAAATATAGACACATTGTTTGAAAAATCTTTGTCCGTAAGGTGAGATTTATGGATATACGGAGTCTGGGTTGAAGTGTGCAAGTCATTTGGTATTTATATATGCTCCGGAAACAAGATAAAGTAAATTTTTTTGACCGTTTTTGGTCAAAAGTTCAAAAATTATTTGGACCATTGAGTTGAAACCCCTAAAAGGCACAACAGCACCATATAGGCTACTTTCATACCAAATTTGAAGTTTCTAAGTGGTATAGTTTTTCAGTTATGCTCCGGAAACGAGACAAAGTCCAAAAATCGGACCGTTTTTGGTCAAAATTTCAAAAATTATTTGGACCATTGAGCTGAAACCCCTAAAAGGCACCACAGCACCATATAGGCTACTTCCATACCAAATTTGAAGTTTCTAAGTGGTATAGTTTTTCAGTTATGCTCCGGAAACGAGACAAAGTCCAAAAATCGGACCGTTTTTGGTCAAAATTTCAAAAAATTATTTGGACCATTGAGCTGAAACCCCTAAAAGGCACCACAGCACCATATAGGCTACTTCCATACCAAATTTGAAGTTTCTAAGTGGTATAGTTTTTCAGTTATGCTCCGGAAACGAGACAAAGTCCAAAAATCAGACCGTTTTTGGTCAAAATTTCAAAAATTATTTGGACCATTGAGCTGAAACCCCTAAAAGGCACCACAGCACCATATAGGCTACTCCCATACCAAATTTTAAGTTTCTAAGTGGAATAGTTTTTGAGTAATGCTCCGGAAACGATTTCGGACGGACGGACGCACGCACGCACGCACGGACGGACACGCGGAGCGCTATATACCCCCGACTACGTCGTAGCGGGGGTATAAAAATTGAAAAGTTACCAGTCCTGACCAAAAAGTTACCAGTCCTGGCAAGAAGTAGCCAGTCAAGGACTGGTGGACGGGCTATATTTTAAACACTGGTATCAGTGACTTGTGGGGTCTAATGGTAACAGCATCTTTATCTATTTACTACAAAGTCATATGTACTCTGCACCAATGAGGCTTCACACTGATTCGCTATAACGCACAAGATTTTACAGATATAAAACTTCTTTATTCACAGAATGGCAACATTTCTTCATAGACTGTTTTAGGGATGTATGGAATAAAGAAGATGGAATAAAGAAGTTGGACATCAATAGAATCTTGTACTTTATCACCTTACAACTTCAAGAATGCAACTAAAACACAAAACTTTGTTAAGTAACTCTGATTTAGTGAGATCTGAAGGGAACACTGATCATGCTAGTCTCACCATGTTCTGGTATCAGGGTGACCACGTATGTGATGATCGGCAGATCCTTGGTGAGAACAGACTTATTCCACTGGATGAACACCTGCGTGTCAGACAGCGCAGTCGCCTTCAGACCCGTTGGTGGTTTAGGTGAACCGTCTGGAAGAAAGAGGCAATGAATTACTATCAATATCAAGGAAACACAGTCTGAATCTCTGACCAAGGAGCTTACATTGAGAGATTTTAGATCAGTCACTCTTGAGATGCGGCAAGATTGTCGAAGAGAGATATTTTACCATTCTCTTTGGTCTTCCATGCTTTTTCAAGTCTGATCCTCACAAGTAGGAAACTTAATTTTGATTCAGCATTTATGAAAGAGGTTAAAATCCTAATAAATGATTTAAACATGAAATAGTAAATATGAGTAAGCCCCTGTTGTATGGAGCACCGATCCTTCAGCAGGTACATCCACAAGCTAGTCTCTTGTAGGAGAGGGGAGACAATTTGGGTAAAGGGAGATAACTCACTGTTTTCCCAGATGACAAGCTTGGCTATGGCGCTGGTCCATCCTACACTGTTCTCCGCAACACACTGGTAGTAACCTGCGTGTTCCATCTCCACGTTGTAGATCACCAGCGACTTGTCCTTGAACTGTGGACAAAAAAACAACTTTGACCATTGCTGAAGCTGTTGTACATCTTCTAAGGTTGATCATTAACTGGAACTTTGACTATCTTGTCTTAGACCTATAAACTAGACCTAGCTCCTAGCAAAAGCCACTGCCGTAATTGAGGAGCACCTTAAAATGTGTCAAGATTTTCTAATCTCTCTCAATCTGTAAAAAATATCCTTTTAAAGATTTTTTAAAAACAATACTTACGAGGCCAAAAGATGGAAGGACCTTTTTCTCCACACAAAGCAGTTTGGAAAATTTGAAAATTCAACAGTCAGAAACAGTTTCTTCTTTGAGAGGCAGAAACAGATTTTGAAGTTTTTAAAGGAGATTCCATAAACATAAAATATTACTAAGATCAACAGAAAAGAATAAGCACAAAGAGAGGTAACTCACATCAAATGGCTGGACCTTTGTGATTTCCTTGCCCGCATGGTACCAGCGTATAGTTGCCTCTGGGTGGGCCTCCGCCTCGCAATCAAGCTTAACCGTCCTCGCCCGGGGCCAGCGCTGAGAGATGGGCGCCTTTGTGATGACCGGAGCACCTGCACAAGGGAGGTAACTCTGTTAGATCTTCATAAGTGAAAATTATCACAGATTGGTTCTGTGTTTATTATAGATTGGTTAATTAGGGAATATGTGCACAGGGGAGGTAACTCTGTTAGATCTTCAGAAGTGAAATTTTCATGGCCACAGTTATCACAGTTTTGTTCTGTGTTTATCTTAGATTGGATCATTAGGGAATATATGAAGATGGGAGGTTGCTGGTTGTTGCTATGTCTTAACATTTGAATGAAATGACATTAAAGTTGGTTAACTGTTGACATTGGAACATAAAGACAAGGGAGACAACTCAAATAAAAATTTCACAGAATGTTGATGTTGAAATGTTGTAACAGATGAGCGATGGTAATCTCTATAGAACATGTAGAAAGCTACAGTGTTCCCAAATACGTCATCAGATACTGTACAAGCTGGTTACAAAGGCAGAGGGGATTTACGGTTAGTGTGGCACTCTTTTACTAAAATAGTCAGCCATTTGTAAACAAAATTTCCATGCAGGGAAAGAAGAGCTAAAGTTACGAAGATAGGGAACTACTTACTGTTGACTGTGAGCGTGCTATGACTGGTGACAGGGCTGGAGCCGGGACTACTTGCAGTGCACACGTACACCCCCGCGTGCTTCAAGTCAGTCTTCTTGATCTTCAGGTTCTGGTTGCCTTGGTAACTCACCCCGTCCAGCGGCTTCATGTCTGCGTTTACAACAGAAGAGGATATCAAAACATTTTGAAGGTTTAGAAGTATTTCACTCATTCTTTCAAAAGAATAATCTTTAGGTTCAGTTGACCTGGTTACTAACCCTGTCTAGTTGTTGCTTAGCCAAACTTGGAAAAAAATTCAGCCATTAGCAGCTTAACAAAAGAGGATTTCAAATTGTTTTGTAGGTAGAGTAGTTTTTTATATCCCATGAATAAGAACAATGTTCAGGTAAATCTTGATATAAAATATTTCAAATAGTCAATACTTCTTCATCAAGTGACACCTTTGAAACAATTCAAAATATGCGACACTAACAAATCAGAAGCCATTCTTAAAACCTAATCCTATCATCTGAACAATCTAAAGCGACTACAGAATTAAACCCAAACTCACCCAATCTTGACCACGTAACGGTAGGCATCGGCGCCCCATCCACGAGACATTCCAAGATGGCCGTCTCCCCCTTCAGTACCGTCACGTTGGTGTTCCCGGGCAGGATGACACTCCCTCGACTCGCCACCGCTGGAAATAGACGCAGTCTCTCTTGAATTGCTTATACAGGTTTTTGACTGTTTAAAATATAGCCCGTCCGCCAGTCCTTTAACTGACTACTTTTTGCCAGGACTGGTTACCTTTTGGTCAGGACTGGCAAATTTTCAAAATTATTTATTTCCCCCCAAAGCATTGACCAATTGATTTTCAGGAGGGGCTAGGTTTCCAATCTATTTTATACACATGGTATTGTAAAATGTATAATACAAAGGTTGAAAATGAGTACTCTCTAAATCTTAAATTTTCCTACTTATACCTTCGGCAGTAAATATGTAGCATAGAAATTTAAACTTTATCTTGTATGGACAGCATATACAAATATTGCCAAATCTTTTTTCTTGAGTTGAAGACAAGAACTATTTGCTCTATCTTAAAACCTTCTTATAACCATGCAGTGGTGTGTGTAAAAAGCAAAGATAAATTTCTTTGTTTAAAGATGTGTCATTCTTTCATGTGTTGAAATCACGCTTATCTCCCCTAGTAAAGAATTGTTGAAAATCTTCTGTTTACTAATATCTTTCCCTTTATCGTAAATTTTTCCCACATAAAAGTATCATCCTAATGTTTCATCTTTTTAAGGGACAGTTTTATCGGGGTATTTAGCATAAAGCAAGTTTGCCTGAAGAAGGCATAACTTATGTCTTACAAAATCAAATGGATTACCTCCCTTGAACCATGGCGGAAATAGAAGGAAACGGAAGGCATTTTCAACTTAGCCAAGACCAAAATATAGATTCTTTCTTTAAAAGCGTATAATGAAATCTAATTATTAAACCTATTAATCCTAATAAAAAGATGCTACATCATTTGAACAATCTCATTATTACAGTTACAATCATAACTAGTTATCACAAACTGATGATGGTGTGTGATGAATCCAAGGAACCTGGTTTGACAGTGAGGTAAGCGTCAAGTAGTCTATGTTTTTGCAGTAAAGGTTAGCCCTGAACTATCAAAATGACGGCTCTTCAACAGATTTACAGAACTACATTTAATAAAGAGTTATCTCCCTTTGTTCACAGTACATGATCACCTGTAGCATTTCGCTTTAAGTTCAAAATTACAAAACAAACAAAATACGTTTCTGGCATTATTTTGGTAAAGATTAAAGGCCAGGCCCTCCCTTAATTTTGCAATAAAGATGAAAACACAAAAGTGTTGCAACGTCACTAGGACTTGCTCGGTTGAAAATTAAGAGTTCACAGTTGATAAGTTTTACGCAAATGACACTTTTGAAAGTGTTAAAATCAACATTTAAGAATAGAAAAAGAGCAGCCCCAAACATAATGTACAGGTTTTCCCCTGAATTTCTACAATATGTCAATTTATGGCAACAAATATAGCGGTACCATATTTCCTCGATTAGACGCCAGGTGATAATTTGATTAATTAATGCTCCCGTAGTTGAATGCAAATAGTGTATTCTCCTTCTCCATCATCTATATACATCTATTTCCTACGAAAAAATAAAAAGACACCGGACTCGATTAGACGCCAGGTCTAGAATACACGCCAGGGGTAAAGGGGGTCTGCAAAAATAGAAGCAGGGGGCGTCTATTCGAGGAAATATGGTAGTTCAGGGGAAATCTTTACTATACTGCAACACAATGGTTGTGGGTTCTCTGTTTGATAAATACGAACCTGGTTTGACAGTGAGGTTGGCATCGGCGCTCTTTCTCCAGATGTCGCTGTCTGCGATATAGCGCAGTGTGTGTAGATCTCCGTACGAACTGATGCATCGATATTGACCCGTATCCTCCGTCTGTACGTTGTGTATATGTAAAACTCCTGTGGTTAAATGTGTATATCTGAAACAGAAAACAGCTTTTAGGTGTTGGTCTTTAGAATAAAACATTGGTGTTACCTTCCCTTGAAATACAAACTTTTAGATATTGCTCTTCAGAATAACACATTGGTTAAGTCTTACCTTGAAATACAAACTTTTCAATATTATTACTTTACAATACTGCAAATCTTCTCTGTATTTCTTAACCTTCAAAATTTCTCTTCTGTTCTTCATATTCTACACTCTGAAACGCTAAAGATCTTGACTGCACTATAAACCATTGAAATAAGTATATACCCCCCAGTAAGACTAGTCCATGTAGACAAGACTTGACTCTACATAGTATTGGACGAGGCAAAATGTGTGATTCAGAAATAATTTCTCCTGCAAAGATACATCAGCTTTCCACTGACAGATAAAGACACTATTGTTGGCACACATTCATTCCAATCTTTAGAGAACTGTTGCATATGATACTATGATCCTGATATTTTGCACTAAAGCTTAAAGGGGCAGTAGCATGTTTTAAGGGGGTATATAAGGTGATGTCAGGAAAATGTAAATAAATAGTTCCAATTGAAAGACAATGTATTAAAACTAAATGAAGCAGTAACAAATCAAATACATAATGCAAAATTCAATCATGAGATTCCTTTTTCTTACACACAACGAATTAAAGGTGTTCACACTAAAATGGCCATCAATGGACTTTATGTGAATCTTTAAAATTTGTTCTCTGACTATTGATAAATGGTTTGTGTAATGAACATTTTGACACTATCAAAATTATACAATTTGCATTAACGTACAATTAAAAGTGAAAACATGGAAAATATGAAATTTCAAACATAGTTCTACTGCTCCTATAAAATGATAGATATGACTGTAGTCATGTTAGCGGTCGGTATACTCACTTATTCTCATCTTGAGGTAGAGAGTTTTGCTCCTTCTGCCATACAAACATGGCAGAAGGAAAAGCTTTGATGGCGCATTCGAAGCGGGCGGACCCCCCAACATAAGCTACCTGAGACTCTGGCTGCCTGAGAAAATTTTTGTCAACACCTGGAAAAGAAAAAGGATATTTAGAATATATCACAACATTCATTTTGGCTTGATCGATTATTGATATTATATATTTTATAAATCTAGATTAATCTAAATTAATTTTAGTCTGTGAACATCAAAATTAGGCTAGCACTTGTAGCAAGTTAAAATGTGCCATGCAAAAATTAGTTCTTGAATTTAGTTTTCAAGCACTTGTTGAATTGTATGTTTTTTCTGACAATGCAGGGACTACGGTAATAAACAGAATATTATATTAGTGACCTTGACAAAGTACGGTTATGTCTATGTATCTTACACTATACACACTTTATCTGTATTTAATATGTATCTTTGTCATTGTGTATCTGTATCTTAACTGTTATGATATGTTGCATCACTGTTGTAAAAAGAATTCCTTTATCGGGCAATAAAGTATTATTATTATTATTATTATGACACTCGTGCCTCACTCTCGCTCGGGAAATACTAATATTAAGCCACTCGTGTCGTAAACAGAGTATGTCATGGGCACTTATATAATATCCTCTATGTCATATGTACAGCGGTATAACTCATAACACTGCAGTATCATTCACATGTAAGTGATAAATAAATATATCCCATGCAGTAGAAGTGATGGAAACTGTTCAGGATTAGATCTAGCTATAGGAGACTTGTCAACAGCTTCGTCAATTGTAATAAAACATCTCATGTAACAAAAACATCTGGCATATTAATTAAACAATTCTTTGACAATGACACCTGTTCAGGAATCAAGACAATGTGCACACCTGAAATATAATGATAATTGTATTGTTTTTGTTGTCCGGTCTTACAAAACATTTGACGAGTACAGGAATTAAAACATTAATTTTAATTAATCTAATTATATTTTTCTATCTTTCTGATCATCTGTTTGTTAATTTATATTAAATGAAAATAGAAAAAAATCTTTATTGTGGGCATTTGTGGACAATCTGTGCACTACAAAGTGCTTTTTTATCCTTACAAAACTCTTTCAGAAACACATTGAAAGAATACAGTTATATTGTTTTTCAAATCAATTGTGTAAAAGTTGAATTAAACCCTTTCCTTTATTATCAATGAAGATTTGTTTAGACAGGTTGATATTTCTATTCAGATAATTCTTTGTTTAAGTCAATATTATTTCCTATTTTTTTCGTATTTATTTTCATTTACATATTCATTACTCCCTTTCTATTCACATATATATATTTCTATTTTTTTCTGTTATCACTTTTATTTAATATATTTGATAAATATTTGGTTACAATACCAATACCTTCAATGTCCTAATTATAACACCAATAAAACTATCATTACCATGAAATTAATACAACCACTGTTATTTCAGTAATATCTCTGTTTATCAAGTAACACCTCTGTTTATCAAGTTTTTCTTCATTTATTTATTATTATATGAATATTTATATAGTGCGCATATCCAACCACTCGTGGTTGCTCAAGGCGCTTACATTTTCCCCTGGTCAATGGCATTCTTTCACCATCCGATCATTTTTCCAATTCAACTCCCTGGGGAGTATTCAACCGGCATCCATATGTGGCACTCAGGTTAGGGACCATTCTATGCCTCACAGGTTACCCATTCACAGCTGGGTGAACTGAGACACATAGTCACAGCAGTTTGTCCAATATTGCTGAACGCTGATAACAGACAGCTCAGCTCATGCACATGTTCATGTATCCACCATTCAGCCACTGACATGAATTTGTGGGATCTCTTAAGTGCGCATTTTTTGTTGCACTACACACTAGGGCTCCAGGGTGACACTTATAGAGTTCTAACAGAGGTGAACTCTAGATTTTTACACCTTTGCCTGGATGGGATTAGAACCCCGGACCTCAGCAACGTGAGACCGGCGCTCTTGCCGACTGAGCTATCCCGTACCCTATATACGGGATATATATCTTCAATATATTAATATATTTATTGTAATGTTTTTAATATAAATTACAATTCTATTACCTCAAAAGTCCTAACCATAAAAACACCAATATCATTATTATCATTACTATAAAATCAATTCAACCACTGTTATTTCAGTAACAACTAAACGGTTTATCATTTTTTTATCCAATATATTTATCTATTTTGAAATATCTTGTTTAAGTTACAGTTTAACTTCCTACTTCCTAATAATAACACCAATATCACTGCTATAAAATAAAAACAACCTGTCATTTCAGTAGTATCTACATCAACAATACCTCTACCCAACCTAGAAAACATGATACAAATCTTGAAAACATGATAAAAACATTCAGCACTAAACAAAAAACACACAGAACATTTCTTTCTTCATCCCTATTCATCAAATATAAATAAGCTCAAAACTATTCATACGAATCAAGAATTATATTTTTCATCTCATCAACATGAGTTGCATTGTTTATTCCTTCTATGAAGAGATTCTGTTTCAGAATCCAAGTTCTAAACAAAAAAACACACAGAACATTTCTTTCTTCAACCCTATTAACCAAATATAATAAGCTCAAAACTATTCATACGAATCAAGAATTTCATTTTTCATCTCATCAACATGAGCTGCATTGTTTATTCCTTCTACGAAGAGATTCTGTTTCAGAACCCAAATTCTACGACTCCAACGAAGCCATTTTGACAGTGATGACCTACTTTCTCGGTCGATCAATAACGGGAAATCATGGGAGGACAGGCTAAGACCAGTGATGTAGTTTTTCGCCATTACATAAACATGATACAAAGGAAGCCACCAGAGCATGCAGGCTTGAGTCGGAATCAAAGGATTTTACACATCAGCGACCATAGCGCATCGTATTTGATAACTGTAAGGAGATGGGCGATAAAAACTTGCAACATACATGACCTGAAAGCATGAATGAGAGAAAGCATGAATAAATTAAATGTTTAAGCGTGGGTTTGTTTTGTTTTTGTGTCAAGTTGATAAAAAAGTGTCAAGGTTTCCTGAAGGATTTCTGAATGATAAAAAAAATGCAACATACATTACCTGAAAGCATGAATAAGAGAAAGCATGAATAAATTAAGTGTTTAAGCGTGGGTTTGTTTTGTGTCAAGTTGATAAAAGGAACTGGCAAAGATTTCCTGAATGATTCAAATGATTTAGTGTGTTGTTTTGTGTTTTAAGGTGACAACATTTGCAAAATACATGATCTGAAACAATGATGGAATTAACATAACAGGAGTTACGTTTTGTGTCAAGTTTACAAAATGTGCAAGAAACATGATCTGTACAATGAATTGAGAAGAGAATGAATGTACTAAATGTGTCAGCAAGTAGCTTTTTGTGTTCGGGTAATATGTATTACAATGTATACAATATTAATATAAAGGGTTCTTTGTTTGTGTGAAGGTGTTAAAGATATGCAATACATGAGTTGTACAAGGAATTAAAGAAGAATGAATGGATTAAGCGTTTAAGTGTGTTGTGTCTTGTGTCAAGATGATGAAATCTTTTAAATACAGGATATATTTCCTGAAATGTTGAAATATCAAAAGAAAGAATGAAGTAAATGTTTTTCAGTTTTGCTTTTGCAAAAAGTTTATAAAATCTTTGATAAACATGATCTGTGCAATAAATTAAAGAAGAATGTATTACTTGGCAAGTTGTTGTATGTGTTTCGAGTTGACAAAATGTGCAACATATCATGTCTTGATTATGAACTTTTTTCAGTGAAATAAATGAACATTAACAAAGGCATTATAAACAAACAAAGTTCATTTTGAGGAAGATGGATTTAGGAAACAGATTTTTCGCATTCTTACAGTTTTGATGAATGTATGAAATACTGGAACCAATAATTGAGAGTGAATGCATGATATGAATCCAAACGTGTTAAGAAATTTATGCCGCTTGGGCAATATTTCAGTCATTAGCGGCATGTGTTAAGAAATCTTTTGTTTGTTGGTTATGCGATGGGGCTGACCCCTCGATCCAACAATTTGTAACAGACAAAGACTGTATGCTTGAGATCAGTAACATCGGTACGCAGTGTTTAAAATATAGCTCGTCCACCAGTCCTTAAACTGGCTACGTTTGTCAGGACTGGTACCTTTTTGATCAGGACTGGTACCTGGGGGAGTCTATTCGAGGAAATACAGTAGATGGGTTGATGGGCAAACATTTATCAACTGTTGAATATATTTCTGAATGTCCAAAACAAGAACAACAAAAGTTTTGAACATTCCTGGACGACCATGGCGCTGTTACACAAAGCAGATGTAAAGTTACTATTGATTGTAACCCTTTCTTTAACATTGATTATAATCGATTGTAGTTTTTTAATTGATTTTGTGGAACAAGACCCTAGGTCTAGGGTTAAGATTACTGTGAGAACTGAAACCTAACACATAGAAAATAGATGGGAAGATCAGCAAAACCTTTACCAACTGCTGAAATTTTTTGTTAATGTCCGAAAGTCCAACAAGAACAACAAAAGGACAAACTAAAGGCAAAGTTTACAAAAACATATAAATTAAATAAATAATCTTTAAAATTCTGAAAACACTTTTATGATGTCAGAAACAAAAACAAGTAAAACAGAAGCTTTGATCAGTGCCATATTTTTAAGAAAAAGATAGATATCGAGGGCAGAAAGGTGAGCAAGCGTACAAAGTCAACAATGAACGTAGAAGCTCCAAAAACCTAATATCCACGATTTCTCCAAGAACTCAGAATTCAAGTACAGCAACGTTAATTAAGGGCGAAAACTTCAAGACATGGAGTCGGATTTGTTGGACCAATTTATACCGCAAGAGAGAAACGGAACGAAAAATCTCGCTGCATCCGTGAGCCCCGCATCTCGCCAATCGATCAATATCGGTCCTATATATAACATCAGGGCCTCCACCGCTCTACATAAACATGCAACATCGTCACACGCTAAAATAGTTCCTTTTTCTGGAAAAATAGCGCCATTCTAATATGTCTCTTTCATCACATTTAAATTCAGATATGTTCTGAGTTGGTTTTGTTTCAATAACTCTAGCAAAATGTTGCTATCGTGATAATTTTTTATTTTTGTTAGCTGATTTTTTCAGTGACATGAAAAATGGTTGTACTCTTATGGTTCAATATTCTGGAATGATGTTGCAATGGTGCTTAAAAAAACGCACATGTTTATATTATTTGCCAATAGAGTTCAAATGAATTTCCATAAATGTACTTACAAACTCTGATTATGTTTGTATAAGGAAAAGCATATATTAAGGTTGTCACAGCCTGTAGCCTTTTATACAGGCTTGCACAGCCTGTTTTCATATGGTTTCTCCTATACGATGAATTTATTCCAAATTGTGCATTACATGACTTGTTTTGCAAATAAAATGTTCTTGGATATTGTATAAATCAATCAGGATTTCAGAATATCAATGATATATTGTTTACAGAAGTTTTACTGAGACACAGATGAGATGATAAATGCCAACCTGGGTATGCAAATTCACTCAAAATGACATTCTGTTCACTCTGCATTTGTCCTAGTAGCGCCTTGTGTATACGTAATTGTGCCTTTTATTTATTTATTTATTTATTTATTCCATCATCCATTTATTTATTTATTTATTTATCTATTTATCTATTTATTTATTTTGTATTTATTTATCAATATGAACAGAATCTGGATGGCAAAGGAAGTATAATTCCTAGTTAAATTTACCAAAATGATTACGCAACTCTTTTATTTGGTGAAAAAGAAGGTGAAAGAAAGTTTTCTTTGAAATATTAAATTTATCTCATAAGTAATCATATTTCTTTGTCACTGAGATTACATGATAGATAAATCTCAGGATAATCTTCTCAAATGTTTACAATATTTCATTTACCATGCCTTCACTGAAAGAAATCTGTATTTAGAATCACTCTAGTTTACATTTGTATGTTTTATACATTTTGCATTGTTCTTTTGTATATGGGCCTTTGGTCATTGGACTTGACTTGATAGATTAATCTCAACATAAAACGTCTGTCTGAATTCAAGAACTCGGGCATATTTACTTACAACAATTAATATAAATTCATAAATAAGTTTGCTAAGTATATCCAATAACATCAATGAATATTGCTGTAAATGGCTCTGAAATGTTCGTTTTATGGGAGCGTAGAGTAATACAAAACAGTTTTCAATTAAACGAATATTTCAAGATAGTTATAGAACATCATAAACCTAATAAACTTCAGCCTAAATCTCATATACCTATCAAACCTGTAACTCAAAACCAAAGACATAAGCTTGAAACACAAGGACTGACAATGCAAATTATAATCGAAAATTTCTGCTTTCAAACTGAACCAAGGAAATCATTCCAATTTTCTAAAATTCTAAGACATTGTTTCTTATTACTTGCCTGTTGAAGATATCACTGTTTTATAAATCTACAAAGTTACTACACACTGATTGATAACATCACGTGCTGACCGAATGAAGTGACGTTATGATGACGCCATAATCGTTAAGCATGACGTCACCATGTTAGCACGGCAGTAGCAATGGTCATGTCAGCTAATTTCTGAAAATATCTACCAATGTACTTGAGCGAGTAATAAATAAAATACTAAACCTATAGCATTTTTTATGAAACTTGTGAATGGTATCAGTATTTAACTCATTTAAATCATAATTCATTGAACCATTTAACAGTTAGCACAGAATTTAGGGAACAGCCTCTTCTTACATATTTCAGATCATAGCAAGTGCATCAATAACAATGAAAACATACTGTTTTTATTTATTTTTTTATATTTTCTTTTAAATATATTTTTCTTTCTAATGATCACAAAATATGCATTTGTTCACAATCTTTTTGCAATAATGATATGCATAACTTTCTCCAATAAAAAAAACAATAAGATTAAATCCCTCAAAACATGTTAAAGATTTCTTTTAATATTTTTTTCAAAACCAATGGAAGAAATTGTATAAGACAAAAAATGATTTTTTTTTATTAAAACATACAATATTTTTTTAATAAAAGAAAGAATCATGAATAAACCCCCAATAAGTAAAAACGTTATACATAAACCTGACACCAGACATCAAGCAAATCCAAATCCTGTATATAATCCCTAAATAATTCTAATCATATACTTATATTAATCCCTGGTGTAAATACACACAAATATATTTAACTAAGTAAATATTTCTAAAGCAGCGAGAGAGAAAAAACACAACGCTGAAAAAAACCCAACAGAGAATCATAACTCTATCAATACAACCCCCCTATTCACCATACAGGATCAGAACTAGTACATAAACAACCAAACAAAAATAGAACAGAGAAATGAATGTTCAAGATCTCCGGTCACTCCATCGAGACCTGCTCACAAGGAGAGACCCAGCAGTACAGTCGCTCAGTCAACAATGCCAAACAGAGGCTGGACACTGACTGACAAGGTCATAGGTCGAATGGGGCTAAAGGTCACCAGAGAAAAAAATAGTCCCTCCTCACAAAGGCTCCGGAATACAAGACCTTGCCCTCTGCCTGGACAGTACAGGAAAACATCCTTATCTCTCGGTCCCATTGATCGAGCAGGCACTGCCCTCTCCTTATTGGTCGGCCAAGCGGTCATGTGACCATTAGCACTACTTTCAGCCTGCCTGCCGTAGAGGAGATGCCTTTGTTCTCCCTTACAGAAAAAAACTAGGTCAAGACGGGTTAGCGAAGGCAGGAATAGGGTTAGCTGGATCGCTCTCTCGCTGAGGGGTGGGGGGTGAGGGATGAAAGGGGAGGGGGATGGGGATGAAATGTGTGGGGTAAGGTGGATGGGAGAGACTGTAAGTCATAGTGTTTCAGGGGAATAGAGGGATGGATGATGAAGGAAGGGAAGGACATAAACTCTGGGAGGGTTTCAGATGAGGGAATATTGGAAATTGAGGCAGGCGTTAATAAATAATCTTATTATGGATGAAAATGTACTTTCAGATTGAATAGCTGACATAGGGAAAGGTAGAGAAATGAGGTAATTGGGAATTTATAAAAAAACACTTTTTTTTATAAAGTTGAAATGTTTTATACTGGAGGGGTCGGGGATACAAGGGGGAGAGAGAGGGACATATAGAGTGACGGAAATTAAGAGCATGTTGGGGGTGAAACTTGTGTGGGGTTGGAGAGGGAGAGAGCAAGCCCTGTTGCCATTTCAGTTGGGTGGGAGGATGGATGGAGAAGGGAGGGAGGGTTTCAGATGAGGGAATATTGGAGACTGAGGGACATTAACTCTGTGAGGGTTTCAGATGAGGGAATGGAGACTGAGGGACATTAACTCGGTGAGGGTTTCAGATGAGGGAATATTGGAGACTGAGGGACATTAACTCTGTGAGGGTTTCAGATGAAAGAATATAAGAAATTGAGGGGTTTTGTGTAAAATCTTATTGTATTAGGGACAAGTGAGAAGGATGAAAATGTACTTTCAGATTCATGAGCTGACATAAGCAAAGGAAGAGAAATAAAGTTACTTGAAAAGCATTCATTATTAATTTTTAAAAATTACTTTCACCTGAAGAGTGGACATGGGGGGGAGAGGGGCATATAAGGTATTAAAGGTAAGGGAGAAAGTATAAGCATTTCAGCAGGGTAGGTGGATGACGACTAGGGTAGGAGATGAAAACCCTTGAGGTTTCGGGTGAGAGAATTTGTAAGAATCTCATTGTGTTGGTGGTTGGAGTGGGAAGGCATTGCAGAATGTACTCTTAGGTAGATAATATGACATATGAATGAAAATAATAGCATTAGAAGATATGGTATTTAGATCGAGGTTAGTTGGACTTTTATCATTTTTAACTTTCAGGTCGGGAATTACAGTACATTGGATCAGTTCACAGGTGAGGTGATTTGGGCTTTAACACCACTTTAAAGACTATTTCATTTATACCGCAGCTGCTTGTATTATTTCAAACCACAGACCTCTTGATCCGAAGCCGAACACGAACACTACTGCGCTATCCCGCCCCCTCAGGTTATAGGACTTGTAGCAATAGATGAGTTTGTGATACTATTTACACCAACATATGCTGGTTTCAATTTAATAAATAGCCAAAATATTGATATAAATTACTGGTGGCAATATTACAATGCCAAGAACACGAGAAAGAAAGAAAGAAAGGAGGAAAGAAAGAGAGAAAGAAGTGACAGATTGAGGACAGGCAGAGGGCCAGGATATAGAGAGTTGTATCAGCTATTGATTACCTTCATCAGAAGTTCAGAACCAACCATTGCAAAGCTTACCATCAAGTGGCACCAGTATCTTTGATAAAATATCATGTAGCTTTGATTCTTCACAAATATCAAATGTACTGATTTTAATTAACACCCAACAACCAATATAATTCACACCGACCCTCATGTCATCAGAACCAACCAGTATCTTTGATAAAATATCATGTAGCTTTAATTCCTAACAAATATCATACATACTGATTTTACTTCACACCTACCCTCATATCATCAGAACCAACAATAGCAAAGCTTACCATCTAGCTTTAAGTGGCATGAGAATCTTTGATAAAATATCATTTAGCTCTAATTCCTCACAACTATAAAATGTACTGATTTTATTTAATACCGACCAACCATAGCAAAGCTTACCATCTAGCTTTAAGTGGCAAGAGGATATACGATAAAATATCATATAGCATGGATTCCTAACAAGTATCAAATGTAGTGATTTTAATTTGAACCGATCAACCAAAGCTTACCATCTAGCTTTAAGTGGCACCTACCTTTGATAAAATATCATATAGCTTGGATTCCAATCAAATATCAAATGTTCTGATTTTAATTAACACCGACCCTCACATCATAAGAACCAACCATAGCTGCAGTAGCAATGGCTTACTATCTGGCTGTAAGTGTCACCAGTATTTTCGATAGATTATCACTTAGCTTTGATTCCAATCAAATATCATACATACTGATTTAAATTCACACCGACCCTCACACCATAGAACAAACCACAGCAGTAGTTGTATACCTAACAGATATTACATGTACTTATTTAAATTTATTTAAGTTCACTTCTACAGAACCACCTTCAGTAGCAGCAGTAATTACTAGCTTTAAGTAATAGAGAATCTTTAATAAAAAATCATTAAAGGGGCAGTAGCACGTTTTAGGGGGAATATAAGGTGATATCAGGAAAATGAAAATCAATGGTTCCAATTGAAAGACAATGTACTTAAACCAAATGAGTCAGTAACAATTAAAATATATAATGTAAAGTTTGGTCATGCAATTCCTTTTTCTTACACAAAATGAATAAAAGGTGTTCACACGAAATGGCCGTCAATGAATTTTATGTGAATCTTCAAACTTTGTCCTCAGATTATGGATGATTGGCTTGTTTAATTAGATGTTTGATACTTTCAAAATAATACATTTAGCATAAACATACAATTATCAGTGAAACATTCAAAATATAAAATTATCCAAAAACGTGCTACTGCCCCTTTAAGCTTTGAATACTATCAAATATAATGTGTACTGCTTAAAATTCTCATCTACCCTCATTGTATGAACCAGTCACAACAGGAGCTGTAGTGTACCATTTAGTTTTAACTAGGACACAAGTATCTTTGATAATATATCATTAAGCTGTAAAACATACCTTAGACATATTATATGTACTGATTTACAATTTACATCAACTCTGATAATAACAAAATATTATTGTATTGCTAGTTTTCCCATCACGACCCTAGTTTTTAATATCTTTCGTTATATCATTTAGCTTTGAACACAAATAAATATCATATGTACTGATTAAATTCTCATCAACTCTGATAATAACAAAATATTATTGTATTGCTAGTTTTCCCATCATGACCCTAGTTTTTAATATCTTTCTTTATATCATTTAGCTTTGAACACGAATAAATATCATATGTACTGATTTAAATTCTCATCAACTCTGACAATAACAAAATATTATTGTATTGGTAGTTTTCCCATCAGGACCCTAGTTTTTAATATCTTTCTTTATATCATTTAGCTTTGAACACGAATAAGCACCATATGTATTGATTTAAGTTCTCATCAACTCTGATAATAACAAAATATTATTGTATTGGTAGTTTTCCCATCAGGACCCTAGTTTTTAATATCTTTCTGTATATCATTTAGCTTTGAACACGAATAAATATCATATGTATTGATTTAAGTTCTCATCCACATACTAATGTTGCATGCAATTACATATGCTTAACCTTACATCAAATTATAGACTTTTTCTCCATCTATTATACTGAATTTAAAAAAACAACTTTCAACGATAAAAAAAACAGCAATTCATCCTTTTGAGTACTCGTTATCTCCCAAACATTGCAACGATAGGAATGAAATCTTGTACTTTATTTAGTGCTAATCAATCAATTCTAAATATCTAACAACCCAATTATTCAGACACCAATTAATAGAATATTTCATTGCTACATAAGTCTCGGGTCTTCGGTTAACCTTTCACACATCAAATAATGGATATTTAGGATTATTTCATCATTCTTAGTACTCAAGACTTCAAAAACCTTCCACAAATCAAATATATATCCCATTGCTCCTTCCACTCCAGTCTTCAAGAGGAGCATTTATATAGGCTGACGTAGACTCATGACTGATTCTCATTCCATAAAGGTTAAAAAATACTCATTGATATTAATAGTTTATTATATATTGTGTATTTGTTATAAATACTTTTTTGAAACAAGTCTTCAAAAACACTTTCAATCATAAAACAACAAAATGTTTCATTGCTTCATAATATGCAAATCTTCTAACATATCAAATAACGGATATTTAACTTCTTTGTCTATATCATATTGCAATTGAAGCAATACAATCTCATAGCTCATAAAACTTATTTCGAGGCATTCAAAAACAAAGATTTACAAGATCACACAATCATTGCTTTATCATTATCAAGTCTTAAAAGAACCTTTCATTCATTTAATAAAATCCTTATCATCCGCTTCAATATCTTAATGTTTCACACATGAAATACTGGAATATTTTACCCACTACAATACAGAAGTCTTTCTGTAGTTCCTCAACATGGCAACCATATCCATAAACACTTGTAAACTTTCAGATATCAAAGTAAAGAGTATTTAATTGCATCAGAATTATCAAGTCATCAAAAAGAAGTTTCCCATACCAAATAATGGAATAAAAAATCAGCTTCAATTCTAAAGTTTTGGTTACCAAAACATGGTAAAAATAGCCATAACATCTTGAAATTTAATTTTTTCTGTCTATACACTGCTGTTCTTCTCTAACACTCATCAAATATAGGAATCTCCTTTATGTTGGTCCCCAAAATATGGCAATTAATCTTGAATTTATCTTGATCTATCTGCACAACCCTCTCTCTCTTACAAACATCAAATAAAAAAATATTCCTATGTTGGCCCTCAAAAACATGGCAACAAAAGTCAGAGTCACAAAATCTTGAAATTTACTTCATCTGTATACACCCCCCCCCCCCCCCCCCCCCCTCTTACTCATCAAATAAAGGAATGTCATCTTTCTTGGTCCCCAAAAACATGGCCACAAAATCTTGAATACAATTCTATCTATCTGTACACACCCTCTCATTCTTTCACTCATCAAATAAAGGAATGTTCTCTATGTTGGTTCCAAAAACATGGCCACAAAATCTTGAATTTAACTCTATCTATCTGTACATCTCTCTCTTACACACATCAGAATATTTCTATCTTGATCCCCAAAAACATGGCCACAAAATCTTGAATTCAACTCTATCTATCTATACACCCCTCTCTATCTCATTCACTCATAAATTAAAAGAATGTCCTTGGACCCCATAAACTTGACAACAAAAGTCATAAAATCTTGAATTTAACTTGATCTATCTGAACACTCCCCCACCCCCCCCTCTCTCTCTCACACACACATCAAATAAGGAATAACCACTATTGAAGTACCAAAGCCTTGGTTCCCTCACATGGCAACTATATCCATTGCATCATAGCCTATTGATTATTTCAAGAGAACCCTACGAGGGAGCGAGGGGCGAGCCAATGGCGGAATCATCTGCTAATCCTACCGGAGTCCTCCTCACATTAACATTACATTAAAAGCCAAGGCAACCAAACGTTTCAGTGAAACAATGTGGCATTTTAGGTGATGCATTCACAAGTTCTGTGAACTGGGGTACCGGTCATTTATTATACATATTGCAGATGCAATGTTTACAAATGATGCAGTGAAGTAATGTCAAATTTTAGGTGATGCATTCACAGGTTTCTAAGGGACCGGTCATTTATTACAGGGGGGATGCAGATGCAATGTTTACAAATGTTGCTGAGAAAAAAATGTCGCTTTTTAGGTGATGCATCAACGGGTTTCTGTTAACTAAGGGACTGGTCATTTATTACAGGGGTGGCGGGGGTTGTCTACATATTACAGATGCAATGTTTACAAATGTTGCTGTGAAAAAAAGTGGCATTTTAGGTGATGCATTCACATGGTTCAGTAAACTGAGGGACCGGTCATTTATTACAGCGGTGGGTGGGAGGGGGGGTCTACATATTGCAGATGCAATGCTTAAATTTTTTTCTGTGAAACTATGTAGTATTTGAGTTGCTGGATACACAGATTTCTGTGAATTAAAGCAAAATTATAGGGATGTCATTTCTGTGAATTAATACATAAAGATAGGGACGCAATTGATAAACAGATTTCTGTGAAAAGACGCATAATTACAGCGACATCATTAATACACAAATTTCATATGTGCACTGATAGAAATTATCAGATCAGACCTTCCTAAATTCAAATGTTATCAGCCCCTTCCCTATCCACTACACCAGTGACCCTGAACTCTGGAGTTCATATATTTCATAAGTGCACTGATACATATTAACAGTTTAGCCCCGTCCCTCTTCACAACACCAGTGACCACCATTGTGAGCTGTAGAACTCTACAATACTGAATTCTGGAGCTATCAACCACAAGTTTCATATATTTCATAAGTGCACAGATACATATCAACAGATCAGCCCCGTCCCTCTCCACAACACCAGTGACCACCATTGTGACAATAAGCATCATATATTTTTTATCCCAACCCCTAAATTACGGAGCTATCAACAGTAAGGTTCATATATTTCATAAGTGCACCGATACATATAAACAGATCAGCCCCGTCTCTCTCAACACCACCAGTGACCACCATTGTGAAAATAAGCATCATATATTTTTTTATCCCAACCCCTAAATTACGGAGCTATCAACAGTAAGGTTCATATATTTCATAAGTGCACTGAAACATATCAACAGATCAGCCCCGTCCCTCTCCACAACACCAGTGACCACCATTGTGACAATAAGCATCATATATTTTTTATCCTCACCCCTAAATTACAGAGCTATCAACAGTAAGGTTCATATATTTCATATGTGCACTGATACATATTAAGAGATCAGCCCCGTCTCTCTCCACAACACCAGTGGCCACGATTGTGAGCTGCTCAACTCTACAATACTGAATTCTGGAGCTATCAACCACGAGATTCATATATTTCATAAGTGCACTGATAGATATAAACAGATCAGCCCCGTCCCTCCCCACAACACCAGTGACCACCATTGTGAGCTGTTCAACTCTACAATACTGAATTCTGGAGCTATCAACCACGAGATTCATATATTTCATAAGTGCACCGATACATATTAACCGATCAGCCCCGTCCCTCTCCACAACACCAGTGACCACCATTGTGAGCTGCCAGCAGGAACTGCTCGACTCTGCAACAGTGTACAGCTATCTGCTGGAGCAGTGCTACTATTGATTTTCCAACCCACAGCGGTATAAATAGAAGATAGGAATTTCTTGACCCCATTCTAGCCAATGAATATGACCAAGTACTAGTAATTATTAATGAATGCGGAGGGGAAAGAAACAAAGAAGGTGGCTTTCGATTCACTGAAATATGCTCTCAATCATGTACATAAAAGACACTACTGATTAATAACAGGCTTTATATCATGCCAATGAACTTATGCAAGAAGTTTAAATAATATATTTACGAAAAATCTATTTTGGCCAAATACAAATCTGAACAAAGACTTTTTGCTCAATGAATATATTATTACACTAAATGGTGTCAGGTTTCAAGCATAAAAACCATAGGCTGTCAGATGAATCTCCAGTGACAATGGATTGTGTTGAGATTGAATTCCTGCTTTCATCAAGGAGCAGTCTTAGGTGAAAACATTTTACATTGACATCTACATTTTTATCTATGATTCAAAGATATTCAATCAAGTTTCTCTATATTACAACAGCATTCAGTGATTACAAATTAATAGCTCCAAATACACTCATCATAATAAGGTTTTGATTTCTAAAATCTGTAAACTAAGTAATGAATAGCACATAAAAACAGCTATCAAAAGAATAATAAGCAAGTTCAATTATTATTTTCTTTGAAGAAAGCTTACATATCTCTCTACAATTATCAAGTAAACATGCGTTTGTCATGTACAAACTGGATAATTGTTCAGTGTCAAAATACTATTCATCAACCAATATCCATAAATACAAAAAAAGATGTATTTTGAGAAAAAGAAATTCATATCAAATTGTTTATAGTTATGTGTATTGAGACAAGAAAAAAGTGGGACATTCTTAGTTTCCAGATGGCGAAAAACATTAATAGAGTGACATCTGTCAAATCCACCTGTCTTCAAAAAGACACTGTATTTCTAAAATGATTATCAAGTTCTTGTGTCCTCGTACATTTCTCTCTGAGTAATAGTTTTAGATGACTTGAATATTTAGTATTAATTAACAGCATTGATAGTCAGCAACTTTGGCTGCCTCCCGCATGTGAACAGTTAATAGTAAGCAAGCCTTTAAACAACTAAGTGCTAAGAAAGTTAAGCAAAATAAATCTTGATTAGAAGATCTCTAGCCTTGATCAGTAAAGGAAGTGGCCCACGCAAGAAATGGTTTGACACTTAAAAGTCAAAGGCAAATCTTCATCACCAGAAAAACAGTAATCATAAAAATATCTTTCCTACAAAGAATTGATGGGGTGACAAATTTGACATTTTCTTGAGTGATATGATGAAAATACTAAAATATACGCACTAATAAAAATGATGCTTGATGTCCAAGAAAATATTGTTTGTAGCTTATCAGTTCTTAGTCTTAGTCTGGTTACTTACAAAAGTAGATAACAATATGACTTGCATATTTGTGACAAAAAGACACTCAACATTGTATTTAGATATTCATAAATACATATTCTAAACAGCTATGAAATACGACCTACAATTTTTCTTTAACAATTTGATTCACATAGATTCATTTTCATTTTACATTCATCTGAGTAGGGCATATTGGACTCAAAATCAAGAGGTCAGACTTAACTCTGACCAAGGTACCCGAAATTTGTTTATTTATCCAAGAGGTCATGTAATTATTGTTCAGCCCAGATATCATCCAAACATGTACTGACTTTATAAATGGTCATGTAGGGAATATATTGACACCAATGTCTTGAATTAGTTTGTTGATCATCTAACTTTTAAAATAACTGACAGCCAGTCTAAAATAACTTAAATAAGAAACAGTGACCTCCCCTTTTCTAAGTCCTCGAGGCCAAGAGAATTGACTCAGGGTCCAGTACTCACAAACTCATAGAAGCCCTAAATCTGAGGCGAAGCTATAAATATATCTGTAAACGACATTGTCTACAATTTCAAAATCATATTATTGCCTTGAAGTTAGGAGTTCTCAAAGAAAAAGATGTGGGTATCCATTTCGATAGATTTATATCTTCTTACTTATGAGATCTTCTAATGAAGGCCACTCTTATGTAGTTGGTTTACAAGCACCAAGTCTGATGACAGTCGCAGAGAGTCTGAAATAGTGCCTGCCCTCCTTGTTTTGAATATTGAAGACAAAGTTCAAACTAAAAAAAAATTGGGAATTGAAAAGAAGTCAAAACCCCCAAATGCGTGATATGAAATTGATGAATACTGAATTTGGTGAAGATTGGTCAAGTAGTTTCAGAGTTGCGCACCAGCAACAAATGGGAACGCAGATATAGACGCTGATTGGAACCATCATGTCTCCTGCAATAAGACTTTCCTAATCTCGGAATTTATTTCATAAGAATTGTCAGTTAATCAGTACATCCCCCATCCCCTTTTCAACAGGTAAAACGTTTGTGCTCAAAACATCCCTTGAAATTGATTTTCATTAAGGTTCATGATTAGAAGTCTACAATATTAGAAGGGCACATAAGCAGTTTCTAGCATTTTGATGTGGTATTGTTACCAGACATTTACTATTGAATTTTTAATAAAAGTAAATCATCATTTAATAGATGCTGTTATTTCATCTCAAATCATTTACATTAAATGTCTAATTTATTTTCAAATTTTGTCATAAAATACCTTTTTTTATACACACTGTTGTCACACTGAGAAGTTCAATACATTAAATATTAATAATTATATTTCCTTCTAATATGTTGCCCTTATTGATGCTTAATTCATGAATTTCAAGACAGAAAGAATTCAAGCATAGGCTTTTAACTTCATTGTTTTGATCGCATTCAAAACACTATGATATCACATTTCAAAAACTGTATTCATTTATGTAGGTATGAAATATGTATGTATCCGAATCATTTCTTTATTGATAAGTAACTAACTCAAACTTCGGCCTATATTATAGTGTAGATCATATCCAAAACACTATGTATTTTGGTTTGTATCTATCTATCTCAGATTACCGAAGAAAAAATTTCTATACCAAAGTTTGCTATTGGGAAGATTTATTTGTTTATCCATAGAATATTCTTGTCCTTCCTCCAGTAACAACTTTCAGAATGGCATTCAAACAGGTCAAAACATGGGCTTCTAACTACCAAATGCGGCCTATATTTTGGTCAGTGTGAAGTCCACAATTAGCTCAGGAGGTCAAACCCTCAAAGGTCACCTCCATCAAACCTCTAAGTACGCAGTAGCATCCGGATAACCTTGAGGTCAAATTCTGGCCACCTGATTGGCTAATCATCACTGACCACTAGCTCTGTGACCTTAGTGACCTCAAACAGAGCAATGCGTGATGGGAGAATTGGCATCTTGCCCAGTTGTGTTGCAAGCTGTGGTCAGTGACCTCATTTTAAGGATCTAGTTCCAACTAGTTCCCTCGTTATAACGCCCTGTTCTTCTCTATGGCAGGTGCCCCTTCAGGTGTTATAGAACCTCTCCATGTATTGTTTCTGTTATGTTCAATTGGTCCCTCACTATTCAGGATGGGTATTGTTCCTCATTTCTGTATTGGAATATATTGCGATAGAGAAAAGCGTACTGCAATACGTATTGCAATATGTTGGTACTTCTTTGATTCAAGAATTTGTCTAAATATGAGCGTTAAGAATGATCATCATTGCTCAGCTATGAGCCATTTTGGTAAGGATATTTTTTCAATCACTATCTATGATCTGTATACATATATCAGCTATTTCCACATCACAACGTCACACTTTATAAAGAACTCCCCATCAATCATGTTTAAACTGGGTGTTTTTTTTCAAATTTAGATGGAAATAGCTCATTTTCAAATGTTTGATACATTGGATATTTTCAGAAGTGAGGAAAGATTTGTTGAACCTGTATTGGATCAACTCAAAATGTTGATAATACAGTGGATCCTTACTCACCCTCGCCTTTTTTAAGGAAATGAAGTTACAACTAATATGCCACAAATTCACTATGTTTTTTAATAATGAATCACATTTTATAAATATCACCAATTGGCAATAGTTTCATAGTATACACAGTCTTTGAGCAAGTCTACATACTACTTTGTATAGACATTCTCATTTTTGGTTGAAATTTTATAATTGATTGAAATTAGTGACCTCAGAATGATACCATGCGGTCAAATTATTGGAGGTGTCGAATTATTAGAGAATCGGACGATAATGTGTCAAATAATAATATTTCTCTCTATATTTTCATTTAAAGAGAACAGTTAGACAAAGGTATTTTATTTTACATGATTAAATTTGAGATGACATCGATGATTGTGTAATGGATATCCAGTGTAAAAATTGACTCGCTTGACTTGTTGGGTTGGCAGATACCCTACCCCTCACTTGGCCTTTAGTTTTGTACCTTGTGTATTCGGCGACCCCCTTCTTTCTGGCATAAAACACTCGTCTTATACATTAAAATATACGGTATGTATACAAGTTTCCTTCTTCTAAGATTTTTTCCTACTGTTTCATACATATTTAATAAGTTCCTTACTTTAAACCAATTATCTCCTCTGAAAAACTTTGTTTTCATTTTAAGCTCTTGTCTTAAAGCATAGTAAATTAAAAATAGTCTGCAACATCAACTGGATTATTGCTTACTCCTCCTGTAATATTTTGTTAAAAAGATTGACGAAGGCGAGTTGAAGATTGAGTTTTACCACAGCTTTCAAGAGTACTTCACTTATATCATGGCTGCTAGTATTACTGCAGAGAGAAAGCTTGCCACACCATTGTGGCTATCTAAGTATTGCAGTGAAACCTGCAGGCATTGGCTGGACAAGCGATGATACATTAAATAGGGTCAATATAATGACATTTGACACAACTTAAATATTTTAACTTTGAAAATAAATTGTTTATCTAAATAAGCAACTCTTATATAACATATATGTTCGGCAAATGAATAATGCAATTCATAAATTGCTTTTTAACAGGACAAAAACATTGTCATTTTCCAAACAAAAAAAGTCTTTTCCATCAAAATGTTTTCAACGATGACTAATTCAGAATTATTAACAGAGTTTTCTAATTAACTTTAGATAGAAACCATCAAGCATCTATAATTGAAATATTCTCAATTCTGGAATTGTTTAGCTTCAAAATTTTTAGAGTATATTTCCACAGCAGTTTTCGGTTGATATTGACAATTTTATTTCAAAACTATTGTTAATTTTCATGCACCCTTTATTTTCAACATTAAATAAAAAACAGATTGTATCTGGTACAAGATTTTCGAGTATACAGATGAAACCTGATGGTCCTCTCAAAGGAAATTGATGAAAAGAAACCTGAGTCGACGTTGAAATATCACCGACGCTAGGATAAGGGCAAACAGGTCAATTACAAGTTAATTAATCAGAAACACTTAGGACTCCTCTCATTGGCAAATGGCAACATCAAGAACAGATCTCAAATATATCTCCAGGAGCAAGTCCAAACCTTGTAGAATTCAATCATTAGAAAAACCTATGACCATTACCCTTACCCAAAGCAAACCAAAAACTCATCCGACAAAGAACATTAAGAACAGTTCTCAAATATATCTGTTCAAGTCCAAACCTTGTGGCAATTCAAACATTAGAAAAACCAATGACCATTACCCTTACACAAAGCAAACCAAAAACTCTTCTGACAAAACCCATAACCAAAGCAAACCCAAAACTCATCCAACAAAGGACATTAAGAACAGTTCTCAAATATATCTAAGCAGGTCCAAAAATTTTTGAATTCAATCATTAGAAAAACCAATGACCATTACCCGTACACAAAGCAAATAAAAAACTCTTCCAACAAAACACTAAAACAAAGAACATTAAGAACAGTTCACAAATATATCTGAGGAAGTCCAAACCTTGTTTAAACCAATCATTTGGAAAACATATGACCAAACCCTTACACAAAGCAAAACTAAAAACTCTTCCGACAAAACCCTGAAACAAAGCATAGAAATCAGACTTCCAACAAAACCCTGAAACAAAACAAGCATTAAAGAATACTCACTGGCAACTTGCACCCGCACATGTTTCGCGATGAAGCTACCAATGCTGTCTTTGATAATGCACGTGTAGACCCCTTCGTCGGATTTCCGTTTTCTCTTCCTGAATTTTTTAATATAGAGGGACCCGTTTTGAAAAAGTCTGATTTTGGTGTTGACGTCCGCCACAGGTACGTCGTTCTTCAGCCAGGTGTAGTTGAACTGGGCGACGCCCCCCTTGGAGGACGAGCAGTTGAGGAGAAGGTGGCCATTCTTCTGGGACACAAACACCTCCCCGGGGTAGCGCACCCCTATCTCGGGGTTGATGTGCTGGGAGCTCTCCTCGCCATGAGCTGAAACAAGCAGGAGACGGTTAATGTTGGGATCATGGCAGAAAGGGGGTTAATGTTAGGATCATGGGAAGATGATAAAGTGATACTAAAGAAACTGAAGGGTTAATGTTGGGATCATGGCAGAAAGAGGTTAATAACATGAAGACTAGCTAAAGCTATGAGGGTTTCAGTTATTTGGAGTAGTGCTCCCTAATCTCTGGGTAATGTGTTCATAACACTCCTCGCCATGAGCTGAAACAAGCAGGAGAAGGTTAATGTTGTGATAATGGCAGAAAGAGGGGTTTTTTTTAATGATAAGATGAAGACTAGCAAAAGCTATGAGGGTTGCAGTTATGTCAGGTTGTGCAACCTTATCTCGGTTGATGTGCTGTGAGCTCTCCTCGCCATGAGCTGAAACAGGCAGAAGGGTTAATGTTGTGATCATGGCAGAAAGAAGGTTAATGATAAGGTTAAGACTAGCTAAAGCTACGAGTTTTGCAGTTATTTGAGCTAGTGCACCCTCATCTCTGGGTAATTTGTTCGGAACACTCCTTGCCATGAGCTGAAAGTGACAGGAGAAGGGTTAATGTTGGGATAATGGCAGAAAGAGGGTTTGGTTTTTTAATGATAAGATGAAGACTAGCAAAAGCTATGAGGGTTGCAGTTATTTGAGCTAGTGCACCCTCATCTCCGAGGTAATGTGTTCGGAGCTCTCCTCGCCATGAGCTGAAACAGGCAGAAGGGTTAATGTTGTGATAATGGCAGAAAGAGGGTTAATGATAAGGTGAAGACTAGCTAAGCTATGAGGGTTTCAGTTATTTGAGATAGTGCGACCTTATCTCGGTTGATGTGCTGGGAGCTCTCCTCGCCATGAGCTGAAAGTGACAGGAGAAGGGTTAATGTTGTGATCATGGCAGAAAGAAGGTTAATAACATGAAGACTAGCTAAAGCTATGAGGGTTGCAGTTTTTTGGAGTAGTGCTCCCTAATCTCTGGGTAATGTGTTCGGAACAATCCTTGCCATGAGCTGAAAGTGACAGGAGAAGGCTTAATGTTGGGATCATGGCAGAAAGAAGGTTAATATTGGCAAGATGATAAAGTGATACTAAAGAGCTGAAATAAGTAAATGGTTATAAATGTCATAAGGTGAAGTGCACACTTATCTCTGGTTTAATGTGAATGAGCACTCCTTGCAAAAGGCAGGGGAAAAATTAATGATGTGATCAAGATCACATTTTAAAAATTATTAATAAGCAAGTTTATCATTAAATAAGGATACAAAGAGGTTATGATGAGCTCTCCTGACAGTCATAAGGATTGTGCACCTTAATTTGGGGTTGATGTGCTATTGAGAGGCATTTAGAAGTTGGAATGACAATAAGGAAGAGGAATATATGGATGACAACTTCTTTATTCTTGATTTGACATGTTCCGACGCTTGTTCTGTGTCAAAACATAGCATATCATGAATTTGAAGTTGTCATCTATAAATTCCTCTTCCTTATTCCAAGAACCCCTTGTTTTATACCTAGCTTAAAGTTCTGAAATATCAACTCCACTTTAACCTCATAAACTGCTTATCTTTCCTTCTAGTACCGGGTATTTGAATTGTTATAACAGAATACATACAACTTTTGTTTAAAGTCCGATTTCGTGTTGCCATATTACTAATAAGTCATCATTTCTATTTGTATTCTATGCAATCTTTATGTACTAAACTAAGAACAAACTATTTTTAGAAACCATTGTTCAGTACTTGAATAGATGTAAATAATTAATTATTTCAGATTAATTAGTTATTAGGATGTAGGAACAATCTTTATTTATTGTATCATATATAAGATAATGACAGGAAATTTGAAGTCATATTTATCATGTTTACTCCAAACAATAAATATTTTGTTTACAATAGGTTTCCCAATTCAAATACACTACACCTGTTAATATTTCTTTTGAAGCATTTATATTACTGATTTCAAAGAAAACATTTTTAAACACATATACGTTTTCCATAAACTAATCCAAAGGAAAATGTTCAACAGCTTGCCTCTGAGAAGTAAATTTCATTGTAAATGTGATAAGTAATTAACTTTTGAACATCCACCTAAAACAGCTGTATTTCGATTGTTTAATCAATACAAAGCCAGAAAAAGATTATTAACTGTAAAAAAATAAGTGATAATTTAGACACAAATTAAATGTGTGAAATTAAACGAGAAAAATGTGGAATAATTTTTTTAATTAGAGTTTCCGAAACAGATGAGAAAATCAAACCCAACCAATTATCTTAATAGCTTCTTAAAATTAATTTTATAAAGCTACACAAAAGATGAAAAGATTTAATTGCAGAGTATATACAAATCATTTAGCTTCACCCTTATCAACTTCTTCAAGAAATAATATTGTTATTGTTGATCTTTGCATTTATCCAGACTGCCAACTTTACCCTTCAAAGAATAAGTAAATCATGAATTCAAGTACAATCAATACTTATAACTAATTCCCACCTACTCAATGGTTAATAAAATATTCTTAAAGCATATATTTCTCATGTTTTCAGCTAATTACAATAGCTCACGACTGTTAAATTGCTCAAGATTTAATATTACCAACAGATAAAAAAGTTGTTGCTAATTTCAAGTTAAATAAAATGAAATGACACTAATTTCAATCCTAATTTGATTTCATATTAATTAAAATTGCTATTTTTGATTTCAGATCTAAAATGGCAAATTTAAAGGCATAAAAGGTACAATGATTATAGTTAAACATTTCAATTGAAGTTGCTTATTTAATCAAATTTTAATAAAAGCACTATTTTAATCTTGGCAGCTGATCATCAATTTCATGAGCACAATTTTTATTAAATATGAACTAATAAATTTACTTTCAAGTAAGCTGATTACCAGTTTCATAAGGATAATTTTAATTAAATATTACCTAATAAAGTTACTTTCAAGTAAGCTGATTACCAGTTTCATAAGCATAATTTTAATTAAACATGAACTAATAGAGCTAATGACCTGTTTCATTAGTAGAGGTGTAACTCAATTTACATTAGCAGCGGTGACTTAATGCATAGTTAGCTCGCTCATAACCGTCCTGGTTACAGGTCAAGAGCCTTGCCTACATCATTTCCTTATTTCATTGACAAGTGTTCAGCCAGTTCCCGGTGCAATGTGCACTTAACCTTAGATGTAAACAAACAGTCCTGTCAGCCAATCAGCAGCCTGAATAAAATCTGTGAATGAAATTCACGGGTGCATTTGTAAACAATTGGCTGCAGTGGTGATGCAATGTAAACATAGCATGTACATTGCAACTTGATCAAGTGTGTCGTTCTTTGCTGTATAGATTATCTAATGATACTGTGGGAGATAAATGAGATCTATAGATTATCTAATGATAGCGTGTGTGATAAGTTGAGATCTATAGATTAACTCAAGATACGAGGGAGGATAATAACATAACGGCAGGTGGAGGGTGATGTTATGTAAACATACTGTGTACATTGTAATTCATTGAAGTGCACCATGTCGGTGTGTATACAATATGCATGACTTCCATCAACTAGAGCAGAATTATATCATAACCTTTTTTTCTCATTTTTAAATGGCAGATGAATGGCCAGTGCATTGTAAACAGATTGTCTTTTGTTAGTCAATGACATGTCATATTTAAAACTTACATCAAAGGCGTTGTGAGTTATTGTTTTACGCCGCTTGGGCAATATCGCAGTACATCAAAGGAAAAGGTAAATATAAATAGTATTTTCAACCATAACCCGAGAGTTTTCTAACATAACATTAGAATGATTTCCTATCTGTAGTTGAAGATTTGGTCATTGAAAGAAGCAATTAATGTCAATGTTTGACACAACAGTAAATCCATTTTTCTGCACAACTCAAGTAAAGAACAGATCCTAAAATTATTTCAACATTAATGTAACAATGTTATACTTATGTAGTCATTGGTATTCTTCTGAAGCAATATGGGGCAATATCCTGCATAGGAGATGTGCGTTATCAATAGATGAAGCAAAGTTCTGTGAAATAACAGGTCTAATGTAGGCAACTGTAAAATGAACAATAACTTGAGCATATACTGTGTTTTCCTGACAGAAAGCAAGTGGAGTAAATTGAATCGAGTTGTGACAGTACAGATATACGATACAGATACCTTACGATATGATATGTATTGTGATACAATTATTAACACAACATTATTGCGGAGAGATAACACTCCACTGATCTAAGTTCAATATTTCTTATGAGGATTTGTTAGTAACCAACATTTGAACACAAAAACGTCTTATGAGAATCTCACATAATCACTTTTTTTCGAACTTGAACAATATCAGAAACGCTTCTTTAAAGGGGCAGTAGCACGTTTTTAGGAGGAATATAGGTTGATGGAAGGAAAATGAAAATTAATGGTTTCAATTGAAAGACAATGTATTTAAACTAAATGGAGCAGTAATAATTCCAGTATATAGCGTTAAGTTTAGCCATGCGATTCCTTTTTCTTACAAAAATGAATTAAAGGTGTTCACAAAAAAATGGCCGCCAATGGATTTTATGTGAATCTTCATTCTTTGTCCTCTGACAATGGACGATTGGCTTGTGTAATGAGATTGTTGACACTGTCAAAATAATACATTTAGCATTCACTTACAATTATCAGTGAGAAATTTAAAATATAAAATTATCAAAAAACGTGCTACTGCCCCTTTAAGAAGGATTTTTACAAATCTCCAGAATCCATATGCACTAAAATTTGGAATGATATTCACCAAAATTTGTATCATTAAATCTTATTCATCTGTTACATTTATCATATCGTGAACTGAACCTTGACAATGAATTGATGCTTCAGTGTATTGGGACACGGCTGATAGATACATAAAACGATGCATTTCAGGATACACTATTTCATGGTATTTAATGGAGCTAAAACAACAAATACTTTAAAGAAAAAACAGGATTTTAGGATAAATAATTTTAGTCAACAAGACTGACATCATATCACAATACACACATCGTCAGGTTAGATATCAAGACTCTCAATGTATCAATATATTGCCACAACTCTAAAATCAAAATATAGCTTGGTCAGTACTGAGTGATTATCTGAAAACAAGACAATGAAAAGAATAGGATAAAAGTGAAGTGAATTGTGAAGTGCAGTTGACGACAACAACAACAAACATTAAGAAAACATGAGCACACTACAAATAATCATTTAAAATACTGTAATATTCTGATTTTTATACTACAAGATAAGTTAAGAGCAATTGAAAAGGATGATAAAGTATTTGATAACATTAATCAAAACAAGATTTTACAAGATACAGATTGATCAAGATTACTGGTTATATGGACATAAGGAACATTATATTCAAAACTAAACAACAGTTACAACATTTGTGTAACAATGTGAAAGTACATGGTAAATACAGGGATTTATCACTACAAGAACTGCTGTTATGGCTTAGAAAAAGGAAAAAGTATTTATTATAACACATTGTATAACAATGTCAACATACTGGATGAATAAAGAGGCATATCGGTAGGGGTGATGTGGATATAAAAGAAGGAAGTGTTTGATAACACACCTCCACAAATGACTGTTGATAACAACTCTCAACAGCCTCCACGGTTAGAAGCAATAAATTAGCTGGATGTAATAAATTAGCCACTTTTGACGTATATTACTTTTCTACTTCCGATGAAGTATGATCCCATTAACATTATACCCTAGATATGTGACCCTTTGGCTTCCAGTGGAATAGTTTCCTACTGCAGTCAACTTTCACTTGAACATTTCATCAGGGAATTCCTTTCTTGAACAATGTTATTACAAATCTTAACTCTGACAGTTTTAATAATGGAAATGGAATTGTTGACATCAAGGTTTTACATTATAGAACATTATCAGGATGATTGTGAGTTGAAGCTTCTACATTTGTAAACAAAGAATTGAGGATGGTTATTTGCTATATATATACATATATATATGTTATTTACAAATATATGTTTACATTTTCAGGAGTTTAATTAGATACGGTTTTACATTATAGAACATTATCAGGATGATTGTGAGTTGAAGTTTCTACATTTGTAAACAAAGAATTGAGGATGGTTATTTGCTATATATATACATATATATATGTTATTTACAAATACATGTTTACAAATTCAGGAGCTAAGAACTAATTTCAGAATGTGGATAGTGAAATGCAGTGATTTCTGGGCTTTTTGAAACTTTTAATCATGTATGGTTTAACTAGTGGCACTTCTGAGCAAATAAACCCTTCATAATTAAATAGAAAAGTCTTATAATGTTCTGAGAAAAATTCTATTAAGAAATTTGTCAATATGGTCAACTGTGACAACATAAAATTGTGGGTAAAAGCAATTGAAATGTTGTTCATAAACAAATAACTTGAACTAAAGTTGTTATATTGACCCTTTGTTGTACATTTAGCAACATCTGTTATATTAAAGACTGAATTTATTACAGTTCTGAAAGGAACAAAAAAAAACATTTTATAACAATGTTGTCATTTTGAAGGAGTTCTTGCAAAGTGTTATGAAATGTTGCTTTTCTCATTTGATATGGACATACATGTATTAAAAGTGTTTGAAAAAGGATTTAATAAAGTTTGATTTGTTGACAATGTTAAACAATACAACAATGTTGTAAAGTTAGGCTTGAAGTAATAATTGAGAAATTTGGAGGAAAGTTATTTGTTTTTTTAATATTTTCCCCCAGTTTTGTAACACCAGGAAGCCATGTTTGACATAGAAATAACATATTGTTATACATATTCATAATCATAATCATATCTACGTTATTGTGTCCTAGTTTATTGACAAAAACACTGAAGGCCAATTTCAGTTATCAAAGAGCTTGCTGTACTTTTTTCAAACAACATTATATCAATGGAGAGCGAAGCCGAGCGAAGATGTGCCAATTTATGAACTTAGCCAAACGATGGAAAACAACAAGAGAATAAGAGTGTTATTTCCCCAAGTGAGAAGAGAATAAGAGTGTTATTTCCCCGACGCGTGTCCCACCCTGGCAGTGGCATGACCTCGTGCGATCTGGCCCCAGCTAACACGGCGAGTGACCTTGCAGTTACATACAACACAGCCAACATTGGAAAAAAAATCAAAACAAACGTATTTGACAGCGATGTGCTGTCATCGTGTATAGCATGGTCTACCATTTTGAAGGATTTACAGCGTAATAGCCAGCCTCAGGGTATCGTTAAGGGTGGGATAAGCGTTTATATCGCCCGAATAACCGGTCAGCAACATAATGGACAGGCCAACCATTCGGGCTTCGTGGCCGAAAATCGGGTCGAGCTCGCGGCTCGCTGTTTGGGAATGATGCAGTAGGAAACAGGCCCCATAGCGAACCGTCATGTGTCCATTGTTAGAAAGAAACATTACGAGGGGGTCTAGAGAGTCGACAAGAGGGTGTGGGGTCGGGGATACAGGCGTGCGAGCTGCCCACCGAGATTCTCACGACAGCCATGTTGTTTTTCCGATCGAGGTCAAGGGGAGCGAGCCTATGTTAGAAAAAATTAGTGACCTACCTTTAAGTAGTGTTATTAGTAATATCACCACCGCGAGGGGCAGTTGGCCTCCTAAACAGGGGGCCATGTGGACACTACCATCGGGAGAAACGTAGCAAAATCCCTCTACAAATTAGGCCTTCCTTCAGCTCTTCGTGGGCATGAATTTGCGGCTATTCAACCGTAGCACAACCTTCTAAGCCTTTAGCCTTGCGCCAGCTGTTCCATCTTCTCTACTGCCCCCCTCTTCTAGCTTTGATTGTTGTTTCTTGATGAATTTCGATTCATTAACCTTGCGTTGTTTCCATCTCGTGGCTGAATCTGTTGGCGGTAGCACTGGGTTGGCTTATGGTCGTGGTGGTCTTGGTATCCCGTGAAAGCTCTCCGCTATCTGGTGCTCTAGCTACCAAGGGGGGGAGGGCACTTGTTGTAAGAGCACTGGTTACTTGAGGTCAACATTTCTAGCAGTTTTCTTTCCCGCGAAAATGCCACAACGAAAAAAATGTCAAATATGTGCTTGTGTTTATGATGGTTATTTCATGTTTCGCGTGCTGCACGTGTAAAAGCGGCAAGCGTAGGCTGTAGCGAGCACGTGAAAGATGAGCTAAGCAAGCTGGTCGCTCACAGAAGCTGCGTTATGCCTGGCAGTGACGGGCCGAGTCGAGGTCGCGTTATAACGGGGCTGGAAGGGAGACAGAGAGAAGCAATGGTTCTAACGGGATTTCGAGAATATTGGGAAAACAAAAAATATCAGGAACAATGCGATGGTTTATTTCGCGTTAAAATGGAACACGGAATTGGGTCGGAAGCACTATGCGCAGGCAGATTGGGTTCATCGTTTTCATCCGAATAAAATATTTCTTTTGATTTATGAAGATTACCGTTGAAGAGAAAAAATACGTTTAGTTAAAGCTGCGCTGTATTTTAATCAAATACGCTTGCTTTCTTATTTCATTTACAAAATAACGACAAAATTGAATATTAATGTTACATGCTGTTTTTGTTAGGTTGATATCGGCCATAATGAAATGAGTATTTTAAAGATTTACCTTTGTTTTTAAAGATTTTCGTTCATTTAATTATTCAGATGAACTAATTTTAGACATATGCTTTTGCGATTGCGCACTGAATTGATACAATCGCAGCGGGACTGTTTTCTTTAAATCGAGTAAGTTTCCACTGAGCACCATTAGCATATGAAATTATACACTTTTCAAATAATCGATAAAACGAGTCATTTTCAGTGACAGTGATTTTAAACACAGCTGGTCGAAATAATGGGATCTTGGAGAATTCATTTAAGATTTTTAAAGATTCAGTTGTTTGTTTAACGATTTTCGCCTTTCTACTTAATCAAAGTTAATATGTTTAAATGTGTATCACTCCAGCAGCTTACATATGGTTGTATTTTTTCTTTACGACCATTCGATTTTCGGGAAATAAAGATTTAATTTTCAGAATCGAGTAGATTTATTTGAATATTATATTCAAAATGTGTTTTTTTAATATAGCATTTTGCTTATCTTTAAGAATAATATTTCTAAGGGTTAAAAGGAATTTGAATTTTCGAACAATGCGTTGAAATAGATTGGAAAGGTGGTTTCTATGATGTTTGCGCTGGTCTTGTAAATTGATGTATTTCGTTAGGTATTAACCGTTGTAAATATTTGCGGATCCATGTGAAGAAATAGATATGGAATACGATTTTAAAGGGGCAGTAGCACGTTTTTTGATAATTTTATATTTCAAAATGTTCACTGATAATTGTAAGTAAATGCTTAATGTATTATTTTGGCCGTGTCGAAAATCTCATTACACAAGCCAATCATCTATAGTCAGAGGAAAAAGTATGAAGATTCACATAAAATCCATTGGCGGCCATTTTGTGTGAACACCTTTAATTCATTTTATGTAAGAAATAGGAATCGCATGGCTAAACTTAACGTTTAATATTTGAATTATTACTGCTTCATTTAGTTTAAATACATTGCTTTTCAATTGGAACCATTAATTTTCATGTTCCTGACATCCCCTTATATTCCCCCTAAAACGTGCTACTGCCCCTTTAACAACAGCTTTTGGCCAATCATTTCAATATCAGACCTTTCGAGGGAATTATTCTTTAGTACAACCCAACAGGTATATGTTAATTAGAAGATCCTAAACGATCTTTCACTCAATACTATATCTATTAAACGAGTTAATGATTTTGAGTGAAACGAGCCGAAGTATACGGAAATGACCGAGGCTCTGCGAATGGCGGCGTCGCTGATTACACAACTAACTTAGATTGCCTCCAATCAGATTTCTACCTTTATACCCCATGTTTTTGGCTGATTAGAACAGAGGCTTGCTCGGGTATGACTGAGCTGCCTCTGTGGGGAGAGAATGAGTTATGGGTTGTAAACATTAATTCGGCTGATCACGGATGCACGGTCGCCAGTAATATTGAGGCACGTTCATTGTTTTGCTTGTTCATTCTTTGGAAGCGACGTTTCGACATTGATGTAATCAAGCATCTACGCCGAAACGTCGATTACACAGATTCAAGAAGTTGTATACCAATAAAATATCTGTCCTTTTTCATCACATTAACGTAACTCATAAAGCCAATTTAAGAAGAATATATATAGTATATAGTGTATCGTATCTATTCATATCGTCCTAAAAAGTCAGTCATGTTATGTCCTTTATGTCGGCCCAGAAGAATTGTTCAATTTGTTGACATGTTCAAGCTTTTTCTGTACATTGTTCGCATGTTTGCCTTTCAGACACACCCTCTATGGAAAGTTATTGGTATCATTTTCTGATTTCCTCCAAATCAAGTTTATATGTGTATACACAATTCCACAGCTATCATATGTAGATCTGCGACACTTATCTCGACGAACAACAAGTGCAAGACTTAGTGGTGCAGCACCTTCATGCATGGGCGTCTAGTACGAACCTTCAACTATCAAGTTCAGTGAGTGTTCACTTAACAATATTCCAGCTATTTAACACGTGGAAGTCGCCATCAAAAAGAGAGAAGACAGGTCAGGGAGAACGGGATCGACAGGATGAAGGGAAAGACGGAAAGTAAGATTGAAAGCAAGACTCAAACTTTAGACCATCTTCCTACGCACAGCCTTAAACGCCAGTTTCCGAACTGTCATTTTATGCCTTGCTGCAGACCTTATACTTTTTCTGTGCTGCTAAAGTGCTGAAGAGCTGGCGCACAGCGATTGACAAATTCAGCAAGGATTTCATATTTTAGTGTCAAGGTGAACGAGTTGTCGACTTCAATTTTACTTAGTATACGTTCTACATTGCATGGTTATTGCTTGGGGCAGGTGATAATGAATACTAATTGCAGAAGTTACTCTATATTACTCTTGGAAAGTTTAAAGAGACCGTTTAGCCAATGACAATTGTTTTAAGCGTATCCTGCTATTTCGAATGACCAATGGACAGAGTTGTAGAAAATGGTCGAACACGTGACCACGTCGGACATACGAAATAATTGACAAACTTAAATTTTCAGTTGTAAAATTAATCGTTTTTTTTCTCAATAATATGTTGATAAGCGTTCACACCCTTGGACGGACAGACGCAGGACACCATGCCATGTTCGTTGTATGTGACGTTTCGACAACTTCTTCGTTCATTTTATGCGACGTTTCGACAGACAATATATCAGAATATCTTTGAGTTTTGAAAATACTGTATGGCAAAATTGGATACCATAAATGTTGTTTTAAGTTGTTAAACAAGAAACTAAACTGCACACAATAGCTGGAGAAAAAAATAAGTGAGAGATAATTCATATGAATATTTCTTTTGGTCCATCCGATGGTCATATAAATAAATCGTAGATAGGCATCCCTAACTTATTTCGTCAAATATAAACTGAACGCCAAAAGAAATGTTACACCTCTTTGAAAACTATTTGAAACAAAACACTAAACTGAGTGAGTGTTACAACACAACAAAATAAATTCCTCTGAACACGTAACTTTTTATGATATTCAAATTCAAAGAAGTGTAACATTTCTTTTGGCGTTCAGTTTATATATCGGAAAACAGCAAAACAGCTAACATACCTGTGCATATAAATAAATCGTAGATCGGTTCCCCTAACTTAATTCGTCAAATATACATTGGTAAACAGCTATAGAGCTGTTAAGGTATACATGTACACAAACACAAATTACTATAGTTTTATAAAATATTCATTATCATGTTAACGTATGTGCGTTTATTTCAACACAAGGCAATATTACAATCCAGATATTTTCTTCTAAAGTAGAAATTAAATGAGACTAAATCTTTGACGAACACATCTGTGAGTTATTTCCACTCTCCTGTTGTTGAAACCAGATAGGTATTAAACTCTTTATATTCTATCTGGGTTAATGATTATTCATATATCAATGTTTCATTACCTCGTTTAATTAGGAGCGTTTGATATTTCATTCTCTAAATATACTATCTCACCATTTCTACAATTGTGATATTTGTATAGCTCTATTTAAATATGTAGGTTATGTTTTTATTTTCCCTATTCAGTTATTCATTCAATGATTCATTCTTCTGATTATTGCTTCAAATCATTTTGTTTAAAATTCAGCTGCCATAAACCGTCAACCTATTTTCATATTTCTTAGTTTAGTGGAAAATCTTATTATAAATCTTAATCAGAATAAGCTTAAACGTTGCAACAGACCTATTGTAAATACATAAATAAATAAATAAATAAATAAATAAATAAATGTATTACTGCAATATATCATCTACAGCATATCAAGTTTCTTTTATCACTTTATTTCTTTTCATAGGGTACCATACATTATCTTGTAACATATATTATCTACATGTATATAAACACTTTCAAAATCATCATGATTGATTTGCATGTATACATCTTTATCATTCTATAGCAAATTGAATAATTCACAGTTATCACAATTGGTTTACATGGTATACAATTTCACAAATTAAAACAATAGAAAGTAGTTTATGTAAAACGACTGTGGCATGAAGACCAAAATGACATCAATTTTTCGTATCTGCATTCGGTGTAGAGTATCTGTTTACTTACGTTATAAGTTTCCTGTAGAACTGATTTTAGGCCCTCCATGTGAGGTTTTTTGTTTTGACATTTACAGGTGTAAATGAAATGTTTTGTAACAGTAAAAATCAAATTTAGAACGTCATTTCGTTTTTCTTTGTAACCGAAAAATAAATGCGTAACATTTGGATTCAAACTGAGATCAGTTTTACTTTTGATCCAGTCAAATAAGTGATGTCACAGACTCTTTACATGTACGCAGTCATATAACAGATGTTTTATAGTTTCATTTTGGCATCAACAAAAGGTACACGATGGGGAATCATGTTATTAAAGATGACAGCACTTTTATTGTTGTTAATATTCTATGAATGATTCGGAATTGAAACCATTGTAACTTGTAGCTTATTGTGCTCCTAAAAGGAATATATTTATATATCTTCCTCTCATCTTTATCTGTATTTAATCCAAGCTCAATTTCCAATTTTATTTCACTACTTACTCGATTATGTGACAAATATGATTTTGACAGATTCATGTAAAAATCTTAACATTCTTTGGGTGCCTTAAACAGTATTTTCAGACTATCAGGAATACATGGCAAATCAAGTTTCTTGTTACGCAAGGACATGGAATAATAACCTGTATTCCAAAAGAAGGCAAATCAAAGAAATTGTTAAAAAATTGGAGACCAATATCATAACTCAACATAACTTACAAACTTGCTTCGTCAGCGATAGCTCAGAGGATAAAACCAAATATCCCTTCCATTATTAGTGAAGAACAAAAGGGTTATATTGAGGGTAGATATATCGCAGAAGTAACAAGACAAGTATAATATATATGACGTTATGGAATATGTTGATACCTATCAGATCCCTGGTCTGCTAATGCTCATTGATTTCGAAAAGGCGTTTGACTCTCTGGATTGGGGATTTATTCAAAATACTTTAACCTTTTTGAACTTTGGACCTTCAATTCGAAAATGGATAAAAATACTTTATGAAAAGTCTGAATCGTGTGTATTAGTGAACGGTTTTGCTAGCTCCTTTTTTAAAACTTGGTCGGGGCTGTCGCCAAGGGGACCCAATTTCACCATACATTTTTATAATCTGCACTGAAATCCTAGCAAGATTGATAAAAGGCAATAAACTTTTCAAGGGAATAAGGATTGGTTCTATCGAACACTTGTTAGCACAGTTTGCAGACGACATATCTTTAATGTTGGATGGCACTAAAACCTGTTTACAAGCAGTTCTAACCACTCTGAACCTTTTTGAACGCTTTTCTGGTTTACGAGTGAATATTGACAAGACTAAGTTGATCTGGATTGGTTAAAAAAAACGCTGTCGAATGAAACTTCTTCAGAACAACAAAATGGATTGGACAATAAATTTCAAAACTTTTGGAAATATGGTAGATATTAACTACAAAGATAAATTTAAAGAGATAGAACACTCAATGCATTTATGGAAAAGTAGGATACTGACGCCCTTTGGACGTAATACAGTTTTGAAATCACTTTCACTACCAAAACTTAATCATTTATTTTCTACTCTCCCGGCACCATCTGAAGATATCATAGAAACATTTCAAACAAACTGTTTTCGATTTATTTGGAACGAAAAACCAGATAAGATTAAGAGGGACCGGGTAACAAGTAATATTCCGGACGGAGGCTTCAAGGTTCCTATTATAACAGATATCGTTGCTTCACAAAATTTTCTTGTCTCCGCCGTTTAAATCTTTCGGATACCGCTTTTAAAACATTCCTTTTTGAAGCGAATATTGTTCCACCCAAAATCTTAGATATGGATGCAAATTATATCAAGGTTCATATCGTCAATACAATTATAAATTTTTTTTGGCGTGAGGTAGTATTATCTTTGAGTTTCTTCTTGGATAAATATAAGAAATCACGAGAGGATGCATATTCTCAATTCTTGTGGTATAATGAGTACAAATCGATAAAAATTACATATATATATAAAAAAAATGGGATGAAGCGGGTGTAAGATATATAAATGATTTGATAGCTGACAATGGTAAACTATTTTCTTACTTAGAATTTAAGGATATGTATAATATTTCCTGTAACGTTTTGACTTATAATGGATTTAGAAATGTTGTTGATTTGTATCTGAAAACTTTAGGGTCACATGAAAGTACCCCACTAGTGTATCCAATCATGCCATTAAATCATTGTTTACTCCTAAATAGCCAAAAGGGATATAAGTTTTATAATAATGTTTTATTAGATTCAAAATTTCATAGGACATCGGCTAATCAGCAATGGGAGACCGACTAAATAGTTTCACAGATCAAGAACGGAGAAATAAAAATGTAATTCCGTTTAGATCTACTGATAGTGTACAATTACGTTGGCTTCAATATAGAATTATCAATGAAATCTTACCTGTTGGTAAATATTTATATAAGAAAGATATAAAGATTCCCCCTTATGTACACACTGTAATAAGTTCACTGCTGATATTTCTCATGTATTATGGAATTGTGAACATGTTCACTCTCTCTGGACCGAGCTTGAAAATTGGATAAATATCCAGGCGGAAATAAATATTAAATTCACTAAACAAAATGTTCTCTTCAGGTTCCTTTCCAAAAGAAATGATCCATTAAATGCGATATGTCTAGTCATAAAAGATTCAATTTTCAAATGCTACCTCAAAAAAGGTTACGCATATGCAGAGAGAGTTAGCAAACTACTACAACATAACGGAAACTATAGCATATTCCAAATTGTAACTATAATAAATTTGTAAAATTCTGGTCCAGCTGTCACAATTTGTTTCAATGACGACTGCTAATCAACTGTACTGTGCATTATATATTGTCAATTGTACTTTGCTGACTTGAATGATTCCTCATGATGTGCTGTAATACAAAAAAGTGGAATAAAAAAAAAATTAAACAAAAAAAGTTTCTTGTTAAAGCTTACATGCATTCTTTCGAATGTATGTTTTCATAGATTGAATCAATCCAGTAAATTCTCAGAAGTATATTTTCAAATTGTATATTTTTCGAAATTCAGTAAAATCAAGGGACCATCATCTTTTATAAAGTCATTAATTATATTTGATTTTACATATTGGTCTAACAAGACTGGTTTGTTGTCAATCAAGATAATGTCATTGGTCCAGAGGTATTCACTTTGAAAATTGTTTAACTTTTTAATGTGGCCCATGTATCGAAAACATCTTTCCAGAAGACATCTCTGATATTTGGTATAACAGATCTTTTTAGAAAGGTTGATCCCATTTCTATAGGATTTAAAACACAAGATGATAAGAAGCATTTTGGTAAATTGTTCAATTTTGCATTCTTAGAGTACAGTCGTCTGATCCAAGATACTTTTTGTGATAGTATAGTTTCTAAAATCAATGGCGCCCTTAATCCCCCTTTTTCGTAGTTTTATACAATCACGTTTCTTTTGACTTTATCTGGTTCTCCCCTCCAAATAAATTGGAAGCATTTTTGTTGTAATATATTTATAGTATCAACCTTTGATACCCCTCCAAAGATTGATAAAAGAACTAAAACGAGCTTCTGATGAGCCCGATTCAAGTTCGATTTTTTGTTCTTATATTTTAGTAAAGTGAGTGTCTTGAATACAGTAAATGTCTCCTTTTTTTTGAGCGAGTACCGAGTGAGTGGGGTGAGTGAGTACCGACTGAGTGGGATGAGTGAGTGCCGAGTGAGTGGGATGAGTGAGTATGAGTGAGTGGGATGAGTAAGTACCGAGTGAGTGGGATGAGTGAGTACCGAGTGAGTGGGATGAGTGAGTACCGAGTGAGTGGGATGAGTGAGTACTGACTGAGTGGGATGAGTGAGTATGAGTGAGTGGGGTGAGTGAGTACCGAGTGAATGGGATGAGTGAGTACCGAGTGAGTGGGGTGAGTGAGTACGGAGTGAGTGGGGTGAGTGAGTACCGAGTGAGAGGGATGAGTGAGTATGAGTGAGTGGGGTGAGTGAGTACCGAGACGAGTGAGAACCGAGTGAGTACCGAGTGAGTGGGGTGAGTGAGTACCGAGACGAGTGAGAACCGAGTGAGTACCGAGTGAGTGGGATGAGTGAGTACGAGTGAGTGGGATGAGTGAGTACCGACTGAGTGGGATGAGTGAGTATGAGTGAGTGGGGTGAGTGAGTACCGAGTGAGTGGGGTGAGTGAGTTCCGAGTGAGTGGGGTGAGTGAGTACCGAGTGAGTGGGATGAGTGAGTACGAGTGAGTGGGATGAGTGAGTACCGACTAAGTGGGATGAGTGAGTATGAGTGAGTGGGGTGAGTGAGTGCCGAGTGAGTGGGGTGAGTGAGTACCGAGAGAGTTGGGTGAGTGAGTACCGAGTGAGTGGGATGAGTGAGTACCGAGTGAGTGGGGTGAGTGAGTACCGAGTGAGTGGGATGAGTGAGTGCCGAGTGAGTGGGAAGAGTGAGTGCCGAGTGAGTAGGATGAGTGAGGACCGAGTGAGTGGGGTGAGTGAGTGCCGAGTGAGTGAGATGAGTGAGTGCCGATTGAGTGAGATGAGTGAGTGCCGAGTGAGTGGGATGAGTGAGTGCCGAGTGAGTGGGGTGAGTGAGTACCGAGACGAGTGAGAACCGAGTGAGTACCGAGTGAGTGGGATGAGTGAGTACGTGTGAGTGGGATGAGTGAGTACCGAGTGAGTGGGATGAGTGAGTACGAGTGAGTGGGATGAGTGAGTACCGACTGAGTGGGATGAGTGAGTATGAGTGAGTGGGGTGAGTGAGTACCGAGTGAGTGGGGTGAGTGAGTTCCGAGTGAGTGGGGTGAGTGAGTACCGAGTGAGTGGGATGAGTGAGTACGAGTGAGTGGGATGAGTGAGTACCGACTGAGTGGGATGAGTGAGTACCGAGTGAGTGGGATGAGTGAGTACCGAGACGAGTGAGAAACGAGTGAGTACCGAGTGAGTGGGATGAGTGAGTGGGGTGAGTGAGTACCGAGACGAGTGAGGACCGAGTGAGTACCGAGTGAGTGGGGTGAGTGAGTACCGAGACGAGTGAGAACCGAGTGAGTACCGAGTGAGTGGGATGAGTGAGTACGAGTGAGTGGGACGAGTGAGTACCAAGTGAGTGGGATGAGTGAGTACCGAGACGAGTGAGAACCGAGTGAGTAACGAGTGAGTGGGATGAGTGATTTTGGTGAGTGAGTACCGAGTGAGTGGGATGAGTGAGTACGAGTGAGTGGGATGAGTGAGTACCGACTGAGTGGGATGAGTGAGTATGAGTGAGTGGGGTGAGTGAGTACCGATTGAGTGGGGTGAGTGAGTACCGAGTGAGTGGGATGAGTGAGTACCGAGTGAGTGGGGTGAGTGGGGCTTCATTTAGTTTAAATACATTGCTTTTCAATTGGAACCATTAATTTTCATGTTCCTGACATCCCCTTATATTCCCCCTAAAACGTGCTACTGCCCCTTTAACAACAGCTTTTGGCCAATCATTTCAATATCAGACCTTTCGAGGGAATTATTCTTTAGTACAACCCAACAGGTATATGTTAATTAGAAGATCCTAAACGATCTTTCACTCAATACTATATCTATTAAACGAGTTAATGATTTTGAGTGAAACGAGCCGAAGTATACGGAAATGACCGAGGCTCTGCGAATGGCGGCGTCGCTGATTACACAACTAACTTAGATTGCCTCCAATCAGATTTCTACCTTTATACCCCATGTTTTTGGCTGATTAGAACAGAGACTTGCTCGGGTATGACTGAGCTGCCTCTGTGGGGAGAGAATGAGTTATGGGTTGTAAACATTAATTCGGTTGATCACGGATGCACGGTCGCCAGTAATATTGAGGCACGTTCATTGTTTTGCTTGTTCATTCTTTGGAAGCGACGTTTCGACATTGATGTAATCAAGCATCTACGCCGAAACGTCGATTACACAGATTCAAGAAGTTGTATACCAATAAAATATCTGTCCTTTTTCATCACATTAACGTAACTCATAAAGCCAATTTAAGAAGAATATATATAGTATATAGTGTATCGTATCTATTCATATCGTCCTAAAAAGTCAGTCATGTTATGTCCTTTATGACGGCCCAGAAGAATTGTTCAATTTGTTGAAAGAAAGTGCATTATGTTTAAGCGACATATGAAAATAAGAAATCAATCTAAATGTCAAACACGAGTTTACACGTTCACGGTTGTAAAGAACTTCAATAAAATATTCATATGTATCAAAGGACACAAAAGCTTTAATTTGTTTTGTTCCAACCAATTGCCTTACTTTACTTTGATGGTGGAAACTTTACATGTGTGCCCTGGGTCTCATCCTGTGTTGTGTTCATGAGCAAGACACTTCATCCACATTGCACTCAGTCTTCTCAGCTGTTAGATGAGGTGATACGGGGTTTATCGCCGCTTTCAAGAGTATTTCACTTCTATCGCGGCTGCTATAGTATTGCAGGGAGAAAACCCGCAACACAATTGTGGATATGCTTTCCGGTGAAACCTGCGAGTATCGGCTGGAACTAGCGAACCATGGGTGATACTTCGCTGAAATTCAGTGTAGCATTGCACCCAAACAGCCTGCGTGTAGAACAGTTCTCTACTGCAGACAAAGTTGCCGAGCCCCTTGCGGGATTCGAACCACGGACCTTTTTATACGAAGCCGAACGCGCTAACTACTGCGCTTTCCCGTCCCTCAGATGTTAGAATTGGTACGTAAATCTACAGACCTACATGGTCTCGTGTAGGGTAAAGTTTCAGATATGAAAGTACAATCTTTCAGGGTATTGTTGAAGGTAACACTTTAAGCATTTATCAGTAAGTGAAAATGTATACACACGATGCCTGATTTTTCCAAGAAAGCAACAACCAAACATTGATACCAGTTCCTTTGCATCATCGGGATGACCTTACTGAGAACAGGGGTGACAATGCTGTGACGTCACGCTCCACTGTTAAATACTATAATGCCCAAGAAATTTAAGATTTGAATTTATTTTAATCACAGTTAACTTAAAACTAATATAGCATGATAAAATGAGAACCTTACTCAAGTGTTACCCAAGACATTTTTGATCAGCTTTTTCTGTACATTTTTCACATGTTTTCCTTTAAGACACACCCTCTATGCAAAGTTATTGGTATCATTTTCTGATTTCCTCCAAATCAAGTTTATATGTGTATACACAATTCCACAGCTATCATATGTAGATCTGCGACACTTATCTCGACGAACAACAAGTGCAAGACTTCGTGGTGCAGCACCTTCATGCATGGGCGTCTAGTAGGAACCTTCAACTATCAAGTTCAGTGAGTGTTCACTTAACAATATTCCAGCTATTTAACACGTGGATGTTGCCATCCAAAAGAGAGTAGATAGATCAGGGAGAAAGGGGTCGACATTATGAAGGGAAAGACGGAAAGTAAGATTGAAAGCAAGACTCAAACTTTAGACCATCTTCCTACGCACAGCCTAAAACGCCAGTTTCCGAACTGTCATTTTATGCCTTGCTGCAGACCTTTTACTTTTTCTGTGCTGCCAAAGTGCTGAAGAGCTGGCGCACAGCGATTGACAAATTCAGCAAGGATTTCATATTTTAGTGTCAAGGTGAACGAGCTGTCGACTTCAATTTTACTTAGTATACGTTCTACATTGCATGGTTATTGCTTGGGGCAGGTGATAATGAATACTAATTGCAGAAGTTACTCTATATTACTCTTGGAAAGTTTAAAGAGACCGTTTAGCCAATGACAATTGTTTTAAGCGTATCCTGCTATTTCGAATGACCAATGGACAGAGTTGTAGAAAATGGTCGAACACGTGACCACGTCGGACATACGAAATAATTGACAAACTTAAATTTTCAGTTGTAAAATTAATCGTTTTTTTTCTCAATAATATGTTGATAAGCGTTCACACCCTTGGACGGACAGACGCAGGACACCATGCCATGTTCGTTGTATGTGACGTTTCGACAACTTCTTCGTTCATTTTATGCGACGTTTCGACAGACAATATATCAGAATATCTTTGAGTTTTGAAAATACTGTATGGCAAAATTGGATACCATAAATGTTGTTTTAAGTTGTTAAACAAGAAACTAAACTGCACACAATAGCTGGAGAAAAAAATAAGTGAGAGATAATTCATATGAATATTTCTATTGGTCCATCCGATGGTCATATAAATAAATCGTAGATAGGCATCCCTAACTTATTTCGTCAAATATAAACTGAACGCCAAAAGAAATGTTACACCTCTTTGAAAACTATTTGAAACAAAACACTAAACTGAGTGAGTGTTACAACACAACAAAATAAATTCCTCTGAACACGTAACTTTTTATGATATTCAAATTCAAAGAAGTGTAACATTTCTTTTGGCGTTCAGTTTATATATCGGAAAACAGCAAAACAGCTAACATACCTGTGCATATAAATAAATCGTAGATCGGTTCCCCTAACTTAATTCGTCAAATATACATTGGTAAACAGCTATAGAGCTGTTAAGGTATACATGTACACAAACACAAATTACTATAGTTTTATAAAATATTCATTATCATGTTAACGTATGTGCGTTTATTTCAACACAAGGCAATATTACAATCCAGATATTTTCTTCTAAAGTAGAAATTAAATGAGACTAAATCTTTGACGAACACATCTGTGAGTTATTTCCACTCTCCTGTTGTTGAAACCAGATAGGTATTAAACTCTTTATATTCTATCTGGGTTAATGATTATTCATATATCAATGTTTCATTACCTCGTTTAATTAGGAGCGTTTGATATTTCATTCTCTAAATATACTATCTCACCATTTCTACAATTGTGATATTTGTATAGCTCTATTTAAATATGTAGGTTATGTTTTTATTTTCCCTATTCAGTTATTCATTCAATGATTCATTCTTCTGATTATTGCTTCAAATCATTTTGTTTAAAATTCAGCTGCCATAAACCGTCAACCTATTTTCATATTTCTTAGTTTAGTGGAAAATCTTATTATAAATCTTAATCAGAATAAGCTTAAACGTTGCAACAGACCTATTGTAAATACATAAATAAATAAATAAATAAATAAATAAATGTATTACTGCAATATATCATCTACAGCATATCAAGTTTCTTTTATCACTTTATTTCTTTTCATAGGGTACCATACATTATCTTGTAACATATATTATCTACATGTATATAAACACTTTCAAAATCATCATGATTGATTTGCATGTATACATCTTTATCATTCTATAGCAAATTGAATAATTCACAGTTATCACAATTGGTTTACATGGTATACAATTTCACAAATTAAAACAATAGAAAGTAGTTTATGTAAAACGACTGTGGCATGAAGACCAAAATGACATCAATTTTTCGTATCTGCATTCGGTGTAGAGTATCTGTTTACTTACGTTATAAGTTTCCTGTAGAACTGATTTTAGGCCCTCCATGTGAGGTTTTTTGTTTTGACATTTACAGGTGTAAATGAAATGTTTTGTAACAGTAAAAATCAAATTTAGAACGTCATTTCGTTTTTCTTTGTAACCGAAAAATAAATGCGTAACATTTGGATTCAAACTGAGATCAGTTTTACTTTTGATCCAGTCAAATAAGTGATGTCACAGACTCTTTACATGTACGCAGTCATATAACAGATGTTTTATAGTTTCATTTTGGCATCAACAAAAGGTACACGATGGGGAATCATGTTATTAAAGATGACAGCACTTTTATTGTTGTTAATATTCTATGAATGATTCGGAATTGAAACCATTGTAACTTGTAGCTTATTGTGCTCCTAAAAGGAATATAATTATATATCTTCCTCTCATCTTTATCTGTATTTAATCCAAGCTCAATTTCCCATTTTATTTCACTACTTACTCGATTATGTGACAAATATGATTTTGACAGATTCATGTAAAAATCTTAACATTCTTTGGGTGCCTTAAACAGTATTTTCAGACTATCAGGAATACATGGCAAATCAAGTTTCTTGTTACGCAAGGACATGGAATAATAACCTGTATTCCAAAAGAAGGCAAATCAAAGAAATTGTTAAAAAATTGGAGACCAATATCATAACTCAACATAACTTACAAACTTGCTTCGTCAGCGATAGCTCAGAGGATAAAACCAAATATCCCTTCCATTATTAGTGAAGAACAAAAGGGTTATATTGAGGGTAGATATATCGCAGAAGTAACAAGACAAGTATAATATATATGACGTTATGGAATATGTTGATACCTATCAGATCCCTGGTCTGCTAATGCTCATTGATTTCGAAAAGGCGTTTGACTCTCTGGATTGGGGATTTATTCAAAATACTTTTACCTTTTTGAACTTTGGACCTTCAATTCGAAAATGGATAAAAATACTTTATGAAAAGTCTGAATCGTGTGTATTAGTGAACGGTTTTGCTAGCTCCTTTTTTAAAACTTGGTCGGGGCTGTCGCCAAGGGGACCCAATTTCACCATACATTTTTATAATCTGCACTGAAATCCTAGCAAGATTGATAAAAGGCAATAAACTTTTCAAGGGAATAAGGATTGGTTCTATCGAACACTTGTTAGCACAGTTTGCAGACGACATATCTTTAATGTTGGATGGCACTAAAACCTGTTTACAAGCAGTTCTAACCACTCTGAACCTTTTTGAACGCTTTTCTGGTTTACGAGTGAATATTGACAAGACTAAGTTGATCTGGATTGGTTAAAAAAAACGCTGTCGAATGAAACTTCTTCAGAACAACAAAATGGATTGGACAATAAATTTCAAAACTTTTGGAAATATGGTAGATATTAACTACAAAGATAAATTTAAAGAGATAGAACACTCAATGCATTTATGGAAAAGTAGGATACTGACGCCCTTTGGACGTAATACAGTTTTGAAATCACTTTCACTACCAAAACTTAATCATTTATTTTCTACTCTCCCGGCACCATCTGAAGATATCATAGAAACATTTCAAACAAACTGTTTTCGATTTATTTGGAACGAAAAACCAGATAAGATTAAGAGGGACCGGGTAACAAGTAATATTCCGGACGGAGGCTTCAAGGTTCCTATTATAACAGATATCGTTGCTTCACAAAATTTTCTTGTCTCCGCCGTTTAAATCTTTCGGATACCGCTTTTAAAACATTCCTTTTTGAAGCGAATATTGTTCCACCCAAAATCTTAGATATGGATGCAAATTATATCAAGGTTCATATCGTCAATACAATTATAAATTTTTTTTGGCGTGAGGTAGTATTATCTTTGAGTTTCTTCTTGGATAAATATAAGAAATCACGAGAGGATGCATATTCTCAATTCTTGTGGTATAATGAGTACAAATCGATAAAAATTACATATATATATAAAAAAAATGGGATGAAGCGGGTGTAAGATATATAAATGATTTGATAGCTGACAATGGTAAACTATTTTCTTACTTAGAATTTAAGGATATGTATAATATTTCCTGTAACGTTTTGACTTATAATGGATTTAGAAATGTTGTTGATTTGTATCTGAAAACTTTAGGGTCACATGAAAGTACCCCACTAGTGTATCCAATCATGCCATTAAATCATTGTTTACTCCTAAATAGCCAAAAGGGATATAAGTTTTATAATAATGTTTTATTAGATTCAAAATTTCATAGGACATCGGCTAATCAGCAATGGGAGACCGACTAAATAGTTTCACAGATCAAGAACGGAGAAATAAAAATGTAATTCCGTTTAGATCTACTGATAGTGTACAATTACGTTGGCTTCAATATAGAATTATCAATGAAATCTTACCTGTTGGTAAATATTTATATAAGAAAGATATAAAGATTCCCCCTTATGTACACACTGTAATAAGTTCACTGCTGATATTTCTCATGTATTATGGAATTGTGAACATGTTCACTCTCTCTGGACCGAGCTTGAAAATTGGATAAATATCCAGGCGGAAATAAATATTAAATTCACTAAACAAAATGTTCTCTTCAGGTTCCTTTCCAAAAGAAATGATCCATTAAATGCGATATGTCTAGTCATAAAAGATTCAATTTTCAAATGCTACCTCAAAAAAGGTTACGCATATGCAGAGAGAGTTAGCAAACTACTACAACATAACGGAAACTATAGCATATTCCAAATTGTAACTATAATAAATTTGTAAAATTCTGGTCCAGCTGTCACAACTTGTTTCAATGACGACTGCTAATCAACTGTACTGTGCATTATATATTGTCAATTGTACTTTGCTGACTTGAATGATTCCTCATGATGTGCTGTAATACAAAAAAGTGGAATAAAAAAAAAATTAAACAAAAAAAGTTTCTTGTTAAAGCTTACATGCATTCTTTCGAATGTATGTTTTCATAGATTGAATCAATCCAGTAAATTCTCAGAAGTATATTTTCAAATTGTATATTTTTCGAAATTCAGTAAAATCAAGGGACCATCATCTTTTATAAAGTCATTAATTATATTTGATTTTACATATTGGTCTAACAAGACTGGTTTGTTGTCAATCAAGATAATGTCATTGGTCCAGAGGTATTCACTTTGAAAATTGTTTAACTTTTTAATGTGGCCCATGTATCGAAAACATCTTTCCAGAAGACATCTCTGATATTTGGTATAACAGATCTTTTTAGAAAGGTTGATCCCATTTCTATAGGATTTAAAACACAAGATGATAAGAAGCATTTTGGTAAATTGTTCAATTTTGCATTCTTAGAGTACAGTCGTCTGATCCAAGATACTTTTTGTGATAGTATAGTTTCTAAAATCAATGGCGCCCTTAATCCCCCTTTTTCGTAGTTTTATACAATCACGTTTCTTTTGACTTTATCTGGTTCTCCCCTCCAAATAAATTGGAAGCATTTTTGTTGTAATATATTTATAGTATCAACCTTTGATACCCCTCCAAAGATTGATAAAAGAACTAAAACGAGCTTCTGATGAGCCCGATTCAAGTTCGATTTTTTGTTCTTATATTTTAGTAAAGTGAGTGTCTTGAATACAGTAAATGTCTCCTTTTTTTTGAGCGAGTACCGAGTGAGTGGGGTGAGTGAGTACCGACTGAGTGGGATGAGTGAGTGCCGAGTGAGTGGGATGAGTGAGTATGAGTGAGTGGGATGAGTAAGTACCGAGTGAGTGGGATGAGTGAGTACCGAGTGAGTGGGATGAGTGAGTACCGAGTGAGTGGGATGAGTGAGTACTGACTGAGTGGGATGAGTGAGTATGAGTGAGTGGGGTGAGTGAGTACCGAGTGAATGGGATGAGTGAGTACCGAGTGAGTGGGGTGAGTGAGTACGGAGTGAGTGGGGTGAGTGAGTACCGAGTGAGAGGGATGAGTGAGTATGAGTGAGTGGGGTGAGTGAGTACCGAGACGAGTGAGAACCGAGTGAGTACCGAGTGAGTGGGGTGAGTGAGTACCGAGACGAGTGAGAACCGAGTGAGTACCGAGTGAGTGGGATGAGTGAGTACGAGTGAGTGGGATGAGTGAGTACCGACTGAGTGGGATGAGTGAGTATGAGTGAGTGGGGTGAGTGAGTACCGAGTGAGTGGGGTGAGTGAGTTCCGAGTGAATGGGGTGAGTGAGTACCGAGTGAGTGGGATGAGTGAGTACGAGTGAGTGGGATGAGTGAGTACCGACTAAGTGGGATGAGTGAGTATGAGTGAGTGGGGTGAGTGAGTGCCGAGTGAGTGGGGTGAGTGAGTACCGAGAGAGTTGGGTGAGTGAGTACCGAGTGAGTGGGATGAGTGAGTACCGAGTGAGTGGGGTGAGTGAGTACCGAGTGAGTGGGATGAGTGAGTGCCGAGTGAGTGGGAAGAGTGAGTGCCGAGTGAGTAGGATGAGTGAGGACCGAGTGAGTGGGGTGAGTGAGTTCCGAGTGAGTGAGATGAGTGAGTGCCGATTGAGTGAGATGAGTGAGTGCCGAGTGAGTGGGATGAGTGAGTGCCGAGTGAGTGGGGTGAGTGAGTACCGAGACGAGTGAGAACCGAGTGAGTACCGAGTGAGTGGGATGAGTGAGTACGTGTGAGTGGGATGAGTGAGTACCGAGTGAGTGGGATGAGTGAGTACGAGTGAGTGGGATGAGTGAGTACCGACTGAGTGGGATGAGTGAGTATGAGTGAGTGGGGTGAGTGAGTACCGAGTGAGTGGGGTGAGTGAGTTCCGAGTGAGTGGGGTGAGTGAGTACCGAGTGAGTGGGATGAGTGAGTACGAGTGAGTGGGATGAGTGAGTACCGACTGAGTGGGATGAGTGAGTACCGAGTGAGTGGGATGAGTGAGTACCGAGACGAGTGAGAAACGAGTGAGTACCGAGTGAGTGGGATGAGTGAGTGGGGTGAGTGAGTACCGAGACGAGTGAGGACCGAGTGAGTACCGAGTGAGTGGGGTGAGTGAGTACCGAGACGAGTGAGAACCGAGTGAGTACCGAGTGAGTGGGATGAGTGAGTACGAGTGAGTGGGACGAGTGAGTACCAAGTGAGTGGGATGAGTGAGTACCGAGACGAGTGAGAACCGAGTGAGTAACGAGTGAGTGGGATGAGTGATTTTGGTGAGTGAGTACCGAGTGAGTGGGATGAGTGAGTACGAGTGAGTGGGATGAGTGAGTACCGACTGAGTGGGATGAGTGAGTATGAGTGAGTGGGGTGAGTGAGTACCGATTGAGTGGGGTGAGTGAGTACCGAGTGAGTGGGATGAGTGAGTACCGAGTGAGTGGGGTGAGTGGGGCTTCATTTAGTTTAAATACATTGCTTTTCAATTGGAACCATTAATTTTCATGTTCCTGACATCCCCTTATATTCCCCCTAAAACGTGCTACTGCCCCTTTAACAACAGCTTTTGGCCAATCATTTCAATATCAGACCTTTCGAGGGAATTATTCTTTAGTACAACCCAACAGGTATATGTTAATTAGAAGATCCTAAACGATCTTTCACTCAATACTATATCTATTAAACGAGTTAATGATTTTGAGTGAAACGAGCCGAAGTATACGGAAATGACCGAGGCTCTGCGAATGGCGGCGTCGCTGATTACACAACTAACTTAGATTGCCTCCAATCAGATTTCTACCTTTATACCCCATGTTTTTGGCTGATTAGAACAGAGACTTGCTCGGGTATGACTGAGCTGCCTCTGTGGGGAGAGAATGAGTTATGGGTTGTAAACATTAATTCGGTTGATCACGGATGCACGGTCGCCAGTAATATTGAGGCACGTTCATTGTTTTGCTTGTTCATTCTTTGGAAGCGACGTTTCGACATTGATGTAATCAAGCATCTACGCCGAAACGTCGATTACACAGATTCAAGAAGTTGTATACCAATAAAATATCTGTCCTTTTTCATCACATTAACGTAACTCATAAAGCCAATTTAAGAAGAATATATATAGTATATAGTGTATCGTATCTATTCATATCGTCCTAAAAAGTCAGTCATGTTATGTCCTTTATGACGGCCCAGAAGAATTGTTCAATTTGTTGAAAGAAAGTGCATTATGTTTAAGCGACATATGAAAATAAGAAATCAATCTAAATGTCAAACACGAGTTTACACGTTCACGGTTGTAAAGAACTTCAATAAAATATTCATATGTATCAAAGGACACAAAAGCTTTAATTTGTTTTGTTCCAACCAATTGCCTTACTTTACTTTGATGGTGGAAACTTTACATGTGTGCCCTGGGTCTCATCCTGTGTTGTGTTCATGAGCAAGACACTTCATCCACATTGCACTCAGTCTTCTCAGCTGTTAGATGAGGTGATACGGGGTTTATCGCCGCTTTCAAGAGTATTTCACTTCTATCGCGGCTGCTATAGTATTGCAGGGAGAAAACCCGCAACACAATTGTGGATATGCTTTCCGGTGAAACCTGCGAGTATCGGCTGGAACTAGCGAACCATGGGTGATACTTCGCTGAAATTCAGTGTAGCATTGCACCCAAACAGCCTGCGTGTAGAACAGTTCTCTACTGCAGACAAAGTTGCCGAGCCCCTTGCGGGATTCGAACCACGGACCTTTTTATACGAAGCCGAACGCGCTAACTACTGCGCTTTCCCGTCCCTCAGATGTTAGAATTGGTACGTAAATCTACAGACCTACATGGTCTCGTGTAGGGTAAAGTTTCAGATATGAAAGTACAATCTTTCAGGGTATTGTTGAAGGTAACACTTTAAGCATTTATCAGTAAGTGAGAATGTATACACACGATGCCTGATTTTTCCAAGAAAGCAACAACCAAACATTGATACCAGTTCCTTTGCATCATCGGGTTGACCTTACTGAGAACAGGGGTGACAATGCTGTGACGTCACGCTCCACTGTTAAATACTATAATGCCCAAGAAATTTAAGATTTGAATTTATTTTAATCACAGTTAACTTAAAACTAATATAGCATGATAAAATGAGAACCTTACTCAAGTGTTACCCAAGACATTTTTGATCAGCTTTTTCTGTACATTTTTCACATGTTTTCCTTTAAGACACACCCTCTATGCAAAGTTATTGGTATCATTTTCTGATTTCCTCCAAATCAAGTTTATATGTGTATACACAATTCCACAGCTATCATATGTAGATCTGCGACACTTATCTCGACGAACAACAAGTGCAAGACTTCGTGGTGCAGCACCTTCATGCATGGGCGTCTAGTAGGAACCTTCAACTATCAAGTTCAGTGAGTGTTCACTTAACAATATTCCAGCTATTTAACACGTGGATGTTGCCATCCAAAAGAGAGTAGATAGATCAGGGAGAAAGGGGTCGACATTATGAAGGGAAAGACGGAAAGTAAGATTGAAAGCAAGACTCAAACTTTAGACCATCTTCCTACGCACAGCCTAAAACGCCAGTTTCCGAACTGTCATTTTATGCCTTGCTGCAGACCTTTTACTTTTTCTGTGCTGCCAAAGTGCTGAAGAGCTGGCGCACAGCGATTGACAAATTCAGCAAGGATTTCATATTTTAGTGTCAAGGTGAACGAGCTGTCGACTTCAATTTTACTTAGTATACGTTCTACATTGCATGGTTATTGCTTGGGGCAGGTGATAATGAATACTAATTGCAGAAGTTACTCTATATTACTCTTGGAAAGTTTAAAGAGACCGTTTAGCCAATGACAATTGTTTTAAGCGTATCCTGCTATTTCGAATGACCAATGGACAGAGTTGTAGAAAATGGTCGAACACGTGACCACGTCGGACATACGAAATAATTGACAAACTTAAATTTTCAGTTGTAAAATTAATCGTTTTTTTTCTCAATAATATGTTGATAAGCGTTCACACCCTTGGACGGACAGACGCAGGACACCATGCCATGTTCGTTGTATGTGACGTTTCGACAACTTCTTCGTTCATTTTATGCGACGTTTCGACAGACAATATATCAGAATATCTTTGAGTTTTGAAAATACTGTATGGCAAAATTGGATACCATAAATGTTGTTTTAAGTTGTTAAACAAGAAACTAAACTGCACACAATAGCTGGAGAAAAAAATAAGTGAGAGATAATTCATATGAATATTTCTTTTGGTCCATCCGATGGTCATATAAATAAATCGTAGATAGGCATCCCTAACTTATTTCGTCAAATATAAACTGAACGCCAAAAGAAATGTTACACCTCTTTGAAAACTATTTGAAACAAAACACTAAACTGAGTGAGTGTTACAACACAACAAAATAAATTTCTCTGAACACGTAACTTTTTATGATATTCAAATTCAAAGAAGTGTAACATTTCTTTTGGCGTTCAGTTTATATATCGGAAAACAGCAAAACAGCTAACATACCTGTGCATATAAATAAATCGTAGATCGGTTCCCCTAACTTAATTCGTCAAATATACATTGGTAAACAGCTATAGAGCTGTTAAGGTATACATGTACACAAACACAAATTACTATAGTTTTATAAAATATTCATTATCATGTTAACGTATGTGCGTTTATTTCAACACAAGGCAATATTACAATCCAGATATTTTCTTCTAAAGTAGAAATTAAATGAGACTAAATCTTTGACGAACACATCTATGAGTTATTTCCACTCTCCTGTTGTTGAAACCAGATAGGTATTAAACTCTTTATATTCTATCTGGGTTAATGATTATTCATATATCAATGTTTCATTACCTCGTTTAATTAGGAGCGTTTGATATTTCATTCTCTAAATATACTATCTCACCATTTCTACAATTGTGATATTTGTATAGCTCTATTTAAATATGTAGGTTATGTTTTTATTTTCCCTATTCAGTTATTCATTCAATGATTCATTCTTCTGATTATTGCTTCAAATCATTTTGTTTAAAATTCAGCTGCCATAAACCGTCAACCTATTTTCATATTTCTTAGTTTAGTGGAAAATCTTATTATAAATCTTAATCAGAATAAGCTTAAACGTTGCAACAGACCTATTGTAAATACATAAATAAATAAATAAATAAATAAATAAATAAATGTATTACTGCAATATATCATCTACAGCATATCAAGTTTCTTTTATCACTTTATTTCTTTTCATAGGGTACCATACATTATCTTGTAACATATATTATCTACATGTATATAAACACTTTCAAAATCATCATGATTGATTTGCATGTATACATCTTTATCATTCTATAGCAAATTGAATAATTCACAGTTATCACAATTGGTTTACATGGTATACAATTTCACAAATTAAAACAATAGAAAGTAGTTTATGTAAAACGACTGTGGCATGAAGACCAAAATGACATCAATTTTTCGTATCTGCATTCGGTGTAGAGTATCTGTTTACTTACGTTATAAGTTTCCTGTAGAACTGATTTTAGGCCCTCCATGTGAGGTTTTTTGTTTTGACATTTACAGGTGTAAATGAAATGTTTTGTAACAGTAAAAATCAAATTTAGAACGTCATTTCGTTTTTCTTTGTAACCGAAAAATAAATGCGTAACATTTGGATTCAAACTGAGATCAGTTTTACTTTTGATCCAGTCAAATAAGTGATGTCACAGACTCTTTACATGTACGCAGTCATATAACAGATGTTTTATAGTTTCATTTTGGCATCAACAAAAGGTACACGATGGGGAATCATGTTATTAAAGATGACAGCACTTTTATTGTTGTTAATATTCTATGAATGATTCGGAATTGAAACCATTGTAACTTGTAGCTTATTGTGCTCCTAAAAGGAATATAATTATATATCTTCCTCTCATCTTTATCTGTATTTAATCCAAGCTCAATTTCCAATTTTATTTCACTACTTACTCGATTATGTGACAAATATGATTTTGACAGATTCATGTAAAAATCTTAACATTCTTTGGGTGCCTTAAACAGTATTTTCAGACTATCAGGAATACATGGCAAATCAAGTTTCTTGTTACGCAAGGACATGGAATAATAACCTGTATTCCAAAAGAAGGCAAATCAAAGAAATTGTTAAAAAATTGGAGACCAATATCATAACTCAACATAACTTACAAACTTGCTTCGTCAGCGATAGCTCAGAGGATAAAACCAAATATCCCTTCCATTATTAGTGAAGAACAAAAGGGTTATATTGAGGGTAGATATATCGCAGAAGTAACAAGACAAGTATAATATATATGACGTTATGGAATATGTTGATACCTATCAGATCCCTGGTCTGCTAATGCTCATTGATTTCGAAAAGGCGTTTGACTCTCTGGATTGGGGATTTATTCAAAATACTTTTACCTTTTTGAACTTTGGACCTTCAATTCGAAAATGGATAAAAATACTTTATGAAAAGTCTGAATCGTGTGTATTAGTGAACGGTTTTGCTAGCTCCTTTTTTAAAACTTGGTCGGGGCTGTCGCCAAGGGGACCCAATTTCACCATACATTTTTATAATCTGCACTGAAATCCTAGCAAGATTGATAAAAGGCAATAAACTTTTCAAGGGAATAAGGATTGGTTCTATCGAACACTTGTTAGCACAGTTTGCAGACGACATATCTTTAATGTTGGATGGCACTAAAACCTGTTTACAAGCAGTTCTAACCACTCTGAACCTTTTTGAACGCTTTTCTGGTTTACGAGTGAATATTGACAAGACTAAGTTGATCTGGATTGGTTAAAAAAAACGCTGTCGAATGAAACTTCTTCAGAACAACAAAATGGATTGGACAATAAATTTCAAAACTTTTGGAAATATGGTAGATATTAACTACAAAGATAAATTTAAAGAGATAGAACACTCAATGCATTTATGGAAAAGTAGGATACTGACGCCCTTTGGACGTAATACAGTTTTGAAATCACTTTCACTACCAAAACTTAATCATTTATTTTCTACTCTCCCGGCACCATCTGAAGATATCATAGAAACATTTCAAACAAACTGTTTTCGATTTATTTGGAACGAAAAACCAGATAAGATTAAGAGGGACCGGGTAACAAGTAATATTCCGGACGGAGGCTTCAAGGTTCCTATTATAACAGATATCGTTGCTTCACAAAATTTTCTTGTCTCCGCCGTTTAAATCTTTCGGATACCGCTTTTAAAACATTCCTTTTTGAAGCGAATATTGTTCCACCCAAAATCTTAGATATGGATGCAAATTATATCAAGGTTCATATCGTCAATACAATTATAAATTTTTTTTGGCGTGAGGTAGTATTATCTTTGAGTTTCTTCTTGGATAAATATAAGAAATCACGAGAGGATGCATATTCTCAATTCTTGTGGTATAATGAGTACAAATCGATAAAAATTACATATATATATAAAAAAAATGGGATGAAGCGGGTGTAAGATATATAAATGATTTGATAGCTGACAATGGTAAACTATTTTCTTACTTAGAATTTAAGGATATGTATAATATTTCCTGTAACGTTTTGACTTATAATGGATTTAGAAATGTTGTTGATTTGTATCTGAAAACTTTAGGGTCACATGAAAGTACCCCACTAGTGTATCCAATCATGCCATTAAATCATTGTTTACTCCTAAATAGCCAAAAGGGATATAAGTTTTATAATAATGTTTTATTAGATTCAAAATTTCATAGGACATCGGCTAATCAGCAATGGGAGACCGACTAAATAGTTTCACAGATCAAGAACGGAGAAATAAAAATGTAATTCCGTTTCGATCTACTGATAGTGTACAATTACGTTGGCTTCAATATAGAATTATCAATGAAATCTTACCTGTTGGTAAATATTTATATAAGAAAGATATAAAGATTCCCCCTTATGTACACACTGTAATAAGTTCACTGCTGATATTTCTCATGTATTATGGAATTGTGAACATGTTCACTCTCTCTGGACCGAGCTTGAAAATTGGATAAATATCCAGGCGGAAATAAATATTAAATTCACTAAACAAAATGTTCTCTTCAGGTTCCTTTCCAAAAGAAATGATCCATTAAATGCGATATGTCTAGTCATAAAAGATTCAATTTTCAAATGCTACCTCAAAAAAGGTTACGCATATGCAGAGAGAGTTAGCAAACTACTACAACATAACGGAAACTATAGCATATTCCAAATTGTAACTATAATAAATTTGTAAAATTCTGGTCCAGCTGTCACAACTTGTTTCAATGACGACTGCTAATCAACTGTACTGTGCATTATATATTGTCAATTGTACTTTGCTGACTTGAATGATTCCTCATGATGTGCTGTAATACAAAAAAGTGGAATAAAAAAAAAATTAAACAAAAAAAGTTTCTTGTTAAAGCTTACATGCATTCTTTCGAATGTATGTTTTCATAGATTGAATCAATCCAGTAAATTCTCAGAAGTATATTTTCAAATTGTATATTTTTCGAAATTCAGTAAAATCAAGGGACCATCATCTTTTATAAAGTCATTAATTATATTTGATTTTACATATTGGTCTAACAAGACTGGTTTGTTGTCAATCAAGATAATGTCATTGGTCCAGAGGTATTCACTTTGAAAATTGTTTAACTTTTTAATGTGGCCCATGTATCGAAAACATCTTTCCAGAAGACATCTCTGATATTTGGTATAACAGATCTTTTTAGAAAGGTTGATCCCATTTCTATAGGATTTAAAACACAAGATGATAAGAAGCATTTTGGTAAATTGTTCAATTTTGCATTCTTAGAGTACAGTCGTCTGATCCAAGATACTTTTTGTGATAGTATAGTTTCTAAAATCAATGGCGCCCTTAATCCCCCTTTTTCGTAGTTTTATACAATCACGTTTCTTTTGACTTTATCTGGTTCTCCCCTCCAAATAAATTGGAAGCATTTTTGTTGTAATATATTTATAGTATCAACCTTTGATACCCCTCCAAAGATTGATAAAAGAACTAAAACGAGCTTCTGATGAGCCCGATTCAAGTTCGATTTTTTGTTCTTATATTTTAGTAAAGTGAGTGTCTTGAATACAGTAAATGTCTCCTTTTTTTTGAGCGAGTACCGAGTGAGTGGGGTGAGTGAGTACCGAGTGAGTGGGGTGAGTGAGTACCGAGTGAGTGGGATGAGTGAGTACCGACTGAGTGGGATGAGTGAGTATGAGTGAGTGGGGTGAGTGAGTACCGAGTGAGTGGGGTGAGTGAGTTCCGAGTGAGTGGGGTGAGTGAGTACCGAGTGAGTGGGATGAGTGAGTACGAGTGAGTGGGATGAGTGAGTACCGAGACGAGTGAGTACTGAGTGAGTACCGAGTGAGTGGGATGAGTGAGTGGGGTGAGTGAGTACCGAGACGAGTGAGGACCGAGTGAGTACCGAGTGAGTGGGGTGAGTGAGTACCGAGACGAGTGAGAACCGAGTGAGTACCGAGTGAGTGGGATGAGTGAGTACGAGTGAGTGGGACGAGTGAGTACCAAGTGAGTGGGATGAGTGAGTACCGAGACGAGTGAGAACCGAGTGAGTAACGAGTGAGTGGGATGAGTGATTTGGGTGAGTGAGTACCGAGTGAGTGGGATGAGCGAGTACGAGTGAGTGGGATGAGTGAGTACCGACTGAGTGGGATGAGTGAGTATGAGTGAGTGGGGTGAGTGAGTACCAAGTGAGTGGGGTGAGTGAGTACCGAGTGAGTGGGATGAGTGAGTACCGAGTGAGTGGGGTGAGTGAGTACCGAGTGAGTGGGGTGAGTGAGTACGAGTGAGTGGGATGAGTGAGTACCGACTGAGTGGGATGAGTGAGTATGAGTGAGTGGGGTGAGTGAGTACCGAGTGAGTGGGGTGAGTGAGTTCCGTGTGAGTGGGGTGAGTGAGTACCGAGTGAGTGGGATGAGTGAGTACGAGTGAGTGGGATGAGTGAGTACCGACTAAGTGGGATGAGTGAGTATGAGTGAGTGGGGTGAGTGAGTACCGAGTGAGTGGGGTGAGTGAGTACCGAGTGAGTGGGATGAGTGAGTACCGAGTGAGTGGGGTGAGTGAGTACCGAGTGAGTGGGATGAGTGAGTGCCGAGTGAGTGGGAAGAGTGAGTGCCGAATGAGTAGGATGAGTGAGGACCGAGTGAGTGGGGTGAGTGAGTGCCGAGTGAGTGAGATGAGTGAGTGCCGAGTGAGTGAGATGAGTGAGTACCGAGACGAGTGAGAACCGAGTGAGTACCGAGTGAGTGGGATGAGTGAGTACGTGTGAGTGGGATGAGTGAGTACCGAGTGAGTGGGATGAGTGAGTACGAGTGAGTGGGATGAGTGAGTACCGACTGAGTGGGATGAGTGAGTATGAGTGAGTGGGGTGAGTGAGTACCGAGTGAGTGGGGTGAGTGAGTTCCGAGTGAGTGGGGTGAGTGAGTACCGAGTGAGTGGGATGAGTGAGTACGAGTGAGTGGGATGAGTGAGTACCGACTGAGTGGGATGAGTGAGTACCGAGTGAGTGGGATGAGTGAGTACCGAGACGAGTGAGTACCGAGTGAGTACCGAGTGAGTGGGATGAGTGAGTGGGGTGAGTGAGTGGGGTGAGTGAGTACCGAGACGAGTGAGGACCGAGTGAGTACCGAGTGAGTGGGGTGAGTGAGTACCGAGACGAGTGAGAACCGAGTGAGTACCGAGTGAGTGGGATGAGTGAGTACGAGTGAGTGGGACGAGTGAGTACCAAGTGAGTGGGATGAGTGAGTACCGAGACGAGTGAGAACCGAGTGAGTAACGAGTGAGTGGGATGAGTGATTTGGGTGAGTGAGTACCGAGTGAGTGGGATGAGTGAGTACGAGTGAGTGGGATGAGTGAGTACCGACTGAGTGGGATGAGTGAGTACCAAGTGAGTGGGGTGAGTGAGTACCGAGTGAGTGGGATGAGTGAGTATGAGTGAGTGGGGTGAGTGAGTACCAAGTGAGTGGGGTGAGTGAGTACCGAGTGAGTGGGATGAGTGAGTACCGAGTGAGTGGGGTGAGTGAGTACCGAGTGAGTGGGGTGAGTGAGTACCGAGTGAGTGGGATGAGTGAGTACCGAGTGAGTGGGATGAGTGAGTACCTAGAGAGTGGGATGAGTGAGTACCGAGACGAGTGAGAACCGAGTAAGTACCGAGTGAGTGGGATGAGTGAGTGGGGTGAGTGAGTACCGAGACGAGTGAGGACCGATTGAGTACCGAGTGAGTGGGATGAGTGAGTACCGAGTGAGTGGGATGAGTGAGTACCGAGACGAGTGAGAACCGAGTGAGTACCGAGTGAGTGGGATGAGTGAGTATCGAGTGAGTGGGGTGAGTGAGTACCGAGTGAGTGGGATGAGTGAGTGCCGAGTGAGTGGGAAGAGTGAGTGCCGAGTGAGTAGGATGAGTAAGTACCGAGTGAGTGGGATGAGTGAGGACCGAGTGAGTGGGGTGAGTGAGTGCCGAGTGAGTGGGATGAGTGAGTGCCGAGTGAGTGGGATGAGTGAGTGCCGAGTGAGTGGGAAGAGTGAGTGCCGAGTGAGTGGGATGAGTGAGTACCGAGTGAGTGGGATGAGTGAGTACCGAGACGAGTGAGAACCGAGTGAGTACCGAGTGAGTGGGGTGAGTGAGTACCGAGACGAGTGAGAACCGAGTGAGTACCGAGTAAGTGGTATGAGTGAGTATGAGTGAGTGGGGTGAGTGAGTACGAGTGAGTGGGATGAGTGAGTACCGAGACGAGTGAGAACCGAGTGGGTACCGAGTGAGTGGGATGAGTGAGTGCCGAGTGAGTGGGGTGACTGAGGACCGAGTGAGTGGGGTGAGTGAGTACCGAGTGAGTGGGGTGAGTGAGTTCCGAGTGAGTGGGGTGAGTGAGTACCGAGTGAGTACCGAGTAAGCGGTATGAGTGAGTATGAGTGAGTGGGGTGAGTGAGTACGAGTGAGTGGGGTGAGTGAGTACTGAGTGAGTGGGATGAGTGAGTGCCGAGTGAGTGGGAAGAGTGAGTGCCGAATGAGTAGGATGAGTGAGGACCGAGTGAGTGGGGTGAGTGAGTGCCGAGTGAGTGAGATGAGTGAGTGCCGAGTGAGTGAGATGAGTGAGTACCGAGACGAGTGAGAACCGAGTGAGTACCGAGTGAGTGGGATGAGTGAGTACGTGTGAGTGGGATGAGTGAGTACCGAGTGAGTGGGATGAGTGAGTACGAGTGAGTGGGATGAGTGAGTACCGACTGAGTGGGATGAGTGAGTATGAGTGAGTGGGGTGAGTGAGTACCGAGTGAGTGGGGTGAGTGAGTTCCGAGTGAGTGGGGTGAGTGAGTACCGAGTGAGTGGGATGAGTGAGTACGAGTGAGTGGGATGAGTGAGTACCGACTGAGTGGGATGAGTGAGTACCGAGTGAGTGGGATGAGTGAGTACCGAGACGAGTGAGTACCGAGTGAGTACCGAGTGAGTGGGATGAGTGAGTGGGGTGAGTGAGTACCGAGACGAGTGAGGACCGAGTGAGTACCGAGTGAGTGGGGTGAGTGAGTACCGAGACGAGTGAGAACCGAGTGAGTACCGAGTGAGTGGGATGAGTGAGTACGAGTGAGTGGGACGAGTGAGTACCAAGTGAGTGGGATGAGTGAGTACCGAGACGAGTGAGAACCGAGTGAGTAACGAGTGAGTGGGATGAGTGATTTGGGTGAGTGAGTACCGAGTGAGTGGGATGAGTGAGTACGAGTGAGTGGGATGAGTGAGTACCGACTGAGTGGGATGAGTGAGTACCAAGTGAGTGGGGTGAGTGAGTACCGAGTGAGTGGGATGAGTGAGTATGAGTGAGTGGGGTGAGTGAGTACCAAGTGAGTGGGGTGAGTGAGTACCGAGTGAGTGGGATGAGTGAGTACCGAGTGAGTGGGGTGAGTGAGTACCGAGTGAGTGGGGTGAGTGAGTACCGAGTGAGTGGGATGAGTGAGTACCGAGTGAGTGGGATGAGTGAGTACCTAGAGAGTGGGATGAGTGAGTACCGAGACGAGTGAGAACCGTGTGAGTACCGAGTGAGTGGGATGAGTGAGTGGGGTGAGTGAGTACCGAGACGAGTGAGGACCGATTGAGTACCGAGTGAGTGGGATGAGTGAGTACCGAGTGAGTGGGATGAGTGAGTACCGAGACGAGTGAGAACCGAGTGAGTACCGAGTGAGTGGGATGAGTGAGTATCGAGTGAGTGGGGTGAGTGAGTACCGAGTGAGTGGGATGAGTGAGTGCCGAGTGAGTGGGAAGAGTGAGTGCCGAGTGAGTAGGATGAGTAAGTACCGAGTGAGTGGGATGAGTGAGGACCGAGTGAGTGGGGTGAGTGAGTGCCGAGTGAGTGGGATGAGTGAGTGCCGAGTGAGTGGGATGAGTGAGTGCCGAGTGAGTGGGAAGAGTGAGTGCCGAGTGAGTGGGATGAGTGAGTACCGAGTGAGTGGGATGAGTGAGTACCGAGACGAGTGAGAACCGAGTGAGTACCGAGTGAGTGGGGTGAGTGAGTACCGAGACGAGTGAGAACCGAGTGAGTACCGAGTAAGTGGTATGAGTGAGTATGAGTGAGTGGGGTGAGTGAGTACGAGTGAGTGGGATGAGTGAGTACCGAGACGAGTGAGAACCGAGTGGGTACCGAGTGAGTGGGATGAGTGAGTGCCGAGTGAGTGGGGTGACTGAGGACCGAGTGAGTGGGATGAGTGAGTGCCGAGTGAGTGGAAGTGAGTGCCGAGTGGATGGGATGAGTGAGTACCGAGTGAGTACCGAGTAAGCGGTATGAGTGAGTATGAGTGAGTGGGGTGAGTGAGTACGAGTGAGTGGGATGAGTGAGTGCCGAGTGAGTGGGATGAGTGAGTGCCGAGTGAGTGGGAAGAGTGAGTGCCGAGTGAGTGGGATGAGTGAGTACCGAGTGAGTGGGATGAGCGAGTACCGAGTGAGTATCGAGTGAGTATCGAGTGAGTACCGAGTGAGTACCGAGTGAGTACCGAGTGAGTGGGATGAATGAGTACCGAGTGAGTGGGGTGAGTGCCGAGTGAGTGGGATGAGTGAGTATCGAGTGAGTGCCTAGTGAGTGGGATGAGTGAGTACCGAGTGAGTGGGATGAGTGAGTGCCGAGTGAGTGGGATGAGTGAGTGCCGAGTGAGTGGGAAGAGTGAGTGCCGAGTGAGTGGGATGAGTGAGTACCGAGTGAGTGGGATGAGTGAGTATCGAGTGAGTGGGGTGAGTGAGTGCCGAGTGAGTAGGATGAGTGAGGACCGAGTGAGTAGGATGAGTAAGTACCGAGTGAGTGGGATGAGTGAGGACCGAGTGAGTGGGATGAGTGAGGACCGAGTGAGTGGGGTGAGTGAGTGCCGAGTGAGTGGGATGAGTGAGTGCCGAGTGAGTGGGATGAGTGAGTGCCGAGTGAGTGGGAAGAGTGAGTGCCGAGTGAGTGGGATGAGTGAGTGCCGAGTGAGTGGGAAGAGTGAGTGCCGAGTGAGTAGGATGAGTAAGTACCGAGTGAGTGGGATGAGTGAGGACCGAGTGAGTGGGGTGAGTGAGTGCCGAGTGAGTGGGATGAGTGAGTGCCGAGTGAGTGGGATGAGTGAGTGCCGAGTGAGTGGGAAGAGTGAGTGCCGAGTGAGTGGGATGAGTGAGTACCGAGTGAGTGGGATGAGTGAGTACCGAGACGAGTGAGAACCGAGTGAGTACCGAGTGAGTGGGGTGAGTGAGTACCGAGACGAGTGAGAACCGAGTGAGTACCGAGTAAGTGGTATGAGTGAGTATGAGTGAGTGGGGTGAGTGAGTACGAGTGAGTGGGATGAGTGAGTACCGAGACGAGTGAGAACCGAGTGGGTACCGAGTGAGTGGGATGAGTGAGTGCCGAGTGAGTGGGGTGACTGAGGACCGAGTGAGTGGGATGAGTGAGTGCCGAGTGAGTGGAAGTGAGTGCCGAGTGGATGGGATGAGTGAGTACCGAGTGAGTACCGAGTAAGCGGTATGAGTGAGTATGAGTGAGTGGGGTGAGTGAGTACGAGTGAGTGGGATGAGTGAGTGCCGAGTGAGTGGGATGAGTGAGTGCCGAGTGAGTGGGAAGAGTGAGTGCCGAGTGAGTGGGATGAGTGAGTACCGAGTGAGTGGGATGAGCGAGTACCGAGTGAGTATCGAGTGAGTATCGAGTGAGTACCGAGTGAGTACCGAGTGAGTACCGAGTGAGTGGGATGAATGAGTACCGAGTGAGTGGGGTGAGTGCCGAGTGAGTGGGATGAGTGAGTATCGAGTGAGTGCCTAGTGAGTGGGATGAGTGAGTACCGAGTGAGTGGGATGAGTGAGTGCCGAGTGAGTGGGATGAGTGAGTGCCGAGTGAGTGGGAAGAGTGAGTGCCGAGTGAGTGGGATGAGTGAGTACCGAGTGAGTGGGATGAGTGAGTATCGAGTGAGTGGGGTGAGTGAGTGCCGAGTGAGTAGGATGAGTGAGGACCGAGTGAGTAGGATGAGTAAGTACCGAGTGAGTGGGATGAGTGAGGACCGAGTGAGTGGGATGAGTGAGGACCGAGTGAGTGGGGTGAGTGAGTGCCGAGTGAGTGGGATGAGTGAGTGCCGAGTGAGTGGGATGAGTGAGTGCCGAGTGAGTGGGAAGAGTGAGTGCCGAGTGAGTGGGATGAGTTAGTACCGAGTGAGTATCGAGTGAGTATCGAGTGAGTGCCGAGTGAGTACCGAGTGAGTACCGAGTGAGTACCGAGTGAGTACCGAGTGAGTGGGATGAGTGAGTACCGAGTGAGTGGGGTGAGTGAGTGCCGAGTGAGTGGGATGAGTGAGTATCGAGTGAGTGCCGAGTGAGTGGGATGAGTGAGTACCGAGTGAGTGGGATGAGTGAGTGCCGAGTGAGTGGGATGAGTGAGTGCCGAGTGAGTGGGAAGAGTGAGTGCCGAGTGAGTGGGATGAGTGAGTACCGAGTGAGTGGGATGAGTGAGTACCGAGTGAGTGGGATGAGTGAGTATCGAGTGAGTTCCGAGTGAGTACCGAGTGAGTGGGATGAGTGAGTATCGAGTGAGTTCCGAGTGAGTACCGAGTGAGTACCGAGTGAGTACCGAGTGAGTGGGATGAGTAAGTGCCGAGTGAGTGGGATGAGTGAGTATCGAGTGAGTCCCGAGTGAGTACCGAGTGAGTACCGAGTGAGTGGGATGAGTGAGTACCGAGTGAGTGGGTTGAGTGAGTGCCGAGTGAGTGGGGTGAGTAAGTACCGAGTGAGTGCCGAGTGAGGGGGGTGAGTGAGTGCCGAGTGAGGGGGGCGAGTGAGTACCGAGTGAGTTGGGTGAGTGAGTGAGTACCGAGTGAGTGGGATGAGTGAGTACGGAGTGAGTGAGTACCGAGTGAGTAAGTACGGAGTGAGTGAGTACGGAGTGGGATGAGTGATAGTGTTTCAGGGGGAGATCGTTTTCGGTACCAAATGAAGTTGTATTTTCAGCTGTATCAATACAGAAAGGTGAGTTACCCAAAATCTACTGGTTTCCTATTTTTCTACGAAATTCGGAAAACAACGTCCTATTTTGTTACTATTCAGTAACAATCAAACTGATATGATTAACTCTCAAATACTTACATTTTGGTTCGGAACGTTTTTCATGTATCTTTTTCAATCTCATCAATAAATGTATACCAAAATGTCGAGTAACTTAGTTAAAAAACATCAAACGATCATTTAACTCTTGATTTGATAATAAGTGGGTTATTCATATATTGACTTGTAGCATATTCGAGCATATATACTGTTCAGCATTTTTTTAAGTACGTATATGTTCTTTTCTCTAGTTATGTCTTCTGTAGCTACGAGTGCCTTCAATTCTCAACGATGCGTATTATAGGGTTTTACTCCACTCGATGAGGTAGAAATGATATTCGACAATGCGATAAATATCTTAATAGTGTTACAATGAACAGAACAAGTGACATCATATAAAACAAAAAGGCGCTAAGAAAAGTCAAGGTAGCAAGAGTTATTTCCCTTGACATTAAATTCGAAACGCAAGACTACACGAGTTACTTCCCTTGTTTAAAGACATCGGTACTTCGGGTTGGTCCGACTTTACTTCGGCATTAGCGGAAAGACAGGCATTGTTTGAGATGGAACGCTTGTTTTAGAAAAAAAGACTCTAGTAGTTGATTGCGGGGTTTGAATAGAAATAAAATGTTGGGAACATTTACATACAAGGAGAAAGTGAAATTCATTTTCACAAAGTTATCTTTGCATACAATACACAATCTATTTTATCTGGGTAGATTAGTATACTAGTAACGACCAGTTACAATTTGGAGGCGATCTGAATCTAGGAAGGGATTATCATAATTTGGATAATGATAAATGTGTTGCATGAAATTCAACACCAAATTTGCACTCGAAACAAGATTAAAACGATTATTTTGAACTAATTACAACTGATGTGTTTTATTACAAATCGTGATATGTATGAAATAAATACAGCAAAGTGGGCTGAACCCAAGCTCATACAAACATAGGCATCTTTATGATATGAAAACATATTCAGACCAATTGGTCTCCATCCTTATGAAAATTGCTCTTATCACATGATGAGTGAGTTAATGAGTGAGTTGGTGTTTTACGTGTTTTGTGCAATATTTCAGTTATTAAACATGTACGTGTTGCCATCCAAAAGGAAGTAGATGGATTAGGGAGAAAGGTTGCGGTGTCCCGCAAACGCCAATGTTGTCTTTATTGTATATCCCTTTTAATATTGATAATTTCCTGTGCTGTGGTGTGGATGAAAACAAAAATTATTGATCTACCATGAAGAATCTAAGCAAAGGCGCACTTGGCGACAGATTGCATGGTGAAAATAATGCTGTGCAGTAAAGTTGCAGTAATATTGCACAACAGATTTAATTGATGTTTAGAGAGTGAGCCGGTTATTGTTTAGCGCCGCTTCGGCAATATATCAGTTATTAGCTAGCGGTGGGGACTTTAATGAACTAAAATGACTGCAATAACAAAATAAAAAGATTAAATAAAATCGACCGCGCTCAGAGGTTTGAAATAGTACAAACAATTCCCCGATTGGCAAAATAATAAAACATTAAGGCTGTAAAACATAAGCAGAATACCACAGATGTTTAGAGGGCTATGGTGTGTTATAAAAAGCTTGGGATAATGAAACGATCTGGTTTGATTTACTTTGTTTATTAAGAATGCAATTCTCACCAAATTTACTTTGTTTACTGAGAATGCAATTTCCACCAAAATGACTACTATCAAGTTTACACAGGACACAGTCATCTTTATCAATAAAATACATATACAATACAAATTATTGACTCAGCCTCAGCTGTTGTGAGTCTTATTTCTGTTATATGATAAAAGAAACAAAAGATAACTTCTCAAACTAATCATTAAGCTTAGATATCTGTGAACAGTATAATCAGTTCAAATCTTTTGTTTGTGCCACACATAGGGCGCACCACAACCAAACGGAAATTCCTCTATCCGCCAGTGCTTCGGCACTGATAGAGCTACACGAGTTGTCTCCCTTGATGTTGAATATCAAATTCAACAAGGAGGGCCCGTACATGATGCGCGAAATCCAACCGTGTCCCTATGTTCTTTGACAGGATTATGTGAGGATCCAGTACATACCAGCACTGTTGTCCGTGTCTCTTTGAAAAGTGAACGGATTGTCACGGTTAACTATCGGATAATCTTGATTGAATTAAGTTTGAAAAACTGTTTTGGCAATCATATTGTCAATCTCTCCCCACTGAGGCAGATCAAGTCATCACATCCACAGGGACATGTATCGCTTAAATACAGCGTTAGAAAGACATACATACTCATAGACCCTACCCTAATACTATATATAAGGAAAGGGATGTATCGCAATGATCGGACAACACTCAAACAAAGTCAAATTAAAAATCGAAAATATTTTTTGGGAAAATTTCAAGACAACCAATCGAAAGCTAAACGTTTTCCCTACAAAACGAGCTATCGACTATTTAAATCGGATCATTATTACAAAAGTTACAGGCGACGACATCTCTAAAATCGCTACCTCAAGAGTTTTACGCCAAAATCCCCACTCACGAAAAACAACCAAAACTTACCTTTTATGGACGTTTATTAATTTAAGAGAACATGACAACACCTATGTAGTGTTCGATTCGATCGGCAACATCAGTCTGCAGGTGTCAACAATGAGAACAACGTCCATGTATCATTTCTTCGATAGCCAGCAGACATAATTTGTCAAATCGGCGGCTGTCCTGTCAACTTGTCAGCCATTGATGACCTTGACATTCGTTTGACCTGAACAAACCGCAGCAAACATGCAAGGGAGCAAACTCCGAACACGTTTCTTGAGCTCCTCACAGTGCTTGTAGCTATGTTAGTAAACAACAACACGTGGGGTCGAAGACACCGTCAGAGACCTTCCAGTTGCAGCTCGTTCCGCCCAATGAATCCAATGAACAAGAGCTGTTTTTGAATATAGATTATTGTGATATATCCAATCTAGACCAGGCAGGAACTGAGAGATTTCGGCAAGCTTAAATTTTTGGCTGAATCAGCAAAACAAAAACACTGTTCATTGGCAAAGCTTCTATTCTGGACAATAACGACTCAAGTGCTGACATTGGCAATGTGCCCCTCGAAAGGAGAAAAATCACTATAAGGTGAGCTTTCACGACTACAGTATTTAAATATTCTGTTGAAAATATCAAATGCAGGTTATTGTAGTGTCGAATTTGATTGGGCTAGCTTAATTAGGACAAGAAGGTGTTTTTGTTTTGATTACCAGTAATAGCAATCATTTTTAAAATTTATTTGTAACTAGGAATATATTTGGAAAGTATATTTATAAAAACAAATCTAAAATTTGTAATAAAATTTATTTAATATTTTGTTTAAATATATTTAATCAGTCTATTTTTTCTTTATATATACAATCTGCTAGACCTGTGTAACAACAGCTTATAAAGTGCCACAAATGCTTATATATACAGTAGTATTTTGGCATATCAAAAGTTGAATTGGGGAAAGAGTCTGGAATCAAATATAATTCAAATTCATATTCATATTCCATATCTTTCAATATTTTCTTTTCTAGTTTTCAAATGGCTCTGTATGTTCCAGAATTGATTGAAGAGTAAGTATTTGAGATTTTGATGTTCTGATTAAGAACAATTTACTGGCAACCTCTTATGCATCTTCATTTGATGAGAACCCCAAACTATGTTCATGTTCAAGGTTATGTATATGAAATACTAAGTATTAATTGTTCATCGTCCAGGATAATACCTTTGTTTCCCTCATTAATTACATAATATACATGAATATTTAAGATCCCCCTTTTTTAGGACACCACTAAACCATACAAATGAGGGCTGTTAAGATCAAGCCTTCCTAAGGTTTTTGTATTATATGTTAAATAGATGACATATCTATAAGTATTGCTGAAATTGGAAAATGTTTTATAAGGAGGCTTGGCAAAGGTGGTTTTGCTTTAACAATACAAATGAAAAATGTAGCCAATAATCCATTAATGATCACACAAGTTCTTTTTACAATATGAGATATGCTCAGAATTTTTTTGAATTGTTTTTGCAAAATTAGTTTTTCTTATTCAAATGTTTTCCATTTAAGAAACTCATTTCTATTTTTGCAGATATTTACAATCAAAATGTCTTAACACAAGAAGATTGGGAAGACACTATTTTTTTGGAGAAAATTGCCAGGAAATTCAGGTTAGCAAGATAATGAAGAATCATGGAATTTTAAACTTTATCTGAAATAAATATTTGCAAGTCTCGTTAGCAGGACTTAAGTAACAATTCTTATTTATTTTTAAGCTCATCTGACCTGAAAAGATTGATTTGCTTATGTCACGGCATCCAGCCATAACTTTTTAAATTTTCTACCAGATTCACTGATGCTAAAAATCTCAAATATAGTGTACAGACTCCTTTAGCTGATCAGGATTAAAATAGGCTCTGTGACCCTGTGACCTTAATTTCATATCTTAATCCAGAAGCAAATGCCCAAGAAACTGAAGTCTTGTGTACATACTTCTTTGCTCATCAGGACCTCAAGAAGACAAGGATTATCAACTTCTTTATTGTAAAATGTAGCGGCGTTTCGGTATAGATTTTTATAGATTCGGGGGGAGTAGAGATTTTGTAATATTGTTACTCATTATATGGGTGATCATTTGTAAAATTAATTTGATAGCCAGGTAAGTTGATAAGCTGAATTAATCATTTCAACAACAAAAGTTTCTTTAAGTACATGAGTCCTGTAAGACCAAATAGTCTATAGCAATTTATATTGGCTCCCATTCATCCAATTATGTAGTTAAACCTTTCACAGGAAAACTGGTGAACATTATTCTTGAAAAGCAATTTGCACAAAATTATTTAAATTTTAGAATAACATATACCATAATTATAATAAGATACATGGACATTGAATTTACATTGGGTCATGATATCATTATAAAGCATTGGAGTATTCTCTTTATCATGTATGAAGGATGGACCTCTATTTGTTACTCTAATTTCAACCCAATACTCAATACATTTTCCCAGAATTAATTTCTATGGTAAGATCAACCCTACATTCTTACATATGTAATTCTTTTTATGTATGAAATATTAAAAAAAATGTTATTGAGAACCTAGTAGTGACAGAGAATATTAATAACTAATCCACTAAAAATAAGTTATTATGTAATATTTTTGTTGTAATCATGACAAACAAATAAAGATAATGGACAAGAAGCAGAAATCCTTGACATTACTTATACAATTGAGTTTGGAAAGGGCTAGATCTTCCAGTTTGGATTTGAGTGGAGGAATTGGTAGGGTCTAACCAAGGTTGTGGAGAGGGGCTTCAGGGATAACTGGTTGGAAAATTAACTTTGTATCAAGATGTTGTCAAAGCAGTTAACAGCTTCTTTGTTTTTGTGTAAGTTCACTTTAGATAGATTTTGTAATTCTGTTATTTAGGGAAAGAATGGAAACCATCATGACCACTTTGATTTCTATCTTAAACAAAACCTGATTGTTAAAAACTGAAATATTGTATACGCTAAATTATACAAATGAAAATAATTGTATATTTGGGGATTTATTGAAGAGAACACAACTTGACAATGCTTTTTTTATTCATATTTAGCTCATCAAAATGACCCTCTGGCCTTACAGCATGTCATGGTGTCTGACGTCCATCCGTCCATCTGAAATCTTGTGTACAGACTCCTTGAACAGTGAGGATTTTGATATACAGGGAAAAGCAATCATGTTGCCTACATACTCAATTAGAATTGGAAACCGAGTTGCCCCTGCTACAATGACAAAGAAATGGTGCAATGTTGTGCAGAGACTCCTTAGGTATTTGGGATTCTAATGAAATGGTACATTTGGTGACCCTATGGCCCCTACATAGGAAGAATGCACATTCACCACACGCTAAAACAAAATTCATAATGTGGCCTGATGAGCTACAGAACCAATCTCGCTATTTTTAGCTCATCTGGCCTGACAGGGCTTATGGCATGGCATGATGTCTGGCATCCGTTTGTCCGTAAACTTTGTACATTTTCGACTTCTTCTCCAGGAGCACAAGGACAAGAAACTTGAAACCTTGTGTACATACTCCTTGACTCCTTGACTAGAGAGGATTATTATTTATAGCTTTTGTAACCCTATGGCCCCTACTAAGGGCCATAGGGGCCACACCCTTAATTCTTGTTTTCATCTTCTTCTCCAGAAGAATAAGGTCTAGAAAGTTGAAATTCAGTGTGCAGGCTCCTTAACTAGTGATGATTATAATTTAGAGCCTGTCGCCCCCTATTGATGGCCTCACCTTTAAAACCTATTTTCATCTTAATATTCTCTAAAAGCTTAACGGCTGGAATGCTGAAATCTTGTCTATAGACTATTAAGTTGGATAAGGCGGATTTAAAATTGGTGACCCTGCAGTGGCGGATCTGGGGAGGGGGTTATTTTTTCTTATGTTTATTTTGGTTTAGATTTTTCAGGTTCATACATACACAGTATGTATGTACAGTATACATATCAAGAGCCTACATTGTGAGGTGTTATTATGCCATTAACAGTCAAGGAAGTGTATCATGCAGATTATTTATATATTAAGACAGCAATGACCTTACTAGCACAGGGGCGGATCCAGGATTTTTGTTTGGGAAGGGTGCAACCCTTTGGGTGTTGCAAGCGCAACTTTTGATTGATTGTTTAAATCTATATTTGGAAGTCTTTTGGAAGGGGTGCACATCCCGCACCGCCCTTTTGGATCTGCCAATGCTAGCATCTAACCAAATTACCCATTTATTAACATTGTTGCCTGATTCTTGGGATGTGGGTTTTAATCCTGATAAAATCTTTTGCTGGACATCATGGTATTAGATGTAATCATTATCATATATAATATAGAAAATGATTGAAAGAATTATAATATCATTTGCATGATACACTTCCTTGACTGTTATGATTGGTTGTGTAAAAATTAGTTTCTAGTTTTTAGAAATTCCTTGTGACTCTTGCTACATAATATGGTAAGGCTAAGTTGTACAACAATAGGTAGAGGGATTACTGTTTGGATTTCAATACTGAAATCTGCAATACATGCTACAATCTTAAACTTCTTGCATGCAGCAGGAGAATGATTGATCTTTGAATTGAATAATTTGTCTTGAAACCTTAGTTTATGATTTTAAATTGTAAAAGTTGTAATAGATACAATAACCACCTTAAAACTTAAATTTCCTATAAAAATTAAATGTCCAACTGTCTTAAAATATTGCCAACATGCCATCTCCAATGAAAATGACAAGTAACTATGTGAAAATATATTTAATTATGGATAACTTGTAGGCTATACATCTTTGTTTTCATCCTTAGAGATAATAGATAAGTAATATCTGATGATCCCAAGGCTCTATGCATGTAAACAAAGAAAACACTACAATACTTAATTCAATTTGATTCAATACTTGATTGTAATTTTTTGTTTGATTGTCAATTGCCAATTATGTGTTAATGTGTGGTACTGGTGTCATTTATAAGCCGTCAAAGATCTCAAGCTGTGTATTAAGGAATGTTTAGTATGATAAATTATTTGTAATACATGACTTACATAGCTCCTATGAATGGCACTTCAAGTCTCAAAAGTTTAATTTAAACTCTCTTTAAAAAGAGGCTGAAATAGTTTGTATTTCATCCATGATTAACCGATGTCTTTTTGTTTAACTTAATCTAACTTAATCATAAACAAGATTTTACTGGACTGAAGGGCTTGAGATATTTTATGATTGAAGATGAAGGTTGAATACAAAATACAATGTATTAATAAAAAATTGTCTGTGTGTTTATATATATATGTATATATTAATTGATAGGGATGATATTATCATAAATACTATGCAAAGATATTTGTATATGCCACCTCCTATTGTCCTTCATTGAAACAACTACAAATCTGTTTCTCAATGCTTGTGATGTAAGAGATGCTGTACAGATGTTATCTAAATTTTAAATTAAACCTCCCCAATATACATATTCTAAAGAAAAATGGATGCAAAATTGTTGATAATTATCTGAATTTTGTAAAAAAAATGGATAAGATGGTTCATGTGTGTGTCTTAATTATTGTGAAACAAAGGTGAGTGTGGAATTACATTGTCAATTACAATACCACACTGGCTATGAGTGGTAACAGAAGTGTTGTTCTCTTTTGCTCCAAACGCAATTTATACAATTTATGAATTAATTTGCACAGCACAGGATGTACATCTATACATGTAGAATCTGCAGGTAAACATTTGTTTATGGAATTAAAGACTTTACTGCCAACTGTGCATTTTCATAAAATTTGACCTCTTTCTTAAATAATCTCAAAAATAGTGAAGGAATCTGATCTCTTGTATGTATCACAGCAATTATTGACAAAAATACTGTGCCAGACCTGAGCTCTGTTGCATCAGTCATGCTCATGTGTTTCTGTAACTTTGCTTGAAAAATAAAATGAATAAAATTTGTTTTGGGAAATATGTTCTTGACTGTTCTTTGAGTGATTGGTCTTTTAATAGTCAAAAGGCAGTTGCCATTGCAGAAGTTCACCACAGAGGGAGTTAACATCAACTGCACAATAACACCTTTAGCTTAATGTAAAGTATTTTACCTTTCAGCTGATGAAATTGCTTTTACTCATTAACTATATTTGATCCAGGTAGAACTGATACACATTATCATAGTGAACAGTTGGTGTCTTGCCTTGGTGATTTGAATTTTGTAACAAATTGTGTTTTGGCATTTTTACATAAAAACATAATTTGCATTTAAACATTTTCAACCAGGAAACCTTGGGTTGCCTCTAAGACAACCAAGATGAGGTTGGGGATTATTGGAAATGGTGGTTTAGGACTATAAGTCAATAATATTATGTTACTCAGTTTCAAAATTAAATTTGAAATTTTAATTTTGATGTTTTTGCTGAATTTCTTTTTTTTGTCATTTCCTCCAAGAAGAAGATTGGAAAGCTGATTTTCACAAAAGACACTTAAATCACCTAAGTGTCTTCTGATATCAAATAAATCAATAAAATTTTAAAAAGTTACAAATAATCAGGGCTTGCCAAGAATATATTTCTTACAGCAATATAAGTGTTGATATATTTGATATCAGTAGAGTAGTAGTTAGTAATATTCTATTCATCATAAAGCTTAAGAATCATATAATCAATGACAGATGTGCAAAATGGTTAATCACATCATATAAAGATAATGGACGCGTCAAATTTTTATGATAGAAAGGACATTGTCCATTTTGGGGGTGGCGATATTTTGTCACCAAATTCGCAATTGAACGGTAGAATGCAGAGATTTTGAAAAAAATCCAAAGGTTCTAAGGAAATGTTTTGGGTGGTAAATTAATATACCTGTATGTGCTTTATAATGGAAAATTTTAATTCATGGAGTCTCAAATATTATATCTTAAACTCTACCTGTGGATACAATAAACTACCAGGAAAGTAAAAATATATCTGTGCAAAATGGCTGTTCCAAGCAAATAAGTAAGTTTATATAATTACTAATTATTATAATATACCTTTTTTTAGTAATTCTAATATATTTTCCCATCTTCAATTTAATTTATTAAATGTAAAATTTTGAAATATGCTCTTATATTGAGATATATGTATATGTTTAAAAAACAATCCAGATAATATATAGACTTTACTGTTTCAATTTGAAATTATCAGTTTTAAAAAAAACTTTAAACAATTGATGAATAAATCTTAAATAATGAGTATTAATTTTCTATATCTAAACTTGGTAAAACTATTTGTAATTTATTGTTGAACAATAAACTGTGACAAAGTCAATAATTTTTTTTAATTCGATATAGTGCTTTCAACATTATGAAATAATTTAAAAAGGCTAATAAAATTATATTTTGACCCAAAGATATTAAATGAAGTCAAGATAAATATATTTAGATCGTGAAGAATCAAGAATAGTGCAGAGTGAAATTTTAGAGACGATACAATATGTGATTTTCTATCACTTGCATATTTGCTGCGGTTTGTTCAGGTCAAACGAATGTCAAGGTCATCAATGGCTGACAAGTTGACAAGACAGCCGCCGATTTTACAAATTATGTCTGCTGGCTATCGAAGAAATGATACATGGACGTTGTTCTCATTGTTGACACCTGCAGACTGATGTTGCCGATCGAATCGAACACTACATAGGTGTTGTCATGTTCTCTTAAATTAATAAACGTCCATAAAAGGTAAGTTTTGGTTGTTTTTCGTGAGTGGGGATTTTGGCGTAAAACTCTTGAGGTAGCGATTTTAGAGATGTCGTCGCCTGTAACTTTTGTAATAATGATCCGATTTAAATAGTCGATAGCTCGTTTTGTAGGGAAAACATTTAGCTTTCGATTGGTTGTCTTGAAATTTTCCCAAAAAATATTTTCGATTTTTAATTTGACTTTGTTTGAGTGTTGTCCGATCATTGCGATACATCCCTTTCCTTATATATAGTATTAGGGTAGGGTCTATGAGTATGTATGTCTTTCTAACGCTGTATTTAAGCGATACATGTCCCTGTGATCACATCTTGATACAGCCGCTGTTATATAACGCCGAAATCCGTGTGTTCCGGCTGTTTCCTCTGGCGGAATAATATTGCACCACAATCTATTTGAATTTCTTTATCAAATGACAACGCTTCTCGCATGGAAAGGGTGGTTCAAATCACATGCCTTTGCCATGGTTCAGTAGCCAAAATGATGATTTAAGAACAGCGTCACTGATTGCACAACTAACTGTTTTGCCTCCAATGAGGCTTCTCCCATTCTATCCCACAAAGTCGGCGTAATATAACAGAGACTGTATCAACATTTCATGACTTGATCTTCCTCTTAGGGATAGAATGTCATATTGTTTTTTACGTAATATATTTGAATATGAAATAGTTACCAACTGAGGCCGATTTGCTTAAGTTCAGATGAACCAGAACGCTCTCGAGTGAATCATGTACGCCGAGGCCGTTCGGCCGAGACGTTCGTGTTTCACTTGCATGCGCTAGGGTCCACCTAACTTGTACCCGAGGTCGAGGTCGGTAATAAGTTCAGTCACTTGCTCCTGTTTCTTGATCGAGGGTAACTTTTATAGTATTAATCAAGTTTGTCAGTATTGGTCCAGTTACAGGTCCGAGATCTGCTGTATTGGTCCGAGGCGAAGGCCAAGCGGCGTAAAACAAAAACTCACTCACTCTAACAAAATACGCGAGTTTTCCCAAACACAGATAGGTACCGAATTCACGTCATATAAAAGTACTACATGTCGGAAGAGATAGATAGAAAATAATCAGATACAATTATAAGACTTTAGCGGTTTGAGTTTGACACTTGTTAAATGGAGAATAATATCTAACACTGAACGTTGAATATAGAACTTGTAGAACACGATTGACTGGAGAAAAGAAGTAAACTTCTTTAGAAATTTCGTCAAACATCAGTGAAATATGCAAATTAAATACCACCTATTTACTTATATTGAATGCAATACCTACTGAAATATATACCCATATAAATTTTATTTACATTATCTTTCTGTTGTTGTTTGCATAATTTATTTTATTAAGTACATTTCTTGCTAGCGTTAACATTGAAAATTTTACACAAATGACGTCTTGATTCACACAAAGAATGACTTTTTTACTATACACAAAGAACTTAAATCGGCAGCGCCTATTTTATAAAAATGAATGTTAGTGCTCTTTGAAAATTTTGAATTATTTCATGTATCGACCTCTCCTGATAAAATGCAAAAATAGAGCAATTGGCTCTGTAGCTTATCAGGCTTCATATTCAATTATGCTGTAGAGTGGGGTCAATATGGTTCCCCATTAGTAAGGGCCTAAGGGTAACAAATCCTAAAATTAGAGCCATTGGCTCTGTAGCTCACCAGGCTTAATCATCAATTATGCTGTAGAGTGTGGCCAATGTGATTCCCCTTTGTAGAGGCCAGAGGGTTCACCAATCATAAAATTAAGTATATAGGCGACAAGTTTCAGTTTTCTAGGCCTTATACTTCAGGAGAAGAATATGAAAATAGATTTGAAGGAAGTTCCTGTTGCCTTTATTAGGGGCAACAGGGTCACCAAAGCTACAATTCATAATCCTCACTGTACACAAAGTTTCAGCTATCTAGGCCTCATGGTTCTTGAGAAGAAGATGAAAATAAGTTTTTAGGGTGTGGCCCCTGTGGCCCTTATTAAGGGTCACAGGGCCATCAAAGCTACAATTTTTAATCCTCACTATTCAAGGATCTGTACACAAAGTTTCAGCTTTCTAGGCCTCATGGTTCTGGAGAAGAAGATGAAAATAGGTTTTAAGGGTGTGGCCCCTGTGGCCCTTTTTAAGGGTCACAGGGCCACCAAAGCTACAATTTTTAATCCTCACTATTCAAGGAGTCTGTACACACAGTTTCAGCTTTCTAGGCCTCATGGTTCTGGAGAAGAAGATGTAAATAGGTTTTTAGGGTGAGGCCCCTGTGACCCTTATTAGGGGTCACAGGGCCACCAAAGCTACAATTTGTAATCCTCACCTTTCAAGGAGTCTGTACACAAAGTTTCAGCTTTCTAGGCCTCATGGTTCTGGAGAAGAAGATGAAAATAGGTTTTTAGGGCATGGCCCCTGTGGCCCTTATTAGGGGTCACAGGGCCACCAAAGCTACAATTTATAATCCTCACTAGCCAAGGAGTCTGTACACAAAGTTTCAACTTTCTAGGCCTCATGGTTCTTGAGAAGAAGATGAAAATAAGTTTTTAGGGTGTGGCCCCTGTGGCCCTTATTAGGAGTCACGGGGCCACCAAAGCTACAATTTATAATCCTCACTAGCCAAGGAGTCTGTACACAAAGTTTCAGCTTTCTAGGCCTTATGGTTCTGGAGAAGAAGATGAAAATAGGTTTTTAGGGTGTGGCCCCTGTGGCCCTTATTAGGGGTCACGGGGCCACCAAAGCTACAATTTATAATCCTCACTAGCCAAGGAGTCTGTACACAAAGTTTTAGCTTTCTAGGCCTCATGGTTCTGGAGAAGAAGATGAACATAGGTTTTAAGGGTGTGGCCCCTGTGGCCCTTATTAAGGGTCACAGGGCCACCAAAGCTACAATTTTTAATCCTCACTATTCAAGGAGTCTGTACACAAAGTTTCAGCTTTCTAGGCCTCATGGTTCTGGAGAAGAAGATGTAAATAGGTTTTTAGGGTGAGGCCCCTGTGACCCTTATTAGGGGTCACAGGGCCACCAAAGCTACAATTTTTAATCCTCACTTTTCAAGGAGTCTGTACACAAAGTTTCAGCTTTCTAGGCCTCATGGTTCTGAAGAAGAAGATGAAAATAGGTTTTTAGGGCATGGCCCCTGTGGCCCTTATTAGGGGTCACAGGGCCACCAAAGCTACAATTTATAATCCTCACTAGCCAAGGAGTCTGTACACAAAGTTTCAGCTTTCTAGGCCCTATGGTTCTGGAGAAGAAGTCGAAATTCCACAAAGTTTACGGACGGACGGACGGATGGACGGACGGACAGACGCCGGACAACATGCCATGCCATAAGCCCATCAGGCCTTACAGGCCGGATGAGCTAAAAATTAGTATATAGGCGATGTGATTTCAGATACCGATGATCATGTCAGAAATGGAAATAGCTCAAATATCTAATTGATAATTAAGGGTAAAGGATCCAAAGTTTCAAGAAGCCCTTTGAGGGGCCATAATGTCACCGAAACCAATAATAACAATCCTCATTAGTAGGAGTCTCTACACAAGACTTTAGCATTCTAGGCCTTTTTGCTTCTTCTGAGGCTAGCGGGACATTGGATTTTGATAAAATGCCTATCTACAATCTTAACATTTGAGAGTAAATGTAAGTCTTTGAGTTGAACTTGTTGATCAAACACTTCTTTTCCCTTAAAAGCCACTAGCCATTAGCTTAAAAGGATTTTCTTTGTGTAGTGATCTTAGAATTTTATATTTGATAATTTTGTGATTTTAAAAGGGCAGTAGCACGTTTTTTTGAAATTTTCTATTTAAAAAAATTCACTGATGATTATTCGTTTTTGCTTATTGTGGTATCTTGAGAGTGTAGAAAATCCCATAACACAAATCAATCATCCACGATAAGAGGACAAAGTATGAAGGTACACGTAATATCCATTGGTGGCCATTTTGTGTGAACACCTTTAATTCTTTTTGTGTAAGAAAAACGAATCGCATGGGTAAATTTTACATTATATATTTGAATTATTACTGCTTCATTTAGTTTAAATACATTTTCATTTACCCGACATGATATTATATTCCCTCTAAAATAGTGCTACTGTCCCTATAATGGTTCATATTTCGTTAACGACTTTTGCTGTGAGGTCATTTACTAATCAGTTACTAAAAATCCATTCAAGAGAATGATAATCATCAAACTGCAGCAAAACAATGTTATTTCATGTTCAATTATAGGGTAACTCATGACTCAAAAATACCAAGCCGTTGTAAAAACAGAACCATAAACCGAGTGAAGTTTGCGTTTCTACACTGCTAGAAAATCGTTCTATTGAAAACCCTTAGGTGTTTTCCTGAAAGTTTGTATTTGTTTATTTTCAGCACCGTTTTCTGTTTGGTGCTTTTGGAAATTGGGGGTGCTTATTGAAACTCATTACAAATGTTACCTAATTCTTCGCCCTCTGTAGCATTCCAGAAATGATTAAAAGGGTCAATCAAATCGGGGTCCGACCATGTCCCTTGTTTATAAAACATGATGAACTATAGTTACATATCTACTTGATATATTTACTCCCCTAGACCACTACTGAATCAAACTTACTGAAGTGGCCAAAATGAAGTATCATAAAATCTCTAAGTTTTGGCTTGCACACTAATTAATAAGGTTTCACTTCCGGTAATGGCGGCTGAGTGCTATGACACGAGAAAAAGGGCTCCTCAAGGATCTCTAATTATCTTATTCATCACGATTCGGAAGAGAAATACCAACGCTGAAAAAAGCAAAACAAACCCGGCTGGGCAGAAGATAAGTGCTTTTTTCTCGGAAGACCCCACAGACGTCGATACTGACAGTGGTAAGCAATCGCAAGAAAAATCACCGTCCCCAACACATGTGGACGATGAGTGGAAAGACTTTTTGAGACGTGAAGTTAACAACCATACCAGCTGTATATGTGACAAGCTTGACAAAATGAACTGTCAGATCTTGGGAAAAGAGTAACTACTGTGGAATCTACACTCGATGATATGTCAAGTAAAGTGCACACAACAGTAACAAGATGGCGGCAGTTCAGGCTGAAGTCGAGAAGATACAAGATAAAATTCTACTTGCCGAAATCTACTCCAGAAAAACAAACCTCCTTGTCTATGGAGTTGAGGATTCAGTCACTGAACTGGGAACTTCATGTCGAGGAATTCTTAGAGATAAATTACAGCAAGACGCCAAGATTGTTGACAACATTTTATTTGCCAACATACACAGGCTGCCGAGATTTCATCAATCAGACAAGCCGAAGCCCATCATCATGAAATTTGTCTGTATGACTCACAGAGATATGGTCATGCAAGCGGTCTACTCACGGGGGAAGGACCTATCTAAGAGTGGCATAAGCATCCGTACTGACCTGCCACTCAACTTGAAAAAGCTTCTGCTTCGCAAAGCCATGGATCTCTGTAAACAATGCCTACAGACCCAAGTCAGGGAGAGGGCCACTGTCTCTGCTGTACATGAGAAACAGAGCGGACAACTGGAAAACACTTGACGAAGACCAGGAGCCTGTGGTTGCAGCCGGCGAAGTTTAATCTGATAATCAGTGACAAACCTCATACTCTCCAGATGTGCCAAAGTTTGTTCATGTACTAAACTACTCTAAAGACTTGCGATTCTATGTTTGATATTTAATTGTTGGACCATCAAGTGTAATCTGTGCTCACTAACTTTGTTTTCATTTATATTCTAGTATGATTTGTAACATTTCAAAACATGTGTGATTCTTTGACTGATCTAAATTTAGACCTAGTATATCATTAATGCTGCAAGGTCACATGACTTTATACCACGTGACAATATAAACAAAATGGCGGTGTGACAAGATCGTCAATAAACACACCGGAAACTGGAAGGCAGACTTTAACAACATCAATACATTCACGCACCATGTTCTCATTTGACTTTTTTTCTTTTCTTTTTTTTTTAGCCTTTTATACTTATTGGAGAAGGTTTGTTACCGCACGTTGTCTTATTTACCTTGAATGATTAGTCAATTTGACAGTATCTCTCTCTATTTACAAACATTCATTATTACGGGATTCCCCATAAAAACAAACTGTGCCTTGATGGGGCGTTATCTTGTGTTTACATGCCCTACTTGAAAGTAGTCTTTTTATGTTTTCTGTGGTTGTACCTGTGTATGTCAAATGTCAATTTGTATGTTTGTGTATATGTGTGTTGTGTCAGATGCATGCTTTTATCTCCCATTGGTCTAGATATCTTTTATCAACCGAAATGGTTATCTTTGGATTAAGTCTCTGCTTACTATGCTCAGTTAATTGTAGGAGAAGACAAGATGGTGAAAAGACTTCTCCCTTGTGTCTGAAAGTTTATTCCCCCTCCAGCTTTTTTATGATAACTATATCACATAACAAAATTGGCTGATTTAAGTTAATCAATATGTTCTGTTAACTGTGAGCAAAAAGGTATCAAATATATTTTTTGCAAGACACTCACTTCTTGAATGAGAGAGAACCTTATATCAGGAGTGAATGGGGCTCTGAGGTACTATTTAATAGCAACAACAGTCAGTCAAGAGGGGTTGCCATTTTGTTTTCAAATAATCAAATGATTGTTTCAGGGATGACGGGGGAAACCTGCTTATGTTGAGTATCACTGTATGTGAGAGGAGGATCACTTTAATCAATGTATATGGTCCAAATACAGATGAGCCTGGCTTTTATGATATGGTCATGGATAAACTAAAAGGGTTTGGCAATTCTCACTATATTCTAGCAGGGGATTTCAACCTTTGTCTACAACAGACACTTGATACCTATAACTATAAACATGTTAATAACCCTAAGGCCAGGAAGAGAGTGATTGAGATGATTGGTGAGCTCGATCTTGTAGATGTGTGGAGGGATCATAATCCTGAGGTAAATGGTTACACTTGGAGGCGTGGTAACCCCATACGACAAGCGAGGCTTGACTTCTTTCTAGTTTCTCAGAACCTGTATTCGCATGTCTGCCAATCTTCTATTGATGTTGGGTACAGAACAGACCATTCATCAATTGATATCAAACTGAAATTTTCTGAAAATGATAAGATTAAAAACACTTACTGGAAATTTAACAATTCCCTTCTAAGGGACCCTAAGTATGTCTTATCTATCAAAGAAACCATTAGTAATTTTGTCAGACAATATGCTCCATCCATGGACCATGATAGTGATATTGGTGCCGTCAAATCATCTGAGATTAAATTTGGTATCAATGACCAGTTATTTTTAGAAACCCTTTTAATGGAAATCAGAGGAAAGTCTATTTCTTACTCTTCATTTTTGAAAAAAAGTAAATCCAAAAAAGAACAAGACTTACTAGATAATATTAAGCTCCTGGAAAGTGACGTTGTGGAAAGTGAGGAATTGGAGAAAATGAGGAAAGAACTAGAGGAGATTAGAAAAGCCAAAATGGAGGGTATTATTATTCGTTCAAGGGCCAAGTGGATTGATGAAGGGGAAAAGGTTAGCCGCTATTTTTGTAATTTAGAAAACAGGAATTTTGTGAGTAAAGGTATGTCCCAACTAGAACGGAATGACGGATCTATCATTGAGGATACAAATGAAATTGTCCAGGAAGCAAAATCCTTTTATGAAAGCTTGTATTCTTCCAAGGAGCATATGTTGGAGAGGTGTAACCTTGATGATCTATTTTCAGAGGATGATTTAATTAGGCTTAGTGAAGAAGAATCTTTATCTCTAAAAGGTCCTGTAACTTATGATGAAGTTTTGAAATGTCTAAAAAAAGAGAAAAATAATAAGAGTCCAGGTTCAGATGGGTTTACCTATGAGTTCTACAAGTTCTTCTGGAAAGACTTATCCCCATTCTTGCTGAGGTCGTTTAATCATAGCTTTTCATCTGGTAGATTGTCAGTTACTCAGAGTCAAGGCGTTATTACATGTTTCCCTAAGGAAGATAAGCCTAAGCGTTTTATAAAGAACTGGAGACCAATCTCTCTTCTTAACACTGCTTATAAACTTCTGTCATCTGTAATAGCTGAAAGGTTCAAACGTTTTCTTCCAAAATTGATCAGTGCTGATCAAACTGGCTTCATGTCAAATAGATATATTGGTGATAACATAATACCGAACAATGATCTGATGAACTATACAGAATCTAATAATGTTCCTGGAATGTTGTTTTTGATAGATTTTGAGAAAGCATTGGATTCTGTTTCATGGTCATTCATTAATAAAACATTATCATTCTTTGGATTTGGGGAGGACATTATAAAGTGGTTAAATATACTTTATACTGATGCAAAATCCTGTTTGAATATCAATGGCACTTTGTCTCCTTGGTTTTCTGTGGAACGGGGCTGTAGACAGGGTGATCCTCTTTCTCCATACGTCTCCATCCTCTGTGTTGAGATTGTGACTGGCTGGTCTTGTGAGTGAGTGAGTGAGTTATTGTTTAGCGCCGCTTGAGCAATATTGCAGCCATTAGCGGCGAGAAAGTTAATGAAATTGCCTAAATATGAAAAATGATTGCAAAAGCAGATAATGAAACAGCGCAAAGGCTGAAAACATCAGCAAAATATCACAAAGTTGTTAAAAACTGATATATAGTATTAAAATTTATAACTTATCAAGAAGCCTGATTTCCTTAAGAAAATCTAAAATATGGTGTTCAAATATACTTAGAGGAAGGTATAGACGCTGTTAATATCAGACAGAAACACATTCTCCCGGCTGATTCCTCGGATTTCGGCTGGAAGACAGTTGAGGAAAACCTGACCCATGAGCTAGCAGACGACAGTGATGACGAGAAACGGATCAGGAAATCATTAATTACAGCATCTAGGAAGATAAAAGAACCGAAGAATAGGATACCTTTCGGACGCAACCAAAGGAGAAGATGGCCGTACGATTCCAAGGGGGGAGAAATAGCAACCAGTGGACCAAGGTTCAGTGGAGTGCAAAGCCCTAGCAGGGGACTGGAGATTAGGAATCGAAATGGTGCCTGCCACGCGTGTGGGGCCTTTGGTCACTGGAGCCGAGAATGCCCGAAGTTCTTGAAAGCACAGAGGGGTACATATGGACAACAATCAGGTCCAAACCAGCCTCAGTTAAGTGCCTGACTTTCCATGAGTGATTTGAAATGTGATGATGAATTAACAGCTGATGATTTGCATGTAGGTGATTGTAAAGTGATTGACACTGCGAATGTAGAATTGTCAATTTTGTCCAACGATAAATTTTCCAATGATGATGTGTCGGATTTCATGGACTTGTCAGATTTTGATTTCATAGAGGGAGATGAATCTAAGATAAAGCTTAAAGGAAGATTGCAGGCAAATGTCAAAGAATGGGAAAGTATAGGGACACCTGAATTCATATTAGACTTAATTCAATCAGGTTACACATTACCATTTCGAGCTAGGCCCCCAGTGAAGTCAATGAGTAACAACTTTACTGCGTTACAAAATAGTCCATTGTATTACAGGGAAAAGAGCAAAACAGATCAGTACAGGGAAGGAAACAAGGTTCTGATTTCAGAAACTAATTTAGTAGCCTTTCCAGTGAAATGGTTGAAGAAATACTTACAGTTAGCTAGTGTTGAAGAATCTTCAACTAAAGTCATTTTCCGAAGAATCTGCTTATCAAAGGGCTTTTCTAAGCTAGTGTCGACTGATGTACCAGTCTCCTATAGTTCTATAGGAAAGTCAGTTCTAGACAAATTTAAATTGTCTGTGAAGGATATCACTAAGTTTGGCTTACACTCGTTCCGCTCTGGTGGTGCATCAACTGCAGCGAGTGCAGGTGTGAGTAGCTGTGGTATAAAGCGGCACGGCCGATGGAAGTCAGACGCAGCTAGGGATAGGTATATAAAACCCAGTAAGGCTATGAAGCTTGAAGTTTCGGCTAGTTTGGGAATTTTGTATTCACTCCTGATCTTGGTCTCTCTCCCAACTTGCAAACTCTTAATGTAGTGTTGTGTTATGCTGCACAATAAACGGCAACGACCATTACTAATAACAGTTTATTAATTTGTGGTGTGTGCATAAGTTATGATGGCTGTACTCACTATGTAGAAGTGGTAGTAAGACATTGCCCGTTCTCTGTCTGCAGGCATGGATGTGGTGAGGTGAGGTCATATGAGGTTCATTGCCGCTTTAAAGGGCATTTCACTTATATCGCGCCTGATACTGATAGTATAATGGCAGGGAGAAAGCCTGCAACACTATTGCGGCAAAACCTGCGAGCATCGGCTGGAACTAGCGAACCATGGGTGGAACTGCGCTGAAATTCTGTGTAGCATTGCACCAGACCCTTTCTTTGAGTACAGTTCTCTCAGTTCTGATCAAAAGCCGAACGCACTAACCACTCCGCTATCCCGTCAGGCATGGATGAAGGAATGTTTGAAGGATTATGACAGACACCAGACATTGTTGGAGGAGAATTTCAAAATTTTCTGATGTTGTTTGTTAAGGAGAACACACAAACTCTTAAGACTAGAAACATTTCTAAAGAGGATGATCCTGATACCCAAAGACATGATACTCTCGGAGTACAAAGGATCTATGACTATCTTGATGAGCACCAAGTTCCTGTCCTCGTTCATGCTCATGACAGCAATGCCTCGGTGACGAAATTCGTTAGCAGCAGAGGAGACACACAAAATGTTAATGAAACCTCGCATATGGCAAAGACGATAGGAAAAAGTAAACAAAAGATTACAACTGGTGCGGAGATTTAGATGATAAATCTATATCCATTCGGACACACATCTACTGGACATTGTGATAGGAACCCGACATTGAGAGAGAATATGGACAATATCGTGAATTTGAACATTACAAAGGATATCATAATGACTGTAATTTGAAAAAAGAACAAAGATAAAAAGAAAACAAGAGATCAGTTATCCTAAAATGTCTGACATTGATAAATGTTTTGATAAAGACACTTCTTTCATTGCAAATGGTACAAATAACAACTCACTTGTTTATGATGTAGCTTATTCTATTAATGTATCAACTTCTGTGGACGTGTCATTCGCTTATAATGAGATGGCAGACAGTCATAATTCAGCATTTGAACATTACATCCGTAATATTTCTGTGCATGTTGTTACAGATTTCTATTTTTGGATCACGTTAAACACATTTAATTTCAAACTAAAACTGCCATTGACCTACTTGTTACTTGTGAGTCTCATTTATGTCAGACATGACTGTAAGGATAATATCAATATATATATATATATATATAGAAATCCAAATAAGCCTGTTAGCATTTTCCCTTTGGACAGTGGAGAGGAAATGGTATATCCATGGGTTTTCCCATTTGAAATTTTCTAATATAACTATCAAAGGACAAAACAAATGAAACCTAGCATGTAACCTTCCTCTGGGCAGAAGCGATCACTTCTACAGGCATAGGCATCTTCCCAAATGGACAGTCATTGGCAAAATTGTACAGTTCATTTTATACATGCATTATCATGTATTACAATGTCTTAAGATTCAATCAGTGATTGAAATGTACATGTTTCAAAAGTGTTACGTAGCAGGTTTAAAATAAGAAAACTTTGTTTAAATTTAAATGATAATGCAAACAGGATGGAAAGTAACTATTAAAAGTTTAGTTCATACATGTTCATGTCAGGTTTCCCCAATCAGGTGAGGTGATGTGGGGTTTATCCCCACTTTCAAGAACATTTCACTTATATCGCGGCTGCTAGTATTATTGCAGGGAAAAAGCCCGCAATACTATTGTGGCTATGTATTGCGGCAAAACCTGCGAGCATCGGCTGGAACTAGCGAACCATGGGTGGTACTGCACTAAAATTCATTTTAGCATTGCACCCAAACCTGCGTGTAGAACAGTTCTCAACTACAGACAAAGTTGCCGAGCCCCTGGCGTTTCCCCAATCAAATATGTGAGAGACGGGACACTTGCAGTAGGGACTGTGACACTCAAGGTAGATGGACTACACTAAATATACAGTTATCAAGCTGATCTCAGTCTGGAAAAAAACGGTTGATGCAAAACCTCAGCTCAACACTTCCGAGGTATGCAACGTGTTCATTTAATAATATTTATAAATGTTGAAATCACATGTACACATTCAATTATTTTTTCACTATTTCATCAAATAAAAAACAATCGTAATAAGGATAATTGCTAATTTTGGAATACATTTTCTGTCGTTTAATTACTCTGCACATGTAATTGTATTTGTAAAATAACATCCTCTACGGCGACTTGCAGTTGCACCTCTTTTGTCCTTCATGGTTAAGTTTTTGGAATATTTACCAGAAGAACATGCAACTGAACTTAACAATGCCCTTGAAATGTAAGAAATTCACAGTTTGTCAAAGTGGCAGGAAAGAATTATCAACTTTGTTCCGAGAATGCCACCTTTACACTTCACTGGGAAATGTTGCAACATTGTGAGGAAATGTTGGCCATTTCATTGACAGAACGAGTAAGCGGGCCAGATAGTTATGCTCTTCTTTTGTCAGCTGTGACACGTTCCCTTCCATTTTCCCTTTTAAAATAGGGCTTCAGCATATGCAGCATTTTGTACTGAACTTGTATAAATGCACTACAATGAAGGAATCTTCCATCAGCGTATGAAACAAAGCCTGTTCAGTACCCCCTATGAAGAAAGTGATGGCAACTTTGCCCTCGACATCCGGAGAGAGATGGAGCATAGGGTCGCTCTGAAAGGTCTTCGGCCACAGGCGACTGTACAGACAATAAATTCAAAGAATGTCACTGGTTGATAAATTTCAAGATATACAAAAAAAAACATCAACAAGTTCATGAAGGGACAAATCTGAAGATAGGAAAATCAAACAGAGTACGTGTCAGTGGCCTAGAAGATCACAAGACAGGACATCGAGCACATAATTCCAACTGCTGAACTTCTAATGCGAAGAGGTGACCTCGATGTGATCAACAATTCAAGGATACCAAGGAATATGTACCAGACGTTCCAGAGTCTGTCTTAAACTGCAAAACTTGGGAAGTTGGAAAATACCTTGTAAGGAAATTTGTTTGTCGTCAAGAACTTTTTGGTCTGAAAACAGAAGATATGCCCAAAGCAAACACCATATCTGGACCAAAGGAAGTCTTGTCAAAAGCTGTCAAAGGAAAAAAAGTGTAACTATGTCAGCCAAACAGACTTATGCTCCAAGCAAGAAAGACAAAACAAGAGCAGCTAAGAAAAAGAACGTGTGAAGAGAGAGTCCACCTTTGCTGATTGCATTGCATCTTCTGAGATGAACAATGTACAGGCACTTTTGAAACCAGACAATCAGAGAAAATGTTACTCTGGATATAAACAGTGAGTTTATCTCTGAGGGTTTTCATTTGCAATATTGATACCTGCCTTTGTGAGAAGAAATACACTGTTCCTCTGCAAGTGCAAGGCACAAGGCTATGTCAAATCTGTTAAACGCAATCAAACAACGCAAAGGAGAAGCTGAGATGGCACAAATTGACTGGCTAATTGAACATGAAAACCTTCTTAGCGAGAATGACAGAATAGTCTCTGTTGTTACCTCTGGACACATTGATGCTGTACCCATTCATTTGTTTGCCATATCAGACACCGGGAGTTCAAGTGACATGCCCTTAAAGGCCGTGGTAAATCTCTAAGCACAAAGTAGGTGTGGCCACATATTCTTGTCTAAATGGTAGTTTCACATTTAAAATACCAACATCAATTTATATTTCATAAAATATCATAATAACTACATACTGCTAAGGAATGACATTCAACCATGGTGTAGAGAAGAGGGTTCAGAAGATATATTGAGAATATGAATGATGTACTAATTGCAGAAATCTTATATTTATTAAATTGTGTTCAAAAATTGTTTTCAAAATTAGAATTTCCAACTGTGCCAATCTTTGTATTGGTGGCAACGACTTTCTTTCTAAATAATCTTGAAAATCTCACACAGAAAAACTGGGATTGTCAAGAGAGAAGTTGTGAAGTTATTTGAGGTTCACACAGCACCAAATGGACCAAGATGCACAGTAAAGAAAGAGAAATACATCGAACTGATAAAACAGCTCTACTGTCCCACTACATACATTGCCAGCAAGCTCTCGTTTGATGAAATAAGACAACTCTCCATCAAACAGCCAAGGAAGCAGTTCTCAAACCCAGAGAAATGGATGCCCCCAATCACAGTCTTGGACAAAATGATTCAGCTTCTTCGTTGCCAAATAGACTACTTGTTGACAGCCGGATCATCCTGAGCATCTCTACCTGACTTCATGTCCTATGGATGTCTCAAAAGAAGTGAGTTGGGACAAATTGAATACAAGTTTGGGCTTGATGTCAAGGTTATATCAAAAGCTGATCTGATTGCTATTCCGGAGCATGACCAGTCCGGAAAAGACAACATGCTGAGACCCCAAGAAAGGAAGGAGACGGAAGCGACGACCGCCAGCATCTCCCCGTAGGTTAGATCATGTCTTAATGTTATTAAGCTTCTGTCTGTAATTTTCATTTCTTTAAGTTATTGATCATAAAATTGATGTCACACAGCTATACAAGTAAGACAAAAACATTATGCCTATTCTCAAATTGTATCAGATTATTTAAGAGAAATGTTTTGAGTATTTAAGAGTTTGTCTTAAATAGTACTAAACTTAAATGTTTTCTATTGCTTAGTGTCCATCTCTTGTTTTCAGAAAGCTGTTGTAATCATGCTGCTCTTTATGATAAGTCTTGAAGAACCAGAACTTGAGACACTAAAACTTCTGTTAAAAGGTGGACAAAACATCAATGAAGATTTGCTGGAGAGGTATGATAACTTCATTGAAAGAAAAAGTCAAGAAAATGCAACCTTCTGTCTTCATATCGACATGATGAAGCACTGTGATGAAATAGTGGCAATATACCTGGCAGAGAGAATCGGTGAAGAAGAAGGATATCAACTGCTTAGAAAGCTGTCCCTGTCATCAACTTGAGAGATGTGGAGATTTTGGAAACCCCTACAGTAAAGGACCTGTGCAAGACACACTACTATGAACTAATGAATGGTTGAAATGTGTTTAAAATCTCGATATGTAGTTTTAATTAACTTAACCTGAATGCATGCATATAATATGTATACTTGAGGTAATGAATAGGGGCATAATTACACAGAAAGTTTTATGATGTATATATTTTATCACTTGTTACTTGCAGTGGTTATATGATCCTGATTTTCAATATTCAAATCAAATAGTAAGTTGAAACCACCAATTTGAATAACATAAAATGTGATGAGAATTTGTAAGATAAATCATTGGACTCATTTATCTTAAAACTCATATTGTTCTGGTAACGAACGTTTGGCTGTTAATTATAATGAACTTGGATAGAATGCAACCTATTATCATTTGTAGTATATAATTATATGTACAATAGTTTCTGATCTATACATTTTGGTCAAATACGTGTTAGATGTGAATACAAAGATTCCTGTGAAACTGCTCTTCTTGAAGAAGTCGCTGGATATTGATTATTTGTTATGTCTGAATGGTCCATTAAAATGTGCCTGAATGTTGCTGAAAAGCATGATAATTAATGTTGTAGTAAACTTGCAATAAGTCAGGCAAGGTATTAAGGCCATGTGTTAAAAATGAAACCCCGTTGCCGCAGATTTCGTAGATATAACATGGCTTCATCTCCTTATCTGCCTGACAATAAATTTCTTGTTAATGAGAAGATAGGACATTCATTCATCACCAGTAGTATGCTACCTATCCAATTCAACATATTCTGTTCAGGAGCGGGATTCGGAATCCTGTCAAAATACTACAGGAATCAACAACTGAAGGATTACAAGGAGTGTGTAGCCACTGAATACAAATATTCCAGTGAAACTGCTCTTCTTGAGGAAGTCGCGGGATATGAACAATTAGATGGCATCAATACCATGACAGATGCTCGACATGGTTGGTGGAAAATTGCCAAAGACAGTAGTGTCGTGGCCATTGGTGAACACACACACAAAGTATTGACATGTCGGCATATCACTAAACAATATATTAGGAGAGAACTTCATCAAGTGAAGTTAATATTGTTATGGAACTATTGACAAGTATATGTTAAATGTATAGTTGCATTATATAATGACCTTTTCAATCAGTAAGTAATTAAAGAAAATATTATCTTTCTGGAACAATTGTATGATCAATGGAGTTCTTCCATAAGGATTTACTAATTGCTTCCAATGTAGTAAAATTTACTTCATAACCATTGATGAAAATCTTCCCTCAAGGCATACAAATTTCACAAATCCGCTGATTTTAAACTGCTGTCATTTGGGTCAAAATTGTGGTTTGACTACAGCATTTGTTGTGTTTCTGAAATCTTAATGAGCTTTCTGATTTGATTATCAATTACACTGCAGTGACTTAAGTCGCTGGCTTAACATAATTCAAGTATTAAAAGGCCTACACTCAGGCAGTTGACGGACGGGTGCAAGAGTAGATGTTTGTCAAGATGATGTATTATTGTGTCATTTAATCAATGTATTTCAGATCATGGTTACCAACAATGAACAGGATGTAAGCCCTCCGACTGACCTTCATCATGAGAGAAAAGGGAAGACCACAGCTGCCTGGGATCTACATTTCACCTCTCTGATGGATGCGTCCACAGAAATTGAGTATCCCTCCACGTTTACGTGCTGAGGAATCAGAGGTAGATATGGACATTGATCCAAACATGGACCATGATGGAGACATAAATGCGAAAGATGAATTCTATAAAGCCTGTGAAATAAGTGCAAATGAAATAATCATAGCATTTGACATTTTCATGTGAAGTATTTCATCAACTCTGGACAAACACCACCATAAAATCTGTTTATACCTTTTGTTTTCCATATTCCTATTTTACAATTCAAATTGCTACTTTTTCCATTTCAGTACAGGTATCCTGAATATGGTAAGACTATTTTTATTATTTCATCTTAAGCATGTCTGTTCCAATTAAATTATATATTCATTGTTCATGACAAGCAAGCATTCTTTGAATTATAAGATAGTAATGATGTTAACAATTAAACGTTTTCCTCATTAACCTCCATATCACATTTAGTATTGCATGACAGCCACTTTATTTCCACCAAATAAACATGGTCTATTAAACACTATTCAAGACATTATTATCCCTTAAAGTGGTTTAACATTACACAATCAGGAATTTCCTGATAATACACGGTTCTCTTGCAAATTTGTTTGGTGGCGTGATTTGGATCAATGTCTTCTTGTCAATCCTTGTAGTGCTGAGCCGAATCTCGGAGCATACCTCATCTGACTTGTGCGTCTCTAAACATAGACCCCAAAACAGCGACTCACTCTTTCTCCCACACTAGTATCCCGGGATGTATTTGAAGGCATGTGTATCCTTCTTAGCATAGAGGTACAGTACTTATTGGAGGGGTTGACCACTTTCTCTCATGCACACAACACAGAAAGAAAACTCAAGTCAAGATTTCCCGCACAAGTCGTTCCTTTAATCAGTCAAATCCTGCATGCTGCTTGCATCTGGCCTCAGTCCACAATTAATTTCTAGTGCATTTCGATGGTTTAGAGCCAAAACAAGATTTCTCCAAAAATGGTCATTTTTACTTTATAACACTAATGAAATCGCCAAATCGATATGTATACTGAAAATAATTTTCAAACCAAACCGCTACTTAATTACCATAATATGTTATTGTTCATAATTGGTACATTGTTTTCCCGTGATCTCGTTTAAAAGGAAACACAGGTTTCTGGAAATATACCATTCTTTACATTTTCAATTGCTTACTTCAAAGGAAATACTGAATAGTATAAAACAATATCTCTAGTTATGTCATTTTACCATTTCTTAAAACAGACAATATCACTGGAAACTCTGCTGGTAAAAGGCAACACTCAGAGATGTACCATTCTGCCTCTACCATGATTGCCGACATAGAGAAACTGATATTCATGCAAACTGGTATATCAGACGATGTCCCCACTCAAATGTGAAACTTGTTATCCTCTGTGGGTCACAGAACCAGCCATGACCCAGATATATCCTTACATAGTGCTACGTGACTCTCAGCTGGGGAACAAAAGAGGTTATCTCTATGGAATGTCTGGGCAGAGATATAAACACAGGATGCTTATTTTATATCAGCATTGGATATAATATAAAATATACTTACTGGAAGGTTGAGATTGCCATTCTCGCTGTTTTGATTTTCGCATTCGTCCGTTTAAGGTAAGAATTCTACATTCTACAACTTAGTTTTTAATATTATATAATTATATAAATTCATTAGAACATGTTAGTGTTTTGATGGTTTTAAATTATATTCATATAACTGTATTCTTTATTTTAATTTGCATGCATTTCAATTTATGCATACTGCCTAATGAATTTCAGAGTGGAAATGAAATAATTGCCTGTACTTAATTTGCATAGGTATTTTAAAAGCGTTTTTAAATTGAATTGAGAATTGAGCCACTATTTCATTATCTTACAAACTTTAGATAATGCATATTTCATGTTTACTTTTATTTTTAATCGTGATTATTGATTACTTTCAGATAAAATGGAGTCATCAGAGGAAGACATTGAAATGGCAGATGCTGTAGAGATTTATGATGTTGTGCAAGATTTGATGAAAGAAGTTGAAATTAAGGAGGGCTTGGAAACGTTGGTCAAACGAACAATGATTAGTATACAAGACTGGGTTGTGGAGCAGGATAATGTAGAGAAGAAGAATCAGGATACCCAAAAAGAAGTCATAAAAACACTGGATGACATAATTTCACATGTTGAAATTAAAGAAGCAGTGACGGAAACTTTGGATGATGTTATTACAACAGTGGTAGAAGAAACCTGTTCGGATGCAGAAAAGAAGAATACCACACCTGTAGTTGGGATCCCACAGGAAAATCCAGGGAAAGTTACCGATGTATCATCATCTGACGATTCTTTACCTTTGGTGTACATAAAGAATAAACGAAAGAGAAGAACGAGACGAAAGAAGCAGAAGAAGCACAGATCATCGCTTGACTTCTCGAGCTCTGATGATGAACCATTAATGGCGAAAATTCTGTATTCAGATATATCAGATGACGATCCGCCATTCATCCCAACAAGGGAAGATTTTGACTCCAGTGACTCAAACAGAGAATTGGTTGAAGGCACAGTTACGCTCCCCAAAAAGAGAAACGATATAGTTAGATTAGCCATTGAGATCAGCAGGCAAGAAGCAAAACAAATTCAGGATGATCTGAAAGTTCACCTTGCCAGAATAGACAATCTCATGACGTCAAATAGTCTGCAACGTATACCCATTGCTGCAGATGGAAATTGTTTCTTCGAAGCGGTAGCTCTTCATCTGTCCAGACCAAGCCAAACAATCAGAGAAGAGGTCTGTGATTTCTTAGAGAATGAATTTGCAAATTACATCCAGTTCATTCCATGTGAGCCAGAAGATGATAAAAAAACACAATATACCTGAAATATTTTCATGGTGTTTCAACACTTCGTCAGTCTGGGATCTGGGATACAGAAATAGGAGATATTGTTCCATTGGCACTGGCCAATATGATCAATCGGAAGGACACAATTTACTCAAGCAGTCTTTCAAAGCCTGTCTTTGAAATCGATCCTGTGAATGTCGATGGTCACACACCGGTCACTTTGGCCCTTACTAAGGCAACAAATATTCCACAACATTATGACGCATGTGTGTCTAAAGCATCTTCTTTTACAACGGAAACAAACGTACATGCATCTTCCCTTATTTCTGAAATTGCATCAACGTCTGTTATATCCAACATAGAGGGAGAGAGTTTGCTTACTGAGACTGACTCGTCCCAAAACACATCAAGACATGCAAAAAGTCCATCGCCCAAGGAGCATATACAGCATTCAACACCAAAATCGAAGACTACTCCTTGCAAATTGCCTACCCCAAGGAAAAGTGCTGTATTTATTACCCCACCCAAGAAACAACTTTTCCAGAAAAGAAGCAGTAAATTTGAATTGTGGACAAGAAATATTAACAAGAACTTGAAACTGAGTGGAAAGCAATACAAGAGCTCAAAAGGTGTAGTGAGAAAAGGCAAGAGTGTGCAGCCTGTAGATTGCTCAAGATGCAAGTTTAAGTGTTGCAGTCATATCACTGAAGAAAACAGGCAGACAATATTTGATGGATTTTATGCCTTGGATACATATGAACGACAAAAAGACTTTGTATGTGCCAATACCACACAGAAGACAACAATTACAATACTGGGAGAAGATATGCAGCCTGTTACCAAGAAAAGACATTTTTCAAGGTTGTACAGTTTTGTCGTAAATGGAGAAAGATTGCAAGTGTGCAAGACCTTCTTCAGAAAAACTTTTAATGTTGGAGTCTCATACATAGAGCATGCCTTGAAGAACAGTACTCATGGATCGTTTCATGGAAGGGAGAATCGAGGTCGACACACGCCTACGAACAAGACACCTGATGCTAAGAAAAATGATGTTAGAAGACACATTGCATCCTTTCCCGCTGTGGACCCACATTATGCCAGAAAAGATTCCAATAGAATATACCTTGACCAGAGTCTTACCATACGGAAGATGTATTCACTTTATCAAGAGGATTGTAAACGCAATCATAGGAAGCCTGTTAGTCAAGGACTATACCGCAAAGTATTCACCGAAGAATACAATTTTTCGTTTCACAAACCAAAGAAAGACCAGTGTCTACTTTGTTCGCGGTATCATCAAGACCAAACTTCAGAGTCTTTGCAGAAGGAATACAAAGTACATCAAGAGCGAAAAATCCAGGCTCGACAGGAGAAAGAAAAGGACAAGAAAAAGGCCAAAGAGTCATCAAAATGGAATGTTGCTACATTTGATCTACAAGCAGTATTGACCACACCATGTAGCCTGGCAAGTCCAATTTTCTACAAACGAAAATTAAACACATACAACCTGTCAGTTTATTCTTTGGCTGACAGCAAAGGGTATAACTACATTTGGGATGAAACTGAAGGCAGAAGAGGCTCTTGTGAAATCGCCACATGCTTGAATATGTACTTGTCTTCCTTGCCGCCTTCTGTGGACACAGTCACATTTTTTTCGGACACTTGCTCGGGTCAAAACAGAAACCAATTTACATCAATAGCTTTACTTCATGCTGTGTCTACAAGTCCTTACTTGAGGGAATTGAACCAAAAGTACTTTGAAAGTGGACACAGCCAAATGGAGTGTGACTCTATGCATGCGGCTATTGAACATGCAAAGAAAAGAACAACAGTGCATGTTCCTAGCCAGTGGGACACAGTCATTCAGATGGCCCGTCAAAAAAACCCATACAAAGTTGTTCCACTTAAGCATTCCAATTTTCTTGATTATAAGGCCTTCAGCAAATCAAAATTTAAAATTCCAAAAGCTGACACAAAGGGCGAACGAGTTAACTGGTTAGAGTTAAAGTGGATTCAGTACAGGAAAAGCCACCCGGATAGTATTTTCTTCAAAAATGACTTTTCCTGTGAAGAATTCAGGCAACTCCGACTGCTATCAGCTGGTCGTCGTGGCAGACCTACTGTGACACACCAAGAAGTGTCACAGCTGTACCAAAGTAAGATTCCTGTAACGGAAGCTAAGAAAAGAGATCTCCTGGACTTGTGCAGGACTGGTGTCATCCCTGACCGTCATCACGACTTTTACGGGAATCTGCCCACAGATACTGGTGTGTCTGATCATCTCCCTGTGCCAGATGAGGAGGAGGAGGACATGGATACCGATGCCTAACTCTCTGTTCTGACAAGTTCACATATCTGTATGGAAATGGTGATGGATTTTTGCATGCCTGACTAAACGCAACTTGCATTTGTTTCTTCAGAAGGAATTTATATGTGACGATATGGATGTTTATATTATAATAAGGTAAGAATTTCAATATCAATATTAATGAAAATGTTTATTTAGTATTTTGTTGTAGCATAGATATTGTGTTATGCTGTCAATTATGTATGACATTGCTTTAATCCTGCATGACAAAATAATTCAAAGCCAAGTGTACCAATTGATATATTTTGTTTGATGTAATTATCTTAATACAGTTAGTTCCAAAACCAGATATCTAGTTTTGTCTTATTATACCTCTGACAGTTTACATATTTGTGAGCTTCGCCTCAGTAGCATATACATACATTCAGAGATGTACCGTTTTGCCACTAAGCATCACAGTATACCACTAAGGCTTAACTCGAGATGTACTGTTTTGCTTCCTTAAGATTTCCATGGCAAAACAAGATACAACTTCTTTGGTCAATAAATGCGTAATTTATCTTTTGCAGACTGTGCAATTATGTTTAGACAACAGTTCAACAAAAACTAAATAATAATATACGAGAAACTTGACGGTAAATGCAAATTCTGATTTTTCAGAGGAGGTCAAATACAAAACTCCATTTTTCTCAAAACAGCTTTTTCAGAGATGTCTTGTTTTGGCTCTAAACCATCGATTTATCATTAGTGATATTGGTCGCTACAAAGCGACCTGACATTGCGGGACTGGGGGACTTGTTTTGAAATGAAAATACATACTCTCGACACTACAAAATCGCAGACTAAACTTGGTGTTGACCATGCCGATTTTGAAATATGAATGAAAAATAGAGCCATGGCTCTGTAGCTCATCAGGCTTCATCATCAATTATGCTGTAGAGTGTGGTCAATGTGATTCCTCCTTTGTAGAGGCCATAGGGTCACCATTCATAAAATTCAGTATATAGGCGACAAGTTTCAGTTTTCTAGGCCTTTACTTCTGATGAAGAAGATGAAAATAGATTTGAAGGACGTTCCTGTTGCCTTTATTAGGAGTCACAGGGACAAACAAGCTACAATTTATAATCTTCACTAGTCAAGGAGTCTGTACACAAAGTTTCAGCTTTCTAGGCCTTTTGGTTCTGGAGTAGAAGATGAAAATAGCTTTTAAGGGCTTGGCCCCTGTGGCCCTTATTAGGGGCCACAGGGCCACGGAAGCTACAATTTATAATCCTCACTAGTCAAGGAGTCTGTACACAAGGTTTCAGCTTTCTAGGCCTTATGTTTCTGGAGAAGATGAAAATAGGTTTTTAGGGCGTGGCCCCTGTGGCCCTTATTAGGGGCCACAGGGCCACGGAAGCTACAATTTATAATCCTCACTAGTCAAGGAGTCGGTACACAAGGTTTCAGCTTTCTAGGCCTTATGCTTCTGGAGAAGATGAAAATATGTTTTTAGGGCGTGGCCCCTGTGGCCCTTATAAGGGGTCACAGGGCCACCAAAGCTACAATTTATAATCCTCACTAGCCAAGGTATCTGTACACAAAATTTCAGCTTTCTAGGCCTTATGGTTCTGGAGAAGAAGATGAAAATAGCTTTTAAGGGCTTGGCCCCTGTGGCCCTTATTAGGGGCCACAGGGCCACTAAAGCTACAATTTATAATCCTCACTAGTCAAGGAGTCTGTACACAAGGTTTCAGCTTTCTAGGCCTTATGCTTCTGGAGAAGAAGATGAAAATAGGTTTATAGGGCGTGGCCCCTGTGGCCCTTATCAGGGGCCACAGGGCCACCAAAGCTACAATTTTTAATCCTCACTAGTCAAGGAGTATGTACACCAAGTTTAAGCTTTCTAGGCCTTATGCTTCTGGAGAAGAAGATGAAAATAGGTTTTTAGGGCGTGGCCCCTGTGGCCCTTATTAGAGGCCACAGGGCCACCAAATCTACATTTTTTAATCCTCACTAGTCAAGGAGTCTGTACACCAAGTTTAAGCTTTCTAGGCCTTATGGTTCTGGAGAAGAAGTCGAAATTCCACAAAGTTTACGGACGGACGGACGGACGGACAGACGCCGGACACCATGCCATGCCATAAGCCCATCGGGCCTTACAGGCCAGATGAGCTAAAAATGTCAATATACACTGACATGTCAGAGAAAGCACATGAAAATGGTCAAAATATGCAAAACCTATGACCCCCACCAATCCAAAAATATTCACTCCAAATTTGTATTAAAATTACCACTGAAAGGACCACATCTTACCTCTCAATGTAAACAAACCTAGAAAATAATATCCCACAACACCCTACTATTTCATCATTTCCTTCTCGCCCCACAACCACTACCGGGTCAAAATAACTGTGACCTGAGGCCTATAAGACCTCAACATATGGTTGAAATTTACCTATATAGTACATCAATGTATGGGGAATCACCATTCCAAATACCAAATCAGTCACTTCACCTACAGCCAAATGACAGTCATTCTTCAATACATACCCTATGACCAATTTGGGCTTCAGGAAAGGCCGGCTGTCAAAGATTTCGCACATGCGCAATTCATCACAGCAGTCTCTCCTGTTGGAATTAAGAAACAAAGTAAAGTTTTTATAAACAGTGGAGTATCACTCTGTTACAGCATACAAGTTTTATAGAAATACACATTAAATTTGATATTTAAGTAAACAAAATTCAAAACTAGTCATTTTTTATCAGAACATTTTTATTTTATACAAAATTACCAAAAATCTTAGATTTTCAACCTGCAAAATTTCTATTTGTGATAAAGATGCCTTTTCAGGGATTCTAATGAGCTATTAGACCATGGCACCTATTCACTGGGTATCTCTTAACGAGGTCCTAAATTCTTCCTCCTCACAGGACAGTATACAAACAAACAGCATGGCAAGGGAGGAGACACTCTGTTATGGCAGGCAGGGGTCAGATTTGACAGACACGGGGGGTGTATTCAAAACATTACCTACCCCTGGGACTCAAATAACTATAAAAGAGAGGTGGAAAACTTGAGTTATCATTCCCTTCCATGACTTACCACCATGAAAGGCGATAAGCGAAGAAAAGCATCACAGATGAAGAAAGGCCATCCACAGTTCAAGAAGAGTCAAGATTCTAACTCAGAAGAACCCATGCCACCTCCAAGCGACCAGGTAGAACGGCAGTACACTAGACTTAGTCCAGAAGAATCTGAAATGGTCAGCACATCCACTTCGGGAGGCGCCAGTCTATCAGCGGCAAACATTGACAGCAAAGTCTCATCCATTTGCCTGCTGCGTCCAAGGTCTGGTAATCACCCAGAAAGGCAAGAAACATCCAGGCAGAGTGAACTTGAGGGCAACAGAGTAATAGATGTCACCAAGATGACCGAGGCCGTCAACTCTGCCCTAGAAATGCACCACACATCATCACCCGACTGCCGAGTTCCGCAACTCGTTGTGCACCGAGAGAGAAAATGGGGTCTCGCTTGGAAAATTACGCTGAAATGCACTGAGTGTCATCTAATTTCACCAGAAATGAAGATGTATAATGAGGTTGAGACAAACCAACCTGGTCCAAATGCAGCAGCGCAGAATGTCGGCCTTGCCGTAGGGTTGCAAGACACCCCCATAGGGAACAGCAGAGCCAGACTCCTGTTGGCTAACATGGACATCCCTCCTCCCTGTCACAGTGCAATGCAGAGACAATCCAATAAGGTATCCAAAGCTGTGACAGAGCTCAACACTCAAGACATGGCAGAGAAAGTGAAGATTGTAAAAAATATCAGTGAAAAGATGGGAAGCAATCCTAACGAAATGAACATTGCCATGGACGGTCGGTACAATTCATCTACAATTACGAGTCGGAAGAAGCCGGGGCAGAATGCATCACAAGCTATTGGTTTAGCCTGCGAAACGATGACAGAAAAGAAGTATATAGTGGCTGAAAGTTTCCAAAACAAGCTATGTTGGACAGGGGCCTGGTTACGAGGCAAGGGGATAGAAGTTAGATGTCCGGACGGCCATCCAGAGTGCACCGCCAACATCTCAGCATTTGCTCCACTCTCTGAGCTGAACATGGGGACGGATATCGGCAATCAACTTACAAGACAGGGGATTCTCATCAAGTATGCTACAACTGATGGAGATGCAAGATCTGCAGAGGGCTTAGACAAGGCAATGAAGCTCCTAGATCCCATGTGGAAGGTTCAAAGACAAGTAGACCCCACCCATCTAGCCCAGGGACAATTCCGACAATGTTACAAGGCGCAGTTCAGTGCTGACATGTTTCCGGGGGCCACTACCAGGGATCAGAAGATGGCTGCAAAGAGGACGTTAAGTCAGGACGTAAAAGCTAGATGCAGTCTTGTCCTCAAAGAGTTAATAAAAGAACACGCTGGGGACATGAAATCGCTCTCTATTATCCTACCTAAGGTGCTGGAGACAACACTCAAGTGTTATGATGGGGACTGCTCACAATGTGGCCGTCACTCGGTGGTGTGTGGAGGTGGCGTCACTAACAGCTGGTGGCAGCGCTCCATGTTCCTCGCCTGCAATGGAATTGAACAATTAAACATGAATGACAGTGACAGACATCTTCTCCTTGAAATTCTTAAGATGAAACTTAGTGTACAAGTTGTTGAGAGCATGAAACTTTATACAAACACTCAGAAGTGTGAGGCTTCTAATAGATCATTAAGTGTGTCTGTGCCAAAAAATGTGAATTTCCGAGAAATATGGTTGGTCGTGCTTCATCGGCCATCCATAGACTAAATAACAATCAGGGAGCATCAACAATAGCCAAATGTGAGGCTATGGGTGTTGATCTCTCTCCACGGTGTTTGCGTTCACTGTCCAAGATGGACAAAGACCAAGAGTATCAGAAGCGATATCAAAAGAACCCATCCAACGTTAAAAGAAAGTTAATAAAGCATGGCAGGGACATTGTTAAACATTGTGAAACCAGGAAAAACAACGGGGAAAAGTCTGACTATCAGAAAGGACAACTAGATCCGAAACCTTCTCACAGCCGAGATCATCCCTACTCCCGATGAGTCAAAACAATATTGTAAATATCCATTAATATATTGTATAATTTATATATCATAATACATTTTGTGACATTTATTGAGAAAAGCAAACATTGATGTTGTAAAAGAGCAAAACTGTTCATGTGAATGATTGTAGTTCCTGAATGAAATGCAATAAAATAATATATATCATGCTATTTTTTGTGTTATTTATTGGTTGTGACGTATGTCATTGGAAGGAATCAAAGTATAGTGAAGTATAAGTAATGAACTGCTTACAAAAGGTTGAACTGATTTACCTAACACTTGTATTGCAATAGACAAGGTGGGTGGGGCCCATGGGTTGAGCAGTTATTTCGATTAACACACCGCACCCTATCAGCGTTTATGGCGGCGGCCTCTGCGGACAAGTGTTGTGGGTTGACACACAACTGATTGTGGCATAGGTGACTTACATGGAGACCAGCAAGGTTGTCAGACCTGCTATCTACCATGTAAGCCAGCCTATAAGCATGAGTTGTGTGCCATCCTGTCACTGGATGCTTATATTTGACAACACCATAGCCATCTTTACTTAAAGCCCTTGTTCAAAATCTGCACTGCCATTGTGGCATGGAAAATTGAGCAATTTTTACAGAGTATTTAAGATAGAACTCCTCCATGATGTCATCAAGCTGAGTAATAATACACTAAGAGAAAGGGCATTTAACTATCAAAATTTACAAATTCACAAATTTTAGAGTGAAAATGCAATAAAACATCCAAAATATAAAAAAATATGTGATTTAAATTAAAATAAAGTGCATTTCCTCGTAATATAAAGTGTAACAGACTTTCATGCAAAATTTTGGCAATGTAGTTCCATTAGTTCTTGCAAAAATAGAATTTACATAGCCAGTTCTATATCAGGCCTAAGCCCACAATTAATTTCTAGTGCATTTATCATTAGTGATATTGGTCGCTACAAAGCTACCTGACATTGCGGGACTGGGGGACTTGTTTTGAAATGAAAATACATACTCTCGACACTACAAAATCGCAGACTAAACTTGGTGTTGACCATGCCGATTTTGAAATATGAATGAAAAATGCCAATATACACTGACATGTCAGAGAAAGCACATGAAAATGGTCAAAATATGCAAAACCTATGACCCCCACCAATCCAAAAATATTCACTCCAAATTTGTATTAAAATTACCACTGAAAGGACCACATCTTACCTCTCCATGAAATCCGGAAACATATGTCTCCAATGTAAACAAACCTAGAAAATAATATCCCACAACACCCTACTATCTCATCATTTCCTTCTCGCCCCACAACCACTACCGGGTCAAAATAACTGTGACCTGAGGCCATCTGTGTCTGTTGAATCGCTGTCGTCACCAAGCGTCGGTTGGAGAAGTGAATAGAACGAGGGAGTTGGTTAATGGTTGCTTGTCGAGGGGGTAAAGTTATCCTCTGCACCATATAAGGTTGGGGAAGACTGGGACAGTCCGGTTACGTTTAGCTTGGACGAAAAGCTGTGGGTGAAGGTTCGGAAGCTGGAGTAAGGAGATCCCGTAAGGAGCTTTTAGGTTGGACGGTGGTGGACTTACAGGGTATAGGTGGGCGGTGTAGTCTGGGTGAATATGTTCGGCGCTGATGGTGTCAAGATAAGATTGTTTACAATGTAGAAAGATCGGATCTAAAAAGCCGTTTGTATGGGGTGCGTCACGGGAGGGGCGGGTGTAGTAGCATGGGTTACTCTCATGTTTAGCTTCGTTATTAATTCAACAATATAAGTGAGCTGTGGCAAAACAGCAGGGGAAGGGAACTGGTCGGTCATAGTCCCAATATCCTGGTGAGGAAAATGTGTTATTACACAACACACATCAGAAAGCAGACTTCAACAACCGTAACGTCATGAGGTAGGGACGCAGCGCAGATGTCCAGTCCATAATACAAGTGATGGAGTGGCTGCTATTGCTATGCCAACACAAAACTCGATGCATTCCGTCGTTTGGCTGACAGCGTCCGTCCCTTTTTCGTGTAATTTAAAAAGAAGTTCTTCTAGTCCAGGGCCCTGTCAATTGTCGTTTGTCAGCAGTCCCGCACAGACAGACAAGATTAGTGAGGGGCATTCAAACGCCTCCATCATTCCGAAAATGAGGGCAAATGTTCTGGGTCCAGCTGCGAAACTATGGGGACCAGAGTATTGCAGATTCCTGCTAGAAAAAGGACCATGTGCCAGGAAAGTACCCTGGCGATCCTTCGTGTCCAAGGCCCATGGATGATAGGGACCAACTGGACTGGAGCAAGATTTAGAGGGAATTTAGAAAATAGGTCCCAAAGGTTCACCAGGCCCTCATTAGGGCCAGAGGGTCACTAAATCCATAAATCATAGTCCCCATTACACAAAGTCTCTGTCTACAAGGTTTTAGCCTTCTTTTGCCCCATTGAGAAGAAGATAAGATTAAGAATAAGTTAATAAAAACAGTTTTAAGGGGCCACAGGGTAACAAAAGCTATAAATCATAACCCCTCACTAGTCAAGGAATCTGTACAAAAAGCTGGAGCTTGTGCTTATGCAGATGTCAATAATTTGTTTTGAGGACGTAGCCTTTGTGGACCTTATAGGATAAGGATAGGATATTAGGGTCACCAAAGCTATAGATTATAATCCTCACTCGTGGAGGGGTCTGTAAACAAGGTTTCTGCGTTCTACACCTTTTGGTTCTGAAGTGAGTCAGTTGGTGTTTAACACGTGTTGAATTTCTTTCCTGTTGTTAAACTCTCCTTTTGAGGGGAATATCACCTCACCAGCATCGGAGAGTTACATTGTCAATTACAAGATGTATATCGCAAATGTACGCAGTGGGATCACTTCAGCCAACTATGAACGATTTTGCAAGTTTGAAACATTTTGGATGCTCAGTAAAAGGTTACGTCAAGCCAACTCCCCATGTCGAGAGCCGATGTATGCACCATCATGGCTTGTTGTACAGAATCCAGAGGCCAAATAATTGTTGCCAAACTTTATCAAATGGTCTTGTGTACAAAACCCAAAATGACGTAACTGTCGCCAGGGACACCTTGTGCATTGAACGTTTCAACAACACAAGTTTGTTGTACCTTGATAATAGAATTCACTAAGGCAACAAAATGTATGAGGTTAGGTCGAACCTTGCTGTTTTGACTGGAATGAGTAAGTGAGTTATTGTTTAGCGCCGCTTGGGCAATATTGCCATTAGCGGCGATGACTGAAATGAACATGTCCACGTTTAGCATTCTAGCGTTGACATTCTCAGATTCTACATTGTGAATCTAAATGTCTTCTTCGATTGACATTCCGGTGATGACCAATAAGGACAATTCTTTATTCTGTGTTAAGAGACGTTTCGACATAGATTCTAACGTCGTTGTCAAGCAAGTGATTACTTGAAGTGAATCTAAATGTGATTGGAAGTAATATTCTACACATATTGACTCTTAAATATCTTCCATCATCTGCTTTTCTGATCATTAGTGTTGTCATTATGTAATTACATTTCTTGAAATAAATGTTTCGATACACTATTAAATATTAATTTCTCTGCAGCCATGTAATACTTGTGATATTGACCTCGTTTCATAACAGGCTTTTTTCTGTGATTTTGTTGTTTACAGTAGCTGTGTATTCAGTCAATAAAGATTTACAGAATTAAGTAGAGCTCCACCTAAGAATCATGCAGAATTCAAAATATCGGATAAGTAGAAAATCGACAAACGAGTTTTGGTTCATAACATTAAATAACATAGGAAAACTAAATTCATAAAGTTTAAAGGCAATCACACGCCTATATTTTGAAAAATTCGGTTTTATTTTGAACAAGGATTCCGCGACATGGGTTTCGAATCGCATGTCATTTAATGTTAAACACTCCTTACAGAACTTTAAAAAAAACAGCAAAGGTTTGGAGCCATACCGTCACGACCACAATAAAATAGAGTATATACTCTTACCTTTGCAATTAAAAGACAAAGGCTTCTATACAATACACAGTTCAGTCTGTCATCCAGAGCCTTGAGCAAAATTAATCAAGTGACGACCAAACCAGTCTACAACGATATTACAAGTCTAGATCACTCATCTGTATGGTCTGTCCAAATCTACACAGCAATAGTCGAATGAGCACTGATAGTCTCCTTTGGCTAGAGGGGTGTGTTTCAATTCTCTCTGGCCAAATGTGGATTATCTAAAGAAAACTTATGTCTGGGCAAGTACAATATAGACACTTACTCAAGAAAACTTACGGACTACAGAGACTCCTACCAAATCAACTGTGACAGGCCATATTCGACCCGACATAGATATTCCTTGGTCAATGGAGATTCTTTATTCTTAATGGTGTATTTTGTGGTGAATTATGAATTTATTTTATCTCCAGTCTGAAAAGTATCCGAAATTTATCAACCCTCTAAAATACATTTTTGTTTTACATCTATTATGTTTATTTTAAATATAACGTCTGAAGAGCTACAGCGCCATATAATGAACTAATGTACCGCTATATAATGAGAGTAAAGGCATTCATAACGTTCTTTTTTATATACATTGCAGGGGTATAACAGCATCATGCACATTTCAACAGCTCTTGTGACACTTCAATCTCTGATGTTTGTGACAGACTCTGATACACTCTACTTTAAAGTGGATGGTTTCGTTCAACTGCTCAACACAAGTAAGAGCAAAAGAAAGACGCAAGTTTAACTTATGGAAGGAAGTACAAAACTACCATTATCATTCTGTCAAAACTATTGAGGACATTAATACCTATCCCTTGAATCTGTCAAAAGGTATTGTTTAATTCATTCCAGCACAAGTGAAATTTGCCAGAAAGTGTGCAAAGACTACCTCCTGCATCGTCATGAACATGATAAAGAGGTCATTGTGGCACATAGACATCGAACCACTATTTTGGAACTGTATAAAACAATTGCTGAAAACTAAATTTTTGATAGTGAAAAACTTGACACTTCAGGAAGCTATACTGTTACTTGATATTCCTCCCCTCTACATATGCTACCCATATGCTATATCAAACAAGACATCTTTCAACCACGTAGAACAAACTCAGAAAAGAAGCACCTGATAGTATAAATAGTTAGGGAAGTGTTTAGCGTAATACACAGTTTTGTATAGAAAAAGCAGCCACGCTTGCAATAGATTATTTACATCTTGGAAGTTCAAGGACAGTCTTTTTGCAGTCTGGATGTACTTGCAAATAAAAACTTGGTGTACATCTTTTTAAGGAACTCACAACAGGTATTATTGATGTACCAAAATCTGATTTACAGCATAACGCCTCCGTCTAGCAAAAAGAATTTGCAGATAAGCACAACATATCTCTTCATGGGTGATGTTTCTAGTTCCCAAACATCAGGTAGCTACAGGTGTGCCAACTGCCCAGAAAACAGCTTTCATAGGTACGAACTCTATCACGCTTTTGTAGGTAAGAAACGAATGCTATCAGTGATTCATGTATCAACATTTGCAACAGATAAAGATGAGGATCTGTAGAATCCGGAGGGAAGAAGTATTGCAAAGAATGCACAAATGATCCTTATCAGATGATGATTCAGATCTTGTTCACTGGACTGTTCCGGAACACAAGAAAAATATCGCGACCTCAGGATTCTTAGCAATTCATTCAAAAAAGGATTCAACAATACTCATGATATATCAGATTGAAGACACAGCAACAGTATTAACTTTGACAAACAAAATCAGAATTTATCAAAGTTTAAAAACATCAACGAAGAGGCTTCAAATTTTGTCTGATAACTCTTTCTACAAGAAATACACTTTGGATTATCAAAAGGTCTTCAAGGAAGATGTTTCCAGTGTAGGTATGAGGGATTGTTTTGTAATCCGGGGCCTTGATAATCTGGTACGTTTAACCAACCATGCAGATACAAACCCAGGTGAAAACAGAACCTCACAGTTAGGTACAATCCCAATGACACTCAAGGGATTGCTCAGAGACTGCAGCATAGTGACATCTTGGCACGCACCAGATTGTGATGCAGAACCAGGATACAACTGTGATTGCATGAAATGAGGTCAGATTGGATTTTAGAGCGACAATTTCCTATGCAAACTCCTTCCACAAGAGCATGATATGCAGAACAATTTTGATGTTCTATGCACATTGGGGATTGTGTAGGTTATGGTCTGATCTTGAAGATCTTATCACTGGCCACGTGTATGAGAACTCACCAACATACCTTAAGTATTGTTCAGTCACGACCATAGAATAAACTCTTGCTGCCTTACTAAAGCACTAAAATGCAAGTGGGCTTGTCATGGTATAATAACTATTGACACTGAGTATATACGATGTCTGGAATGAGAACAGAAACAAAAGTATAAATTCCTTTACCTATCTTGACGAGTCATGAAGTATTCTCCCTACTTATATTACTTATGGTGCAGTGTATATTAATTTGTGTGTGCAATAATTAGCTATATGCTTGTGTGTTCAGTTTAATGCCGTGCTTCCCTTCCGTCATCGGGCTCCATAGGGTACAAGCAGACACGACAGCTGGTCTAATCAAGGTTTGGTCTGACTCGCACCACTGAGTCAAGGAACCCTGGCTTGCCCTATGTGAAATTCCGGATGACGAAGATGGACTTGCATACCCGCTGTAAACTGGATTGTCGATGTCACATGTTTGCCTGCAACTAACCTCATATTTGGAAATTTAAAGTGCCGCATTTCATTGGTATCCACATTAACATGACATAGTATTGCCACTGTGTTCCAGCCATGACGCACACGCACCCCCTGGCCGCCTATCCCGAAAAGTTCGACATCCTGCCCAGAACCCATGCTGTGCGAGTACCATGCTGTGCGAGTACGGGATACTCGCCACCAGCTTGTTATTGCTCTAATCCGGCAAATGTTTGCCCTAAACGGAGGGCCGGTGATAAACGGACCCATCAACAGAGGTCTGGTCCGGCTGCTCTATTGGAGCATTATCCTCTTTCTGGCCGGATTAGACAGTGACTTTCTCAACAACCTAGCAGACTTTGGAGAGACGGAGTGCGCGTTGATCTTTGTCCTCTCACAACTTTTTCAATCCCCTGACTTTGTTCATGGTTGGCCAGAGTTTGTCCAGGCGTCCAAGAGTGAGCAGAGTGATATCCCCAAAACATCAACATCTAACATACCGTACCAATCTTGCATAATCACTCTTTGGACAACCTAGGATACTAGTGTTGGCGATATTACAGATGATATTGCATATTGATATTGATGATTTGACAACGGAAAAAATCACTACTGGTATTCCTATCAAACATTTCACTGATGATGATATACCAACCTTACAAATTGAACATAAGACATGGTTTCCTGACAAAAAAGAATGGAAAAAATCAAGGTGTTTGAATGGCATTTCCACAAACTTGATTCCAGTCATGCATCACTAGTAATTTCGGGGTGGGGGGGGGGCATTAGAAGAAGACTAAGTTTACTTTGTGAATGCGAAAAACTGATTGTTCTGCAACCATGCAACCAGTGTCTCACAAAGCGTGTAAGACTGTTATCAAAGATAATTCTGCTCGGAAAGCTGCAGCTGATTTTCAGAATGGAGTTCTGATCACAGGACAATCAACGCACATTCCAACCGAGGTTGATGCAACATTATCAGAAGCCATTCATGAAGTATTTCCAGATTTCTGGTCACAACTTGTGTGCGTAGCATGGCAAACACCAAGCTGTTCATCTGACAAGGGCTTCCATGTATATTTGGAAACTACAAACGATGAGGCTTTTCTGTTTGATGATCTCTGTGTTGTCACACCTCATGAGAGCATTGTCATCAACATATCTGGCTGAAGGAGAACACAATAGCTCAGAATCCCCGTAACAACGTTTCATATACATGTTATTGGACACTGGGAAATCTGAATATTAAACTGTTGCAACACCACTGTTTGACACTGATGAATGCATACCTGAAAATATTTGTTCAAACGTTTGCAGTGTCATGCACCATGAGCATCCTCTTGACTGAAGACAACCCAGCTTGTTGCATGAATGGATATACCATGTTCCATTGTGTGTACAGATAATTTTGGGTTCGTTTATTAATCCAGACCGTTTAAGAAGAGCAAGCAGCCCATCTGATTACATCACAAACAAAATCAAACGTTTGTGTTCAACTTTTGAGGTACTAACTACCATCATCTACAGATGCTATTGAGGCATTTATCAGGAACTAAGTTCTGATGAGCTCTCTAAGCTATCTCCGAGTCAACACAATAACAATAACTTCACATGGTCGACCCTTTGATGGAAGTCAGGAAACACTCATCTATACACAAAGTCATGACCATCCTATCGGAGAGGTTGGTCAGCAAATTGCTAACCTTTGTAGACAAATGACGACTTTGGAAGCAAAGATGTGTACATGACCAAACATATGAAAATTGCATCACAATAATTGCTCATATAAATGGCAATCCGGTGTTGTGACTTTAAGACACATTTTATATATTTTTTAAGGAGAACTTGAACTTGGTTCTGTTGTGTTTTCTTCGTACCTTTTCAAAGTTTTGTTATTAGTCTATAATGCTTACATATTATATAGTTAGATTATGGTTCAAGTGTTTGTTTTGTAAATTCTTGCTAGTGCTTTTACTTATACTGTGTCTACTTAATGTGTATAATACATCTTCCTTTCTTGTATCTGCTACATATTTTATATATTTTTGGTGTTCTTCTGCAAATGCAAATCCATCTTGAAACCTTCTTCAACGAAACAAGTCTTTCAAGATCCAGGAACACTGACATCATTCGAAGAAAACTTACAAGGTTTTATACCAAGTATGTATGGCAATTTCCTCAATATATTCAAAAGAAATCATTAAGGAATACTTCAAGAAGTAATGAAGTAAATGAAGTAATTTACAATTATCGTAAAGTGATAACAGTATTCTCAATTACATCTATCACAGGAATAACACGTTGCTTGTCAAGTACAGATGTAGATGCAGATTTCTTGTACTGGGACAAATCATTTTATTAAGCATTAAATTCAGTTATCTAACAAACATTGTAGTTATTGTTAAGGTACCAGACCGATACACAAAAGGCATTATTGTTAAGCGCCGCTTGGGCAGTATTGCAGCCATCATGTGACTCGTGTCTCCTAATGTAGGCGTTACCAAAGTTAGAGATCGAGCGTGTTGTTGTTTTACGTGTTTTGAACAATATTTCAGTTATTAGACACGTGGATGTTGCCATACAAAGGAGTATATAGGTCAGGGAGAAAGGGATCGAAAGGTCAGGGGAAAAGCCGGCAAGAAAAGCATATTGAGAGACAGAAAGCAGCTTTTTGAAAGACTCAATTTTGGTCTGGGTTCTACCCGTCGATCTGTCCAGCTTGGGTGCTTCTAAGCTCCAGCTGGCATAGCTTTGAGGGTTGCCAAAGCACAGAAACCACAACACCACGTTAAGAAATGAGTCCAAAAATGGTTAAATCTGATGATTGACGTACTCTTGAAGTTTCATTTAAACAATGGAGGTTCTATTTCCTGAATTCTACCCTTTTGATAAATTACTGTAACATCGTGACACTTAGGGTAACAACTATAATCTTAACATTACTCATGTTTCTTTCAGATGGTGATTTGTAATTCATGGAGGAGTAGATAGCTACTCAAGGACAGTAGTCTACCGTTCAGCCAACACTGATAATCTTTCGAAGACGGTGTTAGTGGCATTCAGACAAGCAGTGGAAGATTGGGGACTTCCCTCACGTGTAAGCGGAGACATTGAAGTGGAGAACAGATGTCTCGAAGGAAGCTGCAATACCTATTTAGAGGACCCAGAAGAGGAAGCTTCATCACTGGCCGAAGCATTCACAACACTCGGATGGAGAGACGTCTACACAGGTGTTCTAGCTACGTTCTACAATATGTTCATGCACCTGGATAGTATCGGGGTGCTACACTCAATAGATGAAGTCGATGTACTTGCATTTGACATTTTTACCGAAAATAAACGCAAGTCTCTTAAAATTCAAAGAAACTACCACAAGATCAGCAGTGCTTGTAACACGACTCTAGTGCAGCTGTTTGTGTAAGGTATGCAGGACATTGCCTATCAACATGGAATAGTTGCAAACGAATATTTCGAGGATCTTAATGAAACAACAGTAGCAGCTTTTGGAATTGATAACGAGGAAAGTTTTATATTTGAGGAGGAAGAGAATGCAGTAACGTTCCATACAGAAGCGTCACATAAAGTCTCTGCGGCAGGGGATTCTGATGTCATGCATGAAGAATTAGGAAGCATCAATAATGGAACCAATGCTCGTCATGGAAGGAGAAAAATGTTAAAGACAGCAGCATTGTTGCCCAAGAAGACAAAACACACAAGATGTTCCCAAAGAGCCGTAACAAGAGTAGGTCAGGTCAAAAGGGTGAGGGACAGTACGGAAAGAAAGGCAAAGTGAGAGATAGAAAGCAGGTTTTAAGACTCATCGTCCAGCTTTGGTGACCCTACCAGGAGCATGGAAGCTCCAACTGGCATAGCTCTCGGAGTCGCCAAAGCACACAAACCACCACCCAACGATGAATCCAGTGGTGGTCAACCCCCTCCCCTGTCTTCGCTTTTATTCAACAAGATCCTTGTCCCGAAATTAGACAACCAAGCTGAGTTCCTCAAACTTATATGGAATTCAATGTATCATACAACATCATTCGACTTGATAGGGACCTTGAAAGCTGCCAGGAACAAATTGTGCAAAAAGCCCAGCCTAACCACTTTTATACATCTACAGATTTCATTGACAAGGTTACAAATGCTTACATCACTGCTGGTGGATTAAAGCATTTTGAGATGGATTCCCTTCATGGAAGACTCAAATGGAATATACAGGTCCAGCAGGAAGCAATGAAGGATTTCTTATTGGGACATGCTCATTTGTTTGTAGAGAATCATCGGAACTCAGTTCCCAAACTTCCTGATTATTGACCCCAGTCTCTTACAGTGGAATGAAGATATTGAAAAAAAAACTACAAGAGAGGCAAATCCTTGCCCATCCAGACAAAGAGTTTGTCGTTAGCAGAGGGCCTGCATGACCAAGATTACAAACGAATGTAGAATACACCAATACTTCACAAACCTTAAAGATCCTTTAAAATCATTAAACATGGGAACACGTTCAGCACTGGATAGCTGAATGCTTGACAATAAGGGTAACAACTATCATCTTAACGTTACTCATGTTTCTTTCAGATGGCGATTTGTCATTCATGGAGGAATAGATGGCTACGCGAGGACATTAGTGTATCTTTCAGCCAGCACTGATATCATTCGAAGACGGTATTAGTGGCATTTAAACAAGTGCACGATTGGGCATTAGGGACTTCCTTCACGTGTAAGAGGAGACATTTGAGTGGAGATGTCGCTCCCTTCATGCTACAGCACCTGTCAAGAGGACCCAGAGGAGGAAGCTTCATCACTGGCCGAAGCATTCACAACACTCGGATCGAGAGACTATGGAGAGACGTCTACACAGGTGTTTTAGCTACGTTTTACAATATTTTCATGCACCTGGATAGTATTGGTGTGCTACACTCAATAGATGGAGTCGATGTTGGCTTGCACTTAACATTTGTGCCGATAATAAACGCAAGTCTCTTAAAATTCAAAGAAACTTGTAACCACCACAAGATCAGAAGTGCAGCTGTTTATGTCAGGTATGCAGGACATTGCCTTTCAAAATGGAATAGTTGCAAACGAATATTTCGAGGATCTTAATGAGACAACAGTAGCCGCTTTTGGAATTGATAACGAGGAAAGTTTGATATTTGAGGAGGTAAAGGATGCTGTAAACATTCCATACAGAAACGTCACAGTCACTAGCGAGCAGAGGCGTCACATAGAGTCTCTGCGGCAGGGGATTCTGATGTCATTCATGAAGAATTAGGAAGCATCAATAATGGAACCGATGCTCGTCATTGAAGGTGAAAAATGCTAAAGACGGCAGCATTGTTGCCCAAGAAGACAAAACACACAAGATGTTCCCAAAGAGCCGTAACAAGAGTAGGTCAGGTCAAAAGGGTGAAGGACAGTACCGAAAGAAAGGCAAAGTGAGAGATAGAAAGCAGGTTTTAAGACTCATCGTCCAGCTTTGGTGACCCTACCAGGAGCATGGAAGCTCCAACTGGCATAGCTCTCGGAGTCGCCAAAGCACACAAACCACCACCCAACGATGAATCCAGTGGTGGTCAACCCCCTCCCCTGTCTTCGCTTTTATTCAACAAGATCCTTGTCCCGAAATTAGACAACCAAGCTGAGTTCCTCAAACTTATATGGAATTCAATGTATCATACAACATCATTCGACTTGATAGGGACCTTGTTTGCTGCCAGGAACAAATTGTGCAAAAAGCCCAGCCTAACCACTTATGTACATCTACAGATTTCATTGACAAGGTTACAAATGCTTACATCACTGCTGGTGGATTCAAGCATTTTGAGATGGATTCCCTTCATGGAAGACTCAAATGGAACATACAGGTCCAGCAGGAAACACTGAAGCAATGAAGGATTTCTTATTGGGACATGCTCATTTGTTTGTAGAGAATCATCGGAACTCACAGTTCCCAAACTTCCTGATTATCGACCCCAGTCTCTTACAGTGGAATGTAGATACTGAAAAAAAACTACAAGAGAGGCAAATCCTTGCCCATCCAGACAAAGAGTTTGTCGTTAGCAGAGGGCCTGCATGACCAAGATTACAAACGAATGTAGAATACACCAATACTTCACAAACCTTAAAGATCCTTTAAAATCATTTAACATGGAAAACGTTCAGCACTGGATAGCTGAAAGCTTGAAAGTTTTCAAAGAAGAAATGTTATTTGTTATTCACTGTTGGAACCGATAAGGACTACTGCCTTCCTCCGTGTGTGTTCATTGTTATACGAGGGAGGTGTGTCAGATGTCAGGTGTGCCTATCAAATGTGTATTTTTGCAGATGTGATTCTTACAACTTCCCTCACATTTACAAATCTTTAACAGTTACATAAGCACTTGCATTCTAGCGAACAGACATCACAGCAGTCGTGGGCAGGCTTCACTTCCGATGCTGAACTTTCAAAATGCTGCAGAAGTTGTACTCGTCTACATAATTGACCCTTTGTCGACTGTCTCATGCATGTATTAGCAATTTTCCTGCCAGATAAGGACTGTTTGTAATTCAAAAGAATCGCATTGAATCCTGTCTCTTGTACGCAATCTTCGCCGTTTGAGACCACATTGATCCATGATGTTTGACCGTAAGCTTGAATGAGTGAGTTGGTGTTTAACGCTGCCCCAAGAGTATTGCACTTCTATCACGTCTGCTTGTATTATTGCAGAGAGAAAGACCGCAACACTATTGCGGTTATGCATTGCGGTTACACCAAAACTCTGCGAGTACATTTGAGATTATTTGAGTTGAATTTGTTTATCAAACACCTCTTCTCACTTTAGAGAAACCGTTATCTTTAACAGTGGCCATGTTTTTACTTTGTGCATTTTTCTTAAAAATTGGTAGATTCATGAAATGTGATTTTGAAGTTTCATGTTGCTTTAACGACTAAGAGGTCATTAACTAAAAAGTATTCCTGTGGGTCACACTGCAGCAAATAATATCAAATTTAATTTTCAATTAGATTAGCGTTTGCGGGACACCGCAAAAGCAGAGCAGCCCCGAAACTTTGGGTTTCGCCTTACCCTGTTCCGCCTTCTACAAGCCTCAGCATATTGGGCATTTTCTTGTGACCTTGACTTTTGACACTCGAGGTCACGCAATCAATGAATACATTTCATTGAATTTAACATTAATGTAACAAATTAAAGTGTTGAAAGTTAAAATAATCCATTTTCTCAATATATGTTGACCTTGCTGTGACTGTGAACATGTCATTGTTATTCCCCAGAGATGTAAACATGTTCATGAGTTCTGAAAAGCTTAATGGGATTTAGTTATTGGAATGTGCAACTAATTTGCATATAACACAAATCTCATGACCTTGACCTTTGAGGTCACACAATCAATGAACACTTTTCATTGAGTATAACAATCATCTATTGATTAAAAGTGTTCATTGTTAAAATAAAGCATTTTCGCAAAACCATACTAAAGTAGTGACCTTCCCTTGGACAGATTGTAGCGAAAACCTTTTAAAAAATGTTTACTCTTCCAAGGATGATACATACCAAGTTAGAGCTTCATAGCACAAAATCTTTTCAAGTTATCGCGTTTACAAAGAATTTTTTAGTGATTTTATAGCTCGTGATCTTGACCTTTGACCTTGAAAGGAAACATGTCAAAATCGTTCCCCCGAGGTATAAGCAGTAAGTTATGAATACAAGTTCTGGAAAGCTTAGTAGAAAAAAGTTATAGCCATTAGTATGAGCGCGGCGGTCGCGGCGGCGGAAACTGCACAAACACTAACAAATTATGCTAATTATAAGGTAACTTGGGTTTGGACTCAGCCGTTGTATAAAGAGTTGTCAAATGAAGTTTTCATATTTACACTGCCAGAAGATCCTTCTAACGAAAATCTCTAACTGTTTGGCTGCCTTGAAATTTGTATTGTTTATGGGTGCTTCATTTAGTTATTTGTGTATAGATTAGCGTTTGCAGGACACCGAAAAAGCAAAGCAGCCCCGAGACTTTGGGTTTTGCCTTCTTGAAATGTGTTCCACCTTCCACAGGCCTCAGCAAATTGGGCATTTTCTAAAGACATTGACCTTTGACATTTAAGATCTCACAATCAATGAAGTGTTTACTGTATGTAGGTCGTGTTTGGAAGCGAGGCTTTGTTTACGCGGTGCAAGATATAATGTTACATTCTCGATAGCAAATGGCCACAGTGTTAAGTACAACCACATGTTTCACTAGTAATAAATTTCCCTTGACCTCTTTGACTGAGGCGACCGTGACAAGACTGGGCACATTGCTTGATAAGATCTCCCCACGTCTGTAACTAATCCCTGTTCCTGGGAGTCCCAAGGGTAATTAGCAGTCTCGACTTACAGATGATGGTGAAGAGTAAAAGGAAAGCTTAACCCCCCATGCTAATAAAACCCTCGGACAAAGTTGCGTCATGCCACATGTGATGCATGTGTGGGAGGAAATACAGACAAAGTTGCGTCATGCCACATGTGATGCATGTGTATGAGGACGGGTCAAGTGTCTTTGGATATCTGGTAGTCCTTCAATAATGTATAATAAATAGGAGCCTTAAACATGATTGAGTTGAATAAATTGATAAATTACAGTTACAGGAAAGCTTAACAGTCCATGCTAATAAAGCTCTTGGACAACGTTGCGTCATGCCACATGTGAACATGCATGTATGAGGAAATACACGGATCAAGTGAGTTTGGATATCAGGTAGTTCTGCTTCAATAATTTGTAACCAATAGGAGTATTAAACAGTTTGGTCGACACGAAGGAGGTAAACAAAATGATTTATTACCCTTAAGATAAATTTCTCGAATTCTGATTGGTCAATAGCCAAAGTATACATACCCGTGTAGTCGGATTTGGTAGGGTGTACGAAGTGTACACCCCGTCAAATTTGTCACGTGACATACCAAACGGGTCATACGGATGACCTTGACCTCAGCTGGAATGCGGAAGTACAACGGCCGCTCGATTGACAATTTCAGAATCAAAATTTACAATGACCAACATCAATTGAGAGATTCTAATGTTATGTCATTGTTAATATCCATTGTCTTATTACATTCATTCAATATGAACACATGTTTCTCTTTAATTATTTCATTTAAGAACACTTTTAATTCGGATATTTTTAGTCACAGAGTTATCTCCCTTTATATAACTGCCGTTAGCTCCGTACCGCGACTCTTGATGTTCACACTGTGCTGAGCTTGGACCGCAGTCTAGTTAAGACTTATTTCGGTCAAAATGAGTAAACTGTGTTGAAATAAAAGATCTTAAGGGTAATAAATTCGTTACACGGCGTTTTGACAGGGTGTACGGGACTGTAAGACCCTTGTACATTCTGCATTTCCTTCGGCTCCGCCTCAGGAAAATACAGAATGTACAAGGGTCTTACAGTCCCGTACACCCTGCCAAAACGCCGTGTAACTAATAATATTACAGTTACTCTTCTGGATAAATAACACCAAAAGTTACACACGTGCAATGTATATGTGCAATATATACATACTTGCAACTCAAAACGAATTTTTCATCATTCTTCCTACCGATAAATACTTCGGATAGAGAGAGTGAATTTGAGGTTGAAGTCTCTTAAACTATTTCAGCCATTAGCGGCATGAAATTTATTGAAATGATGACATGAAGGATGTAAAGATATTCGTGCTGAATTGAGGCATAGACGGACAACCATTTCCTTTGCTGGTGAATATCGGATGTTTAAATAAACGTTCTCGGAGGACAAATAGATGTATTCCTAAACAATACCGAAAGTGGCAGTATAACTTTAAGCATAAATCAGAGACAAAACTGTGATAGGATGTAAACGGAATAGAAAATGTCAATGTGTAAGTTTAACTTAAGAGTCACCGTTCTCCTACATGGACAGCGGTTCGGTTGAGCATCTGTTTACAGTCCCTTCTCTTTGCTGTTTATATATTGAGGCATATGGGATACTTCAACCGTGGGACGCCGTACGTGCTAGGTTTTGTTAGAAATAGGGAAACATCATGATAGTTCTATGATGAAACAAATACATTCTTGGTTTTGCACTTACAACAGTTTAATATTCAAAATGAACATTACCACAATGACTGCTTTGCACTCATGACATGTTATTTATAAGTATGTATGTATCTAGCGTTGAATACAAGTTTAGCATGTTCTCGTCAAGGGAATAATTCGCTCGAACGCATCTTACTTCGCGGAAACGGTTTATTCTCCCCGAGTTTCCATATCAGTAAACGGGGTCACGTCGCCAACATGTGTATGTTTTCCATATCAAATAAATATCCATTCATAAAGTTCTTAATGTAAAAAAATCCGGTAAATAATCATTCAAGAACTACAGTTTGATGTTATGGAAATATTGACCATAGCCATGGCGTCGTGAGATGGATGGCAATATCTCTCAAAATAAGACGGCGCGTCATCTTCAAGCATGGACAAATGCCTCCCTACGAAGGTACAGGTTAATAAGGAAGAATGCATTTTTCTCTTCTCAATAAACTGAAAGCTCTCAGGATCTGTCTTTGTCATCGATAAAACTGGTCTGTCTGTATTCAGTTTCTTGGTTTTAAATTTAACAGTAACATTTTATGAGTTATGTTTTTTAACAGTGTATCAAAAACAATGATAACATGAAAAAGTTTGAATTTGAAAAGTATCAATATGTTGCAATACTGACATGGAGTCATTCCCAGCCTTACTATGCATGTTTGGCCAAATTGATCTTGTATTATTTTTATCCCCCGCAACAAAGAAGTTGCGGGGGGTATAAAAATGGGTACCGTCCGTCCGTCCGTCCGTCCGTTACACTTTGTGTCCGGCTCATAACTTTCTAACTAATCAACCATTTCAATTCAAATTCGTCATGGACATGAGAAAACATGTAATAATGTGTCATGAGAAACAATTTTATGAAAATCTACATAAAATATTAGGATTTTCGAGAAAAAGTGGTAAATTTTGTAAGAAATCTGTTACAAGTCCCGTCCGGCTCACAACTTATAAACTAATCATCACATATTGATAAAATTTTATATGAAGATATATAATCATCTGAAGGTGTGTAATGAAGAACAATTTTGAAAATATTTTTAGAAAATTTTGCCTTTTTTGGCAAACAATGATGACTCTGTTGGAATACTGTTACAAGTCCTGTCCGGCTCATAACTTCTAAACTAATCATCGCATATTGACCAAATTTGATATGAAGATATATAATCATATGAAGGTGTGTCATGGAGAACAATTTTGAAAATGTTTTGATAAATTTTTGCCTTTTTTGGCAAAAAATGAGGACTCTGTTGGAAATCTGTTACAAGTCCTGTCTTTCTCACATCTAAACTAATCATCACATTTTAATCAAATTTGTTATGGAGATACAAAATCATATGTTGGTGTGTCTTGAAGAACAGTTTTGAAAATATGTTTGTTTAAATATGATCAAATTGATCTTGGAGATCCAAATACATAATACATGAATTCATTCGTTTGATTTTAATTTTGTCAGTTAAGTCGAATTATGCAGTGAACATGAAGTATGATTTAGTTTTTTTATTAAAATAGTTTCTTTCATATCCTGGAAAAATTGTGTTATTTTGTGCGACAAAAATTAATCAGCAATATGATAAGGAAAACCTATACATATTGTGCAATTTGCGGGGGATATAGCTCGACCATGTCAGCTGCTTGTTATGACTAGTTTTTGTACATGTTTTTCCCCCGCCGCAACGCTGAACGGGGACGTATGAAATCAGCAGCGTCTGTCCGTACGTCCGGATTCTTGTTAAAGCAATATCTAATGAACCGTTAGACCAAATGTCTTCAAATTGGGTCACGGCCTACATTAAGGGATTACGCAGAAACCGGTCACTTTGGGTGACCTTGACCTTACTTTTAAGGTCACCATGACACTTAGGCCACCTTTGAAACTCTTGTTTACGCGAATTAAGATGAACCGTTGAACAAAATGTCTTCAAATTTGATTACAGTCTACATTTGGGGATGATTCGAACACCAGTCGCCTTGGGTGACCGTGACCTTATTTTCAAGGTCACCAAGGCACTTTGGAGGATCCCCCAATTTGTTTAGCACATTTGTGTGAGTGTAGGGACACTGCACAAATCAGGGAAACATTATACCCTAATGATCCCAATTTAACAACTTTTTATTCACTTCGGTGAAAACCGTTTTTTCGATTTCATCAAAGCAATTAATCTAAATTTTTATTTGACAAGTTCTAGCATTTAAACAATTAATATCGGCTTTTCCGATGTTTTTACAGCCTTCGTGCCGTTTCATGCTTTTGCTTTTGCAATCATGTTTCATTTAGTTAAGTTTCCCGCCGCTAATGGCTGAACTGTTGCTGCGTTAAAGGGGCAGTAGCACGTTTTTTGATAATTTTATATTTTAAAATTTTCACTGATAATTGTAAGTTAACGCTTAATGTATTCTTTTGATAGTGTAATAAATCTCATTACACAAGCCAATCAGCCATAATCAGGGGACAAAGTGTGAAGATTCACATACAATCCATTGGCGGCCATTTTTTTGTGAACACCTTTAATTCATTTTCTGTAAGAAAAAGGAATCGCATGGCTAAACTTTACATTATATATTTGAATTATTACTGCTCCATACAGTTTAAATACATTGTCTTTCAATTGGAATCGTTAATTTTCATTTTCCTTACATCACCTTATATTCCCCCTAAAACGTGCTACTGCCCCTTTAAGCATTAACTCAATCACTCGATTATATCGAAATATTTAATCGGCTTGGGACATTGGCACGTTAGTGGCAAACACTTGTTTTAATTCAATTTCAAAGGCTCTTGTGCCTGGTTGACCTAAATGCATTTCCACCCCCTGGAATGTTTATCAGAGGATATCCTAAGCTGATCTGGGAGGCTACTGTTGCAAGTATTGAGACTGACATTCTTCTGTATGGACTGACAAAGCGTAGATCTTACAACAACCGAGCTGTCAGCAGCCAGAATTGTGAGGCCCTCTATTCATCATTAGCTGCATTGCCAGTTTCCCAGAATGGAGCACCTACTTGCATATCTCTATAGTCGAATATGGCCAAATTGTGTGGAGAAAGCTTGGTCAGACTTGACCCTAACAGATACGTGTATTCTTTTGCAAATTTTACACAAAACTGAATGAGATCAATGGGAAAAATTGTCACAAGATAAACAACTGTTAAACATGCCCCCATATTAATGAAACCAAACAATGTTGAAAACCAAAACTACATTGATGTTACGTATTCATGATATGGATTGCTCGTAAAAAGTAGATGTATTTTTGGTTTCATGATGGATAACGCAGTATCATTGTAACAGATTCATTATTCTAATTGCTAAGATCTACATTTAAAGGAAAATTCCAATGAAAATTGAAAAAGAGCCTTTTGAAACAATGTTTATTGAGAAATCCTTTAACTTTGTCAAATAATTTTTAGATAAATCACTAAATCTGCAATAAAAATTCAAAGTTGGAAAAAAAAAATCACGTTTACCGGTATCTATTGGGGACGCCATATTATCTCGAACAGTTAACGAGAGCGAGGAACAGCGGAAATATGACGTCAATTAAACACCACGAAATTAGGAGACGCCGCTAGATTCAATGGTTGGCGGCGACGGCCCGTCAAACATAAGACTGCAACAACCGGCACGACTTCAGTAGAGACGTGCCGTGTTCAGAAGTATCTACTTCTATGGTGCCCAAAGCGATAAATAAACATTCCTAATCAGCAGACTGCTGCAAAACTTCACTACAAGTTGGAAAAGATCTCCCAACTTCGTCCAAACTCCACAAGTTTAAAAAAAAATTCAATATGTTGAAATCAACCTTAAAATTAACTTGCTGAAAAAAGAACATTTGAAAAATACATCTTATGTAACAGAATATTTTTTAAAGTTCATTTACCACTAGAAAAAAATAATAAGGCCTACTGACTGGACATACGTCGAACGAATCCTAAAAGACGAACTCGCGATGATGGTTCGTAATCAAAATGATCTTGTATATGTCAATCAAAACACCATTGATTGATTAGAAAGATGGCAATTTTTACGTTTGGTGGATTTCTTATTGTCTTATTTATTTTCAAGTTTTATATTATATAAATCATGGCTTGTTTGAGGACGAAAACTTTTTTCTATTGAGTTAGGTGTCGCTGGTACGAAACCAATTTTGATTACGAATCACTGAGACGCACATGATGTATGAAATAGTCGGAATGATCATGTTGATGATTGTTATGTTTACTAACCTTGAAGGAGTGTTTTTGTTAATTATTATATGATATCATTAGTCAACTTGAACGGTGTTAATAATATTAAAAGTAGGCCTATATCAATTCATATGTAAGGATTAAAAATATACTCACATAATTTCTTTATATCATCGAGTGTTTTATATCTAATTTGCGATGAAGTAGCTGAATAATCCATATGGTGAACACAATTGTTTGGAGTCTTTTCTTATAATATAACTTTTTAATAAATAAAATTATTCAACTATATTAACAATGATTTTTTTTATTCTATTGAACAGAAGGGTATACTTTTAGTGATGTGCACAAATTATCACAGCATGTGTCTTTTAACCCGATAAAAACGTGTTGCAAATTTAGGTTAACTTTATTTTTTTATTTGTTCAAAATGAATAATTTTTGTTATAGATTTAAATGATAATACAATGATTGAAACACGTGCATGACAACAACTAGTTTTCGTTTTTAGACCGACACGAGGCTTTGTGAAATCAACAGATCAAACATGTGAACGAGTACCATATAAAAAAGTCATTGTGACTCGTAGAAAAAAAAATGTCATTAAAAATTAAATTTCTTGTTTTTGGAAAGACATACAAAATAATATGTAAACGTCTTATTGATAGTATGTATACAACAGGTAAATTATTGACATGCACGGACTTGTATTAAATATCAAAGAAACGTTTGAAACGTTTCTACTTTAAAAAGTGTTAATTTTATGTAAATAGGAGTATTTATGCAGTCGAAATATGGAAACATATTTCAAATAATATGCAAGCCGGTGTTTTAATCAGAAAAAGTACTACGCACACGACTGACCGAGGCTCGGACAGTGTTTCGATCCAAAACATTTCAGCAATTGTTGTCAAATATTATCTGAAGAAAATAAGTTTAGGCAAACTGTGTTATTAACAATGAAGATTTCTACAAGTGTTTGACAAAAGTTTGCAAAAATAAATTTGGATTACCTGAAAATAACGGTTTTTATTTACGTACAGCAAACCGCCCGAGGTTCGGACAGTACCATTTGCTCGTGTGCACACAGGTTTAAATTTTATCAAAATGGTTCATAAAATCACCAAACATGCATTTAGTCATCTATGTATAACAGTATAGAAGTTTATTGCAAACATGAATCAATATTTTAAATAACGCGGCATTCTTTCCGATGGTAAAATTCGCGCAACTCTACATTCTCTGATCTTTGAGTAAACATTTACATAAAAAACAAATCAGAAACATCATTTTCATCTGAAGTATCGCTGTCGTCAAACTCATCCCGATTTTCCCCTTCCTCAAAGTAGGGTTCAAACAGGTTTGACATTATATTCCATCTTCTAAATTGCAACGAAAGATAAAAAATTAAGGTCTATATATAAGATTATTGTAGTAAGAGAGCAGCGCAGACATAGGAAAACGGCAGTTTGTTTTGCAAACTCTACTGCACATACAAGCTCCTTGCACCGAACATCTGGTGTTTGAAGGACGCCATTTTTACGGGGAGCATGGCTGCGCCCATGTCGAGCGAATGTGGCAATTTCCGATTCATGTCTCCAAGTAACTAATCACCCAAAACGTTTAATAATTTGTGAGAACGATCTATTATTAGAAAAAAAACTAATTAGCACTTGAATATTCCTTTAAGTATCACACATGCAAACTGGCAGGGGGAAATAAGTATTCTCTAACATTAAAGGATATCAAATATGTGATACAAAACTGAATGCGATCTCGACAGGAAAAGATAAGAAACTTTTATGAAACTGTCAAACATGCCCTTATATCTGTAAATCACACAATGTTGAAATACTGGAAACCGATGATTGCCTTGATGTCATTTATGATATGTATTGTACATAAGTAGATATATTTTGGGTTCTATGATGGATAAAACAGTATCATTGTATTATCGTTACATCTACTTTTTAGTATCACAACTACCCAGGGAAAAAATGTTGGCTGACATAAAAGGATATCACATATCATGTTACATAGAACTTGATGAAATCAATGGGAAAGACAATGCCCTTATATCTGTAAAACCCAATATTGAAATGAATAAAATACTGGAAACCAATCATTCTCTTATTTTGTCATATGCCATTTTAGCTCATCTGGCCTGAAAGACCCTATTGGCTTATGGCATGGCATGGTGTCTGGCGTCCGTCCGTCCGTAAACTTTGTGGAATTTCGACGTCTTCTTCAGAACCATCATGCCTAGAAAGCTGAAACTTGGTGTACAGACTCCTTGGCTAGTGATGATAAAAAATGTGTGACCTTGTGACCCGAACGAAGGGGAGAATAAAAGTAACTTATTGATCAGCTTCTGGACAACAAAATTCTGACAGTGAGAATATATCAGTGGTCTCCAAGCACCGTTTCTTTGAAATGTCAATTTTAGATTCATCAGAGCATGATATTTATACATCATTTGTCGATTCCTCATCTTGGTAAGTTATCATTATGTCCCCCGCAAAGCTTTGCGGGAGACATAATGATTTCAGTTCCGTCCGTAATTAGCAGCCCCGACTAAGTCGGGGCTGCTATCAGTATTTGTGCAGTTTCCGCCGCCGCCGCCGCCGCGTCCGCCGCGCTCATACTAATGGCTATAACTTTTTTCTACTAAGCTTTTCAGAACTTGTATTTATAACTTACTGCTTATACCTCGGGGGAACGATTTTGACATGTTCACCTTCAAGGTCACGAGCTATAAAATCACTAAAAAATTCCTTGTAAACGCGATAACTTGAAAAGTTTTTGTGCTATGAAGCTCTAACTTGATATATAACATCCTTGGAAGAGTAAAAATTTTTGAAAAGGTTTTCGCTACAATCTGTCCAAGGTCAAGGTCACAGCGAGGTCATTACTTTAGCATGGTTTTGCGAAAATGCTTTATTTTAACTATGAACACTTGTAATCAATAGATGATTGTTATACTCAATGAAAAGTGTTCATTGATTGTGAAACCTTGAAGGTCAAAGGTCAAGGTCATGAGATTTGTGTTATTGCAATGTGCAACTAATTTGGATATAACTTGATCTCATTAAGCTTTTCAGAACTCATAAACATGTATAAGTGTCCATACCTCTGGGGACTTAGAATGACATGTTCTCTTTCAAGGTCAAAGGTCAAGGTCACGAGCAATAAAATCACTAAAAAATTCCTTGTAAACGCGATAACTTGAAAAGTTTTTGTGCTATGAAGCTCTAACTTGATATATAACATCCTTGGAAGAGTAAAAAATTTTGAAAAGGTTTTCGCTACAATCTGTCCAAGGTCAAGGTCACAGCAAGGTCATGACTTTAGCATGGTTTTGCGAAAATCCTTTATTTTAACTATGAACACTTGTAATCAATAGATGATTGTTATACTCATTGAAAAGTGTTCATTGATTGTGTAACCATGAAGGTCAAAGGTCAAGGTCATGAGATTTGTGTTATTACAATGTGGAACTAATATGGATATAACTTAATCCAATTAAGTTGTTCAGAACTTATAAAGATGTATAATTGTTTACACCTCTGGGGACTTACAATGACATGGTCACATTCAAGATCAAAGGTCAAGGTCACGAGCTATAAAATCACTTATAAACTAGGACTGCCGCGGCAGTACTTAGGTCTTCAAGATTCCTGTTTGACCTTCACATACTGTTTGACCTTCACATGCATGTTTGACCTTCACATGCATGTTTGTTAAAGAGGTTTAAACCATACCGACCAAAACATCACTTTTTAAGTTTCAAAGTTTGACCCTTCCTCCTGACCGGAAGTGACTGTTCGCGATCGATTTTATTCTTTTATCTTGAAGACCTTGCTCATGTCTAACTGTCATGCAAAAATCATAAAGTTCTAAGGTCTGGTTTTTGAGTTATCTACCCTTGAAGTTTGCGATTTTGAGATTTTGGTCAACTTTGAAAGGTCACAGCACAAAAAGTATTGTAGTTAAGAACTTTAAAAGAAAAGATTTTAAACTACAATGATTCAGCTACATTCAGTATGAATTTCAGCTCTGTAGTGCAAGTATCTTCAGAGAAGAAGATTGTCAAAGGCGGGTGGGGTCGGAAACGGTCGAAAATGCACTAAAAGCAAGATGGCGGCCAAAGCAGGTGACCTTCGAATTTGTCCTGATTTCCTTTTTTTCATTATTTTTCATTGCGCTTCTTTTAAAAAAGATTTCAAGTCTCTAAGTGCATTTTGAAAAAAAAATCAATGTTAAATTTTCGACTTTGGATTCGAACTGGACCTTTAATGTACGAGCCGATTTTGCCCAAAAGCTTAGCATATCGATTCCAGGTTAAGTGGTACCTGCATGTCAAGTTTGGGCGAATTTGAACAAGCGGTTTGAGCTGTAGCTCGTTCACAAAAATTGTACAAATAATAATAATAACTAGGACTGCCGCGGCAGTACTTAGGTCTTCAAGATTCCTGTTTGACCTTCACATACTGTTTGACCTTCACATGGGTTTTTGTCTAAGAGGTAAACAGTAACTAATACATTATCAAAATTACCATATTTCACTTGATATTCAAAGTTTAAGCCTTTACAGAAAATTCAACATGGCTGCAAACATGAATCAGCTCAGGTTATACAGTCTTGTTGCTGCCTGATGATAGATAAAACATTGCCTAAAGTTTTATTGCCAATGATCTACAGTTTTTCAATCATAAATGTATCATAGTCATTCAAAACGAAAGTAGGATTGACCACATTTAAATGCTCCGAATTTCAATGTTAATGTTTAATCTAATTTTAATGAGATTTATCCAAGATTTCATGATCTTTTATCTTTCATTTGATATATAGAACAAGTATTTATCATGTGTCGTTGGTTTACAAGAGTTTTTCAAACATACCCACCAAAACACCCGTTTTCAAAAATGCAAAGTTTGACCCTTCCTCAGGACCGGAAATGACTGTTCGCGAGCGATTTTATTCTTTTATCTTGAAGACCTTGCTCATGTCTAACTCTCATGCAAAAATCATTGACTTCTAAGGTCTGGTTTTTGAGTTATCTGCCCTTGAAGTTAGCGATTTTTCGATTTTGGTCAACTTTGAAAGGTCACAGCACAAAAAGTATTAATGTTAGCACCATTAAACTTAAAAACTTTTGTGTACAATACTCCAGCTACATTGAGTATGAATTTCAGCTCTGTAGTGCAAGTATCTTCAGAGGAGAAGATTGTCAAAGGCGGGTGGGGTCGGAAACTGTGAAAATTACACTAAAAGCAAGATGGCGGCCAAAGCACGTGACCTACGAATTTGTCCTGATTTCCTTTTTTTCATATTTTTTTATTGCGCTTGTTTAAAAAAAAATGTCAAGTCTCTAAGTGCATTTTGAAAAAAAAATCAATGTTAAATTTTCGATTTTGGATTCGAACTGGACCCTTAATGTACGAGTCGATTTTGCCCAAAAGCTTAGCATGTCGATTCCAGGGTAAGGGGTATCTGCATGCCAAGTTTGGTCGAATTCGGAGCAGCCGTTTGGGCTGCAGTTGATTCACAAAAAAAGTACAAATAATAATAATAACTAGGATTGACGCGTCAATACTTAGGTCTTCAAGATTCCTCTTTGACCTTCACATACTGTTTGACCTTCACATGACTTTTTGTCTAAGAGGGCTTGTTTATCCACATACAAAGATGTATGTCGAGTTTTGATAACTCAAATAGTAATGGAGAAATGAATTTTGGAACTTTATTGAAAACACTGAAATTTGAAGATTTTTAGACCCCTACTCCATGTTGGTCCTTCTAGCTCCTTAACTATCAACATGTTTATGATAAAGTGTTACATAGCAAAAGTTGTGCCTGATATAGCGCATGTAAAAATACAATCAATTTAAAGATATGTTTCTGTGTAAAGTAACTGTGGAACTTTGAAATGTGCCAAAAATGAGGATTTTCAAAAATCAGCAATATTCAAGGACAGGTCATGGACAGAAAACAAATTATCACGACTTGTTCATATTTTGTACTGTTTACTCAATTCATCTGCTTCACAAAACATCAACGATAAAATTTCTATCTGTAACAGTTTTGAAACTAAAATTCTCAAAGTAAAATAACCCTAAAAAATGTTAAAATCGCCGAAAAATGTAAAAAGTCTCTTCATGTCCACATATTTCCTTTAATATCAACTTTTATATGATAATGATCTGTAGTGAATTTGTTCAACTATCATTGTAGAACAGAATGCATCAAACAGATTTCTTATTTGACATTTCCTTACAGAGTAACCTCCCTTTGAAAGTAACACGAAAAATGACCCTTCAAAAAGATTTCGAATTTCAAGGGCAGATAACTCAAGTCACAGGTCGAAATTTAAAATTCCGCCCAAAAAACTTTTTTACACACTAATTAAGCTTTCTAACGAGCTATCTCACTAGTCTGTAAGTATTGCCGTTTGTGAGGAGAAGATTTTTAAAGACGCGTACCGTCAGAACCGTGAAATTTCACAAAATTTTCAGTTTTTCGAAAATAGCAAAAAATCTATTTATACGGCCGAAAACGGCATAGGGTGCATTCGATGGGGAATAATGTTGCCCACATTTTGGTGAAAGTTTTAAGAAATTATCTCCCATAGTTACCGAGAAATCGAGGTTTGAAATTTTTCCTTTAAGGGGAGATAACTCAAACACAAAATCGAAATTCGAAAATCTGGCTCCCACAAATCTAAGTTAGGGGACCCTCTACAACCCCTGAAATTGTCATGCAAATCGTATCACTAATAAGGTCAGAAATGGTGGAACAAAAAAACGTCCAAATAATAATAATAATAACTAGGATTGACGCGTCAATACTTAGGTCTTCAAGATTCCTCTTTGACCTTCACAAAGTGTTTGACCTTCACATGACTTTTTGTCTAAGAGGTAAACAGTAGCTAATACATTATCAAAATGACCAAATTCCACTTGATATTCAGTGAAAAAGACTTTTCAGAAAAATTCATCATGGTGGTCAATGTCAGCTATGACACCATTCTTCAGAGAATATTATTCCTAGTAGCAGAAAAAAAAATGGTTAAATTATCTCTCACCGTTTTCGAGATACATGTGATTTAACGTTGTAATGTAAAGAAAACACTGAAATTTGAAGATTTTTTTACCCCTACTCCATGTTGGCCCTTCTATCTCCTTAACTATCAAAATTTGTATGATAAAGTACAACATAGCAAAAGTTGTGCTTGGAATGGCGTATGTGAAAATATAATCAATTAAAATATATCTTTATTAATAAAGAAACTGTGGAACCTTGAAATGTGCTAAAAATGAGGATTTTCCCAAAATCGCAATATTCAAGGACCGGTCATGGACAGAAATTTGTTTATCATCACTTGTTGATATTTTTTTCCGTCTACTCATTACATCTGCTTCACAAAACATCAATGATAAAATTTCTATCTGTAACAGTTTTGAAATTAAAATTCTCAAAGTAAAATAACCCTTGAAAAATGTTAAAATCGCCGAAAAATGTAAAAAATCTATTTATGTCCACATATTTCCTTTAATATCAACTTTTATATGGTAATGATCTGTAGTGAACTTCTTCAACTATCATCGTAAAACAGAATGCATTAAACAGATTTCTTATTTGACATTTCCTTACAGAGTAACCTCCCTTTGATAGTAACACGAAAAATGACCCTTCAAAAAAATGTCGAATTTCAAGGGCAGATAACTCAAGTCACAGGTCGAAATTCAAAATTCCGCCCAGAATTTTTTTTTACACACTCATTAAGCTTTCCAACGAGCTATCACACTAGTCTGTAGGTATTGCCGTTTGTGAGGAGAAGATTTTCAAAGACGCTTACCGTCAGAACCGCGAAATTTCACCAAAAAATCAGTTTTTCGAAAATAGAAAAAGAACTATTTATACGGCCGAAAACTGCTATATGCTTAATCGATGAAGAATGTTGTTGCCCACATTTTGGTGAAAGTTTTATGAAATTATCTCACTTAGTTATTGAGACATTGAGGGTTGAAATTTCGACTTTAAGGGGAGATAACTCGAAAACGAAATCGAAATTCAAAATTCTAGCTAGCCACAAATCTAAGTTAGGGGACCCTCTACAACCCCTGAAATTTTCATGCAAATCGTATCACTAATGAGGTCAGAAATGGTGGAACAAAAAAACGTCCAAATAATAATAATAATAATCCGGACGATAACAATAGGTCTTCAGACTTTCGTCTTGAAAACCTAATAATAATCCGGACGATAACAATAGGTCTTCAGACTTTCGTCTTGAAGACCTAACTAGGATTGACGCGTCAATACTTAGGTCTTCAAGATTCCTCTTTGACCTTCACAAAGTGTTTGACCTTCACATGACTTTTTGTCTAAGAGGTAAACAGTAGCTAATACATTATCAAAATGACCAAATTCCACTTGATATTCAACATGAAAGGCTTTACCGAAAATTCATCATGGCTGCAAACATGAATCATCTCAGGTTCTACAGTCTTGTTGCTGCCTGATGATAGATGCAACATTTCCTAGTGTTTTATTGCTAATGAACTACAATTTTTCAATCATTCTTATATCAGAATCATTCAAAACAAAAGTAGGATTGACCACATTTAAATACTCCAAAATCAATGTTAATGTTTAATCTAATTTTAATGAGATTTATCAAAGATTGTATGTTCTTTTGGCGTTCATATGATATATAGAACAAATATGTATCACGTGTCGTAGGTTAACAAGGATTTTTAAAACATACCCACCAAAAGACCCGTTTTCAAAAATGCAAACTTTGACCCTTCCTCGTGACCGGAAATCACTGTTCGCGATCGATTTTATTCTTTTATCTTGAAGAACTTGCTCATGTCTAACTCTCATGCAAAAATCATTTAGTTCTATGGTCTGGTTTTTGAGTTATCTGCCCTTGAAGTTGGCGATTTTTCGATTTTGGTCAACTTTGAAAGGTCACAGCAAAAAAAGTATTAACGTTAGAAACATTAAACTTCTTAACTTTCATGTATAATACTTCAGCTACATGGAGTATACATTTCAGCTCTCTAGTGCAAGTATCTTCAGAGGAGAAGATTCTCAAAGGCGGGTGGGGTCGGAAACGGTCGAAAATGCACTAAAAGCAAGATGGTGGACAAACCACGTGACCTACGAATTTGTCCTGATTCCCTTTTTTTCATCATTTTTCATTGCGCATCGTTTAAAAAAAAATTTAAGTCTCTAAGTGCATTTTGAAAAAAAAATCAATGTTAAATTTTTGATTTTTGATTCGAACTGGACCTTTAATGAATGAACCGATTTTGCCCAAAAGCTTCGCATGTCTATTCCAGGGTAAAATCTACAATCCCTGAAAGTTTCATGAAAATCGGCTCGTTAATACGTTCAGAAATGGAGGAACAAAAAAACGTCCAAATAATAATAATAATAAAAATCCGGATAATAACAATAGGTCTTCCAGACGTAGTCTTGAAGACCTAATAAGAACTTGAAGAAATCGGATAAAAACAATAGGTCTTCACAACTTTGTCTTGAAGACCTAATTATTTGTAAACGCGATAACTTGAAAAGTTTTTGTGCTATGAAGTTTAAATTTTGTATGTATTATCTCTTGAGAAGTACAAAAATTTTGAAAGGTTTTGGGTATGAAGTGTCAAAGGTCAAGGTCACAGCAAGGTCAACAAATATTGAGAAAATGGATTATTTTTACTTTTACCTCTTTAATTTGTTACATTAATGTTATATTCAATGAAATGTATTCATTGATTGCATGACCTTGAGTGTCAAAGGTCAAGGTCACAAGAAAATGCCCAATATGCTGAGGCTTGTAGAAGGCGGAACAGGGTAAGGCGAAACCCCAAGTTTCGGGGCTGCTCTGTTTTTGCGGTGTCCCGCAAACACTAATCTAGTTCCGTAACGCTTGGTATGTGGTTAGAACTAGTACTGGAGGGGTGCCCTTTGCTATTTTGGTTATTCTGATTTATTTGATTTTTTCTTGTTTCCATGGAAACAATTTGAACTTAGTGCATATAGGGTGATGCTTTCGTTTCCGGGCCATATCTACATAACCGTTCAATATTATTTTACGAAACTTGGTATGTGGTTAAATCTTGTGGTGGAGTGGTGCCTTTTGCTATTTTGGTCATTCTGAATTATTCTGAGATATGCACCTAAGGACTGGCATCAGCATACCAACTCTGTCCAGAATATTCACAACATGGATAAACTTCCTGAACAACGAGCTGACAATGTGTTTTGAGATGCCTCCTGTGGATCCACATCATGTGCAGACAATGACTTGTTTGGACGCATTTCCAGACATGAGGATCTTGCTGGACTGCACTGAACTCTTCTCTTAGCGCTCCACTGACCTCCAGGCACGCAAGGAAACATTCTCGAACTAAAAGCACCACGACACCGTGAAGTTTCTTGTTGGATTGAGTCCCTACCAAGCCGTGAACTTTGTGTCAGCTGCATGGGGAGGACGAGCAACGGACAAGCACATCACCCTGAACAGCGAGAACTTGTTGTCAACCCTTGCTCCTGGTTCTAGTATCATGGCTGACCGTGGATTTCTCGTGACCGAGGAACTCCGCTCGCTTGGTGTGAAGATGATAATGCCCCATTTCAAGGGTAGAGATAGGCCCCAGTTTTCTGCGACCGAGGCTAAGCGCTCGGCCCAAATCAGCAGTGCCCGCATCCACATCGAACGTATCATACAACGTATTAAGACATTTCAGATTCTGGAGAGGTCTATCCGTATGGACCAAACAAACTTGATTGAGCAAACATTCAGAGTGTGTTCCAATCTTGTGAATTTGCAAAGTCCGATTGTTAAGGATTGAGTGAGTGAGGTGGTGTTTAACGTGTTTTGAACAATATTTCAGTAATTAAACACGTGGATGTTGCCCTCCAAAAGAGAGCAGATAGATAAGGACTCAAATTTGGTCTGGCTTCTACCCGTCGACCTGTCCAGCTTGGGTGACCCTACCAGGAGCATGTAAGCTCCAGCTGGCATAGCTCTCGGGGTCGCCGAAGCACACAAACCACCACACCACGATAAGGTAATGAGTGTTAAGGATTGAACTATCTTGACTTGTGTTTGTGAGTGAACAACAATAGGACTGAGTATTGCACTACATGACGTAAAATTTTGTACTTGTTTATTGAGTTTTGATAATTAGACTTCTACTCAAAAAAAGAAGATTTGCAAGTAAAACAGTTAAAAAATGGTAAAAATTGTCTATTTTTAAACTGCCTAACACATAAAATTCATGCTCTTTGCCTGTAACTGGTACTGAACCTTCAACAAGATGTTTGTACAAATCTGAATTGATGTCAGTCGTTGCAATGTATTGCTAAATGAAAGTGATATTTCAATTGTTGTAGTGCACAATTGGTATTGCAATATATTGGTAGTGCTATAATATATCACAGCCCTAAAAACAACAACACTTGGGTTTAGGTTAATAGTAGTATATTTACAACCTTTGGGATGTTTTCTAATGAACCCCACTGAAATTATTTTTTGGGGGGGGGGGGGGGGGTCAAAAGTACCTGATGATGTACATGATGAAAATATGTGTTGATTTATCATGGTGTTAAACATATTCGTTAATAGATGTACAGAAAATGATTGTCAAACATTGCAAGTTCTAATAGACATTGATAACTGGTATTCATTGATTATGTACTTGCATTGACTTTTCCTCCATTTATTTTATGAGATATGTACATTGGTTGATTATTTCAAATATCCTACCCCGTGGGGCTCCCGGGTTAGAATAGGGCCTCAGTACTCCATGCTTGTCGTATGAGGCGACTCAAATGGGGCGGTCTGTTTGCCGTGGACTGCGACCTGTGTCAGTGGAGGAAGGGATTCTGGTGGTTGAGGTTGGTGTATGCCTGCGGGTGTGCCCGCCAACACACCACTTTGACCCTAACTTCAGTTAGACAGGAGGTCAGATGGGCCCAATCTGATCAATCGGCTGGTCATGCTAAGCCCTTGGTGTTTTTCTCTTTTCTCAGCTTCAATCATCAATTGTCTTTTCAAAACAATATAAGCAATCAAGCTTATCTATCTATTTATTCAACTCACTCGCTCAAAACCTTTTTTATTAATTCAACATTCCAATACCCAACACCAAGAAGGCAGTGGCCAATGGGTCAATCCAGTAGAGCATTGGCAACGCTCATATTGGAGTATGCCAGTGCTGTAGCCCTGGTGTCAGTTTGTTGGAGACCCACAAACACTTGGCATCCCCTTGTTGGACTCCGTGGAGGGTGGGGAGCAGCACTGGCGAGACACCTAAAACAACCATGGCATCCCTTAAGAAGCGCAAAACTGAGGCATTATCAACGTCCTCATCTTCGGATGAGGAATCAAACAAATCATGGCCAAGATTCTTAATGATGGAGGGAGGCAGCAATGGTGGCGAGCCACTTAAGCTTAATCCCTTTGCTATTTAAAAAGGAATCAAAGGAGTTGCTGGTACAGTTAAAAACATTACTAAACTGCGCACTGGCTCTCTTCTTATTGAGTGTAATACTCATCAACAATCTTCAAATCTTCTCAAACTCACAAATTTTGCTGGGGTGGCTGTTAAAGTCGCCCCTCACCGTTCTCTCAACACCTGCAAGGGCATTGTTCGTGACAGGGACAGGGTCCTTTCCGACATGTCCGAGGACGAGCTTGTGGAAGAGCTCAAACCCAAAGGCATCACACATGTGAAGAGATTCACTTACAAGGATAAAGAAAAGAACAAGACCTTTCCATCAAACACCTATTTGATGGAATTTGGTACTTCCAAACTCCCTCCTAACATCAAGGCTGGGTATCTCCTCATCAAAGTGGAACTATACATTCCAAACCCACTTCGGTGCTTTAAGTGCCAGAAGTTTGGACATGGTTCCCGCTCTTGCCGTGGTAGCATGGTCTGCCAGAAATGTGGTAAGGGGGACCATGATAGCTCCACCTGTGAAGCTCCTCACGTGTGTCCAAACTGCAAAGGGCCCCACATGGCGTCCTCCAAACAATGCCCTACTTTCATCAGAGAAAGTAAAATAATTAAATTCAAATCTGAAAAAAATATCTCATTTGCGGAAGCCAGGAAACTGTTCTCTGCAAATGAGAAAGCTTCCTATGCTGCAGCTGCAGCTACTCCAAAATCAAGGGCATCAGTTGCCATCCAGACCGACACCACCTGGCTCAATCAACCACAGCCAGTCAAATACAAGCCACAACTAGCAAAACCTAACACTATTCAAACTCAAACATACAACAACATCACCATGACCACTTCTGATAAAAACTCAATATACAACCCTAATATCCCAACAACTCCTTTGGCTCCTAAATCTCCTCCTTCTCCATCAAATGAAAACAAAAAGAAAAACAAAAACAGGAACTCAAATAAGCACAAAACCACTGACAGGGTCTCAAAGACTGACAAGAACCCTGTCAGTGTTTCAAACAGGTTCCAGGACCTGGACCTGGACGAGAACATGGACGAATCCCCATGTCCTTCCAGGTCAACAAGTCGCTCTCCATCGCGGCACAGAGCATCTTCTGAGGATCCAGGTGGGCACAAGCTCTCCAGGCTCCTAGAATAATTTTAAAATGTATATATTTTCCACATTTTTATTAATTATGGCAATTCTCCAATGGAATTGTCGTGGTTTTAAAGCCAATTTTAATGAGCTTTCCTAACTTGCTCAATCATATAATCCTCAGGCAATATGCTTGCAGGAAACCCATTTTAAACAATCGGATAATACCACTTTGCGTGGCTTTACTTTCTATAATGCCTTTTCAGCGGAATTAGAAAAGGCCAAGGGTGGTGCATCAGTCCTTGTTCGACAAGGAGTGATTCACAGTCAAATCCCTCTCAAAACAAAACTCCAAGCTGTAGCTATACAACTCAGCTTATTTAAAACCATAACATTATGTTCAATATATGTTCCACCATCAGATACCCTCAGATTGCAAGATCTTGATAATCTATTTCAACAACTCCCTAAGCCATGTGTCATTCTTGGGGACTTTAATAGTCATAACCCCTTGTGGGGAAGTAATTCCACCAATGATAAGGGTAAAAAATAGAGCCATGGGCTCTGTAGCTCATCAGACTTTTGATGGAAAAAGGTTTTGACCTCTGTGACCCCATTTAGGGTTATTGGGTCACAAAATCTACAAGTTTGAATCCCCATTGGCCAAGGAGTCTACACACAACTTTTTAGCTCTCTAGACCATTTGGAACTGGAGGAGAAGATGAAAATAGGTTTTGAAGGTTGTGACCCCTGTGACCCTATTCAGACCTGATGAGCTAAAAAGTTGAAGATTTTCTTGACAATAATGGTCTCTCATTATTTAATGATGGGACAAATACTTACTTGCATCCTGCTTCAGGAACATATTCTGCAATTGATTTATCAATTACTGACCCATCTTTGCTTAACGATTTCACTTGGTCAGTCCACGAGGATATGTGTGGTAGTGATCACTTTCCAGTGGTACTGGAGCCTGCACTGCCTTCACCTGAAGAACACAATCCTCAGTGGAAATTTGCAAAAGCAGACTGGGATACATTTTCATCTCTCTGCAGGGAAAACATAAATTTCAAATCAATATTAAAATCTGAAGATCCTATTCAAACATTTTCAGATAAATTAATAGAAATTGCTGAGGAAACTATTCCTAAATCAACATCCAATCCTCGTATTGTTAAACCATGGTTTAATGATACTTGCAGGCAAGATATCAAAGCCCGCAAAAAGGCTGAACGCAAGTTCAATAAACATCCAACTCCAGGTAATCTTGATGGCTGCCGCAAAGCCCGGGCCAAGGCTCGACGCACAGTCAATCAAGAAAAACGCAAATCTTGGCGAGGCTATGTCTTAAAAATAAATTCCAGAACGCCTATGAGCAAAGTCTGGAATATGATTGGTAAAATCAAAGGCAAAGGTTCTAAATCAACAATAAAACATCTCAAGGTCAATGGTGACCTCCTTACAGCTAAAACCGACATTGCCAATAAGTTGGCAGAAACCATTTAAAAAAATTCTTCATCAGCAAATTATGTTCCTCAATTCCAAAAATATCAAAAGGTTCAAGAAATACAAAAACCTAATTTCAAATCTGATAATGGGGAGGACTATAATGAGCACTTCTCCTTGTCAGAACTTAAAACAGCACTTTCCAAGGCTCACGATACAGCTACTGGTCCTGACAATATCCATTATCAATTGTTAAAACATCTACCAGAATCTTGCCTTGAGGTTTTGCTTGAGGTATATAATCATATATGGGAAACGGGTGACTTCCCATCTTGTTGGCACAATGCCACCATCGTCCCCATTCCTAAACCAGGAAAGGATCACACAGATCCTTCCAACTATCGTCCTATAGCCTTAACTAGTTGCGTATGTAAAACTATGGAACGGATGATCAATGATCGTCTTGTCTGGTACTTGGAAACCAACAAATTACTTACTGACATTCAATGTGGTTTCCGTAAACAAAGAAGTACAACTGATCATCTTGTTCGATTAGAATCTTTCGTAAGAGATGCATTTATCAATAAGCAACATGCTGTGGCAATCTTTTTCGATTTGGAAAAAGCAAACGACACCACATGGAAGCATGGCATCCTCAAACACTTATTTGAATTCGGCCTGCGGGGTCGAATGCCTCATTTTATCTCAAATTTTTTACATGATCGCCAATTCAAGGTCCGTGTGGGTTCCACTCTTTCTGAATTCTTTGATCAAGAAATGGGTGACCCGCAAGGAAGTATACTATCAGTTACATTATTCAGCATTAAAATCAATAGCTTGGCTAAAGTATTAAACGATCACACAGATGGTTCACTTTTTGTGGACGATTTTGGAGTTTCTTGCAGAGGCAAGAATATGCCATCAATTGAGCGGCAGCTGCAGCTCTGTCTAAATAAAATCCACAAATGGTCTTTGGAAAACGGCTTCAAGTTTTCCAAAGCTAAAACATCAAAGATCCAGAGCTTTTTCTGGATAAAACTCCAATCAAGGTCGTACCTGAGGCCAAGTTTCTTGGTCTTACTTTTGATAGTAAATTATCATTCATCCCTCATATCAAAAACCTTAAAGCTAAATGTCTTAAAGCTTTGGATCTTCTAAAGGTCGAATCTAACGCTAAATGGGGTGGAGATGAAGAAACTCTTCATCTCTATCGATCTCTCATCCGCTCTAAACTCGATTATGGATCCATAATCTATGGATCTGCCCGCCCCTCTTATATCAAAATGCTAGATACAATCCACCACCAGGGTCTCAGACTTTGTCTTGGGGCCTTTAGAACTTCACCTGTCGAAAGCCTTTATGTTGAAGCTGATGAGCCATCTCTAGCAGATCGGCGCATCAAGCTAGCACTCCAATATATAACAAAACTTAAATCAAATCCTTCAAATCCTGCCTACAACTGCGTATTCAGCCCAGAATACCAGCAGTTGTATGCTTCAAAGCCAAAAGCAATTCCACCTCTTGGAATCCGCCTTCAACAGCATGTCGAAGAATCGGATATTGTTTTAACAACAATAGCAGAATACGGTCTGCTTGCCACTCCTCCATGGCAGTTGGTCAAGCTTAAGCACACACAAAAAATCTAACACCAATCAATTAATCTTCCTGCAGGCTTTCAATGAGCTTCGCGATTTCTATTCAGACTACAAAGCAATTTACACTGATGGCTCTAAGGATGGCATTACAGTTGCAGCAGCAACTGTTACACCTTCAACAACTTACTCCTCAAGGCTGCATGACGGCAGCAGCTGAAGCAAAGGCCATCCTGAAGGCCATTCAGCACATCAAAAATTCAACTCCCAATGATTACATTATTTTCTCTGATTCCTTGTCCTGCTTGCAGGCTATCAAAAACTGTAAAACTGATCACCCCGTGATCAGAGATATTCTAAAACTTCATAATACCTTTCTTCAATGCGACGTTGTCTTTTGCTGGCTTCCTAGCCACATGGGTATTAGAGGCAACAATAAAGCTGATACAGCTGCAAAGGCAGCTTTAAACTTCAAAAATATTTCATCAACTAAAGTTCCATATACAGATTCAAAACCTGCTATTAAATCCTACATTAAGCAGCGTTGGAGGTCCCAATGGGACCAGCAACAACATAACAAACTTCATACCATTCAACCTCATTTAGGTTATAAATCTCTTTCTTCTTTTACTCGGCAGGAAGCTTGTGTCCTTCGACGATGTCGGATTGGACAAACTCATTTAACTCATTCATATCTTTTAAAGGGGGAAGATCCCCCTATGTGTATACCCTGCCAGTGTCCCCTCACTGTAAAACACATATTGTGTGAGTGTTGGGACACAGCCCAAGTCAGGGAAACATTTTATCCTAATATTTCAATTTCACAACCTTTTTATCACTTCGCTGAACACCGTATTTTAGATTTTCTCAAGGAAATCGAGCTTTTTGATAAGTTATAAATTTTAGAATTATTTATCAGCTTTTAACAACTTTGTGATATTATGCTGATGTTTTACAGCCTTTGTGCTGTTTCATTATCTGCTTTTGCAATTATTTTCATATTTAGGCAATTTCATTAACTTTCTCGCCGCTAATGGCTGTACTATTGCCCAAGCGGCGCTAAACAATAACTCACTCACTCACTCAAATATCCTGTAAGAATTAATAAATATTGTTTATTTCAGTAATGATGTTAATTGATTACGTTTTTTTTTGGTAAATGTGTACATTTAAGTTTACATGTGTAAAAATGAACCTTAACAGTAACATAATAAATGAAAGACATGAAGGTTGAATGACATGTGCATTTTGTCTGATAATTGTTTCCTTTTGCACATTTTCATGAACTGTGAAAGCAAGCTTTGTGATCTGGTCATTTTTTAAAGATATTGTTTAAAGCACAAATGAGTGACAACTCATTGTTAGCTCATCTGGCCTGTAAGGCCCGATGGGCTTATGGCATGGCATGGTGTCCGGCGTCCGTCCGTCCATCCGTCCGTCCATCCGTCCGTAAACTTTGTGGAATTTCGACCTCTTCTCCATTACCAAAAGGCCAAGAAAGCTGAAACTTTGTGTACAGACTCCTTGGCTAGTGAAGATTATAAATTGTAGCGTTGGTGGCCCTGTGGCCCCTAATAAGGGCTACAGGGGCCACGCCCTTAAAACCTATTTTCATCTTACTCTCCAGAAGCATAAGGTCTAGAAAGCTGAAACTTTGTGTACAGACTCTTTGACTAGTGAGGATTATGATTTATAGCTTTTGTGGCTTTGTGGCCCCTAATAAGGCTCTCAGGGGCCACACCCTTTAAACTAATTTCATCTTTTACTCAAGAAGCATCAGGCCTAGAAAGCTGAAACTTTGTGTGCAAACTCCTAAGTTAGATAAGGAGGAATCCAAATTGTACATTTGGTGACCCTGTGGTCCAAAGTAAGGGAGGAACCACATTAGCCACACCCTAAAGCAAAATTGATATGAAGCCTGATGAGCTACAGAGCCACTGGCTCTATTTTTCGTTTACTGTAATAAATGTCATGCATCAATGTTTCGTGATTAAAAAAGTATTTGCCTTAACCCCATGCTTTGTTTTATTTTAATTAATGAAAATTGTTATCAGTCTGACTGATTCAAATCACCTTGGTTGCTTTACACATCTAAAATTGGAAACTGTGCTCACATACATTGTCATGGTATCACTACAAATGTACAGTTACATGCTTGCTAATGATAATAGAAACATACAATGTCATCTTAATTACCATACATAATTAATAGACTGGACAGAGATGTTAAGAGGCTCAATGGTAGAATACAGATCAAAACACTATTTACAGTATCTGGTACAGTTTGCACAGTACCAGTCCGCTTCAGCGGCAGCCATCACAGAGGTATAGTCCACACAGGGCCAACAGTACCAGCGATCTGATGTGGCACAGGCACAGGTACAATCACATGCCACAGCAGCATTACTATTGTCATTCTCAATGTCATCAGACTCTGGCAACACTTTCCTGCATGAAGTGCACTTGGTGGTAGTTGTTGTGGCAGGTGGATCATGGCAGAGCTTCTTGATCCTGGAAGTCAGGATTTCTGGCACAACATACACTTCAAAAAACATGTTGAGTGTCCTTAGTGTCTCCTCCCACAGAACTGGTTGAAAATCAATCGATATAATCTCGAGGGACTTCTTGGTGTAGACGACGAAGTCGCACCTTGTTACCCCCACCACAGCCATGGCACTCTGAACCTGATGGAAATAATCTGAGTCCTTCTGAGCCTAAGTGAGAAGTCGGGAAGCAACTCCAAGTAGGTCAGCTTCTTGGTCCTGACTGCTTCCCTGACACTGATGTCTCTTGCAGTGAAGGGGCACTTGATCTCAAGAAGGGCTGGTGGATGACATTCACAGGACACGATACCATCAGGGCTGGCTCGGAGGGAGGGGGGGGGGTAGTCCTGAAAGACATGATGGTCGGTCTCCTTCACCTCCAGTGCCTTGTGCTGCCTCGACTGTCTTGCTGCGTATGCCTTCCGGGCCACCGACTCGTAGCACAGTCCATACTTCAGGCTTGGAGTAGAGATGGACCGCTGATGGGGGTTGGCACCAAGTCAGTAGCCCATGACGTCACTCACCAAGACATCTGGATCGGCCCTCCTGATGGTCACGTACCTGATCATCCGGCCGAAGTTGAAACCACTCTGTTGTTACTCTGTCCTGAGGAAGGGGTGGCTTGCGACTTCAAACAGGAAAGATGCATCAGTTGCGTCGGCAAAAGTCTTGTTGGGGAGAGAGGCGATAGGAAGAGGTCGGCTGGTCACAGTCAGCTCCGAAGAGAAGGCAAGGTCTGGAGAAAGAAGGCTAGTAGAAGGAGGCAGGCTGGAGGGTGGAGTAGCTGGCTGGCTGGCGCTGGGAAATCTTGAGGGGTTCAGGGATTTCACGCCAGGGCACGCCCATCCAAGATGGCTGGTTGCTCTGAGGTAAGCTCGCCAGTCACTGGCCTCCTCTGCTGTCAGTGGCTTGGCGTTGTTCACGGTGGCCCCGAAGTCATCTGCCGTCCTCCGTCTCTTCCGCTGGGGTTGGTTCTTGCTGCCGATGTCTTGGAAACGCTTGGGCCTCACTGAAGCAGCTGTAACAAAAATAAATAAATGAAATCTGAGTAAAATGTTTGGAGTACCATAATGATTGATTGACATGCAAGTAAAGTTCATGAGTTTCAACTCAAATTTTATAGATAAAATTAGCATGTCAAGAGCACTATGGAATTATTAATTGTTTACACCCAATCAGAATTCAAACAATGTTTTTGAAATGTAACTGGGAATATCTTTCGATATTTTTGTGGGAACTATGATAATTAGATAATGGTAAGATCAATGATTCAAACCAATTTACACTGATGGCTCTAAGGATGGCTTTACAGTTGCAGCAGCAACTGTTACACCTTCAACAACTTACGCTTCAAGGTTGCATGACGGCAGCAGTATCTTTACTGCTGAAGCAAAGGCCATCCTGAAGGCCATTCAGCACATCAAAAATTCAACTCCCCATGATTACATTATTTTCTCTGATTCCTTGTCCTGCATGCAGGCTATCAAAAACTGTAAAACTGATCACTCCGTGATCAGAGATATTCTAAAACTTCATAATACCTTTCTTCAATGCGACATTGTCTTTTGCTGGCTTCCTAGCCACATGGGTATTAAAGGCAACAATAAAGCTGATACAGCCGCGAAGGCAGCTTTAAACTTCAAAACTATTTCACCAACTAAAGTTCCATATACAGATTCAAAACCTGCTATTACATTAAGCAGCGTTGGAGGTCCCATAACAAACTTCATACCATTCAACCTCATTTAGGTTATAAATCTCTTTCCTCTTTTACTCGGCAGGAAGCTTGTGTCCTTCGATGATGTCGGATTGGACATACTCATTTAACTCATTTATATCTTTTAAAGGGGGAAGATCCCCCTATGTGTATACCCTGCCAATGTCCCCTCACTGTAAAACACATATTGTGTGAGTGTTGGGACACAGCCCACGTCAGGGAAACATTTTACCCTAATATTTCCATTTCACAACTTTTTTATCACTTCAGTGAACACCGTATTTTAGATTTTCTCAAGGAAATCGAGCTTTTTGATAAGTTATAAATTAAAAAAATTATTTATCAGCTTTTAACAACTTTGTGATATTATGCTGATGTTTTACAGCCTTTGCGCTGTTTCATTATCTGCCTTTGCAATCATTTTTATATTTAGGCAATTTCATTAACTTTCTCGCCGCTAATGGCTGCAATATTGCCCAAGCGGCGCTAAACAATAACTCACTCACTCACTCGTGTGACCTTCACTGAGTTGATACAGCAAGTTGTTTCTCATTGCTGTTTTAGTTATCTCTGTTCCCTTTGATGTGCTGGCGTATTGACTTCCCATAAACTGATGAAGGTTCAGATGGCTAAAATGATACGTACATCCATCTTTTGACTTGGTGTATTTTATCTTCCCATAGAGATAGTGGAATGGTTCCAGTTTCATCAGCAAGGAGGACTTTCTTCATTTTCCTCTGTCGGTATCTTGTGGTCACTTCTTGTGTGTTGAAGGTATTCACAACCTTGGCAGTAATTTGTCCCTGAAAGTAACAAAAACATAACATTTAATGTATTGTCAATCAAGCAATAACCTCTTTTAAGAAGAGTTTTAAGAAGCTTTTTTTAGCACTGTTGAGTACCTGTTACACTAGCTTAATTATTTCTTCTCTATCTCAAACTCATAGGTATCAAGATAAAAGTCCTTGTATGCCTCTTCATATAACCACCCAATGAAAAGACTTGCATCAAGGAATAATGGAAGTCATCAGATGAAAGATTAGATATTTGCCTAAAGGCTTATTGAACCCCGGCATACCCCCGCAGCATTTTCTCCGCCAATACATTCAAGAAATAGAAAAAATAGAGCCATTGGCCCTGTAGCCTATCAGGCTTAATATTCACTTTTACTTAAGGGTGTTGTCAATGTGGTTCCCACTTACTAGAGGTAATACATTTACCAAAGATTCGTTGAAGAACCCCAATTATCTCAGAAGTATTTACAAAACATATGTAGGCCTTATGCTTCTGGAGAGGAAGATGAAAATAGGTAAACTTATGGATGAAGCACCTGTTACCAATGGCCAACCAAACCAAATTACGTCCCTTTAACACTAGCCGCCAGATGGCGGCAGCGACAAGGGTCCTGAAGCGCATAGCGCGCCATGTTGTTTACAATGGAAACGGATACAAATACCTAGCACTTGTTGCTGTGTTCCGGGTTGTTGTAATCGTGGGGGGTTTAGATTTCCAAGCGAAGTTAAACTAAGAAAAGACTGGATCGTTGCTATTAAGCGTTGTCACAATGACGACCCGGGAAAGCTGTGGGAACCGTCCGATCACAGTGTGGTTTGTCGAGCACATTTCTCCGAATCAGACTTCATCTCAATCACTGCTTATGGTAAGGTTATGTATTTGACGATTTTAAAATTATCTATAAACTATGTTTTTCCGATTTACACTTTGCATGCTGTCTGACATTTTTCATGTCGTTCAAACAGCGAATTATTTTTTTTTGGTGCTAAATCGTATTGCTAATTTTCGTAATCAAAATTTTCGTCAACGTTATAAATACTGACTGGTATTTTCTCTCAAATTAAGTAATATTGACAGAATAATTTATGTGAATGTAATGTATGAACACGGGTTCACATCTTGTTTATGTTGTGGGTTTATGACATGTTGAAGTGTATTTTTTTAAAGAATTAATTCTTATAATTGTTTCGTAATAAAAAATTTCGCCATTTTCAAATGTTACTGAAAACATCTTGCGAAAATATGAAACGAATAATACTTGTCCATGTAATATTGAACACAGATAAACTTGAGAATTGTAGTGTTGTGTTTTGCCATATTCAAATGTTTTTGGTAATGAATTTATACTAACATGTTTTTATTAAATCTTAATTTTTCACATTTTATTTTTCAGATTATGCTTACATCATGTTATCTCCTTCTGTTTGTTTGATGACTACTCCACCTTTCATGGCTTTTCATGGTTTGAACTTGTTCTTTTTTTCCAAAGTTATCTTATTTAAAGAGACACAGAGTATGTTGATAGGATCACATATGTCAAATTTTGAAATCGATGTTACTACATCCGGAACCATTAACTGTTACTGAAAATAACCAGTTAAAGGTCAATCAGAACATTAGAGCGAAAATATGGCCATTCAATGTCAGGATTTTTGTCTGACAATAAAATTTTAAGAAAGGTACTCTGTGTCACTTTAAAATGCATGTTGTTATTTTGTCAAATGAATTTGTGTGATTTATTTTTTCTTATTTGATAATTAATATTATGTATTAACAATAATGAAGATTGACTTCACTGTTACTTGTTAGTAACCTTTTGGTTCCTTTTACTTGTCTTAATTAAATATTTGTAACCTTTTTCTAGCTATATGTTACACTGTCAGGGCAGTATGATGTTTCATAAAGTTGATATTGTCGTGTGGATCACAATTTGATTTGCTGCTCTATTGTCATTCCAGGTTCACAACCTCTACGTCGACAAAGAAAGAGTGATGCCGTCCCCATCAATCTTCCCATGGTCGAAGTCAGAAAAACAAGAGTCCTCACAAAGATTATCACGTCTCGGGTCAAGAAATCATCGTAAGAGGAAGTTTTGTCACGCTACAACTGTATATCATAACTCTGTGTGAAAAAGATTATGAAATTCCTTTTGAAACTGAAGTAACCATAAAAAATAGAGCCATTGGCTCTGTAGCTCATCAGGCATCATCATCAAGTTTGCTTTATACAGGCCAGATGAGCTAAAAATGAAACTTATGTCACCTATTGCAAGAAAACCTATCACAAAATTACAAAACAAATGTAACGATTTCGGAATAAATTTCCTTCACCAAATGATTTATTATTATTCAACACTTTCTAGAACGCCAATATTAGACAGTGAAAGAAGTCCACACTAAAATATCCAAGGAGAAATAAATTTGCCATAGACTGTCATCTAATGGAGAAAAATAGATTTTTAAGATTGTGAACCCTGTGACCCTATTTGGGGTCATGGGGTCACGAAAACTACAGTTTAGAATCCCAATTGGCCAAGGAGTCTACATACAGTCTTTCAGCTCAATAGTCCTTTTGGAACTGGAGAAGAAGATGAAAATAGGTTTTTAATGTTGTGACCCCTGTGACCCTATTTGGGGTCATGGGGTCACGAAATCTACAATTACGGGTCCCCATTGGCCAAGGAGTCTGCACATATCATTTTCAACTCTCTAGTCCTTTTGGAACTGAAGAAGAAGCTGAAAATAGGTTTTTAAGGCTGTGACCCCTGTGACCCTATTTGGGGTCACAGGGTCACCAAAGTTACAAATTAGAATCCCTATTGGCCAAGGAGTCTGCGCATATCATTTTTAACTCTCTAGTCCTTTTGGAACTGGAGAAGAAGATGAAAATAGGTTTTTAGGGCGTGGCTCCTGTGGCCCTTAATAGGGGTCACAGGGTCACCAAAGCTACAATTTATAATCCTCACTAGTCAAGGAGTCTGTACACAAAGTTTCAGCTTTCCAGGCCTTATGGTTCTGGAGAAGAAGTCGAAATTCCACAAAGTTTACGGACGGACGGACGGACGGACGCCGGACAACATGCCATGCCATAAGCCCATCGGGCCTTACAGACCAGATGAGCTAAAAATGAAACTGAAGATCCTAACAACAATAATATGGTGATTATACCTGAAGAAAAGATTCTTAAAGACAGTTGCTGTCAAACGCAGCACACAGGAGCTCCAACATTTTCAATTGACAACATTAAGCACAATGATGCTGCAGTTTTGTTTTATACAGGTTTGGCATGTTACCAGGATTTTAAGTTTGTGCTCTATTCCCTGGGTGAAGCTGCAAATCATCTCGTTTACTGGTACAAACCAGTATCAAATATCTCAATTGAAAATCAGTTGTTGTTGACTTTGACAAAACTTAGGCAACACAAGACTAACTTTGAACTGGCTCTTATGTTTGGCATATCTGAGACAACTGTGACAAACATATGGGTGACATGGATTAATTTCATGCATTTACAGTGGAGTGAAATTGAGTGTTGGCCAGATCGTGATCTTGTGAGATTTTTTTCCCCTGCAGATTTCAGGCTTAAATTTCCATCAACGCGTGTTGTCATTGATGGTACCGAATGTCCCATTAAAAAACCTCACACACCTATTGCCCAGCAAGCAACATACTCAACTTACAAGAACAGAAATACATCTTTGGTGTTATTACAATGAACCAAATCTATCAGTGTAAAGTTATATATTTTTCCCTCAAATTAACTGACGACACTCACCGTGCGGCATTCCTATCATCCGAACCATTAGCGACACTTCAAAATTGTTTTCACCATCGTGTAGAGGAGAGGAATGGTTTTATTTTGATGTATTATTTGTTAATGAGCATGAAAAAGTAAAGAAACGGTGAGCGATGCGACATATGTTACAAATATCATGTTTTCAATCAAATTACCGTAAACCTCAAGAGGTAAACAGTAACTAATGCATTATGAAAATGACCACATTGCACTTGATATTCAACGTTAAGTCTTTACAGAAAATTCATCATGGCTGTAAACATGAATCATTTCAGGTTAAACGGTCTTGTTGCTGACTGATGATAGACAAAACATTGCCTAGTGTTATATTGCTAATGAACTACATTTTTCAATCATTCATATATCATAATAATTCAAAACGAAAGTAGGATTGACCACATTTAAATACTCCGAATTTCAATGTAAATGTTTAATCTAATTTTAATGAGATTTATCCAAGATTGTATGTTCTTTTGGCTTTCATATGATATATAGAGCAATGTGTTATCGTACGTCGTTGATTAGCAATGAGTATTCAAACGTACCCACCAAAACACCCGTTTTCAAAAATGCAAACTTTGACCCTTCCGCGTGACCGGAAATGACTGTTCGCGAGCAATTTTATTCTTTTATCTTGAAGACCTTGCTAATGTCTAACTCTCATGCAAAAATCATCAAATTCGTCTGGGAGGTTTTTGAGTTATCTGCCCTTGAATATTGCAAAATGTGCAAACTTTGAAGATTTTTATAAATAAAACTATTTCGATTTTTTGAATTTTGAAACAAACTTGTTATAGGCCAATGTCTCAGCTACATTATGTGTAAGTTTCAGCTTTCTAGTATCAGCAGTTGCCGAGTGGTGATTCCTGAAAGGTGCCTGGGGTCAGACTTTTGAAAAAAATGCAGAAAATTCAAGATGGCGGCCAAACCACGTGACCTACGAATTTGCCATGATTTCGTTTTTTGCAGCATTTTTGATTGCGCATCTTTTAAAAAAAAAATTAGGTCTCTAAGTGCATTTTGAAAAAAAAGTCAATGTTAAATTTTCGATTTTGGAATCGAACTGGACCTTTAATGTATGGGCCGAATTGTCCGAAAAGCTTATTGTCGCCTTTCCTTAACAAGGTCTACCAGCCTGTGAAATTTGGCTTCGATAGCATCAGCCGTTTGGTCTGCATCCTGTTCACAAAAATCGTGGAATAATAAAAAAAAAAAAAAGAAACACGCCAATAACAATAAGGATTCAGCCTTATGGCTGAATCCTTAATAAGACTGTCATGAGAGACCGCAAAATTTCAAGCAAGCGTGTTCACATTGAGAGAATCATTGGCTTGGCAAAAACATTCAAGATATTGACATCTCCCCTAAATAGTAGTGAAACAAAACTTGCCACAGAAATCATAAGTGTGTGTTTCAAGTTGTGCATGTTTAAAAAATGTATTATTCCAAAAACCTGCTAACTTGTAATGTAAATTATTTTGTGTGTTTCCCCCTTAAAATCTAGATGGAAAATCTTACTTTCATAACTTACAATATATTGAATATTATCAGAGGTGTATACCCATTGGTAAGATGTTCCTATATCGCAATATAACTATATACCATGTATCCTTATTATTTCAGGATATTTTCTGAGATGCTTGACTAACTGCAGATAATACATTAATTTGGTAATTAAATATTCATTGTGGAAAATTTAAAGAAAATAAATTTATTAAAAAATTGCTACTGCCCCTTCAACCTTCTCTATATGTAACAAATGGTTTATATATATCTGTAAAATGAACACTGTTTTTGTATTGCTGTGTCAAGAATGATGGGTGCTCTTATTTAAGTGTAAACGCTAACAATATTTTCACAACTAATTATTTTTGGCTCATTAAGACTGTTAAGCCAGATGGGCTAATGTTCAGCATCCTTCGCCTGTTAACAATTTCTACTCGAGATGTCGTTAACATATTAAAGTTTGTTAATTTCTCTGAATTTATAAATTTGGTTTTGACCTTAAATATGATTATTGCTGTGTCGGAGTCTCTTTACTTGACCTGGAAACATGTTATGAAGCTTCCATTTTCTGAAAAACCTTTTTGTACATCAAAACTGATACATGTATATGAAGTTGGTTGTTAGAAACAGCAAATACCATTTTTCACCCCTGAGGAAGATTTTGACTGTTCAAACTGTCAAGCTATGTATATTGGTAACTGGACAAAGAAAGTTGTAAGATGTAAGTTTTGATATAATGATAGGTTTGATTTGTATAGATAATGATCCCTTACCTAGTTTGTCCAGTTTATTATTATGATACAGGTTATTAACCTGTTGTACATATGAAACAAGCAAAATAAAATGTCAAGAATAACTGCTTATTGTTTATTTTTCTGAGTAAACATGGACATTTCAATACATTATTGCCTCATCATTCATTTATTAAAGAGAGATATATATATACCAGAGTAAACTGCATGAACATGTATTTTCTTTATATTCTCACGATCAAGTGCTTGCCAATATTGATGTTCAATATGTTAATGAATTTTGAAAGGAATATCTTGAATAATCCTTGAAATAAAATTTATCAAGTACACAATCCTTGAAGTAATTGACATGAAAGTACTTCAGTTTAGATACCATTCTTTCAATAAAAATTTCATTTCTCGGCACACAAATCCAATGAATATCCAAAAGAGTGTTTACAATAAAAATACACTTTGTTCTGCCTGTACAAAGTAATTGTCCTTGAATTTGATAGTAGTAGTCTTTATTTTCATCAAGTTTAAATTTTCCATCTACAAGTTTCAAATAGGGCACTGAAGCCTCTGATATCATCCTGTTTCGGGCTGAATATGGACACTTCACCTCGATGACATGATCCTCACCTAGCAATGCATCAGGAGTAGCAGCGAGATATGGCAAGTCTTTACAGACAAACATTCCACATTTAGTAGTTTTCGTCTCGGCCAGGTTTTCAACTTTCTTAATGGCATAGCGTTCATATTTTCTCCCGTGTTTAAGAGATGGAGCAGGTATTTCTTGTACAGGATTGGTGAGAGATCTTGCTAGACTGTTCAGATCTGTCCTGTCTGTTGCACAACATATCCTCTTGAAATTAGATGATGTTAGTCTCATGGCATGTTGTTCTCTCCACATGTTGGATCTTGCCTGGCCTTGTGTTGCACGTTCTATGACTGATATGTCCTCGTTAGAAACATTACTCAACTTGTTCATTTCAAGCCACTGATCTGCCAAAGGTTTATTGTCATAATCATGATCAGAATTTACAGCATATGTGTTTCCCGGTTTAAATAACTGTGCAACAGGGTAACTTTCAACCTGTGGGTGGTTCAACCAAACTGAACGAAAATGATCTCTGTAACCTTCCGTCTTCCTGTATTTGGCAGGGCGGGAATCAAAACTCATCCCATTATCCAAACCATCTTGTGAATGTAAGTCACATGCTTTGACATGCCAGGGCTTCCATTGTAGGGTTTGCTTTGATGAAAAGTCTGGAGTCGCTGTGTGCATGTCTGCTCGGTCAGTATATCTCCACAAGTGGTGAATCTATGGATGGCATATAGTGCTCTACGTATGTGCTTACAGTTGGCTTCAGGTCCCTGACCAGATGCACATTCACACTGACATTCAACAATTGCACCATCAATATCAATACACACATCAATCCGATATGAACAGCGCCTTTTCATTTCAGCTTTACATTCAGTCTTGAAGTAAAATAAATCATTGTATCTAGAAATTCTTAGATATTTCAAAATTGTACAGGTGCTTTGCTATAGTACATACTTTGGTTTTCAACTGCTCTAGATAGAAATTAATAGCTTGATATGACACAGCTGGTATCTTGTTATCTGTGTTGATGTCTTTATAAAGCTCAAGGGGAGGTAGGACAAGAAGACACTCTCACGTTATTTAACTTAAACACAGGGTTCGTACAGGTTCTTTAATAGGTTTGGAAAATGGGCATAGGCCTATTCTTATTTTTTGCCAAAATCTAGTGCACCTTTGCAAGTTTTGTTTATCACGGACTCTCAATTAAATTTTGTTTATCACGGACTCTCAATTAAAATTAGTAAATTTTAAGTTCATGTTTGACTTGTCTTTTATTTTAGATAATTGTCGAACCTATGAGGAAAGTAAATCATATATAAGTCAAAACAAGTTACCCATGTGTTTGTCAGTATGAAACAGGAAATGGCTTGACCTAGTTCTAAACTTGTGATGGGAAAACTTCATTTATTTGTAGGTGTGACATTTTTTTTGACAGTTAATTACTTGTTAAAGGTTGATTCACTTGCAAAACATTTACCTTTTTAAAGCAGTAGACATGAGCATGAAATTTTTTAGATATCGAATGTTTTTTCAAGATCTAATCATTAAAATATTTATCACTTGCTAATCCCTACATAGAAAATGGACTCTTCCTGTTAACATACGCGGTGTCTTGTTATTGATTTTTTCCAGTCCTATGTTATGACAGTCAACTTATGCCCTGAACACAAAAAAATGGAAGATATGCAGGGATCACCCTGGTTCAAAGTTTGAAAGGGAGAAAAATCTTACCTTGGCCTAATCAAATGCAATTTTCAGAGAAAGAAATGGGATTTTTGAGAAGAGACTTTTGAGTTTTGCAATGAGACTTTCTCCCCTCATTAGTATTGATAATGGGATATTTTGAAACATCAATGGGTAAATATCTCAAAATTCCTGTTCAAAGTGATCCCTGGATATGTTTCAAAATACATTAAAGATAAATGGACATATAATTTCTCATAGGTGTTTCTCAATGTGTACAGTAAAGATCATGTGTCATTTATTCAAAAGGCTAGGGCTTTTTTGAGTGATTTGATTGCGACTGTGAAAACGTTTAAGTTCTGAAAGATTTTTAAACCAGGTTTTTTTTTTGAGTAAAAATAACTGCAATGGGTGCTTACAAAATACAAAATAGGTTGCACTCAGCAATTTTCACATGCACTGGTGCAACTTCTAAATGATGAAATCGATCCCTGTAATTAATTTTCTTTAATTAATATTAGTTATTTGTCAGCATTATTAAAAACGTTTGTGGAATTCAAATTGTGTCCACACTCCAAAATTATTGGATTTATCATCAAATATTCGCGCCGACGAACCACTCAGCCACTGCATGGTTCCCTTTTTATTTTCCTAACTTTGTGAACTGTCACGTGTTCAAACGATTTCAGAGCATACTTGATGTAGAATTATAGTTTCTATAATATTATACGTATCATTCACATATTAAATTATCATACAATTATGTCACAACAAGAACGGGAAAAATATATCGGTATTATTAACAGAGCTACTAGATACACAAGAACCCAGTACACACTTGTAACTAGTCTTAATTTTGTATTTCGTGACGCACCGTTCGATCAATTCCACCTTTCTTCCTGATAGCCTCGCTCCTCGCTTGGATAACTCTTCTTTTAGTTTCTTCAAGGTCCAGTTTCCGTAATCCATGTTGAAATTTGATTACCACAATTAAAGAACTAATTGAATGTAAACTTAAGCGTTATCGGCAGATGATAAAGCTATACAAATGGTGGCGCGGTCTCAACTTCCGGGACCCGATCGTTCACAGAGCCTCCTTGTGTTTAAGGGGAGATAATGTAGCTTTGGTTCCCCATTGTAACGGATTGTAGCAAAAATCTTTTCAAAATGTTTTACTCTTCCAAGGATGATATATACCAAGTTAGAGCTTCATAGCACAAAAACGTTTAAAGTTATTGCGTTTACAAGAAACTTTTTTAGTGATTTTATAGCTCATGACCTTGACAGGGAACATGTCATTGTAATTCCCCAGATGTGTAGACACTCAAACATGTTCATGAGTTCTGAAAAGCTTAATTGGATTAGGTTATATTCAAATTAGTTGCACATTGCAATAACACAAATCCCATGATTTGACTTTTGACCTTCAAGGTTAAACAATCAATGAACACTTTTCAATGAGTATAACAATCATCTATTGATTAAAAGTGTTCAATTTTAAAATAAAGCATTTTCGCAAAACCATACTAAAGTAGTGACCTTGCTGTGACCTTGACCTTGGACAGATTGTAGCGAAAACCTTTTCAAATTGTCTTACTCTTCCAAGGATGATACGAACTAAGTTAGAGCTTCATAACACAAACACTTTTCAAATTATCGCGTTTACAAGGGATTTGTTAGCGATTTTATAGCTCGTGACTTTGACCTTGAAAGTGAACATGTCAAAATCGTTCCCCCGAGGTATAAGCAGTTAGTTATGAATACAAGTTCTGGAAAGCTTAGTAGAAAAAAGTTATAGCCATTAGTATGGCGGTGGCGGAAACTGCACAAATACTGAAAGCAGCACAAGTACATGAGTTCTGAAAAGCATAAAGGGACACTACTCCATTATATGATAAATTTAATAATATGATAAGTGTACTGTGCAGTTTGTTCAGAGTTGAGGCGAAATGTCACAAATGTTTTGTTTTGCTTGCAGGTGGTGGTGGAAGTCCAGATACAAACAATGGCAGGGGAACAAAAATCGCTGCAGGCAAGCCCATATCTCTCAAAACTGCCTTAGTGGCAGACCATTCGTCTGTCATTGAACTGAGCGTGTGGGGTGATGCTGACAAACTTGATGTAGGAAAATGCTACAAACTTAAGGCCAACATCAGATCAATTATTAGTGATGTTACTAATCTGTCTCTCAAAAGTGGCAGTGTTGTTGAAATCAAGGCCTTAAAAGGTACAAGTGCAGCGGGAACTGTGCTTGAGGGAGAAATTATGGCTGCTCGTGTTGAGAAACGCCATGCATGCTTGAAATGCAAAAAAACAATGTTATTGAGCAGTGGAAGCATTTCTACATGTGACAAGTGTGAAACAAAATGTAAAAACAAGATGGTGAAAGTCCTTATCACTGGAAGCATCAGTTTTGATGTGGGAAAGTTCCTTGAAATCAGAGAAGATATTATGAAAGAGTATACTGAAAAAAACAAAATCAACCATCTTTCAACAAATGACAATTTTGTTTACTTGAAAAGGAAAAGGTCAAGGTCACCCTTCTCAGCGAACAGAGCAGCACAGTTGTGAAGATGGAATGAGAAATGTGTCAAATAAATATTTCACCTTCAGCATCAATGACTCTGTTATGAATATGTGAAGGTTAAGTTTAGTTTAGTGTAGATTTGGTGTAGATTGCAATGACTCATATCTCGTGACCTATCACATTCACGGTCACACAAGCACTGAACACTTTTCATTGAGCAAAATAATCATGTAATGATTAAAAGTGATAATAATGTTTTTAAAAAACAATTTCGCTAAACCATGGTTAAGTCGCAACCTTGCTGTGACCTTGATTTGTGATGGATTGTAGCGAACAGTTTTTCAGAATTTGGTACTTTTCTAAAGATGATATATACAGAGTTATAGCTTCATAGCACAAACACTGTTCAAGTTATCGTGTTTACAAGGATTTCTTAGTGACCAAGTGACTCGTGACCTTGATCTTTGACCTTGAAAGTAAACATGTCAAAACGGTTCCCCCTTGGGTAAAGCAAATAGTAATTTATATTAGTTTTGGAAAGCTAAGTGGCAAAAAGTTATACGAGTGCGGCGGCGGTGACGGTGGAAACAGCACAAAAACTGAAAGAAGCCCTGTCCTTAGACTGCTAAGATGAATAGGTTTTAAGGTCATTGCCCCTGATGCCCTAATTAGGGGCCATAGGGTCACTAAAGCTATAAATTATAATCTTCAATAGTCAAGGAGTCTCTACAGAAAGTTTCTGCTTTCTAGGCCTTATGTAGAAAAAGATGAAAATATGTCTTCAGGGTGTGGCCCCTACAGAGCCACCAGAGCTATAAATCATATTCCCCACTAGTCAAGGCGTCTGTACAAAGAGTTGCAGCTATCTAGGCCTTATGCATCTAGAGAAGGAGATGAAAATAGGGGTTAAGCATGTGGCCCTTAGTAGGGGCCAAAGGGCCACAAAAGCTATAAAAAATAATCCTCACTAGTCAGTGAGTGTGTACACAAAGTTTCCGCTTTCTGAGTCTTATGCTTCTGGAAAAGAAGTGGAAAGTCAAAGTTTATGGAGGACGCCGGACACCATGCCATTCCATAAGCCCATGAGCTAAAGAAAGATAAGAGCTAAAGAATGATAACTGTCAATGGACTAAGGTTGATAGTCTGTTATCCAGACCCTAAAGCGAAAAAGTTAAACGAGCCTTCTTAAGTCTAGACATTGTTGGCAAGTCTAGATGCCTCAGCCTGAAATTAAGAATTGTCCAGGGCTCCTTTTTATTCTAATATCAAATATTTGAAATTAAAACTAAAATAAAGCTAATGGCTCTTTATTTTGTGTACATTTCAGCTCTAAATTGACAACATTGTATTCAGATAGAAACACTTTTCCCAACAAAAGTTAAAATGCAAAAGAATAAGGATAGTTATGTCCCAGTGAAAAATGGATAATGACATTTCATTCTATCATCAAACTTATTTGCCTAATCTAGTGCATTAAAACGTTCATCCAAGTCTTCAAATTTTGCCTTAAAGCATTAAATGAATTCCTTTCAAAAAGCTTCAAATTTCTGTGCTCTGTTCTCAAATTATTTCTTTACAAGAACTGAGTCAATTAGAAAAGCAAAACTTTTGAACAATTAGAAAAGGAAAACTGTTGAACAACAAGATAGTGCTGTTTTTGTCTTTAATGAACTTTTTCAATTTGGTTACAGGCCAATATTTCTGCTTACGTCATTACGAGCATTATTGAAAAGGAGGAAGAAACAACTCGATTTGGGACACGAAACTTGAGGAAAGTGCTTCTCGGAAATAGCTACATTTAAGTTTACATAATGTATCTTTCCAACTAGGTTTTAACTAAGGTCCAGAATCAAAGTCATGAAAATTCAATAATAAACTGAGCGACTGTTTACTTCTTTAATATAGGTTAGACAATAATCACTTTACTTAAAATTATACAACTTCCGGTAAGGCGCGCAGCTAGTGAAGACGCGAAACTACGGCTCTCGCCAAATCCTAAACCATCAATCTGTTATACACAACCAAACATGTCAAGCAATCGCTCAAAGAAACACAATGGGGAAGAGAAGTAAAAAAATACCATGAACAAGTTCATCGACCCAGCGATAGGCAATATTTCTGGGCAAAAAGAAGCCGATCCACAACCCAACATGGCCGCCGCTCGTGACCCCTACTTACCTGGACGAGTCTATGGATAAACTGGCCACAAAGATCATAGCCAGGGTGGACAGCATAAAGGAAGAAATGAAGGCCGAAATGAAACAAATAAAGGAACGTCTCACCGAGACAGAAGTTAATCTCGAGGCGATAGATGGCCGCGTAGATGACTTGCATTCTGACTTGACAAACATGCGTTCAAACATGCGGTCTTCTAACCCAACCTGTCTATATGAGAAAGCGAAATTTACTTATATTCGGGATCCCAGACTCTGAAACTAACCTCCAGGCTGCTACCAAGAAGATATTCACGGATAAACTTGAGATCAGCGAGGACCGTGTGACCCCCATGATGTTTGTCAACATCCATCGCCTGCCCCGACCCAACCGTACCATTCCTGGACCTGTCCCAAATTTGTGCAGATGTTTGACCGCGACATCGTCTTTCAGTCCGCCATAAAGATGTCGAGGGTTCTCGCCAAAGACAAAATCTCCATCAGATCGGACCTTCCAGCCGAACTCAAGATGCTCCGTTCCAAGCTAAATAGCAAGGCATATTTAATGCGAAAGGACCACCAATATCTGACTAAAATCGTAGAGAAAGGCATCGAAGTGTGTTTGTTCTACCGTAAATCAAACCAGGTAGCTTGGAAGAAGATTGCTCTCGACGAAGATCCAAACTAACCATTATTCAGACAGACAGACAGACAGACATGTTTATTCAGTATAAAAAGCTCGGTGGCCCAAAGTACAGTTGAATTTACAGTTATCGTTGTTGGTCACGTGACTTTAAAGATTTGACATAAGATTTCATATTGTACATTAATTGTTTCACATAAGTTGCAACATCATAAATAACTTTAGGATTAGTTGAATTTAGCAGATTGTACATCGTTTGTGGATTGGCATTAACACATTTCAAAAATTTATTTCTACATTCAGAGAAGGCTTTACAAACTAAAAAAATATGAGCTTCATCCTCTGTTTCGCCCGAGGAGCAGTATGAACATGTTAAATCGTTTAAAGTATGATAATCCTTTTCTAAAGGATTGAATCTTAAGGGAATGAAGAGAAATTCTAAATTTACATAAACTACTTAAAAGAGACTTATTATTGAGGGCACTTATGTATTTTTCTGGCCCAAATATTGATTTGCAATGGGAATAATGAGTTAAATAGGTGGATGCGTCAAGTGATTCATACCACCTTTGTATAAAAATATCTTTTAAACGTTGTTTAAACATTGCCAGAAGTAGATGTTTATCACCAACATCCTGATTAATCCATACATAGGAACATCCGTAACCATGGTAACGACAGACTATCTATTTTTCAATAATAATGGAAATATCAATCTTTGTGCCAAAGTTGTGTACGATGGCTATATCCTTCTGCCTTGAACTAAGTGCAGTTTATTTTCTGATATATGTCTCAAAGACTCTGGGAATTATTATCTATAACCTTATGAGTGAGTATTGTTGATGTAACATTTGAATTTCTGACCTGTTATTGTTAACATATGTCCTTAATTGTATTCATGATCGTGTCGATAGCATGATGTTACAAATCGCTGGTGTGTTATACATATCGACTGGTTAGCGGAAGAGGGGCTCATGTGACATTTTTGGGGAAATTGCTTTTATTGTATAAAATACATTATTTTTACCTTATCTATACTGTAAAAAATCCACATAATGTTATCATGTATAACTACTGAGTTATTAATTATGGTAAATGGGCTCAACTGAAATTGTTATTTTTGTTAAGTGGAAGAAGGGCTCAACTGATAGTTGATTTTATTGGAAGAAGGGCTCATCTCGATGCTTATGCTACATGAGCCCTTCTTCTTCTCAGAGAAAACCAAATATCTGACTTTGGGGATGGGCTCATGTATCACTGATAAGGATGCTGGCAAGACATAAACCATGGAGGCATGTGGCATCTTGTTGACTTTATACTACAAACATTTTGGAAAGATTCCTCATTTCTTGAGCTATGAGAGGAAGTGAGCACACACATGTTTTCATTTACTAGTCTGCAAAGCAAGATACAAAGTATTATTTGTACACTCACAAGATCTGAAAACTGTAAGTATATGATGTTCTTTTCAAACTATAATACAATTTTCAAATGATTACATCCTAAAGTTTGAGTAATAATGCTATACACATGGAACCGTTATGTAAAATGGTATAACTTTTATGTATTAAAATGTGAAGTAAAGAGGTTCAAAAGCCCTTAATTACCCAAATAATGATATGTAATTTTTCGTAAATACAATGGACATTTATGTCTTAGCATAGCGTTATAATAAATTTCATCAGATGAATTCTGCTTAAAATTAATCATTTTTTCAAAATGTTAAGTACATAATTCCAATTAAGTACTTTATGTCATCACATTTGACACATGTACCGTAGTTGCATATAAAGTTGAGTTTGGGAAATGTGGCACCACATAACCTGTCATATTATAAATTCAAGAACATTTAAAAAAAATGTTTATATGATTTATGTTTATAAACTCAATATAACAGTAATAAAAGTAAATACTTTTAGAAATTGTGTATTCCTAGCGCTGACGATTTCTGAGTAAATATGCAAAGTAGGACAGAGATTCCAACAGAGTTCATCTCGTAAAAGTTATTAATACTATAGTAAACATGAATGTATGATATGACAAAAAATAGCACGCCACTCTATATGCCTTACATTCGAATGCATGTAATAATTTTAATCAAGTAAGTCTAAGTCTATCGATTTGACCTTTCATAAGTCTATATAGTGACTGCAGACAAAAGAATTAATATCTATGCATTACCACTGTTGACGATATTGGATATTGGACTCTTATATGAATATGTTACCATCTGTATTTCTTAATACGTTACTGTTTATGTTTAAGGGAGCAGCCTTAAAATAAGCTCCCAGGAGCTTGTTGGCTAATCCTTTCATGAATGTACTGTTTTCTTTCATGAATAAAATATGTTTAAATCAAGTAAGTCTAAAACCTATGTTTCAAATTATCTTTCAGTGAGAAATGTAGGACGACTTTTCGGAGTGGGACAGTGATGTGATTGAAAATGTGATAGCATCAATTCCAGTTGCATCACAGAATGAAGCAAAAGTTGCAATTCAAGAAATTGATGAAAGTGTGTATACCGAAGAAAATTCAGATGATGAACCTTTAATAAAATATGCCAAATTAACGAGGCATCAGAGAAGACCAAAGAAACCAGAAGAAGAGTTATCGGATTCCTCATCAGATTACTCCTCTGACAATATCCCTTTGGTTAGACTAAAGCCACTTGACATTAGTAACACCAAATATATTAGTTCTACCTCGGAGAGTGAAGATGACATTGCTGATCCAGACTTCGTTCTCAGTAGTGAAGACATGGAAGTGGAAACTTCAGATTCAGATACAAATGGTGGTGACGCCGGACAAGGTGACGCACAATTCATCCAGGCGTGCAAGATCAGTAAACATGAACATGAACTCTACAGCATTGCAGTGAAATGGCACACAAGAGGGTTGCACAAAGTATCAGTACCAGCTAATGGAGACTGTTTTATCACCTCAGTTTTGATATTGAGACCAGATATGTCATACACGGTGAATGAATTCCGACACAAAGTGGCAGATCACTTGACAACAAACAAGAAGCATTACATTGATTTCTTGTCAACCACCAACAACTCAAAAAGTTATCAACAGAGGGTGAATACAATCCGTCGCCCAGGCCACTGGTCGGATAGCATGGCAGATTTGTTCCCATTGGCAGTCGCAAACATGATAAATCAGCCAATCACAATATAGTTGTATCGAAGAGAAGGACACAAAGACAAAAAAGTCAAAAACTGTTTCTCGATTATATACTTTTGTTATTGAAGGAGAAAGAGTTAGAGTATGCAAAGGCTTTTTTTTTGCAACTTTGAACATCAGTAACAAGAAGATGAGAACTGCTCTCAAAGCCAGACGATCAGGTGAGCTATCCCAACACGACAGGCGAGGGAAGTCAACTCCAGCTAACAAAACTCCTCAAGACCAACTGGAAAGGGTTAAACAGCACATTGAGTCCTTCCCTACTGTTGAATCCCACTACACCAGGAAGAATACGCAGAGAAGATACTTGGCTCATGATCTGTCGGTTGCAAAAATGTACTCCTTGTATACAGAAATATGTAAAGAGAAGAATGAGGAAGCAGTGAGTGAGTACATCTACCGAGGAATATTTAATACGCAGTACAATTTGTACTTTTTCAAGCCAAAAAAGGATCAGTGTCAGTTTTGCCACAAATACAATCAAATGGTTTCGACTGGCACTTTGGATGAAGCTATGAAGAAGGCTTACGAGGACCATCAGAGGAAAAAAGAAGAAGCCAGAAAGGAGAAAGAAATCTGTAAGGAAAATGCCAAAACTCATTCTCATATTTATGCAGCAACATTTGATCTCCAAGCCGTCTTGGCCACTCCCTGTTCTCTTGTGAGCCAGGTATACTACAAGCGAAAGCTAAGTACCTACAATTTGTCCTTTTACTCGTTGGGGGATCAAGCTGGAACTTGCTATATGTGGAATGAGAGTCATGGTGGGAGAGGATCTTCAGAAGTTGCAACATGCCTCCTGAAGCATATTCAGTCCCTGCCAAGTCATGTGAAAGTTGTAACATTCTTTTCAGATTGCTGCACAGGACAAAACCGAAATAAGTATGTTGCATCCGCTCTTCACTATGCCATGATTTCAACACCTGGTGTACAGGTCATTGAGCAGAAGTTCCTTGAGTCAGGGCACACACAGATGGAGTGCGACTCCATGCATGCCTCAATCGAGACAGCAAAGAAAACAACATCCATCTACGAACCGTCTCAGTGGGACACCATCGTTCAAGTGGCATGGAAACAGAAGCCATACATTGTTGTGCCAATGGATTACACTCAATTCTTAGACTTCCATGAGTGTGCAGATGCAAACCTCAAGAATTTGGTGTATGACTCTACAGGTAAGAAAGTCAGTTGGATGAAGATTAAAGTTCTTCAGGTGCGACGACAAGCACCCGGATTCATGTTTGTAAAGTATGACTTAAGCACTGATTTCATCTCCATTTGCACAATTCGCGGCAAACAGAGAGGCCGTCCCTCAATTTCAAATGCGCCATTGGTCCAGCCGCCAAGGAAGTACCACACTAAACTTCCAATCTCAAACAAGAAGAAGCAGGATCTCCTCTCCTTGTGTCAATCTGGAGTTATACCAGTGGTACATCACCAATTTTACGAAGGTCTTCCGTCCTCACCAAGTGTCCAAGAGGCTTGATTAAGGAACAGGACAATACAAACTCTCAGCAGAACAAAATGTTGTGAACAATCCAAATGCTTATATAAATATTCTTCAATGATATGAATATTCTACAATTCTACAACAAAGAGAATTAGTTCATTATTAGCTTTATTTTGTACATACATAACATTTTTTACAAATCTTACCTCACTATGTTTGTGTTAGTCACTATTATAGTTCAAACCAACCATCACTCAGTTAAAAATAGGATGTTTTGAAAAAATGAATATGTAGCTAGAATGATAATAATTATAAAATTATATTGGTAGTTATCATTATTTTGTTGTTTATAATCAGTTGGGGTTTGTTATTACCAGCATTCTGACAGTTTGAACTTAACAAAGAGCATACAATTCAATTTGTATTATATACAAGGTTTGTATCAAAATGGCAATTATTTCAGCATTTATCTGCCTTTTGGTCGCTAATTGACTATAATATATCAAAACTATATCACATTTATCAGGAAAATTATTTTCATTTGAAATTGTGTTTAAAGGAACAAATGCAAAGATGATAGAAAAAATAGAGCCATTGGCTCTGTAGCTCATCAGGCTTCATCATCAATTATGCTGTAGAGTGTGGCCAATGTGATTCCCCCTTTGTAGAGGCCACAGGGGCACCAATCATAAAATTAAGTATATATAGGTGACAAGTTTCAGTTTTCTAGGCCTTATACTTCAGGAGAAGAAGATGAAAATAGATTTGAAGGACGTTCCTGTTCCCTTATTAGGGGCAACAGGGTCACCAAAGCTACAATTCATAATCCTCACTAGTCAAGGAGTCTGTACACAAAGTTTCAGGTTTCTAGGCCTTATGGTTCTGGAGAAGAAGATGCAAATAGGTTTTTAGGGCGTGGCCCATGTGGCCCTTATAAGGGGTCACAGGGCCACCAAAGCTACAATTTATAATCCACACTAGCCAAGGAGTCTGTACACAAAGTTTCAGCTTTCTAGGCCTTATGGTTCTGGAGAAGAATATGAAAATAGGTTTTTAGGGTGTGGCCCCTGTGGCCCTTATTAGGGGTCACAGGGCCACTCAAGCTACAATTTATAATCTTCAGTAGCCAAGGAGTCTGTTCACAAAGTTTCAGCTTTCTAGGCCTTATGCTTCTGGAGAAGAAGATGAAAATAGGTTTTTAGGGCGTGGCCCCTGTGGCCCTTATTAGGGGTCACAGGGCAACCAAAGCTACAATTTATAATCCTCACTAGCCAAGGAGTTTGTACACACAGTTTCAGCTTTCTAGGCCTTATGGTTCTGGAGAAGAAGTCGAAATTCCACAAAGTTTACGGACGGACGGACGAAGGGATGGACGGACGGACGGACGCCGGACACAATGCAATGCCCTAAGCCCATCGGGCCTTACAGGCCAGATGAGCTAAAAAGCAGAAATGAAGATGAGCCCCTTTTCCGCTAAGCGTTTTGTGAAAGCGGAAAAAGGGCTTATCAACTTTTCGGCTCTAATTACTATTTTTAGTAATTAGTATCATGTCCTACATTTTACAATGCATAAACAACATAGCCATCTATATGTTCATAATGTTTAAATGTCATAAAAACAATTCCCTGATTTTATAGCGTGGTTCAAACTTTTAAGTCGATTTCCCGAAAAGTAGTCTGAAGTGAGATGAGCCCTTCTTCCGCTAACCAGTCGATATACTAAGCACTTTAAATTGACATTAACGTTTTTTCCGATCGGAAATATCCGATATTTATTGTTCATTAATGTCTTCGAGTCTATAAACTCTGTGATGATGTTTTAGCGCCTCACATCTCTCTTTGGTAAAATTTTGACCCGTACGTATTTCATATCTTACACCTTTGCAACTTGTCAATCATAATTATATCGTGCTATGAACAAGCAAATATTTCATCTTCAAAGCACGTGGTCTGCTATAAATAGCAAAGATCCGACAGAATCAACGGAGGCACCCTATTGGCTAATTACAGAGTCGTGTAAGTCCGGAGAAATTATCGGGGGCTTCCGGCCATCGCTTTTCCGGTTTGAGTTTGTTTACAATCGTTACTTTCAAGTTTGTTCATGTTAATTGACATTCTCCTCTGTAGCTCAACGAGGGGGAGAGGGAGAGAGGGAGAGAGGGAGGGGGAGAGGGAGAGGGAGAGAGAGAGAGTGTGAGTGTGTGAATGAATGAATGAATGAATAAATGAATGAATGAATGAATGAAACTTACCAGGACGTCGATATGTCTGACTTTGTCTCACTCCATCATGACTGAGCTCCTCCAACTCTTTGTCGCAGCATTGAAGAAGTTCTAGGTCTTCCACAGCTTCTAATATTTCGCTTTCCTTGCGAAGGAGAGCCCTGAAAGCATCGGGCGATAAACTTATACTTTTCTCTCCCTTTAAATTTCTTTTCTTGATGTGTATAAAAACTTTCCTCGAGGTAGGATCCGTTGTTACCTTAACCGTATTGTTAAACCAATATGATATTGACCTTGACATGTCGGTAAGCGGGTAGAGAGCTCAGACGATTATATCCAGACGTGTATGGAAGAACTTTCTCTCAACATCCTGTTTTGTTCATTTTCTGGTTCATGATTGACAGTTTCGATTACAATTGTATGTATTTGTTTGTGTGAATACGAAAGAATAAAAATTAACTTCTGAATGATTGTCGATGGATGGTATTGGATGTAGTGAGAACCAATCGTCGACTTTTAAAACTTGTTTCATTAACATTTTGAGATCGTTTCATTAACATCTTGAAATTGCTTCTCTAGCTACCTCAACGTAATTGGATTAGTCAGTACGTGTTGCTCTTTGTCTGAATGACGAAAGTCAGAATATTTATCAGGTCTTCAAGTTTCTAACTACCACATCTTACAGATACTTCTGTAACATTGTACAAAGTATATATTTGTCGTAGAAAATAAATATTTATTGTAGAAAGTAAATATTTCCTGTAAAAATTACATATTGATCTTAGTATTAGTTAGCACCTATCGCTTCAGGTGAAATGCTATGGTCAGTACATTCTTTCTTTTATTCCTATTTGATATCTCTAACTTAGGAGGTTGATGTTTGAATACAATGGTCTACAAAGACTCTTTGAAGTAAACAAGCTTATTAACGACTTGAAAGCAACGAACTAACAGGTTAGGGTCAGTATTGTACTGATTCGTTTCGTTTCACTGTCCATCAAGCTGTCAAACGATTACCAAATCAGATCTAAGATATACTGTTAACACTTTTAAAAAATAATCCTTTAAATAGCTGAGACCGACATGTGCGTGTACAGACCGAATTGGATTTGAGGATACCTGCTAGATACTTTCTGAAATTGGATTGTAATACCTAACGGATATAATTCTAACGGATATACCTCTAACGGTTATACCTGACGGATATACCTCTAACGGATATACCTAACGGATATACCTCTAACGGATATACCTCAAACGGATATACAACAAACTTGTATTTAGATCAACAGGTAAGAGAGAACATTATAGTTTCTCCTACTTTCATATTTTTACTTAAAATATGTTGTATCTTTCTACATATTACTGACAAGTTTATAGACATATCTCCTTTTCATAGTCAATTTTATTCTATATTCTATACTACCACGTGACTCGTATAACACGGAGGGGATAGTATAGCATACTGAGATGTAGAGAGATAGTGTGACGGAGAAGAGAATGTCGACTCAGAATACAACTTGTATAGTTCAGCCTTGTATTTTATGTCACAAAACATACAATTCTAAATTGTCATTATTTAAACATCAAAAATCATGTTTCAAAAGTTCTAAACGATTTCCTTGTCGATATTGCAGTGTGTTTTTTTTGAGGAAAGACAATTTACAAAAACACATTCGGAAATTTCATCCCGAATCAATAACGTGTAGCAATTGCGGTTTGAAGTTTGATTCTTTTGTTAACTTGAAAAAACATGAAAAAGAGTGTCGAATTTACCAACTCTTCACGTGTGAAAAATGTGGAAAACAGTATACGTCTGTGAATTATCTTACATGGCATAAGCGACGTAAGCACCCTACCCCTATCGTTTGTTCACAATGTCCTTTCACTTGTAACAGTAGACACAAACTGGTCTACCATAGACGGACAGTTCACAGTAACAAAGTGAGCGGTCACTCTCGCAGGACAGGGCACACGGGTAGAGGGTTGCGTTCTAGTTTCAACCCGCGACAAAGGTTATCACGTGATGTTATCGGGAGTAGGTATTCTCGTACAAGGCGAGCTGATAGACTCGGACAGCCCGTGGCTGGTCCGTCTCGCTCTCACAGCTCAGCTGATCCACGATCTGGTCCATCTCGCGCTAACAGTATTCTGCTTGCACGAGACAAGCATTCAACGGTGAGGCTCTGACATTCGAGTACATTCCGAATGATGATACAGGGGAAGGTGTTGATCCTTTAATGTATTTAGCTTCTTTACAAATCAGAATCGTTGATGAAGTAAGGAGAGAAATTTTTGAAAAGAAATCTGTGAAATGGGGTTTTTGTCTTCAAGTTCAGTTTTCAAAACGTTCGGTTGATAATGAAAACGAACAGTTGGTGGAACCCTACTTCCATTCTAAAATGCTTGTTGGGACTGAAAGCGAAGATTTGGACGAACAGTATCACGAACACATCAATATGTTACTGAGACGAATTGATGAGTATGAGGGAGAGGGTTCCAATTTAAACTTAGAGAAAGTTCTCAGTGTGAGATTAACTATCACCCGCTTCAGACCCTTTCGTGGTTCCTCTAACATCGAACTCCCAGAGCCGCTTAAAATATTCAACAAATCTATACTGAATATAGCTAATGCTGACGATCGGTGTCTATTATATTCCGTGATAGCACACTTCTATCCCGCTCCGCAGGGTTCTCATCCTACACGAGAAACTCATTATTTACCCTACATCAATCAATTCAATATAGATGGTATCTCTTTTGGATACAAAATGAAATTTATGCTAATCCAGTCGACGCGATCGTAACCGACGAGGTTCAGGATGCGTTTGACAACGGAGGACCTTGTTGGCTCTGTGGGGAGGGTATCGAAATGGGCGATGCAGCCATCGATCATGATCATTTGACTGGTATCGTGAGAGGGGTGGCTCATATGAGTTGCAACCTCAATTATTGGCAATGCAAAAGGGTGGTCTGTATCTTTCATAACGCGGAAAGATATGATTTTCATCTATTGTTGGAAGCTGTAGAAACTTTTTCAGATAGAGAATTGAAATGTATTGCTCACAACACGGAAAACTATCTCACATTCAGCGTAGACAACCTTGTGTTTATGGATTCCTTCAAATTTCTAGACTCTTCCCTTGACACGTTGAGCAAAAACCTGAAAGATAAAGGGATCGAACACTTTCATCATTTAAAAGAACAGTTCCCTAACCATGTTGATCTCTTGACGCGAAAGTTACCCTTTTGCTATGAGTATTTGACAAGTTTCGACGTACTGGAAGAGCAATCCTTACCTTCTAACGATGATTTTTATTCCTCGCTCAGCGAGCAAGGTATTACAGATGCTGAATACGAATTCGTACAACGCTTGTGGGATACGTTTCACATGACTAGTATGCGAGATTTTGTCGACTTGTATGTATCTATAGACACGTTGCTGTTGTGCGATGTCATGCAAATGTTTAGATCTATGTGTCTGTCGGAGTACTCTCTCGAACCGTTTAATTTTGTAAGTTTACCGGGGTTCGCAAACATGAGTTGTCTCAAGCTCACCGAAGCGCAGATCGAACTAATTTCGGATCCAGATTTATACGGGTTTTTCGAGAAAGGTATTAGAGGTGGATGTAGTTTCATCTCACATCGCTATTTCAAGAGCAATAACCCGTACATGGGAGACGAGTACGATCCTACTAAAGATACGGGCTACTTGATGTACTTTGACGTGAATAGTCTGTACGCCACTTGCATGACAGAACCCTTACCGGTAGGCGAGTTCGAGTTTCTCGAGCGTGAGGTGTTTGATCACATATACTGGATGATTGTACCCTATGACGGCTACTACGGATACACGATCGAACTCGATCTTACGGTTCCTCCTCAGTTGCATGATTTTTTCGGGTCGTTTCCGTTGGCTCCAATGCATGAAGATATGCCTGCGGATCAATTTTCGCCCTATTGCAAAGCTGTAATGAATCAACTGGGTATACCCATTGATAAATCCAGCAGAAAAAATTATTTTGTACACTTTCGGATAAGCACAACTACATCGTTCATTTCGAAACGTTGAAATGTTACTTGAGGTTGGGTGTGCAGGTCAAACACATACACGCAGTCGTCAGGTTTACTCAAGACTCGTGGATGAAACCTTTCATCGACGTGAATACATACAATCGTAAGGCGGCCACGGACAGCGCCTCCAAAGATTTTTTCAAACTTATGAGCAATGCATGTTATGGAAAACAGATAGAAAACTGTAGAAAGTACAAAGATATTCATCTGGTAACCGACGATCAAAAACTCACAAACTTGTCGTCCAAATGCAATTTCAAACGTCTGAATATCTTCTCCGATCAACTGGTGGCCGTCGAAATGGAACGCACGAGTGTCATGTTAAACAAGCCGTTGAGCGTTGGGTTTTCAGTGCTGGAGCACGGGAAAAGACGGATCTTTTCGTATTGGTATGACGAGTTGATGAAACTTTACAGTAGTCAAGTGAAATTGTGTATGACCGATACAGACAGTCTCCTATTTTCCCTGAGCGCACCACCGTCGGTACCTCTACTCGATCCCTATTTGATGATGTACCAAAACATTGAAAAATACGATACGAGTAATTTTCCCGTGTCACATTTCTTGTACAGCAACGTGAGACACAAGCAGCCTGGTCTTATGAAATCCGAAACCGCTCATCACGTTATCCTCGAGTTCGTCGGGTTGAAAAGCAAATGTTACAGTTTCGTGGTTAAACGAGAACACAAAGACGAGAAAGGCGAAACAAAGTTCGAAATTCTAGAAGAGAAACTCGCCAAGGGTATTCAAAAGACATGGGTGAAGAAACACATGCGACACGAGATGATGAAACGATGTCTTTTCGAAAAGAAACAGCTTTGGTCTTCCTTGCGACAAATCAGATCATTTCATAATACACTGCACACAGTGAAAGTGAAGAAAGTCGCTCTAACACCTTTAGACAATAAAAGATACATTTTGGATGACGGAATAACATCGTTGCCCTATGGTTACATTCATCCCGAGTAGGCAATTCTCTCTCTCTCTCTCATGTCTATCTTGCTATTTTCTCACTAGTTGTACAGTATTACGTGTCTATACAGACGTCTTGATGATTGGAAGGGTCCACTACTTATGTAGGAAGAATAAAGAAAGAAAGCAAGCAAGCAAATCATGTAGGACAATGTATATATATATATATACATATATATAGATGAAATATAATAAAATTATGGAATTGGGAACATAAATACATTCATTTCAGCTAACTAGCGCTTTCAGCCATGTTGGCTTCTTCAGGTTAGTTTTGAATGTCAGTTGTCACGCTGATTATGACGTCCGTACCACTATGAGGAGCGTTACGTCATAATCAGCGTGACAACTGACATTCAAAACTAACCTGAAGAAGCCAACATGGCTGAAAGAGCTAGTTAGCTAAAATGAATGTATTTATGTTCCCAATTCCATAATTTTATTATATTTCATCTATATACACCTGAGAGTTGTGCTTGTGGATTTTTCGTACATATATATATATATAGTCATTCTTACCGCTCACTACATTACTGTTAATTGAATATAATACACTAGGTTTTGATTTGTTAAATGTATGTTAGGATGTATTTATTGAAATTAGAATAAACGTTATTTTCCTTCCTTTAAATGTTGTTAACAAACAATCTATATATATATATATATATTTATATATATCTTACATAATAATAGTACTAAAAGCAATGATTCTTTTACAGCGCAAACGTTCTTCCTATCCACCGATATGGCGACATCAACACCGAACACAACGATAACACGATATCATCTGGAGATATCTGATAGAAGAGGGAAGACTGAATTTATGGCGCCGCAATATTTCATTGATGAAATGTCGGCAGTATCGGCTGGCTTGGAAGAAACAAATTCTAATCGTCTCCCCCTAGTAGGTGCGCCCACGATCAAGATATAGCGCTATGAATTCCCAACACCACTCCCCAAGGAGATGAAAGTCAATAAAGTGAGACTACTTTTTGAACATATTTTACATATGTTCTATCTTGCAACCATTAAAGATGGAATCATGGATGAACTCAAATCGATCAAGTGTCCGGGATGTGAAATAAATCATCCATCACAAAATCAACACTCGTGTTTGTACCCTAAAGACTATAGCTCCGAAGTTGAGTGGTACTTTGACGAGGTTCTTGGTCGCATATCGCACAAAGAAATGTTTAAAAGTGCGAAACAATATGCCATCAGGGGAGACATTATTGACACAAACGTATTTGATCCGACTCCTTTTCAGGAGGATAATACCTGGGTAAAGACAAATTATTTGACGAGAACCCGACGTGAAAACTGGATTTGTGAACTTCATATATTACTTGACAATTAACAAAAATCCTAGTGTCATATATCGAAGTATGAGGGATCAGAAGTCTTAGTTATCAATTATCTATTTCGTTATAGATATTGTATATCGCTACTCTATAAGCGCATTCATATCATTGATAAACAGATGGGATGACAATGTTGTTGTTGAATCAATAAAGCATGATTGATATATTGAATATTGATATGTTAATCTATATGAACATTGGATATTTAATGTTATCTCAAGGCTATATGTATATATATATATATATGTTTGACAAATAAAACAAACCTTGCGTTTGAAACAAGTAATTTGACAAAATCCAAAATGAATGTAGATTGAATTTGATATGTTATTATTATTATTATTATTATTATTATTATTATTATCATTATTGTATTTGTTATTATATTATAATAAATAGCAAAACATAATTCGATGTTTTTCAATTTCATATTCTCTTTACATTTAAGATTATTTTACAATGTTAACTTTGTAATCTAGTGGTGTCTACGTGCGGTTCAACATGTTTGAAGTGTGCGTGGACTACCTCCCCAGCTCTATGTTTCCCTTCCTTCACGCGCAACCAAAATTCGTGTCATGCTCTGATTTGTTGATTGTATCAGCTCGCAAATTTGCTACAATCTCAAAGCTCTACACTGTCATTCGGAGCGCGATATGAGAAGAGATATCATCTTCAGCAAAGATGTCTCTGTTTCGAATTGGCTTGTTGCTTTTCATAAGCATTGCTCTCAATGTCTCATCACCTCATCATAAAGAAATGAGAGATCTTTGCAGATCGTCGGCGCCACATGTGATTTCAAAATGTCAAGGTCGATATGAAATGTTAACAAATTCCTTTGGTTACCCTTACCCAAAAGTGATACAACTAGAATTAGAAACTGGATCAATAGTCAAGGACATACAACCATCGATGTTTCCAAAACTGGTATCTATCCGAGGCGGAGCGATGACATGTCACATGGTGCGAGGTTTCGATAACATGGAAATTAACAACTCTCCATGCGGTAAGGATGAATTATTAATTAACTATATGGTGAGATATAAGCGGTGGAATATTTTTCATATATATATATATACATATGACTTTTACCTAACAACAATTGTTTCAGTGCGAGTTACCGTCTTTGACAACATAAATCAATTGTTCGTGACGTCACTGTAGTTTACAATGATTTTCCTATATATATATATATATATATATATATATATATATATTTATATATATTATCAAATCGTGATATTAATCATTTTCTGTATACTCATTAATGTTCATCTCTCCATTACAGAACATGAGACAACTACAATCCACACCATACGGACTTCGAGACACACTTCACCTCAGCAGCTGACATCGCATACTCGTTGAACGACAACACAATTAACAACTCACATCACATCGCCGATGACGAGCCTCACATCACCTGGGTGGACAACGATGTCATACATCGCCACCACACCTCATTCTACGATCACCTCCGCTTCTCGGTCGACAACGACGACGACCCGCAACACCCCTCCGAGTCTCACCACACCTTCAGCACACCCATATCCCCTACCCTCCACCTCCTCTGTCACAGCGAGTATGTTACTGAAAACATTATTACCCATATCAATCATTGTCGCTTTGCTCATCATTTCTCTTTTTGTATATTGTCGATTTTTTAAAACTCGTAGCAAAAGTAGACGATTTGATGGTATACCTAACTTTCATCTTTATGAAAATCCTATATATCGACATCCTGGTACTATAGAATCATCAGAGAATGATCAGGAATTATATATTATATTATCATGTACTGCAATATCATACAACGTAATGAGAATTTTTTGTTTATGTTTTTCATGTAGGTATTCTACAGGAGGTGACGACAATCCTCATCTTGATAATAATAATCTTTTTCCTGAAGATCATGAGATTCCTTCTAAAAATTATTCGCCGTCGTTGTCTTCCTGACAACCCGCCGCCACCACCACCACCACCCCTCAGCTATACATCGTCGACTTCACCCCAACAACATGTCTCACCCCCATCCACACCACTACCACCTACCTCAGAGCCAACCTCACCGCTCGCCTCTCCACTGTCCGATAGACAGACACCGACACAGGCCACACCGACAACTTCGCCGGTCACCTCTCAAATGAGCAATACGCCGACACCGACACCGACACCAACACCGACACCGGCCACACCGACAACCTCGCCGCTCGCCTGTCCACTACCACCAGACACACCGACAGCGAGCTCTTCACTACCTGACACACAGACACCGCCCGCTCCACTCGTATCGCCAATCGACTCGTCGACATCATCTTCAACAACCTCACAAACACCTCTCGTGCCGTCTGCACCTCGTTACATGACGAGACTCCAAAAACGTCTGTTTGAGTGATTGTGATAGTGATATGTGATGTGTGGTATGTGACAGTGACAGTATTGTTCTACTGAAACTGATTGTGAATTTATTCGATTTGTTTAACTTATACACCTATCAATGTGTGATGAAACTTCTGTGATTCTAATATGATTTGTTAACCTTATACATTTTTAATAATTTTTAAATCAAACGTGCTGTGATTTTTAACTGGGATTTGTTCAACTTATATACATCATATTTAATGAAACACGCTGTAATTTTTCCTGAGATTTGTTCAACTTATAGACATTATATTTAATGAAACACGCTGTAATTTTTCCTGAGATTTGTTCAACTTATAGACATTATATTTAATGAAACACGCTGTAATTTTTCCTGAGATTTGTTCAACTTATATACATCATATATAATGAAACACGATGTGATTTTTACTGAGATTTGTTCAACTTATATACATCATATTTAATTAAACACGCTGTAATTTTTCCTGAGATTTGTTCAACTTATAAACATCATATTTAATGAAACACGCTGTAATCTTTCCTGAGATTTGTTTTTACAATAAATGGTAAACTATGTATTCTTGTCATCATTTGTGTTCACTTAATGTACCTCAGCTTTGAGATGATGTACACTGTTGACTGAATCAGAAATCTATAATGTTTTAACTTGACATTCATAATAGAGAGAGAGAGAGAGAGAAATTGTTTTTGCTTCATCAACACTGTACAACTTCTCGACAGTCGTGGTCCAAGGGAGATAATTTGGAAAGGAATGTTAGTTCACATTCGATACACAACATACAAGCAGGGTGTTACTTTCAGATTTTATTTAGGAAAAGACAGTAGTTTCTGTTACACGATAAATACTTAAAGAAATACTATATAAACTAATTCCAATACCTATACAAAAGTTACAAAACTATTCAACCAATTTCAAATAGTATTCTAAGAAACAAAACTAGGAAACAAAGTATACTACAATACACAAGTTTATTGTAATTACAAGGTTTAAAACGCAATGCAGGAAATATATTTCATTAAAAAGTTTACACTATACAATACAAGCGTTTTATTTTCCTAAAAATATACCAACTTCATTACAAAGTTTCTAGAGTTTTAAACTTCTTTACACCGTGAACACGGTCTTTCACTTTACCCTGTACATACATGAGTTGAGTTAGTTTTCTCTTCTGGCCTTTACCCACTTGAGGGAAAAAGGTTTGTGAATGTGGCAGTCCTTTTACTACACGAATAAACGTGTCATATCCAACTACCGGTTTCTTACTATATTGTAACACGAACTGACGAATTAGCTCGATCACATTAGACTGTTTGATGGTATGTCCCTGTTTGTCCAACAATTCAAAGTTATCATTCCAAACTATGTTACCGAGAGTGTTCTGTTGATTGAGAAATTGCCATAGCAACAGTATTTTTCCCTTTTGCTTATCGGATTGAACTCCCATTAAAAGCTGATTTAAAACATTGTCTAAGGGCGGTTGCGCTACCTCCGGATCCAGACTGCTTCAATCTCCCGTCTGCTGTTTATCGCTTAGCGTGTTAGTCATCATTTCCCGCTTCACCGGAGGTGCCTCTTCACATGTCTTCTGATTCACCGTCGGTATCTGTGGAGGGTGAATTGTGGGAGACGGGTGAACATCCCCCCTCCCTTCCATCTTCTGAGACGCTTGGAGCAACCGATGATACGTCTCGCGACTCAACAGGATCATGGCTTTCGTCATGTTTTAGGTACCGGTCTAAGGCTTTCACACACGTAGGTATAATAAAGTGTATGGAAAACAACAAGTCAAGCAGATTCTTGTGTTTAAATCCTGCTTCTTTTAAGAGTAAACCAGGTCGAGATCCTTCTCGCTTGCTGGTTAATAGACGAATGGCCTTTCTGTGTCGACGCAACTTCCTTACCTCTTCTCCGGTTAAAGGGATGTTCCCGATTAAAATGTTATGGAACAGCGTAATGATGGCAATACGTTGAGTAAGAGACGTGGCTGACAGGAGAGCCTTTCGCTTGGAAGGTTTACAATTTTTCAACACGTGGAGTATGTCCAAATTCTCGCGAATGACGCGACTCATGGTGTGAAGAGAACCTTTGAGTAAACGTAACAAGTCGGTCCTCCGTAACAATTAGGCAAGTCGACACCCGCGCTCCATGCGAGTTGGAGGGAATGTATGCAAGCTTCTTTCGATGAAAACCAATGCACACTCTTTTTCAATGTAATTCTTCGGGTGGCGCTACGCTTCTTATCGACAGGATATGACCGGGCGAGGTACAGGTGATCTTCCAGCGATAGACCTTGTTGCTCATACCGCGAACTCTCTCCAAATGAGGCCAGCTCGATGCGACCACCGCTTTTATTTAGGAAAGTACAGTGTACACAATTCGTTCGGGACAATACCCGTTCTCAATCGGCCGTAGTCGGGATCGCTATAGGGAGAGACGTCCACGATGAGATACCCATACTTTCTGCCTTCGACGGCGTCCTTGTAAGATTCAGAAAAGTACTTGCTTTGTCCGGGAAAGATCTGGGAGGCTAGGATCTTGTACTCGTTAGCGGATCTCGGATTACTCATCAATACGAATATATGTGTATTGATACTGATTGATCTCGAGCATGCCTGTTTTCCGAATAATGTTTGAGACAAAAATACGACGGTTATCCCTAGGTGATGAGATAACGTCGTGTATACGTTTAACATGAGTTTACTGTTGCACACTTCAGTCATGAGATCATCCAACATGAGAATCATATTTTTATCAGACTGTTCCGACCAGGTACGTAGATCGTTCTCGGTGGGTAACCCTTCGTGAAACTGAATGTTCTCAATCGAACGTTGCATGTCGGTATAGAGATCCTGCCATAGTGCATAACAGTACATGATCAGTTTGGGGGCTTTATCGAAAAAATCGCTAGCATTCTCTAACAAACGCTTCGTCCAATGCGTTTTACCCGATCCGCTCGCTGCTGTCACGCACAGGATCGTGGGAGTCTGCCATTTCAATAAACACGCCTCGCTCATCTTGTCTCGTTGACGGTTGGACTATTAATGAAACTTTTTTCACAGGACGCACAATTATTTAAGCCGCGCGTGCGACTTGGTTTATCTGCCTTTGTCGTCTCACTCGTCGAAGTATATTCTGACGTGCTTCATCTCTCACGTGTCGTTAATGCTCGGCATTGAAAATGAAAGGAATCAACAAGGAGACTCCGTTTGATAGACGCCTCGCTCGTGTTGGGTTGGACGATTCGCCGCAATACCCTAAAATAATTATTATTAGGATTGCGTTGTAAATACACGCGTTCCTGCGTTCGCATGACGGGTATACGACCGTTCAGTAATCTCGTGACAATGGCCACGACTGCCTTGCCTTGACCGCTAGTCATATGCCGTACATCGTTCAACGTTTCCTGAAAGTCGTGTTGATACAACACGTGTATCAAAAAATCATAATGCCTCAGGACGTATCTCGTCATGTCTTGTCCGACCGGTGGCACACTCTAGACTGATGTCTACACTTAAGGGTTTTCGCTCTTTATAGATATATGTTTCATTTCATATCATAAAAACACTAAAGACAATAGTGACATTTTCTTCAATTTTATTACAACTAGCGATACACAGAAAGCATGACCTACTCGACAGGTGGTACAATGAGAGTTAAACATAGCATTTCTTGATTATATTATTATTATTACAACTATAGAGTGAAACGACTACACATTTTAATCATCAGGGTGTACATGCAAAACAGTATTTGAAATAGTTGCAGATAAACTGAGTGACATAGGCATCATTACATCGTTTGTCACGTCCAAACAACTGTACAATATCTCGTAAACTAGCTTTGTTTTTACATTTCATTAACAAGTAATACAAACAGTAAAATCCACAAGCGTTGGAATGGGGTTGTTGTAAGCTGGTGTGGTTATAACGATAACTGCGCGAGTGTTTCTTTAAAAAACGTTCATATTCGGGATGGTAATAACGGGGTGTGTGTCCGTAGCTGTCAAAAAACTCGCCATCCCCGCTTCCGTCAAAGTAGAAGGCTACCCAATGTTGACCTTTGCCTCGCGCTCGGTCCGTGTTAGCGACACACCCCCACGGGTTTCCACTGCTGCGAGCCGACCGTGTTCAATATGGTCTTAAAAGGCACTTTCTGCATGTTTGCTGCAGTATTAGCAGCTGACCAGATAATGTGCGGTTTGAAAATCTGCATGTCAACGCCCCCTGCCTTTAATACCGTTTTGACCCATCGAACAGTGTCTTTAGAGGTTCGTTTATGAGGCTTCTGGGTCGTAATAAACAGTGCTGTCTCTGTACCGCGCAGGTCTTTAGTTTGTTCTAAATACATCCTCAAGTTAAAAACTACACACATCTCTGCTTCCGGATAAGACTTTAATGTTAATTCACTCTGATGAAATCCTGGTCTGGTTTGTTTTAACATATCTCCAAATCTAATTTTTACACAGGTGTCTTCAATATCAATATTTCTACAATCAATAAGATGGAGTGACTGAATTCTCTGACCAGGAAGTAGAAGTAACAAAGTACAAAGTTTCATCGACAATTGTTTAAGGTTGTTGCTCACATCACACTGTCTTAAGTAATAATAATAATAATAATGTCGATGGAGGTTGCGGTTCTTATTTCAAGAGGGATACTGTTCCATAGTACTGGAGCTATCACAGAGAATGCATTACTTGCAAGCTGAGTTCTGGTGAATGGAACGGTTAGCTGTGACTTGTCTGAGGACCGGAGGTTCCGAGCTGGAGCATACGGAGTGAGAAGTTCCTTCAAGTACACAGGAGCAGTCTCAGAGTGAAGGGCTGAGTAGGTGAGGGTCAGAATTTTGAAAGATATGCGTTTCTGAATAGGAAGCCAATGCAGTTGTTTCAAAACAGGAGTTATATGTTGATGTTGTCTGGTACGTGTAATGATTCGGGCTGCTTTATTCTGGACTCTTTGAAGATGGTTAATGGCTCCAGATCCTGACAAGAGGGAATTGCATTAATCGAGATGGGACGTAACATAAGCATGTACAAGTGTCCTGGTGGTATCGACATCTAGATATCGTCTGATTTTCCCAATGGTGCGGAGCTTGAAATTTGCTGTTCTGACTGTCTTTAAAGCATGAGCCTTGCTGGACATAAACTTATCGATTTGCACACCTAGGATCCTAACAGATGAAGATGGCACCACAGAAGAGGACCCAACAGAGAGAATCTGACCTCCAGCCTTGTTGAGTTGGTGTGAGGTCCCAATCATCATGAATTCTGTGATGAAGTAATTTAGGACAGGTGTTACATTCCAAGTAACATTATATCTAGGCAAGGCAGGTCTCAGGTTAAATATCCCTTTTATAAATCTCACTATGGTGTCCGAATTGTGAGCCTGATATGGTAACAATAGTCGATAAGGCTGACCGAGCTGAATTAATAGCCGAATAGCTCAGTCCCTCTTTGTATAAGCTGGTCAGGTAATCTAAACATAGCTTTAAAGATGGTGAAAAGGGATCAATACCCCGTTCACCGCAAAACAACATCCACTTTTTGAAACATGTCCCATATTGCTTGTGCGTTGAATTTGGCCATGACTGCAGGATAATGTTTGTAGACTCTGTTGAAACGCCTGCACGTTGTACCGCTTTCCTGATAACCTGGCGGCTACAAGCCTCAGCTTGTGATGAAGTGGGTGTAGCTTGTTTGGTTGATTTACGAGTGACAGCAGCGTTCGAGACATATTAATAGACTGTCCGAGACTGCTCCCTAAGTGCAGCAGCTTTGCAAACCAGGGCTGGGTCGTCCACAGCGGTACTACAATCACGACCTCCGCTTCCTCTGATTGGATTTTTTGCAGAACTTTGGCTATGAGGCTGAAAGGACAGAATATATATTCAAACAGTTGTCCCCAACTCAGAGAAAGCATCCACTGCTTCTGCATCCGGATCAGGCTGCCATGATATGTAACGAGGTATTTGACAGTTTAATCTGGTTGCAAATAAATCACGACAAGGTCTACCAAAAAGTAACACAATGTTTTCAAATTTGTCACAGTTTAATTTCCACTCTTTGTCATCAACTGCTTTGCGTGAATGATAATCTGCTTCCACATTACACACCCCTGGCACATGTGCCGCTGTGAGCCATATTCCCCTATCTTTACTCCACTCCCATATCTGTCTGGTTACATTATTGCACATTAACTTGATGCCTCCCATATTGTTAATATAGGTAACTGCAGTGGTATTATCTAGCACCAATCTGATATGAACGCCCCTTATGTGTGAACAAAGAGCTCTCAACACTAGCCATGCGGCATACAGTTCCAGATAATTGATGTGCATATCTCTTTCCTCCGTGGACCATTGACCTGAAGCACTGACCCCATTTACCACTCCCCCCAACCTGATTTCGAAGCATCTGATTCCACCGTTAGGTAGGGTTGAGGTATTTCTAAGTCCTTCGGCCAGCACCCAACATTGTTTATCCACCATTGTAAGTGTTCTAAACATACACTGTCACATTTCCCTTCACCATGATAGTTTCCTCTATTTAACCTCGGATATTTGTTTTTGGTGATCTCCAAATGTTTATAATATACTGGTCCAAACTTAACCCCTGGAGAGCTAGCACTCAATTGTCCAATTAATGCTGCAAACTCCCTGATTGTAAAAGAATTCTTCTTTAGAGCTTCAGCGCATGTCTGTCTTATTTTTTCACATTTTTCTTGTGTAAGATTAACTGTCATACGACTGCTATCGATCACAAACCCTAAGTAGGTAATACAGACTTGTCTGGGTGGATGGTAAATCCTAGCTGATCAAAAGCAGTCATTGTACGCTGCACATTCATAGCATATGTTTCCTCATTCTCTCCAACAAGTAAAGAATCATCTGTATTGGCAAACCCCTGTTTCCGTAGGGAGGAGAAAACTGGCTTCAGAACTTTAGTGAATAATCTTGGGGCAGAAGATAAACCATTTGGTAAACATGTAAATTGATACAGTTTGTCAGCCCAGTAAAACCGCAAATATTTTCTGTCTGTTCGGTCAACTGGTATGGAAAAATATGCATCTTTATGTATGTCGCGGGTTCAGGCCTTGAGTGTGCCGAGTAGACAAAATATAGGACGGAGATCCTCGTTTGGTTAAAAATCTGGTTTATTGCCTGTAAAAGTATAAAATACAACATTAGGAAGATGTTGAATCAGCCATCGTGTAAGTGCGATGGCTGACGGAAGACAATTGAAAGTCATTCCATCAGGCATGATTACATAAATACAATTGAATATAAGAATAATATGCTTATTACATATGATATACATTATTATGATTATAACAATTGTATGGTGATTGTAAACATGATGACGTCACTTTTATGTGCGGCATCATATATTATGTCTAAAAATATATACAGTGGGTGTTGATGATAAACTACACGAAATATATTATGTTATCCTTTCACACACTGTCTTACGTGCTAGTGCTTAAGTTAGTAAGTGATACGCGATTTATGAGATTACTTTAATGCGCGATCGGAAGTTTATGATTACTAACTTAAGATAATTGATTGCTAATGATTATATATAATATATCTAGCACGATGAATAGAGAAAGAATATAGAGAGTTGCTCACCTGTAAAAGTATAAAATACAACATTAGGAAGATGTTGAATCAGCCATCGTGTAAGTGCGATGGCTGACGGAAGACAACTGAAAGGGATTTCAAATTGTCATACGTCACAGGTGTAGAAGCCCGTGATTTGGCAGAGAGCCAAATCAGGTGAAATGTACAACTCACTATATAAGACAGCGGAGTAGCAGCCTTCTGATGGAAAGAAAGATGAATAAAAGGCTGTCGGCGACATCTTCCCCCCCTTTGGAAAATGTTGTCCTCAACATCTAGGACATCAACAATGATGAGAGTCATTGAATGAAGGAAATGAAGCTCCAAAAATGATAATACGATAAATATAAAACCACGGTGCTTGCAAAGACTCTTATGTCTTTGAAATGAAAAATACCAAAACTGGAAAGATTCCTCCAAGAATAAAACCGTAGAGTCTCAATGGTTCTTAAACCGTTGAGAAATAAACAGGCAAACCAAACTGAGCAAAATGAACCACAAAAATGCAAACTTATGTACAAGAAATGATTCACACAAAAACTTCCTCCACCTCTGTGTCTTCTCTGATAGTTGATCCGAAGTTTATGATCCACTGGTCATCCCTCATCCAGGCTGGACGATTCCTCAACCGGGTAGGCCTCCCCGGCGGTGGAGTATCCATGTGAACAGGCGATGCTTGAGGACCATTTTCAACGACAGGAGAAGCTGCAGCATCCTCTGTCTGCGCAGGTACAGTAGAGTTCGACGTTGAGGCCGGACTTAAGGTGCTGTCAGGGGAGATAACTACTTCTGGACTGTTCACTGGCACTTCAGGTGATACTACTGTGGCACTTTCAGAACTTCCAGATAATCCAGGAGATGGCTGTGTTGACGTCGAGGAGCTGGTAAAGGCAGGTTGATCTGTCAAGGTGTGACGTTGATCAGAGATTGGAGACTCTGATCCAGTATCAGTTCTGTTTACTTGACTCCTGCGTCTTGGCAGCAGTAATATCTCTTCTTCACTGTCGTCTTCGGATTTCTCTGCAGCTTGATATTCCTTCATGCGAAGGGAGACAGACTTCTTGCTGCGTTTGTAGTCACATTGACGTGGTGTAGGCGGAACTGGCTGTAGAGGAACAGATTGGAGTGGTAGGAGCATGTTGCGATGCAGAGTTTTCACTTGTCCTTGGCCACTTTCTTGCTTCACAGTGTAGACGGGGATATCTTCATTGGGCTGTCTCAAGATGATATATATTTCCTTTCCCCACTTGTTAGCAAGTTTGTTTCTCCCTGTGAGTCCAACCAGGCGCACTAACACTCTGTCGTTGGGATGTAGAAGTGATTCTCTCACTTTCTTGTCGTAATTCTGTTTGTGGCGGTGTCCAGCTTTCTTGGATTCCTTAGAGGCAATATCATAGGCAAACTGTAACCTCTTTCTCAGGTTGTGGGCATACTCAGTGTGCGTAGTTTGTCCTTCTCCAAGGTTAATTCCAAGAAAAGCATCCACTGGGAGTCGAGGGTGCCTTCCGAACATGAGGAAAAATGGTGTGTATCCTGTGCTCTCGTGTCTGGTAGCGTTGTACGAGTGTACCAAGGACGGAACATAGGTCTTCCAATCAGTTTTCTTTTCCTCATCGAGAGTACCCAACATATTCATCAAGGTTTGATTGAACCGCTCTGTCATACCATTTCCTTGTGGATGATAAGGTGTGGTCCGTGTTTTCCTTATTCCAGTGAGCTGACAGAGTTCCTTGATTATGTTACCCTCAAAGTTTCTCCCTTGGTCGCTGTGAAGTTTGGCTGGGAAACCGTAGTGGACGAGGAAGTTGTCAAATAAGACTCGTGCAGTTGTTTTGGCAGATTGGTTGCGAGTTGGGATGGCTGTGGCATAACGTGTGAAATGGTCTGTTATGACAAGGATGTTCTCATAGCCTCCTTTTGATTCTTCCAACTTCAGGTAGTCCAAGCACACAAGTTCCATGGGCTGTGAAGACATGATGCTGACTAGAGGTGCAGCTTTTACTGTAGTCTTGGACTTGCGTCTGATGCAGTTTCCACAGTTCTTCACATATTGTTCCACTTCATCGGACATTCCAGGCCAGTAGAACCTTGACTTGACGAGGTGTATGGTCCTATCACGTCCTTGATGTCCAGAATCATCATGAAGGGATTTCAGTATGTCCGGTATTCTGTTAGAAGGTAAGACAAGTTGCTGTTGAGGTTCATCTGTGCCTTTGACTTGTCTATACAAGATTCCATCCCGGAGTGACAACTTGTCCCAGTCTTGGATCAGTTTCCTGACAGTAGCATTCTCGAGTGATCGTTGGCGTGCTGTAGGTCTGTGTCCTTGCTTTACAAGATGGATGACACGCTGAATATTCTTGTCACTGAGTTGCTCCTTTTTCCAGGACAATGATGTGGGAGTCAATGAAATGACGTCATCAGGACATACAGCTTCTTCATTGAAGGAGAGACTTTCAGCTGCTATGCAAGGAGTGTGGTGAACTTGGCAGATGGCCTTGATAGAAGTTGGCTCTACATGTGTTTCTTGACTGTGTGAGTAGTCTGGCCTTCTTGACAATCCATCGGCATCCATGTTGGTGTTTCCAGCTCGGTAGGTGATGATAAAGTTGTAGGTTGACAGAGCAGCTAGCCATCTATGACCAGTAGCGTCAAGCTTGGCAGATGTCAAGACATAGGTTAGTGGATTGTTGTCTGTCTTTACCTCAAACTTGTTACCGTAGAGATACTCATGGAACTTGTCTGTAACTGCCCATTTCAGTGCCAAGAATTCCAGTTTGTGAGCAGGGTAGTTCTTCTCACTTTTCCTCAAACCACGGCTTGCATAAGCTATTACTCTCATCTTCCCGTCCTGCTTCTGATATAGCACTGCACCGAGTCCATCTATACTGGCGTCTGTGTGGACCTCAAAAGGAAGTGAGTAGTCGGCATAGGCTAGGATGGGAGGTGACGTGAGGTGCCTGACTAAGGTGTCAAATGATTCCTGATGTTCATCGTTCCATTTCCAGTTTGGATCAGGTTTGGAATTCCTTCTCTTTTTCTTGGGTTGTCCAGTCAGGAGATCATTCAGTGGACGAGCAATCTTTGAGAAGTCCTTGACAAAACGGCGATAGTATCCAGTGAAGCCTAGGAATCTTCTGACTTCATGGACGTTTGTTGGAGTTGGCCAGTTCTTCAGTGCTGAGACTTTCTCTGGGTCCGTTTCTATGCCGTTGCACGAGACTACATGTCCTAGATATGTCACTCGGTCCATGAACAGTTCACATTTGGATGGCTTGAGCTTAAGTCCATTGTTCTTGAGACGTTGAAATACTGATTCCAAGCGTTCCAAATGTTCCTCAAACGTTTTGGAGAAGATGATGACGTCATCGAGGTATATGAGACATTCCTTCAGGTTTAGGTCTCCCATGCAATTCTCCATCAAACGTTGAAACGTAGCTGGGGCGTTCGTTAGGCCGAAGGGCATCCTGTTACACTCATAGAAACCAAGTGGGCCGGCAGAAAAAGCTGTTTTCTTCTTGTCGTCTTCTTTCATCTCCACTTGCCAGTATCCAGAGCGTAAGTCCAGCTTTGAAAATAGAGATGCTCCTGAGAGGCAATCCAGTGTTTCGTCGATACGAGGAATGGAATAGGCATCTTTAATAGTCCGCTGATTAATACGGCGAAAATCCAAGCATAGTCTCAGAGAGTTGTCCTTCTTCCTTACAAGTACTATGTTGGATGAGAAAGGGCTATGTGACTCCCTTATGGCTCCACAGGCTAACATTTCATGAAGATGCTCCCTCACTTCTTCAAACATTCCAGGTGGTATGCGTCGGTGAGGCTCCTTAAATGGTGTGTCATCAGTGAGGTTGATCTCATGTTGAACTGTTGTTGAATGTCCTAAGTCCATGAGGTCCTTTGACATGATACAATCCCACTTCTGAAGCATAGTCATGGCCTTGTCCTTCTGTGCATCAGTTAGGCAAGTGTTAGCGAGGTCAATGCTTACTGTTGGAGCTGGAGTCTGTGCTGTAACTGTCTGAGGCTTAGTTGGTAAGGCATCAATGGGTACCTGGCTGAGTACACGCACCTGGTGTAACTTGCAGAGTCTTGTCTTGGCTGGTATGGTAATGGTTCTTGCAGAGAGGTTGCAGATTCTAACAGGAATCCTTGAAGAGTTGCCATGTCTTCCAACATCTACAAGTCTTGGGCATACCGAGAGTCCTGTCTGTAGATCAGAGTCCAAGTCGAAGTGCTCAGTAACAGCTGTTGTCCTTCCAGGTTCATGTCTTACAAGTCCATAGACAGTCATCATCTGTTTCGGCTTGATCTGAATAGGGGACTTGTTCGTTGATCTTACTTGGCCGATGATTCCATTAGAGGCTTGAGATCGGAGAGCTGTAACCCATGATGAAGGAATGTTACTGTCAACAGGTTCTAAGTGAGCTTCTACTAGATCTATAAGGTTTGTGCCGATTACCAAAGGGACTCTTCTGTTGTACTCTGTGTCGCCAGTTACAAGTAGTGGGATAGTGAAGTCCTGGTTGATGAAAGGGATGTAAATGTTGGCTTCGATGTATCCAGAGTAGGGAAGGATGTTATCACCTGCTGCCATTACTTCCACTTCAAAGTCTGTGAGGTCCTTCAAAGGGAGATGACTAAGACTTGTCTTGTGATATCCTTCTGAAACTGTGGAAACCATGGATCCAGGATCTATTAACGCTTCACAATCCAACTCCTCTATGCTGATAGATGCCTCATTTGCCTTGCCTATCATCCTTCTGTGTAAGTCACTTGAGGGGCTAGTTAAGTCTTCAGCCTCTGCATGCCCCGCTGTAGTAGGCTGAATTAGTTTAGGGTCTTCATTCATTCATCTCTCTATCCTATAAGTCTGTCCTCGTCCTTTCTTTTGGCGATGTACCATAAGTAATGCGGAATTTAATGTGTCCATCTTGAAATGTGATGAGTCCACCACTTCATTCAAGTGTCTTAAATTGAGAATAATTCGAAGGGAGTGATCTTTCTTTTCTCTACTAAAAATATTAGAAATGAATTCTCCCTCTTCGTGACAACTCACTCAACTATCCCCCTTCTTTTCATTGAACCAACCTCGTCATCTACTGATATCCACTCCAACCCTTGAAAGTTAATAGGTTTTGGAACAAAACTTTGCTGAGGCTGTTCAGTGAATTCAATGTTTTCCCCTTGTACACATGTTAAAACCAAAGGGTCAGAGGTGATGTTTGTCCAATTGTTTATGAACTCACTGATTTTTCCGGCTTGAAAATTCTGTGGAGTATTAAAGATTTCCCCAAAAAACAATGGAACATGACTACTCACCTGGTCAGTATTGTCGTTACTTGGGACTAAGTCCTATTGAACCATGTTTTCCCCCCTCTCCGATTCTTGTCTAAAAAAGGGGCCCGATTTGGCTCCATAGCAGGCTGCTTCCCTCGACCACCTACCGGGGAAGATATGGGGGGTCTGAACCTGCCTCCTCTCATATTGCCATATGGTCCAAAACGAAATTTTCCACTGGAGAATGATTGGGATGTCTGAGGTCCAGTGAAATGTATCTTCCTGTCTGGTATTTGTAATTTCTTCCCCAGCTCCTTGGAGTCGAATATTTCTTTGATCTTCCGTGACTAATCATCCCCAAACAGGTGTGTTGTGACCTGTGCTGTTGAGCAAACTTTTTTGTATGGTCCTTCAACATCGGCACGAAAGAGATCCTTTCGTTTACTGTTAATGTCCCCCTGTACAGCCATTAGCAGCATGAGGGAGTCCTAAGCTTTCGTAAGTAACTGTTTGCTGTCTACTGCCGTTTTGCTACCCACTGCTACCCACCTGGGGATCGTGTCTCTGCAATTAAGAGAGTTGCTAGTTTGTGGGATCTCAGTGAGATTATCCACCAATTAAAAAAACCCTGCACCAGTGGTGCGTTCGGCTGAGTCGTTTGACCCCTCGTGTGACGTCTGCTCGGCCATATTGTCAATTTCTGTTCTACAGTACTAAAGTCTATAACGAAAACTTTCTAGAGTCTACTAACTGTAATGTCACCGTATTGAAACTTGTATCCAATACAAGCAACAAATCACTGGGTCCTGACACTGTCCATTCAATCCAACAAATTATATCCAAAGTGTCCTAAACTTTTGTTTTGGAACTTCTTGAAAAAATACGCCTTAGACTGCTGAACAACTTACGCGAACTGATGATACAGCGCATGCGCACATCTCTCACAAGGGATTCCGAAGTAACGGAATAGGGAGGTTGAATGTTCCTTTTCAAATTTCGTTTTTGAAAAAAAACACCTCTTTGGTCTTTTGAATCCATTATTGACGTTTCTGTATGACATTAGGTATTTGATGATTCATAAAAATAGAGCCATAGGCTCTGTAGCTCATCAGGCTTTACATTTGATTTCGCTATAGGGTGTGGCCAATGTGGTGCCCCCTTAGTAGGGGCCATGGGGCTTCCAAAGCTACAATTTATTATTCTCACTAGATAAGGAGTTTGTACACAAAGTTCAGCTTTCTAGGCCTTCTGCTTCTGAAGAAGAAGATGAAAATAGGTTTTTAGGGCTTGGTCCCTTAGGTCCTTATGAGGGGCCACAGGGCCACCAAAGCTACAATTTATAATCCTCACTAGTCAAGGAGGCTGTACACAATGTTTTAGCTTTCTAGGCCTTATGCTTCTAGAGAAAAAGATAAAAATTTCAGCTTTCTTGGGCTTCTGCTTCTGGAGAAAAAGACGAACATAAGTTTTAAGGGTATAGCCCTTAATTGGGGTCACAGGGTCACAAAAGTTACAAATTAGAATCCCCACATGCCAAGGCACCTGCACACAAAATATCAGCTCTCTAGAGTCATTGGTTCTGGAAAAAGACGAACATAGGTTATAAGGGCGTGGCCCCTGTGGCCCTTAATTGGGGTCACAGGGTCACAAAAGTTACAAATTAGAATCCCCATATGCCAAGGTGTCTGTACAAAAAATTTCAGCTCTCTTGGGCTTCTGCTTCTGGAGAAGAAGATGAAAATAAGTTTTAAGGACGTGGCCCCTGTGGCCCTAAATTGGGGTCACAGGGTCACCAAAGTTAAAAAACAGAATCCCCACATGCCAAGGTACCTGTACACACAATTTCAGCTCTCTAGTGTATATGGTTTATGAGGAGAAGTCGAAAGTGTCAAAAGTTTACGGACGACGGACGGACGGATGCCGGACGACAGGCCTTGCCATAAGCCCATCTTATTCAACAAGGAAAATCATATGTACTTATAAAATTAAAAATGACATATATCACATCAGTTGTAAAAAGTTTCAATGACCTATAAAAGAAGATAGTACAATAACAGAATCCCAAGCATGATCTCCAAGATCATTCTTTCTCAAAAGAGGAGTGTGTTAACTGGTAATTGGAAACTTTTTTCTTTATCCAAATTTAGGAGAGAAAAAAACACAAATGAAAAATCGAAGAAATATTCTCTGATTCTATCTTGTCTCATATATTTCTGAACATCATTTTTAAGGATAATCATACCAAACATATATCATGTTCATTCACAAAATGATAAATATGAAACAAATATTAGTTTAAATCAAACATTGAACAACAGGCTTATGTATGACCCAACGTTGAAAGCACATCATTTCATCTAAATAAGTTCTAATTTCCAAAATGTTAAACACCATTAACTAAATATCAGGCTTTAGATACGTTTCAATGATTAAGCTTAACACATGGGAGGACAATATGTCTGATTTAATATCATAAATGACTGTATGCTGTCCCTATCCTGATCAATTTAACATCGAAATGTTTTGTCAGAACCAGGTACAGTAATGGCATTCTTAAATGTTTGCAAGGTTGAGAGATAAAGCCTTCCCTTAAGGATACTTCATTTCTGCTTTACCTGAATATGTTTCCATTATCATATTATATTCATGCAACATCTAATATGAGAGAGTCAACATCAAACAATCACAGTCTGTTCAGGCAAGCAGGCAATGACATTTGATTTCAAGCTTATATCACAGTCAAACTGTCATTTTTAGTCATGACTGCAGAATCCTCTGGGCAGGCAGGCAGACAATAACATTTTATTTCAAACTTGGATCACAATGTCACGATGTCAAAGTGTCAGGACAGACCGGCAGCTTCAAGATATTCAGCCAATCAGTTTTCTGCAACAGCATAATTACCAATGAAAAATAGTATCATGTCTTAATTCATGGACCATCAAAAATTGTATGAAGAGACTGGCTTCACTTCTCTGTCGACAAGACGATATTACCATAAAATGGGCTTGTTTTACAATATGAATTCGAATTTTACGCCTGCTTACCTATCGGAATTTTTCCCACCCACGAAATGCCGCCAATTATTCTATGAATTAAACAAATCTGATGCCATTCCGATCCCTTATTATCGTATGGATATATACACAAATCATTCTTGCCGTCTGCTATTGTCAAATGGAATGATGAAACTTTAAAGAACAAGCAAATTTTCGATTGTCGTATTCGATTGGGATGCAGCAACTTAAATGGACACATATTCAATAGATTTATTGGCAACGACTCGCGCTGCTCATGTGGTTTCGTTTATAAAGATGCACAACACTACTTTTGTACCTGTCCAAATTACATGAAGATATGTCATGAAAGTTTCACTTACATTAATGGTCACAACTTGAATACTGTTTTATTTGGTAATAAATCCCTGTCGACTAACATACATACAAGAATAATAACATCTGGAGACACTTTGTCTGAAGATATAATATATACGAGATTTTGTTTACTACTATTTATTATATACTCATGTAATCTTAGGATAGTTAAACAAGGGTGCAATACGGAATACGTCTTCAAATTCCGTATTGCACGATTGCCGGTTCTTCTTTTTTTCAAGCTTCGGCAATTCTCGCAACTTTCCGTACGTAACAATCCTTTTCCTAATAATAACATCGGATCAATGCATTTTTAACAAACGTACTTTTTAGAATGATATTGAAGAACAATATAGTGAGAAACAAGTGTTATCGTAAGTAAAGAAACTCCAAAACACTTTAAAAAAGGAAATCCTAAACAAAACTCAGAGAACATCGCCAGCGACACTTCGCTCTTATGACGTCATAGACTACGACGATTATGACGTCATTTCCATGGTGACGTCGTTTGAAAGGATCCCGTCGCTCGGAATCCTTAACTTACGTTTATCATATTCAGAACTTTATAATTAATTACTAAGGATAAACTATTATCGCTGTATTTGTTTTCACACTTGAGAAAATTGTCTCTTGCGTTTAACTACGCAAAATAATGAAAAAATATACAGATAGTTGAGGTATCAAATCATCAGTCGAGCGTGTTATAAGTATCGCCTCATTCGCATTATGTATCAATGCGCAGTGCGACATCTCGGATTATATAAGCAATTCAAAATTACTTTTAAAAAGGTTAAACATAAAGTATATAATAAATACAGAACGGCATACGTGTGCATTTGGGTCGTTTGTATTGAACTCGAAGATGTCATGGACGCGGAGAAACAACTCGTTCTTCGATGCAGCCAAACCTGACTGCGTGTAGAACAGTCCTCTATCTACTGCAGACAAAGTTGCCGGGCCCCTGGCGGGTATAGAGGTTGGGATGTATGATATAAAGTGATTTAATTAACAATAGTTTGATACTTGATGTTTAAACTCACTAATGGGGTGCACATATAGCTTTTGAAAGGATATATGGCATTTTAGCTGATTTTATGAAACATGGTACTTTTGTTGGCACAAGATGTTGATGGCGTAATTCACCTGCTGGACTCCTCATTTTATTGCATTTTCACTATTTTGGTGTCATTACACTATACATTTTATTTCCTTGTCATCAATAGTAAGGGACATTAAGATAACAATCTTAAAACAAAAATCTTTTAATAACCAAGTGTGGTGAATGATGGAAGACATAGCCTGATAGCTCTCTTCATTACAACAACTAATGTTTATTGTCTTTGTATTTGATATCAAAATTGAAGAGAATGACAAAATTAAATTTTAATTGATACTTCATGGTTGTTTTCAGACACAGTCAGGACGCAGAGCCTGTTGAAAGAGATAAACTGGTGTTTGAATGTGCCTATAAGTCTCAGAATAACTTTCTTAAATGTCACCAATCCACTCCAAGATTGGTTTAAAGGTAATGTGTATTTTTTAAGTCGGTTAGTGATTATTTTGATTGTGTTTTTTAACAAACGATGTATAGATAATATCTAATCATATCCTTTTTGCACTTATATTGCATTGTGAAACCTTCTAAAGGTATGTGATTTTGAAAAGGTCAGAGCATGTATCTTATTGGTACAGTCGTGTGCCATGGCTATTATTGATACTGCAGAATCCTTTACAGAGAACACTGAACAAGAGCATGACACCGACCATGTAGTGACTGTTGAAGTTCATTCCAAGCCAAATGGTAAGCTTTCCTTAAGAATATGTAAAATTGTCTGACCGAATGTATCATGTTTAATCTTCAATTGATGTTAATATTTACATACTCTCCGTCCAATCTCTTTTCTTGTCCAAAAACTTTGTTTATAGCACAAGGGAGACTGTCACTGAAATATGAATTTGTCATGCAGGCTAGTAACCTTCTTACTAAATTGATACTATTTTCTTGTAGCTTAATATGTTGACCTCAGAAAACCTACATGTCAATATCATAGACATTTATTGTGGTATCAACCATTAGATTGTTATGTCAAGATTTGTCAACCTAGCTCAATAGAAATAATCAAGAATACCTTGAACATTTACAACAATGAATGCTCCTTTGAAACTGTACATCCTCTTCAATGAAATCAATCAATCCATAAGTATGTGCTATTGGACAATTTCCATTAACTAAGCAGGAAATGGGGGTATAAGAACTACTAGGTTCTATATTTGCCTATTTCGTAATTGATGAATTAATATATTCAATATGCAATGTTTCAGTCACCTTTGAAGGAGAAAATACTGAGCTGAGAGTTAACGTACATGGACTTGATGGTGAGACTGTTTCTTAATTAGATGCTATTAACTTTTATAATGATCATTAGATTATGGATTATGACTTCAATAACAAGCCATAAAGACTCCGAGCCAAATGGCTTTCGGGAAGAACAGAGTTCCCCTTTGAAGGCTCTAGGTGGAAGGGAAGGTGGGGTTGGCTGGGGACAAAAATGAAATCTTAGTAGAACAAGTGGTTAAACTAACAAACATTTTATTACATGGAGACTAGAATTTGAAGCCTCAGAAATCAGAAATCATTTTAATAAACTCTTTAGCAGCTGTGGAATACAAAAAGTAATATTGGTGATGAGCTTGTGAGGAAATGGTTCTTTTTGTGTTTAGTTTTTTCTTCGGTATTTTGTTTCAGATGAACAATTCTTGCAACACGAGGCTGAGAAAGGTATTACTACACATTATCAGGCTGTGTAACGAAGTATTTGACCCTGTGAAGTTAATGCATTTTGACAGAAACTAATATTTATTTTGAAAAAAACTTTTAAAAACTAAATGTTGAAAAAACTTGCTACTGCTCCTTTAAATATGAGTATTTTTTAATTTAGTACTCACCTGTGCCAAACTTTGTGAATCTCCGACAGCATCTGTGTCTGCTTTGAAGCTGTCCTCACAACTGAAGAACTGAAGCTTGTTGTAGTTGCGGCTGTTCTTTGATGGTCCCTGATCCATAAAACATAAAGTGTGTTGACGATTTGACGAGAAGGATGTTGGAGCTTGTGTCCTCCCGTTTCTTCAAGGCAGGTGTTAGAATTAACTTCCAAAGGTTTCCTTATTGAATTGTAACCTCAGTAACAGATTCAATTCTATGCAGACGGTTCTTCGGGGGGTTACTAACCAATTTTGCTTTAGGGTGTGGCAAATGTGGTTCCTCCCTTACTTTGAACCACAGGGTCACCAAATGTACAATTTTGATTCCTCCTTATCTAATTTGGGAGTTTGCACACACAGTTCCAGCTTTCTAGGCCTGATGCTTCCTGAGAAAAATGTGAAATTAGGTGAAAGAGTGTGGCCCCTGAGGCCTTTATTAGGGGCCACGGGGCCACAAAAGCTATAGATCATAATCCTCACTAAAGAGTATATTCACTAGGTTTCAGCTTTCTGTATTCTATTGCTTCTGGATAAGATCAAAATAGGTTTTAAGGGTATGGTCCCTCTGGCCCTTATTAGGGATCAAGCTAAGCTAAGATAAGCTACACCTTATAATCCTCACTAGTCAAGGATTCTTTACACAACGTTTCAGCTTTTTAGGCCTTATATGGTTCTGGAGAAGAAGATAAAAATATGTTTTTTAAGGCGTGGCATATGTGGCCCTTATTAGGGGTCACAGGGCCACCAAAGCTACACCTTATAATTCTCACTAGTCAAGGATTCTTTACACAACGTTTCAGCGTTTTAGGCCTTATATGGTTCTGGAGAAGAAGATAAAAATATGTTTTTTAAGGCGTGGCATATGTGGCCCTTATTAGGGGTCACAGGGCCACCAAAGCTACAATTTATAATCCTCATTAGTCAAGGAGTCTGTATACAAAGGTTCAGCTTTTTTGGCCTTATGGTTCTGGAGAAGAAGTCGAATTTCCACAAAGTTTATGGACGGACGGACTCCAATACCCTTTTGTTGACACACAGTGTCTACGCTCTCATTTTTGACAGGTGGTAGCTATTCCATTCTAACTGTAATACCTTCGTCGTCAGCACCTTTATTGTCCTGCCTTCATGTATATTCGCGATATTTCTTTCATACTTATCTCTTCTTATAAAGTATAGCTCCCGTAACATATCTTACAATACATTAATGTTAGTCTCAGCCCTATTTCTTTTTAATAGGCACTTTACCGAAAAACATATTGGAAACCCACGACAAAGAGCGGTTTAATAAGGTCCACATCAGGAATGTGACCACAACATTGGGAATATCTGGACATCAGCACTGGCTAAGGTCATCTGAGACATCAGCAAAATCAAACTTGATCCTGCATCAGGACACGGGGTGTAGACTACAGTTAGAGAGGAGAGCACTGACATGTCGACCCCTTCCCATAAAGAGAGGTCATGTGGTTGTTTTCAAGACTAGCTTTCACTGTCAACCAGGAGGCGGAGGAAGGCACAAGTAACAGGAGCTCCTGTAGATGCTCACTGGTCTCAGGCTACAGGACTACGTTTGCTCACTCTGTAGCAAACACAAACAGCAGCTCTGTCTCAAGGAAATGCACGAGCAGATCCTGACTGACCTTCAAGGTCGACGTATCAAGGAACCTCAGCTCTGTATGATGATTGACAGATAAAAATAGGATGCACATCAACATCATAACAAAAACTGACAAAAAACTTCACAAACCACTTAGAGGATCAAATACTGACAAAGATCGACTCGTCACATGATAACTGAGGTATCTTTACTTAACTGTAAATGATATGTATCATTAGTTATTATCCATGCTATATCACGCTATAAATTATTTTTTACAAAATAGTCTGTACGGTAACGCCTGCCTCCAATAGACGCCTAGGTGTTCTCCGTTTGAATAGAATAGACGCCCGGCGTGTAATTAGGGAAATACGGTATATAAAGGTATATTGTAGTTTGTATATTGTAATAAAGGAGATATTGTTTTACGCCGCTTGGGCAATTTTTCAGCCATAACTACCGTTTAGAATCAAGTGTATGTCAAGTAGCGCTGCACTCAACAAGTCATGCACAAACATGTACATTAAATTGGACATGCATGTATCCCTTTCAACGCCTCGTTTACAATTCCTCGTTTCTAATAGCAGCAGTATTGGCAAAGCGGGGTAAAGCATTAACTCCCTGACAAATCACGACATTTCAGCCCATATATTCGAGGAACCAAGGTTAGTGTATTTGTTGATCTCCGTTATTTCAATAGACGCTCAGTCTCAAATGTAGGTCAGCGCATCAGCTAACCTCGCTGTGACGCTTAGCAGGGGAACAGTGTAGCCTTGCTCGTTTCATCTCTTTTGACATGAAAATAGGTAGAACATAGTCTTAAAGAGTTTCTTGACAATTATGAATATACATCTTTGAATTGATAGGGACTGCATAAGACATCGGATTTACAAACAACATGCATGGTCTCGGGAGAGGTCCCTCTTCTGTCTACCAACGTGTTTTTCAAATGAATACCTACACGTACATGTACATTTAAAATGTTCCATAAGTTAAACATGACTTCTCATCATAAAGTCTGAATAAAACGGTTTGAGTCTAATGCGGGCCGCTCGGGCAAGTTCTAGTCATAAGCGACGATATTAGTTTGATTCTACTGCTATCTGCCGCTGGTGTGCAATAAAGAATGTCATAAATAGTTCATTTCCACATAAGGAACTAAATGTTCGCAGGAACGCAACCTACTTCGCGGAATACGAAAGCTTTCCGATTTATAACTGAACTGCGCCAAACGTCACTGTTAGTAAGTTTGTACTTGACATGTTGTGTTCTAAAGTGAAGCGAAGTTCTGAGTTTATATAAATAGAGAATACTAAACGACGTCCAGTTTAATAACATATTTATGAAACGAGTGGATGGTATTCGTATTTAACGAGCGAAAGCGAGTTTCATAAATATGTTATTAAACTGGACCGAGTTAAGTATTTTATTTATTACACTCTTTAAATTATTGATATAAAATGAAAATAATGTTTAATCTCCATTTTCGTAGTTGTGCGTAGGAATACAATTCTTACAATGGATGCATATGTAGTGTCATTAGACTTTGAGGTCATGAGTTAGTCCGTTAATAACAGCTTTAATTTTGAACAGTGAAAATTGAAAACTCTCATTCAATTATTGTTGTGTTATAGTTCCTACAAACACAAATTGGCGAGTTAACAAACCTATCTGTCGTTGAATTTTGCGATTGAACGTTAGATTGTGTGAATGAATGGCAAGTGATTGTGACGTCATCGGAATGTGCGTTTTCAAGAGCGATTCAGTATGTGTGAGCTAGTATCAGTGGGAGGAACACTGTTCTTGTTTGTGATCCATGGTGAGAATAGTTTGGGGAATACTGTCTTCAAATTAAAATTTCATCTTTATTCTAAAACAAAAAGAACCACTGCTTTGAATGGCAAGCCCGACGTTGAGTTGCAAAACGCTGCTAGGAGCTTAGGGCTGCAAGGGAGATAACTCTTAAACTTTTTAGCGTTTCGACGAATTTGAACTTGTTGCCGATAACGTTGCTAATGCTTACGGTAGATCATCAAAAATTGGGTTGCTTTATCGAAATTCTGAAATACTGACGCTGATATTTCAAGAATCGACCGTAATTTGGAAGGGATGACCTGGCCAGATCTACTATCGAATGCCGACTTGACCCTGATTTCGAGGTCATGTTTACATTTGAAGATGAATGTGGAGGTATCTCTGATTCTTTGTATTGTTTCTCGCACAATTTAATCATAAACAAATAAACACGTTTGTAAAAAGAATTTTACTTTTATCTCGTATTGTTTTCGTTTGGACAGAGAACAATATTGATTTTGATAGCAATTTTGTTTGACATCGTCAACTGATAACGTGTCATACGAGAGCAGGAAAGTAGTTCCGGATGCGATCGCTTTCACGTGCAATGTTTCACAACAGTGTTGAATAACATGTCATTGTTTCACAACTGAGAGTGTAATAAAAGGAAGTAGACCACAATAATCGAGTGCAATAAACTGTACAATCTATAATGTGCACTGTAACTGATGCACTTCATAATTATGTTCAGTCCGACATCCTTGCTTCATGCAAAATAAAAACAAGATGGCTACCTTTAAAAAAGTAATCCATGACAGGGAGATGCAAGTATGATCAATGTTACCATTTTATTTCTCAAATTGGCAACTTGGAACATTAATTATGCCGTTATGTGGAAGTTGCAAAAGTATCAATGAACGTGATATTTGACTTATATTCTTTACTAATTGATATTGACTATCCTAGCACCGATTCAAAGTTAAAGGGACAAAAGACTTGAATCATGTCCGGCGTCAAATTCAACATGACTGTATTAGGCATTCCGCGGCTTAGAACTGGATGAATGTGTAATGCAGCGATAGTGATATATATTTTTATCACTTAAAATATTGAATGAAAACAGCAATATATAACGCAAAGAACAATATTTATTTATACATGTCATGAACATTTTAGACGTTGACTTCAACAACATTCTTTTCGGTGATTGCAGTTATGGTAATAAGAATGAGGTCCAGGATAAGGTACGAAATGTATCCAGATCCATGGTATCTAGGAACTCTTTGCCTTTAAGACGGAACATTTCTCGCAGATGGGAGAGATACATAATGATCTCCTTACCAGTATCAAGTACATATTGTAGGAACTTCGCACTGCCATAATTATTGGCATTAGCAGCCTTAAGGACACTGTCACATGTACACTGCAGCATGTAGTTACCCTGCCTACAAATGATTTAAGCTATAGCGTTACGGCATGACATTTTGGGACAGGTGTAGTGTGAGAATGCCTATTCTTACCCGCCTTAGAAATGTGAATTCCTGATCTCACATACAGGTTTACCCCTAAATGTGTGTGTGAGAACCGGAGAGCTATCACTTAAGAACAAACCTTCGCATGCAAATAAGGAACAACACAAAATGTCTGCTCTACATATTTATTTAATACATGCAATATACATAGAATCTCAAGATTTCAATAGACACTTCAAGCGGTTCAACGGTCAACAAGTGTATAACGCTCTACACAACTCCGAAATGGGAATATGAATATCACAAGTTTACAAAAACATAAGCAATCAACAAACCATAAGGTTTTCACACGAGATCTCAGCAAGTACAAACTCTGGTAATCATTCAGACATCTTCAATACACTTCCGAAATGTGTTTATATAACACGCGAATGCAGAAGTACAGGCGAAAATAAGTCGAAAGAGATTCACACAAGATTTCAGCAAATACAAACTCCGATAATCAATACGACATGTTATGTCTCAAAAGATACTTTCAAGATGTAAATGTATCCCGGCAAACTTGAACAAAGTTATGATTATCACCAGGACATGTTATATGTCTCAAAGGGTACTTTCGAAAATAAGTCGAAAGAAATTCAAACAGATTCCAGCAAATACAAACTCCAATAATCAATACGTAATGTTATGTCTCAACAGATACTTTCAAGATGTAAATGTATCTTGGCAAACTTGTACAAAGTTATGATTATCACCAGGACATGTTATATGTTTCAAAAGGTACTTTCGGAATGGAAATATATCACAAAAGATCTGCATAAACGAATTCAGCAAATACAAGATTATAAAAAATAGCTGCGTCAAAACAAGATGGCGGACTGAAATCACACGTGGTCCGAAAGCATATTATGTTATGACTGGCAAAGAGCAAAGTGGTAACACACGTTCAGAAACATACTATTTCGCAAAAAGATACATGACTATAGCTAGAAAACGTCAATAACATAATGATGTGACTGACAGAACTAATATAATTTTACCTGACAAGAAAATGAGTCCATAAATGGAGTAACGAAGTAACGAGCATTCATCGTGGCCCCAATCGAAACACGTGTACTGATGCAAATGCACTGCCTGCTTTATATAGGCAAGTCAGCCTACTCACAGCTTCCATACGCTCACGCAAGATAGTCCAGTCGAAAACAATGGCAGTCCCGACCCATTCCGATTGTTCGTTATGGAATCAGCCGATGCATTCCGAATGCCCCACATCCACATGCGTTGCCTAAACTCCCAGACACCACCGAACCGTCAGAAACCTCAACCACCTGAGACCTGTCCCCTTCTGCAAAAACACCAGTGGAACCATCAGTCCCGGATTCATCGGGAACGTCCACAATCACCGGAAGCACAGGCTCCCGGGCAACAGGTATCCTGGGTCTAACATGCGGCCAGCACTGTGGGTTTACAACCTTGTCAGCACTTTTAGCTTCTATTCCCGATTTTAAAGTTCTACCTTTTGGTCTTGAGCTGCGTTGATCCGGGCTTGTATCTTCATCACTTTCAAGAACATCCAGTAGTTTCAGCTTGTCGTTGACGTTGTGTCGAAGCTCGTCGATATCTCGAAGCCCATCCAATGTTATCTGCCTACCGGAAGTTGAGTTCGGGTCGTCGTTCACTGAATCCGCCGCTCGCTGAATCCTGCCGGTTGAATAGTTGGAAGATATAGCCTGCTTCAGACGTGTCTGTTGATCCTTCAGTCTTCCAATCCGCTCCCTGCGTAACCCCAGTTCTGTATCCGCGGCTTCCTGCTGGAGACGATGGTTATCCTCGCTAAGGGCGCGTTTTTCTGCTTCTAACCTGGCGACTTCGTCTTCGGTTTCGCATATTATCTGGCTATCGGCGCTTCCGTTAACTTCCATATTTCTGCCGGTCGAGTTCAGGTGGGCGTAGTTTATTCTGGTTTTATGCCTTAATCTTTCACGATTACTAGCCATTAAAGTTCATTCACGATAGAATTAATGTTCGTTTGGGTTTCAGACCGCCGCAATGTTCCTTCACGATTTGCATGTGCGCCACTGTACTACAGACTACTGGGCTACAATTCTTTTTTATAATGCCCTCACTTGCCGTACTATATCACTTTTCTTGCTTTTACTACATGTATTAACAAATCAAGACGTCGACAAACTACGGACTTGGACAACTACTTGGACACTACGGGACGACAACAAGACAAGACAAAGTTAAACCTCACACCAGGAGGTAGTTATTTTAACTACCAAGTGAGGAAAGCTGTACGCAGTGACCCGGAAGTGCGCAAAGGTAAAGTCAGGTCAAAGGTGGGGTCACAGAAAATAGTGCCAATTATGAATGTTTTAGGAAAAAATTTGTAAATGACCTATGCATCCAAGAAAACTCAATTCAGTATGAAATGCTCCAAGTCGCAATTCTATTGATTGAAAATCTTTTTCAAAAGGAAGACTTGAAATTATTGTTTTGGCTTTCCACCAAAGCGGCTGATCAAAACTGAGGATAGGAGCTACTTTGTACTTTGTAGCCTGTTGGCAGACAAACTTCAAAGTGGAATATATGCATGATTAATCACTTGGATTCATGTCAACCATGGGTAAGAAGGTGACAGATGACTCTCCTGGCTAGCTTCCATGTTGAACTGCTTGCATCATTCCTGACCATGAAGGTCGTGTTGATTTCAGTGGCCAGGATATCTTCAAAAGTGTATCTAAGGGTGAAGTTAGATCGTCTGAATTTAACTCATCAAGTATAGCAACTGCATTGGTTTTCAGAGTTACAAAAGCTCTCCCATTCAATTAAGCGATGATGACCCTGTCTCCAAAATGCTCAATCAATCTTCTCTTTATGTATTGGAGTAGTATAGTATGTCACCCTAGGTGTATCGAGATACGGGTTGAAACCCCGTTGACACTGAAGGCTGTCTCCACTTTGATCATTCAAGGGTGACGATTAGCTGTCGATCATCGGTGATCGATGATGTCTCGAAGCTATCAGCCTGTCATGTAGGACTGTCGAGGATATGATGACTGAGGAAAATTTACTCCCATTTCATAATTACCAAATTGCGCACTACTTTTATATTAAGTAAAATTTATATTTGTAAAGTTAATACTGTAGGATTGAAGTAGTTTGAAACCGCAAACTGTTAGTCACGATTGTAGTAATGTCTATTTTAAAACAAGAAACTTTGAAGATTTTACGTCCGCTTTGAGAATTTGATATACAAGAACATGAGCGGAATCAATAGGAATAAGTTGAGCTGGTTGAGGATGAGTTATATAGCCAAAGTCACAGAAAGTCTTTGTCAGAACGTTTGTCTTGAAATAATGCAAAAATAGAGCCATTGGCTCTGTAGCTCATCAGGCATCATATCAAGTTTGTTTATACAGGCAAGATGAGCTAAAAATGAAACTGATGTTACCTATTGCAAGAAAACCTCTAAAAAAATTACAAAACAAATGTATTATTATTCAACACTTTCTAGATCGCCAATATCAGACAGTGAAAGAAGTCCACACTAAAATATCCAAGGAGAAATAAATTTGCCCTAGACTGTCATCTAATGGAGAAAAATAGGTTTTTAAGATTGTGACCCCTGTGACCCTATTTGGGGTCATGGGGTCACAAAACCTACAGTTTAGAATCCCAATTGGCCAAGGAGTCTTCATTCAGTCTTTCAACTCAATTGACCTTTAGGAGCTAAAGATGATGATGAAAATAAGTTTTTAAGGTTGTGACCCCTGTGACCCTATTTGGGGTCATGGGGTCACGAAATCTACAATTTAGAATCCCCATTGTCCAAGGAGTCTGCACATATCAATATTAACTCTCTAGACCTTTTGGAACCGGAGAAGAAGATGAGAATTGGTTTTTAAGGTTGTGACCCCTGTGACCCTATTTGGGGTCATGGGGTCACGAAATCTACAATTAAGAATCCTGATTGGCCAAGGAGTCTGCACATATCATTTTCAACTCTCTAGTCCTTTTAGAACTGAAGAAGAAGATGAAAAAAGGTTTTTAAGGTTGTGACCCCTGTGACCCTATTTGGGGTCATGGGGTCACGAAAGTTACAAATTAGAATCCCCATTGTCCAAGGAGTCTGCACATATCACTTTAAACTCTCTAGTCCTTTTAGAACTGGAGAAGAAGATGAAAATAGGTTTTTAAGGTTGTGACCCCTGTAACCCTATTTGGGGTCATGGGGTCACAAAATCTACAATTAAGAATCCCCATTGGCCAAGGAGTCTGCATATATCGTTTTTAACTCTCTAGTCGTTTTAGAACTGGAGAAGAAGATGAAAATAGGTATTTAAGGTTGTGACCCCTGTGACCCTATTTGGGGTCACAGGGTCACCAAAGTTACAAATTAGAATCTCCATATGCTAAGGTACTTGTACACAAAATTTCAGCTCTCTAATGTGTATGGTTCATGAGGAGAAGTCGAAAGTGTCAAAAGTTTACGGACGGACGACGGACGACGGACGACGGACGGACGCCGGACGACGGGCCATGCCATAAGCCCATCTGGACTTTCAGTCCTGATGAGCTAAAAATGCACGATGAGACCGTATCAGTTGTAAGAGTTAGTCTAAAAGGGCACATTAAGATAGAGTCGCCTGAGCAAGAGAGCATATCAGATTTATCTAGAGTTGCGTAATGTTGATTAGATGAGGTGAGAGGGAGATATTTAGGCGTGTCAAGAAGTTGTGTAGAATGAGTTGAAGTCTCATTGATAGGCATAGGTAAGGAGATTATCTCATATATGCGCAAGGGCTGTTGGAATGAAGAAATAGGAAATTTGACAGCTATATAGGTATGGGCTTTTTTTGAGTGAAAAGAGAAAATTTTGCTTGTGAGTAGTAGTAGGTAGGATTGGATTGTAATATGAAGAATTGAGAATATTTGTTGGTGAGAAGTTTAGAAAGGTGATGCAGTGTTTGTTGAAGAACGTGTGGAAAAATGAGAAGTGGTGACAATTTACCTTGGATGAGGTCCGAAATTCCTAACTTTAGTTGGTCTACTTCATGTTCGACAGCAGAAGCATGTTGTATTTGAGTTGTTAATATCGAAGTTAATTTTACAAAAGTTTTTGAAGTACCGTAACTTCAGTTTTCACAGTTTTTATGCAATTTCAGTAATCGCATTATGACTGTCTTGAATTGCCATGAGTGCGTTATGAAATCTATCATTCACTAATTTCATAAATGAAGAAAGATGCTTGGAATGCTGCTTTAAAGCGTTTGCAATATTGATTTCGTGTTTGGTTAAAGCATTTATGTGTTTAGCTAATACGTATACATCAACCGTAGTTGCTGTGCCAAAAAGTGTTTTAGAAAATGAGCCTACGAAATTTAAAAGACCACGTTTAGAACGACTTTTAACAGACAATTGTGATTCAGGTACGATGTGTGAAATTTGACTATTAATTTCATTAATGTAAATTTGTGAAATTCAGCAATTAATTCTGGGTTTAAATTTTTGGCAGGTTCCCAAGTGCGATCTTTACAATCTATCCATTTGACATAGTACCACGGGGCGCCTTTGACAGTTTTTGCTTTAACGATTTTGTCTATGTAATACGTTTCATCTTGTTCAGTTGCTTGCGTACTAGACGTGGTTGGCTTAGTGGAATGCGAATTGTCGTGCTGCTGTTTAGCAGGTGGTTGGTACGATGTGTGCTCGGTGTTAGCTGTGCCCTTGGATGAACTATGAGACGTGGATGGTTCAGGTTCATGATGGACAGGTTCATTCACTGGGGCGATTTCTTCATTGTTTGCTTGGAAATTGGGACATGGGACTGGGTCGGGAATAGTCTGAGGGTGTGGAGGATAATACCTTTTAGCCTGTTGGAATGGATAATTGCCTTATGAGGCTTGTTTTGTTGAATGTATGATTTGGACCTATCCTGGTGAATGATACGGTCCAGTTAATTTGCTCGTTGATTTAGAGGACTGACCTTTCTGTACAACACTGTTGTGAACTAGAACTTGATCACCGACTTGATATGAAGGCTGCTTTGCTTTAAGATCGTGACGATCTTTGGCTCGTTCCTGTGTAGCAGTCATATTATCTATTGCAATAGTTTTGGCTAACTTGAGATTGTGAAGTAATGCGTCTCCACCAACAGTTGGTTTTGGTAAGAGAGTTGTATCAAATGGCATATGCATTTCTTTGCCAAACAGAAGATAGTGTGGTGAATAACCAGTTGTCTGACACAGAGTATTGCGCATTGCCATCATTATGCAAGGAATGAAATCTGACCAATTGGTATGTTCAGGATTAACAAACGTGCGCAATGTTTGTTCTATTGAACTGTTGCGTCTTTCACACATGCCATTGGTTTGAGGATGATAACTGGATGTGTAGAATTGTTTGATATCTAGAAGTTCACAAAGAGCGTTAGTCTGTCTAACAGCCCCTGAAACAAAATATCTTTAAAAGACCCACACAAGTCTATATTATTATTGCAAGTCTAGCTCACTGCAGTTTCAGGAAATGAACAGCTTCAGTGGGCTCCTTTCAATTTTAATAGTAGAAAACTGCATTTAATATGTATTTTCATTTCAGAGACTGAAATTTAGTCTAAAAGAGCGTTGACCAACTTTGATGTGAACTGACGACATCTGTCAGTTAACAAAGTGCGTGGCGCACCATAACGTGCAAACACTTCATTGAATAGAATTCTGGCAACTTCAGAAGCTTCTTGAGTACTCATGGGAAGACCTTCAGTCCAATGGGAAAAAGAATCGACAGCAAACAAAATATACTTGTAACCTTCTTTTGTTTCAGGTAAAGGGCCTAGACTCATTTTATACGTTCGTAATAATGTAGAATGTAATTATAACATTACAAAATAATTCTTTCGTCAACCCTGAAAAAATTCATAAAAAACAACAGAAGAAGTTTCATTGTTTATTACAAACAGACATTGCCATTGATACAGTATATTCCTTTCTTCTGTCTCACTCGATATGGCTAGCAGTTTCTTCCGTTTTCCCCCGCCCTTTCGGGGCCTATTTCATAGTCGGACGCAGTCGCTTCAGCTCGCCCTTGATAGTTGAATCTGCAAGAAGAAATGAGATATTGTAACGACTAATCTCCCTTATGTTGTGGATGGTGCTGATATTGGGAAGTAAATACAAATTTATGAATATTAATAGACATTTATTTATTAATTGGTAGAATTTTTGTAACTTGTTTTAGCAGTAAAAAGGTTGTGATAAAATTTGTCAAATAACTTAAACTTCTTACCATTTACCTGTGCATGATATGATCTTAACACTAATGACATCCTGGGTTACACATTTTATCATATTGCACAGCAACTCAATGCACATGTATCCAGCACTGCATCTCAGTCGACAATAACTGTGAACGTTATTTAAAACCTAACCATTTCTACAATATAAAAGACAAGAGACACGACGATTTGTAAAAACAAGTGAATTGAATTGAAATTATCACCTACTTTTCTCAAATAATTATTCATTTACTTGCCTTGAGTCGATGTAAGACTTTAATGTTGTGTTTCTACTCATAATGAAAATATTTCAATCCTTGACGCTGTAATACAATAAAAATAGAGCCACTGGCTCTGTAGCTCATCAGGCTTCGTCACCAATAATGCTGTAGAGTGTGGCCAATGTGATTCCCCCTTTGTAGAGGCCACAGGGTCACCAATCATAAAATTAAGTATATAGGCGACAAGTCTAAGTTTTCTAGGCCTTATACTTCAGGAGAAGAAGATGAAAATAGATTTGAAGGATGTTCCTGTTACCTTTATTAAGGACAACAGGGTCACCAAACTACAATTCATAATCATCACCCGTCAAGGAGTCTGTACACAAAGTTTCAGCTTTCTAGGCCTTATGCTTTTGGAGAAGAAGATGAAAATCGGTTTTAAGGGCGTGGCCCCTGTAGCCCTTTTTAGGGGCCACAGGGCCACCAAAGCTACAATTTATAATCCTCACTAGCCAAGGAGTCTGTACACAAAGTTTCAGCTTTCTAGGCCTCATGGTTCTGGAGAAGAAGATGAAAATAGGTTTTTAGGGCGTGGCCCCTGTAGCCCTTTTTAGGGGCCACAGGGCCACCAAAGCTACAATTTATAATCCTCACTAGCCAAGGAGTCTGTACACAAAGTTTCAGCTTTCTAGGCCTCATGGTTCTGGAGAAGAAGATGAAAATAGGTTTTTAGGGCGTGGCCCCTATAGCCCTTATTAGGGGTCACAGGGCCACCAAAGCTACAATTTATAATCCTCACTAGCCAAGGAGTCTGTACACGAAGTTTCAGCATTCGAGGCCTTATGGTTCTGGAGAAGAAGTCGAAATTCCACAAAGTTTACGGACGGCAGACGGATGGACGGATGGACGACGGACAACATGCCATGCCATAAGCCCATCGGGCCTTACAGGCCAGATGAGCTAAAAACTAGTGAATAAATATAAATATGGTGATTATCATTATAAACATTTCATATTAACTAGTTCTCTACTAATTCTTAATTCAATTTATTCACTAATTATCCCATGCATTAGTGGTACTTTATCCATTCAAAAGTTGATGGAAACATTGTATATAATATTGTATCAAAACAATTAGAATTTGGAAAAGTAAAAATACACAAGAGATTTCATGATATTTTTCAATCAAAATAAAGTCTGATAGTAAGAGAATACAGTTTAACAAATAAGGCAGCACTCATCAGTGAAGACACAACATCGATAGGAACATGATAGCATACCTGTAATAACTGAATACTGCTGCCACATTCGGAAGAAGATGATCTACATGTTGTAGCTGTTCTTTAAAGAAAACAATGGCGATGCTGATATGGCTTGATTTCATCTTAAAATAGGCACGCAGCAAATTTAAAATAATTCAGGAAATAGCAGTTCACCTTTTAAAATGAAATGTTTACTTAAAGGCCGGCTATACCATTGAATTAATCTATGGGAAGCATTAATTAATTAGGTCAAGGCGAGCCGGAAATCTCAGTCAGCACTGTGTGTTCTCAGCGCTGGATTAATTGCGCCTCTACTCGCCCCTATTGTTGTACAAGCACACGCGCGACACCGGATGCTTACGTGTGGATATATATACTGAAAAAGGACATGGATTTGTTTACATTCAGCATGTTACATCGAGAAATGGGACCAGGTAGACCTAGAGTTACAGATTCAGCAAAGAAAAGAACTGTTCGTGCCGCGAATAAAAGAAGCCATTTGTCGCGAATCGCTCTGGGGAAATCTGCTGAGAGGTGGAATACAATCCGGGACCGCATTGGATTCAGTACCAGTGAATTTGTTCGGCATCTGTTGGACATTCACGAAAGTTTGTGCAGGTGTGACAAGTAAGTGATAGTTTGCTAACAAATTTACTGTTCATAGAGAAATGTCGAATTTTTTTGGTTTTTGATGTGGTTTGCTAGTTATTCACTCGAAGGTCAGATCTTCATGTTCAGCAAATATTACGAAATTGGGGGTTCAAATGTACTGTAGAGATATGCACTTCTCTAGTGAAGCTGAGACATGCACCCAGCTAGGCCTAATATAAATATTATATGATTTATTTTTAAAAGATAAATAATAGTAATATCTTGTTTTGAAAGCAAGTTGATCAAACTAAATTATTTGACTTTTTTTATCAACAATTTCTAGATAATAATGTCTTGCTATGCAATAGAATATATTTAGAATATTTCATCAAGAACGATGCAAGACGAAAATTATTATGATGCACATACGGTTGATGGTATAATATATCTTGATTATCCCAATACCCATTTATAATTTTTTAAAGCTTATGTAAATCCATTTCTTTATGGAAAACGGAAACAATAACATTTGCAATATTAGTTTTCCGTCTTTTAGATAAACACATTGATGTATTTTTAATTTGATTAAAATTTATTTTGGAAGAGAATATTTGATTACATGTACTCATGACAAAGACTCATTGACTTTTTATCTCAGGATTATTGCTTTGCCAAAACAGTGTGTAAAATGAACTATTTCTTAGTGAATACAGTCAATTGAGATGCTTGCCATTGAGTACCTCTTCGAAATTACCCATAAGGGTGAGGATACTTTGGTGATTATTTTTGTGAATTGTGTGAATTTTTCCTTATTCGTGACTTTTCTTTCTAGATACTCTGGTTCCTACAGCAAGAGAAGTCAGCGCTGGAGACCACAGATGGAGAAGATGGAGAAGAACTACTCCTACATGGCTGATCTCCAGCTGCTGACCTTCCAGAAGAAGATGACAGAAGGGGAGGGAGGATTGAAGAGGAAGGCCCCTGTCGACCCAGATGACCCCAAGAGGATATCCTCTACGATCGCCAAGCGTCCCTGTCCACCGATCAAGGAACTTGTGCAAGAAAAGATTTCGCGGTTTGCAAAGAAGTAGAATAGGACCTCCCCTAAAGAAGTTAATCCAAATATATACATGATATCCCATATGTTTCCAGTTTCCAGTTTTGATGTTAGCCAAAAACAAGCAACAAATATAGTCGCAAGCGACGACAAACGGATTCAGCGCTGTATGGTGTTAAATGTAATGCACAAATGTAATGATTTCAGTCAAAAGCTTATGGGTTATAATCTTTTGTTGATGATTAACGTAATTTGCAAACAAACAGTTATCAAATGCATTTAAAACGCATGCAGGGTTGACAATATTCAAAGGTCCGTAACTCAATGTAAATGTAGTAACTGAATTTATTGTTAATTTTTAAAAGATTTTGTATTCTTTTGGCTTTCTAATGATATATGGAACAATGATTTGTCGTCTATCACTGATGACTAACAACTTTTTTAACATACCTGTATCATATGCATTCAAAACGAAAGCAGAATTGACAATATTCAAAGGGCTGTAACTCAATGTAAAACAAATATAGAAATTTTCTGTCAAATTTAAAAAAAATCTATAGGCTTTTGGCTTCTATATGATGTATAGAACAAAGCGTTATCGTACGCCGTTGATTCGCTACGATATTTCAAACATACCCACAAAAACACCACATTTCCAAAATGCAAAGTTTGACCTCTGACCCTGACCGGAAATGACTGTTCGCGAGCGATTTTATTCTTATATCTTAAAGGGCTTGCCAATGTCTAACTCTCATGCAAAAATCATAAAATTCTATGGTCTGGGTTTTGAGTTATCTGCCCTTGAAGTTTGCGATTTTTACATTTTGGTCAACTTTGAAAAATCACAGCAAGAAAAGTATAAAAGTTAGAACTTTGTAGAAGTCAAATTCAGAACTACAATGCTTCAGCTACATTGAGTATAAATTTCAGCTCTCTAGTGCAAGTATCTTCAGAGAAGAAGATTTTCAAAGGTGGGTGGGGTTAGAAATGGTCGAAAATGCACTAAAAGCAAGATGGCGGCCAAACCACGTGACCTACGAATTTGCCATGGTTTGGTTTTTTGCAGCATTTTTGATTGCGCATCTTTTAAAAAAAATTTCAAGTCTCTAAGTGCATTTTGAAAAAAAAATCATTGTTAAATTTTCGACTTTGGATTCGAACTGGACCTTTAATGTATGGACCGATTTGGCCCAAAAGCTTATTATCGCCATTCCACAACAAGGTCTACCAGCCTGTGAAATTTGGCTTTGATAGCATCAGCCGTTTGGGCTGAATCCTGCTCACAAAAATCGGTAAATAATTAAAAAAAACACGCCAATAACAATAAGGATTCAGCCTTATGGCTGAATCCTTAATTACAATTATTATGTAATGTCATAGGTGGAATGTCATAATTTTGCAACAACACTTTTCATGGTATCAACAAATTTCTCACTGTTTCACAACAGCAGTTTTATCATAAGCTAATCTTAATTACTTGATTGTAAATCTACATTAGAAGATAACATATTTACACTATTGAAAATATTGTTCATTTGCTGTACCAAGTGAATTTACAGTACCAAGTTGTAGAAATGAACATGCTATTGTACACCCAATAAACAGGATGTTATTGTATTGATAGTCTATAAAATTACATAAGTTTGTGTTCGAAACGTAAGTGGTGAAGATTACATCAGAGGTCTGCTGAGTGCCAATATACAGGATGCAAATTGTGTGCTGATTGATTGCAGAACCCTCTTGATTGATTGATAATCTATGGTGTTCATCATTGTTATTTCAAAATGTTAGTGGAGTTCATTGCTCTCTTTGGATTTGCCAATTTACAGGCTGGTATTGTGTGCTGATTGAATGCAATCTATGATGTTGCACAATTTTTATATGATGTATAATTGGATGACAGTTGTTTAAACAAACAGACAGACATACAGTGATTGTTGTGTGTATTGTGACGGGTCTTGTAATTAGACACAATTATTGTTCTGCAAAGGCTTGGCAATGTTTATAGAAAAAAGTAAGTTGGCTTGCAGCCAACCTGCATTCCCACACAATGCTTTAGAAAAATTACAAGAGAATAACACTAATGACAAGTTTTATTAACAAGATTTCAGTCAGAAATGTAACATATCAATATTGCATATATTGTTTTTGAATTGACATCATACAGATTTAGGTGACAATTTACACGCTGAAAAGTATGTTTTTATGTCATGTCATGCTAATAAATGTCAGGTTGCAGATCGGATAAATTGTGTTATTTTCACATTACATGCTACCAATCTGCATTCTTATCACAAGTGACACAAACGTCATTATGCTGTACATATTGTTTCCACTGCCTGGTAAAAAAACCCACAGAAATTCACAAGAAAGACTTTCAGTATATAATAATTCTGATTTGACATGATATACAGGTCATGGATTGTCCAATTGTTTTGTTAGGGGCAATTGCATTGTACAAATAAATTTGGGTCAACATATGCCTACTTTATTTTATGTTCTATTATGTGTGAGAGATGTATTATTTATATTGAACTATTTACAGATATCTACAAAAATATATTATGTGCAGTAAATAAAAATGTACATGAAGCAATTGTTTGTTTGTCTGTTTAGTCCTCCTCCAATAAGTGTCCTCAAAAAGATGTCTAGTCCTCCAAAAAGCCGGTGTACTGTCCCTGTGGGTTAGGGAATCGCCTCCGAACTGCTAGAACTACACAACTTGGAACAGGTCGCCGGTTCCCTGCACCTAATCGTCCAAAGCGTTGGTGAATATACTGCCTGTAGACCTGGTGCCTGTAGGAGGCATTGTCCCTCACTTGGTCATGGACCATGAAGTCGTTGAAATGTGCCACAGCAAGGTCCAGAACTGCAGGGTCCACAATCAGATAGAAGTTGGGAGCCTCTGTAGCGCAACACACTGCTCCTCTCCCCATGCAACACTTGTTCTCCGCCTCGGCTGGCATAGGGCGGCAATTCCCACACCGACACCAGGCTGGACTTCCCTGTGGTGGGGACGGCGGCTGTGGTCGGTCCGGGCCCGGAGTGTAGCCTTGGGCTGGTCCTGGAAAGCTCCCGGATCTCTGGTCAGCAGCTTCACTACGATATTCCTCAGTGAGGTCTCGTCTAGTTGCGCAGCAAAGTTCTGTTTGTAATACTTGAATTTTGCATTATTGGGTTGTTTATTCAACATGATTATAACTATGAAGGGATTAATCCACATATGAATATTGTGTAGATTTATTTCTGTAAAATTTACTTGGTTGTACTGTACACTATAACAAAAGCTATCGGATCTGGATTCCATACCAGACAGAAAAAAGCAAAAAATGAGGTACAATATATTTATAACAGTCATATTTGAAAAGTAGCAGTCACCTGGACAGTTTGCTGGTGGAGTGTTGCAGGAGATGGTCTAGAGGTAGCTTGAGAGTTCCGTGGTGTAGAGGTCTTTCTTTCTCTGCCTGCTGGTGTGGGCGATGCTGGCTAAAATTTTGTGAAAAGATTAGAATATGTCACTTCATATATATAATTAACTGTGTAAACCTGTAAATTAAATAATGTAGGAATACATATAGGTATATATAAATTATTTATAAACAGTCTGTGAATCAATCTAAAATCAAATTTGAAAGGGGAATATCATCAACTGAGATCAGAGAGTCAATAATATTTTATACATTATTCACAACATTATTTTAGAGAAATTAACCTGCTAAAACCCCTTACAAGTGGCCATCATTTCCCTGGAACCATTTGATGTAACAGGGGTGGATGGATACAAAATTATATCATAATGAAACTGAATGGTTCTTACGCTTGCTTCAATAGCACTGATGTTGACCTGCAGTCTTCTGCGAACACTGGATGGAGCTGTAGACGTGGGACTTGCCAGCAACTCCTGTATAAGAGGAAAAAAGAAGTCCATTTATGACATGCATTGTATCAAATAGCACAACAAAAATATTTCATACACACTGAGGTAGTTGTTACCAACTATGTTACTATTCATTGGCCAAATGAATTTAGAAATGATGAAATATAAATTTACAAAGAGTCACTTACATCTGACACATAGTGTGTGTTGACAAATGCAACATATGATATATATATATAATTGTATTGTTATTTTATACCGTTTCTTTTGGTGCTAAGTCTAGGCTTTATAATCGTTTTTACCTCAGCTTCTCTTTGGATCTGTTTTGTCTTCTTGGCTGCAGTTCCCTTGGTTTCCTTCTTCCTTTTCTGTTCCTTCTTCCTTTTCAGTGTTGGCTGCGAGTCGGTGTCTTCGAGATCATCGGACCTCTAAAATGGAATAGTTCATGTAAATGTCAGATTTTACACAATGTATAATCATTTATTTAATTATTAATGGAATAATTACAATATACAACATATTTTAGAGAACCGGACATGCATTATATTGTATTTGTACCAGTACATGAATAAATGCTACTTGCTATAACACATTGATCTACGTAATGCAAGAAACGATTAATATTAATACCTTAGCCGCATGCATTAATAAATTGTATGAACAAGGTGTAAAACACCTAACATAACTCGGCAATTATGGTAAATTTGCTCTGTATATCGTTTACTCATATATATTTTAAACATGTGAATTTTGAATTACTGGCCGGATATTTTCTTATATATGAACAAATGAGAATGTATAAAAATGTGAATTTTATGTGATGAAAATATGTGATACTTTAATAAAATAATTTTCTTATTCTTCTTCTATGTCTACGTAAGGGTCTCTGGGCTCATAAACGATATCAAAAGCACACATGACAATAAATACTAGTCATTACCGTTTGAAAATTGATTTCGAAGTCTTATAAAAACCGAGAGTTTTGTTGTAAAACATAAATACAAAACTATGATTACCTGACGGGAAGGGCTATTTACGAAAAGATCTGTACTGCAGCTTGAGACTGGAACGGGTGGCCGAGATGTTTCTCTGTTGATGCACGGTAGGGAAAATCCACAACAACACAAGTAGGTACACTTTTTACCAGCTACACGGCAAGGACACGCTCCTCTTTTTGTTGATCTAGCGCAGGTATTCTTACAGTTACATGTGATTGAAGAGGAATTAGCCATTTCAGATTGTGACAGACATGAGGCTCGATGTTGTATATAAGCATAACTGTAAATGAAACAGCCAATCAGCGATCGCGTGTCAAAGGGGGAATCCCCTGCCATGACCAGCTGATGACATGGATGGGCGAGCCGGGCAGGCAACCAGTCTGGCCCACGTGACCGTGATACCCATAAAATCAATTACGTAACTGGCTCATTAGTGACGGTCAATCTGGCTGCGACGTGTCCGCCTTTAATAGTTGTAAATTCCTTACCTCAATTCAATTTATTTGTAATATTTAGTGTGTTATTAGTACAGTATGAGTAGAGAAACATACATTATGGGTAATATGTGCCCTGAGAGCAGTAAGGGCTGCTAGAAAGGCCGTACTTTGTAACTGCCATTGCCTTGTCCAACCAAAAGTATCGCGTGTCTCATGAGTTCGAGAGGTTATGCTTCCTGTGTAGGGAAAGCTCCAGTGGGCCTCTATTGGCCCAGCTGTAGCATAACGGCAGCGACAGTGACGAAACTGGCGTCACTAAAACAGCATTGGCCCAATGCTGTAATGTTTCCTGGGTGGATTCTGTCTGTAAAATGGCAAACGAACAGATCTGGCGTCACAAGTTTCTATGATATGGTGATGTAAGTTAGTTTTGCCTAACTGTGACCAATTGTGAGCGAAAGCAGTGTGATTAGCCCTGAGGAATGTCAAAAGTTGTTGTTTTTCATGTTGTGAGAGATCTGATTGACTGAGGTCTAAGTCTAGAGAGGAGGGATAATGAGTGGGCGTGGTTGATTGACATGGTAATTGGTGAGTTGTGCTGACTTGATGGACGGAGGGAGGTGTTGGAGGAGGCGGCTGGTCTATTAGTGGGTAGACAGCAGAAGGGCTCACCTCTGCAGCTGTCGCAAGTACGTGAGTACTCTTAACCTTGACCTTATGTGAACTTGGGTTAAGAATGCTCATGCACACGAAGGGACCACTAACAACTAAACATCGAGCGCCTTGAAAGCTGAGTTTAGACAAGCTAGGAGAAGGTTCAAGAAGAAGGACCTCACCAGGTGGTGTCCCGAGAAATGGTTATAGGATCGTCAGTTTGACAGTTTGGAGGGACAGTGAGAGACTTTTTGGCTCTAACATAACCAGCACCAGATGCGACAAGAGGAACAGAGAGAAGACCTTCATGAATATGAACACATTTATTGCCTAGATCAATGCTGACCTTATTCTTCTCTAGAAAATCAAGTCCCAAGATGAGAGATTGGTGTATGGGTGCAAAGACATAGAAGGAACGAGAATAGAGAGCATTGCCTATGTTGATGTCTAGAGAGATAGTTCCTAAAATGGGCACGCGTTCACCACTTACACCTATGATTTCTGTAACTAAACTGGGTTTGTAATACCTTTGAGAATAATCTGCTCTAGAAAGTAAACGTTCACTTACACAAGAGATTAATGCACCAGCGTTTGCAATATTGATTTCGTGTTTGGTTAAAGCATTTATGTGTTTAGCTAATACGTTTACATCAACCGTAGTTGCTGTGCCAAAAAGTGTTTTAGAAAATGAGCCTACAAAATTAAAAAGACCACGTTTAGAACGACTTTTAACAGACAATTGTGATTCAGGTACGATTTCTGAAATTTGAGTATTAATTTCATTAATGTAAAAGATGCATTTTGTTGTGATAAGATTAAGATGAGTTTGAATTTGACCTAATAATACACAAGTGTTATGGTCCGAGTGGCAAACGTTTAGATGAGGAATGGTAGGTAGAGTGGGTAATTTGATTTCGTAAGTATGGATCCAAAATTCTGTCGCAAAATAGGCTGGGGTGGTAGACTTAAATAGTATGCCATAGTTGAGTCGCTGCACTGATGTTCGGTTATAAGGGTGGTCAGAGCATAACTGATATCGAACGCTCTCTTAACACACAGTTTTAAGATATTGTCATAATTATCGTTTGTGAAAAACTTGCGTTTGCGTCCTCGTTTTGTTTTTGATTTGTGAAATTCAGCAATTAATTCTGGGTTTAAATTTTTAGCAGGTTCCCAAGTGCGTTCTTTATAATCTATCCATTTGACATAGTACCACGGGGCGCCTTAGACAAAATCGTTAAAGCAAAAACTGTTAATGTAATACGTTTCATCTTGTTCAGTTGCTTGTGTACTAGACGTGGTTGGCTTAGTGAATGCGAATTGTCGTGCTGCTGTTTAGCAGGTGGTTGGTACGATGCGTGCTCGGTGTTAGCTGTGTCCTTGGATGAACTATGAGACGTGGATGGTGCAGGTTCATGATGGAATGGTTCATTTGCTGGGGCGATTTTGTCATTGTTTGCTTGGAAATTAGGACATGGGACTGGGTCGGGAATAGCCTGAGGCTGTGGAGGATAATACCTTTTTAGCCTATTGGAATGGATAAGTGCCTTATAAGGCTTGTTTGTTTGAGAGTTACATAGCTTGAATGTATGATTTGGACCTATCCTGGTGATATGATACGATCCAGTGAATTTGCTCGTTACTTTAGAGGACTGACCTTTCTGTACAACAGTGTTGTGAACTAGAACTTGATCACCGACTTGATATAAAGGCTGCTTTGCTTTTAGATCGTGGCGATCTTTGGCTAGTTCCTGTGTAGCAGACATATTATCTATTGCAATAGTTTTGGCTAACTTGAGATTGTGAAGTAATGCATTCAAATGACCTTCTGCGTCTCTACCAACAGTTGGTTTTGGTAAGAGAGGTGTATTAAAAGGCATATGCATTTCTCTGCCAAACAGAAGATAGTGTGGTGAATAACCAGTTTTATTACCTACGAGGGCAGTCATACCGGGGTTCATATTTTTCATATGTTGCCCTAGGGCAAAATATCACTTTTTCATTGTGACGTCACGTTATAAACAATGCTTTGACGTCACGGTTCACCTAAGACGTCACATCTAAACGGGCCGACATATGTATACATCCATACAACTGATTATATATATTTATAGAATATACTACTCACTGATAATAAATTTCGTAAAATAAGTGTTCGTCTCAGCCGCCTTTGATAACTTATGTTGTGGATGGTGCTGAAATTGGTAAGTAAATAAAAATTTATGAATATTAATAGACATTTATTTATTAATTGGTAGAATTTTTGTAACTTGTTTTAGCAGTAAAAAGGTTGTGATAAAATTTGTCAAACAACTTAAACTTCTTACCATTTACCTGTGCATGATATGATCTTAACACTAATGACATCCTGGGTTACACATTTTATCATATTGCACAGCAACTCAATGCACATGTATCCAGCACTGCATCTCAGTCGACAATAACTGTGGACGTTATTTAAAACTTAACCGTTTCTACCAATATATAAGACAAGAGACACGACGACTTGTTAAAGTGAATTGAATTGAAATTATCACCTACTTTTCTCAAATAATTATTAATTTACTTCCCTTGAGTCGATGTAAGACTTTAATGTTGATGTTTCTCCTCATAATGAAAATAATTCAATCCTTGACGCTGTAATACAATAAAAACTAGTGAATAAATATAAATATGTTGATTATCATTATATACATTTCATATTAACTCGTTCTCTACTCATTCTTAATTCAATTTATTCACTAATTTTCCCATGCATTAGTGGTACTTTATCCATGCAAAAGTTGATGGAAACATTGTATATAATATTGTATCAAAACAATTAGAATTTGGAAAAGTAAAAATACACAAGAGATTTCATGATATTTTTCAATCAAAATAAAGTCTGATAGTTAGAGAATACAGTTTAACAATAAGGCAGCACTGAAGACACAACATCGATAGGAACATGATAGCATACCTGTAATAACTGAATACTGCTGCCACATTCGGAAGAAGATGATCTACATGTTGTAGCTGTTCTTTAAAGAAAACAATGGCGATGCTGATATGGCTTGATTTAATCTTAAAATAGGCACGCAGCAAATTTAAAATAATTCAGGAAATAGCAGTTCACCTTTTAAAATGAAATGTTTACTTAATAGTTGTAAATTCCTTACCTCAATTCAATTTATTTGTAATATTTAGTGTGTTATTAGCACAGTATGAGTAGAGAAACATACATTATGGGTAATATATGCCCTGAGAGCAGTAAGGGCTGCTAGAAAGGCCGTGCTTTGTAACTGCCATTGCCTTGTCCCACCAAAAGTATCGCGTGTCTCATGAGTTCAAGAGGTTATGCTTCCTGTGTAGGGAAAGCTCCAGTGGGCCTCTATTGGCCCAGCTGTAACATAAAGCGACAGTGACGAAACTGGCGTCACTAAAACAGCATTGGCCCAATGCTGTAATGTTTCCTGGGTGGATTCTGTCTGTAAAATGGCAAACGAACAGGTCTGGAATCACCAGTTTCTATGATATGGTGATGTAAGTTAGTTTTGCCTAACTGTGACCAATTGTGAGCGAAAGCAGTGTGATTCGCCCTGAGGAATGTCAAAAGTTGTTGTTTTTCATGTTGTGAGAGATCTGATTGACTGAGTTAAGTCTAGAGAGGAGGGATAATGAGTGGGCGTGGTTGATTGACATGGTAATTGGTGAGTTGTGCTGACTTGATGGAAGGAGGGAGGTGTTGGAGGAGGCGGCTGGTCTGATAGTGGGTAGACAGCAGAAGGGCTCACCTCTGCAGCTGTCGCAAGTACGTGAGTACTCTTAACCTTGACCTTATGTGAACTTGGGTTAAGAATGCTCATGCACACGAAGGGACCACTAACAACTAAACATCGAGCGCCTTGAAAGCTGAGTTTAGACAAGCTAGGAGAAGGTTCAAGAAGAAGGACCTCACCAGGTGGTGTCCCGAGAAATGGTTATAGGATCGTCAGTTTGACAGTTTGGAGGGACAGTGAGAGACTTTTTGGCTCTAACATAACCAGCACCAGATGCGACAAGAGGAACAGAGAGAAGACCTTCATGAATATGAACACATTTATTGCCTAGATCAATGCTGACCTTATTCTTCTCTAGAAAATCAAATCCCAAAATGAGTGAGTGAGTGAGTGAGTTATTGTTTAGCGCCGCTTGGGCAATATTGCAGCCATTAGCGGCGAGTCCCAAAATGAGAGAATGGTGTATGGGTGCAAAGACATAGAAGGAATGAGAATAGAGAGCATTGCCTATGTTGATGTCTAGAGAGATAGTTCCTAAAATGGGCACGCGTTCACCACTTACACCTATGATTTCTGTAACTAAACTGGGTTTGTAATACCTTTGAGAATAATCTGCTCTAGAAAGTAAACGTTCACTTACACAAGAGATTAATGCACCAGCGTTTGCAATATTGATTTCGTGTTTGGTTAAAGCATTTATGTGTTTAGCTAATACGTTTACATCAACCGTAGTTGCTGTGCCAAAAAGTGTTTTAGAAAATGAACCTACGAAATTAAAAAGACCACGTTTAGAACGACTTTTAACAGACAATTGTGATTCAGGTACGATTTCTGAAATTTGAGTATTAATTTCATTAATGTAAAAGATGCATTTTGTTGTGATAAGATTAAGATGAGTTTGAATTTGACCTAATAATACACAAGTGTTATGGTCCGAGTGGCAAACGTTTAGATAAGGAATGGTAGGTAGAGTGGGTAATTTGATTTCGTAAGTATGGATCCAAAATTCTGTCGCAAAATAGGCTGGGGTGGTAGACTTAAATAGTATGCCATAGTTGAGTCGCTGCACTGATGTTCGGTTATAAGGGTGGTCAGAGCATAACTGATATCGAACGCTCTCTTAACACACAGTTTTAAGATATTGTCATAATTATCGTTTGTGAAAAACTTGCGTTTGCGTCCTCGTTTTGTTTTTGATTTGTGAAATTCAGCAATTAATTCTGGGTTTAAATTTTTAGCAGGTTCCCAAGTGCGTTCTTTATAATCTATCCATTTGACATAGTACCACGGGGCGCCTTAGACAAAATCGTTAAAGCAAAAACTGTTAATGTAATACGTTTCTTCTTGTTCAGTTGCTTGTGTACTAGACGTGGTTGGCTTAGTGAATGCGAATTGTCGTGCTGCTGTTTAGCAGGTGGTTGGTACGATGCGTGCTCGGTGTTAGCTGTGTCCTTGGATTAACTATGAGACGTGGATGGTGCAGGTTCATGATGGAATGGTTCATTTGCTGGGGCGATTTCGTCATTGTTTGCTTGGAAATTAGGACATGGGACTGGGTCGGGAATAGCCTGAGGCTGTGGAGGATAATACCTTTTTAGCCTATTGGAATGGATAAGTGCCTTATAAGGCTTGTTTGTTTGAGAGTTACATAGCTTGAATGTATGATTTGGACCTATCCTGGTGATATGATACGATCCAGTGAATTTGCTCGTTACTTTAGAGGACTGACCTTTCTGTACAACAGTGTTGTGAACTAGAACTTGATCACCGACTTGATATAAAGGCTGCTTTGCTTTTAGATCGTGGCGATCTTTGGCTAGTTCCTATGTAGCAGACATATTATCTATTGCAATAGTTTTGGCTAACTTGAGATTGTGAAGTAATGCATTCAAATGACCTTCTGCGTCTCTACCAACAGTTGGTTTTGGTAAGAGAGTTGTATTAAAAGGCATATGCATTTCTCTGCCAAACAGAAGATAGTGTGGTGAATAACCAGTTTTATTACCTACGAGGGCAGTCATACCGGGGTTAATATTTTTCATATGTTGCCTTAGGGCAAAATATCACTTTTTCATTGTGACGTCACGTTATAAACAATGCTTTGACGTCACGGTTCACCTAAGACGTCACATCTAAACGGGCCGACATATGTATACATCCATACAACTGATTATATATATTTATAGAATATACTACTCACTGATAATAAATTTCGTAAAATAAGTGTTCGTCTCAGCCGCCTTTGATAACTTATGTTGTGGATGGTGCTGAAATTGGTAAGTAAATAAAAATTTATGAATATTAATAGACATTTATTTATTAATTGGTAGAATTTTTGTAACTTGTTAAAGCAGTAAAAAGGTTGTGATAAAATTTGTCAAACAACTTAAACTTCTTACCATTTACCTGAGCATGATATGATCTTAACACTAATGACATCCTGGGTTACACATTTTATCATATTGCACAGCAACTCAATGCACATGTATCCAGCACTGCATCTCAGTCGACAATAACTGTGGACGTTATTTAAAACTTAACCATTTCTACCAATATATAAGACAAGAGACACGACGACTTGTTAAAGTGAATTGAATTGAAATTATCACCTACTTTTCTCAAATAATTATTAATTTACTTCCCTTGAGTCGATGTAAGACTTTAATGTTGATGTTTCTCCTCATAATGAAAATAATTCAAACCTTGACGCTGTAATACAATAAAAACTAGTGAATAAATATAAATATGTTGATTATCATTATATACATTTCATATTAACTCGTTCTGATTTAAACAATATTTATTTCAAAAGAAAGGGATTGGTAAACAGGCTATAAAGCCTATCTGAATACCTCTCCCATACAAAATAAATAGATATATAACATATGTTCATTCATCATTCATAGACAAAACACAATTATACAAAACCAGTAGTGATATTTAACTAGAAAAGCGGTTTGTAAGGGTAAAATAGTCATGTACAGATTCCAAAATTTTTAGGTTGATGTCCTCAGTAAGAGAGTAATTGCCAAATAATATAGTTTGAATATCATAACCGTTGACATAGAAAAAACACTTCGATCTCGTTCTCTACTCATTCACTAATTTTCCCATGCATTAGTGGTACTTTATCCATGCAAAAGTTGATGGAAACATTGTATATAATATTGTATCAAAACAATTAGAATTTGGAAAAGTAAAAATACACAAGAGATTTCATGATATTTTTCAATCAAAATAAAGTCTGATAGTTAGAGAATACAGTTTAACAATAAGGCAGCACTGAAGACACAACATCGATAGGAACATGAAAGCATACCTGTAATAACTGTATACTGCTGCCACATTCGGAAGAAGATGATCTACATGTTGTAGCTGTTCTTTAAAGAAAACAATGGCGATGCTGATATGGCTTGATTTAATCTTAAAATAGGCACGCAGCAAATTTAAAATAATTCAGGAAATAGCAGTTCACCTTTTAAAATGAAATGTTTACTTAATAGTTGTAAATTCCTTACCTCAATTCAATTTATTTGTAATATTTAGTGTGTTATTAGCACAGTATGAGTAGAGAAACATACATTATGGGTAATATATGCCCTGAGAGCAGTAAGGGCTGCTAGAAAGGCCGTGCTTTGTAACTGCCATTGCCTTGTCCCACCAAAAGTATCGCGTGTCTCATGAGTTCAAGAGGTTATGCTTCCTGTGTAGGGAAAGCTCCAGTGGGCCTCTATTGGCCCAGCTGTAACATAAAGCAACAGTGACGAAACTGGCGTCACTAAAACAGCATTGGCCCAATGCTGTAATGTTTCCTGGGTGGATTCTGTCTGTAAAATGGCAAACGAACAGGTCTGGAATCACCAGTTTCTATGATATGGTGATGTAAGTTAGTTTTGCCTAACTGTGACCAATTGTGAGCGAAAGCAGTGTGATTCGCCCTGAGGAATGTCAAAAGTTGTTGTTTTTCATGTTGTGAGAGATCTGATTGACTGAGTTAAGTCTAGAGAGGAGGGATAATGAGTGGGCGTGGTTGATTGACATGGTAATTGGTGAGTTGTGCTGACTTGATGGAAGGAGGGAGGTGTTGGAGGAGGCGGCTGGTCTGATAGTGGGTAGACAGCAGAAGGGCTCACCTCTGCAGCTGTCGCAAGTACGTGAGTACTCTTAACCTTGACCTTATGTGAACTTGGGTTAAGAATGCTCATGCACACGAAGGGACCACTAACAACTAAACATCGAGCGCCTTGAAAGCTGAGTTTAGACAAGCTAGGAGAAGGTTCAAGAAGAAGGACCTCACCAGGTGGTGTCCCGAGAGATGGTTATAGGATCGTCAGTTTGACAGTTTGGAGGGACAGTGAGAGACTTTTTGGCTCTAACATAACCAGCACCAGATGCAACAAGAGGAACAGAGAGAAGACCTTCATGAATATGAACACATTTATTGCCTAGATCAATGCTGACCTTATTCTTCTCTAGAAAATCAAGTCCCAAGATGAGAGATTGGTGTATGGGTGCAAAGACATAGAAGGAATGAGAAAAGAGAGCATTGCCTATGTTGATGTCTAGAGAGATAGTCCCTAAAATGGACACGCGTTCACCACTTACACCTATGATTTCTGTAAGTAAACTGGGTTTGTAATACCTTTGAGAATAATCTGCTCTAGATAGTAAACGTTCACTTACACAAGAGATTGATGCACCAGAATCAGCAAGACCGGTTGTGCGGACGCAACCCAGTTTTTACCCCACTAAATTGTTGGTTAAAGGAGCTACAAGGGACACAACAGGAATGTCTTGCCTGACCTCAGGTGTCTGAGAATCAGGCGCAAATCCCTATTGTTGCCTGGAAAAATGTTAAGCTATCATACATACACTAATATGATGGCCTTTGTAATTACAAAATGTGCATATTGTATTTGCATGAGGACATTGTGAACGTTAAAGGCAGTACTTACCACATCCGTCATATCTTGTAGATTGAAATGACTGCTGGTTGTATGTTGGTTGCTGCATATATGCTCCAGGATACATCGCGGCCTGTTGCTGCATTGGTGGGGGAAGATGGGCGGCTGGGGTCCAGTGAGGTGGCGTAGGAGGAAGCTGGGTGAAGTGAGGAGGCTGTGTGAAGTGAGGAGGCTGCCTTTGGTGATTGTGCTGGCGATGGGTGGATCGATGACGAGGTCGCTGGGAGTTCATGGCTGGGGCCTGTTGTTCGGAAGCGCTGGCTACATGTGCTTTCTCCTTTGGCTTTAGAAGGTCACAGACAAGTTCAGCTAAGTCTGCCACATTCACCGAGACAGCCTTCTCAGTTGCCTGAGATGACTGGGCCACCTGTGCGTAGTGGCGGACCTCTTCAAGTGTCTTCGGCTCCTTGATGTGGACCCACTGTTTTAATGAGGCAGTGAGTCCATTGACGATTGTACACAGGTCAGATACTCGTCCGTTGTCTCGCCCGGCTGTTGAGTTAATTGAAGTAAACCAAGGTGAAAGGTTGACCTTTTGAAGCGTTCATGGAAGGCACTCTTCAGGTTCGCATAGTTTTGCCTGTAGCATCAGGCAGTTGATGATGCCATATGTTTGCAGCACCTTCCATGTAAAAAGGGAACAGCAAACAGGCTCTGTCATTGGCAATATTCTGCAGGGCCTTGAGGGTATCAAAGTTTTGACACCAGGTAGGCGCCGTCTCAGAGCCGTTGTACCGTCTGAGGTTCACGTTGTTCATAATAAGCGGCGGAGATTGGCGAGTGTTGAGGAGAGACTGGATTGAGCAGATCCTCATCCACTGGAGAGAGACGAGGAGCAGGCGGAGGTGTGACAGCTGGGTTGAGAGAGGGGTAGAGAGATCCGGTTGTCGGAGACGCTGTTTATAGTTTTCTGGACTAATACCAGTCATCGGGAATCTTTCCTCCACCAATAAAGAGAGTAGGTCATTTAACGATGCAACAGAATGGATGCTCAATAAACATTTGTTTAAGATAATTACAGAAAGGTTGTTTTTACCTGATGTAGACTTATTTGCGTCCAGACTTAATAACCAGGTTGCTAAGTATTTTTCATGGAGACCAGACCCTGAAGCTTATGCTGTTGATGCATTCATGTATGACTGGTCGCAACTGAGGTTGTATGCTTTCTCTCCTTTCAGTCTCATAGCACGAGTATTGCAGAAGATCCGAGTGAGTGAGTGAGTGAGTGAGTTATTGTTTAGCGCCGCTTGGGCAATATTGCAACCATTAGCGCAGAAGATCCGAGAGGACAAAGCAGGTCTGTTAATAGTACCAATGTGGACCAGTCAAAGTTGGAGAAAATAGAGAGGTACAGATTTTCTTTGATGCGTCAAAGGATACTACATCAGTTGTGGCTTATCTCAAAGTATATGACATCACAGGCAATAGCAGGCACAGCTTTCTTCTTGGAAAGTCAAAGGTGGCGCCTCAACATGGACACACGATCCCAAGATTAGAACTATGTGCCGCCCTTTTGGCAACGGAAATAGGACAAATTATCGAAAAAGAGCTGAGCATATCAGCATCAGATATGAGGTTCTACACAGACAGCCAAGTGGTTCTTGGGTACCTACACAACCGATCACGTAGATTATATGTCTACGTTACGAACAGGGTTGACAAGATCATGGACTTCACAAGACTGTGGCAGTGGTCTAAACAGATATCAACCCGGCTGACGAAGGTACCAGAGGCGTCATTCCAAAGAAAATGCAAGACAGTGCGTGGCTAAACAGACCCAAGAATGAACAAAAGGAAAACACTGCAGAGTACCCACTTGTGCAACCAGAGGAAGACAAAGACCGTCCTCTCTACCTCTGTGAACCGTCCGGCCTTTACCAAACACTATGAAAACTTCTCCTCATGGACCCGCCTTGTTAGAAGTGTAGCCTACCTGAATAATGCTGCTCAGTCTTTCTCCGGGACCACAGAGTGTCGAGGTTGGCACATGTGTAAACTCTGGCAAATTCCTGGGATCATTAAGGCTGCTGAGTACTCGATCATCCATCAAGCACAGATGGACGTGTATGCTCAAGAAATTCAGTGCCTCGGCAACGGCAAGAGTCTTCCAAAGTCAAGCCAAATCAGAGCCTTATCCCCCATGATAGGAAACCACGACCGGCTACATGTAGGAGGGCCCCTCAAGGACTGTCAAGGGTTGGGTGTCTCCGAGACAAATCCTATCATACTTCCTAAAGGACATCATATAACGACCCTCATCATCCGCCATTTCCACTCACAAAGGTAGGCACTTTACAGAGGGCGCAGTTCGTACTGGTGGCTTCTGGATCGTAGGGGGGAAGCAGATGATTACCTCTATTCTTCATAAGTGCATACTCTGTAGAAGGCTACGTGGGAAGTTTGAATGGCAGAAAATAAGCGACTTGCCTCCAGATAGATTGAAGGCCTGTCCACCATTTTCTTACGTAGGGGTTGATGCTTTCGGACCATGGGCGAAGTTGAATAAAAGATCAGAATCAGCCGCGAGTGCTAAAGGAGCTGAGACACCCAAGAGGAAACGGGCCCATCTCCAACTTGTTGATATTGATGGTGAGTCACACAGTTCAGTTTACTTTCATATATTGTTTTGAACCTATGTAACAAGTGTGATTTGTTCATTGAAAACTTAAAAGTAAAGTGTTAATTTGAGTTAATATTTTACAGAAACCTCAACTTTAGATCCAAAGAAGGCCAAAACAATTATCACCAAGGATCTGCAGAAGCCAGCTAGAGAACAGGATAAGGCCCTTATCCTCAAAGCACAGATGGCTTCCTTCAGAGAGAGGCGTCAATTCGTAGCGGGACAGGAAGATGGCAAAATCCATGAACTAATCAAAGAGTATCCAATTCTTGGATTAGCAACTTATGTAAGTTGTTGGTTGAGAAATGATTATTTTCTTAAAACCGTAATGAAATATCTGTATTTTTATACATATTAGATTTTGGTTAGTGTTGCAATTTATATAACATCAAAATATATCAACTACTGTGGACCAACTATTTGGATTGGGAAATGTGAGTGTTTTATATTGTCTATGTTTATGACAATTTGTGTTAAATTTCAGTATTTCCTGATGGGCTAATCCAATATTCAGGTACAAATGTTGTTTGATTATTTGATGATTCATGTATTACCAAAGTCATGAAATTAAGAAAATAAATGAGCTAAGTCTGAGCTGCAGTAATAACACATTGTAATAAACTTAACATCAACACTAACATAATCTTGTTGATGATGTATGCATCAGTGACAGTCAAGTCATATATATTTGGTCATCCTATACAAATACCATTGACTTTTGAAAATCAACGCATACATACTGATCATCCAACCTCCGGCGGACTATGACATACACATCCATGTTGCAGAATTCACCATGGAATTCAGCACATATCCCGTATTTATATAAATACACAAGCAGCAGCAGGAGTCCATCAAACTGGAACGGGATGAAATTCCGAACCTGATGAACTTCCCGATGTGTAATGTTTAAGAAGGTAAGTCGTATAATTATCACGAATTGCATTCCTTTTACCAATGTCATAAAAAAACACTAACGATAGTCCGTTATATACACTTATAACAGTTTTATTAGCTTGATCTAAAGAGTCGCGAGGCTGATTATGTAATCGGTTACGCATCACTTAAGCGCAGAGGCTCCCTCCTATGTTATTTTACAGCTAGAGGAGTCATAAACACTAGCCATCATGTTTCTTCTGATTTGGCGCTGTGTTTCGAGGAGGCGAAGATCGAGGAGGTCTTTAACACTACACGCCCTTTGGTGTTTGACAATACCAGCTCACCGAACCGTGATGTGTTCAGCATCGCGAGCAGCTGTCTAGAGGAAATTGTAATGTACACAGCCCCTCCTAAAAGAGATTAGTTTATGTAGTTACGCTGTAGCTAGGTTTTTAATGATTCTTAATTATTTCAGGATTGCTACGAGATATCCTCCTGTGCCTGGCCGGTTTACTCCTCTTTTGGATTAGAAGCTTGATCCATAACTTCGTATTTCGACACCTCCTCCGCGACTTCCCCCTACCACAGCGTCTAGCCAATATCCTCCTCCCGCTACCACCTCAACAGATTAACGCCCGTCCTCCCCCAGCACCTGGTAACCCTCACCAGCCAGCTCCGCTCCGCCGACCAGCGCGTAGAGCACCTGCTGCAATTATCCCCCCTCCGGTTGCTGCCCCTCTCCAACCACCCGCCATGCTCAGGAGGCATCCGGATAGATTAGGCTATTAGTAAGCATTATACCTTTTGTACATAGTATGATTCGTTGGTGTGTGTGTGAGGTAAAGGAAACCATATCAAATCTTATTTATTATGATTAATATGTTATAACCAATCTGTCTCTATATTTCCATAAAATTGTTCGTAATTTCTTTTTTAATTAACAGTTATAATAATAAGGAAACCATCCTACGTCTTTTTAAGGTGAATTAGTTCTATGATTCAACAACTTAAGTAGTAATACAATATCTAGAGTTAGCGGAATGATATCGTTCCCTCTACCTCACAACAATCAAAGTATGCTTAGTTTTATCATTATTGTTTCGTAACGATAACTGTTGTCTTTTATATGTGATATATTTCGTACAACCTTAGACACTCAATCATTCCATTCAACTATAATGTCATAGCATTTTAAAAAAAAAAATGTTCAACAGAAGTAACTTACTTTCCTCGTGTAATACTTCGTAAAAGAACATGTAAATAAAAGAACAAAATGATTAATACTGAACAATGTTTATTTGTTGTCTCATACAATAAGTATTTATTTTTCAATCATTCATTGTTTATCAATGCAAAAGTTTTATACATAAATGTCTTTCAAATATAGCAATAGAGAAATATATATTACAACGAAAAAAACAAAACCCCAGCAGATTCATTTATTTTCAAATAAATGAAAAAATAGTAATAATTTAAGTACACATGTATTGTAATTTGTACGTGTACTTGTTTTTGTATTATGTGGTGCTATGTACGTGAAATCAGATGTATATTAAAAAAATTGAAACCAGTAGTTTTTTAATGTGTTTACAAAGGTAATATAAAATGTAAAACAATACATTTTGTATCGAATCATAATTTTTTGTTTGTTCTTTACTTCAGTCATTGTTTACTAATAAATAGTGAAAACGCTCATTAAATTAACTTTGATTGGCCTGACCTTTCTGACTTTTTCATTGGTAGATTCACTACTCGTGTTTACCATAAATACCGCATAGGTTGTGTTTAACATTCACTGTACAAGTTTCTCATTTCAATACGAATAGCTTGTATTTGAGTTGTTTTCTCTACATTTTTCATTTGCCAGCCATGTATTGCTTCAAATGCCCTTCCACTGAGCACGATTTTAAGGACTGTCCTCAGGCGCAGTATGGAAACAGAGGTCCATCACCGAAAGAACACTAGGGGACGGCCTGTCCACATCATTGCACTCTGTGTAAGGACATGGGGCCAATACCTACGGATTTGTCCTTCATACCGGGTTTCAAACTTAAGTAATTTACCTTTATTTCTGTATTGTTTGATTAGTGTTTTTTCCCCTGATATGCTAGTCTTTAATGCATGAATATGTATTACTTTGCAATGTCTATGTCATAAACCTGCTAGTCTGTAATGTATGAATGTTTATTACTTTGCAATGTCTATGCGTTTAACACATATTAATTATTACATAAAAATTTCACATTTTTCTCTCTCTCTTGGGGGATTTTCCAAGGCATTTTCCAAACCTTCAAACAATAGAACTCACGGCGAGCAGCTTAAGGTGTGACGAGATCAAAGAAAAAGGCCATATCACAGTCATAATTACGGAGAAGCATGCGTTGACAAACAGTCAGTGAGTACTTAGATATGTAAATATATTTCTTCAGCTTAGAATATTTTGAATTGTCACATCAAACGCTTCATAGCATTTGTATTACTAGTTATGGGCAAGGAATGTCACAGGTATACATTATGTAGGAACCTGTTCTACCCTATAATCAATAAAACGATTTCTCCATTCAGCATGTAATGTCTTTGTTAAACATTTGCTCAACTAAAAGTAGCATTATTTTTGTTTTGGTACCTGTTCTCATTTTTACATTTCAAATTTGATTACATTGAGAGTTGTTATGAGTTTCTTGTATACCAGTAATTTATTAACTTGGTATATGTATATTCATTATTATTTAGAATGTATAATTCAATTTGATCTTTTTAGTCCAGATGTGAAATATTCTTTGTAATTGTTTTACATTTTTTCTCTTTTCAGGAAATGATGAAATCTATGCTTTTGATTTTAATCCTTACCCTTCTGAAAAGTGGACAAACACAAGGTAAACACAAGGTATACCTATTATGAATACTGATAAGAAGTATATTAACTGTCAGATATCTTCCTGTTTACAGGCAACGAGGACAGAGTCACAGTCATTGTGACAGACTTGAACACTCGTCAGCTAGTGAAAGTACTTGTCAATATAGCTCTACAACTGTAGAGCGTACGTTAAACACAATGGGTACACCACTGGGAATAGACTACGACTCAGTGGACAGACACATCTACTGGACTGAGTATTCTCCTTCTGCTATAAAACGATCAGACATCAACCTAGAGAATGTTACCACCATACTGAGTCCTCCTTCAGGTAAGTGTGGTTTCAACACAATTAGATTGTACAGCATTGCTTGATAACAATTCATCCTAGAATTATTTTTCAGAACTTGAAACTTATTGAGGACATGCAAATATATTGCCTGATATTTGTTAAAAAGAAGTCTAAAACGTCATAATACAATATGATTATTTTTACATATAAAAGATAGATTTTAATGGAAGTACATTTAGATCTTTGTTAAATTCACGCATATTTTAAAGCGTAAAATATATTTTCTTGAACTTTTAGAAAAGAATTTAGGTAAACCTTTGACTTTCTCCCGCAAATAATTTTTGTTACATATTTAAAATAAATAAAAATCAGCCTCTGAAAACATTGTCATTGATTGAAAAGACTAGTGTTATGTGAAAGAGAGTGGCATTGATAACACAATAAATAAACAGTGACGTATTCAGCTTTTATTTTCTAGTTATACCCCCGCCTTACAGCGTAAGCGGGGGTATATAGCGTTCATTCTTTCCGTCCGTCCGTCTGTCCGTCTGTCCGTCTGTCCGTCTGTCCGTCCGTCCCAAAACTTTGTGCGGAGCAGATCTCCAAAACTATGCATGCTAGCCTCATCAAACTTCATACACATGTCAACCATGATCCCTAGTTGTGCCTTTTGAGGGTAAGAACTATTTCTGAATTTTCATTTTTGCGGTTTCCATGGAAACGTGACTAAAAAGTGACTCTTTGAGGAAGTCGTTTTGTGCGGAGCATATCTCCAAAACTATGCATGCTAGCTTCATCAAACTTCATACAGATGTCAACCATGATCCCTAGTTGTGCCTTTTGAGGGTTAGAACTATTTCTGAATTTTCATTTTTGCGGTTTCCATGGAAACGTGACTAAAAAGTGACTCTTTGAGGAAGTCGTTTTGTGCGGAGCATATCTCCAAAACTATGCATGCTAGCTTCATCAAACTTCATACAGATGTCAACCATGATCCCTAGTTGTGCCTTTTGAGGGTTAGAACTATTTCTGAATTTTCATTTTTGCGGTTTCCATGGAAACGTGACTAAAAAGTGACTCTTTGAGGAAGTCGTTTTGTGCGGAGCATATCTCCAAAACTATGCATGCTAGCTTCATCAAACTTCATACAGATGTCAACCATGATCCCTAGTTGTGCCTTTTGAGGGTTAGAACTATTTCTGAATTTTCATTTTTGCGGTTTCCATGGAAACGTGACTAAAAAGTGACTCTTTGAGGAAGTCGTTTTGTGCGGAGCATATCTCCAAAACTATGCATGCTAGCTTCATCAAACTTCATACAGATGTCAACCATAATCCCTAGTTGTGCCTTTTGAGGGTTAGAACTATTTCTGAATTTTCATTTTTGCGGTTTCCATGGAAACGTGACTAAAAAGTGACTCTTTGAGGAAGTCGTTTTGTGCGGAGCATATCTCCAAAACTATGCATGCTAGCTTCATCAAACTTCATACAGATGTCAACCATGATCCCTAGTTGTGCCTTTTGAGGGTTAGAACTATTTCTGAATTTTCATTTTTGCGGTTTCCATGGAAACGTGACTAAAAAGTGACTCTTTGAGGAAGTCGTTTTGTGCGGAGCATATCTCCAAAACTATGCATGCTAGCTTCATCAAACTTCATACAGATGTCAACCATGATCCCTAGTTGTGCCTTTTGATGGTTAGAACTATTTCTGAATTTTCATTTTTGCGGTTTCCATGGAAACGTGACTAAAAAGTGACTCTTTGAGGAAGTCGTTTTGTGCGGAGCATATCTCCAAAACTATGCATGCTAGCTTCATCAAACTTCATACAGATGTCAACCATAATCCCTAGTTGTGCCTTTTGAGGGTTAGAACTATTTCTGAATTTTCATTTTTGCGGTTTCCATGGAAACGTGACTAAAAAGTGACTCTTTGAGGAAGTCGTTTTGTGCGGAGCATATCTCCAAAACTATGCATGCTAGCTTCATCAAACTTCATACAGATGTCAACCATGATCCCTAGTTGTGCCTTTTGAGGGTTAGAACTATTTCTGAATTTTCATTTTTGCGGTTTCCATGGAAACATGACTAAAACAGTGACTCTTCGACCAAGTCTTTTGTCCTGAGCATATCTCCAAAACTATGCATGCTAGCTTCACTAAACTTCATACACTTATCAACCATGATCCTTAGATGTGCCATTTGAGGATTAGACCATCACATTTTTAAAATTTTTCGAAACATGACTAAAACAGTGATTCTATGATAAATTACTTTGTCCTGAACATATTTCATGAAATATACATCTCAGCTTCACCAAATTTGCTACATATGTCAATCGTGATTGCTGGATATGCCTTGTGAGAGTTAAATGATATATATGGATTTCTTCTCTGTGGTTTCTTTGGAAAACATAACTTACAAAGTGGCTCAACAAAAATAATATTGTCCTCAGTGCATCTCGTAGAATATTCATGATAACTACCTCAAATTTGAAACAAAGATCAACCATTATCTCTAGATGTACCCTTTTAATTGTAAAACCTATTAATGAATTCGGTATTTGGAATTCAGTTGAAAGAAGACTTACACAATGACTTACTGTATACTCAACTATCATACTTTAACCAATATTAATCAGTTTTACTATTTGAAATTCTTTGAACAAAGTGGGGAGCGGGGGTATGTGAGCTTTGCTCGCTTCTTCACTTGTTTATTTAAGCAACAAGCTACCTTCTTCCAAGTTTTATTCTAGAAATGTCGAGGACTTGAGAATAGCATTATAGGATATTGTCGACATCCCTTCAAGAAGGTTTGGTAGAGGTTCACGAACACTTGATGCAAATGAAAATCTCTTTTGGAATAGAATTTTTTCAAGAATTCTCACTCCTTATAATTCAAAATTGAGAATGCGAATGTGATGTCAGAAAGCTCTGATATGAACAAAGTTATTACGAAGCGAGGGGGACACTCCAAGCATACAAAAGAGCGAGAGCAATAATACGTGTAGAAGGGTTCATGAATATGTAAGAAAGTCTTTATAATATTTATGCATCACTGACTCACGTGAATATTGGACAAACATTTTGCTCTCAATGTGCAGAATTGGAGGAAGAATGCGTATGTCACCTGTGCCAATATTGCAGAAAATACCTTCGTGAGAATTGTGACTGTCACTTGCGGTATCACGAGGAATAGTGTGTGTATTATGGACCTGTGAAAGCGCTTGAACAAAAAGATATTTTGCAATAAATTGCAAATGTCAAAGTTGTTTTGAATGTGGCGAGGTTTACATCAACACAAAAATTTACTTTGTGATATAAACAAATGTCATCTTGAATCTTGTGATGTTGGAAGAAAATCATGTCACAGAAAACACGTGATTTTTCATTGGAGGGATTGATTGCCTCGGGGAAAAGGTCATTAGTCAAATCGTTTTATGAAAGATATGGTGAACCGGAATTTAAAAAAAAATATCATTATATCCTTCTGAGCCATTGAAATATTTCCCATCTTTTGAATCTGTTAATGGTGAAAAGTGGAACCCGCTAACTGAATTTTACGGGGATATGTCTAGAAATGCGGTTGCTTTTCAACTTCACATACTAGACGCTTTTACTAGACAATATTCCATGCTAATCCGAAAACCAGAGATTCATTATTGCTGAAAGATGGTTGCATTCGGGGATTGTTTTTGCCGAAACTCTTTACGATCTTGGATATATAAGTGACTTTTCAAAAGAGTACATTGTGTCAAAGGTGTATTTATGTATGGAAAGCAACGAATACTGTCAATTTCAACCGCAATCGATTTTCTTTATTGACACACCCATTATTCTGTGTACAAAACGAAAGGAAGAGCCCAATCGTGTTGAAGAAGGGAACGTTCATAGTTTTGAGGAATATCAAAAAACATTGCGAATGTGTTATTTGGAATATTTAAACGAATTTCGCCATCAGCATGGAGATGAAACTGTTTACGTTAGTGAAACAACGGATTTGAATGAACTGAGTTCTGAATTTAAGAGTTGGTTGAGTGTGAAATTAAGAATAGTTGATTAAATGTAGTACTGAAGGAGTCTATGAATTAGTCTAATTGCCTAATTTTTCCGTCTTTTAGAAATCTCGCTCAGTGAGTGGTCAGTGCTTACTTAATTAATGCTATAAATAGAACCTACCCGGCATTCAGTAGTGATTCAGATCATTAAGATGCTAGTTACCCGTAACAGTTATTATATAATTCATTATCTATTCCTGTTATGATCCTTAATTTTAATTAGTTCACTAAATTTTTCAACTGCATATTTTTTATTATTTTAGCCTCATTTGTAATGACTAAGTAAGAGAGTTTAATGAAATAATTATTTAATTTTAACCTGCCGATTAATAAAAAATATGATTTGTATTTATGAATGTAGCATTGTCCACTCATCTTGTGATCAAACAAAGGAATCAATTAGAAACAATTAGTGATCGCAAAATTCAGCAATGTGGCTTCAAGTTGTTATTTTCATGTTAGCCCAAGGCTCGGTAGTCGGGGGCTGTCGTTTTATCGACTCGAGCTTTCTCCTATGTGAGAGTTCGCTGCCTGAGGACCCCCCGATCACAATCAACCCAACGATGTTTCCAATCCTCGAATTTTAGAAAATTTCGGAGACTGACTTGACCTGAGATGATGTGATAAGGCCTCACTATGTGACTCTGAAGTCATGAACAACGTTCATCTACGACGCTACAACGGGTCAGAGTCAGCAACAACATGGTGGCAGGAGTTTGACAATCTCAAGGCCCTGCAGGCAATTAGTGACAAACTTTTTTCTGGAGGGAGCTGCAAAAGTGTGGCAACAACTCTGAAACAACGCATAGTTACAATGCTGCCATCTGGAACTCCTGCCCTCAGCGCTTCAACAAAGAGTCATACATCTCGGGCTTCTCAAGCTCACCCAACAACCAGCAGTCATCAGACGATTATATCATCAGGGTCTGCAACAGCTGACTGCACCCTGCCTGAACCCGTAATCGTCGCCCTGTAGTTAAGCTTGTTGACTTAAGTAAGTTAAGAAATAAAGGATAATGGCAAAATGGCAAGTTTGGCGATATTTGTGTTTTGCAAGGTGCAGAAAAGGCGGCGAATTCAAGACGTCTGATATACATGTATACAATATATGAGATATGTAAGTCACAACGTGCACTAGAATGTGCATGTATCATCCTGAAAATCAATGTTTTTGATGTCTAATTAGATCCCTTCACATCCTGTTTTCTGTGATAATCACCGAATCCTTACATTAACTCTCATTTCGGTGGTGTCCCAAACATGATTAACATTTACTTCTTTGGAAACTATGACATAAAGATATACATGTCATTGATATCGTGATTGAAACTATTTCCAAATTTGTCTTTTATTCTTTGTAATTGTTTAAATTTTTTTCTTTTCAGGAAATGATGATATCAATGCTTTTGATTTTAATCCTTACCCTTCTGAAAAGTGGACAAACACAAGGTAAACACGTCAATGTATACGCTTGTGATAATGCATACAACCTTGTTGTCACTTGTCTCCCAACAATCCAGTCGTAATAATGTCAACCCATCTGCATCAGATAACTACCAACTACGTTGTTTTACAACTTGTATGTTAAATACTTTTGTATTGTACTGTACTGTATATACTTTTGTATGCTTTTCAATTTGTATGATGAACTAATAGTGTAAACGGTTACTTATTCCTTTTGACAGCTAAGTATACCTATTATGAATACTGATAAGAAGTATATTAAATGTCAGATATCTTCCTTTTTCCAGGCAACGAGGACAGAGTCACAGTCATTGTGACAGACTTGAACACTCGTCAGCTAGTGAAAGTACTTGTCAATATAGCTCTACAACTGTAGAGCGTACGTTAACCACAATGGGTACACCACTGGGAATAGACTACGACTCAGTGGACAGACACATCTACTGGACTGAGCATCTCCTGCTATAAAACGATCAGACATCAACCTAGAGAATGTTACCACCATACTGAGTCCTCCTTCAGATAAGTGTGGTTTCAACACAATTAGATTGTACAGCATTGCTTGATAAAAAAAGCAATGTATGTAGTGCAAGTAAAAGAAAGTGACTACAATTATATTTATTCAGTAAATGTAATTTATAAGAGAAATTAAAGTTTAACTCACCGGTGGCAAGAAATCGAAGCGTAAGTGCCAACCTTTCTTCGGCTGGTATGGCTTGTCTCATCAGCGTGTCCTGTCTTGTAATATAAGGTAGAATGCGTTCAAGAAGTTCACGAAAGCAGTCTTCATCCATGTGAAGATAACTTTTAACGTTTACTTTATCTTCCTGTCTTAGTTCTTGCACAATTGTGTTATAATCTCCTAATTGGGGTCTTCTTAGTAACCAGGGATACGGCTATTTTCCCATCTTCTTCTGGATCTCTGTTTTCGTAATAACAATGCCAAAATTATGTTCAAAGCAGCCCGTTTTCTTCTCCTTTCGGTCATAGCCTCTCCCTCCATCTTTGATGAAATAAAGTGTTATATGGTGCATTTCCATGGACTTAAAGACTACTCTGTAGGAGAGTTGAAAGATTTATATCTCTGTGTGTGACTGGTCAGTCGGCAGACATGAACATGTGTGCAGACACATGTTGACCGACAGAAATTGCCTGGTGTGCCATCAGCTTTAAAACTGCTTCCCTTGGGCAGTAGCTTCAAGTGAAGGAGCCCAAGGTTCCCTTCTTTGCCCAGGTGGCCAATCATCATAGACGAGTGATATGGCCGTATTTGTGAATGTTGCTGATCTTGCTTGCCTTCTCCATGGCCTCTAGAAATCTAAGGAGATTGCAGCTAACACTACCGGGCAGCAGCCACATTATCCAGTTTACTCAGTACTTGCAGCTTTCATAGATTGAGCTGACAATGGAATTATTTTAATATACATTTGAAATACTAGTTAATTATTTTTTTATTTCAAGTATGCATATGAATTTATTTTAGAATTGAACAGAGCATGGCGGTCATTGAGAGGAAGCACAAGTTTGAACGCTGGAGTTTTTACTCCAATAGATAATATAGCTTTCTACCATCAGCAGTTGCCTCAGCCAAAGAGGAGTCAGCTCCAAGCCTATCCTGAAAAGTTCGATATCCTGCCCCGATCCCATGCTGTGCGAGTACGGGATACTCGCTTCCAGCATGTCATTGCTGGGAAATCAGCTCTAATCCGGCAAATGTATGGCCTAAACGGAGGGCCGGTGATAAACGGACCCATCGACAGAGTTCTGGTCCGGCTGCTCTATTGAGTATGTCGACATTCTCATATCTAAAAAATTCAACATGCAACTTTCAATCCAAAATAATGTGCTTGTCATTGCAAAAGAAGGAATAGAGCTTAGATTGCCAATTTTAGCTATTGTGGCGTTGAAAATCAACTCATACATTCTGATTACTCAACATCCGGACACTCACATCCATGTTGGAGAATTCATCATGGTATTCAGTATTTACCCTGTATTTATTCAAATACGCAACCAACAGCAGCAGTCCATCAAACTGGGATGGAATGAATTTCTGAACCTGATGAACTTCCTTATATGTAAAATTTAAGAAGGTAAGTCGTATAATTATGACATACTCATAACAGTTTTATTACCTTCATCTAAAGAGAGTCGCAAGTCTGATTATGTAATCGGTTACGCATCACTAACGCGCAGAGGCTTTGTCCTTAACAAAAAAAGTTCCGATCAATTGTCTTATCACTAATTAGAATGATTAACGAGTTTCCGCAGTAGCATATAGATCTCTTTTTTTTAAAGAGAAATACAAGCTTCATATGGTGTTTTACACATGTTTAAAAGATAAGATATTGTCTTTGTTATATACGTATGTTATAGATATCTTAAAATCAGTTGTTAATGCTATAGTATTTACAATCCGATAATCAACTCACAAACTATTAAGATCATTAGGAGATAGGAAGTGTCAGTAAATCAAGAAGAGAGAAATGGAATTATTCGGATTCATCCTGGTGGTGTCGTTGACTTTGTGTCGGGGAGAGGTTAAGGACGAGGATGGGATCCCTCGTTGCTACGAGGATGAGGTGGAACTCATCTGCTTCGGCCCAGGGAGCAGAGATCTGGTCGACTCCGCTCCCCACCCCTCCATCATCAGGGTCAGCGGGCGCCAGTGGAACCGACGGTATGTAGTTGACCGGATAAGCTTTCCCAATCTCAGGATCGTCTATCTACAGCAGTGTCGCGTCTCCTGCGATGAGGTGACGAGATCACAGATCGTTAGAATCGTGATCATACACTTTGCTATGTTTCCATACATTGTAATATCACTTCAGCAAAACCATAATAATGTTGTTTCAATTTAGAGATGGTTATTGAATATACCATAACATATAATACCTCTCAATTAACTAGAACATCAGTGCAGTTGAAATAAGGATATCTAGGTCCAATTGAAAACTAATTTACATGATATTTGTATTATAATTCATCAGTAGGTGGATAGACTTTTGGTATGTAGTAGCAATTGATGTAATGAATTACCTTAAATCTTGATAATATTAACCATGAGAAGAAATGAGTTCTGGTTCCATTTTTGTTTTGTTTTGGTTTTTTTACAGATGAAAGGACACTCTACAAGCTGCTCAGTGGGTGTTATGAAACATTCATTAACAACATCGCACTTGTTCGCATGAGGACTGGTTTTGAGTGTAAACTAATTAAACAATCTGTCACTATATTTTGCCTCTATTTGTATCAATATTGATTATGGGATAGTTATACCTTCTTAGGATGATATCCTTCATCGTGAAGATTACCCCTCATTATATGCAATCACAATTATCGCTGGTCATTTTCCAGGATTGTGAAGGCGATGTAAAGTTCAGTTTTTCAATTATGAATACATATATATATATAGCTGTACCATCAACTCGCTTCCAGTTTATGTTACCGTATTCACTGTCATGGAGTCGAAGTAGAAAGGAGTGAAAACACTATTAAATGCTTTATCATTCGATACAGTGAAAAATACTTGTATATTTCAATCTACATATAGTTTATTATCGAAAGTTCATGAATATTCAATGATTGTGATTGTAAAAACGAGGTTTAAATCCAGTCAAAGGGAAAACGACAAAGGAAAGAGGATGAACTGTTCATGAAAGCTACATATGTTTTAAAGACCCCGATCAAATAATATTCTAAACCACAACCACCGAGTAGGGATGCCATATTGGCTTCCTTAATGAAATCAGAATTGGAGAACATAGAAGAATGTAAGGGGTAGGACCTCCTTCAACTGAAAATTCAACAATTATTTGCAATTCAAAATCGCACGAGGACAACTACCAAAACCTCAATATATATTTTAGATTCAGTAATATTAAACATTATGTTAGATTTTAAAGACAAATGATAAAAATAGAGCCATGGGCTCTGTAGCTCATCAGCCTTTTGATGGATATAGGTTTTTAAGGTTTTGACCCCCGTGACCCCATTTGGGGTCATGTGGTCACGAAATCTACAATTGAGAATCCCTATTGGCCAAGGAGTCTAATCACAACTTTTCAGCTCTCTAGACCTTTTGGAACTGGAGGAGAAGATGAAAATAGGATTTTAAAGTTTTGACCCCTGTGACCCCATTTGGGGTTTTGGGGTCACAAAATCTACAATTTAGAATCCCTATTGGCCAAGGAGTCTACTCACAACTTGTTAGCTCTCTAGACCTTTTGGAACTGGAGAAGAAGATGAAAATAAGTTTTTCAAGTTTTGACCCCTGTGACCCCATTTGGGGTTTTGAGGTCACGAAATGTACAATCCCTATTGGCCAAGGAGTCTATTCACAACTTTTCAGCTCTCTAGGCCTTTTGGAACTGGAGAAGAAGATGAAAATAGGATTTTAAAGTTTTGACCCCTGTGACCCCATTTGGGGTTTTGGGGTCACGAAATCTACAATTTAGAATCCCTATTGGCCAAGAAGTCTACTCACAACTTTTCGGCTCTCTAGACCTTTTGGAACTGGAGAAGAAGATGAATCTAAGTTTTTAAGGTTTTGACCCCTGTGACCCTATTTGGGGTCATGGGGTCACAAAATCTACATTTAGAATCCCCATTGGCCAAGGAGTCTACACACAATTTTTCAGATCTCTAGGCCTTTTGGAATTGGAGAAGAAGATGAAAATAGGTTGATAAACTTTGGACCCCTGTGACCTTATTTGGGGTCATGGGGTCACAAAATCTACGATTTAGAATCCCCATTGGCCAAGGAGTCTACTCATTAAATTTCGGCTCTCTCGAGTCATTGGTTCTTGAGAAGAAGTCGAAAATGTGAAAAGTTTATGGATGGACGGACGCCAGACGCCTTACCATGCCATAAGCTCATCGGGTCTTTCAGACCTGATGAGCTAAATAGCTGTCCATTCTTTGGCTAGTGTCAATGTAGACAGTGAACGTAAAACGTTATGCAGGTTCTGTGACGTAGCGTTACAGAGATATTCCAATACAGACTCCCCGCCATCTAAGATGAAAAGCTTGTTACCGGACGCCAAGCCTCCGGCCACCCAGAACAACAAGGTGTTGTTTAAAAGCAATCTGAAAAACCTGAGATCCCAACATCAACTCTACAACTTCAAAGTGTAGTCGACTAGCAGCAGTATTCTACTCTGAAACCCTTTCAAAACAAATTCTTGATGATTGCGGTGATCATAATATTCAGACTGCTGATGAATCATGCTCACCGGTTGACCTGTTGCATTATCGGAATTGAACGAATATAAACTCGGAGTCGCTTAGAGCATAGTGCTCAACAAAAACATGATTACTATTATGTTAAACCATGCACACAATGGAATAACGGCCCCCCTACATTCACTAAACTAGCAAAGCAGGCGACATGACTGAATCACTAACAACCCCTCTGCCGTTCACTGCAAGCATGGCCTTCCAAACATTCACCGCTTTCACCGGAATCTGTATTCCGCGAAGTGAGTTGCGTTTTAACGAATAGTTCTCTGGTCGGGAACATACATTCACTGTGAACACGAAATATTCATTCTAAATTAATTTCTGACTGTAGCTCTTTGGCATAAATTAATCACAATAAATTAAAAACAAGTGACATCTTTCATATGGATCGATAAGTCAATTTCATAGCTTGCTTTCTGTAGGGATTTTCTAATTCTTCCAAGTGTCTCACTGGACAACTTGTGTATTCAAGAGGTGAATGTCTAACTAAATTTCAATTTTATTCTGTCTGACTAAAGTTGATAACTAAAAGTTAAAAACTCCCTAGTTACAGTTTGCTCGTCACAACATTAAAGTAATTTTAGAGGCATCAGGAAGAACTACATTTAGAATGTAAAGCAGAACACATATACTTAAAGCTTTGTTATAATTTTCTTTTGACAATTTCTGCTAATTTACAATATGTTTATGAAATGCATAAAACATTTTTACAAAGAATATAACCTATACAAATGCCACTCGACCCCATAATAAATTACCCGTTATTATCATCAACGAACTTAAAACAAATTCAAAACATTTATCAAAAGGCTGATAATCCTAGGTTCTCACCAAGTGTAAGTTAAAACACAGTGGTTATAATGTAAAAGAAGCGTTCCTAAAATGATAGCTTGTTCTCAGACAGGCAGGCAGACATTTTCTGTCAGTAACAGGCTAAAAATCTGTCAACCAGATACCTTACTGTTTTACGTATTAACATGGTATATTTTAAGAAAATATAGGACATTGTCTTAACAAATTTATAGATATATTCAGATTTGGAAAAACTAATTTATCCTGTCGATATGGATCAAAATAATATTTAAAATCTGATTCATCTTAAACCCTGTTCACTTGTGCAGGTGTAACATGTTTCATAGAGGGTGAAGAGTGCAGAGAATTGAATAACTGGTCATTTAACGATACAATGTCCTATATTTTCTTAAAATATACCATGTTAATATACGTATTTATACCATGTACTGTAATAATAGTGTTATTCGCATTTTGTAGATATATATTGAAAATCTATCTGTTTGTATGTGAATGTATGTAACATAATCTGTACCATCATATGCCTCGGCCTGATTTGTTATAAAGTTCAGTTCTACCGGCCCAAAATAGGCATTCAGATATTTGCATGATATGTAAGAATTATGATACAGTTTCATTTAGATTTGTTTCTCTTGTCAAAATAGTATAAATGAAGACACACCACACCAATGATAGTTACCTTTTTAGTTGCCTTATAGGTATGTAAAATGGATACAAGTTGGTAATAGTTGGTTACCGTATTTGCTTAGATAAAATTATACTTGAGTCTGATTATGCATAAGCACAGACATTAAATACATGCTATTCGTTTTCAGCAACATAATTAACATGTTATCATATAAACAAGACGTCGACAGTAATCATAATTATTTATCTACGAGTTTCTACTGAAAGTCTTAAGTTACAGCACCCAAATCGTCAAAATATTATCTTTAAAATTCAGGTATATCATTATTCAATATACAAGATAAGTCTATGTTGACAGAGTTTATAGAGAGTAGTGAGTTTTATTTCAGTTTGAGAGACGGAACATCACGCATGTCATTCTGACTCTTTTGGGTGAGCTGATAACATTTGATAGGCTTAATAACTAGTATCAATGTAAATTGGCCGCGTGGATATATTCCGGTTTTAACATTTGTAAATGAAAATGAGTATTTATCCGTTAAAGGGGCAGTAGAACGTTTTTAGAGGGAATATAAGGTGATGTCAGGAAAATGAAAATTAATGGTCCCAATTGAAAGACAACGTATTAAACTAAATGGAGCAGTAATAATTCAAATATATAATGTAAAGTTAAGTCATGCGATTCCTTTTTCTTACACAAAATGAAATAAAGGTGTTCACACAAAATGGCCGCCAGTCGAGTTTATGTGAATCTTCATACTTTGTCCTCGGACTATGGATGATTGGCTAGTGTAATGAAATTTTTGACACTGTCAATATAATACATTAAGCATTTACTTACAGTTATCAGTGAAAATTTTGAAATAAAAAATTATCAAAACACGTGCTATTGCCCCTTTAATATCCATTTGAGGGTGGCTATAAAAGACCTGTTGAATGTATATTATGAATTATGCAATTTTCTTTCCTATCAAAACAAAGAAAAGCTCTATAAAATCAAGGAATGGCTTTAAGTTTCTTCACGGGTGAATCAACTGTCGGTAAAGAGTTAATAAATTTGAGGATAAGACTTATGCTTGTTGATGCCGACTTAATTCGGCACATGTCTTCACGCCTTCTATTGTGGCCGAGGATTAGTGTCAGCTAACCGAGCCTCCTCCAGGTCCAATCAGACAGACCTGTTGTCTGCATGCCGACATTTGACAAAGGCAGGTGTTGATTTCATTGAAGAAAATATATAATAGGTTTTTCATATTATCATGTTTGGACACATAGGGTGGGGATAAAGACTGCTGGTATCTGAAGAAGGGCTAGTTTGATTATGGAAGTAATACTTTTGTGCTACGAAAGTGTATGAATTCAATTGGATCGACTAAAAACCCACCTTTAATGATAAAACTGACAGTGGGTCAGGCTGATAACTTAGGGGGCGGGTAATGTATAATTAACTTAAACTTACATACAATAGAAAAAAAAAACGAAATGGACAAATTGATGAAATGTCTTAATGACAAAAGAATGATAAATGTGTTCCAAATATTTTTGTGTTTGAAATTAAATTGAACCATTGGCACGTAATGGATTGAATGTACCATTAACAGTGTTCTCTGGTAGAGATAAGCGAGTGATGTTGTAGTCACACCTGGTTTTAATGTATCAATAAATACCGACTGTTGGTATAAAAAATCTTTTTAATTAAAGTTGGTAACGCAATGTCAAAATATAAAACTAATTTAATTTATCGAAACTAGATACGTTTTTTATACATATTAAAAGCAGACTTAAAGGTGATGTCTTCTCTTTCTGCCTACAGTCCCATTCTGCCTACAGGTAATAACAATCGCGGAGTGGGATGTAGGTGGAATTGGATATTTGTAACGGTTACATAACTAGTAGTGTACTTTGAACGGCAATTAGGGCTTCTTCATATACACAACGAGACTTGAAAAAAACTAATTTGATTCAATCGTATTGATTGAACCAGTTTTCGATTATATGATTTATAGAGATTATTAACCGAGTGTGTTTCCGTATCATTAATATCATATAATAGGAATAAAATTTGTATTATGCGAGCCTTTGGCGAGCATAATACATATATTTTTATTCCTATTATATGATATTAATGATACGGAAACACACGAGGTTAATAATTTCTTTATCATATAATGTCATTTTGAAATAAAAGGATTTAAACGAAAATATGATACCTTCTAAAAATATGTTTGACCTAGATTTCGCGGAGTAATTGCTTTCACAATAAATCAAGGTGAAGGTCATATTGTCGGCGATGTACAGTTGTGAACAGTCTAGAAATATTCCTTCATGAAATGAGTTTTTTCACAGTGATAGAAACGTCTCCTTCAATCTATGAACATTTTCAGTCTGATTTCCAATGCACGAGTAAACATTGTATTTTTTTATAACACAAAATGTGTAAGAAGAAGTTGTCAACGTCGCTACAACAGGGGAAGTAACTCTAACTGCATTTTGAAAAGCTGCATTGTCATTGATGTTACGCCAGTTCAGTTACGGTATCCTTAGACTAAACGTCGACTATTTGCGAAGGTGAGGTTGTTGCGTTTGTAACTACGCTACTAGATAATCTGTACTATCACTAGAATATGATTTGTTTATGCTGATAAGTTGGTAACCGACACGACCAAAGCGATCTAGGCCTATGTTATGCACGAAAATTGAAGCACCTATTTTTTCGATAGCCGATATTGTTAGGTGCATATCGTTTTATTTTTAAACGGACAATGAAAACAACTTGAAATGCTTCGATAACCAAGCTATTTCTAAAATACGAATGCGTGATAAGTTTTGACATATTTTGTTTACGATATTTTATTCGATATAAAACCCACAAAACCTGAAAACTCCCGACGACGTTATCAATGTTTAGAGACCGGTTTAGGACTCGCATGACATGCATGGAGTTTTGAGAAAATAGTTCGGGTTTTGACCTCATTTGCATTGTTATCAGGGATCTGATAACATGATTACAAGATGGGTTTATTGCATAGATAACACTGCCTATTATATGATAAATTTTCGTATTATTTCCAATAAGTTTCGTTTCAAATTTGCAAGCTGTATCGTAAATGATACTGACCAAATATTGACACTTATTTGAAATTAAGTTTGAAATTATCATGTAAAATCATATACAATTGTATTAAGGAAAGTCCTCCCAAAATATCCTACCCTTCTTCCCTACTACACAAGCTTGTTTATTGTAAGATGACGTGGTGTCCAGTCTCAATATACTAATTGATACGCCAGATGGCCATGACTGCTGTTGCCGACATGCCTGAGTGGATCGCCAGGGGGTACGTCTGGTTGAAAGGATCGGGCCTTGCTAGAGTCTATGCACACCTTTGATGACGTAATTGCGCGGTCCCTGGCTGATATACGACCTCGGGTCATATGGGTTTCTTTGTGTGATTCTTCCCGTAGAACGTGTCACTAACTCTCGTCATTGGTGTGCGAAATCATTAACAATCATTGCGTTAGATACCAGAATCTGAAGAAATTATGAATTTTTTAAAAACTTATTATGTTAACTTTCCCTTTTAACTGTATTTGTACTGTGTTTCCCCCTATTTAATTGACATAGTTCTCTCCCATTATACCATAAGGAATGGCTCGCCTGTTTATTATATATTGCTTAAGATCTGTCTATTATGTTGTTGAAACTAAAGCATTCTCTGATGGCCAGTTTGTCTTGAGTTCTAAAAACAGTCCATTGATGAGATGACCGGTAAACGAATCCTGATAAATACCGGGAACTCTCGTATTAAATCCCTGTCGGGCCTTGTAACAGAATATTTTAGTTTCTAATATAAGCAAATGAGCTCAAATTTGACATTCAATTTACTCCTTGCCAAGTGTTCGAAATAAGTTTTTGCGATGGATGTTTGCTTTAGGAGTGTTTAAATTGTAGAAAAGGCGTTGGTTTTCAAATCCAACTGACATTTACGACAAAACAATTGAACATTTACATGTGTTTGACCGATACATATGCAGGGACTTTTACAAGTAGAACCGTTGATGTTATTCATCTTCAAATGATAGAAAGTAAAGTAATCACATCTTTAATTCTTCTCTGTGTCATACAATAGAGATTGAAATATAACACATATCTATTTTGCAAGACTAGGTAATAAGATTGATTATGTTAACATTATTACAACTTTGTTTTGTTGTATATAACCTCCACTCGAAATTAGGCCGAGAGCTTTAAAACGAGAACTAGTGGTAAACAGTGTCTACTAGAGGATAAAAACTTAGATACCGTTTTCTTGCTATATTCTTTGATATCATGGACGGAAACATATAACGAAAAAATCTAACGACAAAACATATATACATATATAAATATCATATTGATGATGAATTACAATAGGTGATGTATACAATTAATAAATTTTCCACTTGGTGTTAATTGTGGTAAACGAGTCAAACAAAAGAAGTGTTGACAAAAGTTTGAGTCGTGCAGTCGTTCCCGGATTTTGAGTCGTTCGCACCAACGCTATCGCTTCGCGGAAAGGATTTTTGTCCGCCATTTGCCCTTTGGCTAAAGGCTCTGCTTGATTGGTAAATCGGCGCACTAGCAGGTTACATCGCGGGAAGTGAGAGAACGTGCGGGCACGTTATTGGTACCCTGTGTGCGCAGACAGGCGTACCCGGCGTATAATGGCGGACAACAATATTCCACAACTTATTTTATGACATCAAAATGATTTGTTAATTGTTAGTATTTGTAGTTGCAAACCTGGCGGACGCCTCTTAACAAATCAAGCAGAGCCTGCCTCCGTAAATGTCCGGATAGCCGGTCATCAATTGGTCTTATTTATATTGGAAATGAAACTCATGTAATTATGAAACGTACATTTATGCAAAGAGGAGAGAATGGCCTTTCATTTGAGATTACATATACGTTTCTGTGCCATTTAATGAAAGAAGAACGGCGATGTAAAAAATGGTCGCGGAACGGATAGTCGACAAGCAAATAGTCTTATTTATATAGGAAATGAAACTCAGAGGGTAGTCTCTTCACCAACGTGTATCTACCCAATTGAAGGCTCTATAATTATGAAACGCATATTTCTGAAAAGAGGAGACAATGACCTTTCATTTGTGGTTGCATACATGTTCCTAAGTCCCATTATGAAAGAAGACCAGCGATGTAAAAACTGCTCGTGGAACAATCTGGTTATCAATTGGTCTTTTTTATATAGGAAATGAAACTCAGAGGGTGGGTCTCTTCACCGGCGTGTATCTACCACATGGAAGGTGATATACTTATGAAATAGATATCCTGTCTTATTTATATAGGAAATGAAACTCACAGGGTGGGTCTCATAACCAGGGTGTATCTACCCAATAGAAGATGCTATACTTATGAAACGTATATTTTTGAAAAGAAGAGATAATGGTTTTCCATTTCATCTACATACTTGACAAGAACCACATAATGGTCGAAATGTTCATATATACTACGCGACAATAGTTTAGACTCACCATCAAATGATGCTAAGAAATTGTGGTATTGGTGGGTATGGGAAAATTGATATATGCTTTCTCAAACCTCAACTTATTTCCAAAGTGTCATGCATTTGTCCTTAATGGATGTTGATTAACACGTCCATCATGACTGCTAACTGAGAAATGTTCAGGTAAAGTCCATGGACTTCGTTGAAAAGTCATTTTTTTTACGTTATTAGGACCCCATTGTAACGAGGACAGTTTTTCATTATTGGAGTCGAATAAAATGTGCAAGCTTTCTTTAAATCATTGTTACAGCGATTAGTCCAAAACATGATGAATAAAGTCGTTAGTTCTTAAGATATAAGCGATAGAAAATAGGACATTACACTTTTCACTGAGTCTAAACTTTTGTCTTGTAGTATATATCATTTTGCAAGCGTACACCAACGGGATTACCCTATGCTTCGGGAAAACTAGATTTTTTTCACATTTTCTTTGTATTTGCTTCTTGGCAAAGGGGTAACGGAATAAAGTTATTTAAACATACACCAACACACTTTCATTGGATGGCAATCGTAACCGTCGATCACGATTCTCACAATGTGGGATCGCGACACCTCGTCGCAGGAGACTCGACTCTGTTGAAGATAGACTATCCTCAGATTCGGAAAACTGACCCGGTCCACGACAAACGGTCTATTCCACCGACGCCCGCTGACCCTGATGATGGAGGGGTGCGGACTGGAGTCTACAAGATCTCTGCTCCCTGGCCCGAAACAGATCAGTTCTCCCTCATCCTCGTAGCAACGAGGGATCCCGTCTTCGTCTTTAACACCTCCCCGACACATAGTTACCGACATCACCAGGATGAGTCCGATTATTTCCATTGCTCTCTTCTTGACACTTCCTATCTCCTAATGATCTTAATACTTTGTGGGTAGATAATGATTGAGGTTATCAATACGCGACCTTTGAGATTATCGTATTGTAAATACTTTAGCATTTACAACTGATTTTTAAGATATATATAAGATACGAATATAACAAAGACAATATCTTATGTTTTAAACATGTGTAAAACACCGTATGAAGCTTGTATTTCTCTTTAGAAAATAGAGATCTATATGCTATTGCGGAAACTCGTTAATCATTCTAATTAGTGATAAGACAATTGACCGGACCTTTTTTTGTTAAGGTCAAACCCTCTGCGCGTTAGTGATGCGTAACCGATTACATAATCAGCCTTACGACCTTCTTTAGGTGAAGGTAATAAAACTGTTATAAGTACGAGTCTCTTTAGATGAAGGTAATAAACTGTTACATAAAGCCTTGCGACTCTCTTTAGATGAAGGTAAAAAAACTGTTATAAGTATGTGATAATTAAACGACTTACCTTCTTAAATATTACAATTTAGGAAGTTCATCAAGTTCAGCATTTCGTTCCATCCCAGTTTGATGGACTGCTGCTGCTGGTTTCGTATTTGAATATATATGGGGTAAATACTGAAGACCATTATAAAGCCTCCAACATGGATGTGAATGTCATATTCCTCCGGAGGTTGAGTAATAAGAATATAAGTGTTGATTTTCAACGCCATGACAGCTAAAATCGGCAATCTAAATTCTACTCCTTCTTTTCCAATGACAAGGGCATGATTTTCCACTGAAAGATGCATGTTGAAGATTTTAATATATATGAGAATGGACTGGAGTAAAATGAAGCGATAATGAATGAGGGGGGAAAAAACAAACATGAAGTCTCTTATATATAGAGTAACGCCGAAATACGGATTACAGAAATGATAAAAGACTGTAGAAGGGTTTAGTTACGTCACCCGGTATGCGTGGTTAGTTGTTCTCACTGATAGAGCAGATTACAAAGATATTATGCTTTAAGCATTTTGAAGAGATGGAATTTTTTAGATAATCGATTCATCAGCAAGGTCTAATCTTACTAATGATAGGCTAAATTTCTCAAGGATCGGATTCGCTTGACACTCTGTCTTTGAACACTGTTCCGAGTGTACATGAATTGGTGTTGGTGGTTGTTTGTGGAGTGTTAACTTGCGGCGTTCAAGCGTACCGTTGTGTGTCAATATATAGCGTCGCGGTTTGTTTGAGTTTGTCGTGGTCTGTACACTCGATGCGTTCGACCGTGACTTGAGTGGAAACAGGTGTGGTGGGCAATTAGCCAGAAACCCCTGTAGTACTTTATAGACGCAAAACGGGAAAAATATCGAAATTGCGTTTATAATGTACTATCGACTACTACTGTTAGTGGGGTTATGGCATGGTATCCTGCCAGATATATGTCTGTGATAGTATGGCATTCTTCCATATATGTTAGTGGGGTTATGGCATGGTATCCTGCCAGATTTATAAATGTAGGAGTGCAGTATTACAACATATTTTGAAGGGCGGGTGCCATTAGGATTATGCCAAGGTATTCTAGAGATTGGATGCCTTTGGGAGTCATTGCTATCTTCTTAAAAAGGTATAACCTATGAATAACTTCATTCACATTTAACCCTTGACAATCTAATTGTCTTCTGTGATGCTCTGTAAGATCAAGTTCTGGATCTATCACTAGCTGTCTCAGTCTAAAATCAGGATTCCTTGATTGGATGCACATGGCCCGGCAGTGGTAGTGCGAGTTACCCCATCTTGTAACCCTCCTTTCCAGAATTCTGTCAAAGAATGTCACAGACTCATAATGTCTAACAACAAGGTCATTAGGTGCTCTTGAAGGGTGAATAAACTTTTTTCGGCAGCCTTGGCAAATTTTGATACTCCTTCTTAATCTAATTATTTGAAAAGTATTTTGGAATGTGTTTTGATTCCCAGTATCAGGAGAGATGATTGTCGATGATGATGGAAGAGAATGGTCACCTTCAGAGTTCCCAACAGTCAAACTACGCGGATTTTCTTCCCTGTGGCTGCTGCTTGGTTGTGATGGGTGGTGGTCGTGGTTTGGCTGATCTTCAGTCATTGGTATGTCACACACGTGGCAAAGAAATACTGCTTCCTGGAGTTCTTTGAAGGATTTCTCACTCCCACAACATTCATAGTGATACCACCATCTGCAGCTCTCACACTGTAACTGTAGAAATATAGGGATAGTTAAATACACCTAGAGATCAAATAAAGCTAACTGTAAGATCAGCAATTGCTTTATATACATCACGTTGGACAAAACGGACTTACGATTTATGAGTTACAATTAACTTTGAACTTACCCAGTCCTGACGTTCCTCATCATCAATCATTGGTTGATTTCTTCTTTTGTCTCTACATGAACACCCTCTGCATATTTCAGCAATCTCATCCACTTCTACAACGGAAGATAATAAAGATAAAGTTTTTATTCCTGCAAGTCTTAATTTGCAAATATGTGCAAATAGTCTATTACTTCTATCTAATAATTCATGAGAAAATATTTCATCACATTTGAATAATGATTGCATCTTACTTGTATTTTGCATCAGATACTGTGCAATCTCCTTTCTTGTGTTGTTGACATCAAAGGGGGTTTCAAGACTTTTCTTGTCCAAAATAAAGTCAACAAACTGAAAGATAAAGTTAATGAATTTGACTTTAGTATATCATAACATTTTAAAATATAATATTTTCTTATTTTTATTTTTGAAAAGGCAGCATATGAATCAGGTTTACATTTTAAAAGTTTCGCTTAACCTTCACTATTACAACATCAGTATAGGTAAGCATCAATGTAATATTTAAGTGTCCAATATTTACATGACATGGTATTACTGAAATGCATACCTTCATGACAAAAATGCCACAACTGGTTCCATCATTTTGAATTTGGTGCGGCACTGTGCGAACATCCCATCGTTTCATCATTGAAGTTTTGTCACCAATTCCTGCAGCACATCTTTTTTCCAATACCTTCTTCCATCCATGAGTGAAGGCCTTGATTCGTGCTGCCCCGTTGTGCTCACCCATTGGGTTTATGTATATCATGGCATGTTGTTTTGGGTAGAGCACAAACAACTGCCAATGTTCATTTAGGATGACGGGCGCAACAATGAGGGTCTCCATCAAATCACTTGTCTGTAATTAAGTAAAAGGCGAATAGTTAGAGATAAATCAAGATACAATATTGACATATCATCACTAATTCTATTGTGTTAACTACTTAGACTTTTCTTTATATTGGTTAAATTGATAACTGAAAAAATTAATGTCTTCGTTGACTGTAATTGATAATTAGTGTGGAGATTTTTAATTTTGATATATTCATAATAACTACATGGTTTATGCATTATGCATTACTTCTGGTTGACAATACATGGCGATACATTTCCCATACTCACATGTCTAAACATTGGGGCTTCTGATGGGCGGGTAACTAGAGATGAAGCGACGAGGCAATCCATCATAAACACATCGGGTCTATCCTTACTTCTGTGTTTGCAATAGGCACTGAGAACCTGTGATCGTTCAAATGAATAAGATTATTTTCAACTTATTGATGGACGTATGTTTCATATTGAATAATATTTCATTCTCCAGATTTTTTTACACATAATGAAATCCTGTACTAATTCATCTATCAGAATTAACGTTGTTATCAACATGATTGACTACATGGTATATTCACCCAACCAATTTACTATCATCCAGCGTTACTGTACAATCAAGTTATTGACATAATTAGTGAAAAGCATATTACCTCATCAGAAACAGAATGTGGAGGTTTCAGTGAACCGATACTGCTTCCATACAATTTTGTGCCATCCAAACAGCCCATCACTGCCTTACTCCCAGAATGAAGTTCCCATACGGATTCATAGTCCAAGAGTAATGGTAACTGGAAATAGACGAAAATGCGGACCATTCTTGAGCATTTAAAAAAAAATTAAGATGTGAAATTTAGAAACGAACAAACATTTAATAATAGTCATGCTTATAATTTGATAATTTAATAGTGATAATAATTTGATAATTTTATAGTGATAACAATTACTGAAATCATTGAAAAGTCACTGTGAAACATTACCCCCAAATCGATGGAAAACGGCTGACTTTCGTTAAGTAAGTCATGATCCTGCTCCGGTTGGTCCCTTTGCTCCTGCTCCTGTTGATCTCCTCGATCCTGCTCCGGTTGGTCCCTTTGCTCCTGCTCCTGTTGATCTCCTCGATCCTGCTCCTGTTGGTCCCTTTGCTCCTGCTCCTGTTGGTCTCCTCGATCCTGCTCCTGTTGGTCCCTTTGCTCCTGCTGTTGGTCCCTTTGCTCCATCAATAAGACCAATTGATTATCGGCTATCCGTTCCACGAGCATTTTTTACATCGCCGTTGTTCTTTTATTAAAGGGCACAGAAAGTTATATGTAATCTCAAATGAAAGGCCAATCTCTTCTCTTTGCATAAATGTACGTTTCATAATTATATCACCTTCCATAGGGTAGATACACGTCGGTGAAGAGACCCACCCTCTGAGTTTCATTTCCTATATAAATATGACCAATTGGTTACCGGCTATCCGTTCCGCGAGCATTTTTTACATTATTGGTTTTCTTTTAAGAAACATAAATAAATAAAATGTTCTTTATGTGAATAAATATTTTATAATAATATCAGTTCAGCGAGCGTTCTTTCACAAGATAAACATATTTGTAATTTTAAATGAAAGTTCTCTTTCAGGAATATGCGTTTGAATTCTAAATATTTCGATAAGGTACAATACAATACAAAGAAAAAATATACAATACAAATGCATTACATTATTTCATTGCGTTTAGAAATTCACCATTATTTTCATTATTCCCAGCGCATCACATTCGCACGCCCAGTTTCTACATTTTGACAGCGCAAGCGTATACAAGTCGATAAAGATGCTCCCGCAGAATGCTCGCTGAGCGTATAGGAATTAGCGATAACCGTAAGCGATAACCGTAAATGTCCGCCTCACGTGAGGTTAACGGTGAAACCATGTATGCCGAAACCAGGCAAGCACTATGGAATTGCTCGTTGCATCTTCAACGACAATCAGATTGAACATATTTATCCTTAGAGGATCAGGCTACACTTGACTTGGCTGTTTGTTAATGCTAGTGCACACGACTCTTAAACTCGGAAAGCATGGACATTTGCCGCATTCTGTCAGTGATACTACCACTGTACACTTGCCATTCCCGATCTGCTTAATCAAGTGTAGTCAATCAATCTTATCAGTTTTGAAATTCATTTGAAAAAAAATGAAGGTTTTGATATTGGTTCTAATCTGTATAAACTAAATATAAAATATAAATATAACTTGCTTAAGAAAGTAGACCCAAATGAGAACAATGCTGATTTGCACTTGTACGCCAACATGTACCCTTGCTTTGTTCTGCGAGTCGTAATGCACGGTGATAACGCCTACTGTAAGTGTTGTCAAATAAAGATTGGTAAACAGACTGTAAAATGTTCATCACATGATATAAGATATGTGCTTGAATTTTATTAGCAGCCCCGTCTAAGGGCGTTGCTACATGCATGATAGTGCATGCTTCATATGTATTGTTCAACGTCAACAGTACTGACATGTTCTGGTTTTGAATCTTTGCTATGCATTTGAAAGTAATGGTCAAGTAATGTAGGCAGGGGTTAATATTTCCATGAACACAGATGAAGCATAGTAATCATCATGTTGACCAGTGGGCACAAGTGGGTGTCGATTCTGTTACTTGCACATACGGGGAGACCAGATGGAGGAATTACGTTTGATTATTGATCTCCTCCTTCTTTGATATCAAACCCTGAAGTTTCTTTGTGTCATGCTTGTGCTGACTTGTGTCTCTCAATTGGTTTACTCATCAAGCCTGGAACAAACTTATGCAGATACTCACAATACAACTCATCTGGTACTTGCTTTGCTCAATTTTTTTAGTGTCCCAAGATTTTTTCTTTGTCTCGTTCATGCAATTGTGAGGAATATGTTCTGGAACGAAGTGGGAAAATAACTTACACATGGTATAAATTCAGTCCATTTCCAAACAAGTATTGTAGCTAATTCACTGAGAAGTGGCTTATGATCCTTATAATCATAACAATTGATAGTTTAGTTTACACAGAGTCCTTGTTCTTTGTCTTTTCTGTCTTCAATTGGAACAAAGGATGAAGCGTTGATTAAGCGTTCCTGAAGATGACAAGAAGAACGTAGACTTGCATATTCTGTGGTGAAAGTTGATCGGTTGTCTCAGTTGATTGACTGTATACTGCAGGATTCTTTGAGCTGATGCGAGTTGATCTACATTGGCGATCTTTGTTCACTGATGTGTCATCTTTCGTCGTGTTCAGGATCCTTGTCGCTTTGCTGCAATTTTTAGGTAGCAGGGACTGCGTCAGCTACACCAAACTCACGTTACCGGGACATGTCCACTATTTTTGACAGTTAAAAAGACGTTGAAATGACTTGAAAGACTTCTAGTTGTGGTCGACCTTTTCTTTATTTTATAGCTGGTACAAAAGCTCGAAGGTCACATCGTTGAGACTCATTTTAAGCTGTAAAAAACAGATATTGATTATTAACAATTATTTTACATGGATTTTTAATTAAGGATTTGGACAATGTTTTTCTTTATAATTTAAAAAATGTTACGCTGTGACAGTACATTCCTTGAATTCATCTTGTTCCTTCCTGCATATAGTGAACCTAGTGAGATTGATGTGCCATACAGCAAGCTTCAAATAAGTTTCAAAAACTCTGCCTGGTTGTGAAATTCTTCTATTTTAGGAATTAATCCTTGGAGACGATGAGGACATTGTGAACGTGAAAAGCAGTACTTACCACATCCGTCGCATCTTGTAGGTTGAAATGACTGCTGGTTGTATGTTGGTTGCTGCATATATGCTCCAGGATACATCGGGGCCTGTTGCTGCATTGGTGGTGGAAGAGGGAGGGTGTGTTGGTGTTTAAGATAATTGCCTAGGGCATTGTGGATTATTTGATTGTTTAATGGTGGTGGGTTTTATTTAGTTTTGACCGTTGTGCCGTGTATTATGGGCATTCGGTGAGTACATGTTGTATGCTCTCTGCTTGTGGGCAGTGGGGGCAGGTATGAGATGCTATGATTTTGTATTGGTGTAGTTTAACATTAATTTTAGTGTGAACTTCAAATTAATGAAACCTAAGCTATTTACACTCATTTTAAAGTAACATCACAATGTGTTCAACAAACTTATTTCCGTCAAGAGACTAAAATTAGTGGTGTTCAAATGATCATTGATAATCGATGATAAGATCGGTTACCCTCTTCCGATAGATAAACAATAACTTCACAATCGATTATCTCTTATAATGAGTGAAAAATAAGAATTTCCTTCCTAAGGCATTCTCTCCCCACAGAGGCAGCTCAGTAATACCCAAGTTCGCCTCAGTTCTTTTACACCTAATACATTGGATAGGAAGGTAGAAATCTGATTGGATTAGAGGCAATCAAAGTAAGTGCAATTTGCAGGAATTTGTTCCTAATGATTTATTATAGAAAAAAACCCCAAAACAAATGGATTTCAATTACAAGTTAGTCACTATCTGGCAATGAGCATTGTTTGTTACGCTGTAACGTGTATGACTATAGCTATTCGTTTTGTTGTCATTTTGACTTTGACCAATCAATATACAATACTGTTCATATTAAATAATAAGAAGACAATGTTTTGTTTTGTCCGAGACATGAAGAATAGAGTCACTAGTTCTTAAGATATAAGCAATAGAAACAAGGACATTACACTTTTCATTGAGTCTAAACTTTTGTCTTGTAGTATATTAGGGTAAATGATGCATGGTCAATGCATAAGGTCTCACCTTCTTCAGGTGTGCTCGAGGTCTTAGATGATATGCCTCTCTTATTACTGGTTGAGAGCCCTGTGGTTGTCTGCTCTGAAGTTGTGGTCCGGTGGGAGGTTGTGATCTGGAAATAAGTGAAGTTAGCTATGAATTCAATTTGCAGTAGGAAGTCATAATCTGTTATGATGAGGTTAACTATAATATTAATTTGGTATTGCTTTAGAATAGTTGATTATCGATAGTTGGTACATATACATATAATTTAATTTTTAAATGTTTTTTAACTGTATACCTGTCACTTTCCCAAATTCATCTTAGATAAACTATATACGTATAAGCGTAGCAAGGAGAGAAAGATTAAACACTCACACTGGAAGAGGTGGGACTATTAGGGGTGTTGGGTGCATCGGGTGTTGTGTCTGGTTGCTTAGGAGTTGAGGTCTGAATATAATGAGTTAACTATGAAATTCATTTACCATCAATCAATTAAATAAAGATAACATAATATACACTGATATATTAATATTTGATGATTATGCTTATATTGTCAACTTAATTAATAATGAAGTAGTAGAACATGCTTTTAACTGTTTGAATTGAGTTGCTAAGATGTGATTAATTTACATTTATTAAAAAAAGAATATTTAACTGCATACCTATCACTTTCCCAAATTCATCTATATGTGTATAATCATAGCAAGGGGAGGGAGATACAACACTCACCTTGGAAGAGATGGGACTATAAGGCGTGTTGGGTGCATCGGGTGTTGTGTCTGGTTGCTTGGGAGTTGAGGTCTGAATATAATGAAGTTAACTATGAATATTCAATTAGCTTCAATCAATTAAACACCAAGATAAATTATATGATATGTAAATTATGTATCCTTAGCATAATGATATCAATAGCCTATCAAACAAAATATACACTGCTTACACATCTAGTATGACCCTATTAAATATAGAAAGATTGATAAGTTTTCTAGTCTTAAATAATTTAGTTCACATGTTATATTAATTATTGTAATTATCAATAATTATATAAAACCTTGTGAGGATTAATGGCTGTTGTTCTGGTGGTGCTTGGGATGCTCGTGTTCTGAAAGAGAATGAAGGCATAATATCAATACTGCAATGTAACACTTTCCTAAATTGAAGGATATTTCTTAATTTTTCGTGTGTGTTTACTCATTTCATAAGAGATCTAATAGGGAATGTAGTCATAAAAAAAGGTAGGTTCAGCTATTTAGAAAAGATAGATAAGCGTCAAATAATTAATCCATGTGGCCTTAATTTACTAATGGTTGATTAACTTTGCTGTCTAACAGTTAGCACATCTCTCTGTATGTGGAAAAGCATTGAAGTACAAGTCGAAATATCTGCGTAAGCACTACAGCTATATGTGTTCAAATTTTTTTTTTATAATGAATTAAAGTTGATTGGCATACCTCTCCAAAACATGCCGGGGCCTTATTGATGCGTAATTCCACTTTGCTTTTGATATCTTCGCAGTGGAGATTAGTATCGGTGACGGAAACAAACTTTAGTTGGGAAACATTTCCTCACTAATTATTACGGGCTTCTTCCACCATCCCGAGCCCTCAAGACGGACAATCGCACCCCAGACTGCATGAAGGTTTCCGCGCTGAAGAAACGCGCGGGATGTACCCCCTCGCATCTCATATACGTCCTATCAGCCCCGTCTGGGAAGTAGCAGTCTGCTGCGAGGTTGGTGGTAGTTAGGAGAATAATCCATAACACCGTTGATAGGCAGACGCAATCCTTAGTCAGGAGTTGAAGCAAGAGCTATTGTTGATAAGGACTGTACGTCATTTTGCTTGCACCCATCATATGTAGTAAGTCTGATGAAATAAGTCATGAGATTTGTATAACTTATAACTAGGTAACATTTGTAACAATTCATATGTATATATTATGGTTTACTGTATAATATTTAATAGTTTTTTGCTAAAAATGTAAACTTTTTAAAATGAAATAAAAATTCATTTCATCAGATATCTGGCATTTTTGATGAACATGCAAATTAAGTTAGATGATTGAACTTGAAGGAGTACATGTTCTATTTTGTCACATAATTGTAATTATCTTATTTCAACAATCTTCTTGGTGAGTTTCCAGGTAGGTGTTTTGAAGCCCTCCCATTTTTTCTTGGGATTTGTTATATTTCGTTCGGAGAACTTTTTCGACTTTGTATTATGTCGAGTCTGAAAGGAAAAAAATGATGGTTATTATTAACAGGCATTGATAGTTACTAATAAAACCCATAGCTCTTACAGACCTAGGGTTCTAAACATGAGGGAGAAGAGGAAAATATTTCAAGAAAATATGGAGCTCTTTGTTTATTGTCAAAGAAATATCTGATAAACCTTAGCAACCAGTTATGGAGGTTATGATACACAAAAAGGCATATTAATGAGCGATTTTTTCATGTAAAGAAAAAACATAGGATTACCTTTGATCTCTTCTTTTGAGTTGTGGGCACTTGTTGAAAAAGTGACACGTGTGTTGGGGCTTTTGTCTGCCACAGACATGAAATTGAATACATTTGTGGTCCTTTACATTGAAGACTTTGATTTAGAACATAGTTCAGTGAGAGCGTGATAGGATCGAGGTCCAGGGAGAGCGTCCGTCCGTCCGTAAACTTTGTGGAATTACGACTTTATCTCCAGAACCATAAGGCCTAGAAAGCTGAAACTTTGTGTACAGACTCCTTGACTTGTGAGGATGATGAATTGTAGCTTTATAATAATAATAATAATAAAGGTAACAGGAACGTCCTTCAAATCTATGTTCATCTTCTTCTGAAGTATAAGGCCTAGAAAAATGAAACTTGTCGCCTATATACAGTGTTTAAAATATTGCCTGTCAGCCAGTCCTTGAACTGGCTACTTTTTGCCAGGACAGGTTACTTTTTGGTCAGGACTGGTAACTCTACATCAAAGTTGATGATGAAGCCTGATGAGCTACAGAGCCAATGGCTCTATTTTTTAATGTTTTTATACATGACAACAAACGATGAAAATGTCATCGTTCTTAAAATATAAATAATTGTTTGCTGCAATTGACATGCTTAAGCTTTCCAATTACTTTTTCAGCAAATTAAACAAATATCATAATACCGGTAAACAAAGCATAGAAGCATAAACTTTTAGCACTTGGTTGAAATGTTTCGAATAATTTGAATTAGTGACTTTAGTAAAATTTAATGTGATCAAATTATTGGAGAAATCAAATTAATTGAAAAATTATGGTACTCATATTGTTAAGTCTATCAATTGTTTGCTGAGTTGTTTGTTTTCTAATCTTATTCTATCTTAACTACGGTGCTGCTGCCTTTGTTAAGCAGAGTTATCTTAATATTGTCTCTTTCCAGCAAATGGTCCTGAACCTCATCTGATGAAAATTCTCATGTCATTGGTCTTGACATATTCCGACAAAACGTCTTCTCTTAGCTGCTAGAACTTTGTTCCATCAAATCTGACAGCGCCTGTAATGTGAAATTTAACAAATTTGTTCTTGCATTTTGTCCCACATTTTAAACAAGTGGAGATTGTTCCTGGGCTTACGTCCACCCCTTTGTTGCATTTCATGCACACATGGCGCTTTTCAATGTTTGCTGCCATTACCTCTCCTACAACTAGACTTTCTTCAACATTGGTAGCTATGGCATTAATTTCCAAAACAGTTCCACTTTTTCAAGGAGATGCTAATGATATTATTGAACGATCGAATGTTCACCTTAAGCTTGTAGCTCTTTGCCACTTCAATTGAATCAGTGTTTCCCCAAATGTTGAGCTCCATGGTAGATGTGCCATCAGCCACCAAGGCAGTCTTCAGTGCAATAGGTTTCCCCCCTGCCGTCTTTATGCCCTTGTCCTCTATCGACAAGACCTTCACTTCTACCACCACCTACAAAAGTAAACATTACTCCTAAGACATTTCACACTATTCCAATTGTTTCTTAAAAATTATGCAATGCTGAGTATCTGAACTGTCCAATGATGTCAACTGCAACATATTAAAGCAATTTTTGCATTTCCCAATACATACCATGGTAATAAATACTGTATTTTGAGGATTTTAAATACAGTATTTTGAGAATTTTAAAATGTATTTTTGTTTGATATCACATTTTTCAGAAAACATACACAAGTCACAAAGTTGTTCATATATGGAAAACATCCAAATATTTTAGCTTCCTTTGTTTTGGATATTTAATAGTTTTAAGAATGTTTACAATAGCAGAGATTTTCAATCAAAATACATTTCCCCTCAATTTAATTGAAAAAATATATGTTAATTTTTCACTGCTGCACCATACACAACACATTATGATCCATGTTATCTTGTTTAATATCCCGCTAAGTTACTAAAAAGATATATGATACACAAGTTAACATCAAGTACTTGGTGTTTCATGAAAGGAATGGTGATTAACCAACAATGGAACAATGGATTGTGTTTACCTAAACGTAACAAAGTGCACCCTATAAAGAGATTTGCCAATAGAATTCAATATAAACTACTCAACTTAGCTCTTACCATAATCATCTTTACATAACAGTTATCAATATCTCAACAATCTCATTGAAATCAAATCATTGATGCGCTCCCTTGTTTCATGTTACGTTGTTACTTGTCATTCACGAATGATCTGATGGAACCCCATAAAGGTTCGTGTCACCGACGGTAAAATTTTAACTGGTCACTATCATGCTTTTAAATTTTTGAAAGTAGGTTAAAAAATAATCGCTTTTGTTTTATAATTAAATGCCCAGATTGATATGCGCGGACATCAGCCAATGACAAAGAATTGACTAATCTCAATAAATCAGACAAACTAGTTAAAATTGGACAATCTAGTTAAAACTTGCTGAAATGTTTTTGACTAGTAAATCATACATTGAATTATTGACATTTACATTCATAATGTGCAAAATGCAATGTAAATCCTAACGACGCCCGACTCAAATGATCAGCCAGTTCTTTTTTCACTGGTTAATTTCCATCCGCACATGCTCAAAACGGACCAGGTGGGTTAGTAGCTATAGATGTAATGTGAGGACTTATGGGTCGTATGTTGTTGTTAGGTTGGAGTTAAACGTCTTCTTTCACCATAAGGTGATGTCGCCGACGTTATGGGACGTATACCTAACAATCTAGTTTTAACTACATTGTTAAAATTGGTAAATTACTTTGAATGATATTTGTTCCATATCTAAGACATATTTTCTTTCTTGACTACAATAAAAATTATATTTTAAATGCAAACTATATGTATTTCAACTTACAGTTTTGTGAGCAGAAACTGATCCATCTGCAATCGCTGCTAAAGTAGCTGCTTCTTCCACAGCTTCCATGCTAGGTGCTTCTCGCCACTTGAAAGCAATGTCCTCTCGGTTCATCATGAGTATTCTTGATACTTTGGACAGTTTAACATCATAACTTCCAGGGTGTATCCTGCCTGTAATACAACAAGTGTAGGTATTTGAATCTTGTAATGATTCCATTGGCAACTACTTCTATTACTGATAGCTTTTTAACAAAGACATATGAATTATATCTGTAATTGATATTCTCACTTTTTGCCCTACATATTTGCACAAGGCAGACTTTATTTATCAGTGTCAATACATAATTGATTTCAGTCTTGTGACGTCATAGTGTATCTCTATAATAGTATTTAGTTCTTAACAAAACGAATATTAAAAAAAAAAAAAGAAGAATTTTAACACCTCAGTTTACTGTTACACATCTTGTTTGTCTCACAAATTCTAAACTAATCATCACATTTTGATCAAATTTGACACTGAGATACATAATCATGTCAAAGTGTGTCATAGTAAACAATCTGAAAGTTATTTTTTAAATTTCGTGAAACATAAGAAACCAAATAATTTGCTACCAACAACTAGTGGTCATTTGATCATACCATAAATATAAATAATCACCGGGTGATTATTAACTTCAAACACAGATTATAAAACGCAGACGACAATTCTTTTCAGAGCCAACATATGTGCATCCTTTTTAATTGAAGCAAAGAACATCAACATTGGGAATTGCTAATGTGAAAATAGCGATAGAGGCTCTTACCAATGGTTAGCATGTCACAGCTAAATGTGGTTATCCCATCTTAAATAGTTTTTGAAAACAGTTCTCACCTTTGATGACAGCCTAAAACTTAGTCCAAAAACATGGAAAAAGGGCAAGAACTCTGTGTAAATAAAAATTGCGGTTCTGAGTTTTGTACTCCATCAAGGTATTGACACATTGAAGACGCACATCAAGTTTGGTTAACCTATCTTTAATAGTTTCTGAGAATAGTTGTTCTCTTTGACGTCACCCTCGAACAGAGTCCAAAAACACGGAGCAAGGAGGGCAGAGCTTCAGATAAGCTGCGTATTTGCGTATTATACGCAAAAGAAAAGTCAAAATATGCAAGCAAAATAATTGTCTGCGTACAGAAAATCATTAAATATTTAGTTATACGCTACTTAAAAATAAGAGTGCGTATTTACCAAAATCACGGTGCGTATCGTATCAATTTTACCAATCGAAATATTTACGTGAAAATCTTAATTTCATGTTGTGAAAAGAAACTCTAGTCAACACTGTGTCCAAAGCGGCTTCGCTGACAATTCCAAACACCGAATATAGTAGCAAAGCGACGACAACAGGATTCAGCCGCAAATCTTACATATTGGTTACACAACTGTTGAGAATGTTATCTATCATTCCTGAAAGTTTCATGAAAATATCAAATATTTTTTGAGAAAAGCTGTCCCATTTACCTCGGACGGACGGACGCACAGACGGCGCCAAAGCCTATATCCCCCTTTCAATTCGTAGTGGGGGATAATAACCACCAATGCACCAACCATACTAGAATAATTATTTCATACCTAAATTTGTTTCTTCGGGAATTAAATGATGTATTAAGCGGGAATACGAGTTATGTTCAACTCTAGAATGTGCAAGTATGTTTTGAACGCCTGTATCAGTTATCAAAAACTATCTACACTCAGTTCCACTTTCAGTCGTCATTCACACCACTTTAATAAGCGCCCATGCGTGCTTATTAGGTCATAATTTTACGATATGTGGTATTGACATACAGACTAACATGAACTATATCAAGATTGACAATTTTATGTGTCCTGTCCGATCGTCACATTTGGTATTAAAATTCATTTGGCATGAGAGTGACTTTTTAGCTCATCTTGCCTGTAAGGCCCGATGGGCTTATGGCATGGTGTCCTGCGTCCGTCCGTAAATTTGTTGAATTTCGACTTCTTCTCCAGAACCATAAGGCCTAGAAAGCTGAAACTTTGTGCACAGACTCCTTGGCTAGTGAGGATTATAAAATGCCACGCCTTAAAAACCTATTTTCATCTTCTTCTCCAGAACCATAAGGCCTAGAAAGCTGAAACTTTGTGTACAGACTCCTTGACTAGTGAGGATGATGAATTGTAGCTTTATGATAATAATAAAGGCAACAGAAACGTCCTTCAAATCTATTTTCATCTTCTCCTGAAGTATAAGGCCTAGAAAAATGAAACTTGTCGCCTATATACAGTGTTTAAAATATTGCCCGACTGCCAGTCCTTGAACTGGCTTCTTTAGCAGCCCCGTCTAAGGGGTAAGGGTCCGTGAGACCGGTTAGGTCCTGGGAAGCAGAACAGTACAAACACAGAGTCTGCCTTAGGGGATTAACTGTAAGGATTAGTGGTCGCTAACAATAGGCGGTCTATGTGATTACAGGCACATGGGTGATATGAAAATGTGAAGTGGTAAAAAGACGAACATGTATTCGACAGAGACAATTTATTGATGAAGAAATACATTGCATTGATACTAGTTAGACATGGACATTTGACATAGCAACATGGGAATAAACTTAACATTAACTTGTGGTAACTGAGCAAGAGCCATTGTGGAACTGATGTCGTTGTTGGCGTTTGAAAATATTTATACATTATTGATGTTTATATAAGACTAAGTAGAACTTTGTGAGTAAACTAATCAATTATGTAATAAAATAGTGAACATCACTCATTTAACTTAGTGAGTGAGTAAATTAATCATCACTCATCAGGTCATCACTAACATATTTTTTTGAGTGAAAGCTCAGTCAGATATTAGGTGTTTGTATAAGACAAGTCAAGTAACTGAGTGAGTGAGTAAATTAATCAGTTATCACTCACGATTTTTGTTAGTAAAAAGAAACTCATTCAGAACTAAATTCTTATTGAAACATTAAACATACATTTTAATATTCAATAATCAACATTCTTAAATTTGTATGTTTCATGTATGTTATTTAGCGAAAGTAAGGGTTGATTCTGCAATTTTCAAGCCAAATGTCACAAAAATAGTTTATTTCATACCCTTAATGCATTTTGCTGTTCAAGTCGCAAGTCACAATATTAGTTTATAAACAATCCTTAATTCATTTTGCAGTTCAGTTTTTCACATTACCCAGTGTTTTAATCCTTTGAAATCACAGATTATAACATCAAAGGGATTATACTAATGCTATTCATTCTGCTTCCCAGGACGCTACCGTGAGACCGACCCCAAAATGAGTGTAACAACACAGAGGTCGATCTGGAGGGGTACGTCGTTATGGTCGAATAGTTCTTGACAAAGGACCGTTAATGTTTTCACAAGAGCATGGTTAACGTTAAATTGTTCAACGGTAAAGAAGAGAACACGGATTCGAATCTATTTTTATTAAGTACATATTATTAAATACATATATACATTCAAAATAGCACTCAAGCACACAATATAGCACTAGTACAATACGAGTCCATCACGTGAAATATATAATAAATAAATATACAAAATATACATCTATACCGAAATATACAACAATTCAGAATAATACTGTTTTATTTTAAACAAATAATCCAAGCTATTCAAAGTAATTAGGAACTGAATAATTTAACTGAATAGGAAGCGTTGTCGAGGTTTTCCATCAATGACATAGTGCCATTCGCTAGTCCATGTTTGTAGGTGTCAAGCCGTCTCTCAAGGTCAACGTACTTTTTCTTCTTTGGTGGCACTCATTGATGTCCTGTTCATTCGCTAAGAACTTGGCCAACTAAAAAATGTTGGGGTGTTGCTTGCCAACAACCTTCCTGAGGCGAAAATGCCACCCCTCCAAATTGTTGTTTGTACGGGGACCGTCGGTTGTATGGTGGTTCCATTCCCCCAAAGTCAGATCCCCTTCAATCCAGTGGGTAGTGACGTAGTCGGCCACTTGTGTCAACCTGGCATCATCAGGCTTGTCACCAATCACGTCGAGCCAGACATCTTCGACCTGAAGGAAATTAAAAAAGCATTAGGAACATACATTGTAACAGGTTGCAAAATACTATACTGATGATTTCACACATACATTATGATTTTTATTGCATGGATATATTTTATCATATTGTAGTGAACCTACGACTACCGTACAACAATAATAAGGAGTATTCGGACTATAATAGGGCTTTTGCCTGCTATTAAACCACTTTGGCCGTTAGGAGATCTAGGCTCGACTTACTAGCTTTGATGGAGTCTGAAAACTGTCTGTGAACCTCGGCCCTCTCCGGCAGCTTCCGGTAGGTCATGACCTTGGCTGTAGCCTTGACCAAGGTTCACCACACTCTTCCCCATTTTGTTGGCCCCCAACCGTTCTGGAGGCTGTCGGGATGAGCCTGGCCGGTTGGTCTGGTGGCTCCTTCTCTTCTGAGAGGGCCCGCGTCACCGACGCGAGTACCCCTTTAGTGCGCACCAAGGTTGGTGCGCCCACTCCACCTCTTGACTTACCCACATACAGGGCACGCGCATTGGTCAGCGTGTACCCTGCCACTTGCTGGGGCGACTCCCCGCGGATATTTGCCACTCCCTCCAGGACGTAGCCGATCAAGGTGGGACTGTTGGTAACATACCCCCTGGGCGCCATGTATGGAGAGTCAGTCTCCAAAAGGATCCTCCTCGCCTCCAGGTTCCTTAGGGCTTGGCGCTGCGCCCTGTCGAAGTTTGCCACTGCCCCGGTGAAGCCGAAGTGGCAGTTCTGGAAGTCCCTGATCCACTCTTGGGTCGTCTCCTCGGTCCCCCCGAAGCAATGGATGTGGAGGGGTTGGCTGCGTGGCAGATCCCGTCATAACAGGGAGATGCACCTCGAATGTACGTCCGCAGCGTAGGGGTCACTTGCCACTCCCCGCAAGTGGAGAACCACTGCCTTCCAAGGGGGTGCAAATTTAACTAGCTCCTGGAGCACTTCCTCCTGCCGTCTCCACTGGCGCTAGGGCACTGACCGGTTCAGGCCCACTTCACCCACCACCACTCCTTCTTCCGCCCAGAGGTTCAACATCCGGCGGAACACCCGGTCATTGTAGTTCCCGAACCTCTTCGGGTGAACTCCCACCGCCCGGACTATCCAGTTGTCTGGGGCGGGACCTGTGGGATGGGTCTTGGGGTCACTGTACACCTCCACCACCCCGTGGAGGTCGACAGCATAACTCTGTTGTGGCTGGGGCCCTTGATCTATGAGAGCAGTGGAGTCCGGGTGGTCTCTGTTCCCGAATACGTCCCGCCATGTCCGGTATAGATGGTAGTGGCTGTCGACTACCGGTATCTTCTCCCTTGGCGCTGGATCTCTGGGTGGCCTGGGCTGGGTCTGCTCCGGGTTGCTCTGTGCCCTGGGGGAAGCCTCCATCTGGGTCTCGGATCCCCGGTGCCCTGTCGCCTTTGTCCTCTTGGGGACAGCTCCCTCAAAGCCGCCCATGGTCGATGGCCCAATCGTGGCTTTGCTTCCTGCGGGCCGGATAGTGTACCGCGTTGGAGACAGAGACACTCCTCCCCGGGCTCTCCCCCCCTGGTTACGGGTGGGGACCTCCGGCTGGGAGCGTCCGGGCCGTGGCCCTTGAGTTGGGTCTGCTGGAATTGCGGCTGGAACCCCCTGGCTTGGTCCAAAGTCAGCTCCACGTCCAGACCTCCTCCCTTCCCCCTCGATCGCCTGGTACCTGCGGAAAAGGATCCGGTCAGCCCACGTCAGGTAATTGACCATGTGCTAAAGGGCTCTCCAGTGGGCTAAGGCGGCTGGCGAGTTGACTGGGTGAAGCTTGGCTGGCTCCACCCCTCCTCCTCACAGATTCTCCTCAGCAGCCAGACGGTGTTTTGATTGACCTCACTCTGTTCGGGAAGGTCCAGGAGTGGGGAAAGATGACTCCACAGCTCCCGCGTGGATGCCGTCTCCCCCAGAATTCGCTGAGCCAACCATCGCAAGGCCTTCGCGCTCCTGTGGGCGTTGTTCGCTGCTGCTTCCACTTGAGGCGGCGCTCTGTCTCGCATGTAGGGTGGGAGGTGGACCTCGAAGGCATGGTCCTTCAGCTTTCGGGTGACAGTCCCGCACCCCTCCACCGGGCATTTCGAACTCCGGAACCTCGGGCGGCTGGCTCCCCCCTGGTCTTCCTCCCTCGTCCCTGTCCTCTGATCCTGAGGCCGCTCTGGACTGTGGCCCTCGGATCGGGGCTTGTTCCTCTTCCGGTGGGGTGACTGTGTCCGTTGACGGCCCGCACCCCCCGTCTGTGCCTCTTCCTGGGAGGACTCCTCCTCCTCCTTCGTTTCAGACCTTGCCTGGTCGCCCGGAACCTCCTCCGACGGGCTGGAATCCTCACTTTCCAGGGCCCTCTTCATGGCGCCTGGCGACTCCTTGCGTGCTCCGCGCGTGTTCTGATGTGGTCTCCACTCCCCCGCCTGGTGTAACCGCAGGACTTCCAGCACTTGGTTCCCCAAGATACCCTCCTCCTTGACTGGTGACCCGGGACGAGGCAGCCCCAGGAACATTCCACTTCGAGCTCGTCCTGGTCCCCCTCGACGGCTGGGAGCCCCCACTCTCGGGTAGGGAGCCCCCGCCCCTCTCTCCGGGAGAACCCCTCTCATGGCCTCCGCTTTCTCCTTCAGGCTGGTGTAGGTCCCCATCTCCTGTCTCCACATCCTTCTCCTCGCCTCCGCGACCCTCAGTCGTAGTTCTCCCAGTCCTCCTCCTCTGACTGGTCCTCCTCTCTCTCCCTCTCGCTTCCGCTGTTCGACATTTTGGTGTTTTCTCCTGTAAAAGCAAACGCACTTTAATGAAAGTCCTTCCCCGTGAACACACTGGGGACAAATGTATTCTGACATCACTTCGGCCTTGGGGGCCGTTACCCCTACGCATTGCCCATGAAACCAGCCATCGCACTGGTCGCATGCGATCATAAAGGTACCGTCGTCCGGTCCCCGACAGACGCAGTACAGGGGAATCGTTGGGTCGCGTCATCGTTGTGGTGGCTTAAGGCCCTTCGCAACAGCCATTTCGGTAGGCTCCGGTCCTTGCACTCCTTCAATCGGTCGTGGTGTGCCGTAAACGTCCGGCCTGCTGAACGGAGCAAAAACAACGACAGAGTCACTTTTCCCTCTACCAGGTACGGCCCCTTCCATACTGGGCACAACTTCTTGCACGACCCCGGCGTGGTCGCCGAATCCAAAAGATAGACTGCCCTTCCCACGTCTATTCCCCGGAAATTGGCTCTGGATCATAATCCCTCTTCATCCTGGCGGTGGCGGCGCAGATGATCCCTGGCTAGCGCATGTGACTCTTTCATGGCCTCTTCTAGCTCCTTCACGTACTCTGCAGGGTCTGGATCTCCCTCTGCGGGTTGGCCAAACATCAGGTCCACCGGAGTGTTCACCTCTCTTCCGAGCATAAGTCTATTTGCAGTGAACCCCGTTTGGCGGTTCACAGAGGAACGTATGGCCCCCGCCAGTTGGGGAAGGAACTCGTCCCACGAAGTCTGGGCCTTGTTGATGTGGCACCTAATCATGGCCATCAATGTTCGGTTGTACCGTTCCACCTGGCCATTAGAGGCCGGACGGTACGGGGTGGTTCGGGTCTTCGAGATCTGAAGCAATTCACACACATTCATGAACAGCTTACTTTGAAAGTTCCTCCCCTGATCAGAGTGTAGCTGGAAGGGAGCGCCAAACCGGCTGAATGATTCGTTCACTGCTGTCCGGGCAGTCAGCTCTGCTCTGGACTGAATCCAAAATTCTCCCCTTCATATCCAAGGAGCGGCCTGCATTGTGTATGAGCACTTCCCTGGAAACTGTGGGCTTCTTTGTCAACTTGGCGACGAACTGATCCGAGACGATAGTGTTGTCGGCCGCAGTATCGATGATGCCTCGAACCGCCAACCCTTGGAACACCACCTGGATGGTAAAGGATCCTCCACCCTCTAACGCACGAATTGTCACTACTGTTTCGTCCCTGTATTGGTCTGATCCGTCCGGGTCTGGTGGCCTTGGCGGCCCCTGTTCCGTCCGGGTTAGGGCCACCTGGTGGGAGGGTCTATTGGCCACTAGTCCCTCCCCGTCCGTTTAAAGACTGCTTATCAGATCCAAACGACACTTTCTTCTCTCCACGCAACTTTGGGCACTCCGCCTTGAAATGGCCCGTCTCCCCGCAACCATAGCACTCCCGACTGCGGGAACCTGGGCTTCCTGATCTCGAACGGCTGCGACCCGCCCTCTCTCTCCCGTCGTGGGGCTGGGCCCGCAAGAGGGATTTCATATCTTTCGTTAATGTTGCCAGTGCCGACTGCACGTCCGAGAGGGCTGCCGACATCTCCCCCTCCTCCTCCCTCATTTTTGACACTGTGTCCTCGCCCTCCTGTGATCTGGAACTATCCGGTGCCCGCCCAGAAGTATCACTTGACAGGCCAGTGTTTTTCGGGTTCCGAAGGTCCTTATTCACAAATCTCACGACGGTTTCGTCCTCATCCGCTGGGAACAGCTGACGACACTCCCGGCGCCCCCGGGAAGTAGGCGGTCCTTGTTGCAAGTAGTGCCTCACTGAGTCCTCACCGCCTCCAGAGATACCGGCTTCAGGTTATACACCAGAGTCCCCGCGTCTCGATTGTAGCAACCCATACAAAACCGCGTGATGACTTCCTGTTCGACGAAGGCGTTGGGTAGTCCCGGGTATGCCACCGACGACGTGGCAACCACTCTCTCTGCCCAGGCCTCTAGACTCTCCCCGGTCAACTGCGCCATCTGCTGAAAACGTAGCCGTGCTGTAGACGGCGGCTCCATCAACGTGAACTTTTTCCGTAGTTTTTGTCTCATCTCCACGAAGGTGATTTCCGGGTGTCACTCCTGACAAAGTGTGTAGAAATTGCTGGCTTCGTCCTGGAGAAAGAAGCACAACTGGTTCAGTTTGTCATCCTCGGACCATTCCTCCATGGACGCCAGGCGGCCAAATTTTAGATCAAAGGCTGGCCATGGGCCCCTCCCGTCATAGAACATCTGGGCCGTGCTGGGCCGGGGAGCTGCGGTATTGCCCCGATGTTGACCTCTGGGACGCCGCGATACCTCGGTTTCTGAGATGTCCTCATCTGACTCAGTCCGATACTGGTGCTTAGAGCGAGTACGAGGCCTCTGTGTCCGACGGCCATATGTTGGCTCCCGCCCCTGACGTGCGTCGTTGACCCCCCACTCCTGTTCCTGACGTTCCAGAGTAAGTTGTGCGATTCTGCGCTCATTCCGCCCCTCTGTCATATCGGAAATGGTAGCATACATATCAGGGCAATGTTTAGGACGGGCGCCCCCCCCCCCTAACCGCCAGTGGCACGCCGCTCCCTGTCAACGGCGGCGTGATAGGTTCCTGCTTTACTTGATCTCTCAGGGACCACACCGTGCTCCTTAGGTCCGACAGTTCCTGTATGACCACCTGGGGCAGCCCCGGGGATCCCATCTCCGTTACTTGGTGCGGAATGCCTAAGTTTGGCGGTTGGAGTATTGAAAGGTGGAGGTTGAAGTTGATATCCTGACATGTAAGGGCTATACGGCCCCCATGGTGACTGGTGCGGTGGGCCGTACTGCATCCCCATTCCCTGATCTCTGGTGCAGGACAAAGTTTTTTTAATCGCGCTACAAACCAGTTTGTCCAAGTCTACCCTACCTTCAGCCACCGATGTAGGTGGTGAGACTTCGTTTTTCACGGTCACCCGGTTATTCGTCGTGACATGCGGAGGCGACATCCGCGGGTTTGCACGCGCCGTTTCTATGTTCATGACGTCCCCTCCCGGTGGAGTCTTCGTCCCGTCACATCGTCAATCTCTATGGAACCGCGGGTTTCAATTTGGGATTGAATTTGAAGTCCAGTTCATTACGTAGAGCGTCCGTGTCGGACCAAGAGTCCGCCAAGGTGACGTTACGCCCGTCTGCGCGTAGTTCCATCAACTCTTGGATTTGGTGGTTCCAATTTAATGAACTCATCAAACTAATCAGACACCCATTGATGTCCTAAACATGAGACACTCACAGGACCAAAAAGCCTGGTTTCTTAGGCGATCGGAAACCGGCGGATACCACCGGATCCCAACTTTTAAAGAATAAAGGTTTCCGGCGGCGGAAACCAGGCATATCTCAGATCCGGCCGGATACCACCGGATCTCGACCCGGAAATTCAGCAGGTCAGAATAATGGGATCCGGTGGCGGAAACCTAGGCATATCTGAGATCCGGCCGGATACCACCGGATCCCGTACCGGAAATTCAATAGATTAGAATAATGGGATCCGGTGGCGGAAACCGGGCATATCTCAGATCCGGTCGGAAACCACCGGATTTGTTATCGGAAAATCGGTAGGTAGGAATACAGAGATACAATGCCAGAAACCTCCGGATCCTATGGATCCGGAAGTTTATCATGAAGTGGTCTGTTACAATAACGAACAAGAATAAATCAACCAACAATTATTTATTTTATCATACAACATTAACGATTAAAAAAGACATAAATAAATTAGAAATAAATACAATAATATGGAAACTGTACAAAAATTTCATAAGATCAAATGAAAATTGCCAACTTAACAAGTTTACAATTGTGTACTAGTTGTAGTAGAATCAGGATGAACATATTAATAAATTACAAGGGAACATGAAGATATATGAAAGGCGACTGTACATCATGCTGAATGAATAATATTCTGCTAAATTAAGCATTAATCATTTCATATTTGTTTAATATGATTATTATTATCATCATTATTGTTTCATTGTTCTACAAGAACCTCCTTCCAATCTCCTGGTGAGTAGGGATGTTACACTGGTCTTTATTTTTCTTGTCTGGAGCATGGTGTTGACTGGGGTACAGATGAGGGTGAAAAGGAGATATCTGGTGATGATGGTGAAAGGGTCGAAAGGCACGATGATGGTGATGATGGTGAACGAGTCGAAAGGCACGATGATGGTGATGATGATGTTAAAGTGGAAGATGCCGAAGCTGATGTCATCATGTCAGCTAAAACAGAATTCAAAATAAAACCATGAATATAAATACTTCATTTGCTGGAATTAGAGTTCTCTCCCTATTAAGGTTACTCATCAAAGAACAGGCACCCACTTGTCAGAGTATTGGAACATGATGAATTTAATACTTATGTGTTTCTTTAGTTAGATAATGATATTCATCTAAATAGTTGTATGTCAAACACACTATAGGAAATGAGAATTCCAGCAATCATTTTAGTGCTATCAAAAACAATGAAAACTGATTAGATAGTTCCTGTAGAATGCAGAATTTGGATGGTAAACATACATGAAGTTGAACAGTGTAATTCATCAGCAAAACAAAGTAAGTACCTGTTATTTCATTGAAGTTTGCTCTTATTGCCCAAGGTGGAACCTTGCGACTGGGCATCGCCGTGGAGTACTGTGTTGGATGGTCCTCCCTGCCCTGTGCTCCTCCCACTTGGTCCAGGTGCTCCTTGACCTCCCTCAAGAGTTGCAATTCCCAGACGAAAGGCATCACATACCTTCCACCGCTTTCGTCATCTGTTACATCTGGTGATGTGCATTCCCTCGTCAGTGCAACCTTGGCCCTGGCCTTCCAGTCCGCAGGCTTCCTGGATTTCTCCACTCCGGCAATTCTCTTGTTCATTTTCTGTAACATAAAGAACACATCTAAGCATATTTGTAAGGTGGATAACGTCTTACTCAACCGTGGTGAGATCACTCATAAGATAACAATATGTTGGTAACACACATGTGTGTTACCACCGCGTGCGGCCGTCACGTCATAATCAACACTTGACGTCATAGTCGGTTTTATTTGACGTCACAATGTTAGCGGCGCGACTACAATGGCGGGTGGCCTATTTGCAAGTGAGCGTCATTGACAGCGATTTTCTTGCAATTTAGCTTCATTAAAAGCTGTGAGTAATAAATAAAATACTAAACTCTGTCCCGTTTATAACATGGGCTTGGAAGAAATATGGTTGATTACTTGATTTACTTAATTCCATTTTGTAGCTCATCAGGCTTAATATCAAGTGATAAATATATCTGAATTTCTTAGTCACTTTGTTATGTTGATAGATTATTCATAATTTATGTTGATATAATTCCTCCATTTAACATCTCCATGTAAATCTTTTCCAAAGGCAATGCAAGTGAACAAATAAGTTAAGTACTATTCCTATAAGATTTCAATGTGATCGGTTTTAAAAATATCCAATGAACAAGCAATATGAAACCACATAAAGCTTATTTCCTAATCTACCTGTATCCTCCTCCTGTTTCTTCTGTTGCTGGCTCTATGGTTTGCTTTTTTTCCACTCAACTCACGGTTGAAGTCGCCACGTTGGTTAGACCACACCTGACGGAAAGCCTCTGAAAAAATTAATAATACTGTTCAGTGCTGTGGGTAAACAACTGCTGGAGGTAAAAAGATTTCTACAGTCCAAGTGAAAAAGACCTTGTGTCAAACAGTGTTATAGATGTAATTTGCACAGTGAAGGTTTCTAATTTAATATTATATGAAAATATTCACTGAATAACTCGCTTTAAAACGATGTATATTGTATATGTTATATTGCAAATTGTAGAGGTCTCCAACAAAATAGAAAACCTTCATTTGATACAATTTAGCATTGTCACACAATGACTTTGAACTGTATCTTCCAAGCAATCAGTAGGGAGATGAGAGTGAGATACAGTGAAACAAACCCTCTATTCGGCTACAGTGGTGATAAAGATTATCACCACTCGTGTGACGCCATTCAAAAACTTGGATGTCATGAAAAAATGATCTGAAGTAACATATTCTCTTATGACATCAATTTGTTTCTGTGGCGACGGGCTCTTCACAGCCATAGCTCAATATGAAAATTACATTGTTTTGGCTTTTCGGCAGGGTTTGCATCATATAATAAATAAAATATCTGTCAATTCTTGACAAATTCAATGTTTATCACGCCACTTGTGAATATATAACTTTATACCTCACTCGATGAGATAAACATGGTACTAGTATAAAAAGACAGATATCCTCTATATATCATATGTTTGTCAATGATTTTGTACAAATAAAGCTTATAAAAAAGTTCCTATGTTTAACTGTGCTTACATTAGACTTGGCAATTCTGTCTATCTTTAATACACTGACTGGCAAAAGAAAGTATAACACTCACTTGTTTTCCATTCATTCAATATTTTAAAGAAATTAGATGCATGTGGTTGTGGCAAGATACAATAATACCTTTTGGCAGTAGTTTGAATGACAGTTTTATTTTTTAACTTAAATGTCATTACTTAAAGTATACGGGGGTAAGAAATGAAATTACCATGTTCAAAATTTTGTAAATGTGTGCAGGACGAGGCACATTTATTGATTTTCATACAGAGTATGTGTTATTTGTCGATAAACAGTTGCCTATCGTCAAAATTAATTTGGGTGTATTTCAATTTTAATTTTTAATTTTTTTTAAAACCGCTTGAGGTATTCTTTGACTAAATTAGAGTATTCCAAACTAGTCAGTTTTTGAAAACGACCAAAAAATTGAGATATTTGACTTTTAATATTATACATATGATAAATACAACTGAGTGATATACTCTCTTTTGCCCGTCAATGTAGTTTAATTTCAATTATATCATAATGTATACGATTACCATTCAGAATGTCTTCTGTAGCCCAGAGTCGATCAGCCTTGTTCATCTTGATCTCGCTGACAACAACATCACGCTTTGCTATAACATTTTCATACCTGTAATCAAAATCACTCAAGTTACCATAACACACATTGAAAGCCTAGAGACATTCATTGCAATTAAAACAAAATGTCAATATGCTGTAAATTGGCATAATGCAAGCTGAATCTGTTATTCAAGTTGTTTTGAAACCAGGTCTCTAAAATGGAGAAATCTTGCAAAAGTCACATTTTAACAAATATAATAGTTACTCAGAGTTTGATCATAGAAACCAGAAAAAAATTAATCAGAATAACCAAGTTACCAAAGTACCAAAAGCACCAATCCACCACTTATAATATTGAAAATATTAATGATTTTGATAATGAAACTATTATTGTTTGTGGAGAATCTTATTATCACTTCACCAAAAGGTCTAAACACATATCAAGTTTTGAAAATTGATACTGCATAATTTTTTGGAAATGGTCCAGAAAAGAAGTCTACACCCAAGTTCATAAAAAATATAAATAAGAATAGCCTAAGTAGGCACCACTCCATCCATCCACATACAACGTTTTGTGGAAAGAATATTGAATGGAAACACATTTTGGAAGAACGGAATAACTGATGGAGCTGAAAGCTTCATGTCTCCCACTAAGCAAATACTATTAATAAAATTTTTATAACCCTTGATGGAAGATCTCATCACGGGATATTGTAATATCGGGGATATACTTGCTTTTCAGTTCAACTATAAACGTCACCATTTTATGTTGGGTAACTTACGTTTCATAGCTTAGTATCATTGGCTCCTGACGCTTGCTAAGAACTTTCAGCATATCCTTGATAGCATCCTGAAAATAAAACAAGGCTTGTCATCTTCATATTTACACACAGAGAAGGGTGGTTTTAACACTATACCATGGATTGTGGTACATACTGCAAATTTACACATACCATGGTTTTTCAAATTTTCAGAAAATTGTTACAAGCAATCCAAATGATATTATTTTTTTCTAGTGTGCAACTTCCAGGACTAATTTTGATTATTAAAAATTAACATTTTGAAAAACAGTTATGTATGTCTTTAAAATATGAACTTTGATTAGAGTGGCCATCATGTGCCAAAATATCAAATTCTATATCAAATATTTACCGCGCCAAATGTCAGCCAAATATACATTAGAGTTATCCTTGTGTAATGGGTTTTCAGTCAGATAAGGAATAAAGACCTGTATTTGAAAAATTACCACATGTATTGATGCGAAATTACTCTAAATCATTTATTGCCATATTATCTAATAGAAAATTTATGAAAACCAATTATATTTAACATTTGTACAACATAGAATGCCTTTGACATAACTTTGAAAAAATCTGGACTATCGAAGTAGTGTCATGTGTTTTCAGTCACTTTCTTTAACCTCTGTTATTTAGAATATGCAGGACAGTTTTTCACAGTTTATGTTCCATAATGACACAGAAAGTTGACATAAGTCTGACTACAACTATTTAATTGATTTTTTAAAAGTAAATATTATTCTAGATAAAAATAACTTTGATTCATCATATTTGATAATGAAAAATCGAAAAACGTGAAACACTGGGTTCAGAGGATGACCTAACTATTTTTCAGACAGGAATATCAGTTCTCATAGTTTAAGGTGCTTTAATATAGGCTTCTCTTGGAGTTTGTCCATATTTTAAAAAAATGTATTGTGCACTAATAGAAAAATCATTCAAAACCACCGAGACAACTTTCAATGTTTTGAAATAAATTTGAAAAAAATGAATATATTTTTTCTTAAAATGGTAAGTGACAATAAATATTATCACATCAAGACATCTCATTATGTGAAGAATTACAAGGAAATTAGGTTAAAAGTTATTAGAGCAAGGTTTGAAAATAAGAAGACTTTCTTTCCAATAGAAAAATGGTATTAGAAAATTTGCTTTAAAATGTGATGTTTTTTATGTTTTTGCCATAATACTTTTTCTTAAGCAAATTATATTTTAAATGACTATTCCTAGATGTACCTATGAACCCACTGCTGCAAATAATCAACAAGGTCCTTTAATATCCCTTTGAATATTTTCACAAAAGGGAGTCAAAATGACTGACCGAAAACACATGATGACTGAAAACAGATGACTTGACGATACTATATTCTATTTTCATGTTATAAATAAAAAAGCAGTAAGCAGTGTATGTACTGTGAGAATTCTTACATACTCACTAGTTTCATTTGTCATATGATCTAACATCAACCCAAATAGATGCTGTTTTTTAAATACAGTTTACCACATTGATGTGTGGCTGTAGTACACAATCTTATTGTCATAAACACTAACAGTACAGTAGTTTATCCTTGTAACTTTAGAAATGTAATGCATCTCACGGACTCGCTATGTGAGGTCTTTTCAAAGGGTGTGGGTGATTTTTAAAGCCGGACTCGCAGGTAGACATTTATCCCTGGCCACTGTGTCAATCTCATTGAAATCATGCAGGAGTTAGTGCTAAAGTTACTTACTCTGGCGTATTTGACAAGGGTTTTGTCAAACACTGTGGATCCGGAAGTCGAAGGTCGAGATGCTGGTGTCATCTTATCTTGAAGATCCTTAACCATCGAATGCGTATTACTGAGGAGCTGTTCGATCCTCTTGAATCTGATGATATTCTCCATTGCCGTAGACTTGTAGTAAGCTGCAGGCACACTTCAGTTGTCATATTGAATCTTGAAATAACCCCCTTATGTACTTTGAGCCACCTTGTGTATTGCAATGGAATCATGGGTAAACAGTTATCGGGTGACATTCGGAAATGTTCGGTTTCATCCGACGTGCAAATAGCTCCATTCGGAAATCATCGTTATTATTCGGCGTGGGCCGCGAAGATCGTAATCAATCAGTCAATATTTACATATTTAAAGTCAGTCATCATGAATTGTTGCCTGAAATTCAGAGCATATGCGTTTTAATATCCCTGAACTCTGAGATAGTTTTTGAATCTTAAAAAACTATGAAAAATATTTATGGTATCTGTGAAAATCGAGATATTTTGGCCGCTCCAGTAGCTATAGCTCGATACAGAATAATAGATAGATAATGAAGATAAAGAATCATGCTTGTAGCCGCGTCTACAGATATGATAGGGGGCAAGTCAATGGTAATAAGTTAAGGACATATCGTAGTTTTAAGAGTAATTTTTGTACTTCAGATTATGATCAATTTGTTAATGATAGAGTAATCCGTGGCTATTTAGCTAAATTAAGAAGCGGCACCCTCCCCTTAGAAATCGAAACTGGTCGTTTTACAAAAAGTTTGTAACTCTAATGTTATTGAGGACGAGGTTCATTTCCTAACTACTTGCACTTTATAATCAGATATTAGAACTCCTCTTTGGAATTACTCCTCGTCTATAGATCAAAATTTTCCCAATTTGTCGGCGAACGATGATCAACTCGTCATTATAATGAATCATCATAAACTAAATTAATCAGTTGCGACATTAACAACAAATATGTTTAGATTAAGACTCTCACAAAATACCTCATAAATACGTATTTCATATTTATTTTAACACACAAACTTTATTGTGTATGCAATAATATTTAGCACCATAGAGTGTTTTTATACTTGTATACATTTTAGCAAATTAGTGTCAAATAGTGTCACTTTGGCCGGGCGATGTTTTATTATACTCAATACTGTCTGTTATACTAGTATCGCTTGACACTTAAATAAAATATTTTTCTTTGTTTCCATGAATTGAGCACAAATATAACATAAATATACAGATAAAAGATTGAAATGTACACAATTTAAATAAACAAAGATCACAAGGTAGATAGATATGAATTTAGTTCGATAACATCTTCCGAACCGGGAAGGGAGCAGTTCGTAGAAACTATTCAGGTGGTTCGGTTTGCCTGATGAGGCGCACGAGACAAACAGAAAATACTACTTCAATGTCATAAAATTGTCTCCCCAGTACCTATGTCTTATGTCAGTCTACATTTATCATTCAAAGAAAAAATTGCAAAACCATGAATAGATGTTGAAATCGAAAACCGATTCAAAACTTCAATGGAAGTGAGTGTCAACATCAAAAGATCTCAGTTTCTGACGAAAGTAAAGAGCAGCTTGACACTTCTAATACAATCATCATGTAGTGAGAAGGTTAATTTGCCGTCAATTATTGTGTCTTATTACTTGTAGCAGGATATAATTTCAATTGTATCCCCATTAATGATAACAAGTGTTATAGTCGATTTTTTCAGAAGTCAATGAAAAGTTCTTTAAGTTTTGTCTTCTTTTTAGAAAGCTGGAACTTCTGCAACAATATTGATGTATGGTTATTTAAAGAAATAATGAAATAAACTTTTTTCACTTAATATAAATATTTTAAACTAACATCAGTGTTTTGATTTTATTGTCCAATTAGCAAATATAATTCTGATTGTAGTTAACTGTGAGTGTTTCAACAATTGTGTTTAATATCAAATTATATAAATTGTATACGCATGTCAAAGTATATTCTAGACTTTGAAAGCAGTTTTTTTATTATAGAAAATTTATTAGCTGCTTTAATTGTCGGGCAACTCCAGCGAGCATAACCTGGCGTGTGTATTTGTTATACATATAAGTATAAGTAAAGGTTGTAAAATTCAACGTGTCTATTTGTGATCACTTTAATTAAAAATCATCAAACAGTCCCGCCCTACCCATCATAAATACCTGTTGTGTTTTTACCGCCCGCACACAAACTAATTAACTTAAAGGTCCAATAAAACACCTGCGACGCGCGTGTATTGTCACAGGCGGTTACACATGTTCCAGACGGGTAAACACGCTAACCATCCGGATCAAAGACAGCTCTCTTGCAACGGGTCAGACGGGGGGGGGGGGGGGGGGGGGGGGAGAAATGTGTGTAGCGAGGAGAAATGTGTTGTAATTTTAATTCTTTCCAAATATCGACACGTTTGTTAATAAAAAAAACACACATACCAGAGTCAGTAAAGGAAATGCTTCACCGACATGCAATGAAATATGCTCATAGCCTGCTAGCCTGCACAATTGATATGGTTTTCTTATCACTATAATGTGTCATGATTTCAGTGAAGACATCTCAAGTTCACAAAGTCAATTATAATCAAACAAACAAATTCTCAAACTATTCAAAAGTTGGAACAAGATTAAAGCTTGGTGTTGCCACGACAATTTAATGAACTCATCAAACTAATCAGACACCCATTGATGTCCTAAACATGAGACACTGTGTCATTATTTCAGTCAAGACATCTCAAGTTCACAAAGTCAATTATAATCAAACAAACAAGTTCTCAAACTATTCAAAAGTTGGAACAGGATTAAAGCTTGGTGTTGCCACGACAATTTAATGAACTCATCAAACTAATCAGACACCCATTGATGTCCTAAACATGAGACACTGTGTCATTATTTCAGTGAAGACATCTCAAGTTCACAAAGTCAATTAAAATCAAACAAACAAATTCTCAAACTATTCAAAACTTGGAACGGAACTAAAGCTATGTGTTGCCACGACAATTTAATGAACTCATCAAACTAATCAGACACCCATTGATGTCCTAAACATGAGACACTGTGTCATTATTTCAGTGTAGACATCTCAAGTTCGCAGAGTCAATTATAATCAAACAAACAAGTTCTCAAACTATTCAAAAGTTGGAACAGGATTAAAGCTTGGTGTTGCCATGACAATTTAATGAACTCATCAAACTAATCAGACACCCGTCCTAAACATTTGGCACTGTTGGAACCCAGGGGACGGCCCTGGATTGTTATATCTTATGAGATCAAGCCGCTCATAAAAATTCTGTCTGTTGGTGCCATGAACTTTAACATGGATTTGATATCTGCAGCTTTCTCCTTCGTCAGTTCATGTTTGGTTGAAGATGATTTCACCTGTGGCCAGTTTTCAGTGGCAAGTCCTCGAGGAGAGGACGACAACCTCTTCATGCCTGGTTCACTAGGACGAACCGAGACACGGCTCAGAGCAACATCCTCCTCAAAAGATGTACGATAACTGACACCGAAAAGATCTTTGGTGTCATAGACCATGTGTTTCACTTTAGAGAAAGGAACTTCTTTGCAGTTGAGAATTCTTGCTGCCTCCAGATACTTTTTGAAATGATGTTGTTGCATTTGTATTATAACCACAGGGTTGCGCATTGCTCGTTTGAAGCTCTTGATAACCCCAAGAGGACTGAACACATCAGTGTTGCTGAGTTGCTTTTCAAGGTGGCTGTGAATGTTATCCACTTCTTGAATGCTTGAATGACCAGGTTCGCAAAAGTTTTGTTGTATTGAGATCAGGCTTGATCTTTTAAGGAGATCCTTCAATGCGAATGTCATTCCTGAATTTCGATTCTGGGCCACACAGGAATCAGACCACAGTGTCAGATGTTCTGGAGAATGATCTGAGATGATTCTTTCAAGAATCGCATAAAGGGCACTTGCTATTTCATTAGCTCCTCTTCCTGCGACTTTCTCGTGCCAAATTGCACAGAAAGCCGTTGGACCTATGGTACAATGTGCAGTAAGATTGTAGACAGAGCTTTCTTCGATAAAAGAAGCTTGATATGTTTGCTCTTGTAATGACGTTCTGGAGATCAAAGCAAACTACAATGTTGTTACTCCTTCTGTCCGTATCACGTACCGATTTTGTTGCTATTTTAGAACGAATGTGCCGATCATGATCTGCTTTGAGGTCGTCGTCCAAGAGATCATACTTTTCCTTCACTCGAAACAGATATCTTTCTTGGGGGTGTGAAAATCCAAATTAAATTCTGTGTTAAATATGGTTCTGTACATGTGTTCCTTTACAGGCTGTTTTTTGTCGGTTTCACATTTTTCCAGGTAGAGACGGTACATGTGTGTTAAAGTTAGATCTTTCTCTAAGTAAAACTTCTTACTTGATTGACGACAGTAATGCGATTCCACTTTCGGGAAGGAATCTATATGATTTCTAACAAAGTCTTTTGAATCAGCAGTAACTCTGTTTTTGTCAGCTTTCCTCGTTGATCACCTGAAGACGGATTTGAAGTTTCACAGTTATGTTTCTTTTCAAAGTAGTATGAGATTCTTCTTTGTGATATGTGGAGGGTACTGAGGTAGTATTCCTTACAAACACGGGTCTTGTCATCATTTAAGTAGAAGTTATATTCATAGGAATATGATCGCCTACTCTCATCCTTTTCGGCTTTTCGGCTTCTTTCGACTGTTTTGTTGTAAAAATGATTTTGTTCGTCATCAGAAAGGGACCAGAAGGAATCAAAAATATTATTTTGCACATTTAAATTTACATTTACCGCTACAATCTTTTGTTGTTATGTGCTTGCGTTTTGGCGTTTTTGTTCCGAGACTTGAGAGATATTCTTCTCCTGATTGTCTTAATCTTTTTCTTTGGTTTTTCTTCCACGTTTTTGCCTCTCTTTGCCGCTTTCTTGATCTGTTTTGTTCATCTGCTGCAGAAGCAACTTCTACTGTTTCCATAGAAACTTCAACTGTTTCCGTAGAAACTTCAACTGTTTCCGTTGAAACTTCAACCGTTTCTGAAGAAGAAATATATAAGCAATGAAGAGAAAAAAATCTACACTCACAATTCTTATAAGAAATCATGAAAAAGATTAAGAAATTCAAATTTTTTTTTAGTTATTTTATTCCTATTAGAACATTTGCTATTTCAGAAACTATTTTTGCAAGATAAATATGATACTTTTTAGAAAAAGAACAGAATAGAACATTTGTGTTAATATACCTGTATCTTGTTATTGAAATAACTTAAGATATTGATGTAAAACAAATACAAATATATAATGATTTACTGTGCATTAAATTTTTTTTATGAACACAGATCAAAATAAAAGAAAAAAAACACAAAAAATAAGACCAAGCATGTACACTTAATCAATAATTATGATTTAATTCATACTGTAGCTACACAATGAATTATAGAAATTACAGTTGGAACTAAAAATGTTCAGAATCCATGATGATCAGACTGTTTGCAAGCAGATGTTGGTGACCTTGTTAAATAGCAATGTCCTAATCTTTCTCCAGGGTATTAGGGACATTGAATAACAACTCAAAATCATCATCAAGAGAACTGATTACACATTTTTGTTTGATATTGAGTACATCAACAGCCAAGACATTCTCAAAATTCTTCTTCACACATTTAATGTAGGACACACCCATATGATCCCTCACAACTGTCAAATTATGAACACGTCCAAAGTTTCTTGGAATACAAACACACATATTTGAACAGTGGCATGCAGGCAAAACCTGAACAAAAAATTCCACACATCCATATGAAATATCACCATCTTTCTCATAAGAAACAGTGTAACTGTTTCTAAGATGCACACGTGAATAAGACCGTGAAAAGAATGTATCTGAACCTATCTTCAACCGCTTAAAAGATATGATTTTCCTAATCTCACAGGACATGTTCTCATCTACTGCTTTCATATATATGGGGGAAAGAGACTGCTCAAATAATATTATTATCCCCTAAAAATGTACACTTATTCTTTGGTACCTTATTTTGAAGTTTGCACAGTAAGTCATAAGCCACAGTGTTGTTTTTAATAGCTGGCAGCATCTCAGGAATCTTCTGCATTACCGCAACTGCATGGGCAATTTGTTTGTCTATATGTTGTGTCCCGTTGAACATATGAAGAAGAAAACCATTTGCATCCTCAAATGGAAAACAAGAAAAACACCACAAAGGACCAATTGTAAGAACATCTTCTGGTAAATGCACAAGTTGATGTACATTTAATGTCATTACAGTTTGGGTATACAATGCAGGAAACATGGCAACAAATTCAGCAAGCAAAATTCTACTGCGTTGAATTTCCATGGGAAGGATGGAGTCCTTAAGCAGAATATGAATGGCCTCGGCAAACAGTAAGAAATGAGTATAATATGTTGAGTTCAAAAGCCCAAAGAGAACTGCAGGAGCATAATAAAGCAACCAGTATTTCCACTCTGATGCCTTCCAATATTCAGAATCCGACATTGTTCTTGGAAGATACGTAATTTGGAGGTTTTATTTTCATCAAGCGCTTGTTGGCAGTTCCTGAAAGTTGACTGATACTAAAACTCTCTTTGTTGAATTTGCTTGAAAACCAAAGAGCAAAGAGCAATTTTGTGACTCCTAACAATACACCCTGCATATAATCAATGCCTGTACTTTTTGTAAAACTGTAATGATTAAGAAAAGAAAACCAAGATGGACCCTTTATCCCATGGACAGTTTTTTTCTGCTCAACAGCAGATGCAGCATCCTGTTTCACTGATTTGTCACTCCGAGATGGCCCGTCCAGATTATCCATCAATGGAGGGAAAACACGAGTATGGCCTTTTCCTACTTTAACTACTTTGCCAGTTTGAGAACACTTGACACAACTTGAATCTCCATTGTATTGATTCATGGTGCACACACATGCTCTAGCAGGCAGATCATAATGACCTTCACTTTAACTTTTGTTGTTTCACTAATGTTTAAAAACACCCCGCCTTCTAATTGGTTTAAAGATGTCATAAAAGGGTTTAAAAACCCAGTCATTTGAGGCTTTTTTGACCCGTACCATATGCCAGCAAGTATCATGTTCTCAGGCATTCTTCTCTCAACAAATGGCAATTCATTTATCATGAAATAAATTGGCCATAAACTTGTCTTAGAACTCCTAAATGGTTTTGCTCCATCAGTATTAAAAGTCAACGTCAAATCATAATCACCATTTAACACGCCATTTGAAATCAGTTCCTCATATAGTTTGCCATCATATATATATCCTCTATTGCATCTTGGTTCTGCTTGTCGCGTTTCTTCCTGTGTAAAAGCTTTTGCAAGAAAGAAGGTCTTTTGAACAAAGACTCTATAGCTGTTGCTGTATTGGAATTTCAATGAAACAAGAAACACTACCTTCTGTCTTTAAACATTTGGAACACAAAGGGTTTTGGCAAATATCTGCTGTTGAAGACTCGATGCCAAGTAGACAGTGAGAACAGTATTTATGATATACAAGTGGATGTTGTATGTGGCTGAAAAAGCGTTTGAATGCATACAGTGTCTTGGGGAGACAGTTCACTGCACTGCAGTGAAGATTAATTAGCTGAAGAAGCTCTGTTGTCCCGTCTGATGTTATTGAGTACTTGGTGATGAAGGTCATGATCAACAGGAGACTAACTGTCAGAGTAATCTGGGATCCGTTGAATACAGGAGAGTCCATGTCAATGTTCATATTGCAGTCATCCTTGTTTTCAGGTGGTTCGTCATCAGAACAGCCATCATCGTCCAAAGAGAAGTCGGGGAATTCACTTGAACATGTGGATGCATCATCTGCATATTCGTTTCTGTGCTCAATTTTATTTGAGTAACTGCAAAAGAAATAAAGCTATATTTTGTATTAATAAACACCACACACAAAATTTCATCAAATGAAAGTATTCTACTCTTAATCTGAAACACATTGACAATTCCAGAACTTGTTTTAAAAAATTAGGTTATATGTTTAAGTATCCTTATATTGTGAATAAGTTTTTGATTGGCATGACCATGTTCGATTTCAAAGGCATCTTTAAGTACTTAATAGCTCCAAACTGAGTATCAACACACTTACCTGTTATTTTCAAGTTCCTGTTGATACCCTTTGAGCAGTTCCATCCCTTCACCATGTTCAACGTCTATCATGTTAATAGTAGATGATCCAGTAATTGTGTCGTCTTGGTGTTTTGCATCAATGGAAACATCAACTTTGGAAATGTCAATGGTTCTTTTATAGTTTTCTAAAAAGGATTTTTGTGAACTTGCAGGAACCCCATCAAGTCAAGTCTGTTCTTTGATTAACCTTTTATACACTGTACTTGCTCTTTTTCTTGGAGTGGCCATTCAGTTTTTAAAAAATAATCTACTATTAGGCTATAATGTTAATGCAACAGCTCTAATAAGTTGTCATTTTGCCATAATCCATGTAGATCTAAAGATAATTTCTTCTGGAAAAAAGTAATGCTAAATAATTTACATTATAATAATTAATACATTAATAAACAAGCAAAAATAGAGCCATTGGCTCTGTAGCTCATCAGGCTTCCTCATCAATTATGCTGTAGAGTGTGGCCAATGATACCCCCTTTGTAGTGGCCACAGGGGCACCAATCATAAAATTAAGTATATATAGGCGACAAGTTTCAGTTTTCTAGGCCTTATACTTCAGGAGAAGAAGATGAAAATAGATTTGAAGGACGTTCCTGTTGCCTTTATTAGGGGTCACATGGCAACCAAAGCTACAATTTATAATCCTCACTAGCCAAGGAGTCTGTACACAAAGTTTCAGCTTTCTAGGCCTTATGGTTCTGGAGAAGACGATGAAAATAGTATTTTAGGGCATGGCCTCTGTGGCCCTTATTAGGGTTCACAGGGCCACCAAAGCTACAATTTATAATCTTCACTAACCAAGGAGTCTGTACAAAAAGTTTGAGCTTTCTAGGCCTCATGGTTCTGGAGAAGAAGATGAAAATAGGTTTTTAGGGCGTGGCCCCTGTGGCCCTTATTAGGGGTCACAGGGCCACCAAAGCTACAATTTATAATCCTCACTCTTCAAAGAGGCTATACACAAAGTTTCAGCTTTCTAGGCCTTATGGTTCTGGAGAAGAAGATGAAAATAGGCTTTTAGGGCGTGGCCCCTGTGGCCCTTATTAGGGGTCACAGGGCCACCAAAGATACAATTCATAATCCTCACTAGCCAAGGAGTCTGTACACAAAGTTTCAGCTTTCTAGGCCTTATGGTTCTGGAGAAGAAGATGAAAATAGGTTTTTAGGGCGTGGCCCCTGTGGCCCTTATTAGGGATCACAGGGCTACCAAAGCTACAATTTATAATCCTCACTAGCCAAGGAGTCTGTACACACAGTTTCAGCTTTCTAGGCCTTATGCTTCTGGAGAAGAAGATGAAAATAGGTTTTTAGGGTGTGGCCCCTGTGGCCCTTATTAGGGGTCACAGGGCTACCAAAACTACAATTTATAATCCTCACTAGCCAAGGAGTCTATACACAAGGTTTCAGCTCTCTAGGCCTTATGGTTCTGGAGAAGAAGATGAAAATAGGTTTTTAGGGTGTGGCCCCTGTGGCCCTTATTAGGGGTCACAGGGCCACCAAAGCTACAATTTATAATCCTCACTAGCTAAGGAGTCTGTACACAAAGTTTCAGCTTTCTAGGCCTTATGGTTCTGGAGAAGAAGTCGAAATTCCACAAAGTTTACGGACGGACGGATGGACGGACGGATGGACGGACGGACGGATGGACGGACGGACGCCGGACACCATGCCATGCCATAAGCCCATCGGGCCTTACAGGCCAGATGAGCTAAAAAAGTGAGCGTGGCTCACTAATACCCCCGACTGTGCATCCCTGACTAACTGAATTATCTTTTACTTTCAATGTATCATCTCTTGCACAGCATTTGACCCCCAAAGAGGAATTGAGATAAAATGACTAATAAAAAAAATAGAGCCATGGGCTCTGTAGCTCATCAGACTTTTGATGGAAAAAGGTTTTGACCCCTGTGACCCCATTTAGGGTTATTGGGTCACAAAATCTACAAGTTTGAATCCCCATTGGCCAAGGAGTCTACACACAACTTTTTAGCTCTCTAGACCATTTGGAACTGGAGGAGAAGATGAAAATAGGTTTTGAAGGTTGTTACCCCTGTGACCCCATTTGGGGTCATGGGGTCACCAAACCTAAAATTTAGAATTCCCATTTGCCCAGGAGTCTACACACAACTTTTCAGCTCTCTAGACCCTTTGAAACTGGAGAAGGAGGAGTAAAATATGTTTTTAAGGCTTTGACCCCTTTGACCCCAATTGGGGTCAAGGGGTAACCAAACCTAAAATTTTGAATCCTCATTGGCCAAGGAGTCTACACACAACTTTTTAGCTCTCTAGACCATTTGGAACTGGAGGAGAAGATGAAAATAGGTTTTGAAGGTTGTTACCCCTGTGACCCCATTTGGGGTCATGGGGTCACCAAACCTAAAATTTAGAATTCCCATTTGCCCAGGAGTCTACACACAACTTTTCAGCTCTCTAGACCCTTTGAAACTGGAGAAGGAGGAGTAAAATATGTTTTTAAGGCTTTGACCCCTTTGACCCCAATTGGGGTCAAGGGGTAACCAAACCTAAAATTTTGAATCCTCATTGGCCAAGGAGTCTACACACAATTTTTAGCTCTCTAGAACTTTTGGAACTGGAGAAGATGGAGTAAAATAGGTTTTTAAGGTTTTGACCCCTGTGACCCAATTGGGGTCAAGGGGTAACCAAACCTAAAATTTAGAATCCTCATTGGCCAAGGAGTCTTCATACAACTTTTTAGCTCTCTCGACCTTTTGGATCTGGAGAAGAAGATGAAATAGGTTTTTAAGGTTCTGACCCCTGTGACCCCAATTGGGGTCATGAGGTCATGAAATCTCCAATTTAGAATCCTCATTGGCCAAATAGTCTACACACAACTTTTTAGCTCTCTAGACCATTTGGAACTGGAGGAGAAGATGAAAATAGGTTTTGAAGGTTGTGACCCCATTTGGGGTCATGAGGTCATGAAATCAACAATTTAGAATCCCTATTAGCCAAGGAGTCTACACACACTTTTTTAGCTCTCTAGACCTTTTGGAACTGGAGAAGAAGATGAAAATAGGTTTTTAAGATTTTGACCCCTGTGACCCCATTTGGGGTCATGAGGTCATGAAATCTACAATTTAGAATCCTCATTGGCCAAGGAGTCTACACACAACTTTTCAGCTCTCTAGACCTTTTGGAACTGGAGAAGAAGATGAAAATAGGTTTTTAAGGTTTTGACCCCTCTGACCCCATTTGGGGTCATGAGGTCATGAAATCTACAATTTAGAATCCTCATTGGCCAAGGAGTCTACACACAACTTTTCAGCTCTCTAGACCTTTTGGAACTGGAGAAGAAGATGAAAATAGGTTTTTAAGGTTTTGACCCCTGTGACCCCATTTGGGGTCATGAGGTCATGAAATCTACAATTTAGAATCCCCAATTGCCAAGGAGTCTCCACATCAAATTTGAGCCATCTAGAGTCATTGGTTCTGGAGAAGAAGTCGAAAATGTGAAAAGTTTACGGACGGACGGACGGACGGACGGACGGACGGACGGACGCCGGACGCCATGCCATGCCATAAGCCCATCGGGTCTTTCAGACCTGATGAGCTAAAAATGGAACTTTGTAAAAAAAAAACAGAAAAAAAAACCTGATCAATTTTAGTTTTGATATGGCACTGCACCGCTCCTAGTAGGGACACATGCAACATGTGAAAAGAATCAGATGAAAAGTTTTTATCAAAGGTTGGACAAATCTGATATTGGAAAATGACTACCAGGTATGTTCAAAATATGTAATTTCGCACGGCACCCCACCTAGTAGGGTAGAAGACATGTGCAAAATTTGAAATCAATCGGATACACAGTTTTCCCGTTATAGGTCGGATAAAAAATGTCCTCGGACGGACACACGGAATCATTGGTATTACTAGATACCCCGGACCGTTGGTCGGGGGTATAAAAAAGCGAGGAGAAAATATATAAATCATTTTTTGGCCACAAAAATTGCAAAACAATTTACCCCCGTTTTCACTTAGCGCAATTGTAACACCCCACCTCCGCTTACCAAAAAGTGAAATCCGACTACTAGGCCTAATGAGAGTGTGGATACTCAATAGGTCCGTATTTTTAATTTATAATTGGTCAAAACATAAACTTTTCAAAGTCCAAGCACTATCAGAATAAATGGAAAGTTCAAAGTTTCCGTGTCATGTTGGCAATTACAAAAAAATTATAATGACAACGTCTTAATAAACTTTGGCACGTGTTTCCAGTAAATCTACCATTTTGATACTCAAAACACTATCAAAATAACACAACAATTGCATTTTCCAAATTAACACCTACACATAAGTGAACTGTATACTTTATGAAACACTCACCTTTCGACTTTCCATGTAAAATTTAAAAATAGAGCCATTGGCTCTGTAGCTCATCAGGCTGTATATTTGATTTTGCTTTAGGGTGTGGCCAATGTGTTTCCCCCCTTAGTAGGGGCTACAGGGTCACAAAATCTACAATTATTAATCTTCAATAGTCAAGGAGTCTGTACACTATGTTTAAGCTTTCTAGGCCCTATTGTTCTGGAGAAGAAGATGAAAATAGGTTTTTAGGGTGTGGCCCCTGTGACCCTTATTAGGGGTCACAGGGCCACCAAAGCTACAATTTATAATCCTCACTAGTCAAGGAGTCTGTACACAAAATTTCAGCTTTCTAGGCCTTATGGTTCTGGAGAAGAAGATGAAAATAGGTTTAAGGGCTTGGCCCCTGTGGCCCTTATTAGGGGTCACAGGGCCACCAAAGCTACAATTTATAATCCTCACTAGTCAAGGAGTCTGTACACAAAGTTTCAGCTTTCTAGGCCTTATTGTTCTGGAGAAGAAGATGAAAAAAGCTTTTAAGGGTGTGGCCCCTGTGGCCCTTATTAGGGGTCACAGGGCCACCAAAGCTACAATTTATAATCCTCACTAGTCAAGGAGTCTGTACACAAAGTTTCAGCTTTCTAGGCCTTATTGTTCTGGAGAAGAAGATGAAAAAAGCTTTTTAGGGTGTGGCCCCTGTGGCCCTTATTAGGGGCCACAGGGCCACCAAAGCTACAATTTATAATCCTCACTAGTCAAGGAGTCTGTACACCAAGTTTAAGCTTTCTAGTCCTTATGGTTCTGGAGAAGAAGATGAAAATAGGTTTTAAGGGCTTGGCCCCTGTGGCCCTTATTAGGGGTCACAGGGCCACCAAAGCTACAATTTATAATCCTCACTAGTCAAGGAGACTGTACACAAAGTTTCAGCTTTCTAGGCCTTATTGTTCTGGAGAAGAAGATGAAAATAGCTTTTTGGGGCGTGGCCCCTGTGGCCCTTATTAGGGGCCACCAAAGCTACAATTTATAATCCTCACTAGTCAAGGAGTCTGTACACCAAGTTTAAGCTTTCTAGGCCTTATGGTTCTGGAGAAGAAGATGAACATAGGTTTTAAGGGCTTGGCCCCTGTGGCCCTTATTAAGGGTCACAGGGCCACCGAAGCTACAATTTATAATCCTCACTAGTCAAGGAGTCTGTACACAAAGTTTCAGCTTTCTAGGCCTTATTGTTCTGGAGAAGAAGATGAAAATAGCTTTTTAGGGCGTGGCCCCTGTGGCCCTTATTAGGGGCAACAGGGCCACCAAAGCTACAATTTTTAATCCTCACTAGTCAAGGAGTCTGTACAACAAGTTTAAGTTTTCTAGGCCTTATGGTTCTAAAGAAGAAGTCGAAATTCCACAAAGTTTACGGACGGATGGACGGATGGACGGACGGACGGACGGACGGACGGACGCCGGACGCCGGACACCATGCCATGCCATAAGCCCATCGGGCCTTACAGGCCAGATGAGCTAAAAATCTGTGTAACAGTAACAGTTGTGTTCAACACATTTCTGTTGTTTTCATTGATAGCGAACGGTCATTGGGCGCATGCGCGCTGAACTGTTCGGGTTCCAAAATGGTTCCTTGTAATTATCCGAAAATAAACAGCTCTGAATTCTGCTAAATTGAAAATAAACGTTAGAGAAAGAACTTGTTTGGCTAAATTCCAAAAACTAATTCATGCATGTAGAATATTGGAAAAGGTGAATGAATTTCCCAAAATAGGGTAGTTTGCGATTTCTCTCCTACATTGGAATTTCGACACCATGCCGTATGCCGAGTTATACTTTTTGAAAGTACCGGCTGTTTGGAACATTGGCGCTAAATCCAAATCTCCCAACAGATACTAGTAATATTTAGAAACTGTACATTTGTATCAATTCTTGGAAGAATTAATCGACGAACCAACGGTCAATATGTCAAATTCGAAGAAAATGGATCGTCGCTCAGTCAAGACTTGCCAGTTCGGCGAAAGTAAGTACGATTTACACTGTTATTGAATGATATTTTTTTAATATGAAAAAAATGACCTACATTTTGAAGGGCTATTCGTGTCGGGTAAAGATACGCACTTTCACAAAAGTTACCTAGTAATTACATATTAAGTGTTACATTGTAAATTTTTATTCTTTTCACATCTTTTTGAAATTTAGAAGATAATAAGAGGTATCAGATTGGTTTAAGAGAGTAAAATGTTGAACAGCGGGACAAAACATTGACACGTGTCGTTTGTACAAACCGACAAAATTCCTAACAAATTTATCGTCATCAAATATTTTCTCTTCTCCCATATCAAATGTCAATGGAAACCAAATCATTGATCCTACAATCAATATGTCATTCCCTGAACTTCTGAAAACACTTTCAAAACCTATAAATATTATAAAATTGAAAATGTTAGGTGTATTCAAAACCTGCCTGCGTATCTTTAGCCTACATTTCCCGACCTTCCCGAAATAGGGGGTAGTCGTTAGAAAACTTTTACGGTCAGAAAACTTTTACGGTCGTTCACAAAAGAAATTCCAAAATATTAGAAATACATTCGAATTGTTAACTAAACAATAAACTTTCACATGGACATAGGGTTTTCTCATATCTTGTATTTTCCTGACATGACTGATCATTTATCTCTTAGGTGCGTATCTTTACCCGTCAGCACTGTACATATGACCCACAAATTTATCATTTGTGTAAAATGCTTTTCATTCTAATTTGAGTTTTATGTTTAAGTCAAAGTCTGATTAAAGAATCCATCAATATACTATTGATCAATTATTCAGGTCATTTGTCATTCGATGTGGTTACGACTTAAAAACCAACTGTTTTACTTTTAACAATTATTTTCAGTTACGTTTTTAGCTCATATGGCATGGCATGGTGTCCGGCGTCCGTCCGTCCGTAAACTTTGTGGAATTTCGACTTCTTCTCCAGAACCATAAGGCCTAGAAACCTAAAACTTTGTGTACATACTCCTTGGCTAGTGAGGATTAAAAATTGTAGCTTTGATGGTCCTGTGACCCCTAATAAGGGCCACAGGGACCACTCCCTTAAAACCTATTTTCATCTTCTTCTCCAGAACCATGAGGCCTAGAAAGCTGAAATTGTGTGTACAGACTCCTTGACTAGTGAGGATTTTGAATTATAGCTTTGATGGCCCTGTGACCCCTAATAAGGGCCACAGGGACCAAGCCCTAAAAACCTATTTTCATCTTCTTCTCCAGAACCACAAGGCCCAGAACGTTGAAACTTTGTGTACAGACTCCTTGACTAGTGAGGATTTTAATCTGAAGCTTTGGTAGCCCTGTGGTGCCTAATAAGGGCCCCAGGGACCACACCCTAAAAACCTATTTTCATCTTTGTTCTGTCGAAAACAGGTAATCCTGGCCATGGTATGGCTTCTTAAGGGGTAAAACATAAAGAAAATACCCAAATTAGGAAAATATTACACTTAAAATAGCATAATCAAAGATCAAAGAGTTAAAAACTACCAACAGAAGTCACAAGTATCAATTTTAAGAGATATTTTATGTGTGCTTCCCTAGAAAATTTCTGACAAGGAAAGGTTTACTGTTGAAAGATTATATTTTAAGGCAGCTTCAATCAATGTCAAGTGTCTACACAAGTATGGCGAAAAAAGTTTTCACATAAAGAACACAATGGGCTTACATTGCAAACTAAGTTTACAGTTAAAATATAATCCCGATATCCTGATATGAAATATTTCCATTTCTGTATTGATTACAGGTATCTGAAATCACATCACATATAGTTTAGAATTTGAGACTTTGTGGCCCCTACAAATGGGAAACCACATTGGCCAGCGCAAAATTAAATATGAAGCCTGATGAGCTACAGAGCCAATGGCTCTATTTTTTTGTTAAGACTTCATATACGATTTAACAACGAATGCATCGAAATTTATCAATGATTAGTGGTAATTTAGGGCTTTTTTCTTTAGTTTTTACAACATTATGATTGTAAACAATCAACGTACATTGGACAATATGTTAAATGAGAATGTGCCGTAATTCCTCTTTTGATTCGACTCTAAAGTTTTCAAAAAGAACTAATTTTGTACAGTATGGTTGAAATATAAGGAAATGGTATTTTTTGTCAAGGAACCGTGTTATTGTACTGCAGAGATATAAGTTGTAGTAGATGACTGACCAACGTTTCCTTTAAAAATAGAGCCATTGGCTCTGTAGCTCATCAGGCTGTATATTTGATTTTGCTTTAGGGTGTGGTCAATGTGTTTCCCCCCTTAGTAGGGGCTACAGGGTCACGAAAGCTACAATTATCAATCTTCACTAGTCAAGGAGTCTGTACACTATGTTTAAGCTTTCTAGGCCTTATTGTTCTGGGGAAGAAGATGAAAATAGGTTTTTAGGGTGTGGCCCCTGTGGCCCTTATTAGGGGTCACAGGGCCACAAAAGCTACAATTTATAATCCTCACTAGTCAATGAGTCTGTACACTTAGTTTAAGGTTTCTAGGCCTTATTGTTCTGGAGAAGAAGATGAAAATAGGTTTTAAGGGCTTGGCCCCTGTGGCCCTTATTAGGGGTCACAGGGCCACCGAGGCTACAATTTATAATCCTCACTAGTCAAGGAGTCTGTACACCAAGTTTAAGTTTTCTAGGCCTTATGGTTCTGGAGAAGAAGTCGAAATTCCACAATGTTTACGGACGGACGGATGGACGGACGGACGGACGCCGGACACCATGCCATGCCATAAGCCCATCGGGCCTTACAGGCCAGATGAGCTAAAAATGCCATTAGTCTTTTGTAATTAAGATACTGTATTACAGATCTCGCCTTCACAATTTAATTGATACTAACCATTTGCAAAGAATACCCAGAACGGCAGGGCTAGTTGAAATAAATGTTTCCCTCTCATGTCATGTTTTGGCACGTTTTTGGAAAAATATTAATTATTTGTCGAAGTATGGGGTTTAGGGGGTAATCATGTAGGCTAATACCATATCGCAAGCAAGTAATTGTGACATTGATTGAGCCAGTCAGTGAGTTTCATGTAATATGTTTTGCTTTTACGAACCCAATTACCCAATATGGTGATTAATTCGAAAATTCTCACATATTCAACCCCAAACTACAAATATGTAATAACTAGTTTTCAACGAAAATCGAAAATCTAAGAATTTGGAAATATTGGGCAGATGCCTTACTTTGACATATCTTGGAAAGATAACTGCTTACCAAATTAATTAGCTTGATACCCTGTCTCGTTTGTTATATCCGTAATCGCATTATGAGAAGTTCTTATAATCAAGACGAGTCACAAAGTTCTACGTTACTCGAATGAAATATGATGATGTTTGTCGAACTTATTGTGTAAACACGCTAATGTACAAAACCCGGAAGTAAGTTACGCAGCCGATCTAACACGTGGTTCACATTTCATTACAACATATTTCGTATTCAAGTTTTATAAATTGATTGGATCAATGATGATGAAATGCTTGCCTGTTCTTTTATTTCGTGAATAAGAACATACTGAATTTAACGTGTTATATTTATGAGATTAAGTTGAATTACAACAGTTCATATGCCTGTACACAATGTAGGATTACACAGACTGATATTAGTAGTCAGCAAAATGTAATTGAATTTCTTCGAGTTTGTTTATTTTACTTAAAACAAATACGGCAAATCTTGTTTCAGTGAAATTGGTCATTGTCCGTTTTTATGATGGTCAGTTGAGTAAAGTGCTGAAAGGAACAGAGGTCGAGGACGAAGAAACGGGATTGACACTCCAAGATGGTGATCTCGTTGAAGGAAGTCTGTGCATGGCGAAATAGACGGATGGTCAGATGTATCAGGGGGGAATTCTTTTTGTTACAAGTGAGAATTTTAAAGATTTAAATTAATTCTTGATTTAAATGAGTAAAAATATATTTAACAGTTACTGAAGTGGAAATATACTTTAAATAAAGCAAATAAAAAAGGCAGACACATTTCAATTTTGATCAATGATTGTTTTATTAGTTAGTTATGATAATTAAGAAATAAGTACTTCTGAAAAACCAGCAAATCTGTCGGCAGAAATGCTTTTAAAATTTATACAATATCACTTGAGACAAATAATATTGTTGGATTTATAATTTATTTTATAGTGGATAAAGAAGAAGCAGCCAAACATCTTATCAAGTTCAAGAAGGCTGCTACAGAAAATTCTACTCCATCAACTGTGTCAAAGCCAAAGAAAAGTTTGTATGTTTGATATAATAATAAGTGCACTTATTTCAAGCTTTCCATCTGCAAGGCAGTTGCTCATAGTGCTACGACTCGTCGGAAAAGAAATGTAGAGTTTTCCACCTTCCTTCACATTGTGCTGCTGTGAAGTCATGACCATTGTTTCTCATCAGGTTCAAAATCTTCGCCCACAAAGCCTTTTTTCGTACTCTCCCTTCACTCACACGAGATGTTCATTAGTCTCGTACAAGTCGATGAGGCAAAAAGTTGACGGCCTATTCCAAATGACTGGCTGTGACGAGGCGATGGAGGCAGAAGAAGGCCCGGTCGAAGGAGAAGACGTAGAGGCAGGTGGAGCGTCGGGATCGATGGAGACAGAAGAAGGCTCAGTTGAAGGAGAAGACGTAGAGGCGATTGAGGCAGAAGAAGGCCCGGTCGAAGGAGAAGACGTAGAGGCAGACGGAGCAATGGACGAGTTGGTGGAGACGGCAGGCTAGAGCTCCAAAGCAGCATGCTCCATAAAGAATGTATCTGCATCATAACCTCCAGAGTCTAAAACAAGAGTATTTATAACATTATTCACCTGTTAACTATGGTAGAGAATCTACTAGAGACACTGACACGAATAAGCACATTAACTGAGTAAAAAGATATCTTAATTTCCCATATCTGCATCGAGGTTACTATTAAATTTTATACAGTATAACAATGTCAGTGTTGTCTGCCAAATATCATATATCAATATAACCAGTCATGATCACACATCACAACATCTCCATATATGAGAAATAATATTAAGTCTGAAAACTGAATATCAATGACATATTACAATTTCTGGGAAAAGAGATCAATTAATTTATACTTTAAACTTCAAAGAATGAAAAGAAACCAAAAGCATCACATTTATCATGGTGTTGTATTACTGTGCATATTTACGAGCCTCGGAGGACACAATTATCAAATAATAATTGAAAATAATAAACAGATATCACTACTTGAAGAAATAAAAAATGTGTATTTGAAGAAATATTTATTCATCTTTGTGTTAGAAATTATCAAGTAGCCTACAGTAAGATATCAGAAAACTGATTTATCAGGTTACTGTTTTTGAGCCAGTTGGTAGGTAAATCTAGTCATGCAAGAATTGTTAATAATTATCTGATTGAGCAATGCTTTCCTATTCAACATGGGCTATGTTAATGAGGCCAAGGTCGTATTTAAATGACCAAGCAAAAAGGGTCTATATTCTATATAAAATAAATCATAACAATTGACGTTTCGATAAGTAAAACTTGAAAGTGAATAAATGGGGTTAAAATGAGATACTAATCAATTTTGCCCAAAGAAACATCCCAATTTTACCCGATAGTAGGCCTACTCACGGAATTTTCTTCAAGGTCACTAATGTTTTTAAGCTTGTTCACATATGGCCGTCATATGTGAACGTTAACTAATAAGTATCAAAGCACATGCTGTATTTTATTTGAGTGATCGACGCATCGACGTCACTAAAAAATCACTTCACAACATCCTGTAGAAATGTCAAGGTGGAATAAAGATGGTGACAGGCGTTATTTAACATGATTTTACACGTTTTTGAACTGCCATTTCACATCTTAGTTTCGAATCCATCGATATATTACTATCCCGTTTTCGCCCGCTTTCCCCTTGCCCATGCAACTCCACGTTGATGTGCAGTATGGTGAAATAATCTCCATTTCTTGTTTTAGAAGGAAAATACCATTATCAATTGGACACAAACATTTTTCACACAGCTAATGAAGTTGTTCTTACCAGTTTCACTACAATTGTGAATGCGAAACGTGTCCATGTTCGTGAACAGCCTTTTACACGTTTCGCATTCGAAGATAGTTTCGCGTTGCGACGCCATTTTGGATTCCGTCTGCACCACCTCAAAATCGTGCGCAGACGGTACAGTGCGAGAACAGTGTTCTGGCGTGCTCCATTGGACCGACACACGTTCTGAGAGTTCTCGCGCAGTCAGCACAGTCAATGGAATAGACCCATACTCAAAATGACAGTCGTTTGAACACCAGCATCAACAGTTTGAACAGTAGTGGAGTGACTCGATCCCGTGGACACGTCAAATTTCATCTTTGGTAACTTTCGTCTGTTTTTCTTTATCAACCATGTTTGGACAGTTTCTGTCATCAGTTCTCTCATTTCTGCAGATGAACTTGGAGGGCCATTTATTGAAATCTGCATTAGAATAGTTGAATTTTTCTTGAACAATCTTTTCAAGTTCATTCCTCCTTTACTCATTTTCCTCCATTGAACTGCAAAATAATGACAATCAAAATATATTTAAAACTGTTTAATTTTCAAAGAAGAAATCACTGAAAAAGTGATATGGGCATTACCAAAAATAATAAAGAGAATGGAAAGTAGCAAATACCTATAGCTAGGGCTTCCTTTATAAAGCTGCCCAAATGTTGGCTCAATCAACTTAGCAACTTTGGTGGACCAAATTGGACAGCATACTCTCCACACAGAGGCAGGTCAAGTCATGAAATGTTGATACAGCCTCTGTTATATTACGCCGACTTTGTTGGATAGAATTGGAGATTATTTTGTTTACTGAATCAGGGAAAATTCATTGTGATATGAACCACCCTTTCCAATCGAGAAGCGTTGTCATATATTTTGATAAAGAAATTCAAATGAAATGAGGTGCAAACTGCTAGCCAGAGCCCAAGTATTTAAGCGTAAGAGAAAAGAGGCTGTAGCAACATTTCATGACTTGATCTGCCTCTGTGGGGATGCTAGATTCCCCAGTCACGCCTATCAGTTGCACTACATTCTCTAGTTAAGTAAGGCTGTGTATGTAGGGCCAGAGTCCTCACCTTGGTCTTGGCTCCTTCAGTAGATTCCGTAGAGGCTTTCATTGCTGACTCCAACTTCCCCAGCCTAGCGACCAGATCGTTGTCCGGGCGATCCTCAGGCTGATCAGTCCTTGGTCTCTTGGCCGCTGCCCCCTCCTGCTAGTTCCTGGGTTCTCCTGCAAGTACAATGTACTCTTAATCTCTACTGATTTGAAAACTACTTGGTGACATCCCTCAGCAACTATATCCACTTGTTCGTTCCCATTCCATTACTTACTAAAATCAGTGTAAATTAAATCCAATCCGCAGTAATCCTAGTCTCCATTCCTGAGGCTATCTATTCTCCCTACCCTTATTCCTATCCTGTACATCAATCTAATTACCTATGAATTGAAAGCTCAGTCTGTTACATGACTAACCAATGTTGTTACGCATCTGTGTACAACAAACAATAATTGTAATTATATCTATCTATTCTAAAATACTGCAGTGATTGGGAAAGGCAGGGGCCATGTGCCATTTTGTACATTGGATGAAAAAATGGCCCATTACAATTTTGAAGTTTACTATTGATATAATGGGCAATGTCAAGAACATATCCTTCCACTTGATAATTCTTCTCACTATTCCAAAGTTATGTACCACTTCCCTCTGTAGCCCTTGACCACATTAAACTACATGTAGCTCAATACAAACAGATTTTCCATGATCCCAACAAACCCCCAACATACATGGGCATATGCTACGCTACATATCTCCATCCCTGTAATCATTATTTACAGTCACCTGTAAAAACACTAATTACTTACTTGGCGAAGCTCGTGCCCCTTCGGCTGCCCTATCTCATTGGCCAGGATAATGGCAAGATGACATGCCAGCCGTCTGTTTTCTACTGTCGCCTTCCGGCCTGCAAGCTGCAGGAAACTTCTAGTGAGCCAACCTCTTCCCCACACAGGTCCTCAAACCTTGTAGCCAGCTCCTCTGATGTCAGTGAAAGGCGTCAACCGACCCCGAGAACCTTGCCCATGTATTTACCTCTGAACTGAACGCTCTGAGTGCGAAGCAGGAGGAGCCCCCCTTTCCCTTGGAGGTTGTGCCGTTTTCTCAAAATAGTTACCTTACCGGGATAGACATCTGCAATTACGAGATCAGCCATGTTAATTTTTCTCCTTCACAATGTACAAAGCTACCCAATTAGCAACCACAGGTTTACCCTTCACTATTCAACTTAAAAATTGCTTAACATTAGTAACAACTGAACCACACTATTTTACAATCAATCAATCCCCAAACCACACCGTGACCCACTACTCCTTAGATCTTATTTACTCTCTTTAGCCGACAATACTCGCCGCCGTGTTACTCGTGTTGTCTTCCACTCGGTGACACTAAGACTGGCATAACCACATCTCAATACACTTTAGGCAATGCCTATCATTTCATCTCAAGGTAAGCTCCGATACCAACCGGAAACAGCAAACGGCAGCCATCTTGGACATATAACTTCCTGTACACAGTTCGTTACATTCCGTGCCCAATCGGAAAATCCTGACCTCGCAAAAGTAACTGCGCGGGAACGCCTGTACCCAATGCTACATACCCCTCTAGGGAGAATTTGCTAACTCATAACACCTATGTTAGTTCAACTGAGAAACTCGCCTAAATATACTACCATAATCATGAATTAGTTCTAAGCTCTTATTAGCTCTCTAAATTAACTATGACCCGTGAATCTACGCCAATGTGCATTCCAACACCCGACCCATGATCCTCCATCTTGGTCCCCACGCGCCTGAGGGTCGGATCCAAATTTTCCCATCTATCACCCTCTTGGTGGTTAATACACTGCCTCCCGCAGGATAAAAGGGCTCTCTAGCCTACAACCACTCTTGGTCAAACGGTCGAGTGGCTCATGCACTGCCGAAAATTAAAATATATTCATTTTACCTTCCTCTTGCGCGTGTCCACGTTGTTCTGCTTCCAGTAGTAAAAAGAGGAGATAACTCGTTTCTCCGCTTGGCGTCACTGAGGCTCGAGAGGGTTGGACAGTGGCGCAGGATTCTTGAGCATCAACCACAAATCCTCCTGCATTAACCCCAAGTGATTACAAGAACTTGCACTAGACAAAATAAAGCCGTTAATGACATAATCATTGGGTTAAAGAGGAGATCATAATGCATGTTACTTAAACATTTCTTATCACATAATATCAGAGAATATAAGATCAAGATAAAGTTTGATGAGTTTTATTCATTAATCCCAAGTGTCAGGATATCAGCTTTCTCCCTGCTCATACCAAGAGATGAAGTTTGCCGAATGTTGGCAGCCTATTCTGAGTACGCTTTTTACCTTCTGGATGGAGTTGCTGTCATCTCTCTCCCACCTCCTTTAGATATTCTCCCTTAGGTTTTGTTTAACAATTATTTTCAGTGCATAACTTATATCAAATTGTTTTACAATAACGTTCATGTAAAGGCAACCATTAAGTGTTTTTTAACCTACATCTAATTTTGCCTGGCTCAGGCCCGTGGAACTCTGACAGATTTTGGAATGTGCTTGGTTTCCTCTTCTTGTTTGTGGTTTTCAACCCATTCTGCCAAGCACTCTCCAGATGGGAAACTTGTTCTTTTGTTAATTCAATTCTGGTTCTCTTTTTAATAGAAAACATCATTTTTGCAATTGTCAAACAATCACACCTATACATCAACAAAACAGAAATCTAAATCTCATGAATTTAGGTCTTACTTGATCGATTTAATTTGAAAATAATATTTATGTCATTCCTTACAATTTATTTTGACTCAATCTTGATCAAAAATGGGATTTGACAGTTTTATATTCTGAAAAATTAATATTTATACAGAGACACTGTTGTTAACGTTCCAGGTCTTATCAAGTTTATGATAACAATCGCCTCCTGAGAGGAACAAAATGAAACCATTGAATATACATCAGGGCAAACATCTAGTGCATGTACTGAAATAGGTCCAAGCTATATATCCAACATTTTGATATCAATATAATCAGTTGATTTAGAGAGTTTTAATGTTACAGACCTTCATCGATCGTTTACTTTCTTTTCTAGGACTCCGACTTGCTAATTTAAAACTGTTCAAGACATATCAAAAAAAAATGGAAGGTGTTGCATATATGCAGGTTTCACGTTTGTACCACACGTGCCATGGCATAAATTACAGACAGTATGTTTCCGTTACATATTATTTTTTTTATGAAAAGTGGCCAGATTAAATCCAGAGGCATGGTGTTCGTCGTCCGTCCGTCCGTAAACTTTCTGCATTTTCAACGTCTTCTCCAGAACCAAAAGGCAAAAGCTGACACTTTGTTTGCATGCTCATTCACTAATGAGGATTATAAATTGTAATGTTGGTGACCCTGTGACCCCTTATAAAGGCCACAGGGGCCACGCCCTAAAAACATATTTTCGACGTCTTCTCCAGAATTAAAAGGTTGTTTGGAAAGATTAAATCTTGTATATAGACTCATTGACTAGTTGCCAGTTTAAATTGTTACTTTGGTGACCCTGTGACCCCAAATAAGGGCCACGCCCTAAAAGCTTATTTTTTTTTCTCCAAAACCCAAAGGCTTAAAAAGCTGAAACCATGTTAACAGACTCCTTGACTAGTGAGGATTATAACATATAGTTTTAAAAAGGGAATCAATGTTGTTGCTGGTAAAAATATCACCAAACCGCGCACTGGCTCTTTTCATTGAGTGTAATACTAATCAACAATCTTCAAATCTTCTCAAACTCACAAATTTGCTGGGGTGGCTGTTAAAGTCGCCCCTCACCTCTCAACACCTGCAAGGGCATTGTTCGTGACAGGGACAGGGTCCTTTCTGACATGTCCGAGGACAAGCTTCAACAACTTACGCTTCAAGGCTGCATGATGCTTCAAGGCTGCATGACGGAAGCAGTATCTATACTGCTGAAGCAAAGGCCATCCTGAAGGCCATTCAGCACATCAGAATTTCAACTCCAAATGATTACATTATTTTCTCTGATTCAGTGTCATGTTTGCAGGCTATAAAAAACTGTAAAACTGATCACCCCGTGATCAGAGATATTCTTAAACTTTCTTCAATGCGACATTGTCTTTTGCTGGCTTTCTAGCCATATGGGTATTAGAGACAACAATAAAGCTGATACAGCCGCGAAGGCAGCTTTAAACTTCAAAACTATTTCACCAACTATTCATATTTATATATATCCATATACAGATTCAGGCTATTAAATCCAACATTAAACAGCGTTGGGGGTCCAAATGCGACACAGCGCAAATCAGGAAAACATTTTACCCTAATATTTCCATTTCACAACTTATTAGCTCATCAGGTCCGAAAGACCCGATTGGCTTATGGCATGGCATGGCGTCCGGCGTCCGTCAATCCGTAAACTTTTCACATTTTCGACTTCTTCTGCAGAACCAATGACTCTAGAGAGCTGAAAATTGATGTGCAGACTCCTTGGCCAATGGGGATTCTAAATGGTAGATTTGTGACCCCATGACCCCAAATGGGGTCACAGGGTCAAAAGCTTAAAAACCTATCTTAATCTTCTTCTCCAGTTCCGAAAGGTCTAGAGAGCTGAAAAGTTGTGTGTAGACTCCTTGGCCAATGGGGATTCTAAACTGTAGATTTTGTGACCCCATGACCCCAATTGGGGTCAAAACATTGAAAACCTATTTTCATCTTCTCCAGTTCCAAAAGGTCTAGAGAGCTGAAAAGTTGTGTGTAGACTCCTTGGCCAATGGGGATTCTACATTGTAGATTTTGTGACCCCATGGCCCCAATTGGGGTCACAGGGGTCAAAACCTTATAAACCTTTTTTGCATCTTCTTCTCCAGTTCCAAAAGGCCTAGAGAGCTGAAAAATTGTGTGTTGACTCAGTGGCCAATTGGGATTCTAAATTGTAGGTTTGGTGACTCATTGAGCCCAAATGGGGTCACAGGGGTCACGACCTTAAAAACCTACAGAGCCCATGGCTCTATTTGTTGAAAAGACAACACCTAAAAGCTTGAACTATTCTGGATTCCATTGAAGATCTAAACAAGGCAAGTACCTGACTGAACTATTTCTTCTTGCACCTATCCAAACCACCTGAGCTTTATCATAGTTAATTTTAGGACCAGATATGTCTGCAAAAAAGTTCAAAGTGTCAACCGTAGCTTCAAAGGATTTATGGGAACCATCAAGAATAAACTCTGTATCGTCTGCATACTGCGTCAACAAGTATTCCTCATCATCAACTTTAATTCCTTTAATAAGGGTTCTTTCTTACAAGACCAGCCAGGATCTCGACACAGAGGATGAAGATATATGGCGAAAGAGGATCACCTTGCCTACAACACCGTTCTACAGAAAACCATGGAGACAAAGAGCCATTGATAATCAAACAAGATTTTGCATCATTGTACAAAATATTAAACCACTTAATGTCCTTTCCAAATCCAAAAAAATGATAATGTCTTGTTTATGAATGACCACGAGACAGAATCAAATGCCTTCTCAAAATCTATAAGAAACAACATTCCAGGAATATCATTGGATTCTGTGTAATTCATCACATCATATATAAGTCTTATGTTATCACCAATATATCTGTTAGACATGAAGCCAGTCTGATCAACGCTTATCAGTTTTGGAAGGACACGTTTCAATCTTTCCGCTATCACAAATGAAAGAAGTTTATAAACAGTGTTGAGGAGTGAAATAGGTCTCCAGTTCTTCAAAAAGCGCTTAGGTTTATCTCCTTTAGGGATTCAGGTAATAATACCTTGTTTCTGTGTCACTGACAGGTTACCATTTGCAAAACTATAGTTACATGATCTCAACAAGAAAGGGGATAAATCTTTCCAGAAAAAATTATAAAACTCATAAGTGAAGCCGTCTGAACCTGGACTTTTGTTGTTCTTAGCCTTTTTTAAGCATTTCAAGACTTCTTCATAAGACACAGGACCTTCTAAAGAACTAGATTCTTCCTTGCTCAGCTTATACATATCATCCTCATCAGAAAAGAGTTCATCAAGATTACAGTCTTTCAACTTATGTTCCTTGGAAGAATATAACCCTTCATCAAAGGATTTGCCTCATAATATCATTAGTGTCAATATCCAACTCCAATTGAGACATGCCTTTGCTAACATAATTCCTATTTTCTAGGTTGCAGAACTATCGACTTACTTTTTCCCCTTCATCTATTCCATTTTAGCTTTTCTGATATCTTCTAATTCTTTTCTTTTTCCCTCCAATTCCTTATTGCCAGAATAGTTGGTTTCTAAAATCTCAATGTCATTCAGTAAAACATATTCTTTTTTTTATCTGTGTTTTTTCAAAAAGGATGAATATGAGATGGATTTTCCTCTGATTTCCATGAGAAGAGTTTCTAATAATAATTGATCATTAATATTAAATTCGATATTCGATAGGTCAACTCCATCAATCCCTATTCTGATCTAAAGATGGGGCATATTGTTCGACAACATTACTGATAATTTCTTTGATAGATAAAACATATTTCGGATCTCTTAAAAGAGAGTTATTGAATTTCCAATAAGTACTTTTCTTTTCTTCATTATGCACAAATTTCATTTTAATATCAACGAGCGAGTGGTCTGTTCTGTACCCAACGTTTAGAGAGGATTGGCAAACGTATGAATACAAATTTTGAGACACAAGAAAGAAATCAAGCCTTGCCTGTCTTATAGGGTTAGGGCGCCTCCAGGTATAGCCAGGAGTTTCTGGGTTATGGTCTCTCCAAATGTCTACAAGGTCAAGGTCACCTATCATTTCAATCACTTCCTTTCTTGCATTGGGATTATTCACATGTTTATAATTGGATGTATCTAGTGACTGTTGAAGACAAAGATTAAAATCCCAGCTAAAATATAACAAGTGTTTCCATAAGCTTTGATTTTTTCAATGATCAGAGCATAAAATTCAGGTTCGTCTGCATTTGGACCATATATATTGACTAAAGTAATATTTTTCTCACAAATGGTAACACTCAGCATCAGAAGATTTCCCTTGTCATCTTTAAAACTGTCATGTACCTTATAGTCAAGATTATTTGAAAATAAGATGGCAACTCCTCTCGACTGGCTATTATTACTATTGAATAGTACCTCAGAGCCCCATTCACTTCTGATTAAAGGTTCTTTTTCTTTCAGGAAATGTGTGTCTTGCAAGAAATAGAGTTAATATTTTTTGGTTCTCAACAAATTAAAAACGTCCTTTCTTTTAGAATATTCATTAAGGCCCCGACAGTTGACTGAACATATTGATACATTTAGATTATCCATTATGATAATATATTTGTAGGCAGAGGTAGACAGGAATAAAATTCTCATTCAGACAAACACTCTTTACAGACAGAACATACATGTAACATATAACAATCGAAGTAATTATTTCCTACATGGTGCAACTAGAACTAATTCTTATACGGCATTATTCATGTGGTAATAAGGAGAAACCTATCTGTGGAAAGAGAACATTGCAGCAAGACACTCAAACAAACACACACACACGTTGATGTTAAAACTTGCAGGTCGTACACGAGAGGACTGTCTACAATAACTTGCCTAATGCCTAACTTAAGAAAATACTCGTATATAGTATACTACTAGGCCTAATACATGTATGTAGTACGATAGCACATAGTTGAGCTACAGAGGAGAATGTCAATTAACATAAACAAACTTGAAAGTAACGATTGTAAACAGACTCAAACCGGAAAAGCGATGGCCGGAAGCCCCGGATAAGTTCTCCGGACTTACACGACTCTGTGATTAGCCAATAGGGTGCCTTCGTTGATTCTGTCGGATCTTTGCGAAGATAGAGTCAAGGTCAGTGCTATTTATAGCAGACCACGTGCTTTGAAGATGACATATTTGCTTGTTCATGACACGATATATGATTGACAAGTTGCAAAAGTGTAAGATATGAAATACGTACGGGTCAAAATTTGACCAAAGAGAGATGTGAGGCGCTAAAAGAGTTTATAGACTCTAAGACATTAATGCAAAATAAATATCTGATATTTCCGATTGGAAAAAACGTTAATGTCAATTTAAAGTGCTTAGTATATTTATATCACACCAGCGATTTGTAACATCATGCTATCGACACGATCATGAATAAACTAAAGGACATATGTTAACAATAACAGGTCAGAAATTCAAATGTTACATCAACAATACTCACTGATAAGGTTATAGATAATAATTCCCAGAGTCTTTGAGAGATATATCAGAAAAAAAATGCACTTAGTTCAAGGCAGAACGATATAGCCATCGTACACAACTTTTGCACAAAGATTGATATTTCCAAGTCCATTAATATTGAAAAATAGATACAGTCAGTCGTTACCATGGTTACGGAATAATGGTTAGTTTGGATCTTCGTCGAGAGCAATCTTCTTCCAAGCTACCTGGTTTGATTTACGGTAGAACAAACACACTTCGATGCCTTTCTCTACGATTTTAGTCAGATATTGGTGGTCCTTTCGCATGAAATATGCCTTGCTATTTAGCTTGGAACGGAGCATCTTGAGTTCGGCTGGAAGGTCCGATCTGATGGAGATTTTGTCTTTGGCGAGAACCCTCGACATCTTTATGACGGACTGAAAGACGATGTCGCGGTCAAACATCTGCACAAATTTGATGATCACTGGGACAGGTCCAGGAATGGTACGGTTGAGTCGGGGCAGGCTATTGATGTTGACAAACATCATGGGGGTCACACGGTCCTCGCTGATCTCAAGTTGATCCGTGAATATCTTCTTGGTAGCAGCCTGGAGGTTAGTTTCAGAGTCTGGGAACCCGAATATAAGTAAATTTCGCTTTCTCATATAGACACGTTGGGTTAGAAGTTCATGCTTGAGTTCATCTATCTCAGACCGCATGTTTGTCAAGTCAGAATGCAAGTCATCTACGCGGCCTTTTATCGCCTCGAGATTAACTTCTGTCTCGGTGAGACGTTCCTTTATTTGTTTCATTTCGGCCTTCATTTCTTCCTTTATTCTGTCCATCCTGGCTATGATCTTTGTGGTCAGTTTATCCATAGACTCGTCCAGGTAAGTAGGGGTCACAACGTCACGAGTGGCGGCCATGTTGGGCTGTGGATCGGCTTCTTTTTGCCCAGAAATATTGCCTATCGCTGGGTCGATGAACTTGTCCATGGTATTTTTTTACTTCTCTTCCCCGTTGTGTTTCTTTGAGCGATTGCTTGACATGTTTGGTTGTGTGTAACAGATTGATGGTTTAGGATTTGGCGAGAGCCGTAGTTTCGCGTCTTCGCCAGCTGCGCGCCATACCGGAAGTCATCCGTCCGTAAACTTTATACATTTTCCAAAATCATAAGGTCTAGAAAGTTGAAACGTGGTATATAGACTCGTTGACTAGTGAGGATTATAAATTCCTCCTAAGTTAGATAAGGAGGATTATAAAATGTACATTGTCCCTGTGGACCCTATTAATGTTCTTCTCCAGAAACTGAAGGTCTAGAAAGCTGAAATATTGTATACTAAATCCTTGACTAGTCAGGATTATGATTTACCTCACCATGTGGCCCCTTAAAGGGCTTTGTGAACCTTCAGATCCTATACCTGAAATTGTCAACTGAAGACGTGGTATACTTCTTGCTCAATTAAGGGTTGGTCGTGTTAAAAATGCAAATGTGATGATCACATTGACCACTCACTAAAGCTAAATGGAATATGAAGCCCAATGTGCTACAGAGTCAATGACTCTATTTTTCAAATGAAAATGTTAAACATTGTTAATGCAAATAACGTTTTATTCACATTCCAAAAGTTTTCAATCGACGTCATCTTTTGAGCTGTCCTCAGAATCCTGCAAATCACAAAATAATGTTATGAATACATAGAAGACACTAAATAACGTTACAATTTAGGACTCTATTTTGGCAACAATTTGCACGAAAAAACTAATGCGTGTAAAAACGTTTTTTTTTTATTCACTTATTTTTATCTATTTGTACATTACTGCCGACAGTGTTGTGAAACTGAGATAAAAAGCACTCTCGATGCCATTGACAGTGCTAACCCTTCATAATGATCAACGAGTCGCGAGGAATTCCGGATTATCTGTCCCGACTTATTTATCCGACATGTTATCCGTAATTCCAAGTTGGTTATCCCTTTTCTAACTCAATATCATTTTGATGGTTGAAAACGGAAAGAAAGAATAACATTACAAAGCTACGCTAATTCTGAATGGATTTATATGAATAAGAGTCATTATGTGGGGACAGTGAGATCGACTCAAGCAGGATTCGAACCCGGAATCTCTGTATGAGTGATACTCTGCCGCTTCGGTCAAAAGGTTATTTCACTTACCGAAGTCATTAAGACTGCTTTTAACTATATATTCTGAAATGCTATGGATGTCGTTGTGAGGAACTGTTTGTAAATGTGAATGGTTCGTCTAAGGAGAAAGTTAACGGGTAGAAGTCGGACCAAATTTGAATCTCTCCAAAACCTGCTTTCTATCTATCACTAGGCCTTTCTTTCCGAACATCCTTTTGATCCCTTTCTCCCTGATCTCCACCCTCGGACTTTTGGATGGCAACATCCATGTGTTTAATAATGAAACATTGTTCAAAACATGTTAAATGGGCAGTAGCACGTTTTAAAAAAAAAAATATGTTTTAAATTTTTCACTGATAATTGTAATGCTATATGTATTATTTTGATAGTGTCAAAAAGCGCATTACACAAACCAAAGAAAAAAGAATTGCATGAAATTTACATTATATGTTTGATATATTACTGCGTCATTTAGTTTAAATAGATTGTCTTTCAATTGGAACTATATTTGATTTTCCTGACATTACCTTATATACCCCCTAAAAACATGCTACTGCCCCTTTAAACACAAACTCACTCACTCAAAGGAGACATGGTAACGCTCTTACCTAGCTTGACCTTTTCCTCTTGATACCAGGTATTCAGCTTGCTTTTAAGGTCACTAGCAAACTCTGGATTAACAAAATAAGACAACTTTATTATTTTGATACCGAAAACATGACATAAAACATTCAAAGTTTCATACCTTGCCCGCACGTTAAACTCGCAACATTATTAATCATTGGTTAATTCAAGTCAGCGAGAAAGACCTAAATATGTTTTATTTATATATCTCAATTAAATTTAGGTTGATACTGGTCATATCACACCACGTGATCGAAAATATGACTGAGAGAAAGTCAGTTAACCGGTCAATAATATTCGCTTACACCCATATTGAGTCTAGCAAGATGCAACAAATGGACTTTTCGGCGCCCTACGACCCTCACATCTTACCGGAGGTGGTCCAACGGATTTGTCCAATCATAAAGCGGATAATATTGAATCATTTGTTTGAAATTTGAAATTTGACATTTGTACGTTATGTGCGAATGCAGACAATTGCGACTTGTTACGATGAGCCCTGATTCAATAGGGTGGATGACGCGAACAGTTACTGCATTTTGCTAGACTCAATATAGGAGTTAGCGAGTGTTAATGAGTCTGTTTTCTTAGATTATCAGTGAACTGACCTGAGATATTAATTCGTAACGTGACCGGTCAAATGACCTTAACCTATTTCGTCCCTTATAAAATCGCCGATCTTCGTTATTTTTCATTTGTATTAACCAGCTTAGCTGTGTAAAATCAAACACCCAAACCAGATTGAGTTGAGTATTATTAAACAGTAGATAGCTAATGGTGACGTCACCATGTGAAATACAATTTCACCTTGGTGAAACACAATAAAACAACACATCGAATAAAATATAACGTTTCCGACATAGACTTGATATGGCACAGTATCTAATATAAATTTGTTGGTAAAATCTCACTTACTATTTGAAAGGGAAAATACTACAGATAATAACAGAAGTTTATTTCATTTCAAGTACTCTACTCTACTGTACTCTAGGCCCCCTGAATTACAATAAACTCCTGTTATGAAATATTTGCTCTCTTCATATTGATGGCTGAAATATGCCCAAGCGGCGTAAAACAATCCCTCACTCACTTCATATGTTACGTAATGAAGCAGTCTCGATCTAGACAATTAACTCACGTTCTTTTTGCTCTTCCGTCATATCACTATTAAAGGTGATGGAGTCTGTGGATCTCTCCTTTGCAAAGGAAACTGAAAGGGTCGATAAAAACTCATTGTTTAGTTATTATTAGCTCATCTGGCCTGTAAGGCCCGATGGGCTTATGGCATGGCATGGTGTCCGGCGTCCGTCCGTCCGTCCGTCCGTCCGTCCATCCGTAAACTTTGTGGAATTTCGACTTCTTCTCCAGAACCATAAGGCCTAGAAACCTAAAACTTTGTGTACATACTCCTTGGCTAGTGAGGATTAAAAATTGTAGCTTTGGTGGCCCTGTGACCCCTAATAAGGGCCACAGGGGCCACACCCTAAAAACCTATTTTGATCTTCTTCCCCAGAACCATGAGGCCAAGAAAGCTAAAACTTTGTGTACAGACTCCTTGACTAGTAAGGATTATAAATTGTAGCTTTGGTGGCCCTGTGACCCCTAATAAGGGCCACAGGGACCACTCCCTAAAAACCTATTTTCATCTTCTTCTCCAGAACCATGAGGCCTAGAAAGCTGAAATTGTGTGTACAGACTCCTTGACTAGTGAGCATTTTGAATTATAGCTTTGATGGCCCTGTGACCCCTAATAAGAGCCACAGGGGCCAAGTCCTAAAAACCTATTTTCATCTTCTTCTCCAGAACCACAAGGCCCAGAACGTTGAAACTTTGTGTACAGACTCCTTGACTAGTGAGGATTTTAAACTGAAGCTTTGGTAGCCCTGTGGTGCCTAATAAGGGCCCCAGGGACCACACCCTAAAAACCTATTTTCATCTTTGTTCTGTCGAAAACAGGTAATCCTGGCCATGGTATGGCTTCTTAAGGGGTAAAACACTGCAAAGTAAAGAAAATACCCAAATTAGGAAAATATTACACTTAAAATAGCATAATCAAAGATCAAAGAGTTAAAAACTACCAACAGAAGTCACAAGTATCAAGTTTAAGAGATATTTTATGTGTGCTTCCCTAGAAAATTTCTGACAGGAAAGGTTTACTGTTGAAAGATTATATTTTAAGGCAGCTTCAATCAATGTCAAGTGTCTACACAAGTATGGCGAAATAAGTCTTCACATAAAGAACACAATGGGCTTACATTGCAAACTAAGTTTACAGTTAAAATATAATCCCAATATCCTGATATGAAATATTTCCATTTCTGTATTGATTACAGGTATCTGAAATCACATCACATATAGTTTAGAATTTGAGACTTTGTGGCCCCTACAAATGGGAAACCACATTGGCCAGCGCAAAATTAAATATGAAGCCTGATGAGCTACAGAGCCAATGGCTCTATTTTCTTTCTATGCATTTAACCAGCCCTGTCATATTACGCTGAAGTTTTACAGCCTCTGTAAATCAGGGAAACATTTTACCCAAAAACAATTTCACAACGTAAACACCGTTTTTTATATGTTCTCAATGAAATTAAGCTTTATGATAACTTATAACTTTCTAAATTCTACATCAGCTTTTAACAACAGTTTGTGATATTTAGCGGATGTTTTACAGATTTCGTGCTATATAATTCTCTGCTTTTGGAATGATTTCAAATTTAGGCAATTTCATTAACTTTCTCGCCGCTAATGGTTGCAATACTGCCCAAGCGGCGCTACACAATAACGAATGGATGCAGCTTTAACTAACTTACAGCCTCCGTGTTATCGCAATTTTTTGCCTTTGCATTAGTTTTCATTCATTAAATTTCCAACCGATAATGGCTGAAAATTTGCCCAAGCGGCACTGAATCTAAAAAACATGTGACGCATATGACACATTTTTGCAGTAGTTTAAGGCAATTATTGGTGTTTAGTAGATGAGGTGAGGTGAAGTGATGTTTATGCTGTTTAAAGGGGATTTTCATTTATATCACGGCTAGTATTATTGCAGGGAGATTGTCAGCAACACTATTGTGGTTATGTATTGCAGTGGTTAGCGCGTTCGACTTTGGATCAGGAGGTCCGTGGTTCGAATCCCGCCAGGGGCTCGGCAACACTTTCTGCAGTAGAGAACTGTTCTACACGGAGTCAGGTTTGGGTGCAATGCTACACTAAATTTCAGCGTAGTACCACCCGTGGTTCTTTAGTACCAGTCAATGCTCGCAGGTTTCCCCGCAATACATAGTCACAATTTTGTGTTGTGGGCTTTCTCCCTGCAACAATACTAGCAGCCGCGGCATAAGTGAAATAGTCTTGAAAGCGGCGATAAACCCCATCTCACCTTTGACATTGGCGACACACAGACAGACCACTAGAGCTAAGACGAGGACAGAGGATTTCATTTTTATTTTTCTGAAATTTTAGATTACATGCGTGGACATTAATAAACGCAAAATGACATTAGCAAGTCTATTTCTTAAAAAAATAGGATTACATGTGTAGACAATAATTAACGCAAAATGACATTTGCAAGTCCATTTCTTGAGAAAATTTAGATTACATGTGTAGACATTTATAAACGCAAAATGACATTAGCAAGTCTAATTCTGTATGTGTGAATTGAAATATGATAATGAAATCTTGGATTAATGAACGCATGCAGTTTACCAGATATTGCTTGTGAACAAAATAAAATTTTGAATAAACTTTCTTGATATGATAACAGAAGTCTACAAATCGATACAAAAAATGTCAGTCAAGACCTGACAATCTGTGAAATTGTATTTTAGAAATGAATGAAATTAGATACGAAATCGAGTTAAATATAAACGGGTTCGTATGAGCAATGTAAACTTACTCACTCTTGTGAACAAAACTTCTCAGACAGGTTCTAGCTATTCCAAATACGTATACAATAAATAGGGAAAACGTGATAAATCATAAAACACTGGACAAAGTCATACTTGTCATACACCAAAGACTTCAAATACAATGTCTCACCTCATTAATTTATCTGAAAATAAACTATGCAACATGTGTTGTTATTATAAAGATGGTTTCGTAGATGTAGGAACATGTGTCATCCTAATTCATAACAAAATCCTAATAATTAGATTTTAACAAGTAGTAAAACTAATTGATGACAATCTCGTTATTGAGTACGGCAGGTACTCTTGGTGTATGGAAGCTGATTTCTGCCATCGCGTAATCGGGTTAACTGTGAAATGTCACACGAGCGATCGCGAGTTGGGGTTTAACGTTTTGTCAGCAATGTTTCAGCTACATGTATTTAACACGTGGATATTGACATCCAAAAGAGAAAGTGATCGAAAGGATGATAGTGAGAGATAGAAAGCAGGTTTAGGACATTTGGTCCGGCTTCTACCTGTCGACCTGTCCAGCTTGGGTGACCCTACCAGGTGCACGGAAGGACCAGCTGGCATAGCTCTCGGGGTCGCCGAAGCACACAAACACACAAACACGAAAAGTTAATGAGTCCAGTGTTGGAAATGCGACACGAAAAATCAAACTCAAGCCATTATGTGAAGATGTGAAACACCTTTTTAGCTCAAATGGCCTGTAAGGCCCGATGGGCTTATGGCATGGCATGGTGTCCGGCGTCCGTCCGTAAACTTTGTGGAATTTCGACTTCTTCTCCTGAACCATAAGACCTAGAAAGCTGAACCTTTGTGTACAAACTCCTTGGCTAGTGAGGATTATAAATTGTAGTTTTTTATGGCCCTGTGGCCCCTAATAAGGGTCACAGGGGCCACACCCTTAAAACCTATTTTCATCTTCTTCTCCAGAAGCATAAGTCCTAGAAAGCTGAAACTATGCGTATAGACTCCTTGACTACTGAGGATTCATAATTGTAGATTTTGTGACCACATTAGCAAAACCCTAAAGCAAAATCAAATGTAAAGCCTGATGAGCTACAGAGCCAATGACTATAATTTTGCTGTTTATAGGAATACTTTGTTCCTTATCTCCTGTATATACAGAAAAAGCGAGGAGAAACGGATCATAAAGTCACTGGTGTATAGGAGAATATTTGACTGACCTTTTGTCAATACATGCTTCATGCTTAAACAAAATGTTTTAGTTTGTCGCTTTTTCAAGAACTTTTCAGATTGAAGCAAATCAATTTAATTATAGATTGACGAAATTGATGTTATTGTCACGTCGGTTTAAAGTGTCTGGTTGTCGGACTACTGGAGTGGAGTGTGTACCGCGGATAGTTTGACCTATGTGGTCCTTTCATTCACGATAACAGAGGCCTCATAAAACCAGACTTATTGAAACTATTACTATTTGAGAGTAAAAACACCACGTTAAAGGACACTGAAGTAAGTTTTCATAGGGAAATCATGGGATCTCAAGAAAAAATAACAGGACAATCATTGCTTATAATAAAGTTTTTCTCAAACAATCATGCCGACCGATTCGATAGAGCTACGCTTATCCCCTTTTAACTACAATTATTAAAACTTGTGTTCACACTTAAATTAATTAATCCATGCAGTTGCCGATTGATGATTGACATTTTATTCTTAGACTACGGATAACTTTGGTTGAAAATGAATAAGTTTACCCAATGAAATATATATGTACTTAACATGAATATGTATGAAATTTGAAATTTATAAATAAAATTCCATTTTTCCAACGCACCACATTTGCTGTTATGGTAAAGAAGCGCCCTTATCTTATCTACAAGACTCATATGGTGCTTGACCGGGATATCGTGGTTTCTGGCACATGGCCGACACAAAGTGTTCACAGGATCAACAGAAATGTGTGAGTATGTTGAATACAGGTGTCTGAATACATAATACAATCTTATAAAGTTGGTTCAATTTGAATGGTGTGTTCTTGCTAAGCGACACAATTGCAATATATCAACTGTTAACTGCGTGAAATACTTGAGTGTCTTATGTTTTGTCAACGCCGCCTGGTAGCGTCAACTTTAATATAAATTTTTTTTAACACTAACGTGATTGCAAAAATGAAGACATGGAGGTTGTGAAAAAATCAGAAAATAGGCATCAGTTAATCACTTTAGGGTTTGTGATCATATATAAGTGCATTTATCATTAACGGATGGTTTAAATTGTTTATTGGGGTAGGAAGAAAGATCAGCCTATTTCTAACTAACAGATTATTGTAATTTTGTACCGTTCAAGAGTTTGAGGAATGTAATATGTATGTCATACTGTACTGTACTGTTTGAAAATATTTATGTATTTCTAGCATTCAGAAACGAATACATTTCCTACCATGTACATAGCCATCATTATCATTTTATGGCGTTTCAAATACTATATAATATGTAAAGGATACTAAACGTCGTTCCATTAAAAATATTTTTTATTTGTATGAAACGAGCAAAAGCGAATTAATGGAAGGAAGTTTAAATTTCTGTTAAACATTCACTAACCTCGACTTTACCACTTCTCTATTTTCGTTCAAAGATTTTTCAACACAATAAAAACTGGACTTTATTTTGGTTCATTTGTCAAAAAACACCTTTAATTATTCTTTCATTAAGACAGCGTATACAGAGTAACGCATCATTATTTCAACTGAAATACCGCCTAAATAGTTGTTTAATTACCATTGATGTGGATATCTTTTTACACCAAATGCTTAGTAGTGTTACATCGTCAAATGATTTATGTAACTGAGTGGAAAATAGTTAATATGTTTATTTTCTGTGGTATTGTTACGATAGATGTATAGATAACGAGGCAGATTCTTTATGTGACGTCACAAAAAGGGGCGTGACCAGTCTGCATTTACTGGTAAGTGGCTAGATAGGTCTAAGCGGCCCATCAAAAGTGGCTTTCAAAAACGGCTTCTATTACCAAACTGGGCATATTTGAGTAGCATTGCAATCAGACATATAATCCAAAGAAAATAGTGAAATAAAGTATTCATATATTACATAGGTTATCAATAGAACTTGATAAAAATCAATTTGTTCAAGCATTTTTGGGTTGGGTTAAAAGCAAACAAAAGGGCCATTTTCGCTATCACATCTCGTCTAGTTAAGGAGACTTTAAATGACATTTTTGATAGGCGTGTTTTTCAAAAGCGTTAAATGATATGGCTTTGAAATTAAAACAAAGTTCAATTGGCTCTTTAGGGCATGAAATAACCCTGTTTCGGACCTTAATACCACTCGTAGCGTAACCTATCGTATGCATTTATATGGTATCGTTTCTTATGCCCCTGAGTGTAGTTTGATAGCTTCGCATAGATATGACACAGCGGTATCTTACACGGATATATGTACTTGTTTAATGGGCCGGTGGCCTTTAACGGAAATAAACATAGTTAAGTGATGGTTAGATCATTGAGTCTTTGACTCTGACTCTACCTCCTTTAGCGAATCTGAAGGAATTTGACAAACATAAAAGGTCGATCGATTAATTGAATAAATATGATCCTTTTGAAATCACGAGCAAACAAATTCACTGTTGACAGAGTTGGGTGTAAGCTAATGTTATCTTAGGTGTGATGTATATCATCGAGTACTGATTGTTCATGCAAAGTATAATAATTCTATACTGGTTCTTATCGGTGCAGTGGAGTGGTGAAACAAGAAAACAATTTGTATATGGCCTATTACACGTGTATTAAAGTCACAAATAATTTTATCTTATCTAACTTATCTTAAGTTAACTATGAAGCAGTGATATCCTTCACATATATTACATTACATGTTTTACAGCCTTTCTGTTGTCTCAATCTTTTGATTTCATTTTCATTTAATTAAATTTCCCGTCCTTTAAGGTTGAAATATAGAAGGCTTTACATGCCTTTACATGCCTTTACATGCCTTAATTAATCATGTTATCAATTATTATAACAAATGTGTTTCAGATTACCTTACAATCCTCGTGCTGATGTCGGCTCTTGGACAGGGACGTAAGACAGACCTCATAATTTCCTCGTTTGAAAATGTGTTCTTCATTACGATTGTCTCAGCCTCAGTGCTGTGTTTTTTAGTTTAACAATTATCCATTAAGATAAACAACCCCGCTGAAACCTCTACCATAAATAGTAAAATATGTAAGTGAAATATATTTTAGCTTCAGATAATGTTCATTTTACCATGACATTTCAAAATCCTCGAATTTCATTGGTTTATTTCTATGGTCGAACCTACCTACCATGTTCGGCTCCGAATGACATCAACAGGTATCGAATCTACGTTAGACCACGAAAATTAAAAAACACAGTAGGTTCATCTCCTAATATGATAATCAAGGTAGTTATAAGTGATTAAAATCCCTTTCCAGAGAATATGTTATTGCACATAGAAATTATAGCAATTCAAATTTCTTAGCAGAAAATCATGATGAAATGGGCTCAGTTTATCCTGACGTGAAAAATTTGAAAAAAAGCATATACCATATTCAAAAGCAACGATTTCGATAGTTTTCTAAAAATCACAAATTTACCAACATGTTTAAAAAGGTCCATAAAAGGTTTTGAATCGAAAAAAATCGCAATATAATATAACAGGACATAATGAGTTGGTTATGTTTTTAAACGTCCGCATGCGCATTCTCCAAGAAAATGTGTACACAAAAATGACAATCATCACGATATTTTAATTGAAATTTCGTCATGGTCAGAGGTAAGTGAAACTATGTTGGTAGAGTAAGAAAACTTCCGGGTGGTCCAACATTTAAATTTTCAATTCTCCGGTCACTACCAAGTCTGAGTGAACCAATTCCTCTGTGTGCAACCATCCTGTAGTCACGCAATGCCATGTATGCCGAGGATGCCATGTTCCCTTAATTTACTTTGAGTTGTATCATTATATGAGTATAAACTTAAACATAAAACATGCTACTCATCAAATTGTCAATATATATAAAGCTGTCCTATTTTCTATTTCATCTCTTTCAGAATGTCTCCAATGCTTCCAGTGTACCAAAGTTTCAAAGATAAGCGACTGCACGACAAGAATAACCTGCCCTTCAAATAACGTAGGTGTTAATAATCATAGAATATCAACACAAATTAATAAGAAAGTGTTACATTCCTCTAACTAAATCCTCTAAACTGATTTACTTGTTTATTTGTGAGTGAAGTGAAGCGTGAAATAGATGAGGCACCCCATTTCAGTGTTCATATAGTAAATTAATTGTGAGTTTATGAAAGAAGCTGTCTTGGTAACGACACACTAACACCACATAAGGTACAGATAAGGTACATAAAAGGTACACAAAAGGTACACATAAGCTAGGTACACATAAGGTACACATAAGGTACACATAAGGTACACATAAGGTACACATAAGGTACAAATAAGGTACACATAAGGTACACATAAGGTACACATAAGGTACACATAAGGTACATATAAGGTACAAATAAGGTACACATAAGGTACACATAAGGTACACATAAGGTACACAAGGTACACATAAGGTTCACATAAGGTACACATAATGTACAAATAAGGTACACACAAGGTACACACAAGGTACACACAAGGTACACATAAGGTACACACAAGGTACACACAAGGTACACACAAGGTACACACAAGGTACACATAATGTACAAATAAGGTACACACTAGGTACACACAAGGTACACAAGGTACACATAAGGTACACATAAGGCACACATAAGGTACACACAAGGTACACACAAGGTACACATAAGGTACACACAAGGTACACACAAGGTTCACACAAGGTACACACAAGGTACACACAAGGCACACACAAGGTACACACAAGGTACACACAAGGTACACACAAGGTACACATAAGGTACACACAAGGTACACACAAGGCACACATAAGGTACACACAAGGTACACACAAGGTTCACACAAGGTACACACAAGGTAGACACAAGGTACACACAAGGTACACACAATGTACAAATAAGGTACACACTAGGTACACACAAGGTACACAAGGTACACATAAGGTACACATAAGGTACACATAAGGTACACATAAGGTACAAATAAGGTACACATAAGGTACACATAAGGTTCACACAAGGTACACACAAGGTACACACAAGGTACACACACGGTTCACACAAGGTACACATAATGTACAAATAAGGTACACATTAGGTACACATAATGTACAAAAAAGGTACACATTAGGTACACATTAGGTACACATTAGGTACACACAAGGTACACATAAGGTACACATAAGGTACACATAAGGTACACATAAGGTACACATAAGGTACACACAAGGTACACAATAGGTACACACAAGGTACACAAGGTACACATAAGGTTCACATAAGGTACACATTAGGTACACATAAGGTACACACAAGGTACACACAAGGTACACACAAGGTACACACAAGGTACACATAAGGTACACACAAGGTACACAAGGTACACATAAGGTTCACATAAGGTACACATTAGGTACACATAAGGTACACACAAGGTACACACAAGGTACACACAAGGTACACACAAGGTACATAATGTACAAATAAGGTACACATAAGGTACACACAAGGTACACATAATGTACAAATAAGGTACACACAAGGTACACATTAGGTACATAGAAGGTACACATAAGGTACATAATGTACAAATAAGGTACACACAAGGTACACATAAGGTACACATAAGGTTCACATAATGTACAAATAAGGTACACACAAGGTACACATAAGGTACACACAAGGTACACATAAGGTACACACAAGGTACACACAACGTACACACAAGGTACACATAAGTTCACATAATGTACAAATAAGGTACACACAAGGTACACATAAGGTTCACATAATGTACAAATAAGGTACACACAAGGTACACACAAGGTTCACACAAGGTTCACATAAGGTACACACAAGGCACACATAAGGTACACATAAGGTACACATTAGGTACACATAAGGTACACATTAGGTACACACAAGGTACACACAAGGTACACATAAGGTACACACACGGTTCACATAAGGCACACACAAGGTACACATTAGGTACACATAAGGTACACATTAGGTACACACAAGGTACACATAAGATACACACAAGGTACACATAAGGTACACACAAGGTACGCATTAGGTACACACAAGGTACACACAAGGTACACATAAGGTACACACAAGGTACACATAAGGTACACACAAGGTACACATAAGGTACACACAAGGTACATAAGGTACACACAAGGTACACACAAGGTACACACACGGTACACACAAGGTTCACACAAGGTACACACAAGGTACACATAAGGTACACACAAGGTACACACAAGGTACACACAAGGTACACATAAGGTACACATAAGGTACACACAAGGTTCACATAAGGTACACATAAGGTACACATAAGGTACACATAAGGTACACATAAGGTACACACAAGGTTCACATAAGGTACACACAAGGTACACATAATGTACAAATAAGGTACACACTAGGTACACACAAGGTACACAAGGTACACATAAGGTACACATAAGGCACACATAAGGTACACACAAGGTACACACAAGGTACACATAAGGTACACACAAGGTACACACAAGGTACACACAAGGCACACATAAGGCACACACAAGGTACACACAAGGTACACATAAGGTACACACAAGGTACACACAAGGCACACATAAGGTACACACAAGGTACACACAAGGTACACACAAGGTACACACAAGGTTCACACAAGGTACACACAAGGTACACACAAGGTACACATAATGTACAAATAAGGTACACACTAGGTACACACAAGGTACACAAGGTACACATAAGGTACAAATAAGGTACACATAAGGTACACATAAGGTTCACATAAGGTACACACAAGGTTCACACAAGGTACACACAAGGTACACACAAGGTACACACACGGTACACACAAGGTACACATAATGTACAAATAAGGTACACACAAGGTACACATAATGTACAAATAAGGTACACATAAGGTTCACACAAGGTACACATAAGGTACACACAAGGTACACATAATGTACAAATAAGGTACACACAAGGTACACATTAGGTACATAGAAGGTACACAAGGTACACATAAGGTACATAATGTACAAATAAGGTACACACAAGGTACACATAAGGTACACATAAGGTTCACATAATGTACAAATAAGGTACACACAAGGTACACATAAGGTACACACAAGGTACACACAACGTACACACAAGGTACACATAAGTTCACATAATGTACAAATAAGGTACACACAAGGTACACATAAGGTTCACATAATGTACAAATAAGGTACACACAAGGTACACACAAGGTTCACACAAGGTTCACATAAGGTACACACAAGGCACACATAAGGTACACATAAGGTACACATTAGGTACACATAAGGTACACATTAGGTACACACAAGGTACACACAAGGTACACAGAAGGTACACACAAGGTACACATAAGGTACACACACGGTTCACATAAGGCACACACAAGGTACACATTAGGTACACATAAGGTACACATTAGGTACACACAAGGTACACATAAGATACACACAAGGTACACACAAGGTACACATAAGGTACACACAAGGTACACATTAGGTACACACAAGGTACACACAAGGTACACATAAGGTACACACAAGGTACACATAAGGTACACACAAGGTACACATAAGGTACACACAAGGTACATAAGGTACACACAAGGTACACACAAGGTACACACAAGGTACACACAAGGTACACATAAGGTACACACATGGTTCACATAAGGTACACATAAGGTACACATAAGGTACACATAAGGTACACACAAGGTTCACATAAGGTACACATAAGGTACACACAAGGTACACATAAGGTACACACAAGGTACACACAAGGTACACACAAGGTTCACATAAGGCACACACAATGTACACATAAGGTACACATTAGGTACACACAAGGTTCACACAAGGTACACACAAGGTTCACATAAGGCACACACAAGGTACACATTAGGTACACATAAGGTACACACAAGGTACACACAAGGTACACATAAGATACACACAAGGTTCCCATAAGGCACACATAAGGTACACACAAGGTACCCATAAGGTACACACAAGGTACAAATAAGGTACACATAAGGTACACCACATAACTTCACGGAGCTGCTGGTAGAGAAGATTTACTACAAAGGCAAGTTAGTTGAAATTAGTTTAGTTTACCCTCTTGACTGATATGTATATATGTATCTATATACATGTGTATAAATCATTGCTCATCCATAGTTTTGCCCGTCAATTTTTTTCCAGCACTGCCATATGCGAAAATACTACCTCGCAGGGCTACAGTTTTATGATATGGACTGCAAACCAATCATTGTGAGTATTTCAATTAAACAGCATGGCTATTCCTAAAAATGTGATTAACTTTTTATGCGATCGGCCGATGATTATCGATTACCGATTATGATTTAATGGTGCACTTTGATCATGTTTGTTAGAATAGGAGTGGCGATTTATCGATGATGATTGGTTGATAATTGATGATGACTTTGATATTGCCAAGGACGTTCATGATTATGATGACGTTGACCATAATTTTGTAAATGCTGATACTTCCATGTATTCTTATAATATACTGATAGAGATGCAAAACTTTTGTAAATGCATATAAAGAAGCCTAATACGATGACTATGGCATATATGATAAGGATTGGTGTTGCTTATGAAGACGATTGTAACAGAGACAAGATTACGACTATGATGAGAGCGATGGCAATCCTAGCAACGATTTTGGTGTTTGGTTGTCGAAAGTATTAGATAAATGCAATCACTTATGACGATGATGGCAACGTTTACAATGACGATGATGACGACGTTTACAATTATGATGACGACGTTTACAATTATGATGACGACGTTTACATTGATGATGATGACGACGTTTACAATTATGATGATGATGTTTACATTGATGATGATGACGACGTTTACAATTATGATGACGACGTTTACAATGATGATGATGATGATGTTTACAATGATGATGATGATGACGTTTACAATGATGATGATGATGATGACGTTTACAATGATGATGATGACGTAGACGATGATGATGATGACGTTTACAATGACGATGATGATGACGTTTACAATGATGATGATGACGTTTACAATGAGTGAGTGAGTGAGTGAGTTATTGTTTAGCGCCGCTTGGGCAATATTGCAGCCATTAGCGGCGAGAAAGTTAATGAAATTGCCTAAATATGAAAATGATTGCAAAAGCAGATAATGGAACAGCGCGAAGGCTGAAAAACATCAGCATAATATCACAAAGTTGTTAAAAGCTGATATATAGTATTAAAATTTATAACTTTTCAAAAAGCTCGATTTCCTTAAGAAAATCTAAAATACGGTGTTCACCGAAGTGATAAAAAAGTTGTGAAATGGAAATATTAGGGTAAAATGTTTCCCTGATTTGGGCTGTGTCCCAACACTCACACAATATGTGTTTAACAGTGAGGGGACATTGACAGGGTATACACATAGGGGGATCTTCCCCCTTAAAAAGATAAGAATGAGTTAAATGAGTATGTCCAATACGACATCGTCGAAGGACACAAGCTTCCTGCCGGGTAAAAGAAGAAAGAGATTTATAACCTAAATGAGGTTGAATGGTATGAAGTTTGTTATGTTGTTGCTGGTCCCATTGGGACCTCCAACGCTGTTTAATGTAGGATTTAATAGCTGGTTTTGAATCTGTATATGGAACTTTAGTTGGTGAAATAGTTTTGAAGTTTAAAGCTGCCTTCGCGGCTGTATCAGCTTTATTGTTGCCTCTAATACCCATGTGGCTAGGAAGCCAGCAAAAGACAATGTCGCATTGAAGAAAGGTATTATGAAGTTTTAGAATATCTCTGATCACGGGGTGATCAGTTTTACAGTTTTTGATAGCCTGCAAGCAGGACAAGGAATCAGAGAAAATAATGTAATCATTTGGAGTTGAATTTTTGATGTGCTGAATGGCCTTCAGGATGGCCTTTGCTTCAGCAGTAAAGATACTGCTGCCGTCATGCAGCCTTGAAGCGTAAGTTGTTGAAGGTGTAACAGTTGCTGCTGCAACTGTAATGCCATCCTTAGAGCCATCAGTGTAAATTGCTTTGTAATCTGAATAGAAATCGCGAAGCTCATTGAAAGCCTGCAGGAAGATTAATTGATTGGTGTTAGATTTTTTGTGTGTGCTTAAGCTAAGATTAACACGGGGCTTGACCAACTGCCATGGAGGAGTGGCAAGCAGACCGTATTCTGCTATTGTTGTTAAATCAATATCCGATTCTTCGACATGCTGTTGAAGGCGGATTCCAAGAGGTGGAATTGCTTTTGGCTTTGAAGCATACAACTGCTGGTATTCTGGGCTGAATACGCAGTTGTAGGCAGGATTTGAAGGATTTGATTTAAGTTTTGTTATATATTGGAGTGCTAGCTTGATGCGCCGATCTGCTAGAGATGGCTCATCAGCTTCAACATAAAGGCTTTCGACAGGTGAAGTTCTAAAGGCCCCGAGACAAAGTCTGAGACCCTGGTGGTGGATTGTATCTAGCATTTTGATATAAGAGGGGCGGGCAGATCCATAGATTATGGATCCATAATCGAGTTTAGAGCGGATGAGAGATCGATAGAGATGAAGAAGAGTTTCTTCATCTCCACCCCATTTAGCGTTAGATACGACCTTTAGAAGGTCCAAAGCTTTAAGACATTTAGCTTTAAGGTTTTTGATATGAGGGATGAATGATAATTTACTATCAAAAGTAAGACCAAGAAACTTGGCCTCAGGTACGACCTTGATTGGAGTTTTATCCAGAAAAAGCTCTGGATCTTTGTGCATTTTGCGCATATTGCAAAAATGCACACATGATGTTTTAGCTTTGGAAAACTTGAAGCCGTTTTCCAAAGACCATTTGTGGATTTTATTTAGACAGAGCTGCAGCTGCCGCTCAATTGATGGCATATTCTTGCCTCTGCAAGAAACTCCAAAATCGTCCACAAAAAGTGAACCATCTGTCTGATCGTTTAATACTTTAGCCAAGCTATTGATTTTAATGCTGAATAATGTAACTGATAGTATACTTCCTTGCGGGACACCCATTTCTTGATCAAAGAATTCAGAAAGAGTGGAACCCACACGGACCTTGAATTGGCGATCATGTAAAAAATTTGAGATAAAATGAGGCATTCGACCCCGCAGGCCGAATTCAAATAAGTCTTTGAGGATGCCATGCTTCCATGTGGTGTCGTATGCTTTTTCCAAATCGAAAAAGATTGACACAGCATGTTGCTTATTGATAAATGCATCTCTTACGAAAGATTCTAATCGAACAAGATGATCAGTTGTACTTCTTTGTTTACGGAAACCACATTGAATGTCAGTAAGTAATTTGTTGGTTTCCAAGTACCAGACAAGACGATCATTGATCATCCGTTCCATAGTTTTACATACGCAACTAGTTAAGGCTATAGGACGATAGTTGGAAGGATCTGTGTGATCCTTTCCTGGTTTAGGAATGGGGACGATGGTGGCATTGTGCCAACAAGATGGAAAGTCACCCGTTTCCCATATATGATTATATACCTCAAGCAAAACCTCAAGGCAAGATTCTGGTAGATGTTTTAACAATTGATAATGGATATTGTCAGGACCAGTAGCTGTATCGTGAGCCTTGGAAAGTGCTGTTTTAAGTTCTGACAAGGAGAAGTGCTCATTATAGTCCTCCCCATTATCAGATTTGAAATTAGGTTTTTGTTTTTCTTGAACCTTTTGATATTTTTGGAATTGAGGGACATAATTTGCTGATGAAGAATTTTTGGAAATGGTTTCTGCCAACTTATTGGCAATGTCGGTTTTAGCTGTAAGGAGGTCACCATTGACCTTGAGATGTTTTATTGTTGATTTAGAACCTTTGCCTTTGATTTTACTAATCATATTCCAGACTTTGCTCATAGGCGTTCTGGAATTTATTTTTGAGACATAGCCTCGCCAAGATTTGCGTTTTTCTTGATTGACTGTGCGTCGAGCCTTGGCCCGGGCTTTGCGGCAGCCATCAAGATTACCTGGAGTTGGATGTTTATTGAACTTGCGTTCAGCCTTTTTGCGGGCTTTGATATCTTGCCTGCAAGTATCATTAAACCATGGTTTAACAATACGAGGATTGGATGTTGATTTAGGAATAGTTTCCTCAGCAATTTCTATTAATTTATCTGAAAATGTTTGAATAGGATCTTCAGATTTTAATATTGATTTGAAATTTATGTTTTCCCTGCAGAGGGATGAAAATCTATCCCAGTCTGCTTTTGCAAATTTCCACTGAGGATTGTGTTCTTCAGGTGAAGGCAGTGCAGGCTCCAGTACCACTGGAAAGTGATCACTACCACACATATCCTCGTGGACTGACCAAGTGAAATCGTTAAGCAAAGATGGGTCAGTTATTGATAAATCAATTGCAGAATATGTTCCTGAAGCAGGATGCAAGTAAGTATTTGTCCCATCATTAAATAATGAGAGACCATTATTGTCAAGAAAATCTTCAACTTTTTTACCCTTGTCATTGGTGGAATTACTTCCCCACAAGGGGTTATGACTATTAAAGTCCCCAAGAATGACACATGGCTTAGGGAGTTGTTGAAATAGATTATCAAGATCTTGCAATCTAAGGGTATCTGATGGTGGAACATATATTGAACATAGTGTTATGGTTTTAAATAAGCTGAGTTGTACAGCTACAGCTTGGAGTTTTGTTTTGAGAGGGATTTGACTGTGAATCACTCCTTGTCGAACAAGGACTGATGCACCACCCTTGGCCTTTTCTAATTCCGCTGAAAAGGCATTATAGAAAGTAAAGCCACGCAAAGTGGTATTATCCGATTGTTTAAAATGAGTTTCCTGCAAGCATATTGCCTGAGGATTATATGATTGAGCAAGTAAGGAAAGCTCATTAAAATTGGCTTTAAAACCACGACAATTCCATTGGAGAATTGCCATAATTAATAAAAATGTGGAAAATATATACATTTTAAAATTATTCTAGGAGCCTGGAGAGCTTGCGCCCACCTGGATCCTCAGAAGATGCTCTGTGCCGCGATGGAGAGCGACTTGTTGACCTGGAAGGACATGGGGATTCGTCCATGTTCTCGTCCAGGTCCAGGTCCTTGAACCTGTTTGAAACACTGACAGGGTTCTTGTCAGCCTTTGAGACCCTGTCAGTGGTTTTGTGCTTATTTGAGTTCCTGTTTTTGTTTTTCTTTTTGTTTTCATTTGATGGAGAAGGAGGAGATTTAGGAGCCAAAGGAGTTGTTGGGATATTAGGGTTGTATATTGAGTTTTTATCAGAAGTGGTCATGGTGATGTTGTTGTATGTTTGAGTTTGAATAGTGTTAGGTTTTGCTAGTTGAGGTTTATATTTGACTGGCTTTGGTTGATTGAGCCAGGTGGTGTCAGTCTGGATGGCAACTGATGCCTTTGATTTTGGAGTAGCTGCAGCTGCAGCGTAGGAAGCTTTCTCATTTGCAGAGAACAGTTTCCTGGCCTCCGCAAATGGGATATTTTTTTCAGATTTGAATTTAATTATTTTACTTTCTCTGATGAAAGTAGGGCATTGTTTGGAGGACGCCATGTGGGGCCCTTTGCAGTTTGGACACATGTGAGGAGCTTCACAGGTGGAACTATCATGGTCCCCCTTGCCACATTTCTGGCAGACCGTGCTACCGCGGCAAGAGCGGGAACCATGTCCAAACTTCTGGCACTTAAAGCACCGAAGTGGGTTTGGAATGTATAGTTCCACCTTGATAAGAAGATACCCAGCCTTGATGTTAGGGGGAAGTGTTGAAGTACCAAATTCCATCAAATAGGTGTTTGATGGAAAGGTCTTGTTCTTTTCTTTATCCTTGTATGTGAATCTCTTCACATGTGTGATGCCTTGGGGTTTGAGCTCTTCCACAAGCTCGTCCTCGGACATGTCGGAAAGGACCCTGTCCCTGTCACGAACAATGCCCTTGCAGCTGTTGAGAGAACGGTGAGGGGCGACTTTAACAGCCACCCCAGCAAAATTTTTGAGTTTGAGAAGATTTGCCGATTGTTGGTGAGTATTACACTCAATAAGAAGAGAGCCAGTGCGCAGTTTGGTAATGTTTTTAACTGTACCAGCAACTCCTTTGATTCCTTTTTCAATAGCAAAGGGATTAAGCTTAAGTGGCTCGCCACCATTGCTGCCTCCCTCCATCATTAAGAATCTTGGCCATGATTTGTTTGATTCCTCATCCGAAGATGAGGACGTTGATAATGCCTCAGTTTTGCGCTTCTTAAGGGATGCCATGGTTATTTTTAGGTGTCTCGCCAGTGCTGCTCCCCACCCTCCACGGAGTCCAACAAGGGGATGCCAAGTGTTTGTGGGTCTCCAACAAACTGACACCAGGGCTACAGCACTGGCATACTCCAATATGAGCGTTGCCAATGCTCTACTGGATTGACCCATTGGCCACTGCCTTCTTGATGTTTGTAAATGGAGAGTTGAATTGATAAATAAGGTTTTGATTGAGCGATTTGAAATAATAGATGAATAAGTTTGATTGTTTAGTTAGTTAAGAAAACTGGAATGCAGATTGCGAAAGATTGAGAGAGCTTATAAAAAGTAGAATAAAACACCAAGGGCTTAGCATGACCGCCGATTGATCAGACCGGGCCCATCTGACCACCTGTCTAACTGAAGTTAGGGTCGAAGTGGTGTGTTGGCGGGCACACCCGCAGGCATACACCAACCTCAACCACCAGAATCCCTTCCTCCACCGACACAGGTCGCAGTCCACGGCAAACAGACCGCCCCATTTTAGTCGCCTCATACGACAAGCATGGAGTACTGAGGCCCTATTTTACCCTGGGAGCCCCACGGGGGCGTTTACAATGATGATGACGACGTTAACAATGATGATGATGACGTAGACGATGATGATAATGACGTTTACAATGACGATGATGATGACGTTTACAATGATGATGATGACGTTTACAATGATGATGACGACGTAAACAAAGATGATGATGACGTTTACAATTATGATGACGACGTTTACAATGATGATGATGACGACGTTTACAATTATGATGATGACGACGTTTACAATTATGATGATGACGACGTTTACAATTATGATGATGATGTTTACAATGATGATGGCAACGTTTACAATGACGATGATGATGACGTTTACAATTATGATGATGAAGTTTACAATTATGATGTTGATGTTTACAATGATGATGATGGCAACATTTACAATGATGATGATAATATTTTACTTCATAACTTTCAATTAATCAACATCATGTAGTAATTGTAGCACACATACTTAGTAAAATGTATGTGCTTGTCATTCTGTATCCAAGGGACAGTAACAATGACAGTTGCGAGTAATGCTGTTGACAAAATTAGTAACATATTTGCTTCTCTCTGACTATGAACAGAATATGACATTAAATAGTTATGTCTCGGATAAATAACATGATAATAACATAGAAAAAGTTAATGAAACGGCGATGATTGCTTTTTAAGTGATCCCGTTTGCGATCACGCTCCTCGCTAGCAACATTTCTCTGCCGTACACCTCGCTAGTTCCGGTGTACGATTATACACAGTGATTAACAACAATAAAGATTATGAGGTAGATGACAGTTCCGAAGATTATTATGACCATCAAAGAATATGACGAACCTTAACAATGAAATTATTGATTATGATTGTGAGTGAGTTATTATTTTACGCCACTTTGGCAATATTTCAGCCATTAGCGGCGAAATTGTGATTGTGACTATTGTGTCGACGATGGATGATGAAGCTGACGACGACGAGGATGACAATGTCCATGATATTAATTGCAGGAATGCAAGAACCAAGAGGTTGAAGACCCAGTGGCCAGTGTCCTCTCAGATGGTCTTGAAGTGGCAGACACTGGATTTAACCTGTGGACAGTTTGTTGTCATGAGGATCTCTGTTCTCAGAATATTGACGAGAAAGGGAAAGTCATTCGTAAGTATGATCATTGTTCAAGGTCAGTTGATATGAAGTGTTAATAAATACTGTCATCTTATCCTGGCCGTAAGAGTACTTAAGAAGTAAAGGATCTTTGATTGTTACTTTTCTCAAAGAGTTCGGATACATTCTATAAACCAAGTAGTAGGTAACCACATCTATAAAAAAAATTCTCTGCATTGATTCTATCCTACATTATAATAATGAAATTCCGCTAAGAGCGGTATCGAACCTTATATCTCTCTTCCCATAGTATTTGGAAGCTTTTGAATGATATTGATGGCCAGCCACTTTTAGTCCGTAAATATTGGTATCTTTATATTGCTACTGTTTTAGCCCACAGCCAAAAGAGTATAGAGTGTTACGACTGTGCATCTGTTGACGACCCTTCTGTATGTACACAAAGGAAGACTTGTGGCCCAGGCGAGGTCGGTTTTAACACATTATAGTTGAAACTAGCTGTAATGATTACGTCCCAATCGTAGTGCGCTTTGTTCCTGATTTGGGTGCTGCTAAATTGGGTCATTAAGTAGCCATAACTGCGTACGTTTAGCCAACTGTAAGTTAAGTTTTAACAGAGTTGAGTGAAACGACACCAATATCGCAGTACTCAGATCAAGAACACCCATTTCGCAGTACTCAGATCAAGAACACCCATTTCGCAGTACACATTTCGCAGTACACAGATCAAGAACACCCATTCGCAGTACACATTTCGCAGTACACAGATCAAGAACACCCATGTCGCAGTACTCAGATCAAGAAACGCGTCAAGCATCGAGTGGAAGCTTCGAGCTGATTTGACTGAGATTGGAAACGTCAGCTTATACTTTTACATCAATTCATTACGACATATGGACATAAATGTGTTAAAATGTCATGCACATTTACATAAATATCAATAAGCATTTACCCATTAAAATTGACCCTCTGTTATGTGTTATTGTAAACGAACTTGTTTGTGCATGCGTAAACTACATGCTGTGAAGCTTGTCACTTCTTCGTTGCAGGAGTGTCTGACCAATGAACATATAGGAGTATTGGGGAAAAGTGCATACCATATGTCGTGTATTCCGAAGCCGGTGGGTATTCTCATTGTTCACTTGATTTATTTTGAAATTAAAACTGCTGGTCGCACAAACAGTTAATTGTCGTAAACCTGGCCTTTTTGAATAAATAATCAGGGACACAAAAAGTTTGTCATGGTGTTTAGATTATTGATATACAATCAGGTATAATATTAGGTTTTATCATAGTGTTTAGATTTGACGTCATCTATATCCTCTCCAGCATAGGCAGAATATTTCATTTCAATCAATGTAGTGTATCGGTTCACCCTTTACTATTTATCTTTACGAACCGACTACTGTAATACTTGGGTATTCAAAACTATAAATTTGAATTCATAAAAACAAGAGGTAAAGAACATTTGTTGTTATCTGTGTAGTTATACGTTGTAATATTAAACAGCAAATACGTTATTATTAATTTATTTAATTATGTTAGCAATCTGATGACAATCGAGCGTGTTCTGACTCAAATGCAATTGACGGGGATATATTTCAGACACAGTTGGTTTATCGGTAGATCAACATGTTTAAAATTTACTCCTCAGGATACAATCAGTTTTAATCAAACCTTTCAATGTATATATTTCAATCCTCATCCCATTTGCAGATATGCGAAAACGTCATCAAGAATGCAGCTAATGACGGGCGGGCCAAAAGAAAAGCTCTCTGTACCGGATGTTGTAACACAGCTAGATGCAACAGCAAACTCTGTCACCAAGCGTCTCCAAGTCCAATTATTCCAACAAAAGCAATGCATGTTCCAACTACTGCTAAACCTTCCACACCCAAACCCACGACCACACCAACACCAAAACCTACAACAACGACATCTACAGTACCACCAACCTACAACGAACAATCATTGTGTAAGTTAGAACAGACGATATGTGTGCTTGTTGTATACCTTTGCCTACCAATGCTAGTTTTTGTTTGCCCTTTCGACCTGTTTACACCAGAAGCACCTTCATGCTTCTTTATCTAATGTTTTGTATTCACCACTTCAACCCCGGGACATGTATTTCTTGTGTATACCTGCTTGGTCTATGTTTAAACCTTCTCTGTATATTTCTGTATGTTACAGGCAAAATGTCAAAACAGTCATTTCGTTAAATATCAGTCAGTTATTTGTCCAAATGACTACTTTTCCTAGACATTTAGTTCAAAAGCCTGAAATTGTACCCTGTGTTTTTAGACAATTTGACTGTTACTATTTAGGCACTAAGTCAAAATAGTAATAAAATGTCATTGAATTGATTTTTGTAAGTAGGCTCGTGTCTCAAATGAATGACCTACTTCAGTAATGAAGACCTATCATTATATGAAGAATCAGAAGTTACGGAAATGTCTGCAGTACAGGAATTGACGGACAATGTATCCCAGAAGCGGAAGCAGCTACAGCCTACTTTCAACTAGCCGAAAAGCAAAATTGTCATTGCTCCTGGTACTTAATGTTGATATCATAAACCTTACCAATTCCATCAGTAGACCGAGGCAGGGGAGATCCAAGAAACATTTTAGATGTGGTCGGTACACAAGTGGGTGTCTATCTGGTATATTTGAGGGACAAAAATACAAGAAATGAGCTGGATCTTTGCCCAGAGAAACTCTATTCATCATTAAATCTCTTTTGTCATATAGACATTTAGTAAAATGCCTGGTGTTATTTTTCAGTCATTAAGTCAAAAAGTACTAAAGCATTTTCCATCCATCATGTTGTTCAAAATTGATTCATTCACAAGACAGAAATTGTGTTGCACGATCTACCCCCCACCCCAAACAGACAATATCGAGCTTGTCATAAAACTTGTTCATAAAAAATCAACGTTATTTACAGCAGTCAAAAGTTTTAATGAACGACGCCTTTATACTCCTGTATTACTTCGGATTATTTTAGATTTCCTTCAAGTTCATCTTTTGGATAAATGATAATAATTTTACTTTCTATATCAGCTTTTAATGAACTCAGGGCTATTTTGCTGATGGTTTTTTTCAGCTTTCGTGCCGTATGAATGTTTAGCTTTTGCAATCATTATTCTTATCTTATTTAATTTTATTCATCGCCGCTAATGGCTGCAATACTGCCGAAGCGGCGCTAAATAATAACTCACGCTAATGGCTGAATGCTGCCCAAGCGGCGCAAAACTCCAACTCGCTCACTCACCACTTTAGTGAGTTGTAATAAATCGCAGAACTATTACACTTAAGTGGACATTCATTTAACGAGCTGTCGTTTGATTTGCCTATTGATTTGCTCTGATTTAGTCTGATCTGCTTGTACACAAAATATGGTCCGTGATGTCAAGAGCTAGGTGTTGAGATTTTGAAATCTGCTCGTTTCGGCCGAGACGTTCTGAAGATGGTAACATCTACGAATAATTCTATTGAAAAATCATTGATACAGTTACTGTCGATACCGTTACTTAATGGCAAATTCGAGCACACCATTTGCTCATAACGCCGTACACCCTTGATGATCAACAAAGTCGTTGGCACCAATATTCGAATACATTTAAAATCTTTTTCAACCTTTCCAGATAACCTGATTATCAAACCGGCATCCATCTCTGCCAAAATCGGGAGTACGGCCGTCTTTGATTGCTTGTTCGACATGCCGGTCCTCACCTCTATGACTGTCACGTGGTACTTCATTGACCTATCAGGCCACAGACACGAACTCTACACGGAAGATAAACTAAACCCTGAGCTCAAATACGTCATTCCGGAGGTTGCTTCAACTGACTCAGGACTGTACGAGTGCGAGGCTAATCACGGTTCAAACACGTGGAAGGCTGATGCTACCTTGGTTGTGATTGGTTAGATAATGTGACGTCACAGGAGGATCAAGAGTTTCCGGCTTTCTGATTGTAGGAAATTAACTTGAATTAGGGTTAAAATGATCGAACTCCCAACGATTAAAAAAATATTACATGTAGAAAGTTCTTTCTTGTTTTGATATAACTACATGTGTTACAATGATTAATAAACCGTGACTTTAATAAGGTAAATAGGTTCTGATGTGAATCTAAATGGCATATCAGGTAATTGGCTTTCGACTGCGGTCAATGCGGTTACCCCCTTAGTAGGGACCACAAGGGTATCCAATTTCAGAACGTGACCAACCTTAATTTGAGTAAGAAGGCTATCAAATCTTCAATAAATAATTTAGGATCCAAAGTTTCAGCAAGCCCTTTTTAGTGGCCATAGGGTCCAGAAAACTGTAAATTGTAATTCTCAGTAGTCAAGGAGTCTGTACACAGGCTTTCCGCTTCCCAGCGGCCCTTATTTTGTCAGGAAGTCTGTAAAGTATCTAACCAAATGAAGCGTTTTCTGTGGCGTACATACCGCCGTGCATGTTAAAAATCAATTGTTATTCGATTTTATGATATTTAGAGTACATGTAGTTCTATTATAAAGCGCACTTAAAATTTCCCTCAGAACCACTCATACTAACATGAACCTGGTATACGATTTTATGTCAACGAAAAATAAAATCCAGGACCGATTAAAACCTTAAAAACTTGATACAATCTGATGTTATAACGAGTAATGCTGTTAACAGATAATGAATAGAGAACTCTTTTTGTGAGTGTTGAAATCCACATAATCTCATTATTCATGTTTCAAGCGAAAATTTCGTGCGACTATTTTAGTGTAATGTGTTTAGATTTACTGAATTTTAGTATTTTTTTGTAAAGTCTGCTGTACAAACCACACCGTTGAACGATTAAAAGTATAAATGGGGGGTGATATATTTTGAATAACGTTCACGAAATGAAAAAGACTATGATTGTCGGTTAGCCCAGGCCTCCAAAGAGATTTCCAAATTTAGTAAAGGACGATAGTCGTATTTTTCAAACACTGTAAAAATGTAAAAAAAATGTGAAGAGCAGGAAATTTATTTCAAGTAAACAAGTTTTTTTCTTGTTGACACACATTTTTGATTGCAAAGATGTCATTTAAATTTTAAAATATTTATTTTCGACTCTCGATGGAGCCCATTTGTGGCCCATTCCTCCCCAAGGAAAATCCTGTATCTCACATAGAGACTCATTGGTCGCTCGACCTGTAAGGAAGTGGTTCAACCAACAGGAAGTGATACCCTAGGTTCAACAATACAGTTATCTGCAACATGTTTAACGCGTATCGATCTCACACAACGTTGGATCGTGCTGCTGACGAACTAAACACTTTGAGGCTTTATGTACAATGGGAGTTCCTGTAACATATTGTTTCTTAATTGCCCGGAAGTTACTCTACCAGTTTGCTGTTAAGCGATTGGTCCATTAGATGAATGGAACAGTAGATATAAAGGAAATAAATAGGGAAATAACACATACATAAAACAGGATAACAATCTAAGTTGTAGGTAAGTTTTCACTATACATTTGTTTGATTTTGTTGTTGATTTCAAATTATTGTGATTTTGTTGATAAATAAGGAAATGTTACTATCATTATTAATTGAACATGATTGCGAAAGCACGAAGGCTGTAGAAACATCACAGAATAAATAGAGGATATCTGTCTTTTCTTGACTAATACCATGTTTATCTCATCGAGTGAGTTAGAAAGGTTATATTTTCAGCCACGAGTGAAAATATATAACTTTTCTAACTCACGAGATGAGATAAACATGGTATTTGTCAAGAATTGACGGATATTCTATTTATTATATGGTTTTACCAATGTAATTACGTCCGAAAAGGGTCAATTTCACGCCGAGCGGCCGCTAGGAACAGCCCGTCACCTCAGTAACACTGTGACGTCATGAGCCAATTCGCCGCGTGAGACCATTGTTTTATGACGTCAAATTATATAAGTCACCGTTCGCAGTGAAAATATAAGTTATTTTCACTGTAACTTGATAGACAGTTTATTTCACTGATAAATCCCAGTATTTCACTGCTCGCCATATAATAAAAGCTGATATTGCATATTAAAAGACTACAACTTGTCAAAGAGATTAATCTTTGTCCGGGTAAAATTTGACACTCACAAACTAAAATAGTGACTGACTTACACTATACTTGGTCTGTGTAAAATTTATCCCTTATTTATAGGGGATCTCGTGATCTATCTGTTATTCGTTTATTCATTCCCCTGAAGTAAAAGCTGTCTTTTCGGGATGTTTCGATCTCAGTGTAATGTCACTAATGTGGCATAGGGTCACATGGAAGCGAAAGGAAAATATCGGATCTACCTGGATTTGAGATAAAAGATATACGAAATTACATTTACAACAAACATTTTCTGTTTTTCATATATCATTTTGTGTTCCGACAAATGGTGATTTACGTCGAAAACCTTTTGACTCAGAGTAAGCGGTTTCGTGCGATGTCAAACCATTCTTGCATCGTCCATAAGCAACCGAGACGACGTTGAATGTGGAAATGATTTCATGTCATTGAACAAGTGACGACAAGAGCGATAACAAACCGTGAAAATATAGAGAGCAACTCGAACTTTTCTACTCAATAATGTTTATAAGAAGTCTTATGCGAACATGTGTCTAGTACAATAAATATAGACAAAGAAAAAATAAAAACTTGACACTGATGAATTTCAACATTTTTTTATCTACAAAATGTTTTTAATTTGTTTGGTTGTAAGGGCTGAACAACCGTTACTGAACACTTAAAATAGAATAGATAGATTGTATGATGCGTATTGTGACGTCATGAACGTTATCAATGATAAAAACTTTCGACGAGACGTTTGCTTTTGTTGATGTGTTGGTCTTCTGTCCTGAGTGTTGAATTGAAATAGTTACGTTAAATGTTATATTTAAAATCTAGTCTAAAAATCAAAAATGTCAAAATATTATTTTTCTCTGTATATTCTTGTACTAAATGTATGATATTGGTGATAGGAAAACATATTGTTATATGTTTTCGTTCTCAATAAATATGTTTCTGAAACATGAGAATATTCATAGCAAATCTGATATTACTGATGTCATTCTGGATAACATTGAACCTTAAAAACAAAGGAGATTTGTTCATTTCAGATACAATTCTCCTTTTACAGAATATACATCATACGATGGTACGTCAACTATTGCCAGTTCTCTTGATGATCTTTGTGGCAGTCAATTTGACGTCTGGATTGTTCCGGAGACGACGAACGACCATCATCCACAACCACCAATACACAAACACCAACAACTGTCTGTGTAACAATGTAATACTCGGCATCCTAAACAGGCTGAGTAAACTTGAGAAGAAAGTCGGGAGAAGGGACGTGGCGGATCTTCTGGATCTGGAGGAGGATTATCCTGGTCTGGACAACCTCCTGGACCATCTGGACACAAAACGTGAGTAAGCAAATACGAAAAAGTGTGTAAGGAGGCTTTTATTGTTTCGTTAATAGCTTAATTAAATAATTTCATGACATGTCGGGCTGACATCTTGATATATAAAACAGTGTTTATTCTGTTTAGTGAGTGAGTGAGTTATTGTTTAGCGCCGCTTGGGCAATATTGCAGCCATTAGCGGCGAGTATTCTGTTTAGAGCCAAACCATAAATTCTATAGAAATGTCCATCAACCTGATATACGTAACAAAATAAGGGAAGAATGCGTAACGTCAAGAAATGTTATCGCAAGTTTATATGACCAAGATACTCATTATCTTATATGACCATTATAAACCTAGCTATTGCCCTTATTTAAACACAAAAAGTATCATTATTAGCATGCCTCGTGACCCGAATCTCAGAACAAAAATATTGACTATTGATTGTTTTAACATTATCATTTATAGATCCGTATGGTCCTAATATGGCAAGTTATGCCCAGAAGCTCCTAATGTATTGTAGTAATATCAGATTCAAGATGCAAGGCTTGTGAACATTATTTAACACGACATTACATTCACTTTCCATTGATCATAAAAAAACAATAACAAGGAAATTGCTAAAAACTGTCTTTCTCTTTAGCATCAAACAATGCTGTGTCTTTTCTGACTAGTCATACTTCCTTACAATTTATTCCGGTCATGGCTTATCCAAAACTCAAATAGAGTCAAGTAAACCTCGAGGAATATCCCTTTGAGAAAATTGGCTTTAACAATCTTTGGGCTCAGATATGATGCGTAAAGATACTCACTATCTTTCAGGTGACGGCAGTGTCGACAAGACTGAACTTGAGTCACTACTGACAAGAGCTACGAGTAAGTGCTTTACTTAAACGAGGCAGTCCGTGGGTTTACACTGTCACATTGGTCAGTCCTTATGGATGGTGTCATTCCATTTAATTTTGCAGAGTAGTATCATTTGAAAGATAAAAGATTTACAAACATGTCCAAACATGTAAAATTGCGATTCTGATATAAAAAAGGACAGTAGTGTGGTTTCCTTATTGGCTTAAGGTGTTGACGGTCTGGTTAGGTTGTGGCATCTTAAGGTTTATATCCGCTAAGCATATTACAATTTCAGGTTCCAGTCACAGATAATAAAAAACGATCCTTGTGTAATACCTTTTAAGTTTCGAGTTGCAAGGGATACTTAATGACCTTTGTGTAATACAATTTCAGGTTCCAGTTCCGCTGCCATGTCCAACATTTGTCACTGTGGACGGTCACTGGTGGACGATTTCAATCTCGGACTCCTCTAAATGGTAGGTTAGGGAATCAGGAGAACGTAATTTTAGAAACTTACCGAAAGCCTTCTCAATGACAGTTGATACTGTTCGATAGGTTATTTTACTAGTATCCTGGCAAATTCCACGTCTGAGTTTGCCTTCCGCGAACAGAATTGACTGTTTTAAGGTTTTCGTCGAAAACAAGTAGTTATCGTATTTTGGCTGTTTTTAGATGAATTATTGGGATAAGTATCATTAATTTTGTCATTTACGTTCGTATCAAAGTATGAAAATAGTATGGAAATCGCGAAGTGGCTCTTATGGCAGTTTCATGATTGTTCTAAACACAGAATATAAATGTGTTCGTTGAACCACAATTTCACGACCTTCGTCAAGCTTTAGAAAGTAAAGAAATTAAATTCCAAAAGAATAGACAACAATGTTTTCGTATCAAAGCATGAAAATAGGATGGAAATCGCGAAGTGGCTCTTATGGCAGTTTCATGATTGTTCTAAACACAGAATATAAATGTGTTCGTTGAACCACAATTTCACGACCTTCGTCAAGCTTTAGAAAGTAAAGAAATTAAATTCCAAAAGAATAGACAAAAATGTTTTGGAAGCTATGAAAATTGCAAGGAATGAAACAGAAAAGGTCTTGTTCAATAGATCTAACATCATTTCACTTAAGCAACATATATTTCATTCATCCTTGTGGAAAAATATAATCCCCCCCTCCTCAAATATTTGTTTTATTCTATCTGTTTGTTACCTGTTTATCGATTCAGATAAATTGATGACTTCCCTTGTTCCAGCAGATCCGAAATGAAGCAGCAGCAACTCGAGGCCTGTATGAAAATAAAGTAATCTACTTTTATTCAACACATTGTTGTTTTTTAATCTAAAGTACTTCTAAATTTACCGTTGAGCTTAAAAAACGCCATGTTGTCGAAGAATTGATTAAAACTATGATTTATACATACCAGTAAGAAATTATGATATAGTTATAAACACCACTCGCTTTGTTTCTTCATCAACATTTCTATCAACTTCAAATAAAAGGAAATAGAGGCAGTGGCTCTGTAGCTAGAAAGCTCATATTTCATTTTACCTAGGAGATGTTAATTTTGCCTAGGAGATGTTAAATGTTAATTTTGCCTAGGGGATGTTAACTTTGCCTAGGGAGTGGCCAGTGTTGTTTCCCCATTTAGGAGTCTTAGGGTCAGCAATTTTAAAATTAAGTATGAATGCGATGTGATCTCAGATACCCGTAATCAATTTAGAAATGGAATTTGCTCAACCATTCAACGAGAATTTTACAATAGAGCCATTGGTTCTGTAGTTCATAAGGTTTCATAATCAAGGTTTCAGTTGTCCAGGCTTTATGCTTCTGGAGAAGATTTTTATCATGTCAGCTATAGAGTTAATTCTCACTAGTCAAGGAGTGTGTATTCAAAGTTTTAGCTTTCATGTCTTTAAAATGTTCGAGAAGAAGAGGTTTACAGGGAAATAGGTTTAAGGGCATCGCCCTATGGCCCTTATTAAGGAGTCTGTACACTTTAAGGCGTGGCACCTGTGGCCCTTATTTGGGACCACAGGGACACCAAAGCTATAAACCATAATCCATACGGCTACTATAACAGGGCTAGCTATACATTATAATGTGTACTAGTCAAGCAGTCTATTCACAAAGTTACAGCTTTCTAGGCTTTATGTCTCAGCACCTGGTGCCCCTATTTAGAGCCACAGGACCACCTAAGCTACAATTTATAATCATCATTAGTCAAGGAGTCTGTACACAGAGCTTCAGCTTTCTAGGCCTTATGCTTCCAGAGAGGAAGATGAAAATATGTTTTTAGGGTGTGGCCCATGTGCCCTTATTAGGGCTTGACATCTACAGCCCTTAATAGGGGCCACAGGGCAACCCAAGCTATAGTTGATTGTCCTCACTTGTCAAGGAGTCTTTTCACTTGTCAGATTTCTAGGCCTTATGCTTCTTGCCCCCTACTCTCGAAACGTTTGTAGCGCTAATAACTCTATGGCTCATTAGGCTTTACATTTGAGTTTGCTTCAGGGTGTGGCCACTGTGGTACAATTTATAATCCTCACTAGTCAAGGAGTCTATACACCAAGTTTCAGCTTTCTAGGCCTTATGGCTCTGGAGAAGAAGATGAAAAAAGATTTAAGGGTGTGGCCCATGTGGCCCTTATTAGGGGCCACAGGGCCACCAAAGCTACAATTTTGAATCCTCAACTGTCCAGGAGTCTGTACACACAATTTCAGCTTTCTAGGCCTTATGGTTCTAGAGAAGAAAATGAAAATAGGTTTTAAGGGTGTGGCCCCTGAGGCCCTTATTTGGAGCCACAGGGCCACCAAAGCTACAATTTATAATCCTCACTGCTCCATCATAATCCTCATTGTAGGTGAGGATTTGATAACAATAGAGGGTAAGCATCATAATGGATGCCTAACAGATTTCCAGAACCGTTTCAAAACTTTCAGGAGAACACATGATTCCCTGCAGATTGATATTTCTAAGGAACTTGAGGTGATGTAAGGTGATGTAGGGTTTATCGTCGCTTTCAAAAGTATTTCGCTTCTATCGCGGCTGCTAGTATTATTGCAGGGAGAAAGCCCGCAACACTATTGTGGCTATGCATTGCGTTTAAACCTTCGAACATCGGCTGGAACTAGCAACCATGGGTAGTACTGCACTGATTTTCAGTGTAGTATTGCACCAAAACCTGACTGCGTGTAGAACAGTTCTCTACTGCAGACAAAGTTTCCGAGCCCCTGGTGGGATTCGAACCACGGACATAATAATCCGAAGCCGAACGCGCTAACCACTTCGCTATCCCGTCCCCTCTAAGGAACTTGAAGAGTCATAAGAGTTTACAGAGCTACTTGGAAAAAGAGTACTTTTGGATGTTCATACTTGGTTCAACGGGTATGAGATTAGTATGAACATTACGTATGTACAGGGATAGGTAAAGAGGTTTGTGAATAAACGAGGAGTTGGGCGTTTGGCTTTGGCTTGGCCAGGTCGTTCGCCGTTATGCCTGAACCATCATCCTGACTCGTGTTATTCCTTCGTGTTGTACATGTGTGCATGTGTAAAGTTGGACCGATCCTAATTCCCATATTAAATACCGTACCTCTTCGCTAAAAAGAAAAGCGAGAAGCTAGATCACACAAGAACAATATCCACTTTCTTCTTTCCTCGGATATATTGGCGGAGATAGCGCGGTACGTTCCATCTCGTCCTACCAACTCTCAACTTGAAATAACTTACACAATGAAGGATCTAGACAATGGCTTGTCGAAGGAAGGCTTTTTCTCAAGGTGATCTCAAATGATGTCTTTAAAATGCTCACGCTGATTAGTATCTGATTGAGCTATATCACGATGCATATGGACACAATAAATGACTCTTATTAATGCCAGAATGCACCATGCAGAGTAATTTGTCTTGTTACCCAGTCGTCGTCTCTCCAATTTAAAGAAGAAAGGCAATGTTCAATGTGAGTAAAAGTGAAATGTGACTATGGAAAGTTGAGGATATGGAAGTAACTGATTTGGTAACATAGAACGCCTTGCGGTAACCTGGGTTTTGTGGCGTTGGACGTCGTATAATTCGTATCTAATGAGACCGAGTGTGGTATTTTATTTATTACACACGTTTAGAATAGACACATTTGTTAATAATCCTAATTTTCGTGTATGGCATCAAGGAAACAATTCCGAAAACCCGAAACCGGTTTCAATAACCGAATGCGTAATAATCGACGTTCGTGATGTGACCAGTCTATTTGCGCAGTCGCTAATTTAAACCTGCGAAGAAAGAAAATAGTTTCGAGTTTCGATTGAAATTCAACCAAAATTAGAATGTCAAAAAAGGCTAATTCATCGATGATGAGTTTTAATTAACGATTAATTAATGATTGATATAGAAAGCGTAGAATGTAAACATTCAGAGTCAGAGTCGACTTTGTCAACGCTCTTCTCTCGGTCGGCTTGCCATGTTCAAGCGTCAAGGCTGACGTGTGTCGTTGTGGCTTGGCTAGCTGCTGCGGATACATTGGCTCTGTTGAAAACGGATTACTTACCAACGGGTAATGTAATGGAAGATCTTTAATTTGAAACAAACACCATTTCGAACTTTTCTAGGAACTTCAAATGAAACGATAGAATCGATATGGACGATAATGAAAACAACGACGTGCTCGGAGAGTGACGGGGACCCGACGGGAAGGGCAAGGTCATCGCCTTGTGTCGCTACAGCGTGTTTCGGGATTCCCAATTTCCCTGTGATGTGTTCCTGACTCCGTGACTGCATTTCAAAGTTGTTTATTCTCAGTGCTTGTCACATTTGATAGAATCTGGCTTGATCTACCCACATGTTATCACTAACAATCCGTGCATGATGCGATGTCCGGGTGTTCACCGTGTTGAATTAACGGTTGACGTTGTAATGTAAGTAAAAATATTAATGCATTCGCTGATCTATTGTTCATGAAATCGATTTTGCACAATGATGAAATCGTATGTTTTCTAAGTATCTGTCTATGTATCAACTCTTTTTAAGTATATAAAGCCGTAAACTTGAAGAAATGACATGTTTGTTATTAATGCGAACAAAAGTTCCGTTTTAGTTGACCCTAAATGAGAGGTCATTGGTTAACCAATCAAATCTGTGGAATGCGAGGTCATGTTGATACGACACAGGTCAACGCAATACGACACACGTGTGTCGTACGAGATTAGTATGCCATCACTTGTACGTTACCTACGTGTGTAATAAAAGAGCATATTTTACGATAAATAATGTTGGATAACTAACCTGTCGGAGGGACCAGTTGGACAAACAACAGCTTATCACTTTAACAACAAAAGCGTTTACTTCAACAGTCAATGGAGCTTAACGCTGGCCAATGACAGCAAATGTTACTTAACGTAATCATAATGAAGATTATCCATTATCAAGGGGTAGATAGAAATGACATACTTTCAAATTCACACAGAGAATCGGGGCTATAAAGGGGCGACTAAATATTCTAAACATCAGTCTTGTTCCCTGCCTGAAAGAATCTTCTCTGCTTGTTTTTGAAGGTAAGTCACTTCACTTTGCTATTTGTGTTGAAACTCGTTTAAACTCTTCTGCCTTTAATAATGAACTTATGTTATTTTTAGTTAAGAATTCAGTAAGGCAATTCTAATGCATTGGATGGTTTTAATTAATAAATACTGTTTATACAGTTTGCTTCAAATGTAGAAATATTTAGAAAGAGAATTATGTTAAAATGTATATTTTATTCTCGGTCGGGTGTCGTGGATGCTAAAGCACATAAATGTACAACGTGTTGAACGTTGTTCAAGAGTTTAAATGTTCATATTCATGTCTTTGTTGTGTATCATGTTATTCTATGTAACACGTCTGTGTATGTAATATGCACGTAGCGCCGGAAGCTTATATATATATTTACGTTCAAGGTATCCTGTCTGTAAGCACATATGTTCTAGAGTACAAAACTATAATGTTATTGTGACGACGCTCAGCAATTTCTCAAATGTAACCATATATTATGTTCTCTTTCCTCTGTGGCTCCTGTTAACATTCTAGAGTCACAGTGGAGTGTATCGTGTCAGGTCTGTTGTTAATATATCACTTTCTTGATGCTAGTTGACCTTTCTGTAAACTTTTGGTTAAGAAGGATGCTTTCAATCTTAGTAATTGGTAAATTCTCAGGACTGGAAAGTAACCTGATCACAATGTTTAGGATTCTTATCTAGTAATATAACATTAAAGTTTCCGGTAGAAGATCAGTTCCCACAGAGGGCTCACACCGTATGGACGGACCACACTAGGGTAAGCCTTGATTTGTCCTTTACCCTAGGCGTGTGTTTTTCCTTCCAAAATTTGATTCAATTTAAATAAGCAACTAATCATATTTAATTATGTGATTTAGTGCTCATTGACTTCTTTGAATAGGGATTGCTAAATATAGATTATTGAAATGATCATTGCCTTTACTTAGGTTCTGTATTCTCATCGTCTGACAAGTTTGTCTTGTTATAGGAACTACTTAAATATTATTAAGTCGGGGACTTCCTATAATTAGGTTTCCTCTCCTAAACTTGGCAAATTTGTAGTTTGATTCAAACTATAAAAGTCAGAGATTGTATGTCTATTAGTTTCCTTCCTCCAGTTTACATTTGTATTGGTTTGTTTTCTTCATAGTAGAGGGTTATAGTTTAATAAATCTTCTAGTATAAATCTTGTTTTTTGTGATCATTTGTGCAGTTAGTATCCCTACATTTAATTAATTTGACTTTGTCTTCCTGTCATGGTAGCTATTGTTCTGCACTTGTACTGTGACATGGTACGCTGATATCATACCCCTCACCAGCATCGTGACAGGAGAGATAAATTGGGGGCTCGTCCGGGATCCTAATTGGCGCTTTGTTTAGATGCCAGGTTCGGGATACAATTTCTTGTGAAAATTACCGTAGTCATCCTGTTTTGGTTCTATTTTTTTTTAATTTGTTTAACTTAATGTTGTTGAAATGGCGGAAGGGAACAAGCCAACGTTAGCATTTCTCAAGAAAGCAAATCGTGGGGAATTATTAAAGATTGCTCAGGCTAACGAAATCTCCCTTGATCAACTTAAAACAGTAAAGGAGATAAGGGGCTTCTTGTTAGATGCACTGTTTGGTAGGTCAGAGGAGAACGAAAGTGGAAATAGTGATCTCTTGCCATCATCAGGAAGTCATGATAACCTTAGTTTTGAGCAGACTTTACAGCTTAAGCAACTTGAGATGGAAGAAAGGGAAAGAGAGTTTGAGCGTGAAAGACTTAGAATGGAGCACAAATTCAGGTTGAAGGAGTTAGAACTTAGCAACAGGGGTGATACTGCTCATGCTGGTGGTCCCTCTCATGGATTTAAAATCAATGAATGCTATAGGTCAGTCCCAAACTTTTATGAGTCAGAGGTTGACAGGTTATTTCAGCAGTTTGAACGGGTGGCTGTAGAACTCGAGTGGCCAAAGGAATATTGGCACATTTTGGTCCAGAGTAAGTTAAAAGGAAAGGCTAGTCAGGCATACAATTCACTTGAGGACGTTCAGGCTAGGAATTATGATTTGGTGAAGTCAGCAATTTTACGTGCCTATCAATTAACCAGTGAAGCTTACAGACAACAGTTTAGGAATCTTAAACGGGGAGAGTCTGAAACTTACTGTGAGTTTGTTTTTAAGAAAGAAAGCCTGTTTGACAAGTGGACTCGAGCTGAGGATATAGGGGGTAGTTATGAGCGTCTTAAGGAGTTGGTAATTTAGTCCAGTCAATCTAGCTGAAAAATAGGGCCAACCTCCAAAAAACTGCAAAAAATTTATTTATACTTTTTTATATAGGCAAAAGCATACTTGATAACATATCAAAAGTCTAGAAAAATCTAAAGTGGGGAACCTTTTTGAAATTTATAATTATATGTTTTCAGCACCAAGGAATCCAAATATTTTATCTATATTAACTTTGTAGGGTTATAAGATCAAACATGTGAAATTGGCCGTCTCGAAGCATGCAACACGACCCTCGTCTATGAACAACATGACACAATGCATAGCTTTTAGAGAGTTACTTTAATTCAGATTTCTCTTAATGAGACAACTTTCTTGTAATGAAGGATCTTGGTCAGCAATGATAAGTTATAGTGTTGTTACATCACTGTCCACAATTTGGTAATTATTGAAATACTAAAATAGTATGGATAGTAGTACGTCATTAGAAAATCCAAAATTTATCAATCCAAAACAGTCATTTACTATTGGTAGAGTGAAAATGTCCATAAAACATCATCAACATCCTTCCTCACTGTTCATTATCATCCAGATTGTCAATATTAGTACGGGCACTGTTCTCACAGCTCAATCCATGACATCCAGCACAACAACTTGAACATGACAGGCCATGTTTTCTACAAGTACACCTCCTTGAATCACAAGCAACTTTGCATTTACACCGGATGACATTGATCAAACGCTCAGGTGCTGGAGGCAGTTTTGTCATCACAGGAAGATACTTGTCCTGCACGAGATTCCAGCCCCAATCACAAGGCTGCAACTCATCATATCCCATCCAGCGTCGAACTTGGTGGTCACAGGGCCATCAAAGCTACATTTCATAATCATCACTAGTCAAGGAATCTGTACACAAAGTTTCAGCTTTCTAGGCCTCATAGTTCTGGAGAAGAAGATGAAAATGGGTGTTTAGGGTGTGGCCCCTGTGGCCCTTATTAGGGATCACAGGACCATCAAAGCTACATTTCATAAACATCACTAGTCAAGGAATCTGTACACAAAGTTTCAGCTTTCTAGGCCTCATGGTTCTGGAGAAGAAGATGAACATAGGTTTTTAGGGTGTGGCCCCTGTGGCCCTTATTAGGGGTCACAGGGCCACCAAAGCTACAATTTATAATCCTCACTAGTCAAGGAGTCTGTACACAAAGTTTCAGCTTTCCAGGCCTTATGGTTCTGGAGAAGAAGTCGAAATTCCACAAAGTTTACGGACGGACGGACGGACGGGCGCCGGACACCATGCCATGCCATTAGCCCATCGGGCCTTACAGGCCAGATGAGCTAAAAATAGATACGACAATTGAAGTTCACATTTTAATTAAGCTGAATTTAGTCAGAATATTCTTTCCCTTTACCATTTATGTCCCATGTATGGTTTATGCTTTCTATTTGGATACAGATTTCTCACAAGTTTTAACACACAGTCAGGCATGATTTGTCTCTGGTGTAACACAACATGTTCACCACATCCCAATGCTTCCTTCTTGTTGAGGTATTGTGGCAAATTCCAGCCACCACACTAGTCTATCGGACTCAAGAATTTGTAATAAATCCGTTTCCGTATTGGTGAGTTATAAGTGGATGGTGCACGTCCCTTTCCCAACCAATGTGCAGTTGTGTTTCTTTCTGCAATACATGGCCGAAGAAAACAGTGCTGACATGTATCATCCCCAACAGCGCTACCTCCTTCCATTTGCATGGGAGACGGTACTTCATCCATCCTTTCTGGTGTTTCCTGTGTGGCTTCCCCATCAGCTTTTTCTGAAACAAAGTAACAGAGAGAAGTGACAATTAAACATCATGGTATACATATGTGATAGGAAGATGTTTATTATACAATTCATCTTATTTTTCAAAAGAGTTTTTGTTCTTCAAATATATCATTGATGATGCTCAATGATTTTATTGCAGTAGATAGTAATCATTTCAATACAAGTTTATCCATATGCACATTTTGAATTCATTTTTCAATGTACACATCATAAACTATCTAAAAGTATATAATCATTACAAAGAAATTATTTATGGTGTAATTACTTCATATTTGTGAAATACATAAAACATTTCTTTGTTGAAATATCATAACATCTTACCTTCTATTTGAAACTCTATGCCCATCTAACGCATGAATTCTTCCATCGCAACTTTATCTGCATCGCTGATTAGTAATGTCATCTTTGATTTTGAACCAGCCATAATGGATAGAGCAATAAAGAAATGTAATATCCAGAATAAACGCGCTGTTGATTTGAAGTGAATGAGTTTTTTTGGCGGTTCTAGTTTGAACTGAATTTGGGTTAGTCTTTGAATCTGTTGTTTCTATTGGTCAGGCTAAAAGGCATGAGTGAATCATGTGTGTATCACTTCTTTCTCATTGGCTAAAAGTTCAACAACTCAAAATATAAACCAGCACTAGTGGTGCTTGTTACATTATTGAATGTTACCTCGGTGCTTCAATAATGGAGTCAAAAACTGTCTTTGAGAATATTCCTTTTGCTGACATCACAAATTTGAAACCAAAATTGAAATCAAGAAAACGACTCAGCGATGGCTCATTTAAGGATTATAGCTATCAAGCTAGGAGTGTGAGAAAGACAATAGATCTAACTTTCAAATCTGAAGTGGAAAAAGAAGAATTTGAGGAGAAGTTCAAAGATTTGAAGAAATTGTTGCCAGGTGAAAGCAACAAGCAAATCATGGATCGGCTGATGGATACCTATGTTATTCATGACCGTAAGTAAGAGAAGGAAGACTCCATGAGTGACAATGACTCGTTTGTTTGCACCAAGGATCAGCTCTTTGAACTAGTGAGACTATCACAATATCATGGTCCATTGGAACCAGTGGAATTTGAACGACTGGGGCACACAGGTAGATTCATTCTTCATCCAACAATGCAACCACCTGGTTCTTGTGTGTTCTGGCATTCGTCACCTTCGTTAAATCAAGACTTCTGGGTGAATCATCATCTCATCCATGCATATCTATGCAGTGGGATGCTTCCAGTGCAGTACAAGCGGTTCTGCAATTTTGCAGGAATAGGAAGCCCTTCAAGGCGTCTGAAGACCAAGATCGCCCCACAGTTCTGTTCGGCCGTCCAAGAGGTTCGGGACAAGAAAATACAGGAAGCCCTAGAGCAATAAATTTCAAGTAATGATGGATTTTCGACAATAAACATGACCGATGCCAGACACGCCTGTCGGAAAAATAGTTATCACTGTGACGTTACCGTTATGGCCACACTACCCACAAAGTTGTCAAATATCAACATGTCGCAAAGGCACATGAACTGAGTGCTCAAAAACACGAACTGTTCGGAACTAAACATATATACGAAAAACTGGGCAGCAAAGAGGTTATCCACTCACATGATCGAAATTTGTCAGTGAGCAAATACCTAAAGGAAGAACACCCTGATGTTACAGATTCATATGATACTTGGCACGCTTCCAAGGAGTTGAAGAAATCTGTTGTAAAAATTACCAAGGGAACCAAGAAGACCGAAGGAAAAACCTGGCACACTGATCTGTCAGATAAACTTGCAGGAGTGAAAACATCGGTGTATTGGGGCATAAAAAATTGTGAGGGGTCATATGACAATCTGGTGAAACATATTGACAACATCACTGATCATTACCAAGATCGCCATGACAACTGTCATCCATCTTCAAGGTGCAAGACAGCGGAGCATTACATTTCCAGTCGGAAAATCATAAGAAAAGAAGCGGCTGCACAATGTTTGAGAAAAACTCTAAAGTCTTTGTACATTTACAAACACCCAGAGAGGTATGTAAACTGTTCTGATACACATTACATTGAAAGCTTCCATAATATTCTTGCTTATGTGGACAAGCGGGTGCATTTTAAAAATTTGATGTACGAAATGAGGACTGGTTTGGCAATAATGGACTCGAATTAGAACATCGATCGTGCCCACTCCTCAGTCAGAAATGTGACATCTTCAAAAAAATCCAGGAAGGCTGCATGAACGAAAGTGTACAAAGCAAAATCATATGACTTTGTTGAAGATATTTGGCTAACTTTCATTAGATTACTTAAATGATGCAGGTTTTACACTCCAATTTGATTAGACCAAGAAATTGATCAGTACAGTTTACATACCTTTCTGAATATCATATTCTGCGCCAACAATGTAGTTATTGTGTAACATACATGTAAATATGTAAATATTATATGTTGAAAATAGTGTCTTTATGTTATCAATTTGTTATGTTGAAAATGATATATCTATTTATATATATGTTATGTTTACTATAATTTATTGCTAGTCACTATATTTATGAAGTTTAATCGTGGAATTGTTACAAATGTGTATATGTTTGATATGTTCATATATTAAAACTAATTTCCAATTGAAAATGTGTGTTTTTGTAGATATTTTAACACATGATTGTTTCCAATGTACACTGGTAGTAGACAGGTCCTATGCCCAAAGCCTATGCTCTCAGTTTAATTATAGCCGTGTGTGGAGTGATACACTAAATACATGTGACAGTTCAACACGCCTTATCAGGAGATACAGAGTTTTGCCATAGTGTGTTTATGTTAAAGGAACTGGCCTTTGACAGCCTTCTCAATAGCTGTTAGTGCGGGTGTAAGGATGTTCTACCTAGTCTATTACCACGAGGACAAAACTATTTTAGTCGAGAAGAATAACGATTTGATCTTCACGAATCAGCACCAAGATCAAGTTGATGACGCAGTCTCAAAGTTGTTCCAAACCAGAACTATCGACGATGCAGGCATCGAGAGATTGGAGGATATCACTTACGAAGCAATTATTTTGTACAGATCATAAGGTGAGTACGAAGATCCTGTTGTTTATTGTAACTCTGTATTTCTTTAAAGGGCTAGGTTCAGGCAAATCTGCTTCTCGTTTCTTCTACTGGTAGTTTGCATTCTCCTGTCACCAGTCGGAAGAGAATGACATATATCACTTCCAGGCGAGCCCTTCACTGGCCCCAACAGACCTTATCAGTGCATGGGCTATCGTATTCCTGTGAGCGGACAGAGTTTACTTCTCTCGGGTTTGCTCTAGCGGTGAAATTTGTAAGGAAGTTTTATAAACAACATAATTTCATGAACCATATATGTTTTTGTATGGGCAAATACAGGAAAACCATATGTATTTATATGCATTTATTGATGCATATGACTAGTATAAATTAAACAATACAAGGATCATTATGTACAACATTTATTGTATTTATAACATACTATAAACACTATTTATAATACACAGAGCTTAAAAATTACACATTCTAATCACTAGTATCTAAATATAAATATAATGAGTGAGTGAGTGAGTTGGTGTTTAACGTGTTTTGAACAATATTTCAGTTATTAAACACGTGGATGTTGCCATCCAAAAGAGAGTAGATAGAAAAGGGAGAAAGGGATCGAAAGGATGAGGAAAAAGACGGAAAGAAAGGCATAGTGAGAGATAGAAAGCAGGTTTTAGAAGGACTCACATTTGGTCTGGCTTCTATCCGTCGACCTGTCCAGCTTGGGTGACCCTACCAGGAGCATGTAAACTCCAGCTGGCATAGCTCACGGGGTCGCCGAAGCACACAAACCACCACACCACGATAAGGTAATGAGTCCAGTGGTGGAAATATAAATATAAGATAAGAAAAATGTATTGTCTCAACATTCCACACTGAAAGAATGCTAATATTCTAATGTTACCTAAGATATTCGTAAATATAAAATGACATATGAACAATGAACAGAACATAAGTAACATTAAACAATTGAATATCTTATTGACAAAGTTGTATATTGTTTTACTTGATAACGTATAAATAAACTGATTGTGTCTATTAAAACCTGTGAAATTAGTTTATATAAAAAACTTAGAATATTTGAGAAGATAGTATTGCATTGTTAGGGTTATCTGCACATTGATCATTACACTATTTGTATTCTATCTCATTTCCTTACTACTACAAAAAAATAGAGCCAGTGGCTCTGTAGCTCATCAGGCTTCATATCAATTTTGCTTTAGGGTGTGGCAAATGTGGTTCCTCTCTTACTTTGGACCACAGGGTCACCAAATGTACAATTTGGATTCCTCCCTATCTAACTTAGGAGTTTTCACACAAAGTTTCAACTTTCTAGGCCTGATGCTCCTTGAGAAAAAGAGGAAATTAGGTTAGAGTGTGTGGCCCCTGAGGCCCTTATTAGAGGCCACAGGGCCACCAAAGCTATAAATCATAATCCTCACTAGTCAAAGAGTATATTCACAAGGTTTCAGCTTTCTGGGCCTATTGCTTCTGGAGAAGGAGATGAAAATAGCTACAATTTATAATCCCCACTAGTAAAGGAGTCTGTACACCAAGTTTCAGCTTTCTAGACCTTATGGTTCTGGAGAAGAAGATGAAAATATATTTTAAGGGAGTGGCCCCTGTGGCCCTTATTAGGGGTCACAGGGCCACCAAAGCTACAATTTATAATCCCCACTAGTCAAGGAGTATGTACACCAAGTTTCAGCTTTCTAGGCCTTATGGTTCTGGAGAATAGATGAAAATAGGTTTTTAGGGAGTGGCCCCTGTGGCCCTTATTAGGGGTCACAGGGCCACCAAAGCTACAATTTATAATCCCCACTAGTAAAGGAGTCTGTACACCAAGTTTCAGCTTTCTAGACCTTATGGTTCTAGGGAAGAAGATGAAAATATATTTTAAGGGAGTGGCCCCTGTGGCCCTTATTAGGGGTCACAGGGCCACCAAAGCTACAATTTATAATCCCCACTAGTCAAGGAGTATGTACACCAAGTTTCAGCTTTCTAGGCCTTATGGTTCTGGAGAATAGATGAAAATAGGTTTTTAGGGAGTGGCCCCTGTGGCCCTTATTAGGGGTCACAGGGCCACCAAAGCTACAATGTATAATCCCCACTAGTAAAGGAGTCTGTACACCAAGTTTCAGCTTTCTAGGCCTTATGCTTTTGGAGAAGAAGATGAAAATAGGTTTTTAGGGAGTGGCCCCTGTGGCCCTTATTAGGGGTCACAGGGCCACCAAAGCTACAATTTATAATCCCCACTAGTAAAGGAGTCTGTACACCAAGTTTAAGCTTTCTAGGCCTTATCCTTTTGTAGAAGAAGATGAAAATAGGTTTTTAGGGCGTGGCCCCTGTGGCCCTTATTAGGGGTCACAGGGCCACCAAAGCTACAATTTATAATCCCCACTAGTAAAGGAGTCTGTACACCAAGTTTAAGCTTTCTAGGCCTTATTGTTCTTTTGTAGAAGATGAAAATAGGTTTTTAGGGTGTGGCCCCTGTGGCCCTTATTAGGGGTCATAGGGCCACCAAAGCTACAATTTTTAATCCTTACTAGTCAAGGAGTCTGTACACCAAGTTTAAGCTTTCTAGGCCTTGTGGTTCTGGAGAAGAAGATGAAAATAGGTTTTTAGGGCGTGGCCCCTGTGGCCCTTATTAGGGGTCACAGGGCCACCAAAGCTACAATTTTTAATCCTCACTAGTCAAGGAGTATGTACACCAAGTTTAAGCTTTCTAGGCCTTATGGTTCTGGAGAAGAAGTCGAAATTCCACAAAGTTTACGGACGGACGGATGGACGGACGGACGGATGGACGGACGGACGCCGGACACCATGCCATGCCATAAGCCCATCGGGCCTTACAGGCCAGATGAGCTAAAAAAGCATTTATGATATGACTATCTGGAAATTTTCTAAACTCTATACAAATGATATATACAATGATGTTAAATATCTGCAATGTGCTGTATCCATACACTCTGTAAACAGTGAGCTTGATAGTGGTTACTCCCAATTGTGTCCCATGTACGGCTTCTCAGGTGGATTCGGGTATAAGCTCCGTACTTGCTTTAGAACACAGAAGAGGATTACTTCCCGTCGGTGACGTAACACCCACTCCCCATATCCTGCAGTCAACTTTTTCCTAATGTACGCAGGTATGTTTCAACCTCCCAGGTAATTAATTGCCTTCCAGTAGCCCCTGTAGAAAGTCTTCCTCAGACCACTGTTCTCGACACAGGCTACCTGGCCATTACCTAGGAAGGTGTTAGGTCTCTCTGTCACACAGGGAGCAAGAAAACAGTGTGGACACTGGTCATCTTCTACAGGGTTGATCATGTGGTGATCAGGACCTTGGTCAGGGTTAGGCAAATCTCCTTCAACCCTACTTTCTCTGACATTGGTGTTGTGTGAGCATTGTTGTGTCACAGATGGTGGCCTGGTAACTGAAATTAAAACAGTTCAAAAGGCTTAGAAGTAAATAGAAATAAAACCTCTAAGAACAATAATTCATTTTAATTCACAATCATCAATATTTTAACATGATTCACTGTGATATGATTTCATGACATATACATATATATTGAAGATGAACAACATTCTGTGACAAAATATATGAATTTCAAACCCAAGAAATAAAAGAAAAATTTAAATACGTACCTAGTTCATCATGCAAATATTCCCTTCAGGGTGTCTTCCATTTTTGAGTCACTTTAATAGATATTGTGTAGCTTCCCTCCATTTTGAAAGTGACCTTCTCGCTGTTCAAATTCAAAGAATGGCGGCAATTCCAATGTCCAATCAGAGCTAATCCGGGTCATGTTTCTTCACTTGTGCTTCACTTATGTCTATGACCCATCATCAACTAGCCAATAGAAGAACTGATTTGTAGTCACATGACCAGATTGTTGAGTTCAGTTTTTTTGGATTAGAACTGCTTCATTGCTGCTTAGTCATTCATATGAGCAGATCTATGTGTGTTATTGTCTAATCATGGCACTAAATGATATCACCAACACTTTGGACAGTCTTTCAAACAGCCATGGGAAGTTGGAAGTGAACCTAGGATTACAGAGTGTGAAGAAAAGAAGAAGTGATGGCACTTTCAAAGTTTATAAATATGAGAAGTACAGGAAACACATGGAATTAATATTTGATAATGAAAAAGAAAAATCTGCCTTCGAAGACAAAATCAGTGTTGTAAAACAACAGCTGAAGTGCAGTTTGACAAAAGTCCTCACAGAAGTCCTGGACTTTTATCTTCAACGTGATTCATCTCCTGGAAGCAGCATTCCAGACACCAAAATCACTAATGATGTTTCATTTGAAGACAACAATTTCAAGGATGACACTCTCTTTGTTGGAGAAGTGGACAGTATGGAAAAATTCCATGTGATGTTTGAAGAGCATTGTCGCAGTTGTCTTAGCTCGATGGCTGTTACAAATATCAGCAAAACTGATCATGTGCTGCATTTACAGTACAAGTGTTCTGCTGGACATACGCTCCAGTGGTCGTCCTCATCATCAGCTTCCGACAATTACATTGTCAACTATAAGATGTATATGGCATATGTATGCAGTGGGATGACGTCAGCACAATATGAACGGATGTGCAAGTTTGTTGGCTTTGGCACTCTAAGTAAACGATTTCGGCAGAGATTTTTGACATCAGTATCAACAATTGTTGAGCTTCTAAAGAAAACCTCAATTAACGATGCCAGGAGGGAAGAAAAGGAAGCGAGTAGAAAGGAGGGCGAGGATGGTATATGTATCATGACCGATGCCAGGCATAGTTACCGGAAGAACTCCTTTCACACTGATCACGTTGCCATTGGTCAAAAAACTCATAAAGTTGTTGATATTCAACATGTTACAAAAGATGATGAGCAAAGCTCACAGAAACATGAATATGTGGGATGTCAACGAATGTATGCGTCTTTTGACCGAGATGGTGTGAAAGTTGTTGACCACGCTCATGATCGTAACACCTCGATCAACAAATTGGTTCGAGAGCGACAACAGGCTCACAATTCAAATGACAGATGGCATGTCGCAAAATCTGTATCCAAGTCATTCAAAATTATCAGCTGTGGAGCGAAGAAGAATTCAGGAAAGACATGGCACCCGGAGCTCTCGGACAAAGCTAAAGCTATTCGAAATCATGTCTACTGGGCGATGGAGAATTGTGACAGGAATGAGGAAAAACTGAAGGCATTTCTGGAGTCTACGATCACACATTTCCAGAACGATCACAGCAAATGTCAACAGGAGTCCTCATGCAGAGATCCGATGTACATACCATCATGGCATGTTGTACGGGACCCTGTCGCCATTGCTTTATTGACCAAATTTATTCATGGTCTTGTTGTGTATAAAAGCCCCAAGGATTTTACTTTTGCCAGGGACACATTATACATTGAAAGTTTTAATAACACATGTTTGTTATACCTGGATAAAAGAATACATTATGGCAACAAGATGTATGAACTGAGGTCTAATATTGCTGTGTTAGACTGGAATGAGCATGTTGACAGGGTTCCCAGTTCTGTATCTACTCCACGTCTAGCATGTGATCACGACAGAAGGAAGAAAGGAAAAAAGATTTATAAATGCAAGTCATATGAATATGTTGGCGTTATTTGGACACACATTTTGGACACTGTCAAGTTACATGCTGATGAAAAAGTAGATATGGATCTGGAAAATAGTGAAGATGAAGATGATGACATACTGTAAGATACAGTGAGTGACAATGTTTGAAAGGTAGTATGTAGCAAGTATGAATGTAAGAAATCTTACTCAAATGCTATAGGAATAGTATATTATTATGGTCAATGTACTCATGCACTATACTGCATATCATATTTATTTATTGCATGTATGTCCCTAAGGTAAACTATTCCATTCAGTCCATCGACTTTCATACAGTTGAAGGTTATATTTTAATTTTGTTGAATTTGAATATGTTTCAATTATTGTGTCATCTTTGCATTGTTTACTGTACCCCATTTGATGTACAAATACCAAGTCTAAGTATACCTCAGCTATACACAGTACTCGGAGGTGTATGTAGTGGTCACATTCCTGTTCTGTTCATACATTTGAATGTTTGAATGTTACTAAACTTGAGACATGTAATCACAATGACGTGTTGATCCACTTTTATTTGTCAAGTACACTCATAATGTGTGCATATGTTCGTACTCTTTCAACTCCTAAAATATTACCACTGATTCTGCGAGGAAGTCATATTGTCCATCCTATATACTATATATGCTTGCGTCACCCAAATTGACACACATGCCATTCATGATCCATAATTCCATAGTTATATCTTCTGAGAGAAGAACCTATAACTGGAATGTATTATCTGCGGTTTGCATGTATAAATAGTCCTGCTCCTTGACTCTGTATAAATAAGAGCCTTGTACACAGTTAAGTTTCACATGCAGCAAGTCTAGTGTGTGTCTTTTATAAAATATATTATTAATTATGCTTTTTGTATATAATTTTGACTTAGTGCAATATCTGTAGCTGAAGTTTGTTTGACCAATGTGGGAAACAGGGTAAATGAATGAGCTGTGCTCAATAACTCGCTTGTCGTTTTATCTTCAGAGTATTATAGGCCTAGTGTATTAGATACTTTCACTTTTTGGATAGATCTTGTATAATATCTTCTCTAGAAATAGAAGTTGTGATCCTATTCCCATATGGAAATACTGTACTTTGATTTTTTTTTTAAAGGAATTTCTTTGTAAAGACCATGGCTCAGCTGATCAGATGTTCCAATAATGTGTGTTTCCTTTACACATGTATTTATTCAAATATTAATAATCTAGTCATATTGAAGTGTATCTTGATTGTGTTTAAAGAATGTGTTGAAGAATGTAAATAATATAGTTCAAAAATATATTCTAAAACTTATTGAATTAGTTTGTTTTCTTTTTGATTTCACCTCTGTGAAACAGTTGTCCTCATTCACCCCCACTCATGCTCTGAGACTGAGAGTAGCCAGTAGTTTTATGGCCAGCTGGTGCTGTGGCAGACAACATAAACAAGTTCTGTCAAGAAAGCCGGTGGTTTCACCATTCCTGGGCCATGTGGTGATAAGGGACACACATTCACCGTGTATAACGAATCTAGCCCTTCAAAGCGTAGGAGGGAGATATTATCATAGGATTAAATTGATCAAAATTTGAGTAAAAAATGTTAAGTGTACTCATAACGGTTATGGTACAGGTGAAGGAAATGGCGATCTAGATTAGGTTTTTAGTGAGAACTTGGGGTCGCCTATCAGTGCGTTATTTGACGAGATTACCAACAGAACTTAGATAATTGGGATCCTTAGCTAAAAACAGACTCTGGGTCCCGGGAAGAACGTGATCAGGAGAGTAGGACAGGTAGTCTATGTGGCCTTGAAGGTTATATTGACCGGTGATTGTGATCTCTTTAGAGTCGGTGCGCATGTCCATTAATTTGGCGGTTCTAATCGAATGGCACTGACCTCTAACCCGCCTAACTGCAACAAGGTACAGTGGCAGAAGGGACGTTCATCGCGAAACTCACTCCTTAAGGATGTTCTACCTCGTCTATTACCACGAGAACAAAGCTTTTTTAGTCGAGAAGAATAACGATTTGATCTTCAAGAATCAGCGCCAAGATCAAGTTGGTGACACAGTCTCAAAGTTGTTCCAAACCAGAACTATCGACGATGCAGGCATCGAGAGATTGGAGGATATCACTTATGAAGCAATTATTTTGTACAGATCACAAGGTGAGTACGAAGATCCTGTTGTTTATTGTAACTCTGTATTTCTTTAACAGCTAAAATTTGTTGACGTTATGATATTATTAGGGCCTAAGTCTGTAAAAAATAAACCAGGTTACAGGAAGAATTGACCAATTGACCTCTCGGTGACCGTGATGTGACTCTGAGCATAAATGGAAGGTCGTTTGACATCCGACACATTTCTTTAGCGTATTTTTCTCGGATATTCGACCTAGGACTGGCTCAGTGTTGACTAGGACTGTCTCAGTGTTGATTAGTTATTTTACTACTGCATAACTATGAATTATAAATAGCGAAAGGAATTTCGAATAAGAAATAATATCATAATTCTTAATGTTATTTCAAAACGTCCAATCCAAGTAGTCAACTTTTGTAAGAGAATATTATCAGCAGACATTTGTTTGACAAAACAAGACTTGTCATAATCATGACATAATCTGTTAGGCCTGAGAGTGCATTAAAAAATGAATGAAATTCTACTTTTAGGTTTGTCTTCACACTTTCAACTTCAGTTCATTGGACTTTATCTCAATTTAAGATTGAAAAGTTTAAACCAGAGTGTCACAACGCGGCGAAAGTGCGGATTTCTGCAAACTTCTTGCGGCTTTTTAGAAGCCGCAAGATGCGGAATACCAATACTCAGCATCTGCAGCATTTTTGCAGCATTTTTGTGTGGCAAATTTTGCGGCTTAAGTGCGGCATGCCGCAAGTTATGCGGCTTTCTCATGTACGGGCTGTCACTGTTGCATGATTGTATGACAACTAACTACTACTACCGTTAATGATTGAACCGCATCTTTAAATATTTATATATATATTTATATTTCAATAAATACATAAAAGGGTTTTCTTAATATCATTTTTTTATCAAAATCACAAAACTTTCATAGACTTTTGGGTTTTAGCGATGAATCCTATTTTGGACTTCCTTGAAATATTCCTCCACGGGGCGTATAAGCAAGGATTCAGAGCCCCTGGACTGTCGCATCACCGACAGTCATGCCTTGAATGAGGGTCCTGTGATCAATGGGCTCAGAAGTAAAGGCATCACTCAAAATATCTTCTGAGCCCTTATCCTGTACCTGGCGGGTCTAAACGTCACCTTTGTCAGAACAATAATGGAATATGGTACGGTTGAATGTAGCACTGTATTTTCCTTGTCTCTCTTGTTCAAATATTCCAAATCGACGACGACGCTGTGCTTTGTACTTTTTGATAACCCTTTCCGTGTCAGCTCAGCCCTTGAACTACTGTGTACCCTACACTCTGCGGGAACCAATGTGTCAGATAAATTTAGTACCTGCTTTGCCAGCATCGAGGCCCGCATCGGCGTTCAGGTTGCGGACCTCCAATTAATGTCTTGTGACCACTGAGTTGAAACCCTGGAATATTGAACAACTGCCCTTTGCCCAGATGTCATCGAACTTCGTTGATGGGCATCCTCACATTCGTGTGCTTGATGCAGACAAACATTCACTGACAAGGACAACTGGGATAATGAACAGCCAGTGCCCCTCCCTTGGTGCTTTAGGACTGTCGAACAGGACGAGAAAGGACCAATTATACTTTTACAATAGTGTAATATACAATTATGTACAGTTAATAGAGTGCCGCTTATTGTTATAGGATGTAGCCTAATCGAGTGTTGTGCAATCGTTTTACCAAATGAAGAAAATTTTGTTGTTCAAGTGAAGAGTTTATGAAAAAGAAACCGACGGGCTTACAAAATTACTGATATTGTCCATCCATATACAACTATTTAGACAACACTATCTCTCGACTGTGTCCACGCTTCACCCATGGGGGATTTAGGTGTAGGGAAGGACAACGAGTTATTTCGGAGCACGGGTCGTGCTCAATCCATCAACCGTGACATATCCGAGGATAATTCAAGGTCGTATTTGAGATAAGATATGGATATATGGGAAAAGAAACATTCAGTAAAATAAGTTAAGTCGGTCACTGCACTTCAGTCATGTAGCATGTTGGGCTGGCTAATCAAAATATTTGCTGTTAGGTTACAAGACTGAAATCTGTAGAATTAGCATTAGTAGGAATCAGAACTAGATCGACGATTTCGGCCGAATGTCTAAACAGTAATAGTTGTTCTCTTCTCATGTACTGCTAAATGACTTCAAAACAGCCTCAACAACCTGGCACGTTTCATGCATCATTGGAAACATTGAATAACTCTGCACAAATTATTGCAAAAACAATATTCGAAATGTTCGAGAAAAGAACAGCTACTTAATAATATGCTGTTGCATGTACTTATCACAATTTATCTTATCTTCTGCCTAGATGCATCATCATTACATACACTTTTTGTTTTTGTATGCCATATATATATATATTATATGCCATGTATATATTACATGTCATGTTCTACTCACGTAAATCACTTTTATTACATACTTTATATTTGCATATGCTACTATGTATGTTGTACCCTGCCCATTTGGGTGTCTTAGTACAATAAAAAATTCTATTCTATTCTATTCTGTGACAGTTCAACGCGCCTTATCAGGAGATACAGAGTTTTGCCAGAGTGTGTTTATGTTAAAGAAACTGGCCTTTGACAGCCTTCTCAATAGCTGTTAGTGCGGGTTTAAGGATGTTCTACCTCGTCTATTACCACGAGGTCAAAGCTATTTTAGTCGAGAAGAATAACGATTTGATCTTCAAGAATCAGCACCAAGATTAAGTTGGTGACACAGTCTCAAAGTTGTTCCAAACCAGAACTATCGACGATGCAGGCATCGAGAGATTGGAGGATATCAATTACCAAGCAATTATTTTGTACAGATCACAAGGTGAGTACGAAGATCCTGTTGTTTATTGTAACTCTGTATTTCTTTAACAGCTAAAATTTGTTGACGTTATGATATTATTAGGGCCTAAGTCTGTAAAAAATAAACCAGGTTACAAGAAGAATTGACCAATTGACCTCTCGGTGACTCATGGAAGGTCGGTTTGACATCCGACACATTTCTTTAGCGTATTTTTCTCGGATATTCGACCTAGGACTGTCTCAGCGTTGATAAGTTATTTTACTACTGAATAACTATGAATTATAAATAGTGAAAGGAATTTCGAATAAGAAATAATATCATAATTCTTAATGTTATTTCAAAACGTCCAATCCAAGTAGTTAATTAAACTTTTGTAAGAGAATATTATCAGGACACATTTGTTTGACAAAACAAAACTTGTCATAATCATGACATAATCTGTTAGGCCTGAGAGTGCAGTCAAAAATGTAATGAAATTCTACTTTTAGGTTTGTCTTCACACTTTCAACTTCAGTTCATTGGACTTTATCTCAATTTAAGATTGAAAAGTTTAAACCAGAGTGTCACAACGTGGCGAAAGTGCGGATTTCTGCAAACTTCTTAAAAGCCGCAAAAATGCCGCAAGATGCGGAATACCAATACTCAGCATCTGCGGCATTTTTGCGGCAATCTGGTGTGGCAAATTTTGCGGCTAAAGTGCGGCATACGGCAAGTTATGCGTCTTTCTCATGTACAGGCTTTCACTGTTGCATGATTGTATGACAACTAACTACTACTACCGTTAATGATTGAACCGCATCTTTCAATATATATATATATATATATTTATATTTCAATAAATACATAAAAGGGTTTTCTTAATATAATTTTTTTATCAAAATCACAAAACTTTCATAGACTTTGGGGTTTTAGCGATGAATCCTATTTTGGACTTCCTTGAAATATTTTTCCACGGGGCGTATAAGCAAGGATTCAGAGCCCCTGGACTGCCGCATCACCGACAGTCATGTCTTGAATGAGGGTCCTGTGATCAATGGCCCCAGAAGTAAAGGCATCACTCAAAATATCTTCTGAGCCCTTATCCTGTACCTGGCGGGTCTAAACGTCACCTTTGTCAGAACAATAATGGAATATGGTACGGTTGAATGTAGCACTGTATTTTTCCTGTCTCTCCTGTTCAAATATTCCAAATCGACGACGACGCTGTGCTTTGTACTTTTTGATAACCCTTTCCGTGTCAGCTCAGCCCTTGAACTACTGTGTACTCTACACTCTGCGGGAACCAATGTGTCAGATACCTGCTTTGCCAGCATCGAGGCCCGCATCGGCGTTCAGGTTGCGGACCTCCAATTAATGTCTTGTGACCACTGAGTTGAAACCCTGGAATATTGAACAACTGCCCTTTGCCCAGATGTCATCGAACTTCGTTGATGGGCATCCTCACATTCGTGTGCTTGATGCAGACAAACATTCACTGACAAGGACAACTGGGATAATGAACAGCCAGTGCCCCTCCCTTGGTGCTTTAGGACTGTCGAACAGGACAAGAAAGGACCAGTTATACTTTTACAATATTGTAATATAAAATTATGTACAGTTAATAAGAGTGCCGCTTATTGTTATAGGATGTGGCCTAATCGAGTGTTGTGCAATCGTTTTACCAAATGAAGCCAATTTTGTTGTTCAAGTGAAGAGTTTATGAAAAAGAAACCGACGGGCATACAAAATTACCGATATTGTCCAGCCATATACAACTATTTAGACAACACTATATCTCGACTGTGTCCACGCTTCACCACGGGGATTTAGGTGTAGGGAAGGACAACGAGTAATTTCGGAGCACGGGTCGTGCTCAATCCATCAACCGTGACATATCCGAGGATAATTCAAGGTAGTATTTGAGATAAGATATGGATATATGGGAAAAGAAACATTCAGTAAAATAAGTTAAGTCGGTCACTGCACTTCAGTCATGTAGCATGTTGGGCTGGCTAATCAAAATATTCGCTGTTAGTTTACAAGACTGAAATCTGTAGAATTAGCTATGAAAACAACTCGTGGCTGCAAAGTCAACAGCATTAGCAGGAATCAGAACTAGATCGACGATTTCGGCCGAATGTCTAAACAGTAATAGTTGCCTAAAGGGCTATGCACTATTAGGCAGGTCTATAGAAAACAAAGAGAGACACTTGTTTGTTAATAATGATAACAATTGGTCTCAAGATGGACGATTTCGGTCGAATGTCTAAACAGTAATAGTTGCCTAAAGGGCTTTGCACTATTAGGCAGGTCAATAGAAAACAAAGAGAGACACTCGTTTGTTATTAATGATAACAATTGGTCTCTGAGACAAAAAGGGTAGAAAGGTTGGACACAGTGTTTAGATAAGGATGCCCCAGATCCTTTTACTGAAAATAGTCATGACGGCAATACCATATGATGTTAGTTACCATTTCATGGACTATATCATTGTATTCTTGAATAAATTTAGTCAGTCTGGTGCGGGATGTCCTGAGATTAACTTGGGTCTCTCCTTGTGTACTGTGCGGTGCTGAGATCAATGTGAAATACATTAAATCCATTTGAGTGTCTGGTGTGGTACAACTAGTGAACATCCCTCAACATTAAATACGTACCTACTTGCAACATTAATATCAAACACTCCGGTACACCCTCTTGCACCAATGTGTCAGATAAATTTAGTACCTGCTTTGCCCGCATCAGGGTTCCAGTTGCGGCCCTCCAATTAATGTCTTGTGACCACCAGGTTGATACCCTGGTATATTGGACAACTGCCCTCCGCCCGCATGTCATCGAACTTAGTCGATGGGCAACCTCACAATCATGTGCTTGGTGTATACGAACTTTTAGTGATGGGGACAACTGGGATTATGAACAGCCTGTGCCCCTCCCCTGCTGCTTTACCACTGTCCATTTGGCATGTAGGTTGCAGGAAAGTGTCAAATCATCAAATTATTTCCCTTGCCCAGGTTGTAACTCCCCTTATATAAATGGCTCCCTCGACCCCCTCTTCCTCCATGCCCATGACCAATACGTCGAAGATCTTAGGCGCCCTAACGTTAGGCCACGCTGGCAGTGCAATTTGCCCAGGACTGCTTTCAGCTATTCCTAGCACCTCTTCATTTATTGACACAACGCTTCCCCCCCCCCCCCCCCCCCCCCCCCCCCCCCCCATGCTCCACGACAAAGCTCTCTCTTGTATGACCAGATATCGACACACAACTGAACTACATCGACATCTGTCCACACCTATTCCTCCTGGGTCCTACATACCCTTCCCCGACTGTTACAATGCCATGCTCCCTCTTTGACCTTCGCTCTGCCTCTCCCTCGACTGACTCGGACACACCTATGAACAGTCCCCAGGGACCTGCCAGTCCAACATCACATCGCAGAATCCAAAACCGACATATGACATCCGGCACACACTATCCCTGTGACTGACGGACTCGCGAATACCTTCAGGCTGACCAGCTACCTATTCCTAGTCCTACCTCATCGTACGACTCTCTGTGATTATAGTCATTAACACGAATTAGAGCTGAGGACAGCTCTCCTCAAGAACCAGGGACAACCGAAATTAATATAAATATCGTCAGTTTTCAAAATGTCAAGTCTATAAAATATATGTATCCAGTTCATATGTATTTTGCTTAAATATCTGAGTAGCCAGACATACCTGACAACAGGACGAGAAGGTACCAAGAATAATTTTACGATACTGTAATCTGCAATTGTACAGTTAATAGAGTGCCAGTTATTGTTTATAGGATGAAGCCTAATGTAGCCTAATTGTATACCAAATGTAGTTAATTTTGTTGTTCATGTGAAGTGTAGATGAAAAAAAGAAACCGACGGCCATACAAAATTACTGATATTGTCCATCCACATAAAACCATTTAGACAACACTAGCTCTCAACAACGTCCACGCTTCACCCACAGGGATTTAGGAGTAGGGAAGGACAACGGGTTATTTCGGAGCAAGGGTCGTGCTTAATCAAGCAACCGTGATATATCAGAGGATAATTTAAGGTATACTTTAAGATAAAATATGAATAAATTGGAAAAGAAACATTCAGACAAATAAGTTAAGTCGGTCACTACACTGCAGTAATGTATCATGTTGGTCTGGCTAATCAAAATATTCGCCGTTAGTTTACAAGACTGAAATCTGTAGAATCAGCTATAAGGGACAACTCGTGGCCGCAAAGTCAATAGCATTAGTAGGAATCAGCAGTGGATGGACGATTTCGGCCGAATGTCCAAATAGTAATAGTTGCCAAAAGGGGTATGCACGGTTAGGCGAGTCTATAGCAAACAAAAGGAAAGACTCTTTTGTTATTAACGATACCAATAGGTCTCTAAATGGTAGGAAGGTTGGACAGTGTTGAGAAAAGGATGCCCTGGATGCTTTGACTATAAATGGTCATGCCAATGTTAGTGACCATTTCATGGAATATATTTGTATTGTTGAATAAAGTTAGTCAGTCTGGTGCGGGCTGTCCTGAGGTTTACTTGAGTCTCTCTTTCTTGTGTGCTGTGCGGTGCTGTGATGCATGTGAAGTCCAGTTGGATGTCCGGTGTGGTAAAACTTGTGAACATCTCTCCACATTAAATACGTACCTACCCGTACCACATCGATGAAAAACTTGCTAAAGCGTTTGCTGAGAGAATATGAGAAGATGGACATGATATTTTGCTGGGCACAGTTATGCATCACTGCCCTTTTAATTTTTGAAAGGGTCATCATTCTATGGGGTATTTCTTCTTCTTTTGGAACAGGTTTGGCTATACTCACCATAAATTCAAGAAAACATTCTACAGCACATCTTACAAGGGAAGTGATACATATTTTGCTCTCTACACTCATCGTGAAATGTACTATAAGGATGCACTGAAAATATTTCTACTCAGAGAAACTGGGACTTCATCTGTGCCTAGAATGCCCTTGATAGACATCTATCATGATCTTCAAGCTTAAGCTCGAACAACAGAAACTTCTAAAAGAGAATTTGGGGTTTTTAAAGCAGGACAAAAAGCACATAATATACCCAACAACTGCTATGATTCTTCGTCAAGGTGGACTTGATTCAAACTTCGATGCAGTTCCAAAGAACGTATATGTTAAATATACAGTTCTTTGTTATCTACTATACTTGGCAAGAATAGCTTTGATTTTGGTTATACCTCATTGGCAGATATGTCAGACAACTTGCAATTGAAAAGGTAAATTTGTCATTCCATAAATATATTTTGTTACGCCATGATAAAGACTGTTTTCACAGAACCAAGAAGCTGCCGAGATGTCAGAACTCAACTCTGAAGATGAAACACTGTTAGTCGACAAATCATGAGATATTGCAGTGAAACCTGCGAGCATCGGCTTGGACTATCGATCCATGGCTGGTACTGCGGCTAAATCAGTGAGCATTGCAGTTCTCTACTGCAGACAAAGTTGCCGAGCCCATAACGGGATTCGAACCACGGACCGAACGTGCTACAGACTTTAAAGACACCACACAGAAAGGGAAAAAAAGGAACAAACAGATGACCTCAACATCAAAGTTAGTGTCACGCTATGTGCTTGTTGCAATTTTATACACCCCATTTATAATTCAAAATCAAACCTATCACAACAATAAAGTATAAACATGTAGTGTAGCGCATATGGTAATCATTGTACTTACAGTCTGTAGTCCGATTCGAATGTTCTTGGGCTCGAATGTTCTACAGAACTATAAATTCATGCCCCAACTTTGCCTTGTACTGAAGCTGTTGTTCTTGCTTATTACCATAGGACATTCACAGCTATATGTATTTGTACAGGTTCAGGACCAATCTTTTGATCCCCAGATGTTAGGTATAACCAAATAAGTTCATGATCTATCAAGATTAAATCTACCCACAAGAAACACAAAGTGCCCCTTTTGAGCTGACTTGCCTCCACGGGTCCTCAGTCAGAATAAACAAGAAGACGTGGTCATCAACATCCCCCGCCAAATAAGTTTCATCAAAGCTCCCAATATTTTCCTTAATGGGCTGTAACTCTGTGATAAGTAATTGCATTTACCTCATTTTTGAACTCCATCAAGGTACTGATACCCTAAAGACACAGTGCATATGTATTATTCTATCTTAAATAGTTTTTGACATCCTCGAACAGAGTCCAAAACACGTACGAAACACAGGCAATAACTAAGCAAGTTTGGTTAACCATCTTAAATAATTTCTGAGAAAAGCTGTCCCCTTTAACTCTGACTGACGCACGGACGGACACGGACGGACGCACGGACGGAGCCAAAACCTATATCCCCCTTCCACTTCGTGGCGTGGGATAATAATGGCACCAATCCCTTACCAGCGAGTTCATGGAAAGTTCAGGACTCAAGCCACATCGGCTGTCTGTGAGAAAACTGGGAAAACTTAAGCTGGATTTGGCAAGACTTATTTTCTCTTTTCCTGATATGCTGGCAAGTGCCGGATGACCAATCTTGTTTTACCAAACCTTGTCCCGTTATTACACAAGTTAGCTTTACCTTTATAGCAGCTTATCCTTGTATCATTATTAAGTGAGTTATCTAAGATAAGTGTAAGTGTATCGTTTGGAAGTACCCTGTGCTGTCCATTTTATACAAGTTCAGTCTTAGTTCTGTGGGAAATAACTCCTGATCAGATAGCAGCCATTACATAAGCCGAATTTGTCTCCAGCTGTGGTTATCTAGGTGGTGTTTAGCTCGTCGCCGTCAATTAGCAGTTTGAAGCTAAAAATACATACTGGCTTTTATTGTCTTCTTTAAGAGGCATTTAGAAGTTGGAAAGATGAATGAGAACAAGTAATATGGATTTACAACTTCTTTATTGCAAGAGTGCGACGTTTCGGTGTAGGTACTAACACCGTTTTCAAGCAAGTGATACAGAGCATGATATGGACGTGATTATATACATAATTGGTGAATATGTTTATACAATTAATTGGATTGATGTACAGAGTTATAACAAGTTTAATGTACATGGTGATTGGATTGTTGTTATAGTATGTTGTTATTGTCTTGTTAAAACCAAGAATCCATGCTGTCTGCTAAAGAAATGTCTGCTACGTTGAACAATCAAGTGATTCGAGGTTTATAGTCCACGGTGGGATTCGAACCACTGACCTCCTGATGCGAACCCGAACGTGCTAATCACTGCGCAATCCCACCCCCTGGACAATCAGCAACTGTAAGCTATAAATCAGCGGCTGTCAACGGTACCGCTCTTTACGACCAGTGCTTCGCTCGCTCGAAATCATGCTGGCTCACTGGTGAGCAAATTTGGTGTACACAATTCACAAAGTTTATGAAAATGTCTTTCTTTTATCATTATCACTATTGTGTGTATATTGATCAATAACTTTACGTTTATCTAGATAAATAAACTAAGAATCAAGAATGACCAGTAATTTTGGATGTAGTCAAGATAATAACTTGCACATCTAATGATACATACTGCAAGGATTCTCCAATACATATATATAACAACCATTTACAAGTACACATTTCGCCTTTCACATTTTTACAAAAAAAATAAACATTAAAAGGTGACGAATGTAAAATAGTAAGATTTACAGGATCTTAGGTTTGAATCCATTGCCTCTCCCTTTATAAAAACAGGCAAGGTTGAGGACGGCAAGCGTCCCTGTTTCATTCCTGACAGACCTCCCCTTCAATAGAGCTTTGTTATCCATAAGCAAATCAATCGGAATTCCGCGAAGACAGTTGCGTTTGAGTGAACGGTTCTCGTTCCGAAAACGCGACGTTGATTAAAAAATAAAGCTTTGGTATTTACTCCCACTTGCAGGTTGTTTAAACACTCGGTTTAAAAAACTCATAATGTTACTCAACCAGCATTATAATAAATAAAAGTGTGTCCAGATTTGTTATGAATTGTTGTGCCATTTCAACAAAACGCTTTTTCGAGTTATTAGAATGCTTGACTTTTAACAAAATAGCGCACCTCCACATCTGGAATCTATGTCGCAGCGAGAATGGATTGGTGCAAGCTACCATGGTCTTTATGAAGATAAGGCCTAGAGGCAAAGTAAGCAGCAGCCCCGTCTAAGCCCGAGTGTGTGACCTTGAGTGTCAAAGATCAAGGTCATGAGAAAATGCTGAATTTGGTGAGGCCTGTAAAAGGTGAAACCAAAAGTTTCAGGGCTGCTCTGCTTTTAGTTTTGTGGTGTCCTGCAAACGCTACTCTAGTTCGTTTCTGAAATCCGCCGGGATCAATATTGAACCTACGCATCAAACTGTTTTTCGAGAGGATGAGAAGGAAAACAAAAAAGAAATTTGTTCCCGTAGATTAGACAAAATTGAAAAGTAAACTTTCGACGCGTATGTGATCATGTAATTCTTCAAAGATCCTAATTCGCGGTTTTAAAATGATATGACGTGATATTCTTTTCACTGAAGAAATACTGTTAAAATAACAAAACTCCACATTGATATTGTCAGTTATGAAACATCTAATAGTATGTGCTGCCTTATGCGAAGGTTCTGTCAGGTAATGGTTTGTGAAAATGAAATTGTCTGTTTTAACATTCTTTGTATTGATCCTCTTTCCGATTTAGGTCTGAAATTTAACTAACAAGGGGCATTGTCAAAAACAACATTTAACTTTGAAGAGTAGCAATTCTTTTGAAGTCGTAAATACGTAAATTTCTTGATCTTTAATAATTACACGGCTACTTGGTAGCGTTTTGAGTTAAAACATCAAAGCATTAATTTTATTCGTCTGATGCTGTGATCCTGTCTGTACAGATATTAATATTTAATACTTATAATGCGCCTTTTCCACGCCCTAAGACATGCACAAAGCGGTACATTATTACCCTGAAGGAGTGTACTGTCACAGCTGCTACTTGGCCCTAATCTCGACCACTTAGATCCAGTTTTCAGGTACCTAATTCAACAGCTGGGTGGACTGAGTGCAATGTAGATGAAGTGCCACAGGTTAAGACCCAGGTCCCAAATTGTTGGTGCCCCAACCGGGATTCGAACCAGGGTCTCTTGCGTGAGAGACTTGCATGCCACTGTGCCTTTGCTGAAGTCAGTGTATAAAATATATTGAAAATCTAGCCTGTCCTGCAAATAATTGGTCGATTCCCCTTAGGGGATAATAATGAAAATGTTTTAAAAGTTACCAGTCCTGACCAAAAGTAACCAGTCCTTGAAAAACGTAGCCAGTTTAAGGACTGCTGAAGTATATGAATCTAGGAGACTACTGAACATTCGTAAAGTTAAATTCACCCTTATACCATATAAATTTTTTTTATAGTAATATATGAAATTTATCCTAAAATAATGCACGCAATACAGTTTCTGTGTTCAGCTTTCATGTCAGCAATAGGCGTTAAAACGAAAACATGATACACAGAAGCCGTTCGAACAGAGTCAATGCACATCTGTGATGATGTCATACTGAACAACGATTTATCACCCGGGCCTTTGAGCTTTCTTTGTTTCATCTTTCCTTCATCATTGCAACTGTAAATGGGCATTGCGTAATTAATTACGTTGCATGTGTTCTGAATCTCGAATCTTGATGAATAATAGGAGCATTATATTTCAGACTGTTTCATGTTGCGGTCGTGTTGTGAAGATAGATTGTCGGGGAATGTATCGAATACGTTTTTCTTTGCGATTAACGAATTCAGCATTGAGAGATTTTCCTCAGAAAGAATTCATGGCCTTAAAGTTCATTCACAGATGAAGCTTTCGAACAACAGGATTCAGCTGCCACGATGTACATATTTTGAATAGAAATATAACCAGCGAATTATTGTCACATGTACCCTTAACGTACCCCATTTCATCTTTGTGTATACATATTATGTAATATATAGGCAACTGCCCTTGTATTCTTTAAACTGAGTTGGAGTATCAGTTTAATTAGAGTCAGATTCCCTGCCCGATTTTGTTCTGTGAGCCCAATAAGCGAAACACAATTTCTCCCTCTCTGTCTTTAAGCAGGGACAGACAAGCTGAAAGTGTTCATCTTCCACCAAACCCAGGTTACATTAATGGTAAATCCTATCCTCAGCAGGGGTGCAATTGCATCTTCCTCTTTCGATTTCTAAGGTTGGTACCTAGACGTAGTGAAAGTTGTGTGGTGTGTCCTGTTCTTCAATTCTTTGATATAAAGCTTTGGTCCAAATTTCTCTTCCATTTTTCCGAGCAGTCGTAGTATGTAGGTTCTAGATGTAGGTGTCTGATCTGTTTCAATATGGTCAATTTCTTCAAATTCCTTCTTTAAGGCTTGCTTAAGTGCTGTAGAGGATATATTTGAGCTTATAGAGAGCTTCTTTATATATCTACTGCAGCACCGGTTGAAATTTCGAGAGGTCCTCAATTTTGTGGTAGAAGTTTAAACGACGGGTGACTTCTTCCATTATATTCAATCCAATCCTAGCATCCTAGCCCATAGTATATCCTGATCTTTTCCCAGTCTGATGCATCTTCAAAAACGGGTGTTTGAATTGTATATTATGTGGAAATGTCATCATCAGATATTTCTGCATGGAATCCTTGGAAAATATTTTCCACACAGTCTTGTAAATATCCAGAATTCTTAAATCGATACACTTTCAAAAGGAACTTTTGGTTGTGACTGACTAACAAGGAGGCCTCTATGTGACTGACAATATTCCTGCATGTTTAGAGCCGGTCAGACTGTTGGAACACAAACTTCAATAATGAAGTGTGGCTGATGAATTCTTCCTTATCTACAGTCAATAGTCCACCTTTGTGTTTCCGAATATTGTCTTTACGGATTTCTGTTTGTGGACTTTCATTCTCTCTCAGAAAGAAAATGAAGGAATTGAAAAAAAGTCCTGAACTTTCCCTGTGCAGTCTTATCAACAACTTATCGGAGTATGTAACTCTTTGCACTGAACACATGTATTAATGACAAAAGGTTTTTACCTGATCATGTCAATATGTTATTTCTGCTGAAAACATACATTGATTAAATGACAAAGAGACTTTACTTACAAGGAGTAAGCTTGAATTATAATTGTAATAGTCTTCACACAGCAATGTGTACGTCTTGCTTCATGGAATACTGCATGGCTAAAGAACCGAATGTTCAACCTGCCTTCTTTCTCTTACTATGCCTTTCGATCCCTTTCTCTCTGATCTGTCTACTCTCTTTTGGATGGCAACATCCACGTGTTTAATAACTGAAATATTGTTCAAAACACGTTAAACACCATCTCACTCACTCACTCAATTCGTCAATGGGTATTAAACTTCAATTATTTTAAAAGAACACTATATTAGCTAGCAATAAACTTTCACCATTAACACATTAGTCTGAAGCAGCCGACCATATTAGGGCTAGTAATAGATTGAGCCTAATTGTAAACAGTGGAAGCCGTGGACGCTCAAAGACAGTTCATCAGGCTTTCCAAGGATTTGGTTTCTGTTCAGTTCCTAAAGGACATGGATTCCATGGGAATGAATACATTCATGGTCGCAATCAAGACAAATGACACGATGATACTTTCTTCGAAAATGCTCATCCACAGTCTCAAAAATGCGTTTCTGTTATTCTGGAAGATGTTTAAGTCTGGTTACCAGGAGTGCTCCGTCTGCTTTGAAAGCTGCTGCTCTCCTCTGATTAGATATGATTGTATTCTGGACAGTCTCAGAAAAAGACGGTTGCATCGAATGAAATCGAAGCAGTTTGTATTGATGATATATTTCCCAACTTCCGTCCACAGAATTGTCACCATACAATTCTGCACTCCTTACTACAACACCTTCTTTCATCAAATGCCAAAAGGAAGGCTTACATATTTCCTATTCTGCATCGGCAAAAAGTCTACAATATGAAAAATAACGACGAATATCAACATCATGTATAGTGTGTGTGAGAAGATAAAAAACAAGGGATCAAGGTAAAAATATGCTTTTCTTACAGTCCTGTAAAAATCAAACAAGGAATCACTACATGGTTCGTCGTCAGCGACTGCACAATTTTGTAACTACGCACTTACATACAGTCAGTTCATCAGAGTGGTTGACACAAAATTTCATAAAAGAAAAACGACATCTTAATCTTCATCATGAAGAGTCTGCCTTTCTCCCTGATCTATCTAATCTCTTTTGGATGGCAACATCCATGGTTTAAATAGCTGAAACATTGCTGACAACACGTTAAGCACCAACTCACTCACTAAAGTGTAGCAACATTTGGCAGCACACTGCCCCAAGGAAATAGATATTTCGAGTTAGTCCAGTGGTGGTGCTGCCTTTAGACTGCAGTTTCTTCCATCATGACCTACTTACGACAATCTGCTCTATGAGGATCATGTCCTAGTTAGGGTGGGTTAGGGTGGAATTTAGTATTTTTAGCTCATCTTCTTCAGAAGCAAAAGGCCTAGTGAGCTGAAACCACTTGTATAGACTCCTTGAATAATGAGGATTATAAATTGTAGCTCTGGTTGCCTTGTGCCCCTTGCTTAAAGACTATTCATATTGGCTTACTCGGAGAAAAGTCTTGTCAGTATATCGACCTCTGTAGGTATGAACACACTTTTTGAACGCTCTGTTTCAGTGTTCTAGGTCCAGGCCGTTTGGTTCATTGTTCAATTCCATATAAGTCTGTGAGCTTATCTCTCACTGAGAAGAGCCTGGGCCTGTTTCGAATAGCCAATAGGCATACTTTGAGCATTGGCTGCCTTTGTAGTAAAGACAGAACCATTTTGTCAGTTTCATCATTCTTTCCCCATCACCCATGTGAATTGCGTCATTCTCCCTGAGGAGACCTAGAAATAAACACAGGCCTGTGTAGTCATACATTGGTGATTCTGAGGACTGATTGTGATGATGCAACGGTCTCAGGGTTGTCGGTGGGATCAGCGTGTCCATGTTCGTGAGCTTCATGTTTCCAAAGGGACTTTGGCCTCTGATATCTCTTACAACAATACCTACACAACAATGTTTTGGATTGAGGTCCATGATGTGGCAACTGTTGCACAACTGGTAGAATGTGTTCAAACATCAAACAGCACAACAAACTGCATGCTATGTCTTGTAAAGAAAAGGGGGAAGATCCCCCTATGTGTATACCCTGTCAATGTCCCCTCACTTTGAAACACATATTGTGTGAGTGTTGGGACACAGCCCAACTCAGGGAAACATTTTACCCTAATATTTCCATTTCACAACTTTTTTATCACTTCGGTGAACACTGTAGTTTAGATTTTCTTAAGGAAATCGAGCTTTTTGATAAGTTATAAATTTTAATATAATATATCAGCTTTGAACAACTTTGTGATATTATGCTGATGTTTTTCAGCCTTCGCGCTGTTCCATTATCTGCTTTTGCAATCAGTTTCATATTTAGGCAAGTTCATTAACTTTCTCGCCGCTAATGGCTGCAATATTGCCCAAGCGGCGCTAAACAATAACTCACTCTTGTAAAGAAGGCCAACATATCAGTACCATTTCCGATAGCACCGCTGTAACTTAGGGGTGGGTGTGCAGACAGGGTCTCCATCTTATGTGAGACCTCCAGTGATGATGTATGCAGATTACCTTGTCCATGAATGTGCACCGGCGTAGTGTCCATGTGGATCAGTTGGAACATTTGCTGCATTTATTGTACTTCCTGCTGAGTGTAAGGTTCTAGCAGCCTTGTTTGATGTTGTTCAATAAAGGTTTTTCCAAATGACCTGAAAACAAGAATCTATATGAGTTGATTGAAAATTGCTATACTTAAAGTGTTCCTATTTGATGCTACGTCAATTCTTATAATTATTACTCAAATATGAACATTTCTGCCGTTCAAATGTCAGTCACCCCCACGCAGAACTTTATGCAGAGAAGCTTCATTTGTAGGATCATCTATGTGACCAAACGTGTAGAAAGTCAGCAATATCTGTCATCTGATCGTTATACTGTTCATTCTTCTGTACCCCAAGTGGAATATACAATAATAATAATGAACTTCGACAGCACAGGCAAAACACATTGAAAACATGGAATATAGATCACCCAAGTTCTCATGACAAAGTAGACAAATTCACTTATAATTGTCTCTTGATCCTTCTCATTTGGAACAAAAGTGTGTGTGTTGATGTCATCTTGTGGCGTCAAATCTTGTGGATTTTGTCCTGTCTGTCAAATGACATATGACGAACATGAGTGTAGAAATTTACTTTGTCGCCAATAAAGTAGTAGCCTTCATGCATAGTTTTCTTGTGTCTGTCCAGGGCATCTTATTCTGCTTCAAGGATGAGGGTCCAATCAGTTGTTGATCATATGTTGAGATGTGTTCAAGAAGTGACTCGATTCTGTGATTCATTTCACATTTTGTCTTTCCATGCATTGATCTCATTAGACCAGTCGAACGCCAATCGTTGGACATAGTTGACTGTGGATTGGTAGCTCAAACTATCTTGTGAAGACGTTTTTGGCACCAACTTGCAAAGACAATACTATTCAGATATTGAAGCTAAGATTCTGGCTGAAAATAGAAACAAGTTGTAACGTGACCAGGAGTCAGTGACTGAGCATTCTTCTGTTTGTTGCTTTTGAAACGAACATTTCTAAGATGTGGGGCTTTAGTTTCCATTCATTTACCATTCTCATATCATGAAATGTTGATACAGCCAGTTTGGAACAGCAACGCTGATTGAACAACTAACTTTGTCTCTAATCAAGCGACTATCCCACAAAGTCGGCGTAGGCCACTAAAAACCATGTCCATCTTCTTCCCCAGAAGCATATGCCTAGAAAGCTGTAACTTTGTGTACAGACTCCTTGACTAGTGAGGATAAATAATTGTAGATTTTGTGACCCTGAGGTCCCAACTAAGGGGGTAACCACATTGGCCTCACCCTAAAGCAAAATCAAATGTAAAGCCAGATGAGCTACAGAGCCAATGGCTCTATACCTTTATTTTATAAGGCCCCCATGGGACGCCACCATAAAGCAAGTTTACAAGCATACAGAAGGAGGAAACCGAGGCAAAGACAATACGAACAGCAAAGAAGGATAACAAATACTGATTCAGAATGTAATTCAGATGATGATATTTCAAGAAATCAGAGCAACTCATCTCAAAAGTTCCTCAACTTCTGTGAATACTATTAATCATAAAGATATCGAGGGCTTGGTGCAGAAAGGTAACATGTGCATATTTCTTCATTTTGAGAAAATCGCATTTTAAGTTTTCAATGTCCAAACTCTTGCATTGCATATTTTAACATCATCACTTCAAGGAATATAAATTGGCGTGGTTTTGTAAAGAATTGTTTATTGTTTCTTGCAAATTATACCATATTTAGCTCATCTGGCCTGTAAAGCCCAATGGGCTTATGGCATGGCATGGTGTCCGTCCGTCCGTCCGTCCATCCATCCATAAACTTACAGACTCCTTTACTAGTGGGATTATAAATTGTAGCTTTGGTGGCCCTGTGACCCCTAATAAGGGCCAGAGGGGCCACGCCCTAAAAACCCATTTTCATCTTTTTCTCGAGTACGAAAGGCCCAGAGAGCTTAAACATTGAGAATACTCTTTGACTAGTGAGGATTATGATATATAACTTTTGTGGCCCTGTGGCCTTGGATTATGATTTATAGCCTTTGTGGCCCTGTGGCCCCTAATAAGGGCCAGAGGGGCCACGCCCTAAAAACCTATTTTTATCTTTTTCTCCAGTACGAAAGGCCCAGAAAGCTGAAACATTGAGAATACTCTTTGACTAGTGAGGATTATGATTTATAGCTTTTGTGGCCATGTGGCCCCTAATAAGGGCCTCAGGGGCCACACCCTTTAATTTAATTTCGTCTTTTTCTCAATCAGCATCAGCATCAGCTGAAACTTTGTGTGCAAACTCCTAAGTTAGATAAGGAGGATTCCAAATTGTACATTTGGTGACCCTGTTGTCCAAAGTAAGGGGAAACCACATTTGCCACACCTTTAAGCAAAATTGATATGAAACCTGGTAAGCTACACATTCGTTGCACTTTCTTTGTTGATATGGCTGCTGATAATACGGTGGGTGCTGCAGGTATGGCGATGGGTACATCATAGCTTGTTGGGGCATTGTTGGTTATTGCATGGCTGGCTGACTCATGGCTGGCTGGTGCATGGCTGGTTGGTTATTGACGGCAGGGGTCCAGTGAGCCTGCATTGGAGGAGGATGCATGAGCGGGGGAGGTTACATAATGGGAGGTTGTCTTGGATGTGTTGACTTGGACTAGGATGTCGGGGCCTCTGTGGTTCTTGAGTAACTGGCTGCTGCCCGGGACTGCTGGCTGCGATGGCTTCCTCCTTTGGCTTCAAGAAGTCAAGGAGGAGGTCAGCAAGGTTAGCCACATTCACCAATGCGCCCTGATCATTAGTCTTACACACAGACGCTTGAGCATATAATTCACCCCATGGAAGCAAGTCTAGATCTTGGCTGCTATATTTTGGTCATTTTGGTCATTGAATTGTTCATTTTTTTCTGAAACGCCAATGTTTACCCTTTCTGTTTAAGTTTTCATTTCTGTCATGTACTTGTGTGAAATGTTTTTGTTCATCACATGTCCAAAAGATACAAAAGCTGGGATGTATTAAATCCATATCTGAACAATGAGGAAAGCCATTTCATTGATGATCTGTTCCTGTTCACGTGCTACAGGTAGAACGGTATCAAATGGAACAGTTTCTGGATCAGCTTGAGGCTTAGAATCATCTAGATCATTTCCACTGACTCGGTTCTTGTAAGCACACATCTGGTACATGTGGTGACTTTTGTTTTGGTTTGAGGAGGTCATGTGTCTAACCTTCGTGCAAAAGTCAACATTGTCACCAACAAAGTAGTATCCAGGATGCATATCTGATTGATGGTCAGCCAATGTTTTCCTCTCTTGATCCAAGAAAAGCACAAGGTCTGGAGATGTTCCATTCTCTGCTATTCTTTCCTCAATAGCTTTTACATTCTCCACAAGAACAGCTTCTCTTTTCAAATCTTCTTCTTTCCAGTTGTGGAGAACTGTTCCCCAATGTTTCGCAAATTGGTCCACTATGCGAATATTTTGCATTTAACTTAAAAGTCACTTGTTACATGTAGTCTGTTGAATATTGACTGTTTTGCTCCACCTTTCAAAAGAACAACACTGTTCAAATGCTGGACGGCATTTAACTCTCGATTGTAGAGAGATAGCAGTTTAGATCCTGCAGTTACAACACTATGTAACATTGAACTCTCAGTCTTCAATTTGTTTCTGTTTAGAGTAGGATTTGATAAGAAAATGCTTAAAAACCTCCAAAATGTTTGTGTTTTCACTTTCCATTCCTCTGATATGCTACTCCAAGAAATGTTGACAGATTTTCTTTATTCCTGCTTCTTAAAACAGAAGGGGTTGTCTTTGAGCAGATACTTGTTATTTCATCTTGAAGTTGGTTGCAAACATCATTGATGATAAGTGGTTCAAAGACGACGGCAAGACGTAGTGAAGGGAAGTGAAGCAGCGAAATGATCTTGAGAGAAAGACGGCTGAGGCGAGGACCTTAGTGGATGAGATTAAAGGAAGTTGCGTGAGGGGTAGAACTGGTGTCAGGGGACGGGGAGAGGTAGTTAGGGGAAGAGTAAGCTGGGCCAAGTGGTGAAGGGGAACGGGGAGGAGCCTACAGGGGAGAGTATGGAGAGTACCCTGGGGAATAAGGATCGTACTGTGGTGAGGGTAGCGGGCGGCAGATTGTGAGGGGTCTTGGTTGGATGATAGAATCGTCGTCGGAGTCCGATTCCGACGATAAATTGCCATATCCTAAGAAAGGGAGGGTCAGGGAACGGAAGGGTGGGCATCTCAGGGCCAAACTGGGCAATTTCATGGTGCACCACCTTGCGAACTGATCCGCCGAGGGGTATTGCTGAAACGGGTGGATGGTGGCCGGGTCAAGGAGCTAACTGTGGAGGGGTGAGGCTCGTGGGTTAACTTGCTCAGCAGATGTGGGTAATTCAGGGGCCATCATTGTGACTAACCTGCTGTATTGCTGCCCGTGCGTATGAGGGGTTCTGAAAGCAATAAGGTATTTTGGCTGTAGGTGACGGATCAAGGGGTTAAGGACGCCATCGAAGTAGGCACAATCACAGGACGGACATTTGAAACAGATGGGTTCTCTATGGGCCTGAAGCCTTCTGCACGAGGCATGTGCTGTCACCAAACAGCAAGGGAGGGGTACTGGGGGGTCATGGTCCCATTCATCGGGGGCGGCAAAGGTGTAGAAAGTGCGTTTGGGGAGCCAGCGACGTAGCTCCATCACTGAGGGACGGAGACCGTCTGCAAAATAAATCGTTGAGCCAACGTCAGGGTCGAGGGCTAAATGCTGCATGAGTGCTGCCGGTATGCCGGTCTGCATTTCGATGTCAGCATAACACTGACGGAAGGAGCCGGGGGTGGCTTCACCTATCCAGTGTATGGTGGCTAGGATTTCGTCATGGGCGGGGTCAAGACGTCGAAAGTTTTTGATAAGGGAGGTGGAGACAGTGTGAACAAGGTCAGGGGATTGAAAAAGTTGTCAGAGGACAAAGATCAACGCGCACTCCGTCACTCCAAAGTTTACTAGGTTGTTGAGAAAGTCACTGTCTAATCCGGCCAGAAAGAGGATAATGCCCCAATAGAGCAGCCAGACCAGACCCGCCGGGGGTGCCATGTTCGTGAGTGTATTGGGGAGCGTGGTTGATGAACTCTGCGACTGTACTACCCTAGGCGGCGGGTGTGGAGGAGGGTTGAGAACAATGTTAGGAACTTGTTGCGGTGGTGTGGGTGTAGAAGGTGGGATGACAGGATAGAGGGGTCTTGGTTTTGTGTAAACGATCGTGGGAATTGATCTGGTGTGAGTGTCCATTGGAATGGAATAGGATATCTTGGAATTGTTTTTGGGATTGCACCACTTGTAGTGGCCGTTGTTATTGGAGCTGACATAGCGTTGGGGAATGATGATACAATTGTGGTAGTGGGTGAATGTATAGGTCGTGATAGGTGTTCCTGTGGGATTACTGACTACCGCTAGTGCAGTACTTTTTGTTACAGCGGGAGAATGAGAAACATAATTGTTAGGTGGGTGTCTGAGGGAGTGTGCCTGATCGGAGTTAGATGTGGTGTGAATGGCATTGCCTAGTCCCAAAAGGTCCCCAAGAGTCTCTTCAAGAGTTGGGAAAGTACCCGATGATTCTACACCAGTTCTCACAAGAAGGTTTGGCTAACGCTCGCTTGGCTAAGAGGTACCTTATAACTAAGCTTGTGTTACAGGGAATGGTTTTGCCAATCATCTTGGAGAGTAACTTATCGATAACTCAGGTTCCTTTCACATGCAAGCACTGCACACAATGACAAATGAAGAGGATGTTCACTTTACAGCCGGAAGCACCACGGTCTGACGTTTATTCAAGCAGTCAGAGTTATATAGTCTTTTCCTGTCCTTCAAATTAGCGTCATTTGTCATTATGGTCACTTCCCAGGTCCGAGGGGTGACCATGTATGTCCATACCCCCCCTGGGGTAGTATCTATCTCACATCGCTAGCCCAGCACTATTTGCTGTTGACGTCAGAGCCAAAATTGGCCTCCTTACTTGCCTAATTAGTGAATCTTTGAAAAACCCTTCATGCTGTACTACGTATGTCCAAGACATGGTATGGAATGGCACTCTGCAGCGGAACAAAGGCGGGTCTGTCTCATGTATATGATGAATGACCGATTCATTACCTTGTATTTATCTATATCTGACAGGCTCATTAATTTACTTGACCAAAACAACCAAAACATGTACCAAAGCTTCGATTCACACTTAACTGTCCAAAACCTGCTGATTCAGCTTAACAAGATAATACAATTTCTATGTTACTCTTTTACTTAAAATCCTCCTCTAGCAGTTTGTTTATTTGACTTTGTACAGCTCTATTACTATGGTTATTTGATGCACTTGTGAACTGATTGTATCATAATCAATTTTCTCAAAAGCTACGAATTTGCTAACATCATTTCTATCATTGAGAAAAACATGGATCAAAGATGGAAATTTCGCCTCTCGACCGACCTGAATCCACTCTTTCTTTAACCAGTTGACTCGTCCTCCACTGACTGAGGACTTATTGGGATAATGTTGTTTGAAATACAAAATATCTCCACACAAAGGAATAGAGATGCATCGCTTCCCTCAGAAGATATGACATTGCTACAGTTGGTACAGATAAATACCTGGGTTCTTCTCTATGCAGTTTGAATTACTGAATGAATAAAAAATCCCATTCCATTCTAGAGTGATTAGGTGTTAAAAACTCATGATTTATTCTCTTCAAATTGGCATTTGAGGAGAGACTGAGGAGAAAAATATGCAACTTCCTTTACATATCTGTTTAGATGACAAACGGATGAGGTATCTTGAAAAGGCAGGTGACACTCTCAGTAGCTCCTCTTTAGCCATGTTTTTTATCCAACTGATGGCATGTTACTTATTACTTGTTGGGATCTAGAGTAAAAGGACAGAATGTACACACATATCTTCATTGCATAATTAAGCTTCCCCACAAGACTGCATTGTGTATTAACAACAGGTTGCTACATATTATGCTTTATCCTTCTCCTTTTCATGTCAGGCTTGAATCATATTCTTTTGATGATCTTCACACATCTTAACAGTTTTGCTGTCCTGAGAGTCATCGAGATTCCTAGACTTGTACAGTCTACATTGTGAACATTGATCTTTCTTTTGCTTATATTATAAGTGTACAGAAGACCTCTCTGTATTTTCTCTCACATATTTGATGCCAGCCTTTTGACATTTTTCATTATCCAACATAAACATTTTTGTTAACCTTAGGTCCTTGGATGGGTACAGTCCTTCCACCATTAATATGTTTCGATTTGTGTAAAATGTCTTTTCCCAGTGTTATTGTCTCTAAGTAAATCTTGTTTCAGATGAAGCAACACTTCTTCTGTCTTTCTCCACTGTAAACACTCCACGTTTCTTCATTTCAAGTGCCTGGTCCACTACCTTACTTCCAAAAACCAGTGTAGCAAGAAAGAATGTCCTGCGAATTCGCGTATCCTCAGGGACCAAATGATACTGTTCAGGAAATGTTGATATTTTTCCATTTGACATGTCGCTTCTCTGTCTTTGTAAGTTGTGATGGAAGTTCAAAAAGATGTTCTTTTTTGCATTTGAATCAATGTTTTTGGAACTCTGAAAACTGCAACTGTTACAATCTTTGTGTAACAGCTCTCTCCACCATTAACCTAAGAAAATGACACATCTCGGAAGAAGAGGAATTTGTCAGGTATTTAGCATGTATAGTAGTAGTTTAGTTTTTATGTTGGATGTTTGGTATATCTTGCGACCTGAATGTTTTAATTTTGATTATTTCCATCAATACTTGTTTTTCTATCCATGGATATTTATGTTGAGTTATACACATGTACTTAAAATATAATTGGTTGCCTTTCTCACCACATACATGTGAATCATGATATTACCATTGAATATTTGCAAATAACACAATCCTTAAACCTAAAAGAAAACTACTTTAAAAGACTGTATCCTGTTGCCATTTTAATTTGCTATGTAAAACTGATCAGTTCAAATATTATTTGAGAAATGTTATTGCTCCTGAAGAGTTATTTTGGATAACTAATTACATTTTCGAAATGCAATTAATGTTTTCAATTTACAATTTCTTGTTCTATCTTTCATAATTTGTTAGTTCTGAGGATACTTATTTCTTAGATTCTGGAGTTTACCAATGTGTAAGCTTAGTTCCAACTCCCTATTCCGTACTATCGGAGTCCCATGAGATGTGTGCAAGCGCAATTGCTTCAGTGCCATTATGCCTTTGTTTCAGTTAACACGAATTTAGAAGTTTGGACAAATACCTTTTCACTTATACCTGTTGAACAGTTCTGAATTGTTGCCTGCAAGTTTGAGGACCAAGGAAACGGATTATTGGAAAATTTTACTTAGACACGCGGTGTCTGTATAGTGACAATTTGTATTGTGACCGAGAAGGCCTCAGGCCTAGGTCTACTCTGTCATGGCGACTCCCCCGGGGTCTGACATGGAACTGAATACCAATAACAATTGCTCTTCGCGTAAAAGTGTTTTTGAATTGGTTAACGATATTGGTAATGCATCTACTGCTAATGCGACAGATGCCACGAACACTTTTAATCAATACATGATTGTTATACTCAATACAAAGTGTTCAATGATTGTGTGACCTTGAAGGTCAAAGGTCAAGGTCATGAGATATGAGTTATTATAAAATGCACTAAATTTGGGTATAACTTTATCCCATTTAGCTTTTCAGAACTCATGAACATGTCTAAATGTTAATACTTCCAGGGAATCATTATGACATGTTCACTTTCAAGTTCAAAGGTCAAGGTCACGAGTTCTAAAATCACCGCAAAATTCTTTGTAAACGTGATAACTTTAACAGTTTTTGTGCTATGAAGCTCTTACTTGGTATATATCACCCTTGGAAGAGAAAATATGTTGAAAAGGTTTCGGCTACAATCCGTCAAAGGTCAAGGTCACAGCAAGGTCATGACGTAAGCATGGTTTAGCGAAAATGCTTAATTTTAACTTCGATCACTTTTAATCAATACATGATTGTTATACTCACTAAAAAGTGTTCAATTATTGTGTGACCTTGAAGGTCAACGGTCAAGGTCATGAGATATGAGTTATTGTGCAATTCCTTGTAAACACAATAACTTGAAAAGTTTTTGTGCTATGAAGTTTAGATTTTGTATATATTATCTCTTGAGAAGTACAACATTTTCAATAAGTTTTGGGTACGAACTGTCGAAGGTCAAGGTCTCAGCAGGGTCAACATATATGGAGAAAATGGATTAATTTAATTTTTAACACTTTATTTCATTACAATAATGTTATATTCAATGAAATGTGTTCATTGATTGTGTGACCTTGAGTGTCAAAGGTCAAGGTCATGAGAAAATTCCCAATTTGGTGAGGCCTGTAAAAAGCGGAACAGGGTAAGGCGAAACCCCAAGTTCCGGGGCTGCTCTGCGTTTGCGGTATCCCGCAAACGCTAATCTAGTTTACGAAAACGTTAGGGAATGATTGGACAATACAATTCACTATGTAAGCTAGAAAAGTTTACTAACTAAGTAAGGCTTAGTAAAATTACTCACTTAGTAAGTTTACTAACACGATAGTGAATGAGTGGTAATATTCACTGATTTAGTTAGTAATAATCATTTCAGCGAGTCCTGGACTACATGAGTGTTGTCGAACGAATGGCCCTCGAATGTGCCTACGGACATTAACGACTTGCAGGAGTAGTACCATACAGGTAAATCTGTTTAATCTTCAACATACTCCCACACGACTTATCAAGGAATACTGATGTTTTCATAGAATAAGAAATTGATCTATGACAGCGTTCTAAATAGCCCTCGCGCTGCCATGACTGTGGTTTTAAATTTTGGAATTTAAAGAAAGATATGATATGTATAGAAAGAAACTTATAACATAAGCTTAATTTGCTAAATGGCAGCTTTACTTTGTCCACTTCAAAATATTCACTAGTTTTTCTTTACCTTTTTAACACGTTCGCTTCTATTGAAGACTGGATGGCATTCAAGGGGACGGCCACTGCATATTGCATTCAGATCAATATGCGATTGGGGAATCATCGAATTCTATTCGTCTATCTGTTGATGAAATGACAGATAACCCATTTTACCAGGGATTCCTGTCATATTATGTACATGTGACCAAGGAAATCATGGAATGGACAGAAAATAAGAAATATAATCAAGACTCCATTGATCTGGTGCAAAAAAAGAAAAGCAATAGTTGTAGTTGAGGAACATCAACTGGATGTGTTGGCGACCTACATCACCTCATTTACAGCTGGTGTTGTACCCAACCAGAAAATTTACTAAATAAAAAGAAATGATCACTATAATTTTCGATAAAATTGGCCGCTGAAGAAAGCTGCATAGAGAAGTGGAAGGACATATCCAACCTGCAAGTGACGAACCAACAGTCCTTATTGAAGTGTCGGACGAGAGTGATAAGAACAAGGGGGAAGATGAAGGTCGCAAAACTGTCAGAGGGAGGTCAAAGTTCAAGTCAGCGTCCAGACATTATCAATGAACAACCGATTTCATGTCCTTGACAGCAGTGACGATGAAAGCGATATCATCATAACTGGTTTTGATCAAACACAATCCCCGATCACTACATTCAGCTCGAATGCAGAAATTTCCAGTTCAAATAACTCCCCAATTATGAAGAAACAAGAAATAAAAGACAATAATTCTGTTTCTTCTCATCCAACTCTTCGAATTGTTTTCAAAGGACAGGAAGCCAATTAAGACAAAAGAAGCAGCACACATAATTATGGACGAAACTTATAGAGAATACATTGCAACAAGTGTTCCGGAAAACATCTCTGAAAATCTTTCGTTTCTCATTGATACAAATAAAATCAGACATTGGAAAAATGCACTGTGCGATTCCATGGTAATTTGGAAGCCATGTGGATCCCAAACCAGGGCTCTTACCGTAACAGATGGACAATGGACACTTAGGAATGTCCCTGAATTTGTTTTGTGCAGGCATAAGTATATTAATAATTCATATCCCAATCTTCATCGGGTTGTCATAAGAGACACAGATTCTTCAGGTCAATTAAGACAGAATATTCATGTTCAATATGACTTTGAATATAATGCCACTAGTGGCTAATATATTGCCCAAGCGGAGTGAAACTATAACTCTCCCACTCACTCGGTCACTCAGTACAGGTAATGACGCATGGGAATAACAAATCATCGAAACAAATTTTTCACAGAACTGAAGAAGGCTCCAAAAGAATTGCAAATCCCATCTCCCAATCATCATCGGGTTGTCACAAGAGTTACAGATTCTGCAGCACTGAGAGAAATGCATAGTAAATTCTACTAACGCAGTTATTAAAAGAGGTTTGCAGATTAGTAAACAGTGACTTTAAGGCCAAAACACACTTAGTAATTTGTGTTGGAGAACTTTGATCTGCAACATAAATTGCCCACATTATAAAATTGTTGTTCAAGTTTATTTAGAAAAGAATGTTCATTTACAGTTCCACAGATTCTAGAAATCCTTTACCAATGTCTTGGCATCCATCTGATGTTCTTGGTACCTGGAAGTTAATATTACAATCATAAGGATTTTTGAAATATTTAGTTTATAGATACGCTGATTATTGATAGATCTCTTTTTATATCTTTCAGCAGAAAGGCAGTGACAACGAGGATGAAGATGGCACAGCCGAGGAAGGAGCTTGTGAACAAACTGAACTTACCCCCCAGTCAAAAAGAAAACGACTAAGGAAAGAGGACGAGCTGTTAATGACAGCTATTGATATATAAAAGACCCCCGCTCCCTCACAGCCTAAACCACCGCCACAGAGTAAGGATGCCCTATTTGCTGCATGGAAGATGGTAAAGGGAAGGACCTTCTCAAACTTAAACTTCAACAATTGTTTGTTGAGTATAATTATGACAACGATACAGCTAAGTGCAACTTTCCAATTCCAACCAATTATGTATGGAGATTCTCCTCAACAGAACAGCCAATACAACTTTAGCCATTCAAAATCTCATGAGTTTAACTACTAAAACCTGAATTAATGTTTTGATTGGCTCATTTGCAAAGTTTTATATCTAGTAATAGTATTCAGTATTTTAGATTTTGAGGACATATCACTTAACCGTACGAAATTCATTTCATTTGAAACATTAATAGTTCAATTTCATTTCTTTCGACGGATAATGTTAAATCTGAATCAATATTATGTTCATTCTTTGGGTGTATGGCTGGTGTCATCAGAGTGTCGTGTCTTGTAATATAAGGTCGATTTCGTTCAAGAAGTTAACGAAAGCAGTTTTCATCCATGTGAAGATAACTTTTAAAGTTTACTTTATCTTTCTGTCTTAGTTCTTGCACAATTGTGTTGTTAGCTCCTAAATGGGGTCTTCTTAGTAGCAAGGGGCGAGACCAAATACGTCTGTTTTCCAATCTTCTTCTGGATCTTTGTTTACGGATGGACGGACGGACGCCGGACACCATGCCATGCCATAAGCCCATCGGGCCTTACAGGCCAGCTAAAAATTTGAAGAGCTTTATTTTTGGAAACTGATCAAACATCTTCAAAAAGTCATAAATTACGACTTCTAGGTCGATTACATGAAACGTTTAGACTAAAGGAGTACCTGGGGAAAAAAAGAATAAAAGTCACCAGAAGACATTCACAAGACTCCGACTGAGCGCCCATGTATTGGAGATTGAGAGAGGGAGATACTACCACATCCCTGCTGAGCAGAGACTGTGCGGCCACTGTAAGATGAGGAACACTTCCCCCTCACGTGTCCGCTCTACAACTCCCACAGCCAAAATTATTTTAGGCTATTGGCTTCAATGATCCCAATCTGCCAGGAAACTTGGACCTGCTGAAAAGTCTACTTAAACCAAGATATGAAATCAGGTTGATATCAGCAATTACCCTTGCCATGTATGATGTATAACCATTGTTCCTGTTCATATTCACCATTTTATCATGTCAATGTTAATATTGTTATTATAGTTTTTGTTTTGTACTCGCCTTCATGAGGTGTTGGTGCAATAGATGTGACCAAGGAAATCATGGAATGGACAGAAAATAAGAAATATAATCAAGACTCCATTGATCTGGTGCTAAAACAGAATAGCAATAGTTGTAGTTGAGGAATATCAACTGGATGTGTTGGAGACCTACATCACCTCATTTACAGCTGGTGTTGTTCCCAACCAGGAAATTAACTTAATAAAAAGAAATGATCACTATAATTTTCGATAAAATTGGCCGATGAAGAAAGCTGCATAGAGAAGTGGAAGGACATATCCAACCTGCAAGTGACGAACCAACAGTCCTTATTGAAGTGTCGGACGAGAGTGAGAGCGCTAAGAACAAGGGGGAAGATGAAGGTTGCAAAACTGTCAGAGGGAGGTCAAAGTTCAAGTCAGCGTCCAGACATTATTAAGCCATTGTCAATGAACAACCGCTTTCATGTCCTTGATAGCAGCGACAGCAGTGACGATGAAAGCGATATCATCATAACTGGTTTTGATCAAACACATTCCCCGATCACTACATTCAGCTCGAATGCAGAAATTTCCAGTTCAAATAACTCCCCAATTATGAAGAAACAAGAAATAAAAGACAATAATTCTGTTTCTTCTCATCCAACTCTTCGAATTGTTTTCAAAGGACAGGAAGCCAATTAAGACAAAAGAAGCAGCACATATAATTATGGACGAAACTTATCAAGAATACATTGCAACAAGTGTTCCGGAAAACATCTCTGAAAATCTTTCGTTTCTCATTGATACAAATAAAATCAGACATTGGAAAAATGCACTGTGCGATTCCATGGTAATTTGGAAGCCCTGTGGATCCCAAACCAGGGCTCTTACCGTAACAGATGGACAATGGACACTTAGGAATGTCCCTGAATTTGTTTTGTGCAGGCATAAGTATATTAATAATTCATATCCCAATCTTCATCGGGTTGTCATAAGAGACACAGATTCTTCAGGTCAATTAAGACAGAATATTTATGTTCAATATGACTTTGAATATAATGCCACTAGTGGCAAATATATTGCCCAAGCGGAGTGAAACCTTAACTCTCCCACTCACTCACTCTCTTTGAATATAAGGGTCACTCAGTACAGGTAATGGCGCATGGGAATAACAAATCATCAAAACAAATTTTTCACAGAACTAAAGAAGGCTCCAACAGAATTGCAAATCCCATCTCCCAATCATCATCGGGTTGTCACTAGAGTTACAGATCCTGCAGCACTGAGAGAAATGCATAGTAAATTCTACTAACGCAGTTATTAAAAGAGGTTTGCAGATTAGTAAACAGTGACTTTAGGCCAAAACACACTTAGTAATTTGTGTTGGAGAACTTTGATCTGCAACATAAATTGCCCACATTATAAAATTGTTGTTCAAGTTTATTTAGAAAAGAATGTTCATTTCGGTTCCACAGATTCTAGAAATCCTTTACCAATGTCTTTGCATCCATCTGATGTTCTTGGACCTGGAAGTTAATATTACAATCATAAGATTTTTTGAAATGTTTAGTTTATAGGTACGCTGATTATTGATAGATCTCTTTTTATATCTTTCAGCAGAAAGGCAGTGACAACGAGGATGAAGATGGCACAGCCGAGGAAGGAGCTTGTGAACAAACTGAACTTACCCCCCAGTCAAAAAGAAAACGACTGACGCTATTGATATTTTAAAGACCCCCGCTCCCTCACAGCCTAAACCACCGCCACAGAGTAAGGATGCCCTATTTGCTGCATGGAAGATGGTAAAGGGAAGGACCTTCTCAAACTTAAACTTCAACAATTGTTTGTTGAGTATAATTATGACAACGATACAGCTAAGTGCAAATTTCCAATTCCAATCAATTATGTATGGAGATTCTCCTCAACAGAACAGCCAATACAACTTAAGCTATTCAAAAATCTCATGAGTTTAACTACTAAAACCTGAATTAATGTTTTGATTGGCTCATTGGCAAAGTTTTATATCTAGTAATACTATTCAGTATTTTAGATTTTGAGGACATATCACTTAACCGTATCAAATTCATTTCATTTGAAACATTATCCATCGAAAGAAATGAAAAGGAACTATTAATGTTAAATCTGAATCAATATTATGTTCAGATAATAGTGTTCCTAAGATAGTACTCAATATGCAAAGTCTTTGAAATATTTACAATGATTACAAATATTACCTCCATTCCCTTCAACAACATCCAAACCATCCTACCTACAGGGGGAAGTACACAAATAAAACTGTTCTCAGAGTCAGTCGGAGTGCCCTACAAACTGACCAAATATGCAAAAAGTATCACAGACTGTCCCAGGTAAGACAAAATTCTGGGTAACACACGAGTACAGATGTGTCTGATGATATCCTGTGTCTTGTCGATCAGCTTCACAGAAATGGCAAGGTGTTTGATGAAGATCCATATAGAGTAAAAGAAATTTGTGTCAGCCTCCAGAACCAACTTAAACCCCTGAATATGGAAAAGATACAGGAGTGGATATCAGAAAGTCTGCAGCAGTTCTGTCGTAAAACTTTCTACAAAAACGGATTTAGTCACTTTCAGAACTGTAGTTAAGGACAACTCTTTTCCTTACATTTGAAGTGTCAATGTCACTGTCAGAGGAATTGTGAGTTTCACTCAAGGTGTCTTCACTGGATGACTCATCAGAATCATGAGTTGCTAGGATGCAATCCATTATCTCAGACGTAAGGCTTGGACAGACACTATTGCATGTGCATTCTTCAACCAATCACATAGGCACATGCATGAAAGTGAACACACATCACAACATTTGTGTGTTGGATCTAGGGACACAGGGGAACTGTCAAAATGCATGTATATAGCTCACCAAGTGTCCCTTTAAAAAATGTTTGAGAATTCTACTACTAAATATTAATTAGATCACATATTAATCATATATTAATTTCAATTTCATGTTTTAAGGTTTTTGTGATAATCTTTATATTATTTAGCTTTTTTTACGCTAATTAGTTTGTGCCTAACTCATCAATGAAGATTGCTTTGATGTGTGGTCCTTTCTCGAGTTCAGTTATCAAATTCCTGTGATGTCAGAGGATTGATTCCGGGCTTGTGAAGATGATGTCGCTTTCACCGTTCTTAATATGACCCAAACTCAATGTTTCAACTGTAGAGGTTAAAATGTCATCTTATGCATAATTATCTGTCCTGAGTTAATTATTGTGATAAACTCCGAGCTTCAGCGAGGAGTTTGACACAATAATTCACGAGGGACAGATAATCCGTAATTCCAAGCACCGAGTTGGTTATTCTTTTTCTTACCCAGGATCCTTTTATGCGTAAAAACGGAGGAACAAAGGAGAAACATTAATAAACTATGATCGGACAGCAAAGTACAAATTGTACTCATACACCATTCATAGTGTTGCTCACTACTTCAAGATTGGCGGTTATGAGTAGTTCGCAACTTACGCTCTAATTTGAAATAGTTAATACTAGTTAAAATGTCACATTCTATCACAAAAGCTATTGTATCATATGACAAAAATCTTTGTATTGACCGTGGACAACCAGAAAGAAAGAGTGAGACGTAGCTACGGTTGACAAGCCTGAGGAATGTTATGACGTCACTGTTTGACGTCATAGAGCTATGACGTAACGACAGTTCGACCGGTGACTCTCCCACACAGCGCAGACTTGAAGATTTAAAATTGTACTTACGGCAAAGAAAACATCAGAAGGTCTTGATTTCCCATTAATGAATGAGTGGACAGTAAAATACACTGATTTAGTTAGTAAAGTTGATTAATAATTTCAGCCAGTCCTGGACTACATGAGTGTTGTCGAAAGAATGGCCCTTGAATTTGCCTACGGACAATAACGAGACTTGCAGGAATAGTACCATACAGGTAAATCTGTTTAATCTTCCAAATACTCCCACATGACTTATCAAGCAAAACTGATGTTTTCATAGAATATGTTTATATCAAAGAAATTGATCTCCGACAGCGTTCTAAATAGCCCTCACGCCGCCATAAGTGTGGTTTTAAATTTTGGAATTTAAAGAAAGATATGATATGTATAGATAGAAACTTATAACATAAGCGAAATATGCTAAATGGCAGCTATACTTTGTTTTGTCCACTTCAAAATATTCACTAGTTTTTCTTTACCTTTTTAACAGGTGCGCTTCTATTGAAGACTGGATGGCATTCAAGGGGGTCATGACGCAGGGAGATGGCCACTGCATATTGCATTCAGATCAATATGCCACTTGGCAATATGTTGATGAAATGACAGATAACCCATTTGACCAGGGATTCCTGTCATCTTATGTGGATTTGACCAAGGAAATCATTGAATGGACAGAATATAAGAAATATAATCAACCCAGCAGGCATTTTAACGTTGAACCAACGTTGAAACAACGTCGTTTATCAACGTTGAATTGACGTCGAATTTTGATTGGATTTGAAATTTGCCGCGACGTCAAAATCTGACGTTGTTTCGACGTAGAAATGACGTTAATAGATACGACGTCGCAACAACGTTGGTATAACGTTGTCTCGACGTATATACGATAGTGTATCAACGTTGAAACGACGTCTTATTGACGTATTTATAACGCGACATCAACGTCGATACAACATGGCTTTAACATTGATACAACGTTGATACGATGTTGCTTCAACGTTGGTAAAAAGTTGATCCCATTTCTAATGATGCTGAATAGGTATAATGAGAGACGTTTTTCAATGTATTTAATATGCAGAGAATCATAGAGACCGGAATCATATCATGAAAAATATGGTATATCGTCGGGAATAGCTGTATCAATTTAACCAACAAATTAACAAGTCAAAAACAAACCAAGATAATGCTTACATAATTGTTTATTAATCTTTTATACATATCTATGAAAAGCCGTCTTATCACGTCTTCCTGTACATGTTTCTTCACAGCGTTGGCCATCAGCAAAGTTCTGTACAAAAGATTGAAAAGTAAGATAAAAAAACAGATGTAAATGAAGTGAAAAATCAATCACATAAATTGTATATGTCGATCCCCTATCAACTGTGTGCTAATAACTTGTTCTGTTCTTATGAACCCTGCCTTGAATGACTTTTGTGTGCATTGTAACTGATTTATTGTTTAATTGTTAACTTATTTAACATTTGAAACTGGTAAAATAATAATGAAATGAATGTCGAATGGCATTTATGATTAACAACAGTATACACTATATTTACCTGAGGGTAGTTTGACAGATCAACTCCCAGAAGCACGTGCATGTATCTTCTCTGCTTCGCCAGTTTCCAGCTCTCTCCTCCCTCTCAATCAGCAGACTCTAGAACAGTTTATAATATTCATGTATTATATTCAAATATAAACAATATCTTCCTAACACATTTCTTTAAAACACTTCTTGATTCGTGGATTCCCTCAAACATAACTGTAATGGAAGTGAAAAGGTGTCAGTGAGGAATTAGCCTTAAAATCAATTTGTATATAGGCCTACACATTATGATCATACACTGAATCGTACATGTAGGTTCAAGCTTAAGTGAGTTGATATCAATCTTAGTCCTATACCTATACTAACTGTCATGCATTAAAATATTAGATGATCACTGGTAATATTGTCTTTTGCAAGGAAATCAACAATTGAAAACGAATTTCATCCATCAACAGTTCAGAAAAAAATATGTTGTAATGTATGCCATCATTCCGTCATACTTGAACATAATTATATGATCAGTCTGATAAATTTTTTAATAAAGTTAACAATGAAAATAAAATCAATTTAATATAACTGGACCCCTTCTAGTTCTTAAATACGGGCGTATAATTTCTACTTTTGGCAAATGATATTTCAGTTATTATTATTTAATACCAATTACATCTATAGGCCTACATGTACATGTATAAATGTGCAAATAGTATGCTATGTGGATATTTGATTTCATTAATATGAGACGCAATGCGGAACAACACTATTACAACAAGTGAACAACCCTAACTTATTAAACTTAAGTAGCCATATCTTTCTATGACGTGATCATAGTTCAAGTGACTTAGTCATTCAAATTATTGATGAATAGTATATAGTTTTAAACTGAGATGATTGCTTATCTATCCGGTTTGAACACAACCCTTTTCATGATTTTTCCTACAAAAATAATATGGGACAACGCTGATTATGATGCCGTCATTGTCACTGTATGATAACAATTCAACTGCTGTTTCATTTAAGCTGATGCTCTGAGTAAGACAATTATCAATCAAAAACAACAACGGAACTGGTCAGTGAACGCTCTGAACCAAATGAACTCCTAAACAGCTGATCGAATACTTTACGAGCTCCGTGCAACACCGGTTACGATATCAAGCACTTTATGCTATGCCACAACACTGTACGGAGTTCAACAATGTTGCGGACACAAGTTGAATGACAGCAGAAGTTTTGAAACCTATGACTTTCTTTTATCATTGTGACTCACTTAACTAATTAAACAAATGCTATTTTTCAAATAATAGTTTAATATCAGTGCTATACTAATATATAATCGTACTAGATCTACAATTGCCTTGGCACTAGGCCTAGGCCTACACAACGAGATGCGTTCAAATTGTGACGTGTCTAGTGTGACAACTTCAAGTTCAGTATTGGAATGACTACTGAAACTCAATGATGGAAAGTTTGTTAATAGAAGAAGGGAAATACTTACCGTTGAAAATAGTAGAGCGATGTCAATGCACCCGAATCGTGATCCGATATAAGATCTAACAGAACGTTGATTTCCCCTTACATCGACCGACAAACATGGCGACGAAAGTACTAAGATTGTGACGTAATAGTTGAAACAGTGACGTCATCATCATTTGTGCTGGCGCGAAAATGTGGTATGCTTGTTGGCGTTCAAAGTCACTTCGGAAATATAAATAAAAGTACTTTTTTCATATGCATACGCCGTTTAGGAAAACAAATTATCGGAAAATATTGTTTATGAATAAAGTGCTCACGAGTTTTTTCCTGAATTTTCAAGTGCTAGCCTATTCATGAAACATTACTTTTAAAACGATATATTTATTCATTTATTAATTGATATAGATTTATGACTGTTTTACATAAATTTATGTATATTTTGCATACTTTTTTTACTGATTTCATATCTATACATTGCATTGATAATTCGAAAAAGCTTAATTTTAAAAGGAATGAAAAAGGCTAAACTTAACAAATATCCTGGGAATTTATAACCACCCGTTACTACCAGTGACCCTAAACGAGTAGGTACGTACTTAATGTCGTTGTAAGGGATGTTATGGTCACTGGAATGGCGTGGTCAGGATAGTGTCTATACACACGTTGCGACTCTGCAACTGGTCTGCTTCACAAGGACTCTGACTAGCTGTAGGTTGGGATCAGGCAACAACTCTGAGTTCAGACACTCTGAATCAGACAGACTTTGGCGCATGCAAGAAAGACAGAAGACGGAGGATGGTCAATCAGCCGCTGTCCAAGCTCAACTGAATATTTAATCATGAAGTCCGATATTTAAAGATGGTTTGTCCTTGACGGCTAGCTGGAACTCGTTACTTCCCCCTTAAGACATTATGTTTCCAATTACCACGTTCATCTCCTGACTTCCACGTGAATATAGTATGACATAACCCTGAACTCTCGACTCTGCCTCATGGGATGTCCGAAACCAACTTCAAAGGAACTTATAATTACTGGACACGATTTCATGTTATACTGTTTCATGGAGCATGCTTTTGCTCTCTTCAACCGGCAATCTGGCCGAAACTGACCTCGGAATTCATACACAAACAAGTTGTTTACTTGCTTTCTGCAGATTGCAATCATTAAGCTTTACCTCTCTTTCACCTCAAAGTGACCAATATATTTTTACAGTTTTTAAAATAAAACTATCTTCTAACATTTCTCCCTCGTTTGAACGAGCGCGACCCGCGCTTTTGAATTAAAAAAAACACTCCTTACTATTTCTTATTCTAGTCGCATGAGATGAACGTAGCAATCAGATTCTTTAGTTACCTACTCGTTTAAGAAATCATTATTGAAATTTGGAATGGACAATCATACATTATAGTCTTTGGGGTCGTACTTATTGATTTCAAGGCTCTGACACATTTCTTTTTGTATGAACAAGGATCATAATGGCTAATCAACAATGAAATAACTTGCAACAATATACACACAATCAAAATAGAATACAATATTCGTTGTCACATCAATACAATTAAATAAATTACAATATACATCATTAGTGATATTTATAATACTTTCACGTCATATTGTCGCAGGTTTTTACCTTGTACCTAATATTTAAAGAAATTGGTATAAAATTTTTATGACATTTAATTTATTTGACTTTAATTTTGCCTCGTGTGGCTTATTGGCCTTTAATTTGCCTCGTGTGGCTATTGGCACTCCCTCCAATGACAAGAGCTGTCCTCAGCTCTGGAAGGAGGTCGGCGGTTGGTGCTCTGGTAGGTGTCCGAAGCGAGTGGAAGAGGTAGAGTGAGGAGACTGTGTTTGTCTATGGTCAGTCAAAGTCAATAGAAAGCCTAGCAGGAACAGAAAAAAAGGAAGGAAGGGGTACTGGTCACATTAGTGGGCACATCAGAGGGTTCGGCGAGCGGGTTCGGGCGATGGGGACCTGCTGGGGGGAGGGGGGGTGTGACGAGGCGAGTAGGACAGAGTGGAATACGGGGAGTAGGCAGGGTCGGTATACGGGGAGTAAGCTGGTAAGGAATACGTGGGAGATTGTGGCCTGGAGTGAGAATTTGACCGGACGGGGGGAGGAGTGTGAGACGGAGATCTGGGAGTGTAAGTTAGGAGCCGGGAAGGAGGGGAAGTTGGAGATTGAGGCCGCACCATAGGGCGTACAATGTTGACAGGGACATCTGCCGGAGCTGGCTGTAGATCTAATAACGAAGCATACCCCGAAAAGGGTATGGAAAGAGAACGGGGTGGCGGTCTTATCTGAGCCAAGGTAGGTAAGGTCTGCTCGGCCCAGAAAAAGAAATTCCCAGCCGAAGGGAATTGATCGATATTGGTTGCGTTAATCGCCGGATCAGTCAGATAAAAGGACAGGGGCCGGGCAAGGGGCGAATCGTTAGTCTGATCATCGGCGCTAGGCGAGGTAGGACCCAGAAGCTGAGCCAGGCTGTTGTACTGTGGGCCCATGGTGTTAGGGGTGCGGATATCCCGGACAAAGTCGGTCTGGAGGTGACGGAATAAATTCGTCAAGATGCCATCCAGAAAGGGACAGTGGCACGACGGGCACGTAAAAACGGATGCCGCCTTACACGACTGTTGCATACGACAGGAAATGTGGGATGTGGCTAAACAGCAAGGAAGGGGAACGGCAGGGTCGTAATCCCAATCAAATGGCATTCCAAAGTCATATTTGCACCACACACACGTGGGAGCGGGAACCCACCGACGTATCGCCATAACATACGGGCGTAGCGCATTCGTCCAATAGTACGTTTCGCCGACACGAACGTCGCATGCCAAGAACCGAATAGTGTTCGCCGGAATGCCGGTGCGGAACTCGACTGTCGCATAGCACTCGCGGAACAAGTTGACATCTCCAGCGCCTGTGGCGTGGAGCGTGGCCAGGATACAGTCAAGGGAAGGGAAGACACGGGACATATTATTAAGTAATAATTGGCAAACTGCCGTTGTTAGTTCGGGGCATTGAAATAAGGGAAGGAAATAAAACAGTAGAGTACACTCTACCTCTCCTATGCATGTTGGGTCATGCGTGAGCAAACTGTCCAAGCCTGCCAGGAACATGACCATCTGCCAAAAGATGGTACGCGGCAACCCTCGGGTGATTGGTCCGTTTATTACCGGTCCTTGATTGAAGGCATACATTTGGCGTATGAGGACCGATTTACCCGCTAATACGTGCTGCAAGCGAGAATCTAGGACGCGGACAGCGAATCCCCGAGGCAGCATGGCGAATTGGTCTTGATAATTCTCGAACAGGGTCATGTCTGGAAGATGATATGATATAGCCAAAGTGAGAGTACATCGAGTTATAAATTGATAATGCGATTTTTGAACAAGTAAGTCGTGAGTTAGTTGCAGGCAACGTGCGACAGTGACGATCCAGTTTACAGTCGGTACATGTACGCCCATCTCGGTCATCCCTTAACAAGTCATCAGGCCAGGCCCAGGATCGTTTACAGTGTGTGTCAGCGCAACGATCTCCAAGCTGAAGTGGCTGCAAAGGGGAACATCTCCGCCACTTGACATTGCATCAGGCCTGATGAAGGATGAGCGGTGAGACAGAGTGTACACGACCTGCAAGGGGTATCATACTCGGAAGTACATTGAACACTCAAAATTCATGCATAATTACCTTGTGACTATATAATATACACACCAAGTAAACATTATAACTACCATATTTCTTACATATCCATCATGCCTTTAATTATTAACTAAATTATTGAAGTAAACTGTTATCAATAAGTAAATTGTACTTATCAGAATAAAATTGGCTGTTCTTCCCGATGGTGAGGCTGGTGAATCTCCTCATCTAGCAGGTTACGTGGTGCCAGGGACGTCTCGTAGTTACAGGGAACCAGGACAGTCGGGGGTTCCATGAGCTCGTGAGGACCAGCGTGGATCGGGTAGATCGTGCCCTGGTAGACGAGGTACAGATGCAGGAGATAGTTGTTGCGGAGGACGAGGGACAGTCGACGGCCTACCCATGGTGAAATAACGACAGAACGGGGCAGATTAATGCGGTGCCCTGTCAGGCCGTTTTCAATAGCGATGTCCTTCGTCCTCCAGGTAAGTGTAATCACTGCCTTACAGCAACTGTGGGTGACGGAGACGGCCGCTGGAGAGACGACAGTACTGGAGAGCGTCACCGTGGCAGGCGGGGCTGAGAATGACATGAGGGGGAGACGGACCGTGTTGTCAATAGCTGTGAAGGCGAGGTACAGGGTTGTTTTAGTTGAGAAGTATCGGCGTACTGTGTAAGTCAGCAAGACAACAGCGAGGGAGGATATCAAGACGATAAGGATGACCTCTAAGTCCCATAATGGTACTAGGTATTTATCAACCAGTGTTTGTTGAGTGGTCGGTGGAACAGTTGGGTGTGGAGTCCAAACCAAAGGTTGTGTGGTAGCTGCATAGGCTACGGCTGCATGTGCGTGGGCCAGAAGCTGTAGTCGCATGAACTGTACCCGGCGATGAAGAAGTACCATGCCGATAGTTAAAAATAGAATCATGACGAGGACTGCATAGCCGATGTACATCGTGATGCCCTGGTCTGGAATGTCCGCCAGGTCATGGAGGTAAATAGGGTCAGCGGGATTGGTGTAAATGATCTGATTTGCCTTTGCGCGACTGACCGCGTGTTGCAACTTAATGCGTAGCTGTTTGTCTATTCCCATGGCATTCTGGTACTTATGTTCGGCTAGCTTGAACGTAGCTGTCTGTGTAGCGAGGGGCTCGTCAGTCAGAAGACTAAGGAGTTTGTTGAGAATGTCTTTAGAAGAGAAGAAATGACGCAACACTGCGACATTGACAGTGTAACGAAGGTGTGACATCGACTTCCGATCAGAACAGGAGACTAATCGTGGGGGCAAGAACAGTGGTCCCACTTCAATGGTGCAGTCGCATGGGATCGGGGCAAGGCAGAAGTGACATCCAGATCGCATTTTCACAACATTTTGACAGGAATAGGTAATCTCGTGAACTTGAGACAGGAGAAGTTGGCCTGATGACAGCTCTCTTGCGTCTGTTATGGTACCATTTGGAACAAAGTGGACGTCACAGAGTTTGTGAGCCAGGTCAATATGATTAGCATATATAGCTGATGTACAGGTTGGATGGAGAACGGAAACTTCAACGGGCATGGCACCACAAGCCTTTTCGGACGCATCATGGCAGGAACGATATTGTTGTTCGGTGAACTCCATGTATCGTTGCTCCCTTGCAGAATGAGCGAATAATTCGCTGATTCCTTGGACAACAGTGGCATCTGAGGAATTTATACTGACCGGTACAGGAAAGGTGAGGGTACGATAAAGTTGAAAATCGTCGGCCTTTGAGGTGACTGGTAGAAACATGGAGATAAAAACCTTCTGGCCCCTCCGGTGTGTTAGGAACCTGGTCTTGGTGTTATAATATTTCAACCCTGTATACACTAGCTTGAATCGGCCATGGTTTTCTTCCAGGTTGCGTGTTACCTGTCTGATTGTTGCTCTGAGGGCGTGAGGGGGCATGAGGTCCAGGGATAGGTGGCCCTGTAGTAGTGCATCGGTGGTTCGGCGAATTCGGACCGCATCAGTTATCGTCAGTAATGCCCAGTGAACCTCCTTCGTTGATAATTGTAATAGAGTACCCAGTACCCGTTCTACCCACAAGACTTCGTTTTCAATGTTAGTCTCCATTTGCAGTACACGGGCGTGTTCGATCTTGAAGGCCGTGAGGAGGTTGTTCATCCGTGTATTAGTCCTTCCCATGACGGAAGCCATCATTTGGTTAGTTGTATTAAAGGCAGTGTCCCTCAAATGTAGTTGTCTAGCGAGCAGCTGTAGATGGTGTTCCACTCGTATTTCTTCGTCCGTGGCGACACCTGTGAGACTGTGAGCGATGTCACCCAGGAAGGACAGGAAGGCACGTCGGCTGCGAGAACGGCTGCTGGGAGGTCTTGATTGTGGTATGACATCAGCAATGGCCTTCAGTGATCCATTCAAATGTTCATTAGCTATTTCTCGCATCATGTCAGTGTAGGATAAGAGCTTTGTGGCGAGCTGTATGGCCACCGCACATCTTATTTCTGGATGGGAGGTATTAACACGCCTGTCGACACAGTTGTGCTTCCATGGGTAGTGAACATGGGCTGTCGGTAAGGTGGGAAGGTCCAGTTGATACGTATGGACCCATGTCTGGTCGAAGATGCGTAAGCGTCCCATATGCTGATACATGACACCATAGTGCATGCGCAGTTTATCTCCCGTGGTTGACGATGACAGGACCATCTGCGTCAACAGCATGAGGACCCCAGCAAGCAGCAGTAACATCATTCCCATCAGTACTACTGCAACAAACTCCTCCACTAAGAAGCACACAGGTAGAATGTTATACTTTAATTAGTTCCTAATTGTCATTTTGTGTCAGAGTATGATATGATACTCGACTGGTCACATCGACCTTTAGGCAGTTCATATGCTATACTTAATTGCCTTTGCAATCGGTCCACAACTGTCTACCACTCACATTACAACTTCTTTATTACGAATAGACAGGAATAATTTATGTCCGTCTGTCTTACGAATAACAATTTCCCTAAACGTAATATATATTAAAATTGAAGAATTATTAAATTATTTACTCTATTATATATTAATTTCATTAGTATCAGACTAAGTGTCAACTTCCTTATCAAACTATCCCTATTACATTGAATTGCCTTTAACCATTTAACGGGTTTTGTTGCACCTCACTCAATTCCAACGAGCAATCTAATGCATGACTGCGCACATCATAGCATTATCTAACATAGGTATCCACCGTTTCCATGTAACCCTCTATCACGGACTCTTCAGAATTATATCCTATTTTACAGGACGCCGCATTCTGGAAAACCATCAGTATTATATCCCGTCTAGCAGGACGCCGCATACTGGAAAAACCATCAGTATTATATCCCGTCTAGCAGGACGCCGCATACTGGAAACTACGATATTATGTCACCACTAATATGAGGAGAGAAGTTGGCCATACTTTCCCCTCCGACAATAACTCCATTGCCATGTAATGCACCCATGGGTCGCGCGCAGTGATTCCTAGAATCACCAAGTCCAGGTTACGACGGGACACCCTATGTCATTATATCATCTTCACACTCGTCTCGACAATCTCCATGTTGTCACTTATTCGCATCACTGATAACTGACATCAATTAAACATTGATACCTATTGACGACGCGTCTTGTCAACAAGCATACAATATTCGATATGTCAGGCCTTTCTTATCGGCTTTGCAATTATTATTGACTGTTATTCCTGATTAACTTAATCCACTTATCCCTGATACATTATTTGTGAATCAACAACAAGTTGTATTCTTTATCCTCTATATTAACAACCTTTACAACTATGCAAATTTAAGCCTTACTTCCTTACAATCAACATAATAATTTAAAGACAAATTAAGTGAGTGAGTTATTGTTTTACGCCGCTTGGGCAATATGACAGGCATGAGCGACGCTTAAGCAATTAAATAGATTTACCCATTCACCTTCGGTAGTGATTACCTTATAACACTAATTAGTCTGACGCAGTGATTTGGTATTGACATCTCAACTAAACAAACACCGGATTGGCATAACAATGTAACTGTATCATTACATATCCTGATTACCGCGCATGGTCGATTGAAGCTGACACTTAGTTGTTTTAAACACATGAAAGATTATAAATACTGTCAATTAGACAATTATGGAAACATGGTAACATCACCATTCATAGTGTTTATCACTCTTCGTATTGTAATACATTGCTCTAAGTAATATTCTCATTGTTTAATAACCTGTTTCCAAATTTTAAATTTATACCTTTAATGAGTAATACTCAATTGCAGTCTATTAGTTGCAACCTAGTGAATTGGCTATACTTCAGTAAGTAAGTAAGTTTAGGTTCTATGGACCGATTGTTTATCTTACACAGGTGTTGTACAGTATTCATTACACGTTAGGCGTGCAATGGGGGAATGAGCGATGCATGCTCCAGCAGGGTTATCTAACGTCTGGTTCTGAAGGCTGACCGTTCTCTCGCCTCTCGCCTCTGCTCGTCACTGTGAGCTGGCTTGTAGTGGTCGCTTATTATATAACTGCATGTGGTACTTGTTGGTGTTGTTATTTCTGTGCCCCCTGAGGTTATAAGGCATGAATGGATACGTTGGCTTACTACGATATTTACACAGGTTATGTATAGGCGGCAGGTCAGTGCACAGACAGCAGGTCAAATGAGGACTTCATTCATCTGCTTGCTCTGTTTCTCTCTCTCTCTCTCTTCTGCTAGGCGTTTGAGTCGGGCTTCAGCAGCACGCGTTTTACCCGTCCATGTTCGCCTGGCGTGGTAATCTTCTACCAGAGGTGTTGGTAATGATGAGTGAGCAACCCACTGAGGTTGCGGGTCATCATTGAACGTTACTAGGTAGTGTTTGACACCACCAATGCGTTTTGCTTTCTTGATTTCCACTTTATCTGGACTAAACCCTGGTTTATGTTCTTGTTGTGCCCAGCGTGCTTGAGCAAGCTTTCTTCTCAATACTGACAACGGTAGATCGTCCTCTGGGGACCAGTGAGACTCCGCCTCGGTGTCGGTATTCTCGGCCTCATCTGTGACATCAGCGACAGGGTTGTCAGGTTCTGGGTCTTCGTGTGGGGGGGCAGGTGGTAGCGGGACCCAGGTATGGCTTTAGGCGATTGGCATGGATTGGGGAACGCAGTGGTTTGTTGGTACCACATCGGCGAAGGAGGTAGTTGGGCGTATCATACGCAAAGACGATGTAGAATGGTCCCTCATACGGACGTTGCAGTTTTCGAGACACATGTGGGAGAAGAGTGCCTCGGCGAAGCCATACTCTTTGTCCAACCTGGAAGGTGGGTGGTTTTGCCTTCATATCAAAGCGACGTTTGTATTCAGCTTGTGCAGACGTGACATTTGCATGTGCGATATTACGCGCTATTTCCAAGTTTGAGAGGAGTTCACGGAGATCTGTGTTAACCTGTGCAGGGAGTCCATCTGACACTGGCTGTAGAATGTTATCAATGGGCAAGCGCGGTTCTCGGCCATACACCATGAAGTACGGCGAGTAGCCTGTGGAATTTATGCACGGGCTTAGGCGATAGCCGGCCATAATGCTTGGGAGGAGATGTGGCCAAACTTCTCGTGCATCGTCACAGTAGACCCTTATGGCTTGAGCGATAACGCCATTCATGCGTTCCACACAGGCATTGGTGGCTGGGTGAAAGGGGGATGTATGTAGACGTTTGATACCCAGCAAACGACAGAGCTCTGAGAGGATGCGGGATGTGAACTCTTTTCCCTTGTCACTGAGTACTGCCCGAGGTGTGGAGTGTCGTGTGATAACCCCATCATAGAATGCTGCTGCTACTTCCTTTGCTGTTTTTGATTTGATGGGGAAAGCTTCGCACCACTTGCTGGCAGCATCAACGCAGACTAGGACGTACTTGTAGCCTTCAATGGTGGTGGTGAATGGACCCAAAAGATCAATTGACCAGCGGTCAAAAACGTCCACAACTGGAAGCGGGTGCAGCGGGGCTGGATGCGCATGGAAGTGGCGTTTTGCTACCTGACATTCTGTACATGAGGAAACCCATGTTTTCACAAAGGAGTACATGCCTTTCCAATAGTACTTCATCCGTAGCGCGGAATAACACCGCTCTGTACCTTGATGACAGGACAGTAGGTCGTCATGATAGGATTCCAGTAGGGCGTGACGGAGTGGTTGCGGGACACAGAGCTGGCGATATAGGCGTGGGGTCCCTGAGCAGTGATCCTTTGGCGTGTACAGGTGATATAGCAGGTCTCCATCCAGTGCGAAGTCATTGGCTTCTATAGTGACACGGCGGGCGGCCATGTCATCGTCCGGAAGAGTGTCACTCGATAGGTATGCTATCAGGTCACTGAAGTGCTCATCCTGCCTTTGTAGTACTGCCATATGGGATGGCGATATGCCTATTGATGGCCAGGCAGCAGGACGTTGTGGATCGTGCTGGTCACGCATGACGGAGGGTGCGGAGTCCTGAGGGTTAGGAGTGCTGTCATCACAGGGAGATGTAACAGACCCGATTGAAGTTCCTAATTGTTCTGCTTGCTCATCTATTGTGCTATCATGATACGGCCTTCGACTCAGGCCGTCAGCATTCCCGTTCTTTGGTCCCTGTATGTATTTAATCTCCAGGTCATATTGTGATAGCAAAACACTCCATCTGCCGAGTCGCCCATTGGCGTCCTTGATTGATTTGAGGTACTGAAGCGCTGCATGATCTGTGATGACAGTGAATTTGCTGTCGGCCAGGTAAGGACGGAAGTGTTTGATACCAAGAATGATCGCAAGGCACTCTTTTTCTGTGATGGTGTAGCGTCTCTGTGCCGGCGAGAGACATTTCCCTCCATAGGAGAGGGGGTGGTCGTGTCCATCGTCTTGGCTTTGCGAGAGCACGAACCCGACAGAGGCATCAGATGCATCACAGGCCAGGGTGTAGGGTTTGGATAAGTTCGGGTAGGCGAGAATCGGCGCCTTGGTGAGTGTTGTCTTGATTGATTGGAAGGCGACTTCGGCTGCTGGACCCCACTCGAACTGTACATCCTGGCGAAGGAGACTATGTAGAGGGTTTGAAATAACTGAATAACCTTTGATGAATTTGCGGTAGTAACCAGCGAGCCCAAGGAATGAGCGAAGGTCCTTCTGTGTGCGCGGCCGGGGGTAAGTGGCGACGGCACTTACCTTTTCTGGGTCCGTGGATACGCCATCTTTGGAGATGATGTGGCCAAGGTAGGTGATGTGGGCGAGGCCGAAATGACACTTCTTAGGTTTCAATTTGAGATTGGCATACCGGAGGGTGTCGAAGGCTTCCCCGAGATGTTTGAGGTGTTGTTCAAATGAAGAGGAGAAGATCAGAACATCATCCAAGTAGGTGAGGACGGACTTCCATGTCATGGCGGAGAATAGGGCACCTATCACAAAACTGAAATACCCTGGAGCATTCTTTAACCCGAAGGGCATGACATCATAGGCGAAACTACCTTCCCCAGGAACGGTGAAACAAGTCTTTTCCCGGCTGGCGGCATCCATGGGAATCTGATGATAGCCGGACATCAAGTCGAGACTGCTAAACAGGCAGGGCTTGCTGGAACCGAGTGACATAAGTGCTTGATCAATATTACACATTGGCCAGTGGGATGTAGTCGTAACCTTGTTTAGGAGACGATAATCTGTGACAAAACGTGAAGTCCCGTCCTTCTTCTTTACTAGGAGAACTGGGGCGGACCATGGTGAGAATGTAGGTCGAATAATGTTATGGTCTAACATCTCTCGAACGTGTCGGGCCATATCCTCCCGTTGTTTTGGGTTGACAGGGTAGGGCGGCACTCGTACTGGCGGGCTGTCTCCGGTGTCAATGGAACACTCAAATAGATGAGTGCGCCCCAGCTCAGAGATGTCTTTCGCGAACACATCACGATGATTGGCGAGGAAGGCGCGGAGCTGTATAATCTCTTCCGGGTCGAGTGCAGCATCTGTAAGTGGAAAGTGTATAGGCGATTGTGGCGCCTTTGATTGCAGTGGTTCATCAGGTGACCGGTCAAGCGTGTTAGAGTTCTCAGCAGACGAGTCGGACACAAGCGGCGCCACTGTTGACAGGCTGTGTTCAGTAGCGCGAGACGGGGGGTTTAGCTGAGATGTTTCCGACCCCAGCTCTATCAACTGATCTTTTTCTGCATCTGTCCAGTCATCCGCGACGGGCTCGAGCACAGCGATCTCCGTTCCAGGTGGCAGCTGTATGTATGAATCAGTAGGATTACATACCTTGTAGGGGATGGTCCCATCTGTTGATGTCACCAAGCAGTAACCACCCAGTAGATTGTAGTCTTTCGCGAGGCTGGACAGCGGCGCAGCAATGGCTGTGGGGCAGGCATCGTTGACTTCTTGCGTGGACAGTAGGAAGCATCCTTCTGATTGTGGTTGGATGGTGGTGTGACTTGTAGTCCGCAGGGTACGTTGTTGGCCGTGACTGAGAAGGGGCACCGTTGTGGCGCCGTTGTGGAGCGTCAGCTGTCGCCGTACAAGGTCAAGCGAGGCTGTATTGTCATAAAGAAAGTCTAATCCCAATAGCATGGGTTGAGTGAGATCCCGTATAACATAGAATTTATGATGAATAGTCAACTCCTTGATTTGTAGTGGAAGCATACAAACACCTGTAATTGTCAATGGGTTGCCATCTGCTGCACTGACTGGCGGTATGGATTCATTAACATATGGATATTTTTCAACTCCTCCAATACGCACAAATGTTGCATGCTGCAAGCAAGATGTTCCTGCTCCTGAGTCCACCAACGAACAGATGTGGTAACCAGCAACAGAGAGTCTGATAGTACTACCCGATAAGTCCACAGCATTAGTGTCTATTACGCCATCCCCAGAGAGGCTATCAGTATCCCTATCAGCCACCAAAGGCTCACTGAAGGTAACATGTTTTATTGTTTGTTTACTCGGGGGTGAGGGGAGCTGCATGGGGGAGGGCGGCCTGGGAGACTTATCCAAGCATTTAGAGACTGAAGGGTGACCACCTATGGTCGGGGAATGTGAGATAACGTTGCCTTGTCGGGGGTCGGGGTCAGAGTCAGGGACGGGGGAATGGTTGTGATCTGGTATGTGTAGTCAGATACGCGAGTTAGGCTGTGACTGGCGGCACACGCGGGCGATGTGTCCGACTTGCTGGCATTTAAAACAAACTAGTCCTCTAAAATTACAATGTCCAGCCGGGTGAGAGTAACCACAGAAGCGGCACTTAGGTATTTGCTGTGTCTGGGATACGAACCGATTATTTCTGCCGGCGGGCTGAGGGTGCTGAGGAAATGACTGATTCCCGAATGGCTGATACCTCCCTCTGCGGGGGGGTAGGTGAGGCATGGGCTGCAGGGAGCGCATGGTTTGTTCTGCATTAGGCTGAAGATAAGGCCGAATGTCTACCGCGTTAAGAGTGTCCTGTCCGCGAGGGGGGTCTGACAAGGTATCAACTTTTTCTGACAGAAGATTAATAGCCGACATAACACGGGCCTCATAGTCACTATCACTACCTGTCTGGGAAGCATCTGCTATTTCGGCACTATCCACGCATTGTTTAAGATTGGCATGCGGACGCGTGAGGATAAACTGTTTAATATGGGGTCTTGCATTACGGAGGATGAGGTCTCTAATGTATGTATCATCATTGCGATTAACTGTTGCTGCCTCATGTCGGATGGTCTGTAAGAAATCAGAAAAGCTTTCCGAGCGTTTTTGTTTTTTATCCAATAATTCATTTGTCTTCTTGAGAATTTCGATTGAATTTGGTGTGTAACGTTTGATAAACCGTACCCTTGCTTCTTCCCATGTAGGAAGCAAACGAATTTCGGCGGATTCGAACCATTCTTGTGCCTTACCCGTGAGGTACATAGGAAGAAGGTGTTTCATTTCTGTGAACGTACGGTTATGTAACAAACAGAACCCTTCGAATCGTTGTAACCAGCTAATAGCTGCTGAGGAATCTAATCCATCATACGGTGGCATTGGCAAATTGGCCAGTGCAAGATTGCGCGACATTTCCCCTATCTGTGATGATAACGGATCTGTTGTGGTGGGTGTTGATGCAGCGTCTGTGTATGCAGGGGGGCCGGGGACTGTAGGGGGGTTAATGAGTGTAAGCTGCCTATCATGTGGAAACAATGTATCAGCTGGAGGGGCAGGTGGTTTCGAATTTGGATCAGTAGATTCTGTTAATCCATCCTGTGACTGTGGGGGTGCTTGCAATGGGGCTGAAGACGGTAGCGGAGGGTAGAGTGGGGGTGGGTTGGTCATGAATGATTGTGGAAATTGGTCTGACGCAAGTGTCCACTGAAAGGGGATGGGGCCTTGTGGAACAGATTTTGGTTTAGCGCCACCTGCTGCGGTAGGCGCTGTCTGGGCACGTGCTGAGTTGAGCAAGGACGTATTTAAAGGGGCAGTGGGAGTGGAAGTTGACCCGAATAACCCCGTACTTGCTGGTGTTCCCATGGGATTAACAGCAAGGGGAGTACTGTTAAGTGGAGCAGGGGAATTAGGAAGTCTGAGGCTTTGGTGGCGTCGTAAGGAGTGTGCTAGCTGACCAGGGGGGCGAGAGACTTGCCGAATAGGTGTTAAATTTGGTGCATATGACATCGTCTAGTATTAACGGAGAGCCCTAGTTTGTCTACACGTGCGACAATCAATGAATCTGTTGCAAGGTGAAGAAAGTTTGCTCACCTTGTTTTAAGTGTCCGCCGATAAAAGATTGTCGCTCCTTGTCCTTGCCTGGCGTTCCAATGGCTCCAGATGTTTGAGAGGTCCGAGGATCAAGGATACACGTCCAAGTTGTGAGTGCACGTCGTAGATTTTAGAAGCGGGATGTACCCCGCATCTCCACCAATTATCCTGGGAATTTATAACCACCCGTTACTACCAGTGACCCTAAACGAGTAGGTACGTACTTAATGTCGTTGTAAGGGATGTTATGGTCACTGGAATGGCGTGGTCAGGATAGTGTCTATACACACGTTGCGACTCTGCAACTGGTCTGCTTCACAAGGACTCTGACTAGCTGTAGGTTGGGATCAGGCAACAACTCTGAGTTCAGACACTCTGAATCAGACAGACTTTGGCGCATGCAAGAAAGACAGAAGACGGAGGATGGTCAATCAGCCGCTGTCCAAGCTCAACTGAATATTTAATCATGAAGTCCGATATTTAAAGATGGTTTGTCCTTGACGGCTAGCTGGAACTCGTTACTTCCCCCTTAAGACATTATGTTTCCAATTACCACGTTCATCTCCTGACTTCCACGTGAATATAGTATGACATAACCCTGAACTCTCGACTCTGCCTCATGGGATGTCCGAAACCAACTTCAAAGGAACTTATAATTACTGGACACGATTTCATGTTATACTGTTTCATGGAGCATGCTTTTGCTCTCTTCAACCGGCAATCTGGCCGAAACTGACCTCGGAATTCATACACAAACAAGTTGTTTACTTGCTTTCTGCAGATTGCAATCATTAAGCTTTACCTCTCTTTCACCTCAAAGTGACCAATATATTTTTACAGTTTTTAAAATAAAACTATCTTCTAACACAAAGGAAAACAACTTTAGACTCTACATAAAGATTTTTCTCTACAATATCCTAGAAAAGAATGCCTTTTTTGTCGTGAAATCTGTTAGTTGTTGCTAAATAGTAATTTAGTTAGTCCTTTCATAACGGGGCGCTCTTTACAAGTTTAAAGGCGAATATCACACACTTTTAGAATTATTCGCGTTTTTAATGAATGATCAAATAACAAACGAAAATATTTAGTTTCACAAGAGACAAACTTATTTTCATCTGATATAATTCGTAGGTTGTAAAATCGGAACAACGTAAAGTCATTTATCAACATAAATCTCATAGGCATAGACCTCGGAAAAAGCTACGTTGAAACGACGTTGTGTATCTTTATTTTCTCGACGTGGAAACAACGCCACCTTAACCGAAATTACCGACGTCGGGGCAAAGTCGTTTTTTTCGACGTCGAAATGACCGACGTTGTAACAACGTTGTTACATCAACGTCGAAATTAACAACGTCAAAGCAACGTTGTCTTTATCGACGTCGAAATTACTGACGTGGAAACAACGTCTTTTTTAAGTTGAACGACGTCGCAACCACATATCAACTAAAATCCAACGTCGATTCCACGCCGTGTGCCTGCTGGGAAGACTCCATTGATCTGGTGCTAAGATAGAAAAGCAATAGCAATAGTTGTAGTTGAGGAACAGCAACAGAATGTGATGGAGACCTACATCTGGTGTTGTACCCAACCAGAAAATTTACATAATTTTCCATAAAATTGGCCGATGAAGAAAGCTGCATAGAGCAGTGGAAGGACATATGCAACCTGCAATTGATGAACCAACCGTCCTTATTGAAGTGTCGGGCGCGAGTGATCGCGGTAAGAACAAGGTAGAAGATGAAGGTTGCCAAACTGTCAGAGGGAGGTCAAAGTTCAAGTCAGCGTCCAGACATTATTAAGCCATTATCAATGAACAACCGATTTCATGTCCTTGATAGCAGTGGCAGCAGCGACAGCAGTGACGATGAAAGTGATATCATCATAACTGGTCTTGATCAAACACAATCACCGATCACTACATTGAGCTCGAATGCAGAAATTTCCAGTTCAAATAACTCCCCAATTACTTAGAACCAAGAAAAAAAACCCACCAAATGTTTCATACAAAGTTGCTAGAGGGATCAATTTCGAAGACAATAATTCTGTTTCTTTTCATCCAACTGATTTGGATCATGATCCAACTCTTCGAATTGTTTTTTTTGACAGGATAATTAAAATGTTTCAATACTCATTGATACAAATAAAATCGGACATTAGAAAATGAACAATGCGATTCCAGGGGATTTTGGAAGCCATGTGAATCCAAAACCATGGCTCGTACCGTAACAAATAGACAATTGTCACTTAGCAAAGGAATGTCCCTGAATTTACTTCATCTTCAAATCTTCATCGGGTTCTCATAAGAGTTACAGATTTTGCAGGTCAATTAAGACAGAATATTTATGTTCAATATGACTTTGAATACAATGCCGCTGGTGGCTTAAATATTGCCCAAGCGGAGTGAAACAATAACTCACCCACTCTCTTTGAATATAAGGCTCACTCAGTACAGGTAATGGCGCATGGGAATAAAAAAACATCAACAAGTTTTCATCGAACTAAAGAAGGCTCTAAAGAATTGCAAAGTTCAGGATAAAAACCTATGGATATTTTTACCGCTATAATTGAAGAGTTAGGCGGTATTGAAAATGTAAAAAGAAAGTCTCTGTAACCAAAAGACAGACACCAGATAACAAATTTAACTAGAAAGAATGAAATTGGGGATGAATTGTTATGTTTGATGGATATAAGTAAAGGGGAAGCTACAGCAGGAGACACGTGAACATTATTTTTATTATAAAATTAATATGTTATAAAACTAGATTAGCGTTTGCGGGACACCGCAAAAACAAAGCAGCCCCGAAACTTGGGGTTTTGCCTTACCCTGTTCTGCCTTTTATAGGCCTCACCAAATTGGGCATTTTTTCGTGACCTTGACCCTCAAGGTCACACAATCAATGAACACATGAAATTGAGTATAACATTAATGTAATGAAAGTGTTAAAAGTAAAAATAATCCATTTTCACAATATATGTTGACCTTGACCTTCGACAGTTCATACCCAAAACTTTTTTAAGTTCTGATCTTCTCAAGAGATAATATATACAAAATCTAAACTTCATAGTACAAAAACTTTTCAAGTTATCGTGTTAACAAAGAATTTTGTAGTGATTTTATAACTCGTGACCTTCACATTTGACCTTGAAAGTGAACATAATAATTCCCAGCAGGTGTAAACATTTAGACATGTTCATGAGTTCTGAAAAGCTGAACGGAATAAAGCTATATCCAAATTAGGTTTACATTGCAATAACTCATATATCTAATGACCTTGACTTTCAAGGTCACACAGTTAATGAATACTTTTTATTGAGTATAACAATCACGTATTGATTAAAAGTGTTCATAGTTAGAAGAAAGCATGTTCGCTAAACCATGCTCAAGTCATGACCTCGCTGTGACCTTGACCATTGACGGATTGTAGCCAAAACCGTTTCAAATTTGTTTACTCTTCCAAGGATGATATATACCAAGTTAGAGCTTCATAGCACAAAAACTTTTCAAGTTATCGTGTTTACAAGGAATTTTGTAGTGATTTTATAACTCGTGACCTTGACCTTTGACCTTGAGAGTGAACATGTCAAAATGATTCCCTGGAAGTATAGACATGTTAATGAGTTATGAAAAGCTTAATGGGATAAAGTTATACCCAAATTAGGTGCACATTGCAATAACTCATAAAGGTCACACAATTAATGAACACTTTTTATTGAGTATAACAATCATGTATTGATTAAAAGTGTTCATAGTTAGAATAAAAGTACCGAGGGTACAGAAGCTCACCTTAAAATGAATGATGTGGTAAAATGGTTTAATTATACATGTAACCATCTTTTATATAATTGATTATGGCTGCCATCATGATTTTTTATCTTTTAAAATACTAGTCTTCTTTTGGAAACGACTATAGAGCTTGAACAAACATTAATACACAAATGATATAATCATGATAAGTTAACAAGCAGTAGGTTTTTGTATTACCTTTTTCTATATCTATGGCTGAATTGGTGACCATCTTGTACTTTTTAATCTTCAAAATGCTACTTTTATGTGGGCATCCGTATTAATTTCAATATGATATCTTGATTGGTTTAGGTGTATCCATTTAAATGTAATTCATTACTTACAGGATGGTGGGCACTTACATTTGTTTTGTAGTGAATCATTAATATGATTTCAAGATTATTTCACTGATGGTTATGCTGCATGGGATATTGAGAATCCCAAGAGTACAGATTTTTCAAGGAAAATGAATGGCTGATTGAGAGGAAAGTCATAAACACAGCAATGCATAAGACACGTTTATTTTGTTCACATAATATTTACATGTCAAGTGACCATGAGATGTCTTTCATTAAAGTATCAATTTATTTAACACTCATACAGTACTATAATGGTAAAATAATTTGCATTGTCAAATCAACAGAGAGATATGACAAATCAAATTTCCTTACTTTTCTTACAAAACCCTTTTTGATTTTCATCTGCATATTTATTCCACATCAACTTATCATGTAGATTGCTAAACACAAAGGTTATTGTAGACAAGTTGTGTGTAAGTTTTTATTCTTAGTAAGAACATATCACTGTCATGAGAATACAAGTCCATAACTTTTATTGCATACACATGGGCCATGGCCATATAGCATAATGCTCTACCATATCAATTGGGTCAGGTTGATTATGCAACAGACTAGCAGCTGACACTATGATGCTAGCAGCCTGCCTTGGGATGTGGACAGCATAGTGGAATATCTGAACTCTGGTTGACCCCTTATGTGTGGTATTTAAAGGAATATAAGAGAGATACCATTGTTTAAAATTTAACATGTTTAATGTGATTTGGTTTTTGCAGCTAGTTGCCATAAAGATTTTAAACAAATTTATCAATTATGTTTGTCTTTCATCTTAATTTTTTTTAGAAACACTTAAAAATATAGAACAACGTGCACGACAATCTTAAATATTCCATATTTAAGATAATATTATGATTAGTAAGTTCAAATTAGAGAATTTATATGGTGCCAGTGATCACTTGATGAAAGCTTAAAATTTAATAATAATGATGTGTCATCTGACCTCTGCAGCTGAAAAGTCAATATGGCTGCTATTGCGGCTATCTTGGTTTATAAAAACTGAAACGTCTACCTTTCTGTGCGGAATCACTATAGGTATAACATACTACAATATAAAAATTATATCTAGATTGGTTTAGGAGAAATAGTCTTTGTCATGAAATCTAATTGAAAATTCAATATGGCTGCCATGGCGGCCATATTGGATTCTCAAAACTTAAACGTCTACCTTTCTGTGCGGAATTACCATGGGTATAACATACTACAATTTCAGAATGATATCTGTATTCGTTTAGAAGGAGTAGTCTTTTTCATGAAATCTAATTGAAAATTCAATATGGCTGTCATGGCGGCCATCTTGGATTCTCAAAACTGAAACGTCTACCTTTCTGTGTGGAATCACCATGGGTATAACATACTACAATTTCAGAATGATATCTGTATTCGTTTAGAAGGAGTAGTCTTTTTCATGAAATCTAATTGAAAATTCAATATGGCTGTCATGGCGGCCATCTTGGATTTTTAAAACTGAAACGTCTACCTTTCTGTGAGGAATCACCATGGGTATAACATACTACAATTTCAGAATGATATCTGAATTCGTTTAGGAGGAGTAGTCTTTTTCGTGAAAGTTTACGGACGGACGGACGGACAGACAGACGGACGACGGACGAAGCGCCATGACATAAGCTCACATTTACTTTGTAAAGGTGAGCTAAAAAGGCATTTTCGCTAAACCATGCTAAAGTCATGACCTCGCTGTGACCTTGACCTTTGACGGATTGACGTAACTAAAGATTACTTTATCGGTTAGTCTATGTGGTTGATGATGTACATATATTCATTGCTGATCTATTTTGTCGACGTATTGAGAGAAATACAAACTGACTTAAAAATAGTTTAAGATGGTCTGCAAGTAAAGAAGAGAGTAAGAAAACATTTCTATACATAACGTGCTTAATAAAGAACCACATATTTTGTAAACTTATATATTGTTGCTTTTGTTTTAAAGTATTTTCCATAAGCAAATGCACAATAGATTAGTTCAGGTCATTTAACAATATTTTATTAAGAAATACATTCACTAGAACCGCTACTATAACTTTCATTTCAATGTAAACACAAGTGTCCCCGTACTGACGTACTAACGTTCCCATAACCTTTGACCTCTAAGGCATTTTCATATTATGAAATCATGTCAAATGTTTAAACAAGAGTAAATATAGAATAAGACTTCATTTGAAATCACACTATACCTAAAACCTAGGAGATATATCTACATTTCTCCGTTCCAGGCCGGAAAAGATATTGTACTAGTTTCATTTCTCTCTCTAAACCCGAATGTGGATAGATCTGTTCAAATGCAATGAACAACACCAGTTCCACTGCGTTACCCTATACACAGATGGTACTGTGACACAGCAGGGTAGCGCCGAGAGGCCAGCCACATGGAAGGGCGAGTCTCAGGCCTACCATACAAACGGCAACAAATCTTCATCAAAGACTTGATCAGTGAACCCCGAGTGCATGGTCAGTGTAATCCCACATGTGATGATGTAATGCTTCGGAGCCGCCGAGACAGCTAATGCCCCGGCTCTCTCAGGCTTCTTTGTTTTATCTGTCTTTGGCTTGAATTAATTACCAACAGATGTCTTTCTAATCTTTAAGTTTACACGAAAAGGCGTGTACAGTCTTAGCGTTTTGTTAGAAGAGTTGATTTAAAAATGTTTTCATTATGGTAATTCCTAAATGTGTTATTATCTTGAATGTCAACATCAACATAATATATAACATAAATACTTTTTATGAGGAAACTTAGTATCAACTGAATTGGTTTTGTAACTGCATTTGTACCAAATGTAAATCTCAATTCGGTTTCATTAATGCTGTTGTGATGTGTTTATAAATCCTCTTTTCAAACTGATATCGCCCTGTAACAAATCGAGGCATTTTGTACCACAACCTTCTTAATTTTGAAATTGGTAAGTAAATAAAGCTAGAACTAAAACCCCAACTTACTGTACGGTTAGTAAGAATTTGTTTATCAAATGGATTAACGCGTCGGAAGCTTTAGTCTAGTTCGCGGTTTACTAGCTGTTCGCGCGAACGCAGTTACTTCGCGGAGACAACAATTTATAATGTCTCGAAAACATCTGGGTCAACGTATCTTGATGAGACTGCGGGTCATGCATTAGTGTCAAAGATAACCTGTCTTCGATGGTTTTTAATTATGCACTAACAGATAGAATAAGAGGGTGCTAGATGCAAGTTCAATTGGATGAGGGTAAACTGCCATAGCTGCCAACTACTTAGACTAAAATTTAGTCTATGAAATATATTATATTTGAAATAATTACATGCTTTTCAACATTTTTATTTCTTGGTCTAAACTTCTTTGCAGACCTGTTATAAGGACAATCTTAAATGGATAATTGGACACATGTTTCTGTCACTTTAAGTTACTAATACATTGTTGAGGCCTGGACTTTATCTTGAATCTGCCAACAATGGAACCCATCATTGTTCTCTCCCACCCACAGGCAGCTCTGCGAGAGTGGGTTGGCAGTGGGGTCTCTTATAAGTATCATGTTTCACTCTCCTCTCCAGCTGAGAGCACCAGTGTCTTTCACTATCTCTGATATGGTAAAATCAGTTCACTTGAAGACTTCACAAGCTATAGATTTGTGTTCATTCTACAAGTGTCATGAATGTGGTCAAAGGCTTTTACCCCTAAAAACTCTGTAACCCCTACGAAAGTGTCAAGAAATGTAAATCTTTCTCCAATACAAAAGGTATTGTGCAAAGTTAAACGTGCACTTCCGATAATCAAAGATCACAGATTGTATAGATGATGTTCTAGTAATTCACATTCTATTCTCGTTACGATTGGTATGACTATAAAATAGCCGAAACATAATTTGGTTGCCTTTTAGTTTCATGATTTGCTAATGATTTTCTTCAATGTCTCCTAGATTTTCTAAATGATACTCTCCATTTTGCCGACTGTAACAACCTAAGTTTTCTTATTTACACACAAATTTACATGCACCTGGCTTCTGCAAATTTGTAATGCTTTAATGAAACAACTTTGATTTTATAAATCTTCCCTTATGTCCCTTCACATACACTGAAGTTAATCCTAAAGCTCTACATTTCTCTGCTTGTTTAGTCATTAACTAATTACTTTGTGGAAGATGTGTTTTTGGGGTGTAAAATGATACTCATTACCTCTCTCTAAGATCAACTCTGCTGCCCTCAGCCCAAGCCCGCTCTCCGTCACTCATACCAGACCTGATAAGATAAGATAAGATAATTTTATTGTCGTAACATTCCACATGGAAACAGTGACAACATTCTAATTCTATACATGATAATAAACATATAATGACAGATGGACATTGAGCAATGATAACAATCGACAATAATATATTTTCTTAATGGGTATCTGATATATTATTGACAAAGGAGTATACATAATAACATATGGTTTCAACTAACTCTGGTTTACTATTTGATAATATGTAGATGTAAACTGATTATGTTTACTAAAATTAATGAAATTACTATCAATGGTGGTAATGCTACTAATAAGACCTTGACGTTCCTCCCTGTGTCTTGTGCATGACATAATATGATGCATCTCATCCTCCAGTGTATTACAGACTTCACACAATCTCTGGTCAAGTGGTATCGGTGGTCTATGTCTGCGTCCAGTTTCAATCATAAATTTATGGTCACTTAAGCGCAATTTAGTGAAGTGCACTCTATGTTTCTTTGTTGGGCAAGTATGGTAAAGTTCACAGTTAACATTTTGTTTAAATAGTCTAATTTTAAGTCCTTAGTTTATTCTTTGATGATTGAAGAGGGGGGTCTTGTAAAGAGTTAATAAAATTTGTTTCGAAATGAGACTTTAACCTTTGTAAACTGAACGCAGATGATAGATCACCGACTGAGATATTATATTTGTCAAGGAGTACATTCAGCTGGTGGTACCAGCCCACTTTATGCTTTGATAGGGCCACGCAATGTCTAAAAGCATGCTGAAGCACTATGTTTTGACTATTACAAAGGTGGGCATGAAATGAAAAAATAGATTTGATAATATTAAATTGGATTGGGAATAAGCCAAGTTCAGCCCTGCATGCCCAATTTTGAGTTGATCGGGAAACTCCCAGGATACGTTTACAAAATGTCATTTGCAATTTTTCCGGACCAAACGAGTCTAAATATTTGGAGGTGGTGTATCCAATAGCCCATATTTCACAATTATACAGGAGTATGGGCGTAATGATAGATTTAAATATTTTACAACTTACAGCTGGTGACAAATCATTTCCAAATAGGACAGATGAGAGAAGATGGTAGGCTCGTTGTCCCTTTTTGTGCAATGCCTCCAAACAATGCTTAAATTTCCCATTCTGATGGAGGATAATTCCCAGATAAGTATATTTGTCAGTGACTGAAACAGTTTGGCCTCCAATAGTCCATGTTTGTTCTGGTTTATATTTGAGTGATGAACCAAATATCACAATGTTGGTTTTCTCCATATTGATATCAAGATAATTAGATGAACAATATTGGGTCAGGTTATCCAGTAACATTTGCAATTTAATTGGTGAGTCAGTAAGACCAGGTCATCTGCAAATAATAAGTGACCAAGCGACCAAACTATCCAAGCATAATCCATTTTTGGGTATGTCAAGACGGGAAACAAGGTCATTAATGAAGAGGTTGAAAAGTGTAGGTGAAAGAATACATCCTTGACGCACGCCTACGTTTGACAAGAAAGGTTCCGATAGTCCAGCTGATGTTTTTACTTTGTAATTCACGTTGGAATATAGAGATGATATCACGTCAAAGATTTTCCCATTTATACCCTGGTCATACAATTTTGAGAGGAGTAATCCCCTGTTTACTGAATCGAATGCCTTTTTATAGTCTATGAAACAGGTATAGAGTTTCTTTTTTTTTACTTTAAAACTGTCAATGATAGTTTTGATATTGAATATGTTACCTGAAGTACGGAAACCTTTTCTGAAACCAGACTGGCAGGGATCAAAAGTTGTGCTTGATTCACAGAACTTTACGATTCTATCGTTCATAACCTTGCAAAATAATTTCCCCAAGCAGCTACTTATAGCAATACCCCTATAATTGTTTGGGTTAAGCTTATCCCCTTTCTTATGCAGGGCATGTATGGTTGAGGTAGCCCATTGTTCTGGGAAATGGCCACAATTGAATATATCATTAAACAGCTTACATATTTGGTCTATAGCTGGGGGCACAAAGACTTTAATGAATTCATTCGTCAAATTATCTACCCCGGGACTCTTGTTGTTTTTTAGTGTCTTACAGCAAGTGGTGATTTCTTCAGCTGTGATTGGAGTATACATAACAGGGTCACCATCATATTTATTGGTATGTGTGTATGTGGCATGTTGTGATTGTGTGTTGCTGTTATATAATGTTTTAAAGTGGTTGGAAAGGTCATGTTGGTCTGGTTCAATGGGTGAATGCGAATTTTCGTTTTTGATACGATCTAGTTGTTTCCAGAATTGTCTAGGATCAGATTTGGAAAGTTGTTCAAGTTTTTCGAATTGATTTGTCCGAAATTGGCGTCGCTTGCGCCTCGTTAGTTTTTTAAAGTATTTTTTTGAATTTAAAGCAAACTGTTTGTTTGCATCATCAGCCTGCCCAGCATAATTTGTAAATGCAGCCTTCATGTCTTGTTTGGCACTTTTGCATTCAGCATCGAACCAAAGATTTTTGGGGAGGTTGGATGTTATATGTGATAATTTTGTACAGTTTGTATTTAAATCCGAAAGGATATTAGAAAAGGCGGTTAGATAATTGTTACATTGATCCTGATTCTGAGGAGGTGTAGTGGTCATAAATTGTGTTAATCTATCTTGTATTGCATGGTTTTGTAGAGATGTCATAGAATAGATTTACTTGAATCATGCCAGCGGCGTTTTGGTGCATGTTTTGAAAATCTGTTGTTGGAGGGCTTTACAGATTTAGGGACCTGGAGTATTTGAGGGCATTCAAGTTTGAGGGTCAGCTGACAATGATCTGAGACCCATGATAATGGTTTCACATGAAAATACAACACACTGTCATAAACATTATTACTGACAAGTACATAATCTACCACACTCTGGCCAGTATAGGTAAAGCAAGTGTACTGACCCAATGTATCACCTGTTGTACGGCCATTAAGAATTGTAAGTTTACAGCTAGCAGCCGTGACAAGCCGTGACCCGTGATTGTTTGCTTTTACATCTAAACTGTTTCGGGGACTTTGAGTGGCACTAGAAATGTCAGATGGTAATTGGGGTAAAAATTTATGGCCAAATTTGTCAATACATTCATCACGGGTTGAAGTTCTGGCATTGAAATCGCCACCTAAAATGATGTCACCTTTTTCAGAGTGTAAAGAAATTTCATGCATCAAAATTTTAAAAGCATCCATGTTGCACTTATTCCAGAATGAGGAAGATTCTGGAGGGATATACACAGTGCATATATATATGTCTCTTCCTGTGCAGCTCAGTGATTTATCCAACTTCACCCACAGAGTGAAAGCACTGCTGGATATGATCTTTATATTTCGTCCTTAAGGCGAAGGCAATACCACCTCCCCTGGTATCAACACTTTTCTGTCTAGGCACACTGTATGTGGTGTAGCCAAGGAGGTCGATAGCACTGTTGTAATCCCATGTCTCAACTAATCCTACGAAGTCATATCTACCTAACAATATACTTATATCATTCCTTTTGAGACTGTTGAAGCCTTGTATGTTCCAAAAGGAAAGGTTTATGTTGAATTTACAGTCCAATGAATATGTCGTATTTGACATTAACTTATAGCAAACTAGTGGCTAGCCAAATGTCTAGCCCATAGAGACACAAAGATACGGATATATTAACACAAAGCACTGGTAAGGCACATCCTTAAAGCCGATGTCACACGAGCAACTTCTGTCTGCAGACACATATTTGTCTGCAGACAAACATGTCACACACTCAGATATAAATCGTTCAACTTTCCCGCCTAATAGATCGTTGCCATAGAAACACTGGCATTTCACCATATTGTATCCAAAATGGAGGGAATTCAAGAGGAAGTATCAATGGAGTGGCGGAGAAAACAGGTTGCTGCTTGCATAATTTTAGTATGGGCAATAAGAAAACGAAGATCAAGACGCAGATGGGACAATCGACTTATTTGGTCTCATGCTTGGCTGCTTCGCAGACCACAATTAGGTGCATTCAGCACAATTGTGCAGGAATTAAGGCAGGAAGATGGTGATAACTTTAAAAGCTATCTCCGGATGGATGAAACATGCTTCCACGAGCTTCTTGAAATGATTGTGCCTTTTATTACCAAGCAAGACACAACAATGAGACCAGCTATACCATCCGAGGAGCGACTGGCACTGACCTTAAGATACCTTGCAACAGGTGAGTCAAAACACTCATCTATATTTTGTCAAAACTCAATTTTGATATAATATAAATATTTTCGTAATGTACTTGTCAAGTAAATGACTCTGTATCTTTATATTTACTTTGGCTTGCAGGCGAAAGTTATTCAAGTTTGCAGTATTCCTTTCGAATTGGGAGATCAACTATTGGTGAAATAATCCCAGAAGTATGTTACGCCATTTACACATGCTTGAAAGATGACTACATGCAGGTAAGATATTTTATAATCAACTCACAATATCAATTTAAGTGAAAACTGATTCTTTTAATTTCCAACAGAAATCATGGCTGCCCCATGGTACAATATACATTGAGCTATGTATGTAAATGGTGAAATAAACATGAAATACACAATTCATATTGAGCAATGTACTTGAATAATATAAACAATATTGTATTTGTCATATTCATAATCAGTAAATAGTTTATCTCATAATGAGCAGATACCAAATTAAAGGTAAAGTCAGTAAAATGTTGGATTAACTTATTCAAAACATTATTACTAATGTATTTTTATTAATGAAAACTAGCTGATCGATTTTCATTGAAAATTATGAATTATTATTGATTTGGCAATTTGGGATGACTATGAGTGATGATTATAATTTACATCAGCAAATCTAGTATTTCGTCGGCTGAAATGGGGTGAACTGGAAGCTTCGAGAATTCTGTGTTTGGCCATAAGTGGGTTCCTCTTGGAATTTTGTTTCAACAATTAGTTGTTGAATTTTGAGTTTTAAATATTTTTTATTCCTTCCCTCCTGGATGTCCTCGAGTTGTGATTGAATCAATGCTGCAAAAATAGCGTCTTTGCTCTGTGGCTGTTTGGAGCTTGGTGGTGGAGGTGTCTTGAGTGTGTCTAAGGCTTGCATCATTAATTCGTCCTCCTTCCGTGGTAGCTTCCTCTTCGATTGAGGAGTATGTTCCGTCTCACATGATTTCTCTTCAACTTCTATATCATCGTCCTCATCATCAGTGCCTTTTTGCTGAAACGAAAAAAAAAGTTTTCAGCATTCGCTACACAGTCATAATAACTTAAAACATACATGTTTTATTTACAGGTGCCGAGACAACCAGATGGATGGCAAACTATTGCTGATGGCTTTCATGAAAAATGGAATTTTCCTAACTGTATTGGTGCCCTTGATGGCAAGCATATAGCAGTCCAAGCCCCAGCAAACAGTGGAAGCTATTATTATAATTACAAAGGCCATTTCAGCATTGTTCTATAAGCATTGGTTGATGCTGATTACAAATTCACATGTATACATTGATGTTGGATGCAATGGACGTGTGAGTGACGGAGAAGTTTTGCGGGAATCCTCATTACAGCAATGCTTAGATGATGGAAGCCTTGGAATACCAGCTCCTAAACCACTACCAAATCGTGAGATAGACATTCCTTTCGTTATTGTTGGAGATGAGGCTTTCCCTTTAAAAGAGAACATTATGAAACCTTATCCAAGCAAAGATCTCAACATTGAAAGCAGGATCTTCAATTATAGACTCTCAAGGGCTCGCAGCTGTCGTGCAATGCAACGGCTGCTTTTACAATGCAAACTACCTACGCGTTAAGAGCTGTGATTACATCACATCTAATGCAATTGACACAGAGGACAACAGTCATAAGATTTGTGAAGGAGAATGGCGAAAGGAATCAAGCTCAACAGATGGGTTGCTACCTCTACCTAATCAGGGATCTAACAGGAGCTCTCAATCAGCAAGAGACATTCGAGATGAAATAAGAGAGTATTTCGTTACAGATGGTGAAGTTGAATGGCAATGGGAAAAAGTGTAAATGAAAATGAAAGAACACAATTTTGATATATATATATATTTACCTCAGATGCCAAATTAGATGATGCCGTTCTCACTTTTATGGTGTCTCTCAAGGATGCATCCAGCGCATCAAAGAACTCCCACTTGCTTTTGTACAATTCACTTGTTCCAGATCCACTCCGTTTGGTGCTGTCCATTTTCCTTTTTTCTTTTGTGTAGTAAGTTCGGAGATTCTTATATTTCTCCAACACATGAGCAACTGCAAAAGGAAACATAGTATGAGAAACCTTTTGAAATGGACACATTGCTTTACTGTTTGCTTACAAAATAAATTAGAACACATATATGTTGAATAACAACAGTATTGAAGATGAGATCTCAAGTTCATCCAATGAATTGAAACATTATATATGAAATATACTGATAATATGTCAATAGTTACTTTTCCTTTATTATTTTGCTCAGATAAAGGTACATTGAATAATTTACATACCAGTCCAATCCATTTCTTTGGATATTTCATCAAGACCTTTCTTCTTAAGGTCCCTGTCCTTATAGTCCTTGCTTTTGACATCCCAAATTGCGGGGTATTTTTGAAGAATTTCAATAAATTTGAAAGTTTTGTCACTCTCCTCTCTTGAACGTTCCATTGTTGATGCCATTTTGTTGTGAAAGCAATGTGATGAATAAAAGATAAAGTCATGTGACCAAACCCTTATTTTTGATTGGCTACTTACTTACAGATAAGTTGCTGGAACGGTCACACGGTCAATAATAGTTGAAAACACCATTAGCGGACCAGCGATGTCTGTGAGGAATAGAACAGGTCTCTATTCTCCACAGACAGTCACGGTGTCTGCCAACACATGTCTTTTATGGTGCCACACCAGGCAATTTATGTTGAAGATAAAAGTTGACAGACAGAAGTTGCTCGTGTGACATCGGCTAGTTTGTGCACAATCTCGTCCACCACACAAGCTGGGTATTCCCGAGGGAGGGCTCTCACTCCGTTGTGCGCTGGAGGGAGGTAGCCTGGTACTCCATGCTGCACGTGGTTACTCACAGTAGATCCCCAAGGTTCAGGGAGAGGGTGTCTTGCTGTGAAGTCCTGGGGAGGGGGTCTCTCTTCCAGGGGCCTTGGTGAATGGTAGGCAGCAGGGTAGGGGGGAGGGTGTCTAGAGATGTCAACTTCCTCTCTCTAACCCAGCCGACTAGACTTGCTGAGGCTTTGTCACAAACATGTTCACGTTGACTTCCATGATTTGTATATTGCATTGCATTGCTATTATCCTACCTGTAACAAATCACAAGACAAGAAGATAGGGTAGAGATCTTGACTTCATTCTGCTGAATAGAAATAATTTTATAAATTAAGTTTCTGTGGCATGTTGAAGGATCTTGTCCTTTTCAAATTTGCAATAATAAAAGGCTTGTTTAAGTGACCAAAAAGCGCTAGTAGTTTAACGCATTTGGTGATTTTTTTATCAATTTGTTTCTGTTCTAAATATTTTTTCATACTTAGAATGGATTTCTGTTAATTAAGAAAACCATGAAACCCTCTGAATCATCTGAAAATCACGCCAATGAAACTATAGTATACAGTGTCGTAAAGTGGACTAGGAGCTAGTCGATTTAATTTCCTAAAAAAAATGTTTAGATTCAGGGGTCCACTTTCAGTGAAACAGCCATCTGGTAACAAGCTATGACAGGTTGACAAGTGGTTCATGGTCTGTGGCACCGCTCGGCAGTAGAAGGAATGTGAAGCTGGAGAGATGAAACGTTTTGCTCTGCTCACCAGTGAGCAAAATCTATGTACATATTCCACTAAGTATAATGGCGATATCACAATCACTGTGGCATTGTCTGTATTGTGGTACTCCTTGAAGATAAAAGGAGCAATTTCAAATGTTAGTGACTTTCCGGTTGGAGCACATTGAAAAACATCTTTTCCTTGCATATGATTCTTGATCAAGTTGAAGAAGAAGAAGAAGAAGAAGACTTTATTGTACAAAACACCCACATTGGGGCAGGGTACAGTCTATAAACTATACATATATAATAGTACAATGTTATGTGAATATATAATATATGTGATGAGGGTAATATACACATATTGAAGACGTGACAAGTTTTAACATATAAACATGATAAATGAGATAAGTGTAATAATTGGAGCTAGGTACAAAAAATATAAGATATATATGTATACATATATATTAGTTAAGTAGTGCATAATAAATATACATTGTATGTGTACTATTTTTTTGGGTTATTTTACGGTAGATGCAGACCTCCTTAACAATAGCATTTGGAAGATGTAGGCTGCTATTGGTTTACAAGTAGATGGAAGAGGATCCAGGAATTGTTTGAGTGTTAGTGATGATGAGTTGATTGAGAGCAATAACTGCGCCCGGTGAGGTTGATATAGTGGGCAATGCAGAAGGAAGTGTTCCTCATCTTCTATTTTATGTTCAGTGCAGAGTTGGCAATATCTTCTATCAGGAGGAATGTTGTGGTATCTGCCTCTTTCAATTTGAAGAGCATGTGCGCTGAGCCTTAGTTTGGTCAGTGCGATGCGGTGATGTGATTGATTTATTGAGAAGAGATATTTTTTTAGGTAGAATCTGTCATTAATTTTTCCGAGAGTTCTCAATTTATGTTGTTTTGCTGATGGCAGTTAATCTGTTTCCAGAAGAAAGATATCGTTAAATTTCTTTTTGAGGGATTCTTTCAAGTTTCCAACGGTAATGTTTGCAGAATTTTGGTTAGGAAATAGGTATTGAATAATGGTCTTGATATTTGATATCCATGAAGCCGAGGTCAAGTTTCTGTCTTCTTGAAAAGCAGCATATAGTAGCCTGTTGTAGTCCATATTAAGGAGGCGTAGGTAGAATTTGAACATGTTTTCAAATATAACTAGATTAGCGTTTGCGGGATACCGCAAAAGCAGAGCAGCCCCGGAACTTTGGGTTTCGCCTTGCCCTGTTCCGCCTTTTACAGGCCTCACCAAATTGGGAATTTTCTCGTGACCTTGACCTTTGACACTCAAGGTCACACAATCAATGAACACATTTCATTGAGTTTAACATTATTGTAATGAAATAAAGTGTTAAAAATTAAAATAATCCATTTTCTCCATATATGTTGACCTTGACCTTCGACAGTTAGTACTCAAAACTTTTTGAAAATGTTGTACTTCTCAAGAGGTAATATATACAAAATCTAAACTTCATAGCACAAACTTTTCAAGTTATTGTGTTTACAAGGAATTGCAATAACTCATATCTCATGACCTTGACCTTCAAGGTCACACAATAATTGAAAACTTTTTATTGAGTATAACAATCATGTATTGATTAAAAGTGATCATAGTTAAAATTAAGCATTTTCGCTAAACCATGCTTAAGTCATGACCTTGCTGTGACCTTGACCTTTGACAGATTGTAGCCGAAATCTTTTCAAATTTTTTTACTTTTCCAAGGATGATATATACTAAGTAAGAGCTTCATAGCACAAAAACTTCAAGTTACCGTGTTTACAAAGAATTTTGTGGTGATTTTATAACTCGTGACCTTGACCTTTGAACTTGAAAGTGAACATGTCATAATGATTCCCTGGAAGTATTAACATTTACACATGTTCATGAGTTCTGAAAAGCTAAATGGGATAAAGTTATACCCCAATTTAGTGCATTTTGTAATAACTCATATCTCATGATCTTGACCTTTGACCTTCAAGGTCACACAATCATTGAACACTTTTTATTGAGTATAACAATCATGTATTGATTAAAAGTGTTCATAGTTAAAATAAAGCATTTTCGCTAAAACATGCTTACGTCATGACCTTGCTGTGACCTTGACCTTTGACGGATTGTAGCCAAAACCTTTTCAAATTTTTTTACTTTTCCAAGGATGATATATACCAAGTAAGAGCTTCATAGCACAAAAACTTTTCAAGTTATCGCGTTTACAAGGAATTCTTAGAGTGAATACATAGCGCATGACCTTGACCTTTGACCTTGAAAGTGAACGTGTCAAAATCGTTCCCCCGAGGTATGAGTAGTAAGGTATGAATAAGAGTTCTGGAAAGCTTAGTGGAAAAAAGTTATAGCTAGTAGTACGAGTGCGGCGGCGGCGGCGGCGATGGAAACTTAGACTTAGACGGGGCTGCTAATAATAGATTGTGGGTAGATTCCTAATTCACTTAGGCATCCAATATTGGAGGTTCTTCTAGGTACTCCAAGTATGTTTTTAGCTGTCTTGATAGCGTTGAGGTTCGCTTGTTGCTTCTACCAGTTTTCGAATAAGTTGTTGTTTTTTATTATTTGGGTATCCCATATCTCCGAGCCATACGTCGCTATTGGTACGACTAGTGCATGATATAGTCGCACAAGTGTAGGAATGGTGGAGCACGATTCAGTTGATAGACTTGTTTAACTTTTGAACCATGCTCTTGATGCTTTTGTGTTTAGATTTGCGATTGCTTGTTTGAAAGAGCCATTTCTGTGTAGTATTATTCCGAGATAGTTATAGGAATCACAAATTTCAGTTGAGGAGGATTGCAGAAGGAATTGCTTTTTGGAGTCAGCAGGTCGACCTCCAAATATAACAAGTTTGGTCTTGGTCATATTGATGTTTAATTTCCAGTCTTCAGCAAATTGGTGTAGAACATTTAAACTATTTTGTATTCCATTGGCTGTATTCGATAGTAAAACTAGATCATCAGCAAATAGTAGATGTGTAATCGATTCAGTAGATAGAGTTGGAGGATTGATGTTTGTTGCAGTTTTTAGGTAATCTTGCAGATCATTCATGTATATATTGATGAGGGTGGGGCTGCATGTACATCCATGTTTTACTCCAACAAAGGACGAGACAGGCTTGGAAGTGTCATTTTGAGTTTTTATGACATAGTTGATGTCAGAATACATATTGCTAAGAAGATTGAACACTTTGCCTTAAATATTATTGTTTTGGAGTTTGTACCGCAGGCCATCTCGCCAAATAGAGTCAAATGCTTTGCTAAAATCAACAAAACAAGCATATCATTTCTTTCTGTTTTGTTTACATTTCTGAATCAGAGTTCTCAAAATAAACAAGTTGTCTCTAGTTCGATAATTGGATCGGAATCCGACTTGTGCTTTATCGAAACCTTGTTTAGTTTCCATAAATGTTATAATTCTGTTGTTGATGATTGATAACAATAATTTTGAAAGACAGCTTCTAAGTGCGATTCCTTGATAATTGTGCGGTTGAGTTTTATCTCCTTTCTTGTGTATTGGTGTAATATATGACGAGCGCCACTGAGTGGGATAATTGCCACTGTCGAGGATGAGGTTAAATAGTTTTAAGAAATGGTCAAGATATAAATCAGAAGAGCATTTTACCATATCATTTAGTAATAGGTCTGGACCCCCTGCTTTGCGGCTCTTTATTTTTTTAAGAGACTGTTGGAATTCCTCTGCTGTGATATTTCTGTCAAAGATTTCATCATGGTCATCTGTTTCTTTGACATTCGTTGAAGAGTTCATCATAGATGTTATCTGGTGGTGTAGGGGTGTGGAATTCGGAGGTCGTCTACAAAGTCGTATGACTTGCTTTTGTATATCTTTTTTCCTTTCTTTCTCCTGTCATGATCACATGCTAGACGTGGAGTTGCTACAGAACTTGGGGTCCTGTCAACATGTTCATTCCAGTCTAAAACTGCAATGTTGGACCTAAGTTCATACATCTTATTTCCGTAATGAATTCTCTTATCAAGGTATAATAAGCATGTGTTATTAAAACTTTCAATATATAATGTGTCCCTGGCAAAGGTAAAATCCGTGGGGCTTTTGTAAACCACAAGACCATGAATAAATTTGGTCAACAAATCAACTGCAATTGGGTCCTGTATAACATGCCATGATGGTATATACATTGGATCTCTGCATGATGAATCTTCTTGGCAGTTATTGTGATCGTTCTGAAAATGTGTTATAGCTGAATCCAAAAATGCTTTTAGCTTCTCTTCATCTCTCTCACAATTTTCCATCGCCCAGTATACATGATTTCTTATTGCTTTGCCTTTATCTGATAGTTCGGGGTGCCAGGTTTTCCCCGAGTTCTCTTTGGCCCCACAGCTGATTATTTTGAATGACTTAGTAACAGATTTGGCAACATGCCACCTGTCATTGGAATTATGGGCTTGTTGACGATCACGAACCAATTTGTTGATGGAGGTGTTACGATCATGAGCGTGGTCCACAACTTTCACACCATCTTGGTCAAAAGACTCATACATTCGTTGACATCAAACAAACTCATGTTTCTGTGAGCTCATCTCACCATCTTTCGTGATATGTTGGATATCAACGACGTTATGAGTTTTTTGACCAATGGCAACATGATCAGTGTGATAGGAGTTCTTCCGACAACTGTGCCTGGCATCTGTCTGGCATCGGTCATGATACATATGCCATCCTCACCCTCTTTTCTACTAGCTTCCTTTTCTTCCCTTCTGGCCCCCCGTGGGGCTCCCGGGTTAGAATAGGGCCTCAATACTCCATGCTTGTCGTATGAGGCGACTAAAATGGGGCGGTCTGTTTGCCGTGGACTGCGACCTGTGTCGGTGGAGGAAGGGATTCTGGTGGTTGAGGTTGGTGTATGCCTGCGGGTGTGCCCGCCAACACACCACTTTGACCCTAACTTCAGTTAGACAGGAGGTCAGATGGGCCCAATCTGATCAATCGGCTGGTCATGCTAAGCCCTTGGTGTTTTTCTCTTTTCTCAGCTTCAATCATCAATTGTCTTTTCAAAACAATATAAGCAATCAAGCTTATCTATCTATTTATTCAACTCACTCGCTCAAAACCTTTTTTTATTAATTAAACATTCCAAAACCCAACACCAAGAAGGCAGTGGCCAATGGGTCAATCCAGTAGAGCATTGGCAACGCTCATATTGGAGTATGCCAGTGCTGTAGCCCTGGTGTCAGTTTGTTGGAGACCCACAAACACTTGGCATCCCCTTGTTGGACTCCGTGGAGGGTGGGGAGCAGCACTGGCGAGACACCTAAAACAACCATGGCATCCCTTAAGAAGCGCAAAACTGAGGCATTATCAACGTCCTCATCTTCGGATGAGGAATCAAACAAATCATGGCCAAGATTCTTAATGATGGAGGGAGGCAGCAATGGTGGCGAGCCACTTAAGCTTAATCCCTTTGCTATTGAAAAAGGAATCAAAGGAGTTGCTGGTACAGTTAAAAACATTACTAAACTGCGCACTGGCTCTCTTCTTATTGAGTGTAATACTCATCAACAATCTTCAAATCTTCTCAAACTCACAAATTTTGCTTGGGTGGCTGTTAAAGTCGCCCCTCACCGTTCTCTCAACACCTGCAAGGGCATTGTTCGTGACATGTCCGAGGACGAGCTTGTGGAAGAGCTCAAACCCCAAGGCATCACACATGTGAAGAGATTCACTTACAAGGATAAAGAAAAGAACAAGACCTTTCCATCAAACACCTATTTGATGGAATTTGGTACTTCCAAACTCCCTCCTAACATCAAGGCTGGGTATCTCCTCATCAAGGTGGAACTATACATTCCAAACCCACTTCGGTGCTTTAAGTGCCAGAAGTTTGGACATGGTTCCCGCTCTTGCCGTGGTAGCATGGTCTGCCAGAAATGTGGTAAGGGGGACCATGATAGCTCCACCTGTGAAGCTCCTCACGTGTGTCCAAACTGCAAAGGGCCCCACATGGCGTCCTCCAAACAATGCCCTACTTTCATCAGAGAAAGTAAAATAATAAAATTCAAATCTGAAAAAAATATCTCATTTGCGGAAGCCAGGAAACTGTTCTCTGCAAATGAGAAAGCTTCCTATGCTGCAGCTGCAGCTACTCCAAAATCAAGGGCATCAGTTGCCATCCAGACCGACACCACCTGGCTCAATCAACCACAGCCAGTCAAATACAAGCCACAACTAGCAAAACCTAACACTATTCAAACTCAAACATACAACATCACCATGACCACTTCTGATAAAAACTCAATATACAACCCTAATATCCCAACAACTCCTTTGGCTCCTAAATCTCCTCCTTCTCCATCAAATGAAAACAAAAAGAAAAACAAAAACAGGAACTCAAATAAGCACAAAACCACTGACAGGGTCTCAAAGGCTGACAAGAACCCTGTCAGTGTTTCAAACAGGTTCCAGGACCTGGACCTGGACGAGAACATGGACGAATCCCCATGTCCTTTCAGGTCAACAAGTCGCTCTCCATCGCGGCACAGAGCATCTTCTGAGGATCCAGGTGGGCGCAAGCTCTCCAGGCTCCTAGAATAATTTTAAAATGTATATATTTTCCACATTTTTATTAATTATGGCAATTCTCCAATGGAATTGTCGTGGTTTTAAAGCCAATTTTAATGAGCTTTCCTTACTTGCTCAATCATATAATCCTCAGGCAATATGCTTGCAGGAAACCCATTTTAAACAATCGGATAATACCACTTTGCGTGGCTTTACTTTCTATAATGCCTTTTCAGCGGAATTAGAAAAGGCCAAGGGTGGTGCATCAGTCCTTGTTCGACAAGGAGTGATTCACAGTCAAATCCCTCTCAAAACAAAACTCCAAGCTGTAGCTGTACAACCCAGCTTATTTAAAACCATAACATTATGTTCAATATATGTTCCACCATCAGATACCCTTAGATTGCAAGATCTTGATAATCTATTTCAACAACTCCCTAAGCCATGTGCCATTCTTGGGGACTTTAATAGTCATAACCCCTTGTGAGGAAGTAATTCCACCAATGACAAGGGTAAAAAAGTTGAAGATTTTCTTGACAATAATGGTCTCTCATTATTTAATGATGGGACAAATACTTACTTGCATCCTGCTTCAGGAACATATTCTGCAATTGATTTATCAATTACTGACCCATCTTTGCTTAACGATTTCACTTGGTCAGTCCACGAGGATATGTGTGGTAGTGATCACTTTCCAGTGGTACTGGAGCCTGCACTGCCTTCACCTGAAGAACACAATCCTCAGTGGAAATTTGCAAAAGCAGACTGGGATACATTTTCATCCCTCTGCAGGGAAAACATAAATTTCAAATCAATATTAAAATCTGAAGATCCTATTCAAACATTTTCAGATAAATTAATAGAAATTGCTGAGGAAACTATTCCTCAATCAACATCCAATCCTCGTATTGTTAAACCATGGTTTAATGATACTTGCAGGCAAGATATCAAAGCCCGCAAAAAGGCTGAATGCAAGTTCAATAAACATCCAACTCCAGGTAATCTTGATGGCTGCCGCAAAGCCCGGGCCAAGGCTCGACTCACAGTCAATCAAGAAAAACGCAAATCTTGGCGAGGATATGTCTCAAAAATAAATTCCAGAACGCCTATGAGCAAAGTCTGGAATATGATTGGTAAAATCAAAGGCAAAGGTTCTAAATCAACAATAAAACATCTCAAGGTCAATGGTGACCTCCTTACAGCTAAAACCGACATTGCCAATAAGTTGGCAGAAACCATTTCCAAAAATTCTTCATCAGCAAATTATGTTCCTCAATTCCAAAAATATCAAAAGGTTCAAGAAATACAAAAACCTAATTTCAAATGTGATAATGGGGAGGACTATAATGAGCACTTCTCCTTGTCAGAACTTAAAACAGCACTTTCCAAGGCTCACGATACAGCTACTGGTCCTGACAATATCCATTATCAATTGTTAAAACATCTACCAGAATCTTGCCTTGAGGTTTTGCTTGAGGTATAATCATATATGGGAAACGGGTGACTTCCCATCTTGTTGGCTGTTATGATGTCTGGTACTTCATACTTTGGTCAATAGAGGACAGACAAGTGAGCTGTGGTTCAGCTGCAATGTTTACTTTTTCAGCCATGTGGGGGTGATACAAAAAGTGGTGATGGAATTTACAAAACATAGCTTCAGGTGAAATGTGGATGCGGAATATAAATAATATATTGATATTACAACATCCTTCTTCTTTTAGATGAATGCACTGATATTGATAGAGATTAAAAGTTCAAATAGTTTGGTGCAGCTTTATCACTTTTATGAAATCATTATTTAGAGTCAGTCTTTATATCGGCTGGGCACTCTGATGGGGCGACCCGTGCGAGATGTCCTCACACCTGCAGACTGCGACGGGGCTGTTGTCGCGGTGGTTGGAGGAGGCGGTTGCATAGCTGGTGTGACTGGAGGTGGTGCTGGAGCAGTCATTTCTTTGGCCGACATGTCTGCATAATTTGGTGCCATTTCACGTAGGTCGCATCTATTCCGCCTGAGAGTGTTGCCACCCGCAGTTGTGATGAAGTAGGAGCGAGGTGTAGCTCCATCTTGTCTGACAACCTTCCCGGGTGTCCAGCTTCTGCTGACGTGGTTGTAGACTCGGACAGGTTGGCCTGGTGTCAGTGAAGGGAGGTCGGACTGTAGGGCGCTTCGATCATGCTGATTCTTCATCATCTTTTGACTTAGTTGCAGGTGTTGTCTCTGTGCCTGAGCTGCAGTGTTTTGCGCATGTCTTGATGGCAGTGTGGTTGGGATAGGGCGTCCTAGGAGCATCTCTCCCGGTGATGGGAGTTCTGTTGAGACCGGGGTTGCTCTGAGGTGGAGGAGTGCCTTATCAATGTCCTGGCGGTCTTCAAGACATTTCTTTACCAGTGGTTTGATGGTTCCAACCATCCTCTCTGCGAGACCATTCGATCTCGGGTAATGTGGAGAAGATGATGTGTTTGATGTGGCAGTGAGGGCATGCGTTTTCATGAATGGCTGAGTTTTGTAGATGACATATTTGGAGAACGTCTTTGAAGTAGTCACTCAACTTGTTTCCTGTATTCTTGTCTTCTTCAGACAGAATAGTAGGTAGATGGCTGCTGGTGAAGGTGTTGAGGTCTTTACAATTCACTAATGTTGAGCATGTAGTTGAATATAGGTTTAGCGTATAGTTTCCATTTGGTGTTGGAACTTTGTATATCCGTTCTGTCGCAGCACCAGATTTGTCAACAGAATTAATTACTTCCAATTCTCCTGAATCTGTGTAGTTGTTGTAGAATGCAGCACAGTTTTCTTTGAAGATTTCAAAAGTTCCTGTGTTCATATGAATCCGTAATCCTCCTCCAGTCTCGGTCAGCACAGCTGAGTCCCTGAGGGTGGCTGCCAGCTTAGTTCCCATAGCTTTCTGTCTGTTGATGGTGTAGGGTTTCTCCCTGCAGGCGCCATGTTGTGTCTTGCTTGGGGGTCCCACTGGGATGCTGGATTGGAAGTTGTCTTGTAGAATCAAGTCATTCATCTTTAGAAGTATATTTTAAGTCCAATTGGTAGATAGAGTAGATATTTAGACATGTGTATAGTTGTACAAGCCCAAGTGCTCTTGTGTCCAGGAATTTTCACAATTATCTTGAGAGCATAATGCTGGTGACTCTAGGCCCTGCTTGACCTTGACGATACATATGCAAGCTGTTTATATAATGAGAAACGTTTACTGCCAAATATCAGTCAATGTATACATTGATGTAAACATTTAACTAATGCATACTTTATATAAAAACATCCCTCCAAGTTTTCTAATTGCTTACCTTGGGGTTGATGCTGGTGGTTTTCTTTTTTTTCTCTGTCCTTTTTTGGAAGTTTCATCTAGACCTCTCTTTCGTGTTGATTGCTTTGCTGCATCAAGGGACTTCTTAAGATCTTCTTCACTTATTGTTAGCAGGTTTTCTTTTGTAACAACCTTCACGTCAGATCGTCGCCGCTAATGGCTGCAATATTGCCCAAGCGGCGCTAAACAATAACTCACTCACTCACTCACTCACGTCAGATCCAAAGTCATACGCCACTGTACCATCGCCTGAAATTTTCAAGCATCCTGATTCCTTGAAATTTGGGAGGAAGGCGGCAGTCTCCAGCTGTTAGCAGGTAGTGAACCTGGCAAGCAACGAGCTTTGCAAGTTTAATCAATTTAACTTTAATTTTTAGCTCATCTGGCCTGTAAGGCTCGATGGGCTTATGGCATGGCACGGTGTCAGGCGTCCGTCCGTAAACTTTGTGGAATTTCGACTTTTTCTCCAGAACAATAAGGCCTAGAAAGCTGAAACTTTGTGTATAGACTCCTTTACTAGTGGGGATTATAAATTGTAGCTTTGGTGTCCTTGTGGCCCCTAATAAGGACCACATATGCCACGCCCTAATAACCTATTATTATCTTCTTCTCCCAAAAGCACAAGGCCTATAAAGCTGAAACTTGGTGTACAGACTCCGTGTCTAGTGAGGATTTATAGTTGTAGCTTTGGTGGCCCTGTGACCCCTCATAAGGGCCACAAGGGCGACGCCCTTAAAACCAATTTTCATCTTTTTCTCCAGAAGCATATGGCATAGAAAGCTGAAACTTTGTGTGCAAACTCCTAAGATAGATAAAGAGGAATACAACAAAGTAAGGGGGAACCACATTTGCCACACCCTAAAGCAAAATTGATATGAAGCCTGATGAGCTACAGAGACACTGGCTCTATTTTTCTGGACTGCTGTACTCCTTTCTGTTTGGATGTTTGATTGTGCATTGTCTAACTTATTCTATTGATACCCCCGTGGGGCTCCCGGGTTAGAATAGGGCCTCAGTACTCCATGCATCGTGGACTGCGACCTGTGTCGTTGGAGGAAGGGGTTCTGTTGGTTGAGGTTGGTGTATGCCTGCGGGTGTGCCCTCCAATGCCATCAGTGTAAATTGGTTTGTAAACTGAATAGAAATCGCGAAGCTCATTGAAAGCCTGCAGGAAGATTAATTGATTGGTATTAGATTGTGTGTGTGTGTTTAAGCTAAGATTAACACGGGGCTTGACCAACTGCCATGGAGGAGTGGCAAGCAGACCGTATTCTGCTATTGTTGTTAAATCAATATCCGATTCTTCGACATGCTGTTGAAGGCGGATTCCGAGAGGTAGAATTGCTTTTGGTTTTGAAGCATACAACTGCTGGTATTCTGGGCTAAAAACGCAGTTGTAGGCAGGATTTGAAGGATTTGATTTAAGTTTTGTTTTGTTATGTATTGGAGTGCTAGCTTGATGCGCCGATCAGCTTCAACATAAAGGCTTTCGAAGGTGAAGTTCTGAAGGCCCCAAGACAAAGTCTGAGACCCTGGTGGTGGATTGTATCTAGCATTTTGATATAAGAGGGGCGGGCAGATCCATAGAGTATGGATCCCTAAACGAGTTCAGAGCGGATGAGAGATCGATAGGGATGAAGAAGAGTTTCTTCATCTCCACCCCATTTAGCGTTTGATACGACCTTTAGAAGGTCCAAAGCTTTAAGAATTTAGCTTTAAGGTTTTTGATATGAGAGATGAATGATAATTTACTATCAAAAGTAAAACCAAAAAACTTGGCCTCAAGTACGACCTTGAGTCGTGACTTGAAACATGTGAAAGTCTTTGGTGCAGATGGAGATGAAAATCTATCTAGTGCATTTCAAGTAAACTTTGTTGATGCGAGGCATGTCATTTGTGACATCCATATGCATGACAACATTCAAAATAAATTGATTGATCTTGCCATTCATGGAGATGTTATGTTGCGAAGTCTTACATAACCGATATATTTGGAAGTGTCACAAAGGGGGAAACAAAACTTTGTGGTTTAGTGGACTGTCTCACTCCATATGACTTTGACAAGATGATCTCTGGGTTGAAAGAAGATTGGATAGCTCGTCATTCAGCAGGACAGCAGGACAGCAATTTTTACGTAACTTCATAGATTTCAAGGCTGAAATCATAAAACAGTGCATGTCAGCTGAATAACGAAGTCAATGTGGACTGGGGCTCCTCCAAAACCCTACAATCAAAATGCAAATGAGTGTATTAATTCAGTTATAAAAAGATCCCTACTATTCCGTAAAGGCCATAAACTGAACCCCTCTGATTTTGCAAAGGAAATAGAATCAGTTGTGAGAAGGCAGGAAAGTGAAATTAAACTTGCATTGATTGGAGAAGGCGAATACAGATTGAAAAGTGAATACAAGTACCTGTCTGTGGAGAATATATTTTGGAGGAAGTCCAAGGTTCAACGTGAAGCTGTATATAAATGGTATGTTTGATTTTATAAATTATATTTCATGTTACAATAAAGGGTACTAAAAATGCCCAAAAAAAATTCTTATATTATTGTTTCCTCAAATGTGTAAGTACACTGTAAATTTCCTTTATTTGATTTGATTGGTTTTCAGCTGTGTAATTGCAGTTTACGTTATTTTTCAAGATGAGTGTGTACAGTTTCTGTTGTTATCAATCATCATAGTTTTTTTACAATTAACAAATATATATATATTTAAAAAACACATTAAAAACTGGTTCAGTGAGCGCTTTCGGCCATTTGGCGTCTTCAGACTGATTTATATATATATACTTTTAGTTTTATTTATTTTTTATTTAACACTTACCATTTTATCATATTGATTTGATCAACTATGCTAGGTGAAATTTCAATAATGTTATAATGTAATTTATTTGTGTAAGGATTTGAATTGGAGGCATAAATGTTAAAAAATTTACTTTTCCGAATTTCAGATCAAATTTATGATTTAAAGTTTTGCAATGTATTATAGTTAACATTTGTAATTACCATTTTCGTATCTTATTCTGTGGGTTTTGTCAAGATCGCCTGAAAGAATAGACATGACAGTTGATGTTCAAATACATCAGTTAGACTCGGGAACATCAGCCGGAGATATTCCCCAAAGGAAGATGACAGTTTCAGTAGATGAGAGCCAGATTATCACAATATCTTACACCCTTCTGAATGAGATTTTCGAACATGCTGAAGCCATACTGACAAAATCCAGTAACATTATGCCAGTACCCGGATATCATGAGGAGAATTTATATTATGTTGCCAATGAAGCATGTCCAAGTAGCCCTAACAAATACGTACAAACAACAGCCATTTCAGATTACATCGTTTCATAAGAAAGAAGAAATGTTTTAATCGAGATCGTTTTCAAAATATTTGTGGAGAAATATGTATTCTTATGGTAATTTATTTTATTTTTATACCAATGTCTACAACAAATTCAAAAAAATGTATGTTGAAAGCTATAAAAAGAAAACATGTAGGCCTGTAAATAAAACTGAGACATTATGAGTCAGTCCCAAAAATATTGAAAATGCAGCATTTGGTGCAACTATTACGAGTCGCAGAGGTTACTTCAGTTAAAAAAAATAAGTAGCATTTACCTAGGCTTACATCAACATACAACTTCATTCAAATGACCGACGATTAAGATTGTTTATGTTGATGGTCATCAGGTTATATATAGTGGACAGTCAATACATTTGTCATCAATACATGGTCACACACAAGATCACAAGTCCAGGCCGATCTCCAGGATTGTCAGTCAAGACATAGCAACTATGAATCTACTACTTTATCTACACACTATATATAAGAAAGCTTATTCAGTACACCCTATGAAGGGAGTGACGACAACTTTGCCCTGGACACCCAGCGGGAGATGGAACACAGGGTGGCTCTGAAAGGTTTTCGACCACGGGCAACTATACAATCAGTTATTCCCAGAATGTCACTCGTGGATAAATTTCAAGAAATCCAAAAGAAGTCATCAACATCTACACAGAGTGAAAATTCTGAAGGCAACAAACTTAAACAGCACCTTGCTTGGAAGCTCACCAGACAGGACATTGAACACATCATGCCAACTGCTGAACTGATACTACGCAGAGGCGGCCTGGATGTGATTAATGACTCCAGTATTCCAAGAAATATGTACTTGAAACATCAACCAGACCTTCCAGCCTCTGTCTTGGATTGCAAAACTTTGGAAGTGGGAAAGTATCTGGTAAAGAAATTTGCTTGTCATCAAGGACTATTTGGATTGAAAACAGAAGATTTACCCACAGCAGAGAGTATATCTGGACCAAAAGAAGTCTTGACAAAAGCCACAAAAGGAAAGAGCGCTACCATTCGCCGCATGTCAATTAAACAGACTTCAGCTCCAAGCAAGAAAGACAAGCGAGAACAGAAGAGGAAAATCCGGGTTAAGAGAGAGGCCTCTTTTGCGGATTATATGTCATCGGAAATGAACATGGTACAAGCACTTTTAAAACCAGACTGTACAAAACCTCATGTCAACAAGTCACTGACCATGAAGGAAGCAATCTGCAAAGTAACATCAAAGGCTTTTGACGGAAACCCACATGCTGTACCAGAAGCCAGAATACGTCTGAAAGAAACATCGAAACAAAATCAATCACGTCTTGCCAAAGATGGGCTGATAGTCTTACAACAAAAGGTTATACCTACAGCTATAAAAGAGTCTGCTACTGATGCTGTTGTTGAATTTGCTGGCGTTAAATTCAAGATCTCTGCCTCAAGTGGAATGAATACGTCAAAAAAGTAGAAGACATGGTTTTGAGACGTATTTGCACTCAATTTCCAAGAATGAAACACATTGTACTTTCAGAAGAGAAATATTCATTTACCCCTGATGACTTCAAAGCAGCAACAAGATCCGACAGAATTAAGAGCAAACCAAAAAGTGGCTACCACAACATGAATAAATCTTCTGAAATAATAAGCAGCAGCTCTTATGACGAGAAAGGCAAAACAACAACCATGCAAGGAAAAAGTTCCGTCAGCATTTACCTTGCAGCCAACGTAGCAGACGTCTCCATCAAGGAAAATTTGACCGTGGATATTGACAGTGAGTTCATCACGGAGGGTTGTGTATGCAGCATGGATACCTGTCTTTGTGGGAAGAAATACACTGTTCCCCTCCAAGTTCAGTTTAACCAGTCCCATTGTTACGTAAAATCATATCCACTAAATGCCATTAAACAACGCAAAGGAGAAGCAGAAATGGCACAAATTGACTGGCTGATGGAACATGAAACGCTCCTTTCCCAGAATGACAGCATCGTGTCTATCGTAACATCTGGAGACATTGATGCTGTACCCATTCATCTGTTTGCCATTTCAAGGTTATGGCCACATCAAGTCGATGGAACATTCAAACATGTCGTGTTTGTTGTTCTTCAGAAGCCCCTTGAGAGAACTTATGGCACAAATGCAGCTATGGAATTTGCAGTTGTCTTCTGTATGGGTGGCAATGCCTTCCTTCTCAAATACCAGGGCATGCCTCATCATGTCATAGCTGATATATTTGCAGATACCTTATTTGACTGTACCTACTCACATGACAATGAAATCATTTCGTCCATGAACATTAACATCGACACATATGTAGAGTTCATAAAGCACTTCTACTGCCCAAAAGTATTTGACCTGGGTCTATTATGAATATAGTTACATGGTATAACTAAAAAGGTACAATTGCATATTTTCATAATCAATTTGCTATTTTAGAGCTGTTAAGGGTACATGAACGTATATGCACTATACACTTATAAATCTTAGCAAGTAAACCGCAATAAATATTGGCAACAATCACTTAGGGAGTTCATGTGGATATCATCCTCGATCATTAACCTGAATATATATGATGTTATCAAAATGGTAGATTACCTGTAGAATGTTTGTAATTTTGAAATATATGCATTAATTTTCTATGCAATATTTATGTCAACGAAATTTTGGTGTGCAATTGTGCCTTTAACTTTCATTCTGTGCAAAATGATGATTGATCAAAATTAAATGTAGATAACAGTTGCGAATAAATTTTATGTTTTTTAATAGCAGCAGAGTTCTGCTCCAAATAATTGTTATATAGCAGCTGCTCTGTGAAATAGGAGTCTTAATAAGTCTAGGGTTCCATTTAGCAAGTCTAGATTTAAAAAATAAATCACAAGAGCAATAAATTAACATATTGCATATTTTTGTATATTTTCATATGTTCAAATTTTATTCTAAATGTAACATACAAGTAAATTATCCAACAGAAAAGCTTTTTCTCGGATGACCTCTCTTCTTAGACTGAGCAGTTTTAAAGTACACAGTTTGGCCACATTGGTGTCAGTTATGCTTGTTCTATAAGATAAGATAAGATAAGATATTTTATTGCCATTACATTCCACATTGAAACGCTGACAATATTCTAAAGCTACATAATATACATATGTAAAAAGGAGGGAACAACACCTTCGTCAGGTCCAAGAGATTTATTCTCTTATGCAGTGAGATCGAAAATAACCCCCAACTACAATATTCCCGAACCGCCTGCCTTGTCTCTGCAGTTCTTATCACCAAAGAATTAGCTCGATAAATGAAAAAGGTTGTCAGCACTGTAGAAATTGGTCCTTCTTACTATACCGCATGGAAATGGCCGGATGTACAATGCATCATGGGAATTACCAATAAATAATATTAAATATACAGGGATTATAGCTTTAACTTTAATAATAATTATAGCTTAGTGATACAGTAGTTTAACAAACATCTTGACATAAAGGTAATAAAAAAAATTTACATTAGAATTTAAGTGACCACTGTCGGAAACAGCCGACAGTTTGGAAGCTAAACATAGCATCCCAACCTGTTGACCCGAAACTTGGCCAACGGTCTCAGCACTGCACCCCTTAGGGATATCTATGGTTAGAGGCACAGTGATGTAAGGCACTTTACACTCCCCTGCCAACTAGGTTAAACATGAAACATCAAAATATCAATTGAGCAATATACACATTTTACTTGAAATATAAACAGGCCTAAAACGTTCCCCAACTAAATACTATTGCCTGTTTTAGTTCTGGCCGGATTTATGCAATAGCTGGACGAGCAGAAGCTATTTTTGGCTGATGTTCTCAATCACGGATGTCTTTACAGTTTGAGTGCTGATTCTCTTCGGTTCAATGCTTCCCTTTCTGTTCTTTCGGATACCATGTGATACACATCCCTCAACTTCCTGTGGTGATCAACCGTCCACTCTTCACTTGGTTCTTCTGCTTGTCCGAGAAGGTGATCAATGGGCACCTTCGGCTCCCTCCCAAAGAACAGGTAATGTGGAGAGTAGCCGGTGGTCGCATGCGGGGTGGAGTTGTATGCATACAGGAGCTCTGGTAGCTTCTTGTCTTGAGATAAGGTCCTGAGCAGGTTGTGCAGAGTCCTGTTGGACCTCTCACAAGTAGCATTTCCTTCAGGGTGGTATGGTGTAGTTTTGGTCTTGATGATGCCGTATATACCGCATAGTACATGGATAACTCTACTTTCAAAGTTCCGGCCTTGATCGCTATGTAGCCTGGAACTCCAAAGTGAACAAACCATTCTTTGACCAAGGTTATTGCCACTCTCTTTGCTGATTGATCCCTCAGCGGTATAGCCTGTGTAAATTTGGTGTACACATCTGTCATCACCAAGGCGTTCTCAATCTTGGTTCCTGGCTCCAGCATGGGGTGTCAATGGCAAGGATTTCCAATGGTCTCTTGGCTATTATAGATTCAATAGTGGGGCGCACACTCTCTCCATGTTTGCCCAACATGCATCTTGAGCACCTCCTACAATAATCCTTGACATCCCTCGACATGTAGGACCACATGCATCTACTATGTAGTAATGCATATGTTTTCTCAGCACATTGGTGACCATGCTCATCGTGTACAGACTTGAGAACCTTTTCTTTCAGTGACTGAGGTAGAAGAAGTTGCTTAACTGAAGAGCCTTTCTCCATACTCTGTCTATAGAGAATATCCTTATCTTCTACAACCTGCTTCCAGTATCTGAAAAGTCTCCTCGTCCTCGGATGTTCCTGCAGGTACAGACGCTTGGTAGGCTTCTTGTCTTGATCCCAATATTGCTTGAATCTCCCAATGTATTCAACCTCCAACTGAAGCTTGGATTTCATGGATTTCTTCCTGCATTACCAATTCGTTATTTCATGGATAGTTGACCTGAGGACTCCTGGAAGCTGTGTAGAATCACTCAATGATGTTGTTGAGGTTTCAACTTCTAAAGCCTTTAACCTTGCGGCAAGAACTTCATGTAAGACGACACGAAATTTTTAAGGATCGTGTACATATGTTTATTAAAATAAAACCTACAAAGGTTAAATATGTATGTACTGTGTATGAATATTATGCTCTTTAATAAAATAAACATCATATACAGTTTAAATTTATCGTCACATTCACACATATATTCAAACATGTTAATTGACTATATGAAAATTGAATTCTCTATATAAAGTTATTTGTTGGTGTAGCCTGGGCAAGTGGCCGACAGCCGACAACCGACGATGCAGTTCTATATATAGCAATATATTTGTTGGTGTAGCCCGGGCAAGTGGCCGACAACCGACGATACAGTTCTATATATAGCAATATATTTGTTGTGTATAGTCTGAGCAAGTGGCCGACAGCCGACAGCCGACGATCCGATACAGCTCTATGGCAATACATCTGTTGTGTATAGTCTAGGCGTAAAGCCGACAGCCGACATTACAGTTCCAAATATAACAAAACATTTATTCTATATAGTCTGTGCAATTTTAGATATTAATTAATTTGATTAACTATGTTTTATATTTGACAATGTTCCAGTTTTGACGTTTGGAGTTATCTGCCCTTGACCGTCACGTTTGGCGTCAATGGGATTTTAGTGCAGTTACCTTGCATTCTGGTGTTGTAGAGCACTGGGAGAAAGCATTTGATTTGATTTGAAAGAAAGTAGAGAATGATAAACAATATTCATATATAAAATTGGAATTAAATGTGTCTTTATGCCATGAAGAAAAATCACATCTATAGGCCAGCGTACGGCTGTGTGGAGGCCTATTATGTTTGAGTGAATGAGCGAATTGAACACTGATATTTCAGTTATTATACACGTTGCAATTAGCCATCAAAAAGAGAGTAGATAGATCAGGTATCAAAAGGATGAAGTAAAATACGGAAATATCGTTATATATTTAAGATAAAAGGTGTACCAGCGGAGTAAATTGTATGAATAATTTGTAAGCAGAATTATTAAGTAAGATTTTGAGGTTACAGAACCATGACGATATTTATAAATCTAAAATCTAAATATACGTTTGTTCAGTATTTGTGTTAATTATATAAAATTATGGCTTCTAATTAGGCTTATAAATCATATTGTGGACCTAATGATTTAGTTTGCGAATATCATGAGAGTCAGTTGTCTCTCGGTCTATGCGTCATTTATTGTTCGCAAATATGTATTACTAAAAACTAATCTTTGACAGGATCTGTCATTTCCCGTCACGGGTTGGTTATTGTTAATAATAATAATAATTGGTATTTAGGCGCACATTTCCATGCATTAGTGCATGCTCAAGGCGCTACCAACATTATAACCCTGGTCTAAACCGAGCTGACGTATTTGTCGCTAGAAGGTCACCACCAATACAACTCTTTTCCAGGTCCCATTTCCTGCTAGACCCATATAATTCATAACTAAGATCCTTGAAAAAAATTGAGGATTTCTCAAGGAGTCGATCTCCAATTTCATACGCGTTTGCCTTTACTTTACTCCCGATATGCCTACGCACGGCTAATTATCCCTAGCGAAATGTCATATAAAATTAAACTTACGTCTAGTTGGTGTTTTACTTTTTATCTAGCCGTCTTTTCAAGTTATATCTTGATTTGAAGTGACCGGCCATGTCCTACGGTAACAAAATACAAATCGGCGCAAATTAAAATTTCTATGACGTCGCCGTAGGCTCTGTGACGTCATAGCCGCTCTTGACTATGACGTCATCACAATCGAACGAAAACCCGTCACATTCTACACGGCCGAAAGTTTTACGCGACGACATAGTCATTTGTAGATCGATAATTTCTATACTTTCGGACAATTTGACTGACTCATCAAACATAATTTGCATCGCCACAAGTGAAACTTTGCAGATAGTAACAACATGGAATAAATTGAACATGTTTAGATTTGGAATCAGGGAAAACAACTTTTCAGTCGAATATAAGTTCAAAAAATGAATGAAATAGTCCCGGCACAACGTTTAATTTGATTGGTTCACAACAACCAATCAAAAGACAGAAAAAGGTGTAACTCCCAAGGGACTTGGAGTAGAGCCGTGCTTTTCCGTACACCTGAGGAAAGGAACACTTGTGTCGTTATTGCAAATTATATTAACCTTACTATTTATAGATTTAACAAAGCTGAATGTTCTAAAAATCAAATTCTGCTTTTAGTTTTAACCTGTGACTTTATGTATTTATTGTATCAACGAATATATTAGATATACCACTGTTCGAAAATTCCGCACACTTGGCTGGTAATTCCGTTCACGATAGTTACCTATTCCGTACACCTGCAGAAATATGTGATAATTTTATTAAATAAAAATAGATTGTTAAAGATAACTAATCTAAACAAATCTTGAAGATGTATTTAACAATGTTTTTGTTTTTAAATATCTGACGAAACAGCAACGTTGTCTCAAACACATTTGCAAGATACTGTATAGTATACCAACAGTGATGATTTATCACGTTTTCGTGATAACTGTAAACATAGAACGTCAGTGGCAATTTTTTAAAGCCACCCCTCCTTAAAGTTTGACGCTGCTAACAGAATACCCATATATCACAAGCAACTAAAGAACATTTTCGCATCTGTGACAATCTCAACGCTTTATTTGTACGAGAAGAATTAAATTTGGACTAGGCTCTCAGACTAATAGATTGTTATTGCCCTTTATTTATTGCAGTTTTTATAAATATATCTTCAATTTAAATCATCATATATTGCAATATACACGTACAAGATCTAAATCAGATGCCATAAATTATCTCTTTCGGTTTTGATACGAAAAGGCTAAAAAGGAAAACGTCATACATTTGTACATTTCGCATTTTTCTTTTACTATCCTGTCTTTTGTTTTGTTGAAAAGCAAACAAAACTAATTCAAGTGGCAAAGTTGGAAATAACATCTAAAAATAGAGCCATTGGCTCTGTAGCTCATCAGGCATCATATCAAGTTTGCTTTATACAGGCAAGATGAGCTAAAAATTAAACTGATGCTACCTATTGCAAGAAAACCTATAAAAAATTACAAAACAAATGTATTATTATTCAACACTTTCTAGATCGCCAATATCAGACAGTGAAAGAAGTCCACACTAAAATATCCAAGGAGAAATAAATTTGTCAAAGACTGTCATCTAATGGAGAAAAATAGGTTTTTAAGATTGTGACCCCTGTGACCCTATTTGGGGTCATGGGGTCACAAAACCTACAGTTTAGAATCCCAATTGGCCAAGGAGTCTACATGCAGTCTTTCAGCTCAATAGACCTTTAGGAGCTAAAGATGATGATGAAAATAAGTTTTTAAGGTTGTGACCCCTGTGACCCTATTTGGGGTCATGGGGTCACGAAATCTATAATTTAGAATCCCCATTGGCCAAGGAGTCTGCACATATAATTTCAGCTCTCTAGACCTTTTGGAACTTGAGAAGAAGATGAAAATAGTTTTTTAAGGTTGTGACCCCTGTGACCCTATTTGGGGTCACAGGGTCAACAAAGTTACAAATTAGAATCCCCATTGTCCAAGGAGTCTGCACATATCAATATTAACTCTCTAGACTTTTTGGAACTGGAGAAGAAGATAAGAATTGGTTTTTAAGGTTGTGACCCCTGTGACCCTATTTGGGGTCATGGGGTCACGAAATCTACAATTAAGAATCCTGATTGGCCAAGGAGTCTGCACATATCATTTTCAACTCTATAGTCCTTTTAGTACTGAGAAGAAGATGAAAATAGGTGTTTAAGGTTGTGACCCCTGTGACCCTATTTGGGGTCACAGGTTCACCAAAGTTACAGATTAGAATCCCCATTGTCCAAGGAGTCTGCACATATCACTTTCAACTCTATAGTCCTTTTAGTACTGGAGAAGAAGATGAAAATAGGTTTTTAAGGTTGTGACCCATGTGACCCTATTTGGGGTCACAGGTTCACCAAAGTTACAGATTAGAATCCCCATTGTCCAAGGAGTCTGCACATATCACTTTCAACTCTCTAGTCCTTTTAGAACTGGAGAAGAAGATGAAAATAGGTTTTTAAGGTTGTGACCCATGTGACCCTATTTGGGGTCATGGGGTCACGAAATCTACAATTTAGAATCCCCATTGGCCAAGGAGTCTGCACATATCGTTTTTAACTCTCTAGTCCTTTTAGAACTGGAGAAGAAGATGAAAATAGGTTTTTAAGGTTGTGACCCATGTGACCCTATTTGGGGTCACAGGGTCACCAAAGTTACAAATTAGAATCTCCATTGTCCAAGGAGTCTGCACATATAATTTTTAACTCTCTACTCCTTTTGGAACTGAAGAAGAAGATGAAAATAGGTATTTAAGGTTGTGACCCCTGTGACCCTATTTGGGGTCACAGGGTCACCAAAGTTACAAATTAGAATCTATTTGGGGTCACAGGGTCACCAAAGTTACAAATTAGAATCCCCATTGGCCAAGGAGTCTGCACATATCATTTTTAACTCTCTAGTCCTTCTGGAACTGGAGAAGAAGATGAAAATAGGTTTTTAAAGTTGTGACCCCTGTGACCCTATTTGGGGTCACAGGGTCACCAAAGTTACAAATTAGAATCTCCATATGCTAAGGTACTTGTACACAAAATTTCAGCTCTCTAATGTGTATGGTTCATGAGGAGAAGTCGAAAGTGTCAAAAGTTTACGGACGGACGGACGACGGACGACGGACGACGGACGACGGACGGACGACGGACGACGGACGGACGCCGGACAACGGGCCATGCCATAAGCCCATCTGGACTTTCAGTCCTGATGAGCTAAAAATGGATGTTTCTAAAGGTTTTATCGGTGAAATCATTTTCTGCTCGGTGGCAGTGAGAGGATTAAACCGAAAATCGGTGTACGGAATAACAAGGACCCTGAAAATTAACGCAGTAAATTTAGCTGCGTGCTATTCCGTGCACTTTTGTTAGGTCTTATTTTGTTTTTAAAATACAGTGTTTTAATTCAGGTATGACTTTAGAATGTTTATCAAGTTCCAAACATGCTATCCAAATGATTTTATTCTATATACAATTTCCAATTGATTAAGGAATGGTCAGAATAGCCTAAAGCTATGAATGACCTTGACTTATAAAAACTATGAAGGTCAGGGTAATAAATGGGCGTGTCCAACCTTATTCAACCAATCAACATTTTTATTAAATGTCTGAAAAAAAATGAAAACCTTAATAAGTAGGCATGTTTTCAAAACTGTTTTGGCTTGGACGGGAATTAAAGATATGATATAAATAATAATAATTAACCAATGGAAACTTCTTTGCATCTCTGATGAAATGACGCTCTTAAGTTTCTTAATTTCATTTATATCAGCAATTTTGATTAACTTTTTAAAAAGTTTGGAGATTTGCTCTTGATTTTAGTTTTATTTTGTTATATGCAAAAGTGCATTTATATTCAAAATATTGGAAAAACTAGGAGAAGCGAAGCAGTTGAGATCGACAGTAGACTGTTATTGAACTGTCAAGATTTATGAGAGGAGATGGTTTCATGAGACGTTATATTTTAGATATATTGACTATCTAAAGTAAGTTTATATGGTAAGAATAAACCGAGCAAAAGGTTTTGTTTGGGCAAAGGTCTGTGGGCATACTTTCTCGAACAAAACCGAGGGGAGGTTTTGATGTAACATATAAAACGAAGAAAGGGACGATTTCGGTCAAAAGTCTTGAAATATATAAGCACTGAAAGTATCCAAACGCAGCCAGTTATTGTGAGCTGCTTGCACGTTGCTCGCAATACACAAATCACAAACCCCCGAAACGACATAACAAAATTACCATCAGTTTACCTGCATCCGCGGTGGCTCAAGCGATAAAGGCGCTGTGTTTCAATAAAGACAACCCTGATTCGAATCCCACTCAAATCATACATTGATATTTTGTGCAAAAGTCACAATTTTACAGGTCCATTTGTATATTTCAAGAATTTCTATTTACAAGGCCAATTGGGGAGAATTGTATAAGTTGTCCCCTGGATATTCACAAGGGACAGGGGCATTCTTTTGAAAATTCGAGGGATTTCCATAGAATATGCCGAGGATTTCCATAGAATGTCCCTGTGATATTGGGTATGGTCCTAAAAGGTTTACCCGAAAAAAGAATAACCTTCAACAACAACACAAATGGGTACGGGATAGCTCAGTCAGCAAGAGCGCCGGTCTCACGTATATAACATGGCGTGGCAAAATTAATCTGTTATTATAATAAGATTGTGTTAACGTACAATTGATCTCCATTTGTGTAAAGAAAACTCAAGTGTTAGAGGCACAGGTATGTAAATGTGAACAAACGTTCGGTAGGCTATTGTAATAATGAATGAAATCAATCCCTTCCAATTTCTCATTAATATTCATTTAGTTTGAATACATTTCCTTTCGATTGGAACCATTTAATGCTGAGGACTATTTGGATGACAACTTTGTTCTTTGTTCATTGTATGGGACGTTTCGACACAGATTATTGTGTCGTTCTCAAGCAGAGGAAGAGTATGGAAGTAGAGGCATATATATAAGTAAATTGTCATTCATATAGTCCTCAGCATTATTGTCATTCCAACTTCTAAAATGCCTCTCAAAGATGGAACCATTTATATTCATTTTCCCGACATCACCTTATATTGCCCCTAAAAACGTTCTACTGTCCCTTTAACATAATCACAAAAAAGCCTCCAACGGGATACAAACGATAAATTTTGTTTATACTTTATCAAATAACGTTTATCAAAAGTTCTCAGTTCGTCCAGCTCGTGTTTATCCCGTCGCTTGACAGTTTGGAGTACGTTTAGATTGGTTAGAATTATCTGTTTACCTCGTTTTCAGTCAGTTTCCACCACTGGACCCATTACCTTATCGTGGTGTGGTGGTTTGTGTGCTTCGACGACCCCGTGAGCTATGCCAGCTGGAGCTTACATGCTCCTGGCAGGGTCACCCAAGCTGGACAGGTCGACTGGTAGAAGCCAGACCAAATTTGAGTCCTTCTAAAACCTGCTTTCTATCTCTTACTATGCCTTTCTTTCCGTCTTTTCCCTCATCCTTTCGATCCCTTTCTCCCTGATCTGTCTACTCTCTTTTGGATGGCAACATCCACGTGTTTAATAACTGAAATATTGTTCAAAACACGTTAAACAACATCTCACTCACTCACTCACTCAGTCAGTTTAATCAAGTCCATAGACTTATCCGTTTTCAACTAGACAATCCCGTTCTTACTCGATTAGAAATCAATAAACTCGTTTTCAGAGAGTTATTCACATTTACACTACTTTCTCATTCGGCACCTTGTGCGTGCTTTTTGTACCATTGTCACTTCTTGGTCCGTTTTCTATAAAGACCGAGCACGTTCTCGACCGTTTTCAATCACCAGCTGCAAACGTATTCAGTATGCGAATCAAATTCCCACGAGTTAACAAAAACGCATGAACTCATACCCGTCCCTTCAATTTGCACTGCAAAAGTAGATAGACCTATGTGAGAATGTTTCAAACGTATTTACAAGGGATACGATTTAATATAAACCTTGTGTGAACTTTAAGACATATGTAGGAACCTGACATGAAAAATTAACTCCCATTTGACGTTCAATGGTCGGGTTTGATCTGTTTGCGGTCGTCATGGGCGTGTAGAAAACTGTACACAAACGTCATTGAAATCGATTTCCAAATGAAGTACGTTTTAGTACGACCTTGAAAGGGTCAAAGTGCGGCAATTCTGTTCGAGGTACGGTAATCCCATTTTAAGTATACGTTGGTCCTATACATCATGTCCAACTATTTTACGGTACGTCCTATTTTAGAACGGGGAGGACATTGGACATGTCAAACGTCCTGGAACACCCTTCCGTTTTCGGAGAGATGGGGTGACCAAATAAAACATTTAAGAACTTCTTCATATTTTCAAAATAACAAGTTTATAATGTCTTGTTTTAAAACATTTACGAAAACTTGGGATCACCGAACGATTTTTGAACGATTTTTAAAGTTATCGGCGTTAATAATATTACGGCAAATCATGCCGTTTCTAACCAATTTTGAGTACCGCGCTTTCTATGAATAAGGTAACTATGATATAAAAGACAATTCAAATACGTACAGGGATGTCCAAGGAACATATATTGAAAATGAAAATGACCTAATATTAGGCACTTTTCAAAAACAAGGGCATTTTTGTTGTCGTTTTTGGTGTATTCAACAGGATTTTATAGTGATGCACATATTTTAGATATTGCTAGTAATTAATATGTGTACATTTAAATAACAAAACAAATCCAATAATAATAATAGTAGGGGGTCATCGAATGTTTTGCGACACTAAAACATCATTTCAAACTAGATAAAAAATAATTAAAAACTTGACGTCACGGCAGTTTTTATCATATTAAATACAATTTTGTCGACCTACCATTTTATAATTATCAACAACACTTCCTGTCTATAAACTTCGTAAACAGTTGTCACAAGGTCCATTCCGTTCTCCCACAGTTCGAGCCATTTCTTCTTTAAACATTCCATTGAACCCCATTGGACACAGACATTTTAATACACACAAAACCAAACATCAATATTGTCTATGATACTACTGCAGATATATGTTATTATAACTATAAGGTTACCAAATGCGTCACATTTCTTTTAGATATTGAAATACTCAAGCTGTGGCCCACATACTTCTGTTGTACTTCAGTTTATTATGTTGATGTGTAGATTGAACGAAATTTTAATTTTAATTTGGATGTATATAGTGTTGAGCTAGCGTCTGAAGACGTTACCTACCTCTACCTCAGTTTCAAATAAGACAAACCCTCACGCACGTGACTCAAACTTGAACACCCCGGCTTCAGTCGGTAACTATTTCATATCATTTTAAGAAGACATTGAATATCCTTTGTACACGCTGTACACTTTTTTTTCACATGCAATAAATTTACAGAATTAAGACAGAAATCATTCTTTTATTTGAAAGTATTTACTATCAACACGGTATTAAGGGGATGTACATCACTCACAAACAATGATCTAGACAAATTATTGAAATCTATTCATCATTTCATTATAAAATCTGATCGATTTGACATTCCATAAGCACTTATATATTGACTGCCGAACAAACAATCTTATTCATGCATAATCACTATTTTGAAGCTTATAAAATATATGACATGCGTCACTGGTAATTATTCATTGTAAATTTTTCATATGTTTTTTTTTTGGAGCGGCCTTAATATTAGCACCTCGATGCTTGTTGACCAATCCATTCATGATTTTTCATGAATAAAATATGTTTAAATCGAATATCCTGTGAAATGGTGTCAAAGAAAGCATCGGAGGTATTATAGCTCCTTATTGAGGAGAGATGAAACTGCCTAATACTGTTTTTTAAATTCGTTTATATTTTTTTTTAAAAAGAGGTTATGATTACCAGTATTCAATTTTGTAATCTAAACTTTTTAGGACTACGAACGTTTTTCAGAGTTATCGGTTAAAAACTGCCGTCAACAAATCGGTAATTTACGCTACTGCCTACCATTTTCGCGTACTTTAATACAACCGCGCTTTCCGCGAATAAATTTACATTTCAAATACATTAAAGTGGTTGTTGCGAGTTTATATAGTGACAAATAGTGACAATATTAGCGGAAACCAAAATAAATTAATACGGGATAACCAAATGGTGTTTTACACCGTAACGCCATTAATATATACCATAATATATACCGTCACAGCAGTTTTCATTTCAAATACCGGTACATCTTTGACGGCCTACCGTATAATTATAAACAACAACACTGCTAAAGTAAGACAGCAGATTACACAAGTAAGGTACTTATATGCTGTTTAAATAGTAAACAACATGTATGAACTCGTTAGTAAACCTTATTTTCTCAATTAGACGCCGGGGGTATGGCTGTTTGGAGTAAATACACGCCGGGTTTCGAATAGACGCCGGGCCTCGAATAAACTTTAACGCCGGGTGATAAGTTGATTGATTGCTGCTCCCGTAGTTGAATGCAAATAAAGTCATCTGCCTGTGCGTGTGATATGACGAAATTTTATTCTTATAATAAATAACGCCTGCCTCAAATACACGCCCGGTCTCAAATACACGCCGGGGGTGAAAGGGGGTCTGAAAATAAAGACGCTTGGGGCGTCTATTCGAGGACATACGGCAGATAATGTGTGGCCTTACGACATGTCGTAAATTGACCGTTAAAAAGGCGTAACGTTAAGTTGAGCAGTTTGCGTATAAGCCTTTGCCGCAGTTATTGTAATGATGTAATAGTGTACACTTTCGTATTTTGTACAACAAAATGTTGTCGCAAAATCTTGCCGTAGCTTAGAAGAAATACTGGGACACATTTCTCCTAAATACATTGCAAAATACTAACATAGCCTACCTTAAGTTGTTTTATGTACAACATTGTTGCAACGCCATTATATAACATTGGCAGTAATGTAACTTTTAGGAAAAGATTACAATGTTGTTAATAACTGATCCGATATCAAAAGAATTCACGCAAGAAAGCTGACCCAGATAATAAAGTAAAAATGCCGACATTAATGCATAAAAATATGTGATGACTAGCATGTTTAATTTGGACAAAATAGATCGGACTTATTTTATTAATATTTACAATGATAAAGAGCCTATTTCCATACGCTCGTAAAACGTTGACATATTCTAAAATTGCATTATGGAAAATAAATCGAATACACAAACATAAACTGAAAAAAATGGTTAAGTGTTTTACGAAATTCTGGGAATATAGACTCATGTATTTCTTGTGATTCAATGGAAATTAATTTTAGGTTGTCAGCCACTGTTAATGACTATTTACAGAAGTACAAGTATGTTACAATGAATGAAGATGCATTGTCGGCTGTCGGTCACTGTAACTGACTATACACTACACAAGTATGTTACTAAAAATAGATATGCATAGTCGGCTGTCGGCCACTCTTCCAGAGTATACACGAATATCTGATCATAAATAGAAATAAGTTGTCGGCTGTCGGCTGTCGGTCACTCCATCTGACTATACACTAAACATCACACATGCATGTGTATACACTGACAGTATTATGAACACATCGACACTGCCATTATTTACATGTTTAAAGAACGTACCTTTACATATTAAAGGTAGACATCTAAGTAAAGTATCCGGTTACTTTATTTACTTTCAGCAAATGTTGCAAGTTTTGTTATTAAAATACATACATATCCTTTGTAGGTTTTGTATTATAAATATATGTACATGGACCTTGAAAATTTCGTGTCGTCTTACATGAAGTTCTTGCCAACCTTGCTGTCTCTGGGGAATGCTGTGACTTTCGACTCAGAGAATCGGCATTCTTGTTCAGTTTTCCTGACCTATGTCGTATGGTAAGGTTCAATTGGGCTAACTCGCCAACCCATCTCAACTCAGTGGCACCAAGTTTCTCTGTAGTCTGGATGTAGCTGAGTGGGTCGTTGTCTGTAAATACGAAGCACTCTGTGCCTAGCAATATGTCTCTGTACTTTTCTGTCACAGCCCACTTTAGTGCAAGTAGTTCAAACTTCATACTGCTGTAGTTGTCCATGATCTTTTCATTAGGACGTAGGGAACGACTGGAGTAGCTCAAGACCACTTTACCTTGCTCTTGCTCCTGTGACAGTACAGCTCCCAGTCCGGCATTGCTAGCATCTACCTCCAAGATGTATGGTTTAGTGAAGTCCGGGAATCCTAAGATTGGGGCAGACGTTAGCTTTGTCTTCAACTCCTCAAAGGCTTTATTGCATGACTTGTTCCGTGCAGACATACCAAGTCCATGAGGCCTAGCCTTCCTCTTCCCTTTCTTGTTGGTGTTTGTTCCCTGGAGCAGGAATCTTTGCGAAATCTTGAAAAAAAACCTATAATAAGCGACAAGTCCAAGAAATCCTCGCAACTGAGTCTTTGGTGTCTCCCAGTCAAGCACTGCTTTCACCTTGTCTCCTCTGGTAGTACTCCTTCCTGAGATATCTGGTGACCAAGATACCTGCTTGAACAGTTGGCACTTCTCGGGTCTTACTTTCAGGTTGTATGATGCTAGCCTTGTGAGAACCATGTCCAATCGCTGGATGACTTCCTCTTCAGTAGCTCCAAAAACTAAGATGTCGTCCATGAAAACTATCAGGGTTTGGAAGTTCTGGTCGCCAAAGATCTTGTCCATAACCCGGAATGCTGTCTTCTCAATATCTTTTTCTGCTACTGGAATTTGGTGAAATCCATGTGCCAAGTCCAGACTGCAGAAGAACTTCGCTCCCTTCAGGACATCTAGAGCTTCCTCTATCCGAGGTAACGGATATGCGTCAGGCAGGGAGGGGGTAGTATCCAATGTCTCCTGCTGCGCGGCCATCTTGGCTAGCACTGCCACTGGTGCCTACCACATGGTTTTTTAAGAATTGTCCATTGCACAAGAAATACACATCGTAACTACCTCATTTTATGGATTAATCTTCCCTATACACAGTCAATCCATGTTGCGCACTTTCATATCCAAGGTCCTATGATTTTCACAGATATTAGAGAATATCAAGAGAGCTTAAATGTGTGTGTGTTGAGTAAAGTAAGTCCCCTTTTCATTATCTATAGTGAGGAGTTCCTCACAGACCGGACATCTGTTTTTGGGGGGACAGTGTGAGGGGAGTGGGGCCAAAGGCATTTCCTTATCAGCTCGTCTGTCAAGCAGTTTATATGAATGGGGAGGGCTATTTTAAGCACCCTCGCCAGTGAAGACTGCTGGAACCCCTCGTCCTAGAAGTGTATCTCTCTCAATAACATTTTTGTTGCAGTACTGTTGTCTACAAAGTTGGTGCACAGTCTGCCCTGGACTGGTACGGATGGTATATTTCCGTATTGAACTTGCCTTATTGACTCCACCACTACCCTTACTTTTGAGAACAACAGGTGTTTGTCCATTTGATAGGGATTGTTTGCAAAGGATGCATAAATCCATATTTGGATACCTGAAAAAAATTAAAATTCCTAATTTAATACATGTTTTAAATCCATTAAATAATTCAATTTTATTGTCAGTTCTTATTTTTAGTCAAAGAAGAAAGACTTTCGCGGCTTTTAAACCAATTTATAACCGTTAATCAACTTAAAATCACAGTTTCGAATGGCCCTAACTGGTTTCCATACTCCCATTTCTGGCAACTTTGGTCTTATTGTTCATATTCTTTTATGTAAATAAAAAAGTTTTAATCGTTGTGTTAATGAATATACTAAGTGAATGGAAATGAATGATTATTTTTAGCTCATCAGGTCTGAAAGACCCGATGGGCTTATGGCATGGCCCGACGTCCGTCTGTCAGTCCATAAACTTTTCACATTTTTAGCTCATCTGGCCTGTAAGGCCCGATGGGCTTATGGCATGGCATGGTGTCCGGCGTCCGTCCATCCGTCCGTCCGTCCATCCGTCCGTCCGTAAACTTTGTGGAATTTCGACTTCTTCTCCAGAACCATAAGGCCTAGAAAGCTGAAACTTTGTGTACAGACTCCTTGGCTAGTGAGGATTATAAATTGTAGCTTTGGTGGCCCTGTGACCCCTAATAAGGGCCACAGGGGCCAAACCCTAAAAACCTATTTTCATCTTCTTCTCCAGAACCATAAGGCCTAGAAAGCTGAAACTTTGTGTACAGACTCCTTGGCTAGTGAGGATTATAAATTGTAGCTTTGGTAGCCCTGTGACCCCTAATAAGGGCCACAGGGGCCACACCCTAAAAACCTATTTTCATCTACTTCTCCAGAACCATAAGGCCTAGAAAGCTGAAACTTTGTGTACAGACTCCTTGGCTAGTTAGGATTATAAATTGTAGCTTTGGTAGCCCTGTGACCCCTAATAAGGGCCACAGGGTCCACACCCTAAAAACCTATTTTCATCTTCTTCTCCAGAACCATAAGGCCTAGAAAGCTGAAACTTTGTGTACAGTTTCCATGGCTAGTGAGGATTATAAATTGTAGCTTTGGTGGCCCTGTGACCCCTAACAAGGGCCACAGGGTCCACACCCTTAAAACCTTTTTTCATCTTCTTCTCCAGAACCATAAGGCCTAGAAAGCTGAAACTTTGTGTACAGACTCCTTGGCTAGTGAGGATTATAAATTGTAGCTTTGGTAGCCCTGTGACCCCTAATAAGGGCCACAGGGGCCACACCCTAAAAACCTATTTTCATCTACTTCTCCAGAACCATAAGGCCTAGAAAGCTGAAACTTTGTGTACAGACTCCTTGGCTAGTTAGGATTATAAATTGTAGCCCTGTGACCCCTAATAAGGGCCACAGGGTCCACACCCTAAAAACCTATTTTCATCTTCTTCTCCAGAACCATAAGGCCTAGAAAGCTGAAACTTTGTGTACAGTTTCCATGGCTAGTGAGGATTATAAATTGTAGCTTTGGTGGCCCTGTGACCCCTAACAAGGGCCACAGGGGCCACACCCTTAAAACCTATTTTCATCTTCTTCTCCAGAACCATAAGGCCTAGAAAGCTGAAACTTTGTGTACAGACTCCTTGGCTAGTGAGGATGATGAATTGTAGCTTTGGTGGCCCTGTGACCCCTAATAAGGGCCACACCCTAAAAACCTATTTTCATCTTCTTCTCCAGAAGCATAAGGCCTAGAAAGCTGAAACTTTGTGAACAGACTCCTTGACTAGTGAGGATGATGAATTGTAGCTTTTGTGACCCTGTTGCCCCTAATAAAGGCTACAGGAACTTCCTTCAAATCTATTTTCATCTTCTTCTCCTGAAGTATAAGGTCTAGAAAACTAAAACTTGTTGCCTATACTTAATTTTATGATTGGTGACCCTGTGGCCTCTACAAAGGGGGAATCACATTGGCCACACTCTACAGCATAATTGATGATGAAGCCTGATGAGCTACAGAGCCAATGGCTCTATTTTTTACTTCTTCTCCAGAACCAATGACTCTAGAGAGCTGAAATTTGATGTGCAGACTCCTTGGCCAATAGAAATTCTAAATTGTAGATTTCGTGACCCCATGACCCCAAGTGGGGTCACAGGGGTAAAATCTTTAAAAACCTATTTTCATCTTCTCCAGTTCCAAAAGGTCCAGAGAGCTGAAAAACATATTTTCATCTTCTTCTCCAGTTCCAAAAGGTCTAGAGAGCTGACATTTCATGTGCAGACTCCTTGGCCAATGGGGATTCTCAATTGTAGATTTCGTGATCCCATGACCCCAAATGGGGTCACAGGGCTCAAAACTTTAAAAACCTAGTTTCATCTTCTTCTCCAGTTCCATAAGGTCTAGAGGGCTGAAAAGTTGTGAGTAGACTCCTTGGCAAATGGGGATTCTAAATTGTAGATTTTGTTACCCCAAAACCCCAAATTGGGTCACAGGGGTCAACTTAAAAACCTATTTTCATCTTCTTCTCCAGTTCCAAAAGGTCTGGAGAGCTCAAAAGTTATCAGTAGACTCCTTGGCCAATAGGGATTCTAAATTGTAGATCTCGTGACCCCATCACCCCAAATAGGGCCACAGGGATCAAAACTTTAAAAACTTATTTTCATCTTCTTTTCCAGTTCCATAAGGTCTAGAGAGCTGAACAGTTGACAGTAGACTCCTTGGCCAATGGGGATTCTAAATGGTAGATTTCGTGACCCCGTCACCCCAAATAGGGCCACAGGGATCAAAACTTTAAAAATAGAGCCATTGGCTCTGTAGCTCATCAGGCTTCATTATCAATTATGCTTTATATATATTAGGGGTCACAGGACCACCAAAGCTACAATTCATAATCCTCATCAGTCAAGGAGTCTGTACACAAAGTTTCAGCTTTCTAGGCCTCATGGTTCTAGAGAAGAAGATGAAAATAGGTTTTTAGGGCGTGGCCCCTGTGACCCTTATTAGGGGTCACAGTACCACCAAAGCTACAATTTATAATCCTTACTAGTCAAGGAGTCTGTACACAAAGTTTCAGCTTTCTAGGCCTCATGGTTCTAGGGAAGAAGATCAAAATAGGTTTTTAGGGCGTGGCCCCTGTGGCCCTTATTAGGGGTCACAGGGCCACCAAAGCTACAATTTATAATCCTCACTAGTCAAGGAGTATGTACACAAAGTTTTAGATTTCTAGGCCTCATCCCCCGTGGGGCTCCCGGGTTAGAATAGGGCCTCAGTACTCCATGCTTGTCGTATGAGGCGACTAAAATGGGGCGGTCTGTTTGCCGTGGACTGCGACCTGTGTCGGTGGAGGAAGGGATTCTGGTGGTTGAGGTTGGTGTATGCCTGCGGGTGTGCCCGCCAACACACCACTTCGACCCTAACTTCAGTTAGACAGGTGGTCAGATGGGCCCGGTCTGATCAATCGGCGGTCATGCTAAGCCCTTGGTGTTTTATTCTACTTTTTATAAGCTCTCTCAATCTTTCGCAATCTGCATTCCAGTTTTCTTAACTAACTAAACAATCAAACTTATTCATCTATTATTTCAAATCGCTCAATCAAAACCTTATTTATCAATTCAACTCTCCATTTACAAACACCAAGAAGGCAGTGGCCAATGGGTCAATCCAGTAGAGCATTGGCAACGCTCATATTGGAGTATGCCAGTGCTGTAGCCCTGGTGTCAGTTTGTTGGAGACCCACAAACACTTGGCATCCCCTTGTTGGACTCCGTGGAGGGTGGGGAGCAGCACTGGCGAGACACCTAAAAATAACCATGGCATCCCTTAAGAAGCGCAAAACTGAGGCATTATCAACGTCCTCATCTTCGGATGAGGAATCAAACAAATCATGGCCAAGATTCTTAATGATGGAGGGAGGCAGCAATGGTGGCGAGCCACTTAAGCTTAATCCCTTTGCTATTGAAAAAGGAATCAAAGGAGTTGCTGGTACAGTTAAAAACATTACCAAACTGCGCACTGGCTCTCTTCTTATTGAGTGTAATACTCACCAACAATCGGCAAATCTTCTCAAACTCAAAAATTTTGCTGGGGTGGCTGTTAAAGTCGCCCCTCACCGTTCTCTCAACAGCTGCAAGGGCATTGTTCGTGACAGGGACAGGGTCCTTTCCGACATGTCCGAGGACGAGCTTGTGGAAGAGCTCAAACCCCAAGGCATCACACATGTGAAGAGATTCACATACAAGGATAAAGAAAAGAACAAGACCTTTCCATCAAACACCTATTTGATGGAATTTGGTACTTCAACACTTCCCCCTAACATCAAGGCTGGGTATCTTCTTATCAAGGTGGAACTATACATTCCAAACCCACTTCGGTGCTTTAAGTGCCAGAAGTTTGGACATGGTTCCCGCTCTTGCCGCGGTAGCACAGTCTGCCAGAAATGTGGCAAGGGGGACCATGATAGTTCCACCTGTGAAGCTCCTCACATGTGTCCAAACTGCAAAGGGCCCCACATGGCGTCCTCCAAACAATGCCCTACTTTCATCAGAGAAAGTAAAATAATTAAATTCAAATCTGAAAAAAATATCCCATTTGCGGAGGCCAGGAAACTGTTCTCTGCAAATGAGAAAGCTTCCTACGCTGCAGCTGCAGCTACTCCAAAATCAAAGGCATCAGTTGCCATCCAGACTGACACCACCTGGCTCAATCAACCAAAGCCAGTCAAATATAAACCTCAACTAGCAAAACCTAACACTATTCAAACTCAAACATACAACAACATCACCATGACCACTTCTGATAAAAACTCAATATACAACCCTAATATCCCAACAACTCCTTTGGCTCCTAAATCTCCTCCTTCTCCATCAAATGAAAACAAAAAGAAAAACAAAAACAGGAACTCAAATAAGCACAAAACCACTGACAGGGTCTCAAAGGCTGACAAGAACCCTGTCAGTGTTTCAAACAGGTTCAAGGACCTGGACCTGGACGAGAACATGGACGAATCCCCATGTCCTTCCAGGTCAACAAGTCGCTCTCCATCGCGGCACAGAGCATCTTCTGAGGATCCAGGTGGGCGCAAGCTCTCCAGGCTCCTAGAATAATTTTAAAATGTATATATTTTCCACATTTTTATTAATTATGGCAATTCTCCAATGGAATTGTCGTGGTTTTAAAGCCAATTTTAATGAGCTTTCCTTACTTGCTCAATCATATAATCCTCAGGCAATATGCTTGCAGGAAACTCATTTTAAACAATCGGATAATACCACTTTGCGTGGCTTTACTTTCTATAATGCCTTTTCAGCGGAATTAGAAAAGGCCAAGGGTGGTGCATCAGTCCTTGTTCGACAAGGAGTGATTCACAGTCAAATCCCTCTCAAAACAAAACTCCAAGCTGTAGCTGTACAACTCAGCTTATTTAAAACCATAACACTATGTTCAATATATGTTCCACCATCAGATACCCTTAGATTGCAAGATCTTGATAATCTATTTCAACAACTCCCTAAGCCATGTGTCATTCTTGGGGACTTTAATAGTCATAACCCCTTGTGGGGAAGTAATTCCACCAATGACAAGGGTAAAAAAGTTGAAGATTTTCTTGACAATAATGGTCTCTCATTATTTAATGATGGGACAAATACTTACTTGCATCCTGCTTCAGGAACATATTCTGCAATTTATTTATCAATTACTGACCCATCTTTGCTTAACGATTTCACTTGGTCAGTCCACGAGGATATGTGTGGTAGTGATCACTTTCCAGTGGTACTGGAGCCTGCACTGCCTTCACCTGAAGAACACAATCCTCAGTGGAAATTTGCAAAAGCAGACTGGGATACATTTTCATCCCTCTGCAGGGAAAACATAAATTTCAAATCAATATTAAAATCTGAAGATCCTATTCAAACATTTTCAGATAAATTAATAGAAATTGCTGAGGAAACTATTCCTAAATCAACATCCAATCCTCGTATTGTTAAACCATGGTTTAATGATACTTGCAGGCAAGATATCAAAGCCCGCAAAAAGGCTGAACGCAAGTTCAATAAACATCCAACTCCAGGTAATCTTGATGGCTGCCGCAAAGCCCGGGCCAAGGCTCGACGCACAGTCAATCAAGAAAAACGCAAATCTTGGCGAGGCTATGTCTCAAAAATAAATTCCAGAACGCCTATGAGCAAAGTCTGGAATATGATTAGTAAAATCAAAGGCAAAGGTTCTAAATCAACAATAAAACATCTCAAGGTCAATGGTGACCTCCTTACAGCTAAAACCGACATTGCCAATAAGTTGGCAGAAACCATTTCCAAAAATTCTTCATCAGCAAATTATGTTCCTCAATTCCAAAAATATCAAAAGGTTCAAGAAAAACAAAAACCTAATTTCAAATCTGATAATGGGGAGGACTATAATGAGCACTTCTCCTTGTCAGAACTTAAAACAGCACTTTCCAAGGCTCACGATACAGCTACTGGTCCTGACAATATCCATTATCAATTGTTAAAACATCTACCAGAATCTTGCCTTGAGGTTTTGCTTGAGGTATATAATCATATATGGGAAACGGATGACTTTCCATCTTGTTGGCACAATGCCACCATCGTCCCCATTCCTAAACCAGGAAAGGATCACACAGATCCTTCCAACTATCGTCCTATAGCCTTAACTAGTTGCGTATGTAAAACTATGGAACGGATGATCAATGATCGTCTTGTCTGGTACTTGGAAACCAACAAATTACTTACTGACATTCAATGTGGTTTCCGTAAACAAAGAAGTACAACTGATCATCTTGTTCGATTAGAATCTTTCGTAAGAGATGCATTTATCAATAAGCAACATGCTGTGTCAATCTTTTTCGATTTGGAAAAAGCATACGACACCACATGGAAGCATGGCATCCTCAAAGACTTATTTGAATTCGGCCTGCGGGGTCGAATGCCTCATTTTATCTCAAATTTTTTACATGATCGCCAATTCAAGGTCCGTGTGGGTTCCACTCTTTCTGAATTCTTTGATCAAGAAATGGGTGTCCCGCAAGGAAGTATACTATCAGTTACATTATTCAGCATTAAAATCAATAGCTTGGCTAAAGTATTAAACGATCACACAGATGGTTCACTTTTTGTGGACGATTTTGGAGTTTCTTGCAGAGGCAAGAATATGCCATCAATTGAGCGGCAGCTGCAGCTCTGTCTAAATAAAATCCACAAATGGTCTTTGGAAAACGGCTTCAAGTTTTCCAAAGCTAAAACATCATGTGTGCATTTTTGCAGTATGCGCAAAATGCACAAAGATCCAGAGCTTTTTCTGGATAAAACTCCAATCAAGGTCGTACCTGAGGCCAAGTTTCTTGGTCTTACTTTTGATAGTAAATTATCATTCATCCCTCATATCAAAAACCTTAAAGCTAAATGTCTTAAAGCTTTGGACCTTCTAAAGGTCGTATCTAACGCTAAATGGGGTGGAGATGAAGAAACTCTTCTTCATCTCTATCGATCTCTCATCCGCTCTAAACTCGATTATGGATCCATAATCTATGGATCTGCCCGCCCCTCTTATATCAAAATGCTAGATACAATCCACCACCAGGGTCTCAGACTTTGTCTTGGGGCCTTAGAACTTCACCTGTCGAAAGCCTTTATGTTGAAGCTGATGAGCCATCTCTAGCAGATCGGCGCATCAAGCTAGCACTCCAATATATAACAAAACTTAAATCAAATCCTTCAAATCCTGCCTACAACTGCGTATTCAGCCCAGAATACCAGCAGTTGAATGCTTCAAAGCCAAAAGCAATTCCACCTCTTGGAATCCGCCTTCAACAGCATGTCGAAGAATCGGATATTGATTTAACAACAATAGCAGAATATGGTCTGCTTGCCACTCCTCCATGGCAGTTGGTCAAGCCCCGTGTTAATCTTAGCTTAAGCACACACAAAAAATCTAACACCAATCAATTAATCTTCCTGCAGGCTTTCAATGAGCTTCGCGATTTCTATTCAGATTACAAAGCAATTTACACTGATGGCTCTAAGGATGGCATTACAGTTGCAGCAGCAACTGTTACACCCTCAACAACTTACGCTTCAAGGCTGCATGACGGCAGCAGTATCTTTACTGCTGAAGCAAAGGCCATCCTGAAGGCCATTCAGCACATCAAAAATTCAACTCCAAATGATTACATTATTTTCTCTGATTCCTTGTCCTGCTTGCAGGCTATCAAAAACTGTAAAACTGATCACCCCGTGATCAGAGATATTCTAAAACTTCATAATACCTTTCTTCAATGCGACATTGTCTTTTGCTGGCTTCCTAGCCACATGGGTATTAGAGGCAACAATAAAGCTGATACAGCCGCGAAGGCAGCTTTAAACTTCAAAACTATTTCACCAACTAAAGTTCCATATACAGATTCAAAACCAGCTATTAAATCCTACATTAAACAGCGTTGGAGGTCCCAATGGGACCAGCAACAACATAACAAACTTCATACCATTCAACCTCATTTAGGTTATAAATCTCTTTCTTCTTTTAGCCGGCAGAAAGCTTGTGTCCTTCGACGATGTCGTATTGGACATACTCATTTAACTCATTCTTATCTTTTAAAGGGGGAAGATCCCCCTATGTGTATACCCTGTCAATGTCCCCTCACTGTTAAACACATATTGTGTGAGTGTTGGGACACAGCCCAAATCAGGGAAACATTTTACCCTAATATTTCCATTTCACAACTTTTTTATCACTTCGGTGAACACCGTATTTTAGATTTCCTTAAGGAAATCGAGCTTTTTGAAAAGTTATAAATTTTAATACTATATATCAGCTTTTAACAACTTTGTGATATTATGCTGATGTTTTTCAGCCTTCGCGCTGTTCCATTTTCTGCTTTTGCAATCATTTTCATATTTAGGCAATTTCATTAACTTTCTCGCCGCTAATGGCTGCAATATTGCCCAAGCGGCGCTAAACAATAACTCACTCACTCACTCACTCTAGGCCTCATGGTTCTGGAGAAGAAGATGAAAATAGGTTTTTAGGGCGTGGCCCCTGTAGTCCTTATTAGGGGTCACAGGGCCACCAAAGCTACAATTTATAATCCTCACTAGTCAAGGAGTATGTACACAAAGTTTTAGGTTTCTAGGCCTCATAGTTCTGGAGAAGAAGATGAAAATAGGTTTTAAGGCATGGCCCCTGTGGCCCTTATTAGGGGTCACAGGGCCACCAAAGCTACAATTTTTAATCCTCACTAGTCAAGGAGTCTGTACACAAAGTTTTAGCTTTCTTGGCCTCATGGTTCTGGAGAAGAAGATGAAAAAGGTTTTTAGGACGTGGCCCCTGTGGCCCTTATTAAGGGTCACAGGGCCACCAAAGCTACAATTTATAATCCTCACTAGTCAAGGAGTCTGTACACGAAGTTTCAGCTTTCTAGGCCTCATGGTTCTGGAGAAGAAGATGAAAATAGGTTTTTAGGGCATGGCCCCTGTGGCCCTTATTAGGGGTCACAGGGCCACCAAAGCTACAATTTTTAATCCTCACTAGTCAAGGAGTCTGTACACGAAGTTTCAGCTTTCTAGGCCTCATGGTTCTGGAGAAGAAGATGAAAATAGGTTTTTAGGGCATGGCCCCTGTGGCCCTTATTAGGGGTCACAGGGCCACCAAAGCTACAATTTTTAATCCTCACTAGTCAAGGAGTCTGTACACAAAGTTTCAGCTTTCTAGGCCTTATGGTTCTGGAGAAGAAGTCGAAATTCCACAAAGTTTACGGACGGATGGACGGACGGACGCCGGACACCATGCCATGCCATAAGCCCATCGGGCCTTACAGGCCAGATGAGCTAAAAATAGAGCCATTGGCTCTGTAGCTCATCAGGCTTCATTATCAATTATGCTTTATATATATAAGGGGTCAAAGGACCTATGAAAAAAGGTTTTTAGGGCGTGGCCCCTGTGACCCTTATTAGGGGTCACAGGACCACCAAAGCTACAATTTATAATCCTTACTAGTCAGGGAGTCTGTACACAAAGTTTTAGATTTCTAGGCCTCATGGTTCTGGAGAAGAAGATGAAAATAGGTTTTTAGGGCGTGGCCCCTGTAGTCCTTATTAGGGGTCACAGGGCCACCAAAGCTACAATTTATAATCCTCACTAGTCAAGGGGTCTGTTCACAAAGTTTCAGCTTTCTAGGCCTCATGGTTCTGGAGAAGAAGATGAAAATAGGTTTTTAGGGCATGGCCCCTGCGGCCCTTATTAGGGGTCACAGGGCCACCAAAGCTACAATTTTTAATCCTCACTAGTCAAGGAGTCTGTACACAAAGTTTTAGATTTCTAGGCCTTATGGTTCTGGAGAAGTCGAAATTCCACAAAGTTTACGGACGGATGGACGGACGGACGCCGGACACCATGCCATGCCATAAGCCCATCGGGCCTTACAGGCCAGATGAGCTAAAAACCTATGTTCATCTTCTTCTCCAGTTCCAAAAGGTCTAGAGAGTTTTTAGTAGACTCTATGGCCAATAGGGATTCTAAATTATAGATTTCTTGACCCCAAATGGGTCACGCCCATAAAAAACATTTTCATCTTCTCCAGTTCCAAAAGATCAAGATGGCTGAAACGTTGTGTGTATACTCATAGGATAATGGGGATTCTAAATTGTAGATTCTGTGACCCCATGACCCGAAATGGGCTCACAGAGGTCAAAACCTTAAAAACCTAGTTTTATCTTCTTCTCCCGTTCCAAAAGGTCTAGAGAGCTTAAAAGTTGTATGTAGACTCTTTGGCCAATTAAGGTTCTAAATTTTACATTTGGTTACCCCTTGACCCCAATTTTAATTTTGCCTGGTGGCCAGTTTGCTCAAGAAGGTTTGCTATAGATTTTCCGTGTGATATATTAAAAACATTAAAGTCATGACCTGATCTCCCCAAAAATGACAATTTCATAATTGTAAGAGAGGATGATGAAGGAGACAAAACACAATTAAGTCAAGGTAATATGCATAGAATAGTAAGAGGAAGCAGATTAACACAAGCACTAGAATGGCTACAACATTTTAACTTTCGATACAGCAACATAACAATAAACAAGAGTTCAAATAGTATAAATAAAGATGAAGAAATGGATAATGATATTGTCAGCGATATTGAAAATGTTGGTGTAGTTAAGACAAACTACAGTATTCCAGATATAGATATTAAGTCAGTATTAAAAGGTGTTAAACTTACCAGAACTAAAGGCAAACCTTGCTCTGTTTACGAAATGAAAGGAGGAAAAGAACTTGCATTTCCTTACTTATTTCCGTTTGGCAAAAATCGTTTTCTACAGGACGGGCATATAAGGCTTACACCTGCTCAGTATTCTGTCAGCAGTTAATGCTTGCAGATGAAAACCTAAATCAACCTCTAACAGAAATAGTACATATTTGACAGCAGGCGATATTAATGATCTCAAAAGCAACCCTGATATTATCGAAAATTCGTATATGTTCATGATGAATATTCGCGGAACTGCAGCATACTGGAAACACACGCTTTTAGACCTTTTGGCAATGTTAAAATCTTTAGGTCCTCCCACGCCGAAGTTGCATTTCAAGATACGATTGGAACAGCCACTTTGGCCATGTGGGGTCAATGTGCCGAAAACATCGAAGCGTCCCAAGTTCTACACATATCTAATGTTCGGGTGAAGCTCTTCAATGAGGAAAATAAATTGTCAAGGACGCCAGGATCTATGAATGAAGTAAGTATTGATGTGTGGAGTCAAGCACGCCATGATCGATTAATGAAGTAAGTATTCATGTGTGGAGATAGATAAACTGCATGATAGGAGTCTTTTTTCAAGCATTAAAAGTAAAAGATAAATTCAAAGACATTCCATTATTTACATTACTTCGTCATTTCAGTCGCCGCTAATGGCTGCAATATTGCCCAGGCGGCGCTAAACAATAACACTCACTCACTCGTCATTTCAGTTAATACCAGATGCCGAATTACGGGACCTGCCAGCAGTAGCAGCGGAGGGAACAGCAATCACTGCACCCGCTTTTCCTAGGCTTAAACCGATATTAAGACATGTTTTCGTAAATTATTATGTTAGTGTTCATCTATTCCATAATATAATATATATTATATTTATAAAACTATAAAGTATAAATATTTTGTATATCTTCGATAATGTGAACATAGACTTATATTGACAAAATTGAGTTAACCTTTAAGGTAGTTGTTCAAAACATTTAAATAAAGATGGTTTTTCGTAATAACTAATACTTAAAAAAAAATACTAAAAAAATAGAGCCATTGGGAAAAGTAGGCCTACATGTTTTCTTTTTAAAGCTTTCAACATAAATTTTTTGAAATTTGTTGAAGAAATTGGTGTAAAAATCAAAATAGTTACCATAAGAACACATATTTCTCCACAAATATTTTGGAGATAAACACTCAAAAACTACCAGGAAATCGATTCTAAGACAATCTAGATTAAAACATTTCTTGGGAGGGGGGCATGCCCCCAGACGCCCCTAGGTTTCTCATCCGCGCACTCGTTTGTGTTTTGATGTCAAATTGGCAAGGAAAGAAGTGGCAGTGACACATGCAGCAACGGCAGTCATGTTTTCGATTGCAGATGTATCTTCAATACTATTTAATCTCACATCCTGTTCATTATATTCTAAAGATGAAACATTAGTATTATTATTAGTGTTCATTATTTAAAAAATTGATGAATTTTTAGTCTTTTTCGAACACATTTCAACGAGGCAGACGATGTATGGTAGCTATGGTTTGAGAGAATCTGAAATGGCTGTTGTTTGTACGTATTTGTCACGTAATGAAGCATATTTTCTAGAGTTGAGAAATGCATCAAAATACAGACACCATCTTGCACAGCATGGCCATTTCTATCTCTACTGTGGGAATCAAATAAATAACAAGTGTTCGCCACTAATGTGGCAATGTCCCCCGCCGCTTGGATATTGCGATAGAATTGTCACAATAAGCAAATGCTATATTCCCATTGACAATAAGTGCAAAAAGTGGTCAAAGTGCCCTTGTGACCTTGGAAATAAGTGACTGGTGTCTGTGTCATTCCCCAATGTAGGCTCTGACCAAATTTGAAGAAATTTGGTGCAGTGGTTTATGAGATATTAAGTAAGCAAGAGTGGCCAAAGTTTAGTGGTGACCTAGAAAAAAAGGTCTAGGTCACCCAAAGTGACTGGTGTCTGTGTAATCCCTCAATGTAGGGTGTAAGCAAATTTGAGAATATTTCATAAATCGGTTCATAAGATATAAGATATTTCAAAAGTGTTCAAAGAACTGTCGTGACCTTGTAAGTTAAGGTCAAGGTCATCAAAAGTATATGCGTAGTCCCATATTGTATACACTGCCATTTGGAACTGATAGTTATCTCCAGGCAGATGTTTATTGGCTTGTAGAAGAGACTACCTATATGACACCTATAGGAGTATTGGCTAACTGCAATGTGTGATGGGTAATACTCAAGAGCACCTACCAATCATGAGGCAATTAGTTTGAGTTAATTTAATTGAGTGTGAACTCATTTTGACAAGGAAGAAAATGCCTTTCAAGCAGTACCAATTTTTATTTTCATAGTGAATTTTGATGAAAATTGTCCAAAAAAGTGACAAAAATTGGTGAAATTTAAAAAAAAAATTGAAAAAAATATTTATATTTGTCCGAACTTTTTCAAATATTGTTTTTTTTAAAGTATTTGTTTAACATTTGCAGGAAAAAGTTACTTTTTGATGATATCTTGTATGGTTTCAGAATGATGAGCATTGCGCTACCCTGCAGATGACAAGTTTCCAAGATCTAATGGCCTTTCAAATCAGATGACAGAGCCTGATGCAAGTCCCCTGTCAGGATACTTGTGTTTGCAGCTGAGACCTGAGCTTTTGTGCATATTGGTAATTGGATATACTTACTACCTGTAAAGTTTTATTGAATTTCGACAAAAATAGTTGCCCTGATAGGACACAGCCCACAATTACATCGACTAAATACCTCAACCCGGAAGCAATTCAGAGACAAAGTAGTCCCTAGTGGATAATTTAAAAAAAATACTTCCAGACACTTTATTGTGACATGTGATGATTCAAATGAAAGGTCTGACTCTCTAGTATGTGTGTACATTTTTCTGGGTCTTGGAATTACTGTTAAAGTGTTGGTGTGAGCAGGCAAAGTGACCCCAAGTTGAAGGTCATGCCATGCTGAACGGCCTTGACGAAGGGGTCATATTTGTTGACACTCTCTACCGGCCTTCGCTGCCGCAAAAGGTGCGCTAATTTTTTGACTGAAAAGGGGTCTATGGCAGGTGAGTCAATGTGCAAAAGCTGAAGAAATACCCTGAGAAAGGTATTGCCAAAACCTTTGATTTATCTTGCCTTGATGGAGCTGTTTTTCACAGGACATGTTACCAGAGATTTTCCGCTAAAATAGGATCGAACAAGGACAAAAGAGAAGGGAAAAGGGTAGATTGATAGAACCAGATGTTGATCATGTTGATTGATTGAATGTTTCTCCACATAAGAAGCGTAAATTCATCCTCAGATCACAGATTATTTCATGTACGAACTCAATTACTGATAACAATAACACGTTTCAAGAGAGGAGATCTATGCATGTTCTACCTGAAGAGTGCATCATTTGCCGCAGTACTAAGACTGTCATTGAAAGAGAAAAATAGAAAGGTAAGTGACATGTGAGACAAACGCAGATAAGGTATTGACTGCAGCTACATTGAAAGGGGATGACAGGCTGTTGGTGCAGATAGGTCAATGTGACCCAGTTAGCATTGAAGTTAGATACCATGCTTCTTGCTACAAAACATACACAAAATGCATTTATCCAGCATCAAGTGACTGATTGAGTCGTCCCCTTTTTCAATCTTTTGAGATTTTTTGCAATGAAATCATTGAAAACAAAATTATTGCACAGAAGCAAGTCATTAGAATGAATAGTCTAAGACATTTATCAACATTGTGAAAGATACTGAGGAAATTGACATTGCCAGTTACAGAAATTTTCAGCTTAAAGCAAGACTTAAACAGAAATATTCAGACCAACTGGTATTTCTTCAACCGGAATCTAATATGTGTGAACTTGTTTTCTGCAGAGGTGATGATTCAGAAGCTGTTATAAACCTTGACAAAGTAAGCTCTGGTAGTGACACTTGCGACTCAGATTTTGAGCATGTGCAGAACGTGCAACTACCACAATACGACTCAAACCAAGAACAATTTGCTCAATGATATAGATCAGCAACGATTATTCAGGCTGCTATTACATCAATTGCTGCTTTAGCAACCTGGCCTGGACTGCTGAATATCTTTCCACTGAAAGATGTGCTGACATGACACCAAACAAGATTTTCAACTTTCTCGCATGGTGTTGTAGCTTGTCTGAGGAATTTTCAGCCGAGAGAGTAACAGTTAGTTGAATGGACAGCAAGAAAAGGATAATTTCAGTTGCCCAAGATGTTATCCATTTAGCCTCACCTTGACCTTTGATCTTGAAAGAGAACATGTCAAACAAAATCGTTCCCCCCCGAGTTGTAAGCAGCAAGTGTGATGTAAAGTTCTGGACAAAAGTTATAGCCAGTAATACCAGTGCGGCGGACGCGGCGGAAACTGCACAAATACTGAAAGCACCCTCGTCCTTAGACGGGGCTGCTAATTATCTCAATATCAAAGCTTAGAAATTAATAATTACGTTTCATATTTTTTAAGTTGTTTCATTCTTTAGTCCACTGAAATGCTCGAGCTTACAGAAAAAGAACAGATTTTAAAGAATGTCAGCCTTAGACGGGGCTGCTAATTATCTCAATATCAAAGCTTAGAAATTAATAATTACGTTTCATATTTTTTAAGTTGTTTCATTCTTTAGTCCACTGAAATGCTCGAGCTTACAGAAAAAGAACATATTTTAAAGAATGTCAGCCAAGAGTGCCAGCCAAACAAATTATATATTGTTTGTCATCAGTGTGACAACTATGATTAGGTCTGTGCTTTCTCAGTGGGCAATAGAAACCATTTTCCCGAAAGGAGGGGTGCGGGGTTTACCGTTTGGAGCTAACCAGCTATCTACAGCACCTGACCCAATCCTTCATCGGCCTAGAGATAACCAAACGTCGTCCTTAGTGTCAACGGAAGTAGTGTTGGTGGTTCCCATTTCATTGAAAATTTAGGAACAGTCAAATTTAACACAAATCTCTATTTATCATAAACTCAGTGGACTTAGGCTCAATATTAACGTATTGAAAGAAAATGGAATAATCATTATTGGAATTACTTAACAGAATTCTTATAATTAACAGTTATTGTTGAAGTGATATGTTATCGCTCAAGACAGAAATGTTCACGCGAACGCAGCATGCTTCGCGGAAGTATAGTAGCCTTCCGGTTTCTGCTTTAACTGCGCCTGAAACTACAGTGAACTACAGGAAAACTACGCGGAACTGATTTGATTTTCAATGATGTTAGTTAGCATAGTTTATTGATTAAAATAGTTACTAATACTTGATATATGTCACTCCAGGGGTCTTTTAAGTAAACAAAATATCTGTCCTTAATTTTACAACCTTTGTTAAAGTCTCTCCAAAGCTACTGTTAATTTGCTTGTAAAAAGGCGAGGTTTGTTCAAGTTGAAGGCCTAGATTGGATTCTTAAAGCGATCCTTCTACCAAAGCAATTCGACAAGAGAACATGGCGCTTCTATAAGCGAAACCATAAGAATCCGAAATTCTATGTAAGTGTATTTTAGCACGTCTTAAGGGTATGAAGGGTATGTAGCTGATATTTACTAATAATTATACACTAAAACATAAATAGAATTAATAGACACGGCAGGTCCAACAAATAAAGCACTTGCAAACAAGAATTGCACAGTTAAGTGGTAATGCTTGATATTCGTCCAAAAATGATACTCAAAAACCTTTATTTCCCCATTCCACTTGTTTAAAGTTTTGCTCGTATGTTTTGAATTAACAATGGATTTTTGTCCCCCGCCGCCACGCGGGACTATGAATTCAGCGGCGTCTGTCTGTACGTCCGGATTCTTGTAAACGCGATATCTCATAAACCATTTCACTCAGAGTAATCAACTTTGGTGTCGGTCTACATGACCGGAAAACGCAGACCCCGGTCGATAATGGTGACCTTGACCTTATTTTTAAGGTCACTACGACACGTTGACCGCTTTGGAAGCTCTTGTTAATACAATATATCATGAACCATTCACTCAGACACCAAATTATTATTGTGACCTTAAGCTTTTTTTCAAGGTCACTATGGCACTTAGACCATTTTAAAAACTCTTGTTTATGTGAAATCTCATTAACGGTTACACAAATTACTACAGGTCTTATGGAATGTGTGCTAGCAGATATTTCAGTCTTTATAACTATATCTACTTTATATTAATCATTTGCTATGTATAGAGAGCTTTCTGTCTACCAAATTATTAAAACTCAAAACTGAATTCAGTATAAGCGGCGGGGGACATTGAATGAAAAGTGATGAAGCGGTGATGAACCCAAATAAAAAATAACAATCTTTGAAGACAGCACAGGTTCAGTATATGTATTTCAATAGATATGTTAAACTACCGTGTTGACGTGAAGAGCTCTGTCCTCGTTGAAGTCGCGGGGACCGTCTTGGTTACAAGGTTGGTAGAGTGACATTTCTTCCACATCTGGATGAAGATAGCTCATGAGGAGAAGAAGGCCAGCGTGAGTGGAGATGAGTGTCATTGTTTTGAGATGGTCGGCGTTGCGGAGATGAATCCGAGAGATGGGGAGGGCGACCTATGTAATGAGCCTTCAACCACATCAATTGGGTCAAGCAAAGTTCGTTGCAAAGCTGCCATAGGCAAAACCTCAGACACTGGGGATTTCGTCTTTTGTGGGGTTTCTTCAGTCTCTTCATCTTCTCCACTTGACTTCAGTTTTGAAGGCATCTGTCGTCTGAAATATTTGTTAGTTAAGGTGATCAAACTATACATCTTTTTCCACTAGGTAAGTTAATGGTCATCATTGATATTGGAAAAGAAACATAACATGTCCTTTATTTGAAGTCAATCATTGTATTGAATTTGATTATATTATCATTTGAATACATTATTCAGTATTTGATATTTCACTAGTTATTTTAACCCTTACGATGCGGGGCGCGTGATATTTACGGGCCAAATATAAAATGGCACGTAAGCCCTCTTGGCGAAATCCGTAACTTTCAGGATAAGGCTATATATTGACTGCAAGCAGTCTTGGCTGCTCCCGGATATAAAATATCAAACCTTTTCTCAAAAATGATTGAGGGTACCCACCTTGCGGCATTCATATCTCACAAACCAATAGAGATAATTCTATAATTTTTACATCATCGTATAGAAGAGAGAATTGTCTTCATTTCCATGTATCATATGTATATCCGCGCACAAAAATAAAGAAGCGGTTAATCAGGATATAACGGTGGCTGGCACCGGACAAAACAATTCCGCCACGTGGGCTTGTAGAGCAAAAATATATAGCCGCATCGTAAGGGTTAGGATTCATTGATAGAATTAAGAATGTAATTTTATAGAAAAGTTATGGAAGCAATCAAATTCTTACACACATATTAGCTCAAATAGTTTAACTACTGTATGCTGATATAATATAAATGACTATAGAAATATATATTTATAACAATTTCTACGTTAACATCCTATGGCCTATGATAAATAGTTCTTTTTAAGTTAACAAAAGTATGTCCTGTTAAAATTTAATGGCAATTGCACTCAGATGCGAGTGTTCTCTTCTGACATCCTCCCTCATCTGCATTTGGCAGATCCGATTCAAATTCGGCCTGCGTGAGCTAATGGAATGATCACATGTACCCCTGTTAATTCTTAATTTTAAAACACGTGGCGGAGATAATTGAGCGTGTATGTACTTTATTCTTACTTATGGATTCTCCGGATTTTGTAGAGTTTCTCTTTCTAGAGGCATGCTGCTCCGGGAAACAGCTCTGCTACATGAACGACAGTGATACATTACTGGACCTGTTATCCAGGAAGGAGTAATTTCTTCATCACTAAGAAATACCCAAAGTGCATGTAATCAAGTGGGAAACTTCTTATCATGCTAATTATAAGTTTACAAGACGGGGATCTGCCCACATGGTGCTCCTCATCTTTAAAGTCATTGTTTTGTACAATTGCCTCACTGTCAACATCAAGTGTGACTTTCAGAGAAACTTCCTCAATGTTTTGAACCTGCTTACGAAGACTTGTTGTTGTTACTGGTTTCCTGTTCAAAACATTTATTGGGTTTCAGGTGGGCAATTGTGTTTGAGCCAGTTTTCGGGTTTCTCTTTTCCAAGAGTTGATGCCTTGAGATCGTCATATGTGAAGATATTTCTCTTCACAAATCACCATGTGTCTTGTGAAAGAAAACTGATTGCGAAGTTTTCTAAAGACTCTTCTCTCAACAATTTCAAGATATTAAACTTTCTTCTCTGGCACTTTAAAATTCACACCTGCAAACTCAAAGACCATGAGACAGACTGATGATGTCACATGATCAGGAACCTTGGACTCATACACAATTCTTACATCATTTTAAAATTCCTGCATCATTCAAGCTTTGTGTGATTGGCAGACATAGCTCAACTAGATTTGAAATTGCTTATTTTATTCTGCTTAACTTGGATACAATCTGATTTGAGAATTGCCTGGCATGAATTCATTGCTCTGAATAGGCAATCAAGAGATTTCTGTGCCTGTTTTCTTTTTTTCTCCTTTTGCTTAAAGGATCAGGTTTCTGTTTCTGCTGTATGAATTGTAGTGCTTTAACATCTACGAATATTATCATTTGGTGCATCTCTTGGTGATGTATTTGATTTGGAAAACGCAAATAATTTCACAAACCTTGTCATCTTGACAACATTGGTAACAGGAAAGGAACTTCAGAGCTAGAAGTGATGCTTATCAACAAAGGAGACAAAATAGAGGGAAAGGCAATGTTGTTTGCTGGTTTGACCCCTACAGATGGAGAGAAGGGTGAGGTTGATGCTAAGGATGAGGTTGATGAAGAGAAGGGTGTGGCTGCCAAGACGTATGGAAGTATGGCCGGGTATGATGAAAATGTCTAGATTATCTAAATAAATGAAATTGGTTTAGTCTATAACCTCAAGATTGAAATTAACATTGATCTTCTACTTAAGCATGTTGTGGTCATGTATGAGTAGTTGCAATAACCTGGTATTGTCATCGACACTGATGTCAAAGTAGAATGTTTGAACAGAGTTGGTCGAAATAGAAATTTGACCTATTTCTGTTAGAAATTTAAGGCCAGACGCAGTTTAAAAAAAAATGGTATGGATAATCAATGATCAATATTGTTGGCAAAAACATGAACAGGTATTTTCACCACTGAAAACTATGGTTACTGTTTTTCTCATTACCAGCGTTTCATATTTTGTGTTTTATTATGGAGGTTAGAAAAGAAACCGTCAAAGGATATGGTTTCTTTTTCTTTAGGATTTCTTTAATGTAACCAATATTTTTCCTGTTACCATAGGTAAGGTGAGGTGATGTAACGCCGCTTTCAAGATTATTTCACTTATAACGAGGCAACTAGTATTTATTGCAGGGAGAATGCCCGCAACACCATTGTGGCTATTCATTGCTGTGAAACCTGCGAGCATCTGCTAGAATTAGCGAATCATGGTTGATACTGCGCTGAAATTCAGTGTAGCATTGCACCCAAACCTTACTGAGTCTACAACAGTTCTGTACTGCAGACAAAGCAGAGCCCCCAGCCGGATTCGAACAACGGACAACTTGATCCAAAGCCGAACGCGCTAACCACTGCGCTATCCCGCCCCCTCCTTACCATAAAAAAGTTTGCCAAGAACATCTTGTCTTAAGGATTTTATACTTGGATATTGACTTCATAAATTATCATAGAAAGCAAGTAAGCATCAGTTTTAATTTGCCTTTACTTTCTCTCCTGTTACCGTTCTGGTATTGTATTACTGTTACCATGATTATTGAGTACCAAAAATATATTGTATTTTAGTTGACTTTAAGGAAATGTTTTTCATCATTGAATAGTGTTTCATATAAGGACAGTAAATAATGTTTATTTCTTGAAAAGTGTCGATTAATAAGCATCAGTTTTATTTTTCCTGACAATTTTTCTCTCCTGTTACCGTTATGGTAGTTAGCAGCCCCGTCCTTTTGAAGTTTCCACCGCCGCCGCCGCCGCACTCGTATTACAAGCTATAACTTTTTTCCACTAAGCTTTCCAGAACTCTTATTCATAACTTACTACGTATAGGTTAATGTCCGAGTAACTCACCATTCCTAAAAAATAATTGATGAATGTCTACACCTCTGGGGAATTACAATGCCATGTTCACTTTCAAAGGTCAAGGTCACGAGCTATAAAATCACTAAAAAATTCCTTGTAAACGCGATTACTTGACAAGTTTTTTAATGAGTATAACAATCATGTATTTATTTAAAGTGATCATAGTTAAAATTAAGCATTTTCGCTAAACCATGCTAAAGTCATGACCTTGACCTTTGACGGATTGTAGCCAAAACTTTTTCAATTTTTTTTACTTTTCCAAGGATGATATATTCCAAGTAAGAGCTTCATAGCACAAAAACTTTTCAAGTTATCGTGTTTACAAAGTATTTTGTGGTGACCTTGACCTTTGAACTTGAAAGTGAACATGCCATAATGATTCCCTGGAAGTATTAACATTTAGACATGTTCATGAGTTCTGAAAAGCTAAATGGGATAAAGTTATACCCAAATTTAGTGCATTTTGTAATAACTCATATCTCATGACCTTAACCTTTGACCTTCAAGGTCACACAATAATTGAACACTTTTTATTGAGTATAACAATTATGTATTGAAGTGTTCATAGTTTCGCTAAAACATGCTTACGTCATGACCTTGCTGTGACCTTGACCTTTGACGGATTGTAGCCAAAACCTTTTCAAAATTTTTTACTTTTCCAAGGATGATATATACCAAGTTAGAGCTTCATAGCACAAAAACTTTTCAAGTTATCGCGTTTACAAAAAATTCTTAGAGTGAATACATATCTCGTGACCTTGACCTTTGACCTTGAAAGTGAACGTGTCAAAATCTTTCCCCCGAGGTATGAGTAGCAAGGTATGAATAAGAGTTCTGGAAAGCTAAGTGGAAAAAAGTTATAGCTAGTAGTACGAGTGCGGCGGCGGCGGCGATGGAAACTTCACAAAAACTGATAGCATCCCCGTCCTTAGACGGGGCTGCTAAATATTGAAGTACGGACAAGCTGAAATTATAAGTATACTTCTTTGTTAAGTCACAAATTGACCATTATTATACCAGTCATGGAGCAGGTACCAAAATTGTTTGCTGTATCGTGTACTTACGTTAATATTGAATATAACTTGAAAATAATGCCCGATGTGAAGGTAGATCGATCGATCATTCTTTATTCAGTCCTCATAATGTCACAGGCTATAGTACATTAAAACTTCTCATGAGTAGTCACTTATACATTATGTTCTTTTCTTCTTAAAGCCATAGCAAAATATATGTACAGTACAAGATTCTGTAATAACAACGTGTTAGTAAGTTAACAACGATATTACACCTCGTTCACTTGGGTTTCTATAGAAGTATGGTTTGAGGTACTGTATTCGTACATCTGTATAAACAGGGCATAAAAGGAGGAAATGTAATTCCTTTCTGTAGTATTACATCGTTACACCACCACTGGACTCATTACCTTATCGTGGTGTGGTGGTTTGTGTGCTTCGACGACCCCTAGAGCTATGCCAGCTGGAGCTAACATGCTCCTGGTAGGGTCACCCAAGCTGGACAGGTCGACGGTTAGAAGCCAGATCAAATTTGAGTCCTTCTAAAACCTGCTTTCTATCTCTTACTATGCCTTTCCTTCCGTCTTTTCCCTCATCCTTTTGATCCCTTTCTCCCTGATCTGTCTACTCTCTTTTGGATGGCAACATCCACGTGTTTAATAACTGAAATATTGTTCAAAACACGTTAAACATCATCTCACTCACTCACTCACATCGTTACAAAGTTTACATGTTCTATTTTATGGCATAAAAGGAGGAAATGTAATTCCTTTCTGTAGTATTACATCGTTACAAAGTTTACATGTTCTATTTTCTCAAGGCGCACCTGATACCAGTTAAAAATAGTTCATGGCAAGAGCAACCAATCCGGTTAGGGGTACTAAGGGATATTCTAATATTTACTTTTGATAAATTAATTTCAAAATTATATGAAAGCTTTCCATTGATTTTATATTGAGTTAACAGGTATAATGACTCTGACCATGATTGCAAATATATATCATTATTCACAATTCCTTATTAGAGAAAATTATAACATAAAAGCTGCAGAAAACTGAATATTGTAATCATATCAAACCATATCCGTCACCAAATTTTGTTTCCTATTTTCGTTGTACAGATCATAATTTCTTATCAAGTATAGGGAATCTATGACATGACAGTTTCAATAGTTTCAACCAATTCTTTATTGCTTTATTAGAGGAATACATAAATAAAGGATATCTACCGTATTCCCCATAAATCATAAGACAGCAAGTGCTCTGTTTCACACTGCCCTCAAACATCTTTTGCATGCATATTAATGGACTCGTTCTATACTTCTACACTGTCCTTATCCCTTTATTTCTGACCGATAGAAGCATTGGGTAAATCGTTGTATCAAAATTACTGAAAAATGTTGAGCGTAAGAAGATATACCACCGACATATCTCATGTATTTAGATTTGCCATGCATTATTGTGTTGTTTGAAACACTTGACTTGATCACTTGACAAACTAGATTAGCGTTTGCGGGACACCGCAAAAGCAGAGCAGCCCCATAACTTGGGGTTTTGCCTTGCCCTGTTCCACCTTTTACAGGTCTCACCAAATTGGGCATTTTCTCATGACCTTGACCTTTGACACTCAAGGTCACACAATCAATAAACACATTTCATTGAGTATAACATTAATGTAATGAAATAAGGTGTTAAAGTTAATTTCATCCATTTTCTCCATACATGTTGACCTTGCAATGACCTTGACCTTCGACAGTTGTACTTCTCGAGATAATATATACAAAATCTAAACTTCATAGCACAAAAACTTTTCAAAGTTATTGCGTTTACAAGGAATTGCAATAACTCATATCTCATGACCTTGACCTTTGACCTTCAAGGCCACACAATCATCGAACACTTTTTATTGAGTATAACAATCATGTAGTGATAAGAGTTAAAATTAAACATTTTCGCTAAACGACCTTGCTGTGACCTTGACCTTTGACGGATTGTAGCCGAAACCTTTTCAAAACTTTTTACTTTTCCAAGGATAATATATAACAAGTTAGAGCTTCATAGCACAAAAACTTTTTAAGTTACCGTGTTTACAAGGAATTTTGTAGGAACTTTAAAACTCGGGACCTTGACCTTGAAAGTGAACATGTCATAATGATTCCCTGGAAGTGTTCACATTTAGACATGTTCATGAGTTCTGAAAAATTAAACGGGGTAAAGTTATACCCAAATTTAGTGCACATTGCAATAACTCATATCTCATGACCTTGATCTTTGACCTTCAAGGTCACACAATCATTGAACACTTTGTATTGAGTATAACAATCACGTATTGATTAAAAGTGTTTATAGTTAAAATTAAGCATTTTTGCTAAAACATGCTAAAGTCATGACCTTGCTGTGACCTTGACCTTTGACGGATTGTAGTCAAAAGTTTTTACTTTTCCAAGGATGTTATATACAGAATACATATACTCAAACATTCAATATTACCTGTTTGGTTTTAGGACGCATTTTGTCACACACTGACAGTAGTGTACCGTGACGTTAATATGAAATTTAAGTAACTTATAACTGTTGAGTAACGTGAATGACCATGATAACACTAATAAGTCTAAACTACTTTTGACTGTATTGAGATTGTAGCCGTTTCACATTACACTATATGAAGAGGACATTTATTTTGTACTACGTACTGTTGACCAGATACGTCAAACATTTATCACCAAATGTATTAAAAATATGAAGCAGATATATATGAAATAGACTTTAATACAACATAAAAGCTACACTTTAACTACATCAGAGCTTTGAGTAGCATATTGATGAGTTGAGACATTTACTCAACTCTGCCAATCTGCAACTCTGTGCAGACGTTTATACACGACCTGTAGGTAATGTTAAGAGGCAGGATTGCCACGAGCTCTTTTTGTAGATCTGGAATTGGGAGAATTATGGCAGACGGCAGAAATTCTCTCAATAATGGTGTAAATATTGTTAGTTCTGTGAGCTTTGGGACTGCTGGCAATGTAGAGTAGCTGGAGTACCGGGCCCACTCTTGTGGTTTTCTTCCCATGGCAGCCTGGTTGTGGGCATCCAACGTATGTGTCCGCAGTGGCTAGAGCCAAGAGAATTCCTGTTGTCCATTGGGGCGCATTGAGGTCTGACTGAAACTTGAACTCAGAGTCTTCTGGTATCATCTTGACGTCTCGCAATTCCTCGTCAGTATTGACAAGCTGTAATGGAATAATATTGAAAATAATAATTATGTTTATAACATTTCAATTAAACATAACAACATGTGTTGTTACTGCAATCAATTTGTATGAATTGTTTGAGAGTCTTTAGAAGTGGTAGAGTAAAAGATGTTATAAATGTTGGACTTCTTTATTCACAATGAGCGATATTTCAGTATAGATTCTTGTAGCTTGACAACCATATGAGAATCTATATGAAAACGTTGCTCAATGTGAATGAAGCTTTTATTTGTATGTATTTAGGCAGAAGCGTGAATTACTGAATAAATGAGTATCTCTGTATGGTTGTCAGTAGAACATTTGGAAGACGCATAATTTATATTTTAGAGAATTACATAGTTGTCCATGGACGTGTATGCAGTCGTTGAAATTTTCTTCATCTTCTGCTTCTCAAAAAGCTTTACCTGACATCTTCTGAGACGCAGGAGGTCATAGATAGAGTCTTGGACGGTAAATTTAAACCGCAATTAATAGACTTATTCCTTACTTAAATTATACCTTTCAAGAATAGAAAAAAGCAAAACGTGTGTGTTGGACAAATGCGAGCTTTTATTATATAATATCAAGTAATGCCATTTAGCAAAGTAATTAAAATAATGTGATACAATATGACAATATCAATTACAAGTTATGCAATAATAATTTATTGAAATTTGTGTAATATAATGTAACAAAGCTCCCAAATATATCCCAGTACGAAGTTAAAAGTAGGAAGTATGAACTAATAGTTGAAAATCAAATTGGCATCAGGGGGGGGGGGGGAGAATTGTACTTATATCGTTATTGCTGATTCTGCACCCAATTCCTTTTCATGATCCACCGTCGTACCTGGCGAATGATATAGAAGAGCGTTTGTGGGGACAGGTGATTAGTCAGAGTCTGAGACAGTAAAGCGTGAAGACCTTGTACACCTAACATCATTGAGCTAATAGCAAACACATTGGTGACACGGTGCAATCTAGATAACAGGTCGGCCACTGTGCTGAGACGTCCCGGTGTATGCACTGCTATGACGTAAAAGTTATGGATGGACGACAGCAAGAACAACTCTCGCAGGGCATGCATGGTGTGCTTTGGCCGTCATGCTATCTGGTTACATAGACACTCACTGATTGCGCCATAAGGGTGCCTACGAGCTGAGTATAACAGTGCCAAGATTTCTTGATTGTTTATATGAAAGTTTGCTGCCTGAGGAAAATCTTGCAAGAAATTGACGTAAAGCCAATCGTCTTTTATGATCCCTGCACATCCATCGTTGCATGCATCTGTGAGTAGTGTAATCGCCTGCTTATCGTCCAGAAAGAACGATTTCCCATTAAAATACTAGAGGAACCGTCGCCACCACACAAGGTCACGGTGGAATTCATCCCTGAGTATTGCTTTATGCTCCGCCTGCTTAAGGTTTGCCATAGTATCCAGTATTCTCCAGAGGTAACACCTACCCCCACGGACCACAGTACTAGTAAAATTTAGTTTTCCTGCCAACGACTGGAGTTGTCGTTTTGTTGCGCGCTTTTTCCTTGAAAACCGTTCCAAGAGATGCTTTAGTTCCACTATTTTGCCTGCTGGAAGTTCCACAGTAAGGTCTGTAGAATTGAGAACGATACCGAGGAATGTAATAACCTGAGTTTGGTCAATGACTTTCTTCCAATTAAAAGCAAAGCCTAGTTTTCTTAAAAGCTGAAGAAGACAATTTTGACCTTATTGACACTGCTCTCTTGATTCCCCTATCACTAAAAAATCATCAAGGTAAACTACTACGGTTCCAAAACCTCTACGTGCCATCATGCGACGAACTGCTTGTGTTAACCTATGAAAGATGCCAGGTGCTGCTTTACTGCCGAAACATAACTTAGTGTCAAAGAGATTAGTAGCTTTTTTGTCCCCTGAAAATTTCCATTTCAGCCCCGTAGCTGGATAACAGTCTGGGTGTAAAGGGACAGATCAATATGCCGCCTTTAAATCCACCTTAGCCATATAGATTTGATAAGTCTAGTTGCGTGGTGAACTGATTAAAACTTCTGCTTATTAATATCTATATAGTCATTAACTGCTTTACCTTGAGGTCGGGAACAGTCATGTATTAGTCTAATGTCATTTGAATCAAGTTTTGGAATCGCTCCTAACGCACTGACTATACGCGGTTTTACATCTGACACCACATAATTACCCTCCTTAATCTCTGTTAAAATCTGATCTTCTACCTTACCTTGGTGTTCCTTGCACGTTGCCGAATCATAATTTTGAATGTCAACATTCTCTAGCTCCGAATCTTTGCCTACGATGCGAAAACCTTCTAATATTCCCGTGAGTATGAAGAACTTATCAGTATTGTCTTCTAATTCCACAGACCACGCCTTGAATGCTGCCGTTAAAGGATTGCTTTGGAACTTGTGGTCCGCGTGGGTCTACTGGTTTTTTGGCTCCATGGTATGGTGAAGCTGTGGTAGTGACTCCCCACACTGCAGACAGACATGCAGGAATCTACACGTCTGACCAAACCTGCATCCCTGCTGATTAGTGTTGTACAGCAGACACACTTCCCGTGAATAATGAATTCCGAGGATAATGTTTATATCCGCTCAGTAGAAGATTATTTTGAGGATTCTAGATGGATTTTCGACGAAACCATCTTCACTCTGGATACGGATCAAGGACGCTCGCGGATCACAATTGTTTTTACCCTAAGAGAAAACAGAAGCAGAAGCAAAAATGGCTGAAGAATTCTTAGATTTGTGAGTATATAATGTTTGAATTACTTTGATTTTAACCTTATGTAACATAAATGGTATAGATTTTTAATAAGATATCTTCATTGAAATCAATTCTGTATTCTTATTTGTCATCACCATAAAGTGTAAGATAAATATTTTAATTTATATATTTTATCCATATGAAATTAAGAGCATTTTCCTAAATCAAATCATAATTTTCAGGGTAGACATGTCAGAGTCATCTCCCCCATCACAGTACAGTGACATCACTGTGATTGATGAGGATGATTGGGATGTTGAGTATGCATATTTCATATTTAAATGATAAACAAACTATAATAATTAGCACTATAGAAAACAATATCATTTTTAACTGTTCACTCTCTGAATGTTTTGAATTCAATTTTTTAGTGACTTTGATGAAAAACTGCTGCTTCAGGCAGAAGGGGTAGGGGAAAAACCCCAAGAAGAAGAAGATGAAGAGTATGTTAAAATGTCTAATATTGACTGATAAAATCAGTCTTTAGGTTATGTTCTGTTCCAATTAGTTCTGATCTTTTTTAGAAGAAAATCAATACCTCTTATATGTAAGACTTAAATGTTAAGAGAAATTTTTTTATTGTATAAATGTTTTTGTTTACATTACCAAATGTCAACATCAGTGATGATGCACTAATATTCCTCTGGAGGCGACGGAATGTGCCGAATCAGCTTACGAATGGAGCCGAACTTTCGTTGACACTGTACAGAGTCTTGGTCACACGGTGTAGCCCGGGACAGGCAGCGCGGAGAGTTTAGAGTGCGTACGTGACGAGAGCCGCGTGAATAGTATCGGGTTACTGATAACGGAATATAGTGCCGGATAACCTGTTCTCTAAGACACCAGTATTATTTTATTTCACTGAATGATGTTAAAGTAGTCAAGCAGGTGTCTTTTTATAATGAACTTGGTAACGGCTTTTGGCGCTTCCAATATTTTTAGCATCTTATTCCTGTCGCATTGCGCTTTTGTTAGCTGGCGGTTAAAGCAACGACAAGACAAGCTGATAGTAAGTATAGACCTTTTCTATTATATATCAATTTATTATGTTTTCTTTATTCAAGTAACAAGTATCTAATTGCATATGTACATACTAGGCTTCTCTTAAACTACATGTGTTCATCTTATTAAATAAAAGCCTAACCAGATATTCAATGGATGGCTACAGTTTGCTTTCAACATCTTTATATATAACACATGATTACATATATATAATAATACATTACTTATGATTTAACGGAATCCTTAAAAAAGGCAATGAATCCCGCCATTCCTATATTAAGCCAAATGTATTCCGATTGAGCCAAATTTATTTATTGAACTTTTTAAAATAAAATAAATAGTTTACGTAGTCTTATTTACTTAAGGGGTGTACTTGTGTTCTACTGTAGATCTAGATCAAATAAATTCAAATCACTATTAATTAACCACAAACTGGTTTCAGTTGTATAAGAATCACCAAGAACCACAAACTGGTTTCAGTTTTATAAGAAAAACTAAGAAAGAGTTATGTCCCTTAGTGTAAACCGGTTTCGGGTTACTTTCGGTTTCGTATTGCCTCCCAGTTACAGTACATGTTTAACAGACGAGAAGCTTTTTGGGACAGGTCTTATTCAACGATAGTATTGTAAAACTAGGTAATACAATGTATTTTGTAGACATTGTAATGCATATATCTAAGTATTAAAGACAAGTATTCATTATACGGCGGTTGAGATAATTTATGTTAGTTTGTGGCTTAACAATTACATGCATAAACATTCTAAGTTACATACAATTAAATGGGTCTAGTGTACATTACATTCAAAATTTGTCAAAAATGGAGGAGTGTACATAATCAATGCACTAAACAAGACCACTTATATGACACTAACTTCAAGATCTAGGGCTGGGATAACTACTGCTGTGCCAGTCCCCGATAATGTGAGAGATGGTGCACCAAGAATGCCGCAGGATGGCTTCATCACCATACAAGATAGTATGAAGATCCCTGCTAAGAGCCTCGTGAGCATCAAAGGCAAGGTGCTGAAGGTATGAACGTATCAGTCATGATATTAAACTTTTACTTATAGCAATGATATTATTTAACTATAACTGTCTTATTCTCAGTCTGTCAACTGTTTGGTTACAGAAAATATACAACTTGTTCAAATCTTACTCATTAAAGGTTGCATAATATGAAAGCTTTTTAAACTTATATGATTTAAAGGCAGTATCTTAATTTCATATGACTTGCACAATATTATGTATGACAAAATGTTTTTCCCAGAAATCTCCTGCAAGTAAGAAGCAAGCAAATGACAGCCTGCTGAAGTTTCAGGAAATTCTCATCAGAGATTCATCGGCAGCTACTAAGGTAGCACTGTGGGGAGACCTCGTAGACTCTGTTTCGAGTGGAGACCTTGTCAGACTTCGAAATTGTCGCGTGAAATTGTTCCAGGCAAACCAGACTGAACAAGAGAAGAAACTATCCACGACATCATTTTCCTCACTTGAGGTAAAGTTTGCTGACATTACATTAAATTGATAGGTTTCTTGTTGCTGAGAAAAATTGCCATTGCCATTTCACTCACTGTATGCCATATTTACCATTTATCTTTTTATACTAAACTCAGTCATTTGTACGTGTTGAAAGGGATCAGTTAAAATTTAAGAATACAGTCACCAGTACATAACTGATAATCATACATAATATGATAACCATTCTACTTTCTGATTGCAGATACTACATGAAGATGAAGATTTGACAGGTGTCCAGATTACTGATGAAGACCAAGCCGTCTCTTTCCAAAATGACACAGTCTCCTACAGTTGGAACTATGGAATGATAGATGCGATTATAGATGTGGACGTATACTTTGGTTGTCCTAAAAAACCTTGTCGAGCTTAAAAAACAACCACAGAATGCCAAGACGACGGGCATTATGTTATGCGCTGTAACAGATGCCAAACCCTTACGAAGACCACTTCTGCCATACCATCAGCCCTGGCGAAGTTACTGGTAGTCAACAAGGATGACGATATTCAAGAAATCACTTTCTTTACAGAAAAACTCACGGAATTGATTCTTCTTGCCTCTGGCGAAACCCTGGAAAAAAACAATCTTAGTGAGCTAAAGGAACAGCTCACTAAGATTCTCCCATGCAAGATCAAATTTTGCTGTAACAAGAAAAGCCTTTAAAAAGGCATGCTTGGTGCCACATAGGCAGATGAAGGAGATTGTGATTTGTCGAACAATTTGGGTGATAATATATACAACACTGGATAACAGCAGTAATATTAACACGAGTATTACTCAAAGTTAATTTCACAAAATTAATTTCTATCAACACGAATTGCTGAAAGTTATGAATATTTTTTACATTCATCAACGATTGTTGATATATTTCAAATCAAAACACACGAGGGTGATATTCTATATATCATTCAAATTCACTCTTTTTGAGATCTCCGAGAAAAAATGTAAATCTCTGAACACAACAACACTAGATTTTCAAGACAGTGATGTAACAGTGACAGTTTATGATGTTATGGCATTGTGATGTTAATTGTTACTTGAAGTAAAAGCACTGCATGGGTTGCCATGTAGCGTTGACAATGACAGGAAATTGTGCAAAACTTACTGCCAAAACCATATCTCCTTGTCATGCTGGTTAATTATTAACTGTAGTATTACAGATAATAAACAAAATACTTTCCGATGATCTGACGGGATTTCAACCCAGCTCCGCTGAGCTAAGCCGCGGCCTAACCGTATGGAACCAGCGATGTAGGTCATATTCTAAATATAGCACGAGTCAATTTCAGTAGCTCTGATAATAAATACACGTTTTCAACGTAAACATTTAGTGACACTTAAGTATGACTTGTCACGTGGTCGTAAGTGATCTACCTATTAGTAAACATGTCTTTTTTCGATGTCACCATCGTTCTTACACAAACATTACTTTTAAATCGCCAGGCGAGCCCAGCGTGAAATTAAATCGCGTGGGTTATAAAAAAGTGGATTCTGCGATTATTGAATGCGAAATAATGCTCTTATTTGGAACAAATGCAGACTCTTCATCAAATGAAGATGTTTTTGATTGAGTCTGTTAACATTTATCAGCGTCTTTAATAGAAAATATTGTTTCTCCTTTAACATGACATTTAAAGCGAAATCATATTCCGTAGTTTAATGTGCCAAATATTTTGTATTACCCACATGGTGACGTAATGCATTTTTTGCTACAGCTCTGTTCATTGGTCTTTTGATTTGGATACAACACATGTGATTGGCGCGGCTTCCCTTTGAAAATATCAAGAGTAATATAGAGAGAATTCAGAAAAGTTTTAGGAGAATCAAATCATAATACTTGGTGCCCTTTGGGGCACCAAACAATAAGGGTGTGTGTCTGGCCCTTGAACTTGACAATTGATTAACTTTCTTCTTTATTATTCTGGAATGTTTTGGTAGTTTTAGTCCATATTATCATTTAGTTTCCATATTCTACAATAATGCTTGTTATCTTTCCAAAAGATATCTGTAGGTTTAGCTTCCTTAATGATTCTGTCCTGAATATCCTGTCTTATGTATCAATGAAAAATAAATTTATATCATAGTGTCTTGAATTATTCTTTGAGTACTATTTGCTGATAGTGGTCAATATATCTTCTATATTTTCCGGACTGGGTTATATGTGACCATTCTCAGACAAACAACTGACTGAAGCCATATTAAATTGCAACCCTGTAACAGGTGTGAACTTTTCAGAAATGAAATTTAGCTGATGCACATTTCAGTACCAACTAATAGTAAGGGAACAAAAATGTATGCTGCTTTCAGTGATATTATCTAATATAAGTGAATGTTTTCCCATGACTATAAAATGGTGGTGCTGGGAAATCAACCATGATTGTGTACAGTATTGAACGATAGATCTACATAATGTGGAAAACAATCAGGCTTCAAGCCCGACCATGCTGACGTGCAAATGCTAGCCAACAACATCTCTGCAAAGGTACTTTTATTAAAGCAATATGTTGCCCCTTCACGTATTGGATTCCTTTTTAAGGTAGCCACTTGTTTCATAATGACGAAAGTATGATACTCATCAAAAATGTGTTAATTTGTTTAAAAATGTTACTTCAAATATCACTGAGTGATATATAAACACTACCTTGAATGGATGTTGTAAAAAATGGTGTGTGATATTTTTACAATATTGAAAAATAAATTCAACTTTCTTTTCAGACTAAAAACAGTGGTCCGAAATGTGATGGAGACAGAATCAGCCCTGTATATTTTACCCGTATTCGTCAGGTATCTCGTCTCTTGAGTTCATATCTTCTAATATATTGCATGACATTAATTTTTTTGTAATTTTTTTACAGTTAGCTAGTGCAAGGCTATAAGAAATAAGTGTACCATGTTATATCAAAATGCTAATGTACAACGATAGTATTCCAGCATAGCGCTCAAGTAAAAACATACTTTGATGCGGACAATCGCTGCTTATTAACACTTGTAATGTGCGTGAACACTCTACCGGCTTAAACGCCAGAGCTTAACTTATTTCTTTTATTTCTTTATAAAAAGACTACATATTATTCCACATCGAATATGTGACAGTTGCCAAAAAAATCACAAAGTTGAACAATTGGCAGTATGCATGCATATATCTACTCCGCCATCTGATTGGCGGAATCATAGATTGCAATAAAATGAATTTATTGAATTGATTAAACATGATCATGACGGAATATGTGTGCAGATAAAACTATTATGCATTGATCGACGTTAGGATTGAAGTAAACATGGAAATGGTTATGATCATAAGAAACGAACAACTCTATATTTCGAAATCATGTATAGGTCGCGACTGACCTTGACAATTAATTGTGAAAATACAGCATTACGTTTAAAAGCCTACAAGAACTGATCGGAAGATGAAGTGATTTTAATGTGAGCTATTTTTAGTAATTTTTTCCACGCCCGGGATTGTCTGATACGATATCATCAGGATATCATAAGCTGGAACACAACTTCATATGAGAGATTCAGCGGGTACGTGCATATCTACATTATTTCGTTTTTTTAATCATTCATAATTAATATAATATATATATTCATTCTCTCTTGTCATTAATCCCACAGTGAACGAGACGTGTTGATAGACATTCGTCATTCCCCATTAACGGATTATCTCTTTATTGAGGAATATTTCGGTGAATCCCGATGGTTGTTCTGTGATACCAGCAGCTTTCTCCGAGGATACTGTTTATATCCGCTCAGTAGAAGATTATTTTGAGGATTCTAGATGGATTTTTGACGAAACCATCTTCACTCTGGATACGGGTTCAAGGACGCTCGTGTTGTATCATAGACTCATGTGTAGGTAAGCACAAAAAAACTTCATATTTCTTATTTTACTGATTAGACGGTGTTATATTCATTACCCATTCTTTGAAGTCGTATACAGCTTCGCTAACCGTTGTTTTGTTAATAATAATAATAATAAAAACATAATAATAATGACTATACAAGTTGAATCTCATTCAACTTTTGTCATTGAACAATGTAGAAGTCCGAAATCAAGCATTTTTAGGACGCTTCCCCTCCTCCTTTGCTTCCATTACCCCCATCATATGGAGATAGTCACAATCAGGAGACCATTTTTCGTGTTCCACCCAAGGGTCGTCTGTAGCTTCCCAGTCCTTGAGCCAAATACCACATTTAAAGCAAATACATAAGTCGGCTCTGTTTTATAAAACAATCCGGCATGAGCCAAATCTCTGGGATTTTGCTTCATTTGAATAGGCCAGTTCTTAAACGATTTGAGTCTCAGATCAAACAAACTCCATTCACTTTTGGGTTGTAATGCACAGCATTCTTGAACCACCGTCCCATGTCTACAGACATCCATATTGTCATAGTAAAATAACGTGCCCATCTATACGGTTCACTTTGAACAACCAATGATCGACTAGTACTATATAAAGAACACAATACCACATGTTAAGAATAGAAGGCACTATTCGTTTTGATTCGAACTTGACAGCTGTTTATTCCTTCACTTTCCCATAAGCAAATACATTAAACATCGGATCATCGGTTCAAAACACATGGTTTCATCGGAAGAGAGGAACGGAAGTTAGCAAAAAACCAAAACAAAATCGGACATAAAACGAAAACTGAACATTAAAACGGAATAAGATTAAAAATACTCTATAACTTTAGAATTGTCCCTGACACTTTAGGACAGCCGCCCCCAAATTTATGGAATAAATTTGCACATAGAAATTAGAGTCATTCAGGGCAATTCAGGCAGCAGCACCAGCTTGGTCACTGGTCTGTGGTACGTGTCTCCCCCGGACACGCTGACAATAGCAGATCTGATTCTACCGTCAGGGCTTGGACATACGTCAACGATTTTCCCAACAGGCCACAGTCCTCGGACCTGTTGACTATCAGCAATCAGTACAGGGTCTCCAACTTTGAGTTCAAGTCCATCTTTGAACCACTTATCTCTCAGTTGCAGACTAGGCAGGTAGAACTGGATGAACTTCTTCCAGAACTGATCCGCTACACTCTGGCTGTGTCGCCAGCGGCTCTTTCCCAGTCTCTGGTCAGTAGGGTAGACCTCTTGGGGTAGAGATGGATCCGGTCTTCCTATCAGCAAGGAGAATGGGGTAATGGGGTCAACATCGGCCACATCACTTGATACATAGCCGAGGGGTTTAGAGTTCAAGATGGCCTCGACTTCAAGCAATACTGTCTGCAGAGTGTTCTCATGTACAGATTCAAGTCCTAGAACTGCACGGAGGCCATGTTTCACAGATCTAATCTCTCGTTCCCAGGTACCACCGAAATGAGGAGCATATGGTGGATTGAATTTAAATTCGATCTGCTGCTTGGCAAGACACTTGCTCAGGATTGGATTCATTGATTGGAATGCCTCGGACAGTTCTCTTTCACCAACTTTGAAGTTGGTTCCGCAGTCGGACAGGATTTCATGGGGTTTACCTCGTCGGGAGATAAAACGTCTTAGAGCCATCAATAAGGCATCAGTGTCCATGGCTTCTAGCAGATCTAGATGAACGGCTCGGGTGGTAAGGCACTTGAATATCACTCCGAATCTCTTCTCTCTACGGCGGCCTATTTTGATGTACATCGGCCCAAAACAGTCTACTCCAGTGGAATAGAAAGGGGGTTTGAAAATCCGCAGTCTGGCAGGAGGGAGGTCTGCCATCTTTGGAGTTTCAGGATGGGCTCTCCATCGCTGGCAGTCGAAGCACTGTCTCTGATGGCGTTTCACGGCTTCTCTTCCACGGAGAATCCAGAATTGACGGCGCAGCTCAGCGAACAAGCGCTCAGAGCCATAATGATGGAGCTTCACATCATAGTGCTTGATCAGGAGTTTGGTGAGAGGGTGTTTGGGATCCAAAACAATTGGATGCTTGAGTTCAGAAGGAACATCACTGGCGTTTCTCAACCTTCCTCCGACTCGAATTAGACCTGTTTCTGTCTCATACTCAGGGCTCAATTGTAGCAGTCTGCTGGATGAACTGAGGGGTTTCCCAGTGGAGAGCGCAGCGAGATCTTCAGGGAAGGATTCCTTCTGTATCTGGCGAAACAGTTCCATCTCAATGTCACGGGTGTTGGTTTCTGGAGCGGCCGCCCCATCTGAGGTACACATACTGGATCGGAAACACTCAATAGCAGAGTCCCAGTCTTCATGGGAGGTCGGTTTTGGCGGTGCTGTAGTCACACCACAGAAGGTCTTCTTCAGTTCAGCTGGAGTTTCAACAAACTTCATCTTTCCAAGTGGCCACTGTTCAGGAGCATCAGTTAGGAAAGATGGTCCATGTCTCCAGCTCGATTCTGGAGATGACAGTTCACTCAATGTGAGCCCCCGAGTGATGTCATCAGCGGGATTATCTCTAGTGTTGACATATCTCCAACTGTGAACTTCAGTCAGGTTCTGGATCTCGGCAACTCTGGTACCCACAAATACTTTGTACCTGCAGGAATCCGACTTGAGCCAGGAGAGAACAGTTGTTGAGTCACTCCACAGGGTGACACTGGTGATTGGTAGAGTGAGCTCATTGGTAGGCAGCACAGAGTTCAAGGCGAGGCACGGAGAGGCACTTCTTTGGAGCAACTCGACTCCGAGCAGAGACAAAGGTGACATTGCATTTGCCGACTTCATCCTCGATTCGTAGATAAGCTACAGCTCCATACACCTTCTCGGAGGCATCACAAAAGATGTGCAGCTGTAGGTTGGCAGCTTCAATGTTTGATGTGGTATGGTAACATCTTGGGAGTGAAATATGAGACATTAGACATAGTTCGGACTCCCATTTGTTCCAGTCTTGCACAAGCTGTCCAGGTTCGATTGGTTCATCCCATTTGCGTTTTTTGATCCAAAGGTCTCGGACTAATACTTTGGCTCTGGAGAGGTAGGGTGAGAGGTAGCCAAGGGGATCATACTGACTGGCGAGGATCCTGTAAACAACTTTCATAGTCAGTTGAGGGTAGGAGATTGGTCGGTGCTTGTATGATATCACATCCTCCATACAGTTCCAACTGAGACCAAGTGTGGATTCTTTCGGGTCTTCATTTGCTTGTGCAAGCCACAACTCACAACTCTCGGATTTAGCATTGGCTGGAAGATCCTTAATGACCTCTTGGTCGTTACTGGCCCACTGGCGCATGTTGAATCCTCCACTGGCGAGAACTTCCCTCATTTTGGTAATAAGTTCTTTGGCTTCAGTGATATTGGAAACACTTTCTAGACAGTTGTCTACATAGAAGGACTGGAGGATCGATTGAGCAACTTCTAGATACTCTGTCTGGTTGTCAATGGCATGCTTTCTCAGAGCAAAGGTAGCGCAGCATGGACTGCACGTTGTCCCGAATGGTAACACCTTCCATTCATAAATGTCAGGTTCACAGTCTCTTTCGAGGTTCCGCCACAGGAAGCGTAGCAGACACCTGTCTTCAAGCAACAATTGTATTTGATGAAACATTGCCTGGATATCTCCTGAGATAGCAATTGGATGTTGGCGAAATCGCAGGAAGACTCCTAGCAGCGAGGAACAGAGGTTCGGTCCAGGAAGCAGGTGATTGTTCAGGGCCTGTCCAGAATACTCATATGAGCAGTTGAAGACCAGGCGGTACTTGTCATGTTGTCGGATAACATGATGGGTTATGAACCAAGACTCAGGAGTGGATGCAGCCTCACTTTCACTAATGATCTTCACATAGCCCTTGTCTAAGAGTTCTTGGATTTTCTGGTTGTGGATGTCAGCTACATCTGGTTGACGTTGCAGTCGTTTCTCAACAGAACGAAGATTTCCCATCACTGACTCTTTGCCAGCATGCAGAGGAGGGCAATCTGGCTTTCTTAGGAGAGGAGTGGCAAAATGATCAGTATCTCCAACACGGACCTTCACTGTCTTTGATTCCAAGACCTTCACTGACATATTATCTAGCTTGGATCGGGTTACAGCTTTGGATGTGTAGGGAATTACTTCAGCTTTCCACAGTTTCTCAACATCACTCATAAGTTGAGCAGAGGGGTTCATAACGGAAGTCAGGAGACAGCAGTCACGTGGTACACTTGTAGTGGCGTTGCTCATTCCCTGGAGAGTCCAACCAAGCTTGGTGCAGACAGCTACTGGTGTATTCGATGGACCAAAACGGATCGGGGTTTGTGGCAATATCAGATCTGCATGGTCAGACCCGATGAGGATCAAGGGCTTTGCTGTCAATGTCAGGTAGCACGGGATGTTGGAGATGAGCATAATCCCTCTGAAGGGACTTCACTGGGTAAGAATACTCTGACAGGGCAAGCTGGTCAGAGGCAAAGGCATTACAAATTGAATACTTGCGATTCGGATCATCTCGTGGCGAGATAGTGAGGTCTACAGAATGTCCAGGACAGTTGAACGGTTCACTTCGGATCGTAGTCAGAAGAATATCCTCTGGCTTGGTTGTTAGATCAAGTTGTCTAACAGCAGGCGTCATGATCATTGTCCTCATTGATCCATCATCCAAAATTGCATAGGTTTCCAGTGTTTTCCCACTAGGTCCATATAACACCACAGGCACGACTTTCAGGATCACTCTGTAGGAATGAAAGGTTTGTCCAGGTAGAGAGGGGACTGGTTCAAGGAATAGCTTTGAGTGGAACTCTTCTGAACTGCATCGTGTAATATGGTTAGATGCAACTTTTGGCAAATTTTGCATGGTCTCTTGAGATTACACTCTTCTGGTGAATGAGATCTCCCACACTTCCAACACCTTTTCTTCTCCTTTATCCACGAGATCACTTCATCAACCTTCAGCTTCTTGAAACTGTCACAGAAGCAGATGTGGTGGTGTTCGCTGTTACAGAAGGCACAGTAGAACTTGAAGGTTTGTTTTCTGTCCGTCGGAGTAGTTGGTTCAGATCCTGTAGGATTGGGCTTGGCTACAGTGTTGAGTGATGAGACGGGAGGGTTAGGTCGCTGTGACTTCGGAGGTCTGGATCCACGGTCATTGGTCGACTGGGATCTTGTCTCGTTCTTCACAGAGCTGACAGCTTGCTGGGCAATGCTACTGGCTCTTGACTTGGCCTGTAGCCAATTATTCAGGTGTACCAAAGTGTAGGTGGATTGAGCTTCATGAGTAAGGATACCATGATTGAGGCAGTACTCTATGAAATTGGTCTGGAGATGAGAGGGCAGTTTTGTCAGTAATTTGTCCACATGAGATCCACATCGTAACTCCACACTAGAGTCACCTTCAATGGATGTTAATATCCCTACTAGAGATTGGACAGATAGAGCGAAATTGTCTAAAGCGACATGGTCACCTGATTTCACAAAAGGCAATGACAAGATAGAGTTCAATTCCCCCAAAACCAGTTGGCGAGGTCGGCCATACTTCTCATTCAGTGCTTGGAAGGCCATAGAATATGGTGTTTCATGACCCAGATAGGCACAGGCAAGTTTCTTCGCATTACCTCCAAGGTGGTCCATCAATATCTGATACTTGTACTTCTCGCTCAAATGTGAATGACAATCAATGAGGTTTTCAAATGACATCTTCAATAATCTAAAGTCTTTCTCATTATCGGTGTCAAAGGTCGGTAAACTAGGTTTTGGTAGACCATATGAAGAAGATATGAGAAGTTCTGAGACACCCTGTGATGGCGAAACTGGTGTTGGTGGCGTCGGAGGTGGCGGAATCAATGGGGTAAGCCTCACAGATGGAGTAGAATGCCTGGGTAATTCACTCTGAATTTCACGGGTAGACAGGACATGTGCTCTCGGCGGTAGTGTCGGTTCAGGAGGCGTAGCCGAGGAAGGCAAGTTCACTTGAACTGTAGGTCGAGTGTGAGTGCTAGACGAAGTGAGGGTATTACACATCATCTGCGTCGTAGCACTAACAGGTATACCAGTTGAAGCTTGGAGGGTAGAGATTGTAGGCCGTGACGTGGTAGTAGCCGATGGAGTGACTGTAGGTGGAGGTACTTTAGTACTTGGCGTGGAGGTAGTTAATGTCAACATTGACTCTATCATGCTTGCTTCGTTCAATTCATCTTGTGCACGTCTCAGTTCACGAGCACGGTAGATTTTTGTTTGTAATTTCTCCCTTTCCTTTAAAACACGACGAGCAGTTTCTTGTGCTTTTAATGCTTCCTCATCAAGTTGATTTATCTTTTCGTCAGCCAATTCATCTTCCTTTTGTCTCATGATAATTTCTTGTAATTTCTGTTCACTTTTAATTCGTTTGACCTGAGATAACTGCTCATAAGATAGTCTGGAACGTGCCGAAAGGTGACTGAAAAGGGACATTTTACTTTGTCTACTTCGCTCACTGCTACAATGGAGGCTTGGAAGAGATTTTCCGGGCGCTTCAGTTTCTACTACAGTTCGTTCGTTCGTGTCTGAAAGCACACTTGACAGGTTCAGTTCATATTCTGTGAGGTAATAAGGCATGCGCCTGTCCCTGGAAGACCTCCTACGTTCACTATGATCACTCATTTTGCGTGACAAATTCACAATAGTTCATATTACAACAGTTCAAAAGTACATAAGGTTCAGCATACGTGTGCAGTGTGTGAGTGTTGTGGGTTTGTCATACTCACGACACGATGTGTCGGACTGGAATTCGGTTCAGACAGCTGTCAAATCCGCTTCGCGGGACCATGTTAAGAATAGAAGGCACTATTCGTTTTGATTCGAACTTGACAGCTGTTTATTCCTTCACTTTCCCATAAGCAAATACATGAAACATCGGATCATCGGTTCAAAACACATGGTTTCATCGGAAGAGAGGAACGGAAGTTAGCAAAAAACCAAAACAAAATCGGACATAAAACGAAAACTGAACATTAAAACGGAATAAGATTAAAAATACTCTATAACTTTAGAATTGTCCCTGACACTTTAGGACACCACACAAACACAATAACCAAAGAGGGCTATAAGGGGAGTCACAATCATGTTCAGCTGTAAAGGGCCATGCCATATTTTGGCTGTGACGTCATCAGCAAATAGTGCTGGGCTAGCGTTGTGAGATTGGTACAACCCCCGAGGGGGTTTGGACATACATGGTCTCCCCTCGGACCTGGGAAGATACCATAATGACGTATGACGCATAATCATTGATGGCAATAAAATCAACTTTCGTGATTGATTAAACATGATCATGACGGACAATTTATGAAAATATTATGCAGATAAAACTATCATGCATTGATCCACGTTAGGATTGAAGTAAACATGGAAAAGGTTATGATCAACGAACAACTCTATATTTCGAAATCATGTATAGGCCCTGACTCACCTTGACAATTAATTGTGAAAATATCGCATTCCGTTTAAATGCCTACAAGAACCGATCGGAAGATGCGGTGATTTTAATGTGAGCAATTTCACCTACATCTACATTAGCGTAGTACATATACCGCCGGTCTTTAGTGCTCACTCTAGAATTGGCGTATGGGGAATGGGAGAATTCTTTGCAGGTATAACATGCATCTTTTTAGAACCGATAGGGTCACGCTCCACTCCCCGGAGGTCTCCCCCAGTGACACGTCCACCCCCACCGTGTCACCAGTTCACTCGGACCACCAGTTCATGGGGACGACGAACCCTCCCTTCACTCCTATCACCGGGGGAAGGAGCGGGAGCACGTCGGGTTCGGACGCGGCCGATAAGAGGGACGCGGTAGTGGAATGGGCCGGGTCTTTCTACAGGAGGTGGACGAATCCCCGTCCCCCTGCAAGTGGGCTCGTCTGGAATCCTTCTGTGAGGAGGAGGCCCCACTATGCGAAGACAGGCCTTTCCCCCTCATCGGCTGTGCGACACGGCCGGGGAAGATTTCAGCCCGTCTGCGCCGGGTAGGCTTATTCCTCCCCTTGTTCTGACGGACCGTCAGCGGTCCACCATCTCAGTAGCGTCCCCCCTATCCCTCTCAATCCTCCAGTCTTGGACGAGGATTTCAGGCGGGTTGCCGCCCCCTCCGCTGATCACCTTGTCTCGGACGCCAATCTTGTCCACCTGGACAAGGAGGCCAGGTCTATCTTGGGGATGTGAACTGTCGTTCACGCCTGCAGGCGATGACGGCCTTCGCCAGAGAGGCAGAGATGGGGAGGGGGGCTCCGTGGCGGGAGGCCTGATGCAGGTAATGCTTTGCGCGGGACGTATCTCGGCGGGGATCACCAACCTACGCAGGGACGGGTTCCTCAGTCAGTCCAACCTCCCTGTCGAGATTCGTAGTAATCTCCAGGCAGTCTCGGGGTCAGCCAACGCCCTCCTTGTCAGTACTGCTATTTATGAAGCGATCAGACTGGGTGATATCCCTGGATGCTTGCTTGCATATTCCCACCATTCGGGAACACTGCAAGTACCTCCGCTTCGTCCTGGGGGCAAAAGGGGGCGCCACTTCCAGTTGAACGTGCTCCCGTTCGGGATATCGTCTGCTCCGTGGGTTTCACCAGAGTGGCCCAGCCGGTTGTCCAACTACTTCACCATCACGACGTACAGTTCCTGGACCTGGACGACTGGGTCAATTACCACCACTCTCCCGCAGTCCGCGGCTGGGGCTGAGGCCTCGTTTGGGGTTTCTCAACCCTCATGTCAGCGAGGAAGTGTGTAGACACGCATTCCCGCTGCCCCAGCGGCTTGTCCCTCTCCTAGCCTGGTGGAGGGTGCAGGCCAACGTGTTCTCAGGCGTTCCACTCAGACCTCCAGCGGCGACTGCCCATCTCTTTGTGGTACATCCACGCAGGGTTGGGGCGCCCTCCTTGGAAGGGAACAGACGGCTGGGCTGAGGTTGTCGGCCCAGCGCACGCGCCACATCAACGAGCTGGAGATGGAAGCTATCAGGCTGGTAATCTCTCACTTGTCCGCTCTGCTGTGGGGCCAAGTGCTTCTAGTGCACTCGGACAGCTCGACAGCGGCTTGGGGGCACCAGCTGTCAGTCTATGTGTCTCCCGTCCCCGATCCCGAGTCGTGGGGCTTAGATGCTCTGTCGTTCGGATGGGAGGGGATGGACGCTTACGCCTTCCCTCCCTGAGCATTCTCACTCAAATGGTGATGGAGATCGAGGCGACACGGTTGATCAGGCTGATCTTGATAGCTCTCTTCTGGCCAGCGAGGCCGTGGTTCGTACCTCTTCGGAGGTTGGGCCAGGGGGATCCATTCCCTATTCCTCTCAGATGGAATCTCTTAGTGAGTCAAGCGGGCGGGTGCACGAGAACCCGCAAGCACTGGATCTCCACGGTTGGCTCGTCTCCAAAAGGGGATGAAACGGACGGGCTACTCGCAGGAAGTCGTAGCTGCGGTTTCCTCCTCCCAGCTTGGCTCCACTTGCTAGTCGTACGACGTATAGTAGAGTTCATTTGCCACCTTCTGTGCTGACAGTAGTGACGACCCCCCAGGTGGTGGGGGGAGAGGGGGCTTAAGGCCTCCTCTATTAACACCCACCTAGCTGCAATCAGGTCGGTTCTGCGGAAGCGGGACTCCTCTGTGGACATCTCCGTCCTTAAGGAGGTGATCAGGACATACCGTCTACCGTCTGGAGGACAGGCGGCTTAAGCCTAGACCTCCCGAGTGAGATCTAGCGTTCGCCCTCGAGCACCTGTGCTCGGACTCCTACGAGTCCCTGACGGAGTCCTTCATTCTCGACTGACGGGTAAGAACGCCTTCCTGGTGACCTTGGCTTCGGCCGCAAGGATCTCATAATTGCACGTGCTTCAAGCCGATTTGGGACTTGCTCTGAATTTCGTATGTAAGAACCAGGGGTCGGATGAACGGGGCAGGGTGTTTCACATTCCCGCCCTTTCAGGTTCAGTCTCCCCCACGGACGAGGAGAACAGACTCCTCTGTCCGGTCCGAGGTCCGAGCTCTTCATGTTATGCGGAACGTACGCGTTCGCTCCGGGGGAGGAGACTAATTCTACCTCACTCCCAGCGTAGCATGAAGGAGATAGACAAACGGTTCCTGGGCGTCTATCTGCGGTCCGCTATCCTTAACACCTACAAGCCAAAGAGTTAGCTCCGCCAGCTCGTGCTAACCCCCACGGCTTTTTACAGCAGCATAGCTGTAGTAGACAACATGTCGGACTGTATCTGGAAGTCTGGCATGGTTTTCGCTAACCATTACCGCCGAGATTTGTCCACGGTAGACCTCACGGGCGTGGCCAGGCTGGGGCCACAGGTGTTGCACAGCACCGATCTTCGGGTTCTGCTCCCCCCAGAGGGGTCGCAGTTCACAGTTAGGTCCTGGGTTGCGTTCTGTTGTTTTAGCCAGTAAACTTCGCATGGCACCTCCGTGTCTCGGTTGTTCTTTCTTCTGAGTCGGGGCGGGCTTCCCTCCTTAGCAGGGCACCTGTGCACCCACCTTTAGTTAGACAATAGTGGGGGGAGTACCTGCTCTCCTGCCGCCTTGCTCTCGCAGCCCTCCACCCTCTGTGGTAGTCGGGGCTAAGGTGAGTCGGAGACGGTAGAGTACGTTAAATAATAGTACGTTTTTGAGTAAACGTCATTATTTGTACTTACCGTCGACGACTCACCAATCTTTAGTTCCCACCCATGCCTCCCCTCCTGCGAGTAGGTTCGCTCTAGCGTTCACTGGCTCCAGGTAGGTTGGATGAGGTTCAGGTCACATGACCATAGGTGGCGCGGCGGGGATGAGCAGGTAACTCCCGTTTTGTTTTTTCTGTGTTATGGGTCGAGAGATAATTGATAGGCAATCAATGGGCTACGGTGAGTCGTCGACGGTAAGTACAAATAATGACGTTTACTCAAAAACGTACTATTTAAGCAATGAAATCAAACAGTCAAACCTATCAAAATGTCTTTCTTCAAAGCTTATTTCACTATAAAGTTGTTTCAAGACACTGATATATAATTTCGCGATCTGTTTGTAAAACATAATGATTGCCCCCACTGTCTGTGGCATGCATCTAGAGCAGTGCTGTCGTGTTCAAGAATGCTATTTTTAGCAAGGCCCTGCTATCACTGGTATTAAGCACTGCTGTATCCCCCAGCGCCTCGCTAAAGCGAAGCGCTCTTGAACCCGCTAGAGAAAATATAGGTCAGGTCACCAGATAAGCCAGGCAGCTGCCTCTGCCGTGCTGATTAAAACAGGAACCCCAAATTCCTGGGAATGTTTGTCACCTCGTGTTTTTCTGAATGTAGGGAGGGACCAGTAATTGTGTTCTCATTAAAAAAACATTATATCTCTTATGATCAAGTATTTTTTTTTGCGCTTGGTATTATTTTCAAGTATCTTAAACTTTTCTTTTGATATAATGATTAAAGTTAATGAAATCACGCAAACGCTATAGTAAGCAAAAAAAAACACAAGAACTTTGCTAAAATAACTGATCCCAAAACTATCGCCATTGCCTAGGGGAATCTTTGCCGAGACTTCGGTGCTGACACGATGGTAAGAGGTTTTAATGCCAATTATCACCAGTCATGTCATGTCTTCCAACCATTTGGTGGAATTCAGTGTACAGCAATAGCATTAATGGCATTAGTAGCATTTGATTTTGGTTTCTTGCACTCAAACTATAATGCCACTGATTTAGACAATATTCTATTTGAAGGAACACATCTATCAAATATTGCTCAAAGTACAGGCCATTGTGGATATTTAGGACATGATCATCTTCCCAGTTCACTTACCAACAGTCAACATCAACTGTCGCTAAAGTACATATTGGATACATATTATGGCCACATTAATCAAGATCAAAATTGGCAGGCTGGGGAAACATGTTTTTTTTTTAGTCTTTGATTCAAGCTTCATTGATCTCAAATAATCTTTTGTTAACTGTAAATCAGCTTACTTTGGCACTCCATGTCAATGTACAAGAAATTATGTTTGCAATATTTGATTCACATGAACGGAACTTGAGAGGTTCAGTTTTAGAAAATGGTGCAGCAGTATTACTTTTGTTTGAAAATTTTGATGAGCTTGTGTTGTTTATTTTTGAAAATTACAGTGAATATGCCTTTGAATTAACACCTGTTCTCTTTGATAAAATAGATAGATCAACAAATGAATCAATGGAAGGAGTTACATGTGAAAACCAAACTACCTTGATGAATGCAAATTCACAGAATGTTAAAGATTTTCAATATATTGATGTCAAAATGTCAAAACAGAGAAATCCAAAATTGTTTAGTATCATCTAAAGACAGTTTTGATAGTGATGCAACTGGACTGACCTCTCATGTTTTGGATTCACAGGATTATCCACTAATAACACCTGAGCTTGAAAAACAAAGTAATGGGACTGTTCCATGTAGGGAACAATTAATCATGGGAAAAAGCTTGTCATCAAATAAATCAGAAACAGATGTATTTCCAGTCATTGAATTTGTAAAAGAACAAATTGAAATTGTCATAGAAAAATCTGTCATTAAAGCTAAGGTGACGAATCATACATATTCATGCAATAAGGAACAATCAAAAAGGAAACGACGTGTAAGGCCCTGTAAACATGCTTCATATGTTAATGGTTTAAATGAGACATACTGTCAAAGTGCTTCAAGTGATGTTCTTGATTTAGACTTAGACATGACCAACATTGCATCTATCTGCAATGTATCAACTCATTTTGATTTAACCTTCATCGACTATGAACTATGCACTAATCATGATCATACTTATGAGAAACAAATTCGCCTTAAGCCATCGTTTACCTGCGAATCTTGTAACCAATTTCTATTCCGTAATCAGACAAGGTATTTAACATCATTGCAAGAAGCTGCAATATCTATGAATATTAATCACACCTCGGTTTTATGTTGTACATGTCTTCAAAAATTATCAAAAAATGTTATCCCACATATCTCATACAAAGGGAACATGTTATCAACTGGTATCATTCCTCCTGTATTACAGTCTTTATCATTTCTAGAAAAGAAAATGATTTCTAAAATCAATATTTTCATGTCTTTAATTATTTTGCCTGGAGGACAGTATGCAGAAAAAGGTTTAACTTTGAATTTACCTCAAGATATTCAAGAAGTTGCAACTCAAATTCCACAATCAGAGGATAATTGTCCTCATATTGTAGTTCAATTTGAAGACAGTGATGGTAACCCACAAATTCCAAATAATGCAAAGAAAATGAAAGTATCAGTAAGTGCACTGAGAAATGCTTTAAAATGGCTCAAATCTCACAATATGTTATATAAAGATGTTCACTTGGAACATGATATTTTAACAGAATCTTCCCAGAGTTCAGATTGTGACACAAGTATCAATGAAAATATGGAAGAAAGTATACTTATACCAACAAATACAAGTAGTCATTACTATGAAAGAGGGGTAAGTACTAATGGGAAAGCATTGCCTGTTATGCACATACCAAGAATTAAAAATAACCCTGTCAATATATTGTCATTAGAAAATGGAGAAGAACTTGCCTTTCCTTGGCTTTTTCCATATGGCAAATTTGGACTTAATTATAACAGACCAATTAAAGTCCACCCAAGTATTTATTTCAAACTTCGTCTTTATAATTCCTCAGCAACATTCAGAAAAAATATGACATATCTTCTGCATTCTGCGGTTTCTTATGACTTATCGCTTATAAAAAATGAAATAAATATTCACATGAAAATGAAGAAAAAAAGTACACAAGGACTTTCACATACAGACAATAATCCTTTGACTGCAGGAGACCTAAAAAGTAATGACCAAAGCAGTGACCTTTTAGAAAATTCGTATATGTTTATGAAAAACATTAAAGGGACAGTTGCATATTTCAGAAATATGCTTTACGATTTGTTAGCTACATTCAAATGTCTGGGACCTCCTACATTATTTATGACACTAAGTGCTGATGATATGCACTGGCCTGAACTTGGAATGGTTCTTAAAAACATATCTTTCAAAGAGGCATTCGGAAAATCGTTTTCTTCATCAATGCGGACAGACCCATTGCTGACAGCAACTCATTTTGACAGGCGATTTAAAGCTTTGTTAAAAAATGTCATCATGGGTGAACTACAACCACTTGGTAAAGTTCTTGATTATTTTGCAAGAATAGAATTTCAGAGAAGGGGCAGTCCACATGTCCATATGTTTCTATGGATTGACAATATACCTAAGAATTTAAATAACACAACATCTCCAATACTTTGTTCTTATATTGACAAAACTATTGCTTCTAATATTCCAGATGAGAACAATGATTTAGAGCTCCATGAACTTGTACAGCGCTTACAAGTGCATCATCATTCGCAATATTGCACAAAGAATCACCGTACTTCATGTAGATTTGGATTTCCAAAACAGATTTCATCATGCACTAAAACATTAAGTCACATTCAAATGTCAAGTAAAACTAAAGGAAAATTTTACATAACTCAAAGGAATAAAAACTCAACTTTTATTAATGATTACAATCCAATAGTGCTAAGACACTGGCGTGCCAATATGGACATACAGCTAATCCAAAATGCTGAAGGTGCTGCTTACTATGTTTGTGCATACTTGTGCAAATCCGAACCTGATGATTTGAAGAATGCGTTGGGAACCTTAATTTTTCAAACATTCAAACAAAATCCAAATCTTTCTAAGTACCAAAAAATGCTGAAAATTGGATTGTGTGTTCTAAAACATAGGCAAATGAGCAGTCAAGAAGCAGCTTATCGTCTTGGGAATTTACATTTACTTCATTCAACAAGAAGAGTTGTATTTGTAAACTCACATGTTCCAAGTAAACGTCACAAATTATTAAAGAATAAAAAAGATCTTTCTGAACTAGCCGATGACAGTACAGATATTTTTGTAACACATATTCTTAATTATTATCACTCAAGACCAGTATGCTTGGAATATTTAAGTTTTTTTATTTTGCTTCTTGGTTTGAGCGCTGTACTCCACTGCCCCCAAATTCTAACCCTCGAAATGAACGTCACTATATTGCTGAATATGACTTATGGATAAAAAAAAGAAACAAGTTTGCTGTGGTAAGATATCCAAATTTTCCAATCCATTCTGCTGATTATTTTTACAGTTTACTACTCTTACTTCTTCCGCACAGAAATGAAGACACCCTTATGAGTGGTTATGAATGTGCAAGAGATGCGTTTGAAGGAAAGTGTGATCAACTTAATAATACAATAAATTTTGTATATATGTCTATAACAGAAGAAATTGAAAATGCCATGCGACGTATAAGATTATGTGAAAATGGATTAAGATTTCAGGATGAAATGCAAGTACTACACGAACAAAATGAATCAGATATTATAAATTCAGTCAGTATTCATGATGAATTTCTTAACTTAAATGAAGATATTATAAATTCGTCTTCGTCGCAGTTGAAATTTCAGGTTAATGATGTTCAACATTTGCATTCTCTAGAATGCACTATGTCACAAAGTAATTTTTCATTGCAAATGAACAGTTTGACAAAATCACAACAAAATGTCATGACATATATTGGTTCTCATTTAGGTAGGAATGTTGAACATCCTCTACATGCATTTATTACTGGTGGGGCTGGTGTCGGTAAATCTTTCGTTACTAAAATGATCATTGCCTATTTACAGCTTTACGGTAGCAGTATAATTGGTGCATCACCTGTAGTTGTGTGCGCTCCAACTGGAACAGCAGCACGCAATATTAATGGTTTAACAGTGCACTCTATGTTACACATACCTGTCTCTAAATACCTCACATACCAAGAGTTATCAAGCTTTTCTTTAGCAAGATTAAGAAAATATTTTGCAGCAATTCATACCATTATTATTGATGAAATAAGTATGATCAGTGATAGAATGTTAACATATATAAATAGACGATTATGTGACATAAAAAGTAACTCCCATCCTTTTGGAAACATGAATGTTATAACAGTTGGCGATTTTTTCCAGTTGAGACCTGTTCATGGTAGCTATGCATTTGAAAACATTTTACTCTGGCATTTGTTCCATCCACTATTCTTAGATGAAAATATGAGGCAATCTGAAAACATAACATATGCACAACTTTTGAATAGAGTCAGGGTTGGCCATGTGAAACAACAAGATATTAGAATGTTAATAAGCCGTTTGGATGCAGATTACACAAATTTTGAAAATTGTCTTCATGTCTTTCCACTTAGAAAAAATGTCTCTGCCCACAATAGTTGTATGCAAAGCAAATTAAAAAATAAGAGTTATAAAGTAGATGCCAATCATTACTTTGCATCAAAAGATGAACATTCTGGTGGAAGTGTACCATCTGACATGATTCCTAAGGATGACAATGATGCTGGAGGGTTACCTTTAGAATTACAGATATCCGTTGGGTCAAGAGTTATGCTTCTAAGAAACATATACACAAAACATGGATTAGTTAATGGTGCAATGGGAATTATTGATTCTTTTGATATTGCTTCACATTCAGAAATAGTTGGCATTAATATTGCTTTTGATGATGATAGCATTGGTAGAGTTATGGAATTGCCCTCTGTGTCAAATGCTATTGTGATAGAAAGAATAAGTCACACATTTACATACTGCGGCAGACACATTATTCGCCATCAGTTTCCTCTGACGTTGTCATGGGCGTGTACCCTTCATAAAGTTCAAGGATTATCACTTGATAACATAGCTCTTGATCTTGGATCTACTGTTTTTGAAAAAGGCATGGCCTATGTTGCCTTGAGTCGTGTCAGAACTTTGTCAGGTTTATTTCTGTTAAAATTTGATCCTAAAACAATATGTCCGCCAAATGGTGTTCTAGAAGAATATGACAGGCTCAGAAAAATTAGGAAATAGAAATGCCTGCAATTTATACTCATAAGTGTCTTTTACTTATTTAATAGTATAGTTTAGTTTACTACTTGAAGAAGTCATTTATGCAGTTGCCCATTTCCATATCCTTACACTTAAACTCTTGACTAAAAGTTATCATGCAGATTTTTATTTTGTATTTGGATATGTTTGATGACAAGCAAAATAAAAGGGTTTAATTGTTGATAAATAAAGGGAAATATAAGTGATTTTGTGACCAAATACAGATGTGTTCCTTCATTATATCAAGGTTTTATCAAATCTATCATTAACTTAACCCTTAAAACACCTCCAATTAAATCAATGTCTATTACCTCTTACTTATTAATATTGTACCAATTTCTACAGGCAACTTTCCAACAAGAAAAACGATCTGTGAAACTGAAGATTGTTAAAAAGTCAAAAGATATGCTGTCCTACCAAAGTGGCGGCAGTAAAATGCAATATTTCAATGTGATTGGCATTAATGAAGAAGAGGCCCTGACGATCAGGGTTTATCAGAAGCACAAATATTCTTTCATAAAAGAGGGAATGTACTATCAGCTATCTGATCTCATCAAAAAGGGTGACACATGCTGGCTTGTCAGCTCTAGCGTCATTGGCATGACAGGGAAAATAAAAACTGGAGATTTCCCCCCACACAAACTGCTTCTGCCAGAAGAACTTCCAACTGCTGGTCTGAAGAGAAAACTAACTGATGCTGTTGAGTCTCCCAACAAATCAACTATCATTGGAAAGATTGCTGAAGTAAGAATATTTTAAAACTAATGCAAATGTATTGTCTACATTTACAATACACATCTACTTATCTTTGGATTATTTATGATCACAGAACATTAATGAACGAGTTTCTTTCATAAAGTTATAATTGTTTTTTTTTTTATTAATGGTATGTATTTATTCCATTTCAGGTCTCCCCGATTAGGTATACACACAACAACACCTTGGCTGTAAGATCACTAGCCATGAAGGATGATTCGAACAAGTTGGTGAAAGTTGCTCTCTTCCAGGATAATGCCAAGCAAGATTATGCAACAAACAACGTGCTTGAGATAACGCATCTATATGCCAAAACATACAACAATCGGGCACAGCTTGCTTCCACCACCGAAACAAAGTGTCAGGTAAATTGCTATAAATAATAATGATGAGAAATATGGATGAAGCAAATAACGACACAAGAATCTGTGTCAAAATGTCGCATATCATGAATAAAGAAGTTGTCATCCATATATTTCTCATCATTATTGTTCTTCCAACTTCTAAAATGCCCCTCAAAGAAGCGATTGCTATTAAATAGTTTTTCAAGATGTCAATAATTAACAGTCAATAATTCAAAGATTTCAGTTATTTAAATATGTTGATATATTGTGCTTCTTTGCAGTTTCTGCCGTCAGCGGCGCTTCCAGATGTTATGATCAGTGAAGAGGATCAGCTGTTAGATGATCCCGATTTTGACACAGAGGATGATGTCACCCCTCCCGAAGAAATGGAAATTGAAACCCTGCTGGACATGCAGCTATACAATTGTTGCTCAAATCCACGTAAGTGTACAAATTTTATTATATTCCCTGTCACTTCAAATACCCCATAATCTTTAGAGCATATATCTTTATTGGTTTGTGAAAATGATGAAATATAACATTCATTATTGACATCAAACGTATTGTTGATACAATATGAAAAAGATTGTAATTGTTGTAAAAATGCACTGTTTTATATTTCAGCTTGCAGAAAGAAGACCTGCGTTATCTGCTCGGGAACAGATGGAACCCAAACCATCAGGGTGAAAATGGGTCTGAAAAGAACAAACAAAACGGAAGCTATCACGCTTTTCGAAAATCATATCCAAACGCTATTTAATATTGACGAAGTAAAACCACTTACAGAGGAGAATGTAATGTCTCACTTATGTGAGCAGCTCCCCAAATCGTTCAGAGCCAAATATTCAAATGGCAAACTCTGTAACATCACCACTTAAGAGAACTTCTTTATCTTACAAGAGTCAATTTTGAGAAACCATTTCAGAATATTTCATGACAAATATGTTTTTCAGTTCATACATTCATATGTGATATGAAACTATACTTTCATGTATCAACAACATAGTACTCTTCATATGAGTACTAGTATTGTACTTTAGTTTCACTATTAGTTTCACTTTTAGTTTCACTATATAAATGCATGCCTTTTCATTACATACCATTATCTCAATCATTTTGATTTTGATTTATTCATTATTATGTATCAATGTAAAAACCAACAAAATAAGTTAATGACCACCTCAATTTCATAATTCAATGTCTTTGAATTATTATCCTTATATGACCTTAAAATACACAATATTTTAATTAGAATTTTATAAACTCAATGTTCAACAAAATACTTTGAGTTATGATGCATGACCCCTAATTCCATTAAATCAAAGTGGTCATTATCTTACCATTGATGGTTCTATATTTAAATATCATTTATACTACTAGTCTGTAGTTTTTTTCCTGCAATATTGCATTTATTTTCTTACATGTTTTCACCAAGTTATATGTCTCTTTTCGTGTGTTTTTATTGTTTCTAAAAATATTTGATAATAGTCACAAGCTTATATTGTACCTCATTCCATATTATATTCAAAAGTACAATAATTCAAGATTGGCAGTTCATATATATTTCTATCTATTTTAACCAAAGAATTATCATGTAAATACATAACATGCTCAGGTTCATATGTACTTATTCCGCCCAAGCAAACTCAGGTATTCATGTTCCTCGTAATATGTTATGATAGTTTGATACCTTATCTTCACATTTAAAACATAAATCATGAATATATTTTCCCATGCTCAAGAACGTTTGTACTACTTATTCTGTGACATGGTCGTTTCCTTCACATACTACACTATTTCATAAAGCAAAGCTTTTATAAATGTATAATTCTCAAGTACCTATGTCCTTATTATTCCGCCCACACATATGTATTTCTATTTGTTTAGAAGCATATGGTTTTATACATGTATATATACAATACTTGATTCTGGTGTCTTTCATTTTGTCACGAAAATAGATAAGAGACATTGTACATTTCTATGTAATTGTATTTTACATGATATATCACAAAAGTAAAACTAAACATTTCATCAGTCAAACTGACAATTGTGCCAAAGTGACAACATATTTCGTTTCCATTATATAACTTATCTGTATTTTCTTTTTCCATCGTGCCATAATACCTTTCTTTTCCCTATTAAAAATAAAACTACATATATATACACAGGATTTGTCTCATTTTGTTCTGAATCATCAATTTAAAGATGATTCCTTTTCGCCGGTTGATGCCTGTGGCATCAATCTTTTCTTGTCTGGTAACAGAGACACTCCGTGAGAGATGCTTCCCTTTGAAACTGAGCTATGCCCACATTAGGCAATGCAGACCGCATTGCTTGAGGGGAGAGAGCTGTTCCGCGAAGCAGTCTGCGTTCGAGTGATCGGCCCATGCCGAGAACGTATTACTGGTACCAATTTGAAACATTGCAAACTAACCACACGTATTTCCATTGACACTCATCAAAGAACGTTCGATTGAATAACAGTTTGCTACTGTAGTTTTCTGTAGATTTTCTATTGTAAACAAATGTTTGAAATTTGAATTGAATTTCAAAAACAAATATCGGAGTTCCGATTTTCACTAGAATAGCACGCCCTTCCATTTGGTAAATAAATCGTAGCTCCTCGAATACTGGAATACTATGTTTCTAAAAGAATATGATCGTTGTATTTGTAAAGTGTGGTTAAATTACCGGAATATGTTTATGTGACGTTTAACCCCTATTAAAAACTAATACATATATGAATCCGATATGGAATTTCCGATGGAGAAAGGTTTTTGATAATTGCGAATTGTTTCTTACTAATATCATTTGAGCGTAGTCAAACAGACGCCTGGGTGGTTTCAATCAAGTTCATCGGTCTAGGCCTGCCCTCGTGATAAACGTGTCAAATAAATTACATAAGTGGGAAACTGCGCAAAAACTATTATAGTGCTCCCTTTTAAATCGTTAATACTTAGTGCAGTCGCCCCAACAGTTAGAGCGCATAACAATCACCACACTAGTCTCCACTCAGGGTCACGCCGCTAATGACTGTAATATTGCCCAAGCGGCGAAAAACAAAAACTCACTCACTTGACTCGGGCTATGTCTTTTCTTTGCAATGAACACCTGAAAAGGTTCTTAAAGTTGTGACTGTAAATAAATTCATTCGAGATAATGGAATCTTGAATCAAAATGACACATGGCATGGTGTAAACTTGTCGGTAACAAAATCTCTCACTGCAATATCCACTGGTCCCAAGTACAAACATGGAAGTACCTGGCACGAACAACTATCAGACAAACTTCAACCAGTGTCAACACATGTTCACTACGCTATTCGAAATTGTAGTGGTGACAGTGATTTGCTGAGATCGTCTCTTATTAATGTGGTTGATCACTACCAAAATAACCACACACAATGCAGTCCATCATCTAGATGCAAGACGGATCCTAATTATGAACCATCAAGGATAGTAATTACCAGTGAGAAAGCAGCTTCTTTACTAAAAGGGGTAATACAAAGTTCAGTGATTTACAAAAGCCCAAATGATTACAATCAGGCCAAGGATACATTTTATGTTGAAAGTTTCAATAATGTAATGAACATATTTCAAGACAAAATAATTACTTTTTCAGATTGTGCTTATAATATGAGGTCTCAATTAGCTGTTTGCAATTGGAATGAAAATGTTAATAGAGAATTCACTTCAATCTGGCACTCTCGCTGTCCTGATGGACACAGATGTCGCAAAAAGAAAACATATAGGGCGCTCTCTTATAACTACAGAGGAAATGTGTGGAGCCGTTATGTGAGCCGTTTGTTTTGATTAAGTTAGTGGTAGCAATAAAACTGTTTAGTGTATAAGTGATTCCTTCAAGTGATGACAACTTTGTTAAGATAAAGCTGATTAACTTTTAACAGCTGTGAGCTGTATATTACGAACGTGACGTTTTCAATGTGTAAAGGGATCTTATATACGAGTATCCCTGGATATTTTCCATTCTTCTTTCATTCATCAGAAATGGACGAAGAAGAAACTCATCCTCTTACACTTATGGTAACCTCTTTACAAAGAGAAACAGTTTTCAATTTGTTTCATCACCATAATTGGGAAATAAGGGAAGTCACTCAACCCCAGCCTGCAATACCAGTTGTGACATCCTCTGTATCTATTGGAGATCCTGACGGTGATCCTGACTTCATTATACTACAGGAAGACAATGAAGAGGAGTGCCAACATTGTTTATGCAAACCATGCATAACAAACTTAACAAACAAACAGATGTGGTGGGAGGATAATATACTCCAAGAAAATCAGAGAAATTCAGAACTGGGAAAAGCCCATTACAAACGTTTTTGGACTATGCTTTTGCATCGTGGAGTTTGGAGGGACGTTCGTTATCAATTAAGAAAAACACAGGCACTGGAAATACCTGCAAACCAACGTAATTTTATATGGAGCGGCACCAAACATAGACGTGACCTTATGCCTGACTGCGTGATAACTTTGGTTAGAACATGGCTACCAAATCCCCCAAACAAACCATACATGGGCCACACCTGGAGCATTCAGAGATGATCTTTTAACGATATTTTCATCGGGGAATTTTTCAGTTAGAAGTAGGTACAATTCAGTTATATTCTCACGCAGGATATTTTATTGAACAAAATATTTATCTAATCATTTAAGTTAGATGAATGCATGATCTAATAATAACCTATTTACTAATAATTTTATTATATTATATTGTTTGTATGTGTATAGAAAATACACATTATTGAATTAGATATCATAGATTTGTTTCGACGCCGTTAATGGCTGTGATAATGGCCAATAAACAATAACTCACTCACTTAAATTTGTTTCTCTTGTCAAAATAGTATAGATGAAGACACAACTCTTTAATGATGGTAACCTTATAAGTATGTCAAATGGATACAGATTTATACTAGTTGGTTACCGTATTTGCTTAGATAAAAGTATACTTGATTCTGATTATGCATAAGCACAGACATTAAATACATGCCATTCGTCTTCAGCAACATAAATATTATTTTTTCATATAAACAAGACGTCGACATTAATCATAAGGAATATTATTTATCTACGAGATTCTACTGAAAGTCTTTAGTTACAGCACCCAAATCGTCGAAATATTATCTTTACAATTTAGGTATATCATTATTTAATATACAAGATAAGTCTATGTTGGCAGAGAGTTTTATTTCAGTTTGAGAGCCGGTACATTACGCATGACATTCTGACTCTTGGATGAGTTATTAACATTTGATAGGCTTTATAACTAGAATCAATGTAAATTGGCCGCGTGGATATATTCCGGTTTTAACATTTGTAATTGAAAATGGGTATTTATCCGATAATTAATTTTATTCAATCGTATTGATTGAACCAGATTTCGATTATATGATTTCGTTTCGTATTATTTCCAATTAGTTTCGTTACAGATTTGCATGCTGTATCGTATATGATACTGACCAAATATTGACACATAATAACAAATTAAGTTTGAAATTATCATAAGGAAAGTCCTCCCAAAATATCCAACCCTTCTTCCCTACTACACAAGTTATTTTATTGTAAGACGACGTGGTGTCCAGTCTCAATATACTAATTGATACGGCAGATGGCCATGACTGCTGTTGCCGACATGCTTGAGTGGGTCGCCAGGGGGTACGTCTGGTTGAAAGGATCGGGCCTTGCTAGAGTCTATGCACACCTTTGATGACGTAATTGCGCGGTCCCTGGCTGATACATGACCTCAGGTTTTCGTTGTGTGGTTCGTCCTGTATAACGTGTTATTAACTCTCGTCTTTGGTGTGCCAGATGCAAAATCATTCACTTTCATTGCGTTTGATTCAAAGATATGAATAAATAATGACATTTGTTTAACTTATCATGTTCACTTTCCCTTTTTAACTGTATTCGTACTGAATTTCCCCCATTTATTTACATAGATTTCTTCCATTATACCACAAGGAATGGCTGAACTGTTTGCTTAATATTTCTTAAGATATGTCTTATGTTGTTGATACTAAAGTAGACTTATATTAAGTCTCTGAAATTTTTTAAGTAAAAATCTTATTTTATTTTTTAAAAGGAGCCTCAGACAAATGGAGATTTCAGAGCAGCCCAGATCTAGACTTGCTTCCATGGGGTGAATTATATGCTCAAGGGACTGTGCATAAGACTAATACTAAAGCAATCTCTGACAACCAGTTTGTATGAGTTCTAAAAACAGTCCATTGATGAGATGCCTTGTAAATGAAAGCCGATGACTACCGGGAATTATCGTGCTAAAGCCTCGTCGTTATTGCTTCGTTGTAGGATATCATAATTTCGAATATAAGCCAATGAGCTCAAATTTGATATTGAATTTACTTCTTACCAAGTGTTCGAAACATGTTTTTGCGATGTAGGTTTGCTTTAGGAGAGCAGAAATTGTAGAAAAGGCGTTGGTTTTCAAATCCGTAAAACAATACAAAATAATATTTACATGCATTGGACCGATACACATACAGGGACTATAACGAGTAAAGCCGTTGATGTTTTTCATTTTCAAATGTTAGTAAGTAAATTGTATCACATTTTTAATTCTTCTTCATACAAAATAAATGGAAATATTAACAAGTATTTATTTCGCGACACTGGGTAATAAGATTGATTCGATTAAAAATATTACAACTCTGTTTTATTGTATATTACCTCAACTCGAAAGTAGGCCCCGGGTCTTGTTTCGAAGCCCTCTTAGTGCTAAGATATTCCTAGTAGAACTCACGGAAATAGAAATAAAATGCTTTTTGTCGATTATTTCTTTATTTGGAACTAACTTGATATTTGTATTCTAAATATTCATTCACAATATTTTTTTCCCAACTTTTGTTTCAGATAGTTTTTTTCAAAATCCCCCGAATATATGGATTTACAGGAGAGAAAAACTTGTCATTTTCACGCCTCGAAATTATTTCAAAGTCGAAATGTATATTTCTGATGCAAGCTATATTATGCAAATGATCTGTAATCTCAGTACGGTCCGCTAAAATACATCGTTTTATATACAATAATTAAACATCTTATGTCCTGTATTATTCATATCTTATATGGTTGCAAAATTCAAAAACTAATTGAAAAAGGACGTGGTTTCCTTGAAGTTAACAGACATAAACGTGTGTTACAAACTACTATTTCTACGAGTTTTACTTTCGTTGTCAATTGCAGAGTTGCTTTGGTAACGCACGTGCAACTGCAAATTCAAGTGAAAATAGCGTTGCAGGTTTGTTGTCATACGCATTGCTGAGAGTGACGTAAGCTAATAGCAGCTTTCCATATGTTTAGAAAATATTCATATTTTGGGCAGTTTTACCTGAACAAAGGCAATTCAAAATATATTTTTGCAGTGATTTCATATGGCCTAGTTGGGAAAAACCCTTTTTTTGAACATCTGTAATACTAACTCAGTCGAATGATGAAGATATAAGCGCAAAATCCATTTTATTTCTATTTCAGTGAGTACTTTAGGTCAGTGTTAATATATGGTACTATCTATCTTAGCACTAAGAGGTCTTCGAAATCCCAGAACTTTGATAGGAGAACTACCGGTAAACAATGTCTACTGATTGATCAATATTATATGGCAAACATACACGACATAATTGAAATATGGACAAGAAAATAGAATGGGAATGGGATGGGTTTAAGAAAATTTGTAATCGATATTTTACAATAGTTTGATTAATGCCATCCTTATTATAAGTCGATTCCTGTTGTTACGATATTGCCGGAGCAAAAAAGGCGTTAATTTCGACAAATATTGATTGAAAGGACGTTATCAAACTTTATATCGTTTTCTTGCTCTATTCTTTGATTTCATGGTCGGAAAACATAAAAGGAAAAACTCTAACGACAAAACATATATATTCATATATAAATGTCATATTGACGATGCTAGTAATAACAACATGTGATGTGTAGGCCTACAATTTACAAATTATCCACTTGGTGTAAATGTGCTAAACGAGTCAAACAAAAGCAGTTTCGACAAACGTTTGATCGTGCTGTCGTTCCCGGATTTTGAGCCGTTCGCACCAACGCTATAGCTTCGCGGAAAGGACTTTTGTCCGCCATTTGCCTGTTGGCTAGCGGCTCTGCATGATTGGGAAAGAGGTGCATTAGTAGGAGTACGTCGCACGAAGTGGTACCCTGGGTGCGCATACGGGCGTACCCGGCGTATAATAGCGGACAACTACATTCCGTGTGACATGCCACAACTTATTTTAATGACATGAATACTTGATTTCAGCATATCAAAATGATTTGTTAATTGTTACTATTTGTAGTTGGAAACCTGACGTGCGCCTCTTAACAAATCAAGCAGAGCCTGCCTCTTTAATTGTCCGTTTGACGTGAGGTGGCCTCAGTCCACAATTAATTTCTAGTGCATTTATCATTAGTGATATTGGTCGCTACAAAGCTACCTGACATTGCTGGACTGGGGGACTTGTTTTGAAATGAAAATACATACTCTCGACACTACAAAATCGCAGACTAAACTTGGTGTTGACCATGCCGATTTTGAAATATGAATGAAAAATTTCAATATACACTGACATGTCAGAGAAAGCACATGAAAATGCTCAAAATATGCAAAACCTATGACCCCCACCAATCCAAAAATATTCACTCCAAATTTTTATTAAAATTACCATTGTAAGGACCACATCTTACCTCTCCATGAAATCCGGAAACATATGTCTCCAATGTAAACAAACCTAGAAAATAATATCCCACAACACCCTACTATTTCATCATTTCCTTCTCGCCCACAACCACAACCACTACCGGGTCAAAATATCTGTGACCTGAGGCCAGGTTAACGGTGAAACCGTGAATGCCGAAGCGTGACAAGCGCTTTGAAATCGCTTGTTGCATCTTCCACAACAATCTTTAGAGGAATAATCAGACTACACTTGAAATTGTCCGTCTGTTATTGCTAGTACACACAACTCTGAAAGCAAGGGCATTTTCCGCATGGTTTCTAACACTGTTCACATGGCATTACCGATCTTGTCGACGATTTCGTTAGGAACATATGATCGTACTTGCTGAATTTGGTGTGGTCAATCAATCTTTAAGTTTTGGAATTCATTTGAAAAAATGAAGGCTTTGATATTGGTTCTAATCTGTATAAACTAAATCGGATCTATAATTTGCTTAAAAGAAAGAAGACCCTTATCAGACCAGTGCTGTTTTGCACTTGGACGCCTTTAACAACTTTGTGATATGATGCTGATGTTTTACAACATTCATGCTGTTTCATTATCTGACTTTGCAATCATTTTCAAATTTAGGCAATATCCTTAAACTTTCTCGCCGCTGAAGGCTGCAAAACTGCCCAAGCGGAGCTAAACAATATTGAATAACTCACTCACTCACTTGGACGCCATCAAGTACCCTTGCTTTGTTCTGCGGGTCGTAATGCACGGTGATAAATAAATAAAGATTGGTAAACAGACTGTAAAATATTGATCAAATGATATAAGATATGTGCTTGAATTTTATTTCGTTGTAACAGTATATAATATGACTAACTGTCAGTCTACTAACTTCCAGGCGACTTTTCTGCTTTATACTATTTGGCAACGAAGAAGCTGAACCATTTCGTCAAAGATTGTGATTTGGGTCATCATTTGAATCATCATTTGAATCAATGCTTCCCTGCCTGTTTGATGGAGAGTTTTCTTATTTCATCAAACGAGAGCTTGCTGGCAATGTATGTAGTTGGACAGTAGAGCTGTTTTATCAGTTCGATGTATTCATCTTTCTTAACTGTGTATCTTGGTCCATTTGGTGTTGTGTGAACCTCAAATAACTTCACAACTTCTCTCTTGACAATCCCAGTATTAATAACGGCTGTGTGAGATTTTTGGAAGAAAGTCGTTGCCACCAATACAAAGAAGTACTGCAATGGTGCTACAGGAACCTTTTCCAAATCTATTTTCGAAAGCCAGAATGAGTTTAGTTAAACAGTAGAAATCAAACTTCTTACTTCTTTACTTAGTGTTAATAGATGCATAACAGGGGAATCAATGTCACCAGAAGTCACAACTGATAGTATTCCATGACTGTCCCCAAGACTTTCGTTTTCGATGATCCAGTCAGGTCGGGCCATTTCTGCCTCGCCTTTTCTGCTGAACATTTTCCAACCGTTCCTTTTTCTCAAATCAATCTGAACCATACACAACCCTTTTCGGGGTTGCGTGAACAGAACAGGTACAGTTTTCCCCCACCACACTTGCATTTGGGAAACATAAAGCAATCATGACCTCCAACGGCACATGAGAAGTTGGTGTCTTGAGAAAGGTCAAGAGACCTAAGATGGATGTAAGTCATGACACTAGGGAAGATAAAGTGCATTCAGAAGCAATAATCCCTACACTAAATAATGAAAGAGGGGTAAAAGGCCTTGAATGCATGTGGGAACAAACGCTGAAAGCCTGTAAGGAGGACTTTGAAGATAAAGGGAAAAGTGAATGCTGGATTGAAAAGGAAAATGAAGAAATGCTGGGAACAAACATTTCTAAACAGAATGGCAATAGCCCTTCGTTGTACCAGCAATTTTGCAAATGGCACCCTCTTCAAGTCTATATTGGAGAAAATTAGAGCCCTGGACCCTGAGGCTAAGGACGTGGATGGAAAAATTACTCAATGGATATAGCCTATCGTGAAGGATATTTTCTCCCATGTAGACTTAAGCCGTGCTGAAGACTTGGAACTTGTTGACATGTCAGAAGCTATACGGGTCTATAGTTACCAAGAAATGTGACAAAGTAAGGAAAGACAGGAGACCAGGGATGAGTGCAAATGTTTAATTTCATTTGAAAGGCAGCAGGCTCGAGGGAGCATCCAGCCTCCCGGCCACATCCAGCGTCTAGAGGCCCAGTCACTGTGGCAGCTGCTCCGGTCGTCCTTGATGCTCTTGGCTGCTGCGGCTTTGTCTCTTTGTCCACTCCCTTACATACGCAGTTGCTTACCAACCAACCCGTAAACAAGCTCAATCCAAGATAATTCTTCCACTCAGCATGTTGGTCCTGGTTTGAATCCTTTATCACCAAGTAACTCCCCAGGTGTCGGCAGTAATTTGTATTTATTGTAAACTGTCCAGCTGGAGGTCAGTCTCTTCAAAGTACCACTCAAACTGCTGAGTTAATAACCTGTCGACGGTCGTGCACAGGGGGTCGGGGGTAGCTCAGCGATTAGCCCGTTCGGCTTTGGACCAAGAGGTCCATGGTTTGAATCCCCCCAGGGGCTCTGCAGTAGAGAACTGTTCTACTCGCAGTCAGGTTTGGGTGTAATGCTACACAGTTAAGTACCACCCATGGTTGCAAGTTCCAGTCGATGCTCGCAGGTTTCACCGCAATGAAAAGCCACAATAGTGTTGAGGGCTTTCTCCCTGCAATAATACTAGCAGCCACGATATAAGTGAAATACTCTTAAAAGCGGTGATAAACCACACATCACTCACTCACTCCTTCTACGTGTTCATAAGTTCACCTTCAGATTAGTCACCGACCGAATTTGACAAACATACTACCTATTCAGGTATTGTTTTCGTCGTTCCCTTAGCTCTGAATCGTCTGAACAGTTTTCCTAATAACTACGTGGCATTTATCAAGATAAGTATAGTAAGTCTAAAACAAAAGTGATCATCCATTTCAACTGAGTAGTAGTGATTTCATTTTCCTTTTGAAAAAATACCATTTTAAAAAAACGACACTACCCTGACTAAACCAATAAATCATCATTCTACTATTCCACCCGTTTCATATTCTGTACATTTCTGTAGTGTAAGACATATTTCTGCTTATTGAGTAAATTAAGTACAATATTTTTGCTTGGCTTCCCTTTGATAGCCAGTGTGTCGCTCACATCCTGTGAATGTTTTGAAAGCATGTCATGTATGACTATCATAGTTTCAGGCGTAGATTCAAGTATCAACCTCCTCCATCCACTTGAAATCTTGTTGAGGATGTGAAAGCCACATTGCCCATCCATAGAGATTATTGGCATCCCAATAAATCAGATGTTTGTTTGGTTCATCTGCTTTATAACCATCTTGCCCTGGGATGTTTGCATGGCAGTATTTTTAGGTATCACACTGATGCCATCCCTGAGTCCAGATTCTATCATGAGAATTTGATCAATATCTGTCAATCGTTCCAGTTCAAATTTGCCTATTTTAACATAGCATCCCAGCCCATGCCAGGTTGAGTAAAGTAAATTGCCAGATCAAAATGGTAATACTGAAGGGCCATTGTTCTGAATCCTTCAAAATTTTTACCAGTAGACTTACGTCCAATCTTACATAGAGGTCGTGACATTCCAACATGTTCATGCCTAATTCTATCCCCCATCAAACGACTGAAATTTCTAAAAAGACAAAAATGTCTCTTCCTACCCTGAGAGAGTAGCAATTACTACACTGTCTTGTCAAATTTGTTTTCCTCTTCATACCCACTGATATCTGGTTTTGTTTCTAAAATTGTGAGATCAGAGACAATGAGATAGGGAACTCTATACCTTGAATATTCAACTCGTAACGTTCAAATTTACAGACTCTCCCAGAATTTTGCTTTCGATCTAATGGGTGCAGAGCTGCCAATACTGACCATTAGAAACATTTTTGGTCGTTATTTCTTATGTTCAAAATGGCCTCCTTATCTGCAAAACATTTAGGGAGAGGAATGTATGAGGTTGCTGACAATGGAACATATTCAGCTGTGTTCACTTCTGAATGAATGATGCTGTCTAATATCCAACGGCTCCCCTCGGCCTGGAACTCTGGAGATGAAGCATACAAATGCTAAAATGCCTCTGCTATTTGTTGTTTTCTTTCCCAAAAAATGGTCACCCAGAAATGTATGCTTCTTACAACGGGTTCAGACAAATGGCTGTCATTGTTTCAATCAGATTTAATAAATTTCAACTTCAGTGTTAAAAAACATTTCATACCTTTTTTTTACGAAGGAAATCATGCAAAATTGTTTCAACATTGTTCTCACTATCTGCTAGAAACTTGAGAATATCAACACTATTTCTGGCTGGGGAGTATTGTTGTAATTCTCAAGGAACCCTCCAAGGCTGACCGTTGACCACATCCGCCCTTATTGACTCGCCTTGTCGCATACCTCTCCCGCCTTCTAACACAGCTGTCACATGTGAATGTTGTGAATTCCAACAGTATAAAATCTCTCAGGCAGCGATCTGACAACTGACACATTCCCTACCCTTCTGTGAGAATTCCTGACAAAACATTTTCCCTGGTAACAGACATTTCACATGACTGCACCAAATACATGTCTGTAACCTTGCTGGAGGATAGTTATCTGTACAGTTGGTTTGAATGTGCGGGGTAGGTAGGTAAGTAATGTGCTTTACGTCGCCTTCCACATAAGTGATCTCGGCAGACGAGAGGCCCTGCCCCTGCATGGCGCTTGAGTGGTGGGCGCGGACTTTGATTAGTCTGTCAACAAGGAGAGAGTCCTGTGAGGGTCCCGCCTGGGGACGCGTGGGTGGTGTTGGTGGGGTACTTTGTTTTGCTCTGTTAGTCCGTTAGTGGTGGATCTTGATGAGTGGCCGTATGATGTTGTCAATCTTGCCAAGGTGTAGAATGCTGCTGAATAGGATTTCGTTTAGTATTTCTGCATTAAAGCTGAAATATCCTGCCCCGATAGTAAAGTCTTCTTTTGAGAGTAGTCTCTTTATCTTGTGGGGGGGTAGCTGGATCAACTTTTTCACCTTGGATTTACAGTTGGTGATCTGGACTTTGTACGGGCCTCTAGGAACCAGGGCCGTAGGGAGAACACTTAACAGATATTTACGATCATCAGATGGTAGATGTAAAGGATCTTTCCTTGTGAATTCGCGTGTGCGAGTTATAACTTCTTCGTCAAATTCTTTTATCTCCTGTTCTGTCCTAGGCTTGGGTGGAGGTTGATGAGATGTCGGGGTGAAAGAGATTTAAGTTCGAGAGAACTTGTAGATGATTTCTGTCTCCTTCGTTTCCTGACTTGAGTGAAAGGCTGGTCTTGGTCCACTGTATAAGTGTCCTGGGGGGGTGCGGCAGGGGCCGGTGTGGGTAAAGTTCCCCCGTCCTCCTGAGTGTCAGAGTCTGAGTCTGAGCTGCTGTTCGTATAGCTAGAATCTTGTGAGGATTTTATGTCTACATCTTCTTGAGCAGTAGAGGGTTGGGGGTTGACGTCTAGGTCCGCAGGGGGTGAGCCCACACCCTCTGTGGGGACGTCAGGCCCTCCCGGGGGTAACTCCGTAGTTTCCGTAGTATGGGCAGTACTAGGTGACTTTGGGGTTGTATCCGGGTTGGGCTGGGGCGCAGAATGATTGGGGGGAGCGGGTGCGGAGGTGCCCCGGGAACGTTGAGTGTTCCCGTTCGACTTCCGTCCCTTTCTCCTCCTGTAGTCAAACACTATTGTCACTGCAATTTTATTGTCTTGTAATCGACCATTCGTGTAGAATGAATCGACCATATAAGACAGGCATGGTCTCAGAGTATCCACAATGGTTTTGGGAGGCACTTGTCTAATAGTAATGGGTAGTTCATCCTTGAATTGTAGCCTGTAGTTTGAAAATCACTGGGGTGTGAAATCCAAGATGGCTGCCAATAGCTGAGCTTGGGGACGTGTTGTCTCTCCGAAGGTTCAACTGAGCTCTCTCTAAACTCTCGCGCGGCACTCCGGTCTGATGTGCGCGGGAGATTCCACTCTTTATATACTCCTGATGCGTCACCGAGGGAGAAATTATTGTTTGAGATTTTACAGCCACTGGTTAAATAACTCGTATCTTTACTGAGAGATTCACAATGATGTGCTCATATAATGAACGACCCCTTTTTGCTAACTTGACTCACTGCGAGTGTGTAAACAAAGACTTAGGTTTGTTAACATTAGTCTGCTAACTGCCATTGACTTACTCACAGTCCTGTTTATATAGATCAGCGAGCTAACTGTCTGTATGTTGATCTCAATATGTCGGTGATCACAGCTCATTTCATGATATTTATACTATCTGTTCTTTATCTACAAGCCATGTATACTTCACTTGACACTAAAACTCAATGAGGCGATAAGACGAGTAAAGGCCTTCTAAATTTTGCTTACTGTTTACCGAGCAAACCCTGGTATTGCGACATCCCTGTCATGGCTATTAATAGCCTGGCGCCAGGCGCCAGGTGATGCAGAACTGTCATTTTACTATCATCAGTCGTTGTCTGGATAAACATAAAACATGGGGAAAACTTCCTGACCGAAGACACAATCTATTTTACCCAAGAGTGCTCCCCTCTCCACGTTTACAAACCCAACTCTCCCCCTCCCGACATCAAGCACCACCCCGAAGGTGAAGCAGATCCCCCCCCCTCCCCCCTATATCATGCCCATCTCCAGCAGGGAATTCCCGACTCTCTCCCTCCACCCCAGTTTACACTGAGTCTCCCAGTAGGAGGGATACGAGATGGGGGAGGGTGAGTGAGGAAAGGGGAACCGAGAGCTGCATATCCCCCTGAATTCATAAACTGATTTGGAGTTTCTCTGTCTCAGCTTCTCGTCATGTTGTTCAATTCCCGTCCTTCAACTTGTAGCCAACTGTGCACTCTCTCTGAGTTGAGAATCATTGCCCGGTCTGGAATATACAAGTTTATTCTTATCAAACATATACAAATGTCATCTTTAAATGTTTATTTTTGTGTTTTGAACACATTAATCTTAAAATATTTGATAATTGCTTAAATTTGTTAAAATTTTGTTCAGCCACTCAAACTTACAAATCTCAGTGTGCATTTAAATTATGAATGTTATTATAAAAACCTATACAAATGGCATCTTAAAATGTTTATTTTCCATATACAAGTTGTGCGGACATAGGACCAGTCAGCCAAGCGTATTCACTGAATCATGAACATATGATAATTTCTACAGGGCTTCATCTTTTACTGCCAATAACTTCACAATGGTAAATGCAAATACAAATAATAACGTTGGTACTTTAACCTCAATATATTATCTTAAATATCAGAAATTTTCACCACATTAGTACAATAACACAGAGGTTCAAAAACGCGTAGAACAAAGCATTTCAGCTTTTATATGTTCATGTGAAAAATGGTGAAATTTTAGAAATGCCTGTACTTTGTGATAGTTTTTAACAAAGTTCATATTACTGAATCACAAAATTTAATAATAACGTTGCCCCATTTAGAACTACATCTTAATAAACAGTATGCAAAGATACAGACTCTTCACATAAGTTTGAAAGGGTTCAAAATCAACTTATATAAGTAGTGTTTTTAACATTACAGGTTGCAAAATGGGTTATGTCCCTTTGATCAGTGCACAGGCTGTTTTACAGCGTAACTCTAAGGATACCGCATAGGGTTGTCTTAATCCGAAACTGAGATTTTCCTTAGATTGCGATACAATGTCTGTGTTTATATGAGATAGAAATATATATCCTTTGAAATTATGCTTACTTATAAATAATGCTGCGTGTCAATATTACACGCTTGACGCACACGCATATACATATGCCGAATATACGTTACAAGTTACTCTGAAAAATATAACAATTTGTTGGTTTATAAGTAATTGTCATCTGCTGTGTAACCTATTTCATTAGAATTTGGTTGGTTGTCCATAAATATTGATAACATTTCTCTATCGACGTTGAGTTTCAAAGTTCTGGAACCTGTCTCTCCATGATATACCAGACAAAAATAGTTAGGGATATTTGTATAGTCTTGAATTTTAAATGCTGATTAATTCATAAATTTTGTAAATACAAATTGTATCCCTAACTTATTTTATCCAATATAATTGTACACTTCAGTCTATGAGACAACAATTAAAAGAAACCCAGGTTTGAAGAAACGTTTTATTTCATTATATAGTGCTTTAAAATCAGTCACAACGGGGCTATTATGATTATTTAATTTCATGCATATTCTTAATATTGACTTTCATGTTTGCATATTACATCGAGAGATAAATATTATTCAGAAGAAAAAAAAGACAATATTTTCAAAACACTGCAAAACATTTATTGGTAGATCCAGAGGTGAAGGGAGTCCAAAATTCAAATACAAAATCATTTCAATATTTGCAATTGCAACACCAATTGGCTTGAATGATGTCGCTAGATAAGATAAAGCACATGTTCATAGATCAGTCCAATCTTGGTCTGGTTGTCGCCTTGGTTTTAATTCCTTTCTGATTCAGATGATCTCTGAGATCGGATATGCTCATAATATACACAAAGAACTTAATTAAGCACCGCCCATTTTGTAAAATGGAATTGGGAGCTCTTTGAATATTGTGATATGTTTGATGTATTTACCACTCTAGATATAACAATTGCCGTTTTATTTATTATTTAATTGACGTAAAAATCCTTATAACACGAAATAATTGAAAATATGAGAAAAAATGTGAGACCACTGAAATTTGGCAAATTATAACTATTGTCTTTGGTAAGAAACCACGCATGAAACTTTGGATTTTTTCAATTAAAAATAACATTTTTGATCCCTAGTTGACATTCAATTAGAGAAACCCTTTTTATCATGCACGAAATTTTTCAAATCTGTGAGTGAATTTGAGATTCTTTGAGTTGGACTTGTGGGTCAAACACTTCTTCTCTCTCTAAATAAGCCATTATCTTAAAGAGTCGCCAGTTTTTTCTTAGGGAAGCTTTTTTCAAATTTGATATTTGATAATTTTGTGATGTTGAAGGCTCATACTGCTCTAACGACTAACATTTGCTAAGAGGTCCTTACCTAAAATCATCAATTCAGTCAAGAGAATTATCATAACCATATTGCAGCAAAAAATATTTACTTTCATTTTCAGTTATAAGTAAACTTGAATTTTCAAAAATACCAAGTTGGGGGAAATAAGTTATCCAGAGACAGTGAATCGTAAATTGAGTGAAGTTTTCATTTCTACACTGCTAAATGATCGTTCTATCGAAAAACCCTAATTGTGTTTCTGGAACCTTGTATGGTTTATTAGCAGAAGCTTATTTTCTGAAAACATTGGTGGTGCTTAACTAAGTTCTTTGTGTATAGATGGCTCAACATTCTCCTGGGGCGCTGCTAATGGCTGTAATATTGCCCAAGCGGCGTAAAACAATCTTACTCATTCTCCTGGGGCACATTTCTAATCGCCTCTGTGATCTTTTTTTTTCTTGGATTGACGGTTCACAAGCAGTTCTGTTGTCTAGTAGTCATCATCTCTCTAAGTGTAAGAGCGCTTTGTGCGGGGACGGTCGTTTTCCTCTTATCCTTTGTCTTACTTTCAGTGCCTCAACTGTGGGGTCCTATTGGGCGTTTTTCTTTGATGGATCTTCTTGACTTCATCGTTGGTTTTTTCAATAGCTTGTCCACTGAACTTCCCCAGGCTTCCGAGTCTCTCAACAAAAACCGGCACGTGGAACAGCAGACAGTGGATGTATGGCGTGATATTGCATCGCCTGAATCCGCTCAGCTTGTCTCCCAGTGAGAGGAATAACTCTACCCAGCTCTTAACTTTGACAAAGAGGTCGACTCCTTTAATGTGTTCACCATGTGTGAGCTCATTGTATATGTTGGAAAAACCTGACCACACCAATAAAACAGCAGCCTCTGTCTCCGGCGTTAAATTGCCTCTTAGTTTGAAAGGAAGTTAGTAGATGTTTTTTTCTAGGTATTTAGCCTGAATAAGGCTAATGACGTCATCAATGACGTCATAAAGTACCTCTTGACCCTTTAGAGATGAATAGGTATTGTTCTCTGAATGAATGGGTATTGTTCCTATGTCAATAAGGGTGGATACTGGTATTGTTCTCAAATTGAATGGGTATCCACCCTTTATTGGTTTAGGAACAATACCCATTGAATTTAGAATTGAATAGGCATTGTCCTCATGCCACCTGCATCCACGAGGGCGGGGGACTTAAATTGAATGGTTATTGTACTCAATAGCGTCTATGTCAATAAGGGTGGAGACGTACCTCAATGGCTATTGAAATTGGAATTGAATAGGTATTGTACTCAATAGCGTCCGTGTCAATAAGGGTGGAGACGTACCCCTTAGGTATTGACATTAGAATTGAATAGGTTTTGTAGTCGACACACCTGCACGTAGTCAAATCAGTCTATCTCAATAAGGGTGGACACATACCTCCAAAGCTATTGAAATTGGAATTGAATAGGTATTGTACTCAATAGCGTCTGTGTCAATAAGGGTGGACACGTACCTCAACCTAGTCAGTCTATGTCAATAAGGGTGGAGACATAACCTCACTTGACTATGTATTGAATTTTGAATTTGAATAGGTGTATGGTACTTGCCTACACCTGTTGGATTCGAGTCTGATATAAAAGAGTGCTTAACACTCTATCACATTACATTCGCTTGATATTCAACTGATACCTTACAAGTTCTGCTTCTATTCTAAGTTCTCTTCACCATGGCATTCTCTCTAAAGCGAGGATCTACAGAAAACTTGAACAAAGAAGAGGGTGGAAAGGTTTTCAAGTATGAAGTTACAAACTTGACGGAAAAGGAACTGTTGGCAAAATTCTCTGCAGATGGTGGTTCCATATTGACTGTCTAAATATACACAGCAAATATTATGGCAGGCCCCTCATCTCAGTGCTTTCTATTTGATGCTGGTTTTCAGTCACTTGTCTCTGGCCTTAGCAATGACCAGTGGTCGAATATAAACAGTTACAATAGTGACCACTGGATCAAGGCCAAGGTTAATATGTAATCAAGCAAATATGTTATTAACAGTGGTCTAGCTTGTATTGGTGTGGACGGAGCCGAGGGGTAAAATGGTTGATTGTCCACGTCTTGTGAGGACTTGGACCCAGTTTCACAAAAAATCGTAAATCTACGTGTACGTTAAAAGATACGTGCAACTAAAATTTACGTTTACGTGTGAAAGTTACACGTAACTAAGTTACGATTTTTTTTGTGAAACTGGGTCGAGCTCTGCTATAGAGAGTGATGTTGGTGGTCGAATTATTGTTAATATTTTATTTGATAAGCACCAGTTTTAAAGGGGCATATATAGAGATTATAATCCGAGGGAGTGTGTCATATGACTTTTACGAAACGAGTGTGCATTTTTGTATTTATACCATCTTAGAAATATCCAAGAAACGGCTACAGTGACGTCACGAATAATGGTGTTATGACGTCACAGGCGAAATAATACGGGAACTTGCGCAACAACAATCGTTGCTAGGCAAAACTAATATATCCACTAGTGGTCATATTGAAAATATGTCACTACATATTTTCAACCATGTGGGTAATAAATATGATTTCATCAAATTACATATTCACAAACTTTCTCAAAGTTGACATGAATACCAAGGCGTCAGAATGACGATGGGAATCCCCATGAGTCATTACAGCGTGAGCCCCGGCAGCCCCCTGTCACTTGTCGGTACACACATATATCGAGTAATATCAAAATCATTGACCCGTGAAGAGATACTCTATTGTTCACGACACCAAGTCTGTTAGCTTAGTCGCTTACTAGGCTAAATCAACAAACCCTTCGCTCTCTAGATTTTCAAAGTAAATACATGATTTCTAATCATGATAAAGTACGTATATCTATATAGCAGTTGGATATTCGTTACTGATGGATATACAAAACTTAACAAGGTAGGAATCACTGTTATTTTCTTTAAAGGAAAATGAAATTCTTCTTTAAAGGAAAATGAAATTCGTAATGTTGAAGTATTTTGTTTAAGTTTCACCTGAGACATGTTTAGTGAAAGTTGTTCAAAGACAATAAAGTCACATAAAGTTGACACGTGAACCGAGAATGTGTGATAAATGATTTTTGTAAAGAAGTCTAGACATTTCAAATGACATTTTCTACAACATCTTTACAAAAAACATTATCACACTTTCTCGAGGTTTGGTTGTTGTTAGCAGGATGAGTGGGAATTCTCATGCTATATGCTATGTTACATCCCACGCTTCACATTCATCTACAAGCAGGATAGTAGGGGTCAGAGGAGAAAGCTCTGCGAGCTATCACCATAATCTCAAATGATACGATGAAGAAAAAAAAGAAATAGAAATACACAAATTTTATTACATATTAACATCAAATTATACACAGTTAACAACATGTAGAATACACAAAATTACTTGTAGAATACAGAAAACTATCTTTATAAGTATTTAGATACTGTACTTTAAACTTATCTACTTTTAAAATAAAGAAACTTTATCTACTTTAAAATAAAAAAATTCTTTATGAGATTCATTACCAAAACCACTATAGGTCTACTATCAGATTGAATTAAAAGCTATACATTTCAAACATTTTATAAATTTACCTGCTTGATATTAACAAGTTTCTTTTTTTTTTCTTAATTCTTTACAGTAGACGCGTTAATCAAAGAAAATAAACTGTTAAATCATAGGCAGAGTGTGTCTGTTAAAAAGCTAATTGGTATAAGTAACAACAAACATATTGTACACAATCATGAAAAAAAGGGTAATAACAATTCAAACAAAGCCTTAAAATAAGAAACTTTATCTACTTTTATCTACTTTAAATAGGAAAAATTAATTTAAAAAAAGAAGAAAATGGTTCTTAATTCTTTATGAGATTCATTACCAAAACTAGTATAGGTCTGCTATCATTGAATTAAAAGCCATACATTTCAAACATTTTATAAATTTACCTGCTTGATATTAACAAGTTTCTTTTTTTTTTCTCTTAATTCTTTACAGTAAACATCTGCTAACAGATTAAATTAAAAAGCTATATATTTAAATAATCTGTTAAATCATAGAGTGTTTTTTAAAAAGCTAATTGGTATTGATAGATATAATATAAGTAACAACACAAACATATTGTACACAATCATGAAAAAAAAAAAAATTAAAAAAAGAAATTTAAAAAAATAAAATAAAATTTAAAAAAATAAATTCGTTTACTTATCTGTTGTCCCTTATCAAAATAAACTGTGACACACACTTCAAAAAACTAATAACTAAAACTAAACCGCCGAGGGCGTCTCTTTATGCGTAGAGGCCTTTGTTTCGGCGGCTCCACACTTTGGGAGGGGGGTGTGAAGGACATAATGGCTTTAGCATGAGTGAAGGAGTAATGAGTCGAGGAGACGGGGGTGGGGTCAGAGGGGGCGTTAGCAGAGGAGACAGAGGCAGGGTCGGAGGGGGCGTTAGCAGAGGAGACAGAGGCGGAGTCGGAGGGGGCGTTAGCAGAGGAGACAGAGGCGGAGTCGGAGGGGGCGTTAGCAGAGGAGACAGAGGCGGAGTCGGAGGGGGCGTTAGCAGAGGAGACAGGGGTGGAGTCGGAGGGGGCGTTAGCAGAGGAGACAGGGGCAGGGTCGGAGGGGGCGTTAGCAGAGGAGACAGGGATGGAGTCGGAGGGGGCGTGAACAGTAGTGGAGTCGTAGGGGACGGAGACAGGGGTGGATGATTTGTTGTGGAAGGAGACGCGAGTCAGGGTGGGTTTGTGGGAGAAATGCTTAGGGGTGAGAAGTTTGCGGGGGGAGTCGTGACGGACAGGTGTAGTTAGGTTAAGGGAATCACCAGGTGCTGTCCACTCTACTCCACCGCCAATGTCCGCTGTGGGATCCCAAACCATCAACGAGCTGTCCTCAAAGTGGAACACCATCTGAGAGGGGGAGTTGATAACAGTCTCCTCCTGGGTGACTTCTGAGGAGAGATTTGTAGTTTGAGTACTAACGTTGACTCCTCCGTGCAACGAGTAGGTGATATCATTGATATCATCCGGGATGGCAGCAATGGCTGTGGATAACTCAACCATTGCAGTTTCGACTGTCTTAGAGTCATCCGAGAGGGTTTCCTGCGGAGTGTTTAGAGGCGAACACACAAGTTGTGGCGTGGCGGAAGACAGCAGACATGCCATTGGATTAGACACAGACATTAGCGGTCCAGTTGATGAAAACGCTCGTGTCGGAATGGGGCTAGTAGGTGGTGATGGTGCCACTGAGTGGGGAATTTCATACCGGCTGTGCTGACGGTAATATCGACAGCGTCGGAGTATTGCTTTCCTCATACGGAAAACAATACCCGAGACTATCGTCATTACCATCAACACACCCAGTGAAATGAGTCCATCTGTGAGAGCGTGAAGATCATCTACGGGGAAAAGAAATAAAAGAAAAGAAGAGAAGTTTAAAGGAGCAGTAGCATGTGTTTTGTTTGGTTTTTTAATTGATTTTTTTTTTACTACTCCATTAAGTTTAAATACACTGTATTTTCAATTGGAATCATTAACATTCATTTTTTCTAACATCACCCTATATTCTCCATAAAAAACATGCTACTGTTACTTTAAAAGAGTGTTGCAGTATTATACACTACTAGTTTGCTCTACTAAGTTTAAACATATATTTCGTCCCCCATCAACTGACTCATAATGATTTTCTCGATTATTTATTAAATTTCGTTTTCTCCATTTTTTATATATGAAAACCACAATTAGAACAATTAATACTAATATAAATATACCTGTTAAAATTCCAATTTCTTCACCAGCATGAGCTTCATCACTAACATCACCTTCAATATGGTCATAGTCTATCGCAGAAGCTGTAATATTGGTAGGGGTAGAAGAAGGGACTAAGGAAGCATATATATGTAATATAGTAGCATTAGGGGTGTGAATTGTTGTTACACCACTAACATTAGTAACAATGCTTCTGCTTGTAGAAGTAGTTCTAGTAGGAGTAGTAGTTTTAGTTGTGGGAGAAAGAGTAGTATTAGTTGTAGCGCTAGTTGTAGCGGGAGTTGCAAAAGCGGTAGTAGTTCTAGTAGGAGTGGTAGTTTTAGTTGTGGGAGAAAGAGTGGTATTAGTTGTAGCGCTAGTTGTAGCGGGAGTTGCAAAAGCATTGAAGTTCTAGTAGGAGTAGTAGTTTTAATTGTAGGAGTAAGAGTGGTATTAGTTGTAACGTTAGTGGTAGCGGGAAAAGCGCTAGTGGTAGTGTCAGGAATAATAGCTGAAGTTGCAGAAACGTTAGTAGTAGAAACAGTAGCAGTAGTAGCGAGAGCGGAACTAACAGTATTAGTATTGGTATTAGTAGTAGTGGAAGGAGTAGCAATAGCGGTTAAAGATCTTGTTGAATCTGAAAATACAATAAGATAAAATAACACTTTATTTATCAATATAGGAAAACAATTAAATGACAAGTAGAGTGTCGCCTTTTTCAAACGTTACATTTACATTATAATAAACACAAACAAACAATCAAAAAATCTCATTGAGTTGCAGAACATGCTTACCGGGACATGAATTTCCATTAAGTTGAAGAATCTTATTGTTGTTTCCAGCAATATCTTCACAGCGGACTCCTTTGCCCACGATGTACTGAAGATTAGGAAAACAATGACATGTCAAAAGAAATCCATGACAACAAATATTGTAAGAAGTCATTTAAACTCAATGCATGGTATTGCGTAAGCTTTCATATGGATTGTTTAACCGACAGACAGACAGACAGACAGATAGAATAGTTTATTTACATCTTGATGTATGTATTATGAAATACTTAAAAAAACGTGTAATGTTAGAAATTAAAAAAAAAAAATTAAAATTAGCATTTTGGAGATTTGATAAACATGATAATGTAAACAGTGAAAACGCATTAGATCGCAAAAAGAATAAAAAAATTAAGCATCAAAATATTATTTCTCGATTGAATTGAATATTCATAATTACGATTCATAACTTACCTTTAGGTTAGGAAACAGATTCAAGTTTATCTCCAGACGATCTCTATCGCCATTCAAATGTATCAAACTCATTTGATAAGATGCTCCTTTTAAATGAGAATAAGTGCCCGCACCTTGTTTACATTCCATAACTGATCCCCTAATTTTACATTTTGTAAGGGGTGCACATGTGCACAAGGTGGAAAATGTTAAGAGAAAAAGAACCATCCGAAGCATCATGATGTTCATTCTTGAACTTTTCAAATCCAAATGATTTTTTTTTCTGTCTAGATCTAAGTATTACCCTCGTGTTGCACGTGCGATACATGCATCGGCTAACCTTTGATGTCACCTCGGTGATCTTCAAATTAAAGTTCATGTTACCAGGTCAGGGCACGACCGTCGATCGACGGACGTACCTCCATTTAGTAACGTACTTTGATCGAGGTACGGCGTCCTTCGTTCGAAGGACACTTGCTAAAAACAGTTATTTTGCATTTTTTGGCATGAATGTCCTATTAAATGTTCAAAGCTGGTTGAAAAGTGATTATATGTGACCACATGCGTCATTTAAACCCCGGAGTAGTCACTGTTCAATGTTAAAAGATAGAGAAAATTACCATCAAATGTCAAAGGAATCGTCCGAAACGTTATTATGTAGCTTTTTGAGTGTAAGTTTCGAGTATAACACAAGTTGGGCACATATTTTGATAATGAATCCCGATAGAATAATGACATAGCTATTCATAAAACTAAACATAAATGTGTTTCTATGTACTAGTTTTCTTTACAATAGTGATATTTCGGGGTACCCTTCAACATTGAGAACACGTCCTTCAATCTAGGGACGCATCCTTTAATCGAGGGACGCTTTGTTTACTGTTGAGCAGTTGTCATTGGCAGTTAGCTTAAACCAGCTTTTATACACTGATAAAACTAATAGCTAGTTACTGGATAATGAGCTTCTTGCAAATTTACACTGATTTTCAATAACATGAAGTCGTTGATCAGCTGTTGATCTTTTTGTCTCATTTATGTGCGATTTAAGATTTATTAAAAAAGTCAACTTCTCTTAATCAGTGTTAATTTGAATTGTTTATTGTAAATTCAAAAGTATATTCCAATGAAAACATTTCCACTAGAATTAATTATTTAAAAAATATTATTGATTAACTTGACAATAAATGCCTATCAAGGAGGATTTAAGAATGTAATTATTCATTGATATCAATATCATAAACTGGACACAATAAGTTACGGATATTTGAATATTAATGGATGATATATTTCACTAATGAGTAATTTTATGAATATATCGTATTTCCCAATTTTATGATTTACAAATACAAATACAAATTTACTAATTATTTCTGTCCAATATATTCAGAATCCATGGTGTTAGGAAATGTTGCATTTTGTTCAGATCTATATTTGAAAGAAAAAACCTTTTCAAGACCGTGTGCCAGTGAGAAATTACATGGCGCATGGAGGTGTACTGAAACTAAAATCTTGACTTCAAAAGTCAAAACAAGAATTAAGAATAAATAACTAGAACTTGCTGGTAAAAGTAAATATACAGCAAAACAATAAATGATATGCAAAAAATAGATAATTCATCTAATTGTAAACAGCACTGCTCTTACGAAGTTCGGCCTTTTTTTGATATTTTGGTTAATTCATTACTGAAGTTTTCTCAATCTGTTAAGAAATAAAAGCTGATAAACATAGCATGAACAAGTATTCACAACACAGTATTCATTAAAAGTTTGCCTAACCCATTTCGTTCAGCTATTAATCAGTGTTAATCTGAATAGAAAACACAAAATCATCAGCAGAGCAAGACATCCCTCAATCAAGGGACGCAATCGTACGCCGATCAAAGGACGCGGACATGGCACGTGGGGGTGTTTTATTTCATGAAAATAACATGATTATAGTACATAGAAAGTGTATAAAAGTATGTTATAACTGTAGATCAACATATAAGGTATCAACAGATGTATCTAAACAAGGTGCCCGGTCGATATATTTTGAACAACGCGTTTCCAAAGCCACACACCCTATGTCAACCAGCATGGTTTGTTGTTAATTTTCGCTCATTAGATTAGCTTGCGGTAAAGTTTGGAACCTCGTGTCAGTTTTTATTTGTGAATTTGTTACGAGAGAAACGATTGGTTGCATTGGACCAATCCCTGAATTTATAATATAAAAGAAATTCTCTGTTTTTCATTCCAACTGGAACGTCCGTCGAACGACGGATGTCCTTTGATCAAGGGACTCTTTCTGTTGTCCTTCGATCGACGGTCGTCCCTCACCTGGTTACACAATGTATTAACATTTTTTCTATCCTTAGCAGTTAAGGAATGATATTATCACCCACCAGCAAGATATATTATAACATGTTAAGTCATATTTACAATCATACCATACTTTATTATGTTTGTGTCAGTGAATAATCTAATACAATAGATAACATGAATTTAGATCTTGACCTTCCCGCTCTCTGTCACGTTGTTTCTAAAACATAATTATTGTATTGTCAGTTATAGTTAACGTCAGAGCAAGCGGTCAACCTACGCGAAGTATTATTGTTTACTCAACATAGTTTTAATGCATGCAAAATTCATGTCCTGTGGTTTCTCATATTATAGTTATATCTGACAGAAACAAGTGCTTCTTGTCACATCATCTGAGAGTGGAACTTTAAAGGGGCAGTAGCACGTTTTTTTTGATAATTTTATATTTCAAAATTTTCACTGATAATTGTAAGTTAATGTTAAATGTATAATATTGACAGTGTCAAAAATCTCATTAAACAAGTCAGTCATCCATAGTCAGAGGACAAAATATGAAGATTCAAATGAAATCCATTGGTGGGCATTTTTGTGTGAACACCTTTAATTCATTTTGAGTAAGAAAAAGGAATCGCATGGCTAAACTTTACATTATCTATTTGAATTGTTACTGCTCCGTTTAGTTTAAATACATTGCCTATCAATTGGAACCATTAATTTTCATTTTCCTAACATTACTTTATATTCCCCCTATAAACGTGCTTCTGCCTCTTTAATAAATATAAGATATACTTACATCAGTTTATGTTATTAAAGTTGTGCTCGAATTCAACCAACTCTCGATTGAGTTGAATCTCTGATTCAGCTTTGATCACAAGGACTAAAACTTCCTTCATATCATCCACATCTAAGAGTGAAATGGCGGTGCAGTTTTTGTTTTGAATGGAGAGCGTTCCCTGCTTTCTGTCAAGATTGAATAGAGTGTCTTCAACAATTGTTGTAAGAGTGTAAGTAATATTATTATTGTTGATGTCCTCGTGTGAAAGGTACTGCCGGTAGAAATGCAGTTCCCTTAGAAAGCGAATGAAAATCCTCTTCAATTCTCTACACACGTTAAAACTTAAATAAATGTCGTTGGCAGGATGGATATCGTCCCCGATTCTAAAACGAAAACTAGTTTTGTTTTCATTGAAAATAATCAGATACCCCATCATGGAGAGAGTGTTGAAGAGAATGAAAAAAAAACTTCTGACGAGATAGTCTTATGTATGTATGTATGCATTTGAAAACCACCACCCATGATATCAACTGCTATTCAATTTCACATTCGCATTCCCACGTCCATCCCACTTTCTCATCTCATATTTCAAAATGTGTACATAAACTTTTCTTCAAAATAAAATCATCCAATTGGTGTCAAATGTGTATGCATGTACTCGCTGCGTGTGTGTTTAAACCAAACATTATCGAATTGGTGTTCTGTCGAGTTGAAACTCTATACAAGGTGTCACGAGTTACCTCCCATGCATCGATATGTGTCATAATATGAACATTGTTTTCATTGAACATTCTAGTGTGTTTAAATATTTAAATAAAAAATTAAAAAATGTGAGTGCGTACTTATATTGTGAAAGGTGTGCTTCAAGAACTCTGTACCCGTTCACATCCTCACCCGCAGTTTGTTTATCTATTCATGTTCATTATGCGAGTTTAAGCGACGGTCCGCGAGTTTCATATCATTTGTTATTGCTTTCATGCGAAGCCAAATGCCAGCTATAAACTCAGGAAACTGTCGAAATCATCATGCTATCAGTTTACAAGATAAGTAATTTATAAAGACTATTAAACGTCTCATCTATCTGCTTTAGTTTTCAAGTTTTAAAAAATACGTTTGATCGATTAGCAAGCGTCGATGTCTGGTTTCCGATCACAATCGTGACGTTGGTAAATTGGTACATCAAAGTGTCACTACTTTCGATAAAATCATACTAATGATAGAGTGTGACATATGCCTATATATCTCAAATCAACTCATAGACTATCACTGAAAAGTCTTTAACTTCATGTCATTAGGCATAGCTTATACCCTAATAATTCAAGACAACACCATTAAAATCTTTTCGTAAATTTTAAACCTCAAATTAAACGATTTCATTGGAAAGTTTTCCCTTCAATGAATCCAACGATATGTGAAACTTTAAAATCTATTCAATAGAAGCCTAGATATTCAACATTAAAAATATTGGACTGTTCCATTTTGTAGGGAAATAGGAGGGGTGATAGGTTGTGACATTGAGTCATAGTCGATCATTACAATCTTTATAATGTGCAGATTAATTAGATTTATTTATTTATTTTTGTTTTTGTTTTTTGTTTTTTGGAAACATTTGCAACTTTCACCCATCTTACCAAATGTATATTTCACTATGGATATATTAATATCATTATGATGACGTCATCCTTCTTAAATCTTTACGATAATAGTCAATATCATTTGAAACATTTCCATCGTGTTCCTCCCTTTGAGACCTTTCTAAAGATAGGTTGCATGACCATGTAGAAACTGTTATTCATTCAGATATATATTAAAGAAGGTTTGATGATGTCATTTCCTGTGACTCACTTCCTGTGGTGGTAGAATGTGAATAACTTTCTTCATACTGAACCGATTTCAAAAATTCTTTTTGCGTTGTTGTGCTGAATGGATATGCTACACTTTTGAAATAATTGAACAGTTTAAAAAAAAAATTAATTTAATTTTTTATTTATTAATATTTTTTATTTTTATATTTTTTTAAAATTTTCATTTCTATAAAGACAAATTACAAAACATCAACATATTTTCAATAATATTTATTATCATTCATATCATTAATTTAAACATGTTTATTCAGTGATTTGATTTAATTCTATTTCATTTTCTTTACATTCAAAATGATGCTTTACATTCAAAATGATTCCAAGTTTCTGAACTGTCCTCCAGGTACACCAAATCTCGATTTACGTTTGATATACAGTCTTTTTGCAGCGGCAAGTTTGTTTTTGGAAGTCTTCCTATCTTCTCAGAAGATCTTTGGGCACGTGTAAGGCATGCAGCACTTGACGAAAGTCTTTGTATCCAGTTGGTCTCTTAGAAGAAGTGGAAGAAGGTGGTAGGATCACCGACCGAATCAGTTTCACGAGGTTTGAACCTTCAACCACTTTTCCATCTCGCACCACAAGTTCTAAATTATCGGTCACCTTCAAGTCGCTCCTTGAGGACTTGATTTTATCTTTGAGAAATATCCACAAAGCCATTAATTTTCCCATGTCTTTTTTAGAAGTAACTTTTTTGAGAAGTAGATCGGGAACTCGAAGCAAAACATTATCTGCAGGTTGTAGATTGCTTTCATCTTGTGCATCCCCTCTTGAAGTCGATGCGTTGTCCATGTTTTCATTTGTTGATTCAGTCACTGTCGTCGGCGCTGTCTCTTGTTGACCCGACGGACTCGCTGCAGTCTGATGATGATTCTTCTTCTTCTGTTCGTCCTGTTGTCCAGACATCAGTCTCTGGTAGGTGTCTCTGGTCAAGAGTACCATCGGACGAGACATCGTTGTCGTCAAAGGAGGAGGTAGGCGATACAGTTGAAAGGTAGGCACGATAGGATCTGATGCAAACGGGTAGCACAGACTGATGCTTGATTAACAACTCACGTTTGACACGTCTGCTTATCTTCTTGGCGGCTAAGGTTCGAATGCACTTTTTGTTCCTGGACAGTCGAGTTTTATCCTCATCCCCCACGGGTATGTTTCCCCTCAGTATGTTAAATATGAGAGTAATCAATGCCATAAACTGTTCGCCCGATGCGTGCTTTAACAAAGCTTTTCTTTGTCCAACGTTGGCTTGTTCCAACATCAGCAGGAAAGTTGCATGTTTTTCTAACAATTCACAGCAGCTCATGGTTGGAGATGTTTAATGTTTGTCAGTCCGTTTTCATATGTTCAAGTGCAGCTGAGTCAATGGCGTTTTATGTCACCCAAAGAATGAGAAAGAGATGTTGTTCTTAACAACTAGCAGCCTTTCTTCTTGTTGCCTTTGGGTTCACCTACCATGTGAATGTAGCTACAGTGGGGAGACAGTCTAAAGTGTTCTGTCATGGGGTCGTCTTCCGGTATCCAACGATGAACACGAAGCTTGCACTTGAAACAGTAAGCCTTGTCAGATTTTCCAGTGTATACAAATCCTGCCTCGGCCAAAGATGTTGGAGACTGTTTCATTTGAAGAGGCCAGGTGTCGAACGACTTCAGTCTGTCGGTAAACTTTTGTCCATAAACCTCACCATAGGTGTCCGCTTTGGCGCAGTCAGTTTCTATGTCGTCGAATCTTCCACACACGTCCATTTTTACTGAGGGCACAGAGCTTAAAGAGGTCTTACTGCTCGGGTCGAGGGGTTGAACATGAAATGATGAAACGTAGTACATGGGTGTCGTTTTATAATATAATCATCACCTTCACTGTGTAGGTATACCGTGCACACGTCACCAGGGAAAATACCCGTCCTTAAACGACCATATTCTTCATCAGCGTAGGGAGAGGCATCCAACACCAGATACCCGTATTTTTGCCTAGCCACAGCATCCTGGAAGGACTCTGCAAAATATTTGGCCTGTCCCGGGAATATTTGCGAGGCCAAAATTTTGTATTCATGTGCCGAACGTGGATTGGATAACAGAACAAAATAATGCGTGTTTAAAGACATAGTTCTGCTGTATTCTCCTTTGGGATAGGCGGATTGTTGTATGTTGATGACCGAAATCCCCAGGTGATGCGAAAGGGTGGTATAGAGATTTAAAAACAAAGAACTCTTGGAAACTTCCTGCATGAAGTCATCTATCACGAGTAGACACTGTTTGTTCGATTCTGTGGAGTAATATTTCAGCTCATCCTCCGTAGGTAGCGAATCTTGAAATCTGATGTTAGGAATGCTTTTAGCCATGTCCTCGTAGAGCTCTTGCCAAATAGCGTAACAGTAAACTATCAGTGTGGGTGCCGGCTCAAACATGCTCTCGGCCTCTTTCAACAGTCGGGCGGCAAACACCGTTTTTCCACTCGAGCTACCGCCCAGGATCGATATCCGGGTGGGCGTCTTGAACGCCATGGGGCACGTGGTCTTTTCCATGATGATGACTCGTTTGTCTCGCTCTCCCAACTGACACAAATCACCATTACATAAACTATATGTAAGGACCACAAAGAGGATATTTGAACTAAACTATTTTATTTCTTTTATATTCATTTTCATTGGCAGTTTATACATTGAACATGCATATAGTAGAATACATTGGAATACATTGAGCATACATATAGTAGAATACATTGGAATACATTGAGCATACATATAGTAGAATACATTGGAATACAATGTGGATTATTTACAGATAGAAGATGACATACAGGAATGTGTGCAATATTTGAAATAGCGACACATGGTCCTTGATACAAAAACATCGTTCCAGAGCAAGTCATGAGTATGAAAGCGATGGACAATCTGATTTAAACTTAAATTATCTTTAAATTTATGCAACAAATAATATAAACAATACAACCCACATATGTTAGAATCTAAAGATTGCAACTGCTGATGGTTGTGTTGATAAAAAGCAGTGTATGACTTTAAATATCTGTCAATGTCCACATCAATGGCTTCTCCGAGACTGTCAAATAGTTCTGCTTGGTTCCCCTTGAGATAAATGGCAATCCAGTGACGACCTTTATTTTGCCTTTTCTCGGTATTGACAATGAGGCCCACACCTCGGGCACGCATGCCAGCTGGGATAAAGGATGGTAGAGTATCTTTAGCATACACGCCTAACACATGTCTCTCTAAACTACCATCGCACTGGACAGCGCACCAAAGTTCCGAAGCATTCATCACTGATGATGATGATGATGATTTCACTACTTCACAAAGACGTTGCGCGCCTGATCAATCTCAATGAGAGAGTTTCTCTGTGTCAAGACCACGCAACTCAGTGCTGTGGTGAGAGCCGACTTGAATTCCAGTTCAAGCCTCACGTTACCAGATTTGACCAGGTTCAGGTACTCTGACTCTTCACACATTTTGTCAAGGTCAAAGACAAACAAAGCATTTCCCAGGAGAAACTCGCTTCTGGTGATGTCGTTGCCCTTGTCTTCCTTCCACAGGCCCATAGAATCCATCATTTGAACGTAACTGTCAACATCGTCCGCTTCAGTCGGTTGACCCGGTACACTGACTCCGTCGACGTAGAGTGTAATCTTTTTCAACACAGAAGCCTTGAAGTTGAAGGGAATGCCGGTGTAGCTGCCATTGACACTGCTACTATCCACCAATCCCACAATGTATCGGTTGGCTACAGGGTTGGAGATGTTGTCTATGGAGTGAGCCTGCTGGCTGGTCGGGATGCTTGTGACCTTGACCTCGCTCTTGGTGTAGGGATATAAGGCGCTCGATTTGTTGATGAGAGAGGCGTGGGCCAAGATGAGCGCCGAATTGACCTTGACCTTGCACACACGTAGATACGCATCCAACAGTTGAACTTTGAAACCGTGAGCGGTCTCACTGCTCAACAAACAAAACTGGGGATCCGACCTGTACATCTTTACGGTCATGTCGACTTCGTTGATCAGAAGGCGGTTCATGTCAAAGATGTCTTCGTAGATGGGACCCGACATGGTCAGCTCCTTGCTTCCGGCTATGAAGCTGGCACGCTGAGCCATTCCGCTGTTGATTGATCCGGTGACATCACTACTTTCCAAGTCTGCATCTGTCTCTGCATAGTCCTTGTAGAACAGCTGAGAGGTCAACTGAGTGCCTTTTGCTTCCTTGCCGTAGCCGAGCAGGACTTTCATCATGCTCTTGTAGGGATAATGGTTGTTTGTTGAAGACACCAACTGATTTTGCAAATACACCGCCACATTGGAAAACATGGACTGCATAAACAAGTTGACCGGACTGATGTTCTCATCTTTCGCCAATGCCGTCGTGCCATCAGATTGAGTGACCTTGACCTTTAGGTGTAGACGGGTTCTCTTCAGGTCGATGTAGTCGCCTCCAGAATTGGACACTTGAAACTCCAGCGGGGTCGAGTCGTTGATTTGACTCAGAGGTCTCACGTTGACGAAATAATGTTTCTGGATGCTGGTTTGATAAGGGGGCAAGGTGAACAGATTCAAAGACTCGGGAACCAACTCTTCGAATTCCTTGTCATTGATGAGAGCCATGATGATGATGATGATGCTTTTTAACTAAAGATGTCGTCTTCTTGCACGGGAGTACACTTCAGAGCTTTGGCTGTCTTGGAAGGAACGAGGGTGTTGTTGTTGTTGTCGGTTCGACGAATCTTCTTCGTTGTGACGCACCTTTCACCCGCCTTGCGTTTTATAGCCTTGGCTCTCTTGTCTTGGGCTTCTGCTCTTTCCACCTCGCTTTGAGATTCTGACGTTACGTTCACGGCGACTTTGGGGCTCTGCTTTTGTTGTGCTACCGCCAGTCGACGAACCGGGATAACCGTCCTTCGAACTTTCCCGTGAAGTAAATTAGATGCTTTCCTCTCATGTTTGCTTTCAAAATAATGTTTGAACTTGCCAAAGTCCGGAACGTACAAGGGGCGTCTCGAATCCATGGTGGTGATAATGAAAGAATCAGTCTGCGAAAGGATACTTTCTCAAGTGAAGTGTGGCGTGAGTGTCCTCCGTCAAGAATGAAGCCCCAGTGGGGTTGTCAGTCCTTAAATAGAGTTCAATGTTGTCAGTTTCCTTCAAATTGACACGCATGTACATGTCGGTAGCAAAACTGTAGGTTGGACCTTGTCTCAGATCAATGCGTCTCAACAAGTTCAGCTGAGATTCCCCCACCAGGGAACTATCGCAAAGATTACACAAAACATCCACATAATAATTTTTCACTTTTCCCATATCTAGCTTTCCAAAGTTCAGCTCAGTCAGAGACACTACCCAGAATCCATCAAACATTAGCCTTTGGTTGAGTTTCACACGGAAGTGATATGCCGGGTTCTCTGGAAAGGAAGTTTTTTTCGAATCTGAGCTCTTGAGAAACAGGTACTTCTCCATGACTACTTCTTGAGTTGACTAAACTTCTTTTAATTCACTCTCTTCCACGTACGAGTCGAATGACTTTGGCCAACCCAGCCAACGCACCAAAGCATAAGTCTTTCCTTTGACTTTCTTCTTTTTCAGAACCTTCTCTACCTGCCACAGCACATCGTCCGCTTTGTTGACCTTTTTCAATTCGTTGGGATAAAAGGACCCCGTCAGAGGTTCGTCGTGAAAATCTTTGAGTTTGTACTGCGGAAAGCCTTGTTTCCTGTATCGTTTAGCTACTTTGAAAAGCTCCTCTGTCCACTTGAGGTCCAAGACCGTGCTGAAGGCTCTCCTTAGATATGAGATGCGAACGAGATCCCCTACTTTAAATAGGTACCTTTTCACTCTTGGTTTTTGATTGCTGCTGCTAATTTTCTTCCTCAAAGGTTTGAGATAAATGTGATCCCAAACTTTGACCTCGTTTTGTTTGTTGACTTGTGCAGGAGACAGTTGGGGTAAGGATGAATGTAGTGTATGATTATAATTGTATATCAAGTCTGGTAAAATGTCCACATAATGCTTAGTGTTTTTGTGTGTCATGTAACGTGTGATCAGAGACTTCAATGTCCTGTTAAAGCGTTCAACATAGTTACTTTTGATGTTTTCATTGCGTGCAATGGTGTGCGTAATGTTTTCTTTTTCCAGAAATGTCTTAAATGCCCCTTTAAATTCGCTCCCTGCATCTGTTCTAATCTTTTTAGGTTTTCTTTCTTTTAGTATTTCTTTGAAAGCCTTCAACACGGTCTCGGGTCTCTTATTGTCCAAAGGTAGCGCAAATGCAAACCTTGACAGAATATCTATGGCTACCAGTAGATATCTCACACCATCGTTCCATTTGGTGAATCGAGACAAATCTGCTAAATCTACGTCAAACATTTCATCCACAGAGTTCACTCGAACTTTCATTCTCTTGAAGCGATATCTGGGAGGTCTATGCAAGCTGTAAGCATCTTGATCATTGACAAACTTTTTCACGCGACGAAGTGATGCTTTTGATTCACCCTTCTCTTGCAACATACTGCGAAATCTGGATGGTCCATAGTATGCCCCTGGTCTCTTGGGGTCAAAGTAGTAATCTTCCAAAACCGTATCAAAAGTCCCATTCTCTGTTTTATTCTTCCTCTTCTCTTGGGAAGTCATGATTAAATGAGAGATATAAAACACTAAACTTACTTTATATAGTATCTGAGATGTATACATTACACATCTAAAAGAAAATAAAGAACAACTATAAGGGATGACTTTAACTCTAGTTTATTCTCAACATAATTAACTAACATTTTAAAAATTGTTGAATACAAACACAAACAAATCAACTATAATTATCAATCTCACATTCTCATCTGAAGTTTAACATCTTCAAAACACGATCTCTTAGCTCGTCCACCCATTTATCTGTCTTAAACTGAGAGTCTCGATAGTCCCGGCATCGATAAGGGACCAGGTTGAAGTCTCTCAATTCTTTCAATATAGGATCATCTGACATCAGTTGACTCCAGTGTTCCTGCACTTCTCCATCATCCACATCTGACAACGCCATCTTGAAGTATTTCTCTACCAGCTGTTCTTCTGACACGTCACAGCTGTGCACTGAGTCAGGTTCCGAATCAAACATACATCCAAAACACAGTTCCTTAGACAGTCGTTTCACAAGCTTGGTGACATGAAGACTGTAACACAAAGTCAAGAGGTTTTCCACCAGTTTCATCTTTTCTGCCATAGCAACTTCATCCGCCGAGAGTGCCCATCTAGACTTTTTAACGATGACTCGTTTAGTGACATCATAGTCATCTTGAAACTTGCGTTTGGCATCCTTCACACAATCATCTCGATTCTGAAACCACTCTCGTGACTGTAGAATGATAGGTTCGTTCAGCGTGTGTGGAGCTTTAATGACCTGTTTCCATGAGTAATATGTTGATTTGCCCTTCCTTTTACCATCCATCCTTGCTGCTATCGTGTACTTCAAACAACAACTCTTAATAACTCAACTGTTGTCGTTGATGGTTGAAACTAGAATGAGTAAAGTAAGAATGTCTTCTCAAAGTACTACTATCGAGATTACATTTGATTGGTCATTCAATTTAGATTTTGATTGGTGTGAATATTGAATATCATGCTTTTATTTATGAATTTCATTGGTGTATTATCATTGGTGAATTCATTCAAATATCCATTTATTTCAACCAATTATGTGTAAGAGATGATCTATATACATGGTTTTGATTCTCATGTTTAGACTTGTTTAGACTTGTTCAGACTTGTTCAGTTTTGTTCAGACTTGATTTTATCAGTTATGCTTCGCGGATTAAGTTCAAGTCAATCATGTGAATCGAAACCATGTATATAGATCATGAAGTTTAAATAGATCGGAATGTTTATGATGTCAAAATCTATAAATACACATCTTCGCAATACATGGTTTGGATTCACACATGTTTAGACTTGTTCAGATCTGTTCAGTTTTGATATGTGTTTGTTATGTGTGAATCATGACAACATCAGGAACTTTAAATAGATTGGAATTTGTATGATATCATAATCTATATGTTTGCAAATGGTGTATCTTGTATGAAAATTAATAATGATAAATGAAAAGAGAACACAGAGAAACATTTAAGTCATTTCAAGTACTATTAATGCTCTTCCTAAGAGCTTTATTGATGATGATAATTATAATTATCTTTTCAGAATATTCATTGTACAACACAAGGTCTCAAAGGACTCTCATTTTTTTCCTCAACTTCTCTTCAATCGTTTCTTTCCTCTTTGAAGTGAGAAAAATAAGTCTGATGTAGTCTTCATTCTCATACCGAGTAGTATTAATGTTATTGAATAAATGTCCAAAGGCTGATGAGCTTAATCGCCTTCTTGATTCTGCAAGAATGCGTTTGTGAGGCATCATTGACAATGCTTCATGAAAGTACATGTCAATGCATTCTTCATTGGACATCATTAAACAGTCATGATGAAGTTGAGATGGATCATCCAACTCACAACCATAACACATCTCATTACATAGTTCATGAACCCTCTTCTCGAGTTCATCTACATAAGCGGCCTCCAATTTCAGTTAAAAAAAGTTACGTTTAAGTTTCACCACTTGCATGTGATTGATTAGATTGATTCTTCTACGATCATTAGGTCTACATTGACGTCTACGTTGACGTCGTGGAATGGTGACTGCTTCACTCCTCACAGTGTAGTCCTCGAAAAGGTAATGGATGTTTTCTGGCACTTCACTCTGCAAACCTTGTAGACGGGTCGTGAGAACCTTAGCTCCTGCCAGACAAGCATCCAAAGGACTCTTCCATAGCAGTTTTCCCTCATCGGTGACTACTCCAAACCTTGTCATCACGTTGAAGCGGTATCGTTGCTGCTTGATAGTGTTCATTCTGCGGAGAGAAAGAAATATTTAATTTCTTACAATTTCTTTTCTGTAAAACACATTTTAGTTTCACACATACAATTTTTAGTAATTCCTCTTGAGAGAAATTTGTTTCTGTAAAACACATTTTAGTTTCACACATACAATTTTTAGTAATTCCTCTTGTGAGAAATTTGTTTCTGTAAAACACATTTTAGTTTCACACATACAATCTTTAGTAATTAGAAATTTGTTTCTGTAAAACACATTTCAGTTTCACACATACAATTTTTAGTAATTAGAAATTTGTTTCTGTAAAACACATTTTAGTTTCACACATACACTTTTTAGTAATTTCTCTTGTGAGAAATTTGTTTCTCTAAACACATTTCAGTTTGACACATACAAATTTTAGTAATTAGAAATTTGTTTCTGTAAAACACATTTTAGTTTCACACATACACTTTTTAGTAATTCCTCTTGTGAGAAATTTGTTTATGTAAAACACATTTTAGTTTCAATTATGTTATATGTTATAGATATTAAAGCGTTTAATTGTCAATTATATACTTTTAAAATATTTGTACTTATATATTTATTTACTTACTTATTAGTGGTCAGTGAATTTTCTCCTTGACCATGCTACTGTTTGCTAGACACTCTTATTTTTCACTTAATATTAAAATAGTATTCTACAGTAGGGTTGAAACCATAAGGTCGAGATTCAATTCCATCAGATAAAAGGTAACGCTTGTCATCTTGAGGAGTTAGGGCTAATTTTGTAACTTTGTCTGTGAATAAGGTGTTATGAATGGAGCGAATTTGATGAAATGAAGCCATGGTTTGCTTATTTTCAAAGAGGCAATCTTTAAACATTTGATGACGAAGGTGTTTCAGTTTGAAGCTTTCCTGAATACCTTTAGCTGTGAGTTTCTCAATCCTTTCACCTCCTGGAGTTTTGTCAAATATATAGCTATAGTTTTTAGCTCTAAGCCCAACAAACTCTCTGATTGTTTTCCCACCCACTTCATCTTTCATCAAACCAATGACTTTGTGTCTTTCCATTGAATATAATGGATGATCAGTGGAATAATTTGAAGTGTCAAAAAGATGTCTGTTTGACTTCATAAAGTCTTGAGGATCTCGAAGCGGTACACCCACAGGAGCCCAGATTTGATATAGTAAGGAATCTGTATCCGTCATGCAGACGTGAAGATGATCGCTACTGTATTCCTTTAACATTACGTTGAAGTGAAAATCAAACAAGAGTCTTTTAGCGTGTTCGAGAATAATATAGCCGACGCTCACGGGCTGATTGAGGGTGACGGAAATCTTTTCCATGCTAAGAACGACAAGATTTTCTGAATAAATATTCATACTTTTGAAATTTGGCTTTGACGTAAACCTTCTCAATCTTTCCTCAGTCGAGATCAACTCAATTTGTTGGTAATTTCTTACATTTTGAAGCTGTTTTCCATAAACTGCATTGGAAAGCAATTTAAACAAATCTTTGGAGAAGTTATCCGTGGCTTCTATTCGTTTTTGAGTGTTAAAGTCAATGTAGGGTTTCATCCATTTGGACTGAGTAAATCTCAACACTTTGTGAACTTTTTGTAGCTTTAAACCTAGCTGTAAATACTGTTGTAAAGTGCCAAAGTAAATGACATAGTGTTCTTTGTCTTTCAATGTGGCAAAGAGCTTAGTCCCTGTGGATGGCCTCTTGTCATTCTTTTTTCCTAATAAACCTAACTTTTCGAGCAAATCTCGATGGTATGGGGAGAATTCTTCGAAGGGAATGCTTTCCTTAGTAGGTGCAAGGGGTAATGTCTGATGAAGTGGGTGTAATTCTCTAGGATAGGTCAGATCACATTCTATTATATAACCTACTTTGCCTTCTGGGTCAAGTTGCATCCAATCAATGTCATCAAACTGTGTTTCATCTACCCATTCAAAATTTCCCTGTGGCAAAGGACAACTCATGTCTGCACCATACAAATTGTTAATGTCATAATACATTAAGTAAGATTCAGGTTTGGATTCATCAAAATCAGACATGCGTCTGTTGTTAGCTTTTGCGTAGCGGTGATTGATGCTGGAGACGCCACCCCTTATTGCATTGGAAACAAAGTTATACATGTCAGGATCTGTCATGAGGTCAAGGGTCACCCCTGTCATCAAAAGACAAGCGTCCATGGCCATGCCTGGGAGAGTGAAATATTGACAAGGGTCGACTTTGTAATAGCTAAGACACATGTTACGAAAGGCTTCGAACACATCTGTCAAAATCAATGTGTCGGTTGAAACATACAACTCCATGAATTCTCTAACAGTCTTAATTTCGAAAGTCTCCCAAATATGATGAGCAATGTCGTATTCTTCTTGTGAGACTGTATCTTCTGACAAGGAAGAATAGAAATCTTCACGACTTGGAAATTGTGTTTCATTCAGTTTTTCAAAATTACTGACGTATTCGTAAAAATAGGGCATTTTCCGAGTCAGCAAATCAACGTGTTCAGGAAAGTTTTTTGTTAAATAGACAAATTCATCCTGACCTTTGCTTTTTAAATTTTTGGCCAATGTTTGCAAGCTCGTGTTCAAAAATTTGTAACTGTCCAAAAACCTGAGTTGATCGATTTGAAACATGATGAAATGTTCCGAATTTTGACCTATGCAGGTTAATTTTCGATCAGAAAATATTTCAGCAGCCCTCATAATTAACTTGATATCATATCTTGAGGCATTGTGACAAATGACATTGACAATTGGACTTTCTTTGAAATTGACATTACAATAACTATGACACAAACCCCTGACTAACCCTGTCAAATGGTCATGGTCGATGTGTCTCTCGTTGTCTTTCACTATCTTTCCACAGAGATAACATTGTGTCTCCAAATCTAACAAAGACTTTTCATTGGGTGTTAATTTCATGGGGATGGGATTGTTTAAAATTTGCATAATTTCATCATAATCTTCCAAAATGTGTTCCATAAAATGTTCAGAGGCATTTTCTCCACTATATGTTTTTAGTGGAAAGGAATAGAGATTGGGTTCCCTGCATACAATTTGATAACTGTAACCACAAGGGATATGCTCTTGTACATGTTGACTTTTAGTCCCTGATGTCTCATCATGTTCTACTGGAGCCAAGACAGATTCGAAATCTGCATAAATTACAAAGGGGACTTTATTCATTTTACTATAATGACCCAACCCAAATTTTCGAAATGCTTTGTCTGCTTCAGGCATCTTGATTCGTTGTGCTTTATGATAACAGTATGGAGTGTGCTTTTGGAGTCTGTCTTCACTTGTGAAAGTCCATAAACATTTCCGACAAATAAATTTGCTGCGATCTCCATGTTTTCTTGTCAAGGCTGATAAACTGGTGATGAGAACATAATGAGATATTGGGGGTGCATTGTCCTCCTCAACCTCTTGAGTTAAAAGAAGGAGATCAATGACACGCTCTTTGGGTACTTCAGAAGATTGTGAAGTGAATCGTATAGGATATACTACATTCTTTTGATTTTCATCTTCATCAATAGCATAGACATTAATACTCAAATGGTTTGCTTTTTCAAATTTTGAAATATGACTGAGTTTCATGGGGAAAGAAAAACCATTCAAATCTAACTCATGCATTTTCTCTTGATAGTGAGCTACTTGTTCTCTGACTAGATTGGATGAAACTGGATACAGATGGGCCAAGATGCTATACACAAAACACATGTCATCATCCATGTTTCTTATGTTTAACAGGCAGTGCTTTTTCTCTAATGATGGAGGTAGGGGGAGATATGAACTTCCGCGAAAAGGTTGAAATTTGACCACAGATAATTTGACGCTTAGCACGCTTTCAAAGTTTAAGTTTGAACTCTCACCCTCATAATTATCCATCATTTTCATTATGGTATGTACAGCTTCACTGTACAATATGTCCAAGTCGTCAGCAGCAGTTGCTGGAGACATTTTTGTTCTAAAGTAAGGGTCGGAAAATGTGGTCTGACCATCCGAGTTTGTTTTACTAAATCTAAACTGAGTACACAGACCCCACTTGATGGCACCTTTTGTTTTGATTTCTGTTTTCAAATGTTCAATGATTTCTAGTTGAATTTTGAGAAAATAATACAATGGATCATTTCCCTCCCCTGCCTGAGGTATGAAATCAAACTCTACTGCATTCCTGTTCAATGCTTGTCTTGAACAGGATGATTGATCATTATTTTGCTCCTTTTTCCTACGTTTAGCTGGACCTCCCCCACTTTGTTGTTGTGAATTTGGACTAGATAGATGCTTCTGTCTCGTGTGTTTTGTGAGACTGTTCACTGAGCCAAAGGTTTTTGAGCAAGCTTGACATTTAAATGATTGAGAAGAAGCAGGATTGTTTAAATTATCTTTATGTTGACTTCTTATATGAACTTGTAAATTATCCTTTCGTGAGAATGATTTAGAACAAACTTCACAATCAAACTGTTTTGAGAATGGTCCGCAATTTTTTTGATGTCTGAGAAGTATATATTTGGAACTAAAGTGTTTTTGACAAAACTCACAGGTGTATACAGGTGTTGTAAATGGATTGGACATTTCTTTAAAATTAACTTATTCACAATATCTTTTGATAATTCATTAGTTTAGAAATACTAGATAAGTGAAATAAATATTGTCTAGCAAACAAGGAAGCTTAGTTGAGGAATTTTCTGAAATAAGATTAAACAAAGATATTATTATTAAAAAATATAAAAGAATCGATTAAAAAACTTTTCTTCACTTTATAAATATATAATGTTAGTGAGTTATAGAATTATAAAGACATACCTTCCTGAATAGGTAAATAAATCCGAAATAATCCAAAATCCAAAATAATATTCTCTTGTGAGGAGAACAGAAGCAGAACTTGTAAGGTATCAGTTGTGAATATCAAGTGAATGTAAAGTGACAGAGTGTCAAGCACTCTTTTATACCAGAGCTGAATCCAACAGGTGTAGGCAAGTACCATATACCAATTCAATTTCAAAATTTAATACATAGTCAAGTGAGGTTATGTCTCCACCCTTATTGACATAGACTGACTAGGTTGAGGTACGTGTCCACCCTTATTGACACAGACGCTATTGAGTACAATACCTATTCAATTCCAATTTCAATAGCTTTGGAGGTATGTGTCCACCCTTATTGAGATAGACTGATTTGACTACGTGCAGGTGTGTCGACTACAAAACCTATTCAATTCTAATGTCAATACCTAAGGGGTACGTCTCCACCCTTATTGACACGGACGCTATTGAGTACAATACCTATTCAATTCCAATTTCAATAGCCATTGAGGTACGTCTCCACCCTTATTGACATAGACGCTATTGAGTACAATAACCATTCAATTTAAGTCCCCCGCCCTCGTGGATGCAGGTGGCATGAGGACAATGCCTATTCAATTCTAAATTCAATGGGTATTGTTCCTAAACCAATAAAGGGTGGATACCCATTCAATTTGAGAACAATACCAGTATCCACCCTTATTGACATAGGAACAATACCCATTCATTCAGAGAACAATACCTATTCATCTCTAAAGGGTCAAGAGGTACTTTATGACGTCATTGATGACGTCATTAGCCTTATTCAGGCTAAATACCTAGAAAAAAACATCTACTGAAGTTCCCAAAGCAGCTTCATCTTGTCTTGGTCACTTGATCACACCATCTTTATCAGACCATGTATTGAAAACAGCCCCACAACTTTATATGACAATTACAAAATTTTTGAGATGTATAGGTGGCGACTTCTTGAAAGTAAGCTGGTTGTTTCTCTCCAATGCCTCCCCCAACAGATTTCTTTCCAGAACGCCAGTGATGCGTAACAGCAGGTACAGCTCATCTGGAATGACGTTCTTCACTTCAATGTCGAGACGTGGACTGTGCTGAACCCCGTACTGCAGCTGATCCACTGTTCTCGCCATACTGTGTGTGTACTAATGATCCCAGGCATGATCAGTTTCCCATCGGCAGTCCTTGTGGACGAGGCAACATGGGCATGCATAAGTTCCAGTAGAACCACCTAATTTAAGTACGATTTGGATCATCTTTAAATCAGCACCGAAGTAGAGTTCGACTTCTAATTGTATGTTGTCCACTTCAAAAGTGGGGACTCTCGAAAATTGAGGACAGGGTGGATTTTAGGGACAAGTAGTCCTCACTCGCACTGACCAATCCAATAGTACACCGCTGCAGTGAGTTAAGAGGTGTATTCTCATCAACAATTTGAAAGGTGAATACAACGAAGTTTGATACCCTACTCACCCGCGTACCATCACCTCCTATCTTAACTTTAACTTCGGTTAGTGAGGGTTTGTCAGCAAAGTATGCTTCAACTTTCCGCACCAACTCCTCCCAAAAGTTTAGTGTAGCCCCAGGGACACTTCCAGGCACTCTGTCATATGTGACATTCTCTGACAGCTTATTCCGTCCATGAACGATTGAATCCCAGTAAACAAAACAACGTTGTGGCAACGTTGTAATTTGGTTGTGGTAACGTTGTAAAAAAACGTTGTGACAACGTAAAAGTGAATGGTTGTGTATACGTTGTGACAACGTTGTAAAATAACGTTGTGAAGACCTGCATTCAACATTTATATGTGTAGCGTTATTATGTATTATATGTATGATGTTTGTCCAACAATAAGGAAAACAATATGTGAACTCTTGATACATCTCCACTTTTGTAATGAGAATTACTGACACACTTTAAAAACGAAACAACAAACAAAGCTTTTACTTCCTTAATTCAAAACATACACTTCACATACTGTACATACAAATTATAGTTAATATGTGGATCGAAAAGGAAACCAATTTGGTGTTAAATTTTCAAAGTGTGTCAGTAAAACTTCTTCAAAGCAAACTGATCTCTTTGAAAAAAACAACGACAAAATGACAGGTCACACAATTTTATTCATTTACAAACAAACATTCTCTAAAACCACTGGTGGCCGACAGGAGCTTCATCGAGTTGTTCTGTTTGTTACACACCTTCAGAACAGACACCAGTGTTGAATCACATGGATACAGAGAAAAGGGTTCCACTCTCCTATAAACTTTACAAAGGTACAAGAGCTGATCTTCATTTCGATTCCATCTTGTTTCCAGAACTTCACAAACTGAAGTATGATCAAGCACATAAGCATTGTTTGGTCTTTTAGTTGAAATTCCTGATGCACTGCTTTTGTTTGAAGATTAGAAAGATTTCTCCTGAAGGCGCTTGACAACTTGAGCCAAAGGATTTTTCCCAGATCTGACAAATTTCTTCAATTGTTGTAAATAGTTCTCAAAGCAAAATGCAGCACAATTGTCTAGGCTTCCATAGTGCAGGGCATCTGACGCAATGTGAACTAGACTGTGAACATTGTACACAAGAAATTCTATGCCATACAGGTGATCAGCCTGTTGAATATTCTAGCACTCCATGTGCATACTGATCATGTGTTGATACTAGCTTTGGACACACAAGAATGTTCATAGCAGTGAGGAAATAGTCATAAAATTCCTTCTTGAGGATCCCCTTCAGTACAAGTTTTCCTATGTAGAGTAAAAACTGTCTGTATTCGGTGGCTTTCCAGTGGTCCACTTCTTCTAGTTTTCTTGGTTTTCGTGCAAATAAATCTGGGATGGAACCTGAAAGATTTAGCAACCTCTCACTTAATAATCAACTTGATTTGTTGAGAAGATATTCTAATTTCTCTTTTCCCACGCATCCATAAGAGAAGGAGTCCCTTCATTACTCCTAAACAAGCCTGGTACATGTAGTCCAATGGAAACACCTCAAGAAAACCCTACGTATAATGACCCAGGATTCGCCAGGAAACCACAAGCGTTTAATGAAGTTTAATGACCAGGAAACCACAAGCGTTTAATGAAGTTTAATGACCAGGAAACCCTAGGCGTTTAATGAGGTTTAATGAGCAGGATACAGGGAATTCCAGGTGCGGAGGAAATGCCAGGAAATTTCATGATACTCAAGTAAAAGTCAGGTAATTTTGATCAATTTTCTTATCTTAACTAAGTGTAAAATATTTTCTAATGGAAGAAGCCTTTGTAGGGGTTTATTCGTAGAGGAACAGGTTCGTAGATGAATTTTTTTACAGGTTAGTATATAAAATGCAAACTGTTTTTAAGAATAACCCAACCAAATGAAAACATACTGTGGTTAAATGTATTTAAAGGAAGAAAATTGTACAATGGTATTAGATGATGCTATGTACTAGCTGTTTATAATCTGTTCCAGTAAAACAACTGAATGAATAACTTTTACACTGTAGGCTGTACCTTGATTAAAAATGTGTAAAACGAAGGAAGAAAGGAAGAATAATGTCATAAGTCATCTTCTAGTCCCCTCTTTATGATGTTTTACATAGCACAGGCCGATAAATGAAATGTACTTTAAGTTATGAAATACTTCCTCTCTTATCTAAGCTCGATTAGGTATAATTGTTAATGATATTATTCTTATACCAGTAAAAATTGTTCCATTTCCTCTTATGAGGGATTAAGAATCAGAATGAATTAATTTACAATCTCATAAATTGAGTTTTTGAAATACTCGGCAACCATATATCATTTATACATATTATGTGACATCGGCATTACAAAGTATGCCAAATGATCGGCTGCATAAATAACATGTGAAACTAACCTTATCGAAAATGAAATCCTCTAAATTAAAGCACATAAATCCATCACTGGTTAGTGATAACACAATGTGGCAGCACATTGCAGTCTCTGCCTTATTTCAACAAATGATTAAGTTACAAATAAGGTACAAATGAATATGCAGAAATAAAGGGATAGAAACTTTCCATTGGGTCTTGGTTAACCTCTGACATCTGATTGGATAACTGGACAAGAAAGACCAGTGACAAACAATGCCTCGAGTATTACTCACCTGTCAGTGTTTATTGTCAATACACGTGTCAATCTGTCTAACTGAGGCCATAAGCTAATGAGGAAATTGTATTGTCTAATTGACACCATAAGTTAATGAGGGCTGAATGCTACAAAAACAGATTCCAATATACGGCTTACATTGATGAGCTTGTCTTGGAAAGACAAATACATAACTGAATATATAGATACAGATATATAAGTGAAACATATTTCATTACACCTAAAAGGCCAAAACCTGCTATCATTGTGTTCATTTTCAGTTAAAATGTTGTTCACGGTTTTAATAAAAGAACACATAGATAAACAATCAAATATAATTGATGTTTCCCTTTTTAGCTCATCAGGTCTGAAAGACTCGATGGGCTTATGGCATGGCATGGCATGGCGTCCGTCCGGCGTCCGTCCGTCCGTCCATCCGTGAACTTTTCACATTTTCATCTTCTTCTCCGAAACCAATGACTCTAGAGAGCTGAAATTTGATGTGCAGACTCCTTGGCAAATGGGGATTCTAAATTGTAGATTTTGTGACCCCATGACCCCAAATGGGGTCAAAGGGGTCAAAACCTTAAAAACCTATTATCTTCTTCTTCTCCAGTTCCAAAGGGTCTAGAGAGCTGAAAAGTTGTGTGTAGACTCTTTGGCCAATGGGGATTCTAAATTGTAGATTTGGTGACCCAATGACCCCAAATGGGGTCACAGGGGTCAAAACCTTAAAAACCTATTTTCATCTTCTTCCCCAGTTCCAAAAGGTCTAGAGAGCTGAAAAGTTGTGTGTAGACTCCTTGGACAATAACGATTCTAAATATTAGTTTTGGTGACCCCTTGACCCCAAATGGGGTCACAGGGGTCAAAATCTTAAAAGCCTATTTTCATCTTCTTCTCCAGTTCCAGAAGGTCTAGAGAGCTGAAAAGTTGTGTGTAAGCTCCTTGGCCAATGGGGATTCAAAATTGTAGATTTCCTGACCCCATCACCCCATATGGAATCACAGGGGTCAAAATCTTAAAAGCCTCTTTTCATCTTCTTCTCCAGTTCCAAAATGTCTAGAGAGCTGAAAGTTGTGTGTAGACTCCTTGGCAATTGGGGATTCTGAATTGTAGATTTTGTGACCCCATGACCCCAAATGGGGTCACAGGGGTCAAAACATATTTTAATCAAAAGTCTGATGAGCTACAGAGCCCATGGCTCTATTTTTTTGCATATATCTTTAGCACAGTTTTTTGTATAGTTTTGTACAAAAAGACATGACAACCGTAAATGAGTTAAAGATAATGCTTTTATTTTTATGCCTGTATTCATCCTTGAAATCCTTTCCACTAGTTTATTATCAAACAAGTTGTAGTTCTTATTCAATCTTTATTTCAATACTCAGAGGCCTCAGGCCTTTAGTACATTGTATAGTACATGTGTATTACATAGTTCAATATAAGTTGTAGTTAAAACAAGTTAAATTTAATATTTCGAATTAACTGATTAAAACATTAAAAAGGCAGAATGCATGTCAGAGCTAAGGGATGTATTGTTTGTCTCTTGTAGCCCTTTGGGGGCTCATACATCTTTTATTGTGTTTTATCATGTGCCAATTTTGTTTGTATGAGATGAAAAAAACAAAAAACAAATTCTTTCTCTCTGTTGGTTTTTAGAGGAATTATAGAACAAGTTTAATGGAATTTAAGACAAAATTACTTTTGTTACTTTGATATTGTTAATATGGAAATGAAATTTGGAATTTAATGAAATGATAATATTGACGTTGATGCTTATAATACTTTAAGGAAGATTTTAAAAAAAAAGTATTAATGTAACACCGACAATTTTCAAAATATGTATACTTTTATCATATTAAACGAAATGAAATTGTTATCCAATTCATACATTCAAATTGATTATGTCATACCACTTAATGGCAAGTTGTTATGCTCCTAATCAGTAATGACTGCCCTCAACTAGAAGTGCTTAATCAATGAACTATGACAAAGATTGACAAATATGCATGTTGTTTAAACACAAAAGAAGAAACCGGATTGGTAAACAGCTAAATGTTTATACCGCGCCGAAATATGTTCTAGTTCGCCTCTATAATGTAATAAAAACATGTTATTGTGTGTATCTATGAATAAAAAATTGAAACTTTATTACCTTTATTAAACAAGGCCAGGGTCAAAAATGAAAGTTACAGCACGTCAGATTGCTCATGTTCTAAACATTGGGGATTGTCTTGGGTTTTTTCCATTGCTTTGAATGTGATATCCCCTGTAGTGAAATCCCCTGAAGAAATGTGATTGAAAATACAGAAATTCCAAAACTAATCAATTTCCACAAATCAGTTTTTAAATCAGTAGCCCAACGTCAGGAATGCATATGGGTATGAGTTAACAGATACTTTATATGCAATATCTGGAATAAAATAAGACAAAAAAACTTCACTTTGAGCTGCTGACAGTAGTGCAAATGACATGCTGCAGTAGTGCAAATGATATTATGACTCAAGTGTTCCTTGACTTCTTTGAGTAGTATATTACAATTGCATATCACACTTTCAGTTTTTAAGAAAACAGACTTGATCTACGTGCTCTGATTATAGGGCAGTAAATTGTTTCATCCTTTTTTGGTATCAAAATGGTGGAATGTGTTATTACAACACATTAACTGACATATCAGGTAATATGAATTTGCAAATGTATTAACTAAGACATTTCAATATTGACGAATTAAATATAATCAGACGATTACCAATACCAAGTTCCTGTACCTGAAAACGAAGTACCTGTAGGCAATACACATTTAAAGGGCAGAATACTAACGAGACTTTTATTACAGGGCCATTATCATAATGTGTCAATATCCTTTCCACTTACAATTTATAAACATAAAATAATTGTAGTATTTTGTGTGTGACTTGTAACTTGTTTATGAAGAATATTCACGTTATATAATCTTAAACGGTTCAGACATAAAACTATTTTAATCCGTATTTATAATAAGAATATGTGATAAAAGAGAATGTAAATTCAGGTACAAATAACTGACATTCTCAGTAAAACGCAATTAAATGTAATAACTTTACAAGATAATAATTACAATCAACGGTTAATATATTTGTTGGTCTGTTTTTAATCTTATAAATCACAGTAAATATACAATCAGAGAAAAACATTCTATTTGTGAATAAAAAGGCATTATTCTGTCTTAGAGACATAAAATAGGTTAACATGCTAATCCATGTCACAGAGTGTAACATCTTTATGCAATATTATTATGCTATATTATATATTCCTTGTGTTTAGGTATTCCTGTTCCATTTTTATTTTATTATTTTAATTACCACACTGGGATTTATATTTGAAATATGTTGAAAGATAGTCTAAATAACTATTTTCAGTTTCTGGAGTCAGCGTTTGCCTTTATATGTAAATTCATTATTTACGTAAGTTAATCACAGATAATCATACCTATAACTATATATATAACTATTAAGATCGTTTATTAAAAAAATATGTAACAGACCATATAAATATAGAAATTACGATATGAGGAAGAAAAAATCAATTTGTATTACATCAAAAGATAAAAGACGCCATTTATTTTCTGCCAAAATATATGTTAAAATACACAAGTATACACTAGTTGAGAAAGTCTAGATAACATTTGCTTCAGTGGGCTTAAAATATCTTCACTTTTTTATTATAAAATAGATTTCAGTAAAACAAACATCAAAGACAATCATTTATCATAGTTATTGGATAGTCACTTATTATGTGAATTGCTTATTACCCTTGCTTTTTGAGATTTTTAGCTCATCTGGCCTGTAAGGCCCGATGGGCTTATGGCATGGCATGGTGTCCGGCGTCCGTCCGTCCGTCCATCCGTCCGTCCATCCGTCCGTAAACTTTGTGGAATTTCGACTTCTTCTCCAGAACCATAAGGCCTAGAAAGCTGAAACTTTGTGTACAGACTCCTTGGCTAGTGAGGATTATAAATTGTAGCTTTGGTGGCCCTGTGACCCCTAATAAGGGCCACAGGGGCCACGCCCTAAAAACCTATTTTCATCTTCTTCTCCAGAACCATAAGGCCTAAAAAGCTGAAACTTTGTGTACAGACTCCTTAGCTAGTGAGGATTATAAATTGTAGCTTAAGTGGCTCTGTGACCCCTAATAAGGGCCACAGGGGCCACGCCCTAAAAACCTATTTTCATCTTCTTCTCCAGAAGCAAAAGGCCTAGAAAGCTGAAACTTTGTGTACAGACTCCTTGGCTAGTGAGGATTATAAATTGTAGCTTTGGTGGCCCTGTGACCCCTAATAAGGGCCACAGGGGCCACGCCCTAAAAACCTATTTTCATCTTCTTCTCCAGAAGCATAGGGCCTAGAAAGCTGAAACTTTGTGTACAGACTCCTTGGCTAGTGAGGATTATAAATTGTAGCTTTGGTGGCCCTGTGACCCCTAAAAAGGGCCACAGGCGCCACGCCCTAAAAACCTATTTTCATCTTCTTCTCCAGAAGCATAAGGCCTAGAAAGCTGAAACTTTGTGTACAGACTCCTTGGCTAGTGAGGATTATAAATTGTAACTTTGGTGGCCCTGTGACCCCTAAAAAAGGGCCACAGGGGCCACGCCCTACAAATCTATTTACATCTTCTTCTCCAGAAGCATAAGGCCTAGAAAGCTGAAACTTTGTGTACAGACTCCTTGGCTAGTCAGGATTATAAATTGTAGTTTCAGTGGCCCTGTGACCCCTAATAAGGGCCACAGGTGCCACGCCCTAAAAACCTATTTTCATCTTCTTCTCCAGAACCATGAGGCCTAGAAAGCTGAAACTTTGTGTACAGACTCCTTGGCTAGTGAGGATTATAAATTGTAGCTTTGGTGGCCCTGTGGCCCCTAATAAGGGCCACAGGGGCCCTGCCCTAAAAACCTATTTTCATCTTCTTCTCCAGAACCATGAGGCTTCGAAAGCTGAAACTTTGTGTACAGACTCCTTGACTAGTGATGATTATGAATTGTAGCTTTGGTGGCCCTGTTGCCCCTAATAAAAGGCAACAGGAACGTCCTTCAAATCTATTTTCATCTTCTTCTCCTAAAGTATAAGGCCTAGAAAACTGAAACTTGTCGCCTATATACTTAATTTTATGATTGGTGACTCTGAAGCCTCTACAAAGGGGGAATCACATTGGCCACACTCTACAGCATAATTGATGATGAAGCCTGATGAGCTACAGAGCCAATGGCTCTATTTTTATTTACATACATTGTAAATCGACAAATCAAGTTATATGAATTTGCAAATCTAATTAGAAAAGAAATCATAATTTTTACATATTAATCAAATTCAGCAACTAAGTATCTGCATTTGCAAACGAGATCCATGTAGGCAATACACAAATACTTTGCTGAACCACGCAGGACACCTCAAGAGTTTTATTACAGGGTCATAAAAAGATCAAAGACAGTACAATTGTCTTTATGGCGTTTGTGAGAAGTTTCTTAAATTATCTTTGAATAACTCAAAACAATGATTTATATTGTTATATATAATAATATGATATTTAACATAATGTATAGATAAATGAATTTCCTTATATAAATAATAGATACATGTATTCCGTTGTATAGATAAATAGGTGAGGTGAGGTGAATATAAATCTTTATTTCAGTACTTAAAAGGCCTCATGCCTGTAGAAGTTATTTGCTTCAAAGACATTTGTTCTAGATAACGTCACATAATCTATATAGATGTAAAACTGAGTAGTGCTTTTTGTTAATAATGGTACTAGTTTTGTCCTTTCTGGGTAACTAAAATAGTATTATTTAAGATATTTTCCCGTATATTTTTTTAATACTTAGAAGATGCATAATCAAATTAAGAATAAACAACATCCTTCGTTATTCTCAGTTTTAAGAAAATATGAGAATTGAAAGTAATAACTGCGTCAAATAATTCAAACATGTAAATCAGTTCAAAACATCATTGTACATAATGAATGTTTAAATATATTTTTTCCCTCTCCGATGAGATTTATTAATTACTGTAAATACATAGTCAGAGGGAAACAAAATGACATTCACAGTTCATTTGTTTTTAAAGGGTTCATTCTGCATTATAAACGTAAGTCTTTGTTACTAAAGTTGAAAAAATAAAAAAGTAGAAAAGTACATGACGCATTCTAGGGCCTAGGTACATGACATAAAATTCGAAAGTAACATACCTTTTACAGAGAATGAAAATAATAAATGCAGAAACCTTTCAAACAGTATGTAACTACGGGACCTGTCCTGCATTGAACATTGTTGATATGTTAACAACACAACTTGGCACAAGAGAGAAGAGGAGTTTGACACTGAGTCATTAATGACAGCAAGCAATCAGTCATGAATGGGTACCAACTGGACCCCTGTCAACACACTATGGCTAAAACAACATAATATACGCTCTTGGAAGTCTCTTATTACTATAAAAACAGGTTAACATCAAAGATATTGTAAACAAAACATAATTTGTTCGTAATTAAGGTATCAATAATGATGTTGTGATATCTAAATATGGATTAATTAAGAATTAAGAAAATGCGAGTTTGTCTCCATCTATTGAACCAACTGTGATATTAGACACAGATTAATCAAGAGTATTACTTCATGTGGTGTGAGTCTCATATGATTGCAAAGACTCATGATGTTAGGTCAGGGAGAATGTGTAAACAGTGTTTAGAGATAATATTATCAAATAATTTCATTGTTGTATTGGAATAAAGTGTTAAACAAGTGTTTATCAGGCAAAGAGATCTCAAAGATTCAATTCCAGTGAATATGTAATCATTGCTAAGAAACAATGACAATTTTGATATATCTATGTTTTTTAAAAATGAAAATGGTTCAGCACAACAAGCTTAGAGCATATTTAAGTGCAGCTCCTTTGGATGTCACAAAAACCAACATCAAAATTCACAAAGTAATTAGATAAGTATTTACACGATGATAAAATAGTGGACAGCAATAAACGGTAGAAAATCAACAATGATAAATTGAATTTAGAAGTTTTATAATAATTCGAAATGTTGTGAATTGTGCATAAATGTTTGATTTAAACATATTTTATTCATTCAAAAGGGATTGGTAAACAAGCCATAAGGCTTATATAAATACATAAGTATACATAAACAATTCACGATAGGATAGAAAGGACATGAAACAATAATTATATCTATGACAAACATATAGAGGAATATAATAAGAATGTTACTCACTGAGTTAATAACTTCTGAATGTTTGGACAGATTCAAGGAAATTCTGATTAAATAATATGCTTGAATATTAGTTACCATATAGAATGGTATGCAAATGCCGTCAATAGACAAATTTATGAGAACTTATCAAAGTTTGGGCAATAAATAAATATTCATATATGTATTGTATCATGTTATTAGATTATTGCATCTAAATAAAGTGAATAACAACCAAATGTTTTTTTTCGTAATATATCTTACCTAAAATCATTAATAGGACTCTTTTAATCTAGTCAAATTAAGGACTTTTCTTTTGGTAACGTTCTTCCAAACACAGATATATCAATGTTGTTTAAAAAAAATACTTTATAAAATACATTTTTGGCCAAAGGTCGCTGTATATAGGACAAGATAGGAAATAGTCTTCATAATAACGACAACAAGAACAAGCTGTTGATGGAGATATAACCGTCCATTTAAGTAAAAGACGACAGTGCATTTACAGATGATAAACGCCATATAGATGATATTATTTCTAAGGTTAGTCCAATGATTAATTGCTTGAGAAGTTTTAAATATCGCCTCCAGAGAAAGACATTACAGACTTTATATGGATCATTTATTTTACCGATATTTGATTATTGTGATTATATTTGGAACAAGTGTACGCAAACTCAAGAGTTGCTATTAGAAAAACTTCACTTAGATGCCCTTAGAACCATATATGGATCCGTTAAGCCCATATCACACATAGCCGGCGCTAACATCCCGGACATCATACGAAGGTCAATAATTTCAATTTTTTTCGACTTCGGCTCTAAATCGGGATGTCCGTGTGACCTACGTGAGCCATCGTATGATCATCTTGGGTCTTTTTGGGGGTCCGGGAACTACTTCGTGTATGAGCCAAAAATCTTTTGCATGTCAAAGAATTGGCCGATGATCACACGAACTTATCCCTTCGTGTACCTTTCGTGTTGACATCGTGACCATCGTATGGTCATCGTGTAGCCATCTCATAGTGTTCGTATTATCTTCGTCTCAAACTTCACACAACACTTTCCCGAAGCTCACGCGAAGGCTCGCGATGGTCTACCAGATGACCACACGAGGTCGTGTGACCTTCGGGTTGTCCTCGTGTTGACCATTTTTGCCATCGAGTTGACCATTTTTGCCATCGTGTTGACCATTTTAGCTAACACGGAGTGTACTCGATTCCAACAAACGATGGTGTACCCAAATCTTTCACAATAGCTTTCCCTATCCTTTTGAACTAATGAGAGTCAATGTTTAATCTCTTAATTATTTTTTTTACATTAATTGGCAGGTATTGACGCAACTTATAACAATAAAGTAACATTTTATAACAATTCAATTAAAAAAAACAAATCAAAAACAAAATTTAAAAAAACCAAACAATTATTACACAGCTTGGTTAGTAGTAACACTTTTTAGACTTAAAGATATTTTGTTCTAGGGCACAATCTATATACTTAACATGTAAGAAAATATATGCACTAATATTGTTGGGCTGTATGAAAATATATAGAAGATATTACTTGAGATAATTATATGTGATCAAAATATATTTTAAAATTCTTCTTTTTAGTTCTGGTCTGTTTTTGGGAAGATCTGTAAGCCATTTTATCAATTAAATCATAAGTCATGCATAGAGCAGTATCTTTTGTATGGTTCAGTCAATATATTGTTATATTACATCAATCCATCAGCTGCATTTTGCAATTTATTGCACTACAAATTTTGTTCAAATATCCAACCCTTTTGACTAGTGCGTTTTATATCCAGTCAATATAAGATTTGTCTTTAATTGCAAAAAACCTTAGTGATACATTTCCCATGTCATATTGTGGCTTGATTTAAACATATCTTATTCATGAAATGTATACATGAATGGATTGGCCAACAAGCTCCGAAGAGCTTATATTAAGGCCGCTCCGATGCAGTTACACATATATAAATATAAAACTAATAGTAGTTAGTGACACATGTCAGATTCAAAACTTAGCTTCACATATATTGGTTTTGCATGAATATGATGTTGTTTACGTGGCAGTTTTGGTTTTGATACCATACGTAAAACATGGTATTGCGCGAAGGCCCCATTTAGGGTCATGCATCTAAACACTTAACAAAGAAAGTATTTCTGTCGAATAGCCTAGACGGTTTCTCATAGATTATATTTGACTCTGATATCATAATAGAACCTATATTACATTGAGTTTCGTTTACTCGTTTAAGGAAAAAGCAGATGAATCAGTCCTTTGTCCAGTCAAAATGGTTTAGAGCACCTGCCTTGTGCATTTACACATCCTTTTCGCTTTTACAAATCTGTTGATAGACAACATTGGCTGAAGTGAAACTGCCTAATAGAATAAAGAATTGTAATGAAGCCCGTTACAATTTGAATAAGCAGTAATAAGATGCATCAGGTGGATTCGAACCCTATAAACTCTTGAACCTGAACCTGTAAACCAGATATACAACAACACTCTAACTGGCCATGCAGAAGGTTATGAATTTTTAGCTCATCAGGACTGAAAGTCCAGATGGGCTTATGGCATGGCCCGTCGTCCGGCGTCCGTCCGTCGTCCGTCCGTCGTCCGTCCGTCGTCCGTCCGTCGTCCGTCCGTCCGTAATCTTTTGACACTTTCGACTTCTCCTCATGAACCATACACATAAGAGAGCTGAAATTTTGTGTACAAGTACCTTAGCATATGGAGATTCTAATTTGTAACTTTGGTGACCCTGTGATCCCAAATAGGGTCACAGGGGTCACAACTTTAAAAACCTATATTCATCTTCTTCTCCAGTTCCAGAAGGACTAGAGAGTTAAAAATGATATGTGCAGACTCCTTGGCCAATGGGGATTCTAATTTGTAACTTTGGTGACCCGGTGACCCCAAATAGGGTCACAGGGGTCACAACTTTAAAAACCTATTTTCATCTTCTTCTCCAGTTCCAGAAGGACTAGAGAGTTAAAAATTATATGTGCAGACTCCTTGGCCAATTGGGATTCTAATTTGTAACTTTGGTGACCCTGTGATCCCAAATAGGGTCACAGGGGTCACAACCTTAAATACCTATTTTCATCTTCTTCTCCAGTTCCAATAGGAGTAGAGAGTTAAAAATTATATGTGCAGACTACTTGGACAATGGAGATTCTAATTTGTAACTTTGGTGACCCTGTGACCCCAAATAGGGTCACAGGGGTCACAACCTTAAAAACATATTTTCATCTTCTTCCCCAGTTCTAAAAGGACTAGAGAGATAAAAACGATATGTGCAGATTCCTTGGCCAATGGGGATTCTAAATTGTAGATTACGTGACCCAATGACCCCAAATAGGGTCACAGGGGTCACAACCTTAAAAACCTATTTTCATCTTCTTCTCCGGTTCTAAAAGGACTAGAGAGTTGAAAGTGATATGTGCAGACTCCTTGGACAATGGGGATTCTAATTTGTAACTTTGGTGACCCTGTGACCCGAAATAGGGTCACAGGGGTCACAACTTTAAAAACCTATTTTCATCTTCTTCTCCAGTTCCAGAAGGATTAGAGAGTTAAAAATGATATGTGCAGACTCCCTGGCCAATGGGGATTCTAAATTGTAGATTTCGTGACCCCATGACCCCAAATAGGGTCACAGGGGTCACAACCTTAAAAACTTATTTTCATCGTCATCTTTAGCTCCTAAAGGTCTATTGAGCTGAAAGACTGCATGTAGACTCCTTGGCCAATTGGGATTCTAAACTGTAGGTTTTGTGACCCCATGACCCCAAATAGGGTCACAGGGGTCACAATCTTAAAAACCTATTTTTCTCCATTAGATGACAGTCTATGGCAAATTTATTTCTCCTTGGATATTTTAGTGTGGACTTCTTTGACTGTCTGATATTGGCGATCTAGAAAGTGTTGAATAATAATACATTTGTTTTGTAATTTTTTTATAGGTTTTCTTGCAATAGGTAACATCAGTTTCATTTTTAGGTCATCTTGCCTGTATAAAGCAAACTTGATATGATGCCTGATGAGCTACAGAGCCAATGGCTCTATTTTTTTAATTCAGGTTCACAATTCAGTTTTTGTGGTTCAAAAATCCAAAGCCACTTACACTTTAGTACAAGGTTTTATAAATAATAACAATAAATCATTGATACATTATTGATAAATTCTAAATATCATAATGCAATATCAACCTATTAATTTTGTACTTTTGTCATTGTCATGTTGTCATTTATAACACCTAAAGATTCGATGAATGCCTTGCACTACACTGTTTGCTTTGCCGATGAGTCACTCAACTCGGTTTTGAAATAACGATAGCGAAATTATCAAAAACTGATAAATAGAAAACGACGTTAAGGTTGATTCGATGAACACAGATAAGCAGAACATTCGTTTTATTGAAATGCATACATACATACATCCTATAGAAAGTGCCAAAGCTTGCGGTTGTTAAATCATTGTTAATTATTGTTAATGATAGGATAAAACATTCGATCTCTGCTTTGATTGGTTTGAGAAATTACACATTCAGCTTTTTAAAAATTCCGAACATATTTTCTCTCTCTTTTTCTTGACAAAGACTCAATAAGAGAATAATATGGCAGACCAAAACAAATATTAATCAAACGACAAGAATGATGCGAAAAATTTCCAAACATTTGATTTTCACAGTTGTGATTATTGGATAATAACCTCGAACCCTCTGCTCACTATATTTCCGAATATAATGAGGACAATTGGACATGTATAGAATTCTTCTATATATAGTTGAAACTTCTCCGTCTTAACATGAGGCTCACGCGGATTATATAGTCTTAATTACCGGATAGGAGGGTATATGGGTTTGAAGTAAATTTACACCCTAGACGGTTAATAATTTGGAGAAAACACTACTTCTGTGTAAACATTATAGCTGGTTCGGCTGGCCTTCGAGTAATGATTGTGTTGCCAAACGAATGTCACAGGAAGCTTGCGCGACGTCGTGAAAACTTCCTATAACATTCGTGTGACCATGAAGTGCCATTTTCGATAAAAATGTTGTGTTTCGTGTAAACTTCGTGTTATCATCGTGACCTTCGGGTTGACTTCGTATATTGTCTGAGTAGCCTTCGTGACGCCGTCGGCTCTACCTTCCTCTGGGATCACCATCGGGACACCACCGGCAGTAAATTTTAATTTTGACATTCGTATGATGTTCGGGATATTTGGGACGGGAATGTGTGACACGGCCGTTAGAGGAGTGAGTCATTCCATGATCTATTTTGAAACTGGTTTTACACCTCTAATTGAACGTCGAAAAACTCATCAAATGTGTGTATTCCATAAAATGTTCAACAATAGAACTCCAAAATATTTATCAGATTTGATACCACTAAACTTATCCTCTGAATCCATGTATGTATCTAGATCGTCAAACGTACTTCAAGTACCTCTTTGTAGAACAGAAGCATATAAAAAAATCCTTCTTACCATCTTCTGTATTGGAGTGGAATATGCTTGATGATGAATTAAGAAACATGGACTCATTTGTTTTGTTTAATGTAATGTACATTATATTGTCAGAAACTTTGGAAGAAGATACAATCAAATTATCCATTGTAAATTAAGACTTGGCTGCAGCGACCTAAACGGACATAAATTCGATCGATTTTTACAAAATACGTCATGCTGCTCCTGCGGTCACCATTTTGAAGATGCAATTCACTTTCTCTTTATTTGTCCAAATTTTGCTCGTTTTCAACAAAAAGATTGTAAAATCTGTTCATGATTTTTCTGTCTAATCTGTAAACATCTATCCAAAGTGTTCTATCTGCAATGGTGATGAATTAAGATATGTTGTAAAAATGTATATTTATGTATGGGAGAGGTATTCAGATAGGCTGAAAGCCTGTTTACCAATCCCTTTTTTAGCTCATCAGGACTGAAAGTCCAGATGGGCTTATGGCATGGCCCGTCGTCCGGCGTCCGTCCGTCGTCCGTCGTCCGTCGTCCGTCCGTCCGTAAACTTTTGACACTTTCGACTTCTCCTCATGAACCATACACATTAGAGAGCTGAAATTTTGTGTAAAAGTACCTTAGCATATGGAGATTCTAATTTGTAACTTTGGTGACCCTGTGACCCCAAATAGGGTCACAGGGGTCACAACTTTAAAAACCTATTTTCATCTTCTTCTCCAGTTCCAGAAGGACTAGAGAGTTAAAAAATATATGTGCAGACTCCTTGGCCAATGGGGATTCTAATTTGTAACTTTGGTGACCCTGTGACCCCAAATAGGGTCACAGGGGTCACAACCTTAAATACCTATTTTCATCTTCTTCTCCAGTTCCAAAAGGAGTAGAGAGTTAAAAACGATATGTGCAGACTCCTTGGCCAATGGGGATTCTAAATTGTAGATTTCGTGACCCCATGACCCCAAATAGGGTCACAGGGGTCACAACCTTAAAAACCTATTTTCATCTTCTTCTCCAGTTCTAAAAGGACTAGAGAGTTGAAAGTGATATGTGCAGACTCCTTGGACAATGGGGATTCTAATTTGTAACTTTGGTGAACCTGTGACCCCAAATAGGGTCACAGGGGTCACAACCTTAAATACCTATTTTCATCTTTTTCTCCAGTTCCAAAAGGAGTAGAGAGTTAAAAATTATATGTGCATACTCCTTGGACAATGGGGATTCTAATTTGTAACTTTGGTGACCCTGTGATCCCAAATAGGGTCACAGGGGTCACAACCTTAAATACCTATTTTCATCTTCTTCTCCAGTTCCAAAAGGAGTAGAGAGTTAAAAATTATATGTGCATACTCCTTGGACAATGGAGATTCTAATTTGTAACTTTGGTGACCCTGTGACCCCAAATAGGGTCACAGGGGTCACAACCTTAAATACCTATTTTCATCTTCTTCTCCAGTTCTAAAAGGACTAGAGAGTTTAAAACGATATGTGCAGACTCCTTGGCCAATAGGGATTCTAAATTGTAGATTTCGTGACCCCATGACCCCAAATAGGGTCACAGGGGTCACAACCTTAAAAACTTATTTTCAACTTCTTCTCCAGTTCTAAAAGGACTAGAGAGTTGAAAGTGATATGTGCAGACTCCTTGGACAATGGGGACTCTAATTTGTAACTTTGGTGAACCTGTGACCCCAAATAGGGTCACAGGGGTCACAACCTTAAAAACCTATTTTCATCTTCTTCTCCAGTACTAAAAGGACTATAGAGTTGAAGATGATATATGCAGACTCCTTGGCCAATCGGGATTCTTAATTGTAGATTTTGTGACCCCATGACCCCAAATAGGGTCACAGGGGTCACAACCTTAAAAACCAATTCTCATCTTCTTCTCCAGTTCCAAAAGGTCTAGAGAGTTGAAAGTAATATGTGCAGACTCCTTGGCCAATGGGGATTCTAAATTGTAGATTTCGTGACCCCATGACCCCAAATAGGGTCACAGGGGTCACAACCTTAAAAACTTATTTTCATCATCATCTTTAGCTCCTAAAGGTCTATTGAGCTGAAAGACTGCATGTAGACTCCTTGGCCAATTGGGATTCTAAACTGTAGGTTTTGTGACCCCATGACCCCAAATAGGGTCACAGGGGTCACAATCTTAAAAACCTATTTTTCTCCATTAGATGACAGTCTAGGGCAAATTTATTTCTCCTTGGATATTTTAGTGTGGACTTCTTTCACTGTCTGATATTGGCGATCTAAAAAGTGATGAATAATAATACATTTGTTTTCTAATTTTTTTAGAGGTTTTCTTGCAATAGGTAACATCAGTTTCATTTTTAGCTCATCTTGCCTGTATAAAGCAAACTTGATATGATGCCTGATGAGCTACAGAGCCAATGGCTCTATTTTTATTAGCTCATCAGGACTGAAAGTCCAGATGGGCTTATGGCATGGCCCGTCGTCCGGCGTCCGTCCGTCGTCCGTCGTCCGTCGTCCGTCGTCCGTCCGTAAACTTTTGACACTTTCGACTTCTCCTCATGAACCATACACATAAGAGAGCTGAAATTTTGTGTACAAGTACCTTAGCATATGGAGATTCTAATTTGTAACTTTGGTGACCCTGTGACCCAAAATAGGGTCACAGGGGTCACAACTTTAAAAACCCATTTTCATCTTCTTCTCCAGTTCCAGAAGGACTAGAGAGTTAAAAATGATATGTGCAGACTCCTTGGCCAATGGGGATTCTAATTTGTAACTTTGGTGACCCTGTGATCCCAAATAGGGTCACAGGGGTCACAACCTTAAAAACCTATTTTCATCCTCTTCTCCAGTTCTAAAAGGACTAGAGAGTTAAAAACGATATGTGCAGACTCCTTGGCCAATGGGGATTCTAATTTGTAACTTTGGTGACCCTGTGACCCCAAATAGGGTCACAGGGGTCACAACTTTAAAAACCTATTTTCATCTTCTTCTCCAGTTCCAGAAGGACTAGAGAGTTAAAAATTATATGTCCAGACTCCTTGATCAATGGGGATTCTAATTTGTAACTTTGGTGACCCTGTGATCCCAAATAGGGTCACAGGGGTCACAACCTTAAATACCTATGTTCATCTTCTTCTCCAGTTCCAAAAGGACTAGAGAGTTAAAAACGATATGTGCAGACTCCTTGGCCAATGGGGATTCTAATTTGTAACTTTGGTGACCCTGTGACCCCAAATAGGGTCACAGGGGTCACAACCTTAAATACCTATTTTCATCTTCTTCTCCAGTTCCAAAAGGAGTAGAGAGTTAAAAATTATATGTGCATACTCCTTGGACAATGGAGATTCTAATTTGTAACTTTGGTGACCCTGTGACCCCAAATAGGGTCACAGGGTTCACAACCTTAAAAACCTATTTTCATCTTCTTCTCCAGTTCTAAAAGGACTAGAGAGTTTAAAACGATATGTGCAGACTCCTTGGCCAATAGGGATTCTAAATTGTAGATTTCGTGACCCCATGACCCCAAATAGGGTCACAGGGGTCACAACCTTAAAAACCTATTTTCATCTTCTTCTCCAGTTCTAAAAGGACTAGAGAGTTGAAAGTGATATGTGCAGACTCCTTGGACAATGGGGACTCTAATTTGTAACTTTGGTGAACCTGTGACCCCAAATAGGGTCACAGGGGTCACAACCTTAAAAACCTATTTTCATCTTCTTCTCCAGTACTAAAAGGACTATAGAGTTGAAAATGATATATGCAGACTCCTTGGCCAATCGGGATTCTTAATTGTAGATTTTGTGACCCCATGACCCCAAATAGGGTCACAGGGGTCACAACCTTAAAAACCAATTCTCATCTTCTTCTCCAGTTCCAAAAGGTCTAGAGAGTTGAAAGTAATATGTGCAGACTCCTTGGCCAATGGGGATTCTAAATTGTAGATTTCGTGACCCCATGACCCCAAATAGGGTCACAGGGGTCACAACCTTAAAAACTTATTTTCATCATCATCTTTAGCTCCTAAAGGTCTATTGAGCTGAAAGACTGCATGTAGACTCCTTGGCCAATTGGGATTCTAAACTGTAGGTTTTGTGACCCCATGACCCCAAATAGGGTCACAGGGGTCACAATCTTAAAAACCTATTTTTCTCCATTAGATGACAGTCTAGGGCAAATTTATTTCTCCTTGGATATTTTAGTGTGGACTTCTTTCACTGTCTGATATTGGCGATCTAAAAAGTGATGAATAATAATACATTTGTTTTCTAATTTTTTAGAGGTTTTCTTGCAATAGGTAACATCAGTTTCATTTTTAGCTCATCTTGCCTGTATAAAGCAAACTTGATATGATGCCTGATGAGCTACAGAGCCAATGGCTCTATTTTTATTAGCTCATCAGGCCTCGACTTCTCCTCATGAACCATACACATAAGAGAGCTGAAAATTTGTGTACAAGTACCTTAGCATATGGAGATTCTAATTTGTAACTTTGGTGACCCTGTGACCCAAAATAGGGTCACAGGGGTCACAACTTTAAAAACCCATTTTCATCTTCTTCTCCAGTTCCAGAAGGACTAGAGAGTTAAAAATGATATGTGCAGATTCCTTGGCCAATGGGGATTCTAAATTGTAGATTTTGTGACCCCCCGTGACCCCAAATAGGGTCACAGGGGTCACAACCTTAAAAACCTATTTTCATCCTCTTCTCCAGTTCTAAAAGGACTAGAGAGTTAAAAACGATATGTGCAGACTCCTTGGCCAATGGGGATTCTAATTTGTAACTTTGGTGACCCTGTGACCCCAAATAGGGTCACAGGGGTCACAACTTTAAAAACCTATTTTCATCTTCTTCTCCAGTTCCAGAAGGACTAGAGAGTTAAAAATTATATGTCCAGACTCCTTGATCAATGGGGATTCTAATTTGTAACTTTGGTGACCCTGTGATCCCAAATAGGGTCACAGGGGTCACAACCTTAAATACCTATGTTCATCTTCTTCTCCAGTTCTAAAAGGACTAGAGAGTTAAAAACGATATGTGCAGACTCCTTGGCCAATGGGGATTCTAATTTGTAACTTTGGTGACCCTGTGACCCCAAATAGGGTCACAGGGGTCACAACCTTAAATACCTATTTTCATCTTCTTCTCCAGTTCCAAAAGGAGTAGAGAGTTAAAAATTATATGTGCATACTCCTTGGACAATGGAGATTCTAATTTGTAACTTTGGTGACCCTGTGACCCCAAATAGGGTCACAGGGTTCACAACCTTAAAAACCTATTTTCATCTTCTTCTCCAGTTCTAAAAGGACTAGAGAGTTTAAAACGATATGTGCAGACTCCTTGGCCAATAGGGATTCTAAATTGTAGATTTCGTGACCCCATGACCCCAAATAGGGTCACAGGGGTCACAACCTTAAAAACCTATTTTCATCTTCTTCTCCAGTTCTAAAAGGACTAGAGAGTTGAAAGTGATATGTGCAGACTCCTTGGACAATGGGGACTCTAATTTGTAACTTTGGTGAACCTGTGACCCCAAATAGGGTCACAGGGGTCACAACCTTAAAAACCTATTTTCATCTTCTTCTCCAGTACTAAAAGGACTATAGAGTTGAAAATGATATATGCAGACTCCTTGGCCAATGGGGATTCTAATTTGTAACTTTGGTGACCCTGTGATCCCAAATAGGGTCACAGGGGTCACAACCTTAAAAACCTATTTTCATCCTCTTCTCCAGTTCTAAAAGGACTAGAGAGTTAAAAACGATATGTGCAGACTCCTTGGCCAATGGGGATTCTAATTTGTAACTTTGGTGACCCTGTGACCCCAAATAGGGTCACAGGGGTCACAACTTTAAAAACCTATTTTCATCTTCTTCTCCAGTTCCAGAAGGACTAGAGAGTTAAAAATTATATGTCCAGACTCCTTGATCAATGGGGATTCTAATTTGTAACTTTGGTGACCCTGTGATCCCAAATAGGGTCACAGGGGTCACAACCTTAAATACCTATGTTCATCTTCTTCTCCAGTTCTAAAAGGACAAGAGAGTTAAAAACGATATGTGCAGACTCCTTGGCCAATGGGGATTCTAATTTGTAACTTTGGTGACCCTGTGACCCCAAATAGGGTCACAGGGGTCACAACCTTAAATACCTATTTTCATCTTCTTCTCCAGTTCCAAAAGGAGTAGAGAGTTAAAAATTATATGTGCATACTCCTTGGACAATGGAGATTCTAATTTGTAACTTTGGTGACCCTGTGACCCCAAATAGGGTCACAGGGTTCACAACCTTAAAAACCTATTTTCATCTTCTTCTCCAGTTCTAAAAGGACTAGAGAGTTTAAAACGATATGTGCAGACTCCTTGGCCAATAGGGATTCTAAATTGTAGATTTCGTGACCCCATGACCCCAAATAGGGTCACAGGGGTCACAACCTTAAAAACCTATTTTCATCTTCTTCTCAAGTTCTAAAAGGACTAGAGAGTTGAAAGTGATATGTGCAGACTCCTTGGACAATGGGGACTCTAATTTGTAACTTTGGTGAACCTGTGACCCCAAATAGGGTCACAGGGGTCACAACCTTAAAAACCTATTTTCATCTTCTTCTCCAGTACTAAAAGGACTATAGAGTTGAAAATGATATATGCAGACTCCTTGGCCAATCGGGATTCTTAATTGTAGATTTTGTGACCCCATGACCCCAAATAGGGTCACAGGGGTCACAACCTTAAAAACCAATTCTCATCTTCTTCTCCAGTTCCAAAAGGTCTAGAGAGTTGAAAGTAATATGTGCAGACTCCTTGGCCAATGGGGATTCTAAATTGTAGATTTCGTGACCCCATGACCCCAAATAGGGTCACAGGGGTCACAACCTTAAAAACTTATTTTCATCATCATCTTTAGCTCCTAAAGGTCTATTGAGCTGAAAGACTGCATGTAGACTCCTTGGCCAATTGGGATTCTAAACTGTAGGTTTTGTGACCCCATGACCCCAAATAGGGTCACAGGGGTCACAATCTTAAAAACCTATTTTTCTCCATTAGATGACAGTCTAGGGCAAATTTATTTCTCCTTGGATATTTTAGTGTGGACTTCTTTCACTGTCTGATATTGGCGATCTAAAAAGTGATGAATAATAATACATTTGTTTTCTATTTTTTTTAGAGGTTTTCTTGCAATAGGTAACATCAGTTTCATTTTTAGCTCATCTTGCCTGTATAAAGCAAACTTGATATGATGCCTGATGAGCTACAGAGCCAATGGCTCTATTTTTATTAGCTCATCAGGACTGAAAGTCCAGATGGGCTTATGGCATGGCCCGTCGTCCGGCGTCCGTCCGTCGTCCGTCCGTCGTCCGTCGTCCGTCCGTAAACTTTTGACACTTTCGACTTCTCCTCATGAACCATACACATAAGAGAGCTGAAATTTTGTGTACAAGTACCTTAGCATATGGAGATTCTAATTTGTAACTTTGGTGACCCTGTGACCCAAAATAGGGTCACAGGGGTCACAACTTTAAAAACCCATTTTCATCTTCTTCTCCAGTTCCAGAAGGACTAGAGAGTTAAAAATGATATGTGCAGACTCCTTGGCCAATGGGGATTCTAATTTGTAACTTTGGTGACCCTGTGATCCCAAATAGGGTCACAGGGGTCACAACCTTAAAAACCTATTTTCATCCTCTTCTCCAGTTCTAAAAGGACTAGAGAGTTAAAAACGATATGTGCAGACTCCTTGGCCAATGGGGATTCTAATTTGTAACTTTGGTGACCCTGTGACCCCAAATAGGGTCACAGGGGTCACAACTTTAAAAACCTATTTTCATCTTCTTCTCCAGTTCCAGAAGGACTAGAGAGTTAAAAATTATATGTCCAGACTCCTTGATCAATGGGGATTCTAATTTGTAACTTTGGTGACCCTGTGATCCCAAATAGGGTCACAGGGGTCACAACCTTAAATACCTATGTTCATCTTCTTCTCCAGTTCCAAAATGAGTAGAGAGTTAAAAATTATATGTGCAGACTCCTTGGACAATGGAGATTCTAATTTGTAACTTTGGTGATAGGGTCACAGGGGTCACAACCTTAAAAACCTATTTTCATCTTCTTCTCCAGTTCTAAAAGGACTAGAGAGTTAAAAACGATATGTGCAGACTCCTTGGCCAAGGGGAATCTAAATTGTAGATTACGTGACCCCATGACCCCAAATAGGGTCACAGGGGTCACAACCTTACAAAACTATTTCATCTTCTTCTCAAGTTCCAAAAGGTCTAAAGAGCTGAAATTATATGTGCAGACTCCTTGGCCAATGGGGATTCTAAATTGTAGATTTCGTGACCCCATGACCCCAAATAGGGTCACAGGGGTCACAACCTTAAAAACTTATTTTCATCATCATCTTTAGCTCCTAAAGGTCTATTGAGCTGAAAGACTGCATGTAGACTCCTTGGCCAATTGGGATTCTAAACTGTAGGTTTTGTGACCCCATGACCCCAAATAGGGTCACAGGGGTCACAATCTTAAAAACCTATTTTTCTCCATTAGATGACAGTCTATGGCAAATTTATTTCTCCTTGGATATTTTAGTGTGGACTTCTTTCACTGTCTGATATTGGCGATCTAGAAAGTGTTGAATAATAATACATATGTTTTGTAATTTTTTTATAGGTTTTCTTGCAATAGGTAACATCAGTTTCATTTTTAGCTCATCTTGCCTGTATAAAGCAAACTTGATATGATGCCTGATGAGCTACAGAGCCAATGGCTCTATTTTTGAAATAAATATTGTTTAAACAAAACACCACCTTGTTTTGCTTTAATCCAAAACTAAATTTAAAACAAAAATGCTGCTTGCACATATTGCTTATTTTATATGACAAAAGACAAAAGTCTTTATATATCGACACTGGATAACAATAAACACACATATTGATAATGTTGGATTAACTATACATGTAAATTGCACACAAAAGTTTATTTATAACTATGACTAGGGTAATTACACATGGACATTTAATAGGTCACTTCATATAAAATTTTGTTTGCTGATCTTTTTAGCTTGGATAGCTTCTGATCCGGTCACCCTGCATTTATCCTTTTTAGCTCATCAGGACTGAAAGTCCAGATGGGCTTATGGCATGGCCCGTCGTCCGGCGTCCGTCCGTCGTCCGTTGTCCGTCCGTCGTCCGTCCGTCGTCCGTCCGTCGTCCGTCCGTCCGTAAACTTTTGACACTTTCGACTTCTCCTCATGAACCATACACATTAGAGAGCTGAAATTTTGTGTACAGGTACCTTAGCATATGGAGATTCTCATTTGTAACTTTGGTGACCCTGTGACCCCAAATAGGGTCACAGGGGTCACAACTTTAAAAACCTATTTTCATCTTCTTCTCCAGTTCCAGAAGAAGTAGAGAGTTAAAAATGATATGTGCAGACTCCTTGGACAATGGGGATTCTAATTTGTAACTTTGGTGACCCTGTGACCCCAAATAGGGTCACAGGGGTCACAACCTTAAAAACCTATTTTCATCTTCTTCTCCAGTTCTTAAAGGACTAGAGAATTAAAAACGATATGGTCAGATTCCTTGGCCAATGGGGATTCTAAATTGTAGATTTTGTGACCCCCCGTGACCCCAAATAGGGTCACAGGGGTCACAACCTTAAAAACCTATTTTCATCTTCTTCTCCAGTTGTAAAAGGACTAGAGAGTTGAAAGTGATATGTGCAGACTCCTTGGACAATGGGGATTCTAATTTGTAACTTTGGTGAACCTGTGACCCCAAATAGGGTCACAGGGGTCACAACCTTAAAAACCTATTTTCATCTTCTTCTCCAGTTCTTAAAGGACTTGAGAATTAAAAACGATATGGTCAGATTCCTTGGCTAATGGGGATTTTAAATTGTAGATTTCGTGACCCCATGACCCCAAATAGGGTCACAGGGGTCACAACCTTAAAAACCTATTTTCATCTTCTCCTCCAGTTCTAAAAGGACTAGAGAGTTGAAAGTGATATGTGCAGACTCCTTGGACAATGGGGATTCTAATTTGTAACTTTGGTGACCCGGTGACCCCAAATAGGGTCACAGGGGTCACAACTTTAAAAACCTATTTTCATCTTCTTCTCCAGTTCCAGAAGGACTAGAGAGTTAAAAATGATATGTGCAGACTCCTTGGCCAATTGGGATTCTAATTTGTAACTTTGTGCCCTGTGATCCCAAATAGGGTCACAGGGGTCACAACCTTAAATACCTATTTTCATCTTCTTCTCCAGTTCCAATAGGAGTAGAGAGTTAAAAATTATATGTGCAGACTACTTGGACAATGGAGATTCTAATTTGTAACTTTGGTGACCCTGTGACCCCAAATAGGGTCACAGGGGTCACAACCTTAAAACCCTATTTTCATCTTCTTCTCCAGTTCTAAAAGGACTAGAGAGTTGAAAGTGATATGTGCAGACTCCTTGGACAATGGGGATTCTAATTTGTAACTTTGGTGAACCTGTGACCCAAAATAGGGTCACAGGGGTCACAACCTTAAAAACCTATTTTCATCTTCTTCTCCAGTTCTTAAAGGACTTGAGAATTAAAAACGATATGGTCAGATTCCTTGGCCAATGGGGATTCTAAATTGTAGATTTCGTGACCCCATGACCCCAAATAGGGTCACAGGGGTCACAACCTTAAAAATCTATTTTAATCTTCTCCTTCAGTTCTAAAAGGACTAGAGAGTTAAAAACGATATGTGCAGACTCCTTGGCCAATGGGGATTCTACATTGTAGATTTCGTGACCCCATGACCCCAAATAGGGTCACAGGGGTCACAACCTTAAAAATCTATTTTCATCTTCTTCTCCAGTTCTAAAAGGACAAGAGAGTTGAAAGTGATATGTGCAGACTCCTTGGGCAATGGGGATTCTAATTTGTAACTTTGGTGAACCTGTGACCCCAAATAGGGTCACAGGGGTCACAACCTTAAAAACCTATTTTCATCTTCTTCTCCAGTTCTAAAAGGACTAGAGAGTTGAAACTGATATGTGCAGACTCCTTGGACAATGGGGATTCTAATTTGTAACTTTGGTGAACCTGTGACCCCAAATAGGGTCACAGGGGTCACAACCTTAAAAACCTATTTTCATCTTCTTCTCCAGTACTAAAAGGACTAAAGAGTTGAAAATAATATGTGCAGACTCCTTGGCCAATTGGGATTCTTAATTGTAGATTTCGTGACCCCATGACCCCAAATAGGGTCACAGGGGTCACAACGTTAAAAACCACTTCTCATCTTCTTCTCCAGTTCCAAAAGGTCTAGAGAGTTAATATTGATATGTGCAGACTCCTTGGGCAATGGGGATTCTAATTTGTAACTTTGTTGACCCTGTGACCCACACAGGGGTCACAACCTTAAAAACTTATTTTCATCATCATCTTTAGCTCCTAAAGGTCTATTAAGCTGAAAGACTGCATGTAGACTCCTTGGCCAATTGGGATTCTAAACTGTAGGTTTTGTGACCCCATGACCCAAATAGGGTCACAGGGGTCACAACCTTAAAAACCTATTTTCATCTTCTTCTCCAGTACTAAAAGGACTTAAGAGTTGAAAATAATATGTGCAGACTCCTTGGCCAATTGGGATTCTTAATTGTAGATTTCGTGACCCCATGACCCCAAATAGGGTCACAGGGGTCACAACGTTAAAAACCAATTCTCATCTTCTTCTCCAGTTCCAAAAGGTCTAGAGAGTTAATATTGATATGTGTAGACTCCTTGGGCAATGGGGATTCTAATTTGTAACTTTGTTGACCCTGTGACCCACACAGGGGTCACAACCTTAAAAACTTATTTTCATCATCATCTTTAGCTCCTAAAGGTCTATTAAGCTGAAAGACTGCATGTAGACTCCTTGGCCAATTGGGATTCTAAACTGTAGGTTTTGTGACCCCATGACCCCAAATAGGGTTACAGGGGTCACAATCTTTAAAACCTATTTTTCTCCATTAGATGACAGTCTATGGCAAATTTATTTCTCCTTGGATATTTTAGTGTGGACTTCTTTCACTGTCTGATATTGGCGATCTAAAAAGTGTTGAATAATAATACATTTGTTTTGTAATTTTTTTATAGGTTTTCTTGCAGTTTCATTTTTAGCTCATCTTGCCTGTATAAAGCAAACTTGATATGATGCCTGATGAGCTACAGAGCCAATGGCTCTATTTTTTGTTTTGTATAAGTAAATCTTTTTTATTTGCATTCTTCATTGAGAATAAGTGACTTGAGATCAAGCTGGAAGTGATTCTCAGGCAGCATATATTTGCTTGTTTGCGTGTCCTAATTCATGTATCATTAACATGAAAAAATATGTTTAAACCAACTCAATGTTAACCAAATCTGCCAGTCTGTTCGATGTTGCCCTGAATGGTTTCTAAAAGTTAAGAATTTTCTCGGATGGTAAGGTTGATGTTATATTTCCAAACCTAATAGATTTAATGTGGTAGGCATGATATATTTGATATGATAAACGTAAACAAATACAAAAGAATTGACTAAGATAAACATTTTGCAAATTAATGACTTCACAGATATTGTCTTTTTCACAAGGATACCAATGGCCATCAGATGAATGTGTAAGCTACAGTTATATAATGTGCTTACTAAATGCAAATTTATCCAACAAAGTTAGCTGTAAATTTAAACATATATTATTACAAAAAAGAAAAAGGATTGCCAAACAAGCAAATAATTATTTTATTAATGCAGGTAAATCATAGTACCGCACACATGGACAGATCAGTACACATATAATATACAGAGACAACAATGATTTTGAAAATATGCAACTAAGGCTCATACTCAAAAATCAACTGATTCTCTTGTACAATCTGTGCAGCCAGTTGAATTTGATTCTTTTAACATTTCTTTCAAATAATGGCCATAAACATATTTTATTCATGAAAATGAATTTGGTTTGGTAAACAAGCAAAGCTTTGCTTTTCTGAATACCTCACCAATACAATGGAATATCTTTTATTGTTTTTTTTTTGGTTTCTGAAAAGTTTATAACTTTATGGGATGTTTTCATGGATGCCTTTTACAATTAATTTTCTTCAATTTTGCATTTGTCTATGTACAACATCAAGCAAGTTAGCCGTTAATTTGAAACTGTTATTGAAACAATCAGCCCTCGTTAGCCCCTGCTGTCAAGTAGACAATACATTACAGATTGGCACCTGCTGTGTATTCAGACTTACATAACAGGTGGGCATACTCAAGCTATTGCTAGTCACGTGTGTCTCTCCTATAACAATATGATAAAGTACCTGTTCATTGAAATCCTAGTGGTGAAAAAAAGAACCAATGAGATGATTTTAGCTAAACATCTGCTATGATCTATGTACCCATCCTCGATAATCCAGCGCTTTCATTCCGATAAATCTACACTACAAGCCCTGGAAAACTTTACAGGGTTTTACCTCGAACCAATTTTTCTCCTTTTGCGATGACTCAGCAAAACGCTTACTTGATTAGTCGAGTTGTTCACGCACGTAGTGCGTTTCGTTTCTGATTGGATAAACTTGGATGCAAAGGGTGGTCTTTGGTTTGAGGTAAAACCTTGTAAAGTTTTCCAGGGCTTGTAGTGTAGATTTATCGGAACGAAAGTGCTGGATAATCGAGGATGCTTTGTACCTGACTGAATCAGTGTTGAAATGACCTTTGAAGAGAGGCCAAAATGTGATCAGTGACCAGTGATCAGTGATGGATTAATCTGCTTCCATTTGATGGGACATTGATAATCATATTCGGAGAAGGTTAGTTTCACATACTTTTTGCAGCCTATCTTTTGTCAAACTTGGGAATTTGATATCATGTTGTTTGTATATATGGTTGCCATCTATTTCATTTGTTTGAAATCTAAATTTGTTAGATTGTTAACTATGTCAAATACATTACAATACTGTGTCCCTTTCATAACCCAAAAATGAAGAAATACAATGTAAATTGTGTTTTAACATTTTAAAACGTATTAATCTGGTATGGTAAACAAGCAATGCGCTAGAGTAGAAGCAGTAGAGTAGAAGTGAACGCTGACATTACCTTAAATTTACGAATAATTTAGAATTATTTAATATCTTCACAATATATTATCAAAAAGGTTTCAGTAAAACAAAATAAAAATGCAAAAAGTCTTATATTTCAGAGACAAATTATTACCATTGTTAGTTGCTAGACAATTAGAATATGAATTGCATATCACTCTTGTTTTTGTATAAACATTTTCCAATAAGTTTGGCTTCTTATTTTTCATTGGGTAATATTTTTGTTTAATTTGATACTGAAATAAAGTTGAATACAATTCAAACATTCATTCTGGTTATAAACTGATAGATGTTTGTGAAACCCCAAACTTGTAAGAAGGGCATTTTACAGTTTTTAATAGCTGGTGGCGACTTGAAAGATATTCTGACTAAATATATAATAGATATGTTTCCAATCTTTCTGCAGTGCATCCAGTTTTCTTTCAATGTATAACAAAATAATGTATGTATAATATGTGCATCTATGGAATGACTTTTGTGAATGCCAAGTATATTGACGTTCACTGATCATGAAATTGGGAATTTCCTGGTCAGTCAACATCCTTAAACTGCTATATTTTGTCCTGTGAAACTGTTTGACAATATCAAGAGTTTGTAACTGTGTGAATGGGGTTGGGCCATTATGATGTTCTTCATTCTGTTGTTCTCTAAACATCTTGTCTGTGCGCAGTTCAACGTTTTTGCATTCTGGATAAGGCACCCTTCCCTGCCATTCGCCTCTCTGTGTACAGCGATCAGAGCCGTGATAGCCAGAGTACAATTTTGTACATTTTACAAAGGATTTTGCTCGGGCGTCGCATACAATGAATTTCAGTTTCACTTTAAAATGTTGATCACCGAGGTGAATGCCTTTGAGCAGTAGATCATTCAATTCTTCCAAAGCGTCATTGAGGAAATCCAAATCCGAAGGTTTAGATTGCCAAAGAGTTAGTGCGACAGGAAAAATAACCTCAGGTGAGTGTGATGACAAGAATACAGCACATAGAATAGGCCAAAGTGAAGAGGTGGTACTTCTAAACAAAGGCAAACCATCAATTTTCAATGAAAGTTCTATTTCCTTCACAACCGGTTCAGCCGTCTCATCCAGTCCATTCAAATATCTAGTCACACACTTCACTAGCTCACTTTTGAATCCGAGATAGACATACTGCATTTGAGATTTCGTTCCCACTTCTACTTGCCTTGAAGTACTCAGTAGTGTTCGGGCTGTGACAGGCAGTTCATCATGTCCATGTTTTTTCAGTACTTTCAACAGTTCATCAATGGCATTCATTTTAACGCCAAACTGAGTTGCCCATGAGGCAAGATTTTCTGATAAGGAGTCCTCAGAATTTGTGCAATCATCCGAATCTGATGAAACCACAACATGGTTGTCAATCATATCCCATATTTTTTGCAATCGATCGACAGCATCATTATTAGGGTCGGTAGTAACATTATCAAACTCAAGGTGTGTTGCATCTATGTCGCTAAAATCTGTGTCATCTTTGCTTGGGACAGTTTGGGCTTCATGTGACAGGGTTGTTTCATCTGAAGATACACAAAAATAATCATTAAATTTGCCATTAGGATTTAATTGATTGATACTTGACAGAGTTTTTCATCATCCTTAAAATAAAAAGATTACAGTTTATTAACTTGACCAAGATTCTTTCCCTTCTTTTTCAATACTTAGTTTAATCATATTTTTATTCATTGAGAATTTGGTTCGGTAAACAAGCAAACTTATGCTTATGTTAATACCTCACCAGTACATACATATATATAGAATAGTAAACACAAAAACTGGACATGAACATGACAAACTAAGCATAAATGATACCATATATGTATATGAATTGATTGTTGCTTATGAAAAATTATTTGCAGTTCCAATTCATTAATGATTTAGATTTCTCTTTCCTGATGTCATTGATGTCATTAATTACAGGTATCACAATAATTATACTGTGTTATGTACATGACGACTGTTATTCAATGTCAAAAAAAAAACAAAATTCTTTAAAAAAGCTTGGCCAACATAAATATAAATGAATTATTTTGACTTCAGAAAATACCAACAATAATATATCTGTACTGTCAATTGTCATTTAATGTATGTACGCAGCTCTGTAATGATACAAAATGAAATCATTTCCAGGTTATAAAGTTTATTATTATTATTATTATTATTATTTAGCTGAATGAATAGAAACATTGTATTTTACAAAGTGTAGTGTATCCATATTCTATATAATTTTCACAAAGAAATACACGTTTAAAGTATATATGCAGCAGGTGCTTATAGCAATAAGTGGTATATGCTTACACAGGCTAACATTTGACAACAATTTAACTAACTGCTGAGGTGTGTAATGACAAAAACAAAAACACATGGCAGAACAAATAACAATGGAAAATATCATAACTAGTGATTAATTAGCTTAATTTTATGTGCATAACACTAAATCTAATGTGTTTCACCAACTAGGGACATATATGAACATTATCTTACCGTTGCAATCGTGTTACAGCATACAATATCGACGATACTCCTTGAAACAAAAGCTTCGAATCGTTGCTGCACTAGAACACTGGCGTCAGAGAGATTATGTAGAGCTCCACACTCGCAGTAGTTTTGTACAACTTAGAATTAAAAGATTGAAAATCTGTCTAAGTTATCAATTACAAAATCTTAATTTTATTTATATAATATTTGTTGTATCAAAATGTAATTTCTGATTAGTTAACTTTTTAGTACGTGACTATTTCAGATAAATGTCGCAGGCAAACGTTGTCACAACGTTGTGGTTTCGTAAGTTGTCAACAAACCAACACACAACATATAGACAACGTTGTGGTAACGTTCTGTGTTTCCTGGGATGTGACCTACGGTCACACTGTACTGGTACAATCCATTTGGTGTGGCGATTGTAAGTATTCTCTTAGCTGCCTCGGTGAGGGGAATCTGGTAGTAACCCTTCATTAGATCAAGCTTGGTGATGAACGCTGCATGGCCGATGCTGTCAATGCAGTCGTCGATTCTTGGGAGTGGGAAGGATTCGCCCCGCACAAGTTGATTAATGCGCCTCAGGTCGGAACAGACGCGGAACTGGTTACCAGGCTTGGGGACCATGAGACAGGGGGAGCTCCATGGGCTGTCACTCGGCTCGATGATTCCCTGCTGTAACATGTCCTAAACCTCTGACCTCAGGACGGCTCTCTTGTGTGGGTTGAGCCGGTAGGGATGCTGACAGACAGGTGTGGCGTCGCCCACGTCAACATCAAGCTGCATGGCATTGGTTACTCCAGGAGTATCAGGGAACACTGGCATGTGTTCCTCGATGACAGCACGCATATACTCTGGCTGAGAGGGAGGAAGATGACCCAGTTTTGTGTTCAAGTCATCCAAGACTTGACTGTTACATAACTTTGTCTGGACAGCCTCAGCTGACTGATCGAGGTCACCAACCACCACGCCGACAGGACGCACTGTAGCTCTCGCTTGGTACGCCTTCAACAGATTTACATGACAGTACCTCTCCTTCCTGCTTCTGTCTGGAGTGCTGATTATATAGCCTATATCACTAACCTTGCGTTTCACAAAGTATGGCCCAAAGTACTTGGCCTTAAGTGAGGACTTGGGAATGGGGAGATAGAGTAACACCTGATCACCAGCTTGAAACTGCCTAAGAGGTTCCAGCTTGTCCCAAAACAGCCATGAATGACCGGAGTCCTGACCTATTCTATCAGTGAACTGGAGAGCCTGGACCCTAGAGGCTATATTTAAAACGGGAGTGCGGACGTCACAGGGTCACCAATCATAAAACTAAGTATATAGCAGTGTATAAAATAGATTGGAAATCTAGCCTGTCCTGAAATTCATTGGTCAATTCCTTTGGGAAATTTAAGAAAAAAATTGAAAAATTACCAGTCCTGACCAAAAAGTTACCAGTCCTGACCAAAAAGTAACCAGTCCTGGCAAAAAGTAGCCAGTTCAAGGACTGGCTGACGGGCAATATTTTAAAACACAGGTTATACTCAAATGTTTAATTGGAAAGAGGTCCTATCAGCATGATCTTGTAAGAATGTAAACACTGTCAAGTTGGTGAAGTACTTGCAATAAATTTCACTGCCCCCACATGCCTGTGTTCCCCCTGTCTGGTGTCCCCCACTGACTCCGTAACTCCCCCAGCCGGCAAAGGCACCATGGGCCTTACCGCTGGCTGGCTAGCTGTGCTGGCCATTTCCATCTGGCATTACATGGATCTATTTTGGTCTGACTCGTGTACACATACTCATTTGACAAAGACAATGAAGACTTCGCCATGTGCTCATCCCGTAACCATTTTGAATCTGTTATTCCGTGAGTGAGACCGATTCAACAAGAATCAACTGTACATAGAGTGAGTGAGTGAGTGAGTGACAGAAGTAAGGTAATTAGAAATTTCTTATTTGACATTTATCATAGATATGTTATATGTAAAGTATTATGTACAAAATGTAATGTAAGTCACCAATGAAATTGAAAAATAACAATGATTACTTGTCAAATCAACATGTAAGCCATTTTTGTTAGGTCTAGTTGTTATAACGGTCATAACTATCTGATAACATTGTGAAACAGAATTGGATGTACTCATAAAACATTAGATATATAGTTGATTTTATTACATTTCCGAGATATTATTGTGCATAAATGCATAGAAATGGCATTTCAAGATTTGACAACAAAACTGTCATTGTAATGTAGAAACGTGACATTACATTCGCTTTTGAACGTTATTTAGTTTCATGTACACAGAAAAACAATTGGCCATAATTCAAACAAATGATATTTATTCTATGATACATTCGAAGTGTTTTTCCTGATGCAAAGACAAATCTGTATGTTCCAAAGCTAGTTGTGCCATCAATTTCCTTGTAATAATGATAATGATACACACATTATTTTTGAGTTTTGATCAAATTCAAGATATTATTTAATTTTTCATTACAAAATAAAGGAATGGTCAACACAAATCTTCCAGCTCTGTTGAAACTTCACCTAATTCAACATAACACAGAACTGTTTGCTGATGTTGATGATTTTTACAAATCGCTTAAAGAAGGTGGCGGTGTTACACGTTTGAATAGAGCACACATTATTAGAGATTTTGACAGACAGATGTCTTGACAACACTAGAAGGCAAAACTGTGATAAAGTTAAAAGCCAATTATTCGATATAGCTTTTATCACCAACACAACTTCACAGTTTGTGGGCAAGTGTGTGGTGAGTTATGTGCAGTTGTAACTGAACAATGTTGCTCTGAGGAGACACTTGTGCTTGATCTATACAAATATATTGCCAGATTACACTTGAATATTTGTATAAAGGACGACTTTGACATAGAGGCTGCTGAAATACCATCTTTATACAGCATCCATAAGAGTGAATTTAAGCAATCTGAATGGAAAAATATATGTCTCTTTGAATGGCACTTCCATAAGTATGCATTATCCACATCCGAAGCAGACCTGTATGAGGAAAGTGTACAGACTGTCAAGAGATTGGGGTTAAATGTTCGGATCAATGTTTAGTATCAAGGACGCATTTTGAAGAAAGGAGAGACGCATCCAAGGCCCTTGATTATTTAAGAGTGCCTTTTGGACATTATCACCATTCGTTATCAGTTATTGATGACACCCTTTCAACAGCTTTAAAGGATATTGCTGATTTGAAAGTAGCCTGTGTTCCATGTACTAAAGGTTTCTGCACACATGCCTATGGTGTCCATGTGTTCATTCAATCGCATCAAGTACTGTTTCCAGAAACTGTGATATATAGTGATATTGCTGTCATTGATAGAAATGATCTGGAGAAATATCATGGAGTGTCTGCACCTGAAGTTGTTATTTTCCGAGATGGATGCTTCAACATGTACCATTGCTCCACATGTGCTACAAATAATAGCGTTCATAGATTGGACCTTCGGGATCAGCTGCAACAGGGGCTTCTGGGAGATCACATTTTGTGGGTTTCAAGAGAAAACGATGACTCTGAGGAGGAATGCAATGATATTCCCTATGTACCATTGCAAGATCAAAAGTTATGCTTCCCTCACACTGTCCCCCAAACAGATGTCCGGTCTGTGACACAAACTACAACCATGCCCCTCCAAGAGAATGTCAGCAACATGCAATTGACCACCGTTCCGAAGCCGACCGCCGCTCCCCAGTTCACCGCCGCTCCCCAGGCTAAGGCATCGACAAGCAAAGCTTCTTCCATCAAGCCGAAGCAGAAGCCAGCAAAGCAAAGGAGAAGGAAAGAGAAGGAAGTAGATAATTCAGCGTACTGTGTGTGTCAAGGCCCTGAATCTGGACGCATGATCGAATGCGAGTTGGACGACTGTTCTTTCAAACCGTTTGAGTGGTTTCACTTCACCTGTGTAAACCTGAAAAGTGAGCCGGAGGGGAAGTGGTACTGTCAAGACTGCACCGAAGAACGTTTCCTCCTAAGATTAAAGAAATCTAAACGTTAAATTCAAACTAACAATTCAGCCCCTTTACACTGTTGAACTTTATTCATGACTATATCTAACTTGCAAGTTATAACCAAGTAACTAAAAAAAGACTTGACCAAAAACATGTCTGCAGTTTTCTCTTGTGAGGAACCCTAGCTGCACTGATGAGCCTTGGGAAAGCGAAACATGTTTATTATTACCCCCATCATAGAGAAGTTATGATAAACATATTAAAAAATATTATCACTTTAATGGCCTAAGGCGAAATAAAAAAATTAAATGTATCTCGGGCTCCAGCGCATCACTTTTTCATGTGCGCGAGACAGCTTTTTATTGTCTTAAAAAAAAAAGTTTTTTTAATCATCCGCGTCATTTTAACAATTTATTCCAAAGACCAAAACACACATTTGTCCATCAAAATGATAGGTCTGTAAAAACAGAAATAATACCCTTTTTTCACCTTAAAGCATCATTATATTTACCAGCAAAAAATAAAGTCCTCCCGCCCTCGTCACTTTTAAATAAAACCACCCGAGAAATATTTAATATATTTTATGTACATTAATGAAATTGTTATGTGAGAAATGTTTGTTGTGCCCATGGTACAAGGCAGTCACAGTGCATCTCAGTTCAAGCTTTGTTCTATTCTGATATTGCTAAGTGCCAAGCTAGAAAACAGCAACTCCCATCATTTAATGTCTTTTGGTATGACGCGGTCTGGAATCGAAGTCGACGAAGACGATACTCCTACCAACTACCAACTGAGCTATTTGCCTATGCCAAAACAATGAAAATAGAAGACAAATAACAAATACAATTACACATTTTCAGCTTTTGACTTCTGACAGCATTAAGACATGATTTTAATGTTCAAAATGTTATGGTGTCAAGTAGGTGATGTCAAAGTAGCCTTGTTATGTCATTAAGTGAAGGTTGCAATAGGATTAAGACATTTAGAGTGTAGTTTTATCTGAAATTTTGTTCTTCTTTGCTAGATCTCTCACTACTTGGGCAATGTTAGTGTCACAGCATACATGAACAATCTTGTCCAAATAGCAGTGGTCTTGGTCAGGTTTAGTCATCAGATAGTCAATGGGACATGTACCACCTAGAATGGCATATTTCTGTCTCACAGTTCCAATCACTCTTTCAACATGTATCCTCACATTGGCAATTTTTCTCGTGCCTTCAACTTCTGTAGCTGATAGTTGTTCCTTTCCTTTCCTAAATGCTGGATATACAATCTCTGCACCATGAAGCGCCACAAGCTCTCAGATATCAAATCCGCGGTCTGCTAAGATCATGTCATCATGTACTATGTTGTCCATAAACTTGCAGTTGGCGGTCGAATACTTATCACTGACCCTGCCTCCCCAACCCCGGGATATGAAACTAACAGTTCCTTGTCGTGTTACAGCAATAAGGTATTTGGCAGTGTTATGATGTTTGTAGCTTGACCAAGTCTGAGCTCGCGCAGCCATATTGGAAGGTCTGTCAATGAATATTTCAAAGCAGTCAATAATACATGTCAATTTTAATCGAAAGTACTTTCTAAACACCATGGGCATAGTTTTCTGCAGCTCCTCACGAGATTGCCATCAAATGAAAGGTTTCAACGCATCAAACAAAATGTTCAAGGTGTCAAGAAATGCCTTGGATATAGTTGACTTTGATACACCAAATCTGTAACTGAGATCTGTAATTGGCATATTAAGACGCAGCCTCATCAATGTCACAATGAGCTTTTGAAATGTTGTCAAAGATGAGTTCTTGGTCTCTGACATCTCTGGAGCAACAAAAGTAAACAGAGCCATTAAAGTCACTTTGCTAGGAAGTCCTGTGTAGTACTTGACTTTGTCACTGTCCTCAAAATCTTCAGGGTTTGTCTTCATCTTTTGTATTGAACTCTAGTAGTGTATTTTGTATGATATCACTCCAATACAATAGAAGAACAATACTTTCTCCTCCAGAGCTACTCGAGCGCGAAAAGAAGTTATAGAATGTTCTGGATGTTATGAATAGAAATCTATAACACAAAGGAATTTTCTCCTCCAATTTAAGAGAGTGGTCGACTGACTTTATGGTTGAATGATTTGGAGCATGACATATTAACAAATCTTACATACTCATTTTTCATCCGAATGGTAGAGCCAAAATGCATTGCTGAGTAACAGATACTATAAGTCTTCTTCTGAAGGCGATCACTCTCTCCAATTATCTGGACAAGTGTAGATTATTAAATATGTGACCAATAGTTTTTGAAACGACTAATATAGAGTATATGCTAGCAGAGTACTCCATGTAACTCAAGTTAGAATTATCTCTTGTTTCTTGATCTCTAGGATGTTTGACAACACTTGATATGACATGATAAAGACTGAATATCTCCCTTAGACCATTAATGTTAACAGTGTGTATTTGTTAAATAAAATTAATGTTTATGTGATGTGTTTTGTTCATGTAGCTGAGTTATTGAAGTATTTGTTTAAAAAAACGATTTAAAATTATTTTAAATTTCCCTTAAAGGAATGGGCTGTAGCACATTTTTACAAAGTTTATTTTCAGATTTGTTATGAATAAATCATTGGTGTCATTATATTTACTTTATATGATTTTGGAGGAAATCTAACTTTACACAAACAACTTATCTGTAGTGATAATATCAGTGTTGAATATAAAGCAAAAACTACATGATGACCATTTTAAATGTCAGCACCTATTATTTCAAAAACAAAAACATTCCCAATTTGCTGTACTAACCATGTACATTTTGGTTTTAACTTGCTTTTCCTAAGTGTGACAGGTGTTACACTATTGTGACATTATTTTTAAAATACATTTTCATGCTACATCACAAGCATAAAAAGGTTTTCATCTATAGTGTATTAGTGTTATGTTTTTGCAAGCCATTTGACACCCAAACATTTTCAAAGTCTGGTAGACAGTATGTCCAAGGTTATTTTGTGGAAAAGACGTGGATGTTAATATTTCTTACACTTTAATGAAATAATATTTTAGTTAATGAAATAATATTTTAGTTAAATTAACTTCTTTTTGTAACTCAGTAGCAATGAATTTCGATAATAAATATTACCGAATAACATCGTTTTCAGTTTCCACAAGTAATAAGTCTGGGACAAACTGTCTCTGATAGGTCTCATTTTTCAACAGTGCCACAGAGTATCAAGAATTATCATGTTTCAAGAAAAAACTCAACAATTTTCAAAAGAATGAAGACAGAAATTTTATTCTAAAACAAAAAATAGAGCCATTGGCTCTGTAGCTCATCAGGCATCATATCAAGTTTGCTTTATACAGGCAAGATGAGCTAAAAATGCAACTGATGTTACCTATTGCAAGAAAACCTATAAAAAAATTACAAAACAAATGTATTATTATTCAACACTTTCTAGATTGCCAATATCAGACAGTGAAAGAAGTCCACACTAAAATATCCAAGGAGAAATAAATGTGCCATAGACTGTCATCTAATGGAGAAAAATAGGTTTTTAGCTCACCTTTACAAAGTAAATGTGAGCTTATGTCATGGCGCTTCGTCCGTCGTCCGTCTGTCTGTCCGTCTGTCCGTCTGTCCGTCCGTCCGTCTGTCCGTCCGTAAACTTTCACGAAAAAGACTACTCCTCCCAAACGAATTCAGATATCATTCTGAAATTGTAGTATGTTATACCCATGGTGATTCCCCACAGAAAGGTAGACGTTTCAGTTTTGAGAATCCAAGATGGCCGCCATGACAGCCATATTGAATTTTCAATTAGATTTCATGAAAAAGACTACTCCTTCTAAACGAATACAGATATCATTCTGAAATTGTAATATGTTTTACCCATGGTGATTCCTCACAGAAAGGTAGACGTTTCAGTTTTGAGAATCCAAGATGGCCGCCATGACAGCCATATTGAATTTTCAATTAGATTTCATGAAAAAGACTACTCCTTCTAAACGAATACAGATATCATTCTGAAATTGTATTATGTTATTATCATGGTGATTCCTCACAGAAAGGTAGACGTTTCAGTTTTGAGAATCCAAGATGGCCGCCATGACAGCCATATTGAATTTTCAATTAGATTTCATGAAAAAGACTACTCCTTCTAAACGAATACAGATATCATTCTGAAATTGTAGTATGTTATACCTATGGTGATTCCGCACAGAAAGGTAGACGTTTCAGTTTTGAGAATCCAATATGGCCGCCATGGCAGCCATATTGAATTTTCAATTAGATTTCATGACAAAGACTATTTCTCCTAAACCAATCTAGATATCATTTTTATATTGTAGTATGTTATACCTATAGTGATTCCGCACAGAGAGGTAGACGTTTCAGTTTTGAGAATCCAAGATGGCCGCAATAGCAGCCATATTGACTTTTCAGCTGCAGATGAGACATCATTATTATTAAATTTTAAGCTTTCATCAAGTGATCACTGGCACCATATAAATTCTCTAATTTGAACTTACTAATCATAATATTATCTTAAATATGGAATATTTAAGATTGTCGTGCAAGTTGTTCTATATTTTTAAGTGTTTCTAAAAAAAATTAAGATGAAAGACAAACATAATTGATTAATTTGTTTAAAATCTTTATGGCAACTAGCTGCAAAAACCAAATCACATTAAACATGTTAAATTTTAAACAATGGTATTTCCCTTTTATTCCTTTAAATACCACACATAAGGGGTCAACCAGAGTTCAGATATTCCACTATGCTGTCCAATACACATCCCAAGGCAGGCTGCTAGCATCACAGTGTCAGCTGCTAGTCTGTTGCATAATCAACCTGACCCAATTGATATGGTAGAGCATTATGCTATATGGCCATGGCCCATGTGTATGCAATAAAAGTTATGGACTTGTATTCTCATGACAGTGATATGTTCTTTCTAAGAATAACAACTTACACAAAACTTGTCTACAATAAGCTTTGTGTTTAGCAATCTACATGATAAGTTGATGTGAAATAAATATGCAGATGAAAATCGAAAAGGGTTTAGTAAGAAAAATAAGGAAATTTGATTTGTCATATCTCTCTGTTGATTTGACAATGCAAAAATGTTTACCATTATAGTACTGTATGAGTGATAAATAAATTGATACTTTAATGAAAGACATCTCATGGTCACTTGACATGTAAATATTATGTGAACAAAATAAACGTGTCTTATGCATTGCTGTGTTTATGACTTTCCTCTCAATCAGTCATTCATTTTCCTTGAAAAATCTGTACTTTTGGGATTCTCAATATCCCATGCAGCATAACCATCAGTGAAATAATCTTGAAATCATATTAATGATTCACTACAAAACAAATGTAAGTGCCCACCATCCTGTAAGTAATGAATGACATTTAAATAGATACACCTAAACCAATCAAGATATCATAATGAAATTAATACGGATGCCCACATAAAAGTAGCATTTTGAAGATTAAAAAGTACAAGATGGTCACCAATTCAGCCATAGATATACAAAAAAGTTATACAAAAACCTACTGCTTGTTAACTTATCATGATTATATCATTCGTGTATTAATGTTTGTTCAAGCTCTAGTCGTTTCCAAAAGAAGACTAGTATTTTAAAAGATAAAAAAATCATGATGGCAGCCATAATCAATTATATAAAAGATGGTTACATGTATAATTAAACCAATACCACATCATTCATTTTAAGGTGAGCTTCTGTACCCTCGGTACTTTTATTAAGATTGTGACCCCTGTGACCCTACAGTTTAGAATCCCAATTGGCCAAGGAGTCTACATGCAGTCTTTCAGCTCAATAGACCTTTAGGAGCTAAAGATGATGATGAAAATAAGTTGTTAAGGTTGTGACCCCTGTGACCCTATTTGGGGTCATGGGGTCACGAAATCTACAATTTAGAATCCCCATTGGCCAAGGAGTCTGCACATATAATTTCAGCTCTCTAGACCTTTTGGAACTTGAGAAGAAGATGAAAATAGTTTTTAAGGTTGTGACCCCTGTGACCCTATTTGGGGTCACAGGGTCAACAAAGTTACAAATTAGAATCCCCATTGTCCAAGGAGTCTGCACATATCAATATTAACTCTCTAGACCTTTTGGAACTGGAGAAGAAGATGAGAATTGGTTTTTAAGGTTGTGACCCCTGTGACCCTATTTGGGGTCATGGGGTCACGAAATCTACAATTAAGAATCCTGATTGGCCAAGGAGTCTGCACATATAATTTTCAACTCTATAGTCCTTTTAATACTGGAGAAGAAGATGAAAATAGGTTTTTAAGGTTGTGACCCCTGTGACCCTATTTGGGGTCACAGGTTCACCAAAGTTACAAATTAGAATCTCCATTGTCCAAGGAGTCTGCACATATAATTTTTAACTCTTTACTCCTTTTGGAACTGAAGAAGAAGATGAAAATAGGTTTTTAAGGTTGTAACCCCTGTGACCCTATTTGGGGTCACAGGTTCACCAAAGTTACAAATTAGAATCCTTATTGTCCAAGGAGTCTGCACATATCACTTTCAACTCTCTAGTCCTTTAAGAACTGGAGAAGAAGATGAAAATAGGTTTTTAAGGTTGTGACCCCTGTGACCCTATTTGGGGTCACAGGTTCACCAAAGTTACAAATTAGAATCCTTATTGTCCAAGGAGTCTGCACATATCACTTTCAACTCTCTAGTCCTTTTAGAACTAGACAAGAAGATGAAAATAGGTTTTTAAGGTTGTGACCCCTGTGACCCTATTTGGGGTCATGGGGTCACGAAATCTACAATTAAGAATCCTGATTGGCCAAGGAGTCTGCACATATAATTTTCAACTCTATAGTCCTTTTAATACTGGAGAAGAAGATGAAAATAGGTTTTTAAGGTTGTGACCCCTGTGACCCTATTTGGGGTCACAGGTTCACCAAAGTTACAAATTAGAATCTCCATTGTCCAAGGAGTCTGCACATATAATTTTTAACTCTTTACTCCTTTTGGAACTGAAGAAGAAGATGAAAATAGGTTTTTAAGGTTGTAACCCCTGTGACCCTATTTGGGGTCACAGGTTCACCAAAGTTACAAATTAGAATCCTTATTGTCCAAGGAGTCTGCACATATCACTTTCAACTCTCTAGTCCTTTAAGAACTGGAGAAGAAGATGAAAATAGGTTTTTAAGGTTGTGACCCCTGTGACCCTATTTGGGGTCACAGGTTCACCAAAGTTACAAATTAGAATCCTTATTGTCCAAGGAGTCTGCACATATCACTTTCAACTCTCTAGTCCTTTTAGAACTAGACAAGAAGATGAAAATAGGTTTTTAAGGTTGTGACCCCTGTGACCCTATTTGGGGTCACAGGGTCACCAAAGTTACAAATTAGAATCTTCATTGTCCAAGGAGTCTGCACATATAATTTCAGCTCTCTAGACCTTATGGAACTTGAGAAGAAGATGAAAATAGTTTTTTAAGGTTGTGACCCCTGTGACCCTATTTGGGGTCACAGGGTCAACAAAGTTACAAATTAGAATCCCCATTGTCCAAGGAGTCTGCACATATCAATATTAACTCTCTAGACCTTTTGGAACTGGAGAAGAAGATGATAATTGGTTTTTAAGGTTGTGACCCCTGTGACCCTATTTGGGGTCATGGGGTCACGAAATCTACAATTAAGAATCCTGATTGGCCAAGGAGTCTGCACATATAATTTTCAACTCTATAGTCCTTTTAATACTGGAGAAGAAGATGAAAATAGGTTTTTAAGGTTGTGACCCCTGTGACCCTATTTGGGGTCACAGGTTCACCAAAGTTACAAATTAGAATCTCCATTGTCCAAGGAGTCTGCACATATAATTTTTAACTCTCTACTCCTTTTGGAACTGAAGAAGAAGATGAAAATAGGTTTTTAAAGTTGTAACCCCTGTGACCCTATTTGGGGTCACAGGTTCACCAAAGTTACAAATAAGAATCCTTATTGTCCAAGGAGTCTGCACATATCACTTTCAACTCTCTAGTCCTTTAAGAACTGGAGAAGAAGATGAAAATAGGTTTTTAAGGTTGTGACCCCTGTGACCCTATTTGGGGTCACAGGTTCACCAAAGTTACAAATTAGAATCCTTATTGTCCAAGGAGTCTGCACATATCACTTTCAACTCTCTAGTCCTTTTAGAACTGGACAAGAAGATGAAAATAGGTTTTTAAGGTTGTGACCCCTGTGACCCTATTTGGGGTCATGGGGTCACGAAATCTACAATTTAGAATCACCATTGGCCAAGGAGTCTGCACATATCACTTTCAACTCTCTACTCCTTTTGGAACTGGAGAAGAAGATGAAAAAAGGTGTTTAAGGTTGTGACCCCTGTGACCCTATTTGGGATCACAGGGTCACCAAAGTTACAAATTAGAATCCCCATTGGCCAAGGAGTCTGCACATATCATTTTTAACTCTCTAGTCCTTCTGGAACTGGAGAAGAAGATGAAAATAAGTTTTTAAAGTTGTGACCCCTGTGACCCTATTTGGGGTCACAGGTCACCAAAGTTACAAATTAGAATCTCCATATGCTAAGGTACTTGTACACACAATTTTAGCTCTCTAATGTGTATGGTTCATGAGGAGAAGTCAAAAGTGTCAAAAGTTTACGGACGGACGGACGCCGGACGACGGGCCATGCCATAAGCCCATCTTGACTTTCAGTCCTGATGAGCTAAAAATTAATAAACCAGATGTCTTCTGTGTCTGCCTCACAGTTGTAGTCGTCATATCTCGAAACATTACTCTTCTTTGCGGTTGAAGAGTAAACGACAGTGTTGAAGCTGAAAAAAATTAAATAAAAAACATTATATTTCTTTTCATTTCTTTATAACACATATCTAATGTCAAAATTAAAATGAAAAAATTAGGTAAATGATTTGAAAATAATGTTATAAATTGTAAATTAAATCTGATTGAATAAATCATAACAATGATTAAATCATAACAATGATAAAGAAAAACTAACATTTTGTTATTTTTTAAATCATTCATATTTTTTTATTATGTTCTTTCTTTCAGAAAGAAATAAAATTTAAATATCCAATGCTTTACTTACAATTTTCTTGCTGAGGGACACACCAGTATTCCTCTGTCGTTGCATCTGAGGGTTGCCAGGACGTGGTGGATACAGGTTGTCTAGGGTTCACGGAAAGAAGAGGTGAAGGAAATTGGTAGGTCACTGTTGATGCAGGTTGTATAGGGTTGACTGCCAGAGGAGAAGGAGGAGGAGGTTGGTAGGATGGAGTTTTCAGGTTGACAGGGAGAGGAGGAAGAGCAGGTCGGTAGGTCAACTTCGAGGATGGATGTCTCAGGTTGACCGGTAGTGGAGGAGGAGGTCTGTAGGAAGCTGTGGGACGTCTTGGTGTTGATGTATAGGATGATGATGATGATGATGTTGAGTGTCTAGGAGTTTTATAGAATGCTGTAAGCAAAAGATAAATAATAAATATATAAAAATAGATATATGTATATTTTAAAAAATTTTTTTAATCCTCTTCACTCTAAGTAAAATAATTTTATTCAAATATGAAATAATATTGAAAGCATAAACCAATCCAGAGCTCAAGTTAGCTAGTGAATTACTAGCATTAGCTAGTGAAATTTTGAGAATTCCAAACCCAAAAAGTAAAAAAACCCACTTATCATGTTGCTATTAAATGTTGAAAACTTTTCTTAGCAAAAATTATACACAATGCTGACAAAAGTGTTTCATAACTTTGACTCTGCCTTAAATAAATAAGAGTATTTTTAAAAGATCTTATTACAATGAATTCATCTGATTTTAAAATATCATGTAATGACATTGTATTCTTTCATTCATGTCATTTAAGATGACAAAAAAAAAAAAATTTAATTTGATAAGTAAGTGGTTATTGCAGAAAAGAACTTTATAAATTAGTCAATCTCCTAAAATCGATCACTTTTAAATATCATTCAGTATTTCTAAATTAATGAAAATTTAACTTACGACGTTCATAAGGTTTCCGTGGAGTTTGTTGCCGAGTTGGTGGAGATGGAGCATCCCCTTGCAACTTCTCTGCTTCTCTCCTTCCCTCCTGGATCAAGGAGTCGATTGATTGACTCACCCCTATCATCTCCATTTCCTCCACCTTCGTTCGAAGCTCCTCACTATTAAAGAGAAAAGCCAGTTCATCGGAACTGAAACCAATGGTTTAAATCTCCTTCCCTCTCCTCTTCTTGTTAAGGAAGATATACACTTTTCCAGTGTTTGAAAAAAGTTTCACGTTCGCACTAACATTATCTGATAGTTGAACTGTCATGCTGTTGGTATTTGAATTCATGTTCATGAAAAAAAAGGAAATTTCCAAATTGTGATCAGAGAATCCTGTATTGGCGACTGATAAGCTCAACGTTTACTCATTTTTCATTGGTTATACAGAAACAGAAATATCTCAACTTATAAGTATATGATTGGTTCTACCAGCCGAGGAACATATTTTGATTGACAAGCATATTCTAGAATTTCTGGAACCCATCTCCAAGCTGATACTTCTTCATTTTACTGAATAACAAAGAAAAATAACTTGGAATTCACACCAAAATGGATATCACCATTTACTTTTTAAGTACTTTTCACAATGGTCTGGAGTCACAGCTGTCACTTATGGCTAGGTCAGATTTTTTTTATAGTAATCATCTGTCACCTTAATACCCACCAGACCAAGACCTGTTACTAAAAATGAAACTCCATTCAAGTGAGGATTTAGGTATTGAACTAATGATAAGAAAGTAATAGAAGATATACTCACCCATGATCTTTATTTACAACCAAACCAAATTGTGCAACTTCAAGTGGATATTCTGATCAGGATCTATCGCTAAACAGATGCTATTTTACGGAGTGACATTGTAAAAGGATATTTAAATGTAGAAAAGTTAATTACAGAGTAAAATGAAAATTTATTTCAAAACAAATTAACTTAAGAAACCAACATATCGCAAGCGGAAGAAGAAATATCCCCGAGAGATTTGTCTCATGTCCTATTTGACCAAATCAAAAAAATAACTTACCAATATTACCTCGCAAGATAGTCTCCCATCTTCACATTTTCACACTTGCTGTTCTAGTGGAGTCCAACCTGTGTTCTAGGATCATTTCATTTCATCAAGTTTGAAAAGTTTACCTCGCAAGATAGTCTCCCATCTTCACTTTTCACACTTGCTGTTCTAGTGGAGTCCAACCTGTGTTCTAGGATTATTTCATTTTCATCAAGTTTGAAAAGTTTATCGAGTCTGTTGAAAGGTAAGATAGTTTTGATGTTTAGCGTAAAGTTTGCTATTTACAAAGAAATTTCCCAGAAGTGAGTTTTTCCTTTTGTGAATTATTTATTTTCTTCTGAATATTAACAAAACTTATTTGTCCTAAAATTCATTTTACAGATTTACGTATGGTTAAAGAGAATATTTTGTGTTAAAAACTTTGTACAAAGTAACTTAGAAAAAGAACAAAAAAATAAAAAATGAAATGTAAAATAGTATAAAGATGTCTAATCACACAACCTGTCCAGTGTACACTTGTATATTGTGTGGAAAAGCATTTGGGAGTAGATTTAATTTATTTTGACATCAGAAATCATGTTTTTCTATCCCCACTAAGGAGTTTCAGTGTTCAAAATGTCCGAATGCATACTCTAGAAGAGATAATTTACTGAAACATATCTCTAATCATCATGAAGAAGTTTTCAAGTGTTCAAGATGTACTAATCAATTTCTCAATTCAAAAACATTACAACAACATTTAAATGAGTGTTTTACCAGTAATGTTAACCAAAGATATGAGTGCAATATTTGTGGAGATCACTTTCCTTCCTCGAGGTACCTGAAGTATCACATCAAACGCTTTCACCCAACTCCATTACAATGTTCACTTTGTCACTTAAGCTTTTCCTCTAAAGCCACACTAAACGCTCATGTAAGAAGGGATCATAATCGTCTACATGAAAATAGAGGTCAGGTGGGGAGGGGGCGAGTGAGAAGAGGTCAGGCGGGGAGGGGTCGGAGGGGGAGGGGTCAGAGACGTGGTAGTCATAGGTGGGGTAATGGTAGACCTCAAAATTCTCCTCCGTTACCATTAGGATGTAATCGTCAATCGTTTAATGGGGAAGCTCGTGAGTTTGACTTTATTCCAAAGCGATTTGAAGGTGGAGATATGCTTCTTTATCTCTCTTCAATAAAGGATGACGTTCTGAATCACATTCAAAATGAAATCAGAGAAAAGGGTAGTGTTAAGTGGGGGCTCTGTACACAAGTGTCCAAACTTAATAGTGAAGGTCAAGTACAATTTGTTGAACCCTACTTCAACACAGCTATGGTTGTAGCAACTAGAAACGGGGACTTATCTTATCAATACAATGAAGCTGTGAATAACCTATTGCGTAGACTGGATGAGTTTGAAGGAGAATCTTCAAATTTGAATTTCGAAGAAGTAATGTTTGTGAGATTGAGTGTTGTTCGTTTTAGACCTTTTGCAGGCTCCTCTTTCATTCCTTTACCTCAAGGTTTAGCAAAGAATAAGAAAAATATTTTAAGCATCAGAAATGAAGATGACAGGTGTTTCTTGTATTCCATTGTAGCTCATTTTTATCCAGTAGAACCAGAGTTACATAGAGAAAGAGTTAATCACTATCTTTATCACACAGAGAAATTTAACTCGAAAGGACTTTCATTTCCAGTCACTCTGAAGCAAATTCCTAAATTTGAAACTCTCAATGACTTATCAATAAATGTATTTGCTTATGAAGAAGCAGATCCAGAAAAAGAAAACAGAAAAGATGTTATCTACCCACTACAAATAAGCAAACGAGAAACAAATGCAGAGAGATGTTTAGATTTGCTTCTTTTAACAGAGGAAGGAAAGTCACACTTTTGTTTAATAACAAATTTAGGAAATCTAGTCAAAACGAGCAGTGGTGATAGAAAAAGGTTTATTTGTCGTCGATGTCTTTGGCCATTCTCAACGGAAGAATGTTTGTTAAAGCATAAAGGTTATTGTTATCACAAAGCCCAAAGAATAGTCATGCCGTCAGAGCAGAATAATATTTTAGAATTTGGGAAGCGACAGAAGTCCTTCGAACAACCAATTGATTTTGGTTTTCTATGCAGATTTTGAGTGTATATTACCAAAAGTGATTGATAGCGATGAGAGCAATACACAAAATTCAAGCCAAAAGCAAAAACATGTCCCCTGTGGGTTTGCTTACAAACTAGTCAGTAGATTCCCCAAATATTCAAAACCCTTACAAGTGTACACTGGAGAAAATGCTTCGAAAGTGTTTTTGAAAGGAGTTCTGAAAGATTATGAAGAAATTGAAGAAATTGATAATAACCCTGTCGATTTTATTCTCGATGATGTAGCTAGGCTTGACATAGCGACCAGCCACGTGTGCTATCTTTGTTCCGCTCCTCTGAACCATGACAAAGTTGTTGATCATTGTCATGTGAGTGGTGTCTATCGAGGAACATGTCATGCTGGGTGTAATGTTAATTATCAACAACAAAAACGTGTAGTATGCGCTCTACATAACAGCTCTCATTACGACACTCATCTTATCTTGGATGCTGTAGAAGTTATCGAGGAGTCTAGACATTTGAAATGCATCCCACAAAATACTGAACAGTATCTCAGTTTTAGTATTGACAATCTAGTATTCATAGATTCCTTCAAGTTTCTATCAAGTTCTCTAGAAAAACTAGCATCAAACTTGAAAGACAAGGGCTCAGACAATTTCAAACATTTGAGGAATCATTTCATTGAAGTCGAACAAGAAAGAGACATCGAACTATTGACTCAAAAGCTCCCCTTCTGCAATGAATATATAGATTCCTTTGAGAAATTTGAGGAAAGTCAATTACCCTCTCAAAATTTTTTTTTTCTAGTCTGACTGAAGAAAGCATTTCTGACAAAGATTATCTTTTTGCTCAAAAACTGTGGGATACATTTCAAATTGAAAACATGGAGGGGTTTATTCAACTCTATGTATCTGTAGACACATTGATACTAGCTGATGTTATGGAAGACTTTCGCAGTATGTGCATTCGAGATTATGGTTTAGAACCATTTCATTTCATCAGTTTACCGGGGTTTGCAATGATAAGCTGTCTAAAATATTTAGGAGCAGCGATAGATCTTTTCACTCAACCAGATGAATACAATTTCATTGAGAAAGGCATTAGGGGAGGAATTTCAATGGTGAACAAACGATACTCCAAGGCAAATAATCCTTATCTAGAAAACTATGATCCTAACCAAGATACAAACTACATTATGTATTACGATGTTAACAGTCTCTATGCAACATGTATGATGGAGCCACTACCCGATGGAAATTTCAAATTTCTAGAAAGAGAGAAGTTCGAAAATGTAGATTGGACATTAGTTCCCTCGGATTATGAGTATGGTTACATAATCCAATGTGATATTCATATTCATAGAAAGTTACACAGATTGTTTGCATCCTTCCCATTAGCTCCTGATCACGAAAGTATCCCAGCAAAAGATTTCTCTCCATACTGTATGGAGATCTTAGAGCAAATTGGACTTTCCAAAAAGAAATCTTCCGGTAGAAAATTATTTTGTACATTGAAAGACAAAAACAATAACATCATTCACTATGATACATTGAAATTCTATTTGGAAATGGGGGTAGAATTAAAATATGTTCATAAAGTCATGGAATTCACTCAGTCATCATGGATGCGTTCATTTATTGAGTATAATATAGAAAAGCGTCAATTGGCGACTGATAATGCATTGCGCGACTTGTACAAACTAGTATGCAATTCATGTTTCGGAAAAACAATTGAAAACGTAAGAATATACAAAAAAGTTGAACTCGTTAGAGATGAACACAGATTACACAAATTCACAGCAAAATGTAACTTTAAACATTTGAACATATTTTCCGAAAATCTGGCTGCTGTTGAACTTCAGCAAGTGACTGTTAACCTTTCGAAACCCATTTCGAGCGGATTTAGTACAATGGATCGAGCAAAAAAACTCATATTTCAATTCTACTACGGGGTATTAGTCAAGAACTATCAGGAGAAAGTCACTTTATTAATGACCGATACTGATAGTGTTCTAGTTGAATTAAGAGCTCTATACAATGAAACAATTTTAAATCCATATCAAATGATGGCTAACAACATAGAACATTTTGACACTTCAAACTATCCCAAGTCACACTGGTTGTACAGTGAAGATAGACATAAGAAAGCAGGTGTTATGAAGGATGAAACCTCGCCGTTTCCTATTACATCTTTCTTTGGTTTGAAATCGAAAAACTATTCTATCCTGACACTGTCTGAAGACGATGACTTGCTTGAACAAAATAGAGCAAAAGGGGTGAAACGTTCATGGATGAGAAAACATTTGAGGCACTCGATGTTTCGCGACTGTTTGTTCGATAGAAAGTTGTTCTTCGCTACCTTCAACTTGATCAGATCTACTCATAACACTCTCCACACTATACAAACAAGAAAAGTAGCTCTGTCTCCACTGGATGATAAAATATATATATTAGAAGATGGAATTCATTCGGTACCATATGGGTACAATCCTTTGTAATTGAACTTTCAACACTTTTGAAACCCTAAAGTAACTCTTGTACAAAGTTCACACAAAAAAAATTCTTCGAGACTTGATCGGCTGCTGCCTAAAAAACAAAACAAACACAAACAATGGGAGAGGATAGGCTTGGAAAAAAATCCCCCAAAAAAACAAAAAACAACAGGTATTCCTTTTTTCCCTTCTTTTAAATTTTTTAAATTTGTTTGAAAAAAGCAAGATTTAATTATATTTCTTTTAAACAAAAAACTAAACCCAATAACAAACATTTCCTTAAAGTATGTATTTATATTATAGGTATATGTCATGTCCGCTGTTAGAAGAAACCGTTCATACTTCCACTTCGTCCTCAAAGGGAGGGGAAGGAAAGTCCTGTACGAGTCTACAGGGCTTTATATCTCAGAGGAAAAAGCTCTCATCGCTGCCTGTACCCTCAAGGCACGCTTCTACCCGGGGAAGAAAGATGTCTTCCCCGAAGTCAGTCGACGCAAGTACAAACTACCTCTCCCCAAAGAGGTTAGAGAAGAGAAAAGAATCCGTAACTTTGAAAAGGTCCTTGATGGATTCTATCTGAAAAGTTTAAAGCATTTAATAAAGGAGGAGCAGAAATTATGGCAATGCGAGGGGTGTAAAATTAACCACCCCTCACAACGTCAACACGCCTGTTTAACTTTTGGGGCTATTGAGCGAGTGAGGTGGTTGTTCAGCGATGTGGTAAAAAAGCAAGATTTAATTATATTTCTTTTAAACAAAAAACTAAACCCAATAACAAACATTTCCTTAAAGTATGTATTTATATTATAGGTATATGTCATGTCCGCTGTTAGAAGAAACCGTTCATACTTCCACTTCGTCCTCAAAGGGAGGGGAAGGAAAGTCCTGTACGAGTCTACAGGGCTTTATATCTCAGAGGAAAAAGCTCTCATCGCTGCCTGTACCATCAAGGCACGCTTCTACCTGGGGAAGAAAGATGTCTTCCCCGAAGTCAGTCGACGCAAGTACAAACTACCTCTCCCCAAAGAGGTTAGAGAAGAGAAAAGAATCCGTAACTTTGAAAAGGTCCTTGATGGATTCTATCTGAAAAGTTTAAAGCATTTAATAAAGGAGGAGCAGAAATTATTGCAATGCGAGGGGTGTAAAATTAACCACCCCTCACAACGTCAACACGCCTGTTTAACTTTTGGGGCTATTGAGCGAGTGAGGTGGTTGTTCAGCGATGTGGTTAAAAAGCAAGATTTAATTATATTTCTTTTAAACAAAAAACTAAACCCAAAACAAACATTTCCTCAAAGTATGTATTTATATTATAGGTATATGTCATGTCCGCTGTTAGAAGAAACCGTTCATACTTCCACTTCGTCCTCAAAGGGAGGGGAAGGAAAGTCCTGTACGAATCTACAGGGCTTTATATCTCAGAGGAAAAAGCTCTCATCGCTGCCTGTACCCTCAAGGCACGCTTCTACCCGGGGAAGAAAGATGTCTTCCCCGAAGTCAGCCGACGCAAGTACAAACTACCTCTCCCCAAAGAGGTTAGAGAAGAGAAAAGAATCCGTAACTTTGAAAAGGTTCTTGATGGATTCTATCTGAAAAGTTTAAAGCATTTAATAAAGGAGGAGCAGAAATTATGGCAATGCGAGGGGTGTAAAATTAACCACCCCTCACAACGTCAACACGCCTGTTTAACTTTTGGGGCTATTGAGCGAGTGAGGTGGTTGTTCAGCGATGTGGTAAAAAAGCAAGATTTTATTATATTTCTTTTAAACAAAAAACTAAACCCAATAACAAACATTTCCTTAAAGTATGTATTTATATTATAGGTATATGTCATGTCCGCTGTTAGAAGAAACCGTTCATACTTCCACTTCGTCCTCAAAGGAAGGGGAAGGAAAGTCCTGTACGAGTCTACAGGGCTTTATATCTCAGAGGAAAAAGCTCTCATCGCTGCCTGTACCCTCAAGGCACGCTTCTACCCGGGGAAGAAAGATGTCTTCCCCGAAGTCAGCCGACGCAAGTACAAACTACCTCTCCCCAAAGAGGTTAGAGAAGAGAAAAGAATCCGTAACTTTGAAAAGGTTCTTGATGGATTCTATCTGAAAAGTTTAAAGCATTTAATAAAGGAGGAGCAGAAATTATGGCAATGCGAGGGGTGTAAAATTAACCACCCCTCACAACGTCAACACGCCTGTTTAACTTTTGGGGCTATTGAGCGAGTGAGGTGGTTGTTCAGCGATGTGGTAAAAAAGCAAGATTTTATTATATTTCTTTTAAACAAAAAACTAAACCCAATAACAAACATTTCCTTAAAGTATGTATTTATATTATAGGTATATGTCATGTCCGCTGTTAGAAGAAACCGTTCATACTTCCACTTCGTCCTCAAAGGAAGGGGAAGGAAAGTCCTGTACGAGTCTACAGGGCTTTATATCTCAGAGGAAAAAGCTCTCATCGCTGCCTGTACCCTCAAGGCACGCTTCTACCCGGGGAAGAAAGATGTCTTCCCCGAAGTCAGCCGACGCAAGTACAAACTACCTCTCCCCAAAGAGGTTAGAGAAGAGAAAAGAATCCGTAACTTTGAAAAGGTCCTTGATGGATTCTATCTGAAAAGTTTAAAGCATTTAATAAAGGAGGAGCAGAAATTATGGCAATGCGAGGGGTGTAAAATTAACCACCCCTCACAACGTCAACACGCATGTTTAACTTTTGGGGCTATTGAGCGAGTGAGGTGGTTGTTCAGCGATGTGGTAAAAAAGCAAGATTTAATTATATTTCTTTTAAACAAAAAACTAAACCCAATAACAAACATTTCCTTAAAGTATGTATTTATATTATAGGTATATGTCATGTCCGCTGTTAGAAGAAACCGTTCATACTTCCACTTCGTCCTCAAAGGGAGGGGAAGGAAAGTCCTGTACGATTCTACAGGGCTTTATATCTCAGAGGAAAAAGCTCTCATCGCTGCCTGTACCCTCAAGGCACGCTTCTACCCGGGGAAGAAAGATGTCTTCCCCGAAGTCAGTCGACGCAAGTACAAACTACCTCTCCCCAAAGAGGTTAGAGAAGAGAAAAGAATCCGTAACTTTGAAAAAGTCCTTGATGGATTCTATCTGAAAAGTTTAAAGCATTTAATAAAGGAGGAGCAGAAATTATGGCAATGCGAGGGGTGTAAAATTAACCACCCCTCACAACGTCAACACGCCTGTTTAACTTTTGGGGCTATTGAGCGAGTGAGGTGGTTGTTCAGCGATGTGGTAAAAAAGCAAGATTTTATTATATTTCTTTTAAACAAAAAACTAAACCCAATAACAAACATTTCCTGAAAGTATGTATTTATATTATAGGTATATGTCATGTCCGCTGTTAGAAGAAACCGTTCATACTTCCACTTCGTCCTCAAAGGGAGGGGAAGGAAAGTCCTGTACGAGTCTACAGGGCTTTATATCTCAGAGGAAAAAGCTCTCATCGCTGCCTGTACCCTCAAGGCACGCTTCTACCCGGGGAAGAAAGATGTCTTCCCCGAAGTCAGTCGACGCAAGTACAAACTACCTCTCCCCAAAGAGGTTAGAGAAGAGAAAAGAATCCGTAACTTTGAAAAAGTCCTTGATGGATTCTATCTGAAAAGTTTAAAGCATTTAATAAAGGAGGAGCAGAAATTATGGCAATGCGAGGGGTGTAAAATTAACCACCCCTCACAACTTCAACACGCCTGTTTAACTTTTGGGGCTATTGAGCGAGTGAGGTGGTTCTTCAGCGATGTGGTAAAATCGCTGAAGCACGAAGAGATCATAGAAACGTGTCTTCAGTACATTAAAGACTGTGATCCATTCTACCTTGGTGATGAAGATTTCAATCTGTACAAATCTATAGAATGGTTGAAAAAAAAATATTTGACCAAATTGGAGTTCCTGGAAGAAACATTAAAAGTTAAGATGTCTTGAACTTGTGTAGTAGCAGTGTAATAAATCCATCAAAACTTCACTTCCAAGAACAAATTTAAGTACTAAATATTTCCAATCATTCAATGAAAAGATATGTCTGTTATCTTTTTTAGGGAACTTACCTGTGCTATTTGTCAACGTTAGTATTCCATACTTTCACAATTGGACCTTTAAAAGAGCGATTGAAAACTCTCAAAAATATTGTCCACTGCTCACAGAACTATTTACTATATAGTTAATTTGAAAACTTGAATTTGATTTAAATACGGAAAATGAATATTTTCCAAAACATATGTCATGTTATTTTTATGAAATACATTGTAGAATCAATTTATCATTATCATTTATGATATGTGAGAGAACTTTAAAAACGGAAAAGTATTCATTTTCGTTTTTCTTTACCTTTATTCAAATGAAATCATATTTCGTTTTATTAAATTTCTTATTTTTGTACATCATTCGTGCTTAAAAGCCAAATTAATTTCAAAATTTTCTATTTTTGATGTTGGAAAATTATATTTTGCTACTAATTTGAAATAAAAAATGTAAAACTTAGTTTTGTGTTATCATTTTGAGTGAAATTAAAAAACGTGGATGAGAGCTTGGTTTTGTCTCATCATGATGGAGCAAAGTAACTGTCGAAGTGGACCAGCTTAGATGGTCACCTGACGTCCTTTTCCCGCCCCTTTTTCTCATAGGTAAGATGGCGTTGCCGGTTGTGGTTTTTCTGCTACTGGTTTCGTCGGTTACAACTAAGAAAGTACTTTTTGGAGAGGCATGTCACCCCATTTCTCATCATAAGTGGACCTGTAAAGGATATGAAAAAGGGACAGTGATAACACATATGATGGGTTACCTTTATAAACGACCAACTCAACTTCAGTTGAATGGAGGTTCCACGATCAAATTAAATGGATCTCTATTTCCAAACTTAGTTAAAATTCAAGGAGGAAGCACAACCTGTGACTCAATTCACAACCCTGTTTTATCATTCAGATTGTATTCTTCCAGCGAAGAATGTGGTAATTGATTTTTTCACTAATTTTAAAATTTTCAAATAAACAAATTTACGAACAGATCTAGGCCTAATGTTTAACAAACAATACATCACTGTCTGGTAAAGGTGCTCGCCTAAGAGATCAAGGACCATTTATATTAGTGAAATATTTCACACGTAAAAAAAAAAATGTATCCAGAATAATGAGAGTCTAGCATAACAAATGAAATTATGTTCTTTTGTCATGCTCTGTTTTGAAATGTCTTTTATACACAGTAATATATTATTTTTTCTTTAAATCCATTTTTTTTTTTTAAAAACAAAACTAAATAAAATTCACCCACAGCAATTCATCATATGACTATGACTACTCATCAACGATCGGAGCAACCACCAAGACGACTACGTCCACATCAACGATCGGAGCAACCACCAAGACGACTACGTCCGCATCAACGATCGGAGCAACCACCAAAACACTACGTCCGCATCAACGATCGGAGCAACCACCAAGACGACTACATCCACATCAACGATCGGAGCAACCACCAAGATGACTACGTCCACATCAACGATCGGAGCAACCACCAAGACGACTACGTCCACATCAACGATCGGAGCAACCACCAAGAAGACGACTACGTCCGCATCAACGATCGGAGCAACCACCAAGACGACTACATCCGCCAAGACTACGTCCACATCGACGAGTGGAGACAGCTCTGTGACCATGGAACCAGAGCCACTTGTACAAAGTAAGAAGCTTGATGTTAAGCTCTTGTTTATTTAAAGCTGAATTTTAGTTATTCTTTCTCTTTTGAAACAGATATTTCCAGAAAGTTGATTTGAAAAAAAAGAAATTTAAAAGCAAAATTTGAATCATGAAGTATCGCATAGAATTTCTTTTAAATGAAAACATATATTTTAGTATTCAAATTTGATTGCAAGCTTTTTTCTTTAATATAGTTTTTTTAATTTTCTTTTTTTCAGGTTCCACGCACACTCTCCAAGGCACGATGAACGATGGTATAATAGGTTTATATTTAGCTATAGTAGGATCTTGTATTACAGTAGCTGTTGCTTTAATTTTAATGATAATTTACTTCAGAAAAAGAATTCGTAATAGGTACTCTGAATTACTTTTTACTCAAGAATTAAATGAGCGAACAACTGAAGAAGACGAAACTCAAATGTAGATAATTAAAAATTTCAACCACGTATTGGAATTTTTTAAAAAACGTTTCATTGATACATGAATGTTATTTGTATTATTGAAATAATTGTTGATGAATGTGTTTTGCAGTTCTCGGTGTAGTTACGAGCGTGTTAGCTCTGCTCATAATCATCATCATCCTCATCGCTTCCCGCAAGATAATCAAGTTCATACGCACTAGACTCGCCGCTCATGATCATGGACTCAATTCCCCCCTGTCAATGTCTCCATTGGAGATGACTTCATCAACCATGATTACTTCCACCTCCACTCCTATTACCTCAACAGCCACAGACACCACCACAACTACTTCCACTGCACGTCCCTCAACCGCCACCGCCTCCACCTCTACCGCCCCAACCTCTACCGCCACAGCCTCCACCTCTGCTCCACCAAGTTACTTCACAAGGCAAGTGAGACGCCAACTCGAAACCGAGTTTTAAGTAAGGGAAAAGAACTTTTCTGTTTCGGGTAACCAACCTTACTATTGCTAATTAATATTCACTTGAACATTATGATTAACCAAAATGGTCTTGAGTTTTGTTTTTTAAATTAACCCTTACGATGCGGGGCGCGTGATATTTACGGGCCAAATATAAAATGGCACGTAAGCCCTCTTGGCGAAATCCGTAACTTTCAGGATAAGGCTATATATTGACTGCAAGCAGTCTTGGCTGCTCCCGGATATAAAATATCAAACCTTTTCTCAAAAATGATTGAGGGTACCCACCTTGCGGCATTCATATCTCACAAACCAATAGAGATAATTCTATAATTTTTACATCATCGTGTAGAAGAGAGAATTGTCTTTATTTCCATGTATCATATGTATATCCGCGCACAAAAATAAAGAAGCGGCAAGCGTTGCGACAAGTGCCGCAAACAATTTTTTTACCTCAAAATGATTGAGGGTACCCACCTTGCGGCATTTATATCTCACGAACCATTAGAGATAATTTTATAATTTTTACATCATCGTATAGAAGAGAGAATTGTCTTTATTTCCATGTATCATATGTATATCCGCGCACAAAAATAAAGAAGCGGTTAATCAGGATATAACGGTGGCTGGCACCGGACAAAACAATTCCGCCACGTGGGCTTGTAGAGCAAAAATATATAGCCGCATCGTAAGGGTTAAATACTGATTTTCTTTAATGTAAAAAAGGTTCAGCTATTTTTGTTAAGTTTATGTTCTTTTTATTTTAAAAAAACAAAGTGAAAGTGGTTACTAAGACTAAATAAAAAAAATAGAGCCATTGGCTCTGTAGCTCATCAGGCTTCATCATCAATTATGCTGTAGAGTGTGGCCAATGTGATTCCCCCTTTGTAGAGGCCACAGGGTCACCAATCATAAAATTAAGTATATAGGCGACAAGTTTCAGTTTTCTAGACCTTATACTTCAGGAGAAGATGAAAATAGATTTGAAGGAAGTTCCTGTTGCCTTTATTAGGGGCAACAGGGTCACCAAAGCTACAATTCATCATCCTCACTAGCCAAGGAGTCTGTACACAAAGTTTCAGCTTTCTAGGCCTTATGGTTCTGGAGAAGAAGATGAAAATAGGTTTTTAGGGTGTGGCCCCTGTGGCCCTTATTAGGGGTCACAGGGCCACCAAAGCTACAATTTATAATCCTCACTAGCCAAGGAGTCTGTACACAAAGTTACAGCTTTCTAGGCCTCATAGTTCTAGAGAAGAAGATGAAAATAGGTTTTTAGGGTGTGGCCCCTGTGGCCCTTATTAGGGGTCACAGGGCCACCAAAGCTACAATTCATAATCCTCACTAGCCAAGGAGTCTGTACACAAAGTTACAGCTTTCTAGGCCTCATGGTTCTAGAGAAGAAGATGAAAATAGGTTTTTAGGGTGTGGCCCCTGTGGCCCTTATTAGGGGTCACAGGGCCACCAAAGCTACAATTCATAATCCTCACTAGCCAAGGAGTCTGTACACAAAGTTTCAGCTTTCTAGGCCTTATGGTTCTGGAGAAGAAGTCGAAATTCCACAAAGTTTACGGTCGGACGGACGGACGGACGGATGGACGGACGGACGCCGGACACCATGCCATGCCATAAGCCCATCGGGGCTTACAGGCCAGATGAGCTAAAAATTAAATGTTTCTCGGGCTCCGACGCATCACATTTTAATGTGCACGTGACAGCTTTTTATTGTCTTTTACAAAAAATTTTTTATTATAACTTATTCCAAAAACCAAAACACATATTTCTCCATCAAAATAATAGTTATATAAACACTGAAATGATACCCTTTTTCACCTCAAAGCACTTTCCATGTATATTTCAGGTAAAAAAAAAAAAAAAAAAATTAAATGTGTTCCTCCAGCATCATTATATTTACAAACAAAAAATAAAAATAAAGTCATCCCGCCCTCGTCACTTTTGAAAAAAATCTACCCAAGAAACATTTAATATTTTTTAAGAAGCCTAAGTTGTTCTGAGTGATCTTTGAAGTTTTTTATGTCTAGTCACTGTTTGAATGTTGTTGTTTTTTCAAACTGAATCTGTGATCTGTGATATGATATTAAAGATGCTGTGATTTTAAATTTAAAAAATAGAGCCATTGGCTCTGTAGCTCATCAGGCATCATATCAAGTTTGCTTTATACAGGCAAGATGAGCTAAAAATGAAACTGATGTTACCTATTGCAAGAAAACCTATAAAAAAATTACAAAACAAATGTATTATTATTCAACACTTTCTAGATCGCCAATGTCAGACAGTGAAAGAAGTCCACACTAAAATATCCAAGAAAAAATAAATTTGCCATGAACTGTCATCTAATGGAGAAAAATAAGTTTTTAAGATTGTGACCCCTGTGACCCTATTTGGGGTCATGGGGTCACAAAACCTACAGTTTAGAATCCCAATTGGCCAAGGAGTCTACATGCAGTCTTTCAGCTCAATAGACCTTTAGGAGCTAAAGATGATGATGAAAATAAGTTTTTAAGGTTGTGACCCATGTGACCCTATTTGGGGTCATGGGGTCACAAAATCTACAATTTAGAATCCCCATTGGCCAAGGAGTCTGCACATATTATTTCAGCTCTCTAGACCTTTTGGAACTTGAGAAGAAGATGAAAATAGTTTTTTAAGGTTGTGACCCCTGTGACCCTATTTGGGGTCACAGGGTCAACAAAGTTACAAATTAGAATCCCCATTGTCCAATGAGTCTGCACATATCAATATTAACTCTCTAGACCTGTTGGAACTGGAGAAGAAGATGAGAATTGGTTTTTAAGGTTGTGACCCCTGTGACCCTATTTGGGGTCATGGGGTCACGAAATCTACAATTAAGAATCCCGATTGGCCAAGGAGTCTGCACATATCATTTTCAACTCTATAGTCCTTTTAGTACTGGAGAAGAAGATGAAAATAGGTTTTCAAGGTTGTGACCCCTGTGACCCTATTTGGGGTCACTGCTAAGCGGTGAGAGACTGAGTTTTCTCAGTTCTAGAAAAAGTGATCTCGCCACTGAGTGTGATATCACTTTTTCAAGTCAGTGAAAATATCACAGAGGGGTTTGACGTCATGTGTACTATGGTTTGACGTCACTTCTACAATCAACGAGACGTCATCGCTGTTGCTAAATTACGATCAACAATGGTATGACGTCGCCAGAAAACTCTCCAGTCAAGACCTTTGGAACATAAATTACAACATTTTCGACCACATAGGCATATAATAAACAGAATATCTTTTGTTTTGAGTGTGATATGACTTATCTCTCATCTCGTGACGGGGTAAAACCTATATTTTCACTCGTGGCTACGCCACTCGTAAAAATACTGGCTCTACCCCGTCACTCGATGAGAGATAAGTGATATCACACTCAAAACAAAAGATATCCTCTATTTCTAGGCCTTATACTTCAGGAGAAGAAGATGAAAATAGATTTGAAGGACGTCCCTGTTGCCTTTTATTAGGGGCAACAGGGTCACCAAAGCTACAATTCATAATCATCACTAGTAAAGGAGTCTGTACACAAAGTTTCAGCTTTCTAGGCCTCATGGTTCTGGAGAAGAAGATGAAAATAGGTTTTTAGGGCGTGGCCCCTGTGGCCCTTATTAGGGGTCACAGGGCCACTGAAGCTACAATTTATAATCCTCACTAGCCAAGGACTCTGTACACAAAGTTTCAGCTTTCTAGGCCTTATGGTTCTGGAGAAGAAGATGAAAATAGGTTTTTAGGGCGTGGCCCCTGTGGCCCTTTTTAGGGGTCACAGGGCAACCAAAGGTACAAATTATAACCCTCACTAGCCAAGGAGTCTGTACACAAAGTTTCAGCTTTCTAGGCCTTATGCTTCTGGAGAAGAAGATGAAAATAGGTTTTTAGGTCGTGGCGCCTGTGGCCTTTTTAGGGGTCACAGGGCCACCAAAGCTACAATTTATAATCCTCACTAGCCAAGGAGTCTGTACACAAAGTTTCAGCTTCCTAGGCCCTATGCTTCTGGAGAAGAAGATGAAAATAGGTTTTTAGGGCGTGGCCCCTGTGGCCCTTTTTAGGGGTCACAGGGCCACCAAAGCTACAATTTATAATCCTCACTAGCCAAGGAGTCTGTACACAAAGTTTCAGCTTTCTATGCCTTTTGCTTCTGGAGAAGAAGATGAAAATAGGTTTTTAGGGCGTGGCCCCTGTGGCCCTTATTAGGGGTCACAGAGCCACTTAAGCTACAATTTATAATCCTCACTAGCTAAGGAGTCTGTACACAAAGTTTCAGCTTTTTAGACCTTATTGTTCTGGAGAAGAAGATGAAAATAGGTTTTTAGGGTGTGGCCCCTGTGGCCCTTATTAGGGGTCACAGGGCCACCAAAGCTACAATTTATAATCCTCACTAGCCAAGGAGTCTGTACACAAAGTTTCAGCTTTCTAGGCCTTATGGTTCTGGAGAAGACGATGAAAATAGGATTTTAGGGCGTGGCCGCTGTGGCCCTTATTAGGGGTCACAGGGCCACCACATCTACAATTTATAATCCTCACTCTTCAAAGAGGCTATACCCAAAGTTTCAGCTTTCTAGGCCTTATGGTTCTGGAGAAGAAGATGAAAATAGGCTTTTAGGGTGTGGCCCCTGTGGCCCTTATTAGGGGTCACAGGGCCACCAAAGATACAATTCATAATCCTCACTAGCCAAGGAGTCTGTACACAAAGTTTCAGCTTTCTAGGCCTTATGGTTCTGGAGAAGAAGATGAAAATAGGTTTTAGGGCGTGGCCCCTGTGGCCCTTATTAGGGGTCACAGGGCTACCAAAGCTACAATTTAAAATCCTCACTAGCCAAGGAGTCTGTACACAAGGTTTCAGCTTTCTAGGCCTTATGGTTCTGGAGAAGAAGATGAAAATAGGTTTTTAGGGTGTGGCCCCTGTGGCCCTTATTAGGGGTCACAGGGCCACCAAAGCTACAATTTATAATCCTCACTAGCCAAGGAGTCTGTACACAAAGTTTCAGCTTTCTAGGCTTATGCTTCTGGAGAAGAAGATGAAAATAGGTTTTTAGGGCGTGGCCCCTGTGGCCCTTATTAGGGATCACAGGGCTACCAAAGCTACAATTTATAATCCTCACTAGCTAAGGAGTCTGTACACAAAGTTTCAGCTTTCTAGGCCTTATGCTTCTGGAGAAGAAGTCGAAATTTCACAAAGTTTACGGACGGATGGACGGACGGACGGATGGACGGACGGACGGACGCCGGACACCATGCCATGCCATAAGCCCATCGGGCCTTACAGGCCAGATGAGCTAAAAATCTAGAATTTATTTAGACAGGGATATGAACATATTTTGTGTAGTGAAATCCTTATAACAAAGTTTCATTTTAGAATATTTTTGTACACGTAAATACCTCTGGAAAAAAACAACAAAAACTTTTTGTCTTGAATATTGAAATACTTTTGTAATAAAGTTATATTCTCTTTATATCTTTTGTTCATGTTTGTTGTAGAAAGTTGTAATTCTGTATTGGAATCTTATTTCGTTACTAAAAAAATTCTATTTAAAATTTGTCAGTTTTTGATTTATTCGAGATAAGTCTCTAGTACAGAATTTCAACTTGTCAAAGGGAGATACTTCACTCAGCAGTCATGTCCTACCAGATGGAAGTGCAACTGGTCAAAGGGAGATAATTTCACATAAAAACTTAACTTTAATAATGACAACACATGTTATCAATTTTTTATTTTTTATTCCTTTTAAAACATGATCTTACATGTCGTTATTTTAATTCTTCTAGAAGCTTTAATCTTTCTACACCAGGTACTCCAAATTATATCTTTTGCTTCACAAACATTGATTCTTTCCTTTTTCCATCAGTCTTTTCAGTTTTCTTCCCCATTCCAATCTGAGAAGTAGTCCGTCTTTGCTTGGACAATTTTGATAGTATCTTTCTGAAGATTTGATATCCGGTTAAGTAATCTCTATCAAATGAATTTGATAAAACGTATTGTCAAAGTAAATCGATAATATTCGATTTTTTTATTGTCCGATCATCCTCAGTAATGAGTTCAAGTTTTTCGTTCCAGTTTATTTTCCCTAGTTCTCTTTGTTTTTTCATTTCTCTCCAGAGTTTTTTAAGTTCTTCGATGTCACGATGGCATGTTACTCCTTTCAGTAGATGTTCGAGTAAATTATTTTCATCTTCATCACTTACAGTATCCTTTGTTGGAGTTGTATCATAATCTTCAGTTTGTGTTGACGTCGACTTCTCTCGATCCAACTCGCTAGCTTTTTCGCTTTTAGATTTTTCATCATTAGAAACTTTATTAGAGTCATTCTGTTTCGGAACGAGAGGTCTCGTCTTCTATAGGAGTTGATGATAGGTTTTCCTGCTCAAAAGTATCATTGGTTTCGTCATCTGAGTCACTCTCTACTGATTGATCTTCTTCGTCGTCTTCTTCGTTTTCCAAATATTTTCTTAGTGCAGCAATACAGTATGGAATAAATTGATGATAGGTTGCTAGTAATCTCTTCTTTTCTTTAACAGTTGTCCTTTTGGATGACAATTTACGAATGAGGAATCTGTGTCGATAGAGCTTCTTTTTTATCTGATCATCTAGTTCTATATTCCCTATCAAAATGTTGTGTATAAGTGTAATGATAGCCTTGAACTGTTGTTTGGTCAAATGATTCAGCAATAGTTTCCGCTAAAATGGTACAAAATCACCTAACAGCATAAGAAAATCCAAACTGTGAATAGTCTCCATCAAACTTTAGCAAAATTCTTTTCTCTTAAAGATATAAGAGTTGGAACCCCCACAGCGATCAGGAACATCAACACCCTTAGAAAGTTGCTTCTTCAGAGATTTTATACAAGCTTCTTTTGTAGTAAATTCAGTATCCGAAGCAAACAGTGTTATATCTAGATTTTTGCACTCTTCGATTCGTGGAAATTTACAACAAATTCTCCAGAAGAATGTTGTGCTCATTGCGAAGGTAAACCTCTGACTAAAGTGTGATGGATTGAGCGGGTCCTTTTATAGACATCATTCTTTCGGAAGATAGATTGTACATAACTCCGTTGGTAGTATTCCAGTTCTCAGTCTTCCATACTCAGGGTTAGCATAGGGTGATGTGTCAATTACGAGGTATCTGTAACGCTTTCCATCAACAGCATCTCGATACGATTCGTGAAAATACTTGGATTGACCAGGAAATATTTGAGACGCAAGGATCCTGTGTTCATGCGCTGACCTAGGAGTAGTGAACTGTGTAGTCCGCTCATACCACCACCAATTAGAGCTAGCGTTACTTAACATTTCAATTGAAGCGTGGAGGGAACTGATTCAAACACATCGAAGCGTGAGCGGAGTTAATTTGCTATCGTGGCATGTATACTAGATTATGCTCATCCATGCATTTGATTGAGTGATCTGTGCTACAAGCTTTACTGGTTTCTAACCACAACTCTAATTACACATGCTACATGCTTTGCTGGTTTTGTTGACTAGATAATTACTACCACAACCAGCAACATGCTTTTGATGATTTGTTGAGTAGATAATTACAGAAGTCTCAACACTAATAGGACTCGGTTAAATACAGGTCAACTACAACCTGTATTGATGAAATGGTAAAAAAAAAAGTCTCACATTTCAACAGGGGGGTCTACCACATCAATCACAACAATCTGTGGACCGTGCAAATCACAGGCTAATTTCACAAATAAAAGATGAATTCTTACAATAGGAAGTGTCAACTTTTCACTATTTACTTGAGCGGGTGTTTACTCCCAGTCGGACAAAATCCTGAACAATTCTTCAAATTGAGGGTTAATTGGAACAATCTTCTTTCTCCTGAACTATTTCATACTCGAAGGAGTTGAATGCGAGTATAATAGTGAATTGAGGAATGTCCAATTACCTTATAATAATAAATTGAAGAATGACCATCTACCATGTAAATATTTCACAAGAGTGCATTCTGTTTCTTTGCTTCTTTGGGAAAGTCTTACTTTGGTTTTTGGAATTCATCTCTAAGTTGAATGGCTAAATCAAACAAATCTATCTTTTTTCAAAGTTTAGGTTTAATTGAGAAATCGAAAGCTATTTCTTCAAATCATTCTTATTCGATATATTCGGTAACACGGAATGAAAAATTATTTAATGAAGAGGATATAATGAACTCTAATCTGTTTAGGATATTTAATTCTTTACCTTCTATAGTAGCCCCTAATAAGTTTAATCGCAGGGGCAAAAAACGAAGGAAGTTGGAGAATAGAGAGTCTTTAATTAGACCAAAAAGTGTTCTCTCTTCACTAAGAGAAAAACAGAAGAAGGAACGAGAGTTGAGATACCTGAGGAGAGAGAGGAAAGAAGAGTATACACGGACGAAGCCGCCTCTACGCAACACTCTTGTGGTGTTGTTAAAGCGTCTGACTTCGGGAGAGCTAATTAGGTTGTAAGTATTAATAATAATTAACTTGTGATATTATAGTTGTGAAATCGTCAATGTGATAAACAAGCTAAGTACCACATTATCTAGTCATACATCCAACTTGAATGCGATTGTATACAAATATTAACCATTGCTTGACTTATAATTATGACTGATGACTCGATAGAAACCTCTCTAGATAATACGCATGACAAGGATGTTTAACGTATGAATAAACTATTTCAGTGCTTACAGGTGTATACGCACCACTTACGCGCTCTGCTTTGGGTGGGAGGGATTATCTATGGGTAGTATTCGCCCCGATCGACCTGTTTGGATTTGCCCTACCTGCCTTCAAATTAATGAATATTGTTTTTGCGATCTACACTCAACATGTTCCAATTGCGGTGAAGTGGAAGAATCTTGCCTATGTTGCAAGTTTTGTAGAGTGCACCTTGCAGAAAATTGCGATTGTCTTTACCGATATCACGAGGATATTTGTATCTATAAAGGATGTACCAGAGCTCTATATCAGGAAGGTTGCATATGCATTCCTCGATATCGTTTTGATTTCGATATCTGTGAAACGTGTGAATATTTGGTTATAAACTGCAAATGTAACAGTTGTTATTATTGTGGATGTACCTATATAACAACCAAACGATGTTTATGTGATGGGTCTCTTGAGGATATAAGATCATATTTCCCAAGATTAGAGGATTAATCGATGGATCCCATTGCATTATTTCAACCACCACCTCGGGTAGTTTCTGTTGACGGTTTGATATCTGCCGGAAAGTCTACCCTAGTTAATTCTTTGTATGAAGAATATGGACATTCTGATTTCTTAAAGGATTCGCTTCATCTTTTAGAACCAGTTGAAAATTTTAAACATTTTAAATCTGAAGAGGAAAAGAATGGAACCCTTTATCAGTTTTTAATGAGAATATGCCTGAAAATGCTGCTGCTTTTCAGTTACATGTACTAGATAGTTTTCTAAAACAATATTCTCAGATTCCATCAACCCCGTATAGTTCTCTACTTATTGAAAGGGGCATGCACTCTAATGTTGTATTTACAAAAACCCTTCACACTATTGGTCACATAAGCGAATTCACGAAGGATTACATTGTTTCAAAAGTTTATAATGTGATGACTAGTCCTGAATTTTCAAAATTTCAACCTCACTCAATTTTTTTCTTGGACACCCCCATTGGATTATGTATTGAAAGAAAGGAAAAACGTCAAAGAGTGGAAGAAGACAATGTTCAATATTTTGCAAACTATCAGGAAAAGTTGAGGATGAATTATATGGAATATTTAGACCAGTTTAAATACAAGCATGGAGAGCAATCTGTTTACATAAGCAAGGAAACTGATTTGAAAAAACTTACTTTGGAATTGCTTTCTTTTTTGAGCCTCACCTTTAATAAATAGTTAGCTATCTCTCATATTAGGAATTTATAAATATATATTTATTGACGCTATCCTTCCTTTCAAGCCAGAGCTTTAAACTAGAAACCCCATGTTCCTAAACAAGTGCAGGCCACTATCTGTACCGTACGCCGGGTAGCGCGACCCGATTCCTAAACAAGCATAGCTGTAGAATGACCCCGCATCATGGATACGACTTGCATGATGACTACTAACTTACCCTGCATATGTTAAACTGATATAATATATACATGATGGGTTAAGTTCTTTATTTAGTTAAATGTGAAAGATTATATTATCTTAGTACTTATCCTCTTATTTGGTATAATAACAAGCTGTGATAAGATTAACACGTAAATATCCCTCTCGTATGAGATAATGATAGTGAGACTAGTTTTGTGGAAGCATTATCATCTGAATGAGAAGCCATCAACATGAAGATGGGGTGGATGTTTCTGACAATATCAACAATTTTAATTATCTCCACGAGAACCCTAGCATACTGTGATTTTCCTGATGCTGATCATGAGTACATGAGATGCGAACTACTGGACCCGACTCGTTTTTACGAAGAGCGGGGCACCCCTCATGTTGTTTGGTCGGCGGTTGTTCGCTTGGAGGGGGTCGGATGGTGGCGGACCCCCGTCCAAATTAGCAAGGATATGTTCCCTAACCTAGAGTTCGTTTCCATCACGGAGACACCTCTCAAATGTGTTGATGTAGAGACTACTGTCAAAACACTACGCATCAACATGCAAGCGCCTTGTCCTGAAGAGGTATTTCACACAATTTGAACATATTATAACATAGTAAATTGATGCAAGATGTATTAGGTGAGATGATATTGTTTAAATGACTAACAAATGTTTACACTATAGGGATAAGTTCTACGCATCATACAATTTGAATATAATATAAACATAGTAATTGACACAAGATGTATTAGGATGAGAGGAGATTGTTTAAATCACTCGCAAATGTTTACACTATTGCTATTTAAGTCTTTATTCTCTTTCAGAACACGAGCATTCATCTCACCCCCCTCAAACCATCACACCTCTCAAGGTATGTATCTCATTTATTGCATAGTTAATAATATTAAATCTCACAAGCGACTAAACCTGTTAGATTATTACATGTTGGTAATCCAGTTTATGTTTTATTATGATCAGTATTGAAGGGTTATTATAAATATTCCCACTAGTGATATATTTAATCACATCATATAGCTTCTTACTCCATTCAGACATTTGATCTCTAATCAACTAATGTCTTCTGTTTTAAAGAGTATTATATAAGTCTCATTTATCAAAGATTAGTATCTTAACTTACTTATAAACAAAGGACACACAATAATGTCACTACACCAAATGATATCACAGATATCTCATATATTCAGACCACAACCTCCCACCACCCCCAGCATGCCACAACCGCTGAGGGTACCACCGCTGCGGACCAGACCATTTCCTCAAGGATGAGTAATTTAGCTTACCTTCCTTGTTATATCTATACATTGTTAAGTGTGTATATACCGCGTTCAAACCACAATCTTTCAACCTTATTTAAATGCACTTCTCAAAAGTCCTCTTCAGTAATGAACTCTCAACATATCCCCAACCTTAAATTTACACCCAACATCTTTTACTTTATCGGTTTTGGAATATAATTTTAAACACAATAAATGTCACTACACCAAATGATATCACAGATATCTCATATATTCAGACCACAACCTCCCACCACCCCCAACATGCCACAACCGCTGAGGGTACCACCGCTGCGGACCATACCATTTCCTCAAGGGTGAGTAATTAAGTCTGCCTTCCTTGTTGTATCTATACATTGTTAAGTGTATATATAGTAATCAATCTACAAATTTCTTTTGAGATACATAGACTTGCTACTACTTTTATGAGTCCCATAAATATAAGCAAGTCCCTCCATAGTAATCATTTCTGTTTAATAAAACCTTGCATCCCGGACTCATATTTTAAATTCTACGAGTCTTTTCAAATTGTGAGTTTATGATGCAGGACTCACAGGTAAATTATCCCTGATATATACTAACTCAAAAATAAACCTCTCATATCATTCAACCTTATTGAAATGCATACAATAAATATAACTCATATATTCAGACCCCAACTTCACATCACCGCCAACATGTCACAAGCACTGCAGACCGGACCATTTCCTCGAGGGTGAGTAATTTTTTAATCTATACTAACTTCAATTACCTAATGGAAATCGTCATTATGAAGTATCACCCTTGCCCTGTCACCCCTTTCAAAACCACATATCTTTCAACCTCATTGAATGCGCATAATAATGTTGCTACATCAATTCAGACTACAACCTCCCACCGTAACCCTTCCACAACCGCTGCAGAACCACGGCTATCGACAGGAGTGAAATTTAAACAACTTTTTACTAAGTATCATTAGCATATGAATAGTCTACTAGATTATTTTTAGAAACTGAACTCTAGCAGTCACCTGTCACGTAACTTAAATTTGAGGAGAAAATTCCTTTGTGTTATAGATTTCTATTCATAACATCCGGAACATTCTATAACTTCTTTTCGCGCTCGAGTAGCTCTGGAGGAGAAAGCATTGTTCTTCTATTGTATTGGAGTGATATCATACAAAATACACTACTAACTCTTAACACTCTGAACTTCATCTGCCAACTTTTCCTTTTCCTCTGTGACCTTTTGAAGTTTTTCTTTCAGTTTAGCATTTTCTTCCATAGCTTTGTCAAGTTCTGTATCAGGAATATGAGGTGATTCCAGTTCTGCTAACGGCAAAGCATCACACGTATCTTCGGCAGTTGATTCAGAGAGAGAATGACCCAACTCCAATAAACTAATTGCAGCCTCAGTTTTCTTTACTGTTTCCTTTCTAGTTTTAAGTCGGCTGTGTCGCAAGGCAGATTTAGAGGGTGAAGTTCTCAGCGGACTGTATCCTAAATTCTTGCTGGGGGCCCAGTCAGGATCTGTTTCGTCCCAAGGATGAGGTTTTCCTGTAAATGAAGAATATATTACATGCAGAACAACTGATAAAAAAATAACTGCTAAGTGATAGGGACCAATGAATGGTAAGTGAGAAATGATGACATTTGTTAATACCACGAAAATAGGTGACACACGAAAAAAGGTAACTTGAGGGTAATTGTCACTAATTGACAAGCCCAACCATGATACAACGTTGTTCATCAAAATATTTCCTTTATACTTTGGTCCACTATATAATATCTAGACTCTATTTTTCGAAACAGTCAACAATTAATGCTATTTCATCAGATAAGAAATCAAACTATGTAGTCTAATCTACTTGTACATGTACTGAGCAGCTGAGTACTCACACCTATCCTACTGATGAGATTAAACACGGACAGTAATTGTGTTTATGTAAGGAAACTAGAGTAGTGTTTGCGGGACACCGCAAAAACAGAGCAGCCCTGAAACTTGGGTTTTCGCCTTACCCTGTTCCGCCTTCTACAAGCCTCGGCATATTGGGCATTTGCTTGTGACCTTGACATTTGACACTCAAGGTCACGCAATCAATGAATACATTTAATTAAAAATAACATTAATGTAACAAATTAAAGTGTTGAAAGTTAAAATAATCAAGTTTCTCAATATTTGTTGACCTTGCTGTGACCTTGACCTTTGACAGTTCGTACCCAAAACCTTTTGCAATTTTGTACTTCTCGAGAGATAATATAAACAAAATTTTAACTTCATAGCACAAAAACTTTTTAAGTTAACACGTTTACAAAATATTTTTTAGCGATTTTATAGCTCATGACCTTGACCTTGAAGTGAACATGTCATTTTAAGTCCCCAGAGGTGTAAATAATTATACATATTTATGAGTTCTGAAAAGCTTAACAGGATTAAGTTATATCAAAATTAGTTACACATTGTAATAACACAAATCTCATGACCTTGACCTTTGACCTTCAAGGTTACACAATCAATGAACACTCTTTATTGAGTATAACAATCATCTATTGATTAAAAGTGTTCATAGTTAAAATAAAGCATTTTCACAAAACCATGCTAAAGTCGTGACCTCGCTGTGACCTTGACCTTGAACAGATTGCAACGAAAACCTTTTCAAAATTTTTTACTCTTCCAAGGATGATATATACCAAGTAAGAGCTTCATAGCACAAAAACTTTTCAAGTTATTGCGTTTACAAAGAATTTTTAAGTGATTTTATATTTCGTGACCTTGAGTCATTGGTTCTGGCGAAGAAGACGAACATAGGTTTTAAGGGCGCTGTGGCCCTTAATTGGGGTCACAGGGTCACCAAAGTTACATATTAGAATCCCCATATGCCAAGGTGCCTGTACATAACTTTTCAGCTCTCTTGGGCTTCTGCTTCTGGAGAAGAAGATGAAAATAAGTTTTAAGGGCGTGGCCCCTGTGGCCCTAAATTGGGGTCACACGGTCACCAAAGTTACAAATCCCCACATGCCAATGTACCTGTACACACAATTTCAGCTCTCTAGTGTAAATGGTTTCAGGCCTGATGAGCTAAAAATCAAAATCCATTATTTCTTTCGTCTTTTTCCGTTTCATTTTCCTGCAACGAATTTGAAAGAAACTCAATATGTCTACCTCCAGCACAAATATTTATCACCACCATAATACTTCCCCGCACTTCAGGGCGGTGAAGAATAAAAATAGGGTTTTAGGGCGTGGCCCCTGTGGCCCTTATTAGGGGTCACAGGGCCACCAAAGCTTCAAATTATAATCCCCACTAGTAAAGGAGTCTGTAGCCCAAAGTTTCAGCTTTCTAGGCCTTATGGTTCTAAGAGAAGACGATGAAAACAGGTTTTTAGGGTTTGGCCCCTGTGGCCCTTATCAGGGGTCACAGGGCCACCAACGCTACAATTATTAATCCTCACTAGTCAAGGAGTCTGTACACAAAGTTTCAGTTTTCTAGGCCTTATGGTTCTGGAGAAGAAGTCGAAATTCCACAAAGTTTACGGACGGACAGATGGACGGACGCCGGACACCATGTCGTGCCATGCCATAAGCCCATCGGGCCTTACAATGTTGAACCTCTGCTAATTTGACTTTGTAAACTCCATGGCTTCTCGGTGGCGATTGTTAACATGCCAGTACCATTCTTATCAGAGGTTGGGATTATCACATTTAGATACACAAAACAGTAATGGCAAAATTGGTTTCGTGTGGACCAGAAAGTGTCTTTTAGTGTTGTTTGTTATCCTTGAGTTGAATTACAAACGAAGAGTGGAAAAACACTTTGTTTATTTCAAGCAACGTCAAATTCAACAAGAAAATGATGGTGTGCTGGCCTTTCGTTTCATTAATGCAAGATCAAGTTTAGAAACTTACATCCGTAGAATCTAGTGAAGTAATGAGGCCTGCAAGCTTCGGGTGGAACGAGCGAAACATGGGTGTTATTGCGCTAAAATTCAGATAAGCATTTCACCTAAACTTGACTACATGTAGAACCATTCTCTACTGCAAACAAAGTTGCCGACCCCCTGGTGGGATACGAACGACGAATTTCTTGATTCGAAGCCAAACATGCTAACCACTGCGCTATCCCGCCCCCAATACTGAAAGTAGCAATCTGAGAATTTTATCAATTTGTTTTGAAAGACTGAGGAATTATCATTATCAAAATATTTTATTTCAATATAGCTTCACTGTAAAAAAACATATTTATAGAGTCTTACATATAAATTTAGTATTACATGTTTTATATGTTTAGTGCTTATTTCAGATGGACAAAATTAAATGAAAATTTCCTCTCCTGTAACACGTTGTATATAGAGCCAACTCACGGCTCTCCTGTAACATCTGTACAGAGCTCTTCAAATACCCTTGCATTATCGGATGTCAGCATACTTTCTGCATGTGATGTGGTCGAATACTCGTAACTTGAATTGGGGTGAGTGAGTTATTGTAAATCGCCGCTTTGGCAATATTGCAGCCATTAGCGGCCGTATCTTGAGGTGAGGTGATATGGACTTTATCGCCGCTTTCAAGAGTATTTCACTTATATCGCGACTGCTAGTATTATTGCAGGGAGAAAGCCCGCAACACTATTGTGGCTATGCATTGCGGTGAAACCTGCGAGCATCGGTTGGAACTTGCAACCATGGGTGGTACTGCACTGAAACTCACTGTAGTTTAGATAGTTCTCTACTGCAGAGAAAGTTGCCGAGCCCTGGCGGGATCCAAACCACGGACCTCCTGATCCGAAGCCAAACGCGCTAACCACTGCGCTATCCCGCCCCCAACCGTTACCTGAAACTAGGATACAAAGATATGTTGCAATGTGTTTGTCAGCATACTTACATGTAACACCATTTAATAATTGGTTGTGGGCAATAAAATGTTGATGTAAGGCACGGATTCTTCAAAGGTGGCGGTGCAGTATTGCTATCAACGAAATTAAACGAACACTTCCTGTCATGCAACATTTGCACTGATATCGTCCAACAACCTTAAGGGAAGCTGACACACAGCACATTATCAATTTTCAAATGTTGACAATATTGAACGAAATCTTTCTATCCTACAACATTTGTACAGAGATTCTTCAAAGATATTTGCTTAATTGGTTGTCGGATTATTATCTTAGATGTTGAAGATATAAAGAAACTCCTCCAAGACCCGTGTATAATTGGCTGTGCGACAGAACAATGAGAACAGAGAGCATGAATACATTAAGGTGGAAGTATTTAGAGGGAAAATCAGGAGGTTTGTTAGAAAAGCAAAGGAAAGTGGAGAAGATGAGTTACTTTAGGTTTCCTAGCCGGGAGTGTTATCTTGTATTACTAAATATTTTACGGTCACAGAGGTTTAATGATGGCTTAATGCGTGACAATATTTATCGGGACATGTATTATCGATATGGAACAATTGCACGTGCACACTTCTTGAGGAATTGGAAACATATAGTGGAAGTTAACGTATCGCAGTATGAACTTTTTACCGGAGAACGAGATATCCTTCGAGACATCTATTTTTCCCATGAGGAGTGGCAAAAACATGGATTAATTTTGGAGGATACGTTCGCTGAGGCTAGATGGATATTCAATTCCCGTATTTGGTTGTGATTCCTGTATATTTCTTACTCTTTGGGTCCATCGGGATTTGATGATAACCTGCATACAAATCAATAGTTGAGAATATAGTGGATTTGGCATTACCTAATGTGTCAATGATATGAAGAATGCGCGGAAGAGGCAAATCCGTCCCGTAACTGTGGCGGCGGAGACAAGGAGTAGTACCATTCTGACGCCGTGCCGCGTAAATATAAAGGAAAACCCAGCATTTTATCCGCATCACTCCAGCCACGGAATGATGAGAATGAATGAAACCTATTTAACCAAGTTTCCGTATTTTGACCCTTATTTTCAAATGGCTCTAATTGTATGTTCTAATCCACAGGAATGATTACAGCCTGAGGCTGATCATAGGGGGGTCCTGCATATTGAGACCAATTGAATCCCAATCGCTGGTGTTAAACGATGTACATTCTGCTCTAGATCTGGTGATAAATGATTCTTCCTGACTATTTCTGTCTGATTCTACCTGATTATTACTTTCCAATTCTATCTGACTATCCCTGTCTGACTCTACCTCTCTATGTTCTACGGGATCAATAATACTTTGCCCTTCTAGTTCGTCTCCGTAATATGAATGACTTAAATCTGGTATAGAATGATCTGTTAATTCATTAAAGGACTTGTCAGTGTCTTGTACTACCAAAGACAAATTTGGCAATGAAGACTGGTCTTCAAAATCGTTCAAAAAGCTTTGTATATTACTTATTAACTGTGACGGCTCTGGCTGTGGTACAAGTGACAAATTATTAATTGGAGTTGATGAGTATACTGGGCCCAGTACTTTTTACCCTTTACAGCAAACCTGTCTCCAAAGTCATTAGTAACTGTGACATCAATGATCACTTTTATGCCGATGATACGCAACTCTACAACAGTTTTGCCCTTGATGATCAGTCACAAACGGAGGGATTTAATTCCATGGAACACTGTACAGCCAACGTCAGCTCTTGGATGAATGCAAACATGCTGAAATTAAATAGTGAAAAGACAGAAGTGTTGCTAATTGGACCAGAAAAGCGACAGCAAAAGATCAATGTAACTAGCATCATGGTTAACGGAGATGTTATCAACTTTTCCAATGCTGCTAAAAATTTAGGTGTTAAGTTGGATTCAGGACTCAATTTGGACAGGCATATAAACGACCTTGTCAAAATATGTTACTTTCACTTACGAAACATGGGTAGCATACGCCATCTCCTAACAGAACAAGCAGCTGCTGCACTTGCACGCTCAATGATCCTAGCTAGGATTGACTATTGTAACAGCCTACTCGTTGGGCTTCCAGTGCAACAGATCAAACGCCTACAGAACATCCAGAACGCTGCTGCAAGGATTGTCACGCGGTCCAAAAAGTCCTGTCACATCACACCAGTACTCAAACATCTTCACTGGTTACCAGTCAAGGAACGGATAAGGCACAACATTCTCACACTCACATATCAGTGTGTCAATGCTTCTGCTCCAGGTTACCTGTGCAATTTTGTCCAGAATTACGTCCCAACAAGAACTCTTCGCTCCAGTGATCAAATGCTCCTACATCTACCTAACATCAAACTGAAAACATTTGGTGGAAGATCCTTTTCCTACAATGCTGCCTCTGAATGGAATTCTCTCCCAATTGAACTGAAATCATGCCCAACTCTCGCTCAGTTTAAGAATCATCTGAAGACGTATCTTTTTAATCAATGAACTGCTGAATAATTCAATTCTGTTAGCGCTTTGAGCACATTGTTATGTGGAGACTAGCGCAATATAAGATCTCATATTATTATTATTATTTTATTATTATTATTTGAAAAGTGAAAGAATGTACCTGTTTTCATCTCGCAACATGTGATGTTGTCCGTCAATCGAGGTTCCTATCGAATCTGAATTCCCATATAAACCATGTAATCCGTGTCCATGTCCCAAGACGCAGGATTGACGGACAATCACTCAGTCAGTGGGGTATAGCTCGGTAGGCTTCAGGTACAGGTTACACTTTCCCTGGCACACCACATTAAACATATCTATTAAAGACACAAGATCTTCTTGGTAGCATCTTCATTTTATTTCGTTATGTACATGACAGGCCGTACAATAAACATGGACATTGGACATATCAAAAGTTCCTAAAGTTCCAGAAAAGTTCCCAAAGTCTCTGAAAAGTTACAACCCTTCAATATAAAGGGTATAATCAATCAATACAGCCCAGTTCTGCTCAACGACAATATACTGGTCCTCTGCGCAGCCAACTCTTTAACGGTTAATACTTTCAAAAAATTTGTGTATGAAGCATGCCATTTTCTTCTAAATACTAATGCGGTTATTACAACATATAACATTGATATCCATTTACAATAATATATATTTCACAAACATTCTTTATATCAACTTATATCATATATCTTCATTTCGAAACATAGAGTGTTAACATTCTGAATATTAATTATTAGTATTCCGTGCCCAGATTTCCTTTCCCTCATTTCCATAAAGGCAAGAGTCGTTAAATTTGGCTCTTCAATTATCCATAAATGTCTCATAATTTGACTATTTTATGGGAGCTGTACTCCGAGTCAGTGGACTAAAATCGATAATTTCCCCTTTTTTCCGTGCTTGACCATCGTCCTCGTAAACAGCTCTTCGTCGCGGGTTCTGTGTGTAGTTGACTTCTATTAACTTTGTAACTATTTACGCATAAACCTTTAAGGTTCTTTTTGTCCACTTTCAACCCTATGATAGCTGCCACTATAACTTTTGCCGAACTCATGGTGGAATGCTTCGGGTGTTGAGACCTTCAGAGACATGCCAGTCAGAGTTACAATGATCACAGGGCCACCAGTGAAGCTATCACTGCTAAATCAATCCTATGTTCTCGAACATCAAGAACCAATTGATCAGTGAGATGGACAATTCAAGTCAAGTTTTCCTGTACAAGGATTTCTTGAAACATCGATATTTCAAGACATTGGATAGTCATATTCATAACGTTTTCGATTACATTTAAAGTTAGTCTCATGATGTACTTGAGGTTTTGCCCGGCAACTCAACTGTACTGCGTGTAGATTTCTACTGAAGACAAACTTGCTGAGTTCCTGATGGGATTCGAACGAATTGAACCACGGTCTTCTTGATCCGAAGCCGAAAGCCCTAATTATTGCGCTATCCCGCCCCGTAGACACAATGCAGCAGGATTGCAAACTTTGATAACTATTCGAATAAACTTTCGCATCGAGAGAAATTCTAAAATAACTGACGACGGTCTAGTATATGATAAGTGAGACCAATGTCTATATATTGAATTTTCATGTTAGTTCAATGCACGCCATCATTCAAGTAGATCGTAATGAACAGTGCTACTTTACAATCATGAATGTGATCTGTGTTTTGTGTAACGTCTGATTATCATTCCATATTCTGGCTACAGCTGTCCTTCATTACTAAATGGCTTGTTCATCAATTAAATGACACGATTGTTGATAAGAACAGTGTGCATTTTGATTAAGGGAGATTGAAAAGCATATCTATATATATATAAGGTATGATAAATGTGTTTTAATAGTGATAGTCGATGTTGAGGGATTAAGTTATTGTTTTAAACCGCTTGGTCAATAAGTCAGCCATAAGCGGCGTAGGCCATATTGATTTTGAAAAGGCTTTTGTATATATCTTACTTATTAGGAAAGAATGTAATATTAACCATCAACTTTCTTATTATAATCAAATTTCCGAACCATGTGTGACTATAATTTAAAAAATGATAACGCACACTATAGACCATTTTTTTCACAGAGATAGATAAAGTCATAAAAAGTTGAACCAACCCCCAGGAGCCATAAAGCCTGACTAAGGAGTCAACGTTTTGGTAATGTTTGGGGTTTCACAGTTCATCAATATATTTTTCAGACCCGCTTGGTTAGTGCACAGCCATTAGCAGCGGGAGAGTTATTGATAACAACACGAATGCTGATAAAACATAAACAAAACATGGCATGTGCTTTTCACATGCATAAACGATTTGCTCGTTGGGTATTCTATCAACAATAAGTTTAGTTGTTGTCAACTTGTGAATTACTGCCTACACTAAACATAGTGAGTGAGTTATTGTTTAGAGCCGCTTGGGCAATATTGCAGCTATTAGCGGCACACTAAACATAAATGGGCAGTTAAACCATTGGCGAGTGAGTTATTGTCTTAGGCCGCCTGGGCAATATTATAGCTACTAGCTGCGTGAAAACGAATTTAAATGAAAATTATTGCAACATTGTTGATTTGATGAAAATGTCCATCCATTAGAAGATTTTATTTTCCCTAGATGCAGAAAGTTATTGTCAATGAAAACTAATACTTATCGGACATTTGGAACTGGAAGATGTAAATGGACATGTGATGGAGTTATGTACCGATATATTGAGAGTGAGTGAGTTAGTTATTGTGTCTGATATATTGTAAAGTCAAACAAAGACGGTGATGCACAGAACATGAATGTTTGCAAACTTTTTATGAATCTAGAATTAAGATTGAATTTAATTCTTAACGCTGTAAAAATCACTTGTGAAGTTTGAAATATTTTAATTAATTCCGAGCAGTCTTGCAATCTTTCTTTAACAAATGTTCATGTTCTGTTACTTTTAATTGTTGGTACGGAGTTCTTAACGACGGTGAACACCTTCGTTCGTTCCCACATTAAAATCATCTCGCCCGAACGCACATCGCTTCGCAGAAAACCGAACGCCGCCATCTTGTGTCCTCAAGCGTTTGGTTGGCGCAATTTACTAAAATGTTCATGATAACGTTTGAAGACATTAAGTGCATCAAAACATGAAATTAAAGAAAACATTTTATGTAAAAAATTAACGCTTCAATGGGTTTCTCCTCATTTAATACTTTTAAAGGCGAAACTGCTTGTACGGAGAAACGACGCTCAACACTTTAGTTCGTTCCCGCCTTAAAGTCCTCTCGCCCGAACGCACTTCGCTTCGCGGAAAACCGATTGCCGCCATCTTGTGTACTCAAGCGTGTGGTTGGCGCAATTTGCTTAGATTTCAATGATATCGTTTAAGACAATAAAGTGCATCAAAACAGGAAATTGAATAACCATGTTAAGTTAAAATTAACGCTTAAACGATGGGTATATCCTCATTAGATACTTTAAAAGGCGAATTGGCAGTTCGCTTGGATGCATTGAACGTCAATTAGAACGAGGTCAATCGGTTTTAATAATGAAGATGGAGTAATTCGTAGATCTTTAGAACTGACAGATTGACAAAATTTATTATTTCCAGTTTTAAACTACATATTGTTTTCCTGTTGTTTTAAACTGCTATCTTAAATATCAGAATAATCCTGGCTATAATTTTCTCAAGAAACGACGATAAAAACGATGTATCTACAGTCTTAATAGACGATCATGCTCGCCTCGGTACTAGCTCCCCTACGCTCCGCAGTTACCGAGACGAGGAGCCTCGCATTGAAAAAAGTGGAAATTTTCCTCCGAAATTTTCAAAGTCGAAATAATTAAATAATAGGCCTTTTCCAATCAAATTATTGTCATGTATCGATGGAAAATTATGAAATACAATGATTTAAGTATTTATTTTTTTGTTACTTGCTTTAATTTTTCATTTATTTGCTGAAATCGCCGATTTGAAAATCGGTCCCGACTGAAATCCCAGTCGGGCTTTGAGCATTAATAACTTCTTGAATACTTCACCTTCATTGATATGATTTAATTTACGTATTTTTCATCAAAATAATTCTTGATTTTTAATGAAATCACAATTTGTAATGAATCTCGAAGTTTGTAATAAGCGATTTTAAAGTTGGTGTAAAATGACGAAGTTCGTTTGTTTTCATCGATTGCGCATGCTCACCGAGCCGGAAAGAACACTGCGATGACCGGCGGACCTCTGACAAGGCAAAACAAACATGCTAAATCCCAATTTATTTTCAAGACTGCTGACAACAAAATGGATCTTGTAATAAATGAAGTATCTAAAGTACTCTAATAGTCAGTTCAGTAGAGATCAAAGTTAACTAGTCTTTGAAAAAAAAAGAATTCTAAAAAGCTTGCCGTCTTGACTGATGCACTTGGCCATGTCAAGATGTCAAAAAACTCAACAGGTGCTTCCTTTTCAAATGTTTACAATATCGCATCAAGTTTACATTTTCAAATTAAAAAATTATCATAGTTAATATTTATTGGTTGTTTATTTGCATTGATTAGACAATTTCACCAATTACATTTTTGATGTTGCAATTGATTCTTCAATAAAATCTTGTCACTGACATTATTTTTTAACTTTCCAATTTAGTTAACTTTTAGAATTTTCCAATAACATTTTCTTACATCATTATATTTATAGTTTACCAAATGAACATTATTTGCATGTTTACTGTGGAATTAAATATAACATTATGTAAACTAAAATAATCAACATAAATTTAATGCATGCTAAAATAGCAAACAAAAAGGTCAATAGAGATTATGTTGTAAAGAAATTCAGAAAAAAACTTGACAGCAGTCATGTCAGACAGGTCCTGATATATGGTATCTGACAAAAGAATCCTTACAGTTAGCAGGGATTGGGAAAATAATCTTTCACAATCATAAATGGTCTATAGTAATGATTTTTTGTAATTTCTGAATTTCCTTAACATCATGCAGTAGTCATCTTAGAATATTGATAGATTATTGTACATTCAATGTGCAAAATCCCTCGATCCCTGACTCTTTACTGAACATTGTTGACATATATAACTCTATCTAAATATGAAATTGTATTTTTCCTGTTTTAAAATACAGAAAGCTTTTGTTGTAAATAATTTTACTTAATTCTGATAGGATATTAAGTTATCAACTTAGAACAAATCAGATAAAATTAACAAATCAATTTTCATTTATTTTCAGCTTAACAATGAATATATAATTTTATATCACAAACAGCTTTGCTTTTTGAAGTACAAAGGTGAAATAATATGTGCAAAATATACAATTAAATGCCAATGAAGACAGGGCTCAACTATAAATGCCATGATGACAGCCATTTAAGAATATATATATATAGGTTCAGACAATTAAAGTTATTGCAGATTCAAGAATTTTCTTTCACATTAAGACTGTTGCAGAACATTAATGTTATGTATAAACATTGCTATTGTAAAAATAACCTGAAAAGGTGACAATATTTATTTGGAAAATTTGTCAGATTGACTCAGAACAAGCTGTTCATAATTAGGAGATTTATCTATGATCAATATTCTTATTTTACACTGTCCTTTCCAAATAATTTTATAAGAAAAAGGACATGCATTTTTGACAGGAAATCACTGGCACAATTATGTTAAAGGATTTCAAAGTAGATAGGAAAATTAAAAATCTAACTTAAAATAAGTAACAATATACACTTGCAAAATATCAGACAATGATATTAATGTGATGTTGTATTTGACATTCTTTTATAATTGACAGTAAAACAACAAATGAAAAACTTCATTTTTTCAATAGAAAATTTAGATTTTAAAAATGATACACTACAATGTATTTAGATTTTATATGAAAAGCCTGAATTTTGAACTTTGTTTGCAATCATATCCTTAATATTTCAAAAGATTAATTTTAGGTTGTTTTATATGTAATTTTATTGTCTTTTTTTAACCACACATTGCAAGATCTTTTAGTCTGTCAGTCAAAAATAATCGGTTTTTGTTTCAAACATTGCATACTTCTCTTCATTCAGCAAGTATTCTCCCATGCAAGTACCGGCGATATTTATTTAAAAAACGTTCAGTAAAATTAGGCGAAAATCTTGAAGGATCAGTCTGTGATGACCGGCTGATGCCAAAGTTTGCTATGCGCATGCGCGAAATAAGCTTTGCAAATGGCGGACGTTTCAAATAAACAAACTGAGATCGCCTGAAAAGTTTTATGAGTTACAAACCTCATTGTCATCATGACACACATTTCCTACATAGTTTATCGATACGATAACGTTTGAATACATTCAGTTAGATACATAAGAATGAATTGTACGTATGATTGGGAAAGTCCCCACTTTTTACATAGGTCGGCACCTCGTCGTGGGAACGGAGGTTGACCGGAGATAGTCACGGCGAGCATACATCGTCTACAGTCTTAACTATTTATTAGCCACTTATGTTCTATCCAAGTAACAAAACATTAACAATCAACTTGAATCAAGTCTTAAATCCGCTTTAGTTTAATTGACTAAATTTCGTCCTACTGAGACCGCGTGTCGTTGTTGCTATGACTGACGAAAAATTATATCGATGTAAAGTTTACAGCTAACTGATCGGGTCACTCGAACGCACCCTGCTTCGCGGAAGAACGCAATCCGTAATTGAATTCACTAACCTTATTGTTGGACCGGTTGTATCAGTGATGTAGATTTTAGATGCAAGTTTACCATCATGAGTGATTACGACGATGATGCTCCACTAAAACTGGAATTTGATGATGAATGAGATGTATGGGCGTTCTCGAAAACCGTTTCTGCAAAGCGTAGGAAACAACGTTTTGAACTATCACTTGCCGAGAAGCTTGATGTTATTCGTCAACACGATGAGGGTGTCACTTCACACACACTGGAAGGCAAGTACCGGGTATCGAGGTCCGTTATTACTCGGACTATTCAGCGAAAGCGGGAAGTTATTGCAGGTTTGCTTCAAGACATTGGCCAAATTAGACAAAGATCTGGGAAATATTATGACGCGAAGCGATGTTTGATCAATTAGTTTTCCATGGCTAGTAGTCACGGCATATGTATCAGCAAATCGGCCTTGAAGGCCAAGGCATGGGATTTCTCGGTTATCCTCGGGTATCGACGATTTGATGTTGATTCGGAATGGTTTAAGAAGTTTAGGGATAAAAATGTCATTATCACAGAGAGGCTGACTTTGAACCGTCTCAACCTTCGATGAACGGATTTTCTCCTGAAAATGTGTACTCAGTGGCGGAGTTTGGTTTAGTTCCTGAAATTTTAAGTAGCAAGTCTTTTTAAGTCGCACCTTACTGTGGTATTAGCCTGCAATCAAACTGGAACCGATAAGCGGCCTTTACTCGTACGTGGAGAATATGCGTGGTCGAGTGATGGGGGTCTTCCTATCAACTACATCCCTAACTGTCACAGATCATGTCTTCGTTGACTGGGTTATTGCCCTCGACGCCAACATGGGTCTTATGGTCGCCACATCTTGCTTGTATTAGACAATTCACCAGTCCACCCAAGGGAAGTGCAATATGATTTAACAAACATAAAGCTAAGATTTCTATCAAAGAGCTCCGAAAAACTGAAGAATCCTTGCATGAACATACCTTGTTACTTCAAGCAGCAATACGAGGTGGAGTACATGCGAGCCCTGAAGCTTGGTCTAGACTCCAGTTTAGTTCTTCACGACTTTCTTCACTTGCTGTCAAAGTCTTGGTCCAATGTCAACGTTGATATCATTAAGCATTTGTTCAACAAAGCTGGCTTTAAAGGTCCTAAGGTGTCCTTGCCTTTTGATAAATTAAATGACCTCTCTGGGCACGAACGATTTATAGAGAGAGAAGGCTGCTTTCAATGTTCCGGCATGTTCAGTGATCAACAGATCTGTGGGTACATCAAACCAACACCGCGACCACACAATGACCAACAAACAGACATGACCAAGATCACCTGTGAGAAAGTGATGGCAAGTGTAGATGTACTTCGAAAGTTTCTCCAATCAAACGGAGTTTCAGACTTCAGCAAATTGATCAATGTGCATTCTAGAATACTCGAAAAAATTCAGGATGTGACTTCATAACAGTTACCATGAAACTATGCAGCCTGAAGTCTGAAGTCTTAAAGGGGCAGTAGCATGTTTTTAGGGGGAATATAAGGTGATGTCAGGAATATGAAAATTAATGGTTCCAATTAAAAGACAATGTATTTGAGCTAAATGGAGCAATAACTATTCCAATATTTAATGTAAAGACTAGCCATGCGATTTAGTTGGTATTTAACGTGTTTTGAACGATATTAAACACGTGGATATTGTGACTGCAAATAGAGTAGATAGATCGGGGAAAAAGGCGTCAAAAGGATGATGGGGAAAAAAATGATTTACGAGTAGATCCAACTCGTCTAATTGTTACTTCACGAGTTAAATTAAATTCTTTAACAGCCATACTCATTATGGTGAATTTCAGCACTATTACAAAACATAATTTTGAGTCTCCGTATTACAGACAAAAGGTGTGTTTATTGGTTTGAGTTTGATTAAATCTAATGTCAATATCATCCTATGAAGTGTTACTTGCAGTACCACCCATGGTTGCTAGTTCCAGCCGATGCTCGCAGGTTTCACCGCAACGCATAGCCACAATAGTGTTGCGGGCTTTCTCCCTGCAATAATACTAGCAGCCGCGATATAAGTGAAATACTCTTGAAAGCGGCGATAAACCCCATCTCACCTCACCTCACCTTGATTAAATCTAATATCAATATCATCCTATGAAGTGTTACATGCATGTGGTTCGGACGCACCAGTATATTCCTTAATGTGGTGGTCTGATAATACAATATGTAGATTGTTTACACACTTGAACCTTCCACAATAATATTCCTGATCGTAGCAATTTAATTCGTTGTGTGAAAACAACCTAGGTATTTGACAGGTTCTAGTTATAGAATAAAGAATATTTCAGTCATCAAACACTTGGATGTTGCCATCCAAAAGAGTAGACAGATCAGGGAGTGAGGTGATGTGGGGTTTAAGACTGCTTTCAAGAGCATCAGAGCTCGCAACAATTTCTATACTACTATGAAAACATATTTACAGCACACATTATGGCACTAGTCAAACAGGCTCTTGGTATTGTCGTTTCAGCATTTATTCTTTCTATATATCATCTTCCAGTATTGGTTCGTCATGAGCTACAGCATGGTGAATTTCAGCAAATCGCCTGTTCAATTCCAATTTTCATTCAGGCACAATAGGCACGTGTTGTAATCCCCTCGTTATCTGTCATTGAGGATGTAACACGAGTGATGCTTGCACAAAGGACTTCATATACTGCATCTTTCAGGTACCTGGCACAGCGGTTACCAATGAATGCTACATCATGGTAAGACTGTGGTGTAAAAAGTACTTAAAATAGAATCTGCTGAAGCAGCAATTGCAGTCGTTTCTTTCAAGATGTGCATGTTGTGTAAGAGTGCCTTTGTTCCATATGTGTATTATACCATATTGAAACATTCTTTTGAAAGGATTAACAAGGATTCCATTACTCGAGTTAAACAAAAAGGGTTTTAAGATATCTAAAATTATCACGTCAGATTTAATCACAAATATATTTCAAACATCTACAATATAGAGTCGGTCCATAATTTCAAAGATTTTTGACAAGAGTGAACGACGTCGACGAGAGACGATAAAGGCAACGTTAAGGTGTGACGATGTTGATCAAATGACAACTGACAAGATCTTTTGATGGTCAACCATTATTTTATTGTTGTTTGGAGTTACATTCACAGGTCAGTGTAGACTCCAGAGACGTGATTATTTAAAATGCGAGAAATCGAGAATGATTGTGGACATAGGTATATGAATAGAACAAAACGATGCTACTGGCTGATTAAATCACACATACCTGTTTGATTGAAGTAATAAATGCACATTAATTGATTATCAAAATTGATTTTGATAATTGTTTGTTAGAGTTCTGTTTGAATAATGCCGTTTCCCCAAGAATTCGTTGCGCCAACCAGCGCAGTGTCCTCACGCTCCTTTGGGCGTTGTCCGTCGCCGACTGGACTTGGTGCGGCGCTCTGTCCAGCATATAGGGTGGAAGGTGAACTTCGAAGGCACGCACCCCTCCACTGGGCACTTCGAGCTTCTTTCTTTCCTCCAGCGCCCCCCTCCTCAGGTGCTGGGGCCGGTCCGGAGTGGGGTCTCTTGATCACCCTGACTTCGTCTTCTTCCGGTGGGGTAAACGAGCCTCTCGACGGCCGGCACCCCCCGCCTGCATGTGCTCCTCGTGGGTCGCCACCTCCTCCTTCTCACCCGACGTCCTCCTCCGGGGAGCCCGGCTTCTTGGGTTCAAGAGTTCTCTTCATCGAGGCCGGCGACTCTTCGCGTGCTCCTCGCGATTCGGTGGACTCTCTCCATGCCCCCGCCTCTTGTAGTTTCAGAGCCTCCAGGACCTGGTTCCCCAGTATCCCCTCCCATGCCTGTAGCCCTGGACGGGGCAGTCCCGGGAACATCCCTCCTCGGGCTCGTCCTGGTCCTCCTCTCCGGCTGGGAGCCACACCCCTCCGGGAGAAGAGCCACGGTCATGGCCTCCGCCTGCAGCTTCAGGCTGGTCTAATTTCCCGCTCTCTCCTGTCGCTGGACTCTATAAATAAATATTGGGGATGCTTAAATAAGTTCTTTGTGTATTAAGATGTGAATAATAGCATTGAAACACAATGTCACACACATACAAGGTCTTTATAAGGTAATTGACACAACATCATCCTCAACACATTTCAGAGTTATTTCGTCTTGTGACAAGAAGAACTCTTCAATTTCATTCTTTTCCTTCAAGTCCTTTTCTTTCAAAACTGTGTCCATCACTTTTTCTTTTACCGAAAACATTTTGGAACCGTCATACGACACAACTGCGTTCAAACTCTTCCTCAGAGTTTTTTTTTCATTTTGGCATGACATGCCTCACATGTTATTATTGTTGATCCAATGTCCTCCAATTCGTTGTTGCATATTGGACATTGGTACTTTATATTTACATTGCAAAATGTCACTTCGCCCTGATAAGTATTGGCATTGTCTTCAGCACATTGAAGATCTTCAATTTTAGTCTCTGAGTTGCTCTGTAGACTGAGGTGGAAGTTCTGTCTGAAGGACTTGACAGTTGCTTTCAACTTGAAGCAACTGCCCACTTCCAAGCTGTGTTTGTCCCATACAGCCAGCTCCATTCTGCCCAAACGTTCATCCCCAACCCACGCTTTCCTTAGGTTTATCTTCCCTTTGCTGAATCTATCCGTCGGTTCATCGAGCCCGATGACCTTTACGTCAACCACCACATACAACATCATCCTTAACACATTTCAGAGTTACATCATCTTGTAACAAGAAGAATCCTATATTTCCTTCTTTTCCTTCAAGTCCTTTTCTTTCAGAACTTTCTCCATCACTTTTTCTTTTACAGAAAACATTTTGGATCTGTCAAACGACACAACCGCGTCAAAACTCTTCTGTAAGGCTTTCTTCTTCATTTTGGCACGACATGCCTCGCCTGTTAGTATTGCCGATCCAATATCCTTCAATTCGTGGTACCACATTGGGCATTGATACTTCACATTGACATTGCAAAATGTCAGTTCGCGCTTGTGTGTATTGGAAGTGTCTTCGGCACATTGAAGATCTTCAATTTTCTTCTCTGAGTTGTTCAGTAGACTCAGGTGGAACTGAAGGACTTGACAGTTGCTTTTAAGATGAAATAACTTCCCACTTTCAAACTGTTTGTCGTCCCACGCGGCAAGCTCCATCCTGCCGTAAATTCCATCTCCAACCCAGGCTTTCGTCAGGTTTACCTTCTTCCCGTTGCTCAACCTCTCCGTCGGTTCATCAAGCCCGATGACCTTCACGTCAACCACCACCTGCAATCAAAGTGTTATAATATCATATATTTTACGAAAAGGCGACACAAACCCGAAATTACCTAGTCATAACTATCATAACTTATCCATTTAGACCTCTTGGCATCAACCACATTAGCATGTGTCTTCAGATCTTCACTTCGCTTACTATTGTTTTCTTCAACAAATTAGACTTAAAACAGGCAAACCATTCTGATTTTTACATTTTGCATTCAAACATTCAAACTTTTACATACCCCTTCTATTATTTTGTTAAAATTCAACCTCAAATCATTGAACATTTGCAAACAGAATTGAGGTCTAAATCCGCCATAAAAGTATAGACTTTGTACTCAATTTAGATTTAGTAAAACCAACACGGATGCTCAGACAACATTTACAGAGCCTTATTTTAGAAAAAAATGTCTCCAGCAACTACTGCTGATGATTTGAACTCGTTGTACACAGAAGCCATAAATACAATAATGAAGTTGATGAGGGCGACAGTTCAAACATGAATTTTGAGAGAGTGTTGAATGTAAAGTTATCTGTGGTCAAGTTTCAACCTTTTAATGGAAACTCGTATCTCCCGCTCCTGCCACTTTTAGAGAAAAAGCTGTGTTTGTTAAGAAACATAGAGGATGATATGTGTTTTGTGTATAGCATCTTGGCCATTTGTTTCAAGTCAGAACTCACTTAGTAAGAGAGCAGTTTTCTCACTATCAAGATAAAATACATGAGTTGGATTTGAATGGCTGTTCCTTTCCTGTGAGTCTCGGTCATATTTCAAAATTTGAAAAGGCTAACTCTTAAAGCATTAATGTATACGCTTTTGATGAAGATGAGAATCAAAAGAATGTCCTATACCCTTTACGTATCAGTTCAGAGTCTTCCGAAGTGCCCAGAGATCGTCACATAGATCTCCTCCTATTAACACAGGGGGAAGAACCAGACAAACCCTTGTCTCATTAGCTGTTGTATAGGTGCTTGTTGAGCAGAATTCTGACGTCATCAATTTGCACTGAATGACCCCGGAAATAGGTCAAAGTGACCCTATGCATAGAATTTAGCATAGCAACAGGTTATTTTTAGAACGTGTAGGTCAGTGACCTTAAGAGGGATGTACTGAATGACATTCTATTTTAAGAACATGATATCACTTTCTATTTTTAACCAACTGAGCTCATATTCTATTTTAAGAACATGATATCACTTTCTATTTTTAATTTCTAAAAGGGTATAAAAGATGGCTTAAGTCTCAAACAGACATTTTGAGCTCAAACTTCAAGGAGTCAACAGTGGTTTCAAGCATTGGATAGTCTTTTTGGATTACATTTATATGCATATGGATACCTATTGCTCAACTTCAAGGAGTTAACAGTGGTTTCAATCAATGGAAAAACTGAGAGAGTGTGCATATGGATACCTACTGTTGAGAACTCTATGTTAAGCACAAAAGGATTTTACCATTGTGATCATCAAAAAAAAGGTAAGGCACTTACCTTCACTCTTTGGTAGGTAACTCCAGATCAAATGATAACACATCCAAATGATTGATTCCATGTATCCAGAGTTCATCCATGTATTAGAAGGGTCCAGAGTACATCCATGTATTATTGAATAGCACTTCCAAGTAACCAGAGGTCACTTTTTTTGGTGTTATTCCTTGTCATGATGAATAGATAGGTGTGACAAGTGGTAGATATAAGTGAAAAGTACAGAAGTATAATAACTGTATTCCACATTACATCCACCATTTGCCCACCCAGGGCTTTTATTTCTATTTAAAAAAATACAAATACAAAATATATAACATATAATCAATATACACTCATGGCAAAAATGGTTGTCACCCCCAGACTGAGAACGCTACGTCAAGTTTAACTGAGTGTTGACAAATAATCAAACATGCAATAACTGTCAGAATGATTTGTGTGATTGGGAAAAACATTCGTAAAACATACCAGCTTGTATTTTGGTCTTGTGCTGGCCAATTTAAGAAATTCTACTAGGATATGTATGGTCCCTGTGAAAAAGGGCATTTTTTTACAGTATCCATATAGTATCAATTGGATGGGTATCAATAAAACAAATTACATTTTCAAGTTCAATTGTCGGTTTTATTTCATTCTGCAGTCATGTAAGAGTATATTTACAAGCCTAATATCGGGTAGCACCGCCTCTGGAATTTTCAAGGGCGATAATTCGGGCAGGCATACTGTCTATCAGTGTGTTGTTTGCAACAGCCAAATTGTTCCATTCATTCACAAGAGCAGCCCGCAATTGCTGTAAATTTGCAGGAGCAGGGTCCAGTCTTCTAAGTGCACGGTCAAGCTGATCCCAAGCATGTTCTATCGGATTCATATCCGGACTTTTTGAAGGCCAGGGCAATCTTGTTACTCCTTGTGCCTGAATGAAAGCGTTCACTGTACGTGCACGATGGGCTGGTGCATTATCGTCCTGCAACAGGAAGTTGTTGCCATACACTCTTCTTGCATGTGGGAGGCAAACGGTTTCAAGAAGACGTCTGTACGACCTCTGGTTGACGTTTCCTTGAAGGACGACAAGATCCGTTTTACCGTTATGGTGTATTCCTGCCCATACGTGTACAGAACCGCCACCGTGGGCAACCTGATGCTGCAGACAGTCGTCATTGAGCCTTTCCCCACGTAAACGTCGCACTCTCATTCTCCTGTCCACCTTATGCAGTAGGAAACGAGACTCGTCAGTAAATATGACGTGACGCCAATGTCCAAGTTGGATTCTGCGGTGCTGCTGCGCCCAAGCAAGCCGTGCCCTGCGGTTGGCCAGTGTCCAGAATGGTTTGATGGCAGGTCTTCTTGCCTTATATCCATGCTGGAGCAACTTGTTCACTACAGTTCTCCGGCAAATGGGCGTATTAATATGAGCCCCCCATCTCTGTGCAAGAGTCAAAGACGAAAGACGTCTATGACGTCGGGTCAAACGAAGAAGAATTCTATCCTGACGAACCGTAGTTTTCCTGGGACGGCCTGAAGACTTATTCGGAACAACATTTCCCTGTATGGCGTGCAGTCTTTTAATCCTTTGAACAGTTCTAACACTGACGTTACATGCTGCAGCAATGACACGATTCGAAGCGCCACCACGACTCATGCCAATGATTTCATGTCTGATTCATGGTGGAGTGGGACCAGGCATGGTCTATGCTTTTCAGAAACTATAGTCGTGAAGCTGTATCTTATGAAAGAGGTCTATAGTAATCGATGGAAATGACAAACCTAAGGAGACAAATTTCCATCATTTCAATGAAATGCACGTGGTCTACATGAAACCGCTGACACTGTTCATTGTAAAGTGTGAGTTAATGTAACTTCATGCCTGTAATGACATTTCCATGGAAAACCAACATTGCCATGCATACAATGTGATATAAACTCAAATTTAATTAAATATTAGGGGGTGACAACAATTTTTGCCATGAGTGTACAGTACATTTACATTGTAAACAAAATAGAAAAAGAATAAACATATAAACAAACTTATTTACACACACAGGTAAAATCTACTCTAATCATCTAAAAACTAATATGAAGATTGAAAAGATACAAAGAAAAAAAACATTGATAACTCATAATTGAAAACTTAATCAAATGGAAATAATAATATAATAATTTGAAAAATAACCATTTATGAAAATGAAGTTTATGAAAATCTTTTTCTCTATACCTTTTCAAACAACTAAACTAAGAATCCCCTAATTCAGATATAATGATATCTAAGAGCGACTCTTCATACTGAAGGGCCGCTCTCTGACACTTTATCTCTTCTTGGCGCCACTCCACAACATTTCTGGTCACTGCTTTTAGTCTGAAACGAAAGTTGAATTTATTTTTCAATATTGTAAAAATATCCCACACCAGATTTTACAACATCCATTCAAGGTAGTGTTTACATATTATATATATTTGAAGTAAAATTTTTAAGCAAATTAACACATTTTTGATGAGTATGATACTTTAGTCATTATGAAAAAAACATGTTATACTCACAGGATAAACTCCACTTCCCTATCCTCTGGGGTTGGAGACTGGGGCGATGTAGTTGGGGGTATAGTTCGTGATGATACAATCACTACACAAAAAAGATAATATTTGGTAATGTAAACAAAACCAATAATACAATAAAAAAAATTCTCTTAACATTTAAGTCTTACATATAAAAGGTATTTATATTCTTCTAAAAAAAGATCAGAACTAATTGGAATAGAACATAACTTAAAGAATGATTTTATCAGTCAGTATTAGACATTTTAAACTTACTCTTCATCTTCTTCTTCTCTTCTGCTTCCACCAGAAGACTTTCATCAAAGTCACTGAAAACATGAATTAAAAACTTTTGAAGACAATTCAGAGTATGGACAGTTTAAATCATATTTTTTCTACAATGTTAATTATATTTTGATGATTATTAAAATATAAATTATACATACTCAACATCCCAATCATCATCGCTTGTGATGTCACTGTAGTCATCATTGACCATGTCTATCCTGAAAATTATGATTTGATTTAGGAAAATGCTCTTAATTTCATATGAATAAAATATATAACTTAAAAAATATTTATCTTACACTTTAGGTGATGGCAAAATAAAAATACATTATGATTTGTTTACATGAAGATGAAAAATGAAAATCTTACTGAAAAAACTATACAATTTATATTACATAGGGTTAAAATAAAAGTAATTCAATACTCACAAATCTAAGAATTCTTCTGCCATTTTTGCTTCTGCTTCTGTTTTCTCTTAGGGTAAAAAAAATTGTGAAGAGACATGGCACATACAGGTCTTAACCCTTACGATGCAGGTATATATTTTTGCTCTACAAGCCCACGTGGCGGAATTGTTTTGTCCGGTACCAGCCACCGTTATATCCTGATTAACCGCTTCTTTATTTTTGTGCGCCGATATACATATGATACATGGAAATAAAGACAATTCTCTCTTCTACACGATGATGCAAAAATGATAAAATTATCTCTAATGGTTCGTGAGATATGAATGCCGCAAGGTGGGTACCCTCAATCATTTTTGAGAAAAGGTTTGATATTTTATATCCGGGAGCAGCCAAGACTGCTTGCAGTCAATATATAGCCTTCTCCTGAAAGTTACGGATTTCGCCAAGAGGGCTTACGTGCCATTTTATATTTGGCCCGTAAATACCACGCGCCCCGCATCGTCAGGGTTAATGACTGATATTTTTAATTTATTTTCACAGGAGGAAGGTTGGTCTTGATGACATTCATATCGAACGTTTGACAGATGAAGAGTATTGAAGACACTCACTCACCTTTCTTGTAGTAATGTTAAATAAACAACATTGAATAAACATCTTATATGTTATCTAGTATTATCTGTTTATTCTGATTAATTGTTTCAGTTCAATGTTTTCCCGTGGACATGTATTCAATATAATTTATGCCAGGCAGGTTTTGACAAATAATGCACCTTTTTGGTTTAATTGCCCATATGAACGATTGTACAATTTTTTTGTTCTTGATTGTAAGAATATTTCAATTAACTGTTTGGTATTTAAATATTCATCTTGTTTTTTTTACTTTCACGTCGAACCAAGTGCCTGGTATTTGAATACTGCTAATGCAAAACGAATGTGGAAATGTACTTACACCATATTAACGCAGAAAAATCACGTTGTAGCAACGTGTTTGGGAGTCTACAAAATGACGTGGTGACAACATTTTAAATCTACGTAAGGAAAACGTAAAATATGACGTCTATGTGACGTCTCAAGAATGTCGCATTTAGGTAGAAAAACCACGTTGTAGCAATCTGTTTGGGAGTCTACACAATTACGTTGTCACAACGTCAGAAAGTATGTCATGACAACGAAAAGTGGACGTTGTCACAACGTTATCACAACGTAGATTTGTTAGCTGGGTATGCATTCGTTAAGAAACCAAAAGTTATCTGAGAATAATTGATACGATTTATGTACTGTAGATAAGAAAATAGTAAGACAGGATATGATCATTACTCACCTAATGTAAAGACTGGGTGAGAGGTTCATTTTCGAAGTCCGTGGTACACCCCTTGACATCTTCATCATCATCATCTTCACAATCACTGACACTGACGTCGTCATTAGTACAGCTGAAGAATTGTAGTTTATTGAATGTTCGATTATTTTTGGATTTCCCTGTCCTGTGAAGATCAGATGTGTTGAAGTTTCAATTGCCTCAGTATATTGAGTGTTCAGAAGAACATCGTATTCAACTTTTTCTCCTCTATGCAGTGTAGGAGATAATAGCACTTCCTTAGAGTTTCTTCACGGATATTAACCCGCTCTCGAGAACAAATCTCAAGTAATAGGTTCTTTGGCAAATCGCTCACTTTGCATCGAGACTACTTTTCCTTGATGAATCCTTATGGGCTCACCTTTTTCATCAAATCTTCTCTCGATAGCCTCAGTACTTGTGGTTTAAAAATCTTCTTTTGACTCACAATAACTTCTGAAGATGCACTCTTAGACATACTTAATCAAAGGTTAGTAACGATTTTCTCTATATCAGGAAGGAAACCAGTGTGATTTGTAAAGGTTTGACATGCTCTTTTATGCCATCTCGACTTATTTCATTTATGCCTGACTCGTCATAGGATTAAATGCAGATACGTTAAATTTGAGGATAAAAACTTTTTTTTTTTGCGTATTCGATTGCTTATTAAGATGGTGAGGTTGATAAACTTGTTGAGAAAGCATATAAGGGGCACTATCTCATGAGGTTTAGAAAGTAAGGAGAATGTAGAAGAGGTGAAACATTTTTTTCCAGAAGCCAGTGTGTACAAAAGTATATGTGTCCACAAAAGCTTTGTTAAATTTTGTTCACACAGCACCCCTAAAAAATAATGATGTCTAAGCCGATTTAATGCTGAATCTGCTGTTTTTCCTCTGTCGGCCTGACACCTCATTCCTTGTGCTTACATCTCAATTCCTATGTACTCAGGAGAGGCTATTGACCTTAAGAAATAAGTGCGTGGTAACGTAAATTCACAATGTTCCGTTGCTTATCTGGTTTTGGTATGATACACTGACACAGCAACTGGTTTTGGTATGATACACTGACACGATATGTTTTCATTTTCTAATCTTGGCTTTTTAGCTCATCTGGCCTGTAAGGCCCAATGGGCTTATGGCATGGCATGGTGTCCGGCGTCCGTCCGTCCATCCGTCCGTTTGGATTTTTTGGCACATTTATCCAAGTTTAAGACCTTTTTCTTATCAACTACATCAGAACAGCCATTGACCATATTGCTCACCAAAGTATCAAGGGAGGCTTGAAGAAATTTGAGAGAATCTTAATCTGCCTAATGAAAAGGAAATGTATTTCTCCAAGTTTTGCGCTATGCACTCCAATTTTCCTTTGTACGTTTTGTCCAAATGTTTCAACAGCAGACCCCCCGTGGGGCTCCCGGGTTAGAATAGGGCCTCAGTACTCCATGCTTGTCGTATGAGGCGACTAAAATGGGGCGGTCTGTTTGCCGTGGACTGCGACCTGTGTCGGTGGAGGAAGGGATTCTGGTGGTTGAGGTTGGTGTATGCCTGCGGGTGTGCCCGCCAACACACCACTTCGACCCTAACTTCAGTTAGACAGGTGGTCAGATGGGCCCGGTCTGATCAATCGGCGGTCATGCTAAGCCCTTGGTGTTTTATTCTACTTTTTATAAGCTCTCTCAATCTTTCGCAATCTGCATTCCAGATTTCTTAACTAACTAAACAATCAAACTTATTCATCTATTATTTCAAATCGCTCAATCAAAACCTTATTTATCAATTCAACTCTCCATTTACAAACACCAAGAAGGCAGTGGCCAATGGGTCAATCCAGTAGAGCATTGGCAACGCTCATATTGGAGTATGCCAGTGCTGTAGCCCTGGTGTCAGTTTGTTGGAGACCCACAAACACTTGGCATCCCCTTGTTGGACTCCGTGGAGGGTGGGGAGCAGCACTGGCGAGACACCTAAAAATAACCATGGCATCCCTTAAGAAGCGCAAAACTGAGGCATTATCAACGTCCTCATCTTCGGATGAGGAATCAAACAAATCATGGCCAAGATTCTTAATGATGGAGGGAGGCAGCAATGGTGGCGAGCCACTTAAGCTTAATCCCTTTGCTATTGAAAAAGGAATCAAAGGAGTTGCTGGTACAGTTAAAAACATTACCAAACTGCGCACTGGCTCTCTTCTTATTGAGTGTAATACTCACCAACAATCTGCAAATCTTCTCAAACTCAAAAATTTTGCTGGGGTGGCTGTTAAAGTCGCCCCTCACCGTTCTCTCAACAGCTGCAAGGGCATTGTTCGTGACAGGGACAGGGTCCTTTCCGACATGTCCGAGGACGAGCTTGTGGAAGAGCTCAAACCCCAAGGCATCACACATGTGAAGAGATTCACATACAAGGATAAAGAAAAGAACAAGACCTTTCCATCAAACACCTATTTGATGGAATTTGGTACTTCAACACTTCCCCCTAACATCAAGGCTGGGTATCTTCTTATCAAGGTGGAACTATACATTCCAAACCCACTTCGGTGCTTTAAGTGCCAGAAGTTTGGACATGGTTCCCGCTCTTGCCGCGGTAGCACGGTCTGCCAGAAATGTGGCAAGGGGGACCATGATAGTTCCACCTGTGAAGCTCCTCACATGTGTCCAAACTGCAAAGGGCCCCACATGGCGTCCTCCAAACAATGCCCTACTTTCATCAGAGAAAGTAAAATAATTAAATTCAAATCTGAAAAAAATATCCCATTTGCGGAGGCCAGGAAACTGTTCTCTGCAAATGAGAAAGCTTCCTACGCTGCAGCTGCAGCTACTCCAAAATCAAAGGCATCAGTTGCCATCCAGACTGACACCACCTGGCTCAATCAACCAAAGCCAGTCAAATATAAACCTCAACTAGCAAAACCTAACACTATTCAAACTCAAACATACAACAACATCACCATGACCACTTCTGATAAAAACTCAATATACAACCCTTATATCCCAACAACTCCTTTGGCTCCTAAATCTCCTCCTTCTCCATCAAATGAAAACAAAAAGAAAAACAAAAACAGGAACTCAAATAAGCACAAAACCACTGACAGGGTCTCAAAGGCTGACAAGAACCCTGTCAGTGTTTCAAACAGGTTCCAGGACCTGGACCTGGACGAGAACATGGACGAATCCCCATGTCCTTCCAGGTCAACAAGTCGCTCTCCATCGCGGCACAGAGCATCTTCTGAGGATCCAGGTGGGCGCAAGCTCTCCAGGCTCCTAGGATAATTTTAAAATGTATATATTTTCCACATTTTTATTAATTATGGCAATTCTCCAATGGAATTGTCGTGGTTTTAAAGCCAATTTTAATGAGCTTTCCTTACTTGCTCAATCATATAATCCTCAGGCAATATGCTTGCAGGAAACCCATTTTAAACAATCAGATAATACCACTTTGCGTGGCTTTACTTTCTATAATGCCTTTTCAGCGGAATTAGAAAAGGCCAAGGGTGGTGCATCAGTCCTTGTTCGACAAGGAGTGATTCACAGTCAAATCCCTCTCAATACAAAACTCCAAGCTGTAGCTGTACAACTCAGCTTATTTAAAACCATAACACTATGTTCAATATATGTTCCACCATCAGATACCCTTAGATTGCAAGATCTTGATAATCTATTTCAACAACTTCCTAAGCCATGTGTCATTCTTGGGGACTTTAATAGTCATAACCCCTTGTGGGGAAGTAATTCCACCAATGACAAGGGTAAAAAAGTTGAAGATTTTCTTGACAATAATGGTCTCTCATTATTTAATGATGGGACAAATACTTACTTGCATCCTGCTTCAGGAACATATTCTGCAATTGATTTATCAATTACTGACCCATCTTTGCTTAACGATTTCACTTGGTCAGTCCACGAGGATATGTGTGGTAGTGATCACTTTCCAGTGGTACTGGAGCCTGCACTGCCTTCACCTGAAGAACACAATCCTCAGTGGAAATTTGCAAAAGCAGACTGGGATACATTTTCATCCCTCTGCAGGGAAAACATAAATTTCAAATCAATATTAAAATCTGAAGATCCTATTCAAACATTTTCAGATAAATTAATAGAAATTGCTGAGGAAACTATTCCTAAATCAACATCCAATCCTCGTATTGTTAAACCATGGTTTAATGATACTTGCAGGCAAGATATCAAAGCCCGCAAAAAGGCTGAACGCAAGTTCAATGAACATCCAACTCCAGGTAATCTTGATGGCTGCCGCAAAGCCCGGGCCAAGGCTCGACGCACAGTCAATCAAGAAAAACGCAAATCTTGGCGAGGCTATGTCTCAAAAATAAATTCCAGAACGCCTATGAGCAAAGTCTGGAATATGATTAGTAAAATCAAAGGCAAAGGTTCTAAATCAACAATAAAACATCTCAAGGTCAATGGTGACCTCCTTACAGCTAAAACCGACATTGCCAATAAGTTGGCAGAAACCATTTCCAAAAATTCTTCATCAGCAAATTATGTTCCTCAATTCCAAAAATATCAAAAGGTTCAAGAAAAACAAAAAACTAATTTCAAATCTGATAATGGGGAGGACTATAATGAGCACTTCTCCTTGTCAGAACTTAAAACAGCACTTTCCAAGGCTCACGATACAGCTACTGGTCCTGACAATATCCATTATCAATTGTTAAAACATCTACCAGAATCTTGCCTTGAGGTTTTGCTTGAGGTATATAATCATATATGGGAAACGGGTGACTTTCCATCTTGTTGGCACAATGCCACCATCGTCCCCATTCCTAAACCAGGAAAGGATCACACAGATCCTTCCAACTATCGTCCTATAGCCTTAACTAGTTGCGTATGTAAAACTATGGAACGGATGATCAATGATCGTCTTGTCTGGTACTTGGAAACCAACAAATTACTTACTGACATTCAATGTGGTTTCCGTAAACAAAGAAGTACAACTGATCATCTTGTTCGATTAGAATCTTTCGTAAGAGATGCATTTATCAATAAGCAACATGCTGTGTCAATCTTTTTCGATTTGGAAAAAGCATACGACACCACATGGAAGCATGGCATCCTCAAAGACTTATTTGAATTCGGCCTGCGGGGTCGAATGCCTCATTTTATCTCAAATTTTTTACATGATCGCCAATTCAAGGTCCGTGTGGGTTCCACTCTTTCTGAATTCTTTGATCAAGAAATGGGTGTCCCGCAAGGAAGTATACTATCAGTTACATTATTCAGCATTAAAATCAATAGCTTGGCTAAAGTATTAAACGATCACACAGATGGTTCACTTTTTGTGGACGATTTTGGAGTTTCTTGCAGAGGCAAGAATATGCCATCAATTGAGCGGCAGCTGCAGCTCTGTCTAAATAAAATCCACAAATGGTCTTTGGAAAACGGCTTCAAGTTTTCCAAAGCTAAAACATCATGTGTGCATTTTTGCAATATGCGCAAAATGCACAAAGATCCAGAGCTTTTTCTGGATAAAACTCCAATCAAGGTCGTACCCGAGGCCAAGTTTCTTGGTCTTACTTTCGATAGTAAATTATCATTCATCCCTCATATCAAAAACCTTAAAGCTAAATGTCTTAAAGCTTTGGACCTTCTAAAGGTCGTATCTAACGCTAAATGGGGTGGAGATGAAGAAACTCTTCTTCATCTCTATCGATCTCTCATCCGCTCTAAACTCGATTATGGATCCATAATCTATGGATCTGCCCGCCCCTCTTATATCAAAATGCTAGATACAATCCACCACCAGGGTCTCAGACTTTGTCTTGGGGCCTTTAGAACTTCACCTGTCGAAAGCCTTTATGTTGAAGCTGATGAGCCATCTCTAGCAGATCGGCGCATCAAGCTAGCACTCCAATATATAACAAAACTTAAATCAAATCCTTCAAATCCTGCCTACAACTGCGTATTCAGCCCAGAATACCAGCAGTTGTATGCTTCAAAGCCAAAAGCAATTCCACCTCTTGGAATCCGCCTTCAACAGCATGTCGAAGAATCGGATATTGATTTAACAACAATAGCAGAATATGGTCTGCTTGCCACTCCTCCATGGCAGTTGGTCAAGCCCCGTGTTAATCTTAGCTTAAGCACACACAAAAAATCTAACACCAATCAATTAATCTTCCTGCAGGCTTTCAATGAGCTTCGCGATTTCTATTCAGATTACAAAGCAATTTACACTGATGGCTCTAAGGATGGCATTACAGTTGCGGCAGCAACTGTTACACCCTCAACAACTTACGCTTCAAGGCTGCATGACGGCAGCAGTATCTTTACTGCTGAAGCAAAGGCCATCCTGAAGGCCATTCAGCACATCAAAAATTCAACTCCAAATGATTACATTATTTTCTCTGATTCCTTGTCCTGCTTGCAGGCTATCAAAAACTGTAAAACTGATCACCCCGTGATCAGAGATATTCTAAAACTTCATAATACCTTTCTTCAATGCGACATTGTCTTTTGCTGGCTTCCTAGCCACATGGGTATTAGAGGCAACAATAAAGCTGATACAGCCGCGAAGGCAGCTTTAAACTTCAAAACTATTTCACCAACTAAAGTTCCATATACAGATTCAAAACCAGCTATTAAATCCTACATTAAACAGCGTTGGAGGTCCCAATGGGACCAGCAACAACATAACAAACTTCATACCATTCAACCTCATTTAGGTTATAAATCTCTTTCTTCTTTTACCCGGCAGGAAGCGTGTGTCCTTCGACGATGTCGTATTGGACATACTCATTTAACTCATTCTTATCTTTTAAAGGGGGAAGATCCCCCTATGTGTATACCCTGTCAATGTCCCCTCACTGTTAAACACATATTGTGTGAGTGTTGGGACACAGCCCAAATCAGGGAAACATTTTACCCTAATATTTCCATTTCACAACTTTTTTATCACTTCGGTGAACACCGTATTTTAGATTTTCTTAAGGAAATCGAGCTTTTTGAAAAGTTATAAATTTTAATACTATATATCAGCTTTTAACAACTTTGTGATATTATGCTGATGTTTTTCAGCCTTCGCGCTGTTCCATTTTCTGCTTTTGCAATCATTTTCATATTTAGGCAATTTCATTAACTTTCTCGCCGCTAATGGCTGCAATATTGCCCAAGCGGCGCTAAACAATAACTCACTCACTCACTCTCAATAGATCTGATCTACTTTACTTGTATACTCACTTAAAAGAAGAACGCTCCGGTATATTATTTTGAAGCATACAGTAAACCTTTGAATGAGGGTGGAAGTGTGAAAACGAAGCCAACATTTCTAAAATTCAACATGATGACAGTAAATAGATAACTTCATTTTATCAACTAAATCAGTCAAAATCACGACTTGTATCCAATCGTCAGAGACGTCATTTTTGCGGGTACATATTTTGGGTAGTTGTGCAGTTGTGGCTAATTGACGTACACTCTGCAAATAGTGTGTGATACTTGAATGTTAGTATATTCCATCAGTCCTCGTCTTCTTTGCATACTTCGTGGCGTTCTAAAATGTCCAAGGTCCAATAATACCTGATGCGCTCCAATGTTGATTCTAGCAAAACGCAGTTACTGGTCGCGTCAGACAAAATAAAACAAATATTTATGGATCTGAATACATTATACATCAACAAACGTTTTCTACCATTTTTGCTCCTTCATTCAACATGTCTTGGGTTCATAACGCAGATTATAGACAATAACATCAATACTATTATCCCTCATTTAACTGCAAGATTATTTAAAGTACTTCTTTCTTTCACTTAAGATATTTTGTTGGTTTCGAAATGTAAAATGAAATTTGATTCAAGGAAGAATACACTGTTAATTGAAAAGCTATTTACTGTAAGATACCGTTTAGACGAAGCTTAATCAACATACTATTGCGTAATGATAGCCGCGTGACAGATGATAAATAATGATTATAGCGAGATCATTGCAATTTAATACCTGTTTTGACCACGTATGATTGGTGACTTAATGACCAGGACAATAAACAATGTGAGATGTAGAGAGTGTCTATTTGATTATATGAGTCACTTTTCAAACATGATTGCCAAGAGACAATGTTTAACTGTCCCAATAACATCTATGACAACAGTGATTTGTACAGTGTTTATGCCCTTTAAAGATGTATACTTTGAATATTGTATTTCACTTTTGAAATTGCCCTTTTTAAATGTTCATAGTTTATATATTTTGTTTATATGTATTGTCCCATATATGCGGCACTTGAAAGCACCTCTTATTCAGCGAGAAACGCATATATGCGTCGCTTTTTACTTGTATTGCAATGAGGTCGTTTTAGACATAATTTGGCAACTGTAAACAAAAATGTACATATCCTGTGCAAGATATGTCTTTTAGTCGTAACAACAGACAATAATCAATGTACTTTGGTCAGGTCTGAATGGTCAGGTTTGGAGAATAAACAAATATCATACATGTAGATAATAGTATGTTTTTGTTTAAACATCATTATTTATACTCACCGTCGATAGTTAACAATATGCCCGATTATCCTAATCTGTCAAAATCCGACAAACCTCACACAGAGTAAAGACAGAGTTATCGCTACCCTAACCTGTACTGCATACTCACCACCAGGTGGCTAACCCTACGTCATCATTGCTTCTTCTGACGGGCAGAGAACGCCGATCGTACAGAGGGGAGGCCGGGTGGGAGCTAACGATTGTTAACTATCGACGGTGAGTATAAATAATGATGTTTAAACAAAAACATACTATTATTTAATATACTCTCCTCGATAGTTAACAATATGCCCGAATCCCACAGGCAGAGGTGGGTGCGAGAGGTTACAGCGATAAACTCTATCTTACACCAGAGAGCTAGTGACCGACCCAAGGTCGATGACCAGGAAATCCCCTAGGGGGAAACCCAAACAACCAGAGCGTAGCCCTGACCCAACCTCGCCACGCGAGGGGGTGGAAACTAAGGTCGCTAGCTAGCATAACAAAGACAACAGACACACAAGTAAAATCAACCTCGGGTTTATTGCGAAGAAATAAAACGCGTTAACGAGTGAGAGGGTGACTCCTGCGCTGAGGAGCCGAAGGAACTCGCTGCTGGGCGTACACCTGTGCGCCCAGGCGGTTGATTCCCTCCAAATCCTCGTTGGATATATCCCGAAGGTAATGGTTGGCGAACACCAGGCCTGACTTCCAGAAGCAGCCAGCCATGATGTCCGCCACCGCCAAATTGCTGTGGAGAGCCATCGTCGCTGAGATGGCCCTGATCTCATGCGGATTGGATCTCGCCGGGGGATCCAGATCCGCGGCCTTGTAAGCGTCTAAAACCGCAGAGCGGAGGTAGACGCTAAGTTGTCTTTTGTCTATTTCCCGAACACTGGTCTGGGAATGCGGGATGAAGAGTCTCCTCCTCCCTTGACGCAGTGTCCGGGTCTTCTCCGTGTAGATCCGCAACGCACGTACTGGACAGAGGAGGCGGTTCTCCTCGTCCGTTGGATCCACACTCCCGGAGATGGACGGTAACGAGAAGGTCCTACCCCTCTCGTCTGCGGCCTGATTCTTACAGACGAACTCAGGTGCCAACCCCAGAGTGGCCGATCCCCCATCCCTCACATCAAAACGCAAGAGGTCCGCTTGGAGAGCATGAAGCTCCGAAATCCTGGCTGCGGACCCCATCGCGACTAAGAAGGCAGTTTTGATGGTGAGACGGAGGATGGTCGTCTCCGTCAACGGTTCGTAGTGGTCCGACTTAAGGTGGTTGAGGACCACCACTAAGTCCCACTCTGGGGGCCTGAGTTTCTTCCGCCCGTCTACATTCCGGTAGGTCCTCACTAGTTCCTTGAGGACCGCAATATCTAACTGGGGGTCCCGCTTCCTGAGCACGGACATAATCGCCGCCAGATTAGTGTTGATGGACGAGGCTTTCAACTTCCTCGTCTCCCGTAGATGGACCAGGTACTCAGCAACCTGAGGGACCGTTACTGCCTGTACATCATACCCCTCCTTGCCACAGAAGGTCGCAAAAGCCCCCCACTGTGCATCGTAGAGATTCCTAGTGGAAGGCCTTTGAGACGTCGCCACCGCCTCGGCAACGGATTTGGAAAAACCCGCCCCCGTCAGACCCCTCTGGAGACAAACCAAGCGTGAAGCTGTAGAGCCTGGGGATTCTCGTGAACCCGCCCGCTCGGTCTGCTCGACAGAAGATCCCACCTCAGAGGGAGAGGGATCGGGTCTTGGCGGCACATCCTGCGGAGGGGAACGTACCAGGCCCTGGCTGGCCACAACGGCGCTATCAACAAAAGTTGAAGAACCCGTGTCTCCTGTATCTTCGCCACCACGAGGTTCAGGATGGCGGGAGGGGGATAGGCGTAGGCAACCATCCCCTCCCATCCTAACGAAAGCGCATCGAGAGCCCACGCGGTGGGGTCTGGCACAGGAGACACGTACGTCGGCAACTGGTGGTTGAGCCGCGTCGCGAAGAGGTCTATGTGAGGCCTGCCGAACCTCAGGCACAGACTCTCGAACACTCTCGGGTGCAGCATCCACTCCGTGGACGGAGGTTGGTCCGGGCGAGACAAGGCGTCGGCAAGGACGTTCTTGGCTCCCGGGATGTGCACCGCTCGGAGAGAGAGTCCGATACTGTCCACTAGGCGAAACAGCTCCATCACCAGTTGCAGAAGCGAGTCTGATTTGGTCGAGCCTTGTTTGTTGATGCCCCAGGCCGCCGCTGAGCTGTCCGTGAGAACGCACAGGACCTGCCCCCGCAGCCGACCTGACCACTGGTCGATTGCTAGACGAATGGCATCCAGCTCTAAGACGTTGATGTGGTGGCTCACCTGAGCTGCCGACCACACCCCCGCCGTCTGTTCCGTATCGAGATGAGCTCCCCACCCTTGGGTGGAAGCGTCCATAAATAGGTGACACGTTGCTGGCGGTTCCCTGAGGGGAACCCCCACCAACACGTTGGACTCCTGCTGCCACCAGGAGAGGTGACGTCTGAGTTCCGGAGGTAAGGAGAAGACGTGCTGACACGTCCCCTCCCTGACATGCACGTTCACGAAGACCTGCAGGGGCCTGAGTTGCAACCTCCCCCTCCGAGTGAAGAGTTGAGTCGAACTCAAGAACCCTAGCAGCCTTTGCCACTTGCGCAGTGACAGAGGCCCCCGAAGCGCTAGCTCTAGGAGATCTCGGTAACGCCCCATCCGTTCCGTGGTAACGAAGGCCTTGTAGACTGCGGTATCCAGACGGGCGCCTAGAAACACCAGGGACGTCGTCGGTAGGAGGTCTGACTTGTCCAGATTGACCAGCCACCCCAACCGCCTGAACAACTCTATCACAAAATCCCGTTGAGCCTCCAGAACAGATGGGGATCTGTTGTGACCGAACCCGTCGTCCAAGTACATCACAAACTGCACGTCCACCGAGTGGAGGTATTGGACGATGGGCTGGGTCACGCGGGTGAAGAGCCACGGAGCCGACGATATCCCGAAAGGGAGGACGTTCCACTGGAAGTGGCGGCCCGCCAGGACGAAACGGAGGTACCTGCGATCCCCATGATAAATGGGGATGTGCAGATACGCGTCCTGCAGGTCGAGAGATATCATCGAGTCCGAGGGCTCCAGAAATCGCATCACTGACGGCACTGTCAAGAGACGAAAATATGGCGGCGGATCTAGGAAGGATTGGTTGAACTCCTTCATGTCGTGGATCAGCCGCCACTTTTTCGGATCTCGCTTCGGCCGGATGAAGACCGGAGAATAGAAGCCTGGGGAAAGATCTTGGAGCGGGAGTTCCTCCACCGCCCGCTTGGAGATAAGCGTCTCCACCTGCTCCAGAGTCAGCGCGAGCCGCTCGGGCTCTAGCGGGCGCTCTGTAGGAGAACAGGTCAACGGGGGGCGGTGTGACACGGGAATGCGAAACCCCCGCTCCAAGATCTGACAAACGAATGGATCCAGACCCAACTGTCTCCAGTTGGCCGCGAAGAGTTCGAGACGGCCTCCAACAGGCCCATCCCGAGCTGGGACCACCTGAGGTGGTAAGTCCGGAGGTGTCCAGTCACGACTTCTTGGGGGTACCTCCGTAGGCGCGTCCCTTGTAGCGAGGGTTCCCTTTCTTGGGAGTGCGCTTTGGGGAGGGGCCGGCACTGAAGTCGCGACTCCTGTCCTGCCGACCCCTCCCACGAAAGGACACTCCTCCAGTCTTGGTAGAGAAGGAGGGGGCACCTCCCCCTTTCTTCTTCGGCGTAGTAGTCTGAGAGGAGGCTCTACCCCCGCCAGCGGCCAGCCTGTTGGTTAGCTCTTGCTGTTGGCTTTCCTGGCGCTGGCGAAGGGCCTGAGCAATCTGCCCGTCAAACAGGGTGGAAGAGGTCCCTGGGGCGCCCCTCAGTCTGTTGCGGAGTTCCGCCGGAAGGGTAGTCCGCGCCAGGAACCCATCGCGCCTGAGATTCGTCAGTCCCGCGGAAATGCGGGAGGCCGACAGCATCATCTGCGCCAAGTTCCCGGCTACGAAACCAAACCCGCGATACAGAGCCTTGGCCCCTCTCTCCATCCCCGCCTCGTTAGCGAACGCTGTCATCGCTTGACACGCGTGAGCCACGTGGTTGGCAAGCCCCAAAATACTTCTGGCCTCCTTGTCCAGGTGGGACAAATGAGCATCCGACACCTGGTGAGCCACGGAGGGGGTGGCCACCCGGCGGATATCGTCATCCAAGGTAGGAGGGGAAAGAGGTAGGGCACCGCCGTGAATAGGTAAGCCAGTCCGAATTTTGTCCGTCAGAACCAGGGGAGGCAAGAGACGACCCGGCGCCGCGGCCGCGACGTTAGCGTCAAAGTCCTTGCCTGCCGCCTGAAAAAGCCTGTGCGCCGGAAGCGCCAGCTGGCGCTGCGTCGGCGTCTCCTCCTCCGCGCAAAAGGTCTCCAACCTTGCCGTCCTAGTAGAGGAAGGTTCCTCCTCCAATTCTTGTATTCGCACCTGACACCAATCAGCGATTGCCGTCAGGCGGTCCTTGAGGTCTGGCGCGTCCTCTGGCGCTGTCACCAGGGTGACAGGCGGAGGGGGGGAAACAACCCCTATGTCATGCGCCCTATCCTCCAGGTCTCGTCCAGGCGGCGGAGAAGAGTCCCGATCCGAGGGGGAGGTGACGGGAGACACCACCACCACTCTCCTCCTCTTGGGAGTGGACGGCCCTTCAGGGGAGGGGGGGTGGGACCCCGCCTCATCCTCATCCCTGGACCGAGCACGGTCCCGTGACTCGAGCATGGAGGTCACCAAATTCTTGACTGACGACATGATGTCGTCAGTCAGTTTCCTCTGATCGAAGGGGGGAGGGGAATCGCCCCTCGACCTCTTCTTCTTTTTGTGTCTCCTCTTCGGCGTCTCCTCCTCCGCGCAAAAGGTCTCCAACCTTGCCGTCCTAGTAGAGGAAGGTTCCTCCTCCAATTCTTGTATTCGCACCTGACACCAATCAGCGATTGCCGTCAGGCGGTCCTTGAGGTCTGGCGCGTCCTCTGGCGCTGTCACCAGGGTGACAGGCGGAGGGGGGGAAACAACCCCTATGTCAGGCGCCCTATCCTCCAGGTCTCGTCCAGGCGGCGGAGAAGAGTCCCGATCCGGAGACACCACCACCACTCTCCTCCTCTTGGGAGTGGACGGCGCTTCAGGGGAGGGGGGGTGGGACCCCGCCTCATCCTCATCCCTGGACCGAGCACGGTCCCGTGACTCGAGCATGGAGGTCACCAAATTCTTGACTGACGACATGATGTCGTCAGTCAGTTTCCTCTGATCGAAGGGGGGAGGGGAATCGCCCCTCGACCTCTTCTTCTTTTTGTGTCTCCTCTTCTTCTTGGCGGACCGCCGAGGGTCCGGGGAAGCGACAGACTCAGGGGAGGATCTCCTGACAGGAGACCTCTCGACCCCGCTAGTCTGAGGAGACACATCCTTCAAGGTGTCCCTGGGGGGAGACAAATCACCCGACACTGGCGCATCAAACTCTGTCGTGTCCTCCGAGATGATGAAATCGGAGTCCTGGACGTTATCCGAGGAAGGGTTGGGAGCGGTGGCTGAAGAGGAGGCGGACGGCCGCCTTGCAGACCTTAGTTTCTGCTGGGACTCCGACTTCTTCACCGCGGCACGGTACTCTCTATGCTCCGCAGACGAGAGCGACTCACATTCCCTGCACCTGTCCGAGTCGGGACAGAGATTGCGGCAAAGGCGGCAGAGCGAGTGTGGATCGAAACGCGCCGACTTCCTAGATCCACACCCTCCACAAAACCCTGAATAGGGAAAAGCCATAGAGACGGCGACCGCTACCCAGGAGGTAGACGCCTGTCCCACGCTATCGACCTGAAGGGGGGTACCTACCCTCCGACGGTCGCTAACCAAGCGCTGACGAAAGCACTAAGCGCGGCAGGCGACAGCGCTACCCAGCGCCAACGAGCGAGAGGCCGCCACAGAAAGCGGTAGAGCGCCTGACACAACCCCGGGCGCAAGCAAGGGCCGCCTGAAGCGACCCCGCTTCGGGAGGCGGTAGAGCGCCTGACGCGGTAGGCGACAGGCGCCGTCCAACACCGGGCGCAAGCGAGGGCCGCCTGAAGCGACAGCGCTTCCTGAAGCGCAAGGCAAGCGGTAGGCGCTAGCGGCAAGCGGCCCACGCAACGAGACGGTAGACGAGAGGTCTACCTCCAAACCAGCCAAACAAGCTGGGCGACCCGCACGAGACGCACGTGCAACCCGGGTCAGCCGAAATTGACAACAGCTGACAAGTCAACTGAAGGCAAACACGGCAACAAACACAACGGAAAGAAGGACTAGCTATTCCGTCGAGAAATAGCTACCCCTCAAACCTACAAACGAGAAAGGAAGACAAATAAGAAGTTTATTCAGCACACAAAGCAGTCGAAATACAGAGCTATCAAAAACACGAGTGTCCTTGATGGCCGACAGAAAAGCAATGATGACGTAGGGTTAGCCACCTGGTGGTGAGTATGCAGTACAGGTTAGGGTAGCGATAACTCTGTCTTTACTCTGTGTGAGGTTTGTCGGATTTTGACAGATTAGGATAATCGGGCATATTGTTAACTATCGAGGAGAGTATATTAAATAATATGTTATTAGAACTTAATGTAACGAAGTGGTTGTTTCGAGGTCATATGTACCATAATTCACCAGAAGCCTTCTATTTATATAATTAGTTTTGGCCGTAATAGCATCTTCGTGCCATGTGCGTTTAACGCATGCGCAATTGATCATTTACCGTCAATTTGGAATAAAACTTCTCAACTAATTTGTCTAAATTATTGGCTTCAGGTGAGTTATCAATGCACAGAAACACATTCCCCTCGCCCCATTGTACACATAAACATTGTTGCATATTATTTCATGTATTTTATCTATCTTACACATGTGTTCATGCTATTGAAGTAGGTGTAAGGGTAGAGGTATCAGTCGTCTGTGATCGCGCCATTGACGCGTCGGTCGATTTGTCCAGGGATATGGTTATATCAGTTGTTACTGTGTTCCTAATGTATGTATACATATTCTAGAGAGGTTTCTCATTGAATGGACTAAACAAGGTTGTAAGCAAAAAGTAAGTTGTTCAGCTATATTGAATTACAGGCTAGCAGTAATTTTGTAGCGGTCAACTTAAGAGGTCACAGTTCAGAGTAGCATCCCTTGGATGAAGTTGAGAGCGGAAGTAAACAAACAAGACGATGTATATCGCTAGGTTCAATTACTTTGCGTCAGTTGGTATGTAAGGACAATATAATTTGGTTGATTATATTAAAGTGTTTTCATCACTAAGTCTTTTGTAAGATTAAGTATCGGTTTAGTTGCGTGTCAGTTAGTGACATGGCGTACATTTGTCGTTATAAGCTAGATAGATGTATTTGTTGGTTAAAGTGTTTCAAGTTATTATGGTTTGATAGTTAGCCAGGTAAAGGATGGCATAATAATTTCCAAGTGCTATTCGGTCACAGTAATTAGTGACATGATTTAGTTTGGTATGTATTCTAGATCTGATGCAAGGTAGACTCAGTATATTGTTAGGCACTGTTAATTTTTTTAATGTAGATAAGGAGTCATCATTGTTTATGTCAGTTTCAAGGAAAGATGTAAGTTTATTCAGTAATTCTTTTGTCAATTTCCATAAATATGTTAATTGTTTTGGTAATGTAGATCTAAGTGAGTTTAGGTTCTTGTGATTTATTGTGGAGATAAATCAATACTTCTTCAGTAATATGTATTAATGAAGGTGTTGTAGACGTTTGTTCAAATGATGAAAATAAGATTATTTCAAGTATGTATCAATATAATGGCCAGGACTAAATGTATGACACGTTCTCTATTTGTTGTATATCATTCTCCCAGTTAGCTTCTCTGATTTTGTCAGTCATGGTATTAAGCTAGTGTGACACTGCTGTCCCAGTATTTGTTAAGATGAAGGTAGCATTCAAGGGAGATAACTCTGTCACCTTTGTCATTTCATCAGTTTCTCCAGGCAGTAGCATTCAAGGGAGATAACTCGGTCACCTTTGTCATTTCAGGAGTTTCCCAAATGATTGTATTAGAGGGAAATACTTTAGACTAGGAATATTGTTAAGGAATATTATGTGATGTAGTATTATGATATGGTAGTTGAATATTCATGTAGAATATGAATGTAAATGTATGTATTGATATTTGACAGAAGTTCCAAGTTTATTTTTATAACCATAAGGTTCAAGTTCAAGTTGATTCCAAGTTAAGGTTACCAGTTGTTATAGTTTAGATAATATCAAGCAGAAGTTATGTAATAATAAGACATGAGCCAATGTGGTTAAGAAAATGATTTAATGTCATTGTCAGGATGTCAGAATGTGCCATGTGCGTTTAACGCATGCGCAATTGATCATTTACCGTCAATTTGGAATAAAACTTCTCAACTAATTTGTCTTAATTATTGGCTTCAGATGGAAAGACCCTGACAACAAAAACAGCTGTACCCGACTCTGAGGGCAAACCATTTACATTAACACGGAAATAATCTTATGTATAATATACATCTTGGTCATATTAGATAAGGTACTCGTGTCAATTAACAGTAATATCCTGTTTATTCGATTCAGTAATGTAGTTTGATGTTATTATCACATCGTCATCAAATGAATTCAGTCTCTTTTGACCAATCATCAATAAAAGCTTAATCTAGATTAAACTACGGGTTTGATCTTCACGCGAATAAACATCCAATCAGACTCTAGAAATTAAATCATTATCAAAATAGATTGACCTTGAAATAGCATTACTCAAGATGCACATGCACATACGCTACCAATGCAGGCGTAGCAATTGTAGAACAAACATGTGCAAATACATTCATTGGACAATAGTCTTCATGTAGCCACACCCTGTTCATTACCTATTGAATAACTGGCTATCCCACGCCCCTCGCTTGCGTTGTTCATTCATATTTGCATTTAGTGCACAATATTCTCTTTGCATGTGTTATTATGTCGTGTAAAGTTTGGATGTTGTTAAAACTTTTGCATTCTAAAATAATTGTTCAAAGAGATTTAATTACATAAAAAGTATTATAAAGATAATTTGCGTATGTAATACTGTGACATTCTACATGTATGATATATTAATTCTGTTTAGTTTACAAATAGGCTTGTTTGTGTGTTAAATTAAATTTCAACACGTCAAATAGAGTTTGAATTTGTTTTTACGTTTTGTTGAATGCCTCACACCATTTGGGAAATGACAGTATAAATACGGTTAAAAACGCCTACAGTGACAAACGCCTACAGGGATAATTGTCTACAGAGAGTGTTATGACAACGATATGCTAACCTGCACACAAATGAACTGTTCCAATTAGTGTGGACAGACGCCTACACTAGAGAAGTAATAACAAGCTCAGGGATTAGGGGAGTTAAGAGCAGCACAGGCTAAGATACATTGTTTTGAAAAGTTTGTACAATTTAAATTTACTACTCAGCTATTGGTTTCTTAATTATTTCCGTTCTTATGATCTATTTGAGAATGACTATTCAAAGTGAGAAGGAAATGATTTGCTTTATAATGCTTGTAACCACAGTCTTCTTTGCTAAACATGGCAAATCCAAAGAAAGTCAAATACTACACATCACAGAAAGGAGGACAGCAGGTACTTTTAGAAGGCTACAGATACAGACTCAACAACAGAAGACTGACCTGCGTACACTGGAAGTGTGTTCAAGATAGCTGTCGGAGCAAGTGCACTACAGTCGGGCAGTTTGTCCGAAATCAGTCTCCACACAACCATCCACAAGAAGATCAAGTAGCTTTGCAGCTTGCCAGCACTCTCCGACAACGGGTACAGGCCGAGACAACGTCAGTGCAGACCATCTACGATGAGGAGATTTCAAGACTGGACCTAGATGCAGCAGCAACAGTCAAGTCCTACCATTCTATGAGGAGTGGACTCTACAAGCAGAGAAGGAAGATGCTGCCTCCACTTCCTCAGAGCCGCAGCGAAGTGGAACTACCAGACTGCTTCAAGGAGACTACTGATGGACTGTAGGCATTTGTCCACCAAGCAATGGGACATTCCATTTTGAAGAAAGGTTGAAGGCAGTTGAATTCACACCCAGTGTTGCATAACTATGTTTTGATAAGGCTGTAGGCATTTGTCCCTGTAGGCGTTAGTGGATGCCACCATAAATACAAGATACATTTTTCTATAGACAGACAGAGAGTTATGATGAATAAAATATCTGTCTGTCTACATTTTTATATCATATTCAGAATTGATTCAGGGCAATCTGTTTAAGCTGTGAAGTTACAGGACTTGCTCGCTAAAAATATAGACCACGCCCATCACGTGTGAACAGATTAAGATCTAAAGACAAGTGCATGTTTATTCATATGTCATTAAACTATAGATGAACAAATCACATTAAATTACCAACAACAATGGCGCAAATTAAAAGTTAACGCCTCTGAATTCTCTGTTTGATATCCCTATTCACACCGGTACCTGTCTCTGTCCCATGAAACAATAAAACAATCGAAACTTTATGGTAGACTAGACAGCTTCCTTTTCATCCCGTCTCGGGAGATGAGGGGTACTGTGAGCTAATTGGCGTCGCTAGAGCGGGCAGTTACGCCGACAAAGGGGCTAGGCGTTGAGCCATGAAGTATGTCCAGGGGTTAATGTGTTAATTGATTATACAAGGTTATAGGACTTATCTGATCACCAGATAATAAGACTTACAAACACATTAATTTGTGGAACTTCTATAAATGTTTTTCGTAATCTACATTAATATTATTTGTAAAATAATTTCATAAATAGCTGCTTACATATAACTCACGAAATCGGTTACGTGAGGCACCTTGAATGCGGTACATTCACTATGACAACAATATTGCAAATAATAATAATAACGCATATATATGAACAATTTGTAACATTTTGGTGTCCCAAATATTTTAGAGAAGAATTCTTTATTTTTGTAGATTTTTCAAGATCAGTAACCTGATGTTAAACTGTGCTTTAAATATTTCTTTAATATTTTTAGTTTAATATTTTATGTACATGTACATTTATGCCGTATAGGACATTACTTAGACATGAACTTTCACAGTTTTCATTGTGTTTTGGAGAAACGATATTGGCTGTTTAGTCAGATAATGTAAAGTTAGGAATCCTACCATTCCTTTCCATTTGAATCAAATTTCATAATATGTAAGCCCAATATCCTCTTAAGGATGTGAAGTTTGCTGGTGACCTGAAGATTAGATAATCAATATCAGTCATAACTCCATATATAATATAATGAGTAAGATTAATCACATCATTCTGAATCGTCTTATGAACATGTAGAGACAATTATTTCGTTTCCAAACGTGTCCAAATGTTATATTAATATTAAAAGTAAAATGTAAAGATTGTGCATGGCAACATGTAGCCCTTTGTGTTCATATTAACATAACCAATTCTATAAAATCATATCAAGACATACCATCTTCTGTGGTAAAGTAAGTCTTGCAAAATGCATGAAATCAAGTTCTTGTGTGATGAAATCTGTAATATCTAGATTTTACTCATTGTCATGTATGTCTACAAAACATATTCAAACTCATAAAGTTTGAAAAACTTCAAAATACATATATGTATTAGAATAAGTTCACCTTTTTATTATGAAATGATAATTGACTGTATTGTTCACATCGTAATTCCTAAGTGTATATATGTTATTTATGTGTATTTATACATTTTGAACACCCATTGGATGATTTAGATAGATAAGCAGTGATTGAACAGAATTCATGAATATATTCTGTTACGGGGCTTTTATAGATCATTCAGCCAAACTCAGTCACGGCTTACCGCGCATCCGCTACACTTAACTTGACCACGGCGTTCGTCCTTGTGGTACATTCATCTCCTTCAAAGCCTGGTTAATTCAGTCATTCCCTTAGGCTGCAATCGTTTATATAAATATTGTGAGTCTTTTAACAAATCCACAATATGACTACTGGGTATGACTTCTCCTTGACTAAGGAGATTCCCTTTTCGATTCCATGATAGTCTCTGTTCAGGATCATCTTGGATAAACTTCAATAGCGCTTCCCTTCTCTGTCTATAAGGTTTAGGCAAAGCAGTAACTATCAAGTTCATGTTCAAGGAGTCTTCTTTTTCTTTGTCAGCTTTATATCCAGATTCTGTTTGAGAGTCATGTTGTTTCACATGACCACTTCCACGAAGGAAGCGTTCGTATTTATCCATTGGAATCAATACAGTCTTCTTAAGATGTTGCATAATGTTTCTTCAGGAAAGGCAGTGTGGCATTCACAATTATTATTAGCACAGAACCTTTCTTTTGAATGAGTTCTCTTTTCTTACTCACAGTTAGTTTAAGATTGGATAATTGTCTTAAGAAGTGTTTATGTCTCTTGAGCTGCACCTCATATGATTTTGTCAAAGGAAACTGGGGCTGAAGTAGATTGGTAACTATTTCACATATAGTCTTGATTTGAGTAGATGTCAAATGTTTCAGAAGAAGTCTTCTTTGTGTTGGAGAAAGGGACGCTAAAGATTCCAGAAAGGATAGTTGCTTCTTGATTGTTTTTGACATTCTGACAAGGCAACAGTACTCACATTACTATTTATACAAACGAGGCATTGGTACTGTCATTGAAACTATTCATAATATAATCTAAAGGTAAATGACCAGTCCACATTATACTCCTTCCACTCAATAGTAGGGTAAGGACATGGCAGTCATCATCTTCATTGTTGCTATTCATGTTGGGAAAATGATATTAGCCACCAAGTGAAGGACTTTTATACCTTTGGAGTGTACACCACAGGATCTTAAGATGGAAAAATGTTTCTTCTAAGTCTCAGTTTATCATCAGTTCGAGGAGTCATGTCAATCACTAAATATCCATAAGACTGTTTCATGGCATCTGTATAGGCTTCCACTAAGACACCAGCACGTCCTGGAAATAATTGTCTTCCAAGAGTCATTATCTGGGAGGTATTACACACATTTTTAAACAATACCAAATACCCTGTATTGAGAGCTATAGTACGAGCTGACTTGGCTTGGCCATACAGATTCTGAGTAATAAAAATCACACTCAGATTCCTATGATGGCATCCTTGTGTAAATAACAGTTCCATGTCTTTGGAAGCAATCACCTGGTGCATCAAATCATCAAGTATAATCAGTCCATGTGCTCCATTAGAAGTAAATTCTTCAATCTCAACTTGTGTTGGTAATCCCTGTTGGAACGTTATGTTAGGAATAGTCTGTTCAATGTCATCAAATAGTGACTGGTACATGCTCTATGGCTCCCGACTAATGCTATATGGCTCCCGACTAATGCTCTATGGCTCCCTACTAATACTATATGGCTCCTGACTAATACTATATGGCTCCCTACTAATGCAAATATGGCTCCCTACTAATGCTCTATGGCTCCCGACTAATACTCTATGGCTCCCAACTAATGCAAATATGGCTCCAGACAAATGCTCTATGGCTCCCGACTAATGCTCTAAGGCTCCCTACTAATGCAAATATGGCTCCCGACTAATGCTATATGGCTCCCGACTAATGCTCTATGGCTCCCAATAACTCTCATGATGACACTATGTGGTTGTCAATTCAAAAACCATAAGGTAAAGTATCTAAATCCTCTTGAATGGCTCTTTTTGTATACACAATACGATATTTTTTAGTTTCTGATCTATTGTAAATTTTATTTGAAAGTTTATCTCTACAAATCTTGGATGGAATCACAATGTTTACAGTTTGATTGTCATCTGATTTTGTTTTTGTTCCTTTCTTTTTCTTATTCGATTTGATATCACTATTAAAAATTTCATTGTTGGTTTTGTCATTCAAACTTTCCTTTTTGGAAAGAACTAGTTTCTTGACAGAATCAAAGTTGATCAATTGCGAATTGGTATAGTTTAAAGTGAAACCTCTGACTTTACAGGTCTCTTTGCCAGATTTTGTGCGGTATGCATAGTTTTTGGGCCCACCTGAACAAAATATCTGAATAGAGTCCCCTTCTAGTTCATCTGTTAATTCCCCAAGATAGTCCCCCAATGGAGGATTAACATCACCCAACCGCGAGACAAATAGGACGGAATCTGTGTCATAGTACAACACACGGTCTTTCAGCATGTCTAGCAAGGAATACAATCTCAGTCGGGCATAGCAGGTCGAAAAGGTAGCGATGAATATATTGGTAGACTCACTTTCTGGAATAAAGTCTGATTCATGAGTCCACTGAAACTGCGCTACATTGTCATTCAGAATGTGAAAATCATGGAGGGTCTTTTTTGGGTCAGTCAAAAATTGGTAAAATTCCTCCAATTTGGAAGCATGGACTAATTTGCTTTGGGTCAAATTAGGACGCATTGCATAACGACCCCAGAAGCTATTAAGACAAATCTTGCTCAAACTTCTTAAACCTGGGTTTTTCTGAATATTGTCATACTTTAGCTGGATACCTTCATTTTCCAAATAATCTGAAATATACTTTTCCTTATCTTGTTCTGTCAGACACCATGCGGGCCAATCAGAGGACTCTTAATCTTCAAGAATGTATTGATATAATCTGAAAAGAGACCACCAGATTTAGTTGTTTTGTCATACTGTGTTGTTTCCTCCCAATGATAAATTTCATAAATTTTGACAACTTCATATCCCTTCTCCAAGGCCTTGAGCAACTCTGGAATTTGAGTTTGCCATTGGATTTATGAGGCAAGACAGGATGGTAGAGACCTCGAGGAGGAAGGATTTTGACTTTAGCTAAACCAAGGTACTGGTTGAGAGATTTGAAGTTGCCAGTGATAATTTGAGGATGACCGACAGGATATTGACCATACTTGTTTACCCAGGGGTAAAGGGAGGTGAAGTTCATGTAAAGAATGTCCTCATCAGGTTGTGCCTCATAGTACAGTTTGACAGCATTTGTACGACCACCAAAAAAAGAATCTCTAGGATTCAAGTGATCCTGAAGATCTAGAGTGGCCACAAACGTCTTTAGATCAATGTTAGAATTCATTTGATCTTTGAACTCATGTTCCCAAATGGTTACTTATTTGTAACCCTTTTCCTTGATCACCTTGTTTCGTTTCATTGTCAAGGCATAGAGTTCACTGATGGATTGTTTTGTATGTGGCAAAACGGTGGTCTCCCTGTCATGAGGATAACATTCCAAACAGCCATGCCAAAGGTCACCATCAAATTGGTATACTGTGTTAGTATCCTGGCAAAATCCATCCACTTTATAATTTGTCCCAGGGATTTTGAATTCTCTCTTGTTCAAAGCATGCTGTATGTAAATACCCTCCCTGCGCATGACCCACTCCAACCACTGAATGGAGGCTTTACTGTATTGGTCTTTAGTGTAGCTATTGCCTGGCAGTTTCGCAATAGGACTGGGCAGGGTTTCAGTCTCTTGAATGAGACCCCCTGCATCTTTTATCCATTGAAGGGTTTTCCAAGACCCAGGTTCAACTTGAATCCAATGGTGATTTTGGTCATCTTTTTTGACAGGTAACCAGGAGGTGACCTGCCCTTGCCAAAGTAATTTCATATGAGTATAGTCTGTCAAAAACTTGTGTTTGAAGACCCCATGACAAACACTGGCACTGGTGACATAATCCAGAGGGTCAATACCAGGCTCTTTCCTGTTTTGCTGGTCTTTTCTCTCAGTGACTGACATCAACAGTTTCCTAAATGTCATGAGAGCTTCTCTCAAGATTTGGACATCAGACCGACAATAGTCTTCCATTTCCTGAGCAAAGTCAAAGACCTTGTCTTTTTGCTCTGCATACCACTTGAGGAAATCAGCCCTGCCTTCGGTCGACATACTGTCTACACCATAGAAGGAAGGATCAGGGTAGGGGCCCACATAGGTTTGGTTGGCTGAGGTATTCAAGTAGTGAGGGAAATACCCTTTCTTTAACTCTTCCAGATGAAACATCTTTGGAAGCTTAGCCAAACTTGTACTGAAGAAAGAGAGAGAGTCCAGAACACGCATGTTCAACCCACGGGGAATGTGCATAAACAGCATTTTGGACCCATTGTATACTATCTTGTCAGGAAGGATGCTGTTTTTGATAAGATAATTCATCAAGAATGTCCCATCATAGCCTTTGAGGTTATGTGCGAATACTGAAGCATTGTGATGTGGTCTTGAAAACAGCCAATGACAGAAACGATCAGCAGTATTTGGACCTTTGAACAACACCTCTCTTTGTCCACAAGAATCGCATGGTGCTGTTTTGAAAAATTTATCTTTCTTGTTCCATTGGTTGCACACACTGCACCTTGACCCACAGCTATTGCATTTGGCTTCCTCAGTCATAGGTTCATCTTTACAGATATCACAGACTGTTTGAGCAATAACTAAATTGGGTTTGTGTTCTTGATGCCCACACCAAACTTGATGACAATTGGTACATGTTGTATGGTGTGAGCAATGATCTTTTGTCATCATTGAGACCCTTATTCATGAACTTATTCCCCAATTCTGCACTGACCACCAAAATCTGGCAACCGAACACTGCTTCAAATTTAGGAATATCAGCTATACTTGCCATTCTGTCTTTTGAAACACCTGCTTTGTCACAGAGTATGGAAGCAAAGATCATTTGCTGATTGTCATGTTTCCTTAAGTTTGAGTAGAGGTTTGGGGGACATTTATAATGTTCTAATACCAAATATACCATATGGTTAACTTTCTGATCAGGGGTGGAGATGGGGAGTAAACAACATGGACATTGATAGAAAGGGTTTGCCTTGAGGAGATTGTCCCAGTCTGAGTTCGAAGTCATATGACTTTTAGCAAAGCAGACAGCCAAAGATCGTGCCAAACATAAATTGTCTGTATTTTTTATTTCCACAATAGATAGTTTTTCTTTAACACTTTCTTTCACATTAGTCATTCCTCCTTTTGGCATATCGATCAAACCAATGTCAATGTCAAGTGAGTCGTCAAAAGCTAAATTTTTATGACTTTCCATAACATATTGAATATGAGATAAAATAACATCAGCATTCATTTCGTCAAGTGGACGAAGTGGAACAACTATTGGATTTTCTAAACTTTCGTGACGTATCACGACACGTGCCAAATCATTGTCTAGTAAATCCCCCCTAGCTTCCTGTAACACATTGTCGAACATGTCATACAGATTATCATGTAAATCACTTAAATTTTCACCTTTCCATTGATCATTGAACCTTACATTATAGATCCTTTCTATTGCTGTATGCTTGGGGAACGTACGTTCCCGTCTCAGCTTAAACTCATATGGTGGTTTACTTTCATTATCATTATTCCCTCCCCCAACTTGATTGAAAAGATCTAAATCAAAATCCCTAACATAGCCTTCATAATTCTCAGGAAGACTGTCCCAAGGTTGAAAAAAGCTCATCAACTAACTCACCAACTTCATCAGACATATCTAGCCTTGAACGTTTTGGAGATGGTTATTCTAGTGTTGCAGCGCTCCTCTTCATCCCTGTGGAGGTTCAGGGCACTGTTATCCTCATAGGAGATCTATAAATGTCATCCAGTCTCGCCAACTTAATTCTAAGGGGGCCTGGAATAGTATCAGATTCTTGTTGGTAGTGTGATGTTGATTGCTCGTAATTAGGTGGAGGGCATTTGAGACATTGTTGACGATGCCTGGCTAGTTCTGGGATTCGTCGAAACGTAGCTCTACAAAATTGACAGGGCAGACCTTTACCCTTTTCAGACCATTCCCCATCTTCAACACAAGCCACTGACAAAATATCAATCTTTTCTTGGCTTATGTCAGTTTTTTTTACTGCTAACGGTTCCTTTGTCTCCTTGGCACATTCAAACTCACCGTCTCTAACACATAATTGAGCCAATTCATTATAGTAAGTTTCCTCTTCTACTGCATCCATAGGTTCTTCTGTCTTTTGTATCTCTTGACATAGAAATTCCACGACTTTAAGATTAACTACTTCATTCTTCTCCAAACCAAATTTCTGAGCCCATGATAGCAATTCTTGGCTGGAGGTAAACGAATCCAGATTGTTAAGGAAGTTGAATTGATTAGCATCCATCTGGGGAAAAAAATCACATATTATTTTATTGGGCAGGTATCCTCCATGTAGTTATTTTTTAAACAATATTTCAACATGTTTTAATGTATTTTCACAATATTAAATATGAATTTCTGTAACAGCCAGATTTCCTGACATTTCCCTTTTAATTTCCTCTAATTTCCATCATCCTACTTAAATTGTTAAGCTATATGTGTCGTTTTTTTCAACAGTTTCCCTGTATCTCCTGACTTTGGAAATAGCTGAGGTTTCCGACAAATTACTAGTCAGTAAATGACGAGTATTATTGGTGTTATAGTTTTACTCATCAGTAAACTTTTTTTTCATCATTGGGTTGGTGCAGTAATAAAAAAATAGAGCCGTGGGCTCTGTAGCTCATCAGGAAGTTGAACATGTTATTTTAGATAATATAAAAATGTTGTGAGGTTATTAGTTAATCTTATTGATAATATATATATAAAATATAGACACATTTTTGTGAAAGTAGCGTTGTAACCAGAAAATAATGATTGAGTATTTTCATCATGATGTCCCTTTGCATTTCCACCATTATGTTAGCAGAGCAAAAACGGGGGAAGCAATAAATAAGCACAAAGGTGCCCTTCCCAAATGTTATCAGGAGCATATTTTAAACCAGGAAGCTCGGACAATATGTCAGAAAAAGTAGTATTTTCAATAAATAGGGTAAAATATATTTTAGTTTTGTAGATTATATTATCATAGTGTTAGCCTATGAATTTAACGAATGGTGTAAGGATATTTGAACATATGATATTTCGGATGTATAAATTTCTCTCTTATATCGGGCAAAAACGTCAACTTACAGTTTTGTTCTTCGGACAGTACTCTATTTCCTCGAATACAACCTTGGGGTTTTAATTTGTTTAGTACCCCCTTAGCCCCCGAGTTCTATTCGAGGCCTGGGTTATAATGGAGGCCGGGTTGTATTTCTTCAGGTCTGAATTGATGTTTCAAAATCTTCTAGGAATGGCGTTTTCATAGAAAATTATTGATCTAGATCTACATATCTTGTGGCATTTCTGTTGATATTCATTTTTTTATCAAAACTGTATGAATCCCTGCAATATACGGTTTTCGTGAAGTATATACTATCGATTATAGCAGTATTTTGGTTAGAACCGGGTTCTATTCGAGACCCGGGTTGTATTAATGTCAGCAGCCCCTTACCCTTCGGGTTATAATGGAGGCCCGGGTTGTAATGGAGGCTCGGGTTGAATTAGAGGAAATACGGTATGTTGAATCAGGGACTCTAAATACAGATATAGGGTCCTTGGTTGAATGAAATTTTAGACACAATTGGTACCACCAATAGTTTATAAATTTGACGATATATAACTATTCACAAAAAAAAGTATTAAAGGGCAACGGACAATGTTTTTATTTCAACAAAATTAATTTTATAAGGAGACCATGCAGAGTATTTTGTCAAAGATCACAAAAATCACAGCAAACTTTAAATCACTAAAAATATCAGGAAAATTTAGGAAATATAACGTTATTTTCAATAAATATTATTTTTTAATGATTTCACTGCATATTGTTCATTCATATGTTCAGTGTTTTGGAAAAATATATGTTTCAGATCAGCTTCGGAGGCCAAAATGACGACGACGGCCCAGCTGCCATGTACATGCTTACACCGGAAGCATGATACACAAACATCGAGGTCAATGTAAAATATCAAACTTGTGAAATGATAATGGTTGTTTTGTTGCCTTAACTATACTGAAAGAGAAATAAGAAAGAAATTAAAGTAATACTTAAAATTTTCCGATTCGTAAATAACGACAATTTTTACGCTAAATGTTAGATCCATATTTCAGTGACCGTCTACGAGTGTCACGTGGGTTACGAACAGACCCGTGCATGTGGACTAATAACAGCGTTTGATGTCAGGGGGAGGAAGGTGTGTGTTGTTACATGGGATTAACTCTCTGGGAAATACAAAATTCTGAACTGCATAACGAAACAGGAGCTAATAAGTGAACGTAACAGCGAATACTAACTCTCTCATTCAAAAAGTCAAAGAAATTATTAGACTGATTGACATTGATTAGAGAGAGAGTTTATTCCTGTATTGAAGGCCACATGGTCCAGAGTACAATGTTTGATACATTTATACATTCCCATGGTAACTAATACATTCACATATTAACAGGTGTACGAAGCATATATCATTTATACATATTCCTTTTCAAAAATATTGCTAGAGTAGTGGTTTCATTTTTTTTCAGTTTTACGTGACATCAATTACATAAATTTATGTTGACTCGGGTATTGAAAATAATGTTCAGGTATAAGTTGTTTCTTTCTTACTTGGAAAAATGGACATACGAGTAGGAAATAGCGGGTGGCCATATTATTACGTACAAGCGACGTCATTCCCATAGACTTACATGTTAATTAACAATTTGGAGAATAATTATTATAAATTTGGAAATGATTCGATTGCTGTCATATTTTGCAGACATCATGAAAAGTATTTCAGCTATTTATACATTATTACATTACTCTTATCCGTTAATTGGTAATCGAACGACACTTAGTGAAACATCGCATGTACAACTTTCGATTCGAAATCGATTCGATTCAACGACCATGTTAAATGTAGCGGGTGTGTGGCATAGTGCTTTTAAATGAGATGCAGTTTTCTCAATAATTATCAAAAACGTAAATCGAAATTATGTGTCTGTAGCTGAGATTATTTCCAAGCTACCTGCAAAATATTACAGTAAAAAGATTTCAAGTAAATTTATAATAATTATTCTCGCAATAGCTAATTAACATGTAAGTCAATGGGAATGACGTCACTTGTACGTAATAATATGGCCACCCGCTGTATATTACATTTGTCACAAATCAGGAAAGATGGATGTACATTTGCGTTGTAACGCTTCAGTTGTATTTTAAGATTAGTTTATGGGTTAAACATCTAAACCGAGCATGCAGGGGATTGTACTTGACTAAAATAAAAGGCTATACTCAAATAAAATTCTTGTTCAAAATCAGTCTTATATGATGCGTATGATTTCAAAAAAATGGAATCGTTAAATTCTGATACCAAGCCTGTATATCTAAATCAATACAGCTTTGTGACATAAAAGTGTGTATATTTTTACAGTTTTGGAAAATCTAGACATACATGTAAGCATAACCTGTGTGAAACAATAGCATTCTCACATGAGAAGCCCAATTATCTCTACCATTTTCATCTTGTATTTTTTGCATCTTATAACAGGCATGGGGGTTTCTTTTAGAATCTATGTGAATTAAACCACACCAATATCGTAACATAACATGGATATCCATATTTCTGTAAGACCGATATTTGGAGACTGCTTTGGAAGTGTATATTGTATGTTCACGTCTGTTGTTGACATGAAGACACACATTTGGACATTTGTGTATTCATCGTACGTGTTAAGCGCGAGTTCAGTTGCTGCCGAAGATCAATTAACAGTAGGGCGGTGTCTTCTTTGTTGGCCGTGAACGAGCGGTGTATTGTCGGAAACATGGATATCCATATTTCTGTAAGACCGATATTTGGAGACTGCTTTGGAAGTGTATATTGTATGTTCACGTCTGTTGTTGACATGAAGACACACATTTGGACATTACATAATTTTTGCCGCGCGTTGCTTTTAAGAAGTTTAAATCCTTAAGTGCCACTTAATAAAAGAATTTTGTGATTATAAAGATATTGAAACCAAATTCAATTTATGACAGACTAGTTGCAGTTTCTATTACGATATAAGATACGATTAATGGACTTTGTCCAACAGAGACCCTCTTTTTACCTAGCTTTCGCCGGTTAACCAGTTTTTGTAATTAATGTTTAACGAAGATGTTTATGAAATGAATTTCATTATATGGTTGTTCACCCTGTTATAACCTGGGTGAAACTGGTAAGCAGATGGCATATCCAACCGGTCTCCTATTGACTCAGAGCGCTTCATGAGCATGTATTATCAATCTTGATATAAAAAAAATGATAGACTTTTAACTTTGTTTGTTCATAATATATACATGAAAGAAAGAATGAATTTTTATTCACTTTCCCTAAGGAAACAAACCCAACTGTGAACAGAGTGAAAGATCCAAAAATAATAAAATGTTCCTAAATGTTAAAATTTTGGAAACGGCACCATTACAGTTAATGGGTAAAGCATATGCAAAGTTTCAGTAAGATAAGATGAATGGTATACATAGTTAAAAGTTTGTCTTAGGTTATAAATGTGTGGACAACCATATTATGAAATTCATTTTTATAAATTCTTACGTTGTATTTAAAGCGAGAAGTTGTTTTATGTCATTCGAAATGCGATCCTGTAGTATATTGTAAGTCGCTTGTCGCCCTGGCTTAGATACCAGTTATACCACGGCCGACACGTGGGGGTGGAATAGCAATCATTTACAGAGATCATCTGTCAATCACACTCCGCCAAGATAGATGTCAATCATTTCAGTCATTTGAAAATCTTTCATTTCAAATTGTTCATGGTAAAACTGCTACTGAACTGGTTGCCATATACCGCCCTCCCCCTTCTGCCAGGAATAATTTGATGACGTCACAATTTGTTGGTGAATTCAGTGATTTGGTTGAAAAAATCTTTATTGACAAGTCAAGAGCAGTAATTCTTGGTGACTTCAACATTCACTATGATAACAGAAACAAGGTTGAAACAAAGCAAATTCTGAATATCCTGGAATCACACAACCTCATCCAAATGATTCAGGAAGCAACACACAAAAGCGGACATATCCTGGACTGGGTAGTCGTGCGTGAAAAAGATTCCTGTGTCACCGATGCCAGAGTGAGAGATTTACAGATGTCTGACCACTGTCTCGTCTCTATGAACCTTGATATCACCAGACCGCCTCATCCAAGACGATCTATTCGATGTCGGAACATAAAGAATATGAACAAACTATCTTTCTGTCATGACCTTCAGCAATCTCCGCTATTGAACCAGGAGCAGAACAACAGTGAGGAGTTTGCTGACCTTTACAATAAAGTGCTTACTGAACTCCTTGATAAACATGCTCCAGAGAAAGTGAAGATCATTCCACACAGACCGGAGTCACAATGGCTGTTCAGTCCGAGCATTGCTAAACTAAAGGCAGAGACAAGGTCCAATGAGAAGAAATGGCGGAAATCAAAATTGGAAGTCCATAGACAGATGTACTGTGTCTCCAGAAATAGAACCACAGCTGAGATTAAACGTGCCAAACAGACATATCTGAATGCCAAGATCAAGGAGAGTTCGTCAGACTCTAAAGCCCTTTACAGCCTAATGTTCACCCTACTGGGCAAGTCTAGCAATGAGTCCCTCCCGGATATGAACGACAATTCTCAAATTGCTCAGTCCTTCTCTGACTTCTTTAAAGAAAAAATTCAAAAAATACGTCACCAAATGCCAGAGGTTGAGAGCATTGTCCAAGACCATTCCTCAGAATCAGATCATCTTTTGCCAGAGTTCAGACCATTTACTCCAGCTGAACTGCTCGCACTGATAAGGAAGTCAACACCAACATCCTGTATCCTCGACCCGATTCCAACAAAGATTCTTCTTGAGAATATCGACATTCTACTTCCTGTCTTTGTCACCCTTGTCAACTCTAGTCTGGCAAATGGTACAATGCCATCCGTTTTCAAAAAGGCTATTGTCAAACCCCTACTGAAGAAGCCCTCACTGGAAAAAGAGCAGCTATCAAATTACAGACCAGTTTCGAATCTGTCGTTTGCTTCCAAGATCATTGAAAGGGCCGTTTCCAAACGTCTGACAGAACATCTTCACGACAATAACCTAATGGAGCCCTTTCAGTCTGCGTATCGCCAACATCACAGCACTGAAACTGCTATGTTGCGTGTCATCAATGACTTACGGCTTGGTGTTGACAAAGGAAAAGTGGGTCTCCTTGTTCTCCTAGATCTTAGCGCTGCATTTGACACTATAGACCATTCCATTCTTCTTTCTCGCCTTATGAAGAATTACGGTCTTCGTGATACCACATGGAGATGGTTCCAATCATATTTGACAGATAGATACCAATCCGTCTATATCAATGGGGTATTTTCTGTTCCCGAGGAAATGAAGTTTGGAGTCCCCCAGGGTTCAGTTCTAGGCCCCGTCTTGTTCACTTTATACACTGCTGAGCTAGGTCATCTTATTGAAGAACATCATGTCAACAGGCATTTCTATGCTGATGATAGTCAGCTTGCTTCCCTCTTCAACAGTGAACCGGAAGATGCCAATGATGCAGCGGAACAGATTGCAACATGCTGCAGTGACATCAAAGATTGGATGATTGGAAACAAGCTTAAGCTGAATGATGATAAGACGGAGTGCATCCTGGTTGGGCCGAAGACAAGAGTATCCAAAACCAAACTCCAATCCATTAGAGTTGGGGACTCTGTTGTCAATCTCTCTGAGGATGTCAAAGATCTAGGTGTAGTGTTGGACTCGCAACTGACAATGGAACGCCATGTTACCCATACATCCAGGACTTGCTACATTCAACTCCGCAACATCGGGAACATCAGAAAATACCTGACCACAGATTCGACAGCAACCCTTGTGATGTCCCTCATCATGACACGATTGGACTATTGCAATAGTCTCCTCGCAGGTGCTCCGAAGAATCTGATAGACAAACTACAGCGAGTACAGAACTCTGCAGCCAGGATTGTCACTCTCACTAAGAAGCACGAACATATCACCCCTGTGCTTAAGGATTTACACTGGCTGCCTGTGAATTGCCGCATCAAGTACAAGCTACTATGCATCGTCTACAACTGTCTCAGTGGCTCAGCACCGAAATACCTTGCCGACCTTCTTCAGGCATATACACCATCAAGAAGCCTACGCTCAAATTCACAACATCTACTGGTCGTACCCAATGTCAAATCAGTGAACTATGGCCATCGATCGTTCTCATTCTCTGCTGCAAAAGAATGGAACAGTCTTCCAATTGATCTGAAAACTTCACCCTCACTGTCCGTCTTCAAATCTAGACTAAAAACTCATCTTTTCAAATCTATCTTCTCGAAATGAACGTTGTGCGCTTCGAGCATGCATTGCGCATGGAGTTAATGCGCGATACAAGTGGACTATTATTATTATTATTATTATACCGAGACAGATGTTTGGTAAACAGTCTCGGTAAAAAAATCATAATTGTGTTGAGGAAAAATGTTTTCAGAAAATATTTCAATTTGTAAAATTAGGTATAATATCACAAAAATGTCCATTCATGTAGATTGTTTCTGAATCAGCAAGAATCTCCAATCCTACTTTGTGGGTTCTCTCGATGATGATTTGGGTCGTTGTCGTATATCATTTTGGAAGTTAGTCTAAACTAACTAACTCGACAATAAACTAAACAAACACCAATCAGTGGCGGCGAATATCAAAGGAAAAAAAGGTCTGCCTCATGTGTAAGTTAGGATATCGAAAGGTCTACTCCATGTGTACCTACCTCAGAGCTAACATATTTGACTGACAGACAGACAGATATTTTATTAACGTTTACCACATTACATGATAAAATTATATACATACATAAAATACACATAGATAAAACATGTAATGAGATACTCTTATTTGAGTTATGAGAGACATATATGAGAATACAATGTTGTAGATACACGACATAAAATGATATAAGGTATAGGCATTATGTTAAGATATAAAAAGGGTATTACAACCAAAAATTGTTAAAAAGTATACTATACACAAGTAAAATATTAAGATAGGGGTACAAGTCAAAAGGAGTATAATTATTGCACATATAAGTTATTGCTTCTCGCGCGAAGAATAAAATAGCAGGTTTTGGCAGATAGATAACATAAAAGGGGGGTAGACAGGATAAAATCTAACTTACTAATATTACACATCGATATAAGATTGGCATGACTATGTACCGCGAAGCCAGACTGCGCTCACTGGACCTTGTCGGGTAGCGTTTTCAGGCTTTGCGGACCATTACCTTAAAAAACGTACATTAATTTGTGTGATCACGGTTATGGTTTAATGTACGTTTTTTAATATCGTTCACTTGAAGTTCTTAAAGATGGCAGCAGGTTTAAAGATGTCAACGCCAAGCTTTATGGTTTATGGAACGTATTATTTCATATTGGTCGAAATGTCCACAACCAGATAATAAAATCGCAGCCTTTATACTTAGTTATATGTATCGAAAGAGTTTTCATGGTCAATCGTATTCCTGGTTCAACATGTGGACAGATTTGGGTTTCAATAATCCTTAGAATTACTGTAAAAATTGGATAATTTCAACAGTATATAACATTTTAAAGTATCAGTTACTGAAGTCATGGCGTAGCGACGTTGCAAATTCGTCCAAAGGTTTCTATTATACCATCACCAAAGACTCTCCATGTTTTGAGCAATACTTGTTCGTTTTCTTAATATCCCGCGTCATGAAAGATTGTGTATATACAATGTAACTCCGGCGAAGTCGGCGATGAATATCATTATCTATTTAAATTTAATGCTTTAGTAAACCAACGTTGTAATCTGATAAATGAACGCTTCATGCTGTTTCCATCTTAATTTAAATATAAGAAACTAATGTGCAACAGAAATATCAAAGTAATTATGAATCTGTCACGTTTAGTCTAAAACAATTTTGCTACCTTGCTGTAATTTATTTGTCTGCTCCATGTAACTCAAGTACTGACGTGGGCGGTCCCTTTGAGCGAATATGTAGATAGTATTATATGGGTATTTTCATATCACATTCGGTATCAGCCCGAGACCCCAATATCAGCCCGAGAGCTTTAGCTCGAGGGCTGATATTGGTCGAGGGCTGATACCGAATGTGATATGAAAATACCCATATCATACTATTTTTATCATATATACTTACCAAACAAACTGTAAAAATAATTGTAACATTTTTAAACTTTAATTCCTAACATTAACATGTGGCTGATTTTATCCGTTTGGATAACTAACTCAATACCAATAAACATTCAGCCCCCGAGCCTTCCTCTCTTGCGGCTTTTGAGTTCATTTAATCTCTGGTTGAATGCCAAACTAGAAAGAAAGGTTGTGTCAATAATCAAACTGACAAATCCTATCCGTAAGTAACTGCAGCGTTTTTGCGATGTCGGACACGTTTTAACGTCAGCTGTACAAAGGGAGAGAACTCTAAATTCCTCGCGACTTCGATCCTTTTTTGTGCGCTCGTTGCTTAGGGTTTCACGTTCAAGTCCCTTGACGACGGGCTGATACAGGTTTTTGCCCTTGACGACGGGCTGATACAGGTTATCTGCCCTGCGGGCTGATACAGGGTGCTTGACGAAGGGTGTATCGTGCATTCAAAATCTCTGTATTTATAAGCAAGTATATGATAAAGATTGTTATCATTTAAATGAACTTCGTGTCCATAAGTTTTATAAGCTGGATGTTGTTTTTAAATAAATGTATATATGTATCATTTCTTTTATCACAACATGCGACACGTTAATAAAATTTATTCTTTTTTATTCGTATTAATTTATTTATTATTAACAGAAGATGTTGGACGTGCTAAATCATTTCAGTGCCTGATATATCTGATAAAAATGATTTACCATACAGTACGGACGTGCAATATACGTTACGACATATGCGGAATTTCATAAATTGTGTAGCTATCATTTTGTGCATCCGTGGGGATGAAGTCCTGCAAAAATGCTTGGGCATTGTTAGCTAAAATGTAGTGCATCAACTTATGTGCTTGCACAGATCTTCATTGACACAGAGGATACAGATTTGATTCACTAATTCAAAATATAGTTTATCAAAGAAAACTTATAATTATATAGTTTATCATGAAAATATTAATTTCAAAATAAGTGGGTTGGAACTTGTGTTTTTAGGACCACATGTATTTGTACATGGTTGTTTCAAGCTCAAACAAAGAGTTGTGTTGCGACATCAAACAGCACCTTTGTTACGTTCTAACGGAAGTCTTGTCATGATAGCAAAACTTTGAATCAGTTAAGTGAACAATGGTCGAATGTAATTGAACGGCGAATTTGTATTCATTAAATCTGAACGACTTTTTTGATATATGTGATTATTTGAAAAGTTGAGAAAGTTGTTAAAAATTTAATTAGTACAGAAAATAGATAAAGTTTCAGCGGTCGTTACGTCACATAGGTACCGTTAACATTTCAACCAATCACGTTATAGTGATTGTAACGATGGTAACCGATTTAGGGGTGTGGTCACAATTCGATACACAGACCAAATTCAACCAATCACGTTATAGTGGGAGGAGCCACGAACGGTAATGTGTATCTCATTTCACTTTGTAACGATGGTAACCGATTTAGGGGCGTGGTCACAATTCGATACACAGACTAATACACAGACCTGTAAGGTGAGATAAATAGAGCATGTAATGAAAGATTGAAACACTTTCTTGCCAGCATTTGAAACGGGAACAAAAGAAAACCAGAGGAACCACAAGAGAAGTTATCAAGAACCACCATGGCCAAGAGGAAGTTGGACTTCTAAGACTTATCTTCAGTGGAGGCATTTGTCCATGATGTTACCCCAGTCAAGACTGCGAAAAGGATGGAGGGACAGCGGCCGACGTACTACTTTCACATGACACTTCAGACTGGACAAGGTGAATTCCATCGAGGCGTCAGCTTTCAGTCCGATGACCAGGAGTCTATGGCCAAGATCAGCGTCGAGAAGAGTCCAGTAAAGCTCGTGGCCGTGGAGAAGACAATGAGTGAGTAGTTGTTGGACGAATTATTTAGATTTATATAAATTATTTTTAGTAGCTTAGATTGAAGATCTTTTGGTTAGTCTATATAGCGCCAGGGTTGGTCATGCAGTAGGCTACTATAGTGAGTAGGCCAACTCTCCAACTTTTATGACATGTGACCCTGTTTATAAATACGACATTTGACCTTTCGTAACACGCTCGGAAAAAGATATATTGTTTATGTATGTTAAATAAACATACCTTCAGAGTAAGCTATCTAAACTATTATTTTATAATATACTTATTGCTTGTATCAGTGAACTGTATCTGTAAAAGGTGTAGTAGTGATTTTCGAATTGCGGGAGTTTGAGATATATCAGTGAAAAATGTGTAATATTTTTTCGAGTTCAATAAAATATAGATAATATGTGTAAAAGCACTACCAGTAGGTAAAACAAGTAACAGATTGTCGAAAAAAATTACACCTTTTCTGTAAAATAGAATTAATGTTTTTTGATTTATGTCCAAAAGTTTGAGATCTAACTTCACACATTGGAATTCTGAATCATTTTATCTTGTAGATATCATAAAGTTAATATCATATTAAATTATCAGCATATGATTTTAAATAAGCATGTAAATTGAGAAAAAGAACCCTTTATTTTGGTGAAATTGTATCACAGTTACAAACTGTACATGTCTCTGTCAAGTGAAATGAACAAAATGGATTTGTATCATTAATTTAATCATTAATGATTTCACAAGTAGAGGCCGATTTAGGTGTTAGTAATATTCTTTTAACCTATTTAGAAGAATTCATTAACTTTCTGCTGTCCAAAATAATAATGAGATGCAGTTAAAAATTGTGTATGTGACATAATTGTTGTACATATAGACAAATTAAAATTACTAAAGCAGTATAAGAGATTTAGAACATTTTATTAGTCTGGAAATTATCTCCCCTTTGACCATGATCATCAGTTTGAGACAATGTGATGGGTATGGGACAGTGCAATTAAATTACAATTAAAAAGTGTTTTGATAATTTGACATGTTAATCCATCATTTATCATTATCACATTTCTTTTTATTGTATTGTCACCTCATTTTTATTCTAAAATTATTTGTATTTGAAATTCTATCTTCGAACTTGTTGTTCCTCCGCGTCCATGACATCTACTCGTTCAATACAAACGACCCAAATACACACCCAAATGCACACGTATGACATTCTGTATATATATAATTGGAAAAAAAACGTATATCAAGCTTCAGTGAAAATATATTAAATTGATATTACTGTTACCGGTGACTGATTTAATTTCATGAAACAAGGGTCTGACATAACAAACTCTCTTATGATATCATGTTGTTGCTGTGGCGACGATTTTCTTAGCGTTCGCTCCACTAAATGATAATGGAAAATTTGTCAAATCTTGACAAATAACATGTTTATTTTATCTCATGAGGTAGAAAAGTTTTTAAATATTTTTACTCGTGACTGCGCCACTCATGTGAAAATATAAACATTTACCTCACTCGATGAAATAAACATGGTATTAGTCAAGAAAATTCGATAGATGGCAGATCATGACTACAATCAAATCATCACAATTTTACTACTTCATCAGTTAATGACATCACGAGGCTCTGATATAACTTAAATCATAATGCCAATGACCTCACTGCCCAAGAAGCCTAATGAGAGTCACAGACATGCCAAGTTTGCTTTGGTCCAACTAGATAGATCTACCTGGTTCCAGGGTCAAAACCAGGTAGATTTCTCAATCGCCCCGCCGACCTGATACCGATTTATAATAACATAAGAATTTAATTAATTTCTAATGTCAAGTAAAGTTTTAAAAGTGATTTATTACTTATTTAAACAAGCTATAAGTTAATTTAAAATCATTGCAAACTAACCATGTATTAGGATTGAAACAGCTACAAATTGTTTTACAAATAAATAAATAAAAATATCACAAATAAAGGATTTAGTTTTTTTTTTTACCTTTTTAATTTATTCCTCATTGTGGAAATTTATAATAGCATCAATTGTAAAGTAGCAGACTTACATGAAATTATTTGAAAACAGATTTTAATTGATTCAATTTTAATATTATTAAATGTCTAGTATTGCCTAGCTAAATCATGCCCTCTTTAGTAGATTACAAAACGTACGTAAATCAACAGTGTAAAATCAACATGCTAATTATAGTCCTTCGACAGATTTCCATTGATAAGTCCAACTGAATCATCATGACCGGAATGACACAGTTTATCTTTTCAGCTACCATGCTTTAAAAACAGGTGCATAATGGCCTAACCTTTGATCTTGTTTACGAAATGTGAAACATTTGATTGGCTACACTTTCACCTTACACAAAGTTTTTTCATGTTGTGTTTCCGGTTACAGCACCCACTTGTGACAATCTAATTAATATAAACGAATAAGGCACGAAAACATATATATTATCACATAACAGTCGGCTATTATACTTTGAGGTCGCATTATGTAGGTTGCAAGTTACGAAAATTAAATTGATGTTGATGATCAAAACACGTGGCCGCTTCGCTGGTTATCAACATCCTGTCAGGTTGGATTGCTGTGACTGTCGATAAAGTAATGTCCCAAAACATTTGTGTTAAACTAATTCTTTTTTGAAATTTATATTATGATTTGTTGAAGATGATATCTTTATTATTCTATATCAATCATTGCCAGAATTAAGAGAAGGAACTTAGCAAGTGTGAACATATTTTATTTTGTATTTATCGATTTTTTTTTTTGTGACTTGGAAAAGTTTGACTCACATTTGTTTCGTAAAATCTTGTAATATTGAACATTTCCTTGTTACCACATTTTATGAATTGGTTTTATGTGAAGTTTTCCAAATAATGTAAGTGTTTCAGTCAGGTTTTGGACCATTTAAAAGATTTATTTTGTTTTGAAATTTCGGTAGAAAATATCATGATCCCGGTAGGTCGGTAGATGCACCCTGACTATCGGTTTACCCGGTAGACTTGGCATGTCATGGAGTCATGGGAAATGTTCATTTTTTGGGAGATAACTGTTGTATAATTATTTGGATAATATATATTACAATATAATATATTATATATCGCCTTTGTGTTTTGTAATATCGAAGATATTAACACCTTATGACCTTATGAACTAGTTTTGATATATTTGATATATCAGAAAACACCTGGTTCAGATTCTCTATATGGAGAAACAATAAATCCTTGTTGACATTATTATTCATATTTCTACCAACTCAACCTAATCTGCTGCAAAAAAATTGCACTTTTGTTTTGTATTTATGTTGGCTGTTGTAAGTATAATAGGGTATATACTTTTCTGATTGATTTTCTGTTGAGCAAGTATTATTTTTGATGTGTACATTGTTTGTTAATTATAATAGAAAATAGTGTCATTGTTTTAGTTATCCCCCGCCACACGCTTTACAAAGTGTGAAGTTGGGGATATAGTATTCCGCAGCGTCCGTCCGTCTGCATCATTTGTCTGTACAAAATAAAATACTTTCCTTACAATTTTTTCATTTAGGTTGACCACAGTGAGAGTAATTTTCCTAGTGTTTTGTGACTTTCATATCAAGGTCATTAAGACATTTTGTCATTTGACCCTGAAAACACATCCTAATGTGGTTGATGCCAAGGGGTCTAGGGGTCTAAATGGATAAGTTGTGATAGTGATGACTAGGTTGTTACGGGTTTGTGGTGCCTTTTTATCAAAACATTTGCACAAAATAAAGTTTCAAAGATGTCAATCAAGGGAATACAATCATTTTAATACTTTTACCTACCTACATTATAAATCCTCTTTGTGAGAAATGTAAGTCCTTTGTATTTGGCGAAAGGTTGTTCCAAGCGGCACATGAGCGTTGATCAATTAATTCAGTTCATTGTACAAAAGTTTTGAAAAAGTGTGAGAATACAATGATATAGGAATGTTTTCTTTAATTTCACATTGCATTTACAAGCCAATTTTATTTCTAGGTCGCCACAAACCGGGGGATTATGACATCAAACTCACTAAACATTCGAGGGTGCTGATGATGAAGGAACGGGATGTAAAGTTTATGTGGACGAAGGCCCCTGTGGACGCCGTTGAAGAGTTACCTTAAACTCTCAAGAACATCCATGATGGAAAGGTTCCCCTGGGAAAAGTTGTATGTACATTTTCATTTTTCAAGTTTATTTGCTAAGGAAAAATGATAACTAATGATAAATAATGATAAAACATAGACAGACAGACAAACAGAAATATTTGTCACAAGTAGTCAAAGATGAATTGTAATTAATTACACTCTCGTTAAAGATACTTCTGTTATGAAACATTGAAATGTTATTCAACATTGTTGTGGATCATTGCATGTAAGAGCGATCGCAGCTGTATGTCATAATCAGCGCGCGACTTCAGTCTTGAAGGTAACAGTTACAGTTATGTTACAGTTTGAGGTCATAATGCTAGCAAGTGTTCTTGTGGTTCAGTTTGATTTATTATTTATGAGTCGTTTTCATAAAATGCAGGAATTCTTGTCCTTTATCAATAAAATCATGATTTCATCAAAATTATTTGAACTTTCAAGTCTGGGAAGATCTTGATTCTTAATCTTGATTTAAGTCTTTAATTTACAGTGTTTTGAATGTCTTAAATGTATTTCTTTTTGCTGTCCTTCAGTAAAGATGTTGTTAAGTTTTCATCTTTGTACAAAATAAGTCTTGTTTGTTTTTAATTATTTAGGGTTTAGTTGAATACGTATGTACTAGTTAGTTCATTGACAACTTGAATAAAATATCTCAACTTCATAAACATTGAATATATAACATGTTTTGTAGCTGTTCCTCAGGTTTCGTTTTTTTTCTGTAACAAATACTTTAAACTTAAAATACTGTATGATCCCTGGTTAACCATGTATATTGTCATGGTCTTTGACAATTCGTAAAGTTACTTTGTACTATGCATTCAAGATGATAAAATAAGTGAGAGTTGCAGGAAAAAAACTAAAAAGATAGAATGTTTGAAAATATAGTTTTAATGAATCTTTCCTGTAACACTATTACATTAAGACTTAATATTGTTTACATGACCGCATTGGAATATTGGAACACCTTAAACAGTAGAAGAAAAAGCTTTGCAAGGAAGCATTCAATTTCATTTGAGTGAGCGAGTTGTTGTTTTACGCCGCTTGAGCAATATTTCAGCCATTAGCGGCGTCATTTTCATTTGAAGCAAAAATGCTGATGTTTTTGTTTTTTGTCACATTGTTTCCTGTTACACTAAAATTGTTACAGGAAAGAATAGTTTTGTTGCAGCAAAGAAAGTTCAGAGCTTTACAAACGTTTAACAAGTACAATGCGCATTTAAGCTTTTAACTGCTTGAAGATTAGTGATAATTCAGTATTTTTCTTGAATTATCAAAATAGAATGAGAAGAAGGATTTGACTGAAATTGTTACTGTAAAGAAAGGAACTGGTAACAGGAAAGAATTTATTCTTTTGTTGCAATAACATTTACTGGTGCTGAGCAATCACATATCCTGTTTTAAAACTTCATTAATATTATTTTCTAATGCATGTGTAATCAACATTGATTTCATTAAGCACATGTTATATATATAAAAAAACAAATAGATGTTTCTGTTACAGTAAAGAATACCTTTTCGTTACATTAAAGAGGTTTATTGCTTGAAAAGGTTTTAATTTACTAAATAGAATTAGATCATTGTTGATTCTGTTTCCACATAAGTTCAGTAAAACAGTAAATAGCTGTAATTATCCTATAATATAATATTACACCAGTTTGAAAATCGCTATGTAGTTGCTTGAACTGTTACAGACTTGTTGTTACGAGAAAGAATATAATTATATAAGAATATAAGAAAGTAATTACTTTTTTTTGTATCTGATACCAAGCATGAACATTTCTATTCAGTGCACTATTACCTGAACCACAGCAGATCACTGCATACCCCATTGATCAACCTAAATTTTAGAATTAAGTTTAGCACAATTTATGCTCTTTGGAAAATTTAAGTTTGTTATTTTTGTGTGATTGTTTCACAGTTAAATGTGTATTCTCAATCAAATGACATCAATGATTTAGGTTATCATAACATAAGTAACGATTAACCTATCATACCTTTAATATTATTATTCAAGCTGTGTAACAGCTTTGTAATTTAAACATTCTCCAAATTCTTTACTGTAACAAATTATTTTTTGTAACACACTAATAGCAAGTGTTTTAAACGGTTTTTAGACTTTGTTTACATCCCAATCTTACTAGATAAGATTCTCATTTGAATGTAAGAGTTACTCATTAGAATTATGTTTTAACTTCAATATTCATCAATTATGTGTCAAAAGCAACAGTATTTTTACTGTAACAATTTGTGTCTCACCCGTAACTGACATTTCTTTCCTGTAACAACATTAGTTTGTTAAATTTTAATTGTTTTTTAAATATATTTTTATTTAAAAACTATATCAAAAAAAGTACAAATGCTATTGATATTACTCATATAACAAAAACATTTTTACTACAGTTTTTTAAAGTAAAATCGTTAATTGAAACATAAGTCTGTATGTTGTTTTATTGTGTGCACATACAACGGTGGTTGGGAATAAATGAACCTGCATCTGCTCACATTTCAGTGAATGATCTTTGAATAGAGGTTACTTCTTATGTCTGTACTAAAATATTGCAAAACTTATTATTCATTTTGACATATTACCCCATCTTAGTGTTGACAGTTGTTATGGGAAAGAATGTTAATATTAAGATTAAAGAAAAATGTTAGATTTTTGGATTAACAAGTTTGTAATTAAGGGTCAATTCTTTTATGTTTTGAGATTAATAGTGAAATAATGTAATGAAAAGAATTAATTTTATTTTTTCAATCTTTTAATTTTGTCTTTTCATGGGAACCAAATGTTGACATTTTTTTAAAACAACTCTTATAATATTGTTGCCATAGTGTGTTGCCAGTTTTGCCTTTATATCATTTATGTGAGAGGAGCCTTTGGAATAATATAGTGGATAGTATTTACTGTGTGAATATGTTGTTCAGAAACAAATCAAATTTGATGGGTAAGATCATTTTTAATTAATGAGTATTTAAATACAAATTAAGCGTAAACATGTGAATGTAAAATGATAACAATTATAACATTTTGATGGCAGGTGGTGATAAGTTTGAATTGAAATGTAAAAATCAGAATGGTTTGCATGTTTTATGTCTAATTTGTTGAAGAAAACAATAGTAAGCGAAGTGAAGATCTGAAGATACATGCTAATGTGGTTGGAGCCAAGGGGTCTAGGGGTTTAAATGGAAAAGTTTTGATAGTCATGATTAGGGAGTTTCGGGTTTGTGTCGCATTTTAGTCAAATATATGATATTATATTATAACATTTTGATTGCAGGTGGTGGTTGACGTGAAGGTCATCGGACTGGATGAACCAACTGAAAGATTCAGCAGCGGGAAGAAAGTTAACCTGACGAAAGCCTGGGTTGGAGACGAAAGTCACGGCAGGATGGAGCTGGCTGTTTGGGACAACAAACACGGATTGGAAGTGGGCAGTTGCTACAACTTGAAAGCAACTGTCAAGTCCTTCAGGCAGCAGTTCCACCTCAGTCTTCTGAATAACTCAGAGAAAAGAATTGAAGATGTTCCATGTGCCGAAGACAGTTCAGACACACACAAAGGCGAACTGACATTTTGTAATGTCAATGTGAAATACAGATGCCCAATGTGTTTTCACCAATTTGAGGACATTGGATCTGTAATTTTGACATGCGAGTCATGTCGTGCTAAGATGAAAAAGAAAGCATTAAGGAAGAGTTTGGACGCGGTAGTGTCTTTTGACAGTGAGAAAATGTTTTCAATTAAAGAAAAAGTGATGGAGAAAGCTTTGAATGAAAAGAAATTGAAAGAAAAAAAATGAAATTGAAGAATTTTCTTATCACAAGATGAAATAACACTGAAATGTGTTGAGGATGATGTTGTTTCAATTGCCTTTTAACAACATTGTGTGTGTGACTTTGTGACATTGTGACATTGTGCATTAATGTGCTATTATTTGATCATGACAAGTTTGCTATTTTGAGACATGAGTGTTTTATTTTTCACAACAATACATTGTGAAGTTACAATAAAGAAGTTTTTGGCATATTTATATATATATATATATTGTGTTCAGTCGAACCCTGACAGCTAACACCCGAATGGTCGTCCTTACCTTTTTGGTTCAATATTTTATTTTTGTATATTTTAGTAGAAATATGTAGAATTTAAAAAATTATGTCAGGTTAATGTCTGGCATGATGCTGTAGCCTCTGAATTGTTTTCAGGTTTATAATGAGATTGCAAAGGTGCAAAATTCACTAATAACAACACCAAGGGATTCAAACTGTTAAGCTTTGTGCTTCTTTGTAACAAACAAATTAGATACATATCTGACTAATAATTTCTTACTTTGTATTGACATAATAAAGTTTATTTTTTTGAAAATTTGTTTTAGCTTGTTTATGAATTGACGCTGCGCGTTCGGTTTCAATTTACAATTTACTCGCTATCAATCCAGTATAACATGTCTCTGATTTTCAACACACTAGGTTTATCTCCTAAATATATAAAAACAGATATAAAGACTTTCAATGAATGACTGTATGGACGTTTGATAATTTAAATAAAAATAGAGCCATTAGTTCTGTAGCTGATCAGGCATCATATCAAGTTTGCTTTATACAGGCCAGATGAGCTAAAAATGAAACTGATGTTACCTATTGCAAGAAAACCTATAAAAAAATTACAAAACAAATGTAACGATTTCGGAATAAATTTCCTTACCCAAATGATTTATTATTATTCAACACTTTCTAGATCGCCAATATCAGACAGTGAAAGAAGTCCACACTAAAATATCCAAGGAGAAATAAATTTGTCATAGACTGTCATCTAATGGAGAAAAATAGGTTTTTAAGATTGTGACCCCTGTGATCCTATTTGAGGTCAAGGGGTCACAACCTACAGTTTAGAATCTCAATTGGCAAAGGAGTCTACATGCAGTCTTTCAGCTCAATAGACCTTTAGGAGCTAAAGATGATGAAAATAAGTTTTTAAGGTTGTGACCCCTGTGACCCTATCTGGGGTCATGGGGTCACGAAATCTACAATTTAGAATCCCTATTGGCCAAGGAGTCTGCACATATAATTTCAGCTCTCTAGACCTTTTGGAACTTGAGAAGAAGATGAAAATAGGTTTTCAAGGTTGTGACCCCTGTGACCCTATTTGGGGTCACAGGGTCACCAAAGTTACAAATTAGAATCCCCATTGTCCAAGGAGTCTGCACATATCATTTTTAACTATCTACTCCTTTTGGAACTGGAGAAGAAGATGAAAATAAGTTTTTAAGGTTGTGACCCTATTTGGGGTCATGGGGTCACGAAATCTACAATTAAGAATCCCCATTGGCCAAGGAGTCTGCACATATCATTTTTCACTGTCTAGTCCTTTTAGAACTGGAGAAGAAGATGAAGATATGTTTTTAAGGTTGTGACCCCTGTGACCCTATTTGGGGTCATGGGGTCACGAAATCTACAGTTAAGAATCCCCATTGGCCAAGGAGTCTGCACATATTATTTTTAACTCTCTAGTCCTTTTAGAACTGGAGAAGAAGATGAAAATAGGTTTTTAAGGTTGTGACCCCTGTGAACCTATTTGGGGTCACAGGGTCACTAAAGTTACAAATTAGAATCCCCATTGTCCAAGGAGTCTGCACATATCACTTTCAACTCTCTAGTCCTTTTAGAACTGGAGAAGAAGATGAAAATAGGTTTTTAAGGTTGTGACCCCTGTGACCCTATTTGGGGTCACAGGGTCACCAAAGTTACAAGTTAGAATCCCCATTGTCCACGGAGTCTGCACATATCATTTTTAACTCTCTACTCCTTTTGGAACTGGAGAAGAAGATGAAAATAGGTTTTTAAAGTTGTGACCCCTGTGACCCTATTTGGGGTCATGGGGTCACGAAATCAACAATTAAGAATCCCCATTGGCCAAGGAGTCAGCACATATCACTCTCAACTCTCTAGTCCTTTTAGAACTGGAGAAGAAGATGAAAATAAGTTTTTTAGGTTGTGACCCCTGTGACCCTATTTGGGGTCATGGGGTCACGAAATCTACAATTTAGAATCTGCATTGGCCAAGGAGTCTGCACATATCATTTTTAACTCTCTAGTCCTTCTGGAACTGGAGAAGAAGATGAAAATAGGTTTTTAAAGTTGTGACCCCTGTGACCCTATTTGGGGTCACAGGGTCACCAAAGTTACAAATTAGAATCTCCATATTCTTAGGTACCTGTACACACAATTTCAGCTCTCTAATGTGTATGGTTCATGAGGAGAAGTCGAAAGTGTCAAAAGTTTACGGACGGACGACGGACGGACGGACGGACGACGGACGGACGGACGCCGGACGACGGGCCATGCCATAAGCCCATCTGGACTTTCAGTCCTGATGAGCTAAAAATTAGAATATATGGGTTTGGTTGATGAAAATATTTCATACAATTATCATATGAATATCTACAAACAGATTATTTTTTTAAAATGGATGAGTAATGCATACACAATTTCAAAATATATAAAGCAACAATAATTTTTGGGAGGTGTTTTTTAGTCCCGGGGTCAAATATGACTGCAAACGTGGTACAAGGGTTAAGGTCACCAAATTGACCTTTGACCTGTGAACAGTTCTAAAGATATCCAGGTGACAAGCTTAACATGAATAATTCCACAAGTTCCACTGTAACCTTGAGAGTGTCAAGGGCACAAACATCTTATAACGCTGAAGTCTACCCTTGGTGAAACTTTGTTCAAATTTGAAGGTTATTCATGGACTTGTTCTTGAGCTATGAGTCATCTGAGGTATGGGCTAAACGAGGTTCAGGTTGTATATCTAGTGTCATAGATGACAAGACAACATATCACCAAATGGTTTGTAAGACTTTGCTTTTGATGTAAAGTAACAGTAAAAAAATAGAGCCATTGGCTCTGTAGCTCATCAGGCATCATATCAAGTTTGCTTTATACAGGCAAGATGAGCTAAAAATGAAATGGATATTACCTATTGCAAGAAAACCTATAACAAAATTACAAAACAAATGTATTATTATTCAACACTTTCTAGATCGCCAATATCAGACAGTGAAAGAAGTCCACACTAAAATATCTAAGGAGACATAAATTTGCAATAGACTGTCATCTAATGTGGGGTCATTGGGTCAACAATCTACAAATTAGAATCCCCATTGTCCAAGGAGTCTGCACATATCACTTTCAACTCTCTAGTCCTTTTAGAACTGGAGAAGACGATGAAAATAGGTTTTTAAGGTTGTGACCCCTGTGACCCTATTTGGGGTCATGGGGTCACGAAATCTACAATTAAGAATCCCAATTGGCCAAGGAGTCTGCACATATCATTTTTAACTCTATAGTCCTTTTAGTACTGGAGAAGAAGATGAAAATAGGTTTTTAAGGTTGTGACCCCTGTGACCCTATTTGGGGTCACAGGTTCACCAAAGTTACAAATTAGAATCCCCATTGTCCAAGGAGTCTGCACATATCACTTTCAACTCTCTAGTCCTTTTAGAACTGGAGAAGAAGATGAAAATAGGTTTTTAAGGTTGTGACCCCTGTGACCCTATTTGGGGTCACAGGTTCACCAAAGTTACAAATTAGAATCCCCATTGTCCAAGGAGTCTGCACATATCACTTTCAACTCTCTAGTCCTTTTAGAACTGGAGAAGAAGATGTAAATAGTTTTTTAAGGTTGTGACCCCTGTGACCTATTTGGGGTCACAGGGTCAACAAAGTTACAAGTTAGAATCCCCATTGTCCAAGGAGTCTGCACATATCATTTTGAACTCTCTAGTCCTTTTGGAACTGGAGAAGAAGATGAGAATTGGTTTTTAAGGTTGTGACCCCTGTGACCCTATTTGGGGTCATGGGGTCACGAAATCTACAATTTAGAATCCCCATTGTCCAAGGAGTCTGCACATATCGTTTTTAACTCTATAGTCCTTTTAGTACTGGAGAAGAAGATGAAAATAGGTTTTTAAGGTTGTGATCCCTGTGACCCAAAGTTACAAATTAGAATCTCCATATGCTAAGGTACTTGTACACAAAATTTCAGCTCTCTAATGTGTATGGTTCTTTAGGAGAAGTCGAAAGTGTCAAAAGTTTACGGACGGACGACGGACGACGGACGGACGACGGACGACGGACGGACGGACGCCGGACGACGGGCCATGCCATAAGCCCATCTGGACTTTCAGTCCTGATGAGCTAAAAATGACATTGAAACTTAATTAGAACTCAAAATTTCAGGATGTAAGAACCTTTTATTCTGTTAAGTTGTACAAACAGCATGTTCAACATGTGTGACAGTTTGATAAAATGAATAGTAGAATAAAGGAAGCTATACATTTCCAAACAGAGACAGCATATAAAACTTAATCAAAGTACTTTCATAACCATGTGCTACATGATATTTGAATGACAACTGTAATATAAATGGTGTTTACCACATGAATATAACAACCAAATTATATAATTAAAAAAAACATAAATTATATAACATTTAATAACCATAAAACAGATACATGTTATAGGTCTGTGTAGTTAACATAATTTTCAAAAAAGAGTGAAAAACTCAATGTAATCAGTGGAGTATACATATATACACACACAATTATATTAGTTGTTAATATGTGCTTTCACATTTCATTCAGAAATATATTAGTTGAGCTTGAAATCAAAATGCATCCATTTTGTATTTTCAAGCTAAACTAATCAGTGTTGGATTTATTGTTATGGCATATAACAATGTATTTATGAATACACACACAATTATTTGTGTTGTTTATCTGTGCTTTCACATTTCATTCACACATATACCAGTTAAGCTTGAAATCAAAATGCATCCATTTTGTATTTTCAAGCTAAACTAATCAGTGTTGGATTTATTGTGGTGACATATTAAGATGTAATTGTCATTAAGGAATATGTTGCCAATGAGTGTCACCCCATTTTTGGCACATACTTTTTAATGTGATTAGCACATAAGTAAAGAGGAGTATCTCCCAATTTTCTGTCAGATTTTGCCAAGATGATAAGCACATCCGTATAATAATTAAATGTCATGGTTGTTTTGAACTATCAAAAAGAGTTCAAACATTTTTACTTTATAAGATAATCGATTGTTTGACCTGTAAAAACAACTTCTTAAAAATAGAGCCATTGGCTCTGTAGCTCATCAGGCTTCGTCGTCAATTACAATATATGCTGTTGAGTGTGGCAAATGTGATTCCCCCTTTGTAGAGGCCAAAGGGTCACCAATCATAAAATTAAGTATAATAGGCGACAAGTTACAGTTTTCAAAGCTGGCCTTATACTTCATTGGAGCAACAGGTTCACCAAACCTACAATTCATAATCCTCAATAATCAAGGAGTCTGTACACAAAGTTTCAGCCTTCTAGGCCTTATGGTTCTGGAGAAGAAGATGAAAATAGGTTTTTAGGGCGTGGCCCTTATTAGGGGTCACAAGGCCGCCAGAGCTACAATTTATAATCCTCACTAGTCAAGGAGTCTGTACACAAAGTTTCAGCTTTCTAGGCCTTATGGTTCTGGAGAAGAAGATGAAAATAGGTTTTTAGGGCGTGGCCCCTGTGGCCCTTATTAGGGGTCACAGGACCACCAAAGCTACAATTTATAATCCTCACTAGTCAAGGAGTCTGTACACAAAGTTTCAGCTTTCTAGGCCTCATGGTTCTGGAGAAGAAGATGAAAATAGGTTTTTAGGGCGTGGCCCCTGTGGCCCTTATTAGGGGTCACAGGACCACCAAAGCTACAATTTATAATCCTCATTAGCCAAGGAGTCTGTACACAAAGTTTCAGCTTTCTAGGCCTTTTGGTTCTGGAGAAGAAGTCGAAATTCCACAAAGTTTACGGACGGATGGACGGACGGACGGATGGACGGACGGACGGACGCCGGACACCATGCCATGCCATAAGCCCATCGGGCCTTACAGGCCAGATGAGCTAAACATTGATATGAGTTTTTGAGTTTCTACACAGACCTAAATTGAGTATCTTTACATTTTATAAAATGTTGTTTGTTCAAAACAACTAATGAATGGTAAACAATCTGCGATACGATATATTACGATACTAAATTCTTAGTCACAATGATATATTGCCAAAGTATTGAACATTTATGCTGCGATACAATATGTGTCCTGTTACATGGGTAACAATAGGGTTCAGCTAGAAACTACAAATAAACACACAATTATTTGTGACGATATATTTAGATTTAAACATATTTTATTCACGATGAAAGGATTGGGTACAAGTTATCCAACTTAGTGAAACCCTCTCCTAAAATATATGACGATATATTGATGAATTGGCAACCTTCCCGATTCAAGTAGCATGACATATCTACTAGATGGTTTCTATTGAAAACACTACATTGACAGGGGTTGCAATATCAGTATCTGGATACATTTATGTATTTTGTCCCGCAAGTTGTAATATGAGTTAAAATGTTGCATGTAACATGATAATGTGTTATGTCATTTATATAAATGTTTACAATACAGTTATCATACAATACAAATCTATTGATAGAATCTTTTGCAGATTGGATGCAAATATAAACAAAAGTTTGGCTTCTAAAATGCAAGATCAATACATTATCAATGATGGGTGCATACATTGATACATCTTTTTGTTACAAATATTAAAATGACAGCAAATATGTTATTGACTAATCAATGAAAGAAATTTTCTATAAGTATTACAAGTTAAATATTTAGTGAAACATTGTGTTTTTTGACATTTGATTATTTAATTATAATAGTACTGTCAGTCTTTGAATAGTGAACACTTAATTGTTTGAAGTTAAAAGAAATTACAAGATGAGGTCAGTAGGTAACAAGACAAGGGATTTCACTGTAATGATATAACATTTTTTTAAAAAGGACATTTGCATACCTATGCAATAAGATGTCCAGAAAATGAAATATTCAAATATATATATACAATTCAAATACAAGACAAAACTAAATTATAAATTCACTTATGACATGTACACCTTAAACTTTCAAGAAAAGAAACAATATCCTCAATGCTGAAGCATAATATTACACAAAATTTAACGAGAGAACATGTTTAACTATCTTGCGCACCACACAACCTGGCTATCAGGTCAGCCTATCACAACATCACCACACAGCGTGGCTATCAGGTCAGTCCATCAAAACATCACCACACAACCTGGCTATTAGGTCAGTCCATCACAACATCACCACACAGCGTGGCTATCAGGTCAGTCTATCACAACATCACCACACAGCGTGGCTATCAGGTCAGTCCATCAAAACATCACCACACAACCTGGCTATCAGGTCAGTCCATCACAACATCACCACACAACCTGGCTATTAGGTCAGTCCATCAAAACATCACCACACAGCGTGGCTATCAGGTCAGTCCATCACAACATCACCACACAGCGTGGCTATCAGGTCAGTCCATCACAACATCACTACACATAATTTTAATATGTTTTACAGATAGTTTGTTAGTTTTCTATTAAATCGTAGAGGGTTAATGAACACTAAGCAATTGGCTAACTACAATAAATCACTTTTGGGTTTCTATTTGCAATATTGAATATAATATTAAACATGCTTTTTGCATTATGATTATAGTTTCAGAAAAACAAGGTTATAACATCAACAACATCATTTAAACTGGCCATAGTCAAGCAATTTCAATGACTGCACATTTTAATTCAATAGTTTACATTTATTATTTCATAAATGTTGTTAAATTACCTAAAACAACATAACAGCAAGGTAATAGAGTAGTCTCACTCATCATGTGTTTTGCAAATAATCATAGTTTTGGTGTTAACGGTTATAAACTGCTTTTAAAGTAGTCAGGCTTGGACTCATACGTTTACTTACTTTAATATTTCAAAGTAAACTTTAACTTTATTGCAAAACACATGGTCGTTGACGCTACTCTATTTGTGTAATTATCCCATTCCCAACCCTAACTGCATTTCAGAATGCAGATAGCTGTCTCTATGACAGCTCAATTTAAAAGATGGACTAACAGTGCCCATTTACTAACGTGCTATAATACATTTTGCTCTATTTAGTTTTTGATTTATATGAAGCAATATGCAGTCAAGTGGAATTCCAAAACCTAGAGAGCTGTGTAGATTGTGTTGTGATCCGACCAGGTTGACGCGATCGTTCCGCTTGTTTTGACATCACAGTTGACCCAAATGTGATCAAGCATGCTCCCATGAACTGTTGTTTTCTCTTTAACCAACTGGTAGCAGTAGAATGAGTTACTGATCAAAGCTGTTAATAGGTTAGCATCATTCAATGAGAACATGTCAAAATTGAAATCTCCCAACATTACCAGTGAGCTCTGTGGATTAACAAATTTCATCAGCTCTGATTCAAGCTCAGGTAGGAACTGTGTTTTACTGCCTGATGGCGGCCTGTAGAGACATACAACTTGTACTGGGACGGGTGACAACAACTTGACTACTGTGAACTCAAGTGTGCTTGAACTGTAATGATACACCCTCTGCACAACATGATCCTCCTTAATGAAAGTGACGAGGCCATGGTGAGATCTACACACGCTGTTGCTTCTAGCATCATTCCTGTACATCTGATATCCTGGTAGTTCATATGCACTGTCTGAATCACTTTCTTTCAATCTAGATTCTGCTATACCAAGGACATCAAGGGATGTCAGGTTACAATCCAAAGCCACATCTGCATGGTGAAGGTGGAAAGATCTGGAGTTTTGGAATCCTATGGTAAACCATTCATTGAGTTCACTCAATTTTTCAAAGCAAAGAGTAAGAGCTCTTTCTTCACGAAGTAACTTCATTTCAACTTTGACGTCACTCGACGTAGATATTGCCTTTTCATTCAATTCAAGAATTTGCAAGCCTGACATGTTTTGTACTCTACTCAAAGCTACATAATGCATGTGACTGATGGCTCTGTTTGATGTCCCCATGTGAACTACAACCGACTTCATTGTGTCTCCCTGAGATCTATGGATTGTTTTGGCAGCAGATGGACGCAATGGAAACTGTGTTCTCAATGCAGATTCATTTCTGGTTTTCAATCTTAGTGGAAATGAGACAGTTTTATCAAAAATTGGAACCCATGTCTTGTCAATGCCTGAGTGAAAATACTTTCCATATTGTTGTTGCTGTATTTTACCAATTATAGGGTCATCAAATTTCACCCACAATATGCTTGGTCGGTCTGTTCTATCAATCATTTTTCTTTCAATCAACATGAGGATACAAGGGGCACCGTTTGTCAAACCGTCTTCAACAAGCAGATTGGAGCAAATTTCATATTTCATGCCACATGCTAAAGGTAATTTGTCCATCAATCCACCAGTTTTGGAGGCATCGCCCTGCGCAACTCTTTGTCTCATTGCAAGTTTGACTTCAGTACTGAAATCTCCAACAACATCATCTAAAGCTTCAACAATGCCTCTCTCTGCGGTACTCTGACTGAATATTCTGTCATTGTGAGTGTTCACAAGTGAATTTGTGGGAAATAAATGAACATCATTTTTTCTGTAAACATCATCTTCTGATTTCACACAACAGGTTTTCAACAAGTCAATATCTTTTTGGTGCTGTTCATCAAACTGTTTGACATAATTTTGATGTGCTTCTTTTTGTTCAGCACTTGGATTAGACTCGAGCAAAGCTTTACCCTCACGAAGCCAATTGAGGAGTTGTGCAAATTCAATGTCATCTTTTTGTCTCATGATTTGATCCAATTCATACAGTTTAAAGTTTTCCTTCCACAGATTTGAAGCAAGAGGACCATAGTCAAAATCTAAATCTTGGAAAATCCAACCATCAAGTACTGGTCTAAACTGATGTAAATCTCCAACAAGTATGACATGAATTCCGCCAAAGACTTTGTCTACACCTTTGATTTGTCTCAATCTTTGATCAATGACTCTTAGCATTCTGTTTCCACACATAGAGACTTCATCTATGATAAGTACAGCCAGGTTCATGTATTTGGTACGCAAAGTGTTAAGCTGATCAGAGGAAATGGGCTTGCACTGCAGTTTCTGACATGCTGGTATTCCAAATGCAGAATGTATGGTGTTTCCTTTAATGATGTAAGCAGCTTTTCCAGTTGGAGCACAGAGTAGTATTCTCTGTTGGTCAGGATTTTCTCCAGCTGTTAAGTTCAATTCTCGAAACAACATTTGATAAAGGGCTCGTATGACAACTGACTTGCCAACTCCTGCACCACCAGACAAGAATATATGCATAGGATCTGACCGAGTTCTTATCCACTGTAGCACATGGGTCACTAGCTGTTTCTGCTTTGTGTTCAACGATCTCATGAGTTCTCCGTAATTGTCATCACTACACACATTTGGGAATCTCTGTTCAGTTTGCTGTGATGTTGCAGCACAACCAATATCTTGTCCTATGTCATAGTTTGTATGTTCTGGGTTTTGATCTGGGTTGAAAAAAACATAGTCTTGAGATGGTACAGAACCAGTATCTGCATCATTTGCATCGTTATGGCCAGTGTTTGGTGCAACCTCATCAAGATTAAAATCCTCATTTGATTGTCTCTGGGATTCTTCTAAAACATCAGCATTTTGCTCATATTCTATCATTTTCTCAGCAACTTTTGCATGCTCATGAATGTAATTTTCTTCATAGTTCTGAAACCCTCCAAGCAAATCTTTTTCTTCATATCTCCATGGTGTGAAAAGCATTAGTCTTTCTCTGCAATAGTTCTCATAATCAACATTCTTATTAAATTTCACATATCTGAGTACTTTTGGAGTTCTACGAGATGTTGTTTTGGTCCCATTGTTGAGTTCAATGCAAACTCTTGCTTCATCATCATGTTCATCATCAAATGGCTCATTTGTTTGATCTATCTCCTCATCTGCTTCTTCATGATCAACAGGTGTATCAAATTTGTCGTTGTTTTGTGGATATTTGAAATTCAATTTGGATGCATAGTCAGCAAGACACCAACTTTCGAGTTGTTTTGGTCTACATGAATAGCGCCTGATGAGATTATTGGATTCAATATCTGTAGAATCAGGATCAAGCTTTTTAAGTTGTTCTTTGGATTTCAACAACAAAGTTCTTTCATCAGGTGGTGAAGTATTGATGAACAACACATCTCGAGAGCTACGAGTCAAAGGTAGTTGCAAAACCAAGCAGGCTGCCTCTTGAGCACTGATCTCAACACTGTTTAGGAACTTATTTCCAATATGTCTCACTTGTCTTTTCAACTCAAAATTGCCATCTCTAGCTTCTCGAACTGCTTGTTCCATCAGTAAACTCATGCCTCTCTGAGACTTGTTCAAATATGAAACAATGTACATGGCACAAGCATAGGGATCCAAAATGTACTGTATATCAAGGTTGGCTTTCCATGCTCTCAGAATAGCTCTGTTGTATGCATTCATGCGGATTTGAGATAAAGATCTTTTCAGGAACATTTTAGGGCCACGAAGGGAACTTCTTATGACCTTGATGTAATCATCATGACTCATCTCTGCAATGTTCTGCAGAAACTCCTCGTAAGTGTCTCTTCTGTCTACTGGATTTTTGAGTGAATTCAGTTTTGAGTTCAGGGATTCAAATTGGTCTTTTAGACCCTTCTGTTCTTCAGGTGTACTGTCTTCAAGCGGTTCAAGGATAGTTGTCTTTCTCATAGGAGGTAATGGAAAACCGAATCGGCACACAGGGTTGCCACCCTTGCGACACGTTTTTGAATGCTTGTGTGTTTGCAATTTCAGCAAGGGTGAAAGTTCATCGTCATCATCAACATGAGAACATTCAACGTACTTGTCAACAAAATCTGCTATTTCAGATTGACTGTTTTCATTGTACTTTGGAGCATTTTCAATCCATACAAGCATGTGTATGTGTGGGGAGCCTCTTTGTTGGAATTCAACGCGATAAAAGTAGTCGAGTACATGGCCAATTGGGTTATGGTGGCTCTTCAGGAAATTGTTAATAAACTGATTGACTCTGTAGTCAAAATATCTTGCACAGGTGACTGGGTCAGAGTTCAGAAGCTTATTTGTTTCTTTCAATGACAAATTTTGTATGTCTTCATCTGAATAATCTTTGTTTTCAACAAGTTTTCCGAGAGATTTTAGCAGGTCAGACCATTTTGTGTGGGCTGCTGAGAATGATGTAAACCAAGTTGGTAAACCAAGTTGCCTGATCATAGCAAAGACATCTTTCTTTCTCTTTTCAAGATACGGTGGTGAATTTCGCAGTGTGCGGAAAATGAAATATCCTTCATCTAGATTAACAACATTTTGAACACTTTCAGAGTTTAGCATGTCTTTTGCAGTAATTTTTTTCCCTTTAATTTTGAACCTTCTTAATGCAAGAGTAGTTTTGTCTTTAACCTGTTTCATTTGCATTTTTTTCACTTTAAAGAAGAGGTTTGGTACGTTTCTTGAAACACGTCTATCAGCACTTCTCAATTGCCACTTTGACACATCACTGTAATGAACTGGAACTTGTCTTTGTGAGTTATCAAGTAGTTTTTGCCCACAGTAGATTGTTGGAAAGGAAAGACTCTCCGAGTGCTGATCTTGGAAGATGCTTAGAGGATGTTGCCCTTCCCCAGGCGCAACTGAGTGTTCAGTGGTCAAGTTTGATTGGTCATCAAGCATAGTGTCACTATTACCTACTGGTATCTCCGTCTCATCTATTTCACTGAATCTATCGGTGTCATCAGTTGGATCAACTTGCAATGGATCAGCAGCCGCTGTGTCATTTGGTGTTTCAAGAAATGCACTGACATTTTGATCTTCAGTTTGTGTTACTGTATCTTCCCATGTTTCATCAAGTACAATGTTTGAATCTTTGTACAAGTCACTGTTCTCTAATAACCATTTTAATCCTTTAATCACTTTTCTTGGCCTCACATTTTCCACAAAAGCACTTCTGTTCAATGATAGCTTTCGTTTCAATTGGACAGGTATTGTTTGGGACTCATCTAGGTTTGTTGGAAGAGTATTGACAGTGTTTGAAACATCAGTGGGTACATTGACAACATTTCCTCTGATTGATGTTTGACCTCCTCTTGGCAGTTCTCTCATTTGCATGAATGGTATTCTCAAAGCAATCTAACTGATGCAAATCAAGTTCTGGTGGTCTTTCTGGAAACTTCATGCCATTAGCAACAGACATTGGAGGAACCTTGCATCTTTTCAGATGTGTTAAACATGTATTACAAAGCCACATTTTGTCATTGACAGATCTGACATCAATTAAATTCTCTTTCATTGTTTGATCAATGCGTTGGTGTTCAGCACACACCACAGATTCCTTAAAAAAGGTTTGATTGCAACTTACAGAAATGTAATCAGGTCCTGTCGACATAGTTTTGTGGAATTTCTCAATACAAGCATCAATGTCACTACCATACTTTCTGCGTTTCATTTGTTCATGTTCTTTTTGGATGTAATCACTTGATTTCCGTTTCAAGGCATTAGCTTGAGTAGAATTTGTATTGTCATTGAATTGTCGCCTTCTTTCTTGTCTACGTAATCTTTCAGATTCTCGAAACAAGTCATCATTTCGTTTACCTTTCTTTGCCATTTGTTCACGATTTCTTTCAGATTTTCGAAAGTCATAATTTTCTCTCGCTTTTTGTTTGCTCAACAGTTCTTTCTGCTTTTCTTGATTTCTGTAATGTTCATCTTTTCTTGCCTTTTGTTTGCTCAACAGTTCTTTCTGCTTTTCTTGATTTCTGTAATGTTCATCTTTTCTTGCTTGTTCTTTGTCAATTCTCTTTTTCTTTGAATAAATCAACCTTTCTTGCCTTTTGTTTGCTCAACAGTTCTTTCTGCTTTTCTTGATTTCTGTAATGATCATCTTTTCTTGCTTGTTCTTTGTCAATTCTCTCTTTTTCTTTGAATGAATCAACCTTTCTTGCCTTTTGTTTGCTCAACAGTTCTTTCTGCTTTTCTTGATTTCTGTAATGTTCATCTTTTCTTGCCTTTTGTTTGCTCAACAGTTCTTTCTGCTTTTCTTGATTTCTGTAATGATCATCTTTTCTTGCTTGTTCTTTGTCAATTCTCTCTTTTTCTTTGAATGAATCAACCTTTCTTGCCTTTTGTTTGCTCAACAGTTCTTTCCGCTTTTCTTGATTTCTGTAATGTTCATCTTTTCTTGCCTTATGTTTGCTCAACAGTTCTTTCTGCTTTTCTTGATTTCTGTAATGATCATCTTTTCTTGCTTGTTCTTTGTCAATTCTCTCTTTTTCTTTGAATGAATCAACCTTTCTTGCCTTATGTTTGCTCAACAATTCTTTCTGCTTTTCTTCATTTCTGTAATGATCATCTTTTCTTGCTTTGTGTTTGCTTAATTGCTCATTCACTTTTTCTTTTTGTCTGAATTCTACTTGACTTCTTTTATGATGCATGAAATTTCTCATATAGTTCTGTCTAGTCTTCCGTCTCTGAACCTGCTGATAATCAAAGTATGCATCCAAGAGACTTTCAACATTATCTGTCAGTGAAGAGGTTGAAATCATTTGTGTTCTTATAGTCTGCATGTCAAACAAGCTTCTTTCATTTAGTCCAAGACTGAATAAAAACTGTCTCACAAATTGTACAAGATCATAGAGTGTTTGAAATGTTTTCAGCATAGCTGTTCCATCTGGACATGATAAACCATCATTGCCATGTGAGTGGGAGTCAAAAAAACAGAACTGGTTATTCAATTGCATGACTGCCATTGCATAGCCCCCGGCGACAAGAATAGCTGAATTTCCTTCTTCAAATACTGTTCTCATTGCACTGTTCAAGGATAAGAATATACCGTCATTGTCATCTCTGTCAATGGTACCAGTGTAATACTGTTGTCTTTCAATACTAAAGTTGCCGACTGACTGTAATTCGACCTGATCAGGTAACTCCTCGATCTGAAGAATTGGTGCATGCAAGGAGTTTGTACTCATTAACACAGCTATGGTTTCACGATACAAATAATCCCCTTCATCCAAGATATTGTTAACATCAACTTCAGTGCAAGATTGACGATTCCTCAGATAGCAAAGTGATACCAAAGCATTACACATGCATTGTCTGCCGGCAGACTGTTCAGAAAAACGTTTATTGCCTTGGTTGAATGATCCAAAGATAGTTTGGCCCCTTGACAATTCTATTTCATTTTCAGGTGATCCTGCGAGGTCATCTATCTCAATGTTATGCTCATAGTCTGATCGGTCACTTTTTTCTGGAAATGTTTTGAGTTCTGCTTGTGCTTTACCAGTAGTGTTATCCCAGATAGATTTGTCAGGAATAGTTTGTTTTAGGTTTTGCAGCTCAGGATGGTTCATTTGGCTCAAGTTTTGATTGATATGGCTTTCAGTTTTGGTTCGTTTTTTACGAGGTTGAATTCCTCGGGGATTCCTGTCGCCTCTGTTCGTTTTTTTTCGAGGTTGAATTCCTCAGGGATTTCTCCCGCTTTTGTTCGTTTTTTTACGAGGTTGAATTCCTCAGGGATTTCTCCCGCCTTTGTTCGTTTTTTTACGAGGTTGAATTCCTCGGGGATTTCTCCCACTTTTGTTTGTTTTTTTAAGAGGTTGAATTCCTCCGAGGTGTCTGAATCCTCGCAACCAATTTTTGAGGGTTTGGTTTCCCTTCTCTTGGCAGCAGCTTTCCTCCAGTTCTTCCGTCTAGGCATCTGCAACATTCACAAGGAAAGCTCTTTGAATGTTTAAAATTGATAAACTTTTGAGTACAAAATATCCATTTAAGACCAACCTTTTCGTTTCCAAACGTTTATGTAACACGCTTGAAAAAGATGACTTGAAGTGAGCAAATCGTGTGATTTTTCCACCTTGAAAACAAAAGATGAGATGCACACCCTCAGGATGCCTATAAGCCATGTGTGCGATTTCAATTAAATCTATAGAATGTTTCTTTAGGAGAAGTGGTGAACAACACCCCCTATTACACTACTATGAGCTTTCACTTGCACAAAAATTCACCTAAGTTCAACATGACAGAATTTTAAGAAAAAAAATAAAATTGAAAAACAAAACATGAGATGCACACCCTTAGGATGCCTATAAGCCATGTGTGCGATTTCAATCAAATCTGTTGGATGGTTTTTGAGGAGAAGTGGATAAACAATACCCTGTACAGAGTGGTTACGTACGTACAGACAACTGACGGTAATCCCATATGCCCCTGCCATATATGGCTAGGGTAAATAAATTTCAGATAAAGGCCTAACCCTCAAAAGGCACATCTAGGGATCATGGCTGACAAGTGAATAAACTTTGGTGAAGCTAGGAGATATGCTCTGTACAAAATGACTTCCTCAGAGTCACTGTAATCACAGAGGTTCGAATCTCGGAGTGGACAATATAATTGATCAAAATATTCAAAACCTGGACTTTTGCACCTAATATATCGTTTTCATATGTTGAGATAAACCTACATTTCAAATTTGAACAAAATCGGTCAAGAAAAAAGTAAAGAAGCGAGCAGAGCTCACATACCCCCGCTCCCCACTTCGCTATAAGAATTTCAAATATTAAAACTGATTAATATTGGTTAAAGTTGTATGATCGTTGAGTATACAGTAAAACAATGTGTAAGTCTCCTTTCAACTGAAATCCCAATACCAAATTCATTATTAGGTTTTACAATTAAAAGGGTTCATCTAGGGATAATGGTTGATCTTTGTTTCAAATTTTATGTAGTTAACATGAATATTCTATGAGATGAACTGAGGATTATTATTATGTTTTTATACAATTTATATATCATTACTTTGTAACACTTTGTTAGTCATGTTTCCCAAAGAAACAACAGAAAAAAATCCATTTATCGTTTAACTCTCACAAGTCATTTCTAGCAATCACGATTGACATATGTAGCAAATTTGGTGAAGCTGAGATTCATATTTTAGGAAATATGTTCTGGACAAAGTAATTTATATTAGAATCACTTTTAAGTCATATATCCACAGAAACTGCAAACAATAAAAATAATTTGTTGGTCTAACCTTCAAAAGGCACATCTAAGAATCATGGTTGATAAGTGTATAAGTTTGGTGAAGCTAGCATGAATAGTTTAGGAGATATGCTCCGCACAAAGGACTTGGCCATAGAGTCACTGTTTTAGTCATGTTTCCATGGAAATCGCAAAAAAATATAAAAAATTTGTTGGTTTAACCCTCAAAAGGCACATCTACACATCATGGTTGATTAGTGTATGAAGTTTGGTGAAGTTAGCATGAATAGTTTAGGAGATATTCTCTAGACAAAGGACTTGGTCATAGAATCACGGTTTCAGTCATGTTTCCATGGAAACCGCAAAAAATAAAAATAATTTGTTGGTCTTACCCTCAAAAGGTACATGTAGGGAATTTTGTATGAATTCTGGTGAAGCTAGCATATATAGTTTTCGAGATATGCTCAGGACAAAAGACTTGGTCATAGAGTCACTGTTTAAGTCATGTTTCAATGGAAACCGCAAAAAATAAAAATAATTTGTTGGTTTAACCTTCAAAAGTCATATCTGGGGATCACAGTTGATAAGTGTATGAAGTTTAGTGAAGCTAGCATGAATAGTTTAGGAGATATGCTCCGGACAAAGGACTTGGTCATAGAATTTCGTTTCAGTCATGTTTCAATGGAAACCGCAAAAAGTAAAAATAATTTTTTGGTCTAACCCTCCATGGAAACCGCAAAAAATAAAAATAATTTGTTGGTTTAACCTTCAAAAGTCATATCTGGGGATCACAGTTGATAAGTGTATGAAGTTTAGTGAAGCTAGCATGAATAGTTTAGGAGATATGCTCCGGACAAAGGACTTGGTCATAGAGTCTCCGTTTCAGTCATGTTTCAATGGAAACCGCAAAAAGTAAAAATAATTTGTTGGTCTAACCCTCAAAAGGCACATCTAAGGATCATGGTTGATAAATGTATGAAGTTTGATAAAGCTATGAAGTATAGTTTGGGAGATATGCTCCGGACAAACTTTTGTGACGGACAGACAGAATGAACGCTATATATCCCCGCTTACGCTGTTAGGCGGGGGTATAATAAAGATTTTAGCAAAATCTCTACCTATTACATAGAATACACAAGGGAAGTCACTCCAGTCGCTAAAACCTGATCGAAAACAGGACACATCGATTATTTTAATGTGTAGTGCAATTAATACTAAATTTTATCGCTAAACTATGCACTGTAATCAAAGATCAATCTTTTAACTTGCTGACCATCTGACCCGTGTTGTCATTTCAAATTGATAGCTGTTGGCAACGGTTACAAAGCAATTTGAAACTAGATTAGCGTTTGCGGGATACCGCAAAAGCAGAGCAGCCCCGGAACTTTGGGTTATGCCTTATTCTGTTCCGCCTTTTACAGGCCTCACCAAATTGGGAATTTTCTCGTGACCTTGACCTTTGACACTCAAGGTCACACAATCAATGAACACATTTCATTGAGTATAACATTATTGTAATGAAATAAAGTGTTAAAAATTAAATTAATCCATTTTCTCCATATATGTTGACCTTGCTGTGACCTTGACCTTCGACAGTTAGTACCCAAAACTTTTTGAAAATGTTGTAATCTAAACTTCATAGCACAAAAACTTTTCAAGTTATTGTGTTTACAAGGAATTGCAATAACTCATATCTCATGACCTTGACCTTTGACCTTCAAGGTCACACAATAATTGAACACTTTTCATTGAGTATAACAATCATGTATTGATTAAAAGTGATTATAGTTAAAATTAAGCATTTTCGCTAAACCATGCTTAAGTCATGACCTTGCTGTGACCTTGACCTTTGACAGATTGTAGCCGAAACCTTTTCAAATTTTTTTACTTTTCCAAGGATGATATATACCAAGTAAGAGCTTCATAGCACAAAAACTTTTCAAGTTACCGCATTTACAAGGAATTCTTAGAGTAAATATATAGCTCGTGACCTTGACCTTTGACCTTGAAAGTGATAGTGTCAAAATCGTCCCCCCGAGGTATGAGTATTAAGGTATGAATGAGAGTTCTGGAAAGCTTAGGGGGAAAAAGTTATAGCTAGTAGTACAAGTGCGGCAGCGGCAGCGGGGGCGGCGGCGGCGGCGATGGAAACTTCACAAAAACTGATAAAGACAACACGGACGCACATGGAAATGAACCAATGAGAGGCATTTCCATTTCCGATTCATTCACTTCAGCATGTTTGATTTACGGAAACTGCTGGTATTTCCCCATAATCGGCCAGGCATTTGTTCAAAGATAGGTGTGGTGTTAATGCGAGGGTCAGTGGTCAAAAGTTAGATGGAATTCGAAAAATTGGGCGAGATGGTCCTCAAAGAGTCACTTTAGTCATATTTCCATGGAAACAGCAAAAATTAAAATTCAGAAATAGTTTAATCCTCAAAATGCACAACTAGGGATCATGGTTGACATGTGTATGAAGTTTGAAGAAGCTGGCATGAATAGTTTGGAAGACATGTTCCGCACAAAATGACTTCCTCACAGTCATTTTTTATTCACATTTCAATGGAAACCGCAAAAATTAAAAATTCAGAAATAGCTCTAACCCTCAAAAGGCACAATAAGCGATCATGGTTGACATGTGTATGAAGTTTGATGAAGCCAACACTCATAGTTTTGAAGACATGTTCCGCACAAAATGACTTAGTCACTTTTTAATCACGTTTCCATGGAAACCGCAAAAATAAAAATTCTGAAATAGTTCTAACAGTCAAAAGGCACAACTGGAGATCATGGTTGACATGCGTATGAAGTTTGGTGATGCTAGCACTTATAGTTTGGGAGATCTGCTCCGCACAAAGTTTTCTGACGGACGGACAGAGACAGACGGACGGAATGAACACTATACACCCCCGCGTAAACCTGCTTACGCTGTAAGACGGAGGTATAATAATGCACATTTACGCTAAATAAAACAAATTTAATGTTTCTCGGGTTCAGCGCATCACTTGTTTTTTTAAAAAAATATATTTTTGAAAAATCTGCTTCATTATTCCAAAAACCAAAACACTTAATTGTCCATCAAAATGATAGGTCTGTTAAACCTACTTTTCATCTCAAAGCACTTTCCATTGTATGTTCCAGGTAAAAAAATAAAATGTGTTCCTCACACGTCATTATGTTTACCACCAAAAAAAAAAAAAAAGTCCTCCCGCCCTCGTCTCTTTTCATAACAAGAGCCATCAGAAGAGATGGCTTATCCCCCGGCCCCACATAAGTTGAATGGTCAGTTGTAGTATACCGTATCCTCGCGGGTATTTATAAGACCAGGGGCCCGGCTAACAAATATCTTGAAAATAGGGGGATGGGCTTTAGAGAGACTCCACTCAAGAAAATCATTGATGCAAATTGCATTGAAAATTGACATCGATACTTTTGACCATAATTGTAAAGGTCTTCTTAAATATCAATTGACACTTTTTCCAGACGTTAATCATTAAAAAGAATTATAAAGAAATTGCAAATGCTAACTGACATTGTTTGTTGTTTGTTTTAATCAGATTACATATTATTCTCATGAAAAACGAACATGAATAATCAGTCGACAGCCTTGGCTGAATGTGTTTACGGGTAGACAGATAACTGTTACAAGCCTTTTCATTGGCCCAGAAAAGTAGGTCAACCAATCAGCAAGTCGATTTGAAAACGATGTAGGAAAATGAAATGTGGTTGTAATTTATTCATAACAACATATTGTCGGTACAATATTAAAAGTAAAATCTTGCCTTATGACCCTGAGTCCACCTGGACGCCATTCACGGACTTTGCATATAGACTGGTGTTGACCACGACTCTACTAACATTTGTCTATGTCGTCGGTTCAGGCATTACTGAGTCGGTACAATCGGTTGCAAATGATAGGTATCCGAAATATGAAACGTCTGAAAGATTACTTTTTGAATCAGCACGAAGTGTGACGTCACCATTGACAACAAAACACGATATTAGAAGCATGTACTGCGCAAATACACTTTCTGTTCCAGATGCTTCATGCTGTCTGGTCCAGGAAGAAACTGCTGTCTACTCACTATATCCGACAGAAGCAGATACGGTTTCAACGCACGAGGATCATACAAGAATCAGAAATCAGCCGACATGCTTCAAGTTGATGACTGTCATTGCAGTGTTGTTGTTACGTTCAGGCGTCGAGTCAAATCCAGGACCAGGACCAGAAACGCGAAACAGTTCGTCTGCTTCTAAGCAACTGAAACTCACCTCTACTGACTCTGGTAACACATCTGAATTTGAGAAACTTCTTTCAGAAATTAAGGGAGTTTTTTCTAAAGTGGACTCTTACCAAGCGGAACTTTCATCAAAAATGTCTATTATGTCCCAATCAATCACAACATTAACTGAACATGTAACTGATCTTACCAGTAAATGTAAGTCTCTTGAAACAGAGAACAGTTCATTAAGAAACAATATCTCCACACTTATGAATAAGGTAGATTATCTAGAAAATCAAAGTCGTCGCAATAATTTACTTTTTCACGGCATCCCAAAATCGAGTCGAACAGAAACGTGGGAGGATTGTGAGAATCATATACGTGAAGTTATTAGAGAAAATTTGAAAATGGACGATTCTGTTGTAGAAATTGAAAGATGTCATCGCATAAATAATGGTCGAGCTATAATTGTGAAGTTTAGAGATTACGGTACTAAAGATTCAGTCTTACGTAATGGTAAACTTTTGAAAGACAGTGGTATTAGCATGTCTGAAGATTTTTCCCTGACTGTCAGGAATAAAAGAAAATTGCTGAAACTTGAAATGGACAAAGCAAGAGCTCATGGTGAAAAATGTCGTTTAAGATTTGACAAGTTGGTATTTGAAAATGGTCTGGTCCTTTCATATGATTTAGAAAACAACCATGTTGTTGAACTCGCCAACACACGACCATCTGAAAGACAAGGGTCTCGTGATAGTCAAGAACCGGGGTTAGGCTCGGAGTCTTATTCACGTGAATCTCACAACAGTCAATCTCCCTCACTAGGTCAAGGAAGTCAATCATTTCGTAGATAGGATGTAGGCCGGGTCGGATATGTTCCTCAAGGTCAGTTTATGTCTCTTATGGTGTGGAATGTGCACGGTCTTGCTTATAAAGTTCAGGATACAGATTTTTTGTCATTTTGCACCTCGTTCGATATTGTTGGATTAACGGAAATATGGAGTAACTGTTCAAAAGAAACAATAGAGCAACATTTTCCTGATTTTACAGTTTACTTTCATAGGAGAGACTATAATAACAGAGGTGGTGTTTTACTTCTCATCAGAAACATTTGGATGAAAGGTGTTAAATATGTCAACGTTTCCTTTAGTGATAGCATTTATATCCTGTTAGATGCTAAAGTATTCGGTTTAAAGAAAGATGTTTTACTTGGTATAGTTTATATTCACCCGCAGTCTTCTTCTAATAAGACTGATACTCGTGACGTGAAAGGTATTGATTTCATTGAGTCATGTCTTGTAAAGTTATTGTCTTTGCTCGGTGACGTCAATATTCTAATTGCAGGGGATTTTAATGCCAGGACAGGTTTACTTGAAGATTTTATTGTACAAGATGATGATAAAAGTGATGCTTACATTAATATTCTAAATGACATGAATTACAATGCAGATATGTTCAGTGAATCAAGGAAGTCTAAAGACAAGGATGTGAATACTTTTGGTAAAGATTTGATTAATTTGTGCTGCACGTATGGAATACATATGTTGAATGGTCGTTTCCCTGGCGATGCCCATGGTAGTTTTACTTACTATTCTCATAATGGAGGTAGTCTAGTTGATTACATTTTGTGTTCTAGTCTGATGTTTGATTCAGTCGAAAGTTTTGAGGTTCACACACGTACAGAATCCGATCATTTCCCTTTGTCGTGCTGTATTAAGTGTACAGCTGATCAGGTGCATGCATATGACGAAGATGTCGTTAACCAAATTGAAAGATATAGATGGAAACCTTCAAATTCGAACTTGTATCTAGAGTGTCTCGATAAGAATATATCTCAATTAAGTAGGAATGATTTTATTGATTCAGCAAATATTGACACGGCTTCAGCTGCAACTACACTTATTAACAGTGTACAAAATAGTGGTAAGGAAGCAGGCATGCTTTCAAGAAACAGTCAAATTAAAGAAAGATCACATATATGGCATGATGCAGAATGTAAAGAATTAAAGAAATTGAAGTACATATGTCTGGATAAATTCAGGATCACAGGAAACATTGAATATCTTTATGAATTTCGCCGTAATCGCAATAAATATAGACAACTCTGTCGAAAGAAAAGTGACTTACATTATGAGTCTGTGACTGTGGAATTACTTCAATCCTGTAAGGATGGTAACTATAAGAAATTTTGGTCTGGTGTTAAATCAATTTTGGGTAAATCTGTTACTAAGACCTCAGACATAAGCAACAGACAATGGGTTGAATATTTTCAAACTACTCTTAATATCAATGATGTAACTATAGATAAGAATTTTGCTTCTTTTGCTGAACAATATATATTACAAAATGAATATTTACTTTCTGATGATGATTCAAATAATATTTTGAATAAGGAGATAAGTTTAGACGAAATTTCAAATGCCCTTTCTGCTTTAAAACCTGGCAAAGCATGTGGTCCTGACGGACTTCCTCCCGAAATGTGGAAACACGGGGGTAACATTCTACTACCTTACCTACATGTACTTTTTAATTGTATTTTTGTCTCCGGTGATTTCCCATCTGATTGGTCACGAAGCATTATATTCCCTCTTCATAAGAAAGGGAGACTGAATGATGTGAATAACTATAGAGGCATTTCTCTCATGGACATTTGTGGGAAATTATTTACTTACATTTTGAATGAAAGACTAAAATCATTTGTAGAATTAAATAGTTTGAATCCTGAGTGTCAAGCTGGTTTCCGCTCTGGTTATTCTACGGCTGATAATGTTTTTACCTTGCAGGCTTTGATTCAAAAATATTTATCTAAGTCAAAGGGTAGATTTTACTGTTTATTTGTGGACTTTCACAAAGCCTTTGATTGTGTAAATAGAGACCTTTTATGGTTTGTTCTTGCTAATAATGGCATACGTGGTAAAATGTTGTTTATCGTGCGTGATATGTACAAAAAATCAATATCTGCTGTAAAAATATCAAACTTTAGTGTAACAGATTATTTTAACTCCTTGAGTGGAGTTCGACAGGGATGTATACTAAGTCCTTTACTTTTTAGTATGTTTGTTAACCAACTTGAGGAGCATTTAATGATGGATAATGACAGAGGTATTTTTGTTGGACCAGACTTTTTAGAACTCTTTTTGTTACTTTATGCTGATGATCTCTGTTAGTTTTCTGATACTGTTGTAGGATTGCAAAAGAAAATAAATGTTTTGTCCCAATTTTGTACGAAATGGGGTTTGAGAGTAAATTTTTCCAAAACAAAGATACTTGTTTTTCGTAATGGAGGCATTGTAAAGAAGACAGAAAAATGGCTATTTGATAACGTCACATTAACAACTTCAACATATTATAGTTATTTGGGATTACTCTTTTCAAACAGACTTTCTTGGTCAAAAGCAGTCCAAACCCTTATTCATAAAGCTAATAAAGCTCTTATTCCAATCAAACAACTCAATTATAAATTAAAAAATCTTCCTCCAACAATTTTATTTCAAATGTTTGACACACAAATAATGCCTATAATTCTTTATTGTTCAGAAATATGGGGTATTCATGAATGGAAAATGTTGGAAAGCTTTCATGTCAAGTTTTGTAAATATGTTCTTGGTGTAAATATGAACGCCACAAATGTTGCTGTGTTATCGGAATGTGGACGTCAAAATATATTTTGTAATACAGTTATAAGATGTGTAAAATTCTGGTGTAAATTATTGTGTATGAATGAAAATAGATACCCGAAACAATGTTACCTTATGTTGAAAAGACTTGACGAAAATGATCGTAAATCGTGGGTTACGAATATAAGAAACATAATATGTACATATGGTTTTAATTATGCATGGGATTTTCAAAATATTGTCAATATTGATATATTTATTAAACAATTCGCTCAGAGAGTTAAAGATTGTAATACTCAAAATATTCTCTCTCTTTTAAATGAACATTCAAATTTGGATTTCTACTCATCTGTGAAATCATCCTTTAAAATGGAATCATATTTGTTGGTAATTCGCAATAAAGATTTAAGAAGATTTTTAACACTTTTCAGAATAGGTGAATTGAATATAATGAAAAATAACGGGAGGAGAAATAATATTCCGAGAGAGTTTAGATTTTGTCCTTTCTGTAAAAATGTTTTAGAAGACGAATTACATTTTATGCTTTTGTGTCCTTTATATAAAGAAGTAAGAATGAAATATTTGCCTAGTATTCAATGTAAAAGTAATGCATCTCTAATTTCTCTAATGCAAAAAGAAAATGTAAATTGTCTATATTTGTATGCAAACTATATCAAAGAAGCTTTTATGTTACGCTCTTCATTACTTTAGTTGTATACTTAAATTTCATTAACCTGTTAAATATAAGGATGTTTCATTTTCTTGCACCAAAACCGTAAATTATTATAATCTGTAATGTATAAAATGTACATGGGCCTGTGGCCTTTATACTGAATAAAGTTCTTCAATAAATGTCTAAATATTTAAATATTTGTAAATCATTTTCGATATATTACATTTTCCAAAACAACATGCAGTTACGAAATATTTACGTAAATAAATTTCAAAGAAAAACTTGCAAAAATTATGATACTGAGCACGAAAGAATATTGATAATGTTATTTGTCGTCAAGAAATTACGATTGAGATTCCAAGTACAGTAAAACAACGTGCTTTTGCGAAAGTATATTTGACCAAGATTTCTTTGAACTTCGATTAAATATGAAAAATAAGTTTGGAAATATGTCATATAAAACATTTAGAATGGATAAGAAGCCTTATAAAGCGATAGTTCTTGATAATATTTTGGGAATCAAATATTTCAATTCCCGATCGCTGATGCAAGTGAAGCCACCACACGATGTGAATCATATCAATTCAATTCAGCTGATTAAATAGATACACAAAAATGTTTAAATCACTGAATAATTTCAGCTAATAAACTTTAGAACCCTCTTGCAATGTTTCTTGCACTGATTTAGTAGCTTGCTGATAATGGAAAACCATACTAATTGTCATCCATGTTGGGGCCAATCATAGTATTGACTTGTTGTAAACAAGAGTCATCAGAAGATGACATATCCCACCAGTTCCTATTAGAGTGCTTTTAAGTTTATTAGCATGTATGATCAATCTTTGATATAAAAGATGATATATTTTTAATTCTGTAAGTGGATAATAAATCACACGAATAAGTTTCAGAAAGATATGATGAATCGTTCTCCTCAGGAAACAAACCTATCCCTTAACAGAATCAAATTATCTTTTTACATGGAAACGAAAAATAATAAATTTTACTTAAATCTGAAAATATGAAAAGGCACCATTCCAGTGAATGGGTAAGGCACATGCAAAGTTGAAGATTTAATGAATGGTTTTCGACCTCTGCTCCGGAAACGAACCTATCCCTGAACAGAGTCAAATTTCAACTCGTTTCCATGGAAACGAAAAAAAATAAAAATTTAAATGTGAAAGTATCAAAAGGCACCAGTTCAGTATACGGGTAAAGCACATGCAAAGTTTCATAAAGATATGATGACTGATTTGAGTTCTGCTCTGGAAACAAACATATTCCGGAACAAAGTCCAATTTCAACACGTTTCCATGTAAACGAAACATATTTTTTTTCAAAAATCTGAAAATAATTAAAGGCATCACTCCAGTAAATGTGTAATGCATATGTAAAGTTTCATTAATGGAACAGCGCGAAGGCTGAAAAACATCAGCATAATATCACAAAGTTGTTAAAAGCTGATATATAGTATTAAAATTTATAACTTTTCGATTTCCTTAAGAAAATCTAAAATACGGTGTTCACCGAAGTGATAAAAAAGTTGTGAAATGGAAATATTAGGGTAAAATGTTTCCCTGATTTGGGCTGTGTCCCAACACTCAAAAATGAGATTTGAATTCAGAAATACCCTGCAAGGTTTCAAAATGTGATTGTCATATTAGTGGGTGACCACATGAGCAAAAGCATATTTAGAGCTCTGTATTACAATAGAACACATTGTCTGATTCACTTATTCGCTTATTTCAGTTACTAACACTAAAATATGTAATCCACCTGGAGAAATGAGAAAGATTTTGGTTGATGAACACAGTTACTGTTTACTCGCAACAAAACATGGCAGAAGCCACTTAATGTACCGGTAATACAAAATGATAATACATAGATGGCCTTGGACATATGCGCAACAAATAAATAGTTATAAAGTTTACATATTTGTAAACCTGATTCCTTGTATATAAAGGGCTATGACAATACCAATATACAGCAGTGACAATGTGGCCTGGTTTCAACAACAGCAATTTGGATAAATCTATACATCTCTGGCAAGAAGAAAATATTTACAACATAAATATTTCTACAATAGAAATTCAATTTTGCATTTAATTATCAGTATTTTGCAGTAAGTTTAGTTTTGGTAAAAGGAAAAATTACTATATTTCTACAGAATGAATTAAATGTTACATGATGACGATCATAATTAATTCACAAAAAAGTCTTGATTTTATTGTTTTAATAAAAGAAAATTTTAACTACAGAAATATTTCTACAAAAGGAATTCTTGTTGACATGAAGGTTTTAATCATTCTATAAAACTGTTGGTTTACAGAAAAATAATGAAAATATCAGAAATGAACTTTAAACTATTAAGAAACTTATACCCTAACTTAATATTTAGTTATGTCATCTGTAGTTTCTTAATATATCCTTGTCCTCACATATAACTTGGGGCCGTTTTATTATCGATTTAGGAAACGAAAGACAGAGGAATTAACATGTGCTGAGAATGACTTCGATACGACATACTCTGTATGATAATGCATTGTTGAGATCGAAATATTTTCAAGCTGTTATTCACAGACAATAGAGGATGACGCTAGTATTTTGACTTTCCTTGAATTTGACAAAGAAATAACACATAATGTATTTCATAATGGAAGCTTGACGTGTTGTCTATATCGTTTGTCATGAAGAAAGAATCGATAGGAGATGGGCTGTTTACAAATGTAACAACGAATCTGATTGGCTGAGAGTTAATGAATTCAAGATGGCGATGGAATACAGCTGAAGTTTTGCCAAATCTTCTTACCTAATTTGATTTTTCATGAGTTAAAATGTTGTTTGTCAATAAAAGAAAATACTTTCTTATTGCTGTAAGTCAATTCCAGCTAGGCGCTAGTGAAATCGTTACCAATAATAACTAACTGACGCTGAGACAAAAAGACGGTCAAGAAACATGGGTTCAAAAGATCGCCTAAACGATGTAAAAAAATTAAGATAGTGAATAAATCCAAGGGTAGCAAATATATAATATTTTCAAGTAAATTTCATACGGTAAAGGATGGATTAAAAACATTTTCACTATGTGGCTTTCAAAAACAGGCGTGACCTTCCTTTGTTCTCGTTTTTCCCCATTCGACATGCATACGATTACAGTTCGTTGAGAAATACAGACACGAATAACAAATTGAAAGTATATTTTAGAATTTACATTGAATAGCGCTGTATATTGGTGTACTCAAAGTTAAATCTGTTTTTCCGAAATTGATCTCGATATCCGCGTGGTTCTAAAAATAGACCGTACAATAATCATAATTGTTCATCTCAACTTAGCACTTTAATCGGGTCGTTAGATCTATAAAACGATTTAATTTATAAAGAACACTGCAACAGATAATTCAACATAAATTTAATCATACCTCTTGTTTGCAAAAGAGATCAACAATCGCGGACAGTTGTGGTTGGTGAAATCTGTTTTCTCCTCGCTGATGTGTTGACAAAATGTCTGCGATAGCGCTGTGGGGTCACTCACGATGAAACGTGCAATCCCATTGGACAAAGGCTCATTTGCATATTTGAAGTCAAGGTCTCGTTATAAGCGTGATCGGAGATTCTGCACCGCGTTGAATCATGGTATTGCAGGGGGTAAACAAACCAGTCACGTGACCTTTCTACAGCGATTTCGATCGTGTACGGACTAGCTGTAGTGTAATGTACTGAACGTTGCCGAATGGATTATAAAATTCATTTTAGACATCGTTCTGAATATTCAATGTTTTCTAGAATTTATTGTAACAATCCTGCAAGTAATACATTCATATAAATGACTGCAATTTCCCCAAGACATAATCTAAAGAAATACTCAAATGCAATAATATCTTTTTATTTAATAATAATTTAAAAAGTAATTTAATGATATTCATAAGGTTTACAACTATTTTAACAGTAGCTTAAAATAATTTGATTTCAACAAAACTTATTTCTGAGCTCACAGATTTAATGGATTACAAAATATAAACACAGATGAAAATAGGTTTAAAAGGTGTGGCACCTGTGGCCCTTAATTGGGTTCACAGGGTCACCAAAGTTCAAAATCAGAATCCCCATATGCCAAGGTACCTGCACAAAATATTTCAGCTCTCTGGGGCTTCTGCTTCTGAAGAAGAAGACAAAAATAGGTTTAAAGGGTGTGGCCCCTGTGGCCCTTAATTGGTGGCACAGGGTCACCAATTAAAGTTACAAATCAGAATCCCCATATGCCAAGGTACCTGCACAAAATATTTCGGCTCTCTGGGGCTTCTGCTTCTGAAGAAGAAGATGAAAATAGGTTTACAGGGTGTGGCCCCTGTGACCCTTAATTGGGGTCACGGGGTCACAAAAGTTACAAATCAGAATCAGGGTTTAAATATTACAGTTGCATGTAGGTTAAAAATGTTGTTATTGTCTATAGTTGCGACAAAGCCTCAATGCCTAAGGGTTTGTATAAAAGATTTCAGTTTTCTGGATCATTTAGTTCTGGAGAAGATGACAATAATATATGTAGGTTTTTAAGCCCATGGCTGTGACCTCTTTTTTGAGGTCAGAGGGTCACGAAATCTATAAATTAATATCCTCATTAGAGAAGGTGGCTCTGCACAAGAATAAAGCTCTCTAATATCAGTGGGTTTGGTTAAGAAGGTTGAAATAGGTTTTTAGGTCGTGACCCCAGTGACCTCTTATTTGCAGTCAAAAGGCTCCAAATCTATAGATCAGGAACCCCATTAACCAAGGTGCCTGTACAGCTTTCTAAAACCAGTGGTTCAGGAGAAAAAGAGGAAAATAGGTTTTTAAGTCATAACCCCGGTGACCCCTTAGGTGGGGCCATTGGGTCAAATAATCTACAATTTAGAATCTTCATTGGCCAAAGAGTCTGCACATTACATTTCAACTCTATTAACCTTATGGAACTTGAGAAGGAGACGAAAATAGGTTTTTAAAGATTGTGACCCCTGTGACCCTATTTGGGGGCCACAGGGTCACCAAAGTTACAAATTAGAATCCCCATTGTCCAAGGAGTCTGCACATATCATTTTCAACTCTCTACTCCTTTTGGAACTGGAGAAGAAGATGAGAATTGTTTTTTAAGGTTGTGACCCCTGTGACCCTATTTGAGTCATGAGGGTCACGAAATCTACAAACTAGAATCCCCATTGTCCAAGGAGTCTGCACATATCACGTTCAACTCTCTAGTCCTTTTAGAACTGGAGAAGAAGATGAGAATTGTTTTTTAAGGTTGTGACCCCTGTGACCCTATTTGAGTCATGAGGGTCACCAAAGTTACAAATTAGAATCCCCATTGTCCAAGGAGTCTGCACATATAATTTTTAACTCTCTACTCCTTTTGGAACTGGAGGAGAAGATGAAAATAGGTATTTAAGGTTGTGACCCCTGTGACCCTATTTGGGGTAACATGGTCACCAAAGTTACAAATTAAAATCCCCATTGGCCAAGGAGTCTGCACATATCACTTTCAACTCTCTAGTCCTTTTAGAACTGGAGAAGAAGATGAAAATAGGTTTTTAATGTTGTGACCCCTGTGACCCTATTTGGGGTCACAGGTTCACCAAAGTTACAAATTAGAAACCCCATTGGCCAAGGAGTCTGCACATATCATTTTTAACTCTCTAGTCTTTCTGGAACTGGAGAAGAAGATGAAAATAGGTTTTTAAAGTTGTGACCCCTGTGACCCTATTTGGGGTCACAGGGTCACCAAAGTTACAAATTAGAATCTCCATTTGCTAAGGTACGTGTACACAAAATTTCAGCTCTCTAATGTGTATGGTTCATGAGGAGAAGTCGAAAGTGTCAAAAGTTTACGGACGGACGACGGACGACGGACGACGGACGGACGGACGCCGGACGACGGGCCATGCCATAAGCCCATCTGGACTTTCAGTCCTGATGAGCTAAATATAGCTTTGCAAATTATTCAGATTCAAAACACGGGATAGTACAAAGGGACATTATCTTTCACTACGATGTAAATAATACTTCCTACCCTCTTCTACAAGCAGGACATGATTCAAACAACGAAACTGAGTTATGACTATCCTATAAACAGTAACATTAATAATTGAGAAATATGTTTCAAATCTAATGTCAAATTTAAAAGTCTGAAAAACATTCAATTTAGACATGTTACAAATACTTCCGTACCAACTCTGATTATTAATTATAATATATTAATCTCTCTGATACAAAAGTTGCAACCTATTATGTAAACACGTGATAGCAATAAATGGTTAGATGCTTTAAAACTTATTGTTTTAGTGCTCTTCATTGCGAATGGATTCGAAATTGTTTATGCATATTGATTGAAATTAGGGTTAATTGAATCTCGGTTATTTATGTTTCTAATTTATTTATTGACATCAATTGAATAAGAAGCGATAAGTCACGCCCATTGATAGACATGTACCATGTCATATACATGTCATTATTTTATTTATTAGGAAACAAAGTTGGAAATTCAAAACGCTATTATGTATCTCAAATGTTTATAAAAGCAGTAACTGTTGACATATAATTAATAATATGTTTTATTTGCATTGTAGATGAATATAAAACAAGTTTGTATTTGATAGCTGCACTTTGAAAACATATGAAGCATAATCTATGTAGATCTTTGACATGATTTTTAATGGTTGTTTCTAGAATATTTTACTTAGCTATCTTATAAATAATAATCTTATTGGGCGCTTTATCATGTGCATCAGTAGTAGTCGATAGTACATTATAAACGCAATTTCGATATTTTTCCCGTTTTGCGTCTGTAAAGTACTACGGGGGTTTCTGGCTAATTGCCCACCACACCTGTTTCCACTCAAGTCGCGGTCGAACGCATCGAGTGTACACACCACGACAAACTCAAACAAACCGCGACGCTATATATTGACACACAACGGTACGCTTGAACGCCTCAAGTTAACACTCCACAAACAACCACCAACACCAATTCATGTACACTCGGAACAGTGTTCAAAGACAGAGTGTCAAGCGAATCCGATCCTTGAGAAATTTAGCCTATCATTAGTAAGATTAGACCTTGCTGATGAATCGATTATCTAAAAAATTCCATCTCTTCAAAATGCTTAAAGCAAAATATCTTTGTAATCTGCTCTATCGGTGAGAACAACTAACCACGCATACCGGGTGACGTAACTAAACCCTTCTACAGTCTTTTATCATTTCTGTAATCCGTATTTCGGCGTTACTCTATATATATATGTATGTAATGTATACATGTATGTATGTATGTATGACAGTGAACGTATGGGTTTTGTGTGTATGCCCATCTTCTATGCATTATGTCTTATTGAAATGTATTTCAATATTTAATGTGATTTTAATGAATTGTCTCTTGTAGCCTTTTTGGCGGCTTATACATTTTTTATGCATGTATAATGAATATATTTATGAATGTATAAGATGAGACAGAAATAAACAAATTCTCTCTCTCTCTCTCTCTATATAAGAGACTTCATTCCCCCCCCCCCCCCCCCCCCTCATTCATTATCGCTTCATTTTACTCCCGTCCATTCTCATATATCAAAATCTTCAACATGCATCTTTCAGTGGAAAATCATGCCCTTGTCATTGGAAAAGAAGGAGTAGAATTTAGATTGCCGATTTTAGCTGTCATGACGTTGAAAATCAACGCGTATATTCTTATTACTCAACCTCCGGAGGAATATGACATAGACATCCATGTTGGAGGCTTCATAATGGTCTTCAGTATTTACCCCATATATATTCAAATACGAAACCAGCAGCAGCAGTCCATCAAACTGGGATGGGATGAAATGCTGAACTTGATGAACTTCCTAAATTGTAATATTTAAGAAGGTAAGTCGTTTAATTATCACATACTTATAACAGTTTTTTTACCTTTATCTAAAGAGAGTCGCAAGGCTTTATGTAACAGTTTATTACCTTCATCTAAAGAGACTCGTACTTATAACAGTTTTATTACCTTCATCTAAAGAGAGTCGTACTTATAACAGTTTTATTACCTTCACCTAAAGAAGGTCGTAAGGCTGATTATGTAATCGGTTACGCATCACTAACGCGCAGAGGGTTTGTCCTTAACAAAAAAAGGTCCGGTCAATTGTCTTATCACTAATTAGAATGATTAACGAGTTTCCGCAATAGCATATAGATCTCTATTTTCTAAAGAGAAATACAAGCTTCATACGGTGTTTTACACATGTTTAAAACATAAGATATTGTCTTTGTTATATTCGTATCTTATATATATCTTAAAAATCAGTTGTAAATGCTAAAGTATTTACAATACGATAATCTCAAAGGTCGCGTATTGATAACCTCAATCATTATCTACCCACAAAGTATTAAGATCATTAGGAGATAGGAAGTGTCAAGAAGAGAGCAATGGAAATAATCGGACTCATCCTGGTGATGTCGGTAACTATGTGTCGAGGAGGTGTTAAAGACGAAGACGGGATCCCTCGTTGCTACGAGTGAGTGAGTGAGTGAGTTATTGTTTAGCGCCGCTTGGGCAATATTGCAGCCATTAGCGGCGAGAAAGTTAATGAAATTGCCTAAATATGAAAATGATTGCAAAAGCAGAAAATGGACGTTGCTACGAGGATGAGGGAGAACTGATCTGTTTCAGGCCAGGGAGCAGAGATCTTGTAGACTCCAGTCCGCACCCCTCCATCATCAGGGTCAGCGGGCGTCGGTGGAATAGACCGTTTGTCGTGGACCGGGTCAGTTTTCCGAATCTGAGGATAGTCTATCTTCAACAGAGTCGAGTCTCCTGCGACGAGGTGTCGCGATCCCACATTGTGAGAATCGTGATCGACGGTTTCGATTGCCCTCCGTTAAAGGTACTTATCACTTACCACACCTGAAACGCTATAAAGTTAAAATGTTAAATTTCAGCTCGCGTGCTCTCTGTCAGACTTGTCAGAGACTGTGTATGTGTTTGTAACTAACTCCTCATACGACTAAGTTTAATGTATATGCTTTTCTTCCAGACCTCTACCGAAACCACTCACCGAGACCTGACGACCGCGAGAACAGAAACAACGAGATTGACTACGTCCTCAACAACGACATCTGACTCCTCAAATCCTACTAAGTCTCCTGACTCCACATTCGGTATGAGTTATTGTCTATGTATTGAGAGAGTGCTATATATATAGAGATGTGTGGAAGCAATAATTTATGATATCTTTCGTTTGTTCTATTAAAATTATATTAAATTTCATCTTTTATTATTATAGAGTCTCAATAATTTATGATATCTTTCGTTTGTTCTAAAGTTATATTAAATTCATCTTTTATTATTATTATAGAGTCCTCCTCTTCCGCCCAGTGCTGTCCTCCTACATCCGAGACAGGAATTTCACCAACACTAAGCGGTGAGTTTTGTTTTGTTTTTATTGTTTGTTGTGTCTTGTTTTGTTTTGTCTATTTTGTTTTTGTTTTTGTTTTTTAAAATCCGTTACACACACGTCTGTAACTATTTATAGATTTTAACACTACTATATTAGAAAAGGGTGATTTGACTTTTTGTTTGTTTGTTTGTTGTATTTTTTGTTTTGTTTGTTTTTACAGCTGTTTCGTTGTTATCGTCTGTGCTGTCCCATTCTGCAACTTCACCATAACCAGATGTAAATCTCCAATCACCTAATACATTATTTCGTGTTAACATCTCAACTAACAGCAGTACTAACAACAGCTACAACATCACTGTTTCTAGCAGAGCTGCTTCCACTCAAACTTCGTGTAAGAGTAATTGTTCTGTCAAATCATTTATAGTTCATGATGAAAGGTTCAAAGATTTGAATACAATAAATATCTATCATTTTGCGATATGTGTTATTTCATTATTATCTTTCCTTATCATAATCCTCATTCTGTGTCGTGTTGTCTTACGTTTTCGAAGACAGCTATTATACTTACATATGCGACTAAGTCTTCCAAAACGAGAGGATATTTTACAGTTGAATAATAGAATGAGTGAGTGAGTGAGTGAGATGGTGTTTAACGTGTTTTGAACAATATTTCAGTTATTAAACACGTGGATGTTGCCAAATAATAGAATGATTCCTCCATTAGAAGTAAGACAAACGAGTTTTAACTATGATTATGAAGAAATTGATATGATTGAGAGACAGTAACCAATACTTATGTTATGTCATTTTACAGTTGGAGGAGTCGTAGCTATAAGCGTTGTAGTTACAACGCTTGTAACACTAGCCATCACGTTTGTTGTGATTTGGCGCTGTGTATTGAAGAGGCGACGGTCGAGGAGGAGTTTAACTGCTACACGCCCTTCGATGCTCGTCACAAATTCACCGAACTGCGATGTATTCAGCATTGCGAGTAGCGGAGTAGAAGAAATAGAATTATACACATCTCCTCCTAAAAGAGATTAGTTTGTTTAGTTATGATATATAGTTTTCTTTGTAATTAGGTATTTAATGATGTTTAATCATTTCAGGATTACTACGCGATATCCTCCTGTGCCTGGCCGGTGTAATACTCTATTGGATAAGAAGTTTCATCTATAACTTTATATTTCAACACCTCCCTCGAGACCTCCCCCTACCACACCGTCTAGCGAATATCCTTCCCCCGCTGCCAGCTCAACAGATCAACGCACGTCCTCCCCCAGTACCTGCTAACCCTCACCAGCCAGCTCCGTTCCGTCGACCAGTGAGTAGAGCTCCTGCCGCAGCTATCCCCCCTCCGGTTGCTGCTGCCCCTCTCCAACCACCCGCCAGGCTCAGGAGGCGTCCCAATAGATTAGGGTATTAGGGACCATTATTTGTACATAGTAAAATTCGTGTGTGAAGTATAGGAAACCATATCAAATCTTATGTTTTATGATAAATGTGTTAGATATATATATATATTCAATCTGACTCTATAGTTACATAAAAGTGTTCTGAATTTTTTAAATTTATTTGTTAATTATCAGTTATTATAATAAAGAAACCATCCTGCATCATTTTAAACCGAATAAGTTCTGTCATTGAACAGCTTCAAACAATATCTCGAGATAGCAGAATGATATTGTTCCCTCTACCTCACACCAATCATAGTATCCTTAGTTTATCATAGTATTGTTTCGTAGTAATTATAAATGTTGTCTTTGATATCCATTATATTTTATACATACTTCAACACTCATTAATTCATTGTTATTATCGCAAATACAAACTAACTGTAATGTCATAGACTTCCTCTTGTATTTCTTCGGTAAAGATTAATATGTATAGATAAAAGAACTAAATCACGGATAATGAAAAATGTTTATTTGTTGTTTATACTGTAATCAGTTATGTTTCCATCATTCATTGTTTATCATTATGTACGTAAAATCAATGTATATAAGGAAGAAATTGAATCCACTATTTTGTTAATGTAAAATGTAAAACAATAAATTTTGTATCGAATCATAATTTGTTTTGTTGTTGTTCTTTACATCAGTCATTGTTTACTAATAATAGTGAAAACAGTTATTATTAACACAACGGGATCCTTCATAAAAAGCTACTGCTATACCATCAGTCTTTCACAAAGTCCGACTACTTACGAGTTCACTCAACCAAGTTATCTGACCATTGAATAAATTCCTTCACAATTTCATCTATTTCACATTCTTTGGATATGTATACAGTATCACTAGCTCTGTTCTCTCGAAACATGTCAATCATCTCTAAATAATTCTCACGCAAGTCAACCTGGTATTGTTCGAAATCTTGAATATTTTCTTCCTCCGACCGTCCTCTTTCTGATTTTCGTTCCGTACACACTTGCACTGAAGTATCCAAGAAGAATATGTGAGTGCAGTTCCAGCTTGAATGTGTCTGCTTTGCTCGCTTGATCCGAGATGTCAGATACGAAGAACTAAACTCTGTCAATACACGTCTCATTTGTAATGTTTTTACAAACACAGAGCCGGAATGAAGTCCTCTTTCAGAGACTATTCTTCAATATTCCTATGTTAATAATGGTTGATGGTCTGCATAGCTCTTTATGAAGGAATCCGTAACATGAAGTTGAAAAGCAAGAGTGTTATCACTTGTTGGAGTCTGATAAAACTCCTTGAGCGGGTTCCACACATCTCCTGTAAAGTCAACAAAGTGGGTGAAATAATGTAAAGGTTCAAACATGTACAATGTTGTTTTAGACGAGGTATCATTCTCTTTTAACTTTCGTAAGAGAGTAGATTTCCCACTGGAGATCAACCCATCTATTGCTATACGAATTGGCGGGGTTGTCGACATAATGATTGCTGAGACCTTCTCGTTATAATGTCAGTAGTTCACTATGTTGTTCGATCATACCACCACTAATTAATCAAGCGTTAATAAACGATTCAACTCAAGCGTGAGCGAGATAATTCATACACATCGAAGCGTGAGGGAAGTTAACAAAGATTGTAATTATCCAAGCATTCTCGTGAGTGAGCTATGCTACATGCTTTACTGGTTCCCAACTACACTACACATTACACTTTCTACATGCTTTGGTGGTTTTGTTGACAAAAGTGTTAACACTAATAGGACACAGTCAATTACATGCCAACTACAAGTTGTATTGATGAAGCGATAAAAACAACTCGCATCTTAACAGGGAATCCACCCCTCTCAATCACAGCAGTAGTAGTTCAAACCAATAACAACGACTCGCATCTCAACAGGGAATCTACCCCTCTCAATCACAGCAATCTATGAACCATACAAATCAGAGGAGAATTCAACTCAAGCGTGAGGGAACTAAGCAATACACATCGATGCGCGAAGTTAATTTGACATCGTGGCATATATACAATAGATTATAATCATCAAATATCTACCCCCCAAATCCTTATCGCAGTACATGCCACAGCAATTGAATGGTCATGCTAAAATATAGGATGTCTAATTACATGGCAATCGAGAGATTGCTCTACTTAAACACACTGGTGCATGAAGCAGACAAATCACGAATAATTCCTCAAATCGAGATAAATTCTGTATTTAGAAAAGTGTCCCCTTTTCAGTATTTACTCAGGCAGTGAGTATAACTTTATTAAGTGAATTGAAGTATCAACATCTAGCTTGAACATTTAAGCAGACGTAAATCTTAATGTTTTCTCTTACCGTTATTTTGTGTGCAGATTTGACCTTACCTGGGATGAGTGAATTAGTTAAATTTTCCTTTTTGGAAACTTTAGGTTTGGTTAGAAAGTCTGAAGTTACTCAAAAAAAACAGGTTATGCGAGATATGAGATTGTTTCAGGAGGAAGATATCCTAAATTCTAACCTTATAAAATTATTTAACTCTCAACCTTCTATAATACCCCCAAATAAGAAGAAAACTAAGCATAAAAAACGGAGGACGGTGAAGAAAATACCCTCAAATAAGATGAAAACTAAGCATAAAAAACGGAGGACGGTGAAGAAAACTGAGTGTTTATCTAAAGAAACAATAAGTAATTCAATGCGGAGGGAGAAGCAGAAGGAGGAGGGACGTTTACGCTACAGACGAAGGGAAATAGAAGCATGCTGTAAAGAGAGAAAAAAAACTGAGAGTGAAAGAGAAACATTGTGGAAAGAGACTGAAGAAATTGAAGGAGAAAGAGAAGCCCTGTGTGGAGAGAATGAAAAAACTGAAGAAACTCGAGATGCGAGTGAATTGGTGGGAGCGTCTACTCCCATAGTTGTGCTGGAAAGCTTAACTCTTGCTCAAATTTTGTTTTTGTGAGAATAATTTTAATCCATAACATTAACAATCAATCATAAACAATATGTTATTAAATTATTGCTGAGGGTTATTATATATATATATATATATATATGGATCTATAAACTTTCCTCTCATAATACACAACACCTCGAGTGTTTAAGGGTAAAAAGATGATTGACGGATGAACAGATATGAATATGCTAATAATATTTCCCATGTTTCTTTCTTTTGCTTGCTCTAGTAAATGCATCACTTGCGCGCTTGGGTGTAGGTAGGAAATGAGTATCTATGGGTTGTGTTCGTCTTGATCGATCGGTTTGGATTTGCCCTGTGTGCCTACAAATTAACGAATATTGTTTTTGTGATCTCGACTCGGAGTGTTCCAATTGTGGTGAATTGCAAGATTTGTGTATATGTTGCAAGTTTTGCAGGGTAAATCTTCAAGAAAACTGTGATTGTATTTACCTATATCACGAAGATATTTGTGTGTATAAAGGACGTACCAAAGCTCTTCGTCAGGAAGGTTGTTTATGCATTCCTCGTTATCGTTTTGATTTTGATATTTGTGAATTATGTGACTATTTAGTTATAAATTGTAAATGCAACAGTTGTCATTATTGTGGACATACTTATATAACCACTAAACAATGTTTATGCGATGCACTTCCTGAGGATATAAGATCTTATTTCTTAGATTAGGGAGATTGATGGAGCCTGCAACATTATCAGAATCACCTCGAGTAGTTTCTGTGGATGGATTAATATCTGCAGGGAAGTCGACCTTAGTGAATTCCTTTTATGAGCAATATGGATCTTCAGATTTTTTAAAGGATACGCTTCACCTTTTAGAACCACTTCAATTTTTTCAACATTTTAAATCTGAAGATGGAAAAGAATGGAATCCATTATCGGTTTTTTATGAAAATATGCCTGAAAATGCTACAGCATTTCAATTACATGTGCTGGATAGTTTTATGAAGCAATATTCTCAGATTTCGTTAAATCTGCATAGCTCAATACTTTTTGAAAGAGGCATGCACTCTAACATTGTTTTTACCAAAACTCTTCACAGTATTGGTCATATAAGTGAATTCACTAGGGATTACATTGTATCAAAAGTAAATGATGTTATGAATAGTTCCAAATTTTCAAAATTCCAACCCCATTCAATTTTTTTCTTGGACACTCCAATTGCATTGTGCACTGAAAGAAAAGAAAAACGTCAAAGAGAGGAAGAGGAAAATGTTCACAATTTTGAAAACTATCAGAGAAAGTTGAGGGAAAATTATATGGAATATTTAGAGCAGTTTAAATACAGATATGGAGAGGAATCTGTGTTCATAACTAAGGAAACCGATTTGAAAAATCTCACTTCTGAATTGTTTTCTTGGTTGAGCCATGCCTTTAAGAAAAATTAGTTGCAACTTTGTAACCTATTGGTGAGAAATATAGTTATTTGATTATATGATCAGAGATGAAATACTGGATTATATATTACATTTATCTAGGGTTATTAGCATAGTTTCTCCATTAGATATTAAATGTTAATGAGGAGGAAGTGATTATATGTTTATTTGGCAATTTGTTGAAGGATTTAGATACGCCATGTTGCTAAACAAGTGCAGCCCGCTATCTGTACCGTAGGCTGGATAGCGCGAGCCGATTCCTAAACAAGCATAGCTGTAGAATGACCCGCATCATCAATACGACTTGCATGATGACTACTTACTTGCCTTGCAGATGTTAAACTAATATAATAAATATATACATGCCGAGTTAAGTTCTTATTTAGTTAAATGTGAATATTATATTATCTTACTACTATTCATCTTATTTTGTACAATAACAAGCTGTGATAAGATTAACACGTTAATATCCCTCTCGTATGAGAAATGATAATGAGACTAGTTTTGTGGAAGCATTATCATCTGAACGAGAAGCCATCAACATGAGGATGTGGGTGTTTCAATCAATTTCCATAGTTTTAATTATAACTACGGGAACCTCTGCATACTGCGATTTCCCGGATTCTGATGGGAAGTATATGAGGTGTGATGGACTTGATCCTACTCGGTTTTATGAAGAGAGAAGCACCCCTCATGTAGTTTGGCCAGCGGTTGTCCGCTTGGAGGGGGTGGGATGGTGGCGGGCTCCCATCAAGATAAGCAGGGATATGTTCCCCAACTTAGAATTCATCTCCATCACAGAAACGTCTCTCAAATGTCTCGATGTGGAGACTAGTGCCAAACAACTACGAATCAACATGCAAGCGCCTTGTCCTGAAGAGTATCCGTTGGTTCATCTTCCCTGATAACACTATTCAACAACCTTTCATATTTGTCCTTGCCCTATGTCCGCAATTCTTGCATATGGAAAATAAACATTTTAAGATGCCATTTGTATAGGTTTTTTTTTTAAACATTCATAATTTAAATGCACACTGAGATCAGTTGTTTTGTAGGTTTGTAGGTTTGAGCGGCTGAACAAAATTTTAACAAATTTAACCAATTATCAAATATTTTAAGATCAATGTGTTCAAAACACAAAAATAAACATTTTAAGATGACATTTGTATATGTTTGATAAGAATAAACTTGTATATACCAGGCCGGGCAATGATTCTCAACTCAGAGAGAGTGCACAGTTGGCTACAAGTTGAAGGACGGGAACTAAACAACATGACGAGAAGCTGAGACAGAGAAACTCCAAATCAGTTTCTGAATTCAGGGGGACATGCAGCTCTCAGTTCCCCCTTCCTCACTCCCCCTCCCCCATCTCGTATCCCTCCTACTGGGAGACTCAGTGTAAACTGGGGTGGAGGGAGAGAGTCGGGATTCCCCTGCTGGTGTCACATTTCCCCCTGATCCTCGTATCTCTCCAGTGGATGAAGATCTGCTCAATCAAGTCTCTCCTCAAAACTCGCCTCACCAATCGCCTAGACCTACTTCTCCTTCATCTCCCCCGGCCATTATGAACAAGGTAAACCTCAAACGGTACAATGGCTCTGAGTCGGCGCCTACCTGGTGGTAAGACTTTGATACACTGAACGCTCTGCAGAATATCGCAGATTACAGAGCCTTTTTGTTGTTCCCTTTTAACATGGAAGTTGCTGCAAAAGATGGCATCACCAACTGCCTGATGCTGCAAGGCAAAACTATGCGAACTTGAAAGTGCTTTCCATGAACGCTTCAAAAAGGCCAACCTTTGACCTTGGTTCACTTAAATTAACTCAATAGCCCGGCAAGACAACGGACGAGTATCTGACCCTTGTGCAATCATCTACGCCCTGGCCGTCAACAGACTCACTGCCTCATTAAAACAGTGGGTCCACATCAAGGAGCCAAAGACACTTGAAGAGGTCCGCCCCAATCATCACAGGCAACTGAGAAGGCCATCTCGGTGAATGTAGCAGACTTGGCTGAACTTGTTCATGACCTTCTAAAGCCAAAGGAGGAAGCACATCTAGCCAGCGCTTCCGAACAACAGGCCCCAGCCATGCACTCTCAGCGACCTTGTCATCGATCCGCCATATATTGTTGTATGCAATATATTTGCTTTTTTAATAAACATTGGATTGAACAATATACATTGATTGCAATGAAACTATGTAAAGTCTCGAAATGATAACTTTTGTACTAAATTTATTGTTTAACCATCTTCTTCACAATTGATATTTATTATTATTGTTTATGATTAAAACAAAAGTTAAATGGTGGATTGAAAGATCCCTGATGACTGGTACAAGTCCAGGAAAGTACAATCAGCATCTCCTTCAACCATCCTGTATCCCCCTGGGCGGGCCCTCTACCACAACCCCTCTCTCAAACCTGCTGTCACACCTCCCCCTGCTCCTGGTCTCTGTCCATTAGACGAGGATTTTTCGAACCAAGTCTCTCCACAGAACTCACCTCACCAAGCACTGATCAATCACGCTCATACAACGAGACGTTATCGATTTCACTGGGGTTCTTTCCAGGCTCATCGTGGGAAAACTTTTGTTGATCAAAGATGTAAATGACCACAATTGTTAAGAGGAACCTTTGCGAGTAATTCGCTTGGCAAAGGTTGTGCGCCCACATCCCACACCAGAGAAGAGAGAGAGAGAGCAAGGATTCTTACAGGGAATATAGGAGGGTCCCTCACGCTCATACGTGAACGGAACGTTATTGATTTGCCGGGGTCCTATCCAGGCTCATCGTGGGAAAACTTTTGTTTGTCAAAGATGTAAATGACAACCTGTAACCCTTTAACTGTCAGATGTGATTAGCATTGATTTTTTTTTTGGATTGAATTACCATATAAGGAAATGTAGATATATGATGCCCATATATGGCAAACGAAGAGATAACAGAAATTAAATATTTTCCCTTAAATAGTGGTGAATGTATGTACTCTAACGGTGCTGTGTCCATATGGACTTATCATATTGTGGTTGTTATTGTATTTTTTTTCAGGGTAAGAATTTTGGAAAGGGATAGTCAGGCAGAATTGGAAAGCGATAATCAGGCAGAATCAGAGATAAATACTCAGGACGGATCATTTATAACACGATCTAGAGCAGAAAATACTTCCTTTAATACCAGCGATTGGGATTAAATTAGTCTCAATATGCAGGACCCAATTCTTATTCAGCCTCAGTCTGTCATCATCCCCGTTGATATGAACATCAAATTAGAGCCTTTCGAAAATAAGGTTGAGAATACGGAAACGTGGTTGATGCGGATAAAATGCTGGGCTTTCCCTTGAATACAAGTTGGAAGTATTTAGAGGGAAATCAGGAGGCCTGTTAGAAAGCATAGGAAAGCAGAGAAGATGATATTGCTTCCTAGCCGGGAGTTTCATCATGTATTAGTGCATATTTTACGGTCACAGAAGTTTAATGATGGCTTAATGCATGACAATTTTTATCGTGATATGTATTTTAAATATGAACCAATCGCACGTGTGGACTATCTGAGGAATGGGAAGCGTATCGTGGAAGCCAACGTATCTCAATACGAAATTGATACTGGAGAACAAGACATTCTCCGTGATATTCATTTTTCCCCTGTGGATTGGCAAGAACAGGGATTAATCTCATATTGTCATTGTATCTTTTTTCAGGGTAATAATTTTATATGTTTGCATTGTCAAGCAATATTGCAATAAGCAATAGCCGTATCACTATTCACAAAAAAAGGATATATACATGTATTACCTTGACTCTTGAGTTAATTTTGTTAAGGTGGACATTGATCTACTTTAAGGTTACCCGGTACTGCTTTGTGTGGAATGGTCATTTACCTTTGGATTATATTATGCTTGGTTTAAATTACAGTACCAATGCCTCATTTGTATAAATAGTAGTGTGAGTACTGTCGCCTTGTCAGAATGTCAAAGACAATCAAGAAGCAACTATCGTTTCTGGAATCGTTAAGGTCATTTTCTCCAACACAAAGAAGAATAAATATGAATTACTGTAATAGCCACATTTCCTGACATTCTCTTTTAGTTGATTGAAATTAGAGTTAATTGCATCTTGGTTATTTATGTTTCTAATTTTATTTATTGACATCAATAGACAGAAATTATGGCCTCCTATACCACAAAACATTTAATAGAAGCAGAAACAAAAGAATTGGAGTTTTGCAATGACCCTAAAACATGTACAGCAGTTGAGAAATTCTATTATGTGATTTTCAGACCTACCTCGCAGATCACATCAGATTCAAGTCCAATAGAGTTCAATATATCTAGCCAAGGTATGGACTATATGGATATGAAAAGAATTCGTCTCCATGTTCAAGCTAAACTTCTCGAAGCAGATGGCCCTGCCCTGACAGATATTGAAGAGACAGGGCCTGTGAATTTATGGCTTCAGAGTTTTTTTTCACAGATGAATGTATCCGTGAATGGTAAATTGATTACCAGCTCTACAAATTTGTATCCTTACAAAAGTTACATCAAAGTGCTCTTAGATGGAACCAATGATACTACGTTGCAATCACAACTGTATTATAAAGATACAGCAGGGCGCATGGATACACAAACTCCCAAGCTAAATTTTGATGACTTTCCATAACATTTTGAATATGAAATAAAATAACATCAGCATTCATTTCTTCAAGTGGTCGAAGTGGAACAACAATTGGATTTTCTAAACTTTCATGGCCTATCACAACACGTGCCAAATCATTGTTTAGGATTAGGAGAGTGATAACTAAGATCATGAGGTTGATGTAACAGTGAATATTGTTAATTAAAATTGTAAAATGTTATTGGCGTAATCTTTGATAGAAAAAGAGTAACCTTTGAACAGCGAGCGAGTTCCCCTGGGCCAATGGACCCTAGTACACACAGAACATTACACTATGCCTCGTAGATGTTTAATCATGGCAAGAGATGTCACATAGCAACGTTGATTAAAGAGTGAGCATAATTCATTACTTGCGTTTGTCTTCTTTGGCCCAAAACTAATGACATTTAAGACACATTTCACATAGCTTTGAGAAACGCTGTCTCACGTATTAAAAAACCTTTAGCGCTCATCAAAGCACCCAATGTGTTATCTTCCTCCAACAAAACTTCGTTTAAAAACAGACAAAGTCAAAATACGTTGATTGCTCAATGTTCGTGATTAACATTATACACTGCTGAAAATTACGCCTAGCGTCATTACGTACATACAGTACGAGCTACTACGGTGCATCATAATGCAACCCCTCCTGTCCTTTGCGGGGCGCCTCCAGCCACAAAGGCTATTGTCCACAGCCCTATCCTTCCCTAATTCCCTCCCATAACCTTCCCTGCATATATCCGTCCTTATTCTGTGAAGCCTGTTCATCGTTAAATCAGACACGTCAGCTTAGCCAGCTCTCGCATAAAAATCGATATTCCGCGAAGCACCCTGCGTTCGAGCGAATACTTTCGGAAAACCGAGAACATAGTTTGATTGACTTAATTTAAGTTTCTTTCACATTGAAAAAAGGTTTCCATTGTAAAAAATCTTCTTATAAATCATATTTTATGGAGTAAGTGTGATGATGAGGTTAATCTGTTTTTAGAGTCGAATCATATTACCAAAGAACGAAACCGTGCATACAATTGTTTTACATTGTTTTACTTCAGCCGCATGATAAAGGAATCTGAAATGTGCTGATATACGCCTCCTAACCAACCCTTAACCGAAGATAACATATCAATACGTTCCTAAAATACTCGCGAATGTTAACAAACTTGAGACAGAATTGAGGCTGTTAAATCCCATATATATATGTAGCTGACATTGAAGTTTAAAAAAAGTATTAATGTCTACAATATCTAACGCCATAAAGGGCCAGTTGCACATTTTATAGGGGATATAAGTGATGTCAGGAAATTGAAAATGGACTTTATTGTGAATCTTTATAATTTGTTCTCTGATTATGGATGGTTGTTTTTTGTAATGACATTTTTGACACTATCAAAATAATACATTTAGCATTAACATATATTATCAGTAAAAACATTGTCAATATAAAAAAAATTTTAAACTTGCTACTTCTGCCTATCTTAGAAAACTTGAAATTCTGGGATGAAAAAGTATTGAAAATTGAAATATTGGGGTAAATTGAAATTATGTTTTGCGACCAAAGAGTCCGACAAAATGTACAGTTAAGCAATGAATAAACATACCCCGTATCTAGAAACTTTCTAGTGCGTATCTAGAAACTTTCTAGATACGCACTAGAAATTTTCTAGATACGCACTAGAAAATTTCTAGAACGTATCTAGAAAATTTCTAGTGCTGTTCTAGTGCGTTTCTAGAAATTTCTAGAAATTTCGAGTTTTTACATTTTTTTTAAAAATCAAATGTTTTTACTTAATTTGAAATCCCCGTCTTTACTTTCCCTACTGTAAAATTTTCAACATGATTCAATAAATGGAAAGGGAGATAATTGATATTTACTAATAGATCTTCCTCGTTTTAACGCGCTTCTCCTCACTGAACAGGGGCGATCTAAATATAGCACACACACTGCTTTATGGCCCCTCACAGATCGGCGCTAATTAGATGTCTCGTCAGCATGAAGCTGCAGGACATGCTGTTTCTTTTCGTTGTAGCATTTTGTAAATAATAAATAATAAAAACAGTAAAATAGAAGTAATATGAAAGGTGATGAATATTACATTGATATTGATTTTGAATACGATTGTCTGTAAGATCACGAGCATGGATCCTTTAGCGGGCAAGTGACAAACAAATCGTTTAAAATGACTGTCAAGTAAACTGTTGTATTAAGATCGTTGTATTAAGTTAGATTAAAGACGATGCGTGATTAAAGTCGATTTCGAAGTTAACAACATTTGTCATTGTCCGGTTTTCGATCATTATCGTTACTTTACTTATTCTACCTTGTATACCTTCATCCTCCACTGTGCAGAACCAATTTGCTTCGAAACAGTCGATAATCCACGATCAAAGGACACCATTGATAAAGTTTGGTTCACGTAAATGCAAATAATGTGACAAGTACAAGAAAGATCTTAAGACATTTAAGAATAATAATAGAATAAAAAGAACTTCTGTGATATCTATCTCCATTTATTGACCCACTGACCAAAAGATGTTGAATGCATAGACAAAAAACAAAGATAGACAGAAAGACAGAAATAAAATATGTTCTGTCTCGTTTCATATTTCTACACAAACGATCCAAACAAAGCATGTTTAAAATATAATGTGTCATCCAAGATATAAAATAAGGTTGTTAAAGGATAAAGGATCATATAGGATATCAATTACTTATAAGAAATATGCATTTACCGAGTATCGTATAGTGAGTTACAAAAATACGAACGATCAAAATTTAGCGAAAATATACTTTCATTACTCTAAAATAGATTTGCAGCTTCTTGAACTGCCCCTAAAACACCTGGGCAAGCTAATATGATATTCGCGTTGCAGTATTTCATTTGTATATGCATATTTTTAATACCTATGAAGTTTCATGTAAGCCAATCGGTTGGGTGTTATGATCATTAAGATTTACATTTGTTTTCTTTGTGAATATATATCTATTTCAAGCTGTTTGTAATGTATTCACCGATAAGCTTTGCACAACGGTTGGTTAGTTCGTCCTCCTATATTTCCATTATATACAATACAATATGCACTTGTACAAATACACGAGATATAACCGATATTCTACAATGTTTTTTATTGAAGATCTTTAGATGTTTTTTATATCAACCGTATTAGACATCTTTTATATTAACCATTTTAGATTTTGAAGAGAAAGGTTAGAATAACTAAACTTACAATGATCATGAGAATTTCAGGTCACAACTAAATTTTCAAAATCCGATCAATCATTATTTAGAATATTTGTATGTGGTATCTCGGTTATTTGTATAAGATAAAATAAGATAAATACATTAACAAGTATATCAGGAGACTCAAATGCTCAATGAAAACAATGAAAAATCAGTCTTCTTTCCATTTTATTTAATATTCAAATATTTATTGAACGTTTCATTTCAAAAGTTCAAGTTTTAGACTAAATATGTTCATTTTATTTATAGAATTGCATTGGATTCGTTAGGGTATCGCAGAAAAAAACCGTTTTATAATAAACATGCGCCATTGTCATTAGCTCTATTACATAGCATAAAGAATGAATGAATGAATGAATGAATGAATGAATGAATGAATGAATGAATGAATGAATGAATGAATGAATGAATGAATGAATGAATGAATGAATGAATGGTTTATTCTCATGAAGATCACAAAAAGTGACATAGAGAAACAATACAAATATACAGGTTGGTTTTTGGGAGCATACGTAGACAGGTTTTGACATAATGCATTATTTCAATTGAAGGGCTTTATGCTCACATGACATTAATGATATAAACTTATCTAAAGATGGGTATTTACAATAATAGTCAGGAAATAATGAATCTTTTACTGAGTTAAGAAATGGACAATACAAAATGATATGGGCCTCATCTCCGATTGATTTTTTACAGAGTACACATAATCTCTCTTCTTTTCTAATGTTATACCATCTACCTGTTTCTATTGGGAGTCTATGGTTACAAGTTCTGATTTTAGTGAGCCAAATGCGCACATTTAATGGGAAGTGCAATAAATAACATTCCAGGTATGGTGATGGCTTAAACATATTATAATAGTATCCTTTAGAGGATTTTGATTTAGATTCGTTCCAGTGTTGACAAAATTGGTTTCTTAAGATAGATTTAACTTCACGTTTAAGCCAATTCGTATTTTTGCAATTTTGAGATAACCAAATGTAGTTTAAGCCAGTATTTTCAAATATAGTTTTAACAACATCGATAAGAGGTAAATATACATTTGGGTCATTATTTTTCAATGTAAACATAAATCTATAGAAAAGGCTCGACAATGTACATTTTGATGATATTAGCTTGCACCAATATGAGATAATTCTAACCTTAATGAGTACATCAAGAGGGTATCTTCCCAATTCACCATATATCATAAAATCTGGTGTTGATTGCTTAACTTTAAGTATATATTTACAAAATTTTAAATGAACCTTTTCTAAAGTTAAACTCTTCAGAGCCATACAAAGAGAAGTATTCCCAATCTTCCTTTCTCGCAAGAATATGAATGTGTATTGTCACTCAACTACTTGCTCAAGCTAATGGTCTTCATTCCGACATACCCAAAGCCTTTTACAATGCAGCGACCACTGGTGTGTTCGGGGGATACGGTTCACTGAGTTAAAAGAAGATAATTATTGGACTTTTTAACAAAGAAAGCGGATATGGACCAAAATATGCTATCTTTGTAAAATATAACACAATCATCGTGTAAATTCAAGGACACCCATTTTATTATTTCAGACTGAACGAGATACTAAGGTGCTATTTTTGTGTCATTGTCATTTCGATCTGTTAAAAATATTGGAACATGCAGTAGCTAGGTAAAATTGAGCAGACAAGTACGCCATAAATTCGAACCCAAACCACTATATATTTAAAAAAACCAAGCCATACAAATGTAAAATCTGACAACTGACAGAATATATCTAGTGTTCTGTTACATACACTATACAAATATAATAAAGTTTACTTTATAGAAATGAAACAAAAGCATATTAATTTGAGAGATATGCAAACAGAAGACCGACACGTGAAATGCTGAACACTTCTCCATGACGCAATGTTATTACAACGGTTAGCCACGAATCCTAAACCGTGATTACAAGATCATACCCGTTTTATGGGGAGGGGGGAGGTTGGGACTGTCTGTCTGCGTGTTGAGTACTGGCGCGACAATACACTGCTCACTCAGCCATGCAGTCACTTGTTGTTCAGTGGATTTATGTTCTCTCATCAACTCCATCCCTTTATTCAATGTTTTATTTTATTATTATCTATATTTTGATATATAATGGTTGATATGTAAATAAATATGGTGTCTCACATGTATCTTTTTTATCTGCAATGTTTTATATCACGTGATATATTGTTTAATCATGCCACATGTGAAATGAATGTATGCACGTGACGCCGAAATAATATACTTTTCTTCTTTCTTCTTCATAAGTCGGTGGTTGTAGTTTTATTTATGTATAGTTATTTCTTCTATATAGACATTTGAATCTAGGAATCAGACATTGATAGAGTGTTATACCCCAGTCACACCAAACCCGGGTTTACTACGTTCTTATAAAACGGACTCGAACTGTTGGAGAACGTAATGGAACTAGTGTAAAATGTTTGCGAACCTTATAGAAACGGAAGGATTTTCTAAAATTTAACGTAGGACCAACGTCATTTAAACGGGATTGCTGTACCTCGAACGAAATTGCCGTACTTCGACCCTTCCAAAAACTATTATCACGTGCTTCAATCGGAAATCAAACAGTCCGCGAACAGATCTAACCCGATCATAGTAGACGGACAGACAGACAGACATATTTTTTATAAGAGTCTCACCTCGCAATTATATATACAAAAAAGGTTACAAATATAGAATTCACATATTAATAAAGCGAGCCACCCAAAATAGGTTACGAGAGACTAAAGCTAAATAACCAAATATAAACATTAAAATACAATAGAAAAATAATTCAGGTCCATATGACAGGTAAAGATTAGGTTAAGAGATATAATGCACATGTATATGATCGAAAGTATGTCTATAGGCAGTAACGATTTCGTCCAAATATGTTGAAAACAAAAAAATTATCATTAAAAAGGTTTTAAGGACGTTCCTGCAAAGGTCAATGAGTTCGCACAAGGTTCAGAAAACATAGTATTCGTTGTTAGTACGTTTGAAATATTCTCAATTCGGTCTTACTACTTTGGCAGTGCAAATTTAATTGACGCATATAAATGCATCAGTTTTGGTTCACTCATTGGAATGTGATTACTAAAAATGAACTCTTTTGCATCTGGAATCGAGTGAATGTCGGTTAATTTTGTGATTAAGATATTTGTATGTATTTCTGCGCAACCTATATTTTTCAGTTGATAATTATATTATATAATGATTATTATAAATTGTGTTACTTTGATTGACAGCGAGATCGGGTTTGAAAACGGTCGAGAACTTGCATGGTCTTTATAGACAACGGGCCAGGACGTGATAATCGTACCAAGCAGCACGCCCTATGACCGCATGAAAACTGACTATTAAACTGACTGAAAACGAGGTAAACAGGTAATTTTACCCGATCTAAACGTACTACAAACTGTCACAGGACTAGACAGGTTGACGTTCCGGTACTGGATAAACTTTCTGGCGTGAGATAAAATGTAAAACAAGTTTCTCATTTCTATCCCGAAGGAGGCCGTTTTGTGAACATTTTAGGACGGAGTAGAACGTTTTAAAAACTACCTTTGTGTGACAAAAGCATTAACTCATGTTATGTCATGGACACCGGTCAATGCCTGTGGCCCTTGTCAGCTTTACAGCCCGCCCGCGACGCTAATTAGCTCACAGTACCCCTCATCGCCCGAGACGGGATGAAAGGAAGCTGTCTAGTCTACCATAGAGTTCTGATTGTTTTATTGTTTCATGGAGATCAGTCGGGAAACAGAATGGTGTGAATAAGGATAGCAAACAGCGAATATCTTGTAATTTGCACCGTTGTTGTTAATTTAAGTTGACTAATGCATCTATAGTATATTGACATATGAATACACAATCACTTGTCAATAGTTCTTTAATCTGTGCACACGTGATGGGCGTGGTCTATATTTCTAGTGAGCAAGTCCTGTAAATTTACAGCTTAACCAGATTGACATATTGTAGTTATATATATTTATGTGGCTCTCGCGAGGAGGATCGCCCTAATTTACCACATATATGCTTCTCTTGGAGGTAATGAGTAAATGATGAAGAATAATTATTAGTCGCAATGAAAACGCATAGCTATGTTACATTACAAATATACGATATATGCTGGACTCTACAAACAAATATTTAATGCAAAATAAAGAACAGCAAACTAGTGCAGAAGCATTAATTAAAGCTTGATGTGCGCTCGGTGCCAATGATAAATTATTTTAGAATTATCAACATATAAACTAAGTATGAAATCCATTTCTTTGATGGGCAGTCTAGAAGTTGCGATGATGAAGAAGATAAGGCAATATTATGGATATACAACTTCTTTATTCAAGTTTGCGACGCTTCGACATAGATACTAATGTCATCACTTGCTTGAGAACGACATTAGTATCTATGTCGAAACGTCGCAAACTTGAATAAAGAAGTTGTATATCCATAATATTGCCTTATCATCTTCATGAAATCCATTGTTTGCAACTGGCCTCCGTGGTCTAAGTGTTGACTGACTGGGCCTGAATCCAACTGCTCACACGTTCGAACCCATGTCACTTTCAGGCAATGAAGAACTCATCGGCACGCGGAACCCTCACATAATATGAGTTTGTATATTAATAATTACTCGAACATAACAGAAGAAGAATATGAATATCTTCATAACTTCCAATATATATATATGATAGACAGCATAACTTTTCATTTCACTACCACTGCGCGGTAATAAGCATGACCCCCTGCCATAAACTGAATTACATAATGTCGTTTTGCGCAATCATCTGATCATCTCATCAATCATCCCCCTCTAGAATCCGAATGTATATTGTAACATAAACTGTTTATTGAAACTTGTTTGTTTTGACACACCGACCTACTTGTCTATTGCACTTGAGCGACCGCTGGCGTGTTTAGGAGATACGGTTCAGTGAGTTATTTGCATTTGCCATTATCTGGTAACGCTTGTTACAATTTTATATATTGGATGATTCTCTGTAAATGTTTCACAAACATTTTAATGTTTTCGTTTTATCTGTAGACTTAGATTATGGGTAGGAGTCAGATATCAAAAACATTACACTTGTGGTCATTGCAAAAAAAAATCTTTTGATTATGGGATATTAACGTTGTTATCCAATTATAACTGTGAATTTTACTTTGAAATAATTGGGACTCAAATGTTGTTTAAGTTTTATAAAAGGTATACTTAAAAAAAACGAGATGTCGATATTTGGCAGGCTTGTGGAATGATGTTGGAAAGTTAAACGGCAACAAATTGCGCACTTGTACAAAACACTCCCATTGTTAAACATTTTGTAAAAAAATGATGATTTGCGTTTTCTTCTGTTTGAAACTGCTTTTATACGTAATGATGCCTTTTATGATTTAAATGACAATGAAAAGTTTGTTTTTCCAATGAATGAAAGCACGATTTTAAATATGTTTAATAGAAGAGAGCTGTTATTGATCTGATTGGGTTAGATATTTTATATTCAAAAAAAATTATTTATTAACACTACTACTACTACTGCTACATTTTACAACAAGAATATTGTGTTTAGAAAACAATACAAAAATTCAATTCAATAACTTATTTAATAGAGAGAGAGAGAGAGAAATTATTTTATTATTTTGTCACGCAGATGTTGACAGGTAATAACAAACATAGGCGCATAAAACAACATCTGCCCGGCCTTATAGACATATGAGACACATAACATCTTTAAAAGCAATATATAGATAAAATACAACATATATATACTAATTTGCACAATGTATATCTGACAAAAAGTGGGGGATACCATAGGATAAATTATTATAATGACTGCCGTCTCTTAAACATAAGCGACACTGAAGCAGCTAGGGGGTGAATTAGATTATCACAATTCATAATATAAACGGACTGGTCGATAGGAGCCATTAAGCTGAACAGAGGGTTAAGAGAACGTGCCTTTTCCCATAATACTGACCTTATATCAGAATAGATTTGACAACTAGATAAAAAATGAACCTCATCCTCAATATGACCACTATTACAATATCGACACAACCGTTGATCAACTTCATCTGTAGGACGTGAAAAACGACCAATTTCAATTTCCACAGCGTAGTTTGGCCAGAATACTTCGTTATGATCGCTCCATAATAGTACGAACATACGGTGAAACTGACAAAGAAGACTTAAACAGTCTGAATGTGCGTAGCTTATTGCCGTTACGACGGCCAGTATCGTCCCAGAATTGTGAATACCAATTAGAATGCTCCATATCCAACAACCGCTGCTTGATGAAAATGAAATCAAGCTGGGGGATGTGCGTTAAATCCAAAAGTGGTAAATCCATTGAAACTAGAAGTTTTTCCATTTTTATATCCCAGGACCTACGAAAAGACAAAGACCATTTGTGAATATTACTTATGATACTGCCAGGCATAGCCGATTGAAGCCGTTTCAATTACCGGACAGATTCAATACGTTGTTTTGTGAAGTTCGAATTTATTAGCTATCAAGATGTGAAAGTGATATGTGCTTGTCGTAAGTTAGTTCTGTGGCAGTATAATTTCACTCAATTCTTAAACCGCTCAGACACAAACAATATTATTAATAGATGTCTAATGAATTTGTCAACATTTAGATCGTTACCGAAGAAGAAGATAGAAAACACAAAGAAGGGCTATGAATAATATGACAATTATAATGTTTATGGTGATAAACGTTTTGTTCTTTGTTTCATTATGTCCATGCCCAATAACACAACTAAATCGATGACCACAAACAGAAATGGTAGTATGTTCTTTATTTTCTTTAATGACGTATTTCACAGAATTTAATAATAATGCTCATTTCGGGACAAGTACAAGAATTTGTACTATTCAAGATAGTGTTATCCCAAATATAACATTGTTACATTTGTTCACAATCTAAACGGCATTTATCTATTTTACATTCAGCTTTGGGAGCTGTGCCAATTTTACATCTATCAGAGGGGTAACGAATGTAACAACCGCTTAATTACTGCTTGTTGGAACTCCATTTTTGTGGATGGCGAAACGGGCGAGTTTGATTAGCTGGTATGGTCATTGCTGGTGGTGTGGGTTCGAATCCCGCATGGGACTCGGCCCAAAAGAAAGTACAAGAATCTGTACTATTCAAGATAGTGTTAGTGACATTGTTACATGTTATAGAACAGCTGAAAGCCGAAACCGTACGAGCTACCACAATAGAATGTACTGCCATTTTTCATAGGATCAAAAATTATACAGAAACCGTAATTTGATGTGCATAGAAACATATGGTAACAATGATTTATTCATACAATTAATATACAAAGACAAATTCACGATAAAGTTTCTACTCAGTAAAACATCCTGTATTTTCAACTGGCCTCCGTAATCTAATGGTAACTCACTTGGTTTGGAATCGGCATGTTACTGGTTTGAATACATGTTTTGACTGCAGCATTTGTTATTTAGGAAAATTGCAATTTTAGTGAGTGTATATTTAATTTTCAAATAAAGGTTTAAATTTGAATAAATTTCGAGAATCAAAATATCATCGCTTCACTATCAATTGATGCCGGGTGTTCATCATGATATCTTTCTACTATACGTTTAATTGTATGGATTGATAATCAGACTAAGAAAGTTACATATGTATTTTTATATATTTTGTTAAAACATATACGTGAATAATTTAGTATTAGAAAAGTTATAATAACACTACAGTCCGTTAATGTCATTTCACGCAATTAAAACAACTCAAAAGGGCGGGTCAGCATGTTATCGTCTCTTGACAGACTGGTTACAAACATGCAATATTTGACCGTATTATGCAACTCGGCATCGGTGTTTCTTTCATCATTCACTTTGATGTGAAAACGGGAACTTTGTGTATGCGCTCACTGTGTTAACAACTTGCCAATCACAAGTCGCATGACCTTGTTTATACATGTATTACCGTTTATATGTATATTACCGCATATGCAAAAGTATGTGTATTTCCCGACTGTGTGTTTTCGTTTAACAACAAACATTCTCTTAAAGATGGACTGAAATGCTATATGGCAACTTTCAGGATTCGTGAAATAGTGATTACAATTTGACATTGACTCAACTTTAAATTACTGAAATCGACCTAGAAACGGCTTAATTACGACTGTATACATAACACTGCCTAATTAGGCCGGCGAACAGAATAAAACGCACTGAAGCGTGACTGCCTCGTGACGTGTTAGTAGGCGATGTGATACCCCGTTGTGTGCCCTCGTTATGTAAAACAACACAAGCTAACAGTACAGCTCAATGTTTAACCGTTGATTAAACACCCTAAACAACATCCCAACATCTCAAACCTTCAATAAATCGGTTGTTTATTTAATCAACTGGCAATTTGTATTGATGAAAACGTAAGACCCTCATTAAAAACGAAGTTGTGTGCATAATGCTACAGCATGAAGCTGGTCTCGATTTGCGCAATGTTGTCATAAGACTGCACGTGAGAACCCGGATGTATTTTCGTCATAAACAATTGCTCACGTGTGAACCGTTTTATCTTCGTGCACAGTTGTTTGTTGTTATTGAATATAACTTTAGTAGCACAACAGAAAGGATGTTATTATACAATACTATTTTTTATACATTTAAACCAATTTTTTTTAAATGCCTTTGACTTCATTTTGTAACAGGATAAAAAAAATACACGTTTTTCTTAGTTATTTCATTTAGTGATGGATAAGTTACAATTCTCAATGAAAGGCATGTATTGGATGATGACTGATGTCTTGTTTAAAACATTATTTTAATAGGGCATTTCACTGACAATCTTAATGTTTTCACTCTTGTACATAGAAGAGATATTGTTCACAACAATACCCGATACATGGCCCAACAGAATGAAGATTTATTAAATGAACCTTATTCAAAATAATTATCAGATAGAGCAAAAAAGGATTTCTAATTTCAACAGGTTATAATTTACCAATCGGAGAAAAAAGGGACGTTAAGGAATACAATTGCTATTTGATGTTACCTAATAAGCTGATGTCATAAAATAGCCAGGTGTTGATGATTGTGCATTATATAACCTACCTGCTATAGTCATCATTTGATAGCTTTTAATTAGGAAACAGACAGGAAATACGATAGACAATAAAGTAATTGTGTAATAGGTGAGTATCTGATCTAAAGAAAGTAAATAACACCTGCAGACCAATGTCATTGTTTATTCAACCTTTTTACACAACGTTCAAATCTAAATGTGAGCATTGTAAATTCGGATTATTACCATAAATCAGCCAAAAACTTTGTGCTATGTTTTATATTTTACTAATCTCTTTTTTCTCTGGATGCCAAACTGTTCATTCAGTGAAAATGCGAGCTTGCAGAAAATCGGTGTAGTGATCGGAACACGTGAGTTCGATGTAGATTGTCACATTGCTCTGTTTGACCTTACACAGCGGGTCAATTTGGCGTGAAACGATCAATGTGATGGAAATTTGTCTACGGAAACTTCATCAGGAGATATTCTAGGACAGTTTACAGCAACACAATGATATGACATACTGTTAATCGCTTGGAAAACGCAGAACTACGGATTTCGCCTACCATTTTCCATATAAGCAGACGAACGCTTCGCCTACTGCCACGTCACTTCCGGTATCCCCTGCCCGTGACCTCTCAGCCTTGTTTTGGTTTGTCGCTGGACGGCGACGAGCAGACGCCTTGTTACGCAATGTTTACTTAGCTGTAGCTTCATTGAGAAACTGTGTATCGTTGCTGTTTTGGCCTAATATTTATGTTATATAGTTATTTGACCAATATCTTATGAAAAATATATTTAAAAAAGGTTATACAGCGGCTCTTTAATGAACAGAACCACTGTACGTTACACTAAATGCACTAAGTGTTACATATTTGAAATTAAAATCTACGTTATTGCTCATCTTGTCACTGACCGTTTAATAAAGTATGACTCCATTAATTCCACTGCTATTATAGAGAAAAACATCTTTAAATCAACACAGTCTTTATGCATCGAATAAATAGATTATCAATGCGTGGTGCGTACATGTAGGTATGAGAGATATTTTGCCGATATTTTCGACATTACGGGACTCTCCTATGAACATTTTGAAGATGGCGACATTACAAAACATAAAAACAATTTTTGATAGCATATCCGCACCTTTACATATTACATGTAAAGATTATTAAAATGCCTTATAATAGTGTAATAGCAAGGTTTTTCACACTAAAGGTGCTGATCATTGTTTATGATTTTGTATAAATTTTACTAAATCAAGCAAAATGTTACGCTCAGCATCCTGTCTCAACTAGGCTGTGTACTAATCATGAACTAATGATATATATGTACAAACAGAAATGTCACCTTGACTTGAATTTCGTTTCGAACAAGGAATGCCTTGATGGGACTGTCCCTTTTAGGTCCAGTTTCTTCATTGAATGTTTCATTAAGACATACAGACGGGACAATCGATTGGTCAGCTACCGCTGGTCAGAGAGAGAGAAACCCATCTCAGTTGATCAATATATTGATTGCTTAGTGGCAAGTAATCCTTGATGTATCGTAAATGAAATTGTTGTCAAAATAGAAATTATTACTGTTTATATTATATGGATGTATAGATTCGATGGCAATAGTTTATAGAGAAAAAACTCTCATCATGGAAACATTATTTCGAAAACATAAGGGATAAGTAATAATTTGTAGAGGCATAATAAATATGATAATGAATTACCATAAAAGGAAATGTAGATATATGATGCCCATATATGGCAAACGAAGAGGTAACCGAAATTAAATATTTTCCCTTAAATAGTGGTTGGGGCCCTGACCTCAGGGCTCTTGGACTCACACCCTCTATGAACACTGAGGTCTATGTAAGAAGAAAGAAATACATGATGGGAGATCAAAAAGAAGTGTTCTGTTTTATTTGATGTTGTCTGTCTGTGAGACGAACTGGTTTGATTATCCGTTACGAGAAGCGACATGGGAGATAGAATCAAACATTCTGGATCACATTATCCAGGAATATTTTGTTGATAACGAAATGAAAGCGGCAAACCGTAAAAGAAAAGTCTCACCGATAAATAAGTATTGTGATTTGTAGTTTAATGGAACCTCGGACCTGCAATATGTCTTTCAAAAGTATTAAAAAGCGTATTGTAGTATTGAACTTCGCTCCACGTGAACTCTTGTCTGGGTAAGTGTACAACTCGATGTTGTCACGTAAAGTGACCCTTATAGCTTTGTGATATATATATAAAAGCGATGGTACATTAATTTTTATTTTGTATACAACTAGACAACGAGACCCGCTCGTCGACATATATGGCCCATATGTCGATGTTGGCTTGTAAAGAGAGAAGTATTTTGGTGATGCTCTGTGGATATTTCATGATTAGGTGAGCCATTGTACGTTGTAGTAGATAAAAGAAGCAGCATGTTTTAGTAGAGGCCTAAGTACATTATATAGCATGCAAGTAATCCTTGATGTATCGTAAATGAAATTGTTGTCAAAATAGAATTTATCATTGTTAATATTATATGGATGTATAGATTCGATGGCAATAGTTTATAGAGAAAAAGCTCTCATCATGGAAACATTATTTCGAAAACATAAGGGATAAGTAATAATTTGTAGAGGCATAAGAAATATGATAATGAATTATCATAAAAGGAAATGTAGATTATATGATGCCCATATATGGCAAACAAATATTTTCCCTTACATAGTGGTGCGAGCCCTGAGCTCGGGGCTCTTGGACTCACACCCTCTATGAACACTGAGGTCTATGTGAGAAGAAAGATATACATGATGGGAGATCAAAAAGAAGGGTTCTGTTTTATTTGATGTTGTCTGTCTGTGAGACGAACTAAATGACATGAATGAAAGGTGCTCAAACCAAAGGAGCTATATATCCCCACACGCAAGATAAACCAAAATGTTGAAGTTTGGCTTCAAAGGTTTCATTCATTTTCTAAGTTTCGTAACTGGTCAGATGCAGACCAGGCATTGGCTTTTTGTCTGTATCTCAAAGGAAATGCGGCGGAACGGTATTGTGCCTGCATTGTGACAAGCGGGTGGTCTGTCAGGTATGGTAGAATGGGGCGGATGGATTATGGTCCACTATTTATTGTCAATCAGTACAATAGGAACAGAGAGCATGAATACATTAAGTTGGGAAATCAGGAGGCCTGTCAGAAAAGCATAGGAAAGCGGAGAAGATGATATTGCTTCCTAGCCAGGAGTGTCATCATGTATTAGTGCATATTGTACGGTCACAGAAGTTGATGGCTTAATGCGTGACAATTTTTATCGTGATATGTATTTCAAATATGGACCAATCGTACGTGCATACTATTTGAGGAATGGGAAGCGTATCGTGGAAGCCAACGTAACTCAATACGAAATTGATACTGGAGAACGAGACATTCTCCGTGATATTCACTTTTCCCCTGTGGATTGGCAAGAACAGGGATTAATCTTGGAGGATACATTCGCTGAAGCGAAATGGATATTTCAGCAATAAGTAAGTATGTATCGTATTTACATGAACTATGTAGCAAATTATATGCCTCACAATAAATAAGGCGAATTATTTTTATATCCCTTCAACGAGTGGAGTAGCATACCAGTCGTTATATATGTACGTACCACACATTGATCTAAGATGTAAATATGTATATGGAAATTTGTAGCACCTCAGTATGAGAGAAAATCGATCCACAATATCTATATTTCTTGGACTTGTGACTGTGTATTACACATGTGAAGGACTCAGAATATAGTAGGTGTGAGAGGATCTATAGATCATTTGGAGAGACACTTTGGACGTCACTATTCATATCCTCAGTGCCACGGAAACTCTTGGTTGAACTAAAATTCAAAATTAATTATTGTTGAAATTATGACCATAATAAATAGTACCATGTGCTTCGTTATCATAATTTGCCAAAATTCACGGGTAACAGTTTTCATATTTTTACTGACAGTCCAGACAAAAACAAAGTCCATGATGGAAACCATGGACTGCACAAGCTTACTGTCCCAAAATAGATAATCACTGTCAATATCCCACGACAGTTGATAGAAAATAGAATTAACAGTGGATGATTTGTGGGACAAGTGGAGACGGTGAACGGTAATATCCCTAACCAAATCCCAAGAGTGGTTGGAAGCGCCGGTTATGTAGATCATTCGTCAAAAAGGGCCCGGTAAGGTTTTTATAAAGACCATGTCAAGGTTATTATTTGGTGCCGCCATATCAGTAAAATCAGAATAGGAATATACACAGTAGAACACGAATATAGCGAACACTTAGATATAGTGAACAAATTTTCAAGTCCCGTCCCTATATAATATCAATAAAATTATATGAGTATAGCGAACACCGGATATAGCAAACTAAATTCTTTAGTCCCTTGGAGTTCGTTATATCCGAGTTCTACTGTATCTTGAATATCATGATCTGGAATTGTCTCTTAAACAATAATAATGTCATGTATTATTCAGACGAATGCACGTGCATGTAAGGATACACAAAATACACGACTGGTTAGAGCGATTCGTAGATAAAGTTAACTTTTCCAGTTTTCCTATACTCACTGTGTTATATGGGAATTATTCAGGGATGCTGAACTACGTGTTACTGGATATCTCAAAGGCAGTTAGGAAGACAGAATACATTATTAAAGTATATGTAATGATGGGTTGTTATGAATAAATTTAGTAAAGGTAATGGAAAATGACAACTAGGAGTGTGTCTGGAAAAACATGAAACATGAAGCGAAGATGTCATAGCGAAAGTTGAAAGGAGGAGATTGAGGCGAGTCCAGGGAAAATAGATACTTGTGACCAGTACAATGTACAAAGCGATTAAGGGGTAAGGTAAGCACTCTCCGAGGGAGACGGATCTAAGATTAAAGATTAAGATTAAAAAAAAAAAGGATCAGGGAATCTCAGAAGTACCAACAACTTAACCTGTGGCAGGCGTCTTCAGCTAGGCCGGAAAAGACTGCAGCAGAGGGAACCATATGGGTATTGTATAGCATGATTTAGGCAGTATGGGGGCTACGTAGGGAATATAAAAGGAAAGGTACTTTTAAGGTTAGATTAAGGAAAGCCCTCAAGGGATAGGTTAAGCAGGTTAAATCTAGAGGACAGAAGGATATAAGAGTATTGATTGAAAATGAATGTGTAATTCGCTTTAAATGTGTTTGTAATAAATGGTAAAAACATAGTATGAGTTTTCTATGATAGTTAGCGAGTTGGCGCCTCGAGCAGCCAAGCGAGTAAGAGTTTACATCCCAAGATGAAGTAGAATAAGACTCTCGCACACGTTAATATGACATGGTGGAGATGCGCGCAGAAGGTGAGAGTCTAGACGAATACCTGGCGGAACTGTCGCGATTGGCCACATTGTTGGGTAAAGTAGAGTCAGATTTGCTAGATAGTTTTATTTCGGGTCTCCCTGGCCGAGTGAGGGCTTTGGTAATCATTCAGAAGCCAGATACTCTGTCGACGGCCATTGAGACCGCTCGTCTAGCTCAGAGTATAGCCGAGGATGACAGAGCGGCGAATTCAATGCAGGGATGTTTCGAAAAATTAGAGGGGATGTGTGACAGTTTAGAGAGAAAACAAATGGGTAACCAATTAAATGGTGAGTTCCAGGGACCAAGGCCAGCCGGGAAGACGGGACAAGTGACGGGTGATGGACCCTGGCAAGGTCGATGCCCCATGACAAGGTCCAGCCAACCAGAATGTCTAGGCGGAGAGTCTAGGCAGAGAGAGCAGTGGTCACGGACTGGACCTCGGCAGACCCAGCAGTTTTGTCAGACCAACAGGCGCTGTTTCCGTTGTGGCGGTGAGTTGTCTGAATCACATGTTGGAAGGTGTCCGGCTCGAAGAGCTGAATGCTTTAATTGTGGCCGCCTTTGGCATTTTCGACACGTTTGCAGGGCACTAGTTTACAGGCAGGCAGGTTTTCTAGGCAGAGTGAGCGGGGGAGAGTTATGGAACATTCTTGTCATAACTGTGGAAAACCATGGGCCTCTAAGAATAATAGTGTTATAACCTGATTCCTCCTAAAATGTCTTCTTCGTGGTCGATGTTGAGAATATACATCCTGAGTTTGCATCCACTTCCTCGTCTCTGCTTTGGATATTCCATATTGTTTCACGTTTGCATAGAATTTATCAAAACCTCCACATGCTCCCGCCTCCTTAGGGTTGTGGTATAAATTTGATAGAAGAGTTTGTTTTGTGATGTTTGACATTTTATGAAAAGCGTTTTTCATATTTCAATATTTTTCTCACGTTAGAAAATATAACATTCTTGCGCACTTCACTTTTAGAAGTATATTCTCTGTAGTCTGTACACTGATATTTCAAGAAGTATAAAGGATTAAGATTGAATAAAGAGGGAGTGTCAGCGATATACTCTCTCCAAAGAGTAATCACCTTAGTTTCATTAACACTTTCATAGCAATCCTCTAAATGTGAATGATGTGGAATGCCATTGTAAAGCCCAATGATATGTTCAGCAATAGTTTTTGCATAGGCGAACTCCTCAAGATGACTTAATATATATAAGTTATCTATTTCATCACTAATGAGTTGTTGACTCATGCTGTATGTGAGAACATTCAATTGAACGCCTTACTATTTCTAATCTTGGCACTTGATCACCCCTTTACCAATACCAACCCCTTTCTGAATCCTTAACACAATCTTCAAACGTTGAAAACCATTTCCGAGATTCTGCGATTGTCAAACATTCAACTCTCAACTTGGAAGAGGTTGTAATCTTGAAAACCCATTTGTAGACAAACATCTCACTACATCCAAAATGCGCTTGGTCTTTATGATATGAGTCGGACCTGTTTCACAAAGACTAGCAAGCTATAATTTATTTGCATGAGGATATAATTAGCTCATCTTATATTCGTGTAAGTATATGATTAGATTGTTAGCTGAACCGTGAAATCATTAATCAGCAACGAACCGTAAATCGGTAGGCTACAGCTACCAACTACACTACGTTTCAGACCTGATGAGCTAAAAATAAGTCCAACACCACACAACAACACCTGTTTCCCTCTCTTCCAGCCTCGTCCCATCCTCTCTCTCTCTCTCTCTCCATGCTATATCGACTCCTAAAAAGGAGAGGGTCCTACAAGTTAGTACAGCTATCACCACTTTCAGTCCACCTGTTATATATGCGTTAGCTGTAATCTGATTTTGTAAGTCTATATGTTTCTCATATTCTGAGAGGAGCGAGATGACTTTTTTAAGGTTAATTTAAGCATTTATAAAAAAGAAAATTAAGAATGATCATTATGTCGTTAGTCACGTGATCCGTCTCGATCAATCATCTTAATGAATGGCGGATTACTATTTCTTTAGCTGTAATTCGGTGATATAGAAATAATCGGGTTAACATCTCTTATCTAACTAATTATTAAAGTAAAGAAAAACGATATAAAGTATGCGAATAGTTCTGTTTGGATTGATTTGATCATACATTAATTATTTAATGAACATTATTCGCGAGATATTTGATTGGGTTTACAGTTCATTGCTGGGATAGGAAATTTGAAGAGGGAGCATCAGAAACTTAAGAAAATATATTAGAAGAAACATGACGTAAAGAAACTCAAAGCTGACGTTATCAACAAAAGACATTGGTACAAGGCTAGATTTGTCAAACTCTCGAACTACTGGTACATGGACGTTAGGGGTTACGGAAGAAAGAAGAAGGAGTCTTACGATAAAGCAAAACATAGTTTTTTTTCCTGTTAAGGACTACTACAAAACGTTGCAAGCTGCTGATACCTGCTTCAAGAACAAGAACAAGAACAATAAGTAGAAGCATGGCTACTTATACATACAAATGTGTTATTTGTAAGAACATGGTGAAGGGTCGTAGATCAGAAAAACATTTCTTAGATTGTTTTTGTGTAGAAAGACGTTTTTACCAATGTGACAAACCTTCGCCCCTAGTTTAGTCAGCGTTACCGAGATTATTCATTACAGATACAGGATGTATCTTAGTCACTGTTAACCTGTTGAGATATCGGAATTGAACGGATATAAACTCTGAGGCGCGTAGAGGTACGAGATAGTGCTCAACCAAAACATGTTTACAAATGTGTTGGACCATGCACACATTCACTTAACTAGCAAAACAGGCGACATGACTGAATCACTAACAACCCCTGCAGCACAGCGTAAGCATAGTCCGTTCTGTGATGTGTGAATGGCCTTTCAAACATCTACCGCATTATTCTGTATTACGCGAAGTGAGCTGCGTTTTAACGAATAGTTCTCTGGTCGGGAACATACTGCATTCATTGTGAATATTCATTCTAAATTAATTTCTGTCCGTTTGACTGTAGCACTTTGGCATAAATCAATCACAATAGACTAAAAACAAGTGACATCTTTAATATGAAGTCGATTAGATAATTCCATAGCTTGCTTTCTGTAGGGATTGTCTAATTCTTCCCAAGTTTTCACTAGAAAACTGGTAAGTTCTAGAAGTGAATCCTAATTCCACTAGATCGCTTTCTAAACGCTCTTCGTTGGTATCATATTTAAAGGACCTCATATATAAACTTTGAATTGGAATCGTTTGGATTACTCAAGATGTTTGAAGCCGTGTATACTCTTTGCTAGAAGTCAAACAACGAATAAAGGATATCGAAATGCAACGATGGCGCTCATATATTGCTGAAAACTCGCTTCGTAGTTCATACAACATCTTCAAATCTTTATTAAAATTTGGAATCATATTTCATTAATTTTCAAAAGAATTTATATCGACAAGTCTGTAAGAGCCAAATTTTGAGGAATTATTGTTGTTAGTTTTAGAAGGATTAGTCCCACGATGCTTATCAGTGTTTTGGTAGCCCAGACCTCCCTTGTCCCCCTCACTGAACTGTGACACCCCCATAACGTTCTCTCTAATGTGTTTGTAGCGTTACAGTTCAAATTGTTAAGATAGTTCCAGCTCGTTCTGCAAATTGACTTCGGCCTTTTCCGGTTAACTGTTTAATTGTCCTGTCACTTTTCTGAATTGTCTAAGTAAAAGAACTGCCCAGCTAAGATATGAAGCCTGATAAGCATCATGGTTAAATAGCAAGTGTGAGAAAGCTGTATCAGAGTTTAGTAAGATTTAGCCAGAGTAAGACTGTATAAGTTTAAGTTAGTAAGAAGTTGTAAGAAGTTAGAATATCTATGGTTTTTCAACCAAACTTAATGAATTCAAACTTAGTTTCAAAGTGTATCAGATTAGAACCTTTAGTCATCATTACTGGAACTTTGATTGTATTTCCATCACCAATAACGGATTAAATACTTGAAGATCATTGCTGTGTTTGCGTTGGAAACCACCCCCGAGACTGAGAGAACTTTCACATCCTACAAAGTTGAAAACCCCTAAAATCCTGGATGTGTTAGAGGAGGAAAAGCAAATTGGAGTTACAAAGGATTATGTGCATTACAATTGGATTACATTCAGTGGATTTCGGTCATTGGATTACATTGTGAATGGACTTCTCAAAAACTGTAAGTAACATTGCAACTTGAATCATGGAGAATGAGACTTCATCAAATGGAGGGAATGTAGATCGTGAAATCAATCAAATAATAACTAGAAGCAAATCTGTAGTTTTGGAATCAGGATGTAGTAAATCGGAAGAAGATGGACCTTCTAATATTTTAAGGATGGAGTTGGAACAGAGGGATCATCTTCATTCAGAACTATCAGAACAAACCAGAGTAATTGAATATCTAAAGGAAAGAGAAAAGGACTCGAGTGTCATTACACCAAAACTAGCACAATGGGAGAGGTTATTTAGAGAGTTTCAAGATTGTGCTTAGGCCTTTATTGACAAATGTGATAGCCAAGATAAGAGAGATGATGCTGTAGAATGGTTTCAATCGGAGAGTAATGAATTCCACAAGTTTCATTGCTATATCTCTGCCTGGTTCGAACAAATCAACACAAGCCCTGAAAATAACCGAGATGTCAGGCCAATAGATAGTTTTTCACAGGTGGAATCTAAAACAAGCTCTGTCCGTTCGTCAAAGGTAAATGCTTTGGCTAAGAAAGCAGAAATAATGGCCACACAGAAAAAGCTTAAAGAAAAACATTTATTGGAACAAAAAGAAAGTGTGTTAAGACAAAAGAAAGAAGCTTTGGAGTTAGAGACAAAACTTGAAATTGCAAATGCGCTATTTGAAATATATGATTGATTTGACACCCAGTCTAAAGTGGTTGACTCTTATCCAAGACGAGTTTCATCGCTGAATCCGCAAGTACTACCATTTAGACCCTTCCAACCTCAATTAGAAGAGACAAGACTAAATCCTATCCCGAGAGCAACAGAAATAGAGACAACAAATATCTCTCACACAAATCAATCTAGACGAGACCCAAGGTCAAACTATATTCAACAAACACAAGAGACTGATTTAGTACAACTGATTATTGATCATCAAAAGCTGTCTTCCCTTCCAGTGAGAGCAATCCCAACATTTAGCGGAAGTCCAGTTGATTACCAAACATTCTTAACATCATTTGAGCATTTTATTATATACTCATGTAATCTTAGGATAGTAATACAAGGGTGCAATACGGAATACGTCTTCAAATTCCGTATTGCACTCCAGAATCCGTATTGCACGCCTGCCGGTTCTATTTTTTTCAAGCTTCGGCAATTCTCGCAACTTTCCGTACGTAACAATCATTTTCCTTATTAGAACACCGGATTTGACGTGTCTCAACTGCATTTGTAACAAACCTACTTTTTAATATGATATTGAAGAATAATACAGTGAGAAACTAGTGTAATCGTTAGTAAAGAAACTGCAAAACACTATAAAATAGGAATCCTAAACAAAACTCCGAGAACATCGCCAGCGGCACTTGGCCCTATGACGTCATAGCCTACACGATTATGACGTCATTTCCATGGTGACGTCGTTTGAAAGGATCCCGTTTGATTTAAACATATTTATTCAAGTGAAAGGATTGGGTACAAGTTATCCAACTTTGTGAAACCCTCTCCTATGTACAGTGCTTACATATAATATTGAAACATAATAATGCATGTTTATGTACATTGAAAATAACGAAGGATACAGGATTAAGGTATATATACATATATACAAGAGTACAGACGGGGAAATAGAGACAAAGTCACAATCTGATTTTGGTACAAGCTTAAAGAGAAAATGTTCCTAATTACCGAATCTTTCAGAGAGTGATATATATTTATGAACTTCTCGAAAAATTATAATATTTTCATTACAAGAAAGGTCTGTGCGGCCATTTAATAATAAGTCAACATTTATAATTACTCTATTATTAAATGCTTTGCTAATATTACAAAGCATTTGATATCTTATATTGGAATATCTAGTACATTCCATGAAAAAATGATAAGTGTTTTCAAAATCAGCTTTGCAATTGCATCCCGGGTTGTCTACAAGTCCAATTCTATAAAGATCATCGTTTAATCTACTATTTGAGTATCTCAACTGTGTATGAATTATATTGGTTTTTCTTTTACCAAATGAGAAATACGCGGGTGCTTTAAACTTACGTTGTGATATATACGATTTGAAACTTTTAATGGAGTCAGCTTCTCTTGATGGGAAGAAAGATTGACTGTAAAGAGATGTGCGTGCGTGGGACAGAGAGAGATCTCGCGAGTTTCTAAGGTTGTAATTGGTCTTAGTTTCAACAGCCCGGGGCATGAGATCACAAAGGTACGCTGGGGCATTGTTGTTGTATATTTTATAAAATAAAGACATTTTGCGATGACTTCTTCTATCTTTTAAAGATTGCCACCCTGTTTCAAAAAGTAATGATTCACGAGAAGCATATTTAGGAAGACCGGTTACTATTCTGGCCGCCTCAAATTGGACCTTTTCAATTTTATCTGATAAATCTAACGAACAGCCATCCCACAATTCACAAGCGTATTCAAGATGGGGTCTTACAAATACTATATATATCTTATTAAGTGTTTCCCGTCGCTCGGAATTCTGAACTTACGTTTATCATATTCAGAACTTATAAATAATTACTAAGGATAACCTTTTATCACTGTATTTAGTTTTCACACTTGAGAAAATTGCCTCTTACGTTTAACTACGCAAAGTAATGAGAAAATAAACAGATAATTGAGGTATCAAATCATATGTCGAGCTTGTCATAGGTAATCGCCTTCTTTGCATTATGTATCAATGTGCAGTGCGACGTCTCGGATTATTTAAGCAATTCAAAATTACTTTTAAAAAGGTTAAAAAGAGAGTATATAATAAATACAGAACGTCATACGTGTGCATTTGGGTCGTTTGTATTGAACTCGAAGATGTCATGGACGCGGAGAAATAACTCGTTCTTCGAACTCGTTGTTCCTCCGCGTCCATGACATCTACTCGTTCAATACAAACGACCCAAATGCACACGTATGACGTTCTGTATATGTATCGAGGATAAGACTAGGAATCCCAAAGACAGATTGTATTTTCTTGACCAGTACACCAGTGGGGAACCAAATGACCTTGTCAGGAGTTGCATCCACATGGACCCAGTAGTAGGCTACGAGACAGCAAGATCTCTTTTAGATAAGAAGTTCGGAGACAAATACAAGCTTGCAACTGCCTACTTGGGCAAGGCTTTTAACTGGCCGTCAATCAAGCCTGAGGACGCAGAGGCTTTGACAAGCTTCTCGATATTCCTGACCAGCTGCGGCAACACTATGAAGGACATAGAATATATGAGAGAGCTCGACCATCCTAAGAATCTAAAAGACATGGCCTTTAAATTACCTTACAAGCTAAGGGAGAGATGGAGATCAGTATCATCAGCTATTTTGGAAGGAAAAAGAAACGTTACATTCTTGGATTTCGCAAAATTCGTTGAGAAACAGGCCACAATCCTTACCAATCCAATATTTGGCGATATTTGTGATAACAGGCGGCAAACCAAGACTGAGTCAAGAGAACCTAAGAAGTTTAGAAGTTTTGCCACTGAGTCACACACAAAGAAAGAAGAAAAGAAAGATGACAACATGCCTGCAGCACCTAAAGTCGCAACGGATGAAAACCTACCAAAACAGCAGACAAATGCATTCACAAAACCATGCTGGTTTTGTAACAATCCTCACACCTTAGAAAGATGTAGAAGTCTCCAAGGTAAGCAGCTATAAGACAAACTTGAGTTCTTAAGACCAAAGGGACTGTGTTTTGGATGTTTGCAAACTCGCCAAGTGAGCAAAGATTGCCCCAGCAGACTGGTATGCCATATATGCAGAAAGACCCATGCCACATGCTTACATGACAACAGTCGGGATTTCCACAGGGATAGAGGCACAGACCAGTCTCAACAACCTAAGAAGGTGTCAACTAACAGTGTTGCTGCCTCAATCAACTCCACAACAACTGGACAAGTAAGCTGTATGCCTGTTGTACCTGTAAGAATTAAGTCGACTTTAGGCAATCACTTCATAGAGACCTACGCCTTCTTGGACAATGGAAGTTCGGCAACATTTTGTACAGAAAGGTTGGCAAGAGAGCTAACAGTCACAGGAAAGAAAACAGAAATTATAGTCAACACCTTAAATCAAAGGAAAGCCGTTGACACATCTCTAATTGAGGGTCTAGAGATCTCAGACATTCACGGGTTGCAAGGGATCAAGTTACCAACTGTTTACATTCAAGTGAAAATGCCCATATCCAATGCAACAATCCCTAAGGAGGAATACATTAGCCAATGGCCACATCTGGAAAGTGTATCACTTGCACCGATAGGTTTTTAGGGGGAATATAAGGTGATGTCAGGAAAATGAAAATTAATGTTTCCAATTGAGCAGTAATAATTCATATATATATAACGTAAAATTTAGTCACGCGATTCCTTTTTCTTACACAAAATGAATTAAAGGTGTTCACAAAAATGGCCGCCAATGGATTTTATGTGAATCTTCATACTTTTTCCTCTGACTATGGATGAATGGCTTGGGTAATGAGATATTTGACACTGTCAAAATAATTCATTTTGCATTAACTTACAATTATCAGTGAACATTCTAAAATATAAACTTATCCAAAACGCGCTGCTGCCCCTTTAAAGCTCTGTTTGAATTCACACGGCACTATTGACAATTTATTCTGGTTCACCACTAACTTACTGTTTACGTGAAATACACAAACAAACTTTTTTCAACGAATTTATCCTTAATCAAACGATTAATATATGCCACCCATCCCCATATTATATTAACTGTTATCATCAACGAACTTTAAAAACTTTAAAAATGATGATAATCCTAGGATCTCACCAAGTACAAAGTGTAAGGTAACACACAGTGGCCATAATATTATCAGCGTTCCTAAGATGATAGCTTGTTCTCGGACAGACAGACATTTTCATTCAGTAACAGGCTACCGGCCCAAAATACTCATACAGATATTTGCATGATATGTAAGAATTATGATAAAGTTTCATTTAGATTTGTTTCTCTTGTCAAAATTATACAGATGAAGACACACGTCTTAATCACAGTTGTCTTATAAGTTTGTAAATTGGATACAAGTTAATAATAGTTGGTTACCTTATTTGCTTAGATAAAACTATGCTTGATTCTGATTATCAATAAGCACAGACATTAAAGGGGCAGTAGCACGTTTTTGGTTCGGAATAAGCGTCATCTCACGAAAATAAAAACAATCGTTACCAATTGCAAAAGAATCATATTTAATCAGAAAATAGCAAGCAAAAACGAACTAAAAAGGCCCAGGAAATATGCCAGAATCAATTTTCTAATCCTAAATAATTAAAGGTGTTCACTGAAAAATGGCTGCCTAAGGTCGGGTCAAGTCACGTGACAAAAGACGCGATACCTAAATACCCGGAGCGGAGCTTCAAATATGGCGCCGCACTCGACTCGACTCGACTCAAACCAAGTTGACAGAAAATAACCGAACCAGTGTTTTGAAAGCCGACGGCAGTGGTAAATGAGCTGTATGAATACTGGCGGCTTTGGAATATTGGTCATGTGAAGGAGTGAAAGGTCTAGTCCAATATACAATACAAATACAAGTGACACTGTGGCAGTTATCGGACCATGCTGTTGTGCTGCCGAACAGGTGTCGAGGTCACGGAAGGCTAGCAGTTATGCCAAGTTCTTACATCTTTGAGTAGACAGTGTTGAGAAAAATAGGACCAAAAATTCAGTAATTATACTATCTCGAACTATTCAGATCGAGTTCATTATCTGAAACAGCTGTCAAATTTCATGCAGAGATATGACTGCATGTCCGTCGATGACCATGAATATGTATTTATATATCGATACTACATGTAGGCTAGGCCCAAACATTCTTAGTGTTGGCGAAGAGAGAATTTTTGAGAGTAGCATCTGTGTATATACATGACCAAAGAACATATTTTGAACGAATGAAACAACTGCTTGATTAATATTTGACAGCTAACAGTAACTTGAATTATTATCTCTTGACACATATTTTCGTTGACAAAACTAGTATCAGAATTGTCAGTCACAGACATAGGAAATTGAAAATAATATACAGTATATGTATATTCCAAAGAAAATAATGAATATTAATATAAATGCGCCCTCCTCGGGGCTCCTATAAGAGAACATTACTTTCTCTATGTAATCTTTTTAGTATGTTGATTATTTTCAATTTCCAGTGAGAAAGATTCTAATCAATCACCCTCAAATTTGGATTTAAAACATTGTAGTCTTAATTATTATTATTCAACAGTGAATGCTATATATTGTCTTGATTGGTGTAGCTGTTTGTCATAATTTCAATAAAAAAGTTTAATGAATCTTGTATTTTTCAAAATATAATCTATAATACTTTTAATTGAAGTAAAGTGTTGTTTCTAGAGGGGGTCCAGGAGAAGTTTATCCACCCTTTTTGCTAGGTGTCCCTTAAACTTTTGGAGAAGTGGGATACTTTCACCATTGCAAGGGGTTCCATCCGCTAAAAAGGGCCAACATGATCTCCTTACCTGACCACCTAGGAACAACAATGAAGTAACATTGTATTTAAAACTAAAATATCAATTCATCAAATCAAGTTTGATTAAAACAAATTACAAACTATCACTTGTTGATTATTTTCAAGGAAATAAGGTATCTATGCTATAATAGACCTGGTTGATGAAAACAGCACTTCATTTCTCACAATACAAGAGAATCATGATCCACCAGACCAAAATTGTTTTTTAACACTATGAGAAATAAATAAAATACTTTAGTTTTGTTATATATTTATTATCCAATATTGAAATTTTCAGATACAAAAGAAGATTCTGGCCGATCAAGGACTTGAAGGAATTCCAATGTTTCAATCTTGGCAACAGCGAGAGAAGAATGACAACATTACTTTGGTCCAAATGATGATGAATTTATCAACTGGAACTCTTCTAGTTCCTAAAACACAAAAATGACATTGCTTTAATAATTCCTCACACCATTCATGTGAACAACAACTACTAATTTCATATAAATAAAGTTGATCACTTTCAAATTTACTTTCTACTAAAAGTCTTAATTTACAGCACTCAAATCGTCAAAATGTTATCTTTAAAATTCAGGTATATCATTATTTAATATACAAGATAAGTCTATGTTGACAGAGTTTATAGAGAGTAGGGAGTTTTATTTCAGTTTGAGAGCCGGAACATCACGCATGTCATTCTGACTCTTTTGGGTGAGCTGATAACATTTGATAGGCTTAAGGGACAGTAGCACGTTTAAGGGTGAATATAAGGTGATGCCAGGAAAATGAAAATAAATGGTTCCAATCTAAAGACAATGTATTTAAAATAAATGAAGCAGTAATAAATTAAATATATAGTGTAAATTAAGTTCAGCCATGCGATTCCCTTTTCTTATTACACAAAATGAATTAAAGGTTTTCACACTAAATATGGCTGCCAATGGATTTTATGGGAATCTTTATAATTTGTTCTCTGACTATGGATGATTGATTTGTGTAAGAAGATTTTTGACACTATCAACGTAGCACATTAAGTAGTAACGTACAATTATCAGAAAAAAAATGAAAATATAAAATTGTCAAAAAACGTGCTACTGCCCCTTTTATAACTAGTATCAATGTAAATTGGCCGCGTTGATATATTCCGGTTTTAACATTTGTAATTGAAAATGGGTATTTATCCTTTTACTTCGTTTGAGGTTGCCTATAAAAGACGTGCTGAATGTATATTATGCAATTTTCTTTCCTATCAAAACAAAACAAGTTCTATAAAATCAAGGAGTGGCTTTAAGTTTCTTCACTGGTGAATCAACTGTCGGTACAGATTTAATAAATCTGTCAGAGGATAAGAGTCATGCTTGTTGATGCCGACTTAATCCGGACAGGTCTTCACACCTTCAATTGTAGCCGAGGATTAGTGTCAGTTAGCCGGACCTCCTCCAGGTTCAATTAGACCAGGGACTCTATACACGGTCCCAGACCTCCTCCAAGTCTAATTAGACAGACCTGTTGTTCCTGCATGCCGACATTTGACAAAGGGAAATACAAAATAGCTTTTTCTTATTATCATGTTTGGACACATAGGTGGGGGTAAAGACCGCTATAGATAGTGTAAGAATTCATTTAGATCGACTGATAACCCGCCAGTTTTCGATTCGTATTATTTCCAATTAGTTTCGTTAAAGATTTGCAAGCTGTATAATATATGATACTAACCAACTTTAAAAACATATTTGAAATTAATTTTGAAATTATCATGTAAAATCATTTATAATTATAAACAGGAAAGTTCTCCTGAATTTCGTTTCCATCCAAAATATCCTACCCTTCTTCCCTACTACACAAGTTCTATATAGACTTACATTAAGTCTCAAGTATTTTTTTCAATATTGACAATATCTTTAACCAAATCATGTATTATAACAAAATGGAGCCCAGAAGATGCTTTAACTTACTAAAGCTGAGCGATCTAGACTAAACTTTTCTAGACTTGGTTGGTCATCAATTAGTATTTTTGCTTTAGGATCTGGATGACAGACTAAAGTTCTATATTGTAAGGTGGCGTCGTGTCCAGTCTCAAGTGAACTTTGAACTATGCACCACACATACGTTATTTGATAAAGCAGATGGCCATGGTTGCTGTCGCTGACATGCCTGAGTGCGTCGCAATGGGGGTATGTCTGGTTGAAAGGCTCGGACCTTGCTCGAGTCTATTCACACCATTGATGACGTAATTGCGCGGTCCCTGGCTGATATATGACCTCGGGTCATATAGGGTTTTCGTAGTGTTGTTCTTCCTGTATAACCTGTTATTAACTCTCGTCAATGGCGGGCCAGGTGCTAAATGCTCTGCGTTTGATACCCGAGTCTGAATAAATTATGAAATTTGTTAATTCTTCTATAATGTAAACTTACCTTTTTACCTGTGTTCGTACTGTGTTTCCCCCTATTTATCTACTTAGTTTTCTCCCATTTTTCAACAAGGAATGGCTCATCTATGTTCTATATGTTTCCTAAGATCTCACTATAATGTTGTTCCAACTTGTTAAGAATTTCTCTGAGGACAAGTTTGTATTGAATTTTAAAACAGGCCATTGATGAGATGGCCGGTAAACGAATGCCGATGAATACCGGGAACTCTCGTATTAAATCCCTGTCGTTATCGCTTTGTTGTAGCATATTATAATTACGAAAATGAGCCAATGAGCTCAAATTTGATGTTAACTTTTTTTTGCGATGGATGTTTGCTTTGGGAGTAAATTGTAGAAAAGTCGGTGGTTTTCAAATCTAACTGACATTTAAGACAAACAAAATTAACATTTACATGCGTTTTACCTATACATATGTAGGGCCTGTTACGAGTATAACCGTTGATGTTATTCAGCTTCAAATGTTAGAAAGTAAAGTAATCACATATTTAATATCTATTTGGCCAGTCTGGGTAATAAGACAACTTTATGAAAATTATGACAACTTTGTTTAGTTGTATATTACCTTCACTCGAAATTAGGCCCAGGGCTTTAATACGAGAACTACCGGTAAACAGTGTCTACTGAAGGATCAAGAACATTTGTAGTGGATATTACTAATGATAAGTCGTTCATTCGATTCCAGTTGCTACGATAATGCCGGAGCAAACAGGGGTTAATTTGGACAAACATTGACGTTATCAGGGACGTTATCAAAACTTAGATACCGTTTATACGTGCTATATTCTTGGATTTCATGGTCGGAAAACATAAAGAAAACAATCTAACGACAAAACATATATACATATATAAATATTATATTGATGATGCTAGAAATAACATGTGATGCGTACAATTTACAAATTATCCACTTCACTTGGTGTAAATGTGGTAAATGAGTAAAACAAAATAAGTTGTGGACAAAAATTTGATTCGTGCAGTTGTTCCCGGATTTTGAGTCGTTCGCACCAACGCTATCGCTTCGCGGAAAGGGTTTTTGTCCGCCATTTGCCTGTTGGATAGTAGTTCTACTTCATTCGGCTAATCGGCGCTTTAGCAGGCGTACGTCGCAGGAAGGGAGGGAACGTGCAAGGCACGTAATTTGTACCCTGTGTATGCAGACAGGCATACCCGGCGTATAATGGCGGACAACTGTATTCCGTGTGACATTCCACAACTTATATTATGACATGAATACTTATGATTTTAAGTTATCCAAATGATTTGTCAATTGGTACTATTTGTAGTTGCAAACCTGGCGTACGCCTTCTTATCAAATCAAGCAGAGCCTGCCTCTTAAATGTCCGCGTGGTTAACGGTGAAACCATGAATGCCGAAGCATGGCAAGCGCTATGGAATTGCTCGTTGCATCTTCCACGACAATCAGATTGAACATATTTATCCTTAGAGGATCAGGCTACACTTGACTTGTCCGTTTGTTAATGCTAGTACACACAACTCTGAAAGCAAGGGCATTTGCCGTGTGGTGTAGGCCTAAGTGTACCATTGTACACTTGACATTCCCGATCTTGTCAACGATTTGGATATGAACAAATAAGCTGGTGTGGTCAATCAATCTTAAAAAATGAAGGCTTTTATATTGGTTCTAATCTGTATAAACTTAATCTAATGTATAACTTGCTTAAGAAAGTAGTAATCAGAACAATGCTGATTTACACTTGGATGCCTCTAACAACTTTGTGAAATGATGTTGATGTTTTACAGCCTGCATGCTGTGTCATTATCTGTTTTTGCACATCATCAATCATATCATAGTATGGTCATTTCCATATTACAGCAGGTACATACAACAGTTACTGCATTAAACGGCCTGATGAAGCATGTACAGGATGTACCTGCTGAAAACGTTTGCCAAACTTAATTCAACTTTATCTTCTTCTTTTTAATATGTACTGCCATAGAGTTTGAACATTCTTTGTGATATTTCTATATATATATATATATATATATATAAACTCTTAAAAAAAAATAGATATGTCAACTATGAAGAGAATGTAAAGGTATACTCTCTGTATACACATATATATATCAAACTTCAATAATAATGGAAATGTTGAAAGTTTGAGTCACATTGTTTGGTAAATTGTTGTGAAAAAGTTTAGGGTTGAGGTAGCTAAACTTGAATACATTTAAAGTATTAACTATGAGTATGACATGGATAAAGTAATCAAACTTTTGGAAAAAAATGATCTTTTGATCTTTCCTGTAAGATGAATTTTGAGGGTTACTCCCTGTATACATACACTTTTAAACTTCAATAATAATAGAAATATTAGGAATGAAAGAAAACAAATAGTGACTTGCATTAACAGGTAAATTATAGTGCAAACTGTTAAGTCTCTGAGGTATGTATAAACTGAATGGAATTTAAAGCATCAACATATACTGCTTAAACACTTGCATATAAGTCTCTGATTAGGCATATATATAGATAACACTATAGTCAAACACAACCATCTTTGATCAATTACCACTCAATAATAATAAAGGTATTGAGGTAGGTTAAATATATCAATGATATGATCAGATGTTAAGTTAGAACAAACAGGAATGAATTATTTATGTATCACATTGGACATTTAGAGGTAAACAAAATTATGGTGCATCTGTTAAAGTCTTTGAGGTAGATATAAACTGGATGGAATTTAAAGCATCAACATATACTGTTTAAACATTTGCATATAAATCTCTGATTTGACATGTATATAACACTATAGTCAAACACAACCATCTTTGATCAATTCCCACTCAATAATAATAAAGGTATTGGGGTAGGTTAAAATATATCAATGATATGATCAGATGTTAGTAAGTAAGACCAAGCAGGAATGAATTATTAAACCTATCACATGAAGCAAGTAATTGACAGGTAATGGACATTCTAAATATCTTTTTGATCATTGTTATTAGGTGGAGTGTAAAATGTATAAACAGCTATACATCTAAAAAACATATAATTCTACAACAAGGCGAGAGAGAGAGAAAAAAACACACTCATAAGTATCCACTCATAGATCCATTGTTGACCTGTTCTTCTAAACACATCTATCACATATCCAACTACAACTACAAACATGTACATATAAACATTAATAACTTCAATAACATTAAATAGATTGCATCTCTGTGAATCACATCTGCAGATATATTAAATGTTGTAGAAACAAAGATTGGATGAAGGTAAATACACCCCACAGACAATAAGTTAGGGCGTGGTTACCAATCAGGGATAATGCGGAGTTGAGTTCACTTCATTTTGAGAAAGTATTAGAGTTACAATAAAATAGTTTATATTGAAGGTTTCCTTTTTTATGAATCAATTCAATTATGATATCTGTTTACCCATTTAAATATTTAGTATTGAAAATCATTAATGAGATAGATCATAGTTTAACTCTTTTTTATTCAATCTCATGTTGGTTATATGATTTTTAATAAAGATTCGTGAATCAATTCTCTGATTACCCCTGACTAATTGTGATGGAAATTAATACATTTACACATCTCAACATTTATCCAATCGAAACAAATATCCTTAAATAAACTATACTTTATGAAGGGTTGTTAAACAAAATAATAATCACTTCAGAACAAGGGAAAGCAGGAACTAACAGTTTCAATTATTTAAGGATTGTTTTACATGTTTTGTGCCTCTATCGATGTATAACAGCAACAAATTGTATAAAATCGTGTAGCGTAGCGTAGCGATTTTATACAAAATTTGTTGCTGTTATACATCGATAGAGGCACAAAACATGTAAAACAATCCTTATAATTACAAAATCAACATTATAACAAAGTTTTTCCTAATTATTTTCAAAAAATCTGTCATCAATGTCGTGAAATTGTGGTTTGTTACACGAAACAATAAGAAGTTGAATCAAAATTGAGATCTCCATAAACTAAAACGGCCAAAGATTTAATTTCGTTTTCGGAACCATTGACACCCATGCAATCACAATTCGTCTTAACCGGAATCCGCATTTTCGGAATAACCCTAATTAGCATATCACACGACGTTCAAAATGTCCGCCGTTTGCGAGACGCTCGGAGCAAACAAGCTTGAGGACTCGTAGTTATTAAAATGCAGTCTTTCCGGTGAATGTATGGATTGTGTTAGGGAGAAGCATGTATTTACTTGTTACAAACGCAGGTGGGAAGTGATAAGATCTGTTATATCTGTCTTTGCAACAGAACATAACTCGCAACTGTCAAAACCGGACTATTGCGTCAGGTGATTGTGACATCACAAGGAATGAATGCACATGGTATGGTTGCAAATTTTTCTGCATTCATCGAGAAATGGCAGCAGGTTTTTGAGCGCTCTCGTCCAATCAGAATCGCGGAAATTAGTGTAACAAAACCATTTTGTAATTATAAAACAAGCGTTGGGGTGGCCTTCTGACTCTGTTAGACCTTCGGAGGGGTGGAGCAGGCTTTTGGGGAATCAAAACATCAAAAAACTTTACTATTCTATCGCTAAGTCTATTCATAACAGTTAATAGATTCATTCTCTGCTCTTCAGGTATTAAACCATGGAGATAATTTAAAATCCTGCGAGTAAGTTTATTTAGAATGAGTAGCACCTTCCTTTGCAACCAAAATATTAGAATACTTAATAAAGCCATGATGAAAGTTATTAATTCCTGTTGCATATCTGAAACAAAAAGTAAGCTAAAATTAAAACCAGGTTAAGTTGTTGTTTCATGAGACGAGTAACTATAGTGTTAAATATACTAATCAAATTTAGTCTCCCTTCTCGGAGTGAGATCGCCTTCGCACAGTCATACCGAAGGATGTTTCCCTATCACATTCCACGACACTACTCTCAGAGTCCATTCTAAGAACACGTCTACGTCTTAATCTATGTCTAACTAAAAGTAAAATGATTACAAGCAATATCAGGCCTGCCACAAGGGCTGTTGTAATTATCCACCATCCATCTGAAATATAATATATTTGGTATATTGATACTTATTGAATAACATAGTATATATGGGGTTCTAAATATTCATTTTCTAAGGAAGTTCTCATGCTGTCATCTATATCATAATCATTATGACCATCAACATCATCATTAGAAAACAGAGAATCAGTTGAAGAATTCGCAAATTCATTTGAATTATTATCATTGCGAAGTGGTAGACTTTCCAATTCAAGACCCTGCGAGGGTGTATTTTTGTTACATTTTAAATATTGTTTATAACGTAAAAGTAATGTTAAGACTATAGTCAATAAAAAGAGTATAATTATCATTTCAATAATTAAATTGTAAAAATAGAGCCATGGGCTCTGTAGCTCATCAGACTTTTGATGGAAATAGATTTTTAAGGTTTTGACCCCTGTGACCCCAATTGGGGTCAAGGGGTAACCAAATGTAAAATTTATAATCTTTATTGGCCAAAGAGTCTACAGACAACTTTTCAGCTCCCTAGAACTTTTGGAACTGGAGAAAAAGATAAAAATAGGTTTTTGGGGTCATGGGGTCACGAAATCTACAATTTAGAATCCCCATTGACCAAGGAGTCTACTCACAACCTTTCAGCTCTCTAGACCTTTTGGAACTGGAGAAGAAGATGAAAATAGGTTTTTAAGGTTTTGACCCCTGTGACCCTATTTGGGGTCATGGGGTCACGAAATCTACAATTTAGAATCCCCATTGGCCAAGGAGTCTACTCACAACTTTTCAGATCTTTAGGTCTTTTGGAACTTGAGAAGAAGATGAAAATAGGTTTCTAAACTTTTGACCCCGTTGACCCTATTTGGGGTCATGGGGTCACGAAATGTACAATTTAGAATCCCCATTGGCCAAGGAGTCTACACACAACTTTTCAGCTCTCTAGGCCTTTTGGAACTGGAGAAGAAGATGAAAATAGGTTTTTATGGTTTTGACCCCTGTGACCCCATTTGGGGTCATGGGGTCACGAAATCTACAATTTAGAATCACCATTGGCCAAGGAGTCTACTCACAACTGTTCAGCTCTCTAGACCTTTTGGAACTGGAGAAGAAGATGAAAATAGGTTTTTAAACTTTTGACCCCGTTGACCCTATTTGGGGTCATGGGGTCACGAAATGTACAATTTAGAATCCCCATTGGCCAAGGAGTCTACACACAACTTTTCGGCTCTCTAGGCCTTTTGGAACTGGAGAAGAAGATGAAAATAGGTTTTTATGGTTTTGACCCCTGTGACCCCATTTGGGGTCATGGGGTCACGAAATCTACAATTTAGAATCACCATTGGCCAAGGAGTCTACTCACAACTGTTCAGCTCTCTAGACCTTTTGGAACTGGAGAAGAAGATGAAAATAGGTTTTTAAGGTTTTGACCCCTGTGACCCTATTTGGGGTCATGGGGTCACGAAATGTACAATTTAGAATCCCCATTGACCAAGGAGTCTACTCACAACCTTTCAGCTCTCTAGATCTTTTGGAACTGGAGAAGAAGATGAAAATAGGTTTTTAAGGTTTTGACCCCTGTGACCCTATTTGGGGTCATGGGGTCACGAAATCTACAATTTAGAATCACCATTGGCCAAGGAGTCTACTCACAACTGTTCAGCTCTCTAGACCTTTTGGAACTGGAGAAGAAGATGAAAATAGGTTTTTAAACTTTTGACCCCGTTGACCCTATTTGGGGTCATGGGGTCACGAAATGTACAATTTAGAATCCCCATTGGCCAAGGAGTCTACACACAACTTTTCGGCTCTCTAGGCCTTTTGGAACTGGAGAAGAAGATGAAAATAGGTTTTTATGGTTTTGACCCCTGTGACCCCATTTGGGGTCATGGGGTCACGAAATCTACAATTTAGAATCACCATTGGCCAAGGAGTCTACTCACAACTGTTCAGCTCTCTAGACCTTTTGGAACTGGAGAAGAAGATGAAAATAGGTTTTTAAGGTTTTGACCCCTGTGACCCTATTTGGGGTCATGGGGTCACGAAATGTACAATTTAGAATCCCCATTGGCCAAGGAGTCTACTCACAACCTTTCAGCTCTCTAGACCTTTTGGAACTGGAGAAGAAGATGAAAATAGGTTTTTAAGGTTTTGACCCCTGTGACCCTATTTGGGGTCATGGGGTCACGAAATGTACAATTTAGAATCCCCATTGGCCAAGGAGTCTACACACAACTTTTCAGCTCTCTAGGCCTTTTGGAACTGGAGAAGAAGATGAAAATAGGTTTTTATGGTTTTGACCCCTGTGACCCCATTTGGGGTCATGGGGTCACGAAATCTACAATTTAGAATCCCCATTGGCCAAGGAGTCTGCACATTAAATTTCAGCTCTCTAGATTCATTGGTTCTGGAGAAGAAGTCGAAAATGTGAAAAGTTTACGGATGGACGGACGGACGGACGGACGGATGGACGGACGGACGCCGGACGCCTTGCCATGCCATAAGCCCATCGGGTCTTTCAGACCTGATGAGCTAAAAATTAATACCCTGTTTTTTATCAAACCAGGAAAAAGTTGTATTATCACTTGTCAAAATATTCTGTACATTAAATAATACAGCACCAGTTTTAGCTTCCTGTGAGTCAGTAGCATTAGTAGGTATGAATAATGTGTTGTTAGATGCATTGTTAAGATCAGCAGTAGTTTGGGTGAATATAGTGATGTTAGTTGTTCCAATATCAGTGGGGGAGATATCAATATTGGAACTGGTGGTGTTAGTATCATTCACAGGTATGATGATGGTTATAGTAACAGTAGAAGGTGGTACCAGTGTTGTTGTTGTGCTTTCTGAAATATAAAATAAACGCATCATAAGTCAAGTCTAGTTACAAGTTTTAATAAACATCCCAATATTGGATAGTGAAATTGTTGCATAACATGTTTGTTAGTATAATAACAAATTGTTCTGCATATGAACACAGCTTGCATCTCACCTTTCGCAGCGTCCGTGGCTGCTTTAGTTGTTGTTGAGTCTATTGTTGAGATATCTGAAATGTGAATATAATTAGGTCTTCAAGACAAAGTCTGGAAGACCTATTGTTTTTATCCGATTTCTTCAAGTTCTTATTATTATTATTTGTACAATTTTGTGAACGAGATACAGCCCAAACGGCTGCTCCAAATTCACCCAAACTTGGCATGCTGATAGCCCTTACCCTGGAATCGACATGCGAAGCTTTTGGGCAAAATCGGTTCATTCATTAAGGGTCCAGTTCGAATCCAAAATCGAAAATTTAACATTGATTTTTTTTTCAAAATGCACTTAGAGACTTAATTTTTTTTTTAAAATTAGCGCAATGGAAAATAATGAAAAAAAGTAAATCATGGCAAATTCGTAGGTCACGTGGTTCGGTCGCCATCTTGCTTTTAGTGCAATTTTCAACGTTTCAGACCCCACCCACCTTTGACAATCTTCTCCTCTGAAGATACTTACACTAGAGAGCTGAAATTCATACTGAATGTAGCTGAGGTATTGTTTTCTTCAATTCCTAAAGTTGTAAGACCTAACCTTAATACTTTTTGTGCTGTGACCTTTCAAAGTTGACCAAAATCTGAAAATCACCAACTTCAAGGGCAGATAACTCAAAAACCAGACCTTAGAACTTAATGATTTTTCCATGAGAGTTAGAAATCAGCAAGGTCTTTAAGTTAAAAGAATAAAATCGCTCGCGAACAGTCACTTCCGGTCAGGAGGAAGGGTCAAACTTTGCATTTTAAAAAGTAATGTTTTGGTCTGTATGGTTTAAACCTCTTTAACAAACATGCATGTGAAGGTCAAACATGCATGTGAAGGTCAAACAGTATGTGAAGGTCAAACAGGAATCTTGAAGACCTAAGTACTGCCGCGGCAGTCCTAGTTATAATTATATTTATATAGATATTATATTAAGGTAAATGGTGTATCAAATAGATCAGTTGCATATTCTTAAGGGAAATTATCGATGATGGGGTATTACCTTCTCCAGGAGTAGTCGAGGTCTTAGGTTGTACGCCTCTCTTGTCTCCTCCTGATGTTGGCCCATGGTGTGAAGTTGTAATCTGTTATAAAGAGGTTACTTTAGAACATGGGTGAAAGCCTTAGATAGCTAATATGATGTATTTATGTTCTCAATTCCCTAATTTTATTATATTTCATCTATATACACCTGAGAGTTGTACTTGAGGATTTTTCGTGCATATATATCTATTTTTTTTTATTTTCAAATGTATTTAGCTGTATACCTCTAACTTTCCCAATTCATCTATATACGTATAAGCATAGGAATGAAAGGTAGATTAAACACTCACCATGGAAGAGATGGGATTTTTAAGGGATGTTGGCTGCAATGGATGTTGTTGCTTGCGGTTGCTCGGGAGTTGAAGTCTAAATATAATGATATTTACTATGAATATTATTCAATTAGGTCCATTCAATTAAACACAAAGATTATGAGTTATTAACACTAAAGCTCTTAACATAATGATATCAATAGCCTATCAATATAATATCCAGTGGTATAACATTAAGAAATTAAATCTTTGAGTAATCATGATTAAAAATATCAACCTTAATTAAATAATGAAGTGATCAATCATGCATCGAGCTGTTTGAAAGGAGATGTAATTAAGATGTATAATCTATCAATACATAGACTAGACAGTCTATAAACCATTACATCTAGTATAACACCTATTAAACATAGAAGGATTGATGGGGTTTGGCAGTCTTAATATAAGGGCCACCGGGCCACCAAAGCCACAATATTCCTTACTAGTCAAGGAGTGTATACAAGGTGTCAGCTTTCAAGGTCTAATGTGTCTGAAGAAAAAGATGAAAATAGGTTTTAAGGGCGGGACCACAGGGCCACAAAAGGTATAAATGATAACTTTCAGGCCAGATTAGCTGAAAAAGATACCCAGAAGTTTGTCAAGATTGCTCAATCAGACCTGGCTTTTATTCAAGGTAGGTTGTTAACAGCATTTAAGGTTTCAATGAGCTACATCTAGCAGTTTTTACAATAACTGCAAAGAACAAAATGATTACCAATGGAGGGCCAGATGATCAGAGAGACTTTCAGGTTTGCTTGACATAAAATCCCTGTCAAGAAGTATTCATATCACAACATTGTTATAAGTTAAGTTAAATAAATAAACACTAAATCTAACAATTTGAGATAAGAAGAAACATATCATAAATAACTATTCTATCTAACAGCACTTCTGTTCTTTCAATTTTCTAAACTACAAAACTGAACACAACCAAATTTACAGCATATAATGGGCCTTCGGTAAATTGATTTATTAAGAACATGGGTTATTAATCCAATTAAGCTGCTTTTTCAACATCAAAACAAGTTTGCCTTGAAATGTAATTGTTAATTGGCATTATTATCCTTAAATATCTTTCCAGTAGAAAAAAATCATGGGTCTGTAGGTTACCTGAAACACATTAATTTTAGTGTTTGCATTAATATATATAGTTCAGTGAAGCAACCATAAAGATGATTGTGAAGGAAATTTTTTTGGACAAGGTTTTGGACAAATTACAACTGCCAAACAGTACATATTTACTTAAAGTAAGTCATCTACGTGCAGAAATACAGGAAAAACTGTTTTTCATTATGTCTTGTAACTTACACTTCATTTTTCATAATATGGTAAAGAAACTTTTTCGTAAGTATAAATTTTACCATATCCAAAATGCAGCAAACACTGGCATTCAACAGCCATGGAAACTATTACAATGTACACAAATTTTCACATTGATAAAATAGACCTACTGGTATAAGTTCAGTTGTAAATGAGGCATTATATTGTTGAAAGACAAGTTTTTTTATGAACAAACACAAGCTTTTTAACCTATAATTATTTACACTTGAACAGAAAGACATACAAATGGAATCAAATACTTCAAGGGTATGAAAACACTGTTTATCTGGATGACAATTTATAAGAATATCTGAAAATATCTAATCCCTGAATGAGTAAGTAAGGTGGACGGATGAAGGCACCGTTGATCACAGATGAAAGTTGAACATCCCTATTGTTTATCAGGCAGAGCAAACTACTGGCATTTCAGAATCTCTCTCTTGTTTTTCACATCAGTTTCATGCGTCTTTCGTTCTGTTGTTTAAATCAAACCTATCGTCTTTTACATAAAATCTGTTTCTTCATTCTCTCCATTTATTTCATACTCTCCTTCATCTGTGCTCTTCTCCAGTTCAATTCCTAGCAGCTCCTTTTGGTGATATGTCACTCTGTAGGGTCCTCCCACAAGAAGTTCTTCTTCAATACTGTCCGTGTCGGTGCTGTCAGATCCCATTTTTTTCATCAAATCTTTGATGACATTTGAAGGTACAAAGAATTCCTTTGACACATTACTGATCGTGATTTTCATGGTACATTTCAAGTGGCTCTGAAGCATTTCAGTTACACATCTCTTTTTGCATGAAGTACATTTGATTGTCCTTTGTCCAGCAGCAGCAGTCAAAGCTGTGTTGCAGCTGGGACATTTTGATGTTTTGCTGACCTCTACACCTTGGTGGACCACTTGAGACTCACAGGCCTTGGCTACCACAGGTTTGTCTTGAACTTGATTGATTTTGCTCGATTGGGTTGTTTAGGCATATTGTGTCCCCATATACTGCCTTAATGACAGATCTGTGAAGAGGTACGTTGCTCCTTCTTTAACAAGTAGTCTCTTTTCTTCCCAGATGGAACATGACATTGTCCCGGTTCCATCACTGAGGAGAACTTTTTTCATTAGCCTTGCGCCGAATTTTGTGTTGACCGCTTCCTCGTTGTTTATGATGTTTACTACTTTAGCTGTTAGATTTCCCTGAAAGTAAAAGAATCCATATTACACAGAGTTGATAAAAAATGTAATTCCTGTAACTGAAAACTTTCTTGAAAAGAGCACTCCTGTAATGACTGCAATGTGAACATGGGGAACAACACTGATGTTACAGTTTTTGAGTAGAGGTGTGCTATTTGTGGACCGTGATACTTAATCTACAATTAACATATCATGATATATTCTCTCTATTTATGAACGTATCATTGACCTTAATATTTCTTATTTTACCACAGCTTTTGTCAAAAGTTTTTTTCATTTTGTAAGTTATTGTTGTAAAAATTTAATATAAAGACAAATTCATAGGAAGGTCAAATGTAAATCTCTCATGGACATTTATTTTATCAGAACTGTCAAATATATAATTCTTAAAACTGAAGCGTCCTTGTCAAAAAAGAAATTCTAGTAGAAAGGTAACGAAACACAGCTATGACATAGATTGATCTGCTTAAAGATGTGAAATTAGCCCCAGTGATTATCTATCAACAGTCAACACATCATGTGAAACTTTTCAGCCAACCTCTGACTCTTTAATTACTAAAATATTTCAGATATCTAAACAAAAAGTGAATATGGAGTAACAAATTTTATGTAATATGTATTTCATATTAAAATCATAACTGTATCAGTATCTCTCATAAACTGCTGAGCGATTATTAATAGAAACCAGAAGGGGTTGGGATAAGAATGCTAGCTGGCGTTCAAGGTTATCCATTATCAATCTTTTTTTTTAGATATTCAAATGTTATTTTCTTTAATATGTGTATGAAATATTGATAAGTCTTTCAACAATATATCTATAAGAATAAAAATTTCGAAATACACTAAAACTATCTAATAAATTCTATTTTTGATAATGTTGTTAATAATGTTGGTTTAAAACCAGCAGGGAAAAAAAGTGGACAACTCGGAGTCGAGGTTCGAAACTGCCTGTATTCGATGAAAATACATGTTGGCGTTGTTGCGTTCTGAAATGAACAATGACTCTATGTAAACTACATCTCTGATTACATACAATAATCAATAAATCAAGTAGTTACATAAAATACACGAAACTGTAAAGTAATACTTGCAACTATCTCTGAACAATAAAGAACTCTCATAATAAAGTTGCCTTACAGTTACCACAATGAAATTTAACACTCTTGCATAAATTACTCTAAATTGTACCTCTTTGATATTATCAAAATATACACAAATGTAAGAATTAGCTACAATGCAATAAATCTTATGATATGAATTTAATATGCATTAAAAATGGTTATAATATGTAGCTCTAACCAGCTTAAGCATATTACAAAACTCTGGAAATACTCTGCACGAAAACTGAATCTCTTTTACACTCGCGCTAAATTTATACACCACTAGTACACAATATTAAAGCATTATTTCTCTGGAATAGTTAAATTAACATTATTTCCATTAAATTAACATTATGCTTATGTATCTGAAGGTGGTTCCTCTCAGGGTTATTGAAAAGACATTGAAATATTCGGAAAACTATATTTGAAACTCTAGCCATCATGGCTACTCTTTTCCATGGTTTGAAAAACGTGGTCACAAAACTCCACACAAAGACAACCCGAACTACAAAATTAACATAATATGACTACACAACACTGCTAAGAGCTTTGCAAAACTCCTTGCACTGACCTGGATTCGCTAGGTCATGTATAATAATAGCCAACTCTGCAGGGAGCTTACAAACAGAAAGAAGCACACGTAAAATATTCAAAAGTACCTTATAAATGGTAAATTAGCTGCTAGAAAAAACACTTGGTACAATAAAGAAACTGGTAGCAACCCTAATTAATCCAATTAGGTAATTAAATATAAAATATTTATTTATTTTATGAAATTAGAAGAGTATATTTTTACTAAACACAGGACCAAAAAGCCTGGTTTCTTAGGCGATCGGAAACCGGCGGATACCACCGGATCCCAACTTTTAAAGAATAAATGTTTCCGGCGGCCGAAACCAGGCATATCTCAGATCCGGCCGTATACCGACGGATCCCGTACCGGAAATTCAATAGATTAGAATAATGGGATCCGGTGGCGGAAACCGGGCATATCTCAGATTCGGTCGGAAACCACCGGATTTGTTATCGGAAAATCGGTAGGTAGGAATACAGAGATACAATGCCGGAAACCTCCGGATCCTATGGATCCGGAAGTTTATCATGAAGTGGTCTGTTACAATAACGAACAAGAATAAATCAACCAACAATTATTTATTTTATCATACAACATTAAAGATTAAAAAAGACATATATAAATTAGAAATAAATACAATAATATGGAAACTGTACAACAATTTCAAAAGTTCAAATGAAAATTGCCAACTTAACAAGTTTGTGTACTAGTTGTAGTAGAATCAGGATGAACATATTAATAAATTACAAGGGAACATGAAGAAATATGAAAGGCGACTGTACATCATGCTGAATGAATAATATTCTGCTAAATTAAGCATTAATCAATTCATATTTGTTTAATATGATTATTATTGTCATCATTATTGTTTCATTGTTCTACAAGAACCTCCTTCCAATCTCCTGGTGAGTAGGGATGTTACACTGGTCTTTGTTTTTCTTGTCTGGAGCATGGTGTTGACTGGGGTACAGATGAGGGTGAAAAGGAGATATCTGGTGATGATGGTGAAAGGGTCGAAAGGCACGATGATGGTGAAAGGGTCGAAAGGCACGATGATGGTAATGATGGTGAACGAGTCGAAAGGCACGATGATGGTGATGATGATGTTGAAGTGGAAGATGCAGAAGCTGATGTCATCATGTCAGAATTCAAAATAAAAGCATGAATATAAATACTTCATTTGCTGGAATTAGAGTTCTCTCCCTATTAAGGTTACTCATCAAAGAACAGGCACCCACTTGTCAGAGTATAGGAACATGATGAATTTAATACTTATGTGTTTCTTTAGTTAGATAATGGTATTCATCTAAATAGTTGTATGTCAAACACACTATAGGAAATGAGAATTCCAGCAATCATTTTAGTGCTATCAAAAATAATGAAAACTGATTAGATAGTTCCTGTAGAATGCAGAAATTGGATGGTAAACATACATGAAGTTGAACAGTGTAATTCATCAGCAAAAACAAAGTAAGTACCTGTTATTTCATTGAAGTTTGCTCTTATTGCCCAAGCTGGAACCTTGCGACTGGGCATCGCCGTGGAGTACTGTGTTGGATGGTCCTCCCTGCCCTGTGCTCCTCCCACTTGGTCCAGGTGCTCCTTGACCTCCCTCAAGAGTTGCGATTCCCAGACGAAAGGCATCACGTACCTTCCACCGCTCTCGTCATCTGTTACATCTGGTGATGTGCATTCCCTCATCAGTGCAACCTTGGCCCTGGCCTTCCAGTCCGCAGGCTTCCTGGATTTCTCCACTCCTGCAATTCTCTTGTTCATTTTCTGTAACATAAAGAACACATCTAAGCATATTTGTAAGGTGGATAACGTCTTACTCAACCGTGGTGAGATCACTCATAAGATAACAATATGTTGGTAACACACATGTGTGTTACCACCGCGTGCGGCCGTCACGTCATAATCAACGCTCGATGTCATAGTCGGTTTTATTTGACGTCACAATGTTAGCGGCGCGACTACAATGGCGGGTGGCCTATTTGCAAGTGAGCGTCATTGACAGCGATTTTCTTGCAATTTAGCTTAATTAAAAGCTGTGAGTAATAAATAAAATACTAAACTCCGTCCCCTTTATAACATGTTTATTAAACTCGTGAATGGTGTCGGTATTCAACTCGCTTTCGCTCGTTAAATACCAAACCACTCACTCGTTTAATAGATATGTTATCAAACGGGACGTCGTTTAGTATTCTCTATTTCATTCATACCAACTCAACATGTCTCACGTTACCTCAGTATAACAATCACACAGAAAAATCATATATGTAACAAAACATGGGCTTGGAAGAAATATGGTTGATAACTTGATTTACTTAATTCCATTTTGTAGCTCATCAGGCTTAATATCAAGTGATAAATGTATCTGAATTTCTTTGTCACTTTGTTATGTTGATTGATTATTTATAATTTATGTTGATATAATTCCTCCATTTAACATCTCCATGTAAATCTCTTCCAAAGGCAATGCAAGTGAACAAATAAGTTAAGTACTATTCCTATAAGACTTCAATGTGATCGGTTTTAAATATATCCAATGAACAAGCAATATGAATCCACATACAGCTTATTCCTAATCTACCTTTATCCTCCTCCTGTTTCTTCTGTTGCTGGCTCTATGGTTTGCTTTTTTTCCACTCAACTCACTGTTGAAGTCGTCACGTTGGTTAGACCACACCTGACGGAAAGCCTCTGAAAAAATTAATAATACTGTTCAGTGCTGTGGGTAAACAACTGCTGGAGGTAAAAAGATTTCTACAGTCCAAGTGAAAAAGACCTTGTGTCAAACAGTGTTATAGATGTAATTTGCACAGTGAAGGTTTCTAATTTAATATTATATGAAAATATTCACTGAATAACTCGCATTAAAACGATTTATATTGTATATGTTATTTCTACAAATGAGAACCCTTCTCAAGTGAAATTAAACAGATACTCAGTCGATTCTGAATACAGGGAACACAAAAAACAAGCCAGCAAACTGAGATATGCTACTGATACTGGTTACCGTCAAGCTGTAAAATCTGCTGGGATTGAAAAGTATGCCACAGATACTCAGTATTGTGAATCTCTCATTTCTGCTGGGATTGAAAAGTATGCCAAAGATAAAGTATGCCAAAGAAACTCAGTATCGTGAATCTCTCATTTCTGCTGGGATTGAAAAGTGTGCCACAGATACTCAGTATCGTGAATCTCTCATTTCTGCTGGGATTGACAAGTATGCTACGAATACTCAGTACCGTGAAACTCTTAAATCTGCCAGCATTGAGAAATATGCAACAAACGCAGAATTTCATGAAGCTGTCAAAGTTGCTAGTTCCGTGCAGTATACAAATATACAAATGTAAAAAAATCTGTCAAAAAACAAAGACTTTCCAAGAAAGAGCAACAAAAAGATATCAAACATGTTACAGAAGCATTCAGAACAGCAGTCAGTGAGGGAGCTGATTATGTCTGTGCTGTCTGTCACAGAAAATTATTTAGGAAACAAGTGATTGAATGCAAAAAAGATTTCTATAGGCAAAAAGGGGACAGTGTTCTATTAGCTGCTGAAACATGCATCACAGAACAATACTTGCATATTTGCACTGAAACTTGTATGGACTCATGCAGTTTTAAAACAGGATCAATGTCAAAGTTATGGATTTGTCACTCATGTCATGAGAAGGTCAAACGAGGAAAAGTTCCAGGTGAATCTGTTGTCAAAAATCCTCATTTCGCACCAATTCCAGAAGAATTAAGAAACTTAAATGAATTTGAAGAACACCTTGTATCACTGCATATTCCATTCATGAAACTCGTTGCTCTCCCTAAAGGTGCACAAAATTCAGTTCATGGACCAGTTATCAGTGTACCATCAAACATTGTGCAGACAGTAAATGCTTTGCCAAGGTCTGATTCAGAAGATCAGTTGATTCAAGTAAAGTTGAAAAGAAAACTTACTTACAAAGGACATTACAAAAACCAGTATGTGAATAAAAATAAGGTTTTGAAAGGTCTTGAATATCTCCAAGCAAACAACCAATATTATAGGCATGTTAAATTGAATGAAACATGGGTGAACCCATTACCAGTTATTGATGAGGAGATTGAAATGGAAATTGGCAATGATGTTCAATCTGATACAGACAATGAAGATGAAAGTACAAGCAATGTTGATGTGACCCGTGAAGAATCCGACAACCATGGCATGCTGCTTGACACATGTCTACAACCAGTTGATATTGGCCAAGAAATACTTGATCAACATTTTGATGGAATTACTCACATTGCACAAGCTGAAGGAAATAATCCTATTCGAATGCTCAAGGAAAATGATGATGAAGCAAAAGCCTTTCCATGTCTATTTCCAAAAGGTGGTCCAATCTATCATGAAAATCGTCAGGAAAAAATGACACTTTCTCGTTATCTTCACTGTAGATTGATGAATGCAGATACAAGATGTGCTCAAAGCATTCCATACATTTTTCATGCACAATACAGATCTGAACTTGATCAAGTTATCTCAAAAGCCTCAATTGCCTTGCGAAAAGGCAATGCTGACCAATCACAAAGAACAGTTAATGCGGATACACTGACAAATAATGAATCCCTGCAAAACTTCTTGCAAATGATGAAGGGTACAAATTCTTGACTCAAATCCGAGGAACACCACCTTACTGGGCAACAACTCAGAAAGATATCTTTGCTTTAATTCGTCAGCTTGGCATCCCAACATGGTTTTGCTCCTTCTCATCTGCTGAAACAAGGTGGCCTGAAATAATTGAAAGCATATTGAGAGAAGATGGAGATCCCCGTAAAGCAAATGAACTTGACTGGAATGAAAAATGTGCTATATTGAGAAGAAATCCTGTCACAACAGCCAGAATGTTTGATCAAAGATTTCACACGTTTTTGAGAGACGTGATCATTGGCAAAATCAAAGACTATTTATTCCGAGTGGAATTTCAACAGCGTGGGTCACCACATGTTCATTGTTTATTCTGGGTTGAAGATGCACCAAAGATTGATTCTAACACAGATGATGAAGTTGTTGACTTTGTGGATCAGTATGTTTCTTGTGACATGCCAAATGAGGATGATGATCAGGAACTACATGAGATTGTTACTAGCGTTCAGAGACATAGCAAAAGACATTCCAAAACATGCAAAAAAAATGGAAAAGAATGTCGCTTTAACTTTCCACGTCCTCCTTCTGAGAAAACATTTGTTTGTCGTTCAGGAATTGAGACTGTTGAAGTACCAGTTTGTGACAATGAAACTATGACTGATGAAGAGCGTAGGATATTTGATGCCAAAGTACAAGAAGCCATAGATATGAACAGCAATGCAATGAACAAAGAACAAGCTAAAGAAATACTTGGCAAAATATGGAGAGCTCTTCAGGATGAAAATCAGAGTTTTGATTCTGTAAACAGTTTGTTTGCAAGTATTGGAAATTCCCAAGAGATCTATGAAACAGCATCAAAGACACTTACAAACAAAAACAGTGTTGTCCTTCAAAGAAACTCCTCTGATGTGTGGGTCAATCAGTACAATCCAGATCTGCTACGCTGTTGGGGTGCCAACATGGATATTCAGTTTGTGATTGATGCTTATTCTTGTGTTGTGTACATTGTTTCATACATTTCCAAAGCTGAAAGAGAAATGGGTTTGCTGCTCAATCATGCACAAAGTGAAATCAGGAAGGAAGGAAATGTTGATGCAAAGAATGCAATGAGGAAAATTGGAACAAAATACTTGAACAGTCGTGAAGTCAGTGCACAAGAAACCATTTTCCGTGTATGCACACTTGACCTCGAGGGATGTTCTAGAAAGGTTGAGATGATCCCTACTGTGAATCGGGTCAGAATGAGCATGCCTCTCCAGCAACTGAGACAAAAAGTAGCAAACGGAGAAATTGATCAAGATGATGTGTGGTTACCCGGTATTCTTGATAGATACAGAACCAGACCTGAGACACCTGAGTTCCATGACATGTGTCAAGCCACATTTGTATCTGAATACAGAGTGCTTTCAAAATCTGAAGTCTCGAATGTGCCCAATGAAAACAGACGCACCCCTGTTATTGCTTTACTGAACAATCTTGGACACATCAAGAAGAGAACAAACACTGATCCAGCAGTTGTTAGATATGCCAAATTTTCCAAAGAAAAGGACCCAACAAAGAACTATCAATCAAGTTTCGAATTGTTTCTTCCCCACACAAATGAAAATCAATTGTTACCACCACGCTTCAACTCATTTGAACATTTCTACAATGAAGGAGCAGTTGCTACAGCTTCAGATGAAGTTGAACCTGTCAAGACAATAGTGGAAAGAAATAGACATACATTTGAGAAAAATGCTTTAGACATGCAACTTTCGCAAGAAACACTTGAAGCTTCTGGCTCTCTTGAAGATGCTTGGTCGCAAATATGCCCACAAGCAGAGGTTGATAGACTTGAATGTCAAGATCTGAGAAACAATGCTGAATCTGATGACCACCATGAGTCTGATGATGAACATTCCAGATTTGCTTCCTCGTGAAGAACGTGTTTCACAAACTGAGGCAATTCAAAATAATGTTTTAAGAGAAGAAGCACATGCAATCCTCAAATCATTGAATGCAAAGCAAACTGAAGTATTCTACAAGCTTAGAAAATGGTGCCTTGACAAACGAAATGGCAAAGAACCTGAACCGTTTCATGTCTTCTTGACCGGTGGAGCAGGCACTGGAAAGTCTCATTTGGTGAAAGTATTTTACTATGAAGCTACACGCTTACTTGCCCCAACTTTTTTACTATGAAGCTACACGCTTACTTGCCCCAACTTTGGATCGTACTGATGACACATCTGTTCTGTTAATGGCACCAACTGCAAATGCTGCGTTCAACATCAAAGGGTCCACAATTCACTCAGGTCTTTCAAACGGAATAGCAGTTCCAAACCAGTATCAATACCTATGTGAGAATACATTGAATACACTCAGGTCAAAATGTGGAGGTGTTCAGATTCTGATTATTGATGAAATTTCAATGGTTGACCAAAAGCTGCTTGCTTATGTTCATGGGCTACTCAAGCAAATCAAACAGAAAGATTCCCCATTTGGAAATGTTTCTATTCTTGCTGTGGGAGATTTCTATCAGCTTCCTCCTGTCACAGGTGTTCCACTTTACAAGCCAGTTCCTGGTTATGATTTATGGAATGACTGTTTCTCTGTGGTTGAGCTAACAGAAATAATGAGACAAAGAGATCCAGAATTTGCAGCTCTGTTAAACAGACTTAGAAAAGCACCAAAAGGAAATGAATCTGATGGTGAAACAAACCTTGAAAGTGCAGATGTAGCTTTGCTCAGTAGCCATGTTACAGAAGGAACACAGATTGTCTGCACATACTGTCCACAAATGCTGAGGTTGACAAGTACAATAGAGGAATGCTTGAACAAGTTTGCAATGATACCTTTGAGATTGAGATTGAAGAATTTGGAAAAAACAAAAGTACAGGAGACTATGAAGTGCTTTCAACCACAACTGAGAAAATTGGAATTGATGCAAGAGTTCCCTTCTTACCAAGAACATTGATACCTCAGATGGCTTGGTAAATGGTGCATTTGGCAAAGTGTCCCATGTAACAACCCAAAATGGAAAGGTTTCCACAGTGTACGTTGTTTTTGATAACAGTGATGTGGGCAGAAAGCTAAGATAATAAAAAAACACATTCCACCTGGCATTCCAATGAACAGTACTCCAGTTTCTCGTCATGATGAAAACAATGCCCGCTCAAAGAAAATGAAACGTCAGTTTCAACTGAAGTTAGCATGGGCTTGTACAATTCACAAAGTTCAGGGATTAACTGTTCAACAAGCTGTTGTTTCTTTGAAAAAGATCTTTGCCCCAGGACAAGCTTATGTAGCACTCTCTCGTGTCATGTCACTTGAAGGACTCATTCTCAAAGATTTTGATCCAAAATCAGTTTTTTCTAGCAGTGATGTGTCAGATTCCATATCCAACATGCCTGAATTTTGCAACTCATTAGCAGCCCCGTCTAAGGACGGGGCTGCTATCAGTTTTTGTGAAGTTTCCATCGCCGCCGCCGCCGCCGCCGCCGCGTCCGCCGCCGCCGCCGCCGCCGCCGCCGCACTCGTACTACTAGCTATAACTTTTTTCCCCTAAGCTTTCCAGAACTCTTATTCATACCTTACTCCTCATACCTCGGGGGAACGATTTTGACACGTTCACTTTCAAGGTCAAAGGTCAAGGTCACAAGCTATGTATTCACACTAAGAATTCCTTGTAAACGCGATAACTTGAAAAGTTTTTGTGCTATGAAGCTCTAACTTGGTATATATCATCCTTGGAAAAGTAAAAAATTTTGAAAAGGTTTTGGCTACAATCCGTCAAAGGTCAAGGTCACAGCAAGGTCATGACGTAAGCATGTTTTAGCGAAAATGCTTTATTTTAACTATGAACACTTTTAATCAATACATGATTGTTATACTCAAAAAAAAGTGTTCAATGATTGTGTGACCTTGAAGGTCAAAGGTCAAGGTCATGAGATATGAGTTATTACAAAATGCACTAAATTGGGGTATAACTTTATCCCATTTAGCTTTTCAGAACTCATGAACATGTCTAAATGTTAATACTTCCAGGGAATCATTATGACATGTTCACTTTCAAGTTCAAAGGTCAAGGTCACGAGTTATAAAATCACCACAAAATTCTTTGTAAACACGGTAACTTGAAAAGTTTTTGTGCTATGAAGCTCTAACTTGGTATATATCATCCTTGGAAAAGTAAAAAATTTTGAAAAGGTTTCGGCTACAATCTGTCAAAGGTCAAGGTCACAGCAAGGTCATGACTTAAGCATGGTTTAGCGAAAATGCTTAATTTTAACTATGATCACTTTTAATCAATACATGATTGTTATACTCAATAAAAAGTGTTCAATTATTGTGTGACCTTGAAGGTCAAAGGTCAAGGTCATGAGATATGAGTTATTGCAATTCCTTGTAAACACAATAACTTGAAAAGTTTTTGTGCTATGAAGTTTAGATTTTGTATATATTATCTCTTGAGAAGTTCAACATTTTCAAAAAGTTTTGGGTACTAACTGTCGAAGGTCAAGGTCACAGCAAGGTCAACATATATGGAGAAAATGGATTAATTGTATTTTTAACACTTTATTTCATTACAATAATGTTATACTGAATGAAATGTGTTCATTGATTGTGTGACCTTGAGTGTCAAAGGTCAAGGTCACGAGAAAATTCCCAATTTGGTGAGGCCTGTAAAAGGCGGAACAGGGTAAGGCGAAACCCAAAGTTCCGGGGCTGCTCTGCTTTTGCGGTATCCCGCAAACGCTAATCTAGTTTCAATCTGAGAACCATGTCCACATGTGTCATCTTGTCGTTCATAACATCGAAGGTTTGCCTTGTCATATTGAGAATTTGCGAAGTGATAAACGCTTTCATTCTGCTGACTTCATATTTCTCACAGAAACATGGCTGAACACTGTTCAACATCCAGCTCTTGATGGTTTCATGTTCAGACACAAACAAAGGTCAAAGTCATATGATGATTCAAACACATTGTTTGCTACTCTGAAAGGACAATCCCATGGTGGAGTTGGAGTGTTCTCAAAAAGCTTATGGGAATTTCCACATCTCCAGACGACAAATCTTGAATACTTGACAGTTTTCATTCCGGATCAAGGTACCACAGTAACTGTTGTGTACAGACCACAGACATACAAAGTGCCTATATTCAAAAGACAGCTCAAAGATCTACTTGATGAAGTTAGTGAATACAGTGACAAGACTATTGTTCTAGGTGATTTCAATGAAAATGCTCTCAAAACATCTTCGATCCAAAGGTTCATGGAAGATGAGGGTTTTACACAGATTGCAGTCACTCCTACCACAGAAGCAGGCACATTACCAGATCATGTTTATGTGAAAGGTATTGACAATATCAATGTTAATCTGTTGCCAACTTATTTCAGCGTTCATGATGCTCTGGAAATCTTTTTCTGAATTGACTGCCATGCCAATGCTGAATTACCCTGATGTGGGATATCCACCCACTGATACATTTCACACCTCATCTTGGAGGTGTGCAGGGGGGAATTCAATGCCAGGGTGGCCCCCCCTTTTATTTACTAATTTAGTTAGGTTTAGATATGATAAGATTATAACATATACCTTGGGTAAGTCAAACTGTTGTAGGAATACTTCTATAGTCCAGTTCAATAAACAATAAGTTTTACCATCACTTACTCACTTTAAAACTAAACATTTAATCTGTTATGGAATACTGCAGTTCAACCTTGCCTTCAATAAAGCTTGATGTACCATGGTTTTGTATATATCAGGCTTTGACTGGATAAAACTCCAATCAAGGTCGTACCTGAGGCCAAGTTTCTTGGTCTTACTTTTGATAGTAAATTATCATTCATCCCTCATATCAAAAACCTTAAAGCTAAATGTCTTAAAGCTTTGGACCTTCTAAAGGTCGTATCTAACGCTAAATGGGGTGGAGATGAAGAAACTCTTCTTCATCTCTATCGATCTCTCATCCGCTCTAAACTCGATTATGGATCCATAATCTATGGATCTGCCCGCCCCTCTTATATCAAAATGCTAGATACAATCCACCACCAGGGTCTCAGACTTTGTCTCAGGGCCTTTAGAACTTCACCTGTCGAAAGCCTTTATGTTGAAGCTGATGAGCCATCTCTAGCAGATCGGCGCATCAAGCTAGCACTCCAATATATGACAAAACTTAAATCAAATCCTTCAAATCCTGCCTACAACTGCGTATTCAGCCCAGAATACCAGCAGTTGTATGCTTCAAAGCCAAAAGCAATTCCACCTCTTGGAATCCGCCTTCAACAGCATGTCGAAGAATAAGATATTGAGTTAACAACAATAGCAGAATATGGTCTGCTTGCCACTCCTCCATGGCAGTTGGTCAAGCCCCGTGTTAATCTTAGCTTAAGCACACACAAAAAATCTACCACCAATCAATTAATCTTCCTGCAGGCTTTCAATGAGCTTCGCGATTTCTATTCAGATTACAAAGCAATTTACACTGATGGCTCTAAGGATGGCATTACAGTTGCAGCAGCAACTGTTACACCTTCAACAACTTACGCTTCAAGGCTGCATGACGGCAGCAGTATCTTTACTGCTGAAGCAAAGGCCATCCTGAAGGCCATTCAGCACATCAAAAATTCAACTCCAAATGATTACATTATTTTCTCTGATTCCTTGTCCTGCTTGCAGGCTATCAAAAACTGTAAAACTGATCACCCCGTGATCAGAGATATTCTAAAACTTCATAATACCTTTCTTCAATGCGACATTGTCTTTTGCTGGCTTCCTAGCCACATGGGTATTAGAGGCAACAATAAAGCTGATACAGCTGCGAAGGCAGCTTTAAACTTCAAAAATATTTCATCAACTAAAGTTCCATATAGTTTCAAAACCTGCTATTAAATCCTACATTAAGCAGCGTTGGAGGTCCCAATGGGACCAGCAACAACATAACAAACTTCATACCATTCAACCTCATTTAGGTTATAAATCTCTTACTTCTTTTACTCGGCAGGAAGCTTGTGTCCTTCGACGATGTCGGATTGGACATACTCATTTAACTCATTCATATCTTTTAAAGGGGGAAGATCCCCCTATGTGTATACCCTGCCAATGTCCCCTCACTGTAAAACACATATTGTGTGAGTGTTGGGACACAGCCCAAGTCAGGGAAACATTTTATCCTAATATTTCAATTTCACAACTTTTTTATCACTTCGGTGAACACCGTATTTTAGATTTTCTCAAGGAAATCGAGCTTTTTGATAAGTTATAAATTTTAGAAATATTTATCAGCTTTTAACAACTTTGTGATATTATGCTGATGTTTTACAGCCTTTGTGCTGTTTCATTATCTGCTTTTGCAATCATTTTCATATTTAGGCAATTTCATTAACTTTCTCGCCGCTAATGGCTGTAATATTGCCCAAGCGGCGCTAAACAATAACTCACTCACTCACCCAATTCACTTTGTTTGAGCTCAAAAACGTTTTGACTTACCCTCGAATTTATTGCCTGCAGTTTTAAGAATTTACTGTCATTCTTTATATAGACCTAATCATGAATTCCTCATGATTAATACAGACTGTGTTTATAATGATAATGTTTTCCTGTGTTTTAAGAATGTCGATTGTATTTTGTTAAGTAATAACTCATTGTTAGAAACAACATAATGTGAACTACTGCTGTTATGAAATGAACAGTCACTTTGTTCTTACTAATCAATGATTTGTATATCTATGAATCATGCAGTGGTGTTTAATGGAAAAAAGTTCGACCAGGAAACCAATGACAACTCTAAATGCAAGAGGACAATCATTCCCAATTCGACTTGTGTGTTTCATGGACATCTTAAAAGTGATTGTTGTTGCAACTGAACACATTCAGAGCACCAAACAGGAAACAAAACTACAATTTTTCCATTTGTGTAAATCAGATAAAATGTGAGAACTCATCATTTTGAAGTGTGTTGGCCCATGTGAAGTAACTGCCATAGCATCATTTCCTATCCGCGTACATTGTTGTGATCTAACCCATGAAATGAACTACTAAAGAAGACAATGGAGATCTTCATATCTGGGTGAAAGCAAATGCAGATCTGATTTGATTATGTTTCACTGCTATATCAGAGGCACTGCGAAAACCTGCAATTGAGACAATAAGAGACAATTATCCAATCAACATAACAGTTTTATAAGTGTAACACACAAACGATAAAAGACAGAGAGCATCTGCTATGGACCTGTGAATCACTTTTCCAATTGAATGTAACTTTTTGTGGCCAACCTAAATCAGAACTTCAAACAAGAATGTTATTTCTATATAATATGACAAGATGTTTACAAACATCATAAATAACCATGATGCAATATGAAGCAAGATTGGTGAAATTCAATGATTGTAGCCATATGTTATATGATTTCAGATATTGCTTAAAACAAAGTGTCATTGATTATGATTGCATCTGCCTGTAATTTTAAAATATATCATCTACCAATGAACATCAATCTGAAATTCGTGGATTAAAATACCCTTTCCTTAATGGGTGTTTCGATGTAACATATGCACTTGAGCTGTATGGCTTAGCTTATCAATGATAACCACATCAAAACGTGTATCTGGGAAACTATTCATACACTTAAATTGAAACATTAATGGATGCATTATTGTTTGAAGTTTAAGTTTGCTATCCCGTAACATGAATCACACACGTTCCAAAGAAATGTTTCATTGAAATGTGATTCACCTACAATCAATTTGAAAAATGAATGGATGCATTTTTGTTTCAAATTGTGTTTTGAACCTATATGTAACAAGTGACAAAGATCACGGAGATGACACTTTGATTAATAGGTGTAATATGCATAAAACCAGCTTGAAATACAATTAATTCTAGCATCTGAGGTTGTGTCCAAGACTCAAATCTTGTCTAAGCTGAGCTAAAGGATTCCCCAACTCATCATTTGAGATATTGGAACTTTGCTCTGGTATGTTATTTTGAAATTGAGTAACTGTATGCTTTAGTGTTTTACATGTAATATTGATAGTCTCATGCGTTTTGTATATGTATATGTTGTACAGTATAATTCAACAGAATTAGCCCTGCCAATAAATCACTCTAATTTTCCTTAATGTAAATTTTAGAAGTTTAAATATATGAAAATATATTTAAGATTTTTGTGGAAAATTGTTGATCTCATATGAAATATATCAAATGTCAACGATTATATCTTGTACAATAAACTTTCATCTTTAGTTAACTGCATTTGAGTTCTGATCTTTCGTGAATTGAATAATGTTTCAATTAGCTTATTGATCATTTCACAAATCCTTAAAAATTTGAATCTTGGAATATCGATACTGAGAAAACGTTGTATATTATTAAGGATTCAGCCATCAATGCCTAACATGGGGTCAGCTCAGACAGAAACATTACACTTGATCCTTCCCAATGTTCTTGTAGCTTATTCATTATAAGATTTTCATGAAACTTGGAACGATTGTTGACATTATCAACTGTGTGAAGAATATGTTACATTTTCGGCTGAATCCTGTTGTCGTCGCTTTGCGACTATATTTATCATTATCTTTAGTTCAATTAGATAGTAAATATATAAGCAATTGTTATATCTGGATAGGTCAATACATCTAATAAATCAAAATATGTAAAGAGAAATAGAATTTATTTTAAAAAATAGAGCCATTGGCTCTGTAGCTCATCAGGCATCATATTAAGTTTGCTTTATACAGGCCAGATGAGCTAAAAATGAAACTGATGTTACCTATGGCAAGAAAACCTATAAAAAAATTACAAGACAAATGTAACGATTTCGGAATAAATTTCCTTACCCAAATGATTTATTATTATTCAACACTTTCTAGATCGCCAATATTAGACAGTGAAAGAAGGCGAAGGAGAAATAAATAGACTGTCATCTAATGGAGAAAAATAGGTTTTTAAGATTGTGACCCCTGTGACCCTATTTTGGGTCATTGGGTCACAAAACTTACAGTTTAGAATCCCAATTGGCCAAGGAGTCTACATGCAGTCTTTCAGCTCAATAGACCTTTTGGAACTGAAGATGATGATGAAAATAAGTTTTTAAGGTTGTGACTCCTGTGACCCTAATTGGGTCATGGGGTCACGAAATCTACAGTTTAGAATCCCCATTGGCCAAGGAGTCTGCACATATGATTTTAGCTCTCTAGACCTTTTGGAACTTAAGAAGAAGATGAAAATAGGTTTTTAAGGTTGTGACCCCTGTGACCCTATTTGGGGTCACAGGGTCACCAAAGTTACAAATTAGAATCCCCATTGTCCAAGGAGTCAGCACATATCATTTTTATCTCTCGACTCCTTTTGGAACTGGAGAAGAAGATGAAAATAGGTTTTTAAAGTTGTGACCCCTGTGACCCTATTTGGAGTCACAGGGTCACCAAAGTTACAAATTAGAATCTCCATATGCTAAGGTACTTGTACACAAAATTTCAGCTCTCTAATGTGTATGGTTCATGAGAAGAAGTCGAAAGTGTCAGTAGTTTACGGACGGACGACGGACGGACGCCGGACGACGGGCCATGCCATAAGCCCATCTGGACTTTCAGTGAGTGAGTGAGCTAAAAATAGGGGGTGCTTAATTCAGTTCTTTGTGTCTATATCTTGCTGCCTAAATAAAACAATTCTATTCATTTATGAGACCATGAATTCATTACTGTGATAAAGATATAATACTCTCAACAGTGCTGTTTTCCATTTGTATTATGTTTGCAGAAATTTAAGTAATAGTAATTAGTGTTAGGAATCGGTTGAAATTTTTTAATCGATCATCAGTTTGAGGTAAAAAGATCTTGATTTTTATCAGTAATCGATTACAGAAAGTTGTAATCGATTATTTGGTCAAATGGGTCAAACGACCGATGCTCGACCAAAATCGATTAATCGGAACACCACTAATAGTAATAGTGATAGCTACCAGTGTAATAGCAGTGTATGAAATAAGACAGTCCGACAGCCCGGTACTGGTTACTTTTGGCCGGGACTGGTAACTTTTTGAGCTTTTCTTAAATTTTACCATTGTAATTTACAAAATACAAATTTTGGGCTGGCTACATTTTTAGCTTATTTCAAACACTGGTAATAGTAATAGTAATAGTAATAGATAGTCATTTTTCACCATGTAATAGTAATAGTAATATGAAGAAACTTCAAGTAATAGTAATAGTAATAGATGCTACGTAATTGACCCCAGGTCTGCCACCTTCTCTAATGGGGATTTAATTTATATATTTCGTGACACATTGACCCAAAATAAGAGGTCACATCCATAAGCTTAATAACATACATCTATTATTGTCATCTTCTTCAGAACTAAATGGTCCAGAAAGCTGAAATCTGTATACACACTCCTTAGGCATTGAGGTATCGATGGCTTTGTCTCAACTAAAGACAATAACTAAATTTGTAACCTACATGCAACTGTAATATTTGGGGGATGGGAAGGGGATCTTGAACATTAATGATTTGTAATAGTTGTCCATGGTACTTTTATATAACTCAATATGACGTCACCTATTTAATTCTGTTTGTGTTTCAGATGAATCGGTATGGTGAAAGGGCTTTGTATCTCAATAAGCAACTTCTTCAAGACGCAGCTGCTAACAAGAAAACAAGCGATGTTTTAAAACTGCAGACAGCTGACATCATGTATATCATAGGTCATCCAGAAGCATTCATTGACAAGAGAGCTTTCGAGATATTTCGATTTGATGTGTGGCGTGAGTGTTTGACACACACTATTATTGATGAAGCGCATTGTGTTGTGCAGTGGGGGGCACAATTTCGAGCCAAATTCATGGAACTGAAGAAATTAAGATCCCTTTTCCCTCATTGCAAGTATTTAGCTTTAACAGCTACAGCGACGCTGAAACTGCAGTCAGAGATTAAATCTGGTTTGGCCATGAGAAGTGCAGGAACTGTGTCACACAGTATTGACAGACCAAACAAAGTTTAATGTGTTCAAACGATTGCCTTCCACTGGGGGTCATAACACAGCAGAGGAATCATATGAAGCTATATTCAATCCTCTCATTGATGAACTGAACAAGTTGCAGTCAGACTTTGTTAAAACCATTGTCTACTCCAAATTAAACTGGTGTGGAAAAGGCCATGAAGCTGCAGTACGACTGAAAGAGAAAACAGAAGATCCTGGTCCACAGTCTTCCATGGTTGCACAGTACCACAGCCCGTGTACAGAATCGGTAATGACAGTAACATGTTATATTTCTTTGGTTATATTTTATAATAATTGAACTAAAAACTTTTTTGTGGTATTGCATGAAGTATATTTGGAGAAAAATATTACAAATATATATAGGATATCTGTCTTTTCTGGACTAAACCATGTTTATCTCATCTAGTGAGGTAGAAAGTTGATATTTTCACGAGATGAGATAAACATGGTATTTGTCAAGAATTGACAGATATTCTATTTATTATACGAATAAATCCTTGTAATTACACCAAAACATAGTCATTTTCATGTTGAGTGGCTGCACGGAAGGTTCCGTCGCCACAGTAACAATGTGACGTCATAAGAGGATTTGTTACGTCAGAACATTGTTTTATGACGTCAAATTATATCAGTCACAGGTAAATATAATATATTTTCACTGTAGCTTGATAGACAGTTTATTTCACTGATAAATCCCAGTATGATAAAGTTGTTTCACCAAGTTCAATTTGTATTTTACAATGAATAATTTCAGATGAGACTGGATGTTATGGTCAGAATGCCCCAGCCCTCGGGTAGCCTGCGCCTACCTTTTGCAGCTGAAGCCTACAGTAACGGGACAGATGCTCCAGACATCAAGCGGATTGTTCATGCGGGTGTTCCAACAACATTGAAATGAATGAAGGTGTGTATTCTCTTATTTACAATTGACCTACTCTTGGAAGAAATATTTTGTGAAAGTAAAATATTGTTATCTGAAATCTCTTTATTTTGAGAATAATCAGCTATGATTTGCGAAATGGATTTGGATGTAGAAGACACAATCTGTTTATTGACAAACATACCTTTTGGTCGCATATGTTGTCGAACAACAACATGCCGTTGAGACGTTGTATCCTGAGCTCTTTATCTCGGTGTTGGCCTAGTATTCCATATAGGAGGCCAAGCTTAGGGACACAACCTTGTAGAAGTACACTTTGTCGGGGTCCCATTGCTTCATGGAGAGGAAGGAGCACAGCCAGACATACCTGGACGAACAATGGAAAGATATCCATTGCTTCTGCAACAATTCCCTCTCACGACACATCTTTTAAATCTTCATAGCTCTTCTTTCTAAGTTCACTGAGGTAGCCATGTTTTCGATTTTTTAATATTGAAAATGACGCACTTAAGTCTTTGATCAAGAAAATTTGGAAATTACCTTTCAAACTTGGAAGTGAATTTATGCACTTGAAAAATTCACTTTTTGAAACAGTCAAAGATGACACAAGTTTCTTGATCTCTGATACATTTAACTGATCATTATCTAAACTAGGGTGAATGGTCTCATGGACAAAATCCAGCAATGATTTTGTAAATGGAGAGTTTTTTAGGGACGGTTCATCACATGTGATGGTTTTCCATTATTTTGTGTCTTTCGAGACTTTATATGTATAGCTTCTTTAATATATGTATGGTCACATGTTTCCTTATCATTTTCATTCACTGAGCTTTGCGAGTCTGTGACTGTACGTGCATGAACATGGTCCTGTTGTGCTTGAACTGGAGTACTTGAAAGTGGCTGTTGATATTCACAACTTTTAGGTCTAGGTCGAATTGGAGTTACGGTCGGAATCAATCTATTGAAGAAGGTAGACAATTCAGGGTCATTCCCATCAAAAAAAAAAGAGGAAGAAAGTTCACTGTCTTGAAAAATTCCACTGACATAGGTATGATCGTTTTCAATTCAACAATCTGAGCTGAATAATTTGACTCTAGTTGATACTTTATCTGATTGTTCACTGTCATTCAACGATGCACACCTTTTGACGCTTAAAAATGTTAATGGTTGCTGACACTGACTTATGAAGTGTTCACATTTATTATGTAACGTAAATAATATATTTTCATAAGCTCTACAGATGCAACCTTCAATGACGTTTAGTGATCCATACTTCAGCAAAAGATCCGCCAAGCGCTTTGTCTTACCAGCTTCTGAATTAATCTTTCTTATTTGTCCGGACGATTTGTTTACTTTACACACAACACACGTTTTATCAGGAAATTTATGCAGTAAATTTATGCGGTGTAAACATGCCACCATCTAGCCTGTTTCACGTCCCATCATGCTTTAGGGCTTACTCGCGCACACAGTTCAATGTTTTTTTACAAGCACACGATTGTAATCAGAGAGCCTGTTGAAGATCTGATTCCTGAAAGTAGAAGGTTATGAAATCATTGACATTGTGCATCTACACAAATTGTATAGACACATTTTCTCTGCATCATGGAATAATAATGAGTGTATATATGTATATGGATAAGATTGACTTTTGTTAATCAGCAGTCTTCAAATTGTGGTTTAAATCATATCCTATTTATTATTACGAGGGCAAGTGTAATTATATTACACCACACAAGCTCCTCATATAAACCCACGAGACAATGTATATAATGATTGCAGTCAACAAGAAGGAACTTCAACTGGAACAAATCAACTTTGAATCAACTCATTAATTTTCATTACGCAAAAGGCTAAGCAAAATTAAAGGACCAATGGAAAGTCATTGAAATATCATATTTTCAATTTACAACTTTCACTCAGCCAAGTTATTAGGATAATAATTCATTGCCTGTAATATTCATTTTGATTGATAAATTGAATACAGAAGAAAAAATGGAAATCAACCTCCACAACTTCACACTAAATCCACGAAAACATCAATATATTAAAGGTATTTACAAACCTAAATATCTTCAGAATTTAGAGGATTATCCATAGTCTTCATCTCATGGCATTGGTGCATATCAAAGTTCTAAAAATATGTGTTTTAAATCACTAACAGAATCATTAATGCAATGGACATAAAATGTTCATATGAAAGCAAAATTTTGGTGATCTATTTGGTGGAGAGCTTGTCACATTTTAATCATGTATTACAATGTTATATAATGTCCTAAAACAACATTAGTGTCATTATACCTAAAATGGAATTAATTTGTTTGTTTGTATACAAATACTCTTAAAATTTTGAGCTACATTTTTAAATAAGACAAATCAAGGAAATCTGCATCAGGCAACCGCAAAAAAAACCTATCATGGAGTATGACCATTGACGCCACAACAAAGTTTAGGGCAAAACTATATTTTATTACATAACTCATTGGGGTACAGCAAATTTTATTTCTTTATTAGATCCTTCAAATGACATAGACTATTTGTTTTAAGAAATGGAATGATAGGTACCTCTTTATTCTTTGCACCTGCCTCGGCACTCTGAGCCAGGCCTAAGAAATGACCGCTTGCCTTCAAGTTCTCAGTGGATTCAAGCTGTGCATTGAAAAGTAAGAAAATTGTGGTGATGACATGAAATAGTCTATGAAATAAATCTAAAGATAATACCGTTATCACAGATTATGTACAGTATTGTATATGGGGAAAAGATGATGAAATAGAGTCTAGGAATAATGGCTAGAAAATACATGAGCTTTGTAATGTGAATTAAAAACAGTCAGTGAGGATGACATCTTGTTGACATAAGGAAGTTGGTTACAAAATCTTGGAGCAGCACAGTTGAACTATTAATGTTCATAACTGGTGCTTTAGGCCTATATTTTTGCATCTAAAACAATTCTTGGGAGCTTAAAATATTTTAGGGTCATATGATATTATATTGAGATTTGTAGGCGATACAAAGAGGTGCTACATATTATAGTAATATTTATTATGTTACTTGTTTTCTCACCTTTTCACATTGTCTTTCATGGAATTAAGTAAAGGAGGAAATTAAGCCAAGGATGTTACATGCAAAATGTGAAGTACAACATACATATAAAGCTAGGATTCATTCATTTACCAAGTCTACAACATTGCTGATTGCCGATTGAAACGCTACTTTAATAGTCAAAATTCAAATCATATGCATTTGTTGGACAAAAACAATTATTTCTGCCAAACGTCAGCGACTAAAACACATCTGAATTAACGTAATTAATTCGCCATCGGCCTTTCTTCGTATTCAGCCCTACAATAACGCTGGTGATGGGAAGTACCCGCTATAGCGCTTCCAAGAATTTTATGTGTATTGAAAAAATACTAATTTCTGTTAGAAAATGTAAAGATTTTAAGAATCTGAGTGCTGAGGGGCATTGCTGGTTAATTTTATAAGTCCATGTGACCAAAAATAAATGTGTGGGGTCTTTGTTTACATTGAATACATACCGCCGTCAGCCATCTTGATGTGAGCGTCCGTCAAAATGTAACTGCGCGCACAACAGGAAATGGTACGAATTTGTACCACTAATTTTGGTCGCCGCCTGTTGGCTAAACGCGCTAAGCTGGCTGCGCAAGTCCAACAGGGAACCAGTTAAGGGCAACAGACAGCTCTTTTTGCTATCCAAGGTCGACTCGAAACCCATTTTCTTGGAATAAGAAACGTGGGCGCTGCTAATGCTGAAAACATTTCTGGGGCACTGACAGAACTTTTAGTAAACTCTAGTAAACTGCCTCCATCTTGGGTCACAAAACTTGTTGGCATGGAAAACTGTTAAAACACGTAAAATACTCGCGAAGCGATCTTTCCTTCCGCAATCTTGGGATGTTGGTAACGATCGTTACCATCACCACCTAAAGTACAAGTGCTGATGACATCTGCAGCTTGTCTAACACATTTGAAGAGAGATGCACCATGTTTAATCATTATTAAAATAAAATTGACCATAGATGGTTGTGTTTAGCCTATGATGTCATCACCCTGTTTCTATCATTTTGAAAGTTAGATTTAATATCCCAAACTTTGCCTCATTTTCTATTTCCTGATCATAACTATTAATACATAGCCATCTGGTGAAAGGGAGAGAGAGAATTGTGAGAATGATACAGACTGCACATAACTTCAAGTTTTACAAGAACGATTCCCATAGACTTTCAGTCCTGATGAGCTAAAAATATAAGTGCTTGAATTTAGAAGTACCTAAAATGACAGGGGAAAAGGATCTACAACATCTGTAATTAACTCATAAATTAGTCATAATGATACAATTAAGCTTTGTAACATAACCCCGACCCTTACCCCCTGTAGCTACCTGGTAGCTTAACATGTGGACAGCATATGGTTGGCCTGTTGAAACAAAGGCTGCTTCCATTGCTGTCTTTGACAAGTTCTTCTTAGTTTATGCCTGATCAGAGATCTTCAACTTTTTAACATAAATGTATTGGTAAATCTTGAAATAGTTGATTTTGGCTAGCAAAAAGGCAGACTTATAAATGCCTTAGTGGAATAAAATACTGTACATGTGTTTATGTGATATATTGTTTTATGAAATTGAAACATATGTGATGTATTAAACAATTCATATTCATATATAATGTGCCATATTCCTTTAATTAACAAATTGATAATAAATTCATTGGTAAGCACCCGTTTTCAAACTATCCTTGAATTTGATCTCAAGAACTAATATTTCACTTGTTGCAGATTGTTGTGGTATGTATTTTCCAACCATATCATCTGTGTTCTCTCTGGTGCAATGTGTCAATGCTAATGCTAATTTTCTATTGCTTACATTCCTCCTTTCCATAATAAATACATCATTACTTCTTGGTGGTGGCAATTCTAGTATATTTGGTGGTGGCCAGATTTTTATAGTTAAGTTTATATTTGTTTTGCCATAACAGTATCATTTAGTGTTAACATTCATAATCACCCTTTGTTAAAATATTTTTGGATTGTTGTAATTATTGAGAACTTAATAATACTTCTTCAGATGAAATTGAATGATCCATCATTAAAATGGAGACATTGTAGTTCATACCATGTTATATATTATTGTCTCCATCATTTGCTCTTTCAGTTTCAATTTTGTTACCTGTCTTTACATTTTACAGTAATACTCAACACTCTTTGAGAATGGATAATGCACTATAGTAAGCAAATGCTCTGTTACTATTATATTACTCAAGTGTTCCTTATTTCTTTTATACTCCTCACAACATAACATTATTTAGGCTTGAACAAAACTACCCAATTTAGAAAAGATGCAAAGGTGTCCCAAACTTTACATGTTGCTTATTTTTGTGGTATTTTTTTAGTAAATAATAACCATCTTAAAGTTCTAACACATTGTATATTTTTCAGATTGCACTGAATCCTTGGAGGTGCTAAATGACATGGACCTTCTGGGGGACCTATTTCAACAGGCCAAGAATCCAACAGGGATTACACTCGGTATGTCAGCAATCTTTGATGAAACGTCTCAGAAGTCACTTCAAGCTTACAACCGTGGTATAGTCAAAGATGACGATCTATTTACTTTGGCTAAACTGACTCCTCAGTCGATGACCCCACGAGAAAAAGTACGGGCATTGGAAATTATGACAGCCTCTACTGCAGCTGGTGTGTTTCTATCAAAACTAAACTGTTCAACTTAATTATACCTAAACAATATACATGCACGAAAGTACCATACTTTGAAAGTCACATATGTATTTGTATTGTCAATCAACAAACATTTATACAAATACTGATCCATGAACATGATAAAATGATTTATTCCGAATAGATATCAAACTATTTATTGAACTTGACATACGTTAATGATGAAGATTGAATTTCATTGATGCTTTAAGATAAGTGCCTACCACTGTTAATGGGAAAAAGACAGAGGAGGTATTAAATATTTCATTGACTCGTGTGATAAGGGTGGTATAGTAGTTTGAAAATGTTTTTCCATCTTGATTTCAGCCGACTCTGATAGCCAGTCCTCAAGAGCTTCAGTTTCTCAGACAGCCAGTCCTCAAGAGCTTCAGTTTCTCAGACAGCCAGTCCTCAAGAGCTTCAGTTTCTCAGACAGCCAGTCCTCAAGAGCTTCAGTTTCTCAGACAGCCAGTCCTCAAGAGCTTCAGTTTCTCAGACCCAATCTTCCACTGCATCGTCTGCTTCAGTTGAGAATGTTTCCACAGGTAGTCATTTCATGAAATAGACTTTCATTTTAATTCAATTTAATAATTTTTTCAATTTTGGTATCAATTTGATTGAATATAACAGTGTCACCCAAAAATTGTTCTTTAAGGAAATCTTTTTAGATATTAATAATCAAGTCACTTGTACTTAATTGTTGACTTTTCTCATCATAGATAAATATCACTGCATCAACATTACATTGTAGTTTTATTTGACTTTAGTAACAAAATATATTTCTTTTCACAGAAAGCTGCAGAAATTTGTTTAACAGACAACAGACCCTGATGCTCCTGGACCTCTACAGTGTCAGGAAGCAGCGATTTGAGTCTCCTGTTCATAAGAAGAAGGTTTTGTGGGAGGAGATTGCCAACGAACTGAACAACCGCCTAGGGACTGCATACAATTCTGGTCAGGTGGAAGGCAGGTGGAAAAGACTGTTGTTGCCGCCTACAAAAGACATAAGAAAGACCAAAACACGACCGGTCGCGACAAAAAGGAGTTCGAGTTTGAGACGCAAATGGACAATCTATTAGGTGACCGGCATGATGTTGTGCCTATGCGAATTCTGTCCACACTGCATTTGAGGTCCGAAGAGGACCAGTCATCTAACGAGCCCTCTACACCACCCTCAACATCATCCCCTTCGTCCTCAAAGGGGGTGAAGCGTAAAAGAAATCCTAGTGGAGCACAGGGTGTGTTGGAGTTTTTAAAAGACTACACAGAAGAACAAAGGAAAATGAAGGAGGAAAAGAGAAAGGAGGCTAGGCAAATGCACGAGGAGAAGATGTCCATGTTTAAAGTAATGATCGATGCAATGAAAAAGTGAAATAACATTCTGTGTGTACATCCGTCCATTCAGCAGCATTGGTTTCTTTAAAGGGGTAGTAGCAAATTTTTTTTAAATCGTATAATTTTACTTTTTTTACTGATATTTGTTCGTTAATGTTCAATGTGTTAACTTGAAAGTGTCAAGTATCTCATTACACAAGACAATCATCTATAGCTAGAACAAATTATTTAGAACCACATACTGTCTATTGGCAGCCAATTTTGTGTAAATAGCTTTAATTCATTTCGTGTAAGAAAAAGGAATCGCATGGCTTAAAGGAATATTCCAGTGCGAATTAGTTTTTTTTCTAATAATAGATTGAGTATCAAAGATCGTTCTCACAAATTATTAAACCTTTTGGTTGATTAGTTACTTGCAGATATGACTCAGAAATTGCCATTTTCGCTCGACACGGGCTTCACTGAATACCTAAAAATTATTTGAAAATAATTAAGGCTTATGAAATAAATATTCTTTAATTAGCACGAATTTCAATTTGCATTGGAATTTTCCTTTAACTTTTCATTATACTTAACATTTGATTTCTCACACTTTCATTTAGTGTGAGTTTGTCTTACAATCTGAACCATTTATTTTCCTTTCTCTGATACCTTAAACGTGTTATGCCTCTTTAAACTCTTTAAAAAGCTTTCGAAAATATACACTATTAGTATATCATTGACTTGAGAAATGCTTATGTTTATGTTTGTTAGAAAATGTTAATAAGTATTGCCATTTGTATTTCCTGAAAAGTTACATGCTATATATTTGACTTTGCGCCTTTTGGAGAAATGGTCTCTTTTTTTTAAGATCGGAAAGGCCTTCATAACATTATGATTTATAGATTGAATAAGAAAAGACAAAAGCTGTAAGTAGAATTCATTCAATGAATTTATTGCAAAACACAATTTGGTGCAACATTCAGTCCTATTATACATGTCCAATACAGTGTGTATTATATGTTGATGTCGTTTGGAGGATACATTTTAAACTTATATTCGGAAGTGTATACAGCAAACATTGACAAAACTTTCATATGAAGCTGCATGATGTAAATATATTTTTTCCCATATTCTTTGTACATGGAAACAATATCAATACAATGGCAATTAATGAAATTCTTTGTTATGTTTTGTTTTCTGGACTGAAATAGTTTTAGATTATTTTATTTTCAAAATTTGAAGTCGTTCAATTATTTCAATATCCAACTGGCCAAGGCTTCATTTGTCCAGTTTGGTCTCGTACCTTAAATCCAAAGATTTAACTACATGTAATTCTATTGACCAATCAAATAAAAATTAATGAAAAATTGCAATCTGATTTTATTCAATTGAATAAATACCAAATGATTTTCAAGATCATCTCTTCAAGTAATTCGTGACTAGAAAGGACTAGTTGAACAGAAAATAGATATGTATTTTTCTAGTTGGAATGTCTTTGAGTAAGTACTCTCAGAACCTAACTAGTCCTAAGAGCTAGTACAACAATTGCACTGACCTGGTTTTAACATCATTCTTACTTTGATTTGTGAATCAAAAAGTAACTATCAATCACTGATTGTATTCAATTGTTACAATACACTATAAAAGCTGCTTTTAACCATCTTGAGTGACACATGCAGACACATTTACGATACAGAAGCTTTCATAATAGTGTAGTCAATCATTGGTTCAATTGACGAGTGATCTGCAATCTGCGCAGAGGACCCTCTGCATCGTTTTCAACTACGAGTCCTTGTTGAAAGTTATGAGCAGGTTGATCTTCCTCATAGACATCCAACAGTTCATCACCTCCAATGACACATATGTTGTGAGGAATGCAAGCTGACAAGATTGCTTTGCATATATAAGACACATCTGCCATGTCGATAAATTGCAATCACCTAAATCTTCCTTTCAAAATGCGAAATGAATTCTCTATGAGAACCCTTGTGCCTGATAGACATTTGTTGTATTTGCTTTGTTGCCTAGTTAAGTTGCCATTGTCTCTGTATGGTGTCAGCAACCATCTCCAATAATGTAGAATTGTCTGCATAATTGAGGACCACGTTCCCACAAGGGAGAGTTTCTCAGGACTCTGGCATCGTGAACTCGTCCTGGCCATCCAATGCAAACATCTGTGTACCGCAAGTCCTCTCTGCACACAGCTTGCAATATTATAGAATGATACCTCTTTCTATTGAGGTAGTCCGGCTCATGATTATGAGGTGCCTTGATCCTGATGTGAGACCCATCCACAGCACCTAAAACACCAGGAAACCCTTTCTTTTCCTCAAACGCATCTGCTACAGTGTTGTATTCTGCATGCGTCGGCCAGGTTATCATTCTCTCTTTTAAATGAGTGTCCATCACGTCAAGTATCCTCCTATTGTGACTGACGAAGGTCGACTCAGACACATCAAAGCGGTTTGACCTGACAATTGACCTGACACACTCCTGGGAGCCCATATACCAAAGGTGCATGAGAAGGTCTTTATCCAGGGAAACCGGAATCCTGCCACCTTTAAAGGTTCTTGTTTGCAACGGGGGGCAATCTGTCAAAATGTTTAACAGTTCTCCAAATGTGGTCCTTGAAAGTCTAAAGAACGTCTTGAAGGTGTCCATGGAGTACAAAGGGACGACTGTCTCAACATAGTTGTGAATTCGTGGTCGTTAGAAAGAGAGAATTTATTTTTTAAAACACATTCAAAAGAAATAAATGGGAGGTGGGACATTTTATTTATGATTTCATGAAATGCTAAAAATAGACTAAACATATAAAGGCATGTGTGGCTAGTGACCCTTTTATCGTGGTATTCTCATTTAAGTCTCCAATAACTACAAGGAATATTTATATTTGCAAAGCACATCAAAATACGCATCGGACAGATAATATTTTTTAAATCTATGTCCAAAAATATATTTTCCATAGATTATAAGCATCATTTACATATTTTGGAAGGACTTATGTGCATAGTTTAAAAACAAGAAACAATATTTAGATTGTACTTCTTTAGATGGAAATAATTATATACATGTGAATAAACCCACGATAAGTACAGTACATACAGTTATCCACACAGAAAAAAAGATTATATTCATAATGACATTTGGTATGGTATCCATAAATATATTCAAATTTTAAAAACTTCAGGTCCATAATCAAGTATTTAACTATTTTAGGTTGCTAATTCAAAGTAAATTTATGAATGTATGTTGTTATCTACGGGACAGTGTCTTATTCATCATTTCATGTATCATGCATCGGTAAATCTCAACTACGTAAGTAATTACATTTCACAGCTACTTACGTAACTAATGTGGCAATGTTCGCGCGGGAGCTCTCTTCCGGAAGAGACTTCTTTCTTCGGAAGTGGTTGAATCGCACGCACCTGTGGACATCTGTTTTCCGCGAAGCAATATGCGTTCGGGCGCGACAACCTGTTGCCGTGAACAGTGTGTTTACACAAGTTTCCTTTTTGAGTTGATTCCAATTATTTAACGGACTATTCTGTTCATGTTAAGCTAATGTTATATCTTAAAGAGTTGATTACTTTACTATATTATGAAGACTTCAAAATGGTAACGGGTTGTGTTGGTCCGTTATTAGGTTTCATATTGTACATAACGTAAGAATACGGATGTTTGTTCTTTCAATGACGGCGCCATATTTTGTGAATGCAAATCACCATGATAAACGTAAATTCATATCAGCACTTATTATTATGTGCTGATATGAATTTACTTTTGTAATTTGTATTGCATATTCATCCCTTGAAAACTTCATTTTTAATTTTAACTAACTTATCAAACTATAAACTTAATAATCCAATCCCCATGCAATAACTCTTTTCCGTGACGAATAAAACCGTAAGTTGCATCTATACTAAGCAGCAAAAAAACGTCAGTACGATTTCAGAATTAGAAAGGCAATTAATCGAATCATTATAGAAATCGATTAAAAACTGGATCATAGAAATGTTTGGTACACAGTATGTTGACAGATCACTAAATAAGTCATCACAATTTCATGACATTATGAAAAGCTTTTCAGACTATACGCAGTGTTTACATCAGTATCTGGTGTATTTATAAAATATATATGTATTATTTTATATATCTATTCTTTAAGGCGGAATAATGTTACTTAAGTATTATCAAATGAAGTTTACAAAGCAAAAACAGTTAGATAAGGAGATAAGCCCTTCTGGTTCTTAGGCACTTTTTCCAATGTGCTTAGCGCCAGAAGGGCTCAAGTCACCTTTTTCCAGTTAAAAGTGTATGTTTCAAGTATTAAATTCTGTGGATTTTTTAATTATATAAATAACCTTTTTACTGATCTAACAACACATTAAAATAACTCAAACAATAAATTTTGACAAGTGTGGCAGAAGTGTTCATTGACTCAACTTTTCCTTGAATCATTTGATATTTCATGCAGTTATTCCACTAAGGGAAGTTTTTTGAAGTAACATATTGCAAATGTTAGCCTGTGTATTTAAAGTTCATGTAAACATAATTTTGCTGATATATGCGATACGCCCTTTTTGTGCTGAAGGTAATTGAATTTTTTTGTAGAACCAGAGGGGCTTTAGTCACATTCTCAACATTGAAAAATCGGCAAGAACTTCATGTAAAACGACACGAAATTTTCAAGATCCTTGTACATATATTTATAACACAAAACCTACAAAGGATATGTATGTATAACAATATGTAAAGATTCGGTCTTTATACATGTAAATGATGATCGTGGCAATGTTTTCATAATACTGTCAATGTATACATGTATGTTTGTAATGATGATCTTTTGGATGGCAACATCCACGTGTTTAATAACTCAAATATTGTTCAAAACACGTTAAACACCAACTCACTCACTCACATTGTAATGATGACAATCCAGCTTTATGTTAATATGCATGGAAATGTTTAGTGTATAGTGAGAGGCAGTGACCGACAGCCGACAGCCGACAATTCATTTCTATGTATGATCCAATATTCGTGTATACTCTGGAAGAGTGGCCGACAGCCGACGATGCTTATCTATTTATAGTAACATACTTGTGAATTGTCAGTAAGAGTGGCCGACAGCCGACAATGCATTTGTAATCATTGTAACATACATGTCATTCTGAAAATAGTCACTAAGAGTGGCCAACAACCTACAATTAATTTTCACTGAGTCCATGAAATAGATGGGTCATTCCAAGCATTTCGTTAAACCTTTTTTTTCAGTTTATGTTTGTGTATTCGATTTATTTTCCTCAATGCAATTTTAGAAGATGTCAACGTTTTACGAGCGTATGAAAATAGGCTCTCCGTCATTGTAAATATTTATCAAATAGGGCCGATCTATTTTGTCGAAATTTAGAATGCTTGTAATCACATATTTTTATGCATTAATATCGTCATTTTTACTTTATTATCTGGGTCATCCGTCTTGCGTGAAGTCTTTGGATATGGGATCATTTATTGACAACATTGTTATCTTTTCCATTACTGTCCATGTTTTAAAATGGCGTTGCATCACTGTTGTACAAAAAGCAGCCTTAGGTATGCTAGCATTTTGTACTGAATTTAGGAGATATAGGACCCAGTATTTCGTTTAAGTTACAGCAAGATTTTGCGAAAACAGTTTGCTGTTTAAAAAACCTGAAAGCATACACATTACAATAACTGCTGTTAAGGTTTATACGCAAGCCAAACTCTTCAACTTAACGTTAAGCCTTTTTAATGGTCATTTTACGACATGTCGACATGGCGACACCGACTCCTATATTAACATGTACCATATTCATATTTGTGTTGTAAATTTAAGTTACTTTGTATAATCAATTTATAGTTATATTTTCACTCTGCTGTCTTAGTTTCACAGTGTTGTTGTTTATAATTATATGGTAGGTTGTAAAAGATTTTCTCGTATTTGAGATGACAACTGCTGTGAGAGTATATTGTTAAAATGACGTTATAGTGTCAAAACCATTTGGTTACCTCGGTATATTATTCATGAACTTGATTTTGTATTCGACTGAGCACATCATAATTCTTTTAAGCAATACATCAAATACATTATACTATACACTAAAACTTCATATGGCATACGCGAAGGCGATGATAAAAATGCCCTGATTCATTAAAGAGTTCTTAATTTCTTTTGGTTTCCGTTAACATTGTCAATATTTGTCAAAGTATTTCGCTACAACCACTTGTATGTATTTGAAATGTAAGTCACGAGGGTAATACGGTCTAATGTACCATCTTTGTAGACATGTTCCCCGAGCCGCAAGGCGAGGACTGACATTTCTACAAAGATGGTACATGAGACCGTATAACCCTCGTGAGAAGCAAACAACTTCTGTTATCTTATAAAAAACTGCCGTCGCCAAATCGGCAAATTACGCTACATCTTACCATTGTCGCGTACTTTAATAAAACGACACTTTTCGCGTACAACGAATTTATCTTACCGTCATGTCAGAAGAAAATATATACAATTTCTTTTTGATTGCCGTTAACGGATGAGCCATCACCGCTTGAACGAACCTTGACCCTAATGTAAACAAAATGGCGTCAACCAAACCGACTGAAATGTTATGAATCGAGTAACATAAAACTACTAGCCTAAACATGCTTAAGAACTATTTGATTTTAATTCTATGGCATGTGCAAGTAATGCAATGAGGAATTTGATTCAAAATAAAACATAGAATGATTGGAAACAAATCCATAATTAATAATCACGAAAACAGCTAATCGAACTTATGTAAACTCTGCACACCGCGTGCGTCATTTGGTAACGTCATGTTAATGCTATATATGCGACACCTCTTCTCAGAGTATTTTACTGTAAGGTAAGATAACTCTTAATATCGTTCATTGACCAACAAATGTAATTGTTGGCGGGGTTTTCCGAAAGCTACTATTCAGAATCATTTTCTAATTACAAGCTTATGGCTACTATTTACTTCCGAAATTGGCAACTCTGCAATAACAACTAAATCCAGCCGCTGGTATTTGTTCCATATCTGGCGTTAATGACTTAAGCAATTTTCACTCCACATATTTGCTTATGTGTGAGTAAACATGCTCATGTAAGTAAATTTACTTAGGGTGGCATGTGAACGCATTTGCTTACGTGAGTACATATTCTCCTGGAGTAAATACACCTACATTGTAAGTACTATATTTACTAGACCCCCAGAAGTCTAGTAAAAGTATTTTTACTTATAAGTATAAATACTATTGGAAAATTTGTGGTCATGTGAAAAGAATTTCTTGTTTGGTTACTTAAGTATTTCAAGAAATAGTTATGACATCATAAGATATGATTGAGTTCTGTTACGAACTTTTAATTATTCTAATCACAGTTTTAAGTTTACTTTTACCTTGCGTAAACAACATGTGAACATGATGTAAATTTACTTTCACTTATTTGAGTATGTGTACTGTTGTAAGTAAATTTCGTATATAAGTAAATTGTGTCCATGTGAAAGAGGATTTAGGCTAGCATTATCTGTTAAAGTGTTATTCAAAGGGACTTGCATTGCCAACCTTGATCCAAAATTCGTTCACTGCCATACTTATCATACATGTATAAATATGGTAGTTATTAGTGAATGAGTTTGGATCTGTCGGGTTTTGATATCGGCAGTGCAAATCCCTTTGAAGTTTTTGACGGTCGACAAATTTTATCAACAGAACTCGATGCCCTATTTTTTCAAAAGTGAACATTTTTACTAGTTAAAGTTAAGGATTTCAAGAGCTATTATAACACCTCCGATGCTTTCTTTGGCGCATCAACCTGATTGCAAAGGATATTCTTGTCGTCATAAAAGGATATTCAATGTCTTCATCAAATAATAAGGAATAGTTTCCAACTGAGACCGAGGTGTTCAAGTTATATGCAAACGTCAATTTTTGAGGTCGTTAGGCCAAAGTGTTCATGATTCACGTGCGCGAGGGTTCGTCTAATTTGAACCTAGAGGTAGTTAACTTCTTCAGACACTATAGCTCAACATCATTTACATCAAAATTGAAATTTTTACTTTCAACATACGAAAAATTTATTTTCTTCTACATATCAACACTTTTCTTATATGAACGGAAGTACGAAAGAAGTACCCACCCAAGGTAGATTAATTCAATATCTAAAAGAAGTGTGACGCATTTGGGTACCTTACAGTTATAATAACATATACCTGCAGTAGTTTCATAGACAGTATTGATGTTTGGTTTCTTGTGTATTAAAATATCTTTGTTCAATGGAATGTCTAAAACATTGAAAACGTATGAAAAATAGGGCTTAATTATTTATTTGAACACATCAATTTATGTTTATGTCGATAAACAGTTACGTAAAATAATCTTTTTGAACATAGTTTGAATCAAAATTTGATTTTTGGAAAAAGAATCTTAAATCACCTAAACCCCCATCACACAAAACCCGTCCTTACTACGTTCAACTAAAATGGGTTCGAAATGTGGGAGAACCGATCGGACCTTGTGGCTACTGTTTACAAACTTTTTAGACGGATTCGGACGTACGGAAGGGTGTTCCAGGACATTGTCATACGTCCTCCCCGTTCTAAAATTGGACGTAGGACCGACGTACTTTAAACGGGATTACCGTACCTCGAACAGAATTGCCGCACTTCGACCCTTCAAGATCTTACTAAACGTACTTCAGTCGGAAATCGATTTCATTGACGTTTGTGTAGTTTTCAACGCGCCCATGACGTCCGCTAACCCAAACATAGAACGCCACTAGGCAGTTAATTTTTCTTGCACAGGTCTATTCTCACTACGTTGGCAGTGCAAATTGAAGGGGCGGATATGAGTTCATGCGTTTGCTTCACTCATGGGAGTTTGATTTGTAATATTGAATATTTTTGTACCTGGAATAGAATGAATGTGGGTTAAATTTGCGAAAACAATATGAGTATTTATTCCTGCGCAACCTATATTTGAAGTTTGATAAAAAAAACTATTTTCACGACTATTTTTATATAAACATATATGGTGTTGACTTGCAATCAATATCGGTTTTACTGCAATTTTGTTGAAAACAGGGTAACATTTCGATGTTTATGTGAAGGCAAGAAAGATTTTGATTTTGATTTGATTTTACTTAAGGATGTGGCCCCTGCGGCCCTTATTAGGGGCCAAAGAGCCACAAAAGCTACCAATAATAATCCTCACTTGCCATGGATTATGTACAGCTTTCTAGGCCTAATCTCTTTGTAGAAGAAGATGAAAATAGGTTTTAAGGGCATGTCCCCTGTGGCCCATTAATTAGGGATCATAGGGCCACCATAGCTACAATTAATAATCTTCACTAGTCAAGGAGTCTTTACACAAAAGTTCCAGCTTTCAAGGTATTATGCTTCTGGAGGAGAAGATTTAAATGCTCGAAGTTTATGGACAGACGGTTGGACATATGGACGCCGAACACCATGCCATGCCATAAGCCCATCAGATGTTTCAGTCCAGATGAGCTAGAAATTGGAATTGTGGAATTTTTAATCACATTTGTTTTTAGGAAAACATATTCATCAAGCTTTTTACTACCATGGATATCACTTTCAAAGCAAAATAGTCACTTAAAGACAAGACCGCAATGTTTTGAACTTGAGCAATCTGAAATCCTGTGATTATTAATTTTACCCTTGCCTTCTAACAGGAAAGAGCAATACAGAAACTGTATTCACTTGCAGTAGTTGATTCCAATATGTCAGTATATGTAAGATAGCGTTCATTTGATAAAATACATAACTTTAACTGCGCACTGTTGTATTCAGTCTGTGGGACAATATACAAATGTTCCTTACATTCTTTTGAATAGTATACCAAACTTAAATGTGCATGGTTGGCTTTATAATGTCCGAGTTCATCTAATGCACTGACACCAGTACTTTTATACCAAGTCAAAAGGAACACATTTTGTTTTATCTATGATGTCAGGAAAGCCGGGGAATCGCGCCACCACTATAGGGCTACCCAAACGGACAGTCTAGAAACTGTAGCAATATAAAAGGAATAAAGCGTTATAGCTCTGTTCGATGCATGGAAGTTCGGCATAATATAAGACCTTGACTTTCTCTTTTTCAATCCAACAAATCTTATCATTATCAATGACCAGGCCAGTCCGTGCTGTTTTCGAATCATGGAAAGTGTTTTTCGGCAGTAGTTTTTCTCCTCCAGACAATGCCAATTTTGTAATTCTTTTTTTCGGATCCCAAAAATTCCCAGGGATTTAGAAAATATTGTTTCTATGCACCTGCATAAAATGTGTTACATCACGACTCAGCATCCGCGGGATCTGCCCGTGTCCCTCGAGCTGTTCCTGGATTCCTCAACGGGTCGACCAGATCAAGGACCGTCTCGCCTTGACAAATTAAAATTCTTTTTATATGTAAATAAATGTTGCTGTCATTATTTTAGATAACCAATGGAAAAATAAAGCGAAATTACGAGGTTGTAGCCTAAGATGATTCCTCAGTGGTTGATCCAGAGGGGATGGGGGTGGGGAATTTCAGGGGGTTCGACCAAATAATCCAGTAAAGTGGTTTATGTGATAAACGTTTTTCTGACCTGTTTCAGACCAGATGAAAGGGGCAATATTACATATTTGTGTACAGCTGAAGTCGATAAAGCCTTATATATGAGCCCTTTTACTTACATTAAACAGTACAAAATGGAATCACAGTCCGCTGTTGGATACCTAGCTAACACCATGAATTTTACAATGAGATTCGATATAAATGGATTTTTTAGTATGGAAATCGACGATTTCATTTTAAATGAAACTGTATGCTCCAAATCAGCAGAGACCATCATGACATTTTTCGATGAACTTATCAACTATAGGACCGCAACGTTTGCTGTAAGGAAGTGTTTCACAATTCAGACCAGAATTGATGACACTGTCTTCCAGTTTGACCGGGAAGACGAAAGTCTGACGGTGACAAACCCGTCATCACCATCGATTGTCATGTTGTCATTACATGATAGGTATGTCATGACCGAAAAGTGCATCACATCCTCAGCAATCCACAATCTGAGGATTTTTCGGACCCATTATCGACATTTGTTTTGAAGAAGAAAAAAGGGGAAATAAGGTGAGATTAAATTTTCTTCATGTTTACCTGAATCCTCAATTTTACATAAACCAATCCAATATACCATGTGTTTGTGAACTAATTCTTTTGTTTGTTTTTGAATCATCATCACATTCGTCATGATAGAATAATTTGTCATGTTTAGCTGAATTCAGAATTTTGTATAAACCAGTCTGTGTCATCTGTGTCCGCGAACATGAGATTTGTTTGCAGTCGTCAAAATGCAACGCTTGAGATGAAATGTTGTAGCCTCCCTTGAAGCAACGCTACCCCTCTCACATGTTGCGTTTTCGCAAGCCGTCACAGGTTCATGGATTTTTATGTTATGCTTCGTTGAGACTATGTCATTTAAAGATAGAGACAATGTTTTGACATTCGATTTTAATTTTGAAACTTTGTAAACACCATATCTTCTTGTAAGAAGTCATATGATTAAGCTATTCATCTTACAAATCTTACACATAGTCATTCATAGTTGTCAATGAAAACTGTAGGGCTGACGCTTTTTTTCCCGATTTTAAAAACCCGATGTTACAGAGCTGTAAATACCCCAAGACAGCGCTCAGGGGATTCAAACTTTACCATACAACAAGGCACTGGTTTTGTCTTCCTGAATTTAAAAAACAGTTAATCCCTTATGTGTTACTGTCTTGCTTCTAGCAATGAAAATACAAATCGATGCGAACGATATATTCAAATACACCAAACATTTGTTCTTTGTATGTGAAGTGTGTTGCATTAAGTAAGTAAAACCAGATGTGCATAATACATGCATCCCTCCTGTACTACAGTAGCGTCTCAGAAGTTTACCAACATTCTCTATAGCTTTCAGTACAAATGTTTGGTAATGTACTGTAAGTGACGCCTTAGTGTAAATGTGTTGTTTTTTCGGTAGTAACCGGAGACTAGAAAGAGAGTGAACAAACTTATAGAACGATGTCGTCTTTTCACATAACTGAGAGAACAAGGTTGCATCTGGATCGCGATCAGTGAGAGAGAGAGCAACGTTAGATGGAACATAAAATACTTACTCAAGCAATAGATGGTTTAATATCGAGCGGGAGAAATACATTAATCAGAGCTGTTTCACGCAAGGTACCAGACAGCCAATCTTAACTTATTGACAACAGTTAACTTCAACCAATTCAGTTAATAATTAAAGGCATGATGGATATGTAAGAAATATAGTAGTTATTACGTTTGCTTGGTGTGTGTAATAAATAGTCACAAGGTTATTATACATGTATTTTGAGTGTTCAATGTACTTCCGAGTACGATATCCCTTGCAGGTCGCGTACTCTCGTGTCTCACCGCTCATCCTTCATCAGGCCTGATGCAATGTCAAGTGGCGGAGATGTTTCCATATGCAGCCACTTCAGCTTGGAGATCGTTGCGCTGATAAACACTGTATGAACGATCCTGGGCCTGGCCTGATGACTTGTTATGGGAATGAACGAGATGGACGTACATGTACCGACTGTAATTTGGATCGTCACTGTCGCACGTTGCCTGCAACTAACTCACGCCTTGCTTATCAGTTTATAACCCGATATACTCTCACCTCGGCTATATCATACCATCTTCCAGACATGACCCTGTTGCTAATGATGTATATTGTAATTTATTCAATTGTGATTGTGTGACGACGAATATTGTCTTCTATTTTGATTGTGTGTATATTGTAATCAAGTCATGTCATTGTTGTTAGCTATTATAATCTTTGTTCATACAAAATGAAATGTGTCGATATCTTCCAGACATGACCCTGTTCGAAAATTATCCGGACCAATTCGCCATGCTGCCTCGGGGATTCGCTGTCCGCGTCCTTGATTCTCGCCTGCAGCACGTCTTAGGGGGAAAATCGGTCCTCATACGACAACTGTACGCCTTCAACCAAGGGCCGGTCATAAACGGAAAAATCGCCCGGGGGTTGCCGCGTACCATCTTTTGGCAGATGGTCATGTTCCTGGCAGGCTTGGGAAGTTTGTTCACACATGACCCAACAAGCATAGGAGAGGTAGAGTGTACTCTACTGTTTTATTTTCTTCCCTTATTTCAGTGCCCCGAACTAACAACGGCAGTTTGCCAATTATAACTTAATAATATGTCCCGTGTCTTCCCTTCCCTTGACCGTGTCCTGGCCACGCTCCACGCCACAGGCGCTGGAGATGTCAACTTGTTCTGTGAGTGCTATGCGACAGTAGAGTTCTGCACCAGCATTCCGGCGAACACTCTTAGGTTCTTGGAATGCGACGTTCGTATTGGCGAGACGTCCTATTGAACGGACACGCTGCGCCCGTATGTTATGGCTATACGTCAGTTGGTTCCCGCTTTCACGTGTGTGTGGTGCAAATCTGACTTTGAATGCCATTTGATTGGGATTACGACCCTGCCGTTCCACTTCCTTGCTGTTTGGCCACCTCCCACATTTCATGTCGTATGCGCCAGTCGCATAAGGCGGCATCCGTTTTCACGTGCCCGTCGTGCCACTGTCCCTTTCTGGATGGAATCCTGACGAATTTATTCCGTCACCTCAAGACCGACTTTGTGCGGGATATCCGTACTCCTAACACTACGGGCCTACAGTACAACAGCCTGGCTCAGCTTCTGGGTCCTACCCTGCCTAGCGCCGCCCCCTCCCCTCCCCCCAGCAGGTCCCCATCGCCCGAACCCGCCCCCTGATGTGACCACTAATGTGACCATTACCCCTCCCTCCCTTTTTGTTTGTTCCTGCTATCAGAGCCTTGAAATTAATAAGTTTGACCCCAAAGACTAGAACGTATGATTGTCCATTCCAAATTTCAATAATGATTTGTTAAACGATTAGGGAACTAAAGAATCTGATTGCTACGTTCATCTCATGCGACTAGAATAAGAAATAGTAAGGAGTATTTTAATTCAAAAGCGCGGGTCGCGCCCGTTCGAACAAGGAGAAATGTTAGATGATAGTTTTATTTTAAAAACTGAACAAATATATTGGTCACTTTGAGGTGAAAGAGAGGTAAAGCTAGTTGGCCACAATGTGTAGAAAGCAAGTAAACAACTTGTTTGTGTATGAAATCCTAAGGTCAGTTTCGGCCAGATTGCCGGTTGAAGAGAGCAAAAGCATGCTCCATGAAACAGTATAACATGAAATCGTGTTCAGTAATTATAAGTTCCTTAGAAGTTGTTGTCGGACATTCAACGAGGCAGAGTCGAGAGTTCAGGATTATGTCTTACCATGTTTACGTTGAAGTCAGGAGATGAACGTAGTAATTGGAAACATAATGTCTTAAGGGGGAAGTAATGAGCTCCAATAAGCCGCCAAGGACAAACCATCTTTAAATATCGCACCTCATGATTAAATATGCAGTTGAGCTTGGACAGCGGCTGATTGACCATCCTCCGTCTTCTGTCTTTCTTGCATGCGTCAAAGCCTGTCTGATTCAGTGTGTCTGAACTCAAGAGTTGTTACCTGATCCTTACCTAGAGCTAGTCCGAGTTCTTGCGAAGCAGCCAGAGTCACAACGTGTGTAGCCACTATCCTGACCACGCCATTCCAGTGACCATTGCATCCCCTACACCGACGTTAATTACGTACCTACTCGCTCAAGGTCACTGGGTATAACGGGTGGTTAAAACCCAGGATATTATTGCTGGGAAATCAGGTCTAATCCGGCAAATGTATGCCCTAAACGGAGGGCCGGTGATAAACGGACCCATCAACAGAGGTCTGGTCCGGCTGCTCTATTGGGGCATTATCCTCTTTCTGGCCAGATTAGACAGTGACTTTCTCAACAACCTAGCAGACTTTGGAGAGACGGAGTGCGCATTGATCTTTGTCCTCACAATTTTTTCAATCCCCTGACCTTGTTCACAATGTCTCCATCTCCCTTATCAAAAACATTCGACGTCTTGACCCCGCCCGTGACGAAATCCTAGACACCATACACTGGATAGGTGAAGCCACCCCAGGCTCCTTCTGTCAGTGTTATGCTGACATTCAAATGCAGACCGGCTTACCGGCAGCACTCATGCAGCATTTAGCCCTCGACCCTGACGTTGGCTCCACGATTTATTGGGATGATGGTCTCCGTCCCGCAGTGATGGAGCTACGTCGCTGGCTCCCCAAACCCACTTGTGTTTGGTGTGCCTGCACCTTTGCCGCCCCCGATGAATTGGACCATGACCCCCAAGTACCCCTCCCTTGCTGTTTGGTGACAGCACATGCCTCGTGCAGAAGGCGTTAGGCCCGTAGAGAACCCATCTCTTTCCAATGTCCGTCCTGTGATTGTGCCTACTTCGATGACGTCCTTACCCCCTTGATCCGTTATCTACAGCCAGAATACCTTATTGCTATCAGAACCCCTCATATACGCACGGGCAGCGTTACAGCAGGTTAGTCACAATGATGGCCCCTGAATTACCCACATCAGCTGAGCAAGTTATCGCCCGAGCCTCACCCCTCCACAGTTACCTCCATGACCCGGCCACTATCCACCCGTTTCAGCAATTCCCCTCGGCGGATCAGTTCGCAAAGTGATGCATCATGAAATTTGCCAGTTTGGCCCTGAGATGCCCACCCTTCCGTTCCATGACCCTCCCTTTCCATAGGATATGGCAATTTATTGTCGGAATCGGACTCTGACAATGATTCTATCACCTAACCAAGACCCCTCGCAATCTGCCGCCCGCTACCCTCACCACAGTACGATCCTTATTCCCCAGGGTACTCTCCATACTCTCCCCTGTACGCTCCTCCCCGTTCCCCTTCACCACCCGGCCCAGCTTACTCTTCCCCTAACTCCCTCCCCCCACCCACTGACACCACTTCTTCCCCCTCACGCAACTTCCTTTAATCTCATCCACTAGATCCTCGCCTCCGCCGTCTCTCTTTCTCTCTTTCATGATCATTTCGCTGCTTCACTTCCCTTCACTACGTCTTGCTGTCACCTCTGGACCTGCTGACCATCGTCGCACAGAGCTAAAGAACAGCTCTCATCATCACAGGGGGCACGCGTGCGGTATCATAAGGTCATCAATTCCTTCAATAAAAATATTATTTATAATGAATAAATATATATACACAGGCAAACGGCGACGGGACGTGAAGGGAAGGGGAAGTTTTGTACATTTTTAAATAATACCAAGTAAATACCAATATATATATATATATATATATGTCCATTATTATGTTTATTTTTTGATGATTGCTGTGATGTTATAAAAAAAACAATACCGGAGAATCGAAAATTGTTTATGTTTGACGACGGACAATACCCCGGGGACAAGTCAGCTATGTCCATCAATAAGTGTAAGAAACCTGGTAACAATATCTCAACACTGCTTCACATTATAGCCGCAGGTGTAAAAATAAGGATACACATTTATAATTTTTAATAATAAAAAAAGCGTGTGTCGCGCTTGATCGAACGAAGGAGAGATGTTAGAGGAGGATTTTAAGTAAAAGAGTTACATAGAAATTGTATTATCTTATTAAGCTGAATCAGCAGGTTTTGGACAGTAATGGTGAATCGAAGGTTAAGCTTTTGTACATGTTTTTGGTTGTTTTGGTCAAGTGAATTAATGGAGCCTGTCAGATATAGATAAATACAAGGTAATGAATCAGTCATTCATCATATACATGAGACAGACCCGCCTTTGTTCCGCTGCACAGTGCCATTCCATACCATGCCTTGGACATATGATATATGTAGGAATGATACTAATTCACTAATTAGGCACGTGAGGAGGCCAGTTTTGGCTCTGACGTCAACAGCAAATAGTGCTGGGCTAGCGTTGTGAGATAGATACTACCCCAGGGGGGTATGGACATACATGGTCACCCCTCGGACCTGGGAAGTGACCATAATGCCGTATTACGCTAACTTGAAGGACAGGACAAGACTATATAACTCTGACTGCGTGAATAAACGTCAGACCGTGGTGCTTCCAGCTGTAAAGTGAACAACCTCTTCATTTGTCATTGTGTGCAATGCTGCATGTGAAAGGAACCTGAGTTGTCGATAAGTTACTCTCCAAGACGATTGGCAAAACCATTCCCTGTAACACAAGCTCAGTTATAAGGTACCTCTTAGCCAAGCGAGGGTTAGCCGAACCTTCTTGTGAGAGAATATTTCAATAATGCATGTCAGAAATTAAACAAAGTCCACGCTGATGATCAAGGGTGTTGCTCTTCTTTCTTTAGATTTATCACCAGAGTCATCTGTCCCCGGAAGTATAGATTGGCGAAGTTACATAGTTAAGGAATTACAACGAACTATATCAGACTTCAAAGCAATGGAACTACAAGAAATATCCCGCAACGGAACAGAGCTGTAAATACCCCAAGACAGCGCTCAGGGGATTCAAACTTTACCATACAACAAGGCACTGGTTTTGTCTACCTAAATTTAAAAAACAGTTAATCCCTTATGTGTTACTGTCTTGCTTCTAGCAAGGAAAATACAAATCGATGCGAACGATTTATTCAAATACACCAAACATTTGTTCTTTGTATGTGTAGTGTGTTGCATTAAGTAAGTAAAACCAGATGTGAATAATACATGCATCCCTCCTGTACTACAGTAGCGTCTCAGAAGTTTACTAACATTCTCTATAGCTTTCAGTACAAATGTTTGGTAATGTACTGTAAGTGACGCCTTAGTGTAAATGTGTTGTTTTTTCGGTAGTAACCTGGGACAAGAAAGCGAGTGAACAAACTTATGGAACTATGTTGTTTTTTCACATAACTGAGAGAACAAGGTTGCATCTGGATCGCGATCAGTGAGAGAGAGAGCAACGTTAGATGGAACATAAAATACTTACTCAAGCAATAGATGGTTAATATCGAGCGGGAGAAATACATTAATCAGAGCTGCTTCACGCAAGGTACCAGACAGCCAATCTTGTTCTGATAAGTACTGTTAACTTATTGACAACAGTTAACTTCAACCAATTCAGTTAATTATTAAAGGTATGATGGATATGTAACAAATAAAGTAGTTATTACGTTTGCTTGGTGTGTGTAATAAATAGTCACAAGGTTATTATACATGTATTTTGAGTGTTCAATGTACTTCCGAGTACGATATCCCTTGCAGGTCGCGTACTCTCGTGTCTCACCGCTCATCCTTCATCAGGCCTGATGCAATGTCAAGTGGCGGAGATGTTCCCCTATGCAGCCACTTCAGCTTGGAGATCGTTGCGCTGACACACACTGTATGAACGATCCTGGGCCTGGCCTGATGACTTGTTATGGGATGACCGAGATGGACATACATGTACCGACTGTAATTTGGATCGTCACTGTCGCACGTTGCCTGCAACTAACTCACGCCTTGCTTGTTCAAAAATCGCATTATCAGTTTATAACCCGATATACTCTCACCTCGGCTATATCATACCATCTTCCAGACATGACCCTGTTGCTAATGATGTATATTGTAATTTATTCAATTGTGATTGTGTGACGACGAATATTGTCTTCTATTTTGATTGTGTGTATATTGTAATCAAGTCATGTCATTGTTGTTAGCTATTATAATCTTTGTTCATACAAAATGAAATGTGTCGATATCTTCCAGACATGACCCTGTTCGAAAATTATCCGGACCAATTCGCCATGCTGGCTCGGGGATTCGTCTTAGGGGGAAAATCGGTCCTCATACGACAACTGTACGCCTTCAACCAAGGGCCGGTCATAAACGGAAAAATCGCCGGGGGTTGCCGCGTACCATCTTTTGGCAGATGGTAATGTTCCTGGCAGGCTTGGGAAGTTTGTTCACAGATGACCCAACAAGCATAGGAGAGGTAGAGTGTACTCTACTGTTTTATTTTCTTCCCTTATTTCAGTGCCCCGAACTAACAACGGCAGTTTGCCAATTATAACTTAATAATATATCCCGTGTCTTCCCTTCCCTTGACCGTGTCCTGGCCACGCTCCACGCCACAGGCGCTGGAGATGTCAACTTGTTCTGTGAGTGCTATGCGACAGTAGAGGTCCGCACCGGCATTCCGGGAACACTCTTCGGTTCTTGGAATGCGACGTTCGTATTGGCGAGACGTCCTATTGGACGGACGCGCTGCGCCCGTATGTTATGGCTATACGTCAGTTGGTTCCCGCTTTCACGTGTGTGTGGTGCAAATCTGACTTTGGAATGCCATTTGATTGGGATTACGACCCTGCCGTTCCCCTTCCTTGCTGTTTGGCCACCTCCCACATTTCATGTCGTATGCGACCGTCGCGTAAGGCGGCATCCGTTTTCACGTGCCCGTCGTGACACTGTCCCTTTCTGGATGGAATCCTGACAAATTTATTCCGTCACCTCCAGACCAACTTTGTGTGGGATATCCGTACTCCTAACACTACGGGCCTACAGTACAACAGCCTGGCTCAGCTTCTGGGTCCTACCCTGCCTAGCGCCGCTGATCAGACTGACGCCCATGTATCGCCCCTTGCCCCGCCCTTGTCCTTTTATCTGACTGATCCGGCGGTTAACGGAACCACCATCGACCAATATCCCCTCGGCTGGAAATTTCTTTTTCTGGGCCGAGAAGATTCTACCTACCTGGCTAAGATAAGACCGCCACCCCATTCTCTTTCCATACCCTATTCTGGGTATGCTACGTTATAAGATCTACAGCCAGCCCTGGCAGATATCCCTATCCATTTTGTACACCCTATGATGCGGCCTCAATCTGCGACTTCCTCTCCTTCCCGGCTCCAAACTTACACCCTCAGATCTCCGTCCTACACTCCTCCCCCCGTCAGGACAATTTCTCAATCCAGGCCACAGTCTCCCATGTATTCCTTGCCAGTCTATTCACCATATACCGACCCTGCCTACTCCCCGTATTCCACTCCGTCCTACTCGCGCTCTACCTCTTCAACTTGCTTCGGACACCGACCAGACCGCCTGCCGCCGACCTCCTTCCAGAGCTGAGGACAGCTCTTGTCATTGGAGGGAGTGCCAATAGCCACACGAGGCAAATTAAAGGCTAATAAGCCACACAAGGCAAAATTAAAGGCCAATAAATTAAAAGGCAAATAAATTAAATGTCATAATAATTTTTTATACAATTTCTTTTTAATATAAGGCACAAGGTAAAATCTGCGACAATATGACGTGAAGGTATTATAAACATCACTAATGATGTATATTGTAATTTATTCAATTGTGATTGTGTGACGACGAATATTGTCTTCTATTTTGATTGTGTGTATATTGTAATCAAGTCATGTCATTGTTGTTAGTTATTATAATCTTTGTTCATACAAAAAGAAATATCCTTGAGCCTTGAAATTAATAAGTTTGACCCCAAAGACTAGAACGAATGATTGTCTATTCCAAATTTCCATAACATCCCCTACAACGACGTTAATTACGTACCTACTCGCTCAAGGTCACTGGGTATAACGGGTGGTTAAAACCCAGGATATTATTGCTGGGAAATCAGCTCTTATCCGGCAAATGTATGCCCTAAACGGAGGGCCGGTGATAAACGGACACATCAACAGAGGTCTGCTCCGGCTGTTCTATTGGGGCATTATCCTCTTTCTGGCCGGATTAGACAGTGACTTTCTCAACAACCTAGCAGACTTTGGAGAGACGGAGTGCGCGTTGATCTTTGTCCTCTCACAACTTTCTCAATCCCCTGACCTTGTTCACCATGTCTTCACCTCAAAAGCACATCAGCCTTTCCCTGTTCCGCCTTTTTCAGGCCTCCGTAAATTGGGCATTCTCTAGTGACCTTTACTTTTGACATTTAAGGTCACACAATCAATGAACATTCTTTAAGCATTTTTGTTAAACTATAAAGTCATGACCCTGCTGTGACCATGACCTTTGACAGATTGTAGCCGAAACCCTTTTGTATGAAATATGTGTACTCCTCAAAAGATGATATATACCAAACTAGAGCTTTTGAATTTATCATGTTTACAAGTTTTTTTTTATTGATTTCATAACTCGTAGCATTATAACATTATAAACTTTCATTTGATAACATTACGTTCAACCATATTTCTGTTATCATTCAATGACATGTAAATTGTGTGATTGTAGGCTTTATATAACAATTAATTGTATGATCTGATATTTTAGCGGAAACCTTTCAAAAATTGCATTTCTCCAAAGAGGAGTTTAATAGCCCAAAAACTATTCAAGTTTACAGGTTCATGTTTTTGTACTTCACGACTAGTAACCTTAACCTTTTACTTTGAATGTGTGCATAAAACAGAATGACGTGCACATCTGGTCTGAATCACTTCTTTGGGAATGCAAATGCAAAAGGAAATGGCCGGGCGGCAGTGGACTCTGCTTACATACTCAGAGCAAAGGTCGGGGCTGTTACAGGTTAACCTTTTTTCTTTTCTTTTTTTGAGTGAGCGAGTTATTGTTTTACTCCGCTTGGGCAATATTGCAGCCATAAGCGACGTTCATCTATTGATTTTGAAAGCTTTAAAATTGACTTTTTTCTACAGTTGGCTAGCGCAAGGCGATGGGAAATAAGTGTACCATGTTAAAAGACCAAAATACTAATGTACAACGATAATTTTCGATTTCGAACATCATCGTATTTCAGTATTCGGGGATAATAGCGTTTGAGTAAAAAATACTTTTAAGGTGTGTGAAACCTCTGCTGGCAGAAATGCCGGACTTTATCATCTTAGTTTGCCTATAAAAGACCACGTCATTGCACATCGAACCTGTGATAGTTGCAAAAAAATGGTTGAAAATTTGCAGTATGCATGCATATTTCTACGCCACCATCTGGTTAGCGGAATCAATCCGAATCATGGATGTCGTTTAAAACGAATTGCCGTGAGTACGATCATGACGGAATATGTAATGCAGATAAAATGCATTGATAGGATCTAAGTAAATATTGAAATAGGTAACAGAGACAACTCTAATCTCAATCTCAAGAAACGAACAACTCTATAATTCGAATTAGTTTATAGGTCCCGACTTTCCTTCACCATTAGATGTGAAAATACCACATTCCGTTTTGATGCCTACAAGAATCGATCTGAAAATGCGGTGATCTTAGTGTGAGCTATTACCTACGTCTATAGCTGCGTGGTAAACCGCTACTTCTGGTGCAAGAGGCATTCGAGAAGATGCTCACTAAAACCGGGCTATGCCCATATTAGGCAATGCAGTTTCCCGTGCTTGAGGGGGAGACGCTGCTATTCCGCGAAGCAGTCTGCGTTCGATTGATCGGCCTATGCCGAGAACGTGTTGCCGGTACGAATTTGAAACATTGCAAAATAATCATTCGCATTTCCATAGACACTTATGGAATCCATACAACGTTCGAATGAATAACAGTTTGCTACTGTAGTTTTCTGTAGCTTTATTATTGTAAACAAATGTTTAAAATTCGAAACTAAATAGCAGAAACAAATATCGGTGTTCCGCTTTTCACTAGAATAGCACACCCTTCCATTTGGTAAATAAACCTTAGCTCCTCGAAAACTGAAATACTATGATGTTTTAAAACGAATATTATCGTTGTATATTTTTAAAAGTCTGGTTAAATTACCGGAATTGAAGGCATATTTATGGTCGTTTAACCCATATTAAGAACTGATACATATATGAATCCGATGTGGAATTTCCGATGGAGAAACGTTTTTGATAATTGCGAATTGTTTCCTACTAATACTACTTAAGCGTGGTAAAACAGACGCCTGAATGGTTTTTCATCAGTCTAGTACATCGGTCTAGGCCTGCCCGCGAGGTTAAAGTGTCAAATAAATTACATTTAATAAGTTGACAACTGCACAAAAAACTATTACGTGCTCCCTTTTAAATCGTTAATACATAGTGCAGTCGGCCGAACAGAGCTGATAACAATCATCAAACTAGTCTCCACTCGGGCTATGTCTTTTCTTTAAACAGTTGAAAAGGTTTGATAAGTTTGCCCATATTGAAAGGGTTTTAATTAAATGTCCTAATTACGACGAGTTTCACTACAGAATTTTGAAAGAGACTTCGTGATTTTCAATCTACTTTTTGTTTTCCATACTCATAACAAGTCCTGCTTCATGGCTGTATTAAATAGGAGCCTTTTTAGTTCTATTTCTGCAAGTCTAGATTGATTGAATACACATGAAAAGCCCGAAGAATTAAAATAATATGAATTAAGGTACAATTATTACTTTAAATATTTCATAGACGAAATAAAATAACTTCCTTTGAGGTGGCTTTCATATAAAGCGTATCTCATATTCATTTAAATGTGGATGATGAAAAATTAAACTCGATTAACATCTACATATTTATGGCCAAACTTACATCACAATTTGTATGAATATTAGTGTAACACCGTTGTAATACTATTCAAATGTCGATTGCCCATTACCTGAGAGTGTTGCATTTGAAATAACAAGCTACATACTGATGGAAAACTAAATTTGAGAATGTAATGAGATTTGTTTTGCTTTGAAGGAAATTGGAAACAAATATTCACAATCGGCAGATTTGCTATCGACCGCTCATTTCAAATACCGATTTTCTCCGGCAAATACTCAGAGAGTGATTATTTGCGTAACTTCTTGTAGGTATACCTTTAATATTATACGCAAACAGAACAGTTACTATCCGAGATCCTATTTTCTTTCTTTATATACTACATGTAAGGTATTAAATGCGGTTAAACATCGCGAAATTATACCTTTTATGGTTCACAGATAAGGAGATATGTGCAGGCTTATTTATGCTCCTGAATTTAATCCGACGCTTATTCAAATGTGGGGGCTATTTATTTTAACGAAATTATATCGATATTTCAAGAGCAGCAATGTAAACATTTACGGTAAGTACAGACATGCGGTAAGCCGCTTTCCTGGCGCTATTCATTTGAAACTCGCGAAGACGTGTTCGTGCCTAAATTGGGGGTAAGTGTTTTATTTCGATATGAAAATAATGAAGATCAATGAGACTATAACATGTAAAACATTCTCAGTCGTTGTTAAAGTACCGAATTACCGGTTAGGTTAAATTACTCGGCTTTAAACACCAAATCATCTCACCTCACTTTTATCACCACTGCTTGTTTTATGGTAGGTAAAAGCCAGCAATACTATATTGACTATGCATTGCGATGAAACCTGCGAATCACGAATGGAATTAGCGAATCGTGGGCGTTAACCCACAAAACTAGAGTTTGACAAAGAAAGTCAGATGGATGCGGTATATTGGTATTCTTAAAATCAATCACAGAAAAGAAATTTCAACATGTTTTAAGTCAATGATTAATGTTGATATGCATTTAAAAAGGGGTGTTTAATATTAAAAGCTTACCTACTTGTTTTGTACTAATGCATTACCTTCTGTCCGGCTCGTTAGAGTGATTAAAGTGCTTGTTTTATGGGTTGAAGGATTCAAATCGGGTTATAGCTTAACGGAATCGTGCACAAAATTCCACTTGCGAAAATGAACGAAGTTTGCGAAATGGACAATATGAAACGGAGACAATTGTCTCTTTTCATTCAGTATATCATATTATCTGATCAGCGTAATCTAAGATTGTGGGCTTAGTTTTGTTTTAACCAATTACCAATCACCTGTGAGGTGAGGTGATGTGGGTTTATCGCCGCTTTCAACAGTATTTCACTTATATCGCGGTCGCTAGTATTATTGCAGGGAGAAAGCCCACAACACAATTGTGACTTTGTAATGCGGTGAAACCTGCGAGCATTGACTGTAACTAGCGTTACCAAACTGTGTCATACGACAAAAGTTATATACTGTCCACCATTGCCTATACGCTTAACCTTTAAGTATAAGCTTATCTCCGTCTTGCTTATCATTACCAATGCAATTTGCAATATTATATACAAAAAGAACTTAATTAAGCACCACCAACTTTTTCAAACAGAAAACCACTGCTAATTATAAACAAAACAAGTTTACAGCCAAACAATAAGGATGTCTTGATAGAATGGTCATCTTCCAATGTGGAAACAAAAAATTCATACTGTTTTCGATTCACTGTCACTGAATAACTTTTTATACAAAAACTTGGTATTTTTTAGTCAAAATCCAAGTTACCTTAAAAGTCAATATTTTTTGCTGCAATGTGATTATTATCATTTTCTTGAGTGAATTGATGAATTTAAAGTAAAGATCCCCATAGCAAAAGTCAAGCGTTAAAGCAGTATGAAGCTTCAAAATCACAAAATTATCAAATATCGAATTTAAAGAAAACTGCACAAAGACATTAATTGGTCACTGTCTAATAATGGCTTATCTAAAGGAAGGAGAAGTGTTTGATCAACAAGTTCCACTCAAGGAATCTCAAATTTACTCATAGATGTTTAAATTGTAGGCATTTTATAATTTTTGGATGAAAAAAGTACTGAAAATTCAATGTCTTGTTAGCCTCTTGTCATGCATGAAAAAAGGGTTTAAGTGTATGAATGTCAAATAGGGATCAGAAATGTTATTTTTAATTCATAACATCCAAAATTTAATGTGCAGTTTCCCCCCTGTGACAATAGTTATCTTTGGCCAAATTTCAGTAGTCACATCGTTTTTCTCATATTTCCATTATTTATGAACATTAGCGACTTTTAGTACAATTAAATAGTCAATAACAAAGCAATTGTTATATCTGGAGTGGTAAATACATCAACATAACCCAAATATCCAAGACCACCCAAGTTCATTTTACAAAATAGGGGGTGCTTAATTAAGTTCTTTGTGTATATTTATATCCCTTTTTCTCTTCATATATAATAGTATTATATAATTAGTAAATCTTCACACAAAAATCAGATATTAAATTAGAATACAACATCATTCAACATTAATAATGGAGTTAATTGATATGTCAAAAGACGTTCTGTATAAAATAATTTGTTCAAAAATGTGGAAAAATTTGGAAGATTGTTGCGTTGAAGATGTGGCTTTGTCATGTTTTAGTTGTACATAATATTGTCAATAAACCTGTGTATTGAACATATTAGTTTGTTATTTATTGACTAGAAAACATTCTCATTCGGTACATTAAAACATTATCTGATTATTTAACACTTAAAACATTATATCATTACGATAGCTCTCAAAGCATCAGTTTAATCTTAGGTCATCATTACTAACTTTCACTGCCTACTTTCTCACTGCAATCTCTCCCCAAGTGCGTCCCATGCTGGGATCCATGCAAGTTCATCCAAGCGTGGCATTGTCTTGAAAGGGTTAGATCTCTTGGTCAGTCTCATAAAATTACATGTATGCTGTTTGGTCAAGTCATTGGATAATGCGATTTGTGTTATTTACGGATTGTTTTACATATTTTGTGCCTCTATCGATGTATAACAGCAACAAATTGTAGCGTAGCGATTTTATGCAAAATTTGTAGCGGTTATACATCGATAAATAGAGGCACAAAACATGAAAAACAATCCTTATGATTACAAAATCAACCTTTCAACAAACATATTCTTAATTATTTTCAATAACTCCTACATCAATGTTGTGAGATTGTGGTTTGTTACACGAAACAAGTCAAAGTTAAATCAAAATTGAGAACTCTATAAACTAAAACGGCAGAAGATTTCATTTCATTTTCACAACCGTTGATACCTATGCAATCATATTTTCGTAATAACCCTAATAAGCATATCACACGACGTTCGAAATGTCCTCCGTTTGAGAGACTCTCGGAGCGAACAAGCTTGAGGACTCGTAGTTATTTAAATGCAGTCTTTCCTGTGAATGTATGGATTGTGTTAGGAGAGGAATGTATTTACTTGTTACAAACGCAGGTGGGAAGTGATAAGATATGTTATATCTGTCTTTGCAACAGAACGTAACTCGCAACTGTCAAAACCGGACTATTGCGCCAGGTGATTGTTACGTCACAAGGAATGAATGCACATGGTATGCATCATCTCTGTTAAGATACTGCTGTTGAGCAGATGTCCATTCTTCAAAGTCGAACTAAATAGCCCCATGCTGGCTAATAATCTCTTCTTCCCGTCTGGCCTCTAAATTTGGTCATCGCTTGCATAACATGCATGTGCAAGTTGTTATACCTCGGAACAAGCCCCAAACCAGCGCCAAACGCACATCGCCATGTAGTTTTTAGAATTCACCTCGCTCGAGTCGGTCCAGTTCAGGTAGACGACGGGGATGGGGACACCCTGGCGTCTACACTGACCTTTAATTATATATCAGCTCTTAACAACTTTGTGATATGATGCTGATCTTTTACAGCCTTCATGCTCTTTCATTATCTGCTTTTGCAAACATATTCAAATTAATCCAATTTAATTAACTTTCTCGCCGCTAATGGCTGCAATACTACCCAAGCGGCGCTAAACAATAACTCACACTGCCCTGTGAATGTACCACCGGCTCGGGTATATTTAGTATACCGTTTGTACCAGCTACCAAACAAGAATAAAATAATCGTCGACAATCACACAATCTCTACAGTCGTTATTTCATCATAGTCACCTCAACTTCGCCTTCATCGTCCCTCGTCGACGTCGTTCACTCTGGTCAAAATATTATCGCCGTTGTTATGTTATCATGTTTTTATTATCAAATACTACAAGTGTAACAATTATCATTAATTACCATTCAAGTCATTAATAACAATTTATAAACGTGTAGCATCCATATGCATTATCTAACCCTCTGATTGTAAGTGTGTACAAAGGTGAAAATAATTACTGACTAGATTAGGTACTTTTTGAACAGATTATCGCGAAAAGCGAAGTCAAATTTTCTAGCATTTAAGTCAGTTATTTAAAATGAGGGAAGGATGCGGGAATTTCACAGGAATTTGGACATGTCAATGATCAAAAGTTAAATCAAATACTCTGACTATCAATCAAATGTATGGGGTGGATCATCAATTTATTTTTCAAGTATTTACAAAATCACATATTTAAAGAAACAGTCTTATCAGGGTATTTTGAGTCAAAACTAAATTCAAGAGGACACACGTTATCCTCGCTATCATACACGAAGAGAGGTGTGAAATAATCATGTAATAGTCACATATAACAATAAACAGGGAATTTGTTTCCACAAAATACCCCGATATGACCCTTCAACATCCTGTGGTGGTATCTTGCCGTACAGATGTCATAACATACAGTGAACATAAACACTTAGGTGTGATACTTTCAGCCGATGGGAAATGGAATAAACATATTGATAAATTAGTATTGTCGATTTCTAAAATGATAAATTCAATGCGAAAACTTAAATTCATATTAAGCAATCAAATTTTAGATAAGATTTATATTATGTTTATTAGACCACATTTTGAATATGCTTGTGAAGTTTGGGATGGGTGTAACTCAGAACAGTCATTTCGACTTGAACAATTACAGTTAGACGCGGCTCGTGTTATTACTGGTCTACCAAAATACACTTCACTGAAACATCTCGATTTTGAAACTGGTTGGGTAAAATTATCAGAACGGAGAAAGTTAACACTTTATCATAAATTACAGTGCGGTAATGCACCATCATATCTTGTAGATTTACTCCCACCGACTGTTGGAGACACTACTTCTTATGATCTTAGAAATGCAAATAATTTGGTTATTCCATCATATAGATTGAAACATTCATGTATGTCTTTTATTCCTTCAACCACAGTGTTATGGAACGATATCCCATTAGATAAGCGAAATGTAACATCAACAGAAAAGTTCAAATCATATTTGAAGAAGCCAATTGTTTCGGCACCATCTTATTTTTCATCAGGTATGCATAGGTTAAATATTTATCATACACGTTTAAGATATCACGTAAGTGAGTTGAAAAATGATTTATTTAAAGTTGGCATTAAGGCGGATTCAACATGTGAATGTGGTTATTTATGCGAAAATGTTTTTCACTTTATGTTTGAGTGTCCTTTATGTGATGAACACAGATTAAGAATGTTAAATGTATTAAAACCATATGTTAATGAAGATGCCGTAAATTTAGATTTAGTTTTATGTGGCAGTAAAAGCCTTTCAATTTTACAAAATCAGGTCATTTTCAAGGCAGTCCAACAATATATTTTAAACAGCAAGCGCTTCTGTTGACTGCAGCATGTACATATTTACTTTTGTAAATATCTTTCTACAATTCTGTATTATACTATTTTCCATGTTTTCATGTATGTCACTATATATCTATCATTTTGTAAATACTTGGGAGAAGGTTACCTAAGTTGGATAACTTGTTCCTAATCCCTTTCTTTATTAAATAAAATAAGTTTAAATTAAAAAACAGATGTCTGCTAAACAAATCAAAGTTTGTTTTAATCCTGCCATTCCTTCATTTTCAGTTATAATATCTGTGTCTGTGTAGCGTGTACACACATCGCATTAATTTTATCATAACCCGACACAAAGTAAACATGACCTGGATAACTTGGGGAAACCAGGACATGTGATTGGTCCAAACTACGGACAAAGGCACCAAACAAAGAGGTCATTCATTGAGGGGGGCGTCGCATACCTGAAAACAGTGGTAAAATACAAGCAGTATCCGCGAAGCAGGCTGCGTTTGAGATAACAATCTGAGCCGAGAAAATTCCAGTTACCTTTTGTAGAGAAACAACATGCAGTCTAGATTTTCCTATGTTAACGAACATAATCAATATGTACTTTGCCGCTTAACGACAAATTTTGGTTTGTACGTAGCATTCCCTCCCCACAGAGGCAGATCAAGTCATGTTGAATTTAGCCCCAGTTCTATGTATAGCTCGTCAAACTAAGCGAAATTTATAAACTTATAATTGTAGTTACATATTGTAAGCTTATGACTAAATTGAATATAACCAAGTACAAGCTACCAACACTGATTTTTGCAAATGTAGGCAACAATAATAATGTAATTATTCAATCCCTGAAATATTCAGAAAGGTGAATGACAAATTGACAATTAATTAAATAATTGTCAGATGCATATCGCCATTATACTGAAATCATTGAAATGATAAGTATCACTATAAGAGATTCCACCTAACTAGCTATAGGTCTTTACCCTGAATTACTTATTTATTATTTCAGTTACATATACATATAAATAAAGTTGTTGCAGATCAACAGAGACAGCGTGAGTTGGCAAGCAAGATTGTAACGTGGTTAAACATTGAATAAAATATGTACATGTTCGGATAAGTTGTGACTATTTCCCTCGGTCTTAATTCATGATTTACCTCACCATGTAATGACTGACTAAGCCTTTTGACAGTATTATTAATGGTCTTTATGCCAAGCCAGGTCTCTGTCGCAAGAAATCTTACAAACCTTCGAGCACATGGAAACAGAAATATCACTGAAATCGAAAGCTTTCATACTGGAGTCAATGCAACTGTGGACATGCCTTTGATTAACTATTTTAATACAGTATTAGATTAAATGACACATGCGTTTATTACTATTGAGAACTCTTCCATATAACGTTCGCGAAAATTAACCAATCATGTCTAATTTTTACAGAAAAATTGATAAGATATTTCAAGGTTTAGCAAGGATTATATATATGACTCAAATTATTCATATAAATGCAGTCCGTTTCGCTAAAATTGTATTTATATCTCAATAAGGAATTAAGATGACAATTCAGGTACGCCGGCATGTCATAATGTTCCCGTATCTGACTGCAATTATTCGAACAAACGCAGCTCACTTCGCGGAAAATATGTTCGTGCAATGATTAGACAATACAGGACAATATAGGTACGCCGACATGACCTAGTGGGGTTTTGAGTCAGGCACATCTTACAGCAATCTTACAAAGTGACAAGCTGTCATTTTCCTCGACCATGGGTATTAGTTTGATAGTTTCATTACATTACCCTCGATTTATACATGATTTCCCTATCAAGTTTAGAACGTTTAGTTTCATACACCGCCTTGTGGCTTCTTATTCCGAGTGGTCTTTATACCAATCTGTCAAGAGGACCCTGCTGCAATGTCGTGTTCAGGGGAAGCGACCGAAGAGACTCTTAAAGCAGCCTTACACTTTCTTCAGTTGACATCTGATGGGTATATCATGCCTTTAATGTGTTCAGACCGTCAAAAGCTGAAGAAAGGCTAGACACGGCATTAAATTCCCTAAACACAGACAGCATCACCAAACTTGCTCACTCGCTCAGTACGATATTTGAAAAGGAATCTTGAGTTAAAGCTGCAAATGAATTCAGTGAACTAGATGGGAACGAATACCCCTTGATATTATGGTTGGCGTATCACCAATGAGTTGGTTGGGATAATTGGAAAAACTTGCAATACCCCACTGAGCCTCAGTCATGAAACCTTCACCGAACTTCTGTTCTACTTCGCCGATTTATTGCAATCAGCGGCGCTGATTTAAAATCATCATACGTAAACCACATAGCCACACGCATGCGCACATTGAAGAAGGCTCTACCGCGTGTTTACAATTGGGAGAATGCACAAAATGCAGTTGCTTTGCCTTCCTCATTTATATTCTCTTTATTGTTTTATTTTATGAAAATTAAATGTTAAAATTCTGTCATCACATCATCTGCTGCTACCTCTTCCCCTTTTTCTTCTTCTTCTTCTTCTTCTTCTTCTTCAGCGACTCCATTCTCCGTACAACCAAAAAATTGAAGTTTGTTGAACAGTCTGTTGTTCTTTGATTTGCCCTGTCCTCTGAAAATCAGATGGGTTGAATTTTCCAGAGCATCGGTGTACTGGTCGTTTAACAGAATCTCGAAGCATCAAGCTTCTTCAGCGTTCTTCGTTTCATGTTGTTGTTTAGAACAATTATAAAATAATTAACGTTTTTAGCTCACCTTTACAAAGTAAATGTGAGCTTATGTCATGGCGCTTCGTCCGTCGTCCGTCTGTCTGTCCGTCCGTCCGTCCGTCCGTCTGTCTGTCTGTCCGTCCGTCCGTAAACTTTCAGGAAAAAGACTACTCCTCCTAAACGAATGCAGATATCATTCTGAAATTGTAGTATGTTATACCCATGGTGATCCCTCACAGAAAGGTAGACGTTTCAGTTTTGAGAATCCAAGATGGCCGCCATGGCAGCCAAATTGAATTTTCAATTAGATTTCAGGAAAAAGACTACTCCTCCTAAACGAATGCAGATATCATTCTGAAATTGTAGTATGTTATACCCATGGTGATTCCTCACAGAAAGGTAGACGTTTCAGTTTTGAGAATCCAAGATGGCCGCCATGGCAGCCATATTGAATTTTCAATTAGATTTCAGGAAAAAGACTACTCCTCCTAAACGAATGCAGATATCATTCTGAAATTGTAGTATGTTATACCCATGGTGATTCCTCACAGAAAGGTAGACGTTTCAGTTTTGAGAATCCAAGTTGGCCGCCATGGCAGCCATATTGAATTTTCAATTAGATTTCAGGAAAAAGACTACTCCTCCTAAACGAATGCAGATATCATTCTGAAATTGTAGTATGTTATACCCATGGTGATTCCTCACAGAAAAGTAGATGTTTCAGTTTTAAAAATCCAAGATGGCCGCTATGGCAGCCATATTGAATTTTCAATTAGATTTCATGAAAAGACTACTCTTTCTAAACCTATCTAGATATCATTCTGAAATTGTAGTATGTTATAACTATGGTGATTCCGCACAGAAAGGTAGACGTTTCAGTTTTGAGAATCCAATATGGCCGCCATGGCAGCCATATTGAATTTTCAATTAGATTTCATGACAATGACTCCTTCTCCTAAACCAATCTAGATATCATTTTCATATTGTAGTATGTTATACCTATAGTGATTCCTCCCACAAAGGTAGACGTTTCAGTTCTGAGAATCCAAGACGGCCGCGATAGCAGCCATATTGACTTTTCAGCTGCAGATGACACATCATTATTACTAAATTTTAAGCTTTCATCAAGTCATCACTCGCACCATATAAATTCTCTAATTTGAACTTACTAATCATAATATTATCTTGAATATGGAATATTTAAGATTGTCATGCAAGTTGTTCTATATTTTTAAGTGTTTCTAAAACATTAAGATGAAAGACAAACATAATTAATTAATTTGTTTAAAATATTTATGGCAACTAGCTGCAAAAACCCAATGACATTGAACATCATGTTGAATTTTAAACAATGGTATCTCCCTTATATTCCTTTAAATACCACACAAAAGGGGTCAACCAGAGTTCAGATATTCCTGTTGCGTCCACTATGCATTTCTAATACACATCCCGATACAGGCTGCTAGCATCATAGTGTCAGCTGCTAGTCTGTTGCATAATCAACCTGACCCAATTGATATGGTAGAGCATTATGCTATATGGCCATGTGTATGCAATAAGAGTTATGGAAATTAGACTTGTATTCTCATGACAGTGATATGTTCTTTCTAAGAAAAACAACTTACATAAAATTTGTCAACAATCAGCTTTGTGTTTAGCAATCTACATGATAAGTTGATGTAGAAAGAGTTATTTTGCATCAGGTTCCAGTTCCTGTGTTTTACTCATATTTGTACCATTTCTATATCTAACAGAAGTTCTTCTTGACACAAAATCAATTTAGGACATAAGCTAACTATATTTTGTGAAATTATATATATTTTTCACAACAATTCATGTTCTCTCCCATCAAGTCTTTTAATACCACATATAAGGGCTTAGCCAGAGTTCAGGTTAACATGCTCGGCACACTAGGGTGCTTCTCCAAATATACATACACAAAGCCAAATACACAAATTGCTACTCTCTCCTTAAGGATCTGGGGCTAGCAGCCCTGCCTGCTTGTATGTTGCATAGTAATCCTGACCTAATTGATAAATAGAACATAATGGACTTTATGGAAAGTATATAAATTGTCTTTATGAAAAGTATATTTGTATTCTAATAATAGTAATACTTTTTACAAATAACAATTTAAACAAGAATCAGCTTTTGTGTACAACAATCTGCATGATGAGTTAATATTAACAAGTCAAGAATCTGCTTTTATGTACAGTAATCTACATGATAAGTTAATAATAGAGGTATTTTGTATCAGGTTCCAGTTCCAATACCATGTGTTTTATAAATACCTGTAAAACTTAATGATAATTATATCATGCTGAAGGGGTTCTGGGAACAACATGTCATCATAGAAGTCATTATTTTTCAATTAGATTTCAGGCAAAGTACTACTCCTACTAAATCAATTAAGATATCATTCTGAAAAGTGAGTATTTTTTTATATAGTGATTCCTGACAAAGACGCATTTATTTTATTATCAAGAATCCAAGATGGTCAATATGTCAATTATATTGAATTTTCAATTAGGTTTCATGAAATTCATTGAAAAGAATACATTTCCAGATCAATCAAATCAATGTCATTATATTTGTATTGATACGCTTGTTGTAATATTTATCAACACTATAAATACAGTTACAAAAAACTGTATGAATCATCTTTATCTGCGAACAGCCTGAGACATGACTGTTTTAATAAATCCTTTTTAATAAAACATAAAATGATAAAAGTTGTTCACTCCATCAGTGGGTTATATAATTCCTGAGACTTCATATATGGCAAATAACATAGCCAGTGAGGGATAAATATACATTTTTTAATCATCTATATCTGATTACGGTCTGAACAATGATTATCTAGATAATTATAATGATCATTCAATTCAAACAAATCCTTTTCAAAAGCATTTAAAATGATTAAATTTGTTCACTCCCAACACTAACTGTAAGGTTTTTTACTCCTTTGTTCCCATGCAATTAATTTATTCCAAATTGAAAATTTTGGTTAATGAGTAACTAATTATCTTTTATTTTGTTTGTCATGCTAATAAAAGATATAATATTCATCTTCAAAACAGTATTCATTGAACAGCTGTCTGAACAAATTTTATTTTACAAAGTCTTTCTCACCAATACTCTCTGTTAGTTAAGATACTTCAATAAACATATTACTGAGTTGACCTCCAGATTATTTCCATTGCAAACCTCTCTTTTACCCCCCCCCCCCCCTTTCCCCTCCTATCCTTCCAGCCCCTCTCCTGCAACTCTCCTCTAAAGGGTATCTGTATTGCATATTGAAATGAGGGGAGGACACTCACTATATGGAATAACAGTAACTTACATAAGAGGGTAAGTTACATAAGCTACATGCAGGTGCAAGAGGTCATCAAAGGTCATCATATCTAGTAATTAGCATAAACCCCCATGTTGCTAGCCTATTCTGACCAATCAGATTGCACTAACATATGTCAAGATTTAAGATATTCAGAAATCTTCAGTTAGAATTACATGAGACATTGACCTGGACAGTTTACTTTGGCAATTGGACTTATCACTAGCTGAATTTGTGATTTGTTTTCAGAGGGATATATTCCAAATGTTTATGTGCATCATCTTTTTAGTTCTTTGGAAGTTGAGAGTGTGACTAAATGAATACTCCCAAACCAATCAAGATATCATAATGAAATTAATACAGATGCCCACATAATAAAAGTAGCATTTTGAAGATTAAAAAGTCCAAGATGGTCACCAATTCAGCCATAGATATACAAAAAAGTTATACAAAAACCTACTGCTTGTTAACAAATCATGATTATATCATTCTTGTATTAATGTTTGTTCAAGCTCTAGTGGTTTCCAACAGAAGAATAGCGTTTTAAAAGATAAAAAAATCATGATGGCAGCCATAATCAATTATCATATAAAAGATGGTTACACAATTAAACTATATTACCACATCATTCATTTTAAGGTGAGCTTCTGTACCCTCGGTACTTTTATTAATATTTTGTTGATTTGTGGGTTTATTTTACCAACAATGTTTTTTAAAGTTATCTGAAATAACGTTTGACTCAAATCATATCCCACTGATTACGTATTCCTTAGTTAAATCCTTTTATTTACAGCATCGGCTCATCAGTAAATCCCCTCCCTCCAATGTGGATGAATATCAACTTGAATGGATGAATATCACCAGTCTTTGGATGGATACTAGTAATCAGCTTAAACAGATGTATAATCAACTGGAAGTCGCCTTTAAATGCTATGTTAATTAAAATAAAATAGAGTTGGTTTTGATGAATGATTGCTGTTTTGTTGTTTCTTTATCTCTTTTGGGTAATTACATAGATAGCGTTAGCGACTGGTGTCCCCGTTTCCATGTATCAATACATACCAATGTCGTGTCGGCCCTCGCACAGTGACAACTCAACCACATGGTATGGGATGGATGTCAGAATATGATATTTTCATCTCCCAGTGAAGTTGAAGGAAAACCACGTTTTATGGATACTTGCTTTATAAGTGATAGAATTAACACGCAAAAAAAAAAGAAAAGAAAAAAGAAGTTAACTATCCATTAAACTTGGTTTTCCTTTAACTACACATCAATCAATACCCACACTGATGGAAGCGGTAATAAAATACCTTTCAGTGGGCTGTTAGTCATTACAATCACCACGAATTAACCGATTGGGGGCATTTCTCACCCGTATGGGTCGTTTTTTTGGAGGACTTACATCATCTCCTGGGGTGAAGCTCAATAGTGGGTCCGCGGGGTCATGGGCATGGGTGAAGATTGTTGGCGACAGGGTCGGGGATGGGATGAGTTGAGTCGAGGCTGGGGTGGGATCAGTTGGTGAGTTGAAGGTGATAGGGGTGGAGACGGAGGTTACAGAGGTGACGGAGGTTGTTGAAGAGGAATGGGAGAGGGGGTAGGGCTGAAGAGAAATGCTTCCAAAGCTAAACCTTTTAAGTCATAAATTTGGTGTGGGGAGACAGAGGGGACGGGGCAGTAAAAGTGAAGTCGGAGTGGGAAGGGATGGGGAGACAGAGGGGATGCCGGGACGGGGTAGTAAAAGTGAAGTCGGTTTAAACTAAAACGGAAGGCCACACCCGAAGCTATCCCAAACGTCAACAAAGACACCACTGAAATGATTGCCTCTCTCAACTCCTCCACAGCGTCTGGAAGGGAATGGTAAGCGGAGATGAATGTGAGTGAAAAAGCGTCTGTTAGAAATGGATCAAAGGTGAAAGAGAGAAGATATTTTGTGATATTTTATGAAGGATTCCTCTTAGACAGACGTTTCGGTTGTCTCATGATGAATGGATTGTCGAGATTGTTTCATTTTTTTAAACGTGAAGATTAGAATAATAGAAATTATTATGATTAATAATATTGTTATACCCGCTATCAGCCCCGAATGTTCTCCAGTTTCACCTTCGGGATCACTTGGAGGGAGAGTGGTACTACTAGAGGAAGCTGTAATATAAGCATGAGTTATAGTTGCATTAGCAATAGCGGGTGTAGTCGAAGCAGGGGTAGTAGGAGAAACAGTAGTCATGCGGGACGTGTGACAGTGTATTTATTGATAGATATTTACTACCAGATATAGTACATATAATTACAAATTAAATTACTATGTTATAAAATCATATTATATATTAATATACCTTACCTTCACAAGTGTCACCATTTACCAGTATGTCTGAGCGATAACCTTTAACAAGGTCATCCCAGCGGACTGCCAATCCTTTGATGACCTGAAAAAAGAACAAAACAATCCATTAAATAATTAGTTTAAATTTCAAGCATGTCATTATCAGAAAGCGAGAGGGTTTTTTAAAAAATAAAATAATAATGCTGATAATCTATAGACATAATCAATATTCATAACTGATTAAATCTATATTGAACACCATAGAGAGAAATCTATCTATATAACATGCATAATACAATAAACTTATACAATGTACTTAACCTCACCTGCGTGATTATATGTCCTTTTTTACAAAATTCTCACCTTTAGGTTTGGAAATAAATCCAAATCCACTTGCAAGTGATCGGTTGATCCCTTCAAGTGGATTATCTGTTTATCAACACTTCCTTCCATGTTGGTGTAGGTAACCCCATGACGGGGGAGACAAATTATTTTATTGAAGTCTTTTTGACATTTGTTAAAAAGAGATAACTCATTATTGTATTGATAAGAGCTCGACAAGCACATGGCTAGCAAAAGAACACCTATCACGCTTGCCATCTTGTTCAAATATGAAAGTATAAACCGCTGTCACTACACGAATCTCACGTGCAATGTCAAAATGAGCGGGACAGAGGCGGCACCTTTGATCTTACCCCTTTGATCCCAATAGTTCGAAGGTCGATGTCATTAATTTCGTCTTGTCACTGCCTAATATTGAAACAATGAGATACAAAACTTGCTGCCAAATATTTTGCCCTCCCGCATTGTCATGTAATAAATAGTTGACACACCACAATGTTTACTCAAGTCAGGCTTATCATGAATAAAAGTGATTAATAGTTTCATGACAATTTAAGGGAACATTCATATTATTCGGTGCGTGTTCGTAGTCGCATATAGACCTATGTTGCTTAATTTTCATCGAAGAAAATAAAGATATGATTTATTGGAGTTTAAAGGATTTTTCACATTCACATCAATGATAAAAGAACATCAACGAAAAAACTGAGTATACCTTACCGATGTATAAGCTTGATTAAAAAAAACCCAACATGTTACTTACCTTAAAGATGTCGGTAGGTGAGTTGAAATATCTCACAATTGATTCATGCATCAGCGAATGTCAATTTCTCAATGAAATATTTCATATCCACAAGGGTTAAACACAGACTTACGCCTGTACCTGTTTCCTCTAATATGAGAGGTTTTTGAACTCTGTCTAATGAAAAGGTTACATTTCCTTTGATAAAATAATTGATACCGCATAGCTCCGGCTTCAGGCCATTTTCCTTGACCAGTTTATCAAAGATATTTATTTCCTTAATATCTTGGAGTATGATATCCCTTAACATTGATGACGCTGGTCGGTCCAGTTTAATGTTCTTAACAGACCGCCCCATTTTAGTCGCCTCATACGACAAGCATGGAGTACTGAGGCCATATTCTAACCCGGGAGCCCCACGGGGGACAATAAAGTATTAGAAAGGAATTAAAAATTTAAGCAAAAGTAATAAAAAAATATATATATATTTTTAGGAAGTACAAATTAAAAAAACAACAACATGTTACTTACCTTAAAGATGTTGGTAGGTGAGTTGAAATATCTCACAATTGATTCATGCATCAGCGAATGTCAATTTCTCAATGAAATATTTCATATCCACATGTCAAGTGGCTGTGGTGCCTTATTCTTCATCCTCAATTCTACACCACTGGACGGAAGGCATGTTCCCGTCTTTAAATAAAACAGATCGCCCGAACGTAACTTGCTTCGCGGAAGCCGCCATACCTCTCTGGCCCGTGCATGTTTTCCTCGTGCACAATTGATTCGTGCATCAGCGAATGTCAATTTCTCAATGAAATATTTCATATCCACAAGGGCCCCTGATAAGGGCCAAAGGGGTCACGCCCTAAAAACCTATTTTCATCTTCTCCAGAAGCATAAGGCCTAGAAAGTTGAAACTTTGTGAACAGACTCCTTGGCTAGTGAGGATTATAAATTGTAGCTTTGGTACCCACACGCATGCGCACATTGAAGAAGGCTCTACCGCGTGTTTACAATTGGGAGAATGCACAAAATGCAGTTGCTTTACCTTCCTCATTTATATTCTCTTTATTGTTTTATTTTATGAAAATTAAATGTTAAAATTCTGTCATCACATCATCTGCTGCTGCCTCTTCCCCTTCTTCTTCTTCAGCGACTCCATCCTCCGTACAACAAAAAAATTGAAGTTTGTTGAACAGTCTGTTGTTCTTTGATTTGCCCTGTCCTCTGAAAATCAGATGGGTTGAATTTTCCAGAGCATCGGTGTACTGGTCGTTTAACAGAATCTCGAAGCATCAAGCTTCTTCAGCGTTCTTCGTTTCATGTTGTTGTTTAGAACAATTATAAATTAATTAACGTTTTTAATATGTTGTTGATTTGTGGGTTTATTTTACCAACAATGTTTTTTAAAGTTATCTGAAATAACGTTTGACTCAAATCATATCCCACTGATTACGTATTCCTAAGTTAAATCCTTTTATTTACATCATGGACGGAAGGCATGTTCCCGTCTTTAAATAAAACAGATCGCCCGAACGTAACTTGCTTCGCGGAAGCCGCCATACCTCTCTGGCCCGTGCATGTTTTCCTCGTGCACAATTGATTCGTGCATCAGCGAATGTCAATTTCTCAATGAAATATTTCATATCCACAAGGGCCCCTGATAAGGGCCAAAGGGGTCACGCCCTAAAAACCTATTTTCATCTTCTCCAGAAGCATAAGGCCTAGAAAGTTGAAACTTTGTGAACAGACTCCTTGGCTAGTGAGGATTATAAATTGTAGCTTTGGTACCCACACGCATGCGCACATTGAAGAAGGCTCTACCGCGTGTTTACAATTGGGAGAATGCACAAAATGCAGTTGCTTTACCTTCCTCATTTATATTCTCTTTATTGTTTTATTTTATGAAAATTAAATGTTAAAATTCTGTCATCACATCATCTGCTGCTGCCTCTTCCCCTTCTTCTTCTTCAGCGACTCCATCCTCCGTACAACAAAAAAATTGAAGTTTGTTGAACAGTCTGTTGTTCTTTGATTTGCCCTGTCCTCTGAAAATCAGATGGGTTGAATTTTCCAGAGCATCGGTGTACTGGTCGTTTAACAGAATCTCGAAGCATCAAGCTTCTTCAGCGTTCTTCGTTTCATGTTGTTGTTTAGAACAATTATAAAATAATTAACGTTTTTAATATGTTGTTGATTTGTGGGTTTATTTTACCAACAATGTTTTTTAAAGTTATCTGAAATAACGTTTGACTCAAATCATATCCCACTGATTACGTATTCCTAAGTTAAATCCTTTTATTTACAGCATGGACGGAAGGCATGTTCCCGTCTTTAAATAAAACAGATCGCCCGAACGTAACTTGCTTCGCGGAAGCCGCCATACCTCTCTGGCCCGTGCATGTTTTCCTCGTGCACAATTGATTCGTGCATCAGCGAATGTCAATTTCTCAATGAAATATTTCATATCCACAAGGGCCCCTGATAAGGGCCAAAGGGGTCACGCCCTAAAAACCTATTTTCATCTTCTCCAGAAGCATAAGGCCTAGAAAGTTGAAACTTTGTGAACAGACTCCTTGGCTAGTGAGGATTATAAATTGTAGCTTTGGTACCCACACGCATGCGCACATTGAAGAAGGCTCTACCGCGTGTTTACAATTGGGAGAATGCACAAAATGCAGTTGCTTTACCTTCCTCATTTATATTCTCTTTATTGTTTTATTTTATGAAAATTAAATGTTAAAATTCTGTCATCACATCATCTGCTGCTGCCTCTTCCCCTTCTTCTTCTTCAGCGACTCCATCCTTCGTACAACAAAAAAATTGAAGTTTGTTGAACAGTCTGTTGTTCTTTGATTTGCCCTGTCCTCTGAAAATCAGATGGGTTGAATTTTCCAGAGCATCGGTGTACTGGTCCTTTAACAGAATCTCGAAGCATCAAGCTTCTTCAGCGTTCTTCGTTTCATGTTGTTGTTTAGAACAATTATAAAATAATTAACGTTTTTAATATGTTTTTGATTTGTGGGTTTATTTTACCAACAATGTTTTTTAAAGTTATCTGAAATAATGTTTGACTCAAATCATATCCCACTGATTACGTATTCCTAAGTTAAATCCTTTTATTTACAGCATCGGCTCATCAGTAAATCCCCTCCCTCCAATGTGGATGAATATCAACTTGAATGGATGAATATCACCAGTCTTTGGATGGATACTAGTAATCAGCTTAAACAGATGTATAATCAACTGGAAGTCGCCTTTAAATGCTATGTTAATTAAAATAAAATAGAGTTGGTTTTGATGAATGATTGCTGTTTTGTTGTTTCTTTATCTCTTTTGGGTAATTACATAGATAGCGTTAGCGACTGGTGTCCCCGTTTCCATGTATCAATACATACCAATGTCGTGTCGGCCCTCGCACAGTGACAACTCAACCACATGGTATGGGATGTATGTCAGAATATGATATTTTCATCTCCCAGTGAAGTTGAAGGAAAACCACGTTTTATGGATACTTGCTTTATAAGTGATAGAATTTACACGCAAAAAAAAAAGAAAAGAAAAAAGAAGTTAACTATCCATTAAACTTGGTTTTCCTTTAACTACACATCAATCAATACTCACACTGATGGAAGCGGTAATAAAATACCTTTCAGTGGGCTGTTAGTCATTACAATCACCACGAATTAACCGATTGGGGGCATTTCTCACCCGTATGGGTCGTTTTTTTGGAGGACTTACATCATCTCCTGGGGTGAAGCTCAATAGTGGGTCCGCGGGGTCATGGGCATGGGTGAAGATTGTTGGCGACAGGGTCGGGGATGGGATGAGTTGAGTCGAGGCTGGGGTGGGATCAGTTGGTGAGTTGAAGGTGATAGGGGTGGAGACGGAGGTTACAGAGGTGACAGAGGCTGTTGAAGAAGGAATGGGAGAGGGGGTAGGGCTGAAGAGAAATGCTTCCAAAGCTAAACCTTTTAAGTCATAAATTTGGTGTGGGGAGACAGAGGGGACGGGCCAGTAAAAGTGAAGTCAGAGTGGGAAGGGATGGGGAGACAGAGGGGATGCCGGGACGGGGTAGTAAAAGTGTAGTCGGTTTAAACTAAAACGGAAGGCCACACCCGAAGCTATCCCAAACGTCAACAAAGACACCACTGAAATAATTGCCTCTCTCAACTCCTCCACAGCGTCTGGAAGGGAATGGTAAGCGGAGATGAATGTGAGTGAAAAAGCGTCTGTTAGAAATGGATCAAAGGTGAAAGAGAGAAGATATTTTGTGATATTTTATGAAGGATTCCTCTTAGACAGAAGTTTCGGTTGTCTCAAGATAAATGGGGCTTCTAACTCGAAATTGATCATGATGAATGGATTGTCGAGATTGTTTCATTTTTTTAAACGTGAAGATTAGAATAATAGAAATTATTATGATTAATAATATTGTTATACCCGCTATCAGCGCCGAATGTTCTCCAGTTTCACCTTCGGGATCACTTGGAGGGAGAGTGGTACTACTAGAGGAAGCTGTAATATAAGCATGAGTTATAGTTGCATTAGCAATAGCGGGTGTAGTCGAAGCAGGGGTAGTAGGAGAAACAGTAGTCATGCGGGACGTGTGACAGTGTATTTATTGATAGATATTTACTACCAGATATAGTACATATAATTACAAATTAAATTACTATGTTATAAAATCATATTATATATTAATATACCTTACCTTCACAAGTGTCACCATTTACCAGTATGTCTGAGCGATAACCTTTAACAAGGTCATCCCAGCGGACTGCCAATCCTTTGATGACCTGAAAAAAGAACAAAACAATCCATTAAATAATTAGTTTAAATTTCAAGCATGTCATTATCAGAAAGCGAGAGGGTTTTTTAAAAAATAAAATAATAATGCTGATAATCTATAGACATAATCAATATTCATAACTGATTAAATCTATATTGAACACCATAGAGAGAAATCTATCTATATAACATGCATTATTACAATAAACTTATACTTAACCTCACCTGCATGATTATATGACCTTTTTTACAAAATTCTCACCTTTAGGTTTGGAAATAAATCCAAATCCACTTGCAAGTGATCGGTTGATCCCTTCAAGTGGATTATCTGTTTATCAACACTTCCTTCCATGTTGGTGTAGGTAACCCCATGACGGGGGAGACAAATTATTTTATTGAAGTCTTTTTGACATTTGTTAAAAAGAGATAACTCATTATTGTATTGATAAGAGCTCGACAAGCACATGGCTAGCAAAAGAACACCTATCACGCTTGCCATCTTGTTCAAATATGAAAGTATAAACCGCTGTCACTACACGAATCTCACGTGCAATGTCAAAATGAGCGGGACAGAGGCGGCACCTTTGATCTTACCCCTTTGATCCCAATAGTTCGAAGGTCGATGTCATTAATTTCGTCTTGTCACTTCCTAATATTGAAACAATGAGATACAAAACTTGCTGCCAAATATTTTGCCCTCCCGCATTGTCATGTAATAAATAGTTGACACACCACAATGTTTACTCAAGTCAGGCTTATCATGAATAAAAGTGATTAATAGTTTCATGACAATTTAAGGGAACATTCATATTATTTGGTGCGTGTTCGTAGTCGCATATAGACCTATGTTGCTTAATTTTCATCGAAGAAAATAAAGATATGATTTATTGGAGTTTAAAGGATTTTTCACATTCACATCAATGATAAAAGAACATCAACGAAAAAACTGAGTATACCTTACCGATGTATAAGCTTGATTAAAAAAAAACCAACATGTTACTTACCTTAAAGATGTCGGTAGGTGAGTTGAAATATCTCACAATTGATTCATGCATCAGCGAATGTCAATTTCTCAATGAAATATTTCATATCCACAAGGGTTAAACACAGACTTACGCCTGTACCTGTTTCCTCTAATATGAGAGGTTTTTGAACTCTGTCTAATGAAAAAGTTACATTTCCTTTGATAAAATAATTGATACCGCATAGCTCCGGCTTCAGGCCATTTTCCTTGACCAGTTTATCAAAGATATTTATTTCCTTAATATCTTGGAGTATGATATCCCTTAACATTGATGACGCTGGTCGGTCCAGTTTAATGTTCTTAACAGACCGCCCCATTTTAGTCGCCTCATACGACAAGCATGGAGTACTGAGGCCATATTCTAACCCGGGAGCCCCACGGGGGACAATAAAGTATTAGAAAGGAATTAAAAATTTAAGCAAAAGTAATAAAAAAATATATATATATTTTTAGGAAGTACAAAATAAAAAAACAACAACATGTTACTTACCTTAAAGATGTTGGTAGGTGAGTTGAAATATCTCACAATTGATTCATGCATCAGCGAATGTCAATTTCTCAATGAAATATTTCATATCCACATGTCAAGTGGCTGTGGTGCCTTATTCTTCATCCTCAATTCTACACCACTGGACGGAAGGCATGTTCCCGTCTTTATATAAAACAGATCGCCCGAACGTAACTTGCTTCGCGGAAGCCGCCATACCTCTCTGGCCCGTGCATGTTTTCCTCGTGCACAATTGATTCGTGCATCAGCGAATGTCAATTTCTCAATGAAATATTTCATATCCACAAGGGCCCCTGATAAGGGCCAAAGGGGTCACGCCCTAAAAACCTATTTTCATCTTCTCCAGAAGCATAAGGCCTAGAAAGTTGAAACTTTGTGAACAGACTCCTTGGCTAGTGAGGATTATAAATTGTAGCTTTGGTGGCCCTGTGACCCCTAATAAGGGCCACGGGCCACGCCCTAAAACCTATTTTCATCTTCTTCTCCAGAAGTATAAGGCCTAGAAAGCTGAAACTTTGTGTACAGACTCCTTGACTAGTGATGATTATGAATGGTAGCTTTGGTGACCCTGTTGCCCCTAATAAGCGCAACAGGAACGTCCTTCAAATCTATTTTCATCTTCTTCATCAGAAGTAAGGGCCTAGAAAACTGAAACTTGTCGCCTATATACTGAATTTTATGAATGGTGACCCTGTGGCCTCTACAAAGGGGGACTCACATTGACCACACTCTACAGCATAATTGATGATGAAGCCTGATGAGCTACAGAGCCAATGGCTCTATTTTTAGCTCATCTGGCCTGTAAGGCCCGATGGGCTTATGGCATGGCATGGTGTCCGGAGTCCGTCCGTAAACTTTGTGGAATTTCGACTTCTCCAGAACCATAAGGCCTAGAAAGCTGAAACTTGGTGTACAGACTCCTTGACTAGTGAGAATTAAAAATTGTAGCTTTGGCGGCCCTGCGACCCCTAATAAGGGCCACAGGGGCCACACCCTAAAAACCTATTTTCATCTTCTTCTCCAGAACCATAAGGCCTAGAAAGCTGAAACTTGGTGTACAGACTCCTTGACTAGTGAGGATTAATAATTGTAGCTTTGGCGGCTTTGTGGCCCCTAATAAGGGCCAGGGGGGCCACGTCCTAAAAACCTATTTTCATCTCCTTCTTCGAAAGCATAAGGCCTAGAAAGCTGAAACTTGGTGTACATACTCCTTGACTACTGAGGATTATGAATTATAGCTTTGGTGGCCCTGTGGCCCCTAATAAGGGCCTCAGGGGTTACACCCTTTAACCTAATTTCATCTTTTTCTCAAGAAGCACCAGGCCTAGAAAGCTGAAACTTTGTGTGCAAACTCCTAAGTTAGATAAAGAGGAATCCAAATTGTACATTTGGTGAACCTGTGGTCCAAAGCAAGGGAGGAACCACATTTGCCACAACCTAAAGCAAAATTGATATGAAGCCTGATGAGCTACAGAGCCACTGGCTCTTTTTTTAGCTCATCAGGTCTGAAAGACCCGATGGGCTTATGGCATGGCATGGCGTCCGGCGTCCGTCCGTCCATCTGTCCATCCATCCGTAAATTTTTCACATTTTCATCTTCTTCTCCGAAACCAATGACTCTAGAGAGCTGAAATTTGATGTGCAGACCCCATGACCTCAAATGGGGTCACAGGGGTCAAAACCTTAAAAACTATTTTCATCTTCTCCTCCAGTTCCAAAAGGTCTAGAGAGCTGAAAAGTTGTGTGTAGACTCCTTGGCCAATTGGGATTCTAAATTGTAGATTTCATGACCTCATGACCCCAAATGGGGTCACAGGGGTCAAAACCTTAAAAACCTATTTTCATCTTCTTCTCCAGTTCCAAAAGGTCTAGAGAGCTGAAAAGTTGTGTGTAGACTCCTTGGCCCATCGGGATTCTATGTAGATTTCGTGACCCCATGACCCCAAATGGGGTCACAGGGGTCAAAACCTTTAAAACCTATTTTCATCATCTTCTCCAGTTCCAAAAGGTCTAGAGAGCCGAAAAGTTGTGTGTAGACTCCTTGGCCAATGAGGATTCTAAATTGTAGATTTCATGACCTCATGACCCCAATTCAGGGGTCAAAATCTTAAAAGCCTGTTTTCATCTTCTTCTCCAGTTCCAAAATGTCTAGAGAGCCGAAAAGTTGTGTGTAGACTCATTGGCCAAGGGGGATTCTTAATTGTAGATTTCGTGACCCCATGACCCGAAATGGGGTCACAGGGGTCAAAATCTTAAAAGACTGTTTTCATCTTCTTCTCCAGTTCCAAAATGTCTAGAGAGCTGAAAAGTAGTGTGTAGACTCCTTGGCAAATGGGGATTCTGAGTTGTAGATTTCGTGACCCCATGACCCCAAATGGGGTCACAGGGGTCAAAACATATTTTAATCAAAAGTCTGATGAGCTACAGAGCCCATGGCTCTATTTTTAGCTCATCAGGAATGAAAGTCCAGATGGGCTTATGGCATGGCCCGGCGTCCGTCTGTCGTCCGTCCGTAAACTTTTGACACTTTCGACTTCTCCTCATGAACCATACACATTAGAGAGCTGAAATTTTGTGTACAAGTACCTTAGCATATGGAGATTCTAATGTGTAACTTTGGTGACCCTGTGACCCCAAATAGGGTCACAGGGGTCACAACTTTAAAAACCTATTTTCATCTTCTTCTCCAGTTCCAAAAGGAGTAGAGAGTTAAAAATGATATGTGCAGACTCCTTGGCCAATGGGGATTCTAATTTGTAACTTTGGTGACCCTGTGACCCCAAATAGGGTCACATGGGTCACAACCTTAAATACCTATTTTCATCTTCTTCTCCAGTTCCAAAAGGAGTAGAGAGTTAAAAATGATATGTGCAGACTCCTTGGACAATGGAGATTCTAATTTGTAACTTTGGTGACCCTGTGACCCCAAGTAGGGTCACAGGGGTCACAACCTTAAAAACCTATTTTCATCTTCTTCTCCAGTTCCAAAAGGACTAGAGAGTTAAAAACGTTATGTGCAGACTCCTTGGCCAATAGGGATTCTAAATTGTAGATTTCGTGACCCCATGACCCCAAATAGGGTCACAGGGGTCACAACCTTAAAAACCTATTTTCATCTTCTTCTCCAGTTCCAAAAGGTCTAGAGAGTTAATATTGATATGTGCAGACTCCTTGGACAATGGGGATTCTAATTTGTAACTTTGTTGACCCTGTGACCCCAAATAGGGTCACAGGGGTCACAACCTTAAAAACCTATTTTCATCTTCTTCTCCAGTACTAAAAGGACTATAGAGTTGAAAATGATATGTGCAGACTCCTTGGCAAATCGGGATTCTTACTTGTAGATTTCGTGACCCCATGACCCCAAATAGGGTCACAGGGGTCACAACCTTAAAAACCAATTCTCATCTTATTCTCCAGTTCCAAAAGGTCTAGAGAGTTAATATTGATATGTGCAGACTCCTTGGACAATTGGGATTCTAATTTGTAACTTTGTTGACCCTGTGACCCCAAATAGGGTCACAGGGGTCACAACCTTAAAAAACTATTTTCATCTTCTTCTCAAGTTCCAAAAGGTCTAGAGAGCTGAAATTATATGTGCAGACTCCTTGGCCAATGGGGATTCTAAATTGTAGATTTTGTGACCCCATGACCCCAAATAGGGTCACAGGGGTCACAACCTTAAAAACTTATTTTCATCATCATCTTTAGCTCCTAAAGGTCTATTGAGCTGAAAGACTGCATGTAGACTCCTTGGCCAATTGGGATTCTAAACTGTAGGTTTTGTGACCCCAAATAGGGTCACAGGGGTCACAATCTTAAAAACCTATTTTTCTCCATTAGATGACAGTCTAGGGCAAATTTATTTCTCCTTGGATATTTTAGTGTGGATTTCTTTCACTGTCTGATATTGGTAATCTAGAAAGTGTTGAATAATAATACATTTGTTTTGTAATTTTTTTAGAGGTTTTCTTGCAATAGGTAACATCAGTTTCATTTTTAGCTGATCTTGCCTGTATAAAGCAAACTTGATATGATGCCTGATGAGCTACAGAGCCAATGGCTCTATTTTTTAAATATTAAAACACCTAGTTACAGACATAGTTATCCAACTTATCATTTTAAAAAATTGGTTCTTTTTAAACACCTGACCAAAAGAACAGTATTCTGAATATTTAAAGTTTTTTCATTTATCATTGAGTTCAAGTCTATTCAATGTATCAAAACAAAGCGTAAGTAAGCTTACAACATAGAACCCTGCGTTTATTCGAGTCCATGGCAACTTTGTCCTTGTGGTATCCATAAACGGACATGTTATGGCACTCCTCAGTTGTTACGAGAAACTCTAGCAGGGAAAGAGCCAATTTGTCGCCTGAAGATGAGGAATTCTCGCACCGCCTCAGGTCTACTGTGCTAAGACGAATGCCATACTTCGCATCCCCAAGGTAAGAGAGTTCTGAAACAATCACCATATATGATTTAATTTAATTTTCTTAAGTTCTATTTTGGTTTTAAAGAAATCATCAAATAGTTTTGCCGTTTCAGAGAAATTAAATTCAAGAGAATCATCCTTATGGCTTCTTTGACTGTTAATTATGTTAATTGATCTTGCAGGACATTGACGGCTGTATACAATTGCAGATTAACAAAGAAAAGAAATACAGGTATATATAACCATGCAGTTGACTAATCATTGAGAAAAGTGCTTTTATGATAGCATTATTTATGATTATTACCCTCACCATCTGAGGAGTCACCTAAAACCTCTTTAGAATGATGATCAACTGAACTGGCATTTGGTTCGGAACAATCATTGACATTGGATTACTAAAAATACAAACTGAAGAAACTTGAAAGAAGTCTCTTCAATATCATACATTCAAATTTGATATGAAAATTTCCTTACAACATAAACCAACATAAATGCATTGATCTTTATGTAAAATTCAGGAATTTGTTCCACTTTAAATTCTTTTTGCGTCAGTTCTCATCAAGTAAATAGCTCACATTCAACATACCATTGCCGGAAATCGCATCCAGGCTGGATTCATTCGGAGTAGCAAGTGGCGGTGCAGGTGCATTTTCCAATTCTGTTGCTGGCGACATCTCTGGCAACGGGACTACCTGATAGCATCTTCTCCTGCAGCGCCGGTCTATCGGAAAGGACGGAGCTGGGGGAGGCGATGCAATCTGATAGGCCGGAGCTGGAGTTGCTGGCAACGTCTGAGATGCTCGAAACAGGGGTGGTGAAACCATCTCAGGTGTTCGACTGGTTGTATTCTGAAAGTTTTATATTATAAGTAGGATTTGCGCTGAAATGCAGTTTTTTCAATTTCAGATGAACAGTCACATACTACACATATTTAAGTACTAGTATATGTAAGCCCATGATATAAAACTTTACACGCGAAACATCGCATTCATTGTAAAAAAAAAAGAAAAGAAAAAAGAAGTTAACTATCCATTAAACTTGGTTTTCCTTTAACTACACATCAATCAATACTCACACTGATGGAAGCGGTAATAAAATACCTTTCAGTGGGCTGTTAGTCATTACAATCACCACGAATTAACCGATTGGGGGCATTTCTCACCCGTATGGGTCGTTTTTTTGGAGGACTTACATCATCTCCTGGGGTGACGCTCAATAGTGGGTCCGCGGGGTCATGGGCATGGGCATGGGTGAAGATTGTTGGCGACGGGGTCGGGACCGGGAATGGGATGAGTTGAGTCGAGGCTGGGGTGGGATCAGTTGGTGAGTTGAAGGTGATAGGGTTACAGAGGTGACAGAGGCTGTTGAAGAAGGAATGGGAGAGGGGGTAGGGCTGAAGAGAAATGCTTCCAAAGCTAAACCTTTTAAGTCATAAATTTTGTGTGGGGAGACAGAGGGGGTGGTGGGACGGGGCAGTAAAAGTGTAGTCGGAGTGGGAAGGGATGGGGAGACAGAGGGGATGCCGGGACGGGGTAGTAAAAGTGTAGTCTGATAAAACTAAAACGGAAGGCCACACCCGAAGCTATCCCAAACGTCAACAAAGACACCACTGAAATAATTGCCTCTCTCAACTCCTCCACAGCGTCTGGAAGGGAATGGTAAGCGGAGATGAATGTGAGTGAAAAAGCGTCGGTTAGAAATGGATCACAGGTGAAAGAGAGAAGATATTTTGTGATATTTTATGAAGGATTCCTCTTAGACAGAAGTTTCGGTTGTCTCAAGATAAATGGGGCTTCTAACTCGAAATTGATCATGATGAATGGATTGTCGAGAATGTTTCATTTTTTTAAACGTGAAGATTAGAATAATAGAAATTATTATGATTAATAATATTGTTATACCTGCTATCAGCCCCGAATGTTCTCCAGTTTCACCTTCGGGATCACTTGGAGGGAGAGTGGTACTACTAGAGGAAGCTGTAATATAAGCATGAGTTATAGTTGCATTAGCAATAGCAGGTGTAGTCGAAGCAGGGGTAGTAGGAGAAACAGTAGTCATGCGGGACGTGTGACAGTGTATTTATTGATAAATATTTACTACCAGATATAGTACATATAATTACAAATTAAATTACGATGTTATAAAATCATATTATATATTAATATACCTTACCTTCACAAGTGTCACCATTTACCAGTATGTCTGAGCGATAACCTTTAACAAGGACATGCCAGCGGACTGCCAATCCTTTGATGACCTGAAAAAAGAACAAAAAAATCCATTAAATAATTAGTTTAAATTTCAAGCATGTCATTATCAGAAAGCGAGAGGGTTTTTTTTAAAATAAAATAATAATGATGATAATCTATAGACATAATCAATATTCATAACTGATTAAATCTATATGAGAAATCTATCTACATAACATACATTATTACAATAAACTTTATGTAACCTCACCTGCCTGATTATATGTCCTTTTTTACAAAATTCTCACCTTTAGGTTTGGAAATAAATCCAAATCCACTTGCAAGTGATTGGTTGATCCTTTCAAGTGGATTAAAGTTATCTGTTTATCAACACTTCCTTCCATGTGGGTGTAGGTAACCCCATGACGGGGGAGACAAATTATTTTATTGAAGTCTTTTTGACATTTGTTGAAAAGAGATAACTCATTATTGTATTGATAAGAGCTCGACAAGCACATGGCTAGCAAAAGAACACCTATCACGCTTGCCATCTTGTTCAAATATGAAAGTATAAACCGCTGTCACTACATGAATCTCACGTGCAATGTCAAAAAGAGCGGGACAGAGGCAGCACCTTTGATCTTACCCCTTTGATCCCAGTAGTTCGAAGGTCGATGTAATTAATTTTGTCTTGTCACTGCCTAATATTGAAACAATGAGATACAAAACTTGCTGCCAAATATTTTGCCCTCACGCATTGTCATGTAATATATATTTGACACACCACAATGTTTACTCAAGTCAGGCTTATCATGAATAAAAGTGATTAATAGTTTCATGACAATTTAAGGGAACATTCATATTATTCGGTGCGTGTTCGAAGTCGCATATAGACCTATGTTGCTTAATTTTCATCGAAGAAAATAAAGATGATTTATTGGAGTTTAAAGGAATTTTCACATTCACATCAATGATAAAAGAACATCAACGAAAAAACTGAGTATACCTTACCGATGTATAAGCTTGATTAAAAAAAAACAAACATGTTACTTACCTTAAAGATGTTGGTAGGTGAGTTTAAATATCTCACAATTGATTCGTGCATCAGCGAATGTCAATTTCTCAATGAAATATTTCATATCCACAAGGGTTAAACACAGACTTACGCCTGTACCTGTTTCCTCTAATGTGAGAGGGTTTTGAACTCTGTCTAATGAAAAAGTTACATTTCCGGCTTCAGGCCATTTTCCGTGACCAGTTTATCAAAGATATTTATTTCCTTAATATCTTGGAGTACGATAACCCTTAACATTGATGACGCTGGTCGGTCCAGTTTAATGTTCTTAACAGACTGCCCCCTTTTAGTCGCCTCATACGACAAGCATGGAGTACTGAGGCCATATTCTAACCCGGGAGCCCCACAGGGGACAATAAAGTATTAGAAAGGAATTAAAAATTTAAGCAAAAGTAATAAAAAATATATATATATGTTTAAGAAGTACAGATATACAAATAAATAAAAAAAATAGAAAAAAATAAAATAAAAGAAGATTCATAACGATTAATTGAAATTAAATGAACATGTCTGGTAGCATATACGCTCACATTGTTTATATTTTGTAATGGCATACAATTAGATGTTTAGATTAAGAATAACTGAACTTTGATTTTTTTATAATAATAACTAAAAAAAAAAACAAGACATGTTGTCTATTTCTTACCAGACTATCTATCTTAATGTCACAAAAATACAACTAACTAAATCACTAAGTACAACTTATTAAAAAAACCAAGCAGTCTTTTTTCTAACCAGACTTATTATAATTCTTACCTAAAGGTTTGGGAATAGGGGCAGCAATAAATGCTATCGATCCCGTGACCCCAAAAGTTTAATAATATTGGTTCTGGAATCAATTGCACCAGTCAAGTGCACATATGTTGCACCGTTGCGAGGGGGACAAATCAGAGTATTGCATTGGAATAGAGGAATTTCTTCTCCACAATCAATAGAAACCTTTGAATTAAAATAGTTATTATTTTTCCTATGTAAGGTTCACTTCATTAATTTCAAGTGCACAGTAAGAGCGATGTGCGAAGGGTGGGGAACAGGGGGGGCACCTTTGATCCTGCTGTTAAGGCAGGAATCTCCATCAATGTCAAGTAGCTGTGGTGCCTTATTCTTCATCCTCAATTCTGCACCACTGGACGGAAGGTATGTTCCCGTCTTTAAATAAAACAGATCGCCCGAACGTAACTTGCTTCGCGGAAGCCGCCATACCTCTCTACCTGTCTGGCCCGTGCATGTTTTCGTCGTGCTGTGTACTGCTTAGTTATGATTTGTCATTGACAGCCGAGCAAGGTGGACGTGTTGTCCCTTGTTCGTGTTAATGGTCTTTTTGAGATGCTGTTAATGTCTTGGTTTTTGGAATAAACCTTATTGAAGAACAATCATTTTGGTCGTTAATTAAAATTATAGCTTCCACTGCCGACCACCACTCTTTGAACCTCTCATAACCTTGCACGAGTCCATCAGTGAGGAAACCAAATTTGCCCATGGTATGTCAAGGGAAGTGAAGAGTTCATCGATGGCCTTGTCCAAAGATTCTGAATCAACCTTTATAACTTCCAGAGAAGAAAGATGTTCCACTTTCACAACTCCCTCTTCAGGTAAAAAAATAGAGCCATTGGCTCTGTAGCTCATCAGGCTGTATATTTGATTTTGCTTTTATAATTGCAGATTGGCTGTAGACTTAGTTCTGATATAGGTGCTGACGTATCAATACATTTGTATATATATTCATCGTTCCAGTTGGAATTTGTATACCGGTATGCATGTAGTTTGGAATATACAGGGATCACAGTGAAAATCGGGAATTCTGGTTGGATCCCATCAAATACCATTGCTTTCTCCTGTTTGGATCCCACTCTAATTCCACTTGGATCCCACTGGGATTCTGGTGGGATCATATTGGGAATACCATTGGGAACCACCGGAATCCCAGGTTTTTTTATCCCACTTTACTGGGAATCCCAGCGGGATCCCACCTGGAATCACACTGAGAATTTTGGTGGGATCCCGGTGGAATCCAACTGAGAATCCCAGTGGATTTTTCACTGGGGTAAGCCCCTACTAAGGGTGGAAACACATTGGCCACACCCTAAAGCAAAATCAAATATACAGCCTGATGAGCTACAGAGCCAATGCAGAGGTGCCAACCACTCCGATTTAGGCGGAGTTACTCCGATTTTACAGTGAAAACTCCGCACTCCGAAACGTAAAAATAAAACTCCGAATTTACCTTATTTTGCTTTATTAAAAATTAAAAACACAATTGCAATCGTATATCCTCGATAATGCACGGGAAGTGATGAAATGCGCAAGCGCAAAACCGGTTTTATTTCCGATGTTTCGCTATGAAATACAATACAAAAGCGGTGTTGTGTCAAACTGGTCGCTGTTTGTGCTCCGCACAGCGATTTCTGAACAATTTCTACGTAAATTTACGAAGCGGCTTTACATGCGGTGTGCCGAGTTTTAAAGTAACGCGGGAAACATGGCCGGCATGGCTCAGGCTGGGAAACTGCCCAAGAAGAAGCGTTCCGTTCATAACCAAACATTTTCGTCAATTTATGAACATTCCTTCCCTGAATTCACTAAATCCAGGTTAGGAGAATCTTACGCTTTTTGCAAAGTGTGCATTTGTGATATTTCGGTGGCACACGGCGGGAAGACCGATCTTGCTAGACACTTGACTAGCGCTAAACACATCGCCAATCATAAACTGTCGTCTTCCAACTCGAAGTTGTCAAACTTTTTTTCAAACTCCAAGTCCGACGACGATGTAATCCGCGCGGAGGTTATATTCACCAAATTCTTGATAGAAAAGAATTTACCAATATCGGTTGCCGATCACAGCGGACAGATGTTCCGAAATATGTTCAAAGACAGTGATATTGCTAAGAAATATGCCTGTGCCAGGACAAAAACAACGGCCATAATGGACGCATTGGCAAAAGATGACGACAGGTATGTTTTTATTATGAAATTGTGTACATTCTGACATATGATATTGTATCACTCTCGCTTTCCTGACCCAGCAATCAACTTGACTCGTTAACTGTCCTATTTTCGATCACCTGTTGAGGTTAGATTATTATTGCAGATTAACATGTATAACTTGATAACATTTACGTCTTGTCATACAGGCATACATATTATTATTATTTGTCATTTGTTTAATAGGAATGCTATTTCTACAAGTGGTAAGAAAGTCCAAGGTAAGTTTTCATGGCCCGTTTTCATGAATATAAATGTTTGGGGAATGGGGGAGGCATTGCACACATGTGACAGTTGTCCTTGTGCCTCTGGGGAAGGGGGGTGATGTTGCCGAGCAATTATTGCTCCCCTGACCAGGCGGGTAGCCTGGCATGCGTAAGCTATGCCCGATTTTTCAAAAGTGTTCAAGCTGAACTTTATTTTCAATAGATTACGACTATTTTAAGGGATTGAGATTGGTAGCTAATATGAAAAATAGAGCCATTGGCTCTGTAGCTCATCAGGCTTCATTATCAATTATGCTTTATATATATTAGGGGCAACAGGGCCACCAAAGCTACAATTCATAATCCTCATCAGTCAAGGAGTCTGTACACAAAGTTTCAGCTTTCTAGGCCTTATGGTTCTAGAGAAGAAGATGAAAATAGGTTTTTAGGGTGTGGCTTATTAGGGGACACAGGACCACCAAAGCTACAATTTATAATCCTCACTAGTCAAGGAGTCTGTACACAAAGTTTAAGCTTTCTAGGCCTCATGGTTCTGGAGAAGAAGATGAAAATAGGTTTTTAGGGCGTGGCCCCTGTGGCCCTTATTAGGGGTCACAGGGCCACCAAAGCTACAATTTTTAATCCTCACTAGCCAAGGAGTCTGTACACCAAGTTTAAGCTTTCTAGGCCTTATGGTTCTGGAGAAGAAGATGAAAATAGGTTTTTAGGGAGTGGCCCCTGTGGCCCTTATAAGGGGTCACAGGGCCACCAATGCTACAATTTATAATCCTCACTAGTCAAGGAGTCTGTACACAAAGTTTAAGCTTTCTAGGCCTCATGGTTCTGGAGAAGAAGATGAAAATAGGTTTTTAGGGCGTGGCCCCTGTAGTCCTTATTAGGGGTCACAGGGCCACCAAAGCTACAATTTTTAATCCTCACTAGTCAAGGGGTCTGTACACAAAGTTTTAGGTTTCTAGGCCTCATGGTTCTGGAGAAGAAGATGAAAATAGGTTTTTAGGGCGTGGCCCCTGTGGCCCTTATTAGGGGTCACAGGGCCACCAAAGCTACAATTTTTAATCCTCACTAGTCAAGGAGTCTGTACACACAAGTTTTAGGTTTCTAGGCCTCATGGTTCTGGAGAAGAAGATGAAAATAGGTTTTTAGGGCGTGGCCCCTGTGGCCCTTATTAGGGGTCACAGGGCCACCAAAGCTACAATTTTTAATCCTCACTAGTCAAGGAGTCTGTACACACAAGTTTTAGGTTTCTAGGCCTCATGGTTCTGGAGAAGAAGATGAAAATAGGTTTTTAGGGCGTGGCCCCTGTGGCCCTTATTAGGGGTCACAGGGCCACCAAAGCTACAATTTTTAATCCTCACTAGCCAAGGAGTCTGTACACCAAGTTTAAGCTTTCTAGGCCTTATGGTTCTGGAGAAGAAGATGAAAATAGGTTTTTAGGGCGTGGCCCCTGTGGCCCTTATTAGGGGTCACAGGGCCACCAAAGCTACAATTTTTAATCCTTACTAGCCAAGGAGTATGTACACAAAGTTTTAGGTTTCTAGGACTTATGGTTCTGGAGAAGAAGTCGAAATTCCACAAAGTTTACGGACGGACGGATGGACGGACGGATGGACGGACGGACGCCGGACACCATGCCATGCCATAAGCCCATCGGGCCTTACAGGCCAGATGAGCTAAAAATTTATATCAACTTTTGTAGGTCTGCCTTGCTATTCCAATTTATTAATTTAATTTTCAGAATCTTGACCCAGGATTTGCTGCACCATCCCTTCAGCATTGCCACAGATGGAAGCAATGATTATGAAAACAAAAAGCTGTACCCGGTTGTTATTCGAGTGTTCGATCCAGACAGGGCCAGGTGATTTCAACATTGCTGTCCATGCCTGAATGTACAGAAAATTCAACAGGGGAAAATATATTTGGGTAACTATGAAAAGAGTTGTTTTTTTTGTTTTATACTTACTGAAATTACTCAGTGTAACCGTACTCTGGAATGCGGAATGTTTATTTGTTCATGACAGTTTGTAGGTGTCATGTTAGTAATTTCATATACTGCATTCAAAGTGTTGCGAGTTTAATTTGGTTTATATTTTATTTGTTTTCATACCAGAATATATTTGGATGTTGCTGCATGATGTTTTGCTGCATGACGCATGGATGTCTTTTGTACTTGCTTTTTACCTTGGACAGTAGATATTGGTGAGTTTTCTTTGCCAGATTCTATGGTTTGCTGTGTAATCACTTATTCTGTCTAGTTCATTGACATGTCGATTTTAAAAATTAAGTTCAACCTTTAATCTCAACGTGATTTGTGTAAACTAAAATTATATGTTACCGACATTGCATCCATAATGATAATAATTTGAGATTGATACCAACAGACATGCCATTTTTATACATTCCATATTATATATGCCACATTTAATTGAATGTGTTATACTGTTGTAGCATTCTTGATGAGGAACTGTCGCAGAGGAATATCTCTTGGAAAAACTGTCTCAGTTTTGCTGCGGATAATGCATCTGTAATGAGGGGTATTCACAAGGGAGTGATATCATACATTGAGAAGAAAAATCCCAAGATATACATGTTAGGTGAGTTTTGTGTACATAAGTTTGTGTCCTAAGATCAGGATAATAATTATGAACATTTGTGTGGATTTGATGCTTTAAATAAGCACACTATGATTGTGAGGTTTAGCATAACTAGAGTAAATATTTCATGTTATTTAACTAAGCTGATAAACAGATGTAAAACAAAGTGGAAACAATATTATTTATATATTTTGCATAATGTTTTTCATGAGGAAAATAGTTGTGATACACTTTCTGTTTTTTGAAGGCTGTCCATGTCATCTTATACATCTGGCAGCAGAGAAAGGAGGAAAGTGTTTGAGGATACGGCTTGATGAGCTTCTAGTTGACATCTACTATTACCTTGAGAAAACCACCACTGGACTCATTACCTTATCGTGGTGTGGTGGTTTGTGTGCTTCGACGACCCCGAGAGCTATGCCAGCTGGAGCGTACATGCTCCTGGTAGGGTCACCCAAGCTGGACAGGTCGACGGGTAGAAGCCAGACCAAATTTGAGTCCTTCTAAAACCTGCCTCCTATCTCTTACTATGCCTTTCTTTCCGTCTTTTCCCTCAACCTGTCGATCCCTTTCTCCCTGATCTGTCTACTCTCTTTTGGATGGCAACATCCACGTGTTTAATAACTGAAATATTGTTCAAAACACGTTAAACACCATCTCACTCACTCACTCACTCACCTTGAGAAAAGTGCCAAGAGACATGCAGGGCTTAGGAAGTTTCAGGAACTACACAACACTGAGATACGGAAAATACTGAAGCATGTATCTACCAGATGGCTATCACTTGAAACTTGTGTGAACAGGTACATACTTATTAGGACTTTTCAAGTGATTGGTGATGGATATTTGTATTTGTTTACAGTAATTGTTTGAGCAGTGTGAAAGTTACTATAATTAGTGATTTTCTTACATCAGGGTGCAAGTTTGAAAAAAAATTAATAATAGCTATTATTTCAGATTGTTGCAACAGTGGGAGCCCCTGCGGGATTACTTTGGCAGTGAGTGCAAAAAGACCTACTCAACATCAAGCATCTTGAGACATGGACAGAAACAGGTACTTGTTCGCATAATACTATTCATAATTGTTTAGTGAAGGAGATCTACCCTACTTTAGTATTAAGTAGAATAACATTAATCAAATAATATTGATGATTTGTATTTTTCAAATAGAGAAATGTCTGATTACTAGTATATATTTAATTTAGCAGTGATGAAATATATCATATATTTATTGCATTTATTAAAAAATTATTATTTTGACAGAAGCAGCCTGGAAGGAAGACTTCGGTGAACAAAGATGGAGAACCAGCAGTTTCCAAGATGTTACAAACTTCTCAGAAACCATCTTCACAATCCATGAGCAGTAAACAGCAAAAGGTACAAATTTGATGAACTACTGTATTTTAAATTTATAGAATTTGTTATTTTGAAGGATTTGCTAAGGACATTTGGACTATTATATTTTCATTAAACATTGGATAGTACAGCATATTACAGTGTGATTCATGAGATTCTCAACATATGTTTGCTATTATGAGTTAACTGAAATTATATTGTGTAAGGACAGCCACTGGACATTTTTCTTTACTAGTTCTCAACATTTGAAATAATCTATTTGTAGGTAACCACAAGCTGTGAGAAGAAATCCAGTTCCCCAAAGAAGTCAAGATGTTCAAAGTTGGTGTGTTCTAAGGCCAAGAAGACATCAGATAAGTCAACAACAAAGTCGACCAAATCCCACAAGTCTTCGTCCATGAACAAAGAGAGCAGGAGGTCCTCACAGAAGTCTGGTCTTAGCAGAGTTGAAAGGGTTTTTGGCAGTCTTTCAGACAAAACATCAAAGCTCTATTGCCTCTTCCTGAAATCAGTATTGCCTCGATTCAATATAGCCAACATTCTGCTTCAAAAGGAAGAACCATATGTCCATAAGCTACATGCAACCCTTGAACAGTTGTTGAAAGATATCATGTGCAGATTTGTGAAGGTTAGGGCAGTGAAGGAATCTGGAAGTTTCACAACTGTCAACTACAAAGAGGCAGACAATCAGAAATCTGATGATCAACTCTCTATAGGGTTTGAAGCTAGAGAGTTCATTGCTGAACACAAAGACAGTATCATTATGGAGTCTTTTTACAAGGATGTGAGGAATTACTTCAACAACATACATGCTGGAGAAGTTTCCTCTTGGGGATGAAGTGCTCATCCATTGCCAGGTAGCAGACATCAGTAGAAGAACTGAATTTGACTTCAGTTCTATCACATTTCTCATCAAGAGATTTCCATGCCTGACATTTGATCTTGGACAGCTTGAGCAGGAATTCCTCACATTTCAAGTTGAGAATCTGCAAGACCAGGTCCTCAGTCAGCAAAGGATGGACATTGCTTGGAATGAAGTGTCTCACCTGAAGAGTCCTGTAACTGCCATCCCAAAGTTTGGACAACTGGCTCAGTTCATGCTGTCTGTGCTCTCCATCTTCCATTCAAATGCTGACTGTGAGAGAATATTCAGCTATGTTACTAAAACCAAGACACAGTTCAGGCCTACCCTGGGAGCTAGAACCTTGAATAGCCTTGTTGTTCACAAAGTGAATATGCTTTCAAGAGAGGAACATTCCTACAACACTGTAGTGTCAGGAGAGCTTTTGAAGAAAGCAAAGAGTGCCACCTACAATTCTTTAAAAAATGTTTGAACTGACACTTGCAATTCTTTTCAGAATGTTGGAACTGACACTTGCAATTCTTTAAAGAATGTTTGAAATGACACTTGCAATTTTGTTTCTCATGATTGACTTTCTGTTGATATATTTAATGATATCAATAAATATAAAGTTCTAATTTGTTTGAAGCTGATATTTTTTCCTCCTGAAATTGCAGGACAATGCATGCAAAAGATTTTCTGGGGAGAAACTGAGTTGGGAGGGGATACCTGGATAATCAAATTCATTTTATTTCAGTAGGTTTAATTAAGTCAACCTTGAAAATAAAACAATGCACATGGGAATGTATTCATAAATTTTGCTTAAAAATGGAAAAATCTCATTCAATTTCTGCAAAATTTTCTTTCATATAATGGTACTCATATTAGCCTAAGAATGCAGGAAATTGCATTTCAGAGCTTCCCATTTTCAAAATTTCTTGGGGGGGCATGCCCCCAAACCCCCATAGAGGGCTCGACCGCTACGCGGACTCGTTGAAGTTGCAAAGCAACTTCTGCGCCTGGTACTCCTCTTTCCATTCTTATGGGGTTGGCACCTCTGCCAATGGCCCTATTTTTTTCATTTATCATTGAGTTCAAGTCTATTCAATGTATCAAAACAAAGCGTAAGTAAGCTTACAACATAGAGCCCTGCGTTTATTCGAGTCCATGGCAACTTTGTCCTTGTGGTATCCATAAATGGACATGTTATGGCACTCCTCAGTTGTTACGAGAAACTCTAGCAGGGAAAGGGCCAATTTGTCGCCTGAAGATGAGGAATTCTCGCACCGCCTCAGGTCTACCGTGCTAAGACGAATGCCATACTTTGCATCCCCAAGGTAAGAGAGTTCTGAAACAATCACCATATATGATTTAATTTAATTTTCTTAAGTTCTATTTTGGTTTTAAAGAAATCATCAAATAGTTTTGCCGTTTCAGAGAAACTAAATTCAAGAGAATCATCCTTATGGCTTCTTTGACTGTTAATTATGTTAATTGATCTTGCAGGACATTGACGGCTGTATACAATTGCAGATTAACAAAGAAAAGAAATACAGGTATATATAACCATGCAGTTGACTAATCATTGAGAAAAGTGCTTTTATGATAGCATTATTTATGATTATTACCCTCACCATCTGAGGAGTCACCTAAAACCTCTTCAGAATGATGATCAACTGAACTGGCATTTGGTTCGGAACAATCATTAACATTGGATTACTAAAAATACAAACTGAAGAAACTTGAAAGAAGTCTCTTCAATATCATACATTCAAATTTGATATTAAAATTTCCTTACAAAATAAACCAACATAAATGCATTGATCTTTATGTAAAATGCAGGAATTTGTTCCACTTTAAATTCTTTTTGCGTCAGTTCTCATCAAGTAAATAGCTCATAGCAACATGACATTCTACATACCATTGCCGGAAATCACATCCAGGCTGGATTCATTCGGAGTAGCAAGAGGCGGTGCAGGTGCATGTTCCAATTCTGTTGCTGGCGACATCTCTGGCAACGGGACAACGGAGCTGGGGGAGGCGATGCAATCTGATAGGCCGGAGCCGGAACGTCTGAGATGCTCGAAACAGGGGTGGTGAAACCATCTCAGGTGTTCGACTGGCTGTATTCTGAAAGTTTTATATTATAAGTAGGATTTGCGCTTTTATGATTTACATTTCAACAGTTTTTTCAATTTCAGATGAACAGTCACATACTACACATATTTAAGTACTAGTATATGTAAGCCCATGATATAAAACTTGTTTAAACGTTTTAAACACATTTTCAATGGAATCGCTTTATTAACATATGATGTTGGTGAAGTGAGTGCTTTGTTAATATACATATAGAATATATTCGTCCAAAATAAAGGCTACATGTAAGACATATTCTGTCACCTCAAATTTCGATTTAGAATGGTGAAAGTACCAAATTATAAAAATTCCGAAGTGATATGGGCAAGGGGGTTAATTACAAGGATTACAACCAGTGGTCCAGTACAAAGCAGTGATACGGTAGTTAAAGTGGATACCTTGATGTGTAACTTCATGCAGTTACGGCAGGACGCACGCTGCAGCACCCTCCCAAGTCATCTCTCAGCCCGTTTATAGCCGAGGCAAGAGAGGAGTTTGTAGCTGTCAGAGCTGCTACAGTCCGTTCTAAGCCAGCCACCTAGTACAAGAATTATTTGTATTTTGATAGTATGTTAAAAGAAAAGACATTGAGGAAAAGTTTTCATTTGCAAAGAGGTTGATAAAGGTATTATTTAGAAAAGAAAAAGTGTACCTTTTCTTCCAGCTCTTTACATCTCTGGGAGACTAACAGATCCAAAGTAGCTTCTCTGATAGCTGCCTGTCTTGCTGCCTCTCTTTCTTTTTTCTCGAAATTAAGTTCTTTACGAACTTTTGTTGGCTGAAACAAATATGAAAGAAGAGTTCTTATAACAGATTTTTCTAGTTTTTATCACACATACGGTACTGTGTTCACTCAACTACGTAGTACAAAATATGTTAGTTACGGTAATATTAACATATTGGTCAATGCAAGAACTTCAACACAAGATTTCTCATACTGCAACTTAAACTTTAAAGGGCAATATAAAGTTGTTAAGCACAGTGTTCAAACAAGTGAAAGCAACACTTCAATGCCATTTCAGCTCAAATTGCCTTTCTCTCCCTGTAACATTTCCAAAGCTTAGATGCATGGTCACTAGTTTTCAAGTCTCCATTACTTCTATATACGTTCTTTCAAAGAACTTGATAATGCAAAAACTTCAAAAGCTGGGAGGCCTGAAAGTAAGTCATGCTCAAAGAAATTATAAGAAAGAGAGAGCCAATGGCTTTGTAGCTCATCCGGCTTCATATCAATTTTATTCCTTATCTAACTTAGGAGTCTGCACACAAAGTTTCAGCTTTATAGACATGATTCTTCTTGAAAATGAGATGATTATGACGGTTATGATGGACGACCAGACGCTGGACATCATGCCATACCATAAGCCTATTGGGCCATTCTACCTCAGGCAGTTTTGTCTTCAAATAATGATTAAAGAAATAAATTGTCCTGAGTACATGTATGTAACGTACATATAATTTTGAAAGATTGCTTAACTTTCGTTTTTAAAATTCCAAATGTATTCGCAAATATTTGAACCTAACAATATATCTTGTATTTTACACAAAAAAAATCTTAGTCAAAACGTATTCATTGACGAAAAAATAGGCATGAAGTACCTACCAGAAATTTTCAGCACATGTGCAGGATATCTCCCCTTTCCAAATTTCGCCATTGTCGCCTCCCCTGGCTGCAACTTTTCGGAATTGTTGCCGAGAAGAGACTTGGAGGTGCCAACAGAATACCTGTCTTCTTCATCCCAAAACACAGCGACAAATTTCAAGTTCTCCATAGCAAACGAATAAGGGTTCAGAAGGCAACGATGTTAGTAACAAGTGAAGAAGCGAGCAAAGCTCCCATACCCCCGCTCCCCACTTTGTTCAAATAATTTCAAATAGTAAAACTGATTAATATTGGTTAAAGTATGATAGTTGAGTATACAGTAAGTCATTGTGTAAGTCTTCTTTCAACTGAAACCCAAATACCGAATTCATTAATAGGATTTACAATTAAAAGGGTACATCTAGAGATAATGGTTGATATTTGCTTCAAATTTGAGGTAGTTATCATGAATATTCTACGAGATGCACTGAGGACAAAATTATTTTTGTTGAGTCACTTTGTAAGTTATGTTTTTCAAAGAAACAGAAGAAAATCCATATATATCGTTTAACTCTCACAAGGCATATCCAGCAATCATGATTGACATATGTAGCAAATTTGGTGAAGCTGAGATGTATATTTCATGAAATATGTTCAGGACAAAGTAATTTATCATAGAATCACTGTTTTAGTCATGATTCCAAAAATGTGATGGTCTAACCTCAAATGGCACATCTAGGGATCATGGTTGATAAGTGTATGAAGTTTGGTGAAGCTAGCATGAATAGTTTGGGAGATATGCTCCGGACAAAGAACTTGGTCATAGAGTCACTGTTTTAGTCATGTTTCCATGGAAACCGCCAAAAATTAAAAGAATGTGATGGTCTTACCCTCAAAAGGCACAACTAGGAAACTGGGTAACATATGTATGAAGTTTGATGAAGCTAGCATGCATAGTTTTGGAGATATGCTCCGCACAAAATGACTTCCTCAAAGAGTCACTTTTTAGTCACGTTTCCATGGAAAACGCAAAAATGAAAATCCTGAAATAGTTCTAACCCTCAAAAGGCACAACAAGGGATCATGGTTGACATCTGTATGAAGTTTGATGAGGCTAGCATGCATAGTTTTGGAGATCTGCTCCGCACAAAGTTTTGGGACGGACGGACGGACGGAAAGAATGAACGCTATATACCCCCGCTTACGCTGTAAGGCGGGGGTATAATTATAAGCGATCGGAATGATTGTATACAGTACTGTAGATAGTGGAACTGGATAAGTTAAATTTTGGTTTCCCGCCAATCTAGTGGAAGATGCTAGTTCAGCACCAACTTATAAATAAAATGGATTTATGTTAAAATAGGGCTACATACTCGACAAGAATTAACAGCAAATATTTGATGTTTTAAAATTTTTTACTCGAATACAAAACGTTCTTGATACAGGAAATCTAGATTATCTTGCCTGGGGTGGCTTCCAGGGGGGCGCCTTAGGGGGAAGCGATTCCACGTGGCACTGTGTGAGCAGTCTCAACATTTGGTTCTGCCTTACTCTCAAAGTTCCCAAGATAGTTTCGATCATTTGATTACTGATTTCAGAATATGGGAGACTCTGAAATTGATAGTGATGAATTGTCTTATTCCGAGGAATTTACTTCTGACCAATCGTTTGAAACCCCAAAAAAGAAACGGTACAGGCGAAGAATAGTAGATGAAAAACTCTAGATATCCAACCTTCCACCTTCGATGACGACATCATTGACCCTCTTGACCCACTTGACCCTTTAATTGAATTTGAAAAACGATACCAGTATCCGACACCTGGTGCCAAGCTAAATTTTGATGATGCTATCGCAGGTGAAAGGTGCAATAAGCAGGCTATAGTCAGTTATGGGGGAAACCTCAACTCTATAATTAGGCCATGCGTTGTCAGCTATGCGAGTGGTCAGCTGGTTGTAAATAGATATGATGCAATGTAACATGTTAGCTTAAAGACAGGAGGCTCTATGAGCCTTATAAAAAAAAGCTATCCTCACGATAGATAAAAAAAAACAGTGAATGAAATAATGCTAGCGTTCACTATAGTAAGTAAAATGTGTCCTTGAAGAGGAAATCGGATTATCTATTAAGTTTTAGAATGATTTGGCTTTGCACCTTCCACCTGCGATAAGGTCATCAATATGATTGGTCAACAGTTTGTTACTATATGACTTGGCTTTGCACCTTCCATCTGTGACAAGAGTCTTCAAATATGATCCGGCTTTGCACCTTCCACCTGCGATAACATCATCAAAATTATCCCTTGGCAGTGTGTTACTACGTTACTCCTTGTATCAATAATATAGGGTATAAAAGAATGCTTAAACTGGCTTCACCTTACATTTGCTTGGAATCAGATTTATATCTTACACATATCATCTTTGGTTAACCATCATAATCAAGTATGTCTCTGAAACGCACTGTATAAGTTGCCAAGACGTCTCTCAAACGTAAAGCAGAAGTTGACAAAACGACTGACAACGAAAAGAGTTTCAAACATATGGTGGCCACCATATCAAAGGATGATCTCCTGAAGAAAGTTGATTCTGAAGGACACCTATTACCAGAAAACAGTTCTAGGTGCAAGGTGAGCGAATTGCCAATCCATCTTCTCATGAGAATCCAATCTCACAAAGAAATCTCCATCCGTGGAGAGTGTCGGTGGAAGATTATCCTGTGTCAAGTTGTGAAGACCAATCGTCATTATGAAGTATTCTTAAATGACCAATACACAGAAGCATTGGCGAGTTCTGCCCATATGATATTTATGGGTCAAGCACAGTCCAAAAACAATCGGACATATAATAAAATGCAGTTTTACAATTGCACCGAAGACATCAACGAAAATGATAGAAATGGAGAAGATGGAGAGAATGATGCATGTGAAATGACTCAGAAATTCAACAAAATGAAGTTGCAGCCATTTCACTGGATTCCCCTGAGAAGTGTTCATCGTGCTTCACAGCAAATCTGCCAAGACCTCTCTCTGTCTCCAAGTTCGAAATTATGCAGGAATGGACATCAGATGTTCCAATGGTTACTCAGATCATTTTGGAGACATTTATCAACAAAGAAACAATTCAACAATCTAAGAACACACCCAAACATATATTATGAAACATCCTCTCACCTATGAGACCTTGGCAGGTGAAGTGAATGGAATGGTCAGCCTGAGAAGTTGTCACCTCATACTAATGCTAGACAATCTTGTGGGCCTAAAATATCACAGTGATCCAAGCCCAGGAGAACATCGGTCCAAACAGATTTGCATGTTGCCAATAACACTGCAAGTCATGCCCAAGGATGCAGCAGAAACAGAGTCATGGCATGATGAAAATATATGCGATGCGACCAAGGAATGTCAGTGTAAACATCAAATTGTATTATCTAAACCTTATGCTTTTGATGTGATGCTTCACTCCTCTTCAGAAGAAAAACACAGTACTGGTATCTTTCAGATTTGTCGATGGGGAAGTACAAAGTTATGGAGACTCCTGACTGATTGGATAGGTCTTAGAACAGCATGGCTGAAGACGTATTTCAAGAACATCATCTCTCCAAAGGAAGAAATAGTTGACTCAGACTGGGCTTGATGTGTAATCTGAATTAGAAAATCTTCCAGGAGATGTATTCGACATACCTGTACCAGGTGATATTGAAGAAATGACAGATACTGAAGAAGAAGACAACCTCATTGATATCATCACTGCAGCTAATGAAGTACTTGAACATGATAGTTTTGAAGACATCAGCTTTAATCAGATGGCCACACCTTTAGATGATTCCATGCTGGACACATCAATGGACCAGTTAACTCTGCATGATGAGACAACTTGGGAAGAAAACCCCCGCCTTTGCTTACCAGACATCCACCTCCACCTTCTGGCAGAGATGATGATATCAACAAGCTGAGAGAAATATTGGATGATGTTCTGATCAAGACAGCATTGGATGACAATCTGATGAATGATGCTCGCCTTGACAGGATACTTTTGGGGCCAGACAACACAATTGGAATCAATTTGCTGTCACTGATAAAGGAAAACAAGAAGTATGCCAAGTTTCTGCCAGAGTTTCCTCTCTTAAATTTGAGGAAGTCCAAAGTTAACACCTTGTTCACAGCCTATAAGTATGCTGGTCTTGTTGAACTACTCATGATAATGAGAGATGATGATGAAACAGATTGGTCCAAACTTCTTACAGCAGATCACATCGACACTGCAACAAGACATGTCAGACGGCTTGCTCAATGGCATTCTTTTTTCAATTTATGCAGTCACTGAAAGAAGGAGAAGCGAAATTACTTTTATTGCATATTCTGATCAACTGTTGCATCAGAGAAGTGGGATGAAAAATTGACAGAATTCATGAACAAAGGAAGGAAAAGCAATGCAACCTTTGCCCTCCATTCTGATATGATGTTGCACTGTAATGAAGTGGTTACAATTTCACTTGCAGAGCGACTGGCTCCCAAGGGTATAATCTCTTGCTAGGAACAGTAAATTCATCTCTGAAGTTTTCTTTCTTGAATGGCGCTACTTCTTATGCCCCCTACTGTGCAAGGCTTCTTGCACAACATTACACAGCAGGCACATTTCATCAGAAGTTAAAAGAAACACTGTACTCAACACCTATAGGAAACAGCAAGGTCAATTTTGCTTGTGATACCAAGAGGGAAATGGATCATAAAGATGCCCTAAAGGGGTTCAGATCAGGCTCATCTCTTGAATATGCGACGAATGTCTCTCAATGATGCATTCAATGACATTCATTCATCAGCAGCCAATTTCAAAGAAGAAAACACTCCCTCTAACATGTCTAATGGAGAAAAATCCTGGGGTTATTCGAACACTGATGCTGAGCACATTTTCAGGGTAGTTGAGGTGATATTGCGGCAGAATGCTTTGTCAACAGAAAACTGTACTACTCCATTCAACATGTATTCCCCAAATAAGTCTGTTCTCTCCCGGGAAATACTTGGTGAGGACACAGAAGCCATTGGAGAATATCTTATAAAGAAATTCATTTGTCAGGATCTTTTGTTTGGCTTATCTCCTGCTGCAGTAGAAGGTCCTAAGCCACTTGTAAGCAGAGTGAAGAGGTCTAAAGGTGTAACAATCAAACGAACTACCAAATTTACAAGGACAGTTCAGCAATCAGAAAGAGATTTGAAAGAAGCACAAAGGTCACAAGCCATGAAGAGAGAGATAAAACAAACAGATTGTTTGACATCAGAAATGAACATGTGCCAGGCAATTGTAAAGCCAGATTGCAGTAAGCCTAAGGTCCAGAAATCAACCTCAATGAAGAATGCTCTGCTGAAAAGCATTGCTGAGTGTCAAGAAGGAAATATGCACGATGTTACTACTCCATCTGTTGTTTGACGTTGGATGCCATCTTCATATAGTGCGTTTAGCTGTTTCGAAAAAAGCTCAAAATATTGGTAAAATGGCGGTTTCCCCTTTTCCTGCCACATTCCCACAAGGAGCATGTTGTCTCGTGCAAAACGAAATGATGGGGACAGCTCGTTCACAGCAATAAATATAGGCCATAGCTCTATCTTGGAAGAAGAGTATAGATTGACACCATCAGTATTGGAAACTGCTGTCAGGTTATGAGGGTTTGCAAGAAAACATTCTTCTTTCCTCAATTGATTATAAGCAAGGCCATCTGTGATGTCTTGGAGTAAGCTTCCTTTTCTGTTCTTGAATGTCTTTCCATATACCTGAAGACACAAATAAAATAAGTCAGAATAAATGTCAGTAACATCAATTTAACATGCTAATGGTTTTTTTTATTTGATAAGTCAAATGCTTCAGTTCCATTCTGTGCCTCATTTCATTGTCTTACCTAGTTATTTAAAAAGTTCAACCAGTATAAATTACTGAAGTTAAAAAATAATATCCTTGAAAAGAGCAACATCATAAATATGAGGAGATAAAACTTTAAAAATAAATAAAATTGCAACATTACAATGATATGACTTATTGAAATCAACATTACTCAAATGTTCAAGAATTCCAGTAAATCTTCATGAGACAATACTTAACTGAAATTCAGTGTTAAGATCATTTTGACTTAGGGTAACCTAGTAGCAATGTTTTAACACAATACTGAGGTTACGTGATTTACTCAACTGAAAATTATCCTGTGACTTGTCCTAACAAATTGTTTTGGTTTCAGATGTAGTATCTCCAAAATTACATTATTGAAGGACTAAGACTTGATCTGCTTCACAACCAGGGACAAAGTCAAATTCTGAGTGTTAAATATGCTAGCACACCTTCCCCCGTTGAGGAACAAATGGTCCCATCATGAATGATATAGTATGATATTAGCGCAATATTTCCATATAAAAGATTTCCATAGACTATTAAGATAAAACGTTAAATTTAAGACAAAAGTAATATTATCTTCGGTCAACAAAGTAACTGCAACATTGAAACAATTTAGAGTAAACATAGATTGTTGCCTCCACATTTCACTCACTTTCTTGAAAATATATGCATTTGAACACCATAAATTCATTATTGCTTAAGTTTTTATACTTTTATCCATTTATGTAATTATCTTTATTACCCTTTTAATATTCCTTGTATTAATTTAGCCTGCAATTTAAAAAAATGAGGCTCGGCACCAAAAGTATTGGCGGCCTTGTAGGTACTTGATGTTGCAAATTCAGGGGAAACTGAAGATGGTAAGTGATCATGTGTGTGATATTGGATTTCATTTGTAATACCTATCTGGTGCCATTATACGAAGTCTTCATATATTGGTCAAGTATTGAATTAATCAGGGTTCGAAATTGCCACTTGTCCAGTAGCCTGTGTCTAGTGGAAAATATACTTGGCTAGTAGAATGTTTTAACTACTAACTAGTAGTCCGATGGATGAGTTTTATTCAATGTTTTTGGCTTGCTGGAATGCATTTGGGCTATCAGTTAGTCACTAGTCTGAATGGCTATTACGGTGATAAGCCTAATTTTGACCCCTGAATTAAGGCATTTAAATGGTTTAAGATCGTTGATTTTGTAATTTATAAGAATATTCTTGTCAAGAATTTTTAAATGCAAATGAAGATCTTAGTTATTAATAAAACTGTAAACCTACAATAATTTGTCTTAATGGGATCACATTGTTACTGGAGAAGAAATTATTAACTGTTAGCTAGGTTACCTACTAACCTAGTTACTCAATTTGTGTATAAAAAGGATGAAATAATGAATGTCCCATGTGGTTTTCAGTACGTTATTTAAGTAATAATTATTGTTTATACACAGGTAAAACTTTCTTTCAATTTTAGTGGGACAAGGGGAAAGATATCGTCAAACGGCCCTTGATATATTAACTTCTTAAAATCAACAAGTCTTACTATTAAAAAGGCAAAGTGTTGGTTTTGATACAAGATTATTATCTTTGTTTTACAGTTAGACTAAGTGGATGGTCCCACCTGGGTGGAGTCTGTGGCAAGTGTAAGGAGATCTGTCGGTGAGTTGAATGTCTAGTTGTGCCTTGAGCTTGAAAACTGTAAGATCTAGGTAAATGAACATGGTAATTGGATCAGTCAACTTGTCAAGATGTGCCTTTTGGATTATTAAACTTCGTCAGATTTTTTTGATTTTTGATTTTGAAGTGGAAATGGAACCTAAATTATGTTAGATAACTTTGTCCTCTATGATAACATTAGTTTAAAGATATTTATTCTGAATTATCTGGGACTGGTGCAGGTAGTATATAGTATATATGACTGTTGTTAATCTTAAATTATTTTTAGGTAGACATCCTGATATAATGGGTACTTTTAGGATCTTCTGATAACTCTTTTTAAAGGTTTTAATTTTTTTTTCTAGATGTAAGAATATCAGCAGACTGAAGGAGAGGGTTAAGGAGCTGGAAGCCTTCAAAAAGAGCACGAACGAGGAGATGCAGAAGATGAAGGAGGACATGGTGCTGACGCGAGCTTCTTTGCCGTCAAGCTATGGCATCATGGGATCGCCCAGACGTCCACCCTCAACTGACACGGCACCACCTCCAGCTGTACCCTCATCTCTACACACGTCTGCAGCCGTCATTTCCTCCTTCGCCGTCCCCTAGCCATGCCTCACAATATGTTGCTACACTGTTGACAATATTAATATTTTTACAGTGGAGGAATTAAAATCGAAATCTTTGAGGGGAAAGAAATCGCCACATTCAAAAGAGGTTTGTCGGCCCCCACTAGATGTGGCAAAAGTTGACCATTTCAAGCTTTGTATGCAGCGGCATTTGCCAAACATGCCTTGGAGAGAAGTGAGAGAACAATTTCAAACTAGATGAGCGTTTGCGGGATACCGCAAAAGCAGAGCATCCCCGGAACTTGGGGTTTCGCCTTACTTTGTTCCGCCTTTTACAGGCCTCACCAAATTGGGAATTTTCTCATGACCTTGACCTTTGACACTCAAGGTCACACAATCAATGAACACATTTCATTGAGTATAACATTTTTGTAATGAAATAAAGTGTTAAAAATTAAATTAATCCATTTTCTCCATATATGTTGACCTTGCTGAGACCTTGACCTTCGACAGTTCGTACCAAAAACTTTTTGAAACTTTTGTACTTCTCAAGAGATAATATATACAAAATCTAAACTTCATAGCACAAAAACTTTTCAAGTTATTGTGTTTACAAGGAATTGCAATAACTCATATTTCATGACCTTGACCGTTGACCTTCAAGGTCACACAATAATTGAACACTTTTTATTGAGTATAACAATCATGTATTGATTAAAAGTGATCATAGTTAAAATTAAGCATTTTCGCTAAACCATGCTTAAGTCATGACCTTGCTGTGACCTTGACTTTTGACGGATTGTAGCCGAAACCATTACAAAATATTTTACTTTTCCAAGGATGCTATATACCAAGTTAGAGCTTCATAGCACAACAACTTTTCAAGTTATCGCGTTTACAAAGAATTTTGCGGTGATTTTATAACTCGTGACCTTGACCTTTGAACTTGAAAGTGAACATGTCATAATGATTCCCTGGAAGTATTAACATTTAGACATGTTCATGAGTTCTTAAAAGCTAAATGGGATAAAGTTATACCCAAATTTAGTGCATTTTGTAATAACTCATATCTCATGACCTTGACCTTTGACCTTCAAGGTCACACAATCATTGAACACTTTTTATTGAGTATAACAATCATGTATTGATTAAAAGTGTTCATAGTTAAAATAAAGCATTTTCGCTAAAACATGCTTACGTCATGACCTTGCTGTGACCTTGACCTTTGACGGATTGTAGCCAAAACCTTTTCAAAATTTTTTACTTTTCCAAGGATGATATATACCAAGTTAGAGCTTCATAGCACAAAAACTTTTCAAGTTACCGCGTTTACAAGGAATTCTTAGAGTGAATACGTATCTCGTGACCTTGACCTTTGACCTTGAAAGTGAACATGTCAAAATCGTTCCCCCGAGGTATGAGTAGTAAGGTATGAATTAGAGTTCTGGAAAGCTTAGTGAAAAAAAGTTATAGCTAGTAGTACGAGTGCGGCGGCGGCGGCGGCGGCGGCGGCGGCGGCGGCGGCGGCGGCGATGGAAACTTCACAAAAACTGATAGCAGCCCCGTCCTTAGACGGGGCTGCTAATGATAGGTGTCACCATACAGCCAGGTGTCGTACTGAAGCAAACTATGTTAACAACCATAAAAATTATCACAAATGAGGTTGCTGTTAGGCTTCTCAAGACTGCCATTCATAAACTATATATCTACAAACACCCAGAGAAGTACATCTACTGCATGGACACTCATTACATCGAGAGTTTCAACAATACCATATTAGCGTATATCGGAAAACGTGTTCATTACAGATCCCAAATGTACAGCATCAAGGTTGGCTTGGCCATTCTTGATTGGAACGAAAATGTAGACAGGGCAGTTTCTTCTGTCACAACTAAAATTTCGGCACATAACCCGGGCAGGGAGATTCTTATACCAAAGAGCTATCAGTTCGTTGACAAAGTTAAAGAGGCATTTTTCAAAAAGCTTTGACTTTTGTACATATTCTATGAAAGTGTCATTATTGAAAATGTAAATTAATCAGATACATTGAGATTCTGATAAGAAATCTAATACCAAAAAGTGGGCAAAGAAAAAGAAACATTCTTCAAAAGTGTACATATCATTTGTAAGTATAATCCATTCATTTGTAAACTCATTACAGATAATCTTCAGATATCTGACCTGATTTAGAATATTACAGTATATAGTTATTTATACAGTTTAATCAATGTTATTTATTGCAAGCCTATTATATTGTATATGTAAATGCTGTATAAGTATGTATGTAAATAATTTTCCTTCAGTTGTTTGTATGTTTATATTTCAATATTTTTCAAAATGTATCATATGTATGTTTAAAACTGATTTTGACATATAAACTAAATTAACTAGAGCAAGAAGTATGTTGTGTTTTACAGTATAGCTACCCTATGTTTATGTTAGAGGGATTGTAATATACACACACTCTGGGGAATGTGACAGTTATGGCCCAGTGCCGGGCATCCATGAGCTTCACACTCTGTCTAAAACTTAAAGGCAATGAACATTTACGAGTAGCTAATGATTATACAGAGAGAGTTAGAAAGACAAGAGTTGCCTTAATTCTTTTTATGGTTGAGGCTCGAGAACATGATCAGAACTCATTTCTCTCATATGATAAGCTAGTCATTGATGGTGATGTCTATGTGTATGAAAATGACAATATCAAAAAGATCAGTACACGTTCTACTAACGCCCGATGGGAGTCTCAGCAGCGCAGTTCCCGCGGGTGAGTGAGGGGGGACGTCTCTTGGGTCCTGGGGGAGCGACGCCAGGGACACCCAGGGGGCGTCTGTTTCAGCCTAGGGACTCGGCCGTGACCTTCACCCTGATCTTGACACAGGAACTACAAACCAAGACTCCAGAAGTGAGTGAGTTATTGTTTAGCGCCGCTTGGGCAATATTGCAGCCATTAGCGGCGAGAAAGTTAATGAAATTGCCTAAATATGAAAATGATTGCAAAAGCAGATAATGAAACAGCGCAAAGGCTGTAAAACATCAGCATAATATCACAAGGTTGTTAAAAGCTGATAAATAATTTTAAATTTTACAACTTATCAAAAAGCTCGATTTCCTTGAGAAAATCTAAAATACGATGTTCACCGAAGTGATAAAAAAGTTGTGAAATGGAAATATTAGGGTAAAATGTTTCCCTGACTTGGGCTGTGTCCCAACACACTCCAGAAGTGATTCTTATAAGAACTTAAAGATTTGTGCTTGGAACATTCATGGTTTATACTCGCATCTTAACGATGACGCTTTTATTGATTTCTGTGCACAATTTGACGTTTTTGGTCTGCTAGAAACGATGGAAAGAGATTCAAATAGGTTGAACGGATTATTTTCAAATTTTACTTGCTATACCTCAGTTGCTAAACGTATACAAAACTTTGGTCGATACTCCGGGGGCGTGGCTGTTTATATCAAAAAGGAGAATAGTATATTTTTTCACTATAGAGGTAATTTCATTATCGGATTCCTGTATATACTTCCTGAACGATCCCCACTTTAAAGACTTTCAAGATTTAAATTGTATAGAGGACCTAGATTCGAAAATAGGTACTATTAGGGCAGCCTATGGTGAAGATATTCCTCTACTGCTTCTCGGAGATTTCAATTCTAGAGTTTGGAACAAACGACGATTATCTGTTAGAAGATGATAATGATTTGAATTTCCTACCACTATCCGATCTGTATGTGCCGGATAGTTTCTCCGAGTCTCGAGCAACACAAGACACTGTTGTCAATAAGTTTGGCTTAGCTTTACTAGAATTGTGCAAAGTTTGGGGTATACATATAGTCAATGGTAGAAAAAAGGGCGATAAAATTGGGTCCATCACTTGTATCACACATAATGGTTCGAGTCTTGTTGATTATGTGTTGGCGTCTAGTAGATATTTTCACTTCATCAAGGATATGTTTGTTCACTCTCGGTCAGATTCCGACCACTTACCCATATCATGTGTTGTACAGGTGCGTCTCGATGATTTGAATGATTACTCAAATGCAGACTCGGTCGGTCAAATAGAATATGAAAACCTTGTTAAATTCAGATGGAGATCAAATGGTCTAGATCAGTTCAATGAATCCATAGCGTCTCGTGCAGCAAAATGTATATTAGATGATTTTCTTGATCTAGTCTTGACTGATGTCAATAGTGCTACCGAGAAACTAGTTGAACTTCTCCATTACATTGGCAATCACTTCAGATGAACATTTAAGCCCCCTTAAAATGGTTCGATGAAGAATGTGAAAGTGCTAAGAGACATAAGCACTATTGGCTTAACATATTTCGTAAAAGCAGAACAAATGACAACTTAACTAAATACAACGATGCCAAAAAAACAGTTTTGTTCTTTATGCAGCCAAAAAAGTAAAATATTTAACAATCTTATCGCTGATGATATACAGAGTGCTGCTAAAAGTGGTGATTGTAAGAAGTTCTGGCACAAGATTAAATCACTATTGAGTAATTGTAATGAAAATACATCAATCACAGTAGATACGTGGTTTGCATATTTCAAGAACTTGTTGAACCCGACTTTTTATCTGAACCAATCAACAGGAAGGAAATAGAAAATGCAATTGAAGAATTAAAGACAAATAAATCCCCAGGTATTGATGGAACACCGCCCGAATTCTACAAACATGCCCTTTTTTTAGTCTAGTATCTAGAAATGTTGTTCAATGCTGTTTTAGACAGTGGAATATTTCCTGACAATTGGAATGTTGGTTTGATCATTCCAATCTTTAAAAAGGATGATAGAAATGACCCAAATAACTATCGGGGTATCTCTCTACTTAACGTCATGGGGAAAATATTTACATCCATCCTTGAAGCTAGAATACGTGTCTGGTTGGATTTGAATGAAATATTACATGAATGCCAATCTGGATTTAGACCAGATTACTCAACAGCTGATAATATGTTTGTTTTACAAGCCTTATGTCAGAAATATTTGAGAAAACCTAGACATAGATTTATGCAGCCTTCATAGACTTTCGAAAAGCCTTCGATTATATTGACAGAAATAAGCTACTTAATGCACTTATCTCAAAAGGTGTACATGGAAATATGTTCCGAATTCTCAAAAACATGTATGATTAAGTATCTGCTTGTGTGAAAATTGATAACTTTCGCTCAGAAGTGTTCTCGGCCACCTCTGGATCTCGCCAAGGCTGTATCCTGAGCCCGGTTCTCTTTATTTTCTTTATAAACGAGTTGGTAGATGAGATGAAGAAATGTGGTCTACGAGGAATTTTTGTAAATAACAGTGTGAATGCCATTATCTAATTGTTATTTGCAGACGATGTTACTCTCTTAGACGACACGGTTATAGGTTTACAGAAGAAACTGGATGTTTTAAAGGCATTGTCTCAAATGGGGTCTTGAGGTTAATTTGGATAAATTCTGCATAATTGTTTTTAGAAATGATGGTTATCTTAGACGATCTGAAAAATGGAAATAAGATGGAATACCCATTAATTTTTTGTCTCACTATAAATACTTAGGCATTATATTTTCGTCCAAGTTAATTGATCAAAAGCATGTGAGACATTAGCTCTACAAGCTAGAAAGGCTTCTTTTCCAATATTTTCTCTCTTTAAAATGTATCAGAATTTATCTTTGAATGTAGCATCTACAATATTTGATAGTAAGATATCACCAATTCTGCTTTATGGAGCAGAAATATGGGGTTATACATACCGTGTAAATATTGAAAAAATAGAGCCATAATGATTGGCTCTGTAGCTCATCAGGCATCATATCAAGTTTGCTCTATACAGGCAAGATGTGCTAAAAATGAAACTGATGTTACCTATTGCAAGAAAACCTTTAAAAATAGAGCCATTGGCTCTGTAGCTCATCAGGCTTCATCGTCAATTACAATATATGCTGCAGAGTGTGACCAATGTGATTCCCCCTTTGTAGAGGCCAAAGGGTCACCAATCATAAAATTAAGTATAAAGGCGACAAGTTTCAGTTTTCTTGGCCTTGTACTTCAGGAGAATAAGATGAAAATAGATTTGAAGGACGTTCCTGTTGCCTTTATTGGAGCAACAGGGCCACCAAACCTACATTTCATAATCCTCACTTGTCAAGGAGTCTGTACACAAAGTTTCAGCTTTCTAGGCCTAATGGTTCTGGAGAAGAAGATTAAAATAGGTTTTTAGGGCGTGGCCCCTGTGGTCCTTACTAGGGGTCACAGGGCCACCAAAGCTACAATTTATAATCCTCACTAGCCAAGGAGTCTGTACACAAAGTTTCAGCTTTCTAGGCCCTATGGTTCTCGAGAAGAAGATTAAAATAGGTTTTAAGGGCGTGGCCCCTGTGGCCCTTATTAGGGGTCACAGGGCCACCAAAGCTACAATATATAATCCTCACTAGCCAAGGAGTCTGTACACAAAGTTTCAGCTTTCTAGGCCCTATGGTTCTGGAGAAGAAGATGAAAATAGGTTTTTAGGGCGTGGTCCCTGTGGCCCTTATTAGGGGTCACAGGGCCACCAAAGCTACAATTGATAATCCTCACTAGTCAAGGAGTCTGTACACAAAGTTTCAGCTTTCTAGCCCCTATGGTTCTGGAGAAGAAGTCGAAATTCCACAAAGTTTACGGACGGACGGACGGATGGACGGACGGACGGACGCCGGACACCATGCCATGCCATAAGCCCATCGGGCCTTACAGGCCAGATGAGCTAAAAATTTACAAAACAAATGTATTATTATTCAACACTTTCTAGATCGCCAATATCAGACAGTGAACGAAGTCCACACTAAAATATCCAAGGAGAAATAAATTTGCCATAGACTGTCATCTAATGGAGAAAAATAGGTTTTTAAGGTTGTGACCCCTGTGACCCTATTTGGGGTCATGGGGTCACAAAACCTACAGTTTAGAATCCCAATTGGCCAAGGAGTCTACATGCAGTCTTTCAGCTCAATAGACCTTAAGGAGCTAAAGATGATGATAAAAATAAGTTTTAAGGTTGTGACCCCTGTATCCCTATTTGGGGTCATCGGGTCACGAAATCTACAATTTAGAATCCCCATTTGCCAAGGAGTCTGCACATATAATTTCAGCTCTCTAGACCTTATGGAACTGGAGAAGAAGATGAGAATTGGTTTTTAAGGTTGTGACCCCTGTGACCCTATTTGGGGTCATGGGGTCACGAAATCTACAATTAAGAATCCCCATTGGCCAAGGAGTCGGCACATATCATTTTCAACTCTATAGTCCTTTTAGTACTAAAGAAGAAGATGAAAATAGGTATTTAAGGTTGTGACCCCTGTGACCCTATTTTGGGTCACAGGTTCACCAAAGTTACAAACTAGAATCCCCATTGTCCAAGGAGTCTGCACATATCACTTTCAACTCTCTAGTCCTTTTAGAACTGGAGAAGAAGATGAAAATAGGTTTTTAAGGTTGTGACCCCTGTGACCCTATTTGTGGTCATGGGGTCACGAAATCTACAATTTAGAATCCCCATTGGCCAAGGAGTCTGCACATATCGTTTTTAACTCTCTAGTCCTTCTGGAACTGGAGAAGAAGATGAAAATAGGTTTTTAAAGTTGTGACCCCTGTGACCCTATTTGGGGTCACAGGGTCACCAAAGTTACAAATTAAAATCTCCATATGCTAAGGTACTTGTACACAAAATTTCAGCTCTCTAATGTGTATGGTTCATGAGGAGAAGTCGAAAGTGTCAAAAGTTTACGGACGGACGACGGACGGACGGACGCTGGACAACGGGCCATGCCATTAGCCCATCTTGACTTTCAGTCCTGATGAGCTAAAAATACAGAGTGCATATTTTAAAAGATATCTTTGTGTTAGATAAAAATGTTTCCTCAAATTTTGTACTTGGTGAAACAGGGAGAAACCATCTTTGTGTACATTATTTCACCCGTTGTATAAAATACTGGTGTAGACTAATAAACATGGAAAGTTACCGTTACCCAAAAGCTTCATATGAAATGTTAAAAGCTTATGACGACAACGGAACCTGCACTTGGGTTATCTCATGTGCGCTTATTGCTATTCCAATCAGGATTTTCATATGTATGGCTTATGCAAGATTGTGGCAATGTTTCATGTTTTATAAGTGCTTTTAAGGAGGTTTGATACCTTTGTTTCTGCGCATCCGCAACAGTCAGATTATCAGATTGAGCTATTTCAAAGTTTATGCTATTTTGTTTATTTTTCACTGCAAGTGTGAGATAAAAGACTAAAAGATTAAATAATGATTTAGTTTAATAAAAAACAATGACTATGTTATATTTGTAAACATAAGTATTTGTTTTATGATAAAATTTATTTCACTAATTAACCTTAAAAACTAATGAAAATTTCTAAAAAGGGTAATGTTGACAATAAAGAGTTATCTCCCCTGGATGTTGATTTTCATTGATGTGGCTTAATTGAATGTGAATATCTGTTATCCGCTGCTGACATATCTTTTTTTCTTTTTAATCTTATTCTAGTGTGTATTAACTATAAAATATATAATTTTCAAAAAAATCTTAATACGAGAAAAATATTTTACAAAAATAATCATTCAAAGAAAAAGGTTATTTGTATGTATTTACTTCATATTAGTTTCAAGTTCCCCTTTTCCGACTTAGTTTACTTCCATACTGCAATGGCTTGATAGAAAAACATTTAAATAACAATTATATTCCAAAGTTATCTTGAAAAGGAGTTTTTAAATTATTGCATTTTCATCATTGGGTGCCCAAACGGATGGGCCCTTTTTCGAACAAAAACTGTGGTGACATAGTATTTTTATGACACAATTTGATTCAAGACATATTTTTCAACAAAATAAGACAAAATTTAGCTATTTCTTAATACCTCGATATTTTGTATCCAACCTCCTAAGCAAAGATGTATAGATATAGATATCCAGAATTGGTATTCCTAAATTAGTTCTTCGTCATTTTTGGAACTCTACTCGTCATATAAGTCTGTACTTGAACCCGAAAAGTATATTTCAGAGCTATGTAATGATAAAGATCTTTTACATGTTTTATTCAAGTTCCGAGGAATGAATCATAAACTTAAGATACAACTTCGTCGCTTTAAGAAGTTAAATGTTGATTCTATCGATTGTGATAAGTGTAAATTACATCAAACTCAAGATGAATATCATTTTTTACTTGTTTGTCCATTTTATTCACAGCAACGATCAGTGTATATTCCTGATTTCTACACTACAAACCCAACCAAAATGAAATTCAACCAATTGCTTGAATCAACAAATGTAAGATTACTAACAAATATTGCTATTTACCTAAAAAGAAATTTACCTGTATGATAAACAACGTATCTCCGCCTGTACATGTGCTAAAAATGTGTTTTATTGTTTTGTACTTTTGGTCATGTGGCCACATATACTGAATAGAGCTCTTCTTCTTGTCTTGGAAAGAAATTCTCATCAATTAGGGAGTTGACAGATTGTGGAAATGGCTTTTATTGTTAAAACCAAGAATCCATGCTGTCTGCTAAAGAAACGTCTGCTACGTTGGACAATCAAGTGAGGTGATTAGAGGTTTATAGTCGCTTGCATGTAGAGATTTCTCTATTGCAGACAAAGTTGCAGAGCCCACGGCGGGATTAGAACCACTGACCTCCTGATGCGAACCCGAACCTGCTAATCAATGCGCAATCCCGCCCCCTGGACAATTAGCATTTGTAAGCTATAAATCAACGGCTGTCAACTGTATGTACCGCTCTTTACGACCAGTGCTTCGCTCGCTCGAAATCATGCTGGTGTACACAATTCACGAAGTTTATCAAAATGTCTTACTTTTATCATTATCACTATTGTGTGTTTATTGACCGATAACATTACTTTTATCTATATAAATAATCTAGGAATCAAGAATGACCAGTAATTTTGGATGTAGTCAAGATAATTCCTCGTACATATTTACACATCTAATGATACCTATTGCAATGATTCCCCAATATATTTTATATATATATATATATATATATCAACCATTTACTAGTACACATTTCGCCCTTAACATTTTTACAAAAAAAATAAACATTGTAAAGTGACGAATGTAAAATAGTAAGATTTACAGGATCTTAGGTTTGAATCCATTGCTTCTCCCTTTATAAAAGCAGGCAAGGTTGAGGACGGCAAGTTGTATCTTGTAAGTTCAAATCGTCCCTGTTTTGCTTATGGATAACAAAGCTCTGGAAGTCTGTCAGGAATGAAACAAATCTGAATTCCGCGAAGACAGTTGCGTTTGAGTGAACGGTTCTCGTTCCGAAAACGCGACGTTGATTACAAAATAAAGGTTTGGTATTTACTCCCACTTGCAGTTTGTTTAAACACTCGGTTTAAGAAAACTCACAATGTTACTCAACCAGCATTATAATAAATAAAAGTGTGTCGAGATTTGTTATGAATTGTTATGCCATTCAACAAAGCGCTTTTTCAAGTTATTAGATGCTTGACTTTTAACAAAATAGCGCACCTTCACATCTGGAATCTATCCTGTCAGCGAAAATGGATTAGTGCAAGCCAAAGTCATTATAAAGATAAAGGCCCAGAGGCAAAGTCAGGAGCAGCACCGTCTAAGCCCGATTGTGTGACCTTGAGTGTCAAAGATCAGGCCTGTAAATGTAGGAACATGGTAAGACGATACCCCAAGTTTCAGGGCTGCTCTGCTTTAAGTTTTGCGGTGTCCCGCAAACGCTAATCTAGTTCGTTTCTGAAATCCGCCCGGATCAATTTTGAACCTATGCATCAAACTGTTTTTCGAGAGGATGAGAAGGAAAACAAATAATGAAATTTGTTCCCGTAGATTAGACAAAATTACAAAGTAAACTTTCAACGCGTATGTGATCATGTAATTAGCAGCCCCGTCTCAAGACGGGACTGCTTTCAGTATTTGTGCAGTTTCCGCCGCCGCCGCCGCGCTCATACCAATGGCTATAACTTTTTGCTACTAAGCTTTCAAAAACTTGTATTCATAACTTACTGCTTATACCTCGGGGGAACGATTTTGAAATGTTCACTTTCAAGGTCAAAGGTCAAGGTCACGAGCTACAAAATCACTAAAAAATTCCTTGTAAACGCGATAACTTGAGAAGTTGGTCTGCTATTAAGCTCATACTTTGTATGTATCATCCTTGGAAGAGTAAAACATTTTGAAAAGGTTTTCGCTACAATCTGTCCAAGGTCAAGGTCACAGCAAGCTCACTACTTTATCATGGTTTTGCGAAAATGCTTTATTTCAACTATAAACACTTTTAATCAATAGATGATTGTTATACTCAATAAAAAAAGTTCATTGATTGTGTAACCTTGAAGGTCAAAGGTCAAGGTCATGAGATTTGTGTTATTGAAATGTGCAACTAATTTGGATATAACTTAATTCCATTAAGCTTTTCAGAACTCATGAACATGTATAAGTGTTTACACCTCTAGGGGAATTACAATGCCATGTTCACTTTAAAAAGTCAAAGGTCAAGGTCACAGCAAGGTCAACATATATATATATTGAGAAAATGGATTATTTTAACTTTTAACACTTAAAAATCGTTTTATTAATGATATATTCAATGAAATGTATTCATTGATTGCGTGACATTGAGTATCAAAGTCAAGGTCACAAGTAAATGCCCAATATGCTGAGGCTTGTAGAAGGCGGAACAGGGTAAGGCGAAACCCCAAGTTTCGGGGCTGCTATCATACGGTTGAGGCAGGGTTCCTGGAAATCCTCATCTGCCTCAACTTTTGATATTCCGGGTTGATGTTCTAACTGTCCAGTTTTAACGGGGAATTAACTCTAGGTAGAAGAAATCCAAAGTCCATGGAATAGATATGCACACTTTTATTTACAGCTGGAAATCCTCATCTGCCCCAACTTTTGATATTCCGCATTGATGTTCTAACTGTCCAGTTTTAACGGGGAATTAACTCTAGGTAGAAGAAATCCAAAGTCCATGGAATAGATATGCACACTTTTATTTACAGGAATGACTTACATAACAACATAGATACAATATGTAGATAACAGTTGGTTTCCACTCCAGGGGCATGAAGGTCCAAGTAGTAAGTCAGCCCCCGGAGTAGTCCTGAGATGTGTAAGGTCTGAGGTTCAAATCCTAATCTGCTTTGGATCACCCCAGTTCCAAGCCAGAGCTAGGATGAGAGATCCAACCTCGATGAGGTCCCAAATGGAATCTACTTGTTTTATCATTTGGTCAGTTTATATAGCTGATACATGAATGATTAAATTGGCAGTAGATAAACAGTAGTTGACAATGCATTGTTATTATGTGTTGACATGTCTAGAAGCTTGAGGATTAACGAAGTTAAACTAATCAAAGTGTCTAAATGAGTTGTCCTAATTTTGCCTTAGGGCTTAAAGCTTGCCATAAGAATGATAATAAAAGAATGTGTATAAGATGTCTGCTAATGCATAAAGATAATCTATGTGACTGAATATCAAGTCTTTTTTACTTATTCCAGATAACTTGAAGCGTTTTACTTCACAATAAATAAATATATCTTATGAAATGTACTAATATGTATGATATGAATTTGCTTATCAATATTGGTAATTTCTATCCTATGATATCTTCCCCTCGCTTGTGAAGTTTGGACTCCAAACTTATGTGAGGTTTTAACATTGGTTAAGAGATATGATGGATATGATATTTCAATTATAATATTAATGATATTTTTCAGTGATGATTTCCATGACAGCTCACAGTAATAATGATAGAATGACAAGGGCTCATTTGTAAATGATAAAGTAAAGGTACATGTGATATAAATGGTAGTAAATGTGATGATAGTTATGGTAGCCCTTTTTGAAGAATATTGTTCTATTTGATGATGATAGTTCATTTTGAAATTGATTTCACACTGAGTCCTCTGTTCTTTAGTCTAGCTGTCCTTTTGTTAAGTTGATTCTTCATCCTATGTGCACTGAATCTTCACTGTAGTTTCCTTGACAAAGAACATCAGATGTAGATTCTCCTGTTGTAGAGGCTTGGACTTCTGATAACATCTGTACATCTTGGTATTTTCTGTCTATTTGTCACCAGCTATCCTTGTTGAAGCCGGCATCATGTGAAAAAATAGGGAAAATTTTGGCAGTATATGTTGTTATCTAATATGAATAGCACATGTGATCAAGTAAGAAGCTTTTTCAGCTTCCTATATTTATATATATACAGCGAGTGATTAAGTGCTTGTTTAGAGCCACTTGGGCAGTGTTCAGTCATGAGTGACTGTTTCTTACATAGACACACACATATATTACATATACATATGATACATTAAATGGTCATCTGTATAACCTGAAAGGAAAATTGATCAGTGGGTCATATAATCATACATGAGAAAAAATATAGAAATGAATTATCATTCATTCATTTGTTAATCTTCCCTTGTTTCACTCTAGATATGGTGCTCAAACCATTTCTCAAGATATGTGCAACAAAAACATTCAGGCAATCAACTGAACATTATGTTCACAATTGGTTACATGGGTAATACAAACAAATAAAGAAACAATAGCTACAACTGATCTAGATCAACATCATCTTCCTCAAGGACCCGTAACCCTCTTATTACTACTATTAGTAATGTAGGTAAAATAGAATCCTGTTGGAAAACTTCAGACATAAGAAAAGTCAAATGAAAACTGATCCAAGCTCCTTATCCACAAGTGTGGAGCACAACATGTTCTCAGCAATTGCTTTTAACATTTGGGGAGACAGAACACGACTGGGATTTCATTGTCATAATTACTCTCCATACAGACCTCCAAACCTGAAACCATAATTACTTTCACTGGATCAAGACTAAGGCAAAATTCAACAATGCAAAATATACTTACACTTTTTGATTTTTTTATCTTTGTCTTGCCGATTTCACTTGGTATGTCTGCTAGTCTGTGCCTTGAAACAGCTGATGTATTTGTCGTATCATCAGTCGAAGCTTTGGATCACCCCAGCTCCAAGCCAGAGCTAGGATGAGAGATCCAACCTCGATGAGGTCCCAAATGGAATCTACTTGTTTTATCATTCGGTCAGTTTATATAGCTGATACATGAATGATTAAATTGGCAGTAGATAAACAGTAGTTGATAATGCATTGTTATTATGTGTTGACATGTCTAGAAGCTTGAGGATTAACGAAGTTAAACTAATCAAAGTGTCTAAATGAGTTGTCCTAATTTTGCCTTAGGGCTTAAAGCTTGCCATAAGAATGATTATAAAAGAATATGTGTATAAGATGTCTGCTAATGCATAAAGATAATCTATGTGACTGAATATCAAGTCTTTTTTACTTATTCCAGATAACTTGAAGCGTTTTACTTCACAATAAATAAATATATCTTATGAAATGTACTAATATGTATGATATGAATTTGCTTATCAATATTGGTAATTTCTATCCTATGATACTGCTCTGCTTTTGCGGTGTCCCGCAAACGCTAATCTAGTTCTTCAAAGATCTTTATTCACAGTTTTAAAGTGTTATGACATGATATTTTTTCACTGAAGAAATAGTTTTAAAATAATAAAAATCTAGATTGATATCGTCAGTAATGAAACATCTAATAGTATGTGTTGCTTGATGGGCTATATTTTAAACTCAGTGAAGTATATTGATCTAGGAAACTACTGATCATTCCTAAAGTTAAATTCACCCATAAACCATTTAAACTAAAAATGTATAGTAATATTTGAAATTTGTCCTCAAAATGCTGTACGCAATACAGTTTCTGTGTTAGGCGTTAAAACGAAAACATCATAGTAGGCAGTCAGGGAGGTGACGGAACTCCGTCTTGCTTAAAAAAAACGGCATGCCCTCCATTTTTTTTCATATCATTTAGATGGCATTCCATCTATGAATTTATTTAGACGGCATAACGTCTTTACCATTCAGGGAGAAATCATTTTCTCGTATTGCTAAATGTAAGATGGCATACGGTCTTCAAAATTATAAAATTGTTAAAAATACCTAGTGCTAACTTCACTCGTGCCATGCACATTCTTGAAGAGCATGTTCCAGCCCACGATCTGGATATGAGGCTGTTTGCTAAATAAACAGTTAAACCCAAGTGAACTAATCTCTCATAGCAAATGAAACATAAATCTTTGTTTATAAAAAAACAAATTTAATTTCATAATTTCATTTCAAAATCATATCATCCCAAGAAAATACAGAACACTTTGTAAAACATGTAAAAACATATCTCCTGATTATGGTAGAATGTTGAAGTAAAACTGTCTGAATAAACCGGTTATATGGAATATAGATATTTTTGTGTTATTTGTTTTATTCTAATTGCAGGTTTGTCTAGCCAACCTCAATCTACCCCTACCTCAATCTACTCCTGCCTCAGTCTGTAGCCTTCCCCCTGCTACTACCCCTACCTCTACCTCTTCCCCTGGGCAGACGTTCCGAAAAGAGCTTCTGTCTTTTCGGAACTGGCAAAGTCTCTGGCTTGTCATCTCCTACAATATCTACACCTTCCAACAATTCCTTCTGTAGAGATGCAGGAGATGACAAGACAGGGAGAAATGCCAAACTCTGCGATGCGGCAGTTGCAGGTTTCGAAGGGGAGGGCATTATCACTCCAGATGTGTTTCTACCCTTCATGCCCTCCATGTTCACCCTGCTGGTACTCAATGACTCGAGATTGTCCAGCAGGGGTGAACTCACCTCAAAGTTCCTGCAATATGCCTCATCCCCCCCATAGATAACCCTCCCCTCCTCTCTATTAAACATATAAATAAAACCTCCCCACCCAGTGGCTGGAGTGAGGCTAGTAAAACCTTTAAATAATGTTCTGGTCCGGTTCTGTAACCGCTTTTCCAGGGCCAACTGTTCATTTTCATTCTGTCAGGCCCTCCCTTTGGTCTAAACCAGGATTTGTTTCCCATAGTCCCTGGAAAATAAACCAAATATCACAATATACAATATACAAAACAAAAAGCAGACAGTCGGCCATAAACTCTGCCAAAGGAGATGTGAGGGCCGAGGAATGGTTATCAAACTGTATTCTCAAATTTTCGTAGTAGTGATGTGTTAGACTGAACAAGATGATTGTCAAACTACCCCAGTTCTATTGAGCACACAACTTCCAGAAACATTTGAGTCGTGGTACAGAATCTCAGTTTAAGTTGATTCTTAGCTGAGACAGTGTTCTTTCATTCATTTCAGTCATTTTGTGATGTTATAAAGCGTAAGGCAAAATGGCAAGACAACCTTACTGGTTTTGTGATGATGAGCTTGTTTGTCATCCTGCTCATCCATGGGCATTCCTTGATCATCACTGATATAACATATTGAAATCACCATTGTGTAGTGTTGACATGATTTAAAACATGTAAACGGAACAATCTCATTAAATGATATCTACTTACCCAGTACTTGAATAACAACTGATATAACGTTGACATGTTGTTATGGTACCATACAACGACTTACAAAGGAACAAATCATTATTGTACAAAAGGAAGAATTACACATACTTTGGAGGGATGAGAGGTGACAGCTGTTCCTCGACTGCCTGCCAAAGTTCTGAAATGAAATTTATACATCATTATCATGACTACATCTCACTTGCAGGTACACAGTATAGACTAGATAATATTAACATTAGTTTCAAAACATCAAGCATCAAATTTAACTTTGAAAAACCAACTTCAAAACAACATGATTTAAATACGTAAATAACTAAAATCCTTTTACAAAACCATCAGCATTTTGTAAGTCCAAACTACCGGTATAAACAGCATCTAAAAAGAAAAAGAAGAAATAAAGAATACATTTACATGTCACATTGTGTGTATAATAATAAGTGAAAGTAGTAAAGAACTATGAGGTCAGAGTGAATAGAATTTTTTAAAAAAGTTGTAACATATCAAAGGCTAACATAGTTAAATGATATATCATAAAAAAATTCATTTTAATCATAAAATTGTTCATTTTACCTAAACATGCAGCGGCAAACTGTTTCAAAAAGGTAAAGAAAGTTTGGGTCCTCCTGTTGCTTAGCATAAGATATGAACCCCTCCGGTGTTGGGTCACTTCCATTTTCTACACATCGTCTAACATATGGTAGCACCAATTCAGTCATTGACCCTTCATGAAAAACTTGCCAACTCTTGTGATTATCATAGCATTTTTGGGCACATTCCTTTGCTTTCTCTGATGTCCAGCCTAGACATTTGACAAGATCTTCCATATATACTTCCCGAGCTATTGGATAAGTTATAAATGTTAATACTATATATCAGTTTTTAACAACTTTGTGATATCATGCTGATGTTTTTCAGTCTTCCCGCTGTTCCATTATCTGCTTTTGCAATCATTTTCATATTTAGGCAATTTCATTAACTTTCTCACCGCTAATGGCTGCAATATTGCCCAAGCGGCGCTAAACAATAACTCACTCACTCACTAAAATATATGAGATGAAAAGCAATTTTCTCACATCCAATGCAATAATTTTTAACTGAAATATAACTTTTTTCTACCAAAGTCAATCTATCCACAATAAACTAATTGGAAAATATATTTCAAAAGTTTGTGAAGTAATGGAATAATCATTTATGTAAACACGGTATGTAGCTAACATTAATTACTAATTATACACTTAAACAATATTGTTGTGGGTAAGTTATAATCACATATAGTTTCATTAGCGCAAAAGTTGCCTATGCCAAAGGCATTTGAATGAATGAAACAATATATATACATGTTCCTATAACTTGAGATCAAATAAATATATACATCAACCTACAATACGTTAAGGTTATCAAATAAATACATTTATATATAAGTTTAGGTTTATCGAATATATACATGTACCTAATTTTTAGGTTAATGAAATATACACATGTATCTTAATGTTTAGGTAAATCAAATATATATATATTTACATATGTTGAGGTCAGTTAAAGATATACATATACCTATACTTTCTGGTCGGTGAAATATATACATTCACCTACACTTTTAAGTCAACCATATATAAACATTTTCCTATATTTTTAGGTCAATGAAATATATACATATTCCCATACTTTAAGGTCAATCAAATATGCACATATTGCTTTACCTTTAAGTCAATCAAATATATATATTTACCATACTTTTAGGTCAATGAAAAATACACATGTTCCTATACTTTTAGGTCAATCAAATATATACATATACCTTTACTTTTAAGTCAATCACAGATTGTCCATATTGTGTATACATGTATTTAACACATTAACAATCATTCACAGTACATTGAATTTGAAAGACACTCCTTTCCATTTAAAATTCGACATCTGTCAAGTTACTTGCTCATTGGAGCACAAATTCACATGAAAACTAATTGTTTTCGATGTCTTGATAAGCTATCGTCTGCCATACATTAGCTATATTTCCAATGGATCACATTGATAACGTTGTGTTTCCTGTTGTCTAGCTCTTGTATTTGACCATGTGTCCAGAGGTAATATACGACCAGTCCATCTGTCTGGGGTAACACGTCTTATCTGTCTCCATTAGTTCTTACTGTAAGAGAAAATTAATAAAACTGAAGTACAAATTTATATGGTTTTATTAATATGAATCTATAACATAAAATAAACTTATTTGCAAGAGGAGCAGGATACATGTTGCTACATGTTTTAGGGGTCAGACCCCCTTCATCAGACTAAATACTCTTGGAATTAGTTCCCCTTTTGTACCCTTGTGAGTGTACATCTGCACCATGATGTCATAAGACATCGTGATATCATAGAAAAGACAGTAAGAAGATTTAACATTCTGTAGTAAATCACTTGGTAATTGAGAATTTAAGAAATGATGAAGTATTTGCATAATTAGCTTAACATATTGGAAATAATTGAAGTGTTTAAAAAAATTAGTTAAATAGAGATATAATAAAACCTTCATAATAAAACCTGTTATCTCTTCCACACTTTAAAAATTTGTTTATGAAATATTAAAAGAAAGAAGAAATATGTTAATTACCTTGGTGTCGATGTTATTTGTCGTTTATTGTGGTTTACGGCGTGTTCCTTTTTGTTGAGTGTCATCAAGTGCTCTCTTGCTTCTCTTGTCTGCTTCAGTCCCCTCTCTTTTCTTGCAGTCCATTATTCGTTTCAGCAGGGTTGATTCAGGAATCAGAAGTAAATCATCTGGCTTTATAATATGTACATCTTCACCAAGATAATATTTTGCATCACCATCTTTGTTCAACTTGATGCAACCTTTCGCCAGAAAATCGGGGTGTTGAGGTGAATGATGACCTGCGGTGAAGAGATACTCGATTTGATACTCAAGTAGCAAACAGATCTGCTCTAGAGCTGTTTTTGGTGGGAGCCATGTCTGGGGTCTTAAAAGTAATTCTGTCTAGGACTTTTGATGCTTAGCTGTCGAACCTCTTCAAAGGTTAGTTTATCAGCATCTAATGTCCAGCAAATTCTACAATTGCTACTCTCACTTGTCTCACTAAGTCTTATGGTAAATCCTTCAATCCCAAGTAAACAAGATTAGCCTTCCGAAGAACGTCTTCATTGCTGATACCGGTTGATCCGCAGTCAGCCCTCAGGAGCCTACCGATATGCTGGATGAGAGCTTTCTTCATTCCTGATGCCTTTGGGACAGATGACTTTGAGCCATCTGGACGTACCACTGATTGACAGGTGTTCATGTCCGAAGAGAGGCATTCAGCAATGTTGATTAATATTTTGCTCTATATCTTTCTGTGACTTCTTTTACCTCTTTTTGTGTAAATGGAGCCTTTGTTTTGCAGCTCATACGTCTAACTGTCTTGCTTTTAAGGGACTTTATCTTCTGAATTAGCTCTTTAGAAACTTCTGTTGATGATGGTAGAAATGGTGAAGACGAGTCATTTCAGTTGTGGAATTTGGAGTCATAGACAAATTGATCAATGAGGAACCTTCCGCCATCAAAGGTCTTACTGTCGTGATCTGTCTCCGGTAAAGCTGATGGTCTGGAGGTGTAGACGTTTTTTGGAACATCGTCTTTGTCAGAACTCAATCAACCTTGCCGCAAAATAAGTGCCACTGTTGGATAAAAGGTATTCAGATCTTGTCTTGTGATACTCCAAGTTCGACTTTGGGTTGTGTTGGATCTTTTGTCTTTGTCGTCAGCTCTAACAGATTCAATTTCAAGAAATCTATCAACTAGGGACATCCGTGGCAAAACTGATTTTACTGTTGTTACTTTGAGGGCATCTCTATGCTCCATCTGTCTCTGAGTGTCTAAACCGAGATTGATAGAGCTTTCTCAGTACAGTGAAGTGAAGAAAGTCTCCTTTAAGCATCGATGGAAGTTCCCGGCACTGTAATGTTCATACAACAAACTAATGGCAATGAAATACTTACAAATAGTGTTGACAATAAGCAAATAGTGTTGACAATAAGTATTACATAACCTACCTTAATGATTGTGTATATATTGCTATTCACTGACTTATCCATTCACTGTGGCAACAAAATCTATGTGGTTAGGCTAGATGCGAATCTTCATCTTTATCATCGCTGTTTTCAGGGGTTGCCATATCTGTTTGTGTGTCAGCTTGTGTTCTTACAGTGTCCAAAATATGTGTCCAAATGGTGCAAACATATTCTTATGACATGCATTTGTAAATCTTTTTCCCTTTCTTCTATCATGATCACAAGCTAAACGTCGAGTGGCAACAGAACTTGGAGCTCTGTCGACATGTTCATTCCAGTCTAAAACAGTCAAGGTTCGACCTAACCTCATACATGTTGTTACCATAGTGAATTCTCTTATCTAGGTACAACAAACATGTGTTGTTTAAACTTTCAATGTACAAGGTGTCCCTTACGAAAGTAAAGTCCTTCGGGGTTTTGTACACAACAAGACCATGGATGAATTTTGTCAACAAATCTATGGCCACTTGGTCCCGTATAACAAGCCATGATGGTACATACATAGGCTCTCTACATGGGGAGTTGGCTTGGCAGCTACTGTGATCGTTCTGAAAGTGAGGAATGGTTGTTTCGATCAAGGCTTTCAATCTATTTTCATCGCGACCACAGTTTTCAAATTGCCCAGTACACAAGGTTTCTTATGGTTTTGCCCTTGTCTGCCAGCTGGGAAGGGAAGGGCAAGAGGTAGGGGTAAAAAAATTGTGAAGTAGAGGTAGACAGGTGGAGAGGTAGACGGATGGGAGATTAAGATGAATGGGAGAGGTAGATTTAGACAGATGATGGCACTGAGTTCTGCTCCACCACCCGCTTGATCATATCTCTGACCTCGACGGAATCTTTGATGGACAGGAGGGTTTGCACTGATGCCTACAGTTCCACTGTATGTACAGTGCATACTTGTGACAAGGTTCAATGTCTTTAACACAGACATGGCTCTACACAGATTAGCTGGAACTCTGCCCCCTTGATGTCCTGAACCTAACGGGCACCAAGTATTATGATTTGATTTTTCTAAAACTTTTCTGAATTCTCTCTATATTACTCTTGATATTTTCAAAGGGAAGCCGCGCCAATCACATGTGTTGTATCCAAATCAAAATGACCAATTAACAGAGCTGTAGCAAAAAATGCATTACGTCACCATATGGTTAATACATAATATTTGGCACATTAAACTGTGGAATATGATTTCGATTTAAATGTTATATTAAAAGAGAAACAATGTTTTCTATTAAAGATGCTGATAAATGTTAACAGACTCAATCAAAAACATGTTCATTTGAAGAAGAGTCTGCATTTGTTCCAGATAAAGCATTAATTGTTTCGCATTCAATAATCGTAGAATCCACTTTTTTTATAACCCACGCGATTTAATTTCACGCTGGGCTCGCCTGGCGAATTAAAAGTAATGTTTGTGTAAGTACGATGGTGACATCGAAATAAGACTTATGTTTACTAATAGGTAGATCACTTACGACCACGAGACAAGTCATACTTAACGATGTCACTAAATGTTTACGTTGAAAACATGTATTTATTATCAGAGTACTGAAGTGCTATATTTAGAATATGACCTACATCGCTGGTTCCAAACGTTAGCTCAGCGGACCTGGGTTGAAATCCCGTCAGATCCTTGGAAAGTATTTTCTTTATTATCTGTTATACTACTGTTAATAATTAACCAGCATGACAAGGAGATATCGTTTTGGCAGTACGTTTTGCACAATTTCCTGTCATTGTCAACGCTACATGGCAACACAGTGCTTTTACTTCAATAAACTACATCACAATGTCACAACATCATAAACATAGTGACCTCACTATGCAATGACATCACTGTCTTGAAAATCTAGTGTTGTTGTGTTCAGAGATTTACATTTTTTCTCTGAGATGTCAAAAAAGAGTTAATTTGGATGATAAATAGATTGTCATCCTCGTGTATTTTGATATGAAATATACCAACAATCGTTGATGAATGTAAAAAATATTCATAACTTTCAGCAATTCGTGTTGATATAAATTAATTTTGTGAAGTTAACTCTGAGTAATACTTGTGTTAATATTAGTGCTGTTATCCAGTGTTGTATATTTCACTTATCCCCCGAATTATTCGACAAATCACAATCTCCTTCATCTGCCTATGTGGCACCAAGCATGCCTTTTTAAAGGCTTTTCTTGTTTTCCTCAGTTTCCACGATCAGGTTAATACCTGGTATAGGCTGCACTCGTAAGGCATGATAGCCTTTAATGCTCCATTCAATTTTGACAGTTTTGAGAGGCATTTTGTTTTACACCAACTAGGAATATAACATGTGTTAATGTGCACGTTATCCTGCAAAATAAGACGGCATTCTGTCTTGTATTAATGTGAAGACAGCATCCCGTTTAAAATTTGGCAATTTGAAACAATGATTTATCCCTGAATTAAGAAGACGATAAGCCGTCTAAATAAATTCAAAGACGGTATGCCATCTAAATGATATAAGAATTTTAGACAGCATGCCCTCTTTTTGTAACTAGACGGAGTTTGGTAACCTCCCTGACTGTTGAAAGTACTATGTCAAATAGAGGTATAAGTAGTGAGTGATAAATGTGACCGAAGGACGGACTGATACGTTGGTATTACTAAATATATACCCTCGATCGTAAGTAAGGGGTTCAATTATCAATGTCGCCGGGTTCAAGCAAGTAATTATCAATTAAAATTAATAATATTGCTTTTTGGAAAATGAACAAGGGGCTTACAAGACCTCGAACTGCGCCCATAGGGTTACCCGAGTTCCGCATGAATTCCTCTCAAACATTCTTCTCTTCTTTCTCCTGGTCAGGGTCGCACCAGTAAGTGTTAAAGTAGCATTTGTCAGCATCTGCCTCAGACTGAAGCCATCGATCAGCTGTTGATAATCTTTGCGATATACCTCCTTCTGCCGTTATTTTGAAAACAGTTGACGCATTATGATAAATAACTATCACCTCCTTGGTATTCAGTTCTTGAAGGATACCTGTGTAGTGCTTGTTTCTAGTGTCAGAATGATTTCACAGGGAGTTCATAGCCAGTGTACTTCGACCTTGAAAGTACTATATCAAATAGAGAAATTAGTGAGTTATATATGTGACCGGACAGACAAACGGACGGACGGATACGTTGATATTAATATATACCCTCGATCGTACGTCAGGGTTTTAATCATCAATGCCGCCGGGTTCAAGCAAGTATTTATGTTAAAATGAACAGTATTGCTATATGAGGAATGACACGGGAAGACTTAGAACTGCGCCCATAGGGTTACCCGAGTTCCGCATGAATTCCTCTCAAACATTTTTCTCTCCTGTTCAGGGTCGCACCAGTTTTCTCTAACACTGGGCCGTGGGAATGCAATACCTGTAGATGTTGATTGACCAAACACCGCTGAACAGATGCGCAATTTAGTCTTTAGTTCCTTGGATTGACAAACCAGATCAAAGATATGCAGTCGAAAGAACATGTAAATTAATCGTGATAATATATTTTATAACTGATTAGAGCCCACTTTGATGAATCTGCAAACTTCTTCACTTGTTAGTTTTGAATGAAGTAATAAAAGAAAATTACAACATTTAACTTATTAACTTATTTTGAGTGATTAGAGCTGTAACAGTTAAATTTGATTTTTGGTTAACAAAATTAATGACTTTTATGTCATACAAAACGGACAAGAGTCAATTATTAAACCAGAATACTTCAAACATTTGATGTACAAAACAGCCATATGGCACTGACAGCCAACTTACAGTAAAATGGCGATTCAACTTCATTGCAATGGTGGCAAGCTTCACAAAATCTGGGTAAGTATCAGCCTGGTCCCTTATAAGCTGACGGCAGAGCTGATCAAATGTCAATCTCCCTCTTAATGTTCTGACATAGTGCCTAAAGAGAAGGAAGACATGGTGCTTAAAGATGAAGATAAGGAAGACATGGTACTTAAAGATGAGGAAGACCGAGTGTTTAAAGATAAGGAATAATTGTTGGTCCTATCTCTGTCAATCAGAGGACTGTATATAACTATCATGTTCAATCGTGTCCATAGAACTTGATGTGCTTGGTTTTCTAGTACTGGTAGCGCTAAAAAACGTCTGTAACGATGACTGTTGTGTTTTTCGCTTCCATTATTTCCTATTGCAGAGGACGTCTACTATCAGACAATCATTTTGTTCTATATTGAATAACGATTGACTATACCAACGATTGACTATACCCCCTGGACAGAATTGATTAGTTAATGCATGTCACGTGACGCAATACTTCTACACCATTGGCTACTCAAAATATTTCGACAAAGTAACTTTGAAAATTTTACATTTTGAAAAAGGATGGACAAGTAAATACCATGCTACATTCTTCTTCTCCAAATTCCAGTATTGTTCCATCAAAAGTAACGTTCAGACCGGACAAGTACAGAAAATGTGCCTAGAAGATACTTCTAATGGTCGGTCTACTTCTTGGGCCATTTATGATAGGACTTCCATTAAAAGCATACATGTCTGACTGTTGGTAATGCCGCAGCTAGGATATGCGCAATGCGTGGATCAAACCGTTTAAATACAACACAGCACCGCACACAAGGACATAGCTCAAGTGTACAACTTTATTTTTGAATGAAAAGAACATTTGTTTTTCACTCGGGCAATGTATCATCATGTTGTCACAGCGGCCGTTATGGTTTTCTCATATCTGCCTTGTTTCGATCTTTGGACAAACAGCTTCCGTTTTTGTCTTTGAATTGTGGCAACCCACTTGTGAACATCCATAGTAGATATCTACATGTACATGTACATACAGCAGGGCTTTCGGACATTCTCAAGTTTGTCACTTTCAAATGAGATTTTGTTCTCTTCAGGGAGAAGGTCAATGTCGGAAAGGCCCTTATCCCCATTTACAAGCTGAAATGGAAGATGAAGATGTGAAAACCTTTTTAAGTGTTTGTCATACATTTTGATACAAGGGTTTCAGAGGCCGACTGGTTAAAGTATGTGAAATAAAAGTAACGTATTATTTTAAACGTATTCATATAGTATGCATGAGAGTCTGTTCTGTCAAGAGATGTCTATGCTGTTTTCGAGATCTTCTTACGGTTGATTTTTACGTTTGTAACGACAGCGGCTTAAGAGGATGAGGTCTCCACAGTCTACATGCACAGTTGCTGATCCCAAGCTGTTACTTCAGTACCGGTATACCACATCTCCAGGAGCTGGAAGTTGATGAACACATGCTTCAGAGGTTGGCAGTGATTGAAAGTAGGCGTGGCAATTTGCTGGTATAATCTCCTTTTCGCTGATTCAGCAAGTCCTGTTTCTTTGCTGCAGAAATGGCCATATTGGTAGCTTAAGCAGAATGTAAAACCACTGGTATCTTGGAGTTTCCTTCTCGTTCCTGCTGTAAATTTGACTTCTTTGAACTCAGCGGGGTTAAAGCTTTCTTCGATTATTCTTTAAAATCCATCCACTGTAAAATAAAAAAAACATATTGTTTACTTCCCGGTCAGACATTTCACAGTTCTCCAATGTGCAGGAGTTTCTCTCCTTGGCTGTTTCCATTGCTAGGAGCTTCTCCTCTTGGCTTTTTCCATTGCTAGGAGCTTCTCTCCTTGGCTGTTTCCATTGCTATGAGCTTCTCTTCTTGGCTGTTTCTCATTGTTCTCATTGCTAAATGAAAGTAATCACATTCCATTTGTCAGTGACCTAATGTTTGGAATGTGTGATTGATAACATTCAATGTAGGATTCCTTGAACAGTGATACTGCTACAAATTGATTCCTGTTTTGCCCACCACAAATACTTTCCAAGGTTTTCAGCAACAAATACAACTTCGGATGCGTTTTGCCTTGGCACTGCTTGAGGGAATGAAAATCCTCAGTTACACCTAAGATGCAAGTCAAGAGGTCCTGAACAGAGCAAGGTGATGTAGGCACTCTTGTCACTACATGTACAAACATGAAGATAGTTGAACTAGCAAAGAATCAAAGCATTTAATTGTAACCCTTCAAATTTTTACACTCCACTGTCAAATGGGAGAGACAAAAAGGACAAAAAAAACCTTGTATGTGTCATGGACAGGGCATAGTTCATGTATCAACGTTCAAAGAAAACATTTCTGTCTGGATCTGCAGATAGTATGTCAGAAAATTGTCATGTTGACGAGCAATGAAGGGACACTCTATTTCTATTTCTGCAACCCGAGAAGAACTTCCTGGCTTGTACAGTTAACCATATGGTGAAATGATAAATATAGAGTATCAATTTTTTTAATTCTATGCCTCAGATTTCATATATTCCCAAAACAGAAAAACCCAGGGTAGATTTTGGGAGCAGTATGTTGTGAGAGCACATACCTCATGCTTCTTTCTCGTTTGATTCGTGGCTGCTAGGACTTAGCCACTGAAAGCTACCTTGAAGTTATATAACCTTCTTTTCTGCAGTGAATTATAATTTCTGAGCACTAAGACCGTCTTTCTTATGATCCCCGGGGGTAGGATAGCGCAGTCATGATGTAAGTGAAATACTCTTGAAAGCAGCGTTAAACCCCAGATAAACTCACCTAACCTCTTATGACCCCTGTCTGATGGCATATATGTTAGTTTTTATGCACTGCGACCTTTTTTGAATCAGCAATATGTTTTTGTATTGATGATTCTCCATTTTGGCCTGATATCAAGTCCTCAATTTTGACAACTCATTTGATCTTTCTCTTTAGTGGACATGAAGCCTATTAGAATTTTCTTTCTTGGTTTTCTTACTTTTCGAAGAATTCATAGTTGACCTTTAGTTACTACATTTTGTTCGGGAGAATAATTTCTCTTCACCAATGATGCCTGTTGTATTACTCTAATTTCGGAAAGTCTTGAACTCATCTAGTGTGTTAAAGTTACGATCAGCATTATCTGAAACATTTTGCAATCTAGTGCCTGGTGACATGCTTGGTATATTAGTTCCTTATGATCCTGAAGCGCCTGCTCTGATATCTCATACTATCTAAACAATCTTATTATATTTGCTTCAGAACCTCTTTCTTAATGTTTGTCATTGTGTTCTTCCATTCAGGTACCGTAATTTTCTCATCCTTTTTAATGAGTCTACTACTTTGATCAATTATATAAATATAAATAAAATGCTTCCTTGTGACTTGGATCAGAAGGATGACACATATTTGCATTCCTTCTTTTGTGTTCATTGGATTGATATTCAAGGGGTATCTGTTATTTGTTCTGAAATTTAGCACTGCAATTCTGGTGGTAAACTGCACCTGCTGCATGCAAACTCAATTCTGCTGATGCTTTCTCAGCTCATTTCTGTGCTCAGCCATCATCCCGTTCTTGATAAAAAAATGCCAATAAAAGAAAGTCTTCACATAGATACAGTTTATTCTTTACCAATGAGAGCACCAACGTCCTGTTACGTTCTTTGAATCCACCCACGTTGCTGTACAGTACTTGTTGACTGTCTCTAGACCAAGTTTGGATGAAGCTTCGTGGTCATGAATATAATAGCTTCGTTCATATGCACATATTCAATATAGGCTGGTGCAGTACTGAAAGTAAATAAGGAAAACGGTGATCATTTGAGTCTTCCTGAACTTAATAAGTATACAGACGGTGTGCAAGGCGGACTCAAATTCATTTCTGATGCCAATGTCATGGTCAAGCTTATAGCATTGAATTTCAAGCATGCTAAGAAGAAGAGTATGATTGTATAGCCAACAAAGGGGAATTGGAAGAATTACATTGTGGATTAAGAATATTATGGTACTCGGATGCTTCCTTCATAACAGAATGTCCTCTTTCTTGAAAATTCTTATGATCTTTCCTCAGTTGTGCGACTGTTCGGTCATCAATGTTCTCACGGGAAGATGGCTCATTTTGCATCAGTCCCTTTGCATTCAGACACCATAGGCATGCAATGCGATACAACAAAATACAATCTCCAAACACGAAGATCATGATTTGTTTGCCTTGCCATTCTGATTTTCTTAGATCCTGATATTCAGCGATTCAGTGATTTGTCCCTAGCTGCAAACATTCTGAATACTAAGCGGCATTATGTTTGTAGAATTTGGATGTTAGGGATTGGCAAGTTGCATACACATTTTGAAACTTCCTCCACCAAACTTCCTCCTTGAAGAGAAAATGAAAATATTTAACTGTACGCTATTTATATAATCTTGACTCGGTTAACATTAACACTATAATGAGAATAAATGAGATTATAATTTTTACCTATTTTCATCTTCTTCTCATTATGCAGTCCAGAGAAGTGTGAGATGGTTCAGGGAAAGTGTGAGAGGGCCCAAGTCCAGGGAGAGCGTGAGATGGTTCAGGGAAAACGTGAGATGGTCCAGGTTCGGAGAAAGTGCGAGATGATCCAGATCAAGTAAAAAGGTCCTGGTCCGGTGAGTGCGCACAGCTGTTTCCCACTGAGCTCTTTAGTTGATACAGGCAGTGCTGCTGACTGAACGAGGAAGGCAGCTAGAGATAAGGCAGTGCGGTTGGGCTGTACATTCCTAAGCACAGATTGAGGTCGCACATGCTATTAAAACCCTACGCGTGAGTCGCATGTGTTCTACTTAGAAATTGAGAGATGATTGATTTTTATCAAGGATACTACATGCCTTACTGTCTTCTATCCACAGTCTAACAATTGTTAAAATAAGTGGGGTAACATACGTTGAAATGTTTACATTCCATTCATTTTAAAAACTCAACAATATGAATAAGGGTTTTTATGCAGTTTTTCATGCAAAAAATAATACATCATCATTTAGCCTAATATCTCCTCCTTTCAAACACAGTCATGCAATCATATGGCAGTAGGGCATTTTACTACAATAAAACAAGGAATTTGAACTCACTATCTTAAGACTGCTAAATCCATTATCTGCATATTGATATCACATTGATCACACAAAGATGAGAACATGCCATTTCCATAACTTTTTACGTTGATGATAGTATCTCAGATAGTGTCACACTTACTGAAGATTGTCAACAATTGTTGACAGTTTATATTTTGTGTACATTTTTCCTTGATCATTATGATTTCTTCACACCTTCTTTATGGACTGAAAGAACGGACTTGACACAGGATGAAACCTGCATATGATATTCTCTCAATATAATTTGATACTTCATTTGAGCTGATTTCACACCCCAAACACGTCGATTTAAGGGGTTGATAGAAGCATGTACCTGCTCCCCATGCAGGCCCAAACCGAACCCCCAGGTGTTCACCCAAGCACATGCATGATCCATTTTTGGAATCACACTGCCTGATGGGAAGTGGCGCCTGAAAAAGGACATGTACTCGTTTATTTTCTTTTGAATATTTGGTATTGTGCCAAAATCGATTGGTTTGTCATGACTGAACAGATTATGATCAATTGAAAATGTTCTGTTTAATTCCTGATAGACATTTCTTATCCAAAAAGCTCGCAATATTGTTTCGTCATGATCTGTCATTTTACTGGTGATTGATGTGACACTCCTGCATAGGTCATCAAAGACTTTGGCTCAAGATATTTTTGCAGTGATTCCCCACAAAAGACCGAGCATGATATGCTTGTGGAACAATTTTGTGAGGTTTTATCACTTTGTCACAATTTCCTGCAACTGGGCCTTTTCTTTCTTTTAGTTTATTTTCTTGTGTTTTTCTTGAAATTTCTCTCCATAGTTTATTTAAACGATCCTTTAATTTCTTTTCCTGTTCTTCAAATTTGGCAAGAGGTGTGTTGTCTTCGATTTCTTGCAATTGTTGAGATAAAATTTGTACTTTCTCTTCTAGATGTTTGATTTCATGACTTTTACGAATACATGTTCCGAAATGAGTGACTGGAATATGTTCAATATTCATGTTAATATTTCTGCCGATGAGCATGTCGAGCTCGTGACACTCTCGTTCTTACATGACATGATGTTTTTTTTACTATTCCAAGTAAGATATGCAGATATGGTGGCCACACCCTTTTGACGTGCACTTGGAACATGGGCAGATTGATTGCATTGTATTGCGTTTTCTACAAACTTGTTATTATCTCTTTTTAATGTCTTAAGTGTTCGTCCTTCAACATGTTCCCGAGTTCCAGGTTCTTTCTGTATCTTGAGTTTTGAAGCATGGCACCAGAGGCAGGGGTATTTGCCAGCTGCACCAGATAATCCGTACACTTTGGATAAAAAATCATAATCCCCAAAGAAAAATATTTCTATCTGTTTTCCTTGCCATTTCAGTTCATAAATTTTTTTGATTTGCTCTGAGTATGGTAAAAGTGCTATTTCCAGATTTTTCTGGTGTCCTTTGCAATTACAGTATTGTGTTTAGAGTTTGGTCTTTGAAGATTATCTATTTGTAGGCACAGTTTGAAAGACCCACCTTCATTTTTATTGAGCAACTCAGTAAGGAACGTCAGCAAATATTTTACAAATGCCATATTCATTTTTATTGAGCAACTCAGTAAGGAACGTCAGCAAATATTTTACAAATGCCATTGGGATATCTGATTTTTCTAATCTGATCATTATTGGTAAATTGATTAATTTTGAGTCAGTGTGAGAACTTTTATTCTGTTCTTTTCTCTTTGTTTAGTTTTCAAATTTCAGTCCAAGTTTTGACATCAATTTCTTTTGTTGTTGATACTGAGTCAACGAAAGTCCTAAGTAGGCCTTGATTGCGGGTCCGTACCTTGATGAAGCTCTAAGGCTTCTTTTAAAACCTGCCCTTTGGCAAATTCTTTCATGTGTTTTCAACGGGACTCGTTTCAAATCAGATGAAAACTGGCTTGTGTTATCTTTTTCACCTGCTAAAACAGATCGTAGCTTTGACAGCTCCCGGGAACGTCTTCTTTTCAAAGGATTTGCAGACACTTTTCTAGCTTTCTTTGCATGATGAAAACATAAGGGCTGTCCTTTTGTTTTACACTCAAGAGTTGTCTGATTACTACTTGTATTTAGCTTTCTTCGAACCAAGTGTGGTTGTAATTTTTCTTCAAATTTTGAAAGTGGAACATTAACTGGTTTATTCAGACAATCAGTAAGAGATAGATCTGTTGTGTTGACAGGGAACTGAAATGGTGAAGTTTGAGCTCCTTTATACTCCCTTGTGGGTCGGGGCGCTGTTGTATGCTGTGTAGCAGTTGAACTTTCACCCAATATCAGAAAATGAGTATCTGGCCCATTTGCAGATCATCTAGTGAATATCTGGATAGGGTTTTCAACAAGTAAACTTCTGCAGATGACCTGCACGCTATTTCATTAAGTTTGGTTTAGGAAACTTTCCCTTAACATTTTGGACCCTTATCTGGAAAGGAAAAGAAGCAAAAATATAGTCATAACCTAACCAAAATGTATCATCTGAACATAATGCAAATAATCAGGAGCATTTATAATTTAATTTACTATTAATGAGAATCAAGAATTGACAAAGTACTTCTGTACAAGGTGACCTCACTGTGCTTTAACATCTTTATACACATGTCAAAGTACTATTAAGCATCAAAATCATAGATTTTATAGAATTATAACATTACCACAGGGTTAAAGATGAGATCGCTGTGTATGTAATTCGGATATCGTTATTATTTGATTTAAGAGAATATAAGATCAAGGTAAAGAAGAAAAGTTTAACAAGTCTCTTTGGTGGTCCTCAATCCATTTCCCAGGCAGTTTCAAGAAGTGACACTCGTTCATCAGTCAAATCAACCGCACCATGCGAGCCTTATCAGAAGCCCCAGGTGTTTATTTTGGGAGTAACACTACTTGATGGGATTTGACGACGAAAAAAGGACCGATATTCTTTATTTTTCTGTAAATATTTTAAATATAATATAACATTGGTTGGTTTATCATAACCACTTGGACATTTCTGATTTAATTCCTGGTAAACATCCCTTATCCAGAATGCCCGTGGTATCATGCCAACATGCATGGTCAGTTTACAGGTGGTTGATTGTATGCTCTTTCATAGATCGTCATACACCTTGGGCTCAAGATACTTCTTGCAATCAACAACAAGCGTGATACGCTTCCATTTTCCATGTCACGGTGCTGGAGAGGGGCATGTGACAAAGCACATAGGGCTTTGTACTGACGAGTACCATGGCAAGAAGATAAAGTTACAATACGTAAACGAAAGGGATAACCAACTGGGAAAAAGATATCACAAATCGAGAGTTAAACTACACCATTTATTACGATATGAGTTAACTTAAAGGAACAAACCAATGCGTTAATAAATTCTACCAAACTGATAATAATTAAAGGTAATTTAACAATATATCCCTAACTTGAGTATCTAGAAAATATTTGGTTTATTTTAGATAAAACTACTACACTCAGGAATCTTAACAAGGATAAGGCATCAGCAATGACGTTATTTCATCTCTTGATATGTTGGATAGTAATGTTGAACACCTGAAGCATAAGGATCCAGCGCAGCATTTGCTGGTTTCGATTTTTAGCTCATCTGGCCTGTAAGGCCCGATGCATGGCATGGTGTCCGGCGTCCATCCATCCGTTCGTAAAATTTGTGGGATTTCTACTTCTTCTCTAGAACCATAAAACCATGAAACTGTGTGTACAGTCTTCTTGACTAGTGAGGATTTTAAAGTGTAGCTTTGGTGGCCACGGAGGCAACACCGTTAAAACCTATTTTCATATTCTTCTTCAGAAGCAAAAGGTCAGGAAAGCTGACACTTTGTGTACAGACGCCTTGACTAGTGAGGATTATAAATTGTTGCTTTTGTTGAGAGAGGCCACACCCTAACAACCTATTTTCATTTCTTTTCCAGAAGTATAAGGCCTATGAAACTGTAACTTTGTGTACAGGCTCCTTGACTAGTGGAGATTAATAAATGTAGATTTTGTAACCCTGTGGCCCCTATCAATGGTGTAACCACATTGGCCACACCAAGCGAAATCAAACGTGAAGCCTGATGAGCTACAGAGACAATAGTTCTATTTTTAAATAGTTTGCTAGATGTTGGTTGATCTTTGTTTAGCTCTTTGGATGATCCACCCCCTGTCCCAATTCCTAAGACACTAGCATCAACTACCAGCTTGAAAGGTATTGTAAACTTGGGTGCAGCCAACACTGGAGATGAGCACAACATCCGCTCTAACAGCTGGAAACAATGTTCACATTCAGTGGACCACACAACTTCACTCCTTTCATGAGCAAAGCTGTTATGGGAGCAGAGATACCAGTTATCGCCGATAGTAGCCAGTCATGCCTAGGAAGCGCTGAACTCTCTTGTTCTTGGTGATGGAAAGTTTAAGATGCCCAACACTTTTGCTGTTAACCTTTCCTAATCCAACAACATTTGCAAAGTTCACGGTCAAGCTATAAATTACAATTCTTAATAGTCAGGTAGCCTGTACACAAATGTTGAGCTTTCTAGGTCTTAAATTATAAATTATAATGCTCACTAGTCAAGGAGTCTGTACAATAAAGTTTCAGTTATCACCCCTGGGAATTTTCATCAGGAAATATTTAACTCTAATTATACATCATTTACTCGCGTTTTGAAAAGGTAAGACAACAAAAGGAGAAGTTTGGTGTGAGCCAATGCTGAGTTTAAAACATTTCTTTTCCGACACATTCGAGGGAACTTAATGTGGAATATTTAAAGAAAGAATTCTTTCTGAGCTAACAACAAAACTACAAAAGAAAATTGTAAAAGGTTCGCAGCTCAAAACGATAGAGCTGTTTCATACATGTAAGTTTTCTCTAAACCAGTGAAGAAAATTTCAGTACAGATGAAAAGTGCCAGGGGTGATTGACGGACAATGGAACATTCGGCTCTTTGTAACCAAGGATTCCGAAATATAGAAAATAAAACATGTTTAAAGTCAAAACAAAACATTCAAACATATATTGATTGAATTTGGTTTATTGACAATGCATCATTTTAACTAAAACGTAGACTCCTCAAAGACGACACTTACTTCACTACAACCACAAGAAAAAATATATGGTTTTACAAGAGTTTTACCTCAGTTAAACAAAATTAAAACTTTGTTTGTCTCAGGTTTACAACCTTGTTTATCCCTTGTTAAACTCAGGTTTAAGATAGTTTTACGCTCTTGTATTTTTTTTTCTTGTGAACTACATGTATACTTACAACCACAATCAACAATTTAGTCTGGAGGTGCTTGTGCGCGTTGCTGTTGTTGTTAGTCGAATTTAGCTCGGTCAGCTGCATATCGAAACCATAGTCCTATTCGCTCTTCAAATTCATGGCGATACTTCAGGCAATTTGATCATAAGAACACTATCACAATCCAAATTTCAGCATATCATTTGCATTTAGCAGTGTAATACTACACGTATAAATTTACATGGAATATTAGTGAAAACAAACAATCAAAGGGTATATGTAGGAATCAAGGGAATCATTCATGATATATAATACTGAAAGAACCAATACCTGAGACAAACTAAATATATAATCACTAGCACAATCCAAATGTTACCATGTAACTGCTTTGGCACATTTTGCAGTCTAATGCATCACATGTAAATTTCCACACAATACAATTGAAACCAAATTAAAAAAAGGGCATATTTTGGGAGAATGTGATTCTCTCATTGATAATCTTTTGAGAGAAATAATACTTTAGGCAAATTGATCATAAGAACACTATCACAATCCAAATTTCAGCATATCATTTGCATTTAGCAGTTGAAAGATACATTAAATCAGATATATTATGGAGTCGTGTCTACTCTCACATGGTCACATTTAAATGTTTATCAATATCTTTGGACATTTTGCAATATCATGCTCCAATTTTTCACTCACATAAAGCTGCCGATTTGACATTAAGTCATTCTATCCAGTTGTCCATAATAAGTAATCATAGTCCCTCTTTCTCTTGCTGTTCTTAGTGGTTTTGAGTGGTCCTGGGGTAGTTGCACGGAACACTGTAGCTTTTGAACTACTATTGGACTTGTTTGATATAGCAGTTTGCCCTAAACATATGGCATTGACAGCAGGGCCATACTGGGCAATGGTTGGGTCCATTACGAATTCCTCGCTGCTGAATCCTGCATTGACTATTCCGCCTTGTAGTAGGATGTTTTTACAAACTTCTAAAAAGCCTCTCAATGATGAGTTTATGTAATCTCTGGTTTCTCTGGTCAGCAAGTGTTTCTGATCCTTTAGGTCAGAGATTGAGATTTCTGTTTCCCACTTATTAAAAAAGTGCAAGGACTGTTCTACTTCCTTTAGACGTTCATCTGTACCAGATCTAATGTGGCGTTTAGTGTCTGTGAAAAGATCAACCAAAGAACTAGTTGCTTTTGATAGTTCGATTGTGCTGTCTAAATCCCTTGGTGTATCAACGGACATCTGGTACGCATACATGAGATGGAGCATATTTTTGTCCAGAACATCCAGGGCAAGTTTGTTCCGCATTTTGCTGGCAGATGTTAACTCAATATGCTCTTTCGTTAACCTTATATGCATTCTGAGTCCACTTTGGACATTGAAGTGAAATGCTGATATCCAGTGTTCCCACACAATGCATTTACCTTGAAGGAGGAGGTAACGGCCAGGTGATGATACATGTTCAATACCGCTGGACTCGATTCCATTCCTGAGCTTCTTAAAGACATGTTTTATGTCCTGACACACTGCAATTCTGTGGTCCTGGTCAAAGAGATCAATGGCTGTGTAATCATCATCTCGTTTCAAAGTAGGATTCCTGCCCATGATCATGTTCTGAAAACAACGATTAGTTGATGCTCCATCTAACATCACATAGTCAATGCTGAAACCATAGTTGTCTAAGACTTCTACAGCCTTCCAAAACGTGAAGTATATCTGATGTGCAGAAGCTGGATTGGATGCAAAATAAGCTACTGGCCAACGGAAACCATACAGTCCATGAAATATTAACTGTAGAACATGAGTTGCCATCTGCACACTTTTCTTCTTTAATAATATATCAATGTTATCTGAGATTTGTCCCATGTCCACAGCACCCATCACTTTCCACTCATTTCCTCTCTGGACAATCTGAAATATATTTAATTTGATTATAGAAATATTTGATTAGAATTTTATGAAACATTTAGTCACACTTTTGTTGCTGCACTGACGATATGAAGCACTCTATCCCAATGTGATTACAGTCTAAATTTTTACAGATCCGTTATGAGTAAAGTCAAACCCCATTATCGTAAATTCATGTTTGTGTCAAATTTAAGAATCAGAACATGACATTAACTAGTCAAAAATACATGGTAAGCGTTTATGGACAAACCGACTTGGTAACCCTTTTACTATTGGTCAAAGATTGTTGCGTCAAATGTATGTAGCAATTTAGTGTACTTTAAGCAACTTTTTCTCCATTTACCTGTTAGTCATCTTGCACTTGCATTTCGTGAAGAGGCCTCCATGGCGACCAAGCTCATTGACTCCAAGTCTGTTGGCTTCTTTTTGCATCCATATAAGATTGTCCCGGTTGAAACCTGGTGTCTGTACAACAGAGTTCTTGTAATACTGAAGCAATCTGTTAGATGGTAAAACTAAGAAGCCACTTCCATGAAGGTCACTGTATGCTCTTGGCGACCTACAGTATAACGAAAGGCATATACTGATGACTTTTGGGTCCCATCGACGCTGATGAGGTTCAAGTCTCTGTCTTGCATTTCTCAGTTGAGATTCCAAAAGAACCTTAAAATATGGAGGGGCACTTGGAATTTGTGACTCGATGATTTTGAGTAAATCCTTGTGGTCATCAGGAATTAAATCCAGTGATGGAATAAGTTCATCTTCTTTTGAAGGTTTCTCATTTTCTTGGATATTTGATGGTACAACTTTTGGCTTAAATGGGTAATCATGTTCCAAAATGGGATTTATATTCACATCAACAACTGGAGCATTTGCTTCACGTGGTGATTTCTTCAGATATCGTTTCCACTTTGGACATGTATTACTGGACGATAACCATCCAAGTAAAACATCACAGGAACGTGATCGAACAACAGTTGAAATTGAATTTTCATTGTGCAAAGTGGACCAATTCTCTTTTATGATTTGACATTTGTAAGTATCGTCAACATTATAAGGTTGATCTTTGCACAATCGTAGATTCTGAGTTGCATGAACAAGACCTTGTAAAGTTTTATAATTTTCATTCGGGGTAGGTTCAATTCCATAATTGACATGGTCGGTGATGTATCCTCTGACGCGTAGTTGAAATCCCTCTTTCTTGAAAAGCAAGTATGTGTGCTGAATGTGTCCATTAATCACAACATCCAAGGGATGAGTAATTTCCAGATGTGGTGACCTTTTAAGGGAACATTCTGGTGGTAGATTGAATCCTTCCTGCTTATCTAACTTCAGGCCCAAATTATATGAAATACGTTGGGAACCATTAATGCATATTCTCTGTCTCCTTGCTTTGGGGAATAGTTTAAATATTATGCTGGAGAATTTGTGCCAGCATGACATTTAAACATTAGATTGTATCAAGATTGCTATCTTTTCTAAAATTCTAATCTGATGATGTACTCAGATTATATTGTAATGTTGTATGTCATTGTAAATAGTGTGTTCTGGTTAAACCTTTATTATAAATATTCATTTCCTTCATCTTTCTTGTAGGTGCTGTATCAAGATTGGATGTCATGCTGGCACAACTTATGATTAAGGACATTAAATACATTGCTTTTACCACATTGAACATTTTCGTAGACTGATTAAGGGCAGATTTCAGATATCATCAATAATTAGCATTCCTTTACCTTTGTTTACATAATAATGATGCATATGGAGATTGTTTGCAGCATATTCTATCAGCTGATGTGCTTGTAATTGATGAAATAAGCATGTTAAGTGCCAAATTATTTGAGACTTTGGAATATCTATGTCGACACATTCGTAATAACCACAGATTGTTTGGCAGCCTGCAAGTTCTTGCTGCTGGGTATTTTATACAGCTACCACCCGTCCCAGATTACTTTCATGATGATCCCGGAGATTTTTGTTTTCAATCTTCTGTCTTTCAACATGTGTTCCCACATCACATCAACATTGAAGAGGTTGTCAGGCAAACTGAGAAAGATTAAATACGTGCAGTTAATGAACTTTGCAATGGATCACCATCAGAAACAACTCATGAGTTGATGGAACATCTTCAAAGACCTTTGAAAGATGGAGAATAACCTATGATAATATTTGGAACCAACTTTGATGTTGAATACGAGAACAGAATGAAATTAGAAGAAATACCCGGAGATGTACACAGCTACAGATCAGTGGACACTGGGGAGACTAAACTACTTTAAAATTGTCAGGCACGCCGTGTTCTACAACTCAAGGTTGGCGCCCCAGTAGTTTTAGTTAGAAACATCGACAAGACACTGGTCAATGGGTTGAGAGGAATTATTCATTCTATGACTGAAGAAGGACCCAGAGTAAATTTTTGTGGAAGAATTGTCACAGTCAAGCCAATATCGTTTGCAATTTTTGACTCCAGGGAGAGAAAAGTTAGAGCCACAAGGACACAGATACCCATTAGACTTGCGTTTGCCATGACGGTGCCGGGTCCACAGAGCACAGGGACTGACTGTTAAGAGACTTAAAGTTAACTGTGACTCTCTCTTTTTGCCATGGCAGGTTCGTGTGGCAGTAGGGAGGAGTGTCACAAAAGAAGGGTTACAGGTCGTCAATTATGTCAGGACAACGGCTAACCTGAAGCACAAGAAGGAAGTATATAATTTCTATGACAGGCCAACAATACCAGTATTGGCTGATGTTTCATGCTGCCACAAAGTAATGCCGAATAAATCAAATGATGACATATGTCCAAGTTCTCCAAGTTCACCAGATAAGGATCAAAATGCAGAGGAAATCCCAACTGATTCTGATTCAGAATTCATAGAAGATCCAGAAATTACTCATTCCTTGGATACTTTCCTTGAGACTGTCAGTGAAACTAATATACCTGAAAATCTGAAGTTAAAACCCAACAGTTACTGTTCGGCCTCCCAATCCTTTCAGAAACATTTCATTATTTTGAAGGATAAAGTATCATCTTTGATAAATTCAAGTCCATTAGATAAGGCTACTAACTGGCAGAATGTGTGTTCCAAATTGACAGTGTACTTAAATTCACATGAACTTCTACAACATTGTAAAAACTTATTTCACCTAACAAGTGAAGTTGGTAAATTTGAGAAAAAATTCTCAACCAAGCTGATGTTTTGGATATTTGATGAAGAAGTAAAGACTAAAGCTGATGAAATTTTGAAGAAACAGGAAGATAATGCTGTTGCCACTGAAGAAGAACCAACAGATGTAGCAAAGGGCAAAATCAGATACATCGCTGGTGCCTGCATTCATAAAATCAAATCAAGACTTCGTAAATCTGTTCTGGGAACGCTGGAAAGCCTAAAAAACAAAAGCCGTGTTCAAGCCAAACTTTTATACCAAAAGCAGAGGATGCTATCAGAACTCAGAGTCAAATTTGGGTCACAGGGTCACCAAAGTTACAAATCAGAATCCCCACATGCCAATGTACCTGTACACACAATTTCAGCTCTCTAGTGTATATGGTTTATGAGGAGAAGTTAAAAGTTTACGGACCGACGCCGGGCCATGCCATAAGCCCATCTGGCTTTTCAGGCCTGATGAGCTAAAAAGTGTGTTAGAAAACCTCCCTAGGGAGGAGTGAGGTTTGAGGTATGAGGTTTGTAGAGGTATTAATTAGATATGTATATTATTTTGATTAAACATTCATAAATGACTCCTCTGACCTGAACGTGAGCTCTGAATAAACAGAGGCTTCCCTGAACGTGCCTAAGCTTGGAGGGAGGTTTGGACAGCTAACCAGTTGACCATGTCCATTCAAGTTACTTTGTGTGTAGGTATTATATCAATGGTTAGAGGGGGAAATGATATCAATACACATACAAGTGTTAAGTCATTCTATTCCTTTTTCTTCTCTTCTTTCACCTCCCATCTCTCTTTGTGTCCTAACAGATGGATATGTCGTTAAAAAAGTTCACTCTAGTGAAACTGAGGTGTATATAAGCTGTTAGATATTTTAGGGAAGTCAAACCATCCTGAGTATATGAAGAGGTTACTACCACCGCTTAGTAAGGACCTAGCCAATTTGTGTATACAAATTACTCAGACGTTAACAGTTAGAAATCGATCAAGGTTTGACATTGGGAAAATGTCTCTGTCAAAGGAATCCACTCAAAAGTTTGCCTAAGTGCATCCAAAAGACTGCTGCCTAAGGTAAATATATATTATATACACAAAGAACTTAGTTAAGCACCCCCTATGTTTTCAGAAAAAAGCTTCTGCTAATAAACCATACAAAGTTCCAGAAAAACAATTAGGGTTTTTCGATAGAATGATCATTTAGTAATGTAGAAATGAAAACTTCACTCAATGTTCGTCGTAAGAGCAGTATGAGCCTTCAAAATCACAAAATTATCAAATATCAAATTTCAAAAAAGCTTCCCTAAGAAAAAACTTGCGACTCTTTAAGATAATGGCTTATCTAAAGGGAGAAGAAGCGTTTGACCCACAAGTCCAACTCAAATAATCTTTATATTATACTAATAGTATTAATCACGATATGTAAGGACTATTCCATTTGATAACATTCATTTGTACATCTAGTCCAGGTATGTAAAGGGTAATTAATGAGTATAACAATTATAGAAAGCAATAATAAAGTTCAAACAGTAATTTTTATTTTAAATCCTAGATATTATTTGAGACGATTTAATACTATCAATTTCCTCTTTCCTTTACAGAGTTCGACTTCAACAACGACATCCAAGAAAACTCTTGCAAGCAAAGCTAGCAGTTCCTCAAAGAGGAAGAATGGAAAAAATAGAGCCATCGGCTCTGTAGCTCATCAGGCTTCATCATCAATGATTCTGTAGAGTGTGGCCAACGTGATTCCCCCTTTGTAGAGGCCACAGGGTCACCAATCACAAAATTAAGTGTACAGGCGACACGTTTCAGTCTTTTAGGCCTTATGCTTCAGGAGAAGAAGATGAAAATAGATTTGAAGGACGTTCCTGTTGCCTATCACATGATCTTTGCAGGACAGATAAAATCCTGAAATAGAAGAAACTCAATCAACTACTCTGGCTTAACTGTAAACCATGCCAAGAAGAAGTCATGGAGTTTGAAACTGATGATGGCACTTCTACAAGCATGGTGATAGACAGGAACAACTTTCAAGAAGAATAGGAAAGGTTTTGCGATACGTGTGGAAACGTTATGGATAAGGACTGGACCATTGTCGAGCCCAATTCAGCCTAATCAGATGGAAGGAATGTGAAATGAGCTGGTGAACCTATTAAATAAACTGTTTAGAAATATAAACTCATATCTGGTGAATCTGACGTGTAAAAGAGGATTTGTGGATCAGGAGTCGCTTAATCGTCATCAGGTGACGAAGAGACAGTGGGTACTACCCTCGCAGTCCGGCAGTGGAGTAAAAGATGGGGGAGCGCCTTAGGGGAAAGGTCCTGTGCCATTGGAAAACAGAGAGTGGTGAGGTGACAGAGTCTGAACTTATTTTATTAGCTGAACCATCATTTATTCTGGCTTATGACCGACCTCGAGACCAACCCGAGACGTGATTTCGTTTTACAATATCCCTGTAACCAATAACCTGTCAATAGATGACTTGATGGAACAACTTAGGGATATTTATCAATCATTACATTTGTTTTAAGATTGAATTTAACATTTGGGATCATCCTACAAAACGTGCATTTCTGTAATTCCAATCTTACTCTACATAATTATCCTCTCTTTACTAATCCAATCTATATCACCAGAATGAAGATTCTTGAAAAGTTGCGGCAGAGATTGGAGAGTATAGATGTCATGTCATCATAAAACAACTTCCCGATACCAAATGGAAACCGTTTTTGATCACTAATGTACAATTTTGTGCACACAGATTGAATTATTTTTAAATTTGAAAAATCATCCAGTTATTCGCCCCTTGTCTGAAACTACATCAAGATCCCTCTGCTCAAGAAGCACTAGAAACGTGTGCCAAAGATCTGTATTATCAGCGGGTGTCTACTGTCAACCCATCATCCCGAGTATTTATATAAAGTGACTCTTAAAGTGTACAGGGGTCTCTCTCCTAACTTTTCTGATTCCAATATTTGTTTTCGTCTCAATACCAATGTCTTAAAACTCGACGAGAAAACAATAGAAAATTCCGCCAAATTAACCCCTATTCATCAGATGGTATCAACGCCATATACAAGTTCCACTTGTGAGAAAGAACATTTTTACTGTTTTCTTAAGGAAAGAAAAATACCTCCCCATCTATTGTCCATCCCAAACCAGCCTCAGATATCCTCAGCTCCCAAACTTTCGACAACAATTGAGGGGAAGCAACATTGGGTATCCAACGTCGAGAGACTGAAAGTTTCAAACATGATTTTGGACATTGACAGTGAACTGCAAACTTCTGAATGCAACTGTAATTGGGAGAAATGCACATGTTCTGTGTATGCAACGCCAATCAGGGTTGTCTATAGTTCACAGGGATTCAGTTACAAGGATTTTTTGTACAATATTCAAGGAAAAGGAGAACCAGAAATGACAAAGCTGGACTGATTATTGAGAAAGAAAACCTAGCAGACGGAGATGCAATCCTTTCAGTTGTGACGGCCAGCGACATAGAAGCACTGGTGATACATCTGTTCACAATAAGTAGATTGTGGCCAAGTAAAGCAGATGGGAGCTTCAGAAATACAATGTACCTTCCGATTCAGAAAGCAAATAAGAAGTTTGACTTTTACAGCATTACAAATCTCATTCTTGTTTTGGAATGCAGATATGGAAGAGGATGCTGCAGTTCATAGCAGGTTACATATCGTACTACATCTTTACAGTAAAATATCACATGACTGTTACGTTTATTTTCATAGCGAAAACATGAAACAATGTAAGTAGTGTATTGTGAGTTGGGCTGAAGATTGCGAATACATTAAAACTCCCATACCCCGAAAAGAGCTTATGCAAATGAGCTTCTTACCCACCACCAAAGGTCAACATAAGCAACTCCCCATATATAAACATACCTCGATGCGGGCTACCCGCGAAACCACATTCCGGTAGCCAAGGAGACATGACGTCAGAGCAGACATCATCAATGCTTGATAACGAAGTGATACGTTGGGTATATGTATTCATGATAACCCTAAAGTAAACATCAATATCATCATACTTTTTAATGAAAGACCCATCCCCGAAATATTCCTCTACAGCCGAATCTTCTATACCCCCATGCAGTTCGAAGATATGAAAGATCCATCTTCCCTCCCCGAAATATTCCTCTACAGGCGAATCTATACCCCCGTGGAGTTTGAAGATGTAATCACGTTCCCTGAAAAAAAGGGATATTGTTTGTTTAGATACTTCTTTTGGAATTGATTTAGAACGAATGTATAAACCTTAGCACAAATCGGGTAATCAGAAGTAAGTCAATCTTTTTACTCACCCCATAAAAAGCGATCGTAAGAAGGGATATTCCATTCAACGACATCAGGATGATATTTGATAAGAGCTTCTCTTAACATTTCATCACTGAAATACACGTGACGTATGTAATCATTTTCCAACCACCCGTTACAATACACGTCGAAAATCTCGTCAAGTGTATCCAGAGAATAAATGATCATCTCTCTATGATGCATAGCGTAAATCTGAATGAGATATGTATCACAAGCAAAAGTGTGAGTTTTATAGACATGATAGAGGCGTGATATGTCACTTAAAGATCAGTTTCTCGATCCCAACACACATAACAAAAGTAAAACAAAGTGAAAGAACATGGAATCACGTATGTAGAATTAGTTATAGTCAGAGGGAGGATTAGTCCGGGAAGACCATAGGTCTCCGCACAGACATCGCGAGGTGTGAAGATAATTCCACTCGCCGGCGTATACCATACCACACATAATAACCTATTTACTAAGGATTCATTCTACTAGTTCAAACTAACCATGTCAAACGAATTCCTTCGCATGATTTTCACACCAAAGCAAGATAATGTGCGTGTCTCGCGTCCCTCTCTTTCTCTCTAAACAAATCCGTCTAATGTTGAAAGGTTTACAATCACGTCAAAAAGATTCATCAGGTAGGTATATCACCCAAAAAAGAAATATAAAGAAAGCAACACTTACCTGGCTTCCACATACTGTTAACCGTATTGAAAGCAAGATGGAAAATAGTCAGATTAAATTACAATCATATTTAGATTTCCTGAGATTATCTAGGAATAAGTTATTGGAATCCCGGAAAGGATATAACATTAAAAAGATTTCTCAAAAACTCTTAGACGCGGCGAACAAGCGGTTCCCCAGAGTGGTATTGAAACGATTAGAAGAAAAGGGAAAGAAAATATATCAGAGATCAAAGGTAAATCTACTACTTATATGATATTACTTAACGGATATGATATCAACTCAACAGAACGTTAAGTAAGATCATATATTACACGATTATGTTATCTTATTTCAGAGAACACAGAAAAGACCACAATGTTCTATATGCGGAAATTGTAATCATCAACATTGAAAGTGAGTATACAAGCTTTTACACTCCATAGTTCTCATAGAATCGCATCAACCAGCCTCTTGTCTCCCAATCTTGAGTGATATATATATATATAGCTTGGAAACATATAGTATTTATGTAACCTTATTTCAGTAGCTTTCTTAAGATCACGAAATTTGGGTTGTCATTCTGACACTCATTCTCCTAAGGAAATACGGTAAATAGCAATGTCACACTTTGTTATGTAGTCACCTGATAAGACCAAAAGAGTTTAGTCGGTACGTGGTTAGACACTCGTAAAGATGAACGCTCCCTTGAATCATATCTCAATTGATGGTATAATATCTAGCGGTAAATCCAGTCTAATTCAAAGTTTGAAGGAACTGGAGACGATCAATGCAGTGTATTTGTATGAACCATTAGAATTTTTCACAAACTTTACTGACTTTTCAGGACACATTTGGAACCCGTTAGAAGAATTTTACAAGGATTCCAAACGCAACGCAGTTCCATTCCAGTTACACGTGCTAGACTCATTCAAGAGACTGTATGATATCAATCAGTCTATCATCACATCAAGTACTAGTAGACATTTGATCACAGAGAGAGGAATGCACTCCGCTATTCCTTTTTTGAAAACTCTCTGGACTATTGGGAGTATATCCGACTGGGGCCTCGCTTACATTGACTCCCGTGTGCGAGAAGCTATGATCCAATACGCACAATGGAACTACACCCACATATTTTTTTTGGATACTCCGATACAGACGTGTACGGAAAGGAAAACATTCCGAAATCGAGAGGAAGAAAGGAATATCAAAGATTTTGAGGAATATCAAACGATCCTACGAGAAGAACATTTGAATGTGATTCACGAATTTAGGCGCAATCATGGAGAAGACCGGGTATATATAACAAATCAGACTTCAACGGAAAAACTAATAGAGGAATTTCATCAGTGGATTCAAACTGTGGGATAAAGCAAAGTATTCATAATTACGGACTAGATACCAATGAACGGTTTGTAAAACACATAGATAATGATAATCTAACATGTTATGTGAAGTATTGAGCATGGGAAAACGAAATGTGTTATATCATTAACGTTGTTGCAGATCGTGGTATTTTAGAACGATGTATGATGTCAAGGTCAAATGCATGTAGAATGAAACAACCGGATCTATGATCTAAGATATTTAAGCACCCACACCTTGTTCTCTACGATTATACCACATTAACTGCCCCACCGGAGTGTTTCTAAGGGCAATCCATATATGATAACAATATAACATAACAAGGTTTTATGTACTCAATTAACAGTGTTTATTTATTAATAGTATCACAATCATCATCTTCATGCAATAAAATGTTATGATAACACAATCGTTTTAGACTAATTCTTAGACGAAGATACAGAAGTAGGGATACACTAGAACTCGGATATAGAAGGAAGTTCCAAAACAGAAACATCAACACGATTAATAAAGTATATGCACTACATGTATTTGATGTTCACGTTGGAAAATGCTACGAAATACTTCCGAAAGGTCTGATGATTACTATATCCGAGTTCTAATGTATATACACGTTAACAGCATGTTATCGAATAGAACATGAACAATATGAACTTGTCATGATAACTCAATCATTGTAGACTAATTGTTAGACGAACATACAGAAGTAGGGATACACTAGAACTCGGATATAGAAGGAAGTTCCAAAACAGAAACATCAACACGATTAATAAAGTATATGCACTATTTGATGTTCACGTTGGAAAATGCTATGAAATACCTCCGAAAGGTCTGATGATTTACTATATCCGAGTTCTAATCTATATACACGTTAACAGCATGTTATCGGATATGAACATGTACAATAGGAACTGAAGACAATATCCTTTTAGATTACTGTTAGTCGAACTGCTTGTAAATAACTCAATGATAAGGATAATGGAAAGAATATGGTATCCTATCGGAATGTTGAAAGGACATGATACTGTATTAATTATTAATTAAACAAACATGAAGCAAATGCTAGTAAAAAGACTATGATATGTATCTAAGATGTATGAAGACATGATGTTAATTACAAACGTTATATACACACACATATATATAGATAGATATATGTACATGACGAACCACAAACAACACTCCTAGTCACACACACACACACACACACACGCGCGCGCGAGTATCGTGTTTCACCCTCGAGGCTGACCGTTACTTAATTAGATGAGCTTTGTCTTACCACTAATTACATTCGTTAATTATCACATTATTATCGTTTAAATTACTCTATACAACCAGCTTTATTGTTATAAGTTTTGAGTTAATAAATTTATATCTTCTGTATCTATCTCTGTGTCTAATTCTCGTTATCTGTAATTGATCGAGGTGACTTAATGATAACACAATCGGTCATTAGGGTAATATCATTAATCTATCCACCCTCTTCACGCGGCGAGACTGACCAGAGTTAAAAAAATGGAGGAAGAAGCCATCAGATTCGGTAAATCAATCCATCCCCGTTCGAAGCAATGTTGATCGTGCTAAACTTGATTTGGATATGTGGTATGGTGATATGCGGGATCGGGGAGGACGAGGACGGGATTCCTCGTTATTACAAAAGACAGGGGGAGCTGATTTGCTTCGGGGTCGGGTCTAGGGATCTGGTGGATTCCATACCCCACCCCTCCATCGTGAGAGTCTCAGGCAGGCAATGGAACTCGGGCTTCGTTGTGGATTGTGTATCGTTCCCCAACCTGAGGATGATCGTTCTCGGACACAGTCGCGTCGCCTGTGGGGAGATTGTGAGACCATCTACCGTTGGGTGGTCATTAACGGAGAGGAGTGTCCTCCTGTTAAGGTAAGCAAAGGCTTTAATGCCGAGTGATTTCCATTAACGAGATGTTAATGAGTATGCTAAAGCTAAGGCGAGCGATGATGCTCTATTGATTATGTTTTCTATATTACTTAACAGTTTCAGATGTCAGATAAGTATGAACTACTAATAATTCGTATTAGGTTATTAACATTTCCGTTATCACCTATTTAGTGATGTTGTGTATATAGATATAGCTATATCATTTACTTTCTTATCGTTACCACAGACGAGTACGACTACGATCGAACACCCCAGCACCACATCTCCGCACAACGTTTCTGCTCCGCCGACCAGTAACACGAGGACGGCGTTGGCTGCCACCAGCTCCACAGCTACGGTGGCAGTGACATCCAGTCCCACCGTAACGAGTGAGTTAATCATATCATCAGTCTTCGTTTCACCATTTATACCGACAAACGATTTATTCTTACTGTCTGATTCTGAGTAATGAATATCATTAACATCTTATTCTTCTTGCAGTTACAATCGACACAAAGGCATCTTCCACTACACCTAAGAAACCTTTAGTTGAAGTACCTTCTGTTGGAGGTGTGTATATAATTATATTCGAACTCTGTTTTCTGTTCTACTAACCTATAATTATTCGCCGTTAAACATTTTCAGTTTTTCTTTCTAACATTATAACATTTATGCATTCAGTTGTTACTACCACCACTACTAACATCGAAACTAAGCCGCTGACGAACATCGGTGAGACTAGCAGTGTCAGATCAACTGTTGTTGGTGTTACTACCACTACTGATTCTACTACTACTACTCTTCCCACTACTCCTACGACGACTAACACCGTAGACATGTCAACGTTAACAACAAAACCAACAGGCTTGTTAAGTTCTAACATCAGCACGCTTATCACACCCTGTACGAATACTTCTAATGTTTCCAGTTGTATGCACAACGAGATGAAACAGATCACCATTAATCCCTTTAACATTATCTTCTGTTCTATAATTCTCTTAATCTTGATAATCATAATCGTTGTACTATATCGAAATATCTCATACCTACGTAGACAATTACTTCATGTTCATATGGGATTCAGTCTTCCACAAAATAACGCTGTATCACCATCTCTTTCCCATCGTTTTCAATACTCTAGAATTTATACTCATTCGAATTATATTGAATTAGACACCTTCGATGATGCTAGTTATGAAGAGGTTGACTTTGGCACACGTTCATCAGACATATAGATGTATCATACTTTTGTTATGCATTCCAGTTGCTGGTGTTGTAGGTATCACCCTTGGTGTGACCTTGACAGTGGTACTTATACTGATCGGTGTCTTGTACTTGGTTCGTCGTCTTCGCCGACGTCAGCAGCACCGGCTCGAAAACACCGCCTCACGCACTATTGCTAACCCTGTTTTCAGTGGGAATCTGTTTGACGATACCACTAGCACTCATAGGGATATTTTCAGTATAGCGTGTGATAGAAGAAGCGAGGAGATAGAGCTATAAGCTGCTTCACCTTTGACCAGGCGTAGTAAATCAGATTAATTAGATCTTATCCTGTTTTCTTTCTTTCAGATCTGTTGCGCGAGGTGTTCCTGATCCTGACAGGATTAGTGTTGTTTTACCTCCGTTCATACATCACCCGCATCCTCTTCCGAAATCTTATCCCCGCTCTTAGACCACCCGCTGCAGACCAACAGCCCGAGGTAATCCAGCGCCCCGCTCCCAACCAGCCTGTAGCACACCCTAATCCGCAACCCAACCCTGTGCATGCGGCCGACGAACCTCGGCTCAATCCCATCCTTCTTCCCCCACCCGTTAACGTTCAGCCACCTCCCCCACCCCCCGCTGTTCCGCGCCGACGAGCAGCTAGACGAGTCGCTAATCAACAGGTTCCTCCGGCGCCGGAGGCGGCACGTCCTGTTAGGATCAGGAGAGCTCCTCAGCGCTATGGATTTTGAGTATCCCTTCCTCTGTATATAATGTTTCTTCTATGATAGCTTGATGAACACGGTGTAACACGTGAGTGTGTGTGTGTGTGCCTAAGGGCACTGTCTCACTCTCCCCGTAGCTCGCCTCTCGCCTTGTCTCAGCACTGGTCACACGAACTACTCAGCGGCCTAGTCTCGGGTGAGGGTGGAGGGGGTCTAGTATATAAGCACTCATTCCATATCCTCTTTGTAGATGGTTATGAGAATGAAACAGCATATCTGATTTTTTAGAAGTAAGCGTCATGACATTTCCTACATTTGTAAATTAACGAATCCGAATTTGGTGACAGTGGAATCTTGAATTAGGGTTTTTATTGACATTTCCGTATAAACCCAACACAAGTCGAGGAGGTTTCTTCTGTCCACTCGATCCCACGATCCAGTACTGGAATCACACTCGCGTTTTACGATGTCCTTTTGTTTAGAGGGTTTTATACCGCTCATGACACGCGCCTCCACAGGTGCGAGTGTTCCAACACAGAAGCGTTTGTCAGGTCGACGAGCTTAAAGAGACACTCCACAAGTTCTCGGGGGTTATATATGGTAGACTCTACAAATAGTATAATCTGATCGAGAAATATCCATTCTTACAGGAAAGAATCATTTTAAAGCTAATCGATGTCGTCTAGTGACAAGAGGAAGGTTTGAAGTCGCGATTATGATCGAAAACCGGACAATGACGCGTGCTAATCAGTCAAACATATTTTTGGAAACATATTTAAAACAGTCAGAATAACAGCTTCGAATTGAATTTGTTTCATAGGTTTCATAGGTCAAGTATTCGTGGAAATTATACTTGTAATTTTGATTTCCACAAAGCAATAGGACTGTTTTAAGATTTTGTTGAAAACAAGTATTTGTTATATATTTATCATTTGGAAATGAATACATGAGATGTTTTGAATTTCTATAACAAATTTTACCATTTAGACCCGTATCAAAGAAAAATACTACGTGATGAAACTCACGGAGTGTCTCTTTAAACGAAGTTAGTTTTGGTATGCGAGGAGATACCTTGATCTAACAAAAAGAGGTGTTAAGTAGTTTAAAGTGAAACCGTGGAGAAGGTTCTGTGTATAGAATACCAGACGATAACACAAAGACATAGTTGACCCCTGTCTGTAGAAAGATTGTGATTAAGGGAGTAGTCTTATCCGTGAGACAGAAAGACAGGTTTCCGCCTCCTTTGTTAGAAGATAATTGAAACAAACACAGGACAGTAGTACGTGCGTCATCACTGTTGTAGCTTTAACTTTTGAGTTCACTTCTGCAATATCGTTTAACGGTTAAGCAGTTCGGAGTTCGAGATTCATAATAGGTTTTACACCCAATCGAGAGAGTGAGTATAGAATGGAGAAAGCTAAGAAAACGAAAGTCGTTAAAAAGAAGGCAGATTCCACCACGGATCCGCCTAGATCGGTGACGTCAACTTCTGATTCTGACGATTCAGATCCAGACTGGTGGCGAGATCCGTATTGGGTTAGAATAGAAATAAGTATTAACAACTACGACATTCAGAGTTCAAACATAAGTCAATCGACACAACCCATATTTAATATATAAATGTAACCAATGTTACTCTAGTAATTTTTCAACCAGATGTGATATGAGATCACATTCACATCAACATAGGAGGCAAGGTGACGGTCCAACCTCGTTTTCTATAATTCAGAAGCTACTAAATAAATTGTAGGTTTAAAGTCTTCCTTCTCTCTCTCTCTCTCTCTCTCTACCCTCTCCCAAAAGGGAGAGGGTTCCAATGTTGTTCTGTCTGTCTGTCTGCTGTCTATCTGTCTGTCTGGTTGTCTGTCCACGTGTCTGACTGTCTGTTTGTCTGTCTGTCTGTGTGTGTAATCATTTCAACTGGTAATACTAATTCGTCTTGCTAATGAAGAACAGGTGGTGACACTAAACATTTATTCGTATCGAATTATGTAACATCACAATGTGATTGATCTAGCAGAATCATCGCGTGTGTATGTGTCTTAAAAGTTCGAACTGATTTTACTATCAATCAATAAGATTTAAACATACTAGAAGAATGTGTTAGTTTATAACCTATATAATGTTATCTTCAGCCATAGGATTCCTATTCTTACACCAAATGCATTAACGATGTTCACACAAAAATGGCTGCCAACGGATTTAATGTAAATCTTTATAATTGTTATCTGACTAGGGATGATTGGTTTGTGTGATTCGATTGTTGACACTATCAAAAAGACACATTTAGCATTATCATACAATCATCACTACAAAACTGAAATTATGTACACCGAGGTTACAGAACTAGGACAACGGGGTTAACCCTTTGAGGGATTTGAGGATATATACGTACACACGTTATTATACCATTCCGATCTCGTATATCTTTGAATTGCTTTTGGAAAGATATATAGGTTTTGCAGTGTTGAAAATAGTGAACAAGCATATAACAAGGGTACACGACCATACCCAGTCTTACATTCCCGAGTATAATAGATGCGTCTCCATATATGAGTGTTACATTCTTGTAGTGTCTATTATGTAGGTCTTCAAACGTTGTGAGATGTGTCAACTATTCCTTTGTAACCATCCGAAAAACAAATATCGTTTGCGCGTCCTGATCTATAAAACCAGCCCCGAGAAACGGTTGGACGTAACAAAGACAGAGTCTCGGTCGTTATGAGCCAAGGTCTGATAACTGAACATGAGAAGTCGGAAGGCATAGGTAATGAAGTGATGGATATTGAACACGATAATGCACCGAGTGTTAGCAACAGCAAACGTCGGATCATTATCGGTGATAATGATAATAATAATAATATCAGCAGAAGAAAAGCCGGAGTTAGCGGTGGGAACAAACGAAAAAACGCTGGCGATAACGGTAATAGAGGGAAAAAAACGGGCGTTAGCGGAATGAAGAGGAAGCTCGCTGATGATGCTGTCGATATCGAGGATGTCAGGAACAGTAGCGCAAAGAGGAAGAACAAGGGAGCGGGGAAGAAAAGTGTTGCTTGGGAGGACGAAGTCACCATAGAAACCGATGACACGATGTCCATAAACAGTGACTGTAGTTTTTCGTGGGATTCAGAAGATAACAGCTCTGATAAGAGCGGTTCAGGAGAAGAAACGGAAGAAGTCGAAGAATGGGAAACAGTTGAGAACACTCTGTCTAGGGCAATCTCTACTCGTGTGGACACCTCGAAGAACGTTATAAAAATCAGAAAGACGAACGCAAACGGTGTAGTGAAACAGATGTGGTTTCCTACTGTCATTCTGAAGAAGGGAAGAAGTGATAATAATAATAATAATAATAATAATGAGTTGTTAATCTTTTCTCCGTTTCATTCAAAATTGAGCGTGCAGTGCTCGGTGTAGCCGAACGAGTTCTATAGTCTACACACCCGAGTTGTTGATGATTTCAATGCTGTTCAGTACAAGTCTGGACTGGTACGGTTTATTCCCAAGTTGACCGCCCAAATTTTGATGCTTTCAACAACAACAACAACAAATATGTCGATCAAAGTACATTTTCACCTGAAGTATGAAGATAATGTTTTATAAATTTTTTTCCTCCAACTCCTATATGTCCATACAAATGCCATGGTATTTTGCCATGGAATTTCTGAATGTCACAGCATTTCCTATTGTTTAGTTTTAGCTAATTAACGTAAACGCGGTTGGGAGCGTTAATCTGATGTATACCGTTCGATTGTGATATAAATGATGTTAAGTATTATCCATTTAAAACACTTATATATATGATTATGTAGATGTTCTAAGTGTTATGCAATTAACGTAAACACAATCGGGTGAGTTAATCTGATGTGTACTGTTTCGATTGTGATATTGATGTTATTAAGTAATATATATTTAACTTATACACATGTATAATGCTTAAGAGATGATTGACCTTGTTGAAATATATTAATATATATAAATGTTATAAGTGTTATGCAATTGACGTAAACACAATCGAAAGCGTTAATCTGATGTATACTATTTGATTGTGATATAGATGATATTAAGTATAATGTATTTTAACTTATACACATTTATAATGCTTAAGAAGTTTTTTGACCTTGTTGAAATATATAAGTGTTATGCAATGATATTTAGATATTTACGATTGAATTGTACAACGGTGTGTGATGGTCACGTGATGTATGATATCATTCATTGTCTGATTTCAGTTTCTCTCCGCCATGAACGGAATTAAAGAAGTACATTCTCGATATAAGAAGAAATATAAGAGGAAGCACGATGTTAAGAATCTGAGAACGAATGCCGTGACTAAACATCAGCCGTTTTACAAAGCATCATTCGTCAAACTCTCCAACTACTGGTATATCGATGCCCGTCGATATGAAGGCAAGACTGGACAACGTTATATCAAGGAGAATGGTATATTCTTCCCCGTCAACGACTTTCATTAACCTTTCGTCATCTCAGCCACACATTGAATAACAAACGCTCGCAAAATGACAGAAAATAATCGAATAAAGCATAAATCCCAATCGAGAGGTTATCACCGATGCAAGATATGTAAGGAAAAACTGGCGGTTTGCAAGACCTCTGTAAAACATCTCGCCGATTGCTGTTGTGTTGAAGGACGTTATTTCCAATGTATATTATGTAACCATTAATTCATTACAAGGTCAAGTTTTATACACCATATTATCCGATGTATGAAATGTATTCGGCGGATAGGAGATAACTACAAAGCTCGATCATTCACGCCCGAGCGAGTGTGTGTTAAGGCGAAGTTACAAGCGGGAAAGCCAATCCAATGCAATATATGTATGAAGGAGTTACATGGACGTAACACATCTATCAAACACCTCCTCTATTGCGCCTGCATAGAAAGACGATACTTCCAATGTATATTATGTAACAGGAAGTTTCCCAAAAGAACATACCTTAGACACCACATTATCAAATGTATGAAATGTATCCGCCGGAGAGTAAAACATCGGAATAATGCGCCTCCGAGAAGAGGAGGAGGTGGAGGAGGAGGACTAACGCCTTACATTTGTATGTCCTGTTACGAGTGTTTTATTTCCCGAACACTGTTTAATAGACACCTGATTTCGTGTCGACGGACTACTCCTAAAGAAACACTGTGCGATGTCTGCGGCGAGCTAGGCGATGCCAAATCGATTGTGCAGAGTCCTTGGCCAATAGAGATTCTAAATTGTAGATTTCGTGACCCCATGACCCCAATTAGGGTCACAGGGGTCACAACCTTAAAAACTTATTTTCATCATCATCTTCAGTTCCAAAAGGTCTATTGAGCTGAAAGACTGCATGGAGAATCCTTGGGCAATTGTGATTCGAAACCGTAGGTTTCGTGACCCCATGACCCGAAATAGGGTCACAATCTTAAAAACCTATTTTTCTCCATTAGATGACAGTCTATGGCAAATTTATTTCTCCTTGGATATTTTAGTGTGGACTTCTTTCACTGTCTAATATTGGCGATCTAGAAAGTGTTGAATAATAATAAATCATTTGGGTAAGGAAATTTATTCCGAACTCGTTACATTTGTTTTGTAATTTTTTTATAGGTTTTCTTGAAATAGGTAACATCAGTTTCATTTTTAGCTCATCTGGCCTGTATACAAAAAATAGAGCCATTGGCTCTGTAGCTCATCAGGCTTCATCATCAATTATGCTGTAGAGTTTGGCCAATGTGATTCTCCCTTTGTCGAGCCCACAGTGTCACCAATCATAAAATTAAGTATATAGGCGACAAGTTTCAGTTTTCTAGGCCTTATACTTCAGGAGAAGAAGATGAAAATAGATTTGAAGGAAGTTCCTGATGCATTTAATAGGGGCAACAGGGCCACCAAAGCAAGAATTCATAATCCTCACTAGTCAAGGAGTCTGTACACAAAGTTTCAGCTTTCTAGGCCTCATAGTTCTGGAGAAGAAGATGAAAATAGGTTTTTAGGGCGTGGCCCCTGTGGCCCTCATTAGGGGTCACAGGGCCACCAAAGCTATAATTTATAATCCTCACTAGCCAAGGAGTATGTACACAAAGTGTCAGCTTTCTAGGCCTTATAGTTCTGGAGAAGAAGATGAAAATAGGATTTTAGGGTGTGGCCCCTGTGGCCCTTATTAGGGTCCACAGGGCCACCAAAGCTACAATTTATAATCCTCACTAGCCAAGGAGTATGTACACAAAGTTTCAGCTTTCTAGGCCTTATGGTTCTGGAGAAGAAGATGAAAATAGGTTATTACGGTGTGGCCCCTGTGGCCCTTATTAGGGGTCAAAGGGCCACCAAAGCTACAATTTATAATCTTCACTAGTCAATTAGTCTGTAAACAAAGTTTCAGCTTTCCAGACCTCATGGTTCTGGAGAAGAAGATGAAAATAGGTTTTTAGGGCGTGGCCCCTGTGGCCCTTATTAGGAGTTTTCGTGTGTTCAGTGTTAGATGATCGTTCTTACGAAAATATCCAATTGTCTGCCTAAAATTTATATTCTTAAAGTATTGCAGCACAATTTTTCATAAAAAAATCTAAAAATTGCGTAAGTTCTTTGTGTATATATATAATTACATATAATTGTTGAAGAGGCTCAAACAGGATGTATACTAGGAGTTGGCTGCAGAGGGGAGTCGCCAAAGATCATCCTCATCAACATAATACAAGCACACAAAGCACCACACAACGCTCTGGGATGGGTGGTCGATGGTGGACCTGGAGTCAAGGCCAGAGGTGAGATGAGGTGACGCGATATGGGGTTTATCACCACTTTCAAGAGTATTTCACTTATATCGCGGCTGCTAGTATTATTGCAGAGAGAAAGCCTGCAACACTATTGTGGCTATGCATTGGGGTGACACCTCCGAGCATCGGCTGGAACTAGCAAACATGGGTGGTACTGCACAGCAATTCAGTGTAGCATTGCAACCCAAACTTGACTGCGGGTAGAACAGTTCTCTACTGCAGACAGGATGCGGCGGGATACCTACAACTTAAAAACGCCATTCCAAGTAGCAAGTTCAGCTTTAGACCTTCCGTTATATTGGTACAATTACGGTTTAAGTCGCGATTTTCATTTTATTGTTTTATCAGTTGTCCCAGGTTCACTAAACGGTGACACAATGTTTCTAATTGTAAGCATATTTGGTGACCATCGAGTCCCTTTCAAGATGTCGAGAATGGCGACTTTAAATCTAGAAATTGGCAGAACTTTGGCAAACGAGTAAATAGTAAACGCTGCCTGGGCAATGTTTTGGCCTTCTGCAGAGGAATCCAAAGAGTTTTGATGGATTCTAAAATTGATATTGACAATTGTCTCTCCTCATCCATCTACTACATGTATGAGATATCATATTTCCCCCCTAAACTACGTTATTTTTAGAATATTCAATGAAAGAAATGAATTTTGATGTAGCACGCGTTTCTGTGTCATTTGCGCATCAGAAAAAAAAATCTGAGTTTTATCAGTAGGCCAAATTCAACAACAGTACAATCAGAACCATCTAAACGGAAACTTTTTGATTACGCGTCGAGAACGAAAGCGAGACTGACTCTGAAATTGACAAAAATAACAAACGAGTGATTTACCGTTAGTTCATGCAAGTAATCAGTGTAAATGTTGAAAAAGATGGATAGAAAATCTTTCCTCGAATTAACGATTTGGAGGCAAACTTCAAGGTCAAAATTGTTTTGAGGTGATTGACCTCACACATTTGATTATGATGTCGAGAAGGCGAAGAAGATATGAAAACTATATATTTCTCTCTTCTCAAAACACAGGGCATAATTGTTCTGAATAATTGGTAAAATACATCTGATACATTACCCTTCGTTCACATTTAAAGTATTAAAAAAAATCTTGGAAAAACATGAAATCAGGCATGTAACTAATACAAACAGCCAGTATTTACACTCCTTTTTTTCAGTTTGTAAGAAATGTTCACACGAACGCGGCATACTATATGGAATCATATTTGCCCCCTATACCTATTATTTACAGAGAAAAACGGTACTCCTACGTTTAAATCAATAGTTAGATTGATACCCGTCTCCATTCTTTCCCTAACGACCTAGACCTGTACACTAGGGCAAAGAGACCACCGTGCGGAGTATTTCAGACAACTTTTTAAAATATCTAACAGCGAGGATGACCAGCTAGCCTCAGATAGCAACGTCCAACAATGATGAACATGACACGTTAACTTTGAATATAGCTAAAATTCTTAAATTATAAAACTGCTGTATCGCTACGTTGTTGGTTGGAGGAAGTTTAACGTCTTTCTCAAACATTGGGCGATGTCGCCGCCGTCCTACACATCGCTACGTGCCGTGTCAGCCGTTACAGGACACCTAGCACATACCGGGGACGTGACAAACCCCACGTGGTTCATATTTCGTTTAAGAGTCGGGAACACCTGTCAAAGCCTTTAACTTGCAAATAGGTCTGGGCCGAGCCATCCAAATTAGAGTTTCAAAAGTAATATCAAACGTATCAATTCAATACATGATATAAACGTACATGTATTGCTTGGGTTGGAAGATCGAAGTTCTCGGCGTAGAAAGAAATATTCGCACGAACGCAGCATACTTCGCGGAATCTTTGAAATCTCCCGATTTACAATTTATCTGCGCCTGAAACTAAAGTCACAATTTACTCCGTTCGCATCTACTCATTAAAACGACCGTCGATATTTTCTCTTTCTACATATTCAGATGATGCACAGTTTGACATTAAAATATCTGAAAAAAACTTTTTGAATAAATTAAAAACAAATAAACGCAGAAAACTAAGTATATGTACACTTGCATGTGTTATCATTTTGATGAACAATATGTATTTCAAGCACGAAGGTACTTGTCACATGTTAAATCTATCGCAGGTAAGCAAAAAATCATTGTAGATAGTAGATACAAATATTAAGTTATATAAGTTCATGGTTAGATGTGTCTTTCGGGGTTTTCAAAATTTTAGCTTTACTTATTTGTGTAACCAGGAGTTGATACTCTGGTTAATATACTGAATATATATATACATATATATAAAATATTTATAAAGATAAATATCCTAAATAACGGGATGCCGCTGTTTTGGATTATTTGGAAGTCTTTATATTCCTTTATTATATCTTTGACTATTACTGTACTTAGACTGAGCAGATGATGAACTCTTCATTACTAAATGTAAGTTAATTGATGTTTATCTTAATGACTATTCACGTACGTGTTCCAAGTCAAAGGAATTATCTAATGATTAATGAATGTACAAAGAACAAACCCGATACTAAGCGATCTGCTTAGTAAGTTTATTCCCTTAAGGTATATTTACTTGGATATCTACTTGTAGGGAGATGTAGTAGGATTTGTAACTTGGCCGATGAAAACCCGATGATAGGGTTTGTTCTGGGTCTTGACTTGTCTTGCTTTTGGAAATTCTTGGGAGTCGAACCCGAGACGCCAGGATTGAAGAACCGGCAAATTGCCTTGTGTACGTAATAAGGAAGTTGCTGTGTTCGCGGTGTTCGCTGTATTGCTGTTTTTATATACCTTGGATAATAAAATACCACTAGACGATCACATCATTTTGGACTCTTTATTTGGACTCTCCAATTGGATTCTATAATTTCACATCGACCTGGTTACAACCCGAGAGTGATTCCGAACAATTTTGGTGCCGTGACCCGGATCCTCATTATACAACAAGTCCGTTCAGGAATCACAGGAACCAGGAACAATACAGGCAGTGAAATCCACGGACAAAAGCAAAGTAAGTGAGATCCATGTTAGATTACCTTTTGTTGGTCATTTGGTTTTGGATAGGGTTTTTAATAGAAAAAGGTTAAGAGTGTCTCATAAGATTTCAAATTGTGCTATTAAGACTTAGATTAATTGTAATAAAGATAAAGAGAATTCGCAATAAAGCTTTTAAGTGGATAAAGAAGTCATATTTTAAAGTTAGACCATCTTTTAAAAGTAGGCCCCAGACGAGAGAAGAAATACTAGAAGATCTTAAACGAACCAACCCTTGGTTTGCTTTAACACCTAGACAAAGAGGAAATCAGGCATTAGAAACTTGGTTAAAAAGTCAAAAGAGAGAGGTCATTCTTCCCAATTTTGGTCCAGTTAAGGAAGATCTTAAAGATAAAAAGTATACTATCAATAGGTATCCTACGAGAGAAGAAATAATAGAAGGAATTGATCCCAAATATTTGGCTACAGAAGACATTTTAAATGAAAGGATAAAATCGGGAAAACGGTTGGATTGGTGTTGTTTAGTAAGAGGTTAACATATGTATGAAAATCAAATGAGAATAAATGCTACAACCAAATTAGAAAAGTATAAACTAAAGGTATTAGGAATATCATATCCAGTGCAGAGGTTCGATATTGATTTGGCTGGTGATTTGAACAGAGATACTGATAGGACCAGTGGTAGAGACACAGATTGGGATAATTTGGAAGGCCTGGAATGAGAAAGAGATCAGTTTAGTGATAGGATAAATATTGGGGTGGATTCGGGACCAGAAAGTAATTGGGGCGATTAGAGCATTGTAGTAATTAGATAAGTTAGGAAAAGAGAAAATGGAGGAACAACCTGATCAGATTCAGCCTCAGCAGGTTCTGCCTGCTGACCTTGTTGCTCAACACCTTATGAGAGTGGAACTTGCGATTAATGCGCAAGGACTGCCGCAGCAAGTTCGTAATTATTCTGGGGAGGGATATAAAAGGTTTACAGAATGGATAAAGGAAATAGAAAAAGCATGTTTAGCGGTAGGGTCTGGTGATGCACACATGTGCGCACTGGCGATTCAAACCGCAGTTGGGCCTGCAGCAGATTTCGTTGTTAGATTTCGGCGGGACAATCCAAATTGTACATGGGCTAATATGCGGGACGCTCTGAAGAGTAGGTTTAGTGATTTAAGCGACAGTTAATACGCTCAGCAGAAGTTAAGGAAACTAAAGCAGGCGTCGGGAGAAGCTGTTCAAAGCTTTGCCGACAGAATAAGGGCTCTGTCAGAGGAGTGCTATTCAGCTACTGATTTACTGGCAGGCCTTGTTCAAACAATGCTAGTAGACATTTTTATAGATGGACTAAGAGAAGATAACATAGCTAGAAGATTAATTAGGGATAGGCCAACCAGATTTGATGATGCTGTTCGCATTGCTTGCTATGAGCAGCAGACAAGTCGAACATATAATTTGAGAAGGCATAGGGAAGAGGTTCCAATGGATATAGACATGACAAATAGGGACAAACGGGTTCAGATGTTACAAGAACAGACAGCTATGTTAGGAGAGAAAACAGATAGGTTAGCCGAAGCAATGGACAAACTTTTGTCCTTAAACGTAGATGCTCTTCAGAGTAATAATCCAACACAGAGTGGTCACAAACGCCCTGCTGGTCGTGGTTTTTCCAGGCAACCTCAGCCATCTAGAAGACACAGTCATCACCAACAGGATCAAAGGGAGAAGTATGAGTGGGCACCGAATGGAGCTCCTATTTGTAACTTTTGTAAGTTACCAGGGCACATTCGAAGAAATTGTAGGAAAATGGCTAGAATGAATCAGGGAAACTTCTAAGGCAGGGTGGTCATGACCTTAATCGACCCATGCCGAATCAAAAGGTCATAGATGTAGAGAAACAGTCAGATGAATGGCAGGGAAGTCAGTTATGTGAAGTCAGTTTTGGAAAATATGGCACTTACGCTTTAGTAGATTCTGGTGCAGATATCAATGTTATGAATCATGTAACATTTACCAAAATAGACAAAAGGCTAATATCAAAATTAGAAACAGATCCTATGAAACTTTGTTCAGTTGTAGGCATAGCAGGAGTAGACATGGAGGTCACATGTAAGGCAAAAATTGAAGTAACTCTAGGCAAGAAGACATTCAATGTGTTGTTTCATATGATCAAAAACATGAGAAAACCTGTAGTTTTAGGGAGTGATTTTCTAAGTAGTACAGGAGCCGTTCTTGATTTCCAAAATAAAACTGGCAGTTAAAGGAGAAATCATTATGTTAAAAGCAAAACCAGAGATAGATTTGAAGAAGTACTTGTATTTTGTCAAGGCAAAGAAACACATTGCTTTAGGGCCCAGGACAGTCACGCAATTTCAGGCTAGGATAGATGGTCAATCAGAAATAGACAAATTACTTATCACACCTTTAGACAACACACCATTGTTTAAGGATCAACCAGGATTAATGATGGCTAGCGTCATATGCCAACCTCAGTCGGACTTAGTGCAAGTTGAAATCATAAATGAAACAGGTAAAACTTTTCATGTTAAGAGGAACCAGATTATTGGAATAGCTGAGCCAGTCAATGATTCTGAGATAGTGGAACTAGAACAAAGTGAGATGGAAATAAACAGTGTAAATGAAAATGAAAGAAATTACAATTCTACCAGCAAGACAAGTGTTGTAGGAAGTAGACATGTTCAAGATTTACTCAAGCTTGTTCAACTTGACCATGTTCCCCCAGGGCAGAGATATCACTTGATATCATTACTCAAGAAGAATGCAGATTTGTTTGTTGAGAAAGATATAGAACTAGGGAGAACAGATATTATCAGAGCACATCTAGACACAGGACACCATCCCCCGTTTAGATTGAAACCATACAGAGTTCCTATCAATCAAAGGCAGGAATTACAAGACAAACTTCAGGAATGGTTAGATGCTGATATCATTAGACCGTCCACCAGTGAATATGCTTCACCAGTAGTTTTAGTAAAGGCAGGGAATAGACCGCTCAGGGTAGCTTTAGACATGAGGAATCTAAATCTGCAATTGAGACAAAATTGTTATCCTTTACCACACATGGATGATATCATTTCAGATTTAGGTGATGCCAAATTTTACACATGTCTTGATCTCAAAAGTGGCTACTTACAAATTGAGTTAGAGGAAGATTCTAAACGCAAAACTGCATTTACAACATTCTGTGGTTTGTATGAGTTCAATAGATTACCTTTTGGAATTTCCACAGCTCCATCTATATTTCAAAATTTGATGGATACGGTTTTGTCAGGATGTCTCAATAAATTTGCAAAGGTGTTCATAGATGATATCATAGTGTACTCCAAAACATTTGAAGAGCATTTGAAACATTTGGGTGAAGTTTTAGACAGATTGCGTAGCGCAGGGCTGAAACTAAAAACCTCAAAATGTGAATTTCTCAAAAGTCAGGTGAAATATTTAGGACATCTCATTTCAAAGGAAGGCATTAAACCAGACCCAGCAAAGGTAGAAGCTATACAGAAAATGGAACCTCCTAAAACGGTTAAGCAAGTAAGATCTTTCATTGGATGTCTTTCGTTTTACAGAAAGTTCATAGCCAACTTTTCAGAGATAGCTCAGCCATTGACAGCATTGACTAGGAAAAATGCAAAGTTTGTTTGGACAGATGAAACTCAAAAAGCCTTTGAAACACTCAAGCAGAAGCTAATTTCACATTCTATTTTGGCTTACCCCGATCCAAAACGTCCGTACAAACTGTACACTGACGCATCTTTGTATGCAATAGGGGGAATCTTAACGCAGGAATTTGATGAAGGGGAAAGAGTAATCCAGTACATTTCTCATCAATTAAGTCCAGGGCAACAGAAATGGCCATGCATAGAAAGAGAGGCGTATGCAATCATTTACTCAGTCCTGAAACTAAGGCATTACTTGGTAGGAGCGGAATTTACCATTTTCACTGACCACAAACCTTTGACGTCCTTATTCACAGCAGAAATGAAAAATGCTAGAATTCAGAGATGAGCAATTTTTTTGGATGAAATGAATAGCGAAATTAGACACACTTCCGGCAAGGATAATGCGCATGCAGACATGCTATCTAGACTGAAAGATAGTAGTCCGTATCAAGCTGATGAAGTAGATAGAGAGATAGAAGTAGTCAACACTGACAAACGATATGAGAAAGGCCAGACACATTCTGACGATGACACATCAGATTCTGACGCTGATGATGCTGAAAAATTAGAATTTCATAAGCAAATTGGTTTAACAAATCCCAAGCAGTTGCAAAAGTCTGACCCTGAAGTAAGAATGTTAAGGTCAAAGATTAGAAAAGGAGTAGCGGACAAAACCACAGAGAATTTTGTTTGTTTAGAGGGGATAGTTTATCACATTTCAACGCCAATAAAATCAGACCAAAGTCCAAAGTTGCAGCTGGTGTTACCAAAAACTTTAGCTGAAACAGTGATAGCAAGAATGCATGATGACTTGTGCAGTGGACATGTAGGTATAGACAAAACATATGATAAGATTAGAAGTAGGTACTATTGGGAAACCATGTACAAGGATATTGTTGTATATGTAGGAAAGTGTGACAAATGTAATGTGAGAAAACTCAGAAGACAGAAAGTTTTCTTACAGTACATGCCCCAACCAGAATATCCTTTTCAGATCATAGGAATAGACACATGTGGAGATTTTCCTGTTAGCGAGCAAGGGAACAGGTATATGTTGACAGTAGTGGATCATTTTAGCGGATGGCCCGAGGTCATACCGATATCAAACAAGAAAGCCGAAACTATAGCAAAAGTGTTATTAGAAGAGGTAATCCCGAGACACACTTGCCCGCAACTGATTATATCTGACAGAGGGACAGAGTTCTGTAATGAGGTCATTAGTCAACTGACTAGACAGCTGAACATAAACCACATTAGGACATCTGCTTACCATGCAGCTTCTAACGGTAAAACTGAAAGATTTCATAGATTTCTTAAAGATACTCTGAGTAAATACATCAACAAAAGACAAACAAATTGGGACAATTTCTTGCAACCAATTTTGATGGCTTATAGAACATCAGTAAATGACAGTTCAAAGTTCTCTCCATTCTTTTCGATGTATGGTCGAGACCCAGTTTTACCTATGGATACATTGTTGGAACCAAAACTTAGATATATGGGAGATGAGTACGTGCCAACTATGCTTCAAAGATTAAACCAAGCTTATGCAGAGGTAAAAGATAATATGCAAGCTAGCAGAGACAAAAACAAAGTTCAGTTTGCTAAAAGAGCAAAAGAATGTCAATTTAATGTAGGAGACCCAGTTTATTATTATGATCCTAAAACTTGTAGGGTTATCAGCCAAGTTGACTCCGAAATGGAAACCTTTTTACAGAATTGTAGATCAATCTTCTCCAGTAAATTTTAAGATCAGAAATCAGTTGACAGGGAAAACGAAACTAGTTCATGCTGAAAACATTAGGGCAGCTCATCCTGATAACACATGGGATGAAGAGAGAGAGCAGTATCAACCAGTGTTAAGCAAAAATAAAAACAAGTTGGCTACCTTTTAAAAAAGGAAGCCAATGCATGGGGAGGCTATAGGTAGCAGGAGATGATGCGCACGTGTGAATGCGACAGGAAATGTTTTATTTTGGAATAATTAAGAGAACGAAATAGGAAATTTCAATTGATGCTTTTGTAACAGAAGCAGTGGATATAATATTGCTGTTGTATCAAGTGCAAATAGAGCATAAGCATTTATAGTTGGTAATAATCACTGTGCGAAATTTGAAAACTTCTTATGTCAGAAATGGTACCATTAAATTAATAGTAACCTCAATAGACTATACTTTCCACTCAATTAGTTAGTCATTGTTAAGTGACAACAAACAAAATAAAATATATTTAAATGTTTAATTGTAATGCATAATGGATGAATGAATGGATTGGCACTAATCTCTCTAAACTAAGCACTAGCGATTGCTTTGCAGATATTTCGCTGTTCTTTGTACATCACTGGTGCATTGATAAATGATAATAGTTTCTCTCTTAAGTAAAAGAGATCCATAGCTCTTTCGGACTCAAACTCTTGAGCCTGAGCGCGGAAAAGCTCTTTGATTTCAGGCAGAAAGAAGGTCACTTCGTTCTCGTTGTTTTCTTCGCTGCCGGATGTTATGAGAATCCGTGCAACTGCACACCTGTTGGCAAAAGAGGCCTTGACACTTTTGCTACATATGTAGCATTTTTGGAGAAATACGCCATCATCATTCTGAACTGTTGTCATTTTGGTGTTATGACATGCTGAGTGTGGGCAGCCATGGTAGGTGTCCACAAACATAATTGCAGACAGTACACCAGTCTTCCAGGCAGTGGAATTTTCCCCCGAGTCGAACGTTACCAGTTTATCCTCCTCAGTTTCTTGAACATTCAGGTCTGCGTCTTCACTCAGGAACTGAAAGAACAGAATCATAAAAAAAGTTAATTTCATACACGAAGTATGCAAAGTGGCTATGCTACAAACATAATTATGTTGTTACCAATGAAGAATATTGCTCCATGGTAAAGAGCAGAATATAAACAAAGTTGTTAAACGCAAGTGGCCTTTATATATTGTAGATGATTTATTTATAAAAAAAAATCCTTGCTGCTGATATTTGCCATATATCAAAATATTGACATCATACTTATTCATTTGTGTAGCCATGTCACAGTTCATCAATACAGCCTTAACTTTGATATATTGTTGTAGCATATGCTTCCAAACAGTCAACATACCTCCATCTGAGTGTACTGGGTCGTGGACAGCTTCTTTTCTTGATTATGCTCAAACAACTTAACCCGACAGCGCTGAACCCTGATCAGGTTTCCTTCTTCACAAGTTCCTGCGTGGTCGCCCCAGAGGGCCAGTTTTGTTGCTCCAGTACTGTCTCGAACGAGAACTTCTTGAAAGTCAAGGACATCGTTGTACGCGGTTTTCCTGGTCTTGGGTGATTTCTTTAACACAAAAATCAGAAATTGTAAGATACTGACCAGATTTTGCAATGTATATTTTGAAAAATTATTATTTATATATTTAATAAAGAATAATGTGTAAGTGTCATATATAGTAGAACCTTTGATGCCCAAAAGCTTTATATCCGAACATCTTATCCATTGGACAAAGATTTTTTGAACAATATAACTTTATTTCTAAGGAAAATGTTCGATTTGGAGGCCCAATAAACGAGGTTTAACTGTAAAGGACTAAACTGTTATAATGTACCTTTATTACTTTCCCCTTGATGTTAACGAGACTCCTCGCTGGGCTAGAGAGACTATCAATGATGCTGGTGTAGCCGTCCTGAGGGAGTTTTGGTAAGGTTTCGGTTATGCTGTCTGGAATTGTGGTTGATTCGCATACGCCAACTCTGGTCCTGCTTGTTATTGCCAGGTAAGTGCCTTTGTTTATTGCATTCACAATGAAAGCGCCACCGTTTATTATGAAATTGGAGTGGAGCTCTGGGTTGTAGACAGTTGCTGTGCATGATTTCGTTTTGTCAGCCAGTACAGCATAGAAACGTGCTTTGCCTGCAGTCTTGATAATTTCGCCAACATCCAATATTGTAGCTTTGATGGTTACATTTGCATTAAGCGGTCTTGTTAATGCTTCTTTAATGCTGAGTGGCATCTGCAAAAGTATAGTATAGCAGATATAAGTAATAAGCCAGGAAAGCGGTAATGTATTTTAGCTAGAAAAATGTTGAAGAGTAATATATACATATGCATTTTAGGCAGAATTGAGCATATTTTAAATCAGAGGCAAGTGATGATAATACATACATTTGCTGTAATGTATTGAGCATGTGCATGTAAAATTTTTAATACATATTGCATACAATGAACAAAAACAAACCATATGCAATAGGCTGGAGAGACGTTATTGACATTTCTTGATGGGAATGATTGTGTATATTGTTAGCGTATAATTGTCTCAATCTAGCATATTCTTCAAGAGCAGCGACAGATGGTTGAACTTTGCTTGCATTAAATGCAAGGAGATATAGTCCATCGAGAGATTTAACTCTACTGAGAGCAACATACGCCATCCCCTTTTCAAAAACATCATGTCCAATAGATATTGCAGCCATATCTAGTGATGCCCCCTGAAGTTTGTGTATAGTACATGCCCAACATGGCATTAGTGGGAACTGTTGGCGGATTATACTTCTTCCTCTAAAATAAAATTCCTGTTCAATAATATCAATAGCTATGGAATTATTATATGTAGATGACTGAAATTTAACTCCAATGCTGCTGTTATCAAATTTAACATATATTTGAACTGGGACATTATCTTCTTCGTTAAATTCAATTTTTGAAACATAACCCATAGCACCATTAACCAGACCCTGGGATGTATAAATATTTCTGATTAACATTATTCTAGTTCCTACAGATATTCTCAAAGAAATAGGAATGCCTCCTGCACATCTGTCATCTTCTGGTATGCATTCTCCGGGAACTGAAACGTTGCTGCTCATATCATTTTGAGAAAAATAATGCTTAGCAGATATCGTTACAATGCTATTAGGAATTCTTAACTGCATATTGTTGTTGTGATTGTGTACCATTTTTCTTTTGGGGAAAATATGAACAATATGTTCTGGATCAAGGGGCAATGGACTAATTAGTCGCGTTTTTAATAAGTCAACGTCTACTTCTGTCATCATTCCAACACGTGCTCTATTGAGAAGCTTAGAAAAGGTAACATCCTCAATTTGTCGAACATTTTCATCAAGAAAATGTGGTGTGAATAAATGCCACAATGTTGTTTCACAGAATATATATTGTCCACGCACAGGCTTTAATTGCATGAGATCACCAATTAGAATAATATTTAGATTGCCAAAATAGTTGTTATTGCTAGTGATAGAACATAAACGTCTATGTATAAAGCGGAATGTTTTTGCGCTTACCATGCTTATTTCATCAATAATAAGAGTGTGAACATGTTGAAATTTGTGGTGTAATTTTTTCAATGTTTGTCCTTTTGGTTCCATATAATCTGCTTCTCTACCATGCTGAACTGGTAAACAAAGGGCATTGTGAATGGTGGTTCCAAGTATATTTCTTGCTGCTGTACCCGTAGGTGCGCATACCATTACTGGGTCATGACCAGCAAATGAAGCAGTATTTAAACGAAGCCACTCAATAATAATCTTTATTAAGTAGGACTTGCCAACACCAGCACCACCAGTGATGAAATATCGTAAGGGAACAGTATTTGGTGTACAGGGTTTCATATGCTTGCAAACAGTTTGGAATACTTTCCATTGGCATTTTGTCAGCTTTGTAATCATTTCATTTAATGTATCGGGAGATATGGAGTTTGTAGCCAATGAATGAAGTGTTATCTCGTCATCAATATCAACAATGTTACTGCTAATAGTCATGTCATAAGTGTCATTGCCATTGTCGGTTAAGGTGGAAATGTTCGCTTGGGGATAACTGGAATTTGTGTAGAATGTGTTATTTATCTGAGATGTTTGTGGGCATACAATTGGCAGTTCACTTCTTGCAAGTCTTAGATATCTTATTGCACGTTCCATTTCATCTACTGCATTTCTATGTGAAAGATTATCACTTTTTAACTGTTGCTGTTTTTCTAGAAAAGCCTCTTTCGCAGACCGAATAGTTCTGACATCTGATTCATTTCCATGACAATGTAGGAGTTCATTTTCACTTCGATGGGGGAGAAACTGCAATAACATACCGTAAAAGTAGTCATCTGATGTAACGGAACATTTACTGGTTCTAATAACAGCAGGTTTCCTGCGTTTACGAATAACGACATTGTAAAATTTGCCTATCAGTTTATATCTAGGCAGAGCAGATTTGCCAAATACATGTGAATTGGCTGAGCTGCATTTAGCATACCATGACGCAAATTCGTAAAAACACATGTCATCGAATTCAAGAGGCCGAGCCATATAATAATCATGCAGATTATTGTGAAAAATATCATGACTTTGAGGATCAAGCAAATCTCTTTCCATCTTTGATTTTAAAAGTCTAAAACGCTTAGCAGGTGGTTTTGTATTTAAATTGATAATTGTACATGTGCTGTATGTCAATTGCAAATTAGATAATCTGTAAGCAGCTTCCTGTGCACTTAGACATCTTGTTTTTAATACGCAATTTCCAATTTTTAACAATCTATTCCTCAACGATGGTTGAGGCGAACTGTTATGTAATGCCTGCAACACTTCACCAAATGCATGTTTAAAATTGTCTGGTTCAGCTTTACATAAATAGGCACACACATAGTAAGCAGCACTTTCTGCATTTCCGATTATTTGTATGTCCATATTTGCTCTAAAGTATTTTAAGATTGTTGGATTATAAGCATTAATGTATGAATCATTTCTTGTTCTAAGAGTTTCATAAAACCGTGATTTTTGTTTTGATGACCCAATGTCAACATTACTAAGAAGGTGAGTTGTATGTACAGCTTTGAAAGGAAAACCAAATCGACAGCGCCCTCTTACCTTTTGGCAGACAGATGTGTGTCTATGTGTTTGAAGTTTGGTGACCAAATCATGCATTTCTCTGTTGCTATCTTCACTGGGAATTGTTGTGGAAATAACTTTGTCAATGTATTTAACAATGAGTGAGTGAGTGAGTGAGTTATTGTTTAGCGCCGCTTGGGCAATATTGCAGCCATTAGCGGCGAGAAAGTTAATGAAATTGCCTAAATATGAAAATGATTGCAAAAGCAGAAAATGGAACAGCGCGAAGGCTGAAAAACATCAGCATAATATCACAAAGTTGTTAAAAGCTGATATATAGTATTAAAATTTATAACTTTTCAAAAAGCTCGATTTCCTTAAGAAAATCTAAAATACGGTGTTCACCGAAGTGATAAAAAAGTTGTGAAATGGAAATATTAGGATAAAATGTTTCCCTGATTTGGGCTGTGTCCCAACACTCACACAATATGTGTTTAACAGTGAGGGGACATTGACAGGGTATACACATAGGGGGATCTTCCCCCTTTAAAAGATAAGAATGAGTTAAATGAGTATGTCCAATACGACATCGTCGAAGGACACAAGCTTCCTGCCGGCTAAAAGAAGAAAGATTTATAACCTAAATGAGGTTGAATGGTATGAAGTTTGTTATGTTGTTGCTGGTCCCATTGGGACCTCCAACGCTGTTTAATGTAGGATTTAATAGCTGGTTTTGAATCTGTATATGGAACTTTAGTTGGTGAAATAGTTTTGAAGTTTAAAGCTGCCTTCGCGGCTGTATCAGCTTTATTGTTGCCTCTAATACCCATGTGGCTAGGAAGCCAGCAAAAGACAATGTCGCATTGAAGAAAGGTATTATGAAGTTTTAGAATATCTCTGATCACGGGGTGATCAGTTTTACAGTTTTTGATAGCCTGCAAGCAGGACAAGGAATCAGAGAAAATAATGTAATCATTTGGAGTTGAATTTTTGATGTGCTGAATGGCCTTCAGGATGGCCTTTGCTTCAGCAGTAAAGATACTGCTGCCGTCATGCAGCCTTGAAGCGTAAGTTGTTGAGGGTGTAACAGTTGCTGCTGCAACTGTAATGCCATCCTTAGAGCCATCAGTGTAAATTGCTTTGTAATCTGAATAGAAATCGCGAAGCTCATTGAAAGCCTGCAGGAAGATTAATTGATTGGTGTTAGATTTTTTGTGTGTGCTTAAGCTAAGATTAACACGGGGCTTGACCAACTGCCATGGAGGAGTGGCAAGCAGACCATATTCTGCTATTGTTGTTAAATCAATATCCGATTCTTCGACATGCTGTTGAAGGCGGATTCCAAGAGGTGGAATTGCTTTTGGCTTTGAAGCATACAACTGCTGGTATTCTGGGCTGAATACGCAGTTGTAGGCAGGATTTGAAGGATTTGATTTAAGTTTTGTTATATATTGGAGTGCTAGCTTGATGCGCCGATCTGCTAGAGATGGCTCATCAGCTTCAACATAAAGGCTTTCGACAGGTGAAGTTCTAAAGGCCCCAAGACAAAGTCTGAGACCCTGGTGGTGGATTGTATCTAGCATTTTGATATAAGAGGGGCGGGCAGATCCATAGATTATGGATCCATAATCGAGTTTAGAGCGGATGAGAGATCGATAGAGATGAAGAAGAGTTTCTTCATCTCCACCCCATTTAGCGTTAGATACGACCTTTAGAAGGTCCAAAGCTTTAAGACATTTAGCTTTAAGGTTTTTGATATGAGGGATGAATGATAATTTACTATCAAAAGTAAGACCAAGAAACTTGGCCTCAGGTACGACCTTGATTGGAGTTTTATCCAGAAAAAGCTCTGGATCTTTGTGCATTTTGCGCATATTGCAAAAATGCACACATGATGTTTTAGCTTTGGAAAACTTGAAGCCGTTTTCCAAAGACCATTTGTGGATTTTATTTAGACAGAGCTGCAGCTGCCGCTCAATTGATGGCATATTCTTGCCTCTGCAAGAAACTCCAAAATCGTCCACAAAAAGTGAACCATCTGTGTGATCGTTTAATACTTTAGCCAAGCTATTGATTTTAATGCTGAATAATGTAACTGATAGTATACTTCCTTGCGGGACACCCATTTCTTGATCAAAGAATTCAGAAAGAGTGGAACCCACACGGACCTTGAATTGGCGATCATGTAAAAAATTTGAGATAAAATGAGGCATTCGACCCCGCAGGCCGAATTCAAATAAGTCTTTGAGGATGCCATGCTTCCATGTGGTGTCGTATGCTTTTTCCAAATCGAAAAAGATTGACACAGCATGTTGCTTATTGATAAATACATCTCTTACGAAAGATTCTAATCGAACAAGATGATCAGTTGTACTTCTTTGTTTACGGAAACCACATTGAATGTCAGTAAGTAATTTGTTGGTTTCCAAGTACCAGACAAGACGATCATTGATCATCCGTTCCATAGTTTTACATACGCAACTAGTTAAGGCTATAGGACGATAGTTGGAAGGATCTGTGTGATCCTTTCCTGGTTTAGGTATGGGGACGATGGTGGCATTGTGCCAACAAGATGGAAAGTCACCCGTTTCCCATATATGATTATATACCTCAAGCAAAACCTCAAGGCAAGATTCTGGTAGATGTTTTAACAATTGATAATGGATATTGTCAGGACCAGTAGCTGTATCGTGAGCCTTGGAAAGTGCTGTTTTAAGTTCTGACAAGGAGAAGTGCTCATTATAGTCCTCCCCATTATCAGATTTGAAATTAGGTTTTTGTTTTTCTTGAACCTTTTGATATTTTTGGAATTGAGGAACATAATTTGCTGATGAAGAATTTTTGGAAATGGTTTCTGCCAACTTATTGGCAATGTCGGTTTTAGCTGTAAGGAGGTCACCATTGACCTTGAGATGTTTTATTGTTGATTTAGAACCTTTGCCTTTGATTTTCCTAATCATATTCCAGACTTTGCTCATAGGCGTTCTGGAATTTATTTTTGAGACATAGCCTCGCCAAGATTTGCGTTTTTCTTGATTGACTGTGCGTCGAGCCTTGGCCCGGGCTTTGCGGCAGCCATCAAGATTACCTGGAGTTGGATGTTTATTGAACTTGCGTTCAGCCTTTTTGCGGGCTTTGATATCTTGCCTGCAAGTATCATTAAACCATGGTTTAACAATACGAGGATTGGATGTTGATTTAGGAATAGTTTCCTCAGCAATTTCTATTAATTTATCTGAAAATGTTTGAATAGGATCTTCAGATTTTAATATTGATTTGAAATTTATGTTTTCCCTGCAGAGGGATGAAAATGTATCCCAGTCTGCTTTTGCAAATTTCCACTGAGGATTGTGTTCTTCAGGTGAAGGCAGTGCAGGCTCCAGTACCACTGGAAAGTGATCACTACCACACATATCCTCGTGGACTGACCAAGTGAAATCGTTAAGCAAAGATGGGTCAGTAATTGATAAATCAATTGCAGAATATGTTCCTGAAGCAGGATGCAAGTAAGTATTTGTCCCATCATTAAATAATGAGAGACCATTATTGTCAAGAAAATCTTCAACTTTTTTACCCTTGTCATTGGTGGAATTACTTCCCCACAAGGGGTTATGACTATTAAAGTCCCCAAGAATGACACATGGCTTAGGGAGTTGTTGAAATAGATTATCAAGATCTTGCAATCTAAGGGTATCTGATGGTGGAACATATATTGAACATAGTGTTATGGTTTTAAATAAGCTGAGTTGTACAGCTACAGCTTGGAGTTTTGTTTTGAGAGGGATTTGACTGTGAATCACTCCTTGTCGAACAAGGACTGATGCACCACCCTTGGCCTTTTCTAATTCCGCTGAAAAGGCATTATAGAAAGTAAAGCCACGCAAAGTGGTATTATCCGATTGTTTAAAATGGGTTTCCTGCAAGCATATTGCCTGAGGATTATATGATTGAGCAAGTAAGGAAAGCTCATTAAAATTGGCTTTAAAACCACGACAATTCCATTGGAGAATTGCCATAATTAATAAAAATGTGGAAAATATATACATTTTAAAATTATTCTAGGAGCCTGGAGAGCTTGCGCCCACCTGGATCCTCAGAAGATGCTCTGTGCCGCGATGGAGAGCGACTTGTTGACCTGGAAGGACATGGGGATTCGTCCATGTTCTCGTCCAGGTCCAGGTCCTGGAACCTGTTTGAAACACTGACAGGGTTCTTGTCAGCCTTTGAGACCCTGTCAGTGGTTTTGTGCTTATTTGAGTTCCTGTTTTTGTTTTTCTTTTTGTTTTCATTTGATGGAGAAGGAGGAGATTTAGGAGCCAAAGGAGTTGTTGGGATATTAGGGTTGTATATTGAGTTTTTATCAGAAGTGGTCATGGTGATGTTGTTGTATGTTTGAGTTTGAATAGTGTTAGGTTTTGCTAGTTGAGGTTTATATTTGACTGGCTTTGGTTGATTGAGCCAGGTGGTGTCAGTCTGGATGGCAACTGATGCCTTTGATTTTGGAGTAGCTGCAGCTGCAGCGTAGGAAGCTTTCTCATTTGCAGAGAACAGTTTCCTGGCCTCCGCAAATGGGATATTTTTTTCAGATTTGAATTTAATTATTTTACTTTCTCTGATGAAAGTAGGGCATTGTTTGGAGGACGCCATGTGGGGCCCTTTGCAGTTTGGACACATGTGAGGAGCTTCACAGGTGGAACTATCATGGTCCCCCTTGCCACATTTCTGGCAGACCGTGCTACCGCGGCAAGAGCGGGAACCATGTCCAAACTTCTGGCACTTAAAGCACCGAAGTGGGTTTGGAATGTATAGTTCCACCTTGATAAGAAGATACCCAGCCTTGATGTTAGGGGGAAGTGTTGAAGTACCAAATTCCATCAAATAGGTGTTTGATGGAAAGGTCTTGTTCTTTTCTTTATCCTTGTATGTGAATCTCTTCACATGTGTGATGCCTTGGGGTTTGAGCTCTTCCACAAGCTCGTCCTCGGACATGTCGGAAAGGACCCTGTCCCTGTCACGAACAATGCCCTTGCAGCTGTTGAGAGAACGGTGAGGGGCGACTTTAACAGCCACCCCAGCAAAATTTTTGAGTTTGAGAAGATTTGCAGATTGTTGGTGAGTATTACACTCAATAAGAAGAGAGCCAGTGCGCAGTTTGGTAATGTTTTTAACTGTACCAGCAACTCCTTTGATTCCTTTTTCAATAGCAAAGGGATTAAGCTTAAGTGGCTCGCCACCATTGCTGCCTCCCTCCATCATTAAGAATCTTGGCCATGATTTGTTTGATTCCTCATCCGAAGATGAGGACGTTGATAATGCCTCAGTTTTGCGCTTCTTAAGGGATGCCATGGTTATTTTTAGGTGTCTCGCCAGTGCTGCTCCCCACCCTCCACGGAGTCCAACAAGGGGATGCCAAGTGTTTGTGGGTCTCCAACAAACTGACACCAGGGCTACAGCACTGGCATACTCCAATATGAGCGTTGCCAATGCTCTACTGGATTGACCCATTGGCCACTGCCTTCTTGGTGTTGGGTATTGAAATGTTGAATTAATAAAAAAGGTTTTGGGCGAGTGAGTTGAATAAATAGATAGATAAGCTTGATTGCTTATATTGTTTTGAAAAGACTATTGATGATTGAAGCTGAGAAAAGAGAAAAACACCAAGGGCTTAGCATGACCAGCCGATTGATCAGATTGGGCCCATCTGACCTCCTGTCTAACTGAAGTTAGGGTCAAAGTGGTGTGTTGGCGGGCACACCCGCAGGCATACACCAACCTCAACCACCAGAATCCCTTCCTCCACCGACACAGGTCGCAGTCCACGGCTAACAGACCGCCCCATTTTAGTCGCCTCATACGACAAGCATGGAGTACTGAGGCCCTATTCTAACCCGGGAGCCCCACTGGGTACTTCTACCCGAGGAAATGCCCGAGGAAATGCCAGCAGGTGGTGTTAAAAGACAGCTGGCAGATGCATTAGAATCGCCCAACAAATCAACAGTTGTTGGAAAGATAGCCCAAGTAAGTATACACAATACGCAACAACCTCATTCATACGGAACAGTAGCTAACATATCATATTTATTATACCCCAGCCCTAAAAAGGTCTTGGGTATATAGTAATATCATCTAATCCTTTCTTCTGTCTGTGCGTCTGAAGACAATTTCTTAAAGAAAAAATATAAAGTATTTTTACAATATATTTATTACATATATATATGTATAAGATTAGAGAGCAAATATTTAAGAGTGTCAAAATAGATCTAAATGTATTTACTTCCTCACAGCTATATAATTTTTGTAAGATTTGGAATTTGACTTTATATTGTGATTAAAAGTATATGAAATGATTTGATTGATTTTCTTCAAATTAGGTGTAGGGTCATGTTAGTGTTATGTACTGCCACTTTTTGGTGAAGTTAGGTGATGTTTAATAGTCTCCAACATCAAACAATACATAGGGCGGTTAAGCTAGAGAGCCTATATCCCTATATTTTTCCTGCTTGATCTAAGACATACTCTTTATTTGATTCTTTTTAAGTTTGGCACATGACATTTACTCCACTGAGAGAGGTGCATTTTTGAATTTTTGGTAACTTTTTATTGCAAATAGACCAAAACTTGTCAGATTGAATACAAGAAAACTATTCATGTGATCATCACATGAATTACATCTTTGATATATGTATTACGTTATGCACATAATGTTATTTGTTAACAGTTGCAATAAATATGCATAATTAAGGATTCAGCCATAAGGCTGAATCCTTATTGTTATTGGCGTGTTTCTTTTTTTTTTTTTTATTATTCCACGATTTTTGTGAACAGGATTCAGACCAAACGGCTGATGCTATCGAAGCCAAATTTCACAGGCTGGTAGACCTTGTTGAGGAAAGGCGACAATAAGCTTTTGGGACAATTCGGTCCATACATTAAAGGTCCAGTTCGATTCCAAAATCGAAAATTTAACATTGATTTTTTTTTCAAAATGCACTGAGAGACCTAATTTTTTTTTTAAAATGTGCGCAATCAAAAATGCTGCAAAAAACGAAATCATGGAAAATTCGTAGGTCACGTGGTTTGGCCGCCATCTTGGATTTAGTGCAATTTTGATCATTGCCGACCCCACCCACCTTTGAAAATCTTCTTCTCTGAAGATACTTGCACTAGAGATCTGAAATTTATACTCAATGTAGCTGAAGCATTGTAGATCTTAATTTGACTTCTACAAAGTCCTAACGTTAATACTTTTCTTGCTGTGATTTTTCAAAGTTGACCAAAATCTAAAAATCGCAAACTTCAAGGGCAGATAACTCAAAAACCAGACCATAGAATTTTATGATTTTTGCATGAGAGTTAGACATTGGCAAGCCCTTTAAGATAAAAGAATAAAATCGCTCGCGAACAGTCATTTACGGTCAGGGTCAGAGGTCAAACTTTGCATTTTGGACATGTGGTGTTTTGGTGGGTATGTTTGAAATATCGTAGCGAATCAACGGCATACGATAACGCTTTGTTCTATACATCATATGAAAGCCAAAAGTCTATAGATTTTTTTTAAATTTGACAGTAAATTTCTATATTTGTTTTACATTGAGTTACGGCCCTTTGAATATTGTCAATTCTGCTTTCGTTTTGAATGCATAGGATACAGGTATGTTAAAAAAGTTGTTAGTCATCAGTGATAGACGACAAATCATTGTTCCATATATCATTAGAAAGCCAAAAGAATACAAAATCTTTTAAAAATTAACAATAAATTCAGTTACTACATTTACATTGAGTTACGGACCTCTGAATATTGTCAACCCTGCAAGCGTTTTAAATGCATTTGATAACTGTTTGTTTGCAAATTGCGTTAATCATCAACAAAAGATTATAACCCATAAGCTTTTGACTGAAATCATTACCTTTGTGCATTACATTTAACACCATACAGCGCTGAATCCGTTTGTCGTCGCTTGCGACTATATTTTTAATTTCTGTTTCAGGTATCTCCAATCAAGTACCGGCAAGGAGGCAACCTACCAGTCAGGTCCTTGGCGATAAAAGATGAATCTGAAAAGCTGACAAAATTGGCTCTTTTCCAAGAGAATGCTCAAATAGAGTACAAGATGAACTCTGTCATTGAAGTTACAAATGTCTACTCAAAAACTTACCAGGACCGGCCACAGTTGACAACAACCAACACTTCAAAGTGCCAGGTAAATAAATTCCAAATATTCCATTACAGCATTTTTTATCTATGTTACAATTTCATTTTACTTAAATGTTACAATAAAACTTTAATTATCATCAGAACATATATATCCCTTTTCAGTTTCTGCCATCAGCGACACTTGATGTCACAATTACAGAAGAAGATCAACTGCTGGACGATCCAGATTTCGATATAGAGGAAGATGTTCGACCAGATGAAGAAATGTTAATAGACAGTATTCTTGATGTACATGTGTACACATGCTGCACAAGTCCAGGTACTTCAATCTCATAAAACCTTTAACTCATTTTTTGGAAGGTTAATCTGAAACGAAATTTTTCCATTAATAATATGATTAATGTTTATTCTGTGTTCAAATATTTATAATAACATTTCCCTATTTTATATTACAGCTTGCAGGAAGAAGAAGATCCCCAAAGAGGGAGTATGCATAATATGTGCAGGGTCCACCGGAGAATGCACGTACAGAGCCAAGGTCACTGTTGTGGCTAATGAAGTCACTTCAACTGTCACCTTATTTGAAAATGATATGGAGAAGCTCTTCACCTTGGATACCGGCACTATGACAGAGGAGGGGTTGATGACCCAGTTGTGTACAGAGCTACCAAAACCTTTCACGGGCAAACTCTCTAAGGGCAAACTCTTCAACATATCTAAGATAAAGCAGTAAACAATACTGTCCAATTGTGCCTTTTAAAGGAGTATAAGTCTCCTTTCCTTTAGTTCAGTCATTTATGTCTTTTCATACAAAAGGAGTAAAACTCTCCTTCTTTAGTTTGGTGACATTTATGTCTTTTTATACAATCATTTATGATATGCTTACAAATAGGTTTATTTGATTATACTGCCAAGAGCAGTTAAGTCTTTTTATACTATCATGTATTATATTATTACAACAGCGTTTGTTTGATCTTACTGCCAACTGCCAAGTAAATTTATTTCCTTTAATATTATTATGTGAGATATGGTTACAACAGCATCTGTGTTATATGTTCATACATACTAGTAACTTTTACTTTAGTGTACATTGCAAAATAAACAAATAGGTTTAAAAATAGCTTTAAAATATTTCCTTTATTTCATAAAAACTTAGTTTATTTCATTTATGCTCATATTCTTTTATAAGGAAAATATAAACCCTTTTCTCAGTACTACAAAATCATTTCCTTCCTCTTAAATGCTCCTTTTCAATCTGAACTATATGTATTCATGAGAAAATATAATTTGCTTAAATATAAATAACTTAACCAATAAGAGAACATTTTTGATTGTCAAATTCATGTTTTACAACATAGCGGTTCTAGTTATAAAAATTAATTTTTAAAGTTTATGTTCATCTCCTCTGTTTCCTCTGTTTGATGTTGATATATCTTCTCATTTCTGTTGGGAATGATATCAAAGCAATAGTATCTCCACATATATATTTTATAAAGTGAAAGATACCATAGCATAACATTCTGTTTCTAAACAAACATATTGCTCAATATTTGTATTACATAAAAGTTAATACAACTTCATTCCACATTTAAAAAATAGAGCCATGGGCTCTGTAGCTCATCAGACTTTTGATGGAAAAAGGTTTTGACCCCTGTGACCCCATTTAGGGTCATTGGGTCACAAAATCTACAAGTTTGAATCCCCATTGGCCAAGGAGTCTACACACAACTTTTTAGCTCTCTAGACCATTTGGAACTGGAGGAGAAGATGAAAATAGGTTTTGAAGGTTGTGACCCCTGTGACCCCATTTGGGGTCATTGGGTCACCAAACCTAAAATTTAGAATTCCCATTTGCCCATGAGTGTACACACAACTTTTCAGCTCTCTAGACCTTTTGAAAATGGAGAAGAAGGAGTAAAATATGTTATTAAGGCTTTGACCCCTTTGACCCCAATTGGGGTCAAGGGGTAACCAAACCTAAAATTAAGAATCCTCATTGGCCAAGGAGTCTACACACAACTTTTCAGCTCTCTAGAACTTTTGGAACTGGAGAAGATGGAGTAAAATAGGTTTTTAAGGTTTTGACCCCTGTGACCCCAATTGGGGTCAAGGGGTAACCAAACCTAAAATTTAGAATCCTCATTGGCCAAGGAATCTACATACAACTTTTCAGCTCTCTCGACCTTTTGGATCTGGAGAAGAAGATGAAAATAGGTTTTTAAGGTTTTGACCCCTGTGACCCCATTTGGGGTCATGAGGTCATGAAATCTACAATTTAGAATCCTCATTGGCCAAGGAGTCTACATACAACTTTTTAGCTCTCTCGACCTTTTGGATCTGGAGAAGAAGATGAAAATAGGTTTTTAATGTTTTGACCCCTGTGACCCCAATTGGGGTCATGAGGTCATAAAATGTACAATTTAGAATCCCCATTGGCCAAGGAGTCTACACACAACTTTTTAGCTCTCTAGACCTTTTGGAACTGGAGAAGAAGATGAAAAGAGGTTTTTAAGGTTTTGACCCCTGTGACCCCAAATGGGGTCATGAGGTCATGAAATCTACAATTTAGAATCCTCATTGGCCAAGGAGTCTACACACAACTTTTCAGCTCTCTAGACCTTTTGGAACTGGAGAACAAGATGAAAATAGGTTTTTAAGGTTTTGACCCCTGTGACCCCATTTGGGGTCATGAGGTCATGAAATCTACAATTTAGAATCCCCAATTGCCAAGGAGTCTCCACATCAAATTTGAGCTCTCTAGAGTCATTGGTTCTGGAGAAGAAGTCAAAAATGTGAAAAGTTTACGGATGGACGGACGGACGGACGGACGGACGGATGGACGGACGGACGCCGGACGCCATGCCATGCCATAAGCCCATGTCGGGTCTTTCAGACCTGATGAGCTAAAAACTCATTATGTTTTCCAATATGCGACATATGTATCCATTTCATTACCTAAAAATACTATTTTGTACAAAAACAAAACAAACTCAGGTGATCAGCAATGTCATATGTTACCATGTATCCATTTATATACAAGGTAGTATTATCAGAAGGTGGTTCATTTATATGTAGTCATATTTGTCATGTTACTAATACTTGTAGTTATTCATAGTTCCGCCCAAATATTTGATTACAAAGTGATAAAAAATATCACTTCCGTCCATTAATTTCAAGATCTATGCTTTTATAAGAGTTCATATTGAAATAAATATAAGTGCTAAAATATTGATCATGGTATTAACCTACACTACCGTGTGCCAAAAACCATATCTTCACAATATGATATCAATACTTCATATATGTTTTACCAAAGTCGGGTACAACATTTTTTTAGTGTGTATACATAAATCATTATCCATTTATGATTGATATTATCCTATGACGTTATTGCATGGTATGCAATTATTTTGTTTTTATAACAATTTCCACTATGCGACATATGTATGCATTCCATTACCCAAAAATACTATTTTGTACAAAAACAAAACAAACTCAGGTGATCAGCAATGTCATATGTTACCATGTATCCATTTATATACAAGGTAATATTATCAGAAGGTGGTTCATTTATATGTAGTCATATTTGTCATGTTACTAATACTTTTAGTTTTTCATAGTTCCGCCCAAATATTTGATTACAAAGTGATAAAAAATATCACTTCCGTCCATTCATTTCAAGATCTATGCTTTTATAAGAGTTCATATTGAAATAAATATAAGTGCTAAAATATTGATCATGTCATTAACCTACACTACCATGTGCCAAACCCCATATCTTCACACACTTCATATATGTTTTACCAAAGTCGGGTGCAACATTTTTTTCTTCATTTATGATTCATATAATGTTATGACAATACTGCATGATATGCATTTATTTTGTTTTTATTACAATTTATATATATAAAAACTGAAGCGTCCACAAGTGTCTGTTGTCTTTGTCAATGTTATCATTAACACATAATTTTTGTCGCCGGTTTGATGCCTTTGGCATCAAGTAGTTTCTTGTTGCAATAGCAGGCCAGGCCTAATTGATGCTACTCGCATACATTGTTAGCGGAAGAATAAAAGCGAAGCGTTTTTAGTTACTGACATGCGCACAAGACCTCAAAGCTCCATAGACGGAAGCCAAGTCTCGCTACAATATATAGCATGGGGACTAAAGTCCCCATGCAATAAGGCTAATCGTAAGGAAACTGAAGTCAAAAAGAGCCTTTGAGACAAGCTAAATTAGTAACACCTAGGGAGTGAGTGAGTGAGTGAGTTGGTGTTTTACGTGTTTTGAACAATATTTCAGTTATTAAACACGTGGATGTTGCCATCCAAAGAGAGTAGACAGATCAGAGAGAAAGGGATCGACAGGATGAGGGAAAAGACGGAAAGAAAGGCATAGTAAGAGATAGAAAGCAGGTTTTAGAAGGACTCACATTTGATCTGGCTTCTACCCGTCGACCTGTCCAGCTTGGGTGACCCTACCAGGAGCATGGAAGCTCCATCTGGCATAGCTCTCAGGGTCGCAGAAGCACACAAACCACCACACCACGATAAGGTAATGAGTCCAGTGGGAGACTGTAGGCAAGTTTAGCGCTAGGGAATCGGTTAAGAACCGGCCGGACCAGGTACTACCGCTGATTAATGAGGATAGCTCTGACAGCGGGAATGAGGTCATGGATTGGGATGACCATGTACCTGTTGTCACACGCACTGATCAGGTAGAGAATACGAATCTCTCCTCCAGTGTGGACAATCCTGTACAAGACGAAGAAGAACATGAAGTTGACACAACGCCAGCTGGTATTGAAGATGAATTATCCTCGAGCTCTGTCGACATGGACAGTAGTTCATATGAATCAGAGGATTTGTTACCATTAGCCCACTGGTCAACTCATTACCCCACTGACATGGCTTCTAACGTAGATATGCCAAGTTCAGACTGGGAAGGTCTGAAGAGACGGGCTATACGATCGCCTCAACCGGAAGAAGTTGAGAAGAAACCCAAAATTAGTGAAACGTATGAAAGTTATGATAGCTCTTCAGATATGGAATCAGAATACGAGTTCAGTGATTCAGCGGAAGTAGCTGAAATCGAGAACTCCGGGCTTACTACCAGGCTAGGAAGATGGTTTAGTCTATTCGGATTGATGGACTTCATGGAATAAAGAAGTATTCTTCCACGTAAGTTGAATCGCAACTTATTACTTAGTAGGATAGTGAGTGAGTGAGTGAGTTGGTGTTTAACGTGTTTTGAACAATATTTCAGTTATTAAACACGTGGATGTTGCCATCCAATAGTAGGATAGTACTACTAGGATGTCTGGATAGTAATCGCTAAGTTGGGAATATAATACTATATAAATTGTATGATAATAAATGTAAATAAACTTATCAGGAATGTAAAATTAAGGAAATTTTTAAATTTTTCATTGCAGATGTCCATGATATCACTCCCATTTCTCTTGGTGATGATAGTGGCCATATTAGTTCATAATCATCTTAATGATGTTTATGCTTCATACAGTACATGGATATTATCGTTCACAATGGATTTGAAACCATACAGCAGACAAATAAAGTCCATAGGAAATAACATTGTTTTTCTCCAAAATACGGTTCATGCGTTAGACATACCTCAGAATGAGTACACTAAAATATTAGAGGCTGTACACGGTAGTATTAAGAACCTTTTAGATAAGGAACATTCTCAAGTCTTACAAAAATTTACTCAAATAAAGAAAAATTATGATAAATTAAGAACTTTAACAAATACTAAAAAGTCCAATAAACGAACTAAAACAAATCGACCAAAGCGAGCAGTTCTTAACTTAGGCGGAGCTTTGTCCTACTTATTTGGAACAGCTAGTCAGGATGAAGTTGATCAAATTAAAAGTAACTTGAAATTACTACAATCTTCTCAGGCTAAGGTTATACATGTACTTGAACACAGCATTTCTGTTTTGAATCTGACTAACCAAAATGTTTAATTGAATAGAGACGCAATCAATAAATTAACTAATGAAACCTCGGAAATGGCTACCAAATTATACCTAATGTATGATAGAATCAGTGCTGGAATCGAACCTGAACTGATCTATAGTGAAGTGGTAAGTCATTTACATTCTATGATACATGTTTTGATGACCACTGTCGACTTGTTAGACCAGAATGTCCAGAACATTTACAGTCAAGTAATTAATTGTCTTCGCGGACACGTATCACAAGAGCTTGTACCGGAGAAGAATTTTAAATTAGCACTAAAGGCATTAAAAGATCAATTACCGAAAACGTTCAGATTACCACATGATATTAATAAAGTTAATCTTCAAAAATATTATTACTCATGAAACAACTTTAGTTCCTGATGAAAATAACTTTCACATAATATTGGCAGTTCCTTTGATTCAAACTTCGTCCTTATTCGAATTATACAAAATTATAGACGTGCCCACTCCAGTGCCGAACCAAAATACCACTATTACTTTTGATATGGAAGCTGAATACCTAGCGATTTCACCAGACCGTAGCAGGTACATGTTAACATCTGCAACTCAGGTTTTGACCTGTACTCATGAACAAACCAACTATTGTCCTCTTTTATCTCCAATTTATGTCACTAATGCTATGAATTCCTGTGTAGTGGCTTTGTTCTTATCGAATGACAAGTCAATATCAGATAACTGTATTGGAAAACTAAAATTGGCTAACCAGCCTATCATAAAACCTCTTACCCAAGGGAAGTGGTTAATTTATAGTAATCAGGACATAAAAATAGATATATCTTGTTTACCTCCAAATACAAAGCAAAATTCAGCAATGACAATAAAATCAGGAGTAAGTGTTTTTACTACTCCAGTTAAATGTTCGGCACATTCGGCTTACTTTAGTCTACCAGCGAATTTTAGAGCAGAAACTAAGCAGCGAATCAGAAACACTCCAACCGAATTTCTTGATTTGAGCCTTTATAATATTCCTACTGTTAATTCTTCAAAAATGGATACTTCTGATAACACTGAACCTCAGGATGGCCGCTCTCCATTGCCAACTCTTACTATCGATAATGATGATTTTGATGATTTAAAAATAGAGCCATTGGCTCTGTAGCTCATCAGGCTTCATCATCAATTATGCTGTAGAGTGTGGCCAATGTGATTCCCCCTTTGTAGAAGCCACAGGGTCACCAATCATAAAATTAAATATATAGGCGACAAGTTTCAGTTTTCTAGACCTTATACTTCAGGAAAAGAAGATGAAAATAGATTTGAAGGAAGTTCATGTTGCCTTTATTAGGGGCAACAGGGTCACCAATGCTATAATTCATCATTCTCACTAGTCAAGGAGTCTGTACACAAAGTTTCAGCTTTCTAGGCCTTATGCTTCTGGAGAAGAAGATGAAAATAGGTTTTTAGGGTGTGGCCCATGTGGCCCTTATTAGGGGTCACAGGGCCACCAAAGCTACAATTTATAATCTTCACTGGTCAAGGAGTCTGTACACAAAGTTTCAGCTTTCTAGGTCTTATGGTTCTGGAGAAGAAGATGAAAATAGGTTTTTAGGGTGTGGCCCCTGTGACCCTTATTAGGGGTCACAGGGCCACCAAAGCTACAATTTATAATCCTCACTCTTCAAAGAGGCTATACACAAAGTATCAGCTTTCTAGGCCTAATGGTAGTAATAGTCATAGCGGTAGTTGTTGCAGGGGTATGTTATCGTAGGCATAAACGTAATAGAATGGCCAACTTAGGTAATGACAGGGTCTCACTGAGAGAAATTGGGCCGAGGAGTGAAGCTGCCTTGGAACTGCTGCCGATGTCAATACCAATCGACGATGGTCCTTTAGTTCAATCAGAGGGTGCAGTTGGAGCAGTGAGGTCCAATCGTCGGAAGAGGCGCCATAAGATGACAGAGTCGGACGAGTTAGCACCTGATACGGAGATAATACATGTATCTCCAAGTATGATCCTGACATCTGAGGAGCCCCGCGGCAAGTTTCCAAGGGAGAAGTGAATAAACTGACTAGTTGCAGGTTTAATGATATAACCCTGTAGTGATGGTGAGATGGTGGTGATACGAGAAGTGCTTGATAGTGAGGAAATGCCCTCACACATGAATAATTGGACATGTCATATGTATAAGCAAACATTCCTGATAACATTATACAGAATGACATTGCAGTTTTCAGATGCCAACCAAAACAACATACCAGGAGACAGCCCCTGAGACGTGGGTTGGTGGATGTGAACATTTTATAAATTTCAGAAGACTTTAAATTGTGTATATCTATGTTTATTTCTTCCGGTAAAAGTTTTCCTATTTTGGTTATTTATACCATTTTCATAAATGGAATGAAATAAAACTTTGATATTTGTTTCAGAAAAAGCTATGAAGACTCCAATAAGGAAGATAACTGTGTGCTTGTAGACCCTATAAACAAGAAATTATTTTTATCAGCCACCACAATCTAAATGTAGGTCAGCGCAACAGCTAACCTCGCTTTGACGCTTAGCACGGGAACAGTGTTGACATTGATCGTGTCATCTCTTTTGACATGAACATAAGCAAGATATAGTTTTCAAGAGTTTCTTGACAATTATGAATATACATCTGTAAATTGATAGGGACTGAATAAGATATCGGATTTACTAACAGTATGCATGATCTCGGGAGAGGTCCGTCTTATGTCTACCTAATGTGTTTTGCAAATGAGTACCTACATGTACATGTACATTTGAAATGTAGGATAAGATAAACATAACTTATCATCATACAGTCTGAACAGAACGGTTTGAGTCAAATGCGAGTCATAAGCGACGATATTAGTTTGATACTACTGGTATCTTCCGCTGGTGTGCAATAAAGAATGTTATAAATAGTTTATTTCCACATAAGGGACTAAATGTTCGCAGGAACGCAACCTACTTCGCGGAATGCCAAAGCTTTCCGATTTATTACTGAACTGCGCCAACCGTCACTGTTAGTTTGTACTAGACGTGTTGTATAGTGAAGCATAGTTCTGAGTTTATATAAAAGGAGGGAGACACCAAATAATCTAGTACAATCTATAATGGGCACTGTTTGTTTTTATGTATCTTCGCTCATATGATATATGCGAAATCTTCGATGACATGCTGGAGGGTAACGTTCTTCTGGTGAACTGTTGAATAGTCCAATGAATAAGGTTTTAGTGCACAATCGTTAATTTCTGGATTTAATTGGTAACGGATATAGTTCATATTAATATTCAGTTCGTCATCCTTGCTTCGTGCAAAATAAAAACAAGATGGCTACCTTTAAAAAGGAATCCATTACATGGAGTCGCAAGTATGATCAATGTTACGAGTTTATTTCTCAAATTGGTAACTTTGAACTTAAATTATGCCGTTATATGGAAGTTGCGAAAGTATCAATGAAAATGATATTTGGCTTATATTCTTTATCAATTGATATTGACTATCTTAGCACCGATTCAAAGTTAAAGTAGCAACAAGTCATTTTTTTAAACAAAACAAATAATTTTTCTCACATTTTTAATTAAGTCTTTGTGGTGAACAAAATGCATATTAATCATTGTTTCTTCTCTATTTCAGAGCATGAACCAGTAGTCGCATATAATTACAGCTGAAACAAGGTGTCAATCTCGCACCCCATTTTCATGTTCAGCAAAAAGTAACCTCACTTCAATACAAGTTGACATATAGTAAAACACATATTATTTGGTATCAAAATGTTCCCCAGACTATCCACTACACGATTGCACATGCCAGAGACGTCATACACACACCAGACTGAAACCAGGAGCTCCAATGCAGGGGTACCCTCAGGCGCAAATTCCAGAAAGTACCTGAACATCATTCATAGCCTTATTTGATTATTTTTAACATATATTTAAACATATATAATATATATATCTTGTAAATATGTTATACATGATTTTTTTACACATGATTTTACTTTAAATTGATCCTTTTGAAAATTCGGCATCCATCTTTCACATTATTTAGCAGCCCCGTCTAAGGACGGGGCTGCTATCAGTTTTTGTGAAGTTTCCATCGCCGCCGCCGCCGCCGCCGCCGCCGCACTCGTACTACTAGCTAAAACTTTTTTCCACTAAGCTTTTCAGAACTCTTATTCATACCTTTTTAGCTCATCTGGCCTGTAAGGCCCGATGGGCTTATGGCATGGCATGGTGTCCGGCGTCCGTCCGTCCATCCGTCCGTCCGTACATACTGAAGATACCTTGTGCAGTTTTTTAGTCCATCAACATTATGGGGTGGATTAATCTGTATACTTAAACATTGTGGGCCACACTTCACTGTACTTATGAGAGTGACATTCTGGGGTTGCAAGTCCAATTGTACTTTTGGGGTGCATATGGATCAACATTCTGGGGTTGCAAGTCCAAAGGTACTTGTGGGGTGCACAGGATCAACATTCTGGGGTTGCAAGTCCAAATGTACTTGTGGGGTTTAAATGACAACTTTCTAAGGAAATTAAGATAAACATTATGGGGTTACCAGTCCAAATTACTTGTGGGGTTTAATTCAGTTGACTCTAGAAAAGAAAAGGAAACAACATTCTGGGGTTGCCAGTCCAAAACCACTTGTGGGGTTCACAGGATCAACATTATGGGGTTGCCAGTCCAAATGTACTTGTGGGGTTTAAATCAGTTGACTCGAGAAAAGAAAATGAAACATTCTGGGGTTGCCAGTCCAAAACCACTTGTGGGGTTCACAGGATCAACATTATGGGGTTGCCAGTCTAAATGTACTTGTGGGGTTTAAATGACAACTTGCTAAGGAAATTAAGATAAACATTATGGGGTTGCCAGTCCAAATTACTTGTGGGGTTTAAATCAGTTGACCCTAGACAAGAAAAGGAAACAACATTCTGGGGTTGCCAGTCCAAAACCACTTGTGGGGTTCACAGGATCAACATTATGCGTATGGGCAAATGTACTTGTGGGGTTTAAATGACAACTTGCTGGTGAAGTTAAGGAACATTACGGGGCAATCAGTCCAAATGTACTTGTGGGGTTTAAATGACAACTTGCTAAGGAAATTAAGATAACATTATGGGGTTGCCAGTCCAAAACCACTTGTGGGGTTCACAGGATCGACATTATGGGGTTGCCAGTCTAAATGTACTTGTGGGGTTTAAATGACAACTTGCTAAGGAAATTAAGATAAACATTATGGGGTTGCCAGTCCAAATTACTTGTGGGGTTTAAATCAGTTGACCCTAGACAAGAAAAGGAAACAACATTCTGGGGTTGCCAGTCCAAAACCACTTGTGGGGTTCACAGGATCAACATTATGCGTATGGGCAAATGTACTTGTGGGGTTTAAATGACAACTTGCTGGTGAAGTTAAGGAACATTACGGGGCAATCAGTCCAAATGTACTTGTGGGGTTTAAATGACAACTTGCTAAGGAAATTAAGATAACATTATGGGGTTGCCAGTCCAAAACCACTTGTGGGGTTCACAGGATCGACATTATGGGGTTGCCAGTCTAAATGTACTTGTGGGGTTTAAATGACAACTTGCTGGTGAAATTAAGATAAACATTATGGGGTTGCCAGTCCAAATAACTTGTGGGGTTTAAATCAGTTGACTCTAGAAAAGAAAAGGAAACAACATTCTGGGGTTGCCAGTCCAAAACCACTTGTGGGGTTTAAATCAGTTGACTCGAGAAAAGAAAAGAAACAACATTCTGGGGTTGCCAGTCCAAAACCACTTGTGGGGTTCACAGGATCAACATTATGGGGTTGCCAGTCTAAATGTACTTGTGGGGTTTAAATGACAACTTGCTAAGGAAATTAAGATAAACATTATGGGGTTACCAGTCCAAATTACTTGTGGGGTTTAATTCAGTTGACTCGAGAAAAGAAAATGAAACATTCTGGGGTTGCCAGTCCAAAACCACTTGTGGGGTTCACAGGATCAACATTATGGGGTTGCCAGTCTAATTGTACTTGTGGGGTTTAAATGACAACTTGCTAAGGAAATTAAGATAAACATTATGGGGTTGCCAGTCCAAATTACTTGTGGGGTTTAAATCAGTTGACTCTAGAAAAGAAAAGGAAACAACATTCTGGGGTTGCCAGTCCAAAACCACTTGTAGGGTTTAAATCAGTTGACTCGAGAAAAGAAAAGAAACAACATTCTGGGGTTGCCAGTCCAAAACCACTTGTGGGGTTCACAGGATCAACATTATGGGGTTGCCAGTCTAAATGTACTTGTGGGGTTTAAATGACAACTTGCTAAGGAAATTAAGATAAACATTATGGGGTTACCAGTCCAAATTACTTGTGGGGTTTAATTCAGTTGACTCTAGAAAAGAAAAGGAAACAACATTCTGGGGTTGCCAGTCCAAAACCACTTGTGGGGTTCACAGGATCAACATTATGGGGTTGCCAGTCCAAATGTACTTGTGGGGTTTAAATCAGTTGACTCGAGAAAAGAAAATGAAACATTCTGGGGTTGCCAGTCCAAAACCACTTGTGGGGTTCACAGGATCAACATTATGGGGTTGCCAGTCTAAATGTACTTGTGGGGTTTAAATGACAACCTGCTAAGGAAATTAGGATAAACATTATGGGGTTGCCAGTCCAAATTACTTGTGGGGTTTAATTCAGTTGACTCTAGAAAAGAAAAGGAAACAACATTCTGGGGTTGCCAGTCCAAAACCACTTGTGGGGTTGCCATTTCAAATGTACTTGTGGGGTTTAAATCAGTTGACTCGAGAAAAGAAAATGAAACATTCTGGGGTTGCCAGTCCAAAACCACTTGTGGGGTTCACAGGATCAACATTATGGGGTTGCCAGTCTAATTGTACTTGTGGGGTTTAAATGACAACTTGCTAAGGAAATTAAGATAAACATTATGGGGTTGCCAGTCCAAATTACTTGTGGGGTTTAAATCAGTTGACTCTAGAAAAGAAAAGGAAACAACATTCTGGGGTTGCCAGTCCAAAACCACTTGTGGGGTTTAAATCAGTTGACTCGAGAAAAGAAAAGAAACAACATTCTGGGGTTGCCAGTCCAAAACCACTTGTGGGGTTCACAGGATCAACATTATGGGGTTGCCAGTCTAAATGTACTTGTGGGGTTTAAATGACAACTTGCTAAGGAAATTAAGATAAACATTATGGGGTTACCAGTCCAAATTACTTGTGGGGTTTAATTCAGTTGACTCTAGAAAAGAAAAGGAAACAACATTCTGGGGTTTCCAGTCCAAAACCACTTGTGGGGTTCACAGGATCAACATTATGGGGTTGCCAGTCCAAATGTACTTGTGGGGTTTAAATCAGTTGACTCGAGAAAAGAAAATGAAACATTCTGGGGTTGCCAGTCCAAAACCACTTGTGGGGTTCACAGGATCAACATTATGGGGTTGCCAGTCTAAATGTACTTGTGGGGTTTAAATGACAACTTGCAAGGAAATTAAGATAAACATTATGGGGTTGCCAGTCCAAATTACTTGTGGGGTTTAAATCAGTTGACCCTTGACAAGAAAATGAAACAACATTCTGGGGTTGCCAGTCCAAAACCACTTGTGGGGTTCACAGGTTCAACCTTATGGGTATGGGCAAAAGTACTTGTGTTTAAATGACAACTTGCTGGTGAAGTTAAGGAACATTATGGGGCCATCAGTCCAAATGTACTTGTGGGGTTTAAATCAGTTGACTCGAGAAATGAAAGTGAAACATTCTGGGGTTGCCAGTCCAAAATCACTTGTGGGGTTGCCAGTCCAAATGTGCTTTTAACAACTTTGTGATATTATGCTGATGTTTTTCAGCCTTCGCGCTGTTCCATTATCTGCTTTTGCAATCATTTTTCATATTTAGGCAATTTCATTAACTTTCTCGCCGCTAATGGCTGCAATATTGCCCAAGCGGCGCTAAACAATAACTCACTCACTCACTCACTCACTCAAATGTACTTGTGGGGTTTAAATGACAACTTGCTGGTGAAATTAAGAAACATTATGGGGCCATCAGTCCAAATGTACTTGTGGGGTTGAAATGACAACTTGATAAGGAAATTAAGATAAACATTATGGGGTTGCCAGTCCAAATTACTTGTGGGGTTTAAATCAGTTGACTCGAGAAAAGAAAATGAAACATTCTGGGGTTGCCAGTCCAAAACCACTTGTGGGGTTCACAGGATCAACATTATGGGGTTGCCAGTCTAAATGTACTTGTGGGGTTTAAATGACAACCTGCTAAGGAAATTAGGATAAACATTATGGGGTTGCCAGTCCAAATTACTTGTGGGGTTTAATTCAGTTGACTCTAGAAAAGAAAAGGAAACAACATTCTGGGGTTGCCAGTCCAAAACCACTTGTGGGGTTGCCATTTCAAATGTACTTGTGGGGTTTAAATCAGTTGACTCGAGAAAAGAAAATGAAACATTCTGGGGTTGCCAGTCCAAAACCACTTGTGGGGTTCACAGGATCAACATTATGGGGTTGCCAGTCTAAATGAACTTGTGGGGTTTAAATGACAACCTGCTAAGGAAATTAGGATAAACATTATGGGGTTGCCAGTCCAAATTACTTGTGGGGTTTAATTCAGTTGACATTAGAAAAGAAAAGGAAACAACATTCTGGGGTTGCCAGTCCAAAACCACTTATGGGGTTCACAGGATCAACATTATGGGGTTGCCAGTCCAAATTACTTGTGGGGTTTAAATCAGTTGACCCTTGACAAGAAAAGGAAACAACATTCTGGAGTTGCCAGTCCAAAACCAATTGTGGGGTTCACAGGATCAACATTATGGGGTTGCCAGTCTAAATGTACTTGTGGGGTTTAAATGATAACCTGCTAAGGAAATTAGGATAAACATTATGGGGCCATCAGTCCAATTGTACATGTGGGGTTTAAATCAGTTGACTCGAGAAATGAAAGTGAAACAACATTCTGGCTTCAGTATTGTTTTATTAATACACAATGAAACAGTTCCTGACCAAAGAATTGATGAAGACCCGAATAATAAGGTTGCCCATAATAAAGGAAATGATATCACACTTTGATTAAAGAAAAAACTTTCTTAAACCTATGTTTCAATTACTATTTTCATTAAAGGTGAAAAAGGGAAAGTGTTTACATTCTTGCTTGTACTTGGCAGAACAAATAATTTAGATGTATATAGCTTGCACTTCTATTTGGACTTTCAAAATATGGAAGAAAAATTATATTTTAATAAAAAAAATCAATATGATTTTGTTCCAATTTTGATCATGTATGAGGTGATGTTTATTTATTCAGTTACAATTAGGTTCCAACAACTAAAGATTAATCTTATTTTTTTACAACAATGAGGCCAGACATTTTTTTTTTGGTTTACGGAATTCAGAGTAAAAATAAAAGGTTGGTAGGTAGGAACAAAAATAAAAATAAAATTTGTTTTTCAAATTTGTTCCCCCATTTAGAGTAATAAATTTAGGTCGGTAGGGGGGAAAAAGAGAAAAATGGTATTTAATTTTATTAATACAGAATTAGATGGTGATATTTGGATATAAATTAATGACAAATATTATTATTTTATTTTATAAACATTTTTGAATAGGCGGTAAAAAAAGAAGACTGTTTTTAATTTCCATTTTAAAGGTCGGGAGGCTCCGTAAACCAATTTTAAGAAAAAGTGTGGCCTGAGTTAACTTTATCAGACCAGTTTATCAAATAATGACGCTGTCATTACTGGTGTCATAAAATAAAACAAGGCTCAGAAATTTCAAACTATATATATAAAATGTACAAAACAGGGTCACTTATTTGTGAAACATGCCAAAATTTTAAGACAACTTAGCATAAGCTCCTTAGCAAAACACACTCGGCAAAACTATGAAAAAATGCAACTCCCATCTGGGTCACACAGATAAGGCTTTAGTTCCTTTAAAGTAATGCAGTGTACCCTTTTCAATCATAAGCTGCTAATAATTATCACTCTTGTTTGATATTCACTATGCCCTATGACATGAACCTATCTGACCTTAAGGCTTGATCAGCTAAAAATAAACATTTTTGGCACTGACATAGTATATAAAATCACAAAATATACTCTCAGTATTCACTACAACAGATGAATGAATTATGAACTATTTGTCCCCCTTCTCTCTTTTAGCATCATATTGCTAAGCTTTTTCTTAATCGTGTCCCTGTTGCGCTTGAAAATATGACCCTGTCTCTTTTCGCTTTTTCTCATAACTGACTCAATCTTTTTTTGTCCCGGCAGTTTGCCTGTTTTGAAATCATCACAAAACAGCAACATAAGTTCATCAATTTCTTCCTGACTCCACTTCTGTCTTGAAGTTCTTCTTATCTTTGTCGGAGGACCTTCATCATCTCCATATTCCTGTGGCATCTCAAGGGCCTCAGGAATCACTGGTCTGTCCACGGTCTGTTCTCTTTCCACAGGAACATCCTTCATGATTTCTATCAAAAGAACCATAAGAAATATACTGTAATGAACACAACATAATTGTTAATGAAAAACGTTCATTAAAGATCACATAAAATGTATTTTTCATAAGAATGACAGACTAGTATCTCAATGTACATTATCAAATGAGCATGAAAGCAAGACAAAATAAACTTTCATTTGATTATTAAGAGAATGTTTAAATCGTGATTTGCAATTATCGGAAGAAAAAACCAGATTGAGGTGATTTTAATTCTGGCTGCCGGGGTTCAATAAGGCGGTTTAAAAAATAAATAAAAAAGCCGTATTTAAGTTATTTATGGGCCGATTTCTGAAGTTGAAAATCTAGCAATTGTCAAACTGAAATCCCATTTTAATGAACCTGAATGTGACCATATGGCATGACATCTTTACCTTTAAGAAAGTATACAAAATAGAATGTTAATTGTAGAGCAATAACGCTTGCAAAAATAACAGCCCCACAATTACTTCAGTGTTGCAAGAAAAAAGACTGCAGTTACATCTCAAAGAGCGAAAACAAATACATCTCTGGTCTCTCAGTGTAATTTCAAAACTTACCATTCAAATCAATATCTTCGTTTTCCCTTGAATTTCCCAACAATGCCAAGGTCCTGGATCAGCAGAATCTTCGCCACATCCACCCTTTCCAAGACGTCCGACGTCACCACAGCTAATAATGAAACACGCAAGACAAGTCATGTAGTAGCGTTTTATCACTTGATTAGAAATTGAGTCTTCATATATTACTTAAAGTAAGAAAAAGTGATTATCATACATCATTATACAATGCTTAAGATTCAGTCATTTTTAGCTCATCTGGCCTGTAAGGCCCGATGGGCTTATGGCATGGCATGGTGTCCGGCGTCCGTCCGTCCGTCCATCCGTCCGTCCATCCGTCCATCCGTCCGTAAACTTTGTGGAATTTCGACTCCTTCTCCAGAACCATAAGGCCTAGAAAGCTGAAACCTTGTGTATAGACTCCTTGGCTAGTGAGGATTATAAATTGTAGTTTTGGTAGCCCTGTGACCCCTAATAAGGGCCACAGGGGCCACACCCTAAAAACCTATTTTCATCTTCTTCTCCAGAACCATAAGGCCTAGAAAGCTGAAACTTTGTGTACAGACTCCTTGGCTAGTGAGGATTATAAATTGTAGCTTTGGTAGCCCTGTGATCCCTAATAAGGGCCACAGGGGCCACGCCCTAAAAACCTATTTTCATCTTCTTCTCCAGAACCATAAGGCCTAGAAAGCTGAAACTTTGTGTACAGACTCCTTAGCTAGTGAGGATTATAAATTGTAGCTTTAGTGGCCCTGTGACCCCTTATAAGGGCCACAGGGGCCACACCCTAAAAACCTATTTTCATCTTCTTCTCCAGAACCATAAGGCCTAGAAAGCTGAAACTTTGTGTACAGACTCCTTGGCTTGTGAGGATTATAAATTGTAGCTTTGGTTGCCCTGTGACCCCTAATAAGGGCCACAGGGGCCACGCCCTAAAAGCCTATTTTCATCTTCTTCTCCAGAACCATAAGGCCTAGAAAGCTGAAACTTTGTGTATAGCCTCTTTGAAGAGTGAGGATTATAAAGTGTAGCTTTGGTGGCCCTGTGACCCCTAATAAGGGCCACAGGGGCCACGCCCTAAAAACCTATTTTCATCTTCTTCTCCAGAACCATGAGGCCTAGAAAGCTGAAACTTTTTGTACAGACTCCTTGGCTAGTGAAGATTATAAATTGTAGCTTTGGTGGCCCTGTGAACCCTAATAAGGGCCACAGGGGCCACGCCCTAAAAACCTATTTTCATCTTCTTCTCCAGAACCATAAGGCCTAGAAAGCTGAAACCTTGTGTATAGACTCCTTGGCTAGTGAGGATTATAAATTGTATCTTTGGTGGCCCTGTGACCCCTTATAAGGGTCACAGGGGCCACGCCCTAAAAACCTATTTTCATCTTCTTCTCCAGAACCATAAGGCCTAGAAAGCTGAAACTTTGTGTACAGACTCCTTGGCTAGTGAGGATTATAAATTGTAGCTTTGGTAGCCCTGTGATCCCTAATAAGGGCCACAGGGGCCACGCCCTAAAAACCTATTTTCATCTTCTTCTCCAGAACCATAAGGCCTAGAAAGCTGAAACTTTGTGTACAGACTCCTTGGCTAGTGAGGATTATGAATTGTATCTTTGGTGGCCCTGTGACCCCTAATAAGGGCCACAGGGGCCACGCCCTAAAAACCTATTTTCATCTTCTTCTCCAGAACCATAAGGCCTAGAAAGCTGAAACTTTGTGTATAGCCTCTTTGAAGAGTGAGGATTATAAATTGTAGCTTTGGTTGCCCTGTGACCCCTAATAAGGGCCACAGGGGCCACGCCCTAAAAACCTATTTTCATCTTCTTCTCCAGAACCATGAGGCCTAGAAAGCTGAAACTTTTTGTACAGACTCCTTGGCTAGTGAAGATTATAAATTGTAGCTTTGGTGGCCCTGTGAACCCTAATAAGGGCCACAGCGGCCACGCCCTAAAATACTATTTTCATCGTCTTCTCCAGAACCATAAGGCCTAGAAAGCTGAAACTTTGTGTACAGACTCCTTGGCTAGTGATGATTATAAATTGTAGCTTTGGTTGCCATGTGACCCCTAATAAAGGCAACAGGAACGTCCTTCAAATCTATTTTCATCTTCTTCTCCTGAAGTATAAGGCCTAGAAAACTGAAACTTGTCGCCTATATATACTTAATTTTATGATTGGTGCCCCTGTGGCCTCTACAAAGGGGGTATCATTGGCCACACTCTACAGCATAATTGATGATGAAGCCTGATGAGCTACAGAGCCAATGGCTCTATTTTTCTGAAAAAGCCTAGACAATCCAAATGGAAATAATTTCGTTATTTGTTTAATAATAAAAGAATGAAATATGTATACACATATGAAAATCCTTGATACCTGTAGCATTGTTGCCATATACTTCCGTAGTTTGGTTGTTCTTACTAATCTGGGACATTCCAGTCCTGCGTCTGGGTCTTGGGTGATTTCATTGATGGCATCATATGCTCGGAAGACGCTATCGCCTGAATGAAAATTATATACCTTGATGTACACATGAGGTGCAAACGATTAATGGATATTTTTTCTGCTTTTATTGTCCGTAAGAAAAGTTTGAAAACCTTAAAATTGAGTAAACAATTATGATTTACTGTTAGTAAATCACGATTAGTCTACAAAAGTAACACTTCAAAAGACAAGCAGCATATATTGTCAAGAAAACAGATACAAAGAATAGAATTTATTTTGACGTATTATTTTTCTTAAACTTACGGGCGTTTGAAAATACATATGGACTGCAAGAAGGAACTCCCGCAGTTTGTCTAACCCCTTTGTCAGTGAGGAAGTGAAGGGCTCTTCGCACATCTTGGGGAATGATCACAGGAACCCCTCTGCCGGTCTGTCAAAGACATAAATCATATTTTCAACTACATGTTAAACTCAAGAATACCAAGTTGAATTATGTTTTTCAATGACTACATTAATCTACAGGTTTACATTAATTCTTAAAACACAGAAAGTAATTGGTTCATATTAAAGCAGGCCTCAAAGTAAACATATTTATCAAGTAGCGGACACGCTCCAAACACAAGTTTTAGGAGCAAAAGAAAATTTCAAGGAGCACATATCAAATTATATTGCTAAAATTACCTATATAGTAATGAATATAAACAGAAAACTGTAAGTTAGCTGATATTCAATGCCATTTTGTGATGAATAATGGTTATATTTGGTGAAGAAACAATACCTTTTTTAGTTGATTTCAAATTTTATCAAGCACAAGAGTGCTACTTACTCAAAATAACAGGGAGCAAACAAAAAATAGGGAGCAAATGCTCCCAAATTCGTATCAATATTGAGGCCTGTCATAAGGAAAGAAATATTGCAAGTTTGACAAAATAACTATTAATCTTAAAATTACCTTCCCACGAATAACCACCATCTCCTGTATTGTCAGCAATTTCATCTCAAATTCTGTGAGTTCTCCTCTCAGCTCCAAACCAACTTCATCAATCCCCTTTTTCCTCAAAGCATAGGAATCAAGTCTGAAACATATGAATGGAACAAACAATTTATTCATTATAATATATTAAGAAGGCAAGTTGAGTAAGGTTATTCTGATTTCACGATTATGTTTTGCACTGATAATAAATATTAAATAGACGGAACTAGTTATTTTACATAAATGATTAAAATAATCAAAGAACTTATTCTAAAACTATCTGCTTTTAAAAGAGTACCCAATGCAACAGTTTAATGAAGGTAAAAATATCTTTGGTTAATTCATTTACTTAACCAAGAATGTTATCTAAAATATAACCAAGAATTAGTGAGACAATGCATACCTCATAGCTTGCACCTCATGACATCTCCTCCTATTGAACAAGGTCAATCTTGCAAGTGTCAGAACGGCTGTCTTTCTGAAATTGCTGTAGGACCCATTTTCTAAATCCAGGTCAGAGATTTCCTTCTGAAGAAAGTCTGACAGCTTCTTAATGTCAGAAGGCAGTGGGAGATCAACATGTTGATTGAAACTACGTTCATTCAGAAGAGATCGTGCAAGCTTGGTCACTCTCAAACCCCATTGCAGCTTCATCAACTTCAAAAATTCATCTGCTTCTTTAATTTTCTCATCATCAAAAGCCATTATAGCACTCGCCAACTTGGCCGACGTCATTCGATGTACATCATGTCCAAGCTTGATGGCATTGCTGGGAGCCTTCAAATCCTCCTCATCGAGTTCATTGACATTACAGCACTGGAGTGCAGCTTTCACTACTGTATCAAAATGGGCTGGTTGTAAGAACTCCTCCATGTTCGCATTTATGCCACTTACATCCTGACAAGCGAGTTTTAGTCTAGAAGCAAGTCTCATTGTTGAACTTGTATAGTAACGTCTCATTATATGATTGCCCCTATTCCGCAACATACTCTCATTACCAAGCTGAATAATCAGATTATCAGTTTTGGCAATTCGTGATATATCATCGGTTTGCATGATTGAAAAGACTTCCTTGTGTAAAGCAGGTGAGGCATCCTGAGATACTTTTCCACTAAGTATGTTTGACTGAAGGAGAAGTCCAGATTTGGAATGGGATGCTATGTCACGTTGTTTGTGGCACATACTTTGATGACGTTTAATTGATGTCAATAGCACCCAACCAAGACAGCAAGGACAAGGTCCATACTTGCTGACATCAAGAGTCTTGTCTTCTGTGGAATTCAATCTCCTCAAAAGGATTACTTCCCCCTTTCCCTCTCTTATAACTTTCAGGTTAGCATCATGTGAGGCCTTCAATCTGAGAGCTGCAATCATGTCTTTACGTTTCTTCAGATCTTCTTCTTCTTTTATTTCCTTCACTTCAGGTTGTTTTTCATGTTTCACAGAAAACAAATGATGCGAAAAGTTGACAACTTTTTTGTCACAAAATGGACATGGGTGTTGGATGTTATATACTCGGTTTGTTTTTTTTGACCTACCAGTCTTAGTATTTTCACATTTGCGCACTAGTTATACATATATCGCTTCATTGTTTATGTCCTTCAGATTCTCTTCCTCTTCAGAACTCTCGGTTTCAGACACTCTCTTACTCAAGCTCAAACAAGGAAATGTGACCGAATTGTCAAAGTCAGATTCTGGCACATACTGTTGTAATGGTGAAGGAGCAAGGTGAGAAGACTGTTCAGTGTCGAGTGAGGCTCCATGAGGGTCTGAAGACTGTTCAGTGTCGAGCGAGGCTCCAGGAGGACGAGAAGACTGTCCAGTGTCGAGCGAGGCTCCATGAGGGTCTGAAGACTGTTCAGTGTCGAGCGAGGCTCCAGGAGGACGAGAAGACTGTCCAGTGTCGAGTGAGGCTCCAGGAGGACGAGAAGACTGTCCAGTGTCAAGTGAGGCTCCAGGAGGGTCTGAAGACTGTTCTGTCTGGTCACAGATCCATTCCAGATCTTGAAAATACGCTTTAAGTGTCGCAGGTTTTCTCTTAAGGTAGCCTGAAATGAGAATTGCTAATAAGAATTAGTAATGTAAAAGTATAAAGTAAGATTGGGCATTTTTTAATCTTATGATAAAGTTATTTCTTTGCAAGATTTTATGCTTTTGCTTTTCAATTATTAGGCAAGAAATACAAGAAATTCTCTCTGACCATATGGGTCATTTTCAAAGACATTTAGAAACTAATTATTTATTGTTAAAATTGAAACAAGACCAACTTTGGACAGCTTAAATAGAAAAACGCAAGCTTAATGACATTTTGTCTGGTAATTAACAGATGATTAATAAAACCTCATGAAACATGTCCGTGCTGTTAGTTACCACTTAAAAGTAAATTTTTCTGAGAAAATAAAATTTCATAATGCTGAAAAACATGATTTTAATTTATGAATTCCTTCTATGATGAGATATACTTCAATACAGACAAAAGCATGTCATGATACACGTTTGTGATGAAGGAACATTTTAGACATAAGTGTCATTAAGCTAAAAACCAAGCATTCTGTGCTGTTCCTAAAATTATGCTACAAGTTGTCTACAGTTGCACATCTGCTTTTTATTAACTCTTTCACCACTAGCCAACCAGAGTGACGCTCAACTGACACCCTAGCTAGCCAGAGGCGTTGACTGCCTGTACCCTAGCCTCCCACAGATGCGTCACATTTGCTTGGACATATCTTCTTCTTGGCTTTATTTAAAGCTGTTGTTGTTAAAAAATATTTACAAGTTGCATACCATGACAAATCTAAAATGATTCTCAATAAATATGTATCAACATTATTTTTGTCTGATGAAATATTTTTATATTTTCAGGTAATCAAAGAAGATGAGGTCCGAAAATCATCAACAAATTGGCTAATTTACATTTAATATCGTATCTTGTCCAAATATGTTTATTTATCATTGTTGACAAAAATCAAAAGAATAAACCACTCTAATGAACTTTGACAGTGAAAACGTTTTGTAAATCGGCCGCCATTTTGACATGTTTCGATAATGAATACGATAATTTCAATATATCCTACCATCTAAGGTTATGATAAACTTAAAAAAATATCAATGATGAACTTTTCCTAAAGGTGTCGGCAAAATGAAAATTATCGGCAAACTTAGTTTAGTTTCGTAATGGCGATCGAGTGACTGACAAGTTCAAGTAGCCAACTTTGATGTGTTTTATTTTTAGTTTGAAACAAATATTCAAATACTGAATCATTAATTAATAATCTTGATTTAATTAAATTCAAAATACGAATAAAGATTAAATTACTTTTGACAGTGTTGAAACAAATAAAATATGACGATGCCGACATTTTGACAACTCTAGTCAATGCCGATAAATTTGCTTTTTTCTTGTAATGAAACAGCTTCGTAGTTTACCAAATAAATTAATATTCAGGGAAGGTCATGCCTTTGTTTGTTAAAATATTGTATTTGAGAACGAATCTTGCATGTTCTTGAATTTTGGAAACCTTATTACAACAGCAATCTGGTTACATAAACCATTTTATCATACTAGCCCTTAAAGGGGTGCTTTTCATTAATTTCAACTTTAAATTGCAACACGCCCATATTTTTTGGGGTAGGATAATGAAATTTACGAATGTTAATGTCCATCTAACACAGATGTTATTCCCAAAATTTGAGCTTCCTAACAGTAATGGTTTTCGGGAAAAGGCCAAAATAAAATGTCAAAAATTTACGGACGACGCCAGACAACGTCCCATGCCATAAGCCCATCTGGTCATAAAGACCCGATGAGCTAAAAATGGTAAATGACTTTTAAAATATATTTTAGAGAATGACAAATAAACTTATTACACAACTTACATTCATGAAAAGCAAAAGATCATGAGTAATATTTCATGAAACTTGGAAAGTAAATAAAACATCAACAAAGTCATCAGTCCTGTAGCTCATCAGGCTTTGTGTTGTTGAAGACTTAAACAAATTTTTCCTTAAGATGAGACATCCCTTGTCAAGGTTTCAAAACAAAAACTGAAGTTCAGTGTCAGTGCAAAGTATTGCCAAAAGTGATTGATTTGATCTTAATGGTGTAGTCATATTTGCCATTTTATGATGCAACATTGTACAAAGTTGGAAAAAAATTTCAGGTCACAAATACAAGGTTAACTCAGTCCAAAATGTTATGTTTTGAGGGCTACAGACAAAGGACACTGTTGGACGAAGGTCCATACAATAAGCTCATCTGGCCTGATTGAAAGGTCTGATGAGGTAACAAAAGCAATAAAAACATGCACATTGAAAGAAATATCAAACAAGTATGCTTAGGACAGGTGCACAGTTAGTTCAGACAACCTAAACTTTGGTTTATGTGCGATGGTAGCGCACCCGAAGTTTAGAGTCCCAAGCCTATTTTATCATGAGAAGTGGTCTGTCAGTTTTCTGTTTCAGAGCATTTTAACTTCTAAGTTTGTAAAAACGAAAGATCTAACATAAATTGACACACGGATTGAAAGATAAAATCTATCTAGGATATAGTTGCCAAATTGTTTTCGATCTGTATGTCGATTTATGTTAGATTTTCGTTTTCACAAGCTTGGAGGCAAAAATCGACAAAATCGTTCCGCCTTAAAATCAGGGCGGAAGCTACTCATGATAAATAGGCTTCAGACCCTAGACGTCGACGTAGGAAGACGTCTAGAAAGCTGGACTAGTGCACAGTACTTCCAATATTTGTGTTTTTGTGTCCCTCCTTTAAAGTAAATAATTAATATTAAATTTGATTTACATTTAATAAAATGTGTTTCCATTTGGTGGGAGATATAATTAATTAGGCAGTCTGATGCCACATGTCATAGTCAGACAGGATAATCTTTTCTTTTTATCTCAATAAATTAATACACAAACTTGTATTTATTTCTAGATAAAAACTGAAAAACAAACAACACCTGAATACAAACAAATCAAACAATAGTTGTTTGGCCTTACGCAATGCAATGTTTTGGTACTTCTCAGAGTTACCATGTAATTTCACAAATTTAGCTTCCTTGATGCTGAACCTATTGACAAAAATAAATTTGTGATTTAAATGTAACACAAATTGTGATAAATATATGTTAAGCAGTCATGGTAGAGACACAATCACAGTCTACTAATTATTGAAGTGATATGTTTCAGTCATTCAGGGATTGGGAAGGCAGGGGCCATGGGCCATTTTGCACATTCATAGAAAAAATGGCCCATTAAAATTTTGAAATTTACTATTGATATAAGGGCAATGGCCCATTCAATATTCAGAAAATGACTAAAACCCCTTAAAATGGCCCATTGTCAAAGGTGTCTTTCCCAATCACTGGTCATTTACAAATACGTACCAGGTATTGCTAGTCATGAGTGTGTACTTTGTAAGATAAAGAAACAAAGACAATAATGTTACAAACTTATATTGAAATATTTCAGAAATATTTTGCTCATGCATTACTTAATGTTTTTGTATTATACATATTGGAATTATATGTAGTCTCCATTATACTAAATGCTGACATGTACATGTACTCACCATGCATCATCACTCTTTGAGTAAACTCCTATATGTCCATGTGTTCCTGGCCCAACCTTCACTGGCCACAACACCTTCGAAGGTAGACCAGGAAGGGATGCAAATCCGAAACCCTCCACCATGACTTCTGAAATACAGTAATGCAAAAATCATAAATTAAATAAAATTATCTACTCGGCTACTATTTATCAAAAATTGCAAATAACAAAACAGTTTGCCAGTGTATTATTCTATTGCCATGCATTACTTGACTTACGATAATTATTTCTTGATATTTTACATATTGAACACCTCAGGATTAAGCGAATAAAAGCTAGATAAAAAATGAGATTATCTGACCTTTAAGGTCTGATAAGCTTAAAATTCATAAAATAGCATTAAAATAGCCAAGTAGTTAAAATTCTTTGTATTTATAAATTATATCTTTATCCCATTTAATTACCATGGTCCCAGACCCTACTGTACCACTTCTATTAAATGCTTAACAAAGTTAGTATGGTTTTAAACCTTATTTTTTTATTATTTGAATGCATTTCCAAGTTGCATCTGTGCGACAGCAAAAACAGTCATTGGGGTTCTCTCTTAGAATTGGTGAAGAATACATCACAAAATATTTTTCTGTAATATGCAAATATAATATAACAGAACATAAAATCTTAATTTCTTTGAAATCAACTTTTGAATGAAATACTCATATAAATTATCAAGATCGTTATTCGTATGTCTTTGTTACTGAATCTCAACAGGAATATATTTATAGACAGCCATGTACTGGCGGAGGCTAAAGATACACTTGCACAAAAGTCAACCTAGTAAATGCATTTAAACATATAATCACATAAAAAAATTCCCTTGCATATTTTCAAAGTTTTCTATGATATAATGAAGTTTTTAAAATTTTCTATGATATAATGAAGTTTTTAAAAGCTTTATTTTTAAAAATTACTTGTTAGAGGGGCAAAATAGTAAATTTTAACAAAACTCATAACAAAAACGCATCATTGATTCAAACAGATTGCCTTCTTACATAATTGTCAATGGCAATCAAAATAAAAACCTGCGAGTTAAAACCAGTGACAGTTTGCGCAACTTTCTGTCAATTCAGGGGTAGTGCACGGTTTAAAAAGTATGTGAATATCATTGTACCTCCATCAAACAACCTAAGAAGTGGCATGTGGTTTACAAATATGAATTACCCGATGGGCACTCTGATCACTGATGATATTTTAAGTGTGCCATTTTAATTTCAGGTGTGCCTCTGATTTAAAAAAAATCTTCATTTTACATTGTCTGTAAATCTCAGATAATAGTAGCCATGTAAATAACAATCAAGCTCTGAAATGCAACATCTATCATGTATACCTCAAACTATGGTAACATTGGTTGTTTACAAAATTTAGAAAACGTTTAGAACGATAAAAGAAAAAAAAACATTGCTGTATTCTGCAATATATGTCCTTATATAAATTTGCATTACTGCTATTCTATGGCCATTCTCCAAATGATGGGATCAGACATGAGAAATGTCATAATAATAACTGTTATTTCTTGATAAATGTCTTTCCTGGAAATTCATTTCAATTCTTCAATTATTCTTATCGATCAATAAAATACTGTGAGTTTGATTTAACACGAGTTATAATCGGCGATTATCACTACTGTACGAAAATCACCATGAAAAGATCATTGATTGCAATGAATGCATGTACATCTGTCAATAAATGGTGTTGGAGATTAAAACCACAAATGAAGGCAATTAATTCATAAGGATATTTACATATTAATGTATTATACAGTATATAAAGGATAAAAAAAGCCAACTTTGTTTAACAAAATGACAAAATAAAATCGTAGTTTCCAGCCTCGCGATCATGCTCTCAGTACTGCAATGACATTTATTTGTAATTCCCGTCATAGTTTTTCTTGGTTGGACAATTGTAGCAAAAGTATATATATATTCTTGAAAAATACCCTAATATCACTGTCAGTAAATAAATATACAATTACATCTTTTGAATCAATAACAAAATCATTTCTCACAGCGAGAAGTCGTCCGATGCATTGCGTGGTTCCCTCATATCATAAAATAACATCAAAATGAAACAGGTGATTTGATTGGTCTTTATAGGGAGATCCATGTGTCTTGTCCAATCAGAACGTGTAATGCAGACAGGTCATCGCGTCACAGTAATGGCTGTCACTTCTCTTACCGAATGATGATTAAGATTAAAGACTAGATACATGAAGTTTTATTTTGACAATATCTAATTATCGACTGATTAACGCCAAAATTCTAATAGACTTTGGATAATAAATCAAGTGTGCCATACGGGCACGCAGGTAAGAATTTAACTGTGCCATTACGATTTTAACCGTGCCCTCGGCACGATGGCACTAATAATTTCGAACCCTGGGAAGTAACTCATTATTCTTCCAATCTTTGATGGTTTGCTTGGCCGTTTTGCTTCGTGATGAAAAATAATGTTTTACATTAACATTTTTGACCACTGTTTATAAAGTACAACCAAGAGTGAATGCTAAAATTACACAAATAATACACATAGGCCTAACTGAAACTGCAACTCATCCAAAATGTCGGTCATGTTGATTCAGTCGATCAGTTTGATTCAGACCCCACAATGCAGACAAACTCAAGAAATAACATACATCGTTGATTGATTTTAGCTTTCAAAACATAACATATCGATAGAAAATAGCAATAAGGTTCAGGAAATGCTTTAAAAAAGCAAAACGTAAGATGTACTTCACTACCATTTACATACCTCGTGCAGCCACAGCATACGTCTGTTCCCGCCAAACACATCGGCAAACATCGGCAAATCACGTGACATTAATCGGGAAAATACATGGGCAACGGAAAAACACGACCGAGAGAGGGCGCTGTTGGAAGCAAAATAACTCGTTTGACGGTCTTGTCCATGGTGAAGCTGGTTGAACTCGTCCATACCATGGACAAAATATGGACAAAACATTGTGGGGTGGATTTTTTTAATGATCATTTTTAGCCCCATTACGTCAAATTATACTTAAATAAATGTGTTTACTTATGGGTTAACCCCACAAACATGAAAAACCCCACAATCCTTACTTGGACAGAAGAAAAAACCCATAATGTACCTCTCATAAGAGCGGACGGACAGACAGACGGACGACGGACGAAGCGCCATGACATAAGCTCACATTTACTTTGTAAAGGTGAGCTAAAAACGTAACTCTATAGCCCTGAATATGAAATTCATTCAAATGACGTCACCAAAATCGAGTTATATCATTTGGAGAAGTATCGCAAGCGATGTTCTCGAAATTGGGTTCAGGATTTCCCTGTTTTGCAGTTTCTTGGTTATTGGTGAAACTAGCTACTCACTATACTATTCTTCAATATCATAGTGAAAAGTAATAGAGATAATTAATTCCGATGAATAAATTAGAAAAACGGTTCTTACGTACGGAAAGTTCCGAGAATTGACGAAGCTTGAAAACAGTAGCAATGGCAGTCGTACAATACTGAACAGGCCGCGCAATATGGAATTTGTAGAAATTGTTTTACAATCCTAAATTTACAAGCGTATATATATGATAACTATACAACTAGGAGAACGGCAGGTGTCTGGTCGCCATCAAGAGCATTTCTATTGTATTGCAGTAGTGAACAAAGTCATTTCAATTCTAATAGACATATTTGCTTTAAGTAACCTTAATCTAACGGTAACCTCTAAAGACATTCGGTGTTAAAGGAGGCAGTAGATAGAGAATCTCACCCAAGTGTCTTCTGATATCAAATATATCAACACGAGTTGATTAAAGTTACAAATATCCGAGGCTTGCCGAGGATATTTTTACTTTAATCAACGAGTGTTGATATATTTGATATCAGAAGACACGAGGGTGAGATTTTATTTATCATCCAAATCATTTTTCAACAGTTATTAGCAAAAGAATGAACATATCTGAACACGAAGCTGTCATTAGACTTCTTGAACAGTGAGGTCATTGCATTGTGACGTCATCAGCATTATGACGTCATAGCATTGTTACGCCATGAACTTTGTGACGTCATAGTATTGTCATCTGTGTTCTAAGTGATGCCAAAGCCTTGTGATGTCATTTAACTGATGATGTAATAGGATTATGACGATATGATTGTAGCGATATCTACAATGTAGATATCGCTTGTAGATATCGCTTGATCTCAGAAATGCGATATCTACTGTGGTAGCCACTTTTGGATGATAATATGTTTTATTTAATATACATATTATTACGAAACCATAATTAATTGAAACCGTTCGAAAAATAATGCTATTTTGCCCAAATACTTTCCACATATTGCCCCGTTAACTTCAATACTCCGGTTTCCAGTATCATGTATAGAGGTGCATTCTGCATTTCCGCCTAGAATCAGCTTTAGTTCTGGGAAATCATTGGCAGAAATACGGAGATTGTCTCTTTTCCCGTCGAGCAGGATAACGTTCACAGATGGATAAAATTTTCTGTAGTTCTCCCATTTCGTACAAACTTTTACGATTTTTCTACATAAAATTTTAGTAACTGGATAGCTCCAGCGTGGATAGGGCTTACACCCGTAGGAAAATACAAGTGTAACGCGTTTGCAGCTTTCGGAGAGTACACAGTGGATACATCCCAAAATTAACATGTAATGATGATATCTCATTGTTCTGTGCCTAAACGTAGTTGTGCGAATAAAATTCTCAATGAGTCCTCATTTAAATACTATTTCAGTCAATAAAGGCGAAGACGAAAATAATTTCGTTTCCCGTTACATCACAACGCAGTTTGAACATAGTTAGAGATGTCATTCCAGCACTCGTTTGGCTTGTGCAACATAAAATAACCTAAACTTAGCCTTATTAACAAGTGCGATGATGATAAAACTTGAATAATGACCGATGACAGCTCAACATCCTGTTGTGACAGTTTAACTTTATTAATTGCTTCTGACCATGCAGATTTGATGTACATAGGGCATAAGCACAATTCGCATAACTAATAGTTTAATTACTTTAAAATATCTTAATATTAGAAATATTACATTTTGTATGTTTGTGTTTATGATAATAATAAGCAACTTAAGTAACGAGATCACACATGTTGATGATCTAAATGGCAAGTTAGATTATACTTGTATGATAATTAAATAAACCTTTTAAACAATATTACGTCAAGAAAGATCTTTTTATTTGGTGTTTTAATGTCCAAAACTGCTTTTGCGTATAAGGCGGGCACTGATGTCCGTTAATCGTTGCTTTCTATCAAATAGCGTTGCGCAGTTTTGATTCGTTTTTGCATTTATGAATTAGTCAATAACTCATGGACACATTAACAGCATTTTTAGCTCATCAGGACTGAAAGTCCAGATGGGCTTATGGCATGGCCCGTCGTCCGTCGTCCGTCCGTCCGTCGTCCGTCCGTCGTCCGTCGTCCGTCCGTAAACTTTTGACACTTTCGACTTCTCCTCATGAACCATACACATTAGAGAGCTGAAATTTTTTGTACAAGTACCTTAGCATATGGAGATTCTAATTTGTAACTTTGGTGACCCTGTGACCCCAAATAGGGTCACAGGGGTCACAACTTTAAAAACCTATTTTCATCTTCTTCTCCAGTTCCAGAAGGACTGGAGAGTTAAAAATGATATGTGCAGACTCCTTGGCCAATGGGGATTCCAATTTGTAACTTTGGTGACCCTGTGACCCCAAATAGGGTCACAGGGGTCACAACCTTAAAAACCTATTTTCATCTTCTTCTCCAGTTCTAAAAGGACTAGAGAGTTAAAAACGATATGTGCAGACTCCTTGGCCAATGGGGATTCTAAATTGTAGATTTCGTGACCCCATGACCCCAATTAGGGTCACAGGGGTCACAACCTTAAAAACCTATTTTCATCTTCTTCTCCAGTTCTAAAAGGACTAGAGAGTCGAAAGTGATATGTGCAGACTCCTTGGACAATGGGGATTCTAAATTGTAGATTTCGTGACCCCATGACCCCAAATAGGGTCACAGGGGTCACAACCTTAAAAACCTATTTTCGGCTTCTTCTCCAGTTCTAAAAGGACTAGAGAGTTGAAAGTGATATGTGCTGACTCCTTGGACAATGGGGATTCTAATTTGTAACTGTGGTGAACCTGTGACCCCAAATAGGGTCACAGGGGTCACAACCTTAAAAACCTATTTTCATGTTTTTCTCCAGTACTAAAAGGACTATAAAGTTGAAAATGTTATGTGCAGACTCCTTGGCCAATCGGGATTCTTAATTGTAGATTTCGTGACCCCATGACCCCAAATAGGGTCACAGGGGTCACAACCTTAAAAACCAATTCTCATCTTCTTTTCCAGTTCCAAAAGGTCTAGAGAGTTGAAAGTGATATGTGCAGACTCCTTGGACAATGTGGATTCTAATTTGTAACTTTGGTGACCCCATGACTCCAAATAGGGTCACAGGGGTCACAACCTTAAAAACTTATTTTCATCATCATCTTTAGCTCCTAAAGGTCTATTAAGCTGAAAGACTGCATGTAGACTCCTTGGCCAATTGGGATTCTAAATTGTAGGTTTTGTGACCCCATGACCCCAAATAGGGTCACAGGGGTCACAATCTTAAAAACCTTTTTTTTCTCCATTAGATGACAGTCTATGGCAAATTTATTTCTCCTTGGATATTTTAGTGTGGACTTCTTTCACTGTCTGATATAGGCGATCTAGAAAGTGTTGAATAATAATACATTTGTTTTGTAATTTTTTTATAGGTTTTCTTGCAATAGGTAACATCAGTTTCATTTTTAGCTCATCTTGCCTGTCTAAAGCAAACTTAATATGATGCCTGATGAGCTACAGAGCCAATGGCTTTATTTTTAACAATATATGTTACAACTCCGACAATGTATCGTTAAAACAACAATTCTACCACAGACAATGGCTTTTCTAATATGAGTTTTGTTTATCTTTAAAGTTACATAATAGTTTTCAAATTGTAGATTACTTGCTTTTCGCGGCATGTCTTGATATTCTACATAAACGTTTCAAGGCAACACCTAACTAAAGAAAATTTACTCATCTACCTTTGTTGTTCAGGTAATTGAAGATGAATTCAAAGAAATGCCATATTCTTATCAGCATATATTTGCTTGTAAATTAATAATAATGAAACTTTCGATATTTTGTTTAGAAATATTTATATTGTTTTGCATAATTTCATCACATATGTCAACAGGGGACACTTGGTGAGACAAAGAACACACTCCTACAAACTGGAGTTGTTTCTTAAGATGAAACGCACATAGTGTGCATAGTTCAAATATGCATGGTTTATACATTTAGTCTAAAAATGTGTTAGTGGGTTAATGGTAGTAACGATTGTATCTTATTTCCTGCGTGTGTTTAAGTGGCTACCGGGAACATTCATATGTATACACACCTATCAACCGGGAACATTCATATGTATACACACCTATCAACCGGGAACATTCATATGTATACACACTTATCAACCGGGGACATTCATATATACACACACACCTATCAACCGGGGACATGTGGTAAATAAGAACCCGGTACGTACGGGTTATGGAAAATAACGACGCGAGGGCGTAGCCCGAGCAGAGGTATTTTTTTAAAAAGACAAGCAATCGGGTTATTATTATATTATAAACACTCCTGCAATTGTTTCAACTTAATTTGTTTATAAATAATTAAGTTATAAACGTTTTAGTGATTTATTCTGCGATTTTCATATTTTTTATAAGAGTAAACATTCAGACGATTTCCAATAAAATCCTGCTTCGAGGCAATCGTTTTATTATTTTGCTTTCACTCCCGTGAAACACTCCTGCGGTGATTTAAGCTAAAACATTATGTATAGATTTATCTATAAACGTTTCATATTTTGCGGATTTATTATGTCTGAATAATAACAAGTATTTAGACTGCTTACAATACCCAAATGATTAGGGTTTTTAGATCAAATGACTTGAAACCTTACATTAAGAACTAGTTTAAAACAATATGGATATAAATTCATAGGTAAAATACAAACAAGACACAACAAAATTTTCATCAATTGGCATGGATGCTCGGTAGCGCAACGGGTAATGCGCTGCTTGTCATCATCGGGTTCGATTCCCACTTACGGTGCTCATCACTTTCAACTTTCTTGTTTGATTTCCTTTCCAAATTTTACAAGTCCCATTGTTTGCCTTTGTTTACAATGTCATAACCAACATGAGTTATGAGATAACCAACCGACGCAGTTCGAGCTCAGGGCTTATAACATACAACTTAAATGAAGAAGTGAATAGGGTAAACACCTGAAGCAAGGTAGTTAGCGCGAGTTAAAACCAATTAAAAAGAAGGCATATAACCGCCCAAGGGATTTAATCATATGAATACACACCTATCAACCGGGAACGTTCACATGTATACACACTTATCAACTGGGGACATTCATATATACACACACACCTATCAACCGGGGACATGTAGTAAATAATAACCCGGTACGTACGGGTTATAGAAAATAACGACGTGAGGGCGTAGCCCGAGCAGAGGTTATTTAAAAACAACGAGGCAATCGGGTTATCATTTGGCTTACACTCCCGCGAAACACTCCTGCAGTGTTTTTTGTAGTTTGGCATTGTAAAGGTTTGGTAGAGTGCTCAACATTTGAGGATGGAGCGGGATAGATAGAAATCTGAAAGTCTATTTCATCCTTTAAAATGCACCAGCATGAAACAGAGCTGTAGTGATAGAGAAATATGATTATGTAGATAAAATAGACTTTCAGACTTCAGAAATAAAATACTTCAGATGACACTCTTTGTAGATATCATTTTAATGAAGAAGAAAAGAAGAAGAAATGTTTATTAAAATAATTTTTAGTTACAATTTATGTACATTATATGACACTTTAATCAACATTTTAATGATGACTGGAGGAATGGTTCATTGTGAGCTAATCAACTTGACCACTTGTCACATGTCAATTCATCAACGTCTATTATGCATTGTTACATTGTTAAACATGTACCTATATATTCGCCATGCTGTAAAAACTCCACATTGTTGAAAAGACTTATAAACAAATCGAAACGCGACGCATCCAGTATTTTTATATATATATATAAAATATATATAGGTAAAAAGATAACGAAGTCTCACGTGAAGTAAATGTAGATATGATGAATAAAATACTTCAGACGACACTTGCTGTAGGTATCATTTTAATGATGACTGGATGCGTCGCATTTCGACTTGATAACAAGTCTTTTCAACAGTGTGGAGTTCTCACAACATGGCAAATATATAGGTAGACATGCATAACATTTTAACAATGTACAATAACGTCGATTAATTGGTAAGTTGGGAAGTGTCAAGTGAGTGGCTTAATTAGTGCACAATGTACTATTTATGAGGGATTAAGGTTTGATTCATTACGGTGGCCTCTTCCTGGTCTGTCCCAGCCCGTCAATGGATCTTTTGTTTTATTTGCACAATTAATTGTGCACTAATTAAGCCACTCACTTGACACTTCCCAACTTACCAATTAATCAACGTTATTGTACATTGTTAAAATGTTATGCATGTCTACCTATATATTTGCCATGTTGTGAGAACTCCACACTGTTGAAAAGACTTGTTATCAAGTCGAAATGCGACGCATCCAGTCATCATTAAAATGATACCTACAGCAAGTGTCGTCTGAAGTATTTTATTCATCATAAAATATATATATATATATATATATTTGAATAAGGAGAGTTGGTTTCTCACGTGAAGAAAGGTTGTATATAAGAAAGAGTAAACATCAGATGGTTCGGACTGGATCAATCTTCTTTAATACGATGAATTCATTTCGACCATTATGTGGGTCTTGTCAAGTCTTGTCATACTTGACAAGACCCACATAATGGTCGAAATGAATTCATCGTATTAAAGAAGATTGATCCAGTCCGAACCATCTGATGTTTACTCTTTCTTATATATATATATATATATATATATACCTATCAACCGGTGACATTCATATCATGAATAACAGAAGAGGAAAATTATTTTATTTAAGTGTCACATGTTACAATACCAAATAAATACAGATATATTGTTTATAAGTAATATCCGGCCAATAGGCCTACGAGACACTACATTTTCATTTAAAACGATATATGATAAAATATATTATATAAATATTAAAATACATTGTATAATCATATGTGTACAAAAAATCCACTCATTTTAGAACATTCGTATATTCGTATATTCGTATATTCGTATTCGAACATATGTTTACACACCTAGCAACCGGGGACATTCATATATATGTATACAAACCTAGCAACCGGGGACATTCATATGTATACACACCTAGCAACCGGGGACATTCATATGCATATACACCTAGCAACCGGGGACATTCATATGTATATACACACCTATCAACCGGGGACAATCATATGTATACACACTTATCAACCGGGGACATTCATATACACAAAGAACTTAATTAAGCACCCCCTTTTTTCGAAAACGACTTTGGCTGCTCTGGAAATATTTTTGTTCATTTGACGCAATAAACACTCCAGATATAAGAATCCCCAACATGCAAAAATAATTATGTTATGAGAAAAAATGTATGGTCACAGGTGAGAAACTACGATTTTTCAAACGAGATTTCTGATCCCTATTTGACATTTATACACTACAACCTGTTTTATCATGCATTATAAGAGAGTAGCTAGACATTGAATTTAAGGAGTTTTTTAATCAAAAAATGATAAAATGCCTTTAATCTTAACATCTGTGAGTCAATTTAAGATTGTCTTAGTTGAACTTGTTGATCAAAGACTTTTTCTTCCTCTAGATAAGCCATTTTCTTCAGCAGTGCTCAGTTTTTCCTTTATGCAGATTTAAAAAAGATTGATATTGGAAACTTTTGTGATTTTGATGGTTTTTATTGCTAAAACGACTGTATTTTGCTATGGGGTCATTTACTAAAAAGTCATCATTGCAGTCAAGAGAATGTTAATTATCACATTGCAGCACAAAATATTGACTTTCATTTTGAGTTTTAAGGTAACTTGGATTTTGACTAGAAAATACCAAACTTTTAAAAAACACTTATGAAAAGACAGTGAATTGTAAATCGAGTAAAGTTTTAATTTTTACTCTTAATGATTATTCTATCAATATTCACTAACTGTTTGCCTGGAAATTTGTAACGTTTATTATTAACACATTTTTTCTGCTTGAACCAAAGGGGGTGCTTAACTAAGTTCTTTGTGTATATGTATACACCTATAAACCGGGGACACACTGCCAACCGGGGACGTCCTACCCATATATCATTTACATTTGTCCATATGAAACATTTCAACTATGGACTCGTGGGGATACGTATACAACTCGCCTTTCAGTAGATCATCAATCCTAATGATCTTTGAACTTGTTTTGGATTTGAAATAACCTTCACCTTACTGAAATTAATTGTAAATGCAAAATTACACATGCAATATCCCGTGGTTGTGTGTGGTTTTAGTCATTATACCAATCACTTAACGCCTTTTTGTGTTCATTACGTTTTTTAGATAAAGGAATTTATATTAGTTTTTTATGTAGCCTTTACTGATTCTAATCATTTTCAATAATTCATGTTACAGTTGTGCAAATTGAAGATAGAATAAGACGAATAGAGGTCGGTATTCGCTCATCATTGACAACAGATGAACCTGTAAGCTTTCATTGATTAGTTTCTTATTTTTCCCTAGGTTATCTTTAGTATTTTATTAAAAGGAATGAAATCTTAAGCTTTGTTAACATTTGAATGTTTGTTTGGATAGTAATGACCAATATATAATCCATTACATTTTACATTTCAGAATGTGAGAGGGTGCATAGGTTACTTGAAGGAATTAGAAAACATACCTTTGTGTATTCTAATCTTGAAGAAAAATCCAAAGATTATAAATACTATTAAAAAGGTAATTCACAACATAGTTTAACATGTTAGTACTCAGTTAACATTTACAAAATTAATTAAAGAAGTATTTGTCTTTATAACATAAACTTGTTAATGAGAAATACATTATGTATAGAATGTCACGTCCAAAACGGACCATGATTCAACATTTTGTTTTTTCCTCTCTAGTGCAGACGATACAAGAAATGTGACCTTATACGAAGGATAGCAGATAGACTGTACAGTCACATTCGGGCCATATATTTGGTAAGAGCTTCACTACAGACCATCGAGTTTCGTTTTCTTCGCAGTGATTATGCCTACAATGGGTTTCCTTCTACTTGTTAAATGGCTATTTGATAAGTACAATCATTCTAGATAATAGATCAATTTGTTTGCGTAGAAGTTATGATAAATTGTCATGATGTTCTGATTGCAGAATATGCAGAAGGACACGAGGAATCTTCCACAACGTAAACTTTAGTTATATGACTCTTCTCTCAAACATACATATAATCGATAGATAGTTCAATCAAGTACACTTTTAAGTATTTCATCTTTGAATTCTGTTGAGACGTCCACAACTACCATTTTAGAACAAAATATCTAACCATTTCGATAATTGATTGCTTGTTTCTTTTAGCTCCTGCAACAAGAAAATCCTCAAGAAAAACAAAGCAAATTGAAGCACTATCATGGAGTAGACATCACTTTGACGTGAAATTTGTCAGTAAAGAAATTGGTGAGATGTTACTATTCAAATGACTACACATACATGATAAAAATCAAGAAACAATTCTAACAAACTGACTGTGGTACATATATATGCATTACTATTTCATCATCTCAATCATGTATAAACTTTAGCAATGTAAAACCTTTTAAGATGATCATGACAAAAACGCAATAAAAGATGTTGATACTTTCATACTTCAAGTTTTAAAAGGACCAGGTACAAAAATAATTCGACGGATAATGACACGAATATACAGCATTTGTTATCAGTACTTGTTTTCATTCTAATTATAGGTAAAGGTGTGTTCTCCAACCGGCAGTTTCAGAAAGGAGACTTTCTTCTCCCTTACGAAGGAAAGCTTTTGGATGAAGACCCAGAGCTTGATGACGAAACATATGTATTCGAATTCAAGAGCAAGGGCAAAACTTTCTGGTATGAATGTGACAACAGTTGCATCATCATCTTCATTTATTATTGTTGCTGTTGTTGTTGTTGTCGTTGTCGTCGCCATCGTCATCATCATAATCATCAGCATTATTATGATTATTATTATTTTTAGGATTGACGCCACTTGTGAAGAGGTCATCGGGCGTTATATAAATGACAGCAAAAAGAGTCCCAACTGCTGTGCAAAGTTGACACAAAAAGATGGAAAACCAGGAGTTGGATTTTATGCCCTTCGATCAATAGAAATGGTGGAAGAACTCCGATATTCATATGGGACGTCATCATCTCATTATCCTTGGCGGTCAAAAGTAAGTTTGTTTTTTATTCTTCTTTCTTATTATTTTCAAAAAAAACATAGTTTTTAGTTTAATATGTTTAAATTGCTATTGAATATATTTTCAGTGTCAGGAGTTGAAGACAGAAGGTAGATTTATCATCTTATGCACGCTTGTAATGTTAAAGCATGGAAAGAAACCAGTGTAGTTTGAAATAACTCCGTTAATAATAATCCGTTAATAAAAATAAGGAATGTCTTGTACCTTTCCAATTACACGATTTTAAATACTAACCGAATTTGTAGATTAGAATATTATATGCATTAAATTGTTTAGACAAAATTAATTATGATACTTTCACTGCGGTGAACTCTATACAACTATATATTGCATGCTAAAAGTAGACATGGAATTTCTAATGTACATATTTGAGGAACATTTTAATCACTTTATGTTTATCCAAAAATGTAAAAGTTGTTAGCTATTATGATGAATTTATCAAATAATTCGTATCAATTAAATATGCACACTACTACTCTAGTCAAATAGTAACTATTGATTTCCTGATTTACTTTAGCTCACTTGTTACAAAAACAAATACTTTTAACTTGAATTTTGTTCTTTGATGTTACGGTCCAACAAAATATTTGTAATGAAAATCAAAATGCTGATTTCTTTCTCAACAGTTCGACAAACATCTGTTCTCAAAGGGACAAGGTGTCGTCCAAACAACACTGTTCCTGAAACTGCCCACAAAACGTCTCATGAGGCTAATGAAACCAGTAATGGACCAAACAACATTGCTGATGAAACTGCTTCTACTGCCTACAAAACTTCTCATGAGGTTGATGAAACCAGTAATCGACCAAACAACATTGCCGATGAAACTGCTTCTACTGCCTACAAAACTTCTCATGAGGCTCAAGAAACCAGTAATGGACCAAACAACATTGCCGATGAAACTGCTTCTACTGCCTACAAAACTTCTCATGAGGCTCAAGAAACCAGTAATGGACCAAACAACATTGCCGATGAAACTGCTTCTACTGCCTACAAAACGTCTCATGAGGCTGATGAAACCAGTAATCGACCAAACAACATTGCCGATGAAACTGCTTCTACTGCCTACAAAACGTCTCATGAGGCTCAAGAAACCAGTAATCGACCAAACAACATTGCTGATGAAACTGCTTCTACTGCCTACAAAACTTCTCATGAGGTTGATGAAACCAGTAATCGACCAAACAACATTGCCGATGAAACTGCTTCTACTGCCTACAAAACTTCTCATGAGGCTCAAGAAACCAGTAATGGACCAAACAACATTGCCGATGAAACTGCTTCTACTGCCTACAAAACTTCTCATGAGGCTCAAGAAACCAGTAATGGACCAAACAACATTGCCGATGAAACTGCTTCTACTGCCTACAAAACGTCTCATGAGGCTGATGAAACCAGTAATCGACCAAACAACATTGCCGATGAAACTGCTTCTACTGCCTACAAAACGTCTCATGAGGCTCAAGAAACCAGTAATCGACCAAACAACATTGCCGATGAAACTGCTTCTACTGTCTACAAAACTTCTCATGAGGCTCAAGAAACCAGTAATGGACCAAACAACATTGCCGATGAAACTGCTTCTACTGCCTACAAAACTTCTCATGAGGCTCAAGAAACCAGTAATGGACCAAACAACATTGCCGGTGAAACTGCTTCTACTGCCTACAAAACTTCTCATGAGGCTCAAGAAACCAGTAATGGACCAAACAACATTGCCGATGAAACTGCTTCTACTGCCTACAAAACTTCTCATGAGGCTCAAGAAACCAGTAATGGACCAAACAACATTGCCGATGAAACTGCTTCTACTGCCTACAAAACTTCTCATGAGGCTCAAGAAACCAGTAATCGCCCAAACAACATTGCCTATGAAACTGCTTCTACTGCCTACAAAACGTCTCATGAGGCTGATGAAACCAGAAATCCGCCAACCGACTGTGGACCAAAAAGGTTCTTGAAGTCGAATACAAAGCGAAAACATGAAGCTAGTGAAAGTGACAGCAATATATATTCAGGTGCCGATTCTGGCAGTGAATATATTCCTGGCAGTTCAGAGTCTGATTCTGAATCTGATTCAGCTTCCAAGGTCTATCCATGTATAAAGCCAATAGCAAAGAAGATCAGATCTGAAGATACTGACACATATTCCATTGAAGTCATTACAACAAACAACAAAGACGGCAGGGTGTATGACAAAAAACACTACTGTCTCTTTTGTGAAAAACCTCAATCAAAATTGCCTCGACATTTGGAAACTGCGCATGGAGAGGAGGTAGAGGTGGCACAATTTCTCATCGAAAAAGATCCAACGCAAAGGAAACAGAGAATTAAAAAACTGAGAAATATGGGTAATCATCTACATAACACCAAAGTTATGATTGAGGGCTCTGGGAACTTGATCGTCTCTTATAGACCCGAGTTTGGAACTTCTTGGAAGGATTACGTTCCTTGTGAGTACTGTTTGGGCTATTACGTCGGCAGAGATCTTTGGAAACACACAAGAAGATGCGAGTTGGCTCCAGTGCAGGGAAAACACAGAAGTGTCCTCCAAAATGCTCGGTTGCTGCTGCCGACGCCTGAATCGACAAGCGGATTCAATGAAATTATTTCGTCGTTGAGAAATGACACTATTGGTATGGCTTGTAAAGGCGATTCCCTGATTAAGAAACTGGGAGAGAAGCTGTAACTGAAACAAGGCCATGACAAGGAACAACTGGTCTACATCAGAAATTCAATGAGAGAACTTGGAAGATTACTCCTCCAGATGAGAAAAACAATCGGACCAGCAGATGCTAATCTTGAATGTTTCATTGATCCTAAACATTTCAGAAAGGTGCTCACCTGTGCTAAAAAAGTCTCCGGGTTTGATCCTGAAACACATCTTTTTGAGACACCGTCATTGGCACTCAAACTTGGTGGTACACTGAAAAAATGCGCTAAAAACCTGAAGCATGACAGCATTATAACAAGCGACACAGACGCCAAACAGTGAGCAAATGATTTTGCCGAATTGTGTCAGATGGAATGGACTGACGAAATGGCAACACATGCGCTTCGGACTCTCTCTGAAAATCAGAGAAATAAAGTCAAGCTTTTACCACTTACAAAAGATGTGATGATTCTATCACAATACATTCGCAAAGTTGGTGAGGAAGCTTGCACAAATCTTAGCCATACATTTTCTCCAGAAGCATGGGAAATGCTTAATGAAGTAGCCCTTGTCTCGTTGATCCTGTTCAACAGACGGAGACAAGGAGAAGTTTCAAAAATGAAGTTAGCTGACTTACTTGAACAACACAAGACTAGTCAGCCTGACGTTTTGGATGGACTGTCGCCCCTTGAACAACACCTCTGCAGTGTCCTAAAGAGAGTTGAAATAATTTAGAAACGTGGGAGAATTGTTCCCATTATCATAACTTCCGAGATGAGCAAATGGATAGACATTCTTGTCGAAAAGAGGATAGACGCAGGGGTCCATGAAGGCTCAAGTTTCTTTTTGCAAGACGAAATTATGGATCCTAAGGTCACATCAGAGGATGTGACGTTTTGAGATCGTTCAGTGAACGATGCGGAGCCAAACGCCCACTATGTCTCCGATCAACAAAGCTTCGAAAACAGATCGGGACTCTGTCACAAATCTTGAATTTAAAAGAGAATGAACTTGACATCCTGGCCAATTTTCTTGGCCATGACATAAGAGTCCATACACAATTTTATAGGTTACCGGAAGAAACTATACAGGTGGCAAAAGTGTCAAAGATTTTGCTTTCTCTTGAGAAGGGACAGTTAAGCAAGCAGAAAGGAAAGAGTTTGGACGAGATTGAGGTTGACGTAGATGAAGGTATGATTTTTGTCACTCTCTATTACGTAATATTCATAATTTTACAATGTTGTGATACAACCATCATCTATATGACAACTAAGTTGATTTATATGAAAGACATATCTTCGTATACTGGTCATGTACATATAAAGCATGTTGATTCATTTCAACCATACATGTAATTCGGAATGATAAAATATATATTATTATGAAATGTTCCAATAAATAAGTAACATGGAATGATTTTTTATGTTACAGAAATAGACCTGGGTCCTGAACAATGTGATCCAGATGAAGACGATGACGATGATGCCAGCGATGGTGATCTTGACACTGACGAGGATGCTGCAGTTCGAGGTAGTTCGATGTTTTGTTGTATTGCTATACTGATAACTTTTACTGTATCAAAGTGTCAAACAGACAAATGTCACATTCCTTCATGATGCAAGAATAACTGTGACTTACTCTTTAAATTCTTTCATGTCTTTTGAATTTAAGAAATACTGCCAAAATAGAAAGTCAGTTACAGAAAAGGTTCAATTTTCAGATTTGATTGAGACAAAAAACAGCTTGAGTGTTCCGAAGAGAAAATGTGAGTAACTATTATCTTTATAGAATCGTTTCTGAAAAACGCAAAGGTGTCATTTTTCTGAGAAAAAAAAAGAAATTTAAAAGACGCTTAAAATTTAGACAAAGATTTTACTCTTATTCTTTTCCCATTGTTGTAATTTCCTGTTTATACATGTGTTTTAATGACTCATGGAAATTTTGATCTCTACGAAAACCATGCTAGATTTGTTGAATTAAATATTTACATTGTATAAAGGGACACAGGGCATCATAGCCATATATATTATATTCATGTAGTGTTCATATAGCGACTTTTCACCCTAAAGAGCATGCTAAACGCGCAATGTACTTTTAAGTGACGGAGGAAAACTTTGATTTATTGATGGTGTGTAATGATTTGTATATTATTGAAATACCACTCCGACCAAAAGTAACTATATAGATTCCCAGCTGGAGGACAGGTCGTAATGCGTACACTGCCTGATTCTACATGTCATATATTTCCCTGACAAAGCAAAAACGCTTTCACATGTATAAATATGCTTATATAACGTATGATCCTACCTGGCACTTACACTAAAACTGAATTGTTGCAATTTCAGGCACAAAGAGGCCATGGACTGAGATAGAAAAAGAGGCAGTTAAGAAGTATTTCCACAGGAACATTTTAATGCAAAAGCTACCAGGAAAAAGGGAGATAGACCAGTGCTTATCTAAAGAAAAATCCCTGAAACACAGGTCTTGGAAAAATATTAAAGACTACATCAGAAATAATATGACTAAGACTAAAAGATGAGTTATTGTAAAAAGAACACTTCGAAATGTGTTAGTTCATTCAGAATTTCGATTTAAGTTGAGTATCACAAAACGTCAGATATTACTTGCTTATCCTGCATGAAGTTTCTGCCTCTCGGAAATGCGTACTTTACCATGTGTCATGTACTGACACCATAAATGTGTTTTTATTATATATTTTTGTTCGTGGATGATTCCAAAAACATTTGACATTATATTCACTCGAAATGGTGACAAATGTTGTGACAAAGACTAACTAAAAGTCTAATACCCTTTTAAGAATATATATTAGAATAGAGAAATTTAGTATTGTATATGCAGATAAATTCTAACGATTGAATTGACAGTCCTATCGGTGTGTTTTTTTTATCACAATTCAAGAGTACTTGATATGTATATCACATGATTGTTTCGGACTTATTTTCCTAAATATCATTGAGGGTATGATTTTAGTCGAATACATGTAGATATGATTTTTTTTAAATGAAACAAACGCATCACTGCATTCTTTTGAATTTCGTATAATATTCCGATAGGACTGTCCCTTTAAGGGGGCAGTAAAACGTGTTTTGAAAATATATTTCCATCTTACCATGTTAGGTAAATGCTAAGACAAAACAAATGTATTGTCGCAATCCTTATTCCTATCATCCGCAGTAAGAGAAGAAACAATATCATACAAATATCCTTGGCGACCATTTGATTATATCATATTAATCATAAGGTAGATAAATGGCTTTTATGCATCTTTCTGCGTTTTTCATTTTTCTAAGATTACCTAATTTTCTTAAAACAATGTGTTTCTACCCCTTTTAAACATACATGTATACATTTGATTAACTTGCCTATGTAAAACTTTGTTTGATTCTGCATGAGATTCATTTCTGTTATTTTGATGATAATGCTCATATATGTCATCTTCGTGGAGAGGGGAGCATGTTGATACTTCTCCCATTTTATGAATTTTATGGATTTTATCTCCCATTATTCATACGCTTGTTAAATTTCCAAAGCCTTGTGCCAAGTCCTCAATGCTGGGCAAAAAGACAACAGTGTTTTTGTACGCCAGAAACTGTATATATTTTCATTTACTAAAAGTCTACAATGTGAATATAGGTTTTGATCATAAAGCAAATTGTTTTTTTTATATTATACGTATTGCAGTCTGCTAAGTAACATGTTATTTGACAGCCATCGAACAATGTGGACATCACCTTTTGTTGATTCATCACAAGAAGTCATATATTAGTTACAATCACAAGATAGTGAGCATGTGTTTTGTGTATGTCAGACATTGTTCTTTGCTTATAAAACAGATTAATGATATGGGTTACAGTAACTGAGTAACAACTGTTCGAATACTTATCCCCCTTTAGCTTTGGTTTAGTCTTGATATATCCAGAAGTTTCAAGAGCAAATTAGCAAATAATTTATGTTAGAATTAAACAACCTATTAGGCATTCCACAGATTCTTCAGTACAATACTTCATATTATGTGAAATATCTGCAGTCTTATTGATAAGATTATAACATGAACACTCTGCAACCCTGCTGATTGATTGTTATTGTGGATTAGGTGAACAAGAAAAAATGGTTTCTGTGTATGTCCTAATCATGTTTGTATGACTTATTCCTCTACTCGGCATTTCATCTGCTAAAAGTTGTTACAAACAACTAATAGTATTAACCGCTTATCTTAACAATGATTTTAGGTCAAGATAAAGCCAAATGATGTTATTGTTCCATCAATCATGTATATGAAATCGTAAATCAAAATTCCCTTGGTCCCAAAATGCAATAAAAATGGTCAGTTATGTTCAGTCTTTTTTTATATAAGAAATAATTTTCCATCGTAAACTGTAAAGGAGTTTGATAGTAACTGAGACAAATGATGTTGGTCCAAATTGACTTTTAGTGAACACAAGTTGATATTGTACTCTGCCGATTACGTGATTACATTTCAAAAATGAAATTCCAGATCAAATATATATATGTCCGCGGTTTGATACTGAAATCTACAGTGTGTGTCCCCGTTTTGAACACAAATTGTGAAATATGTGTGTGTCCCCGGTTTGATAGAGCCGCATAACACACAACTGTCCCCAGTTAGGTGTCATGGTTACATACAGTGTGTATGCAGTGTGTGTCCTCGGTTTGATTGTATAAATGATGTTTGACAAAAGTCAGCTGACGAAAAAATCCATTTGCCAGGCTACTAACGTAATTATTATCAATTGAAAAGTACCTTTTTTGTCCAAAAATCTCCACAAATAAAGAAGTCCCCGTTTGGATAGGATACAACATGTGTCCCCGGTTGGCACCCTTTACATGAATTTGCGTGTGTGTGTGTGTCTGTGTGTGTGTCCGTCCGAGGACATTTTTTGTCCGACCTATTACGGGAAAACCATTTGTCCGATTAATTTCAAATTTTGCACATGTCGAGGGGTTAGAACCAGAACCACTGATCTCCACAATGTTGATATCTGAGAAAACTGCATTCAAAAGTTTGATGCTTAACAAAAAATACAAATATAATATATTCTTATTTGATTTTACATCTGGCCGATGCTACAGGTTGTGCAAATAGCTTGCATCAATACATGATCTATAACTTAATTAGTTTCACAGTAATTACTGAAATTAGTAGATAATATGTTCTGGCACGTGTAACGACAATGTGAACCACATTCACTAAACCAAGCTGCTTGAGAAACATTTGCCTGGCAAATGATACTTCATCTAAGTCATGTTTAGTTTCAAATCTGAAATCGGGTTATCTTGAAATAAACACTCCTTCCGCAGTTCTAATATTATCATTCAGTGTGGTCTACATAGTCTAGAATGTGTGTGTAGGAGGACCCCGGTTTAAACACTGTGTAAACATTCACACAGAGCAACCCAATTAGTGTCGGTGATGCTCTATCGCCAGCTGACTGATAGAATCGGGCGTTACAGCCCCCTCCCGCTGAAGGCCACAAGACGCCTATCTTCTGCTAGCATTGAGCTTGCCAGGCTCCATGACTGGCAACAGGTGCACGAAATACTTTAGTGAACTGATCGAGGATATGGTCTTCAGGTTTCTGTTTGTGACTGATAGAATCGGGCGTTACAGCCCCCTCCCGCTGAAGGCCACAAGACGCCTATCTTCTGCTAGCATTGAGCTTGCCAGGCTCCATGACTGGCAACAGGTGCACGAAATACTTTAGTGAACTGAGCGAGGATATGGTCTTCAGGTTTCTGTTTGTTGATACCATTTTAAAGGAACCAGTAACATTACTATTGATGTGGTTGTTGTACATAAACCAGATATTAACACAATATTTGACGGAAACTGCACTGTTAACCCTTTAACTGCTACAAGGGAGATAATTACATGATAAAAACCACTAGTTGGTACAGTAAAAACCTGTCGCAGCAGTTAAAGGGTTAATGTACGGTATTGCCAGCAAAATACAAACATACACAACATTATAATGAACACAAGCTCATTTAAACAATGTTAAATTATTATGCCACACGAAGAATCCGATTATAGTCATATTGAAAACAAGTAATGTGCATGTATGTTTAATACTGGTAGTAGCAGCACATGCTTATGATGTAATATACCTTAATCAAGGATATAAATACAGAAACGTTTAAGCATGTAGCACTTATGAACAAAACATATTCATCTAATTGTATATAACTTACTGTCATTAAAAACATTGTTATTAATATTAATGGCCTTATTTCAAGAAATCTTATCCTAATCTAATAACGTTAAATTTCCATATCTTAGCACTTTGGAACATCAATTGTGTAAACAAAAGTTGTAAATTGACGCGTGCATCTACAGAAATGGGTGAATTATATAATATGGACTAAAGTAATGAAGCAGTACAGTTGATTGCATTATTAACATGATTACTTCTAATATAATGAACTAATAAACATATAGTATATTATGTATATAATATCTTATAAAATGAATCATGCGCATACTAATATTCTTTAGAAATATAGTTAGAAATGCATGCAGTTAAATAGTGTTTACATAAAATATCTTTACTAATGCCTAATGTAATATTCTACACTATAATTTGCTTAGTCCAGTTTTACTTGAAAAGTTTTTTGAAGAGAAATACATGTAACATTGAATCTAAATAACTTCAACTGTTCATCAGAGACTTACACACCGTCAATATTTTTTTTTCAGCTCATACCTGTATCATTTGTGAGTGTAAAGAATGTTTCAATACATAAAGCATCAATTACACACATTGTATTCTAAATGTGACGTGCTATTGCACATTAGATTAACAGCGAAGTAAGGTATTCCTTTTTGCACAACTGGGTGGTGTATATCATTATGTAAGTAAAACGTCTGAGTTTTGCATAATCTGTAATCAGTTTTTCAGTTTTCAAGATTACACTTTGCATTACAAACACAATGCCTACTGTTACTGTTAGTCACAGTCAGTATCTGTGTCTTCTTCCAAGGCGTCAGGCTGTGGCAGAGAGTCTGTCATGTCATTGTCAGTCTGCAGACTTTTGTAGTATTCATGAACATATGTCAAAACCAAGTAACAACAGAAATCCTTTGAGGGTGTTCATTTCAGGGGGTGCAGGTGTAGGAAAATCATATTTAACAAAGATTATTATCAATTGGTTGCGTCTACATACTGCTGCATCTTCAGGTCATGACCCTGTTATCACATGTGCCCCAACAGGGACAGCCGCAAGAAATATCTTAGGTGTAACACTGCATAATGTTTTTGTCTTCCAGTTCAACATGGCAAAGAAGCAGATTTTATGAAATTAAGCTGCAAGAATTTGAAAAGACTTCGGCAAAAATTCATGTGCATACACACTATGATAATTGATGAGATAAGTATGGTCAGTGCCAACACATTCACACATATTCATCAACGTCTCTGTGCCATTAAAAACAATGATGATTTTTTCGGCGGAGTAAATATGATTATTATTGGTGATCTCCTACAGCTTCGTCCAATCAGAGCAAAATTCATTTTTACTAATAAGATATTGTGGCCTTTGTTCTCTCCCTACTTTCTTCTGGAAAACGTAAGACAGTGTGAAGATAAACAGTATGCAGAACTTCTGTCAAGAGCAAGAGTATGGGGTTTTAACTATTGCTAACAAAACTTCATTGTCTTCAAGAATTGCACCTTTAGATATACCGCAAAGTGAAGTAGTACATATCTTCCCAACTCTTAAAGAAGTAAAATGCCATAATGACAATATTCAGAAGACACTGAATCACCATGTGATTGTTATAGAAGCACAACATTACTTTTCTGGTAATGATGTTTTTGCAAGCAATAACGTTACAGATGACTTGATACCAAAAGACGATCGGTATGCTGGCGGCATACCAAATGTTTTAAAATTGTCTGTTAACACTAGGGTTATGTTGATAAGGAATATACATACTTCACAAGGATTAGTAAATGGCGCAATGGGTTATGTGAAGAATATAACTATCACTTCAGGCTCAGACATTCCTTCAGAAGTGTATGTAAGGTTTGACAATGATACTGTTGGATCTTTCTTTCAGTCAAAAAGACACTCTAATGCTATTAGCATCAACATGATTAATCAAGAATTTCATTATAAAGGTCAAAGCATTATTAGACAGCAATTTCCTCTGCAACCATGTTGGCATGCACTATTCATAAACTTCAGGGCTCATCTTTGAATAACGCAGCAATATCTATCGGTAGTAACGTCTTTGAAAACGGTATGTCATATGTTGCCCTGAGTCGAGTACGCAGTATGTCTGGATTGTATTTGCTTTCAATTGATTTCAGAAAAATAAAACCTCACGAAGCCGCCCTAGCTGAACATATGCGATTGTATGAAATTGCAAAAGAAAGAAATCAACACAATGAAAATTAGTAACCATGAAGTACATTAAGTGTCAAAAGCAAAAGCTATTTTCCACATGTGCCAATGTTGCTGATACTGCATATGTTCACTATTTCAGATGCCATTCACAATTAAAGATGCGCTAAGTCAGCAAGGCGATCAAAACGTCACATTGAGAGTGCAATGCATAGATGTGAGCGAAACCATCAAAACTGGTGAAAAAGAGAAATTCTTTGCTGTAGTTGCAGATGTGAGTGGATCAACAACTGTTACAGTTTACAGCGGAAGTCACTATGCAAATTTCATGAAAGGCCAGGGTCTATTGCTTCAAAATGTACTAAACAAACAGTCATATTTTGCTGTGACCTCAAGAAGCAAGACCGGTATCATGCCAGCTCAAATCCTATCTCCTGCAATACTATCTGATGTTCCTGCCCTTCCGAAAGATGGTGTTATAACAATAGCAGCATCAATGAACTCACCAAGCAAGACCTTCGTTTCCGTCCGAGGAAAAATAATGAAGGTATACATTTTTCCTTGCAACTTCCCAGTTTCACCTTTGTACTAAGTTTAAAATTGTCAAAATATATTGAAATTCTGAAAACAAGAATGTCTTTAATAAAACGTGCTGTACATATTCCATTTAAGATGTCACCCAAGACAAGGAAGAGTGCAGCTGATGCAGTCCTGGATTTTCAGGAAGCACTCCTCAAGGATAACACCAAAACAACGAAACTGGCATTATGGGGAGATTTGGTTGACAGTCTAGCAGTTGGTGATTTGGTAACAGTTCGCAAGGCAAGAGTTCGACTTTTCACAAAAACAGGAATGGAAGAGAAAAAGCTCACCACAACTGTGCACACGAAAGTTGAAGTGAGTACTGCTTTGTTTAACTTATTTTCATTAGTGTGACATGATGTATTTGAAAATCTTATTTTTTTTTGTAATCTTAAAGAAGATATTACATACACAATGTGACTAAATGGTTTATTTCACTGGTCAACATTGATATCATTGTAATTTTGTTAGTGTATTGAATAATTGCATTATCTTTTCAGAAAATGAATGAACATGATGATCTAAGAGATATTTCGCCCTTAACAAGCGAAGAGGATATGCTCATAGATTCAGAACAACATGATGCCGTATCAGGAACCCTTTTGGCCCTTATGTTTTCAGAAACATATTTCGCATGCTTTAAATCTACATGCACAAACGTCATGACGAAAACCGTTAAGGATGGAGACTTCTACCGTCTACAGTGCAATTCCTGCAATTCTGTGTTTCCTACTGCAATTGCAACAAAGTCTGCACTCCTGAGATTTCTCTTGGAACCAGATGCAACTGAGGGTGATACCATTGAGGTATCAGTATTCCAACCAGTAATCAACGAACTGTTCCAAATCAAGGGCCTTGCCTATGAACCTACCATGGACAATGCTCACCTAAGGGAACAAGCAATTCAATTGCTTCCCATGAGAGTTACCTACAACCTTAGGGGTACTGTCCTGCAAAGTGTTGCTGGACTTTAGACTCAAGACGCGATTCCTCTGCTATATGTATCTATCACTATCACATAATGACTCTAAGAATCTTTTCTTACGAAAGTAGTAAGATCATAATCAATAAATGTATATGAACATATAAATAATATCGGTTCAATACTCATATATAAACATTAATACTTGCTTAATATTCATTTGCATAAATAAATCATTTAAATTCAGTAATTCGTGTTTTCACTTTCAAAACGACTGATTGAGTACTAATAACACATTCTACAAAATATTGACATGCATTTGCAAATTATGTGAAGAGAATGGCTACCATTGCACCTCCAACCATTTGTCTGCTTTTTTATAAAGCAGCGAACTTGTTTCAGGTGTGACTGTGGATGTTCCAGGAATCAACACAGAACTATCTGAGCTGACTACACTTGACAATGAGGAATCAAGATTGCAAGCTGATATATCGGACACTGAAGCTGCAACGTCCTGACATGACACATCAATAGAGTCATTTACACTGGTACTAGTTGTATCAGGAGTGGCTGTGTCCATACTAGGTGTGCTGCTGGAGTCATGTTGTGAAGTTGATGGTACATCGGTACTGCCCTGCATTCTTGTAGAGTTTATGCCCAGTACCACGCAAGCATCATAATGTTCAGGAAGTCCCCTGATTGAAGTATACGCAAGGACAATACGTTTTTCTTTGGTTGAAGTCTGCATACTTGGTCTTATATCGATGATTGGAGAAGATGCATTACTGGAAAATATGCGAACTCCATGTCCTGTCCAGTTTGCTAAAGCCAAGGGCAGAAAATCGGCCACCTTGTTGGTGTAGTAACCATCTTGTCGGAGTTTCTCAACTTCCAACATCTTGTCGGAGTTTCTCAACTTCCAAAAGATAATCCTGCCATTTCTGATTGTCACTGTTGCATGCTTCTGGGAAAAAATCAACATAAGTATTTAAATTTTGTTCGAGATGGTCACAAAGATCTTTTCGAAGTTCAGCAGGATCAGTCTTGTCGGACAGGTGAATTGCTGATGCAGTAAAAAAGCAGTTACCATCAGCAGGTATGTTGTGAATGGAATAGCCATTACACTGAACAAGCTGCACGAGTCTGTCGGTGTGTATCCTCTTCATGTGAGTGATGTAGTTATGTGAAATCTGGCTTTTAACCAAAGCAGCATTTACATTATATGCATTATCAGTGGATGTTGAAGGTATTATTCTCTTTGGCTCAGCAGTAGACATTATTCTTTTCTGATTAACTTTTGGTGTGTGTACTGACTTTTTTGTTCGCTTGCTTCGCCGAATTTTTGGTAATGGTAGCCAATCAGGATCTGATAAATTAACATCATCAACGTCTGGACAGTAATCATCATCCGATTTTTCTGTGGAAGGTTTATGACTTTGCTTCTCGAATTGTGCAAGGGGAACATAATCTGAGGTGTCAAATTCACTTTCACTGCCACGTTGATTTCCTGAAGGCAAGTCGCTTTCTGCTGTAATGTCATGTGATTGTTTTTCACCATTGGTGCTAGGATTAACGTTTCCATTCCCACAGTTTAATGTTGCCAATGGCAAACAATCGGACAAGTCAAAATCGCTATCACTCTGAATAGACAGTTGGATAATGGTGCTACCTACAGGCTCGTGGTCACCTGTTGTAACGTCACTGTATTCAATAATGGGTCCAGATTCCCCTTCTGTAGCTTGACTGTTGCTTGATTCAGGTTGTTTGTCAGTAGTTGTCGTATCAATCACTTCAGTAATGGGTCCAGATTCCCCTTCTGTAGCTTGACTGTTGCTTGATTCAGGTTGTTTGTCAGTAGTTGTGGTATCAATCACTTGAGTAATGGGTCCAGATTCCCCTTCTGTAGCTTGACTGTTGCTTGATTCAGGTTGTTTGTCAGTAGTTGTGGTATCAATCACTTGAGTAATGGGTCCAGATTCCCCTTCTGTAGCTTGACTGTTGCTTGACTCAGGTTGTTTGTCAGTAGTTGTGGTATCAATCACTTCAGTAATGGGTCCAGATTCCCCTTCTGTAGCTTGACTGTTGCTTGATTCAGGTTGTTTGTCAGTAGTTGTCGTATCAATCGCTTCAGTAATGGGTCTAGATTCCCCTTCTGTAGCTTGACTGTCGCTTGGCTCAGATTGTGGGTCCATTGTTTTTACTTCAAATTGTTGCTGACACGCATCAACAAGGTCTTCTTCGTCAATATCTGACCAGTGATCGTCCATCATGATTACTTCAAGACCTGGAATAAAATGTTTTTCTAGCTACAAAGTATAATTGCTGCAGCTACATATGGGAATGAAAATTTTTGACTATATGTGTATCAAACTAGATTAATAAATAGTAAAAATAATATTACCGTAAGTGCTCCTCTAATAATTGCCTATTATTTTAAATATTAGCAACTAACCTGCAAACATCCAACCTCCCGTCCCCCTAACCCTCCACGTGCTTTGCATTGGGAGAGTACAAAAGCTCCCGAATTCCTGTATTTCGTACTAGGTAAAAACATTGAAAACTGGAAAAAGTGTTCTTGGCATTTCTTTTGTTGTGTTCTGTAGTTAAGTTTGCAGTTGATCGCACTATCACTGCTAATGGAGATATTTAACACACGTTTTGGTGTTTGCATTCATTATTTATTATTACAAGATTCAGAAAGTCTACTCCTCACGATTGCTGTAGAAATTGACTTCATCGTAATAACCACCCATTCTCTCTTAAAAATGTAAAACGTACTAATAATTTCAAAGGCAATTACTACTATTAGAGCATTTACGGTATGTTCATTTATAGATATACAGAATTAAAAGGTCCGTAAGTATTAGTTCCCATTAAAGTTTATATAATTATTTTGATCGAAATATATGGAATGTATCATATTTGAGACAACTAAAATTTCAAAAGAAAAGAGATGAAGCCGAGTAGTTAATTAATGTCATATATTCATTAATGGAGTAATCAATTGCTGATCATTAATCACTAATTTAGCCTCAACCTAGAAAAGCAAATATTTTCATTGTAAAAGTGTACATAAACATTGGAAGGCAGTTATGCCATGTGATGTTGTTTTCATTCAGAAATAAATATGTTATGTTACTTCATAACACTATTTTGTCTATGTAAAACTAATAAAACACAAAACACCTACCTTGTGAGGTTATTCTGTAAATATCTGTCACTTCCCATGTAAATCCGTGCTTTGTTTTTATGTGTACAATTTCCAAAATCAGTATATACACAGTTGAGAAACAGTATTCCTGCGGGGCATATCACATTAGTTCACAAGAGTTAGAAACAGCCGCTGTAAAGTATTGCAATAGATACACTGGAACCCATGCCACCAGCAGACAGCACAAGTTGGAACTATCTGGTGTCAAGTGTCGGCCTTATCAGCCATCAACTTAAAAAGCCAGTATGAATGATCCCGAGCAGCTCTGGTGTGGCCTTGCTCAGTGCTTCCTCCCCAACTTGGTTTACGTTGCCAGATGTAATCTCCTCGTGTTACAGTATTTAGGCAACAATATATTATGCTATTGAAATGCTTAGCACCAGTTACTGGGTTTTTGCTCAAACTGATACTAGACTTATTCGTTAAGTTGTTTTGACTTTGTTGAATATCTTTGTAAATAAAGATTTGATTGTTTCAAAACGTTGAATGCAAAGTGTATATAGTAGAAGGATGTTAATAAATCACATATCTCAATTTTGAAAAATTTACCACTTAATGGGTTCTGGCACTAACCCCTCGATGTCTTCTACCCTACTAGGAGGGGGTGCAGTGCCAAGTTACAGCAAATTTCGTTAACATTTGAATATTTTATTAATTTTTTACAAATTTCCATGTTTTGAACTTAGTCATTTTCCAATATCAGATTTGTCCGACCTATTACGGGAAAACTATTAGACCGATTAATTTCAAATTTGGCACATGTCTTCTACCCTATTAGGAGGGGTGCAGTGCGAAGTTACAGCAAATTTCGTTAACATTTGAATTTTTATTAATTTTTTACAAATTTCCATGTTTTGAACTTAGTCGTTTTCCAATATCAGATTTTTCTGACCTATTACTTGAAAACTATTTATCCGATTAATTTTAAATTTTGCACATGTCTTCTAACTACTAGGAGGGGTGCAGTGCGAAGTAACAGCAAAGTTCGTTAATATTTGAATTTTTAGCTCATCTGGCCTGTAAGGCCCGATGGGCTTATGGTATTGCATGGTGTCCGCCGTCCGTCCGTCCGTCCGTCCATCCGTCCGTAAACTTTGTGGAATTTCGACTTCTTCTCCAGAACCATAAGGCCTAGAAAGCTGAAACTTTGTGTACAGACTCCTTGGCTAGTGAGAATTATACATTGTAGCTTTGGTGGCCCTGTGACCCCTAATAAGGGCCACAGGGGCCACGCCCTAAAAACCTATTTTCATCTTCTTCTCCAGAACCATGAGGCCTAGAAAGCTGAAACTTTGTGCACAGACTCCTTGGCTAGTGAGGAATATAAATTGTAGCTTTGGTGGCCCTGTAACCCCTAATAAGGACCACAGGGGCCACACTCTAAAAACCTATTTTCATCTTCTTCTCCAGAACCATGAGGCCTAGAAAGCTGAAACTTTGTGTACAGACTCCTTGACTAGTGAGGATTATAAATTGTAGCTTTGGTGGCCCTGTGACCCCTTATAAGGGTAACAGGGGCCACACCCTAAAAACCTATTTTCATCTTCTTCTCCAGAACCATGAGGCCTAGAAAGCTGAAACTTTGTGTACAGACTCCTTGACTAGTGAGGATTATAAATTGTAGCTTTGGTGGCCCTGTGACCCCTAATAAGGGCCACAGGGGCCACGCCCTAAAAACCTATTTTCATCTTCTTCTCCAGAACCATGAGGCCTAGAAAGCTGGAACTTTGTGTACAGACTCCTTGACTAGTGAGGATTATAAATTGTAGCTTTGGTGGCCCTGTGACCCCTAATAAGGGCCACAGGGGCCACGTCCTAAAAACCTATTTTCATCTTTTTCTCCAGAACCATGAGGCCTAGAAAGCTGAAACTTTGTGTACAGACTCCTTGACTAGTGAGGATTATAAATTATAGCTTTGGTGGCCCTGTGACCCCTAATAAGGACTACAGGGGCCACGCCCTAAAAACCTATTTTGATCTTCTTCCCCAGAACCATGAGGCCTAGAAACCTGAAACTTGGTGTACAGACTCCTTGACTAGTGAGGATTATAAATTGTAGCTTTGGTGGCCCTGTGATCCCTAATAAGGACTACAGGGGCCACGCCCTAAAAACCTATTTTGATCTTCTTCCCCAGAACCATGAGGCCTAGAAAGCTGAAACTTGGTGTACAGACTCCTTGACTAGTGAGGATTATAAATTGTAGCTTTGGGGGCCCTGTGACCCCTAATAAGGGCCACAGGGGCCACACCCTAAAAACCTATTTTCATCTTCTTCTCTAGAACCATAAGGCCAAGAAAGCTGAAACTTTGTGTACAGACTCCTTGACAAGTGACGATTATAAATTGTAGCTTTGGTGGTCCTGTGACCCCTAATAAGGGTCACAGAGGCCACACCCTAAAAACCTATTTTCATCTTCTTCTCTAGAACCATAAGGCCAAGAAAGCTGAAACTTTGTGTACAGACTCCTTGACTGATGAGGATTATGAATTGTAGCTTTGGTGACCCTGTTGCCTCTAATATATATAAAGCATAATTGATAATGAAGCCTGATGAGCTACAGAGCCAATGGCTCTATTTTTTACAAATTTCCATGTTTTGAACTTAGTCATTTTCCAATATCAGATTTGTCCGACCTATTACGGGAAAAGGGAAAAAAAGTTCATCTGATTCTTTTCACATTTTGCATGTGTCTTCTTTCCTACTAGGAGCGGTGCAGTGCCAAATCAAAACTAAAATTGATGAGTGTTTTTTGTGTGTGGTTTTTTTTTACAAACTTCCATTTTTTTTATTAGTCATTTTTCTCAATTCCTCTTTGGGGGTCAAATGCTGTGCAAGAGATGACTACATTGAAAGTAAAAAATAATTCAGTTAGTCAGGGATGCACGGTCGGGGGTATTAGTGAGCCACGCTTTGGGTAAATTTAAGGACAACAAGTACCCATAATGATTGATTGAACACACAAAAAATCAATTGTGTACATAGATTTAATGAAGAATATGTGACCACATGTAACGAATGTACAAAACATAGGGGCAAGTTGTTACATCTTCATGTTTAGTTACTTAATAATATTTTAAACTATATTCTATAATGAGAATAAATTTATTGCATTATTAAAAGAAATTAAACAATGGTACAATTAATGGTACACTGAACTTATATAGCAACATACTTATATGATGAAATTCGTAAATAATTAAATAGGAAAGAGACATTATGGATACATGTTTTTTTTACAGAATACTGTTGACAACATTCTATGGCCAGAAGATGATGATGATGACTTACTCTGTGCCATGCAAATCAGTGAACAAGGTAAATTAACTAAATATCTTTAACCAATACTTATCAGTTAACTTTAGGTTCTATAAGCTATGATATTGAAGTTAGTAAAACGTGTACTTATTTAATGAATTTGATATTTATGAAAAGTACTTTTAGTAAACTTTACATTTACTCATTTCCCTTCCAGATCAAATAGACGTTGGGCATATCAGCAGTCCTCAGAAAGAAGATGATGCGCCTGCACAACAACCAAACGGGTTTCCACAACAAAGCACAAGTAGTTTTACATCAGACACAGAAGATGATGAGAATGTCCCTTTGGCTAGACTGATTCCAGCGCACCTTACATCAGATACAAGTGAAGCTGACAGCTCAGGAGTTGATGAGACATATAAACCGTCGGAGTCTTCAGACTCAAGTGACTCTCCCATTCTGGCGAGGGAGTCCAGGAAGAGGACAAGGAGCATACCTGGACAGAAGTACAGAAAAAGGCAGAAGAAAAGCCCGAGTCGCATCCCTGTATCGAGTGATCCCTCCTCAGATTATGACCTTCATAAAGCTCAGCAAACAAGTGCCGAACTCCAGACTCTCCTCACACTTGCACGAAATTTTCATAACAAAGGCTAAAACTATTGCTAAACAGTAACAATCTTCAAATTTCAAACGTAGCAAGGGATGGAAATTGCTTTTTTTCTGCTGTCCTCAAGAGTTTACAGGACACACGTAATCCACAATCATTGCGAGACCAAACCTGTAAACATATTCTTGATAACAGTGAAAACTACATGGGCTTCCTAATGATAGAAGACAACAACGATGTTGACAAACTATCTTTGTTCAAACATAAAGTATCAAAACTTTCAAACAACGGGAATTCGAAAAGTCCACTTGGGGATTGTTTGCCATTGGCTATTGCCAATTTGAGAGACCATTAAGGATATTTTCCAGTAGTGTCTCCACACCTGTCCAGCAAATCGACCCAGATTTAACAACAACTAAATAAATCTCGGTTATATTGCAGTACGAGGGGAGGAACACTATGAGGGTGTAGTGCCTCTGACAGCATCTCCTGTAACACCTGAAATGTTGGTTGGTGATCACGGGAACACATCTATGCCATCTCCAAGTGTAACCCCTCACAAAAGAGCCAACTACAGAAGCCCAAAGAAGGTGGTGTCCATTAGGAAGCGGCTGAAGCATCAAAACCAATGGAAGAAAACTGTAAGAAAAGAAAAACGTTGCAGAGGGGAAGCTTATGTGTCATGTAGAGGGAAACCCGTAGAAGCAAAGAACTTGCAGGAAGTTAACTATGGGAAATGCCGCTTTGAGTACTCTAAAAATATAGATTTGGAAACAAGACAAACAATCTTTCAAAATTATTATAAACTTTCATCGTATGAGAGGCAGAGAAGCTTTGTGTGTCAGATGGTTGATTCAGTGACACCAGTTAGATCTACAGGGAAGAAAACAACTTCACGACAATATCATTTGGTCTTTGGAGAGAAGAAAGTTCGTGTGTGTCGCAACTTTTTCCTTGCAACTCTAAACATTGGGAACATGGTGTGTTTACTGGTGAAGACGGGAGAGGTGTCTGTGCGTCCGGGAACAAGACTGACCTTCAAACACTACATGATGTCAGACAGCATAACGACTCCTTTCCACGAATGGAGTCACATTATGCTCGAAAAGACAGTGTGAAAAAGTACTTAGCTCAAGATTTAAATATAAAGAAAATGTACACACTGTACAAGGAAAAGTGTCAAAAATCAGATGCCAAATTTGTAACTGAGAGCAAGTACAGAGAGGTTTTCTGTACAGAATTCAACATCTCGTTCTTCAGACCAAAGAAGGATCAATGTTCCATGTGCAGTCTGTATGAGGCAAAGAAACTTGCTGGGACTGTTGAAACCGATATGACCAACAAGTATGAAGACCATCAGAGGTCCAAGGTCATGTCAAGAGATGAAAAGGAAAGGGACAAGGTCACAGCAAAGTCAAATAAATCCCACTATGTGGCAACATTTGACTTGAAAGCTGTACTAAACACACCGTGCAGTCTTGTAGGAGAGCTTTACTACGCACGGAAGCTGTCTGTCTACAACCTATCAGTTTACTCCCTTGATAATCAACAAGGAACGTGCCACCTCTGGGATGAAACAAATGGAAAGAAAGGGACAAATGAGATTGCAACATGTCTGTTCAAGAACACTAGTTCTGTGTGCCAGTTGAACAAACAAGTAAAAGAAGTAACATATTTTTCAGATTCATGTGGTGGGCAGAATAGAAATCAATTCGTTGCAGGATCATTGAATGCGATTCCATTCATTCATCCATCGAGACTGCAAAGAAAAGAACGCAAGTATTTGTACCTGCTCAATGGAGTACGGTTATATCTTTGGCCAAGGGAGGAAAGCAGTATCTTACAATTCCTATGAAATTTGGAGATGTGCTGGATTTCAAAGAGTTTGTAAGAACCTCTTATCCGAATATGAACATCTCGGTTGGTGGAGAGAGGGTCAACTGGCTGCGTATCAAGTGGATTCAAGTTAGACGAGAGGCTGTAGACTCCATCTTTGTCAACTACAGTTTCCAGGAGGAAGACTTCTTGGAGATCAAGGTTTTGTCCGGTACCAGGAGAAAGTCTCTCACTGCAGTGAACATCCAGTGCCTGCCTACACTTCTAAACTCCCCATTTCTGTTGTTCTGTTACTAACTCTGTGTGCGAAAGAGATCATTCCTTCAGAGTTTCGCTCATATTATGTGTCTTTGCCAACATCGGCAACCTGGGCCCGCCAGTGATGAGGAGTGGGATGACTAGACCACACAATCCAGTATTCCAATGATAAAACAAACAACCAGGATAAGATGTGTACACTGCTAACCATTTAGTTTGCATTGAATATATATTGTATGTTATTTCTTTTATGAATATCTATATGGCAAGAGTTACCAATGCCTCTTTCTTCGTCGTTATTCTCAAGGAGATTGTGTTCTTTATATGTAGATTATAGTTTTATTATATTTATAGTTATATATACATAGATGTAATAAATAGTATTCAAATGAATAAATTAGTGTTAGTGAACTTGCTTTGGCTTTATAGATATTAAAGTGTCATAATACATGATAATAGTTTTGATTTTATGTAACTTAACTGAACTTCCATGTACACACTAAGAAAGTGAAATTTGGTTGAGTGTGCTAGTTTTTTAATTTAGATACAAGTACATTATTAAGTTCATGCATTAGAAAAGCAACACCTAAAATGTTAAACTAATTTTCAAAACGGCAACATGACACAGAAACTTCCAACCCTATTTTAAATGCAAATATAGATTTAGATTTACAAGTACATTATTAAGTTCATGCATTAGAAAAGCAACACCTAAAATGTTAAACTAAGTTTCAAAACGGCAACATGACACAGGAACTTCCAACCCTATTTTAAATGCAAATATAGATTTAGAGAGCTGAAATTTGATGTTCAGACTCCTTGGCCAATTGGAATTCTAAATTGTAGATTTTGTGACCCCATGGCTCCAAATGGGGTCACAGGGGTAAAAACCTTAAAAACCTATTTTCAACATCTTCTCCAGTTCCATAAGGTCTAGAGAGCTGAAATTTGATGTTCAGACTCCTTGGCCAATTGGAATTCTAAACTGTAGATTCCGTGACCCCATGACCCCAAATGGGGTCACAGGGGTCAAAACCTTAAAAACCTATTTTCATCTTCTTCTCCAGTTCCAAAAGGTCTAGAGAACTGAAAAGTTGTGTGTAGACTCTTCGGCCAATTAAGATTCTAAATTTTACATTTGGTTACCCCTTGACCCCAATTGGGGTCACATGGCTCAAAACCTTAAAAAACTATTTCCATCAAACGTCTGATGAGCTACAGAGTCCATGGCTCTCATTTTGGCCAATTTTAGATCGGCAGTATCAACAAATATTGAACTGTCCATATTAATTTGTATAGATTAACATAACCCATTCTTTCCCGTCTCTTTTTGTATTCACTTGATATTGCCACGATTTGAACAGAAGACCTGTACATGACTACGTGTTCCTGGTCAAAGGGCTTTATTTCTTGGATCATGTGCCACATTTCAATGAGTAATTGTATTTGTGTTGATTATCGGCATCCCTTAAAAATATTTGATGCACAGAATAATCACCATAGTTAGCAGCCGAAGCTCCATAACAGCTTGCAAAAGTTGTACAACAGTTGCCCTTGGTCAAATATCATTCTGTCTTCTTTGGATTTCGCTCCATAGGATTGAGCATTGTCGTGCTGAAACAGATTTGGTCCACGCTGTGCCATCCAAAACAATGATGCTCACTATGTAAGTTTCTCTCCAGTCTGATATAATTGACGGTGCTCCGAGGCATGAAATAGTCAACTTATTCTCTCCATCAGTGTTCGAACCAGTCGGGATATCCTCTCCGCCACGGTCTGAATGCAACCACCATGTCACATGTAAGCTTGTTCGAACCCTGATAGAGACAAGTTCTTTACTACTTCATTCCTCGGAGCACAATCGGTTTTAATCAGACTGGGCCTCTCTCCACAAGGCAAAACATTCCTTTCCTCTACTCTCTTACTCTGCTGTCTGCCAAAGATATTCTATATCGACTCTCATGGAAGATGACAACACCCTCCGTTATTTAAAACTCCAGTATACCCAAAGATTCCGCTATCTGTTAGAATAGGGAATAATATTATCTAAAGAATTGTGTGTTCTTTTCTACGACTTCTTTTATTTCTGTTGTCTCCTTCCTGAAAAGAACTGTTACAAAGGCAATGAACATGGTATAATGGAACTCTGACCAAGTAACCCTGTAGAAGTTATATTTTCTTTCAAGAATAAGTGAGTAGCCGTACAAAACTGTTTAAATGTGTTTCATATGTCTTATGCATTATATTTGAAGAGTAATTGCCCTTGTTACTATTGCCCCGTGTTACTTTTGTCCCCAGTCTCCCCTACCTTAAATCTTTTTCAAAAGGCCTGTATAAATATATTTCTTTATTAGTCCAGATGGGCTTATGGCATGGCCCGTCGTCCGGCGTCTGTCCGTCCGTAAACTTTTGACACTTTCGACTTCTCCTCATGAACCATACACATTAGAGAGCTGAAATTTTGTAACTTTGTTGACCCTGTGACCCCAAATAGGGTCACACGGGTCACAACCTTAAAAAACTATTTTCATCTTCTTCTCAGGTTCCAAAAGGTCTAGAGAGCTGAAATTATATGTGCAGACTCCATGGACAATGGGGATTCTAATTTGTAACTTTGTTGACCCTGTGACCCCAAATAGGGTCACAGGGGTCACAACCTTAAAAAAATATTTTCATCTTCTTCTCAGGTTCCAAAAGATCTAGAGAGCTGAAATTATATGTGCAGACTCCTTGGTTAATGGGGATTCTCAATTGTAGATTTCGTGACCCCATGACCCCAAATAGGATCACAGGGGTCACAATCTTAAAAACCTATTTTTCTCCATTAGATGACAGTCTATGGCAAATTTATTTCTCCTTGGATATTTTAGTGTGGACTTCTTTCACTGTCTGATATTGGCGATCTAGAAAGTGTTGAATAAAAATAGAGCCATTGGCTCTGTAGCTCATCAGGCTTCATCATCAATTATGCTGTAGTGTGTGGCCAATGTGATTCCCCCTTTGTAGAGGCCACAAGGGTACCAATCATAAAATTAAGTATATAGGCGACAAGTTTCAGTTTTTTAGGCCTTATACTTCAGGAGAAGAAGATGAAAATAGATGTGAAGGACGTTCCTGTTGCCTTTATAAGGGGCAAGAGGGTCACCAAAGCTACAATTCATAATCCTCACTAGTCAAGGAGTCTGTACACACAGTTTCAGCTTTCTAGGCCTTATGCTTCTGGAAAAGACGATGAAATAGGTTTTTAGGGTGTGGCCCTTATCAGGGGTCACAGGGCCACCAAAGCTACAATTTATAATCTTCACCAGTCAAGGAGTCTGCAAACAAAGTTTCAGCTTTCTAGGCCTCATGGTTCTGGAGAAGATGAAAATAGGGTTTTAGGGCGTTGCACCTGTGGCCCTTATTGGGGGTCACAGGGCACCAAAGCTACAATTTATAATCTTCACCAGTCAAGGAGTCTGCAAACAAAGTTTCAGCTTTCTAGGCCTTATGGTTCTGGAGAAGAAGTCGAAATTCCACAAAGTTTACGGACGGATGGACGCCGGACACCATGCCATGCCATAAGCCCATCGGGCCTTACAGGCCAGATGAGCTAATAATAAATCATTTGGGTAAGGAAATTTATTTTGAAATCGTTACATTTGTTTTGTATTTTTTAGCTCATCTGGCATGTAAGGCCCGATGGGCTTATGGCATGGCATGGTGTCCGGCGTCCGTCCGTCCGTAAACTTTGTGGCATTTCGACTTCTTCTCCAGAACTATAAAGCCTAGAAAGCTTAAACTTAGTGTACAGACTCCTTGACTAGTCAGGATTAAAAATTGTAGCTTTGGTGGCCCTTTGGTCCCAAATAAGGGCCACAGGGACCACACCCAAAAAACCTAATTTCATCTTTGTTCAGTCAAAAACAGATAATCCTGGCCATGATATGGCTTCTTAAGGGGTAAAAGACTGCAAAGTAAAGAAAAATTAGGAAAATATTACACTGAAAAATAGCATAATCAAAGACCAAAGAGTTAAAAACTAACAACAGAAAGTCACAAGTATCAATTTTAAGAGATATTTTATGTGTGCTTCCCTAGAAAATTTCTGACAAGGAGAGGTTTACTGTTGCAAGATGATATTTTAAGGCAGCTTCAATCAATGTCAAGTGTCTGTACAAGTATGGTAAAATGAGCTTACATTGCAAAATAAGTTTACAGTTAATATATAATCCCAAAATCCTGATATGAAATATTTCCATTTCTGTATTGATTACAAGTATCTGAAATCACATCACATATATACTTAAGTCTAGAATTTGAGACTTTGTGGCCCCTACAAATGGGGAAACCACATTGGCCACAGCAAAATTAAATATGAAGCCTGATTTTTTTATAGGTTTTATTGCAATAGGTAACATCAGTTTCATTTTTGCTTGGAGGTCATGTGACCTCCAAGCTTAGAGACGAGGATAGAGCGAATGCAATGGAGGAGCACGTGACTATGTCACATGACCATGTTGGTTTCAGCTACAGGCTAGCCGATGTGAGAAGACGCTCCTTGAGGTACAGTTGCTTGAACTAAGTATGACGCTTCGGTTACAAGCTAGCCCATTTTAGCAGACACTATTTCTTTATACAGTTGGATCTACCAAGTACGAGGCTTATCTGTTACAAGCTGAGAGCTGTAGGAAGGCGCTCTGAAGATGCTCATTTGGAGCGACTGTATGCACACATCCTATGCAGTTTATTGAGAGAATAGGTACTGTATTAAAAGTTAGCACATGTGACACAAATATGACGTTTGTGAAACAATAATCATAATAATGATTATAACCAATTGATAAGCAAAACCAACTGATAAGCAAATTTTTCTTAGTGTTAGCGTCAGTCCTGGGGGCAAACTGATAAATTATGACATGACACCTATATAAAAACAAATAAATCGCATGTATTTTCAGAAATAAATGTGTATCTTTTGATTAAACTCTCTTGAAATACATTTAGCGATAGTATTTCTTATTTCTTGAAATGTCTGTATCAAAATCTATTGAAATGTTTTCTTTAAATTGCATGTATTTTCAGAAATAAATGTGTATCTTTTGATTAAACTCTCTTGAAATACATTTAGCGATAGTATTTCTTATTTCTTGAAATGTCTGTATCAAAATCTATTGAAATGTTTTCTTATAAGAAAAATGACATTTTCCAACCTACATACATTACAACCAGCCTGGAACTACGTGACAAAAAGTCCGTTCTGGTGTAACCTGATACTACCGCTATCGCTGGGACTGAGCTTGGTGCCTGGGACTGTCAGTGAGGCTCTACAGGGTTACATGTTTATTGCACGTGTTGGCTAAATATTTGCTTAGTGAAGTCCATTCATGAAGGGTTATGGTTTTGAGCCTCATTATTTAACATTGGGAAAATAGATTCTACATTTTGTACCCTCACATTGTGGCATGTAACGGCACTGTGAACACGGCACTGTGAGTTTCACACGGAATCATCGATCGGAAGAGAGCAAGAAGTATTACAAGACAACCAAAAGGGTAAGTCTATTTTTATTTTTGTCATATTTTTATTGAATAAGGGAAACACTATGGATCGTGATATGCGCAGGGCAGTTAAGGGCAATTTTCATCAAGGCGATTCAAGTAGGTTTAAACACCCTGGCATTCAGTGTACTTCAATAGCATTTTGGGCTCTAATTTTCTCACTCAATAGTAATCCACAAGAGTGGATGCCACAAACACTTGATAATATATTGTACAGTGGAAATGCATTATTTGAGTCAATAACTGGTTCAAACGTTCCAATGCCTTTGATGCATTCTGAAATGCCAACATCACTTAATGTTGATAATAACATACTAACAACATCAATTAAAGCAGAATTGTTTGGGGTGGTTGGCTCCAATGGATTAGCGAATGCAGGAAGTGTTTCAATTCACACAGCTGTGACATCCGCCTTTTCACAAAGTAACACAATTTTGCTTACTTTCGGAAATTTAACTGTTGCGGGAATGTCAACTGTTCAAGGTTTTCATTTATTTGATTCTAATGCAAGGAATGAGAGCGGTAGACAGTCGCCAACCGGTAGTAGTGTCCTTATGAATTTCAATTCTCTTGATGAATTTTTTGTTCAGTCATATCTGAATTTTAAAAACCCTATTTATGTTGTCTTAAGCTACCAGATTTATCAAGCTGTTGTATTGCTATACATATTTTTGCAAATATTATATATATGCAACATTATTGCCAACTCTTTCATGAGCTCTTTTATGCTGTTATTTGTTACAACGTGTAATGCTATTTAAGAAAAATATCAATGAATACCGTTAATTGCCATTTTATGATGCCATTTGAAAATTGTTATTGCAAATATTCATGCATATAAAAATGCGAGTAACGGTATAATGTGCAGTTTGTTTAAACCTATTTTGCAATATGAAGTATCATGAACTTGCTTAATTACAGATGACTGCTACAGCCATTAAAGATGCTATGAAGAAAGAAATGGATGAAAATGTGACACTCATGGTGCAATGCATTGCAGTCAGTGAGCTGATTAAGACTGGCACCAAGAACAAATTCTTTGCTGTCATAGGTGATTCAAGTGCTTCCACAACATGCACTGTTTATGATGAAAAACATCTTAAGAATTTTAAGCCCGGAAGTGGGATATTTCTGCAGAATATCCTTAACAAGCAGTCGTATATGGCCCTTACATCAAGATCTAAGAGCGGACTGATGCCTCCAAGGGAGCTGCCCCAAGACATCCTGGACAATGCACCTAAGCTCCCAAAAGATGGCCTGATGACGCTCAAAACATCGCTAGCCAGTCCAGCAAAATCATACGTCTCGGTGAAGGGAAAAGTAGTGAAGGTAATTTGAAACTCGGTTTACATGTATACAATACTAAACGACGTTCCGTTTAATTACATATTTATGAAATGAATGGTTTGGTATTTAAGAAGCGAAAGCAACTTAAATACCAATACCATTCACTATCTTCAGAAATATCTTATTAAAAGGGACCAGTTTAGTATTTTATTTCTTACTCGATGACAAATTAAGCTAAATAACAATAAAAACGCTGAAATGAGGCTCGATGGTAAGTAGACCACCTGCCTTTGTGGCCTAGTCGCTATCATCGTGACGTCAAATGTAAGGATAATGACGTCATCTTAGGTTTACGACTTCACGGCAGCACGTGATGTTATTCAACAATGTGTTATAACATTGTAGAGTTATAAAAAAGTGACATCTTCAAGGGGAGAGTAATATGCTATAGAAATCTAACCTTTTAGGAACCCATCACATACCCTATGAAATACCCTGTGAAAGTCTTTATATCACTTCTTATTTTTTCTATAGGTTTCCCCAGCAGGAAAGAAGCATGTCAGCTGTAACAATGAAATGATGCGCTTTCAAGAAGTCCTATTGAAACATAAAACAGCCACAGTAAAGGTGGCGCTTTGGAATAACCTAGTGGACACACTCTCTGCGGGAGACCTCGTCCATCTCAAACGCTGCCGTGTCCGCCTGTTTTAAGGTGAAGAAAAAAAACTAACCAGCACCATTCAAACACAAATGGAGGTGAGTACTAACATTTACGTGTTAACATTCACCATTGCCTACAACAACGACACTACAATTTTTAATTAAATGTCAGATACTATCTAAATGTTCCTTTCAAGTACAACTTCTTTGAAAAAATTTTGAAATTATTTTCAGAAAAATATATGAACGACACTAAAATTTTACATAAAGCAAAATATTGTAAAATTTTGATAAACATCTGTCGCGCCCCATTAAATTAACATTATGCTCTTCCTCAGATACTGAACACAGACGAGAACCTCGATGACGTCACCATGGATCTTTCTCCAGAAGAAGAGGCAATACCTTTTGAGGTGCAAGCATTTGAACAGAAAGGTACACTGATAGCCTTGACATACGCGGAGTGTTATTTCACCTGCTACAAACAGACCTGTTCTAATGCCATGACCAAAACCATTCTCACAGATGACGGGACATATGTTCTCAAGTGCCCGACGTGTGCAACGACCATACCAACTGCAATCGCAGGAGAGTATTGCATTGCACGTTTCATTGTGCAGATGAATGACACAAGTTGTCAAGAACATACCTTATTCCTTCCAGTCATAAAGGATTTGTTCAATATCAGAGGACTAGCCTTTGATCAAACTATGAATGTTGAAAACTTGCAGGAACAACTCATGAAACTGCTGCCACTTGAAGTGCGTTTCACATCAAACAATAAAATCATAAATACTGTTGCTTAAGACATATATCTGTCAGCTAGTATTCAGCGCCTTTGATCAAACTATGAATGTTGAAAAATTGCAGGAACAACTCATGAAACTGCTGCCACTTGAAGTGCGTTTCACATCAAACAATAAAATAATAAATACTGTTGCTTAAAGGGGCAGTAGCACGTTTTTTGATAATTTTATATTTTAAAATTTTCAGTGATAATTGTAAGTTAATGTTAAATGTATTATTTTGACAGTGTCAAAAATGTCATTACACAAGTCAATCATTCATGGTCGGGGGACAAAATATGAAGATTCACATAAAATACATAGGCGGCCATTTTTGTGTGAACACCTTTAATTCATTTTCTGTAAGAAAAAGAAATCGCATGGCTAAACTTTATGTTAAATATTTGAATTATTACTGCTCCATTTAGTTTAAATACATTGTCTTTCAATTGGAACCATTAATTTTCATTTTCCTGACATCACCTCATATTCCCCCTAAAAACGTGCTACTGCCCCTTTAAGACATATATCTGTCAGCTAGTATTCAGCAATACCAGACATACAGATGCATGTGTAGAAATAGCAAATATCATATCAATCGTAGTTTGTAGAAAATAAAAAAAAAATATATTGCTACCATATGTTTCTGTTTGTTATTTTTGAAATATGATATCGACATAGAATATTGTTATTCATGCAGTTGGTCTTTCACAGCAAACTGGCAATGCACCAACAAAATATTGATAGCTTTAGGTTACCCAGGCAGAAAATATTTTCATGATGCACATACCACAAATTTAAATAAATTACAGCAAACAAACAACATCATATATAAAAAAAAACGCTAGGTATTAAAAACCTCCAAGAATTGGTTAGCTTTTTTAAAAGCTGCCAACTTGTTAGCTCATCTGGCCTGTATAAAGCAAACTTGATATGATGCCTGATCAGCTACAGAGCCAATGGCTCCAGTTTTGATATGTTATTCTACAATTTTTCAGCAATTCAAAACAATCAAAGTTATTTCTGTTGCAATTTGTTCAGGGTTAGGTCTTTTTTTTCATAAATTGACTGGACTATTATGCTTCCGTCTATGGAGCATTTAACGCTTCTGAACATGTCAAAAAAGCGCCGAGAGTTGGGAGCTCCGAGAGGGCCAGTCTCATAAATAGTATCAAATATTCTGCACACTATTTGCGCTGTACACATTATCAACGCATCTCGCGTTTACTTGACAATGTCTCCATGCAAAAACAACTCAAACGTACCTTGGATTTGGTGTGTTTCCTGAACGTGACACAACACAGCAAAAACGGGGACCTATGTGTATGAGGCGATACTATGCTGGTTACCGCCACTCCCGAATGGCGTGTAAGGCATCAATGAGAGGTACATTGATATCCTAATCTCCTTTCAAATATTCAATATAAGTTTGAGAATAAATATAAGCTACGGAAAGAATTAAATAGTGAAAACCATCAAACTACAGGGTTCTTGCAGATAAACAATCAGATGTCACCAAACACATACAAACTTTCCATATGTTTTTATGTCCAGTTTCAAATTCTGAATGACTCGGGTGTTGAGGAGTTTTCTGTGCTAAGAAAACCTGGTGCCTCTGGACTACATTTCTTAGGATCAAACAAAGGATTACCCTACATCCTCGCTAATGAAGATCTCATTAAGGACTTCTCATCAACAATAGACAAACGTATGTGGTATTAACATTTTCATTTAGAGTAGGAATAGTCTTACTTGGTTGATGTGTGGTAAATTGGTAAAACCTAAATTGTGTGAATGAATAATGTGTGTTGTTTTTAAAAACCTATCTTGTGTCACTATGGGAAGCAGATGAAATGAGAAAGCTATTCGTACGTAACATCAATATTAAACTTATCATTAGGGCAGATTATTGTATCAAATTTAGTCTTGATATTATTGCATTTTACAGTTCATGCATTGCAATATGTCCATTTAACTATTAAAACTATTCTCCTCTATCTAATTTGAATATTATATCTTTTGATCTTTTGGAAGGTACTAATACAATCCTATGCTATAGCCTGGTGAGAAAATTTGGTTGTAGCATTATCTAGAATGGATTTATAACTTGTAGATACCATGTGATCTCACAAAAGCTATATCCACTGTAGTAGCCAGTGTTTCAGGTTAAAATCAATTACACATGTGTTTCTTGTTTGCTTACTTGGTCTGTAGGGCATGCTGGACACTTGGTTTCATCATCAAACTCAGGATACATGTCAGAGCATTCCCCTGTCACGCACGGATATAATTCTTTAATGATCTGCAGTAACAGAAAATAGTTTAATTCAGGAACCTTTCACCACGTCCGCTGGAGATAAAATTATAACTGATATATCAGTGTATAAAATAGATTGGAAACCTAGTCTGTCCCGAAAATTAATTGGTCAATTCCTTAGGGGAAAATAAAGAAATAATTTAAAATCACTAGTCCTGACAATTGTCATTAACCTACCATGATACTTTGAATCTTATCCATATTCTTCCACCTGAGTGCTTCAAATAAACTTCTAATGCTGAGTTAACACTCAACAACAAGAAGCTGCAGAGTTTCCATTACACTACGGGGAAGCAGCTACCTTAGTTGTTCAGGACTGTCTCAAATATACACAGGACATTGGTCGTTTGGCAGTAAAGTATGTTTGAAAGAGTGTGTTATTATACGATAAGGAAAAACGAAATAGGAAATCGCTAGGATTCAGATGAGGAACACCTTTGCAAGATATTAGAGAGTTTCAGTTTATACCCAAGCCGAATACACGGACGCGGTAGTAGTTGAACATATGGAATTGTTGTCAACAAACAAATGACCCACTATTGGTCCAAAGCAAGGGGGACAGGACGGAACACCCGAGGGGAATGAAACATGCATGCGTTTCAACTACAGAAATTGCCACAGAGATGCTTGAAGATTGTCTCATGTCTGCTCAGTGTGTTTCCGAAGGGGACATCCAAGTAACTCTCATCACAGATACACTGGTTACCAAGCCCAAGGTAGAGGATATGGTTTAGAACCACACCCTCCACCAAAATACTCTCAGACACTCGAGCACTGGGCTCCCTGAATACCGAGGCATGGAACGCTTTACTTCAGGAGACAAGGAAGGAGTGGTGATGGTGATGGTTTTAAGTTTGTTGATGTGCATCGAAAAATTGAGCAGGTTAGTACTGGTAATCACAGATCAGCCTATTTGAACAGAGACTTCAGTGAGTTGGTGGGTGAGTTATTGTTTAGCGCCGCTTGGGTAGTATTGCAGCCATAATCGGCGAACCTTGATACCAGCAAACAAGATGTGGACTCTGAAGTGGGTGTGAAAGTGTTCGCCATTAAACACAAAATTCTCTTTGTGATACGTTTTGAAACCTGGTCAAAATTAAACATCAGAACAAACAAAAGAAATCTCTAAATCTAATCCTGCCGGTCCTCTCAAATTCCGATGAAAGGAAAGGAAATTGTCCATTTTTCTCAGCTAAGCAATTTCATGGCTGTGTGGAGCATGGAATGAAAATAAAGAAAAAACCAAAAGCCGGAAAATGTGAAATTCAAAAGCAAACAACAATAAATCACAATGAAGAGAAGAAAGGTCTACACATCATTGGCGAGGAAAGGAATGAAATTGCAAAGGATTTGAGAGTGAAGGGTCCATGAAATGTCTTCCATGAACGAGTTAGCAACTCAAATACAATTGCATCTGAGTCCGGAAATACTACTGGATATGGCTCGAAGGAAGTTTCTTCAAAAGATATCATCCGAGGCATCTCTCGATTCAAGGCTTCACAAAGATGTAATAGCTGAAATAGGTTTGCTCCAAACAGTTTATGAAAAGGAAGATGAGCCAAGCAGTCATTTAAAAGAAGCAATTCAATCATTATCCTTTTCACCGTTTGCTGTCAGTGTTTACAGCATTGACCAACTTAGCATATCCCTTCACAACCCAAAATTGTCCTATATTACTCACTTGATGTGTAATTGTAATGATTGTAATGGAAGGCCAAGACAAAGGGAATCCTCCTGGCCAAGTTGCTGAACTGATACCAAACAGCCAAAAAACGGTTGATAACACAACCGTCCTGATGAAGCTCAACGGAGACCTTCATCTCAGTCATCCAAGTGTTGGGTCGAGATTGACTTCACATGGAGCTTTATCCATGCAATGGAAAACAAGCAATGTTATCATCGACATGAGATCGAATTTGAAGTCTTCCACAAACGCTAATCTAGTTTTTTCATCGTTTCAATGATGGACAGAAAGCAAATGATAAGCATCAGTTTTAATTTGCCTTTACTTTCTCTCCTGTTACCGTTCTGGTATTGTATTACTGTTACCATGATTATTGAGTACCAAAAATATCTTGTATTTTGTTGACGTTAAGGAAATGTTTTTAATCATTGAATATCGTTCATATAAGGACAGTAAATAATTTTTAATCAGTTTTATATTTCCTGACAATTTTTCTCTCCTGTTACTGTTCTGGTATTTCATCACTGTTATAAATAATATTAGGTATTTGTTGTGCGCTATTCCATACACTAATGCATGCTCACGGCGCTACATGTTTAAAAATACAAGATATAAATAGAATATATACACAGAGAGATTACACATTGCTGGGGATAATTGTAGGTTGATATTAAGGGAAAGCAGATTTAAAGTCAAGAGAGGTAGCAAGCTTGATTTCTGTGGGGAGTGGATTCCATAGATGTGGGGCTGCAAACTCAAAAGATCTTCTGCCTTGTGATGCCAGTCTGACACGGGGAACTATCAACAGATGCTGAGACTGTGATCGAAGGGCACGGGGAGGAGTGTACACAGAGAGATGGGTGGAAAGATACTCGGGAGCCAGTCCATTTAAACACTTGTAGACAATACATAATAGTTTGTACTATACTGTTAACATCATTACAGTTAACCAAAATTAACTTACTTATTGTTGTGGTTTACAAAGCATTGTTGTTTTACCTTTTTTAGCTCATCTGGCCTATCCATCCATAAACTTTTTGGAATTTCGACTTTTTCTCCCGAACCATAAGACCTTAAAGATATCCAGACCTCTGTAGCTCATCAGGCTTTACATTTGATTTTACTCTAGTGTGTAGCCAATGTGCTTCCCCTCTCGGTCCCTAGGGGCCACAGGGTCACAAAAAATCTACAACTTACATGTATAATCAACACTAGTCAAGAAATCTTTAACAAAGTTTCAGCTTTCTAGGCCTTATGCTTCTGGAGAACAAGATGAAAATATATTTTTAAGGCTTGGCCTCTGCGGCCCTTATTAGGGGCCACCGGAAATACAATTCATAATCCTTACTAGCCAAGGAGTCTGTACATATCATTTTAGATTCATATCATATCAACACAATTAAAAAACTAGAAAGTGTTTTTACACGTAAAAACAGATATCTCCCCCATACACCATTTCAGCTAAATTTCGTTTTTGAAAATTCCTAATAGTTTTTTTAATTCAAATAAAAAACATATTCTTCTATAAAATTAACAAACTGTAAGTTTAGGTTATATTTATAAAACTATTCCTTCCCTTCAAAATAACATGTCCAAACTGTTGCAGTGGAAACTCCTTTGATTCCTTTCTCAATTTGGGAAGGGATTTAGCTTAAGTGGTTCGCCACCATTGCTGCCTCCCTCAATCAGTAAGAATCTTGGCCATGATTTTATAGATTCCTCATCCGAAGATGAGGACTGTGATAATGCCTCATGTTGGTTTAAGGTGTCTCGCCAGTGCTGCTCCCCACCCGCAACGGAGTCCAACAAGGGGATGCTAAGTGTCTTTGGGTATCCAACAAACTGACACCAGGGCTACAGCACTGGCATACTCCAATATGAGCGTTGCCAATGCTCTACTGGATTGACCCATTGGTCACTGCCTTCTTGGTGTTGGATATTGGAATGTTGAATTGATAAAAAAATATAGCGAGGGAGTTTAATAAATAGATAGACAAGTTTGATTGTTAATATTGTTTAGAAAAGATAAATGATGATTGAAGCCTGGAAAAGAGAAAATCACCAAGGGCTTGGCATGACCAGCCGATTGATCAGACCGGGCCCATCTGACCACCTGTCTAACTGAAGTTAGGGTCAAAGTGATGTGTTGGAGGGCACACCCGCAAGCATACACCAACCTCAACCACCAGAATCCCTTCCTACAACGACACAGGTCGCAGTCCACGCCAAACGGACCGCCCCATTTTAGTCGCCTCATACGACAAGCATGGAGTACTGAGGCCCTATTCTAACCCGGGAGCCCCGCAGGGGCGTTCTATCATCGAACTTTTTTGGCCAATCAAATGCATTAAAACGTTTCATCCAAACTTCTTTGCCTTATCAAATGCATTAAAACGTTTCATCCAAGTCTTCAAATGTTGCCTTGTTTTACCGCTTTATTTAATTCTGAATTAAAAGCATTTAATGAATTCCTTTCAAAAAGCTTCAAATTTCTGTGTTCTGTTCTCAAATTATTACTTCACAAGAAATGAGTCAATTAGAAAAGCAAACTGTTGAACAATAAGATAGTGCTGTTTTTGTCTTTAATGTACTTTTTCGATTTGGTTACAGGCAAACATTTCTGCTTAAGTCATTACGGGCATTGTTGAAAAAGAGGAAGGAACATCTCGATTTGGGACACGAAACTTGAGGAAAGTTCTTCTTGGAGATTCAACAGGCACAATTTCCTGCTGTCTCTGGGAGGACAAGACGAGCATGGTGGCATCATGGAAAAAGCTACACCTTCAAGAGGCTCACAAAGCACGAGTTTAAGGGATCTAGATATCCTGCAACCATTCAGACAACAACAATAACAGAAATTAAATTTGTTGACGTCGATGATGATTGCTACACAAAAGTGACAACGTCTGTGGAAAGTGTTGATGTCCTCAGAATCACAAGATTTCCCACCTGCCGGAACAAGACAAAGATCACCCGGGGACAGTTGACAGTAAAATGTGCAAAATGCATGAAGAGAACAATTTCTAGAAATCTCATTGTGGATATGAGCTGTCATCTAACCATCACTGTTCAAAAGAACACTAAAGAGGTGACGGTGTCAAGTGGTTGAAAGAACAGCTTTGGATGGTCCGCCGACAAGTGTGGACTTCTTATTATCTGAAGTTTGAATTAAATTTCACGCCGCTAATGGCTGAAATACTGCCCAAGCGGCGTAATACAATAACTCGCTCACTTTGCGATACCATTGTCCTCTCTAAGCACCCTTGTAAGAGAAATTTTTGAAGTTTGTTGGTATTCATATCCACATTCTCCATATAAGAATTTTCTAATGACCTATCTTTCATAAGCATGTTCTGTGTAAAGCCATGAATTGATGAGTTGCTGTTTCAGAGGCCTCCTTCAGATCCCTGAGAAATATAGGAGGTGGGAGCAAGAAAAAGTATTGAATCCAAAATATATCACGAAAGGTCATAATTTTACTTTTCTATCAAGTTCTATTTTTATTTTTATAATTTTATTTTTGATTTATCATAATTTGGTAATGGCAAGGAAAAAAATTGGTAATGGTATGGACTGAAATATCATTAGCTGAAAAACAATACTTAATAATGTTAAACTGATCTGGTATTGATGTTTGTTTCAATTATAAGACAATGGATTTGAACTAAATTGAGCAGTAATAGTTTAAATATATAACGTAAAGTTTAGCCATGCGATTACCTTTTCTTACAGAAAATTAATAAGAGGTGTTCACACAAAATGGATGGCAATATTTCTTTACTTGTACCTTTCCAAATATCGGTTACGTTTTTAGTCTTTTCAATCATTACTTTTTCGGACTTCCTGGCTTATGTAATCTTTAGAGTATTATCACGGCCGCAAGAATTATTGCTGTCAAAAGCCCGCATGGCTATTAATTGTAGTGAAACCTGCGAACAGCGGCTGGAACTAGCAACCATTGGTGGTTCTGCACTGAAATGCAGTGTAGCATTGCACCCAAACCTGACTGCGTGTAAAACAGTTCTCTACTGAAGACAAAGTTGCCGAGCCCCTGGCGGGATTCCAACCACGGACCTCCTGATCCGGAGCCGAACGCGCTAACCTCTGCGCTATTCCGCCCCCTTAGAGAGTTACAAAATGTTATGGGTGCAATTGCTCTTTGAAGCCTGACGGACATTTTCCTGATGGCCCAAAGAGATTTAGTGTTAGCAGGGCAAGACGGTCTTACTTGTTGAATTGACATGAACGATGGACAAATCCATGTACTGGTATTTGTATTTTTATTTTAATGAATCATGTGTAAGACAACATAAGTCGTTATTCAGCTGGAGGGAGATCCGAGTTATCCCAGAGTCTGAGGGAGACATTTCCAAACACTGAAAAGTATACAAAGTCTTCATGGAGTTTCCAGCTATAGAGGCTTGCATGTCAGGACATTTCAGGAAATGTTCTTTTGCTTAGAAATAACCAAGATGTAGACCAAATAAATTTAGGGAAGGTAGATATATTTGATGAAGATCTACTTTAAGATTAAGACTTATTTGGTTGTTGTTAATACCTTTAAGTCATACATAAAAATGTACAGGTTGATATTAGGTTAATTGCAATGTGCATGTTATTTAATGGTAGAACATGCAAAGTAGACCGAAATTTAAGGAAATGTACTTCTCCCCTTTCTTGGCTTATGTGTATCATGTGATAATATTGTATTGCATAATTTGTCTTTTGATATATGTAATATGTGAGATTAAAAACTTATTTCTGTTCAATGTACAAAATGAATAATATTAATTTAATAAGTGAAAGGTATGATAATTGTGACATTATACATGTATACCAACAGCTTGTTGAGGACGCCCGGCACATTGAGGCTTGATTGGTTGAGAAGGTTCATGAACTCGTTGATGAAGGAGTAACGAATATCCAGGAAATGAGGAGGTGCATGAGGTCAGATTCAGAAGTCTGATGCTAACATCTCTGAGGACAATCGAAGGTTCTACCCCACTGATAGAGATATCAGAAATCACACGAACAGAAACTCGCTAATCTAAACTTTACCCTGAATGGTTTCTTTGCTTTATGGAGATTACATTCAAATAAAAAAAAATTATATTTGTATTCGACCGGGATATAATACATATTGTAACCATCTATTTTCATTTTTCTGAATGAATTTTGTTTATAATAAAAAAAACCGTGCTACTGCCCCTAATGTGTGCGTTGAATCTAATTTTATAGTACCGGTAGTACATGTGCGGTTATTATACCTAATTACAAAACCCTTGGGGGGCGCTCATTGGAGCAGGGCGCTTTTCACTGGTTAAATAGGGGCTAGTATTCACAAAGAAGATAACGGTTAGTGGCGAGGCCAAATACTTTTGAGGAACACAAAGAAGCCATCACAGACATCAGGAGCATGAAATCTACCAAACATCGCTGACCTTTTGGACATTTTAAAAGTCAAAATGGCTGTCAAAATATCCTATGGATCCTAAAAATTGCGGAAAGAAAATTTACTGAAAGTCCTGCTTCATTTTGCTAAGGGGTTTGATCTTACTGAAATGGTGGTGCAAACTGTCATAGATACCAACTAGGTATAATGCCGCATAGAGGTCTACTGATCACACGAATGGGTAGCGGTATTGCGGAGCATATGTTTATGATAACCTTGACACGGCTTAACCATAGTGATGGATATGGAGTCTAATGTTTCAATGGTTGTACGCCGTATGTACACAGTTTTGTTAGAAATTGAGACACTTTTTAAAATCGTTCTAGTAATCACTTTTGGCAAAGAAATTAATAAAAATGGTAACAGTTAGGAATTCTTATCGTGTTCTTTAACTAATTACTCTATTTAGTGTCGAAAATGATATTTCATCGTCAATCGAACGGTTACCACGTTCTCGGCAAATAAATCGTTCGCCCAAACGCAGGATACTTCGCGGAGACGGTCTCCCTCCGTTAATGTTTAAGTAAAAAGGGTCATATTACCATAACACTTCTTGAACGAGCCCGAGTCAGGGAAAAGCTCCTCGGATTCTTATCTGAATTCCTATCATCAACAATTAGTTGAGGTCTAAACAAACCATTCCATGTGTCACCCCTCCAGAGCAAGGTCATATTTATGAGGTCAAACAGGGACTGCGTTCACTGTGTATGTGTACATTAACCACTTAAAACTGAAACTGTCTCAGGGTTTAGACATTGAATGTTCCTTATTTAGGGTTAAATTTCCAACCAAAATAGCTACTTATAACACAGTCATTCCACATGGTAGCACAGCAGCAACGTTTAACTCTGTGGGCATGATTGCAAAATGTTGGAAGAGGTGGATATATTATATAAAATTATCTATAACAAATCATACTTTCTGAATAGCACCTTTATTTTTTCATCTGATAAAATAGAGAGAATAAAACCAAAAAAAGAATAACTTTTAACTCTTTTAAATTCTTTTTAATTCTTTTAACTGTAACGATATTGGATTGGTGTAGTTATGAATAGAAATATATAGAAACGAGTAAATTAATTACTGACACTATAGATAGTTCTTTTGAAATCATGTTTACAACATCATTGAGATGCAGGTCACTAAGGTATGAACTAGGCTGAAATTTCTGTTTTCTCAACATACAGGCAGCAAGTTGAGTACTGAAACGGCATTATCTGGAGGGAATCCCGCCTCGTTCTGGTTGTACAGGCTCTATGGGGAATGGTAATATGACACCAGTTGAAATCTCATTGGTAATTCCCAAAGTGGGTACATCTTGAAATGTCTCAAATTATAACAACAGAAGAGCACTTACCTTTGCTTTTATGAGGGGAACATATAAATACCTTCAGTTATGTGTAATTATAAAGTTACTTCCATGAATGATGACAACACAAATTAACTACAAACATCAGATGTATCCAGTTCCGGTTGCCAATTTAACGCACACCAACCACTTTTAAAGGCGGATCCTTTTGTTTCAAGATACATAGAGCGTCATTCTAGGGTTTTTATTGGTCAGAAATCATGTCAATTAAAAGAAATAGGTGGAGTTTCAGTATATGTTGTTTTCTGGTTGGTCCAAGAACATCACCCTCACTGAATCATTCCATTCACAAGTAAGGGTTCCTGAAAGCGTAAATTTGTCAACATCTTTGCCTCTATCGCTGATATCTGTAATTATTTTGAAGGACCTTTCACTCTAGGTCACCACTGACATCTCTGTTTTGTTTAAGTGCAAAGATTTTAGTAATTGAGATGGGCAATCCTTCATTAGGGGTAAACATGGTGTCTTGGGGGTATCACTATTTCATACTGGGATCTTTTTGTTTCACAATCCTGATAAACAAACTGTCATTACCACCGTGTAGAGGGATATTTAATCATCAATGTCATCTGATTATTTTGACACATACATCCTGCTATACTAAGGAAACACATTTTGTAGCCATGTACCAGATTTTCCATCATTTTCTAATATCTAGGTCACGTGACCAAGACAAAGCATATGATTGGCTAGAAAGAGAAAACGTCGTCTGCATGAATATAATTGAACCGTTTTGACTCATTGATAAGCAAATTATGGTGATTTCCTATTGAGAATACATATACTGTAATTCTTGAACAGACAAACATGAAGCTATTATCTTTATATACCATTTGTATTACTTTACTCATTGTCCAAACTTGGATAAATGTTTGTATGTGACACTGATATTTTGATGTATGGTATGTCTCTTTTGGAGTTGGGACTCATGGAAAATAATATTAGTAAATGTTTTGTGGTTGAACTTGTAATCAACAGGGAATATGTTGCTATTAATGATGGAGTCTATTTGATTCAGCATCATGATAACTTTCAACAACATGAAACGGCATGTACTACTCTACTAATGATATATCTGTTGAGTGGATCTGACTATATTAGTAACTTTTATGGTATCACCTACCAACGGTTCATTGCATGTTTATACAAATATATAGGTTTTGTTAATGCAGAAAATGATACATTAGAAACAGTTTCTTTGGAAAATCATTCCGTCCACATTTCCCACACTGCTTATACTAGGCCCCATGTTGTACATATCTGAAAAGATACATTAAACTCTTTCGGCATGTATATAATGATCCTGCATCACTGTTGTTGGCTTTCAAAGAAGCAAATGGCAGTTATAATGCTGAGACTAAATGTCTCCTCGAATGGTTAGGATATGATTTAAATGACAATAATGTTAATCTAAGAAATGAAATGGGCTGGCTTGAGTTTACCCGAAGAGTATGTTACTTTTAGAATCATGGTTCTAAAGATTTGTACAAGCATATACCTCCAACTGACACTGCTTTAAATTTACACAGAACACGTGGGAATTATATTTTGATCATGGCCATTCAAAGTACTGTGCCCTTTTCTAACAAGTATTCCAAATGTTTTGAAAAAGGTTGGCACAAAAACAGTAATGATGAAGTCATAGTACAGTGGGATGTAAATTTAGAGCAAAGCAGACGAATGCTAACAAAAAGAAGACCTTTGCCTGCATCAAGGTGTGGATGCAACTCAGAAAATAACATGTGTTCCCTAGCCGGTAAAGGATGTAAAAATTGTTGTAAGATGTTCAAACCATGTACCTCTTTATGTATTTGTAAAGGTGGCTCTAAATGTCTCAACTACAGTACAATATGAAGGTGATGTCCACTCCATATCCGACCTCCTGGGTCCGCTCCGCCGATTATTCGGCGAGTCCACTCCGCTGCCATGTTATTTTGTCAATAACTTCGTAGTTATATGCGCGACAATATGTATGATATTCAAGGTCGTTAAGTGCAAGAAAAAAGGCATTTAAAAGTCTCCTCTCCGAAAATGAAAGTGAGATAAACATCAACTTGACATCTAAAATACGCAAATTTCTTGCAGTTTGTGAACCAAAACTCGTAAGGAATGTATTCAAAATTCTATTCCTGATTACCACAGTTAAAGGTGACCATCTAAACCTCGTCGATTAGGAGAACAGACCATTTTGAAAAGTCCCCTCCTTATCGGGTACACGACAGTGATGACTGTCAAAGTGATAACTTTCCACTGTTCTTATCTGTTTAATGGCCAGTTAATGAGTTGTAAAACGAGGTTTTTCGTCATGGGTGAAGATAGGCCCAACTAGAAGAAAGTGCCATATTCGTGGCGTTGTTAGAACCATTGCCCTCGGACTACTCTGTCCGAGAGTTGAAAGATTTATATCTCTGCGTGTTACAGGCCGATCCACAGACAACATGTGGAGTGCCGTCAGTTTTCTTCTAATAGCTGTACTTCACGGTCGATGTAAACATTTGGAGGAGAGACCCGTATTCATTCTGGGACAAACAATACACATAGACATAATGAGTCCTTTTTTAATAATCAACCATAATTAACCTGGCGGGATTCGAACCACGGACCTCCTGATCCGGAGCCGAACGCACTAACCACTGAGCTATCCCGCCCCCAGTGACAGGAAGCAGAGGTTTGAATCTCCTTGCCGCAAGAAGAAGTTGCTGTTGGAGGAGGTTGCAAACGAAATTAACAACCGCCTAGGAACTGCCTTCAAGTCTGGCCAGGTTGAAGACCGTTGTTGCGGCCTACAAGAGGCATAAGAAGGACCAAAACACGACTGACCGCGACAAAAAGGAGTTCGAGACTCAAATGGACAATCTGTTAGGCATCCGACATGATGTTGTGCGAGTTCTGTCAACGAGGACCGAAGAGGACCAGTCATCCAACGAGCCCTCTACATCATCCCCTTTGTCCTCAAAGGGTGTGAAACGTAAGAGGAATCCGAGTGGAGCGTCGGGTGTGTTAAGTCTTTTTAAAAGACTACACAGAAGAACAAAGGAAAATAAAGGAGGAAAAGAGAAAGAAGGCCAAGCAATAGGAGAAGATGTCAATGTTTAAATTAATGATTGATGCAATGAAGAAGTGAAATTTGAATTAACATTCTGTCTGTACATCCGTCCATTCAGCAGCATTGGTTTATTTAAAGGGGGAAAAGCACCTTTTTTTAAAATCTTATATTTTTAATTTTTCACTGATATTTGTACGTTAATGCTAAATGTGAAAGTGTCAAGTATCTCATTACACAAGCCAATCATCTATAGTCAGAACAAATTATTAACGATCTCACAAAGTCTATTGGCGGTAATTTTTTTTGTTGTAAACAGCTTTAATTCAGTATGTGTAAGAAAATATAGAGCCATTGGCTCTGTAGCTCATTAGGCTTCATCATCAATTATGCTGTAGAGTGTGGTCAATGAGGGTCACCATTCATAAAATTCAGTATATAGGCGACAAGTTTCAGTTTTCTAGGCCTTTACTTCTGATGAAGAAGATGAAAATAGGTTTTGAGGGCGTTTCTGTTGCCTTTATTAGGGGCAAAAGGGGCACCAAAGCTACAAATCACAAGTGTTTGCAACTAACGTGGCAATGTCCCCCGCCGTTGAAATATTTCCAAATAATTGTCACATTAAGCAAATGTAATATTCCCATTGACATTGAGTGCAATGGTTCAAGGGATATGGCTTTAACAAAAGCTAAAATTTTTAATCTTCACTAGTCAAGGAGTCTGTACACAAAGTTTCAGCTTTCTAGGCCTTATACTTCTGGAGAAAAAGATGAAAATATGTTTTTAGGGCGTGGCCCTTATTAGGGCCAACATGGTCACCAAAGCTACAATTTAGATCCTCACTAATCAAGGAGTTTGTACAACAAGTTTAAGCTTTCTAGGTCTTATGGTTCTGGAGAAGAAGTCGAAATTCCACAAAGTTTACGGCCGGACACCATGCCATGCCATAAGCCAATCGGGCCTTACAGGCCAGATGAGCTAAAATAGGAATCGCTTGGCTGAACTTGTAATTATACATTTGATTTCACCCCTTCATTTAGAGAGTTTGTCTTACAATGTGAACCATTTCTTTTTTCTGATAACAAAAACGTGATAGGCCCCTTTAAACTCTTTAAAATGCTTTCGAAAATTACCAATATACATGTACACTATCAATATATCATTGACTTGAGAATTGCTTATGTTTATGTTAGTTGGAATGTCTTTGTGCAAGTACTCTCAGAAACTAACTAGTCCAAATGGCTAGTACAACAATTGCACTGACCTGGTTTTAACATCATTCTTACTTTGATTTGTGAATCAAAAAGTAACTATCAATCACTGATTGTATTCATTGTTACAATACACTATAAAAGCTGCTTTTCACCATCTTGAGTGACACATGCAGACACATTTACGATACAGAAGCTTTCATAATAGTGTAGTCAATCAATGGTTCAATTGACGACCCTCTGCATCGTTTTCAACTACGAGTCCTTGTTGAAAGTTATGAGCAGGGTGATCTTCCTCAAAGACATCCAACAGTTCATCACCTCAAATGACACATGAAGAATGCAAGCTGACAAGATTGCTTTGCATATATAAGACACATCTGACATGTTGATAAATTGCCAATGCCTCAATCTTCCATTCAAAATATCAAATGAAAACGGACTGACTGACGCCGGACACCATGCCATGCCATAAGCCCATCGAGCCCGATATACAAAATTGCAGTGACATCATTGTGCCATATCTTACTAAAACATTTCCAAAACTGGCAAATTTATTTATTATTTCATGAAATGCTTAGTCTTAACTATTCAAGCTTTCCTCAAATAGTTCTCTATGTAGTTACATTGATAAAGCATTGTCAGCCATTTGTTTCTCTTCTGTCTGTTCGCGCGGGAGCTCTCTTCCGGAAGAGGCTTCTTTCTTCGGAAGTGGTTGAATCGCACGCACCTCTGGTCTGGGGTTTGGACAAAATCTGTAAATACTTGGTTTGGTTGCAAACATGTTAAATGTTCAACTATGCCTCTCTGTAATCATTCTCTCCCAACAGAGGCAGATCAAGTCATGTTGATTTAACCTCTGTTATATTACGACGAGTTTGTTGGATAAAATGGGAGATGCCCGATTGGAGGCAATCAAAACTAGAAAGTGTTCCTCAAATGCTCCAAACCTCTAAACAATACTATCATAAAGTACCATTAATGTTCTCAGGTTATTTATTCAAGTTGAATTAAAAAATCAACTCCACAATTGTAGCAAACAAAATATTCAAAATTACATGGAAATAAACGAAATAATTTGTTTTAAATCTCAAACCTCTAAAAGGCACATCTACATGATATGGAGAGACAATATACCAAGTTTGGTGATGATCGGTCAAAAAGTGTTAGAGAACTGCTCCGGAAACGAAATGGGAACGCCGACGGGAACTCAGCTAAAACCAATATGTCTCCCGACCCTTCGGCGGGGGGGGGAGGGGAGAGAGAAAGACATTATTAGTTGTGCAATCAGCGACGCTGTTTTTAAATCATCATTTTGGCTACTGAAACAAGGCAAAGACATTGTGATATGAACCACCCTTTCAATGCGAGAAGCCTTGTCATTCGATAAATAAATTCAACTGTAATGAGAGGGACAACTGCCGGAACCCAGGGATTTCGGCGTAATAGAACAGAGGCTAAATCAACATGACTTGATCTCTGTGGGGGAGAGAATGCTCTGTCACATATCAGTGTCTTGTAAGTGGATAGTTTCTCTAGATTTTGATTTAGTCTGTTCAAGAACGTACAATTGGCCTCTAACTTGTAGGTCTTTAGACTTTTTAGCTCATCTGGCCTGTAAGGCCCGATGGGCTTATGGCATGGCATGATGTCCGGCGTCCGTCCGTCCGTCCGTCCATCCGTAAACTTTGTGGAATTTCGACTTCTTCTCCAGAACCATAAGGCCTGGAAAGCTGAAACTTTGTGAACAGACTCCTTGGCTAGTGAGGATTATAAATTGTAGCCTTGTAGCTTTGGTGGCCCTGTGACCCTAAATAAGGGCCCCCTGGGGCCACGCCCTAAAAACCTATTTTCATCTTCTTCTCCAGAACCATAAGGCCTAGAAAGCTGAAACTTTGTGTACAGACTCCTTGGCTAGTGAGGATTATAAATTGTAGCCTTGTAGCTTTGGTGGCCCTGTGACCCTAAATAAGGGCCCCCAGGGGCCACACCCTAAACACCTATTTTCATCTTCTTCTCCAGAACCATAATGCCTAGAAAGCTGAAACTTTGTGTACAGACTCCTTGACTAGTGATGATTAAATAAAACTGAAACTTGTCGCCTACATACTTAATTGTTGGTGACCCTGTGGCCTCTACAAAGGGGGAATCACATTGGCCACACTCTACAGCATAATTGATGATGAAGCCTGATGAGCTACAGAGCCAATGGCTCTATTTTTTATACTCTAATGTAATTTGTACAAATTAGTAAATTGGTTCATGATTCAAATTAATTAATCAATTTACAAAAAAAAGGTACTTCAAGTAAAAGGTACATGTATCTGAATAGATGCTTAGATGGAAACAAAATCTATGTAATTAAAAATTGATATACGAAAGTGATAATATGTATGATATTGCTTTGCAACTCTATGAACTAAACAATTAATTGTAATAAAATGTGCTATAATTTGATTTATAAGATAAGTGTGCATTTCTACATTTTTACTCAGTTACGTAGTAATACAGACAATATATCTTCATATATTTACATATAAGTGATATGATGAACCATTTCAAGTATTATAAATTAAGTGCATGTACATTGGACAAGAGCACAAAGAGTTTTGTTGGTGGCATCTTTCCTGTCTGTGTAGCTTTCTGAGCTTTTTTCCCTCTCTCACTGAGCATGTCAGAATTGGCAAGGCGCGTACAAATTTGATCCCCGTTCTTTTTGTTGAACCATTTCAAGAAAGACAGTAGTTCCCTGTGTGTTCTGCAATAGCTAATGAGTGGGCACATATCTTGAAACTCTCCCATTTTGGGCAGTTTTTATCACATGTAACCTGCCCTGAATGATACAGGCATGTAACCTGCCCTGAATGATACAGGTCACCAAGTGGGGCCGGTCAGCGTCTCGGCCTCTAGTTACCAAAATTTTTTGATGATTGCTGCTTTTTGGCAAGCTATTATATCATTCCCGCTTGACTTTCTACGAGCTGCTTTTTTTAACATGTCCCTCACAATGAAGAAAGGCAAAGTTGAAATTTGACAGTTTTCGGGAAGGATAGAAAGTTGGGGGATATCCAACTGTTTATACACAACTGTTGAAGATTTCTTTTCCTGACGTGTCCACAACTTTTGTATTTTGTCATCACCTTTTATTTCTGGATGGTATTATTCTGTAATATTTAGACTCTTCAACTTCAAGATGTTGATATTTTGATTTCAGTTTGAATTCACCCTGACCAAGAAGTGTCAGTTTGACCTCGTCCTGCGGTCTCGTGATAATTTGTTCAAATGTTTTGACAAATACTGACTAGCTCAATTGATGTTTGCCTAGTTCTTTTTTTCATTTTGCTATATATTGACTCATTCGCATTTTGGGTGTATAGCTTTGGTGGATAGTCAAGTCAACAGTTTGAGCGAAGATATGCTGACATACAATTCAAAATCAGATGTGCCTTATGATCTTCAAAGAACTTAACGTATTCGTCCCCTTGTGCATGCCTGTTTTTCCAAGTGATTTTCAATTCTGCTAATTTTTGGTAAAACTCATCCTTGTCGCAATCGTGCCTGGAATCTGCTCTGATCCATCATGGGTTCAAAATAACTCTTCAATGTCATCAATGCCAATACTTTAGAGTTTGGACACAACATTGTCTCGCATGTGCATATTACAGAGAAGGTGATAAAATAATGGAAAACTTCGATGCAGACGAAATGTGAAGTTGAACCTGCTGACAGAAGACGTAATTTAACGTTTGACCCGTTTGTTACACATGGCAGATTTGGCAGTTATAACACTCTGGTTGCTCAAACCTGGTTCTCAAGATAGCTTTATATCAAGACAGCTTGTCTGGCTCCAGTGTCATTACATGCAGCCGGTCCTTGCTGACTTCACGCCAGTCAACACGTCGTCATTTAACATTTGAATTAAACCGGAATTTATATTTCCTTGAAATGGAAAATCATGAAATTTGAAATTTCTGAGAATAAAATAGGTTTAACAGATTATTGATGGTATGGCTTAAACCATATAAAATCTAGTTTATGAACTGTTGAAAGCTTAAGTTTGGATTTAATCGAAGGTGATTGATAACTAGATTAGTGTTTGCGGGACACCGCAAAAACAGAGCAGCCCCGAAACTTGGGGTTTCGCCTTACCCTGTTCCGCCTTCTACAAGCCTCAGCATATTGGGCATTTTCTTGCGACCTTGACCGTTGACACTCAAGGTCATGCAATCAATGAATACATTTCATTGAATATAACATTAATGTAACAAATTAAAGAGGTAAAAGTAAAAATAATCCATTTTCTCAATATTTGTTGACCTTGCTGTGACCTTGACCTTTGACACTTCATACCCAAAACCTTTCCAAAATTTTGTACTTCTCAAGAGATAATACATACAAAATTTAAACTTCATAGCACAAAAACTTTTCAAGTTATCGCGTTTACAAATAATTTTTAAGTGATTTTATAGCTCGTGACCTTGACCTTTGATCTTGAATGTGACCATGTCATTGTAAGTCCCCAGAGGTGTAAACAATTATACATCTTTATAAGTTCTGAAAAACTGAATTGGATTAAGTTATATCCATATTAGTTCCACATTGTAATAACACAAATCTCATGACCTTGACCTTTGACCTTCATGGTTACACAATCAATGAACACTTTTCAATGAGTATAACAATCATCTATTGCTTAAAAGTGTTCATAGTTAAAATAAAGCATTTTCGCAAAACCATGCTAAAGTCATGACCTTGCTGTGACCTTGACCTTGGACAGATTGTAGCGAAAACCTTTTCAAAATTTTTTACTCTTCCAAGGATGTTATATATCAAGTTAGAGCTTCATAGCACAAAAACTTTTCAAGTTATCGCATTTACAAGGAATTTTTTAGTGATTTTATTGCTCGTGACCTTGACCTTTGACCTTGAAAGAGAACATGTCATTCTAAGTCCCCAGAGGTATGGACACTTATACATGTTTATGAGTTCTGAAAAGCTTAATGAGATCAAGTTATATCCAAATTAGCTGCACATTGCAATAACACAAATCTCATGACCTTGACCTTTGACCTTCAAGGTTACACAATCAATGAACACTTTTCATTGAGTATAACAATCATCTATTGATTACAAGTGTTCATAGTGAAAATAAAGCATTTTCGCAAAACCATGCTAAAGTAATGACCTCGCTGTGACCTTGACCTTGGACAGATTGTAGCGAAAACCTTTTCAAATTTTTTTACTCTTCCAAGGATGTTATATATCAAGTTAGAGCTTCATAGCACAAAAACTTTTCAAGTTATCGCGTTTACAAGGAATTTTTTAGTGATTTTATAGCTCGTGACCTTGACCTTTGACCTTGAAGGTGAACATGTCAAAATCGTTCCCCCGAGGTATAAGCAGTAAGTTATAAATACAAGTTCTGGAAAGCTTAGTAGAAAAAAGTTATAGCCATTAGTATGAGCGCGGCGGACGCGGCGGCGGCGGCGGCGGCGGCGGCGGCGGAAACTGCACAAATACTGATAGCAGCCCCGACTAAGTCGGGGCTGCTAATTATACTACACTGCTACACTGTTCATACAGAGCTCAGAGCTCTCAGAGATATTTGGATTTACAACGGTTTTGGTTCAACTACTATTCCTAAATTATGGATGTGCTACCCTAGGACTGTGTCAGTTATGGATATATTCATTCATTGAAAAGAGGTATGTAAGCATTTTCAAGGAAGGAGACTAAAACTTTTCACCATGCTCTAGAACAATACATGTGGTGCCAATATGGCCGCTGGCATGGAGCAAGCCCCTGTTGACCTAGTTCAGCAGGTGGTCAACACTCCTGTTGCCACTATTGAGATAGGGGAATTTACACTAAATAGGGAAAAGGCTCTTAGGAAGAAATCTAAACATGAAGAGGACAAAGATAGAAAATTGTCATAAACTGATTGTACATGGAGTAATGGTGGTAAATGTTGTGAGGCAGCCTTAAAGACAAGTGTCTTCGAAATATATAGACAGGCAATATACTATCTCTACTGGATTCAGAGTGAACGAGAAGTGAACATTCTTACAAAATGGTTTCACAGACCAGACAAGTCAGGTGCCTACTTTGAGGACAAGATTTCCATCTCTTATCTAAATGAAAGTGGAAAGAAACATGTGAAATATGGTACTCTACATGTTTTTAGAACCACAAGATGTTTCAGGGATCACATGCAAAGCTTGGTTTGAAAGAGATGTTGGTAAGCTCATATCAATTGCAGATGATATTCAGGCAGGCATTATCACAAACATACCAGAGCTCATGCATCAGGAAGAGAAAGACAATAAAAACACAGAATACACAGTAAGTGACTCTGACTCGGATATGGATACAACTGCAAAACGGAGAATATCAAGAACACTATCACCTAAAAAACCCTCCGCAGACAGTGGGAAAATTCTTAATTTCCAAAAATCAGTCCAGGCCCTCAAAGAGTGCTTTACGTCTCAGGAAGCACGTCTTGACGAACACATGCTGCAAACGGAGCAAGCTTTACAGGACAAGAATGTCAAAGCTCTGAAAAATATCAAGGCTCTTGAAAGTTTTGTTGAGGGGACACTAGAGGACTTTCATTTGAAATTTTCTTCCCTTGAAAATGAACTGAAATCTGTTCGATCAGAAAAATTATGTGAATCCAAGAGATTAAAAAATCTCACCGACACTGTGAGCAAGCTGTCCAATAGAGTGTCAAACCTAGAAGAAAAACAGTGCTTGAGAACCGTCCCTCAACAGCCACTGCCAGTTCCAATAATATCCCAGTAACACATGCCAGCATGCCATCACCAGAACCCCTGGACAAACCCCCTGTTGAGGCTAGCTGGACGGTTGTTGCTCGCAGTGACAGCATGACCAGGAGGGGGCCTGGTCCCCACAGCAAGACAGTGTTGGCAAATAGGGAGATGCCTAAACAAGCCAGATCGTACGATGGCGCCCCAGTGAATTCTCCAGTGGCATCGTCCCAGCCGGGTTCTCCGGTGGCATCGTCATCCTCGCAGCCGGTTCACCCTCCTATCACCATCAAGCGTGACACCAAGACTGTGTTTATTGGTGATTCTGCACTTAGATATATCTCCCCCCACCTCCCACAAAGACAAACTACACAAGTACTCAGTTTCTCTGGTGCAAGCACAGAGAAATTGATAGATGAAATAAAAACTTTAAAGTGCCATAGACTTGTGAGGGACATAATTATTCATGTTGGAATAAATGACTGCCGTAAGCCAGACAGGTATCTAGTTTCCCGCTCATCATATGAACAGCTTCTCAGAACCTGCAGAGAGAAATTCCCTAATGCCAACACCCATCTTTCTCTCATGGTGCCATGTGCTTCCCGTGGGGCACTGTTCAGGTCAGTCACACAGGGAAACCACCTGATCCGGGAATTGGCCATTAAATATGGCCTTTCTGTGATTAACCATAATCATCTGTTCGTGACCAGCACTGGCTCCCCAAGACAGGACATGTACCACGACAATATACATCAAAACAGGTACAAAGCTCAGATATTTGCGGAATCCTTTGTTGAGCAACTGCCACTGGTTACTCCCACCCCTGTGTTCAGTCATCAGGACTTCCCTCCCTTAATGAATGCTAACAATAAGCCATGGGAGCCCACACATTTGTCTAGACCAGATGTCAGACAATATAACTCTCATCACTTGCCTCAGTCGATCCCCCCCTTCCCCTCAAACTGGCATGAGCCACCAAGGAACAGACCTTCATCTTCACCTAGAGACCCCCCTCTGACCCGTAAGCCAGGTCCATCCATATCTGAACCATGGCAGAGATCATCAGTGCATCTGCCCCCGTGGGGGATTGGGAGGAATGGACCGAACATTCCATGTGTGCGAGGACCACACCATGGTCGAACTGACATGCCCCCACCAGGATACCAGGAGAGCTCACAACGGGTGTTTCAACAGCGGGATGTCAATGCGCATCACGTTCTGACTCAGATTGCTTCGATTCTTAAAAACTGCCTTTAAATAGTAATAAGGACCGTTCCTTACTACTCATCTAATACAAAATGCATCTTGTGTTTATGTTTGTTTTCATCATCAACTTATGTGTCATATATATCATTTATACCCCTTTTTATCTCGCTAGGCCATGTTGCACCATGACCCGTCAGTGCAATTCCTGTCATGTTGAATCCTGCCTCACCTGGCCAGATCAACTTCAGTTTCTGGAACATTCAGGGTTTCACCCAGTTGAAACAAGAGGACTTTAACAAGGAGTTCTCTAAATATGACTTTATTGGACTAACAGAAACCTGGATGAACAATCATAAAGAACGTTGTGTACCAGGTTATAAAGTGTACAATGCCCCTAGGAGTAGTAGTAGTTATAGCACTAGTAGAGGGGGAATAGTTTCAGCAAGTGAATTTACTGTGGATAAAATTAGATAAATGTTTGAATACTAACAATAAGGATATCTATGTTTGCACCACCTATCTTCCCCCTGAAGGCTCATCGTTCTGGTCCAAATGTAAATTGGACCCTTTTGAAACTCTGTTAGAAGAAATTGATAAATTTTCTAAGTTTGGTGATATTGTACTAGCAGGCGATTTTAATGCTCGTATAGCAGATATGTACTGACTTACAACACCTACCTGATATACCATCTGATGTATTCACAACCAATTTAGAACCCAGAATAAGTCAAGATGTAAAAACTAATAGCCATGGACAAGCCTTTATTGACATGGCAACCTGCTCAAAATTAATAATTTTAAATGGTCGTACTGTGGGTGATATGCTTGGCAACTTCACATGTCACACATATAATGGTCAAAGTGTTGTAGATTATGTACTTGTCTCGGAAAGTTTGTATGCTAATGTATCTTATTTCAATGTTAAACCCTTATCATGGCTCTCAGATCATAGACAGCTATCTTTAAAACTCAGCATAAATATCTCTCCTTATTCAGATAACATTAAACAACAAAGTAAGGGACCTTGTAAATATTTTTCAAAGACAAATAAGAGAAGACATTGGCACGCAAATAGTGGTACAGATGCAATGGTATCATCTAATAGTCCAGGAGTAAAATCAGCTTTGAATGAATTTCTCTTGCAACCAACCCCTACCAACAGTTTAGATTGTGAAGTACTTACTAATTCTTTCTGTGAAATCTTAGAGCACATAAACAAACAAAATCATAAAAAGAACCCGTGGTTCGATACCGAATGCAAAGATGCCAAACAAAAGATGAAAACACTGTACAATGATTTCAATCTAAACGCAGATTGTGGTGTAAAAAATAGGGCACTTGCTGCCAAAAGGTCTTACAAAAAGCTTGTAAGATTTAAACAAAGACAATATAAAAAGGATCGACTAGAAAACTTAGAACTTGGAAACATATAAATAAATTAAAATCAGACACTCAAAGCTGTACACTTCCAAACTCAACGGATCTAACAGATCACTTCAAAAATCTGTACAATAAAGTTGAAATTGACCAAACTATGACTTTTGGAACTTCTAATTACAATAATAACTCTAATTATACCGAACTTAACATGCCAATAACTGCTAAGGAAATTTATAAATGCGTCTCCCAAATGAAATTGAATAAATCTCCGGGTGAGGATAATATTAGTACCGAGCTACTCAAGGCTATTTTACCCAATATAATTGACCAACTTATAAAACTATTTAATGACTTATTATCTTCTGGTCATGTTCCTGCTTCGTGGTCATCCTCTATCATAACCCCCCTCCACAAGAAAGGTGATAAAACTGTTTCCAACAACTACAGAGGTATTGCAATAAGTGGATCAATAGGTAAATTATTTTGTAAAATATTAAATGAAAGAATAAATCATCATATGTCTATAAATAAACTAAACGATACTTGCCAAAGCGGATTCAAAACAGATCACCGTACATCCGACAATATATTTATCCTGAAAACACTAATTGACGCTTCAAAAAGTAAAAAGAAGAAACTCTACACCTGCTTCATTGACTTTAAAAAAGCATTTGATTCAGTAAGAAGACCAATTCTCCTTTCTAAACTACATGCCAATGGCATCTCAGGCAATATACTAAGTGTAATATCATCTCTTTATTCCCAAGTATCCTACAAAGTTAAGACAAATGATGGCATCTCTGAATCTTTCCATTCAAATATTGGTGTAAGACAAGGTTGTATTCTTTCACCAACGCTTTTTAATGTATTTATTAATGATATATCTTCATTTTTCAACTATGATAATTCTGTAACTCTCAATGGTTTTGATATGTGCCATTTACTATTTGCGGATGACTTAGTTGTTTTTGCTAATAGTCCAGCAAAATTACAAGAACTTGTAGACACTCTGTCCGAATTCTGTTCTCAGAACTTTCTAGATGTAAATATTGACAAAACAAATGTAGTTGTCTTTGGTAGTAATGGTATATCCTACCAGAAACAGAAATATAAATGGTACATCCAAAAGCAAGTGATATCTGTTACTGATAAATATAACTATCTGGGTATTATGTTTCACTCAAATGGTAGACTTAAAAATTCAGCTAAATATCTCCTTAAAAAAGGTATGGGTGCTTTCCATAATTTGCGAACAAACCTATTTCAATATGATATTCCAGTGGCGCTAGCATGTAAGTTATTTAAAACTCTTATTGAACCTATAGTGTTATACAATTGTGAAATTTGGGGGGCTGAATCTATCTTTCTTAAAAAGGTCGACACATTTATTCCAGAGAGAGTTCAGTTACAATTTTGTAAATCAATTCTAGGTGTGACAAAGAAAGCTTCAAATTGGGGCAGCAGGGCAGAACTTGGTATATTTCCCATGATATATACTGTTATTACTAAATGTTCAATTTCTATAAACATATTAAATCATCTAACAACCATATTTTGAAACATGCTCTTGCCGAAAATTCTCAGCTGGCTTCGAAAAAGATTGGCTGGCTTCACCAACTTAATCTGTGTCTCAAACACTATGACATAGATTCTGTTTAACATCAGCAGTGATAAATTAAAGCAAAAACTCACCGTTAAGTTTAATAAACTATTCAATGAATCTACTGCAGACAAAATTAATCAACATGGTAAAAGTAAGCTTAGAACATATAGACTAATTAAGAATAATATAAACTTAGAGCCATACTTAACTGTTTGTAAAATAAGAAAATACAGGATTCATTTATCTAAACTCAGATTGAGTAACCATCACCTTAGAATTGAAACCGGCAGACATACTAAACCACCAACCCCAGTAAATGATAGAGGATGAAAGACATTATATATTATATTGTAAAAAACATTTTCATCAGCGAGAGCTATTGCTCGATAGTTTGAAAAGCCTGAAAATTACGGATGATGAACTTTTCCATGTTATACTTAGGAATGATGATCCTGATTATATTAATATAATTTGTCATTTCCTTTACCAATTTAGATAATAGCCATATTTTTCAATCAGTTGTTTTCATTTGATCTATGTGTAGCTATTGTATTATCATGCTATTTAGTATGTAGCTTTATTAATTGTGTCATTTTTATCATGTCATTTGTTGTTATCTATGTGTTAATATTTGCATCTGTTCCTTCATGGAATGTATATGCAATAAACTTTGTATCTTTGTATCTTGTATCAAATAAGTGCAATACTGGATTTCCCACTTTTAACTTTGATTGGCTCATTGTTTACACAAATGATCGATTAAAAAGAGGAACTTTGTTTTACGTTTCTATCGTATTTCATTCTTCAATCGGAATCATTACAAAATGGTGCAGTTTCTTTTGGAAGTCAGTGTATATTCACTTCTCTCATCCGTTTTAGTTATAGTAGATGCAACTACCACCCTGTGATGCGATTCACGATCTTAATAGTTTTTGAAGTCAATATTCATTGAATAATATCATAGTTGTAAAAATATGGTATGCAACTTATGAATTAATTACAACGAATTGGAAACATTTCACACTTCAATCAAAATGCTAAGACCGTCCACGTCGTGTGAACTCAATGAATGGAACGGGTCTGTTAGTAATGTATTGAGTTTTACAGACAGAGGAAGGTTTAAACAAAGAAGGGTTGGAGAGCCGGGGATATTCATAACTGTCTGGGCCTTTATTCGTAACATTACATCATCACGTGTGCACACTCTACTGTATGAACCTGGCTCCATTGATAAAGCCTGCCAGTTATTGTAACAATGCAGTGTAATACTGACCCTTGCCAGCGCTAATGAAGTTTATTTTCAGAAGTGTAAGTACATTCCAAGAGAAGGGATACACTACCTTCAGACAAGGGTAGACTATATATCAGGTATAGGTCTCGGCATTGTTTAAAACCAGGCCGCTGGTGTTTGATGTATGTCATTTAGCGATTCTTAACTGATTTACGACAGGCTATACTTACTGTGCATACCGTCCTTCATAAGGTTAATTTGGTTTTCTTTGGTCTCCGGTAAAATGACCTGATTAGGTTTCACAAGTAAAATGTAATACTCGTTTACTTTCTATTCACTGTGGTATTCAGCTAGTTGAAGAGTTTCAGGCTCAGCTAAAGTGTAAACCGGGAGGCTACCTTCTTCCGCGAAGCATGGTGCGTTCGTGTGAATATTTCATTCTTGTCCGATAACATTCCACTTGCAATCAAGAAATACCTGAATAGCATACGAATTCTTTGAAGTTAATCCAATAATGGTTAAAACATATTACTGTCAATACGTTAATATTGATCCCTCGTCCACTGTGTTTACGATGGATAGCATTCTCTCCCCACAGAGGCAGATCAAGTCATGTTGATTTAGCCCCTGTTCTATTGCGCCGAGTTTGTGGGATAGAATGGGAGATGCCTGATGGGAGGCAATCAAAATTAGTTGTGCAATCAGCGACACTGTTTTTAGATCATCATTTTGGCTACTGAAACAAGGCAAAGGCATTGGGATACGAACCACCCTTTCCATGCGAGAAGCCTTGTCATTTGAGTTCAATGTATTGTGATGAAAGTTTTTTTCCGCAAGGGGAAACTGCCGGAACCCAGGGATTTCGGCGTAATAGAACAGAGGCTAAATCAACATGACTTGATTTGCCACTGTGGGGAGAGAATGGATGGATAGGGGTTTGTGATAAATATCAGTGTTCCCGAGTTAACAGTGTTCAGAATTTACAGAAATTAGAAAGTGTGGGTGATATTTCCTCTGAATGCGGAATACTTAAACTGTTTGCCGATTAGTTTCATCAATAATTGATAATCTTGTACAACACTTGTTGCCATGATCTCTTTTAAGATAGGCATAACTTAAGGCTTAAGCATAACTGTTTTATCTTTTACGGACATAAACATTGTGGCGTTAAGTCCGTAATTTGCTGTTGAAGTTTTCACAAAGTCCAATACCAATTCAAAGATACTTGGGGACACATCGTGCTCTAAGGATGCTTATGAAAGTTATGACGGCAAAATTAAACACGTTGGACTAAGTTTACAAAGACAAAGTGCTTTCTTAAAATTCTGAATTTACTTATGCTGCCGTCACATTTCTAAACATGTTGCGAGTAAAACACGTACGGAACATTTTTGCAGTGTATGATCAAATGATAACGTGTTAAAGACCACTTTGTTGAAAATTGCTATTTACGTGCAAATCACTCTGTTATTCTTATGGCAGTTGAAGGATCATAGATTTATAAACAACGCCAAACATTAATTAACACATTCAATCGTGCAATCAGAGTTACGGGACCTTGTCCGGAAAGCGCGCGAAAATTCCTTTGTTCTCTTTGTTTCGTCGTTCGGATATAAAAACGCTCTGTTCTCCTTGCAAATGAGTCTTCAAAGTCGGTTAGAAGATAATTTACGACAGGATACTATTGTATAACATCGAGAACAGAAGTAAAGATCCATTAAAAACATGTTTGAAGGTAAAAACCTGTTGAATTTGACATATTTTAGCAATTGAAAAAACTGGGATAGTAAATTACACGTTTACTATATTATTCCATCTGGTATCATGTTCAAATCACTGTTTTCGTCAACAAATAGCATTGTACTCAATAATCATGCAAAAAAGAAATTTGCATCATGCGTCAACATTATGTCCTTCGTCTGTACATGATATTTTATGGAGCTACGGCAGTTCAGTGTGTCATCAATTTACATTTATAATGAGCCAGTGGCCCGTTTACAGAAATTACAGAAATTGACTCTCTCTCTCTCATAACATGAATCCTGATTGATATATTTTATCGTTGTTTACCGTTGACAATTATAACGAGAGAATACGTGGATACTTGAAACTTAAAAGTGTCTGTAATAGTTATTTGAATCATTTGTTATTTTGCATAACAAACATGGGCTTGTTTAATTCTTATGATATTTATTTTCTTTTGTATAGGACGATCAAGTCATGTGATACCATTGAGTCTTTTCGCTCGGAAACTGCTCAAAGAAACATAGGTCAAATAGGTTCTCAGAAAAGGTAAGATAATTTGCCCAACATTTGTGTCTATATAAAGTTTATGTGATAGCCATGTATTTAATGACGCATAACAACTGTTTTTATTTTAAGGGTTAGTTCCCGGGAAGCAGACCAGTATAAACACGGAGTCAACCTTATGGGGAATAAATTCAAGGATTATTGATCGCTAACAATAGGCGGTCTATGTGATTAAAGACACATGGGCGATATTAAAATGTGAAGTGGTAAAAAGGCGAACAACATGTTATTCGACAGAGAGACAATTGTTTGACGTGTTCACAGAGATAGAGAGAGATAATGTTTATTAAAGTGTCACGCACTTTTACAACAAAAAACAATACAGATATATCATACAGGAAATATTAAAAAGCACCCGGCAATATGGCCTATGAGACACTAAAAGCATTGAATATCACAGTAGTACAATAATATAAGAGAATACATTAAAACAAATAATTACACAGGTTCAACAGCACGACTTACAAGCCAATCACACGGCACACGCCTGCACTCACACACTGACATGTACTCGGCTCACCCACTCATCGAAACATTTTACCCTAATATTTCCATTTCACAACTTTTTTATCACTTCGGTGAACACCGTATTTTAGATTTTCTTAAGGAAATCGAGCTTTTTGAAAAGTTATAAATTTTAATACTATATATCAGCTTTTAACAACTTTGTGATATTATGCTGATGTTTTTCAGCCTTCGCGCTGTTCCATTATCTGCTTTTGCAATCATTTTTCATATTTAGGCAATTTCATTAACTTTCTCGCCGCTAATGGCTGCAATATTGCCCAAGCGGCGCTAAACAATAACTCACTCACTCACTCACACTCACCCACTCATCGAAACATTTTACCCTAATATTTCCATTTCACAACTTTTTTATCACTTCGGTGAACACCGTATTTTAGATTTTCTTAAGGAAATCAAACTTTTTGAAAAGTTATAAATTTTAATACTATATATCAGCTTTTAACAACTTTGTGATATTATGCTGATGTTTTTCAGCCTTTGCGCTGTTTCATTATCTGCTTTTGCAATCATTTTCATATTTAGGCAATTTCATTAACTTTCTCGCCGCTAATGGCTGTAATATTGCCCAAGCGGCGCTAAACAATAACTCACTCACTCACTCACTCACCCACTCATCCTTAATCATAATCTCACACACATATACACACACGTACCTGTTCACAAAGTAGCCAAACACTCGCATACATGCTGATATGCTTGTTCAAAAGTATAAGCATATGCTATTCATATGAACCATGCATTATTTCATACGCCCATACACACATAAACACTTCATGCACACTTATAAAAATATAAAAATATATACAACAACGAATAGCGGATGAATAGAATAAATACATTGCATTGACATTGACAAATTAATGAACACATTGACGTTACATATAGTATTAATTATTATACTTAAGTAATACTGGGTAGTAACACATGATCATTTGGCCAAACACTGAATATAATTTGTTTACAGGCAACATATGGACATATGGCATTTGTAGACCTGGGGATTTAAGCTAATTTGATTACATGGGGAATGTTGTGGCATTACCGTCTTTGGAGAGACATCTCCAGAAGATCCATTCATCAGCTATCATTTTATTTAGTCTATACATATATCCATCAACACACATGTATCTACCACCACGGAAAGTTGGAATAAACCTGTCATTAACTTGTGGTAACTGAGCAAGAGCCATTGTTGAAATGATATCGTTGTTGGTGTTCAAAAATATTTATACATTGATGTTTAATGTGAGTGAACAATTCAATTTATGATAAGATAGTGAATATCACTCAGTAAACGCAACTCACTCTAAGACCAGTCAAGTGACTGAGATTTTTGTGGAAAAATTCCCAACTCACTCAATCTTAGCTGCACTTTACTCTAATTTAAACATAAATCTAACTTTGTATATTAAACATTCAATAATCAACATTCTTATTTTCTTGTATGTTTCATGTTTTGGCAAATCATAAAAATAGTTTATTATTATCATAAATCTTAAAATCATTTTGCAGCTCAGGTCGAAAGTGACAATATTAGTTTTTAACAAATCCTTAGTTCATATTGTGGTTCAGTTTTTCACATCAACCAATGTTTTAATCTGTTGAAATCACAGATTATAACATCAACGAGATTATATTAATGCTATTCATTCTGCTTCCCGGGAAGACACAATTCTAAGGCTGCAAGCACTATCTTAAATCTCTTTCACTAGGCCATCCGTTTTATTAAACACTTATTGCTTATTTACTGAATATGAATGTATGTAGTAGAAACATAGTTAGGGACCTTTCTCTTACTTGCATTAAAACGCTGTTTTTTATAAGTAACAGAAGCATTTTGAATTTGTTCTTGATAGGGTCAGGACACCTTAACCTATAAATGAAGACTGCTCTAGGTGACCAAACGAGAAGTTGTTAGAAGCTGCTGTGATGTTCATAAAGCATACAGATGACACTGTTAACAATAGGGCGAAGAAGGTCGCCCTGTCAAGAAATGTTACCTTGATTTTATGGGATCTAAGGGGTGCGGGGTTTGAATCTGGCAACTTTGTCTTCAGTAGAGAACTGTTCAACACACAGTAAGGTTTTTAAGCTCAGTATCACCCGCTAGTTCCAGACGATTCTTACAGGTTTTAACGCAAACCAAAGACGCAATAGCGTCGGAGGCTTTCTCGCTGCAATAATACTAACAGCGATGATATAAGTAAAATACTTACGTAAGAGCGACGTCGAAACCAAAACTCACTTCACCTCGTAGACAAAGACTACAACTTTCCAAATTGGTAAACAAGAACTCTCTCACTCTCTTAACATAATCCTGCCGTAAGTTTCATTTAGTTTGACAGCCATCGATCTCGTCACACCTCTTGTCACATCTCCTTGGTTGAAACAGACAGTTGGGATGCTAAAATGACTTCTGATTCTTGTTCGATATGTTTGTACATTCATTTACTGTACAGTGATGCTTAACAATGAACAATCGCCTTAATTCGATGAATTTATCATGATATATCGGAAAAAAACCTCTGTGTCATCGGATCTTCTGCCCAGCACCGAGGCCAGTAACCCCTAAGATATACAGCGGACGTTGCACACGGCACGCATCGTGACGTCATTCTAATAAGATCTATTCAGGTCCTGGTGCATGAAGATGACATGAAGTATATTTTTTAGCTTTAACTTCTGTTGATGAAATTATAGTACGTCCTTTACAGTAAATGGATCAATGTATATCCAGTTCAGGAGTTGGAGTCAAGTATCATTAAATAGTTAATATATTTCACCCTCTCCGACAAACCCGCTTTAGGTATCAATTCAGAAAATCATTGAATCACATAAATCTCAATAATACTAATAGACAATAAACAGACCTTAAAAATACACACTGACAAACCAATTTTATCATCAAGAATATGATATTTATTTTAAAGTTGATTATATACATTTCACATTATATATATATATATATAATCAAAAGATAAAAAAATGACACGAAGCCAATCAAAACTCCAACATGTTTCAATGGTATCATCAGGGAGTCTCTGTATATATATATATAGATTTAAAACACAAAAACACTACTCCCAGGTTGTATATAAATAAAATAGTATTATGGAATTGGGTACATTAGATTCACATTAATGTCCTTGTCTTTTGCACATGTATCCAAGTGAGCACTCAGTGGTATACAGCGTGTCTCAGGACATTTTATTTGCTGTTTATGAACAATTTTATAATAATTTATAAGTATTTTGTCAGACTCCCTGATGATACCATTGAAACATGTTGGAGTTTTGATTGGCTTCGTGTCATTTTTTATCTTTTCATTATGTAAAACTGTATACCAGTAAACTTTTCCAATTTTATCTATATATATATATATATAGACATATATATATATATATTATATATTAAGGCTCAGGGCCGGTATTCATAAAGCTTCTAAGAATTTTCTTAAGTCTTAAGAATTCTTAAATCAACTAAGAATTCTTAGTTTCCATAGCAACGTTCTTAACTTCTAAGAATTTTCTTAGAATTGTGATTTTGTTCTTAGTTTTGTTCTTAACTTTAAGAAACCTCATGAGGACACTTAACTCCTTAAGAACATTCTTAAATAAAACAAAATGGCCGCTCTTGGAAACAGGAATTTTACTGCTAGAAAAAATGTTTTTGATATTTACAACAACAAAGAGCTTTTAAGAAGATTCCGCTTAGACAAAGGAGGTATTGAATATGTGACAGACATGCTTTCAGACAATCTTGAACCTGTTACTGCCAGGAACCATGCTATGTCCCCTTTAGACAAAGTGACGCTGAGATTTTTAGCTACAGGGAAAATGCAACTTTGTAACGCAGATGATATGGAACTGTCACAGCCATCAGTAAGTCGGGCGGTCACACAAACATTGTCAGCTTTAAACGATCCTCGTATTGTCAAAAGATTTATATCATTTCCCTTGACTCAGAGGCAAGTTATAAACAATGCACTAGATTTCGCGTCAGTGGCAAATTTCCCAAATGTTGTCGGTGTCATTGATGGTACACACGTCCAAATACTAGCCCCTCATGTAAATGAACCGGCATTCGTGAACAGGAAACACTATCACTCCATAAACACTCAAGTTGTTTTTGATGCCGACTATCATATATTGGATATAGTTGCAAAGTGGCCAGGATCAACACACGACTCTCGGATCCTTCGAGAAAGCGGTCTCCAAGTGCTTTTTGAGACGGGACGCGTTCCCCCGAACGCTCATCTGTTGGGAGACAGTGGATACCCATCAAAAACTTGGCTTTTAACACCATATCTTCGGCCAAACAACGCTGTCCAACATGCTTACAACCGGTAATTTACTTGAATTAGAGTTACTCCCCTTATAGTAAATGTCAAAAGTTGAATTCCGGTAAATCCAAAATTAAGATCTCGAACTGAAATGTGAGCCTTATAAGGAATTAACAATAATAATGTTTGAACAAAAGAGACAAAGATGAAAAATAAATGCGTTAATTCACAAATGTTTTAAGAAATAAGGATGAGAATGTAACATTTATTGAATGACTGAATCATTTTAAATTATTAATTTGTTCATTACTCTTTATGAAAGAATATCTCAATTACCGGGGTAGTATTATTCCTGATTTTTTTGTTATGATAATTACTTTTGATTTTTCCACCAAAAGCCAATTATTAAAAATAAATATATCTATCAATTATGCCAAAATTGCATACAATAAATACTGGGTTTTTTGTTTCATGATAATGAATGTTATTTTATAGTTCCCACAAGAGAACAAGGAGTATTGTGGAAAGGGGAATAGGCCAACTGAAGAGAAGATTTCATGCCCTGCATGTTGAACTGAGACTTAGCCCTCAGAAAGCCTGTCAGGTAACTTATTTTGGTTGTTTTTTTTTACATCAATTTTATTAAATAATATTTACACTTGAATGCATATTTTATCAGTAACAGTGAACAATATCATAGTGAAGCACTCATAAAATATAATCAGTGATGATAAATAAGTCTCTGCAGACATTTATATTAAAAATCATTATTTTTAATTTCAAGCAAGGTTATGGCAAAGTAATGTGTTTAAAGGCATTGATTTTTTCATCAATGAAATTTCCTTGCCAATGTATAATTTGTGTTTCTTATACTTGAGAATATGCAATTCATATTTTTTCCTATTACAATCAGACATTGTTATGTGAACAGAATATATAATCAGAAAGATGAAGGATTATCAATTTGAATCACATATGAAGATGCATATTGCAATGTGGTATTCAATATGTTATGTTTAATTCCAGGTGATTGTTGCTTGTGCCATTTTGCACAATATCTGCAAAACAAGGAACATCCCTGAGCCTGAAGAGAGCAGCGGTTCTCCACCAGACAGTCGACAGCCTGACACCCTACCACACCTCCCTAGTAGCAGTAGAAGCAGCACTGCAACCTCAGGCGCTTCATACAGAGACCAGTTTTCAAGAGTACATTTCTCATGTGAGTTGAACAAATACCCAAGTACTCAAGTACTTGTTTGAATAATTACTATTATTTAAAATCATGAAACAATTGATAAACAAAACATTGATATGAGCAAAACAATTTTATTAATATTATATTGTTTAAAATACAACAAAATATAATTGAACAGATAACAGAAACAATGTAAGTTGTGGTCAAATTTTAATTTATTTGATAATTTCAAAAATGAGATTTCAATTTGTTCAAAACTGCAAAAGGCATTTAATTGATTATAAATTAAGGGCACCACTTTGTTTTCTCCATTAAAGCATGATAACCATGAAAATGAAGCAAATTATGATTTAAGTTTGTTAGATGTTAGATATATATTAATAAGTAGGATGATGCTAATGTACGTACAAATGTCATAAACTAGTTTTTCCAAGTATCAAGTACTTGAAACCAATAATTTCGCATAGATATAGGCATTTTTGTAAATACCATTTTTACATTGAGTAACTTTTATTAAGTCATGGCAACAAATAAAATGTACTTTCCAACTTTTGCCAAGGTTCAAAATATTGCAAAGTTTAACAACAATAATATACAACTTCTTTAAATAACTACTAAATTTCTATAGCAATTCATTGTATTTCATAAATGGTAAATTTGTTTTAGCAGGACAATTATTACTTTTATTATCAAAACATTGTTATTCAATGTAAAAAATCCAATAAAGTAAGCTGAAAATATGATTTAAAAGAACTTCTGAGCATGGGAGGCAAAATACAATTATTTCCTTAATAAATAGAATGCCTTTGAGCACATCTGTTAACAACTGCTTTGAGTCTTTTCCAAAGATCATTGACATAGTGACAATCAATATAAACATCATCAGACTTGCAAAATATACAAATCACGCTTGGTAAAAATTATTCTGTGAACAAATCTATTCTGAAGTCACCAAGCTTGCAGTCTAGTATATTTTCTGAAGTGTTAAAAAATATTGTCCAATCAATGTCAGTAGGGGAAAGGGTTAATAGAAATATTATATCTCTCCTTGTCTTTGGTATGCTCAAGACTCTAAAGTTGTTCTATCTACTGGTATATGGAAGATATGTCTTAAATCATCAAATTTCATGAAGTCACTGTTTTTACAAATGTTCTCAATTGAGTGAAAGCTTTTTTTGAGCCAAATTTCAATAAAAGGAGATGAGTCTTTTTTGCAAGCAATACATATATATCCAAAGCATTAAGCAATAAAAACTAAACTGTGAAAAACTTTTGAAATCAATAAAGATATTTTCAACACTGAGAGATATTTTGCCAAAAAGATTTTTTGACAATTTGTTTTAAATAAATATTGTTTGATGAAAAATTAAGAACTTTTAATTTTGGAATAAAATACAAACATGAATAAGATTCAAAAGAAAAATAAATGTCACTTGAGGATAACAGATATTCCCAGTCAAAAGAAATTATCAATGAAATTTAACATCCAAGGGGGACAATGCTTCATTATTCTTATTATTCTTATTTATATCTTTGCATTAGTAACAAACAGAAAACCCTGCTGATAATAAGAATTACAAACTCTTAAAGGGGCAGTAGCACGTTTTTAGGGGGAATATAAGTTGATGTCAGGAAAATGAAAATTAATGGTTCCACTTGAAAGACAATGTATTTAAACTAAATGGAGCAGTAACAATTCAAATATATTATGTAAAGTTTAGCCATGCGATTCCTTTTTCTCACACAAAATTAATTAAAGGTGTTCACACAAAAATGGCTGCCAATGGATTTTATGTAAATCTTCATACTTTTTCCTCTGACTATGGATAATTGGCTTGTGTAATGAGATTTTTGACACTGTCAAAATAATACATTATACATTAACTTACAATTATCAGTGAAAATTTTAAAATATAAAATTATCAAAAAACGTGCTACTGCCCCTTTAAAGAAAAAACTAACTACTCCTCCCAAGTGTCTTTCAATTCTTTCATTAAAAGTCTTTTCCTTAATTTGAGAATTTCAACTTCCAACTTTAATTTTTCAATGGATAAAGCTTCCTGTTGCTGTTCCTTTCCAGAGTTCTGACATCTTGGACAGAGTTGTGGCTGGAAAGTTGCTGATGATGTTGCAGTTGATGATGTTGCACTTGGGGTTGCAGCAGATGTTGTTGCCCTCATCTCACTTGGTTGTGTCCTCCTGGGAACTGGCAGAACTTGTATACCAGACAGAGCCTGGAGAGTCCTCAAGTCTAGCTCGGTCATGGTATCTGGACTGTAAAACACAACATATAGTTGTCAATATATTTTCCAATTAAATTTGTATAAAGGACAAAATTAGAAATATTTGTTATTAAACCTCTGTGTGAATGGATGTATGAATGACTGTAACAGATTAAGGAATTGAAACTCTTAGTTGCAGCACACTCGGTGTTACTGTGATTGGCTGTTATTAGTCTTTAGAGTTTGCTGTTATGATAAATAAAGAATAATCTATCCACCATGAACCAACTTTTTATCAACACTGTAAGGACTTTTTCAAAATTAGATTTTGCTCATGTCATGTATTTCATTAATTTGTTGGTAAATAGTTGTTATTATATTAGGCTTTCATAATAACAGAATATTGAACTTACTTTAAAACATCATTTTTACACTCTTAATATTGTAATTAAAAACAAAATTTGTTCTTTTAATGTAAAAACATTTATGTCTATGAAAACAATTGTAATACATGAACAGTTATCCAGTATCCTTCATGCACATTAATACCTGCTTTCTTCAATTAATGGCATCTCTAGGACTTGCAGCATGCTTGAGTCTGTAGAGTTCGGGACACCTGAAATGACCATGTTGTCATTTCCCAGGATGTCCCGAACTACTTCATTCACTGCTGATAGCGATGGACATGATGGTCCTCCCCCTTTAAGAAAAATATTTTATGTTAATAACATAAATGTATAATGTGGTCCCAGTGGAATTTTCAAATTAACTGATCACTTAAATAGAATCATTATAACATACTCATAATGAGAAATGCCAATAAAAACATGGACTGTATTATTTCTTTCTATATTTAAAATGTGTAATTATATTTTAGTTATAATGAGTTTTTTTGGTTCTGTTTCCTGTTTTTCAGTAATATTTTTCAATTTCCAAGAAACAAAAGGCAGTATCAAATTAGAAATTTATTTAATTGATAAGACTCTGCTCAAACACATATTTAATAGCAATTGGTTTTTACTTTTTACTCAACTACCAGTAATAATTAATTTTCATAATGAGCCTTCTCATGAAAAGATGTATATCTTGATATAAAACTTAAAAATAAGAACATATTTACCTGTAGATATGGAAGACCTTTTGTAGGCACTTATATCATACTTTGCCTTTGATTGTATGTTGTGCCATTTCTTTTCCACTTCATCTACTGATCTTGTTACATCTGAAAAAATCATGTTGTTTTATGAAATTATGATTAAAAATTACTGTAATAAATATATTATGATCAACATTATCTCTGTTGTATTTACTATAGTTTATCGGGAAAATCCACATTAAGATAGTTATATGAATATATACCATGGGAAAATAAAATCAAATTTTAAAAAGTCAAGAATTCATTAAAATATCGATACACTGAAGATAAAATAAATATCTTTCTTTATCAAAGTTAATGAATTATAGACTTTAATCAGCTGTGTGGTCTATTTTTAAAACACAAAAATCAAACAAAATATGGAAATATATGTTGTAATGATCGGGAAGTCTATGTTTTGGATAATAATTTGTAGACCCTGAAAAAGTGTCAATATTGTTGACATAATCAATAATGTAAAAAAAAAAAAAGTTTTAAAATATATATATACGTCTGTAAAATATGTTTACACAACTGCTTATTCTAACTCACATTGAATCAACACTATGCGATATCACTTTGACGGCACCGATTGATCAAAACAGACTACAATGCAAGAACATATTTTTTTTTTGGAGTTACTTCCCTTTTCAAAAAAATTGTCAGCGATCTTTTTTTTCAGTACGGTTATCCTTCCTTTATATTTTTCTTTTGCAATAGAAACATCGAATAGAAATATATTGTTCAGAAATGAAAATATGCTTTGAGCTCTGTTACTCGCATGTACTGCAGTACAGATCGATCTTGATATAAATCGTACATCGTAATCGGGGAATCGTTGACTAAGTTATGTATGACATCCATTGAAAGTGAAACAAATAAAATTCAATTTCCCTTTGTTTTAATTTGTGTCTCTATTATGTTAAAATATAATTTTGAAGTCAATACTATACTCACTTGGGAAGGTGGAATTTATTTCCGCGGTCACCTCGGCCCATTTCTCTTTCTTCTTTTGTGCTGTCACCCCTGGCCCAAACTTTCCGAGCAAAATGGCTTTATTTTGCTCTACCAGCCTCGTCAATAGCAAATTTTGTTCCTCTGTCCAGTTTGGTTTTCTAGTTTTCTTATTTGGAGGTTCCATTTTAGTTGTTTCGCCGAGAAAATATCGTGTGCTATGAGGAAGACGTTTTTTCTAACTTTTCTTATGAAGAGTTCGTTTCCGTTACTATAATTAGACAAGGGGTTTTCCGAAACGTCATTCGCGTGCCTTCAAAACCAGTGCGAACGATCCCATCATGCTTTACGTTTTTGTCTTAGAAATTTCTTAGTTCTATAATAATTCTTAACTAAGTTTTCATCTTAGTATTCCTTAAGTGAATAACTAAGAATTTTCTTAAAATTTAAGAATTCTTAACAAATACTTAGTAAAAAACTAAGAAAATTCTTAGAAGCTTTATGAATACCGGTACACTAGATACTGAAACATCAGAACACTTTCAAATTGAGTTCGATTTCCAATCAAATCCAGGATTATATGAAAGATATCAAATAGGTGACAGGTATGAACATATGTGATACATTTTAACAGAAATAACCGCCTGCTGTAATTCTTGTGGTCCGCCTTATAAACACTCTAAAACTAATCAAACTTGTATATATTTTACTCTACTCTCCTCAAAGTAATCGTTACAAGAAATATATTTTACAGACGGTTGTAAGTCACGTATCTGATCAGCAATAGCTACGACTCAGCGGTATCGACAAAGAATGGGTATTGCATGCCATACAGCACGAGCATTCATGACCTATGATTGTTTGTTGCCATGGGTAACAGGACAATCAGTCTGGTCGGGTAGGACAAGATAGGAGTACATTCCCAACCAGTGTGAGGCCGTGTGTCACTGTACACAGAGTTCCAGACTTACTACAAGGTGAGGGAAGCTTTGATATCTCAACAAATAGGCTTTATATTAGGGTAGAAATAAGATTTATTTGTTCTCCTTACAGAGGGATAACAAGTTAGAGCGCGAGTGTAGGGTCTGTCGTTAGCTCGGCAGGTCGGGACTATGAAGTTAGAGCGCGTGTGTAGGGTCTGTCGTTAGCTCGGCAGGTCGGGACTATGAAGTTACGCTTGACTGATTGTGCATGCATATGGAAGCTCGACTGTCATGATCCTTCTTACCCGGACCATAGACCGGAATATCATTTATAATTGTGTGACGAACAGTCACGCATGGCTAGTTGTATGCTCCCCTGATCTTCTGTTATGGGGCTTAAGTGAAATTAATAGGCATCGTATCGGGTATTTATAATTAGAGGTTTTAACATATCACTTTTCATATCATACCTAATATCAGCCCGAGACTCCATATCATGATATGGGTCGAGGGCTGATATTAGAGTTCAAGTTCAAGTTCTTTATTTCATAGGCCAAAGGCCAAAACAAATAAAGCATTACAATACACAGCATTTGTGGGTGGATGGTGGGATACACAAGTTTGTTTTCAGATACATCAATTTCTTACATATTACAGAAGCCTAAGTATACAATATGACAATAGAATTAAGAAGTTACATTTTGTTTATAAACATTCATGATGTGATAAACACATTTTGATAAATTCAAAATAATGTCTCGGCATGGATTATTCATCAATTGGGTATATTTTATCATACAAGGAGGTGAATAATAATATTTTGGAAAATAGCGTTTGCGATACAAGGCATAGAGTGGGCATACTAATAACACATGATATTCATCTTCAATATCGTTTCCACAGCTACAACATAATCGTCTGTCATAGGGTAGTTTCATATTACTCCATCTCCCTCTTTCTATCATGAACATATGTGAACTTAATCGAAACCGGGACAACGCAAGTCTATATTTGGTGATATCTACTACATTTAAGTATTTTTCAAAATAAAGAGATTCCTTGACATAAAGATAACTTCTAGTTTCACTAAGACTGGTCAGACTTGATTTCCACATTTGTTTATGTATATCAGTTATTCTTTGGCTAAATTCAGATATAAATCTATTATTAGATATTATAGTGAGTGAGTTTTTGTTTTACGCCGCTTGGGCAATATTTCAGCCATTAGCGGTATTAGATATCATATAAAATGTGACATGTTGTAACCTTTTTATCATATATCATTTTTTTCTCTACAACAATTTTATTTTTAAAAAGTTATGCATAAATTGTTTGAAAAAAATGTTGGCCTATTAAAATGATAGCCTGATATGGATCGAGGGCTGATATTAGGAATGATATAAAAACATGACATGTTGTAACCTTTTTATCATAATATCAAACTTTTTCTCTACAAACATTTTATTTTTAATTGTTCTCAAAAGAATGTAGGCCTATTATCATAAAAGTCAAAACGATCATGCTTTTTAGCGTTTAGTTTGACTGTGAGCAGCTCCACTTAATCAAATTGCTAGAATCATCTCAAGTTTTAAAAGAAAATTAACAGTCAAAAGCGTCAACAACGTCGTTGTTTTGGTGAAGTTGACGTACAACTCACTGTATACCTATGCAGAGAATGACATTTGCGGACCGGTCTGAAACGGTGGATATGGATTTGCGGACCGGGCGACAATATGGTTGCTGTGTCCATGCCTCTATCACACGTGCAAAACATCCCATATTATTGCTATAAATATTATAAATATAACTAAGGAGGTCCTGCCCTACAATCGCTTAATGGGGCGGTTTTTTCAGACTATAGTGCAATAAGCAGGACAATTCATAAATTCAGATCTTTATCACCAATTAAATGTAGATAATTACAAAGTTTTAAAGGTGGTAAAACATCCGACTCTTTTATAGTTTATTTTAACAGAGGTAGAATGCAGAATCAGTCAGGTAACCCCCACATAGATCAACATAGAATTTCGATATTGCGGTACATGTACCCTTTTTAGCTCATCTGGCCTGTAAGGCCCGATGGGCTTATGGCATGGCATGGTGTCCGGCGTCCGTCCATCCGTCCGTCCGTCCGTAAACTTCTTCTCCAGAACCATTGTTATTATTATTATATGGATATTTATATAGCGCGCATATCCAACCACTCGTGGTTGCTCAAGGCGCTTACATTTTTCCCCTGGTCAATGCCATTCTTTCACCGTCCGATCATTTTTCCAATTCAACTCCCTGGGGAGTATTCAACCGGCATCCATATGTGGCGCTCAGGTTAGGCACCATTCTATGCCTCACAGGGTACCATAAGGCCTGGAAAGCTGAAACTTTGTGTACAGACTCCTTGGCTAGTGAGAATTATAAATTGTAGCTTTGGTGGCACTGTGGCCCCTAATAAGGGTCACAAGGGACACGCCCTTAAAACCTATTTTCATCTTCTTCTCCAGAAGCATAAGGCCCTACTAAAGGGGGATCCACATTGACCACACCCTGAAGCAAAATCAAATGTAAAGCCTGATGAGCTACAGAGCCAGTGGCTCTATTTTTTATAGTAAGTCATCCTCATATATATGTTTTGAGGTATGAGCGTTAGAACAGCCTTGATCATTTATGACAACCTAGAAAATAAACATATTTATTGATAGAAATTCCAAAATATAATGTTTAATGATCCCCATTATTTACTGTAAATGGGATTACTTCACTAATTAATCGATTTGGTTAGTCCTTGCACATGAAGTAAATGGTATGAGATAACATAATACCGGGTTATCAAATGAATATCACAGTAGCGATTCTGATAAGATGCTTGTAGTATTGTTATGGTGTTTCAGGGTAAACGCATACACTAACACATACCCTGGAAATAATCTCCCTTGACATATGAACTATATTAGAAAGGTCATCAGATGACTGCGATAAGGTTTACCCTGAGACAGGATGGAATTTTAAAGGTGTTAAGCAGAGCGTTAACAATATCATTTTCTAGTAACAATTGTATGGCTCGTTAGTATATGCATTGCTTTAATCTAAGCGATCATTATTGGTTACGTTGTATCAGTCCAATCACTTCTTGGAAACACCCAATACAATGTAATAAGCGTTGTCTGGTTTATATAGGATAGCAAAGGGGACGCTAACAATTATAACGTCAGTCCTGAATAACTGTTAATGCTGTTACATTTCATCTAATTCCAGATGTCGGACGCATTGGTTACTCTGACAGAAGCAGTGGCTGAATGTCCAATCTGCGGGGACGAGTTTGATGACATCTTAAAACTGCCACGTCGTATGCCCTGCTGTGAGCAGCCAATCTGCGACATATGTTTGGAAACCTACATCAGTGGAAGGATAATATTTCCATGTCCTCTCTGTCGCAAACAAGTTCAAATATCAGGTGGAGTGAAGTCTCTACCAAAGGATATGACTGTCCTCCGCTTCCTCGATGTCTTGAAGACTAGAAGAGATGCTGTCAAAGCATCTGCTGATGATTCTACTAACACAGAACCAACAAGACCACAAGCTGCAAGTAGTGGAGGAATCGACGTACCTGTTGTAGCAATGTGCACTGCCTGTTCCCGCCATAAAGCAATCGCCACGTGCACCACATGTGGAGTCTACCACTGTCAGGCTTGTTCGGATGATCATGCTAGAAACAAGTTCACAAGCAATCACATGATTTCTATCTTTGAACATATCAGAGAAGCAAGATCTACAAGACAACGAGGGGCAAACAGAGAAAGAATAAGCCGGGTCGAAGCTTCGGACATTAATACCAAGTTGGACAAGGTTAATCTGAGGATGAAAAATCTCTCTAGTATGGAGCAGAACATCAACAAATGTCAGGAGATAGTCACAGAACAAATCAACCAATTCTTTGATGACATGAGTGAGGAGATACGTCACAGACGAGAACTCCTTTTGTCCCAGGTTGAGGCAAAGGCTGACAAGGAACGGGATTCAATCAGAAGAGCTCTGGAATCCCACAAGACCTTGCAGGACAAAGTTCAGTCCTTCACCCCTTGTGGACAAACATACGTCTCCCTGCTCCAAGAAAAGCCAGAGGATGTCGAAGCCGAGAGAATCGGATTCCTGTTCACAGAGGCTAACACTCAGGAGCTTCTTGTTGCCATCAGATCCGCAGGACAAGTGAGACTGGTTACTTTCACTCCAACACCGAGGCCCAGCAATGTTCCTGAAGATGAAGATTACAATATCGTCACTTTCTGTCCTGATGACTTTTCTGAAGGTAAGGAAACTTGTTTATACCTGCTGTGTCAGTTGATAATCGCTATCAGTAATTGGTGATCTCAAAATGTGTATAGATACACTTATTAATTGTCCTAGAAATAGTATTTTTATGACGACATTGTTAAATGTGTTTTTAAGGGAACACAAACTTTCTTATTTAAATACTTTGAGAAAGCACTGAAAGCAGTAGTTTTTCTTATTATGGATTAGATCTTCAGAAACAGCAGAGATTAAAATTTAGAAAAACTCACATGTCGGAAGCTTCAGGTTCAAACAATTCAGTTGTGTCTCAGGTTTATACATTTGTTTTTAAAGTGATAGTTTGATAATCAGTAGCCCAATGCATGACATAGGTATCAACAAAACGTCAGGACTGAAAACATAATAATCATAAGGTTGTTGCAAGTAATCAATTTTTTCACCGTTGTATCGAAGCTTTTTAGCTTTCAAGTAGGATATTTTACCAGTTTTCAAGTAGGATATTTTACCAGTGTCGTGGAAAGACAAAATTGAAAATTCTTGCTATCATGAAATGAAATTTGATCACCGTTTTATAAATTGTTCAACCTCGAAGCAGCAACAATGTACAGATCTTATCAATAAGTCAGTTTTCGATCTACATGTAAGAATCATGTAATATATTTTCATGGCACAATATTAACAATTAAGAATTTGTTACAGTGGATAATGCTGAGGTGAAGTTTACATCAGGAGACAAAGCTGTCATTGGTAAGTTGCAAATAATGATGAGATTCTATGCTACGTGTTTGTTATTTCAGTGTAATTACACACAGCAGTGTTTGGGTGAATATAAGAGCAGTGCCGACAATTTTAGCTCATCTGGCATGTAAGGCCCGATGGGCTTATGGCATGGCATGGTGTCCGGCGTCCGTCCGTCCATCCGTCCGTCCGTAAACTTTGTGGAATTTCGACTTCTGCTCCAGAACAATAATGCCTAGAAAGCTGAAACTTGGTGTACAGACTCCTTGACTAGTGAGGATTAAAAATTGTAAGGGCCACAGGGGTCACGCCCTAAAAACCTATGTTCATCTTCTTCTCTAGAACCATTAGGCCTAGAAAGCTGAAACTTTATAAACAGACAGCTTTGGTGGCCCTGTGGCCTCTAATAAGGGCCACAGGGGCCACACCCTAAACTAGGGGTGACTTTTGACCCCCAAGTGACTATTGCGATAGCGAAAGTCTATTGCAGGGTACTATTGCGATAGCGATAGTCTATTGCAGGGTACTATTGCGATAGTTGTCAATACAGGAAATACAAAAAAATTCAAGAAAAACAGTGTTTTATTGACTTTGTCAACTCTTTGTTTGTAGCGATTTCAAAATCGGCTGCACTCGTGGAAGTCGTGGAACTGAGATAACTCGTGTTTTTCCTGTTGCTATTTTTAGCTCGCTGCGATCTGTTTGCTGTTAGTCGTTTCCAGTATTTTCCAAATGTAAAAATACGTGTTTGTGTGTGGATTTTACTTTTAACATTCAAGTTAACAACTTTTTTTTTCAAATTGTCGATACTATCGATAGTTAAGACGTACTATCGATACTATTGATCGTTCTAAAAAAGACTATCGATGGAGTACTATCGACAGAGCAACTATCGCGATAAGTCGATAGTTCGATCTATCGTTACACCCCCTACCCTAAACACATATTTTCATCCTCTTCTCTAGAAGCATAAGGCCCAGAAAGCTAAAAATTTGTGTACAGACTCCTTAACTAGTGAAGATAATAAATTGTAGCGTTGGTGGCCCTCTGGCCCGAAAAAAGGGCCACAGGGGCCACACCCTAACAAGCTATGTTGATCTTCTTCTCCAAAACCATAAGGCCTAGAAAACTGAATCTTTGTGTACAGACTCCTTGACTAGTGAGGATAATAAATTGTGGCTTTGGTTGCCCTTTAATCCCCTATTACGGGGGCCACGCGCTTCAACCTATTTTCATCTTCTTCTCCAGAAGCATAAAGCCTAGAAAACTGAAACTTTGTGTGCAAACTCCTAAGTAGATAAGGAGTTTTCCAAATTATACATTTAGTGACCCTGTGATCCAAAGTAAGTGGGGAACCACATTTGCCGCATCCTAAAGCAAAATTTGATATAAAGCCTTATGAGCTACAGAGCCACTGGCTCTATTTTTTGCTAGTTCCAGCCGATGCTCTCAGGTCTCACCGCAATGAATAACCGCCATATTGATGTGGGCCTTCTCTCTGCAATGATCCTATCAACCGTGATTTAAGTGAAATACCTATACGGCACTAAATCCAAAATCACCTCCCCTTACCTGTGCAATTGCAAGATAAATAAATAACGCCAACACTCAATTCTACTCAATTCTTTATTAAACTTAAGCATTCAACAGATTGATGTTTACAATTATAAATTGACTCAAAATAAACGTATTGACAGAGGGGGATCAAAGGGCAATTCTATGAATGATCAACTTCTTTATTTCACTATAATGACGTTTTGGTATAGACCCTTAAACGGTTTTCAAGCATATAGATATATAGAAATATATAGATACAGACTTATAAAGCTTATGTTTGAAAACGGTATTGATATATACCGAAACGTTGCTACTGTCAAATAAAACATTTGTTCATCCATAGAATTTTATTTGTCTTCCTCAGTTAATAGTATATGTATATAAGAACAAGGCTCGCCGCTGATGGGATAAATACTTCAATAACGGCTTCAAACCCCAACACACTCACCATCTCACTTGAAGAAAGATTTATCATAAACCATTCAGAACCACATGACTTTATTAGTCATAAGAAAGCAAGAAATGTAACAATTTTTTTTTCTATTTAGTACGATACAATTATTTTTAGGAATGTGAGCTAAGACAAAGTAAATTTGACCTTAATTATTTTTTAACAGGTCCACATCTGGAGTTTGACACCAACACTGCCAGCAATGATATCAAGATATCATCAAATATCATCAGCAACATCAGACCAGATCCTGCACATCAAGACACAGGGTGTAGACTACAGTCAGAGAGGAGAGCACTGACATGTCGACCCCTTCCCACGAAGAGAGGTCACATGGTTGTGTTCCAGACAAGACTGGCTTTCACTGTCCACCAGGAGGCGGAGGAAGGCACACGGCTTTGGGAAACAGCAGTGACAGGAGCTCCTGTAGATGCTAACTGGTCTCAGGCTACAGGACTCCGTCTGGGAGTGTCAGCCTGTACCAAACACAAGCAGCAACTCTGTCTAAAGGTGGAGCACGACAACAGACTCCTCACCGATATACCTCTCGGCACAAACACGGTTGGTGTGTCACGTGAAGTTAATCTGTGTATAGCGATTGACAGATATGCAAACAGGATGCATGTTATTGATGTAACAGATAACAAGATTGTCACAGACACCGAAGCTTCACTTGACAAACCACTCTGGCTATTAATGTATGTTGATCAACCATCATACACTGAAATGACAAGCCAGCTGATATCTGGTAGAGAACTGATGTTGACACAACAGATGGAGTTACTTCTGTCATTTCTTATCTGGCGAGAAGTCTATTGATCCTGTGCTTTTAATAAGATAATATATTAAGATACGATGTTATCAATGTGACAGTCTTAAAACTGATACGACTTTCATTATTTCAAATATTGTAACAAAAAGTCATTTTTTCTCTTTTTAAAGGGGCAAACATTTATTCCCCTATACAAAAGACATAAAGAAACCACTGCAATAACTACTTAGTATTGTTTGACAAACCTACCTGTTAATTTTTATTTGTCGCAAAGGGGACATCTCTGTCACCACTACCCAAACGAAGATGTGACCATGATAATGCTCAGCAAACCCGTATTTAGTTGGAAAAAGAAAGAAGAATCGCCAATCCTTTACATCCTGGTCCAAAAGACAACAATAAACTACTCATCAGCGTCCAAGGACAACCTACTCATACCATCTAACTGCAAGACAAGAAAACCAGAAAGCAAAAAACATCTGTAAGATTTTGAAGAGAGATAGATCATCTTCGCCACTTCTGTATCAATTTCAATCAACATTCCCAAGCATTTGTCAATCACAAAATCCACACAAGTCTCCTAAAGACTAGCTTCGTCCAAAACCATTTTTCAAAGGAAAACTCAAAATTCAAAGAAGAGTGCATAATTGTGTTACATTCCGAGAAATATTATGGGATGTTCATTATGTTTGTGTGATGAAGTCAATCAGCTAGAAAGTTTAGGGACATAGTTATAGTAATCCACTGCGACAATAACACGTTTAAGAGATTGGATAGTCCAGGTAGAGAATTAAGTAATCAGGATGTGAGAACAGACTGAAAGAGAGGCAAAGTAAGAGAAAGTATGTTTAACTCAAATTTGGAATTACCTTTAACCGTGGTTTGACCAGTTTGAGTTACCCTCTCAGGAGCATGTAATCTCTATCCGACATAGCTCTCAGGACCACCAAAGCACACAACCACAACATCAAATTATTTAGTTGTGTTGTGGCATAATATGAAAGAACACAGTTCCCGCAATCTGACGGACATTCCTCTGCGAGAACGAGAGACGTTAAGATTATGAAATGATTTCATCGTGACCTGTTAAAACTGTTGTCCATAAAACATTTTACAAATGTACGTTAAGAATATCTTTACCTGGATGGTGTTTCCAGGGCAGTATAGCATGGTATACATACAAACAAAAAAGAATTCATACTTTCTGGACAAACATAGGATTCAAGTTGTGACATCTAATAGGTGGTCAAATCTGAATTCCTCACATTATTTCATGTTTACAAAAAACAAGAAATTGTTTTTCACAAAAAGAGGATATATTGTTAATGTTACACAGCTTGCCAACAACTTTAATGAAATCAAATGTATGAAATCAATGAAAGCAATAACAATTTTGATACTGAAGTTGCGCATATAGCATCCATAGTGGAAACCCTGGTCGAAACAAAGCTGATAAATAGGATTCCTTGAAGATCATCACCAACACTCCTCCTGACCTGCAAGAACACATGTTCTTATTTACTCCCTCTGTAAACTGATTGACATGCATATAGTGCCTGAATATTGGCATCCACCTCTGTCAAGATGACTGTGATGGACTTTCATGACTTACTGAAGTTCTTTGTTACATGACCAAGACAGTTAACAACAAGAATATATCTTCTGCATGTTGTTGTGATCCCTTTTTCGGTACCAAAGTGCTTTTCAACAGTCTTGATTTTTAAAATGCAAAGAACTCACATCAAATTAAATTTATCACATTAACTCTTTTCCTTTGTGAAAGTGCTTGTCAGCTACAAGAATGTCCCCTGTGCCGGTGGATGAGATGCCACGTGGTAGACGCTGTGTTCTGTCTCCGGAAGGTTGATATATCCACTCTACCTGCCCCGTCTGTGTCAGACAGATGATAGGCGCTGTTCCCGGATAGAAAAGCAGGATATTACCTTGTCTCGACACATGGATGAAATTTTGACTACAAAATGTCTTATGAGCTTCTGGTAATATCTGAAGAGATCTTAAAACACGCCCTTCCATGTCCATGATATCTACACAGCTAGGAGATACAGAACCTGCAAATAATCTGGACTGATCCAGCACGTCGAGTCGAAGATACTTCCTGCCAGTTTTATTTGTAGAATGAAGATCTAAGTCAGGATTTACAGTGGCTGTGACAATCAGTTTGGATTCCGGAACAGAGACAATCAACATTTGATGATACAAGGCAGCTACACACCGGAATGGAAGCTATTTAAGATCATACCATTAACTGCATAGAATGATTCAAATTCCCCACTGTAATCAGTCACCACTGTCACTTTCGTGTTGTTTACATTCAACACAGCTACAGCAATAAAGACACAATTATCCTTATGATGTGTATTAGCTTCAACAACCCTGTGTAGTACCGGTTCAGTTGTCAGATCAAGGACATCCGTCGTCTCCACCACCACATCCATCTTATCAGTTTGTGTTTGCTTTCCTCTATATCCTTCATTAAGGTGATGAGGGCAACATCAGTGCAAACCCTTTGTGGTTACGATTGTTTTACAGACATACTGGCTGCCCAAACGCCTCCATACATATTCTGCAAGTCACATGGTGTAGCTTATCAAATATCGCCGACTCATCTACAAGACAAAGTGAAAAAATTACAATTTGCAGAAACATGTTACGAATCAAAATCAAACTGTTTATAGACATAATTAATACATTGCCAAAGGAATCGATTGTTAAGTTTCTCACATCTATCAAAATCGATTGGCTGTTTTATTTACCTAATCATATAAGCAGAGGTAAACATATTCTCACTATACACTGTTACATATACAGTAAAACGTTATCACATATGCTATTGTATCGGTCGACCTCTCAACAAAAGTTCACATGTTAGTTTTAGTCATATTGATAATCTTATTCTTCGTGTGAACCTACATATTTCTCTGGTAGCACATTAATTGTGGTAACATTACATCAGCGTGTATTTACCTGTCGAGATTTCTATGAACGAACCCCTTACTAAACCTCCACGCTTATGAACCCCTTACTAAACCTCCCCGCCTATGAACCTCTTACTAAACCTCCCTGCCTATGAACCTCTTACTAAACCTCCCAGCCTATGAACCTCTTACTAAACCTCCCAGCCTATGAACCTCTTATTTAATCTCCCCGCCTTTGAACCTCTTACTAAACCTCCCCGCCTTTGAACCTCTTACTAAACCTCCCCGCCTATGAACCCCTTACTAAACCTCCCCGCCTATGAACCTCTTGCTAAACCTCCCTGCCTATGAACCCCTTACTAAACCTCCCCGCCTATGAACCTCTTACTAAACCTCCTCGCCTGTGAACCCCTTAGTAATCCTCCCCGCCTATGAACCTCTTAATAAACCTCCCCGCCTATGAACCTCTTACTAAACCTCCCTGCCTATGAACCTCTTACTAAACCTCCCCACCTATGAACCTCTTACTAAGCCTCCACACCTATGAACCCCTTACTAATTCTTCCCGCCTATGAACCCCTAACTAAACCTCCCCGCCTATGGACCCCTTACTAAACCTCCCCGCCTATGAACCTCTTACTAAACCTCCCTGCCTATGAACCCCTTATGTAACCTCCCCGCCTGTGAACCTCTTATTTAATCTCCCCGCCTTTGAACCTCTTACTAAACCTCCCTGCCTAGGAACCCCTTACTAAACCTCCCCGCCTATGAACCTCTTACTAAACCTCCCCGCCTATGAACCTCTTATCTAACCTCCCCGCCTTTGAACCACTTACTAATCCTCCCCGCCTATGAACCCCTTACTAAACCTCCCCGCCTATGAACCTCTTACTAAACCTCCCTGCCTATGAACCCATCACTAAACCTCCCCGCCTATGAACCTCTTACTAAACCTCCCCGCCTATGAACCCCTTAGTAATCCTCCACGCCTATGAACCCCTTACTAAACCTCCCTGCCTATGAACCTCTTATGTAACCTCCCCGCCTATGAACCTCTTACTAAACCTCCCTGCCTATGAACCTCTTACTAAACCTCCCAGCCTATGAACCTCTTACTAAACCTCCCAGCCTATGAACCTCTTTTTTAATCTCCCCGCCTTTGAACCTCTTACTAAACCTCCCTGCCTATGAACCTCTTATCTAACCTCCCCGCCTTTGAACCTCTTACTAAACCTCCCCGCCTATGAACCCCTTACTAAACCTCCCCGCCTATGAACCTCTTACTAAACCTCCCTGCCTATGAACCCCTCACTAAACCTCCCCGCCTATGAACCTCTTACTAAACCTCCCCGCCTATGAACCCCTTAGTAATCCTCCCCGCCTATGAACCTCTTACTAAACCTCCCCGCCTATGAACCTCTTACTAAACCTCCCCGCCTATGAACCTCTTACTAAACCTCCCCGCCTATGAACCTCTTACTAAACCTCCCCGCCTATGAACCTCTTACTAAGCCTCCACACCTATGACTCACCTCAAAGTGTTTCCAAATTGCCGTCTCCTATATTTCATTGATATCAATACATGTCACTGTTGATAGCCTTGATATAAATAGACTCACAATCTCCGATCTAGGTCGGCTTATCTGTGTACCTTGCTGACACCTATCTGTTGAGAATTGCTGGGCTTATCGGGTAGTTGGCTACGACTGATAAAAGTGTAGGGGAGTAATATTCATTTTTGTATTAAGATAAGCCAAGTACTTTATAACTTCGACCAGAGATATACATTAACCACTTTTCTGTATTTAGATGCAAACCAAAGGAGAAATATATTTGGTATTTTCCAATTCAGAGATAATATCTTTAAGATATTAATTAAATATCATATCCAATTTGGAACGGTGTTCTGTATAATCTTTCGCTTCAGGCTGTGTATATATGACCCATATGCAAAGTATAGATGCTTTTTTTACGATAAAGAATCATTATCAAAGTAACAGTTGATACAACGAAATGTATCTAATTATATCTAGATATTATAGAATATAGAAATTATATCTAACAAGAAAAGTACATGATAAATGCTAACCTTCATATCCTTCAACCGTCCATGCGGTAGACACCCTGTTTACCACTGCTGACGTCAGAGCATCACGTGACCTGACCTGGCTTTTGTTTGTTTGCAGTCGCCGTGCAGTCCTTCTATACGATCCGAGACGAAATGAAATTCTATAGTCGGTTATTCATATGCGTCATGTGATAGACTTGCATTAAATATGTGAATTGGTGAAAATAAGAGAATCGATGGTTTTAATCGATATATCGTCATAATATTGCTACAATAAACTGAATAAGGTGTTCGGTCATGCATATTTCGTAATTTGCACGTTCAGTTGTTATAATACATCTAAAACCGTATACCTTAAAAGATAAATTGAATAAATAGTACTTTCGTAAAGCAAAGACATTTGATCTGCAGTGTATAATATTCGGCAACCTAACCTCTTAGTGTAATCTTTATCCTGTAGTTTGGACTGAGTGGTATTCACAGGCGCCTTTAGCTTGTTAAACATTAAATTTCTATTGACATACACGTCGCTAATGGCTGAAATATTGACCAAGCGCCGTTAAACAATAGCTCATTCTCTGTCTCCTATTGAAACTATTTTTTTACATAGAAATGTTTAATATTATTTTACACTTTTACAAAGCTGTAAACGTTAAGGAGAATTAAGACTATAAAATTAACTATAAAATGATCAATTAAAACATCATTCATTATTTTTAATTTGAGAATATACATGTCATTTCTCATTTAGCTTAAACAGCGGAAGATTATCTAAAAAAATAGAACCATTGGCTCTGTAGCTCATATTCATATTCAATTTAACTTTAGGATGTGGTCAATGTGCAAGTGCAAGCTGTAATTTGAGTAAGAAGGGACCAAAAAGCAACCAAAACTATAAATTTTAATCCTCACTATTCACGGAGTCTACACACGTACAAGTTTCAGCTTTCTCAGTATAGTCCTGCTTCTGGAGAATAGGAAACTAAGTTTTAAATGCGTGGCTCCTGTGTTCCTATCAGGGGCCGCAGGACCACCAATGCTATATATTATAATCCTCACTAAGTCAAATATACAATAGTCTATACACAAGATTTTAACTTTCTAAGCCTTTTGGTTATGGAAAAGAAGGAGAAAATAGATTTATTATTATAGGGCCACAGGGGATCGTCGAAATTCTAGTTTTAGTGTAGAAAAATCCATTCGACGGATCTGTACTGTGATTTGAGTTGTTAATTGGCTTACATAGCGTTGGAATTACCAAAATAAGATAAACGGGGTGTTTGGACTCTTATTCATTGTATTTTGATCACTTGACATTAGGATAACGGGAACATACCATCTTCATTTTGATGTTGTATTCAATTAGTAGATACATGATCCATATTAACATTTCACATACGATGTATCTACCAAAACGTAATATAACAGAGTTATCCATCAGTCAAACTCTACCATACTCGGAGTAAATGTCCGACATAATTCAAATAGCCTATGGCTAGCCGGACCGATGTCACCGTTTAATATTTGGCTTTTCTTGGATTCCTACAGGCTGTGGTATCTGTGACTGTTCCCTCTTCATTATGGTGATGTATTAGTCTGTCTTGCAGATCCTTAAGCAAATATATTCAATTGATGACAAACCATGTCTACTAAAGTAAAGCAAGTCTAGATCACCCAGCTAGCATCTTTTTATAATACTTCCAATCAATCTCTATTTGCACTTATAGGCCACAGGCCTGTAGCACAATATGCATACAATATGTTAAGGCAGGATAGAGTAAATTTTTTCTGAGTAAAAAGGCATATATTGACAGATTGTCTAAATGTGTTTTGCTAGAGTAAGTTAATATAGATATAAATTTATTAATATTATGATGTGTAAAATAATATTCTTAATGTACTTCTTTCTCAAAGTGAGGTAGGCAGGACAAACACAAAGGAAATGATATTCATCTTCAATAAGATTTAAATTACACATTTTACAAATTCTATCTTCTTTTTTTAGTCCAATATATCTGCCGGTTTATATTAGTAAATCATGCGATGAGCAACGAAATTTTGCAAGCGATATTCTATATTTCCGGATATTCAGATGCGATAGATAGCTTTCATCCTGTATAGATTGCTTAAACATTCTAAAATAACAACATTTATTTGATACAGATAGGTGGTCTAGCCAATTTAAATGAGATAAGAAACTTTGAATGAGAGTCTATTTGTTGTTCCAGCCATATGTAACCAAAACCAGTAGAAAATAGTAGATCTTTAACATCTGTGACCCAATTACGTTTTCCATTTCTATCATACAAAGTCATCATATTATAAAATTTTTTTGGTAATCTATAACATGGCATATTTAATACTTTCAATCAATATTTTATTACTTTCATTTTTGACTCTATAGATAACGGAAATCTGCCACACTCACCGTATACCATTATGTTTGAGGTAGTTACTTTCACACCGAGAAATCTTTTAATTGCATATAAATGTACCTTTTCTATTTCATGAAATGTCTGGAGTCCCAAAATTTCGGAAACATAAAGAAGCATTGGACTTATCTTAGCATCAAAAATTCTAAAAAAGGACTGATGTGACAAGTTACATGTACCTAAGATGAAGATATATCTCATAATGCCGATTAATATTTTCTTTGCTTGGGTCGATGCATTTTTAGCATGTAAAGACCACGATAAGTAATTTGTAAAATAAACTCCTAAATATTTGTAAGATGTAGTTATTTGAATAAGTTCACCTGTATAATACCATTTTTCATTTGCATCAAGTTTACCCCCATTCTTGAAGACAATTACCTTAGTTTTATCGTAATTAACTGTTAGTTTCCATTAATTAAAATATGTTTCCAATTCATTTATTTCTGCCTGTAATCCTCGTACAGTGCTAGAGAAGAGAATTATATCATCAGCAAATAGGAGGAGAAATAACTGTACTATATCTGGATGTAGCTGAATACCATTTGAACTATTTTCATGTATCTATATTGCTAACTTATTGATAAAGAAAGAAAATAGGAAAGGGCTCAAGATACATCCTTGTCTTACACCTATTTGGCTTTCAAATGTATCAGATATTACATTATTGTTTCTAACACACAATTTGACGTTGTCATAAATGCTCCTTAACAGTTTTCCCATTTTAATGATAACATAATTATTATCAAGAAGAGTCCACAATTTTTCTCTGTCAACTGAATCAAAAGCCTTTGCAAAGTCTACAAAGAGAACATAGAATTTAGAACCTTGAGTATTTAGGTATCTCTGAATAAGTGAATTTAGAACAAATATGTTGTCAGTAGTAGTGTATCCTTTCCTAAAACCAGCTTGGGATTCGGTTATCTTATCAAATGATTCTGCCCATTATTAATAATGGCAGTGAATATTTTACTAAATACACTTAAAAGTGTAATACCTCTATAATTTTCAGTTTCATTATTATCCCCTTGCTTATGAATGGGTATAATGATGCCAACCGACCACGAATGAGGAAAAACTCAATTTTCGAGGATGACATTAAACAACAATTCAAGATATGGTAGTAAAATATCTGATGAGTGTAGGAAAAATTCTGAAAAAGTATTATCAAGTCCAGGTGATTTGTTCAGTTTCAGTTTTGTGATGCTATCTAGAATTTATTCTCGTGTTATTGCAGCGTCAAGAATGTCATAAATACATGAATCATATCAAAATACTTCTGAGACTAAATGTTAGTCTATTGGTGTACATGAATATGTTGGGGGTAGGCCGCTGTCTGGTGGTTCGTCTTGTGGTGCATACCTTCCAGTTGTTGTATCTGTATCGTCTTTGTACGTAGACGCAAGTCCTAAAGTACTCACGGAAATAGAAATAAAAGGGTGTATGTTGCATTTTTTTATTACTTGATGAACGTCGATGAAGGCCGTAAGATATAAAAAAAATTAAAAATATATTTTAGCGGAGGCACTGGATGAAACGAAGATCTTTATCATCTTTAATAGATATGATTTTTTTGTAAATATCTCTACATCCTTTATAAATATTTAAATATTTGTGAATATTCATGAATATCATCTTTAATCTCAAATAAGTGTTTGTAAATACAATCTTCAATAAGTTGTAAAATTTGAGAATATGATGTTTAATTCAATATTTATTACCATTTAATCACCTTTGACAATATCATCTTCAGTCCTGTGCGTATGTGACATGTAGTCATACTCGTTATTATATTGTGTTTAATTTGGTATGTTGAATTGTGAGACTAGAAATATATATATTTGGGCGTGTTTTGGTTGTATTGGTTAATGTCTTACGGTGTATTGATGAAGAAACGTTGGATAAGCATTGTATTTGTGGTGTATTGCAGGCTATCGTACATATTTAGATACTGGATTGTCAATCATTGATCTATCCTCGGACAATACCACTCAATGTTCTCGTATACATCACAGCTTTAATATAAGCCTAAAAAAGGTTAATCTTATCACCCAACACACATTATTTTATTTACACTGAAAACCCGATAATTTGCAAATATGATTCAATATTTTGATATTACACGGCTTCCTTTCCGGCTTCCTTTAGGAGTAAATATTTTGTAATATGTTTTGGTTGAATGTTTCTATGTGTTTCCTTAGCAGTTGTAAGATAATTTATATGTTTTTCAATTCTCTATAAATAAATTTTTTAAGTGTCCGAACCATAGTCAAAACTGTCCGAACCAAGGTAATTTTCATATATTTCGAAACTCCCGATATTTACTTCTAAATTAACTTTTCAATTGAAAATATTTATCGAAGTTTGATTATATAGTAGTTTCTCATTTAAAACAAATAAAGCATATGATCTTCTGGCGCTTCTTACATTTCCTAAAATTTGTGGAAATATTTACATGAAAACAAATATTTCGCCAATTTCCTCCATGAACCAGTTTATTGCCCCTGTCTGAAAAAGTAAGTTTAAAAATAGGTACGATAATAAAATGTTTATCAAGAGAAATACATATCAAGACAGATTGCAAAGAAACATTTTGAAACAAATGACATGTAGATATTTCACGTATAACTGTGTCAGATTCTAATCAAGAGTGTCCGAAGTTCGGGCGACTTCGGATGGTGTCCGAACCTCGGGCAGTTTGCCCTACACCTTAACCTTACTGCGTGTAGAAACGTTCTCTACTGCAGACGAAGTAGCCGAGCCTCAGTTATTGGCTTATTTGTCTACTTTTAGATTGCATACAACCCCATTCTTTCCCCACCTCTCTTCTATTACGGCTAATACATTGATAGAATGGTAGAAATCTGATTGGAGGCAATCGAAGTTAGTTGTGCAATCAGCAACGCCGTTTCAAAATTGGTCATTCGCAAAACCTCGGCCGTTTCCATGTTGTTCGACAAAGCAATCGTTGAAATCCAGGGTAAATAACTCTTTCTTGTATAAAACATAACGTTTAACCTTCTCAATAGTTTTTATTTGGTTAATGAGTAAAAGAAAATCTATCATAAAACAAATAACAATTTACACAATTATAATATAGTTTCTATCTAATGAAAAACCCTATCCATATCTGTTTTTTTCTTCAAATATTTCAATTTCACACTGTTAATGAAAAATAAACATAAAGGCATGATGTTTTCCATGTCACTATACCTACCGTTGACAATTATATTTTAAGTTACAACTTTTTGCCGCTAGGGCAATCTGCCTGAACCCCGGGATCTTGGCATAAAAGAACAGAGGCTCGATCGCACTAAGCTGCCTCTGTGGGGAGGGAATGATACAAACCTTGCAAATAATACCGTCCACATTCGGAGAGTCAGCAAATGTATAAGTAAGTTCTATCAGTCAGTGATCTTTCTACACAAAATGACATTTTTCGAATTGTCATGCGATTAAAAAAGTAGCAACAACAAAGTGTGAAACATTGAACCTTTATTGCATCCAATATATTTTGCCAAATGAAACTAAATAAACAAGGCTCTATCTTATAGTGCTGATGTGAAGTGTTCTGATGTTCTCCCTCACCTTCCTTGTTACAGCGGCTTCATGTTGAAATCATCTACAATTGACCGACCGCAGTGACAGATGTTGGTCATTGTAGAGCTGGAACCTGATAAAAGAAAGATAATTGACGCAAGTAAATGAAATGTTTTAGATATTAAAAAATTTCTTTTCAAATAGATTTTTTTTTAAATGCAGTCACTTAAAGGGGACAAGTACACGTTTGATGAAATATCTTTATCTTCGTGCCATAGTCTCTCAAAGGTCTTTTTCAAATACATAATCGAAGGTATAACCAGAAGTTTTACAATAGTTCCGTTTGCATAAAAGTCACGGTATCAATGATGATATGAAAGAATGACTTATCAAGGCACCTTCTGATAACTGTCATACTGAAATACTGCAATATATGAGCCATTAGCGGTTGAAAATTTATCAAATGAGAATGATTGCAAAAGCAAAAGCATGAAACAGCACGAGGGCTGTAAAAAAAAATCAGCAACATATCACATATTTCGCTAAAATCTGATATTAACGGTTAAAATGCTAGAACTTGTCAATGATGCTTTGAATAAGGTGTTCACCGACGTGATACAAAAATTGTGAAATTGGATGATAACTAATATTTTTAAGTTAGCAACCTTAAATGCCAAGATTTCAAATGCTATGGTACCGATCAAATCTGGCAATGTGAGTGAGTCATTGAAAAGGGCTAGGCACATCTCATACAATGGCGTTGGTGGTATGTGACAACTTACTTGAAGAAGATCTCTTCAGAAGAGCGGTCAGGGCTTCCTTGTCTATACTTCCATCCCCTGAAAACAATACAAACTCCTTAGGATTGTGTCACATACTTTGGATTTTTATCCTAATATTTTGGCTTTGATACGAATGTAAATGGCATAGTTCATATTAGAAATTCATTCATTCACCTTGAAGTGACAATTATAGGTAAATACTTGTTTTCAATGAAATTCTTAAAACATTCATTTATATTCGCGGCCCAAGCCAATTCCACACGTCCAATTTACAGGGTCTCTAGTTCTTTAACATATATAGAGGATATTATATGAGTGTCCATGACATACTATGTTTACGACACGAGTGGCTAAATATTAGTATTTCCCGAGCGATAGCGAGGGAAATACTGATATTTAGACACAAGTGTCGTAAACATAGTATGTCATGGGCACGAATATAATATTCTGTTTATTACCGTAGTCCCAATTTTAAAGAAAATACTCAAAAACTACTTCCCAGCATAGGCGGTCTAGCCGCCGCCGGCCCATTTAGATTGTGACGTCATATGTGAACCGTGACGTCAAAGCATTGTTTATAACGTGACGTCACAATGAAAAAGTGATATTTTGCCCTAGGGCAACATATGAAAAATATTAACCTCGGTATTACTGCCCTCGTAGGTAATAAAGAACATTATCAACGCATAACCGTCATGATGACTGCTTTAGATATTATTCCAAAATAACGTGTGACTGATTGTCAAGACTCATTGTCCGTTTTCGATCGTCATCGTGACTTCAAACCTTCGTGTTTTTATTCGACGTCGACAAGCTTTAAAATAACACGTTGTTTATACAGTCGATACTTCACGATCAGATTGCATAAAGTTTGACATAAACGGCCCCTAACAAACAACTCACGCAGAGGCTTTTTAAATGTAGTAAAAAAGTATTAAACATTATATATCAAACTGTGAACATCTCGGGAATGTTGTAATTTCGATTCTTGTTAAATAGTAAACGTCTTAGTGCCGTGCATATGAGTTTATAAACTTTGTAAAAGTTGATAAGGTTTTTACATTAAGAAAGATATCTTTTGCGAAATTGCCTCTAATTGTAATTTTCTTTAAATATCTGTTACGGGTCAGGTCAGCTTATAGGGTGGTTTAAGGGATTCCTACTCACGTTTTGTATCCAGATGATCCAGGAGGTTGTCCAGACCAGGATAATCCTCCTCCAGATCCAGAAGATCCGCCACGTCTCTTCTCCCAACTTTCTTCTCCACTTTACTCAGCCTGTTAAGGATGCCATGTATGACAGTGTTACACAGACAGTTGTTGGTATTGGTGTGGTGGTGGTTGTGGTGATGGACTACAGTTCTTCTAGAAAATCTTGGGGTTCGAACTCGAAAACGACCCCAGGCATCGACGGCACTGATAGTTAGCAGAGCAAGAAGCAGGATCACAAGGGACTGACGCACCATGCTCAACTGAAATGTAGAACATAGCTGTGAGTTCAATAGGCGATTGAGGATTGATTCCTTTAAGTCTTGTGTAATATATAGCTCGTACATTCTGCTGCATCAGCAAATTAGTTTCAGCCTACATGGAACGGTATAGAAGAATCTCAATTTCAGTGTATGAGTTGGAGTTTACGCCGCTTGGGCATTTAGGGGCGAAAAATGTAAGGAGATTAAAAGAATGATTCACATCGTGAAATGTCCCACTTGATAATGTTAGGTAATGTGTCGCCTTGGTATATCTAGGATATTACTATCTGAAATATTGCAGTCTTTCTTTTAACGCTTCGCAACCTGAAAAAATGGTTTTGAGAAGCAGTAACATGTTGTTTCAGATGAAATTGTATATTTGATAGGAATAAGATATAAAACAGAAAGACATTGTGCTGCAAATGTCGTATCTACATTTTTGTCATAATCAATAAATCAATAACTTGCTTTGTTATCCATAAAATATTCGTCCTTGTTTCCGTTTTTCACTATATGTTTTGAAAGATCTTTTATGGTTATCCATTATGACACTACTTTATTTTTCCTTTAATGTCTAACAACCCGTGAAGTAACTATCTTATCGAATACACCTTCAAAGTTAGAGTCACTGATGCCTGCCAATTACTTGACATTTTTAACGACACGCACTTGGATAATTTACTAGATATATTCTTTTGAATATATGAACATAGTTTTTCGTAGATAAATAGGTATGTGCTCATTCATCCATTCACTCTTACATGATACTTAAAAGAAGGAAAGGGTAAAAACTAAAACCAGTGTTACGGCGAGCTATTCTTACATAACCCCGCCTCCCGCTCAAGTAAACATATTTTATCATTTAAAGGGGCAGTAGCACGTTTTTAGGGGGAATATAAGGTGATGTCAGGAAAATGATAATTAATGGTTCCAATTGAAAGACAATGTATTTAAACTAAATGGAGAAGTAATAATTTAAATAAATAACATTAAGTTTAGCCAGACGATTCCTTTTTCTTACACAAAATGAATTAAAGGTGTTCACAAAAAAATGGCCGCCAATGGATTTTATGTGAATCTTCATACTTTGTCCTCTGACTATGGATGATTGACTTGTGTAATGAGATTTTTGACACTGTCAAAATAATACATTTAACATTAACTTTCAATTATCAGTGAAAAATTTAAAATAAAAAATTATCAAAAAACGTGCTACTGCCCCTTTAAGGATCCACTGAACAGGTTGAATTAGGATATCGCGATTATTCAAATTCCTAATTTATATGTTTCAACAATCTATTTGTGTGTGCAAACATAATCTTTGACATCAATTAGTGAGTTCAGTCATCTTAACGATCGCATTATGGATTGGAAGTGAAAAACACAGAATAACTTGTTTAAGTATTTTGCTACATCAAAAGGTAACAGTTTATGCCAATATCCTCCCATTTTGTAAATAGCCAATTTGAGCGCGAAATCTGTTCTTATGTGACTTTAAGTAGGGAGCAAAAAAATTCTACAATCAACGTACAAGTGATCTTCTTATCAGATAGTAACGTGATTTGATGTCAGATCGGTTTCTGATTTGATTGTAATACTGTTATTACTTGTCATGGTTATTGATTTTTAGACCATAATGTTATTATCCAGACCGTGGTCATTTGGTCTACCCTACAAGGTCTCTAGACCTGATAATACGGTCATAGTAAGGTCAATGAACTTTTCACTACGAGATAGAAAACTTTTAACACATGAACTTAACAAGAAAGGGATTTTACTATTATCCCGCGCACTTAAACACAGGGCATTTTAAAATATTCGTAATAATACTCACATTCAGGCAAAGACCAAGGTTTAATTTTTATGTCTACTTCAAGTTACATTTATTCCATAGCATTTCCGCCTTCTGACCAATCAGCATCCACCAGAATCGCATGCTTCTGTTAGGGAAGTGACAGTGCCAGAATGTTATAGCACCCATCAGGAACGAACATTAAACATATTCTATTGATTCAGTGAGGTGTATCCAACTTCGATGAAGTATAGATAACATTGCGTGTAGTGATGGTGGTTTTCGATACAAAACGCGTTTCTCGAAGGTACTGTTCAGGGCCACGTGCTGATCAATACCACTCTATCTATTTCGATTTATGAAAATGACGTTTAAAGGTGTTTGTTTGGAAGCATATGGTTATCTTATTCTGTAAACACATTTTCGAATTGTTCCATGCATCAACATTAAGACTGTAATCTAATTGTTTGAAAATCAAGATAGTTTAATCAACCTGTTTAAGTCAAATATTGTAATTTATGAATTTTAAAACATTGTTTTAGCATATATCCGATTAGATGTGTTCTGAAAATTGTCGTTTTAAAATCTCCTTAAAGGGACAGTAGCACGTTTTTTGATGATTTTTTGTATTCTAAATTTTTCACTGATAATTGTAAGTTAATGCTAAATGTATTATTTTGACAGTGTCAAAAATTTCATTACACGAGCCAAGCATCCATAGGACAAAGTATGAAGATTCACTTAACATCCATTGGCGGCCATTTTGTGTGAACACCTTTAATGCATTTTGTGTAAAAAAAAAGAAATCGCATGGCTAAACTCAGCATTATATATTTGAATTATTACTGCTTCATTTCGTTTAAATACATTGTCTTTCAATTGGAACCATTAATTTTCATTTAACTGACATCAACTGGCTCGGTTGAAATATTCACGTTATGATTGATTAATGTTGATGGTAGCAGTGATAATATACAGATATCACCTTTTGAGCTCATAGACTTGCCACTACAAGGTGAGTCCCTCGATATCTAAGCTAAATCCATTAAATAACTTGCATCCTCACTGCATGGGAGACTGGACTAACAGTTTATAGCTCCTTTCAAGATCATGGGAGTATTTGATGCATTTTATGAAGGACGCAGGGGTAGATTTATCAATGATGTAGTTATGTTTCTTTTTGACAATCTGAATTGTGTACTTTTATTGACTTTTACTTCAACCTTGCTACTATACATAACAGTGTTATATTTGGAATTATACTGGAGACTGGGAGACATGATCTGTGTAGATTATACTGGAGACTGGGAGACATGATCCGTGTAGATTATACTGGGGACTTGGAGACATGCTCCGTGTAGATGACACTGGAGACTGGGAGACATGATCGGTGTAGATTATACTGGAGACTGGGAGACATGCTTCGTGTAGATCATACTGGGGACTGGGAGACATGCTCCGTGTAGACTATACTGGAGACTGGGAAACATGCTCCGTGTAGATTATACTGGAGACTGGGAGACATGCTCCGTGTAGATTATACTGGGGACTGGGAGACATGCACCGTGTAGATTATACTGGGGACTGGGAGACATGCTCCGTGTAGATTATACTGGGGACTGGGAGACATGCTCCGTGTAGATGACACTGGAGACTGGGAGACACGATCCGTGTAAATTATACTGAAGACTGGGAGACATGCTCCGTGTTGATTATACTGGAGACTGGGAGACATGCTCTGTGTAGATTAGACTGGAGACTGGGAGACATGATCCGTGTAGATTATACTGGAGACTGGGAGACATGCTCCATGTAGATTATACTGGGGACTGGGAGACATGATCGGTGTAGATTAAACTTGAGACTGGGAGACATGCTCCGTGTAGATTATACTGGGGACTGGGAGACATGCTCCGTGTAGATTATACTGGGGACTGGGAGACATGCTCCGCGTAGATTATACTGGAGACTGGGAGACATGATCCGTGTAGATTATACTGGAGACTGGGAGGCATGCTCCATGTAGATTATACTGGGGACTGGGAGACATGATCGGTGTAGATTAGACTTGAGACTGGGAGACATGCTCCGTGTAGATTATACTGGGGACTGGGAGACATGCTCCGTGTAGATTATACTGGAGACTGGGAGACATGCTCCATGTAGATTATACTGGGGACTGGGAGACATGCTCCGTGTAGATTATACTGGAGACTGGGAGACATGATCGGTGTAGATTATACTGGAGACTGGGAGACATGATCCGTGTAGATTATACTGGGGACTGGGAGGCATGCTCCGTGTAGATGACACTGGAGACTGGGAGACATGATCGGTGTAAATTATACTGGAGACTGGGAGACATGATCCGTGTAGATTATACTGGAGACTGGGAGACATGATCCGTGTTGATTATACTGGAGACTGGGAGACATGCTCCGTGTAGATTATACTGGAGACTGGGAGACATGCTCCGTGTAGATAATACTGGAGACTGGGAGACATGCTTCATGTAGATACTACTGGAGACTGGGAGACATGCTCCGTGTAGATTATACTGGAGAGTGGGAGACGTGCTCCGTGTAGATGACACTGGAGACTGGGAGACATGCTCCGTGTAGATTATACTGGAGACTGGGAGACATGCTCCGTGTAGATTATACTGGAGACTGGGAGACATGCTCCGTGTAGATTATACTGGGGACTGGGAGACATGCACCGTGTAGATTATACTGGGGACTGGGAGACATGCTCCGTGTAGATTATACTGGGGACTGGGAGACATGCTCCGTGTAGATGACACTGGAGACTGGGAGACATGATCCGTGTAAATTATACTGAAGACTGGGAGACATGCTCCGTGTTGATTATACTGGAGACTGGGAGACATGCTCTGTGTAGATTAGACTGGAGACTGGGAGACATGATCCGTGTAGATTATACTGGAGACTGGGAGACATGCTCCATGTAGATTATACTGGGGACTGGGAGACATGATCGGTGTAGATTAAACTTGAGACTGGGAGACATGCTCCGTGTAGATTATACTGGGGACTGGGAGACATGCTCCGTGTAGATTATACTGGGGACTGGGAGACATGCTCAGTGTAGATTATACTGGAGACTGGGAGACATGATCCGTGTAGATTATACTGGAGACTGGGAGGCATGCTCCATGTAGATTATACTGGGGACTGGGAGACATGATCGGTGTAGATTAAACTTGAGACTGGGAGACATGCTCCGTGTAGATTATACTGGGGACTGGGAGACATGCTCCGTGTAGATTATACTTGGGACTGGGAGGCATGCTCCGTGTAGATGACACTGGAGACTGGGAGACATGATCGGTGTAGATTATACTGGAGACTGGGAGACATGATCCGTGTTGATTATACTGGAGACTGGGAGACATGCTCCGTGTAGATTATACTGGAGACTGGGAGACATGCTCCGTGTAGATAATACTGGAGACTGGGAGACATGCTTCATGTAGATAATACTGGAGACTGGGAGACATGCTCCGTGTAGATTATACTGGAGACTGGGAGACGTGCTCCGTGTAGATGACACTGGAGACTGGGAGACATGCTCCGTGTAGATTATACTGGAGACTGGGAGACATGCTCCGTGTAGATTATACTGGAGACTGGGAGACATGCTCCATGTAGATTATACTGGAGACTGGGAGACATGATCCGTGTAGATTATCCTGGGGACTGGGAGACATGCTCCGTGTAGATGACACTGGAGACTGGGAGACATGATCCGTGTAAATTATACTGGAGACTGGGAGACATGCTCCGTGTTGATTATACTGGAGACTGGGAGACATGCTCTGTGTAGATTAGACTGGAGACTGGGAGACATGATCCGTGTAGATTAGACTGGAGACTGGGAGACATGCTCCGTGTAGATTATACTGGGGACTGGGAGACATGCTCCGTGTAGATTATACTGGAGACTGGGAGACATGATCGGTGTAGATTAAACTTGAGACTGGGAGACATGCTCCGTGTAGATTATACTGGGGACTGGGAGACATGCTCCGTGTAGATTATTCTGGAGACTGGGAGACATGATCGGTGTAGATTATACTGGAGACTGGGAGACATGATCCGTGTAGATTATACTGGGGACTGGGAGGCATGCTCCGTGTAGATGACACTGGAGACTGGGAGACATGATCGGTGTAGATTATACTGGAGACTGGGAGACATGATCCGTGTAGATTATACTGGAGACTGGGATGCATGATCCGTGTTGATTATACTGGAGACTGGGAGACATGCTCCGTGTAGATTATACTGGAGACTGGGAGACATGCTCCGTGTAGATAATACTGGAGACTGGGAGACGTGCTCCGTGTAGATGACACTTGAGACTGGGAGACATGCTCCGTGTAGATTATACTGGAGACTGGGAGACATGCTCCGTGTAGATTATACTGGAGACTGGGAGACATGCTCCATGTAGATTATACTGGAGACTGGGAGACATGATCCGTGTAGGTTATACTGGGGACTGGGAGACATGCTCCGTGTAGATGACACTGGAGACTGGGAGACATGCTCCGTGTAGATGACACTGGAGACTGGGAGACATGATCCGTGTAGATTATACTGGGGACTGGGAGACATGCTCCGTGTAGATGACACTGGAGACTGGGAGACATGCTCCGTGTAGATTATACTGGAGACTGGGAGACATGCTCCGTGTAGATTATACTGGAGACTGGGAGACATGCTCCGTGTAGATTATACTGGGGACTGGGAGACATGCACCGTGTAGATTATACTGGGGACTGGGAGACATGCTCCGTGTAGATTATACTGGGGACTGGGAGACATGCTCCGTGTAGATGACACTGGAGACTGGGAGACATGATCCGTGTAAATTATACTGAAGACTGGGAGACATGCTCCGTGTTGATTATACTGGAGACTGGGAGACATGCTCTGTGTAGATTATACTGGAGACTGGGAGACATGATCCGTGTAGATTATACTGGAGACTGGGAGACATGCTCCATGTAGATTATACTGGGGACTGGGAGACATGATCGGTGTAGATTAAACTTGAGACTGGGAGACATGCTCCGTGTAGATTATACTGGGGACTGGGAGACATGCTCCGTGTAGATTATACTGGGGACTGGGAGACATGCTCAGTGTAGATTATACTGGAGACTGGGAGACATGATCCGTGTAGATTATACTGGAGACTGGGAGGCATGCTCCATGTAGATTATACTGGGGACTGGGAGACATGATCGGTGTAGATTAAACTTGAGACTGGGAGACATGCTCCGTGTAGATTATACTGGGGACTGGGAGACATGCTCCGTGTAGATTATACTTGGGACTGGGAGGCATGCTCCGTGTAGATGACACTGGAGACTGGGAGACATGATCGGTGTAGATTATACTGGAGACTGGGAGACATGATCCGTGTTGATTATACTGGAGACTGGGAGACATGCTCCGTGTAGATTATACTGGAGACTGGGAGACATGCTCCGTGTAGATAATACTGGAGACTGGGAGACATGCTTCATGTAGATGACACTGGAGACTGGGAGACATGATCCGTGTAGATTATACTGGGGACTGGGAGACATGCTCCGTGTAGATGACACTGGAGACTGGGAGACATGCTCCGTGTAGATTATACTGGAGACTGGGAGACATGCTCCGTGTAGATTATACTGGAGACTGGGAGACATGCTCCGTGTAGATTATACTGGGGACTGGGAGACATGCACCGTGTAGATTATACTGGGGACTGGGAGACATGCTCCGTGTAGATTATACTGGGGACTGGGAGACATGCTCCGTGTAGATGACACTGGAGACTGGGAGACATGATCCGTGTAAATTATACTGAAGACTGGGAGACATGCTCCGTGTTGATTATACTGGAGACTGGGAGACATGCTCTGTGTAGATTAGACTGGAGACTGGGAGACATGATCCGTGTAGATTATACTGGAGACTGGGAGACATGCTCCATGTAGATTATACTGGGGACTGGGAGACATGATCGGTGTAGATTAAACTTGAGACTGGGAGACATGCTCCGTGTAGATTATACTGGGGACTGGGAGACATGCTCCGTGTAGATTATACTGGGGACTGGGAGACATGCTCAGTGTAGATTATACTGGAGACTGGGAGACATGATCCGTGTAGATTATACTGGAGACTGGGAGGCATGCTCCATGTAGATTATACTGGGGACTGGGAGACATGATCGGTGTAGATTAAACTTGAGACTGGGAGACATGCTCCGTGTAGATTATACTGGGGACTGGGAGACATGCTCCGTGTAGATTATACTTGGGACTGGGAGGCATGCTCCGTGTAGATGACACTGGAGACTGGGAGACATGATCGGTGTAGATTATACTGGAGACTGGGAGACATGATCCGTGTAGATTATACTGGAGACTGGGAGACATGCTCCGTGTAGATTATACTGGAGACTGGGAGACATGCTCCGTGTAGATAATACTGGAGACTGGGAGACATGCTTCATGTAGATAATACTGGAGACTGGGAGACATGCTCCGTGTAGATTATACTGGAGACTGGGAGACGTGCTCCGTGTAGATGACACTGGAGACTGGGAGACATGCTCCGTGTAGATTATACTGGAGACTGGGAGACATGCTCCGTGTAGATTATACTGGAGACTGGGAGACATGCTCCATGTAGATTATACTGGAGACTGGGAGACATGATCCGTGTAGATTATACTGGGGACTGGGAGACATGCTCCGTGTAGATGACACTGGAGACTGGGAGACATGATCCGTGTAAATTATACTGGAGACTGGGAGACATGCTCCGTGTTGATTATACTGGAGACTGGGAGACATGCTCTGTGTAGATTATACTGGAGACTGGGAGACATGATCCGTGTAGATTAGACTGGAGACTGGGAGACATGCTCCGTGTAGATTATACTGGGGACTGGGAGACATGCTCCGTGTAGATTATACTGGAGACTGGGAGACATGATCGGTGTAGATTATACTGGAGACTGGGAGACATGATCCGTGTTGATTATACTGGAGACTGGGAGACATGCTCCGTGTAGATTATACTGGAGACTGGGAGACATGCTCCGTGTAGATAATACTGGAGACTGGGAGACATGCTTCATGTAGATAATACTGGAGACTGGGAGACATGCTCCGTGTAGATTATACTGGAGACTGGGAGACGTGCTCCGTGTAGATGACACTGGAGACTGGGAGACATGCTCCGTGTAGATTATACTGGAGACTGGGAGACATGCTCCGTGTAGATTATACTGGAGACTGGGAGACATGCTCCATGTAGATTATACTGGAGACTGGGAGACATGATCCGTGTAGATTATACTGGGGACTGGGAGACATGCTCCGTGTAGATGACACTGGAGACTGGGAGACATGATCCGTGTAAATTATACTGGAGACTGGGAGACATGCTCCGTGTTGATTATACTGGAGACTGGGAGACATGCTCTGTGTAGATTAGACTGGAGACTGGGAGACATGATCCGTGTAGATTAGACTGGAGACTGGGAGACATGCTCCGTGTAGATTATACTGGGGACTGGGAGACATGCTCCGTGTAGATTATACTGGAGACTGGGAGACATGATCGGTGTAGATTAAACTTGAGACTGGGAGACATGCTCCGTGTAGATTATACTGGGGACTGGGAGACATGCTCCGTGTAGATTATTCTGGAGACTGGGAGACATGATCGGTGTAGATTATACTGGAGACTGGGAGACATGATCCGTGTAGATTATACTGGGGACTGGGAGGCATGCTCCGTGTAGATGACACTGGAGACTGGGAGACATGATCGGTGTAGATTATACTGGAGACTGGGAGACATGATCCGTGTAGATTATACTGGAGACTGGGATGCATGATCCGTGTTGATTATACTGGAGACTGGGAGACATGCTCCGTGTAGATTATACTGGAGACTGGGAGACATGCTCCGTGTAGATAATACTGGAGACTGGGAGACGTGCTCCGTGTAGATGACACTGGAGACTGGGAGACATGCTCCGTGTAGATTATACTGGAGACTGGGAGACATGCTCCGTGTAGATTATACTGGAGACTGGGAGACATGCTCCATGTAGATTATACTGGAGACTGGGAGACATGATCCGTGTAGGTTATACTGGGGACTGGGAGACATGCTCCGTGTAGATGACACTGGAGACTGGGAGACATGATCCGTGTTGATTATACTGGAGACTGGGAGACATGCTCCGTGTAGATTATACTGGAGACTGGGAGACATGCTCCGTGTAGATAATACTGGAGACTGGGAGACATGCTCCGTGTAGATTATACTGGAGACTGGGAGACATGCTCCGTGTAGATGACACTGGAGACTGGGAGACATGATCCGTGTTGATTATACTGGAGACTGGGAGACATGCTCCGTGTAGATTATACTGGAGACTGGGAGACATGCTCCGTGTAGATAATACTGGAGACTGGGAGACATGCTCCGTGTAGATGACACTGGAGACTGGGAGACGTGATCCGTGTAGATGACACTGGAGACTGGGAGACATGCTTCATGTAGATGACACTGGAGACTGGGAGATATGATATGTGTAGATTATACTGGAGACTGGGAGATATGATCCGTGTAGATGACACTGGAGACTGGGAGACGTGCTCCTTGTAGATTATACTGGAGACTGGGAGACATGCTTCATGTAGATGACACTGGAGACTGGGAGACATTATCCGTGTAGATTATACTGGAGACTGGGAGACGTGCTCCGTGTAGATGACACTGGAGACTGGGAGACATGCTTCATGTAGATTACACTGGAGACTGGGAGACATGCTCCGTGTAGATTATACTGGATACTGGGAGACATGCTTCATGTAGATTATACTGGAGACTGGGAGACATGCTCCGTGTAGATTACACTGGAGACTGGGAGACATGCTCCGTGTAGATTATACTAGAGACTGGGAGACATGATCCGTGTAGATTATACTGGAAACTGGGAGACATGCTCCGTGTAGATTATACTGGAGACTGGGAGACATGCTCCGTGTAGATAATACTGGAGACTGGGAGACATGCTTCATGTAGATAATACTGGAGACTGGGAGACATGCTCCGTGTAGATTATACTGGAGACTGGGAGACGTGCTCCGTGTAGATGACACTGGAGACTGGGAGACATGCTCCGTGTAGATTATACTGGAGACTGGGAGACATGCTCCGTGTAGATTATACTGGAGACTGGGAGACATGCTCTGTGTAGATTAGACTGGAGACTGGGAGACATGCTCCGTGTAGAAAATACTTGAGACTTGAAGACATGCTCTGTGTAGATAATACTGGAGACTGGGAGACGTGTTCCGTGTGGAAAATACTGAAGACTGGTAGACGTGCTCCATGTCGATAATCCTGAAGACTGGGAGACATGCTCCATGTAGATAATACTAGAGACTAGGAGACATGCTCCATGTAGATCATTCTGAAGACTGGGAGACATGCTCCATGTAGATGACACTGGAGACTGGGAGACATGCTCCGTGTAGATTATACTGGAGACTGGGAGACATGCTCCTTGTAGATTATACTGGAGACTGGGAGACATTATCCGTGTAGATTATACTGGAGACTGGGAGACATGCTCCGTGTAGATTATACTGGAGACTTGGAGACATGATCCGTATAGATGACACTGGAGACTGGGAGACATGATCCGTGTAGATCATACTGGAGACTTGGAGACATGCTCCGTGTAGATAATACTGGAGACTGGGAGACGTGCTCCGTGTAGATGACACTGGAGACTGGGAGACATGCACCGTGTAGATTATACTGGAGACTGGGAGACATGCTCCGTGTAGATTATACTGGAGACTGGGAGACATGCTTCATGTAGATGACACTGGAGACTGAGAGACGTGCTCCGTGTAGATTATACTGGAGACTGGGAGACATGCTCCGTGTAGATTATACTGGAGACTGGGAGACATGCTCCGTGTAGATTATACTGGAGACTGGGAGACATGCTTCATGTAGATGACACTGGAGACTGAGAGACGTGCTCCGTGTAGATTATACTGGAGACTGGGAGACATGATTCGTGTAGATTATACTGGAGACTGGGAGACATGCTCCGTGAAGATGACACTGGAGACTGAGATACATGCTCCATGTGGATTATACTGAAGACTGGGAGACATGCTCCATGTAGATAATACTGGAGACTGGGAGACATGCTCCATGTAGATTATACTGGGGACTGGGAGACATGCTCCGTGTAGATGACACTGGAGACTGGGAGACATGATTCGTGTAGATGACACTGGAGACTGGGAGACATGCTCCGTGTAGATGACACTGGAGAGTGAGAGACATGCTTCATGTAGATTAAATTTTAGACCGGGAGACATGGTTGATTTGAAGCAGCAGATTTGGTTCTAGCTCGTTCACAAACCAAGTACAAATAATAATTATAATCCGGATAAAAACAGATCCTTAACTTTTAACTTTTGTTATGATAAAATGCAACTTAGCAAGTGTTGTGCTTGTAATAACGCGTGTATAGGTATAATCATTGTTAGGATATCCCCATTAGTAGAGGAATTATGAATATTCAAATTCGTCGGTCAGGTTTATTATATAAAAAATGTTCTCACACATTCGTCCTCAAATGACTATTATTTCTTGTTCTTGTATTCAATGAAATTATTTTGACAGCCATTTATGATCATGGAGACAAAGTCCACACATGCAATGAAGAGGACTACTAGTTATAGATACTGTCAAACATTATCGAAACTTTTATTGCCAGTCTGATGGCGTAAAATACGTTTTCAAAATTAAGTTTGACTGATTTTTGTCCTATCATGATCATGACCTAATGTTCAAATGCTCTTATGTTCCTAATGTGTTTTTACGACGTCGATTACTTTTTAAATGATACTTTCCTTAACACTCGATACTTCTTGATCAAATGACAATATTTATCACCCCAAACAGATCAGAGTGGCGTGTTTAGCAATCTATTGCCTAGAAATATCTCCTCTGTCATCGGCTCTAAGCCGAGAGACAAATTGTTCGTTTTCTAAGCGGATATTTAATAAGGATTTTATCAATTGAACTCCTTCTGACGTACTAAATTCATTCTTTACTACTGGAAATCCGAAATAAGAAACCTTGATAATAAGTTTATGATTTGATATCTTAGCTTATGAAATGATCACGTGATAGACATGTCAACTATTGTCCCGATATCCCTTTTACAGGCAAGTCAATTTTGAAGTAATACCTTCTTGCTTGTTTAATCTAAGTTTTGTTTTAACCTTTGTACCGAAAGGTGTATATGTGCCTCAAGGTTAAAGTGCTATAACAGTGAGCACAGAAAACGTACGTAAAATCGTAACATTGATCTCATGTGAGAATCCTTTCTGCTGGAACAAATATTTGATATACTATTGATTTACATAAGCTTCATCTTGAGCTTTCCTCTATCTCTGTATGTCACCTTAAAACATAATCATTAGATGAATGGATCTGACAAGATATCAGGATATAATACTTCAGAACATTGGAGGCCAAGTACTTTTCTTAATGTTCTTTTTAAGATTTTAGGTGCATGTATAGCTAAATGATTAAAAATTACTCTACCATGATAATCAGACAGGTTTTATGCCTGGTAGAACGTGTGAAAATTCAAGATTAATTTATAACGTTGTGTTGGAATCAAAGAGTTATTGTCACCTTAAAACATAATCATTAGTTGAATAGTTTTGACAGGAAATCGGGATATCATAACATTGTCATGTGTATAAAAGATATATTAATAAAACACTGCAAGATCAGGAACGATTGATTTGTCTGTATTTGAAAAGTTTTTCTCGTTGTTTAATTGTTTGTCTGTTAACAAGTAATTGTCACATTTTAACGACATTCTAGCGGCAATAATGAATTAAATATTGCCAAAGCGGCTCTAAACAATTACTCATTAATTTCGTTTGGAAAACTAAAATATAGTTTATTTCTGAATAATTACATGTAACAATTGAAATTCAAAGAGAATTGATACGATGTAGTATACGCTGAGCAACCAGGAAGAAGCATAGTAAACTGTATATGACACCGGCTTGCTAACTGTATCTTCACACTCTACAGGGAAGTCACAGTTCATCTGCAAATGATGTTTCAGCAGATTTGGTAAAGAGCGCTAAGTACCCGGAAACACGATTGATTGTATGACAAATGCAAATGCGTGTATAAAGGCACATACATAATTATTGTCGTTCAATATCAGCTTGGCATTGTAGGTAAGTAACTTCTGATAACAAACATGAGGTGAAGAACAATCATCAAAACCGTTATGGATTTTAACTGCTCATTCAAAATTGATAGTTTTTTCATCATCGACGATTTATACATTGACAAGCAAAATATGTTGTACATTTAAAACCTTAGCACTCTGCGACATTTCGTGTGCTGTATAGCATTTTTTGAAAACTTAGGTAAGTATGATTGTTTTTCGCAATGCTCCATCAAACGATCATGCAGTGTAAAACTTGACACATTTCACCCTTTCAAATGTATGGTAGAACACGGCATGCCTAAAATATAATTCAGTCATTTGCTCTATCTCTGTTTTAATGAACATAATGCTTATAACGCATATAAGCGGTGGGGAATTTAAAAACAATCCCAGACCTTTTTTCTTGTATCTATATATATTTGATATATCATAAGATGTAAAATCTGTTTAAAAACATTTTAAACCAGTCTTCTTCAGTGAATATAATTTGACGTGCATTTCGCTTGTGTTTTTCCCCTTATGAACGGCATAACTGGTTCGAACAAATACGTGTTATTGATATCACTATAGAAAATCCTTAGGATTGAAATTTAAATTTTGCAAGCATTTGAAGTACATACCGCCCGCATTATGTTCTACATGATAATACATCCGACAAATGAGTCCTTATCAAATCAAGCTTTAACAATTGTTTTAAAGAAAACAATCTGGTTATTATATAAATAAATGTGTATCTCTGATTGTATTTTATGGACGAGACCACCGTTGAATTATATAGTTTAACTAATATATATATTAGCATAGCTTTTGAGAACCTTCTGGTTTAAAATGCAAGGGAATTTTACATTATTAATCTGATCATATTCTTACTCAATGTTTAATGTTTGAAGCATTACAATACAGTCGAACTTGTCTATAAAGGCCAGCCAAGGGACCGACCAAAAGTGGCCGTTATATAGAGGTGGCCTTTCTATAGAGGTTCGGGTGTGCAGTCATACTCAAAGACAACTAACGAAAATTCTAATATCATATTTTATTCTAAAATGAGAGTATATTTCACATACAGAATTAAAAATACAATGTAGTTTTTAATATCAATAAAGATATAACAGTCATTAAAAGTTTGTTAAATGATGATCTTAAAAATTATTTGTTAAAATAGTCACTGATTTTTGTATTGTTTTGTGAGTGTTACAGTCATCTCACTCATAGTGTCCTTCAACCCCATGGCCAGTCTTAAAACCTTTTCGTCAACAACGTCACAAAATCTTCACGGTCAAAGTAACAAGCTTGTGTACTCACGCTATAATTGTTATCGAGTTAAGTGACACCAACCTAATCAACATGTTAATTACGACCACACGCTCGCTTATTGACACCGAGAGGTCACTTGCTGTGAGTGATCAAGCGTACTTCCCGATCACGTGACAGTCATGTGATTGCAAATGACCGTTACTTACAAGTCTTACCTTCGCTCTAACAAGTGGCCGCTCTATAGAGGTAAAATATAACGTAAAATCGCTCGGGGGGACTTTAGGGTGGCCGTAACTAGCAGGTGGCCGCTCTATAGAGGTGTATAATGAATACAAGATTTTCTCAACAATCAGTTGGTTTTTATTTAAACATGGTTACATAGGCATGGCAGACAAGAATACATGCAGTACATCCGTTTGTCTGTAGTGCGTTTTAGTTTTTAATGATTTCGGGACATAAATTGCCTAGAACTATTTTGCATTGTTAAACACAAATACTTATGTGCTGTATCAGATTTATTAACATTTACGCTCTAAAAGACATTAATCTTCTTGCATATCAATTTGAGATGACTTTATCAACGATGTCGGACTGTGTTAGCATATGAAATAGGTGTAAAAGATAAAGCGAGATTAATTTATGTTATAATTCTAATTTTGGTATAAATAAAATCTAAATGCCCTTTTTATCAATTTATTACTGCATCGATAAAATACTCATAAGAATAATAAGAAAGTTATCACTGCACGAATTTGACTGTTTAATATCCTTATACGAACTTGCTCTTTATAAGTAATTATTTCATTTCAGTGTAGAACAGCAACTGTTTGCTTCAAGACTAACTGATCATGGCACGATTCGCCCCATTTCTTCTGGTACTTGTTCTTGTTGCCATGTCAACGACAGTAAAAGGTTTCCTCTTCAGTCGTAGTTCATCCTCAACGATTAATCAGGTAAGATACATGGTTATTACTTACAAGTTTACATTAATGACCTTCATGTCTTTAACGGTAAGAGCAAATATATAAGTATTTTAGATATGGATAATAGGTCATAACTCAAACGAACATCTTCATTCTGCGAAAGTGTAAGAATTTTGAGAATTATTAATTATCGCTTTAGTAAGTATGATTAGTTGTAAATTCAGTTTTATCCTAAGTAATATAAAAACCGAAATGTTATTGTTTTGTTACATTAATGTTGGCCTTTACCGTCACGACATATAATCAATAACACCGTATAATGATATCTTGTGAGCTACAGAACTTATTGTTCCATTTGCGACTTTTCCCGAAACTACGATATCGTTTTGGAATTAACATAACCTGCTTGGAAAACTCGGTAAGGTACTGGACCACGTGGAGGGAACAGATGCCCCACTCCACATAAGGGACGTTTACAAACCCCAATTAACTGATTGTTATCCCACCGGTATGTAATACCGTGGGATATAGTCGTCACCCTGTCCGTCTGTATGTCCGTCCGTCCGTAATCATTTCGTTTCCGGAGCAGATCTCAAAAACCGGTCCACATATCTTTCTTAAACTTTACATGTGTATTGCCCACCTACTGAAGTGGTGCCTTTTGATATTTTCACATTTCTGAAAATTTTATTCTTTATTATTTCCATGGAAACGGCTCTTAATTTGACTCTGTTCATGAAAGGTTTCGTTTCATATATTATAAGTTGTACAGCGGTCCCGAGGGGTACATGGTGTGATGTACCCTGTGTGTGAGTCTATGTTCCCCAAGGCGTTAGCCGCGGGGAACATAGACTCACACACAGGGTACATCACACCATGTACCCCTCGGGACCGCTGTACAACGTTTTTATCTTACCGGCATTCTTTCAGTTACAATGTATTTCGAAAATAAAAGAACGAATTGAGTCAAGTGCGCGATGTCAGATCGGTCTTGGGCCTATATTTAGGTATTTCCGTTTGAATGACTTGAAAGAAGTCATGTTTTCGCTTACATATGAAACAATATGAAGTAAATATTGGATATGATTTTTATTTGATGTTTAAGAAAAAGAAAGTTAGCTATTTTTCAATAGAATAATAACAATGAAAACGACATCACACATTCAGAGTTATCTCCCTTTGCATCGAATTCGTTGACCGTTTCATCAACGATCAGACATAACTTAATTATTTCACCTTATCTTTTGAAACTATTATGAGTTAATTCTTGATAATAATTGATCCTTTGCTATTTTCATGAAAAATTACATTAAATGACTGCAAAACAAATGGTTTAATATTTTCATTTCTAAAACGAATGTCTGTAGGGACAATAATTGTAATGTTGTTTATCAGACTTCAAATATAATTATTATATAGCCTCAAGCACAGCTATATTTCATTAATTGATTTTCAACGCGGATATTTGTAAGTTTATGACTTAGAAACTGTGTATTAAGTTTTAGTTCAAGTGTTAAAATACCAGATTTTCAACAAATCAAATGACATAACCAACAAGTCCATTTCAAGTTTTAAAAAAATAACAGAGAAGTCTAATTCAAACTCATAAATTTATTAACTTCAACAACAAGTTTCAACAATTTGAAAAGTAATAGGTCAATGACCCTTTGAATTTTTCAAAAATACACAGTTCAGTATTTGAGATGTTCTCCAAAATTAAAAGAAGGTGTTAAATTGTCACTTTCTTTCATATGAACTTGTTCACATATATCAACTCAAGTAAGTGATATTTTCTTCAAATGACAGGTTGATGAGAGAGTTACTTCTTTACAATCAAGTTAATTGTACCAATTTTACAATTTTGAAACATGGAGGCATTAGAATTCATTTGAACCTGTGAAGAAGTATTTGACATTGAGTCAAATTCACAAAACAGATTGTCTAGGTCCACATCTTGCAAAATATCCAAGGCATTTTCAGATGAGCTTGAGGTTGATACAGGTTGTACAGACCTCTCTCTGTTACTGACATCACATACAGCAGCTTTATGATTAGTGATATTAGCTAGAGCCTTGACACCTGAAGAGGAGGGGTGCATACTCTGAGCAAGAGCTCTGCCCATGTGAATCTTCTCAAGGGTGGATGTCTTCTGATAAGAGGTCAAAGAGCTGACACTCTTGTGGCCTGTTACACTCATTATCTGGGAGCTTGCAAAATTTGATCTTGTCAGAACTGTTGCCCCTGTGGCTCGAATGCAATGGTTGGTGTAACGAGCAGACAATCCACATGTTTCACTTAGGGTTGACATGAACTCTGTAAATAAATAATAATAGTAATGAAAATATGCATCTGTATTTTTATAAGAGTAACATCAATTTGAAAATGGGGAATATCAATTAAATAATGAGTAAAACTTACAGGGTACATTTTCAGATAATACATATATTGATAAAGTAAAGTAGTTAATTTATTCTATTTTTTTCCTTCTCATATTAAATGAACACCACTCTAAATGTACATTTTGATAAAGAGGTGTATTAAAAGCTTGTTCACTTTTAATTTGAAAATAAAGAAATAGCAGCAGAAAATCATTCTTACTTCCTAAGGTGTTTTTGCCGAGGGGTCGCTTAGTGTACCACGACTCATCATCTGGGTTGAAACTTTCTTTAGGATACTGCCACAGCCTTTCGCTATCTGGGTTCAGCTTGGCTAGGTAGCGGCTGAAGGATCGAACTGGACACATGTCATATCCCGGTAGTTCTGGCATGCAAGCTCCAAATGCTTCCTTGTCCTCTCTATGGTTTTTTGTCAGCTCACCTGTAACAATTCCAGAATATGAAAATATTAATAGGTTGCAAAGTATTCATGATTTATGCCCTAATAATTGAAATATAAGTGATTTACAAATGAGTGACATATTCATTACCACATTAAATTATGTGAATATCAAGTTGAGCAAGTAATTTGCTACAATATTTTAATGAATAGCAACTGAAAAATAAGTTAAACTGTTGATGTGTTGCAAGTTGTAATATCTAATCCAATGATAGCATAGAACAATTACTGATCGACAGATATCAATAAGTTCTGATTACCTTTGAAATTTTGACTGACTTACCTGTTGTCTGTTTCACATATCTTAGTCCAGTGTCTTGATCCTTGACAATTTCGAAGGTATCCTTTGTCATGATATCCATGTTCTCAGCTCCACGCCTGAAGAAATACAGGCGGATATCAAACTGAACTTTGTTGGCTAACCCAACAGGGGTATCTGGATTTAGATGTATACTTGAATATAACTTGTCTCTGTCGCTTGAATTGATGATTTCTTTATGGGATACTTCGCCCTTTCCTAGAGATTTAGCTTCAAGTATAGCGGTCTTGAAACATTCATTGGCGTCGACAAAAGCAGCATCCTTGATTATGTCAAACTTTTTCACATGCGGGGGTGCTTTTAGATACCTGTTAAGTCCATGTCGGATCGATTCCATGGTAGTTACTTTATACAAGTCTCCATCTTTTGTACGCAGGTCCACATAAAAATGGCAGAGCACCTCAGACAAGCGAACACTGTCAAAGTTTTCGAAGTCTCCATCTTGACCTTTTTCCTTCAGGTAGTCGTGCAACAGCACTGCGGCTAATGTGTTTGATTTCTTAGTGTTGTTTGGAATAACATTCGCTCTTTTTGCCAGTATATCACTTTCAGAGTGACATGCAAATCGCTTCATTTTTTGACAGGCCAGCAACAGCAGACGACGAATGAAAACACATTAGAGTAACGTCCCTTAGAACTTTACATTCGAATTAAGTCGGATTTATTCGGCTAATGACTTAAAGATAGTGTTGTCCGAGGTAAGCAAATCATATCATTCTTTCCAAATGTTTATCACGCAGTCTAGAATAATTTTCAACTCTGATCATGACGTGCACCATAAAGTAACGTAATGCGACACCTTTTCTGGGAGAGGAGCTGTTGCTATGGCAGCGGGGTACATGAAATTTGTACACCGTGAGATTTTAGACTGGGGGGGTACATAAGATAAAACGATTCGATCAACAGCCAATCAAAATCGAGTATTTTAATGCAAGGTAAGATAAATTAGCTTATACTATTATGAACCTTGCTTGAAAAAAATTACAATTATAGTACTCGCAAACTTAATCAAACACTTTCTCGTTTTCCCAGAATACTCACTATCAAAGCACCAACAACTGCCACTGCAACAACCAGCAGTACATAGGAGAGGTGACAAGTCTGGCAGCCATACTGGCCAAGCTACTGGGAGGAGGCAAGTTGGGGAAGAGAGAGGCGGCGGCTGTGCTGGATCTGGAGGAGGACTACCCGGGGCTGGAGGAGTTCCTGGTCCAGGCTGGGGCAGATTGTGAGTAGCGTCAGGGGTCTCTCTAGGATTAAGCGCGATATCTTGGGTCGTTTCATTGGTGCAGATTGTGAGCAGCATCAGGGATCTCGGTAGGATGATGATTTATATCTTGGGTCGTTTCAATGGTGCAGATTGTGAGTAGCGTCATTGGTTTCTGTAGGATGAAGCGCGGCATCTTTGTTCGTTTCAATGGTGCAGATTGTAAGTAGCATCATGGTTTCTGTAGGATGAAGCGCGGCATCTTTGTTCGTTTCAATGGTGCAGATTGTAAGTAGCGTCATGGTTTCTGTAGGATGAAGCGCGGCATCTTTGTTCGTTTCAATGGTACAGATTGTGAGTAGCGTCATGGTTTCTGTAGGATGAAGCGCGGCATCTTTGTTCGTTTCAATGGTGCAGATTGTAAGTAGCGTCATGGTTTCTGTAGGATGAAGCGCGGCATCTTTGTTCGTTTCAATGGTGCAGATTGTAAGTAGCGTCATGGTTTCTGTAGGATGAAGCGCGGCATCTTTGTTCGTTTCAATGGTGCAGATTGTGAGTAGCGTCATCGGTTTCTGTAGGATGAAGCGCGGCATCTTTGTTCGTTTCAATTGTGCAGATTGTGAGTTGCATCAGGAATCTCTGAAGGATCAAGCGCGATTTCTTTGGTCTCTTAATCGTTGTTCTCACCATTCCAAGCCTTGTAACGATCAATCAACTTGTAGGTAAACCATATCATATTCAGCATCGCCTGGATCTAGTGATGAAATAGGTAATGTGCGACCAAACTGCGAGTTTGATAAACTATTCATAGTTATCGTTTCCTGGAGTTATCTTTCCGGGGAACCAGTAGAATGTTTATTTATTCAGTACAAAACGTTTGCAGATTTGATTGGATCGGAGGGGTCAGTTTAAAAAAAAGTTTATTGATATGTTTGCAGCTATTTAAAGATATATTAATTGCCAAGTAAGATATTGAGATCTCTGAGCAGCAATTTATTATAACAAACTGACGAGTTATAACCAAATTGCATAATTATTTTTCCACAGCTAATGGTATGGTCGACAAGCGGGACTTTGTGGATGCAGTAAAGAGAATCACATCACGTACGTAGATTTCTTCAGGAGTTAAACCGTTTGCGTTTGAACAGCAGAGACAAACTAAATTGAATGATAGAAAATAAAACATAAAATTAGTTTTTGGATTCAATTTATCTCCATTCTACCCAGATTGTTTTTAGATATTCTTGCTAAATAGATTTGTCATAACTTCTGACCTGAATGGGTTGTCTCAACGTAACATTCTCGTTTATCCCTTATTGTTTTAAAACAGCTTATATTTCCAGAACTGCTTAGTTACATTATCCAGTGAAGTTTATCATAATTAAATTTGAAGATTAAGATAAATGTAATATGGTGTAGTACAGTCTATCCTAATGGTGTACATATTTCACTATTCTGATATGTTGTTGGTATTTCACTGCAGATAACAGTCAGAATAACAGCCCGAATCTTTGTCACTGCGGACGAGCAATCGTCGACCAGTTCAACTTCGAGCTCTAGGTGAGAGGGTGCCCCAATCTACATTCCTTAGTCAGTAGTTTAAAAACAGAGCCTGCAATGTTTACATTTGCATGACCTCAGTTGTATGACCCAGTGGCCTCTTAAATCGAATTATGTTTGTATCTCTTTCTCAAGCACCGACAGGCTACGAAAGTTGAAATCTTGTGTACAAACAAAATCTTCAAGGGCTCTTGAAATGTGGCCGCAAAAAAAGTTATGTTCATCTTCCCCTGAACAAAACAGCAATAAGCTTAAAAACGGACTAAAAGCTCTTTGGCAACCTAAAATTTAGTTGAAAAGTGAATCCACTATAAAATAGGCTATTGTTCTTGTATCTTCTTCTTTTCCTTGTTGCAGGTATGGATATATCACATCGGCAGCGCGTTCATTGACAGGATGAAGTTGATCTTGTATGATAAATAAACATTCTTGAAACAAAACTATATTTGTTAATTTGTCAGTCTAAGTAAACCTAGCCTCAATATTATCCGTTTCACTCCGATATTGAGTCTAGAAAGGCCTAGTAGAGGGTCGCGTCAGCCCACGTATCGAATTAACCAATCGAAACTCATCTTACCAAGCCAAATAGTCTGCCTTCGCATGTATAACGTTGGCGGTTCATAAGTCGCAGAAAGGTCGGCTGACGCGACTCTTTACAAGGCCTTTCTAGACTCGGTATAGGAGTGAAACGGATAATAGATTGGTTAATTTGTAGAAGGCACCAACAAAGTAAACCGTTTCAACATTAGAACAGCATGACTAAGACTCTTTTCTCCTAGATATATTTAGGCATTTTTTAGTATTTTACATTATGATAAACTTTAAATTACATATTACACCGTACATCTAGGTTGTGATATTAGTAAGGTTTTGACATGTATATAATCTTTCATAGCTCTTCTGAACAGTATCTTTGTTTTTGAATGTTACTTTAGGGAAATGTTGAGGTGATACTCAAAAAAAGAATCTGTAAAAAACGTCACATTGCGTGTTGTAGCAGTTTCTTTTGCGACGCTTCTTATATATCATTCTTATAATTCACAATATTCACAATTCAATATGGCTTTAGCGACAGGGAATTATATAAACTGAACTATTTCATTCATTTGTATATTTATACACTTTGATCATTTCGTAAACAATTCTGTCTCATACGACCATATACCTGTGTTTGTGTTTGAAAAATGTATGTATATTTCAAACTGATGGAGTTGTTGTTGGAAACCTATAATTGTTAAAACATATTTATTTAAGCGGAAGGATTGGGTACAAGCAATCCAACTTAGTGAAACCCTCTTATGTACAGTGCTTACATATTATATTAAAATCTAATAATACATGTTTATGTACATTAAAAATAACGAGAGATATAGGGATATGGTATACACGTATAAATATACAGGAGTCCAGACGGGTAAAACAAAGTCACGATCTGATTTTTGGATTAGCTTACAGAGAAAATGATTCTAATTATCAAATCTTCCAGAGAGTGATATATATTTATGAACTTCTCGAAAAATCCTAATATTTTCATTATAAGAAATGTCTGCACTGCCATTTAATAATAGGTCAACATTTACAATTTACAACTCTACTTTCGAATATTTTGCAAATAGTACAAAGCATTTGATATTTTATTTAAGAAATAAAATAGCCCTAACCATCATGTGTTTTGCAATAAAGTATAGTTTTGCCCTGAAATATTATAGTTAAAGCATGAGGCCGAAGGCCGAATGGTTTGACGTTATAATAGTTCAGGGCAAATAAAGGGTGGGCGGCGCCTTTGATCTTTTCGGGAACAATACTAGAATTAAGAAATAAAGTTCGCTCTACCCCAATGTGTTTTGTAATAAAGTATAGTTTTGCCCTGAACTATTATAGTTAAAGCACGAGGACGGTAGTCCGAGTGCTTTAACGTTGTAATAGTTCAGGGCAAAACTATACTTTATTACAAAACACATTGGGGTAGAGCGAACTTTATTTCTTTTCTAGGATACCAAACTTGTTTGCAGGGAAGTATAAACATTCTTATAATTCCAAATCAAAATATTGTTAAAATAACTTAGATTATATATCCATGAACAGGGCTAACTGCTGGCTATTCCATGTTTAGAACTCACCCCCTATTTCAAAAATATTGTTTATTGGTGAAACGGTTGATTATGTAAATGTAGCAGTTTTATTTTCTCATTTATAAAGTTTAAAATATTATTCTCTTGTTATTATTTCATTGTTCAAACAAAACAAAAATATCAGACAACTCATGTTTAATAAAACGTTACTTTTGAATAGTCAAGTTGTGCGATCATGCAGTGCGGGCCACACTGCCCATATAAGGCTTATCACGAGACTGACATTCCACAAAGAATTATGGGTATTGTTTGTCAGGAAGCGTGGTAGATCGAGATCTATCATTCTTATTTTGCTGTTGTCATAAAAGTTGAAATTGATGGTACCACCGCTAATATTAGCTGACTGTGTACACCATACACATGAGTACAAACTGTATTGGTTGAGCTATAGATATTCCACGTTGTTTGGCAGAGACGGTTGACGTGTGTCAACGTCACAAATGCTACGGGGCGCCGTGACCTGACGTGGAATGTCAACGTGGTCACTCGACAAGCATGTCGGAGGCAGAGCATAGTTGTTCCCCTGTAAGATGGAGGTGTTATGTAGCTTTTCAACGACTGCTCATTTCTGTGACCAGTGACGGACATGATACCAAGGGCCCCAACCCGGCTTCGGAAAGTTTGGTTGATAGGGATGCGCCATGTTGATTGATAGAATCGAGACCAAAGGTTACCATGGACATGCGTGTTGACGAGGGGGCAGCTGGGAAGAGCGGATGGCGTCATTCAATTGTTACGTCATGTAAAAACTATACCTTTATTGTCTGATAAAGTACTTTTTTTTCCGATTGTTCTAACCGCTAGGCATCTTAGAAATTGGAATATCTAGTATATTCCTCGCAATAATGATTAGGTTTTTTACAAGCAGCTTTGCAATTGCATTCCGGATTATCTACACGACCAATTTTATATAGACCATCGTTTAATCTATTTGAGAATCTTAATTGTTTATGTAACATTGATTGAGATACACACAAAACATCATGACATAGGATGAACGTGTCTCGCACTTTACAATGTTGCAAACAGGGCAACCGGCAACAAATTAATAAGGCGTCGATAACATATTCTTTCCGAATTTTTCGTTTCGTATTTACAGTAAAACCGCTTTTCATAAGATGAATTCATTTAAGGAATAATCAAAGGGTTCTCTTAACTTGAACACGATTGACAGTGAACACGATTGACAGTGAACACCATAGACAGTGAACACGATTGACGAGAGACGAATATGCGGGACAGATGAGAACGTTAAAATGCTCAAGCTAATATGAGGTACAATATGACCGTAAATGCATCACACAAGCGAATAATTGATTTGCCGGAAGATTTTACAGTTTGCATTACCGGATTTTACACAAAATTGGCTAAGTTTTTAATATCGACACCTTTTTACACATGAATAGTATAAATAGTTAGACTGTTTTCAAAGAGACCAAATATGCTATTCTAAGTAAATCTAGCCTCTATATTTCCCGATTCACTCCGATATTGCATTAAGAAAGGTCTAGTAGAGGGTCGCTTCAGCCGACCTTTCGCCAACCTATGACCCTCCAATGTAATTCGTCGAAGGCAGACTATTGTGGCCTGGTAAGTTGAGTTCTGATTGGTCAATCCGATACGTGGACTGAAGCGACAATCTACTAGACCTGTCTAGACTCAATATCTGAGTGAAACGGATAATATTGAGGCTAGGTTTACTTAGACTGCTTTGAAACATGTATAAGGGTCTACAAGGTATTTTTCTAAAATATAAAAGCATCTAAAAATATAATTGAATTTCCAACATCATTCTTACAACACAATTTTACATTTTCTGTCAAAACTCATCAGTGACCGAGACAACTTCATACTCTCCTATACAAATTGACTTCAGATCCCCTTGTTTTACCCGTGATTAAGTTTTGACTGTAACTAATGGGCATACAAAAAACAAGGAACAAAACTTGACAGTAAGTGTAGTGTCCTCTTATTATTTAATGAAACCAAAAGCAATAGCCAGGCCAATCACGTGAGAATGGGCGATATGTCGTGGTAGGGTAATTGGTTGGAAGACGACTTGTCGGTTCGAAGTGGGATTTTTTATTAATCATTATTTTGTGGATGTTGTGAACAAAGTTCCTATATTGTCTAATAAAATTATTTTGATATCATGAGTCAAAAAGCTTTTTTTAAAAACTTAAGTCACAATCTATGAAGATAGTTTTAAAAAATGGTCATTAGCTTTAAATAACTCATCAAAGAGCTCATAAATACAGGGTTTCGGAATGTGTTACGTTAGATTTGAGGTTACAAATTCAGATATCCTAGAAACATCAACAAATCATAAAGACATAAGGTTTGCCACTGTACAGGTAAGTTGACATTGTTTGTCACTGGTGTTATTTCATAGAATAGCAAGTTCAATACAATGACCATTTTGATACTAATTGATTCAGTACAGTGTGGATAAGTGTGTTCATTAACAAATTTGATAGAACATCTGAACAACCAATCAGAACCTATCAGTTAAACGTAATTTTTGGACAGTTAAAAATGACATAGGATAAGATAATTGCTTTATTATGCCTGAGGGATAGTCTTTTTACATCTCTTGCAGTTCTCCATTATAAAAACAATAACAAAGATGAAACGGATATATAACATATTCACATAACATATGATCACTATCATCCTGTCTTAGGGTACGAACATTACGTTAACTCCATAAAGATATGAAAATGGAGCTTTAAATTGGTACGGAAACCTAACTGTTCAGAATAACACAGAATTCTCAAAACTCGTCAACACGACTCCACTTATCCGTACCCTGGGCTCAGGAGCTATATTCGCTCGCGCGGCCCGACTTATATATAATTTCAACGAGAAAATTTGATTGGATATATTCCAAGTTGGGCCGCTCGATGAAATCTAGCTTCTGAGCCCAGGGTACGGATAAGTGGAGTCGTGTTGACGAGTTTTGAGAATTCTGTTTTATTCTGAACAGTTAGGTTTCCGTACCAATTAAAAGCTCCATTTTCATACTTACATGTGGTTTGGGATGAAATTTAACTATTGGGAATATAAATGAATCTCTCGGTAAAAAAATATTTCGTCGAAATTTTGATATCACATTTATATTTTTATTAACAACATACTTATTTCGACGCCCAAGAGCACAGTACCCCCTGTAAAAAGGGCATAGCATTTAACGAACCCGCTTTCGGTGACGTAATCATTATGCGTGTAGGATTTACAACGTGTCTCAACTACCGTAATTTCATTCGATGGGTAACAACTTTTGCAGCAACGAATACCTAATTCGGATTAAAATAAAATAAAATATAGACAAAGACGGTTTTCAAGTGTATATTTAGAAATCGGAAGTTGTGAGATGGCCACACTTGATACGCCTTTATGTTGACTGCCGTTTCGGTAATTTGGGTAAATCATCTCCGATTTAATGAATTTTGGTCCGATTTTCCCTTGGTTGGTCGCAAAATTTTGCAAAAAATACAAGGAAAACATTAAAATTCATTTTTAGAATATTGAACTCTGATAATGGATCTTTAAAACGTACAAATTAAAGGACAGAACACTTTGTGTAAATGTTCAATAAAACAATCTCAAAATAGTTTTATCGATTTTAAAATGTATAAAGGTTTATAGCTTTGAACTTGTGATATAGATAGCATTTACGTATTTTGGACTGCTTCAGAAAATGAGTATTTATAAAAAAAAAAATTCACATCACCTCATCACAACTCTATAATTGTATATTAGTGCATTCAATCACAGTCAGTACTAAAATAAACTCTTACATTGACAATACATGAAAAATACTATTTCATTAAATATTCCCATCTAATTCCAAACCCAAGCTTTCCAAAGCACAATGTACCTCGTCAAATTATCATATTGCTTGTGACCCACTGCGGTAAAGTGTTATATCCTCGATAGTATATTCAGGCATCTGTTGTTCATTAAAGGTTATCATAAGGAAGAAAACAGATTATCAGAGCTACCGGAACCTTGTTCTCACGGAAGCACAAATGATGGCGTAAGATGGTTACGATTGGTCGGTTAACATTGTCCGAGAGGAACAACTAGTGTTAGTTGTTGGACAAACACTGACCGTCGTAGTGTTCTTCTGTTATATTTATTATTACGGGTAAAACGAGATATTAAAGAAATGACTCACAGAAAGTTGAATTTTGTTTTTTAAATCTGGACAATTAAATTCAAAACCTATCATGCGTCCAGAAAATATTACCAATAAGACTCAAGTATAGTTTTGAACAAAAACAATTAAAATGGAAAATGAATGTTATGATTGCTTTGTACATTACCTTACTGATTTAATTCTTCTTTAACTTTCCGTTATGATGAATCAATTTAAATATCCCTCAGGTTCCAAGTGTTCATTACTTAATTCTCTCTGCACACACACAGTTAAGAAGCGGTTTCAAAATTTACGATTTGTATCGGGTCAAGCTTTAACTTTAATACAAATTAATTTGATCTAATTTTAGAAATCGTTTATCTTACATTTCTAAACCAACCGTGATTTTGTGCAGATAGCTTTTGATAAACTGAAATAATGAAAGCCGAATTAGATATTAAACTGTATAGTAAACTCCATCAAACTTGCATCAGAAACGTTTAGACTTCATTTTGATATTCATCCATCTGGTATCAATCCCGTATCATTTCCCTTACCATAACACAATCAGATGAACACTGTGAAGACAGATGTTAGTACTTCCTCCTCAATAATGACTTCCTGATAACTTTGCAAATGTTATACCAAATACAGCGAACTATGACAATCACCTCTTACTTCCTTCTTGTTGACAACACGTTTGTGCTGACTCCACAATTCCCTGAAGGCCAGTGACCAGGCTGTTATACAGGACATCACACCTGTCTCTGCACCTCTCATCAACAGCCCAATCAGAGTCTGATGCTTGCTAATAGACCAACACACGCAGTAAGTATCTGCAACTTGTCTGCACACCTTCAATAATTAAAAGCAAAAGACCAGTTTACGCAATGACTTCAAACGGGTACGTTGGTGTAGCTACTTCTAATATATGCAATTATTAGTTAGATTTTACTGGTCTGTTTCTTTTTCAACAGCTTTGAGAACATATTTTCTTTTATACCTATGTGTTTTGTCTAGACATATTAAAGAGACACATAATATGAGTTACATTTTGCGATAGTTCAGAAGTGTCTATCAAGTGACAAGCTTAAGTCATGTCATGTCGGCGTGGATGACAAGAAATTTATTGATGTAAAAATTCTCTATCCTTCCAGAAAAATGAACTCTGCAGCGATCAGTCTTCTCCTCGTCGCCTTAGCCCTGGTCTCCTGTGCTGACGGCTTCTTGTGGAGCAGGAGCTCGAGAAGTTCCACAAACCAACTGTCCAATTCCTTCAGCACCAACAACTGCATGTGTCTGCACAAACTTTTCCAGATGTTGGGTGGAGGAGGAGGAGGAGGAGGAGCAGGTGGAGGAGCAGGAGGAGCAGGAGGAGCAGGAGGAGCAGGCGGTCTGCTTCAGGCTCTGGGTAAACGGGAGGTGGCAGACCTGCTGGAGCTTGAAGAGGACTACCCTGGTCTTGAAGAGTTCATGGAACATGCAGATGTGAAACGTGAGTAATATAAATCTATTGCATTTGCATCAGACACTGACATCACATGCTACTCAAACCTATATTTCTTTCTGACATCCTTATAGATAAAGAAACATGTTGTACAGAGAAAATTGCCGTAGCCAAAGTGTGAAAGACGACTTTATCGTATATTAATGTCTGACGCTTGCAAGATCATGAAGTCTGACATAAACGAAATTTCATTTGAGACCAGCATGGTCATGGAAATGATTTTTTTGCTATACTTTTTCGCACCTATCGCAAGTATAAGGGCATTTTCCCCTTATAAAGATTGAACCATATTGCGTGTGAACGATACAAACATTTGCATTGACCTTCGTTTTGATATAGAATTGGTGATGTCTCAGGAGATTGTCGTACTTGTTGTGCTAGGTGAGTTTCGATGATTTCGGGGTTTAACGCCGCTTTCAAGAGAAATTAACTATAACAAGGCTGCAAGTATTATTGCAGGAAGAAAGTCTGCATCACTATTATGGTTATGCGTTGTGGTTAAACTTGCGAAGATAGGCTGGAACTAGCGAACCACGGGTGGTACTGCGCTGAAATTCAGTTTTGCATTGTACTCAAACTCTAACTGCATGTAAAATAGTTCTCTACTGCTGACAAACCCGGCGAACGTCTTGATTCGAAGCTGAACGCGCTAACCCCCGTTGTGTTTGAAACTGGAACATGTTTTACACGCTAGTGTTGTCCGGTTAAACTGCACCCAATGTATCATTATTTCTGCTAAAAACTTATATCTTTCAATGAGATCCAGTTGAGCTATTTGACATTCCAATTCCTTCTGTTTTATATATTGCCTTGATTGATTACTCTCTTTTTTTCCCCAGGAGACGGAGTTCTGGAAGTGCACGAGTTCAAGCGAGCTGTTAGACAGGCTGCATCAAGTAAGTCACAATTTGCATATTACTCTTTAGAAAAAGATCATACACATGTACATGTACACCAACACCTGAATATAAGAAATGAAATCAAGAAAGTTTACAATATAGAGAAAACCCATTCAATGACCTGTTACAACGTTATCAAATTTGTTGCATTTTGGTCTTATTGTCACCACTTGTTTGTTTGAAATCCGGCCTTTTACCAATTTATTTGGATATTGCGATATTGCCACCTTTGTGACACAATAAACTGTTGTAAGTACCTTCTACAAGTGATTAAAAAAAAAAACCTTGTATATCAGACATTGACTTTGACAAAAGACATGTCGTAATGTTACCCTATGTCAACATCTCAAGAACAATCCTATTTTGTAGGCTTACTCGTAAATACATTGTATCTATTGTATTCTTTACAAGTATGTATTTCCATTAAGCCATAAACAAATACCAATCTAACTGATGAAGAATGACGACACCAGTCCCCATTGTTATGTATCTAAAATTGCCTGCCAGATTAGAATCTGGCCAAAAAGCACAAACTTTCTTATGAGAAACGATGGTGATAAAACCTGGTTATATTGTATAACCTGTCCCAGATCCCGGTGAGACGTACAATTCGTATATTTGATAGTATGAAAAAGTAGTGGACGTTATGTTCCTTACATTGTTGTCAGTCTGTAGTAAGGCAAACACTCACTGTCGACTGATTATGATATTGTAATGTTATGTTATTTAATTTCCTCAAAGATATCACTTGATGGTTGTGTCACTTACCTTTTAAATTGATTTATCGATTTTTGGCTTTTAACCAATTCCGTGATATTTTGCTAATATGCTGTCCCATTCTTTTGCGTTTGCAATCATATCATTTCATTAAATTTCACGCCGGTAACGGCTTAAGTATTGCCTGAGTTTAACAATAACTCACTTACTCATTATTTATTTTCGTCTATCAGATCCAACTCAGAATAACAACCCCAACCTGTGCAAATGTGGACGGATGGTGGTCGATCCTTTCAACCCTGAGTTGTAGATAAGATAAGGTGATCTCTAACGCAGGTAACAATCTTTAATTCTATGTTAAATATGTATATAAATATAAGTATGTCTGACTAATGGAAAACAACCTAACTTCCCTCAATTCCTATGACGTAATATATCATTTTGTTTTTATTAGAATAGCAGGTTTAAGGAGTATAAAACATATTTTCAACGGATAATGATACGAAAATAAATAACTGTTCTCAATTGCAATGAAGTTGGAATTAAATGGATAGATACTGATAAAAGAAAAAAACCTTTCATTTATGATAATGGTCATGTTGACGTTGTGCTATTTACATTTAAATGAATCTCAATAATCTTTTTTGTTCCAGAATCCCTGATATATGGATCAGTAATAAAACTGTTTAATTGTAAAAGCGTGTTTATCTTTTCTTTGATACACTTTTAACGATTGGTCTTTCTGTCATACGTATTCTATTCGCAACGATTTTTCGGATTATGCCATGAATAGAACACCACTGTCTTAGATGAATACATTATGGAAACGGAACCCTGACCAACAGAGTAAGGCAGCCAATGCCTTTCTTCACGTTTCGCTATGCTCCTGTTTTTTTATTGAAGCTACCCCTCTAGAGCTTTAATTCAGTATTCTCAGCGAAATCAAATTTTATAAATCTTCTTCAGAACCTAAAGTAAAGGTGTCTTGCGTCCATCCGTCGTCCGTCGCCAAAATGATGATCTTAGAAGAGCGTCGCCTTTTGTTCAATTAACTTGGATTGTCTCCAATCCGGTATCTCTCATTCTATTCCACAAACTCGGCTAATAAGAACAGAGGCTCGATAAACATTTCATGACTTGATCTGCCTCTTTGGGGAGAGAATGTCTCTTTCATTATGTTTATAGCCTTTGATTGAATGCTGTGAACATTTTTCAGATAAATATTCACCGCAGTCTAAAAACGTCGTAAGTGACATGAGCGACTTATATGAAGTTTCATTAAAACGAAAAGAAGAGGTATGAAACAATTTTGTATTTACGTTCCTTGAAACAATAGATCACGGTCGCATATTTGGCAACAATTCATTGCAAATTCTTCACATACATACCATATTGTAAAGTCATTTACCTCAGATGATTTATCATACAAAGAATGGTGAACGGATGATTTTTATATTGGTCAAACCACAAAGTTTCACAATCTTGAACACAAAATCTTGCCATGGTTTTTAAGAGTTTTAAAGCTGATTTGTAACAGCGTAGGAAACTCCCGCCTACCCAACCGCCCGAGGTGGCCTATTTTGCAGCCGGACGACCGACTTTCAAACTTGCATGTCCGATGGTCGGGTAGATATTTTACTTACATTTTACTTTCATTTACATTCAGACATGGTGAAATATTTAACTTACATTTTACTTTCATTTACATACAGACGTTACTTCAAAGGTTTGTCAGACTGAATAGTATAGTCCATGCAACCTCACCACGCTTGCATCAAAATGTTAATGGCACTAATGAGGTATTGATTATAATGCAACGCCTTTATTCATAACACATAGTGAATGGAACTTCTGTCAAAAATGAAAGTGCGGCAGAACAGAGACGCTCGGTTTCTGCATAATTCGTTCTCCATCAAGGTTTTATTGACTGGATAAATATTATTTCATTATCATAAAAAAATTTAAAATCACTTGAACACTTTATGAAACTCTAATTCACCTGTTGAGTTAAAATAATTTGCAAAACGAAAAAAACTATACAACATGACCAATCCTGTTTTGAAGACTTCGTCTCCTTATCTTTTAAAATTATTGCGCAGCCAATGAATTGATCATTGAATCACGGACGATACATGTAGGAAAACCATAGCATCAAGAATTGTCATGTCATGCCTGTATTTAATTATTTATTCGAAATTATGAGGGATATCAAATCTAAGATATGTCAACAGGTATTTTAATTACTTAACCAATCAAGATATTCAATTTAGATTTATGAAAAGCATAATAAGATACAGCGAAACTGTGAAACTATATTGTGCATTCCCGATCGGAATTGTTGAAACAATAATGTATGATTTGTCATATCCAAATACATGACTTTTGACTTTTAGTAGTCTTATAACAATACGAATAGCAATGGTTGAATATCAATCATATGTACAGCTGCGTATCTTAAGTTTGTTCACTTGCTTGTGTATATTAGTATTCAATTATCATGTAAATTGGGTTCGTTTTGAGGTCCGTAAAATAACCTAGGAGCACATACAAAGGTCCTTGTATAAAATAATCATTCCCAAACCATAATTCGAGATCGGCTCGTCCCTGGTGCTGAATTTCGATATTTAGCATAGTTAGATAGACTGATTCGGTCTTATTTGTGAAATTCAGATTTTCTTAAAATTCGATTGAAATAGTCCATATAATATACTTTGTAGGAAAAACAACAGCACAATTAAACTGCTTTAGTGCAAAGGAACACATATGACTTAGCTAAATCTTTTAAATCACTTATGAAGGATTTTGTAGAGAAAAAGGAAAAATAGTGTTTTCAAAATTTTGACCCCTAGTCACTTCAATTCCCTGCCAAATTCGTAGGTATGGCATACGAATGTGTTAACGCAAACTGAATCTTAACAGACGTAATGACATTTCAACATATGTTTCGTTTTTGCAATGCTAGGATGCCTCAAAGACATTTCAAATTACATGATATTTTTACTTGAATACACAGGTAAGTGTATAAACTTATAGTATGCAGCTGTATATATCGACATAATTCAAAATGGCTTAATGGCCAAACATATATACTATGAATTGCAAAAACACGTAACTAGCATGATTTATCACATTCATTCAAAAGATCTCGCGTATTTATTCCCAATTGACAAATACGACAAATACTTGTTTTCAAATCTTAAAACAATATAATCAATGTTCATGGCATCCAAGCTTAATCGTTTAATTTCCAAGAATAGTTGTTATATAACCTATGAAACATAATGAATTGTTTTATGTCATAGTCATTCATATTACCTTTAATGAGCTCTTAACAATGTAATCAGTTTGTTCTATCACTGCCTTACAGGTGGAGATGTTTTTAAAAAAATGTGAACTTTGTGATGAAAGTATTGCTCAATCACTGACTATCATACCTAATGACAGGAGTGAATCTTCACTGTAGTGCACAATCTGATATAACAGGAAAAACACCTTTAAGCTGTGCTGTCAAAACCAATTCCCAACCAGGAAACTCTCAACTTTTTGTTTACACATGTAGGTATAGGTACATCTAAATAAGGAAACACTGTCTCTCTTCCGTCTTTTTCACGTGCATCACACACAAACGTATGAACGGTAACATGTGGTTACGATTATTGTATCCTTCTTCCTTTTATCATAGCCATTTTATAATACGCATATAATGTGTTTGTTTGAGAAATTACATATATAGAATAATAAGCGACCTTCTTTCATAGTTTTATCAAACAATCTAATGATTAGGTTAACTTTACGAAGGCGAGTTACGAATCGAACGAATCAAAAGTAGATACAGAAAGTATAAATTGGATGTAAATAGTAAACTTAACGATCTTCCGTTTGAAAATAGTAATACTTAGCAAATTAAAATGAAAGACGAGCGTAAAAAGAGACCAGGTTAATCAATCGCAGTCGCCGAATTTGTGCTGAATTTAACATTACCATGAGCTATTGACATTGACACTAACTTTATGACCTAACATTATGACGTCACTTTGCGTGATTGTGATGTCATATGCACAGGAGTTTTACACCTGTTTAACTATTACACGGGAGTACACCTTTTGAAAGGTGACCAGTAGGGAAGTGAGGGTTGGTTATTAATACAAAGGCATTAGTTCAATATTATGAAGTATGAATAAATAAAAGAAATCAAGATTTCAGTTCTTTATATATTTTTATTCGAACATTATATCGTAGAGGTGTATGCTCTCATTATCCTGAAAAGAAAACGACAAAAGCATCAACAATATTGCACATAAACTACACAACCCCTGCATTAAAACTGCTCATTGATTGTATTTAAAAAACAAACTTGAAATCGATGGGCATTAGAACTTAGCTCGAAGCTCGAACTTGTATTAAATGAAGTTCTATTGATTTATAATACAATTCGTGAAGTAAAATTGTCATTGTTATTGTAACTAAATTAGCTAATGAATGCATAAAAGCACTTACAGTAACCCATTTCAGCCAGAGCCTCTCTAAACTCTTCTAGGTCGACTAACCCGTCACCTGCCAATCAAAAATGAATTATGATTTACGAGAATGAATCATATTGATAATATGGATATTTTATGGCGCCTTTTCCACATCCTAAGACACGCTGAAGAATTCCCTACGTCATTACACTGAAGGTTCGTGCTTTCACAGCTGCTACTAAGCGCTTATCGTTATTATGTTGGTTAGTACATCCTGTTTTCATTTGTTGCACGGACGTCCATTAAAGACAATTGAACATCTACATCAGGGCGAACATTTGTAATTGTTACTTTCTTCGAACTAAAATTCAAAATGCTCAATGTTTCAACGATTACAGAAGAACCCCAAAACATCTTCCTGGAACTCAATCACGTTCATTCAACGATTTTAAAAAATCTATATCAATACTAAAAAAGCTTCTGCCAAAAATGATTAATTGGTTACTGAAAAAACAACAAAGTTTTGGCTATTAAACTATAGAAACGGCAAATTAAGTAAACAAACAGTGATGGCTTAGATATATATTCATATTATGCTTGTGTAAATGTACCGAACTGCCTTCTGAGAAACCACTAAAGGTTAAAAAACAAGAGACCGATTCCTGTTTTGTAGAAGATAAAACAAAGACCCACGTTTCTGGTCCGCGTGCTGCATGAAGAGACTAAGAGCCGGATGATCTTCATCCAAGTCCAGCACCTCGGCCGCCTCTCTGGTACCAACATGGCCGTCGTTGTTGTGGTCGATGAAGGAGGAGTGGACAGTGCTCACACAGCAGTCGGAGGTCTTCCAGCTCTTGTGGAACGTCTTGACGTGTCTCTCTGCAAGGAATAGCTTACATGACATCTATCGCTTTTCCAACAAGCAATGTTACATCATTTCCTTTCTTGGAAACGAAAACATGGCGTCTCTAGATAGTTTGCTAAGACAGTACGAAAAGCGATTTGATAGTATTTCCAGAATAGGCAGAAATTATCTCCGAATTTCTTTTTTTTTTCAAATTGTAATTGATTAGATTGATTATTTTACGAGTCTTGTTCAAGCCTATAACAGACCTTGAGATGTTTAGAATTCAATCTTTTCCATTTGTCTTCTGATATAAGATACACGTATATCATAGGAGACTTGTAAAAATAGAGCCAGTGGCTTTGTAGCTCATCAGGCTTCATATCAATTTTGCTTTAGGGTGCTTTTTTCAGCTTTCTAGGCCTGATGCTTCTTGGAAGAAAGATGAAATTAGGTTGAAGGGTGTGACCCCTGAGGCCCTTATAAGGGGTCACAGGGCCACCAAAGCTACAATTTTAATCCCCACTATTCAAGGAGTCTGTAAACCAAGTTTCAGCTTTCTAGGCCTATGGTTCTGGAGAAGAAGTCGAAATTCCACAAAGTTTACGGACAGATGGACGGACGGACGCCGGACACCATGCCATGCAATAAGCCCATCGGGCCTTACAGGCCAGATGAGCTAAAAGCTAATCACTGCACTACCCTTAAAATTACATGAGAAGGTGACCTCATGGTAAGCTGACTTAAACATGTCTATGACATCATGGCATTGCATTACTTGCTAAAGTAAAACACTTCTATTGTCATGCAGATGATGGTTGCAGAGCACTGTTAAAACATTGTATGCCATGGACACTCATATACTATCCCCTATCTCTTTCTATGGAACAACATTGCCTACCTTCGAGGTCGATAGCATGCTCCAGCTCCTCCAGACTCGGTCCATCTTCCAGCTGATCCAGGACCTGGTTTGCTTCTCTCAGACTCACCTCCCCGTCTCCGTCTCGGTCCAGGGCTCGCAGAGTGATGTCTTTAGTGACGTTCCTGGGTCCACAGTCACACTCGTTACTGGAGAAGGTGTTGGTTACAGTGGACACAGAGTGGTGGTGCTTCTCGTTGGAAGGTTCGTCCCACGACCACCAACCACTCGTCTCTGTCAGCAGAGCCATTGTTAGGAAAACAAGCAACGTGGTCTTCATGATTCTGCAGACAACAGTATTGACGATAATAAAAGAAACATCTGCATCATGAAAACTAGACACAAGACGTGTATATAGCCACAGTTACTACTACTGAAATATTTCAACAAATGTCTAACTTGAAGAACATTTCACGATAAAGCAGTGTCCAATTCCATTGAAAAGTTTTATCCTCCTATTAGAGAAATAGCAGATCACACTCTTAGATGAATGTATCATATTCAGCGAAAGATATGCAAACACAATACCATATTCATCAAATTACTAAAGTAATGTCTTATTACTGTATCAGATATATATCCGAAAACAAATCCAAAATAAATAAATCGTTTTATTTAATTATCTTAAAATAAAAGTTATGACCTTAGGACATTGATATGTTATCCTGATTCCGTTTCGGGAGAAATATGTCAGATTTTTGAAGTTTATATTATTAGTTATACCCTGAACGTCCGTTTTAAACCAAAGCAAGATATGTTTAAAATCGAGGAATGGATCATTAAGGATCTTATTTATAAATAATATGTACCAATAAACACAAATGTTTATTATTTCCATGAAATGTTTCTTAACCAATGAAACAAAGAAAGTCTAAAGACTTTGCACGTAGAAAACCATTCATACATGTACACACGTAGGTAAATTAACTTAACTTAAAAATGTATACCTTTCTTCGACGTTCATACAGCTTGTTCATTTAATTAATTAAGCAAAAATGAGCAAAGTTATTGATGATGAAGGATATAAGTTTTGACACTCTACAAAGATACAATTGATAGTTGTTATTATAAACCCCAAGCTTCTATGATTCATATGAAATAATATTACAAGGTGATATACATAACAGAACTTACATTCAGAATTCCGCAAATATACTCTTGGTTCTGCTAATACACTTTTATAAGGATATATCTGTATTTAGTAAACATCATGTGTGCATCCTGTTCACACCACGGCCCCGACAGGTTGAATCTGCTGATTCGGTACTTCTTGTACAGGGAAATAATCAGTGTGAATTACACACCATCAGCAAACTTCCTTCAGAGCTGGTTTAGATTGGCATTGATGACTGCTTACTTCCGGAAAACGAACTAATTGACGGTAACATTTTGCGACATTTTCTACTGCTGTGACAAAGTGTGAAAACACATTTGCGAAACATTTGATGAGAACTGTCATAACCGTCAACTATCAATGATACTAATATGTGCTTGAATATACGCCTTTTTACAACATGCGATATGGATTATTTACCTATCGAAATATGTTAACATGTTGTCTTACTCAACATTTGTTTCGGTAGTGTGTGAATGGAAAAAGGTCAATTGATTCTTGTATATAATGTACAGAACTGAAGTTGAAAATGTTTATCTTTCTCAAATTTTACTTCATTAACAAAGCGTCAATGTCTTCCCTGTCACAACAGCCCATGCACATGGCATAAATATTGTGTCTTTTACCGTAATAAATCTATTTCTTTCATGTAACTTCGATGAACATAAATTTTTAGACTTTCTTTAAGCATTTAATATTTTTTAAAAGCCTTTAACTTTCCATAAAAAAGCGTTGGATCGACTTTGTGATATCTTTCTGTTTTTCGACTTTGTGTTGTTTGTGATGTATATACGCAACATATTGTCAAACATTATCCATCTGTGCAATAGAGTTGTACATTTCATTACAGTAAATAGGTCTCCGAAGAAGTGCAATTTTTAATAAAATATATTTTGAGATGACTTGATATCTTATATTGTCACATTCATTATATCTGTTGTATATCTCTTGCCAGATTCAGATGTGCCTCACATCGCCTCCAAATTGAAACCGGTCGTTATTCTAACCAACCCAGACAAAATAGATTATGTACTTTATGCAAAGATAACTTTATTGAAAATGAATTCCATTTCTTGCTTGTATGTAAATGTTACCAACATCTAAGGCGTTTGTATTTACCGTATTATTTCTATTCAAGCCCAACTTTAAATAAATTCAATATGCTTATGTCTGAAGACAAACAAGATGTTGTCCAGAACTTATCAATTTTTATACACAATGCAATGACTCTTAGAGATAAATTGTTACGCCAATAATATATTGCAAGTGTTTGTTTATCGTATTGTTTGTAATTATACACATGTACCGCTCTGTAAATCTAAAAATGTAGACTGGGCCTATGGCCTCCACTGCAAAGGAATAAAGATTGATATAGAGATATCTGTAGTACTAAAACGGCGTTAGCTTTTGGTTACATTTGACAATTACTTTCCCATAACGTATTGATATTATTATTTCTGTCAGTATGAAAGTAAACAAATATAAGTAAGTTTGAATAAACTATTATACACCACGTGGTGCGGTTATCGGGTCAATATCAGAGGTAGTTATTTTTAGATAACTGACCTCAGATCAACCTGGAGGTTGGTTATCACGAGGTTGGTTATCTGACCTTTGAAATGGTCCTTTTGAAACAATGCACAAGCAAGCCGACTTCAGTATCAGCAAACATTTAACTGTCCAGCTATCATCCATGCGTAGTTCCTGAAACATTCAAAGGTTTAACGCTACTAACAGTCTGATTTCAAGTGCTGACAAAAACACATTTCCATTTAGATACATGCATATTTCATATCATCACGCTTTCCCCGAAATAGTAACTTAAGTTTGCAACTGTCATTTCTTACATCGACTTTTGAATAATTTAGTATCTTATTGTTTAATGGACGATTGAAAGTTTTAACGTTCACACGAAATTTATTAAAGATAATATCATACCAAACTGATCTCAAAGTCAGAAATCTAGCTAATACCCATATGTGTCTGCATTTTATATACATATTACAATACTAAAAAGCATTTCTAAAGCAGAAAATGCGTACACGCTTCTTTTGATTCCTTGTAATACTTTAAACATATTTCCGAGTCTATTACATGAAACAACAAATAAAGTATACTTTGTGATCAATCTCACCTTAATTGCCTCCGGGAAAGACCTCGAAACAGCGGCAAATATATCTGTTTGACACCAGCCGAGGAGAGCACTCCATTGTACCAACCTTCTTGAAACCATGTGCTTTAGGTTGTGTGCTGCACGTGAATTTTGAGGAGTTGCTTAGCAACTTGGCGTACAAGAAGTCCGTGCATCACAAGATGAAATAGACGACGTCCGTGCAGCCACACAGTTTTTGACTAGTGACGGATTATTACATTTTACATCATTTGCCACCAAACAAAATTTCATTGACGTCCGTTTAAAATTTGCATCAAAATAATTAAATTATAGTTCAGTTCAGTGTGACATTTTAAGGTAAATAGCTCGGTAAAAGAATGAAAATGCACAGTTGGTAAACGTCTTAGAATTGTTTTTCCGACAATTTCGCCAGTATTATCTCCAACTGCACGTGGAATACGCGCAGTGTTAAAATGAAATTGATCCATTCCTCAGGAGTGGAAGTTGACCATGCTAGACACCATTGTCACTTTTGAACTCATTATCAACAAACTTATATTCGGCTAATATTGATATTTTCATTAAAAACGGAAAACAGTTTTAACAATAACCATGTAGTGTATGTGAAATAATAACCTCGACCTCGTGAATATCTGTGATAACCATCTCGCTAATCGCTCGATGGTTATCACAGATATTCACTCAGTCAGCGGTCATTATTTCAACCATAAAATCAAAGGGATCCAAGATAAAAAGATAACACAACTTCATCAATTTCATAATTGGTAAAACTGTATTAAGCTACTCGACTTTTTATTTCCCTAATCTTTTATCATTAAAAATCAATTTGGTATGTGATATCTTTGAAACATTCACAGTGTTGTTAAAATAAGGAACATATATATGAACATCCATCTATTTCTGTAATGGAGAATGTAGGAGTTTCAGATGCATTCTACATCTAAATACCCGGTACATGTTTCACATAACGAAACTAAAATTAAATTTTTGGATTGATTTCCTACATTCTATTAAAAAACACAATTTTCGCGCACGTGTATTTTGATGCTATCCCGACTGCGATACGATTGACAACTAATGCAGGGTACGTTGTATGTTCTCCATGCATGTGCACTCCCTGCTTCACTCGCCAAATGAGCAACACAAGATTCATGCTGACACAGATTCTGTGTTTCTTAATTCTGTGTAAGAATGGTTATCATTCCTCATTTCCATATTGCTATATTTTGCTATACAGAAGATCGTATTTCGATTATGAATTACACTATTTCTAATTTTAAAATATATGATTTTATTCGTTATCTAGGTTATGAATAACAACAAATTGTGTTATTCGATCCTAGATGGAAAATGTCAATAAATTACAACACGTATCATGTTGTTTCTGTATAGCAATAAACCAATATACCGGTACATAGTAATTCTGCCTGTCTAGTGATTTAGGTGAGGTGAGCTGGTCTGAGATGTAACAGCGCATTCAAAATTAGTTCACTTACTAGTATATCACGAAAAGCCAGCCACTCTATTGTGGTTATGCAATGCGGTGGAACTGATCAGTGTAGCATTGCACCCAAACCTCACTGAGTGTACTACTGCAGACCAAGACGCCGATCCCCGGCCTTGAGAAACATGGTAGTTGAATGGCTGGAATGGCTGTTCGAATCTACACTCCCATCTTTTCAAAAGTATATTTTCAAATTTATAAGATTTAATAATTATCATGCAATTTTAGCATAATAAAGCAAGGTCATCACCATGGATTCATTCAGTGAAATTATTGTTATGTCGCCTAAATCAAGTTGTCTAGTAATATGTGGCATGAAATACTTGTCATCAGTGAGCTATCAAAAGGAAACTTTCGACACATTAATGTTGTCGTTTTATATTTTAATGGCAATCATTTATTTGCCCTTTAACTGTTCCTGTTTATGAAAATAAAAAAAACCCGGGATACAAGTTAGTATTAACAATACAATACAATACGATATAGTTTATTCAGTTATTATTTAGTTTCACCACAAGACTTATATTCAGTCTCTGAAAAATAATAATTCTACAAAACAACTATGTTATTAAAGATAAGAAAGGAGCCTCGGAGAATTGGAAATTTCAGAAGTTTCAGTAGTTCACTGCAGATCCAGATAGACAGATCCAGGTTTTGCTAGGTCAAAATAATATCAACTACAGTCTGATTGTAAGACTATCTTATCATTTGTACAACATATTTTTAATTATCTATCAATAATATGGCCCTAATACAATCTGAACGGCCTACACTATACGATTCGGCAACTGGGCCAATACAGGTAAGCTGGGCCAATACGGGCCAAACTGGGCCAATACGAGCAGTCGGGGCCAATACGACTCTGAGCATGCGCATATACACAAATGGTGCACGTCTATCGCTTCAAAACTTTCAACATATATTACAGTTCACCAATCTCTTTTATAATTTTGATTTCGATGAAAATGAACTCTCTAATGTTGTACAAGTAAATCACTAAGAAGTTAATTAATAAAAATGTCATTAATCAAGTTTTTCAATATTGGTTTCGCCTCGGGCCAATACAGCAGACCTTGGGCCTGTAACTAGACCAATAGGGAAAACATGATTAATAACATTATAATATTAAATACGGCGTTTGTACATACTGAAATCGGAAAAATATAAATGCCACCCAAAGTGTTTCCGATAAACTAAAAGATTTCATACATGTAGTATATAATCACTTCTGTGCCAGCTGATATATAACACTTTCATCGAAATATCAAGCACTTCACTAGACTGCTTCAAGGCTTAGGATGAACATCAATGATCATCTCTCAATGATACATCATAGCATGATTTTTATTGTCTTAACAAAGGGTTATATATACACAAAGAACTTAGTTAAGCACCACCAATGTTTTCAGAAAATAAGCTTCTGCTAATTAACCATACAAGGTTCCAGAAAAACAATTAGGGTTTTTCGATAGAACGATCATTTAGCAGTGTAGAAATTAAAAATTCACTCAATTTACGATTCACTGTCTCTGGATAACTTATTTCCCCCCGGCTTATAATTAATAATGAAAGTAAATATTTTTTGCTGCAATATGGTAATGAGTATTCTCTTGACTGAATTGATAATTTTTAGTAAGAACCTCTTAGCAAATGTTAGTCGTTAGAGCAGTATGAGCCTTCAAAATCACAAAATTATCAAATATCAAAATTGAAAAAAACTTTACTAAGAAAACACTGGCGACTCTTTAAGATAATGGCTTATCTAAAGGGAGAAGAAGTGTTTGACCAACAAGTCACACTCAAAGAATCTCAAATTTACTCACAGAATTGAAACTTTTCGAAATTTTCTAAATTATGGTTGAAAAAAGTACTGAAATTCAATGTCCTGGTAGGCTTTTATCGTGCATGATAAAACATGTTTCTCTAATTGAATGCCAACTAAGGATTAAAAATGTTATTTTTGATACTAAAAATCCAAAGTTTTATGCGTGGTTTCTCACCAATGACAATAGTTATATTTAGCCAAATTTCAGTGGTCTCACATTTTTTCTCATATTTTCAATTATTTTGTATTATAATGATTTTAACGTCAATTAAATAGTAAATAAAACGGCAATTGTTCTATCTAGAGTGGTCATTACATCAAATATATCACAATATTCAAAGAGCTCCCAATTTAATTTTACAAAATGGGCGGTGCTTAATTAAGTTCTGTGTGTATACATAGTCAATTGTACACGGTCCTAGTGGTGATACCTGAGATAAAACATAGTCATTTGTACACGGTCCTGGTGATTCCTGAATAAATAAGGGCTACCTTACACCACGGTAAAACACGCACCTGTCATCTGTTGTATGAGGTGTCTCATCCACGTGTTGCCACTACCTGGGAAGCTGGCTAGGGCGGTTAATGGCAGGGTGGTCCTAGACAGAGCGATCTTGGGGCAGGTAGTATTGGCTCCAGGTGGCGCATGGTAGAGTGACGTATTGGAAGGCTTTGTTATCATGACTCGCGGGCCGTACTGTACATAGGCTCCAGAGAACAGAACAATGAACGTCAGAAGACCCAAGACTGTCAGCTTGGGGGTATTTACTTGACTTGATGGCTGGAATGGAAAATAAATCTAACTTAACAATCACAACAACTGCAATTAATATTCAAATTCCTTTTCAACGACGGCGACGACAGCAACAACAATGATAGTAATATCAACTTCACAAAGTATTCATAAACTTTGAAACATTATCTGGTTATGGTCCTTGATAATCAAGCGATTCAGGAATCTGCGTTTTTGTACCACCTAACTTGTCGAGCTAAAATAGTGAAGTACTACTATAATTAAGGGAAATCAGGGGATCCTATGCGTCCAAAAAATGAGATTATAATGAATTACATTGGTGATAAGATCAACAAGGCTTGTTAATAACTGATTTCTATATTTTATCAATTGGTTAAAATCAAACATTCTTTTTCTATACAATTTCAAAAATGGCCACTTAAGGCCCTTTTTTTTGGTTTGGACTGTTGTAAATATCTATACATTTTTTACACATCTGAATTTATAAATCATTTTTAAAAATGCTTCATAACACAACATTATTTTGTGTGAAAGGTTGTATCGTTTCTTTTGCCCCTATAATAAAAGTACCGGTATGTTTTTTCGTTATTAATGTGTTTTAGTTTGAACAACGAAATTTATTTTTTCGGTTATTTTATGGAAGGGTGTATAAGGATATAATTTTGATATCGCCTACACAGGTCATGATAAACTAAACAAAATAAAAATATTTCCTAAATAAACATATAACGCTCATCATAGAAGAAGACATTTATTCAGTATAACGGCCACAGGCCCATATACATTGTATACATTACAGATTATAATAATTTACTGTTTTGGTGCAAGATAATGAAACATCCTTATATTTAACAGGTTAAAGAAATTTCAGCTAAAGTAATGAAGAGCGTAACATAAAAGTTTATTTGATATAGTTTGCATACAAATATAGACAATTTACATTTTCTTTTTGCATTAGAGATTCATTACTTTTACATTGAATACTAGGCAAATATTTCATTCTTACTTCTTTATACAAAGGACACAAAAGCATAAAATGTAATTCGTCTTCTAAAACATTTTTACAGAAAGGACAAAATCTAAACTCTCTCGGAATATTATTTCTCCTCCCGTTATTTTTCATTGTATTCAATTCATCTATTCTGAAAAGTTTTTAAAATCTTCTTAAATCTTTATTGCGAATTACCAACAAATATGATTCCAGTTTAAAGGATGCTTTCACAGATGAGTAGAAATCCAAATTTGAATGTTCATTTAAAAGAGAGAGAATATTTTGAGTATTACAATCTTTAACTCTCTGAGCGAATTGTTTAATAAATATATCAATATTGACAATATTTTGAAACTCCCATGCATAATTAAAACCATATGTACATATTATGTTTCTTATATTCGTAACCCACGATTTACGATCATTTTCGTCAAGTCTTTTCAACATAAGGTAACATTGTTTCGGGTATCTATTTTTATTCATACACAATAATTTACACCAGAATTTTACACATCTTATAACTGTATTACAAAATATATTTTGACGTCCACATTCCGATAACACAGCAACATTTGTGGCGTTCATATTTACACCAAGAACATATTTACAAAACTTGACATAAAAGCTTTCCAACATTTTCCATTCATGAATACCCCATATTTCTGAACAACAAAGAATATTAGGCATTATTTGTCTGTCAAACATTTGAAATAAAATTGTTGGAGGGAGATTTTTTAGTTTATAATTGAGTTGTTTGATTGGAATGAGAGCTTTATTAGCTTTATAAATAAGGGTTTGGACTGCTTTTGACCAAGAAAGTCTGTTTGAAAAGAGTAATCCCAAATAACTATAATATGTTGAAGTTGTTATTGTGACGTTATCAAAAAGTATTTTTTCTGTCTTCTTTACAATGCCTCCATTACGAAAAACAAGTATCTTTGTTTTGGAAAAATTTACTCTCACACCCCATTTCGTACAAAATTGGGACAAAACATTAATTTTCTTTTGCAATCCTATAACAGTATCAGAAAACAAACAGAGATCATCAGCATAAAGTAACAAAAAGTCTGGTCCAACAAAAATACCTCTGTCATTATCCATCATTAAATGCTCCTCAAGTTGGTTAACAAACATACTAAAAGGTAAAGGACTCAGTATACATCCCTGTCGAACTCCACTCAAGGAGTTAAAATTAATAAAAGCAGATATTGATCTTTTGTACATATCACGCACGATAAACAACATTTTACCACTTATGCCATTATAAGCAAGAACAAACCATAAAAGGTCTCTTTTTACACAATCAAAGGCTTTGTGAAAGTCCACAAATAAACAGTAAAATCTACCCTTTGACTTATATAAAAAAAATTGAATCAAAGCCTGCAAGATAAAAACATTATCAGCCGTAGAATAACCAGAGCGGAAACCAGCTTGACACTCAGGATTCAAATTATTTAATTATACAAATGATTTTAGTCTTTCATTCAAAATGTAAGTAAATAATTTCCCCAAAATGTCCATGAGAGAAATGCCTCTATACATGTAGTTATTCACATCATTCAGTCTCCCTTTCTTATGAAGAGGGAATATAATGCTTCGTGACCAATCAGATGGGAAGTCACCGGAGACAAAAATACAATTAAAAAGTACATGTTGGTAAGATAGTAGAATGTTGCCCCCGTGTTTCCACATTACGGGAGGAAGTCCGTCAGGACCACATGCTTTGCCAGGTTTTAAAGCAGAAAGGGCATTTGTAATTTCGTCTAAACTTATCTCCTATATAATACACTACATCAGGTTTTTTGGGGGGTAGATATATTTGTAAATGTGTAATTGCAATGTAAAATGTATCCTTAATTTGGTTCATTTTCAGTTTTACGTACCATGTTTTCAGCGAAATTTTCTCCCACTGGTACATTTATTGCATCAACCTGAATTAAAAAAAGAAGTGAGTTATATACTACATACATTATCTCAAAATAGACCATATAGATCTCATCTTTAAATTCTTAACATACATTATCTCAAGATAAAAGGTATAAACCATCTATAAATTCTTAACATACATTATCTCAAGATAAAAGATATAAACCATCTATAAATTCTTAGCACACATTATCTCAAGTCAGACCGTATAGACCATCTACAATTTCTTAAAATTCATTATTTAAAAACAGATCATAAAGACCATGCATAAATTCTTAACATCATGTAGCCCCGAGGGGTATACATTGCAGAAATAGATACAAAAAGATATGATGAGATAACATCGATACTTTGTTTGTTCAAAAACATGCGCAAAAACGTCATTTAATGACTTTGAAAACAAACATCACATTTTCAGTCTGTAAAAGTTCTCTCAGCCAATCATAACCTGCCAGATCACATGGCCCTCCTCGCCTAACTGGTCGGGTCTAGGTTTATAAATTAAGTTTAAGGTCTCTACGCAACTGTTATCTACGAACCTGGTGTCTCTACGAAAGATCGGCCTCTACGAACCTGTTTATCTTCGAAACCACTGATTCCCAACTGGTCAGACTTTTGCTATTGTTTACAGTATTGAGTCAAGCGGACACTTACTTACTTGGCGTATAGTCACTACACAAACAAAGAAAACAACTTTTCAGTATGACAGCTAGTTAGTGATACATATAATGAAGACATTTACTAATTTTGGTTAAATCTTTTTGACTGTGGAAAGCTTAATCACGGCTTTGACAGAGGAAAAGTCAATTGATCAATGAGATTACATGGTTTGTCATGGTACGTTGTTTCGCAAATGACGAGATGGCCTATTCTTTTCTAAAACTAAAAGAATGTGGTTTAAACATATTTATTTAAAAAGATAAACGGGGTTGACAAAAAATGTTTATATTAATGCCGCTCCCTAACAAAATAGTGACGTAACGTATACATAGACAGATCAGTAGACATATGATAAAGTGACAATGACAATACAGAAACAAGGATTTTTTAAAATATACAACAAAGCAATGTATTGCTCATGCTTATATCTTAATTAAATGGTATAAACATAAGGATATTTCAGGAAGACTAAATCTAAATATTCAATCGTGTTCTGAAAATCTCTTAGATATTACGATATAGTGATGTACTGAATTAAGTAGTTCTTCGTTAACATGTTGTGATGAGCCTGGGTGGCCATATGAAATTGAAGACAAATTAAACAAGTTAGAGAAATGTTTAAAAAACTTATGAATAATCCTTAAGTAATTTCATATAATGTGAATGAGGTTTTTCTATCTACACACTACAAAATATTAGGAAACAGAGTGTCATTGAGGCATCATGTCATGAAATTGTATTAAGTTGCCCTGTTCGCAGTACAATTCATTACACATTTTGACACCATGTCTTGAGCCTTTCTCAATCAAATACAGAAACAATGTTAGTTTACAAAGAGACAACCCATCAGCGTAAGATAACAACCATTCTATATCTTTGTTTGAGATAATGCTTTTCATATCAAAGAAAAAATATGCTCCCTTTCGGGTTAATATTAATCTTTTAAATTCATCTTGATTAGTGACATAGTTTACGGATTGTGGCAAAGCTTTCCATTGCCTAATGGCATCGGGAACAAAGGATCTAGCATAGAGTGCCGTTTTGCAGAAAATATTACGAATTTGTGCCGAATTTCTTAGAGTATAAGTATCATTATGTTCATTGTGGGGGATTAATTCCTGCTAGGAGTTGGTAAATATGTTTCAAATAAGGCTGTTCTTGGGGAAACGGGTCGATATTGTTTATTCATAAAACACAGATTAAAGTTTTAAAATAATGGATAACAACGCTCAGAATGGACATTTCACGCGTTCCAATACATTTATATGAAAATGCTTAAGCCACATGATGAGAATGGTAAAATAAATTAAAGTCTAAAACTATTGGATAAGAATGTAGAATAGATAATTTATGTGTTTCAATACATTTATATGAAATACTGAAGCTACAGTATGATAATGATCGAGTAAATGGGTTTCTCACGTTCGTGAAATGTTGTTTTCAAGTGGTTTTAGTTATGTATGGATAATGCAAGATGTTGGTGATGCCAGTATGTATATATCTGTATTTAAAAGGCGTTTAATTGATATGTATATGCAATCTTGGAAACAAAATATAGAATCCTCATCATATTCAACACTTTTTTCAGTATAAAGAATTTATTTCAATGCGAGTCATACATTAATAAGCTTAATAACAGGCAACTGATCAGATCCATGTGTAAATTCCGCATTTCTCTTCACGATTTGAGAGTGAATCATCACCGTAAGAAGAAGGTCAATGTGTCTGACATTGATTCTATCTGTTTGCATTGTGACCATAATGCTGTAGAAAATGAGTACCATGTTTTCTTTATATGTAATAGATTCTCTTTTCTTCGTAATAAATATTTTATGTCCATTAACAAATATTGTCAAGCTAGGCTAACAGTGCAACACATACTTAACACACATGATGTAAATATACTTCAGTAACTTCTATTTATCTTTCTAAGATATTCAGCTTAAGATTTTCATAGTATAAGTTTGGTCATGTGAAAAATGTATTTATTTTCTCATACAATTGTATCATGGGCGATGCGGCCTAAAATACTGAAATAAACATGATTTTTATTCTGATAAACGGTATAAACCATCTATAAATTCTTAACATACATTATCTCAAAACAGATCTTATAGACCATGTTAAAATTATTAACATACATCATCTCAAAACAGATCCTATACCATCTTTGTCAAGTGATTCAGAGCACTGACAGTGAATAGAGATAAGACGAAATTTCTAACTGTTTCATATTTCTGGTAAAAGACATTCTGTTTGTTATTGGATTCACAAATGCAAAATGTATTGTTGTTATTTCATCGAAAGGTTGTTTCTCTAACCGAAAGTGTCAATCAAATTAATATTATGCTACACTATAGTTTTTTGTAAGACCTGGATACCCCTATACCATTCCGTGATATTTTCAATACATTTAAGGTAAGGTTTTTTAAATTGTATATTCTCAATGTTTCACTGATAATTGTATGTTTATGCTAAATGAATCAGTTTGATAGTGTCAAAAATCTCACTACACAAATCAGTCATCCATAGTCAAAGGACAAAGTATGAAGATTCACATAAAATCCATTGGCGGCAATTTTTGTGTGAACACCTTTTATTCATTTTGTGTAAGAAAACGCAAACGTATGGTTAAACTTTACGTTATATATTTGAATTATTCCATTTAGTTTAAATACATTGTCTTTCAATTGGAACCATTCATTTTCTTTTTCTTGACATCACCTTATATTCCCCCCAAAACGTGCTACTGTCCCTTTAAGGTGAAGGTAAACAACTATTCATCTAAATATATCTTGTGTCCCATTAACCTATGAGGCTCTATGTTGTTTTTATATCTATTGATAGATGTTTGAAATGTTGATATAACACAGTGTGACATGTATATACAATGTATTTATTCCTGAGTTCTTATTCAATATGGATAAAGGGCTTTAGAACTACGCACACACTTTGAACGTCGTTTATTTGCTTCATGTTGCTTAAAATAGTTGCTGGTTGGGTTAACCAATGTCACTACTGAATACTCACATGACGCAGCATTGTGTATTTGTTGAATGTCAGGGGACAACGAATACAGATTCACATGAAGTCCATCGGCTGCAAGTTTTGGTGAACACCTTTAATTCATTTTAAGTAACAAAAACAAAGCATCGCTGGACTTAACATTATGTTTTTGATTTATTACTGCTTCATTTAGATAAATACATTTTCTTTCAATGGGTACCATTTATTTTCATTTTCCTGCCATCACCTTATATTCTCCCTTAAAACGTGCAACTGCCTATTTAAAACCCAAAATGTTAAACTCTCAGGGAATAAAAGGATGGACTAGAGTTCAGTAACAATGACATGGATGTAAGTCGCAAAGGGGATGGAAATGGTGACAATGCACTCCGGATGGTGCTACAAATTCATCTAGAGGCTTTTCGGAAACGTATTTTGAGTAAACAGGAACATAGATTGGAGCTGATAGATCTCTTTGTGATCAAGTGGCTGGGTGAGGGTGCTTGTGGTGATTGGAGAATGTTGTCAATCAATCAATCAATCAATCTTTATTTCATAATAACCACTCACCGTGGTACATGAAAACTTACACATAAATAACATATATGACACATTGGCTGTGCATATTGTATACTTTTGATATTCAAGTTTTGAAAGTGTTACATATTATTGAAATGAATGTTGCTAATTTCCTTAGTTCGGAATACTTCGTTTTGGAAGGGGTTCCTAGTAACAATTATAATTTATTATAGCTTGGATTTTTATAATAAAATTCTTTTAAATAACATTCTCTATGTTTTAAGAAATATGGACAGAAAATAAGATAGTGATACTCGTCCCCAACAACTTGTAGATTACAAAGTTTACAAAAACGGAATATGTATTTAATATCGGACCAACGCCCAGTCTCCACAGGTAAAAAATGGGTACTCGTACGGAAATTTAGAATAGGGGTTGATAGTTTACAGGGGAGATAAATATAACTTTCTCCCCCAAAATGGGGCTTTAAACGACTATACATTAAACTTTATGGGAATTTGTCAGATCGGCCAGCCACTTTTGAATAAATTGATTTGAAAAACGCTGAAATACTGTGGAAATAAGCCAATTGCGGTTATATAAATAAGGATAATAAAACACTTCAGACAATCCGTATTCATCTAATATACGTTGAACATTCAAAAGCCATGATGAAAAATATCTGCCATGAAATAATTCGCTTATTGATATATATTACTGTAGGTAATCTCCCGGTCTCCCCGTACAGCATGTAGAATGGTGTGCTCTTCCGTAGTTTAAAAACAGATTTCATAAATAGTCAATTGACGTTTTCTAAAATGTCTATATTTGAGAAGCCTCACACCTCACATCCATATAGCAGGATTGGTAGGACCATGCAGTCATAACATTTGAATAAACATTCAGGGAGATTTCTGGCTTGATAGAATGATAAAGACACTTTTCATTGCTTGGTCATGAAGCGTTTTAATTGCCTTGGTGAATTTTCGATTTCTATGAAATGTTATTTCGAGGTCAGTATTTTCGTCAACAATATCAACGGTTTGGTTATTAAAAGTGAACTCATTATTGTTTTTTTGCTGGTCCGGATCCAAAGATTACAACTTTAGTTTTGAGTAACTTCCATTCATTGCAGTATAAGTAGAATATATCAAAGCAGTGTTGAAGTTGTTCCGGGTTGTCGGCTAAAAGAACTGTATCGACAGCATATAACAACAGCAGTATCTTGATGTTCGATGTAATGGCTTAAACTACCCCTGTAATTCCCTTACAGTTGTGAAAATTCACATGGGTTTCAATGTTGTTTAAGAATAAAGAAAAGAGTAGCGATGATAGATTTTCGCCTTGCCGAACGCCTTTTTTCACATCGAAAGAGGCCAGATATTTCATAGAGGATATTATATGAGTGTCAATGACATACTATGTTTACGACACGAGTGCCTAAATATTAGTATTTCGCGAGCGAGAGCGAGGGACATACTGATATTTAGGCACGAGTGTCGTAAACGTAGTATGTCATGGGCACGAATATAATATTCTATTTATTACCGAAATCTCAAATTTAACGAAAATACTCAAAAACTACATCTCAACATGGGCCGACTAGCCGCCGTCGACCCGTATAGATTGTGACGTCATAGGTGAACCGTGACGTCAAAACATTGTTTATAACGTGACGTCACAATGAAAAAGTGATATTTTGCCCTTGGGCAATATAAATTTTTTTATTTGATACATGATTTGATATAATCATACATATTTTAAACCATTGTAAAAAAAAATCCCGTTTATTCCATAAAAATAAATTGTTGCCATAGTCCAAAGCCTTCTTGAAGTCAATATATGCGCAGTAAAGTTTCTTTTTTGTTGTTTCTGTATTTCTATCAAACTGTTTAAGACAAACATGTGATCCGTAGTTGAATATCCTTTTCTGAAACCGCCGGCTTGCACTTCAGAAAGTATAAGATTTTCTTCGACATATTTAGTCAGTCTATTATTAAGTATCGATGTCAAAAGTTTCCCAAGACATGATAATAAGGTAATTGGTTTGTAATATTCCGCCTTTCTTCTTACAAATGGGTTTAATGAATCCGGCAAGCCAGGTTTCTGGTACACTTCCACTATCAAGAACTACATGTAGGTTAAACAGTTCATAATAAAATGATGTAAAGATATGTTGAGTAGCTATAATCTGTTCGTTCTCTATCTTGTTCAAACCAACTGAGTCTTAAATATTTGGCCTTGTAAACAACAGTACACGATGGGTGCATCTTATGAATTTGACCGATACTCCTTTCTCTAGATATCCCACAAGAGTCACGCTATTTGACTGTCTCTCCTTTCTCTAGATATCCCACAAGAGGCACGCTCTTTTAATTGCTTTTCCTTTCTCTAGATATCCCACAAGAGACACGCTATTTGACTGTCTTTCCTTTCTCTAGATATCCCACAAGAGACACGCTATTTGACTGTCTCTCCTTTCTCTAGATATCCCACAAGAAACACGCTATTTAACCGTCTCTCCTTTCTCTAGATATCTCACAAGAAACACGCTATTTGACTGTCTCTCCTTTCTCAAGATATCCCACAAGAGACACGCTATTTGACTGTCTCTCCTTTCTCTAGATATCCCACAAGAGGCACGATATTTGACTGTCTTTCCTTTCTTTATATATCCCACAAAAGACACGCTCTTTGACTGTCTCTCCTTATTTAGATATCCCACTAGAGGCACGCTATTTGACCGTCTCTCCTTTCTCTAGATATCCCACAAGAGACACGCTATTTGACTGTCTCTCCTTTCTCTAGATATCCCACAAGAGACACGCTATTTGACTGTCTCTCCTTTCTCTAGATATCCAACAAGAGGCACGTTTTTTGACCGTCTCTCCTTTCCCTAGATATCCCACAAGAGGCACGCTATTTGACTGTCTCTCCTTTCTCTAGATATCCCACAAGAGGCACGTTTTTTGACCGTCTCTCCTTTCTCTAGATATCCCACAAGAGGCACGCTATTTGACTGTCTCTCCTTATTTAGATATCCCACAAGAGGCACGCTATTTGACTGTCTCTCCTTTCTCTAGATATCCCACAAGAGACACGCTATTTGACTGTCTCTCCTTTCTCTAGATATCCCACAAGTGGCACGTTTTTTGACCGTCTCTCCTTTCCCTAGATATCCCACAAGAGGCACGCTATTTGACCGTCTCTCCTTATTTAGATATCCCACAAGAGACACGCTATTTGACCGTCTCTCCTTCCTCTAGATATCCCACAAGAGGCACGCTATTTGACTGTCTCTCCTTTCTCTAGATATCCCACAAGAGGCACGCTATTTGACTGTCTCTCCTTTCTCTAGATATCCCACAAGAGACACGCTCTTTGACTGTCTCTCCTTTCTCTAGATATCCCACAAGAGACACGCTCTTTGACTGTCTCTCCTTTCTCTAGATATCCCACAAGAGGCACGCTATTTGACTCTCTCTCCTTTCTCTAGATATCCCACAAGAGACACGCTCTTTGACTGTCTCTCCTTTCTCTAGATATCCCATAAGAGACACGCTCTTTGACTCTCTCTCCTTCTCTAGATATCCCACAAGAGGCACGCTATTTGACTGTCTCTCCTTTCTCTAGATATCCCACAAGAGGCACACTATTTGATTGTCTCTCCTTCTCTAGATATCCCACAAGAGACACGCTCTTTGACTGTCTCTCCTTTCTCTAGATATCCCACAAGAGGCACGCTATTTGACTGTCTCTCCTTATTTAGATATCCCACAAGAAACACGCTATTTGACTGTCTCTCCTTTCTCTAGATATCCCACAAGAAACACGTTATTTGACTGTCTCTCCTTCTCTAGATATCCCACAAGAAACACGCTATTTGACTGCTTTTCCTTTCTCTAGATATCCCACAAAAGGCACGGTTTTTGACTGTCTCTCCTTTCTCTAGATATCTCACAAGAGACACGTTCTTTGACTGTCTCTCCTTTCTCTAGATATCCCACAAGAAACATGTTAATTGACTCTCTCTCCTTTTTTAGATATCCCACAAGAAACACGCTATTTGACTGTCTCTTCTTTCTCTAGATATCCCACAAGAGACACGCTATTTGACTGTCTCTCCTTTCTCTAGATATCCAACAAGAGGCACGTTTTTTGACCGTCTCTCCTCTCTAGATATCCCACAAGAGGCACGTTATTTGACTGTCTCTCCTTTCTCTAGATATCCCACAAGAGGCACGCTATTTGACTGTCTCTCCTTTCTCTAGATATCCCACAAGAGACACGCTCTTTGACTGTCTCTCCTTTCTCTAGATATCCCACAAGAGACACGCTCTTTGACTGTCTCTCCTTTCTCTAGATATCCCACAAGAGACACGCTCTTTGACTGTCTCTCCTTTCTCTAGATATCCCACAAGAGACACGCTCTTTGACTGTCTCTCCTTTCTCTAGATATCCCACAAGAGACACGCTATTTGACTGTCTCTCCTATCTCTAGATATCCCACAAGAGGCACGCTATTTGACTGTCTCTCCTTTCTCTAGATATCCCCCAATGGGCACGCTAAACCCTTCATATCGTGATACCACTGCAAGCACTTGCTCCTACCGTCTGTATAAGAGCGCTGCTGCTAGTGTTAATGCTATGAATGAGAGTAATGAGATCCAACCTGACACATTCTCTCTTATTGGAGGCACATGACATAACTTAACATGACATCAAATATTCTGTATTTAATAATATCGTCATATGAATGCTACAAACAGAATCTGATATAACCTTTCGGCCTTGCTTGAATACACAACTTAAAGAATGGAAATGGTATGAACCGGAAATCATTTTTTAGCCCTGGGTAATAGCCGGATTACGTCAACGGTGAAAATGATAATAGCCTGCTGTGGATAATCGCCGGGTCAGCTTAAGTAGTAGAATGTATACAGATGTCCGGCCATTAGACCTACGAGACAACTTTTATCCATTAAAACATAATTTAAAGTACATAAAAACATTATGGAATAGAACTATAAAATGAACTTTGGCAATGTTACGGGTGATGGAGGAAGTAGTTTATAAATATTCAGTTATTACCTATATGAGGTCTCTTGTCGCACAACATACAACAATGGCTTATAATATGTAAAAATGTTGCACAAAAAGTGCATAAAGTTTGCAATTATATCTTGACTCGTGGGTTGCAATAATATCATGACTCGTGGGTTGCAGTTATATAATGACTCGTGGTTTGCAATTGTATCTTGATTCGTGGAGTGCAATTGTATCTTGACTCGTGGAGTGCAATTGTATCTTGACTTGTGAGTTGCAATACTATCATGACTCGTGGTTTGCAATTGTATCTTGACTTGTGAGTTGCAATAATATCATGACTCGTGGTTTGCAATTATATCTTGACTTGTGGAGTGCAGTTGTATCTTGACTTGTGGAGTGCAATTGTATCTTGACTTGTGAGTTGCAATTATATATTGACTCTTGGGTTGCAATAATATCATGACTCGTGGTTTGCAATTGTATCTTGACTTGTGAGTTGCAATAATATCATGACTCGTGGTTTGCAATTGTATCTTGACTCGTGGAGTGCAATTATATCTTGACTCGTGGGTTGCAATTGTATCTTGACTTGTGGAGTGCAATTGTATCTTGACTTGTGAGTTGCAATACTATCATGACTCGTGGTTTGCAATTGTATCTTGACTTGTGAGTTGCAATAATATCATGACTCGTGGTTTGCAATTTTATCTTGACTTGTGAGTTGCAATAATATCATGACTCGTGGGTTGCAATTGTATCTTGACTTGTGGAGTGCAGTTGTATCTTGACTTGTGGAGTGCAATTGTATCTTGACTTGTGAGTTGCAATTATATATTGACTCTTGGGTTGCAATAATATCATGACTCGTGGTTTGCAATTGTATCTTGACTTGTGAGTTGCAATAATATCATGACTCGTGGTTTGCAGTTGTATCTTGACTTGTGAGTTGCAATAATATCATGACTCGTGGTTTGCAATTGTATCTTGACTTGTGAGTTGCAATAATATCATGACTCGTGGTTTGCAATTGTATCTTGACTTGTGGAGTGCAATTGTATCTTGACTCGTGGAGTGCAATTATATCTTGACTCGTGGGTTGCAATTGTATCTTGACTTGTGGAGTGCAATTATATATTGACTCGTGGAGTGCAATTATATCTTGACTCGTGGAGTGCAATTGTATCTTGACTTGTGGAGTGCAATTATATATTGACTCGTGGAGTGCAATTATATATTGACTCGTGGAGTGCAATTATATCTTGACTCGTGGGTTGCAATTGTATCTTGACTTGTGGAGTGCAATTGTATCTTGACTCGTGGAGTGCAATTGTATATTGACTCTTGGGTTGCAATAATATCATGACTCGTGGTTTGCAATTGTATCTTGACTTGTGAGTTGCAATTATATCATGACTCGTGGTTTGCAATTGTATCTTGACTTGTGGAGTGCAATTGTATCTTGACTCGTGGAGTGCAATTATATCTTGACTCGTGGGTTGCAATTGTATCTTGACTTGTGAGTTGCAATAATATCATGACTCGTGGTTTGCAATTGTATCTTGACTTGTGAGTTGCAATAATATTATGACTCGTGGTTTGCAATTGTATCTTGACTTGTGAGTTGCAATAATATCATGACTCGTGGTTTGCAATTGTATCTTGACTTGTGGAGTGCAATTGTATCTTGACTCGTGGAGTGCAATTATATCTTGACTCGTGGTTTGCAATTGTATCTTGACTTGTGGAGTGCAATTATATATTGACTCGTGGAGTGCAATTATATCTTGACTCGTGGGTTGCAATTGTATCTTGACTTGTGGAGTGCAATTGTATCTTGACTCGTGGAGTGCAATTGTATATTGACTCTTGGGTTGCAATAATATCATGACTCGTGGTTTGCAATTGTATCTTGACTTGTGAGTTGCAATTATATCATGACTCGTGGTTTGCAATTGTATCTTGACTTGTGGAGTGCAATTGTATCTTGACTCGTGGAGTGCAATTATATCTTGACTCGTGGGTTGCAATTGTATCTTGACTTGTGAGTTGCAATAATATCATGACTCGTGGTTTGCAATTGTATCTTGACTTGTGAGTTGCAATAATATCATGACTCGTGGTTTGCAATTGTATCTTGACTTGTGAGTTGCAATAATATCATGACTCGTGGTTTGCAATTGTATCTTGACTTGTGGAGTGCAATTGTATCTTGACTCGTGGAGTGCAATTGTATCTTGACTCGTGGAGTGCAATTATATCTTGACTCGTGGGTTGCAATTGTATCTTGACTTGTGGAGTGCAATTGTATCTTGACTCGTGGAGTGCAATTGTATATTGACTCTTGGGTTGCAATAATATCATGACTCGTGGTTTGCAATTGTATCTTGACTTGTGAGTTGCAATTATATCATGACTCGTGGTTTGCAATTATATCTTGACTCGTGGTTTGCAATTGTATCTTGACTTGTGAGTTGCAATAATATCATGACTCGTGGTTTGCAATTATATCTTGACTTGTGGAGTGCAGTTGTATCTTGACTTGTGGAGTGCAATTGTATCTTGACTTGTGAGTTGCAATTATATATTGACTCTTGGGTTGCAATAATATCATGACTCGTGGTTTGCAATTGTATCTTGACTTGTGAGTTGCAATAATATCATGACTCGTGGTTTGCAATTGTATCTTGACTCGTGGAGTGCAATTATATCTTGACTCGTGGGTTGCAATTGTATCTTGACTTGTGGAGTGCAATTGTATCTTGACTTGTGAGTTGCAATACTATCATGACTCGTGGTTTGCAATTGTATCTTGACTTGTGAGTTGCAATAATATCATGACTCGTGGTTTGCAATTTTATCTTGACTTGTGAGTTGCAATAATATCATGACTCGTGGGTTGCAATTGTATCTTGACTTGTGGAGTGCAGTTGTATCTTGACTTGTGGAGTGCAATTGTATCTTGACTTGTGAGTTGCAATTATATATTGACTCTTGGGTTGCAATAATATCATGACTCGTGGTTTGCAATTGTATCTTGACTTGTGAGTTGCAATAATATCATGACTCGTGGTTTGCAGTTGTATCTTGACTTGTGAGTTGCAATAATATCATGACTCGTGGTTTGCAATTGTATCTTGACTTGTGAGTTGCAATAATATCATGACTCGTGGTTTGCAATTGTATCTTGACTTGTGGAGTGCAATTGTATCTTGACTCGTGGAGTGCAATTATATCTTGACTCGTGGGTTGCAATTGTATCTTGACTTGTGGAGTGCAATTATATATTGACTCGTGGAGTGCAATTATATCTTGACTCGTGGAGTGCAATTGTATCTTGACTTGTGGAGTGCAATTATATATTGACTCGTGGAGTGCAATTATATATTGACTCGTGGAGTGCAATTATATCTTGACTCGTGGGTTGCAATTGTATCTTGACTTGTGGAGTGCAATTGTATCTTGACTCGTGGAGTGCAATTGTATATTGACTCTTGGGTTGCAATAATATCATGACTCGTGGTTTGCAATTGTATCTTGACTTGTGAGTTGCAATTATATCATGACTCGTGGTTTGCAATTGTATCTTGACTTGTGGAGTGCAATTGTATCTTGACTCGTGGAGTGCAATTATATCTTGACTCGTGGGTTGCAATTGTATCTTGACTTGTGAGTTGCAATAATATCATGACTCGTGGTTTGCAATTGTATCTTGACTTGTGAGTTGCAATAATATTATGACTCGTGGTTTGCAATTGTATCTTGACTTGTGAGTTGCAATAATATCATGACTCGTGGTTTGCAATTGTATCTTGACTTGTGGAGTGCAATTGTATCTTGACTCGTGGAGTGCAATTATATCTTGACTCGTGGTTTGCAATTGTATCTTGACTTGTGGAGTGCAATTATATATTGACTCGTGGAGTGCAATTATATCTTGACTCGTGGGTTGCAATTGTATCTTGACTTGTGGAGTGCAATTGTATCTTGACTCGTGGAGTGCAATTGTATATTGACTCTTGGGTTGCAATAATATCATGACTCGTGGTTTGCAATTGTATCTTGACTTGTGAGTTGCAATTATATCATGACTCGTGGTTTGCAATTGTATCTTGACTTGTGGAGTGCAATTGTATCTTGACTCGTGGAGTGCAATTATATCTTGACTCGTGGGTTGCAATTGTATCTTGACTTGTGAGTTGCAATAATATCATGACTCGTGGTTTGCAATTGTATCTTGACTTGTGAGTTGCAATAATATCATGACTCGTGGTTTGAAATTGTATCTTGACTTGTGAGTTGCAATAATATCATGACTCGTGGTTTGCAATTGTATCTTGACTTGTGGAGTGCAATTGTATCTTGACTCGTGGAGTGCAATTGTATCTTGACTCGTGGAGTGCAATTATATCTTGACTCGTGGGTTGCAATTGTATCTTGACTTGTGGAGTGCAATTGTATCTTGACTCGTGGAGTGCAATTGTATATTGACTCTTGGGTTGCAATAATATCATGACTCGTGGTTTGCAATTGTATCTTGACTTGTGAGTTGCAATTATATCATGACTCGTGGTTTGCAATTATATCTTGACTCGTGGTTTGCAATTGTATCTTGACTTGTGAGTTGCAATAATATCATGACTCGTGGTTTGCAGTTGTATCTTGACTTGTGAGTTGCAATAATATCATGACTCGTGGTTTGCAATTGTATCTTGACTTGTGAGTTGCAATAATATCATGACTCGTGGTTTGCAATTGTATCTTGACTCGTGGAGTGCAATTATATCTTGACTCGTGGGTTGCAATTGTATCTTGACTTGTGGAGTGCAATTGTATCTTGACTTGTGGAGTGCAATTGTATCTTGACTTGTCAGTTGCAATTATATATTGACTCTTGGGTTGCAATAATATCATGACTCGTGAGTTTCAATAATATCTTGACTATCTATTTTACATTTTATATTATCCCAACAAGCCGGTGCCATATAAGATCTAATCTTTAAAATGCCATTTTACACCGTCTGCTTTCCACACAGTAGCAGACTAAATGCGCTACTCACAAGTATACATTTAATCTTTTTGGCAGGATCATCGTCCCAATAATAACATACGGGTCGGACTTTTGGGGATTTAGGAACGAGGAACGAATAGAGCGGACTCAGCAACATATCTTGAGGAGTTGGAAGTAAAACTACCACTTGTCTACTTGAGGAGGACGGTGGTGTATGGGTTAGATTGCTGGTCTGTCACGACAAAGGCTTGGGCTTGAATCACGGTGGGTACATAACAAATGTGCAACCTGGGCTAAACACTGTGTTGTATCCGTGTGCAAGCACTTCATCCATATTGAACTCACTTCCTAGCTGTACAAATGAGTACCTGAACATGGGGAGAGTACGGATCTAAATGGTCGCTCTTGGCGCTTAGTAGCTGATTCGAAAGTGCAATTCCTTCAGGGTAATAATATACATTGTATCGCCGTAAACAGTCCTGGATTGGATATTATTATTATTTCAGCTGTGTTAGGTGAAATGGTAAGGTATACTTTAGCGGTTATTGACAATGTATAAAATTTTGGTTAAAAGTCCTGCATTTGCCTGGCGATAGACACCCGAAACAGTGCTATGAAAAGCTTGTCTCCCTTATTAATGATGACAGGAAGACCTGGGCTTGAGATATCATGAATCTTGTACATTCCTTCGGTTCTGGTCACGTGGTATCACAAGGAGTAGGATGCGTGCAGAAGTTTATAACAGTTTTTACTCAACGGCTTAAAGACATGTAGATACAGAATTGGCCGTCATTCATCAACAATAACCACAAGCTTATATCTTACTTTCAATTGAAAACTTTACTGATGCAAGAGAAATATTTGATCACTGTCAAGAGTCATTATTTGAATAAATGTATATACTAATTTCATAATTTGAGAATTTCAATAGGAGGATGGGACAATACACAAGAAGAGGAGCGTTTTTGTGAATATTGCAAAAAATATGTGACAGAAAATGAAAATTATTTTTTAATTAGCTTCCCATTTTATAATATCTATAGAATGAATTATCTCAATGATTATGAGAATCTGAATATTTCCATAATAAGAATAATGTGAAAAATTAAAAACAAAAATGGAAACTTGGTGCGTTTATGTGTTGGAATTATATACATGTATGTATCATTTATTACAGAAAACAATAAATGGAACATAACCATCATCAAAAACCATTTTAGATATCATTTTGTATAAACGATGTAATGGTCAGATTGTTACAAACAGTATTATTGCATTCTTGACCATTATATATATTGAATGAATTGCATCTCTGTGATATGAGCTGACTGACCTAAGGCATGAATAAACATTGGTCGATTCATATTATGTTCCATTGTAGGCAAATAGTTTTAAAGGGGCAGTAGCACGTTTTAAGGGGGAATATAAGGTGATGTCAGGAAAATGAAAATAAATGCTTCCATTTGAAAGACAATGTATTTAAACTTAATGGAACAGTAATAATTCAAATATATACCGTAAAGTTTAGCCATGCGATTCCCTTTTCTTACTCAAAATGAATGAAAGGTGTTCACATAAAATGGCCGCTAATGAATTTTATGTGAATCTTCATACTTCGTCCTCTTACTATGGATGATTGGCTCGTGTAATGACATTTTTGACACTGTCAAAATAATACATTTAGCATTAGCTTGCAATCATCAGTGAACATTCTAGAATATAAAATTATCAAAAAACGTGCTACTGCTCCTTTAAGTGGATTCTAGGCTTCGACAGTTTACATACCTCAGTAAAAGGGTGTCAGACAGTCCTTTCTTGGTATACAATATCCGAATTTCATAAAGTGCACATGTTCTCTGAAATAACGTTCCTGTGCTATTGAGTCTCTACATAACAGAAGAGAATTCGACAGTAACATTCATTGAGACCGAAGGCTTGTAACCAAACAAGAGGCTGAGACATGCCCACTTTACAAAGTCAATCCTTGGCATTGCAGTATTAGGAGGAAAGTTTTTCCGTTTGAAGAGTTTTGAGACATTTGCTAAGAATCAAATGAAAGTTAAAGACGTCTGAGAGACGCACACTTGAAATAGTCAATCTTTGGCATTGCAGTATTAGGAGGAAAGTTTTTCCGTTTTAAGAGATTCTAGACATGGACATTGTATCCAACCAGCATATTTTACATCTAAAGTGTTAGAAATGAGTGACAGAATATGTGAGATCTGTCTTTTGCTTAGACTTAAACGAAAGTTAAAGACGTCTGAAACACTCCCACTTAAAATAGTCAATCCTTGGCATTGCAGTATTAGGAGGAAAGTTTTTTCGTTTTAAGAGATTCTAGACATGAACATTGTATCCAACCAGCATATTTTACATCTAAAGTGTTAGAAATGAGTGACTGAACATGTGATATCTGTCTTTTGCTAAGAATCAACTTAAAATTTAAGATATCTGAGACATGCCCTCATGAAATACTCAATCCTTGGTATTGCAGTATTAGGAGGATGTTTTTTCACATTCAAGAGTTGCTTGACATTAATGTTGTAACTATCAAATATATTTTACATCTAAACTGTAAGAAATGAGTAACTGAACATGTGATATCTGTCTTTTGCTAAGAATCAACTCAAAATTAAAGACGTCTGAGACACGCCCACTTAAAATAGTCAATCCTTGGCATTGCAGTATTAGGAGGAAAGTTTTTCCGTTTTAAGAGTTTCGAGACATGGATATTGTATCCAACCAGCATGTTGTACACTTGAAGTGTCAGAAATGAGTGACTTAACATGTGATTTCTGTCTTTTGCTAAGAATCAACTCAAAATTAAAGGCGTCTGTGACATGACCTCATGAAATACTCAATCCTTGGTATTGCAGTATTAGGAGGAGGTTTTTTTCACATTCAAGAGTTGCTTGACATTGATGTTGTAACTAACCAATATATTTTACATCTAAACTGTAAAAAATTAGTTACTGAACATGTGATATCTGTCTTTTGCTAAGAATCAACTCAAAATTAAAGACGTCTGAGACATGCCCACTTAACAAAGTCAATCCTTGGCATTGCAGTATTAGGAGGAAAGTTTTTCCGTTTTAAGAGTTTCGAGACATGGATATTGTATCCAACCATCATGTTGTACACTTGAAGTGTCAGAAATGAGTGACTGAACATGTGATTTCTGTCTTTTGCTAAGAATCAACTCAAAATTAAAGGCGTCTGAGACATGCCCTCATGAAATACTCAATCCTTGGTATTGCAGTATTAGGAGGATGTTTTTTCACATTCAAGAGTTGCTTGACATTGATGTTGTAACTATCAAATATATTTTACATCTAAACTGTAAGAAATTAGTGACTGAACATGTGATATCTGTCTTTTGCTAAGAATCAACTCAAAATTAAAGACGTCTGAGACACGCCCACTTAACAAAGTCAATCCTTGGCATTGCAGTATTAGGAGGAAAGTTTTTCCGTTTGAAGAGTTTCGAGACATGGATATTGTATCCAACCAGCATATTTTACATCTAAAGTGTTAGAAATGAGTGACAGAAAATGTGATATCTATCTTTTGCTAAGAATCAAACGAAAATTAAAGACGTCTGAGACACGCCCACTTAAAATAGTCAATCCTTGGCATTGCAGTATTAGGAGGAAAGTTTTTCCGTTTTAAGAGTTTCTAGACATGGATATTGTATCCAACCAGCATATTTTACATCTAAAGTAATAGAATTGAGTGACTGATCATGTGATATCTGTCTTTAACTAGGAATCAAACGAAAAGTAAAGACATCCGAGACACGCCCACTTAAAATAGTCAATCCTTGGCATTGCAGTATTAGGAGGAAAGTTTTTCCGTTTTAAGAGTTTCGAGACATGGATATTGTATCCAACCAGCATATTTTACATCTAAAGTGTTAGAAATGAGTGACTGAACATGTGATATTTGTCTTTTGCTAAGAATCAAACGAAAATTAAAGACGTCTGAGACACGCCCACTTAAAATAGTCAATCCTTGGCATTGCAGTATTAGGAGGAAAGTTTTTCCGTTTTAAGAGTATCTAGACATGGATATTGTATCCAACCAGCATATTTTACATCTAAAGTGTTAGAAATGAGTGACAGAACATGTGATATCTGTCTTTTGCTTAGACTTAAACAAAAGTTAAAGACATCTGAGACACGCCCACTTAACAAAGTCAATCCTTGGCATTGCAGTATTAGGTGTAAAGTTTTTCCGTTTGAAGAGTTTCGAAACAAGGATATTGTATCCAACCAGCATATTTTACATCTAAAGTGTTAGAAATGAGTGACAGAAAATGTGATATCTATCTTTTGCTAAGAATCAAACGAAAGTTAAAGACGTCTGAGACACGCCCACTTAAAATAGTCAATCCTTGGCATTGCAGTATTAGGAGGAAAGTTTTTTCGTTTTAAGAGATTCTAGACATGGACATTGTATCCAACCAGCATATTTTACATCTAAAGTGTTAGAAATGAGTGACTGAACATGTGATATCTGTCTTTTGCTAAGAATCAATTTAAAATTTAAGACATCTGAGACATGCCCTCATGAAATACTCAATCCTTGGTATTGCAGTATTAGGAGGATGTTTTTTCACATTCAAGAGTTGCTTGACATTGATGTTGTAACTATCAAATATATTTTACATCTAAACTGTAAGAAATGAGTAAATGAACATGTGATATCTGTCTTTTGCTAAGAATCAACTCAAAATTAAAGACGTCTGAGACACGCCCACTTAAAATAGTCAATCCTTGGCATTGCAGTATTAGGAGGAAAGTTTTTCCGTTTCAAGAGTTTCGAGACATGGATATTGTATCCAACCAGCATGTTGTACACTTGAAGTGTCAGAAATGAGTGACTGAACATGTGATTTCTGTCTTTTGCTAAGAATCAACTCAAAATTAAAGGCGTCTGTGACATGCCCTCATGAAATACTCAATCCTTGGTATTGCAGTATTAGGAGGAGGTTTTTTTCACATTCAAGAGTTGCTTGACATTGATGTTGTAACTAACCAATATATTTTACATCTAAACTGTAAGAAATTAGTGACTGAACATGTGATATCTGTCTTTTGCTAAGAATCAACTCAAAATTAAAGACGTCTGAGACACGCCCACTTAACAAAGTCAATCCTTGGCATTGCAGTATTAGGAGGAAAGTTTTTCCGTTTGAAGAGTTTCGAGACATGGATATTGTATCCAACCAGCATATTTTACATCTAAAGTGTTAGAAATGAGTGACAGAAATGTGATATCTATCTTTTGCTAAGAATCAAACGAAAATTAAAGACGTCTGAGACACGCCCACTTAAAATAGTCAATCCTTTACATTGCAGTATTAGGAGGAAAGTTTTTCCGTTTTAGGAGTTTCTAGACATGGATATTGTATCCAACCAGCATATTTTACATCTAAAGTATTAGAATTGAGTGACTGATCATGTGATATCTGTCTTTTGTTAGGAATCAAACGAAAAGTAAAGACATCTGAGACACGCCCACTTAAAATAGTCAATCCTTGGCATTGCAGTATTAGGAGGAAAGTTTTTCCGTTTTAAGAGTTTCGAGACATGGCTATTGTATCCAATCAGCATATTGTACACTTAAGGTGTCAGAAATGAGTGACTGAACATGTGATTTCTGTCTTTTGCTAAGAATCAACTCAAAATTAAAGGCGTCTGTGACATGCCCTCATGAAATACTCAATCCTTGGTATTGCAGTATTAGGAGGAAAGTTTTTTCGTTTTAAGAGATTCTAGACATGAACATTGTATCCAACCAGCATATTTTACATCTAAAGTGTTAGAAATGAATGACTGAACATGTGATATCTGTCTTTTGCTAAGAATCAACTTAAAATTTAAGACATCTGAGACATGCCCTCATGAAATACTCAATCCTTGGTATTGCAGTATTAGGAGGATGTTTTTTCACATTCAAGAGTTGCTTGACATTGATGTTGTAACTATCAAATATATTTTACATCTAAACTGTAAGAAATGAGTAACTGAACATGTGATATCTGTCTTTTGCTAAGAATCAACTCAAAATTAAAGACGTCTGAGACACGCCCACTTAAAATAGTCAATCCTTGGCATTGCAGTATTAGGAGGAAAGTTTTTCCGTTTTAAGAGTTTCGAGACATGGATATTGTATCCAACCAGCATGTTGTACACTTGAAGTGTCAGAAATGAGTGACTTAACATGTGATTTCTGTCTTTTGCTAAGAATCAACTCAAAATTAAAGGCGTCTGTGACATTACCTCATGAAATACTCAATCCTTGGTATTGCAGTATTAGGAGGAGGTTTTTTTCACATTCAAGAGTTGCTTGACATTGATGTTGTAACTAACCAATATATTTTACATCTAAACTGTAAGAAATTAGTGACTGAACATGTGATATCTGTCTTTTGCTAAGAATCAACTCAAAATTAAAGACGTCTGAGACATGCCCACTTAACAAAGTCAATCCTTGGCATTGCAGTATTAGGAGGAAAGTTTTTCCGTTTTAAGAGTTTCGAGACATGGATATTGTATCCAACCATCATGTTGTACACTTGAAGTGTCAGAAATGAGTGACTGAACATGTGATTTCTGTCTTTTGCTAAGAATCAACTCAAAATTAAAGGCGTCTGAGACATGCCCTCATGAAATACTCAATCCTTGGTATTGCAGTATTAGGAGGATGTTTTTTCACATTCAAGAGTTGCTTGACATTGATGTTGTAACTATCAAATATATTTTACATCTAAACTGTAAGAAATTAGTGACTGAACATGTGATATCTGTCTTTTGCTAAGAATCAACTCAAAATTAAAGACGTCTGAGACACGCCCACTTAACAAAGTCAATCCTTGGCATTGCAGTATTAGGAGGAAAGTTTTTCCGTTTGAAGAGTTTCGAGACATGGATATTGTATCCAACCAGCATATTTTACATCTAAAGTGTTAGAAATGAGTGACAGAAAATGTGATATCTATCTTTTGCTAAGAATCAAACGAAAATTAAAGACGTCTGAGACACGCCCACTTAAAATAGTCAATCCTTGGCATTGCAGTATTAGGAGGAAAGTTTTTCCGTTTTAAGAGTTTCTAGACATGGATATTGTATCCAACCAGCATATTTTACATCTAAAGTATTAGAATTGAGTGACTGATCATGTGATATTTGTCTTTAACTAGGAATCAAACGAAAAGTAAAGACATCCGAGACACGCCCACTTAAAATAGTCAATCCTTGGCATTGCAGTATTAGGAGGAAAGTTTTTCCGTTTTAAGAGTTTCGAGACATGGATATTGTATCCAACCAGCATATTTTACATCTAAAGTGTTAGAAATGAGTGACTGAACATGTGATATTTGTCTTTTGCTAAGAATCAAACGAAAATTAAAGACGTCTGAGACACGCCCACTTAAAATAGTCAATCCTTGGCATTGCAGTATTAGGAGGAAAGTTTTTCCGTTTTAAGAGTTTCTAGACATGGATATTGTATCCAACCAGCATATTTTACATCTAAAGTATTAGAATTGAGTGACTGATCATGTGATATCTGTCTTTTGCTAGGAATCAAACGAACAGTAAAGACATCTGAGACACGCCCACTTAAAATAGTCAATCCATGGCATTGCAGTATTAGGAGGAAAGTTTTTCCGTTTTAAGAGTATCTAGACATGGATATTGTATCCAACCAGCATATTTTACATCTAAAGTGTTAGAAATGAGTGACAGAACATGTGATATCTGTCTTTTGCTTAGACTTAAACAAAAGTTAAAGACGTCTGAGACACGCCCACTTAACAAAGTCAATCCTTGGCATTGCAGTATTAGGTGTAAAGTTTTTCCGTTTGAAGAGTTTCGAAACATGGATATTGTATCCAACCAGCATATTTTACATCTAAAGTGTTAGAAATGAGTGACAGAAAATGTGATATCTATCTTTTGCTAAGAATCAAACGAAAGTTAAAGACGTCTGAGACACGCCCACTTAAAATAGTCAATCCTTGGCATTGCAGTATTAGGAGGAAAGTTTTTTCGTTTTAAGAGATTCTAGACATGGACATTGTATCCAACCAGCATATTTTACATCTAAAGTGTTAGAAATGAGTGACTGAACATGTGATATCTGTCTTTTGCTAAGAATCAATTTAAAATTTAAGACATCTGAGACATGCCCTCATGAAATACTCAATCCTTGGTATTGCAGTATTAGGAGGATGTTTTTTCACATTCAAGAGTTGCTTGACATTGATGTTGTAACTATCAAATATATTTTACATCTAAACTGTAAGAAATGAGTAAATGAACATGTGATATCTGTCTTTTGCTAAGAATCAACTCAAAATTAAAGACGTCTGAGACACGCCCACTTAAAATAGTCAATCCTTGGCATTGCAGTATTAGGAGGAAAGTTTTTCCGTTTCAAGAGTTTCGAGACATGGATATTGTATCCAACCAGCATGTTGTACACTTGAAGTGTCAGAAATGACTGACTGAACATGTGATTTCTGTCTTTTGCTAAGAATCAACTCAAAATTAAAGGCGTCTGTGACATGCCCTCATGAAATACTCAATCCTTGGTATTGCAGTATTAGGAGGAGTTTTTTTTCACATTCAAGAGTTGCTTGACATTGATGTTGTAACTAACCAATATATTTTACATCTAAACTGTAAGAAATTAGTGACTGAACATGTGATATCTGTCTTTTGCTAAGAATCAACTCAAAATTAAAGACGTCTGAGACACGCCCACTTAACAAAGTCAATCCTTGGCATTGCAGTACTAGGAGGAAAGTTTTTCCGTTTGAAGAGTTTCGAGACATGGATATTGTATCCAACCAGCATATTTTACATCTAAAGTGTTAGAAATGAGTGACAGAAATGTGATATCTATCTTTTGCTAAGAATCAAACGAAAATTAAAGACGTCTGAGACACGCCCACTTAAAATAGTCAATCCTTTACATTGCAGTATTAGGAGGAAAGTTTTTCCGTTTTAGGAGTTTCTAGACATGGATATTGTATCCAACCAGCATATTTTACATCTAAAGTATTAGAATTGAGTGACTGATCATGTGATATCTGTCTTTTGTTAGGAATCAAACGAAAAGTAAAGACATCTGAGACACGCCCACTTAAAATAGTCAATCCTTGGCATTGCAGTATTAGGAGGAAAGTTTTTCCGTTTTAAGAGTTTCGAGACATGGCTATTGTATCCAATCAGCATATTGTACACTTAAGGTGTCAGAAATGAGTGACTGAACATGTGATTTCTGTCTTTTGCTAAGAATCAACTCAAAATTAAAGGCGTCTGTGACATGCCCTCATGAAATACTCAATCCTTGGTATTGCAGTATTAGGAGGATGTTTTTTTCACATTCAAGAGTTGCTTGACATTGATGTTGTAACTAACCAATATATTTTACATCTAAACTGTAAGAAATTAGTGACTGAACATGTGATATCTGTCTTTTGCTAAGAATCAACTCAAAATTAAAGACGTCTGAGACATGCCCACTTAACAAAGTCAATCCTTGGCATTGCAGTATTAGGAGGAATCTTTTTCAGATTTAAGAGTTTCGAGACATGGCTATTGTATCCAATCAGCATGTTGTACACTTGAAGTGTCAGAAATGAGTGACTGAACATGTGATTTCTGTCTTTTGCTAAGAATCAACTCAAAATTAAAGGCGTCTGTGACATGCCCTCATGAAATACTCAATCCTTGGTATTGCAGTATTAGGAGGAGGTTTTTTTCACATTCAAGAGTTGCTTGACATTGATGTTGTAACTAACCAATATATTTTACATCTAAACTGTAAGAAATTAGTGACTGAACATGTGATATCTGTCTTTTGCTAAAAATCAACTCAAAATTAAAGACGTCTGAGACACGCCCACTTAACAAAGTCAATCCTTGGCATTGCAGTATTAGGAGGAAAGTTTTTTCGTTTTAAGAGATTCTAGACATGGACATTGTATCCAACCAGCATATTTTACATCTAAAGTGTTAGAAATGAGTGACTGAACATGTGATATCTGTCTTTTGCTAAGAATCAATTTAAAATTTAAGACATCTGAGACATGCCCTCATGAAATACTCAATCCTTGGTATTGCAGTATTAGGAGGATGTTTTTTCACATTCAAGAGTTGCTTGACATTGATGTTGTAACTATCAAATATATTTTACATCTAAACTGTAAGAAATGAGTAAATGAACATGTGATATCTGTCTTTTGCTAAGAATCAACTCAAAATTAAAGACGTCTGAGACACGCCCACTTAAAATAGTCAATCCTTGGCATTGCAGTATTAGGAGGAAAGTTTTTCCGTTTCAAGAGTTTCGAGACATGGATATTGTATCCAACCAGCATGTTGTACACTTGAAGTGTCAGAAATGACTGACTGAACATGTGATTTCTGTCTTTTGCTAAGAATCAACTCAAAATTAAAGGCGTCTGTGACATGCCCTCATGAAATACTCAATCCTTGGTATTGCAGTATTAGGAGGAGTTTTTTTTCACATTCAAGAGTTGCTTGACATTGATGTTGTAACTAACCAATATATTTTACATCTAAACTGTAAGAAATTAGTGACTGAACATGTGATATCTGTCTTTTGCTAAGAATCAACTCAAAATTAAAGACGTCTGAGACACGCCCACTTAACAAAGTCAATCGTTGGCATTGCAGTATTAGGAGGAAAGTTTTTCCGTTTGAAAAGTTTCGAGACATGGATATTGTATCCAACCAGCATATTTTACATCTAAAGTGTTAGAAATGAGTGACAGAAATGTGATATCTATCTTTTGCTAAGAATCAAACGAAAATTAAAGACGTCTGAGACACGCCCACTTAAAATAGTCAATCCTTTACATTGCAGTATTAGGAGGAAAGTTTTTCCGTTTTAGGAGTTTCTGGACATGGATATTGTATCCAACCAGCATATTTTACATCTAAAGTATTAGAATTGAGTGACTGATCATGTGATATCTGTCTTTTGTTAGGAATCAAACGAAAAGTAAAGACATCTGAGACACGCCCACTTAAAATAGTCAATCCTTGGCATTGCAGTATTAGGAGGAAAGTTTTTCCGTTTTAAGAGTTTCGAGACATGGCTATTGTATCCAATCAGCATATTGTACACTTAAGGTGTCAGAAATGAGTGACTGAACATGTGATTTCTGTCTTTTGCTAAGAATCAACTCAAAATTAAAGGCGTCTGTGACATGCCTTCATGAAATACTCAATCCTTGGTATTGCAGTATTAGGAGGATGTTTTTTTCACATTCAAGAGTTGCTTGACATTGATGTTGTAACTAACCAATATATTTTACATCTAAACTGTAAGAAATTAGTGACTGAACATGTGATATCTGTCTTTTGCTAAGAATCAACTCAAAATTAAAGACGTCTGAGACATGCCCACTTAACAAAGTCAATCCTTGGCATTGCAGTATTAGGAGGAATCTTTTTCAGATTTAAGAGTTTCGAGACATGGCTATTGTATCCAATCAGCATGTTGTACACTTGAAGTGTCAGAAATGAGTGACTGAACATGTGATTTCTGTCTTTTGCTAAGAATCAACTCAAAATTAAAGGCGTCTGTGACATGCCCTCATGAAATACTCAATCCTTGGTATTGCAGTATTAGGAGGAGGTTTTTTTCACATTCAAGAGTTGCTTGACATTGATGTTGTAACTAACCAATATATTTTACATCTAAACTGTAAGAAATTAGTGACTGAACATGTGATATCTGTCTTTTGCTAAGAATCAACTCAAAATTAAAGACGTCTGAGACACGCCCACTTAACAAAGTCAATCCTTGGCATTGCAGTATTAGGAGGAAAGTTTTTCCGTTTGAAGAGTTTCGAGACATGGATATTGTATCCAACCAGCATATTTTACATCTAAAGTGTTAGAAATGAGTGACAGAAAATGTGACATCTATCTTTTGCTAAGAATCAAACGAAAATTAAAGACGTCTGAGACACGCCCACTTAAAATAGTCAATCCTTGGCATTGCAGTATTAGGAGGAAAGTTTTTCCGTTTTAAGAGATTCTAGACATGGACATTGTATCCAACCAGCATATTTTACATCTAAAGTGTCAGAAATGAGTAACTGAACATGTGATATCTGTCTTTTGCTAAGAATCAACTCAAAATTAAAGACGTCTGAGACATGCCCTCATGAAACACTCAATCCTTGGTATTGCAGTATTAGGAGGATGTTTTTTCATATTCAGGAGTTTCTAGACATGGATGTTGTAACTAACCAATATATTTTACATCTAAATTGTAAGAAATGAGTGACTTAACATGTGATATCTGGCTTTGCTAAGAATCAAATTAACATTAAAGATGTCTGAGACATGCCCATTTAAAATAGTCTATCCTTGGCATTGCAGTATTAGGAGGAAAGTTTTTCCGTTTTAAGAGTTTCTAGACATGGATGTTGTAACTAACCAATATATTTTACATCTAAATTGTAAGAAATGAGTGACTTAACATGTGATATCTGGCTTTGCTAAGAATCAAATTAACATTAAAGACGTCTGAGACGCCCACTTAAAATATTCAATCCTTGGCCTTGCAGTATTAGGAGGAATTTTTTCAGATTTAAGAGTTTCTAGACATAGGTATTGTATCCAACCAGCATATTTTACACTTAAAGTGTCAGAAATGAGTAACTGAACATGTGATTTCTGTCTTTTGCTAAGAATCAACTCAAAATTGAAGACGTCTGAAACATGCCCTCATGAAATGCTCAATCCTTGGTATTGCAGTATTAGGAGGATGTTTTTTCAGGTTCAAGAGTTTCTAGATATAGGTATTGTATCCAACCAGCATATTTTTCATCTAAACTGTAAGAAATGAGTGACTGAACATGTGATATCTGTCTTTTGCTAAGAATCAAACGAAAATTAAAGACGTCTGAGACACGCCCACTTAAAATAGTCAATCCTTGGCATTGCAGTATTAGGAGGAATTTTTTTCAGATTTAAGAGTTTCGAGACATGGCTATTGTATCAGATCATCATATTGTACACTTAAGGTGTCAGAAATGAGTGACTGAACATGTGATTTCTGTCTTTTGCTAAGAATCAACTCAAAATTAAAGGCGTCTGTGACATGCCCTCATGAAATACTCAATCTTTGGTATTGCAGTATTAGGAGGAGGTTTTTTTCACATTCAAGAGTTGCTTGACATTGATATTGTAACTAACCAATATATTTTACATCTAAACTGTAAGAAATTAGTGACTGAACATGTGATATCTGTCTTTTGCTAAGAATCAACTCAAAATTAAAGACGTCTGAGACACGCCCACTTAACAAAGTCAATCCTTGGCATTGCAGTATTAGGAGGAAAGTTTTTCCGTTTTAAGAGTTTCTAGACATGGATATTGTATCCAACCAGCATATTTTACATCTAAAGTATTAGAATTGAGTGACTGATCATGTGATATCTGTCTTTTGCTAGGAATCAAACGAAAATTAAAGACATCTGAGACACGCCCACTTTACAAAGTCAATCCTTGGCATTGCAGTATTAGGAGGAAAGTTTTTCCGTTTTAAGAGTTTCTAGACATGGATATTGTATCCAACCAGCATATTTTACATCTAAAGTGTTAGAAATGAGTGACAGAACATGTGATATCTGTCTTTTGCTTAGACTTAAACAAAAATTAAAGACGTCTGAGACACGCCCACGTAAAATAGTCAATCCTTGGCATTGCAGTATTAGGAGGAAAGTTTTTCCGTTTTAAGAGTTTCTAGACATGGATATTGTATCCAACCAGCATATTTTACATCTAAAGTGTTAGAAATGAGTGACTGAACATGTGATATCTGTCTTTTGCTAAGAATCAAACGAAAATTAAAGACGTCTGAGACACGCCCACTTAAAATAGTCAATCCTTGGCATTGCAGTATTAGGAGGAAAGTTTTTCCTTTTTAAGAGTTTCGAGACATGAATATTGTATCCAACCAGCATATTTTACATCTAAAATGTTAGAAATGAGTGACTGAACATGTGATATCTGTCTTTTGCTAAGAATCAAACGAAAATTAAAGACGTCTGAGACACGCCCACTTAAAATAGTCAATCCTTGGCATTGCAGTATTAGGAGGAAAGTTTTTCCGTTTTAAGAGTTTCTAGACATGGATATTGTATCCAACCAGCATATTTTACATCTAAAGTATTAGAATTGAGTGACTGATCATGTGATATCTGTCTTTTGCTAGGAATCAAACGAAAATTAAAGACATCTGAGACACGCCCACTTTACAAAGTCAATCCTTGGCATTGCAGTATTAGGAGGAATGTTTTTCCGTTTTAAGAGTTTCTAGACATGGATATTGTATCCAACCAGCATATTTTACATCTAAAGTGTTAGAAATGAGTGACAGAACATGTGATATCTGTCTTTTGCTTAGACTTAAACGAAAATTAAAGACGTCTGAGACACACCCACTTAAAATAGTCAATCCTTGGCATTGCAGTATTAGGAGGAAAGTTTTTCCGTTTTAAGAGTTTCTAGACATGGATATTGTATCCAACCAGCATATTTTACATCTAAAGTGTTAGAAATGAGTGACTGAACATGTGATATCTGTCTTTTGCTAAGAATCAAACGAAAATTAAAGACGTCTGAGACACGCCCACTTTACAAAGTCAATCCTTGGCATTGCAGTATTAGGAGGAAAGTTTTTCCGTTTTAAGAGTTTCTAGACATGGATATTGTATCCAACCAGCTTATTTTACATCTAAAGTGTTAGAAATGAGTGACAGAACAAGTGAGATCTGTCTTTTGCTTAGACTAAAACGAAAGTTAAAGACGTCTGAGACACGCCCACTTTACAAAGTCAATCCTTGGCATTGCAGTATTAGGAGGAAAGTTTTTCCGTTTTAAGAGTTTCGAGACATGAATATTGTATCCAACCAGCATATTTTACATCTAAAATGTTAGAAATGAGTGACTGAACATGTGATATTTGTCTTTTGCTAAGAATCAAACGAAAATTAAAGACGTCTGAGACACGCCCACTTAAAATAGTCAATCCTTGGCATTGCAGTATTAGGAGGAAAGTTTTTCCGTTTTAAGAGTATCTAGACATGGATATTGTATCCAACCAGCATATTTTACATCTAAAGTATTAGAATTGAGTGACTGATCATGTGATATCTGTCTTTTGCTAGGAATCAAACGAAAATTAAAGACATCTGAGACACGCCCACTTTACAAAGTCAATCCTTGGCATTGCAGTATTAGGAGGAAAGTTTTTCCGTTTTAAGAGTTTCTAGACATGGATATTGTATCCAACCAGCATATTTTACATCTAAAGTGTTAGAAATGAGTGACAGAACAAGTGAGATCTGTCTTTTGCTTAGACTAAAACGAAAGTTAAAGACGTCTGAAACACGCCCACTTAAAATAGTCAATCCTTGGCATTGCAGTATTAGGAGGAAAGTTTTTTCGTTTTAAGAGATTCTAGACTGGCCAGTTCGGTTACTTCAAGAATGGTAAACTTGTGGTGATTCAAAATGAACGCACGGGAAGTCACTCTCGTCCCCCTCATAGGACCACTGAGCGTAGAGACCAGACAGTTACAAGCCGTGACGACCGTCAACCTCACGCAAGTTCTTTATCGCAATAGGATGGAGGCCAAGGCCCGGATTTTATTTCACGGGGCTCTCTCAACCACGACACCGGTGATAAACGAACCTCAAGTGCTCGAGATAGAACTAACAGCGAGATAAGCACCTTTTTGTGTTGGAACATTAATGGACTGTCCGAAAAAATTGATGATAAACATTTCATTGATTATCTACGCAAATTCAATATTATATGTTTGATTGAGACATTTGTTACTGATATTTGTAATAATTGGTTAGATGGTTATGAGGTGTTCTATAGTCCTGCTGTCAAATTGTCAGAACATGGTAGACTGTCGGGCGGGGTTTGTATCTGTATTCATAATTCACTAAAGGACATGTACAAACAAATATCAACAGAAATTGATAATCTCGTATGTATCAAGTTCCTTAAGGAATTCGTTGCAATTGATAAAGACATATATCTTATGTGTACCTATATCCCCCCTATTGGTTCAGCATATTATAAGCACATGAATCATAAGTGTAATATTGAGCAGTTAGAACACTATCTCCTAGCGAATCTCCATGATTATGCTGAATCTCACACTGTTATTTGTGGTGATATGAATGCCCGTACAGGCCGACAGAACAACTTGGTTGTAAGTCTTGATAATGATAATATGAACCATATATTCCAAGCGAGTGTGGATGATGTTGGTGATTATCTTATTGATGATCGAAATTCACATGACAATGTGGTTAATAATTTCGGTAACCTATTACTAGATTTATGCTATGCATTTAACCTCTTTATAGTGAATGGTAGATTCAATGGAGACTCGCAAGGAGAATTTACGTTTCATGGACATCAGGGATCGAGTGTCAATGACTATTTTATTTGTTCTCCAGATTTTTTTCAATATATTAAGTTGTTAAACATTGCAGACAGAGTAGACTCTGATCATTTACCATTAGAGCTGACTTGTCATTTTCCAAATATGATAAACCAAGAGAGTAGGAACCATATTGATGATCCCAAAGAAAACATTGTTTGGAATGATTCTCTTTGCGAAAGATTTCTAAATACCCTGACTGATAAAATGTCATCTTCCATTGATCCTTTGTTAACAAAACTTGAGTTTGATCTAAACGGAGCTCTGTTTGAATTTGTTGAAATTGTACTTGAGTCAGCAAATTGTATGAAGAAAAAAAGTAGACAGTTCAAACGTAACTTAAAAACTCCATTAAATGATGAATGTAGATCCGCCCGGAGAGATGCTCGCAAAGCACTTAGAAGTTTTCGGTGTAGACGATCCGATGACAATAGAAACCTTTTTTGTAAAATGAGAAACAAATACAAAGCTTCCTGTAGAAGATTTAAATCGAACCTGCGCAGTCAAAGACTGAAAACGTTGAATGAGTGTATCCACAACCCCTCTAAATTCTGGAAACAGATTCGTGCTTTTAGACAGAAATCAAATTCTACAAATAATATTTCAAAATGTGAATGGATCACACATTTCAAGAAAGTTTTTTCTAATGACGATATGTTTCAAACCGATAACAATTCAGTAGATAACAATATTGTCTCCAATGAGTTTGACGAAATTGACGAAATGATTTTAGAAACAAATATATCAGAAGATGAGATAACAAGTGCCATAGGTCGCATAAAGAGCGGGAAATCAGCCGGTCCAGACCATGTCATTATAGAAATGATAAAATGTTCTCAGACACAGTTAATGCCTTTTTTACTGAAGTGTTTTAATAGGGTATTTGAAAATGGTTCCTTTCCAGAGAGTTGGTCGTGTTCTATTATTGTCCCTATACATAAGAAAGGGTCTAAAGGAAATCCAGACAATTATAGAGGAATATCCCTAATGAGTGTTATTGGAAAAATATTTACAACAGTCCTTAACAACAGAATCTCAAACTGGTCAAATTTAAGAAACTTAATTCCTGAATGCCAGGCAGGATTTAGAAAAGAATACTCAACTTCCGATCATATTTTTACACTTTATGCAATAATACAAAAATGTTTATCTCGCAGTAAGCATAAACTTTATGTAGCATTTGTTGATTTTAAAAAAGCGTTTGACTCTGTGGATCGTCATAAACTATGGTATTGTTTAAGAAAAGCTGGTTTGCAAGGGAAAATGTATTACATCTTACGATCAATGTACTCAAATATCAAATCATGTGTCCGTTGTGATGATGGTGTTACTGATTATTTTGATTGCCCCATTGGAGTTCGACAAGGGTGCATTTTAAGTCCAATATTGTTTTCCTTCTTTATAAGCGAACTTTATTATGATATAGCCAATTTAGGTAAACATGGTGTGCAATTGTTCCCAGCAATGATAGAAATTTTTATTCTTCTCTTTGCCGATGATGTAATTCTAGTTTCAGACACTGTTATCGGCCTTCAAAATCAGCTAAATGTGTTGGAAAGATATACAAATGAGTGGAAATTGTCTGTCAATTTTGAAAAGACAAATATAGTCATCTTTAGAAGGGGTGGCCCTGTAGCCTCGAAGGAAAAATGGTTTTTAAACAACAAGCAAATATCTATTGTCAGTCACTATACCTATCTCGGGCTCATGTTTCCCTTTACTGTGAACTTTAAGAAAAGTGTTTTAGATTTGAAGTCTCGTGCGAAAAAGGCCCTTATAAATATCATGTCAGTTTCCCAGAACTTGGGTATTTTATATCCAAAAATATTTTTCATATTGTTTGATTCACAAATCCAACCTATTATGCTTTATGGATCTGAAATTTGGGGATTTCAACGTCATGAATGTATTGAAAAACTACATCTCCTCGCATGCAAACGGTTTTTAAATGTAGCACAAGCAACTCCAAATAACATGGTATATGGAGAATGTGGTAGATACCCAATATATATAAATTCACAAATAAGATGCTTAAAATTTTGGTTGAGGATTCTGGGAATGCATGAACAAAGACTACCAAAATTAGCATATAATATGCTTGTTCATTTAGATGATATGGGTAAGATAACATGGGCATCACACATTAGAAATATTTTATTTTCTCATGGGTTTGGATTCGTGTGGCTCAATCAAACTGTTGGTAATGTTAAGATGTTTCTTAAAGACTTTCGAGAACAATCTGTTAATATGTTTAATCAAGAATGGAATTCAAATCTTGACAATAGCACACGCTATCAACTGTATAGATCATACAAGAGTCTAATCCAACCTGAGTTGTACCTTTCTATACTGACATCAAGAAATATCAGACGAACTTTTGTATGTTTCCGATTGGGCCTGTTAGACTTAGCTGTTAATAAGGGCAGGAGACTTTCAATAGGAAGAAACTTACGAATATGTCCTTTATGTAAAACTGCTGTCGAAGATGAAGTTCATTTGTCCTTCGTTTGCCCTCATTATGCTGATTTAAGAAAACAATATATTCCAAAACACTATCTTTCAAAGTACCCCTCTACTGCCTTTATATCAATTATGTCCTCCAGAAACGAAAACGTAATACGTAATCTAGCGCTCTTTGTAAAACATGCTGTTATCTTAAGAAACAGTCTGTTATCAGAATTGTAAATTATATTTGTGTAATGTATGCATATATCTTTGTACCTTTGTATCATTTGTATATGGGCCGGAGGCCTATAGTACAATAAACTTCTTTGACTTTGACTTTGACATGGACATTGTATCCAACCAGCATATTTTACATCTAAAGTGTTAGAAATGAGTGACTGAACATGTGATATCTGTCTTTTGCTAAGAATCAACTTAAAATTTAAGACATCTGAGACATGCCCTCATGAAATACTCAATCCTTGGTATTGCAGTATTAGGAGGAGGTTTTTTTCACATTCAAGAGTTGCTTGACATTGATGTTGTAACTAACCAATATATTTTACATCTAAACTGTAAGAAATTAGTGACTGAACATGTGATATCTATCTTTTGCTAAGAATCAACTCAAAATTAAAGACGTCTGAGACACGCCCACTTAACAAAGTCAATCCTTGGCATTGCAGTATTAGGAGGAAAGTTTTTCCGTTTGAAGAGTTTCGAGACATGGATATTGTATCCAACCAGCATATTTTACATCTAAAGTGTTAGAAATGAGTGACAGAAAATGTGATATCTATCTTTTGCTAAGAATCAAACGAAAATTAAAGACGTCTGAGACACGCCCACTTAGAATAGTCAATCCTTGGCATTGCAGTATTAGGAGGAAAGTTTTTCCGTTTTAAGAGTTTCGAGACATGAATATTGTATCCAACCAGCATATTTTACATCTAAAATGTTAGAAATGAGTGACTGAACATGTGATATCTGTCTTTTGCTAAGAATCAAACGAAAATTAAAGACGTCTGAGACACGCCCACTTAAAATAGTCAATCCTTGGCATTGCAGTATTAGGAGGAAAGTTTTTCCGTTTTAAGAGTTTCTAGACATGGATATTGTATCCAACCAGCATATTTTACATCTAAAGTATTAGAATTGAGTGACTGATCATGTGATATCTGTCTTTTGCTAGGAATCAAACGAAAATTAAAGACATCTGAGACACGCCCACTTTACAAAGTCAATCCTTGGCATTGCAGTATTAGGAGGAAAGTTTTTCCGTTTTAAGAGTTTCTAGACATGGATATTGTATCCAACCAGCATATTTTACATCTAAAGTGTTAGAAATGAGTGACAGAACATGTGATATCTGCCTTTTGTTTAGACTTAAACGAAAGTTAAAGACGTCTGAGACACGCCCACTTAAAATATTCAATCCTTGGCATTGCAGTATTAGGAGGAAAGTTTTTCCGTTTTAAGAGTTTCTAGACATGGATATTGTATCCAACCAGCATATTTTACATCTTAAGTGTTAGAAATGAGTGACTGAACATGTGATATCTGTCTTTTGCTAAGAATCAAACGAAAATTAAAGACGTCTGAGACACGCCCACTTAAAATAGTCAATCCTTGGCATTGCAGTATTAGGAGGAAAGTTTTTCCGTTTTAAGAGTTTCTAGACATGGATATTGTATCCAACCAGCATATTTTACATCTAAAGTGTTAGAAATGAGTGACAGAACATGTGATATCTGTCTTTTGCTTAGACTTAAACGAAAGTTAAAGACGTCTGAGACACGCCCACTTAAAATAGTCAATCCTTGGCATTGCAGTATTGGGAAGAATTTTTTTCAGATTTAAGAGTTTCGAGACATGGCTATTGTATCCAATCAGAATATTGTACACTTAAGGTGTCAGAAATGAGTGACTGAACATGTGATATCTGTCTTTTGCTAAGAATCAACTCAAAATTAAAGACGTCTGAGACATGCCCTCATGAAACACTCAATCCTTGGTATTGCAGTATTAGGAGGATGTTTTTTCATATTCAGGAGTTTCTAGACATGGATGTTGTAACTAACCAATATATTTTACATCTAAATTGTAAGAAATGAGTGACTTAACATGTGATATCTGGCTTTGCTAAGAATCAAATTAACATTAAAGATGTCTGAGACACGCCCATTTAAAATAGTCTATCCTTGGCATTGCAGTATTAGGAGGAAAGTTTTTCCGTTTTAAGAGTTTCTAGACATGGATATTGTATCCAACCAGCATATTTTACATCTAAAGTGATAGAAATGAGTGACAGAACATGTGATATCTGTCTTTTGCTTAGACTTAAACAAAAGTTAAAGACGTCTGAGACGCCCACTTAAAATATTCAATCCTTGGCATTGCAGTATTAGGAGGAATTTTTTCAGATTTAAGAGTTTCTAGACATAGGTATTGTATCCAACCAGCATATTTTACACTTAAAGTGTCAGAAATGAGTAACTGAACATGTGATTTCTGTCTTTTGCTAAGAATCAACTCAAAATTGAAGACGTCTGAAACATGCCCTCATGAAATGCTCAATCCTTGGTATTGCAGTATTAGGAGGATGTTTTTTCAGGTTCAAGAGTTTCTAGATATAGGTATTGTATCCAACCAGCATATTTTTCATCTAAACTGTAAGAAATGAGTGACTGAACATGTGATATCTGTCTTTTGCTAAGAATCAAACGAAAATTAAAGACGTCTGAGACACGCCCACTTAAAATAGTCAATCCTTGGCATTGCAGTATTAGGAGGAATTTTTTTCAGATTTAAGAGTTTCGAGACATGGATATTGTATCAGATCATCATATTGTACACTTAAGGTGTCAGAAATGAGGGACTGAACATGTGATTTCTGTCTTTTGCTAAGAATCAACTCAAAATTAAAGGCGTCTGTGACATGCCCTCATGAAATACTCAATCCTTGGTATTACAGTATTAGGAGGAGGTTTTTTTCACATTCAAGAGTTGCTTGACATTGATGTTGTAACTAACCAATATATTTTACATCTAAACTGTAAGAAATTAGTGACTGAACATGTGATATCTGTCTTTTGCTAAGAATCAACTCAAAATTAAAGACGTCTGAGACACGCCCACTTAACAAAGTCAATCCTTGGCATTGCAGTATTAGGAGGAAAGTTTTTCTGTTTGAAGAGTTTCGAGACATGGATATTGTATCCAACCAGCATATTTTACATCTAAAGTGTTAGAATAAGTGACAGAAAATGTGATATCTATCTTTTGCTAAGAATCAAACGAAAATTAAAGACGTCTGAGACACGCCCACTTAGAATAGTCAATCCTTGGCATTGCAGTATTAGGAGGAAAGTTTTTCCGTTTTAAGAGTTTCGAGACATGAATATTGTATCCAACCAGCATATTTTACATCTAAAATGTTAGAAATGAGTGACTGAACATGTGATATCTGTCTTTTGCTAAGAATCAAACGAAAATTAAAGACGTCTGAGACACGCCCACTTAAAATAGTCAATCCTTGGCATTGCAGTATTAGGAGGAAAGTTTTTCCGTTTTAAGAGTTTCTAGACATGGATATTGTATCCAACCAGCATATTTTACATCTAAAGTATTAGAATTGAGTGACTGATCATGTGATATCTGTCTTTTGCTAGGAATCAAACGAAAATTAAAGACATCTGAGACACGCCCACTTTACAAAGTCAATCCTTGGCATTGCAGTATTAGGAGGAAAGTTTTTCCGTTTTAAGAGTTTCTAGACATGGATATTGTATCCAACCAGCATATTTTACATATAAAGTGTTAGAAATGAGTGACAGAACAAGTGAGATCTGTCTTTTGCTTAGACTAAAACGAAAGTTAAAGACGTCTGAAACACGCCCAATTAAAATAGTCAATCCTTGGCATTGCAGTATTAGGAGGAAAGTTTTTTCGTTTTAAGAGATTCTAGACATGGACATTGTATCCAACCAGCATATTTTACATCTAAAGTGTTAGAAATGAGTGACTGAACATGTGATATCTGTCTTTTGCTAAGAATCAACTTAAAATTTAAGACATCTGAGACATGCCCTCATGAAATACTCAATCCTTGGTATTGCAGTATTAGGAGGAGGTTTTTTTCACATTCAAGAGTTGCTTGACATTGATGTTGTAACTAACCAATATATTTTACATCTAAACTGTAAGAAATTAGTGACTGAACATGTGATATCTGTCTTTTGCTAAGAATCAACTCAAAATTAAAGACGTCTGAGACACGCCCACTTAACAAAGTCAATCCTTGGCATTGCAGTATTAGGAGGAAAGTTTTTCCGTTTGAAGAGTTTCGAGACATGGATATTGTATCCAACCAGCATATTTTACATCTAAAGTGTTAGAAATGAGTGACAGAAAATGTGATATCTGTCTTTTGCTAAGAATCAAACGAAAATTAAAGACGTCTGAGACACGCCCACTTAGAAGAGTCAATCCTTGGCATTGCAGTATTAGGAGGAAAGTTTTTCCGTTTTAAGAGTTTCGAGACATGAATATTGTATCCAACCAGCATATTTTACATCTAAAATGTTAGAAATGAGTGACTGAACATGTGATATCTGTCTTTTGCTAAGAATCAAACGAAAATTAAAGACGTCTGAGACACGCCCACTTAGAAGAGTCAATCCTTGGCATTGCAGTATTAGGAGGAAAGTTTTTCCGTTTTAAGAGTTTCGAGACATGAATATTGTATCCAACCAGCATATTTTACATCTAAAATGTTAGAAATGAGTGACTGAACATGTGATATCTGTCTTTTGCTAAGAATCAAACGAAAATTAAAGACGTCTGAGACACGCCCACTTAAAATAGTCAATCCTTGGCATTGCAATATTAGGAGGAAAGTTTTTCCGTTTTAAGAGTTTCTAGACATGAATATTGTATCCAACCAGCATATTTTACATCTAAAGTATTAGAATTGAGTGACTGAACATGTGATATCTGTCTTTTGCTAAGAATCAAACGAAAATTAAAGACGTCTGAGACACGCCCACTTAAAATAGTCAATCCTTGGCATTGCAATATTAGGAGGAAAGTTTTTCCGTTTTAAGAGTTTCTAGACATGAATATTGTATCCAACCAGCATATTTTACATCTAAAGTATTAGAATTGAGTGACTGATCATGTGATATCTGTCTTTTGCTAGGAATCAAACGAAAATTAAAGACATCTGAGACACGCCCACTTTACAAAGTCAATCCTTGGCATTGCAGTATTAGGAGGAAAGTTTTTCCGTTTTAAGAGTTTCTAGACATGGATATTGTATCCAACCAGCATATTTTACATCTAAAGTGTTAGAAATGAGTGACAGAACATGTGATATCTGTCTTTTGCTAAGAATCAAACGAAAGTTAAAGACGTCTGAAACACGCCCACTTAAAATAGTCAATCCTTGGCATTGCAGTATAAGGAGGAAAGTTTTTCCGTTTTAAGAGTTTCTAGACATGGATATTGTATCCAACCAGCATATTTTACATCTAAAGTATTAGAATTGAGTGACTGATCATGTGATATCTGTCTTTTGCTAGGAATCAAACGAAAATTAAAGACATCTGAGACACGCCCACTTTACAAAGTCAATCCTTGGCATTGCAGTATTAGGAGGACAGTTTTTCCGTTTTAAGAGTTTCGAGACATGAATATTGTATCCAACCAGCATATTTTACATCTAAAATGTTAGAAATGAGTGACTGAACATGTGATATCTGTCTTTTGCTAAGAATCAAACGAAAATTAAAGACGTCTGAGACACGCCCACTTAAAATAGTCAATCCTTGGCATTGCAGTATAAGGAGGAAAGTTTTTCCGTTTTAAGAGTTTCTAGACATGGATATTGTATCCAACCAGCATATTTTACATCTAAAGTATTAGAATTGAGTGACTGATCATGTGATATCTGTCTTTTGCTAGGAATCAAACGAAAATTAAAGACATCTGAGACACGCCCACTTTACAAAGTCAATCCTTGGCATTGCAGTATTAGGAGGAAAGTTTTTCCGTTTTAAGAGTTTCTAGACATGGATATTGTATCCAACCAGCATATTTTACATCTAAAGTGTTAGAAATGAGTGACAGAACAAGTGAGATCTGTCTTTTGCTTAGACTAAAACGAAAGTTAAAGACGTCTGAGACACGCCCACTTTACAAAGTCAATCCTTGGCATTGCAGTATTAGGAGGAAAGTTTTTCCGTTTTAAGAGTTTCGAGACATGAATATTGTATCCAACCAGCATATTTTACATCTAAAATGTTAGAAATGAGTGACTGAACATGTGATATCTGTCTTTTGCTAAGAATCAAACGAAAATTAAAGACGTCTGAGACACGCCCACTTAAAATAGTCAATCCTTGGCATTGCAATATTAGGAGGAAAGTTTTTCCGTTTTAAGAGTTTCTAGACATGGATATTGTATCCAACCAGCATATTTTACATCTAAAGTATTAGAATTGAGTGACTGATCATGTGATATCTGTCTTTTGCTAGGAATCAAACGAAAATTAAAGACATCTGAGACACGCCCACTTTACAAAGTCAATCCTTGGCATTGCAGTATTAGGAGGAAAGTTTTTCCGTTTTAAGAGTTTCTAGACATGGATATTGTATCCAACCAGCATATTTTACATCTAAAGTGTTAGAAATGAGTGACAGAACAAGTGAGATCTGTCTTTTGCTTAGAGTAAAACGAAAGTTAAAGACGTCTGAAACACGCCCACTTAAAATAGTCAATCCTTGGCATTGCAGTATTAGGAGGAAAGTTTTTTCGTTTTAAGAGATTCTAGACATGGACATTGTATCCAACCAGCATATTTTACATCTAAAGTATTAGAATTGAGTGACTGATCATGTGATATCTGTCTTTTGCTAGGAATCAAACGAAAATTAAAGACATCTGAGACACGCCCACTTTACAAAGTCAATCCTTGGCATTGCAGTATTAGGAGGAAAGTTTTTCCGTTTTAAGAGTTTCGAGACATGAATATTGTATCCAACCAGCATATTTTACATCTAAAATGTTAGAAATGAGTGACTGAACATGTGATATCTGTCTTTTGCTAAGAATCAAACGAAAATTAAAGACGTCTGAGACACGCCCACTTAAAATAGTCAATCCTTGGCATTGCAGTATAAGGAGGAAAGTTTTTCCGTTTTAAGAGTTTCTAGACATGGATATTGTATCCAACCAGCATATTTTACATCTAAAGTATTAGAATTGAGTGACTGATCATGTGATATCTGTCTTTTGCTAGGAATCAAACGAAAATTAAAGACATCTGAGACACGCCCACTTTACAAAGTCAATCCTTGGCATTGCAGTATTAGGAGGAAAGTTTTTCCGTTTTAAGAGTTTCTAGACATGGATATTGTATCCAACCAGCATATTTTACATCTAAAGTGTTAGAAATGAGTGACAGAACAAGTGAGATCTGTCTTTTGCTTAGACTAAAACGAAAGTTAAAGACGTCTGAGACACGCCCACTTTACAAAGTCAAACCTTGGCATTGCAGTATTAGGAGGAAAGTTTTTCCGTTTTAAGAGTTTCGAGACATGAATATTGTATCCAACCAGCATATTTTACATCTAAAATGTTAGAAATGAGTGACTGAACATGTGATATCTGTCTTTTGCTAAGAATCAACATAAAATTTAAGACATCTGAGACATGCCCTCATGAAATACTCAATCCTTGGTATTGCAGTATTAGGAGGATGTTTTTTCACATTCAAGAGTTGCTTGACATTGATGTTGTAACTATCAAATATATTTTACATCTAAACTGTAAGAAATGAGTAACTGAACATGTGATATCTGTCTTTTGCTAATAATCAACTCAAAATTAAAGACGTCTGAGACACGCCCACTTAAAATAGTCAATCCTTGGCATTGCAGTATTAGGAGGAAATTTTTCCGTTTGAAGAGTTTCTAGACATGGATATTGTATCCAACCAGCATATTTTACATCTAAAGTGTTAGAAATGAGTGACAGAACAAGTGAGATCTGTCTTTTGCTTAGACTAAAACGAAAGTTAAAGACGTCTGAAACACGCCCACTTAAAATAGTCAATCCTTGGCATTGCAGTATTAGGAGGAAAGTTTTTTCGTTTTAAGAGATTCTAGACATGGACATTGTATCCAACCAGCATATTTTACATCTAAAGTGTTAGAAATGAGTGACTGAACATGTGATATCTGTCTTTTGCTAAGAATCAACTTAAAATTTAAGACATCTGAGACATGCCCTCATGAAATACTCAATCCTTGGTATTGCAGTATTAGGAGGAGGTTTTTTTCACATTCAAGAGTTGCTTGACATTGATGTTGTAACTAACCAATATATTTTACATCTAAACTGTAAGAAATTAGTGACTGAACATGTGATATCTGTCTTTTGCTAAGAATCAACTCAAAATTAAAGACGTCTGAGACACGCCCACTTAACAAAGTCAATCCTTGGCATTGCAGTATTAGGAGGAAAGTTTTTCCGTTTGAAGAGTTTCGAGACATGGATATTGTATCCAACCAGCATATTTTACATCTAAAGTGTTAGAAATGAGTGACAGAAAATGTGATATCTATCTTTTGCTAAGAATCAAACGAAAATTAAAGACGTCTGAGACACGCCCACTTAGAATAGTCAATCCTTGGCATTGCAGTATTAGGAGGAAAGTTTTTCCGTTTTAAGAGTTTCGAGACATGAATATTGTATCCAACCAGCATATTTTACATCTAAAGTGTTAGAAATGAGTGACTGAACATGTGATATCTGTCTTTTGCTAAGAATCAAACGAAAATTAAAGACGTCTGAGACACGCCCACTTAAAATAGTCAATCCTTGGCATTGCAGTATTAGGAGGAAAGTTTTTCCGTTTTAAGAGTTTCTAGACATGGATATTGTATCCAACCAGCATATTTTACATCTAAAGTATTAGAATTGAGTGACTGATCATGTGATATCTGTCTTTTGCTAGGATTCAAACGAAAATTAAAGACATCTGAGACACGCCCACTTAAAATATTCAATCCTTGGCATTGCAGTATTAGGAGGAAAGTTTTTCCGTTTTAAGAGTTTCTAGACATGGATATTGTATCCAACCAGCATATTTTACATCTAAAGTGTTAGAAATGAGTGACTGAACATGTGATATCTGTCTTTTGCTAAGAATCAAACGAAAATTAAAGACGTCTGAGACACGCCCACTTAAAATAGTCAATCCTTGGCATTGCAGTATTAGGAGGAAAGTTTTTCCGTTTTAAGAGTTTCTAGACATGGATATTGTATCCAACCAGCATATTTTACATCTAAAGTGTTAGAAATGAGTGACAGAACATGTGATATCTGTCTTTTGCTTAGACTTAAACGAAAGTTAAAGACGTCTGAGACACGCCCACTTAAAATAGTCAATCCTTGGCATTGCAGTATTGGGAAGAATTTTTTTCAGATTTAAGAGTTTCGAGACATGGCTATTGTATCCAATCAGAATATTGTACACTTAAGGTGTCAGAAATGAGTGACTGAACATGTGATATCTGTCTTTTGCTAAGAATCAACTCAAAATTAAAGACGTCTGAGACATGCCCTCATGAAATACTCAATCCTTGGTATTGCAGTATTAGGAGGATGTTTTTTCATATTCAGGAGTTTCTAGACATGGATGTTGTAACTAACCAATATATTTTACATCTAAATTGTAAGAAATGAGTGACTTAACATGTGATATCTGGCTTTGCTAAGAATCAAATTAACATTAAAGATGTCTGAGACACACCCATTTAAAATAGTCTATCCTTGGCATTGCAGTATTAGGAGGAAAGTTTTTCCGTTTTAAGAGTTTCTAGACATGGATATTGTATCCAACCAGCATATTTTACATCTAAAGTGATAGAAATGAGTGACAGAACATGTGATATCTGTCTTTTGCTTAGACTTAAACAAAAGTTAAAGACGTCTGAGACGCCCACTTAAAATATTCAATCCTTGGCATTGCAGTATTAGGAGGAATTTTTTCAGATTTAAGAGTTTCTAGACATAGGTATTGTATCCAACCAGCATATTTTACACTTAAAGTGTCAGAAATGAGTAACTGAACATGTGATTTCTGTCTTTTGCTAAGAATCAACTCAAAATTGAAGACGTCTGAAACATGCCCTCATGAAATGCTCAATCCTTGGTATTGCAGTATTAGGAGGATGTTTTTTCAGGTTCAAGAGTTTCTAGATATAGGTATTGTATCCAACCAGCATATTTTTCATCTAAAGTGTTAGAAATGAGTGACAGAACAAGTGAGATCTGTCTTTTGCTTAGACTAAAACGAAAGTTAAAGACATCTGAGACACGCCCACTTTACAAAGTCAATCCTTGGCATTGCAGTATTAGGAGGAAAGTTTTTCCGTTTTAAGAGTTTCGAGACATGGATATTGTATCCAACCAGCATATTTTACATCTAAAATGTTAGAAATGAGTGACTGAACATGTGATATCTGTCTTTTGCTAAGAATCAAACGAAAATTAAAGACGTCTGAGACACGCCCACTTAAAATAGTCAATCCTTGGCATTGCAATATTAGGAGGAAAGTTTTTCCGTTTTAAGAGTTTCTAGACATGGATATTGTATCCAACCAGCATATTTTACATCTAAAGTATTAGAATTGAGTGACTGATCATGTGATATCTGTCTTTTGCTAGGAATCAAACGAAAATTAAAGACATCTGAGACACGCCCACTTTACAAAGTCAATCCTTGGCATTGCAGTATTAGGAGGAAAGTTTTTCCGTTTTAAGAGTTTCTAGACATGGATATTGTATCCAACCAGCATATTTTACATCTAAAGTGTTAGAAATGAGTGACAGAACAAGTGAGATCTGTCTTTTGCTTAGACTAAAACGAAAGTTAAAGACGTCTGAAACACGCCCACTTAAAATAGTCAATCCTTGGCATTGCAGTATTAGGAGGAAAGTTTTTCCGTTTTAAGAGTTTCGAGACATGAATATTGTATCCAACCAGCATATTTTACATCTAAAATGTTAGAAATGAGTGACTGAACATGTGATATCTGTCTTTTGCTAAGAATCAAACGAAAATTAAAGACGTCTGAGACACGCCCACTTAAAATAGTCAATCCTTGGCATTGCAGTATAAGGAGGAAAGTTTTTCCGTTTTAAGAGTTTCTAGACATGGATATTGTATCCAACCAGCATATTTTACATCTAAAGTATTAGAATTGAGTGACTGATCATGTGATATCTGTCTTTTGCTAGGAATCAAACGAAAATTAAAGACATCTGAGACACGCCCACTTTACAAAGTCAATCCTTGGCATTGCAGTATTAGGAGGAAAGTTTTTCCGTTTTAAGAGTTTCTAGACATGGTTATTGTATCCAACCAGCATATTTTACATCTAAAGTGTTAGAAATGAGTGACAGAACAAGTGAGATCTGTCTTTTGCTTAGACTAAAACGAAAGTTAAAGACGTCTGAGACACGCCCACTTTACAAAGTCAATCCTTGGCATTGCAGTATTAGGAGGAAAGTTTTTCCGTTTTAAGAGTTTCGAGACATGAATATTGTATCCAACCAGCATATTTTACATCTAAAATGTTAGAAATGAGTGACTGAACATGTGATATCTGTCTTTTGCTAAGAATCAACATAAAATTTAAGACATCTGAGACATGCCCTCATGAAATACTCAATCCTTGGTATTGCAGTATTAGGAGGATGTTTTTTCACATTCAAGAGTTGCTTGACATTGATGTTGTAACTATCAAATATATTTTACATCTAAACTGTAAGAAATGAGTAACTGAACATGTGATATCTGTCTTTTGCTAATAATCAACTCAAAATTAAAGACGTCTGAGACACGCCCACTTAAAATAGTCAATCCTTGGCATTGCAGTATTAGGAGGAAAGTTTTTCCGTTTGAAGAGTTTCTAGACATGGATATTGTATCCAACCAGCATATTTTACATCTAAAGTGTTAGAAATGAGTGACAGAACAAGTGAGATCTGTCTTTTGCTTAGACTAAAACGAAAGTTAAAGACGTCTGAAACACGCCCACTTAAAATAGTCAATCCTTGGCATTGCAGTATTAGGAGGAAAGTTTTTTCGTTTTAAGAGATTCTAGACATGGACATTGTATCCAACCAGCATATTTTACATCTAAAGTGTTAGAAATGAGTGACTGAACATGTGATATCTGTCTTTTGCTAAGAATCAACTTAAAATTTAAGACATCTGAGACATGCCCTCATGAAATACTCAATCCTTGGTATTGCAGTATTAGGAGGAGGTTTTTTTCACATTCAAGAGTTGCTTGACATTGATGTTGTAACTAACCAATATATTTTACATCTAAACTGTAAGAAATTAGTGACTGAACATGTGATATCTGTCTTTTGCTAAGAATCAACTCAAAATTAAAGACGTCTGAGACACGCCCACTTAACAAAGTCAATCCTTGGCATTGCAGTATTAGGAGGAAAGTTTTTCCGTTTGAAGAGTTTCGAGACATGGATATTGTATCCAACCAGCATATTTTACATCTAAAGTGTTAGAAATGAGTGACAGAAAATGTGATATCTATCTTTTGCTAAGAATCAAACGAAAATTAAAGACGTCTGAGACACGCCCACTTAGAATAGTCAATCCTTGGCATTGCAGTATTAGGAGGAAAGTTTTTCCGTTTTAAGAGTTTCGAGACATGAATATTGTATCCAACCAGCATATTTTACATCTAAAATGTTAGAAATGAGTGACTGAACATGTGATATCTGTCTTTTGCTAAGAATCAAACGAAAATTAAAGACGTCTGAGACACGCCCACTTAAAATAGTCAATCCTTGGCATTGCAGTATTAGGAGGAAAGTTTTTCCGTTTTAAGAGTTTCTAGACATGGATATTGTATCCAACCAGCATATTTTACATCTAAAGTATTAGAATTGAGTGACTGATCATGTGATATCTGTCTTTTGCTAGGATTCAAACGAAAATTAAAGACATCTGAGACACGCCCACTTTACAAAGTCAATCCTTGGCATTGCAGTATTAGGAGGAAAGTTTTTCCGTTTTAAGAGTTTCTAGACATGGATATTGTATCCAACCAGCATATTTTACATCTAAAGTGTTAGAAATGAGTGACAGAACATGTGATATCTGCCTTTTGTTTAGACTTAAACGAAAGTTAAAGACGTCTGAGACACGCCCACTTAAAATATTCAATCCTTGGCATTGCAGTATTAGGAGGAAAGTTTTTCCGTTTTAAGAGTTTCTAGACATGGATATTGTATCCAACCAGCATATTTTACATCTAAAGTGTTAGAAATGAGTGACTGAACATGTGATATCTGTCTTTTGCTAAGAATCAAACGAAAATTAAAGACGTCTGAGACACGCCCACTTAAAATAGTCAATCCTTGGCATTGCAGTATTAGGAGGAAAGTTTTTCCGTTTTAAGAGTTTCTAGACATGGATATTGTATCCAACCAGCATATTTTACATCTAAAGTGTTAGAAATGAGTGACAGAACATGTGATATCTGTCTTTTGCTTAGACTTAAACGAAAGTTAAAGACGTCTGAGACACGCCCACTTAAAATAGTCAATCCTTGGCATTGCAGTATTGGGAAGAATTTTTTTCAGATTTAAGAGTTTCGAGACATGGCTATTGTATCCAATCAGAATATTGTACACTTAAGGTGTCAGAAATGAGTGACTGAACATGTGATTTCTGTCTTTTGCTAAGAATCAACTCAAAATTAAAGACGTCTGAGACATGCCCTCATGAAACACTCAATCCTTGGTATTGCAGTATTAGGAGGATGTTTTTTCATATTCAGGAGTTTCTAGACATGGATGTTGTAACTAACCAATATATTTTACATCTAAATTGTAAGAAATGAGTGACTTAACATGTGATATCTGGCTTTGCTAAGAATCAAATTAACATTAAAGATGTCTGAGACACACCCATTTAAAATAGTCTATCCTTGGCATTGCAGTATTAGGAGGAAAGTTTTTCCGTTTTAAGAGTTTCTAGACATGGATATTGTATCCAACCAGCATATTTTACATCTAAAGTGATAGAAATGAGTGACAGAACATGTGATATCTGTCTTTTGCTTAGACTTAAACAAAAGTTAAAGACGTCTGAGACGCCCACTTAAAATATTCAATCCTTGGCATTGCAGTATTAGGAGGAATTTTTTCAGATTTAAGAGTTTCTAGACATAGGTATTGTATCTAACCAGCATATTTTACACTTAAAGTGTCAGAAATGAGTAACTGAACATGTGATTTCTGTCTTTTGCTAAGAATCAACTCAAAATTGAAGACGTCTGAAACATGCCCTCATGAAATGCTCAATCCTTGGTATTGCAGTATTAGGAGGATGTTTTTTCAGGTTCAAGAGTTTCTAGATATAGGTATTGTATCCAACCAGCATATTTTTCATCTAAACTGTAAGAAATGAGTGACTGAACATGTGATATCTGTCTTTTGCTAAGAATCAAACGAAAATTAAAGACGTCTGAGACACGCCCACTTAAAAAAGTCAATCCTTGGCATTGCAGTATTAGGAGGAATTTTTTTCAGATTTAAGAGTTTCGAGACATGGCTATTGTATCAGATCATCATATTGTACACTTAAGGTGTCAGAAATGAGTGACTGAACATGTGATTTCTGTCTTTTGCTAAGAATCAACTCAAAATTAAAGGCGTCTGTGACATGCCCTCATGAAATACTCAATCCTTGGTATTGCAGTATTAGGAGGAGGTTTTTTTCACATTCAAGAGTTGCTTGACATTGATGTTGTAACTAACCAATATATTTTACATCTAAACTGTAAGAAATTAGTGACTGAACATGTGATATCTGTCTTTTGCTAAGAATCAACTCAAAATTAAAGACGTCTGAGACACGCCCACTTAACAAAGTCAATCCTTGGCATTGCAGTATTAGGAGGAAAGTTTTTCCGTTTGAAGAGTTTCGAGACATGGATATTGTATCCAACCAGCATATTTTACATCTAAAGTGTTAGAAATGAGTGACAGAAAATGTGATATCTATCTTTTGCTAAGAATCAAACGAAAATTAAAGACGTCTGAGACACGCCCACTTAGAATAGTCAATCCTTGGCATTGCAGTATTAGGAGGAAAGTTTTTCCGTTTTAAGAGTTTCGAGACATGAATATTGTATCCAACCAGCATATTTTACATCTAAAATGTTAGAAATGAGTGACTGAACATGTGATATCTGTCTTTTGCTAAGAATCAAATGAAAATTAAAGACGTCTGAGACACGCCCACTTAAAATAGTCAATCCTTGGCATTGCAGTATTAGGAGGAAAGTTTTTCCGTTTTAAGAGTTTCTAGACATGGATATTGTATCCAACCAGCATATTTTACATCTAAAGTATTAGAATTGAGTGACTGATCATGTGATATCTGTCTTTTGCTAGGAATCAAACGAAAATTAAAGACATCTGAGACACGCCCACTTTACAAAGTCAATCCTTGGCATTGCAGTATTAGGAGGAAAGTTTTTCCGTTTTAAGAGTTTCTAGACATGGATATTGTATCCAACCAGCATATTTTACATCTAAAGTGTTAGAAATGAGTGACAGAACATGTGATATCTGTCTTTTGCTTAGACTTAAACGAAAATTAAAGACGTCTGAGACACGCCCACTTAAAATAGTCAATCCTTGGCATTGCAGTATTAGGAGGAAAGTTTTTCCGTTTTAAGAGTTTCTAGACATGGATATTGTATCCAACCAGCATATTTTACATCTAAAGTGTTAGAAATGACTGACAGAACATGTGATATCTGTCTTTTGCTTAGACTTAAACGAGAGTTAAAGACGTCTGAGAAACGCCCACTTAAAATAGTCAATCCTTGGCATTGCAGTATTGGGAGGAATTTTTTTCAGATTTAAGAGTTTCGAGACATGGCTATTGTATCAGATCATCATATTGTACACTTAAGGTGTCAGAAATGAGTGACTGAACATGTGATTTCTGTCTTTTGCTAAGAATCAACTCAAAATTAAAGGCGTCTGTGACATGCCCTCATGAAATACTCAATCCTTGGTATTGCAGTATTAGGAGGATGTTTTTTTCACATTCAAGAGTTGCTTGACATTGATGTTGTAACTAACCAATATATTTTACATCTAAACTGTAAGAAATTAGTGACTGAACATGTGATATCTGTCTTTTGCTAAGAATCAACTCAAAATTAAAGACGTCTGAGACATGCCCACTTAACAAAGTCAATCCTTGGCATTGCAGTATTAGGAGGAATTTTTTTCAGATTTAAGAGTTTCGAGACATGGATATTGTATCAGATCATCATATTGTACACTTAAGGTGTCAGAAATGAGTGACTGAACATGTGATTTCTGTCTTTTGCTAAGAATCAACTCAAAATTAAAGGCGTCTGTGACATGCCCTCATGAAATACTCAATCCTTGGTATTGCAGTATTAGGAGGAGGTTTTTTTCACATTCAAGAGTTGCTTGACATTGATGTTGTAACTAACCAATATATTTTACATCTAAACTGTAAGAAATTAGTGACTGAACATGTGATATCTGTCTTTTGCTAAGAATCAACTCAAAATTAAAGACGTCTGAGACACGCCCACTTAACAAAGTCAATCCTTGGCATTGCAGTATTAGGAGGAAAGTTTTTCTGTCTGAAGAGTTTCGAGACATGGATATTGTATCCAACCAGCATATTTTACATCTAAAATGTTAGAAATGAGTGACAGAACATGTGATATCTGTCTTTTGCTAAGAATCAAACGAAAATTAAAGACGTCTGAGACACGCCCACTTAAAATAGTCAATCCTTGGCATTGCAGTATTAGGAGGAAAGTTTTTCCGTTTTAAGAGTTTCGAGACATGAATATTGTATCCAACCAGCATATTTTACATCTAAAATGTTAGAAATGAGTGACTGAACATGTGATATCTGTCTTTTGCTAAGAATCAAATGAAAATTAAAGACGTCTGAGACACGCCCACTTAAAATAGTCAATCCTTGGCATTGCAGTATTAGGAGGAAAGTTTTTCCGTTTTAAGAGTTTCTAGACATGGATATTGTATCCAACCAGCATATTTTACATCTAAAGTATTAGAATTGAGTGACTGATCATGTGATATCTGTCTTTTGCTAGGAATCAAACGAAAATTAAAGACATCTGAGACACGCCCACTTTACAAAGTCAATCCTTGGCATTGCAGTATTAGGAGGAAAGTTTTTCCGTTTTAAGAGTTTCTAGACATGGATATTGTATCCAACCAGCATATTTTACATCTAAAGTGTTAGAAATGAGTGACAGAACATGTGATATCTGTCTTTTGCTTAGACTTAAACGAAAATTAAAGACGTCTGAGACACGCCCACTTAAAATAGTCAATCCTTGGCATTGTAGTATTAGGAGGAAAGTTTTTCCGTTTTAAGAGTTTCTAGACATGGATATTGTATCCAACCAGCATATTTTACATCTAAAGTGTTAGAAATGACTGACAGAACATGTGATATCTGTCTTTTGCTTAGACTTAAACGAAAGTTAAAGACGTCTGAGAAACGCCCACTTAAAATAGTCAATCCTTGGCATTGCAGTATTGGGAGGAATTTTTTTCAGATTTAAGAGTTTCGAGACATGGCTATTGTATCAGATCATCATATTGTACACTTAAGGTGTCAGAAATGAGTGACTGAACATGTGATTTCTGTCTTTTGCTAAGAATCAACTCAAAATTAAAGGCGTCTGTGACATGCCCTCATGAAATACTCAATCCTTGGTATTGCAGTATTAGGAGGATGTTTTTTTCACATTCAAGAGTTGCTTGACATTGATGTTGTAACTAACCAATATATTTTACATCTAAACTGTAAGAAATTAGTGACTGAACATGTGATATCTGTCTTTTGCTAAGAATCAACTCAAAATTAAAGACGTCTGAGACATGCCCACTTAACAAAGTCAATCCTTGGCATTGCAGTATAAGGAGGAAAGTTTTTCCGTTATAAGAGTTTCGAGACATGAATATTGTATCCAACCAGCATATTTTACATCTAAAATGTTAGAAATGAGTGACAGAACATGTGATATCTGTCTTTTGCTAAGAATCAAACGAAAATTAAAGACGTCTGAGACACGCCCACTTAAAATAGTCAATCCTTTGCATTGCAGTATTAGGAGGAAAGTTTTTCCGTTTTAAGAGTTTCGAGACATGAATATTGTATCCAACCAGCATATTTTACATCTAAAATGTTAGAAATGAGTGACTGAACATGTGATATCTGTCTTTTGCTAAGAATCAAATGAAAATTAAAGACGTCTGAGACACGCCCACTTAAAATAGTCAATCCTTGGCATTGCAGTATTAGGAGGAAAGTTTTTCCGTTTTAAGAGTTTCTAGACATGGATATTGTATCCAACCAGCATATTTTACATCTAAAGTATTAGAATTGAGTGACTGATCATGTGATATCTGTCTTTTGCTAGGAATCAAACGAAAATTAAAGACATCTGAGACACGCCCACTTTACAAAGTCAATCCTTGGCATTGCAGTATTAGGAGGAAAGTTTTTCCGTTTTAAGAGTTTCTAGACATGGATATTGTATCCAACCAGCATATTTTACATCTAAAGTGTTAGAAATGAGTGACAGAACATGTGATATCTGTCTTTTGCTTAGACTTAAACGAAAATTAAAGACGTCTGAGACACGCCCACTTAAAATAGTCAATCCTTGGCATTGCAGTATTAGGAGGAAAGTTTTTCCGTTTTAAGAGTTTCTAGACATGGATATTGTATCCAACCAGCATATTTTACATCTAAAGTGTTAGAAATGACTGACAGAACATGTGATATCTGTCTTTTGCTTAGACTTAAACGAAAGTTAAAGACGTCTGAGAAACGCCCACTTAAAATAGTCAATCCTTGGCATTGCAGTATTGGGAGGAATTTTTTTCAGATTTAAGAGTTTCGAGACATGGCTATTGTATCAGATCATCATATTGTACACTTAAAGTGTCAGAAATGAGTGACTGAACATGTGATTTCTGTCTTTTGCTAAGAATCAACTCAAAATTAAAGGCGTCTGTGACATGCCCTCATGAAATACTCAATCCTTGGTATTGCAGTATTAGGAGGATGTTTTTTTCACATTCAAGAGTTGCTTGACATTGATGTTGTAACTAACCAATATATTTTACATCTAAACTGTAAGAAATTAGTGACTGAACATGTGATATCTGTCTTTTGCTAAGAATCAACTCAAAATTAAAGACGTCTGAGACATGCCCACTTAACAAAGTCAATCCTTGGCATTGCAGTATTAGGAGGAAAGTTTTTCCGTTTTAAGAGTTTCGAGACATGAATATTGTATCCAACCAGCATATTTTACATCTAAAATGTTAGAAATGAGTGACAGAACATGTGATATCTGTCTTTTGCTAAGAATCAAACGAAAATTAAAGACGTCTGAGACACGCCCACTTAAAATAGTCAATCCTTGGCATTGCAGTATTAGGAGGAAAGTTTTTCCGTTTTAAGAGTTTCTAGACATGGATATTGTATCCAACCAGCATATTTTACATCTAAAGTATTAGAATTGAGTGACTGATCATGTGATATCTGTCTTTTGCTAGGAATCAAACGAAAATTAAAGACATCTGAGACACGCCCACTTTACAAAGTCAATCCTTGGCATTGCAGTATTAGGAGGAAAGTTTTTCCGTTTTAAGAGTTTCTAGACATGGATATTGTATCCAACCAGCATATTTTACATCTAAAGTGTTAGAAATGAGTGACAGAACATGTGATATCTGTCTTTTGCTGAGACTTAAACGAAAATTAAAAACGTCTGAGACACGCCCACTTAAAATAGTCAATCCTTGGCATTGCAGTATTAGGAGGAAAGTTTTTCCGTTTTAAGAGTTTCTAGACATGGATATTGTATCCAACCAGCATATTTTACATCTAAAGTGTTAGAAATGAGTGACTGAACATGTGATATCTGTCTTTTGCTAAGAATCAAACAAAAATTAAAGACGTCTGAGACACGCCCACTTAAAATAGTCAATCCTTGGCATTGCAGTATTAGGAGGAAAGTTTTTCCGTTTTAAGAGTTTCGAGACATGGATATTGTATCCAATCAGCATATTTTACATCTAAAGTGTTAGAAATGAGTGACAGAACATGTGATATCTGTCTTTTGCTTAGACTTAAACGAAAGTTAAAGACGTCTGAGACACGCCCACTTAAAATAGTCAATCCTTGGCATTGCAGTATTAAGAAGAATTTTTTTCAGATTTAAGAGTTTCTAGACATAGGTATTGTATCCAACCAGCATATTTTACACTTAAAGTGTCAGAAATGAGTAACTGAACATGTGATATCTGTCTTTTGCTAAGAATCAACTCAAAATTAAAGACGTCTGAAACATGCCCTCATGAAATGCTCAATCCTTGGTATTGCAGTATTAGGAGGATGTTTTTTCAGGTTCAAGAGTTTCTAGATATAGGTATTGTATCCAACCAGCATATTTTTCATCTAAACTGTAAGAAATGAGTGACTGAACATGTGATATCTGTCTTTTGCTAAGAATCAAACGAAAATTAAAGACGTCTGAGACACGCCCACTTAAAATAGTCAATCCTTGGCATTGCAGTATTAGGAGGAAAGTTTTTCCGTTTTAAGAGTTTCGAGACATGGATATTGTATCCAACCAGCATATTTTACATCTAAAGTGTTAGAAATGAGTGACAGAACATGTGCTATCTGTCTTTTGCTAAGAATCAACTCAAAATTAAAGACGTCTGAGACACGCCCACTAAAAATAGTCAATCCTTGGCATTGCAGTATTAGGAGGAAAGTTTTTCCGTTTTAAGAGTTTCGAGACATGGATATTGTATCCAACCAGCATATTTTACATCTAAAGTGTTAGAAATGAGTGACAGAACATGTGATATCTGTCTTTTGCTTAGACTTAAACGAAAGTTAAAGACGTCTGAGACACGCCCACTTAAAATAGTCAATCCTTGGCATTGCAGTATTAGGAAGAATTTTTTTCGGATTTAAGAGTTTCGAGACATGGCTATTGTATCCAACCAGCATATTTAACACTTAAAGTGTCAGAAATGAGTAACTGAACATGTGATATCTGTCTTTTGCTAAGAATCAACTCAAAATTAAAGACGTCTGAGACATGCCCTCATGAAACACTCAATCCTTGGTATTGCAGTATTAGGAGGATGTTTTTTCATATTCAGGAGTTTCTAGACATGGATGTTGTAACTAACCAATATATTTTACATCTAAATTGTAAGAAATGAGTGACTTAACATGTGATATCTGGCTTTGCTAAGAATCAAATTAACATTAAAGATGTCTGAGACACGCCCATTTAAAATAGTCTATCCTTGGCATTGCAGTATTAGGAGGAAAGTTTTTCCGTTTTAAGAGTTTCGAGACATGGATATTGTATCCAACCAGCATATTTTACATCTAAAGTGTTAGAAATGAGTGACAGAACATGTGATATCTGTCTTTTGCTTAGACTTAAACGAAAGTTAAAGACGTCTGAGACACGCCCACTTAAAATAGTCAATCCTTGGCATTGCAGTATTAGGAGGAATTTTTTCAGATTTAAGAGTTTCTAGACATAGGTATTGTATCCAACCAGCAAATTTTCACTTAAAGTGTCAGAAATGAGTAACTGAACATGTGATTTCTGTCTTTTGCTAAGAATCAACTCAAAATTGAAGACGTCTGAAACATGCCCTCATGAAATGCTCAATCCTTGGTATTGCAGTATAAGGAGGATGTTTTTTCAGGTTCAAGAGTTTCTAGATATAGGTATTGTATCCAACCAGCATATTTTTCATCTAAACTGTAAGAAATGAGTGACTGAACATGTGATATCTGTCTTTTGCTAAGAATCAAACGAAAATTAAAGACGTCTGAGACACGCCCACTTAAAATAGTCAATCCTTGGCATTGCAGTATTAGGAGGAAAGTTTTTCCGTTTTAAGAGTTTCGAGACATGGATATTGTATCCAACCAGCATATTTTACATCTAAAGTGTTAGAAATGAGTGACAGAACATGTGATATCTGTCTTTTGCTAAGAATCAACTCAAAATTAAAGACGTCTGAGACATGCCCACTTAACAAAGTCAATCCTTGGCATTGCAGTATTAGGAGGAATTTTTTTCAGATTTAAGAGTTTCGAGACATGGCTATTGTATCAGATCATCATATTGTACACTTAAGGTGTCAGAAATGAGTGACTGAACATGTGATTTCTGTCTTTTGCTAAGAATCAACTCAAAATTAAAGGCGTCTGTGACATGCCCTCATGAAATACTCAATCCTTGGTATTGCAGTATTAGGAGGAGGTTTTTTTCACATTCAAGAGTTGCTTGACATTGATGTTGTAACTAACCAATATATTTTACATCTAAACTGTAAGAAATTAGTGACTGAACATGTGATATCTGTCTTTTGCTAAGAATCAACTCAAAATTAAAGACGTCTGAGACACGCCCACTTAACAAAGTCAATCCTTGGCATTGCAGTATTAGGAGGAAAGTTTTTCTGTCTGAAGAGTTTCGAGACATGGATATTGTATCCAACCAGCATATTTTACATCTAAAATGTTAGAAATGAGTGACAGAACATGTGATATCTGTCTTTTGCTAAGAATCAAACGAAAATTAAAGACGTCTGAGACACGCCCACTTAAAATAGTCAATCCTTGGCATTGCAGTATTAGGAGGAAAGTTTTTCCGTTTTAAGAGTTTCGAGACATGAATATTGTATCCAACCAGCATATTTTACATCTAAAATGTTAGAAATGAGTGACTGAACATGTGATATCTGTCTTTTGCTAAGAATCAAATGAAAATTAAAGACGTCTGAGACACGCCCACTTAAAATAGTCAATCCTTGGCATTGCAGTATTAGGAGGAAAGTTTTTCCGTTTTAAGAGTTTCTAGACATGGATATTGTATCCAACCAGCATATTTTACATCTAAAGTATTAGAATTGAGTGACTGATCATGTGATATCTGTCTTTTGCTAGGAATCAAACGAAAATTAAAGACATCTGAGACACGCCCACTTTACAAAGTCAATCCTTGGCATTGCAGTATTAGGAGGAAAGTTTTTCCGTTTTAAGAGTTTCTAGACATGGATATTGTATCCAACCAGCATATTTTACATCTAAAGTGTTAGAAATGAGTGACAGAACATGTGATATCTGTCTTTTGCTTAGACTTAAACGAAAATTAAAGACGTCTGAGACACGCCCACTTAAAATAGTCAATCCTTGGCATTGTAGTATTAGGAGGAAAGTTTTTCCGTTTTAAGAGTTTCTAGACATGGATATTGTATCCAACCAGCATATTTTACATCTAAAGTATTAGAATTGAGTGACTGATCATGTGATATCTGTCTTTTGCTAGGAATCAAACGAAAATTAAAGACATCTGAGACACGCCCACTTTACAAAGTCAATCCTTGGCATTGCAGTATTAGGAGGAAAGTTTTTCCGTTTTAAGAGTTTCTAGACATGGATATTGTATCCAACCAGCATATTTTACATCTAAAGTGTTAGAAATGAGTGACAGAACATGTGATATCTGTCTTTTGCTTAGACTTAAACGAAAATTAAAGACGTCTGAGACACGCCCACTTAAAATAGTCAATCCTTGGCATTGCAGTATTAGGAGGAAAGTTTTTCCGTTTTAAGAGTTTCTAGACATGGATATTGTATCCAACCAGCATATTTTACATCTAAAGTGTTAGAAATGACTGACAGAACATGTGATATCTGTCTTTTGCTTAGACTTAAACGAAAGTTAAAGACGTCTGAGAAACGCCCACTTAAAATAGTCAATCCTTGGCATTGCAGTATTGGGAGGAATTTTTTTCAGATTTAAGAGTTTCGAGACATGGCTATTGTATCAGATCATCATATTGTACACTTAAAGTGTCAGAAATGAGTGACTGAACATGTGATTTCTGTCTTTTGCTAAGAATCAACTCAAAATTAAAGGCGTCTGTGACATGCCCTCATGAAATACTCAATCCTTGGTATTGCAGTATTAGGAGGATGTTTTTTTCACATTCAAGAGTTGCTTGACATTGATGTTGTAACTAACCAATATATTTTACATCTAAACTGTAAGAAATTAGTGACTGAACATGTGATATCTGTCTTTTGCTAAGAATCAACTCAAAATTAAAGACGTCTGAGACATGCCCACTTAACAAAGTCAATCCTTGGCATTGCAGTATTAGGAGGAAAGTTTTTCCGTTTTAAGAGTTTCGAGACATGAATATTGTATCCAACCAGCATATTTTACATCTAAAATGTTAGAAATGAGTGACAGAACATGTGATATCTGTCTTTTGCTAAGAATCAAACGAAAATTAAAGACGTCTGAGACACGCCCACTTAAAATAGTCAATCCTTGGCATTGCAGTATTAGGAGGAAAGTTTTTCCGTTTTAAGAGTTTCTAGACATGGATATTGTATCCAACCAGCATATTTTACATCTAAAGTATTAGAATTGAGTGACTGATCATGTGATATCTGTCTTTTGCTAGGAATCAAACGAAAATTAAAGACATCTGAGACACGCCCACTTTACAAAGTCAATCCTTGGCATTGCAGTATTAGGAGGAAAGTTTTTCCGTTTTAAGAGTTTCTAGACATGGATATTGTATCCAACCAGCATATTTTACATCTAAAGTGTTAGAAATGAGTGACAGAACATGTGATATCTGTCTTTTGCTGAGACTTAAACGAAAATTAAAAACGTCTGAGACACGCCCACTTAAAATAGTCAATCCTTGGCATTGCAGTATTAGGAGGAAAGTTTTTCCGTTTTAAGAGTTTCTAGACATGGATATTGTATCCAACCAGCATATTTTACATCTAAAGTGTTAGAAATGAGTGACTGAACATGTGATATCTGTCTTTTGCTAAGAATCAAACAAAAATTAAAGACGTCTGAGACACGCCCACTTAAAATAGTCAATCCTTGGCATTGCAGTATTAGGAGGAAAGTTTTTCCGTTTTAAGAGTTTCGAGACATGGATATTGTATCCAATCAGCATATTTTACATCTAAAGTGTTAGAAATGAGTGACAGAACATGTGATATCTGTCTTTTGCTTAGACTTAAACGAAAGTTAAAGACGTCTGAGACACGCCCACTTAAAATAGTCAATCCTTGGCATTGCAGTATTAAGAAGAATTTTTTTCAGATTTAAGAGTTTCTAGACATAGGTATTGTATCCAACCAGCATATTTTACACTTAAAGTGTCAGAAATGAGTAACTGAACATGTGATATCTGTCTTTTGCTAAGAATCAACTCAAAATTAAAGACGTCTGAAACATGCCCTCATGAAATGCTCAATCCTTGGTATTGCAGTATTAGGAGGATGTTTTTTCAGGTTCAAGAGTTTCTAGATATAGGTATTGTATCCAACCAGCATATTTTTCATCTAAACTGTAAGAAATGAGTGACTGAACATGTGATATCTGTCTTTTGCTAAGAATCAAACGAAAATTAAAGACGTCTGAGACACGCCCACTTAAAATAGTCAATCCTTGGCATTGCAGTATTAGGAGGAAAGTTTTTCCGTTTTAAGAGTTTCGAGACATGGATATTGTATCCAACCAGCATATTTTACATCTAAAGTGTTAGAAATGAGTGACTGAACATGTGATATCTGTCTTTTGCTAAGAATCAAACAAAAATTAAAGAAGTCTGAGACACGCCCACTTAAAATAGTCAATCCTTGGCATTGCAGTATTAGGAGGAAAGTTTTTCCGTTTTAAGAGTTTCGAGACATGGATATTGTATCCAATCAGCATATTTTACATCTAAAGTGTTAGAAATGAGTGACAGAACATGTGATATCTGTCTTTTGCTTAGACTTAAACGAAAGTTAAAGACGTCTGAGACACGCCCACTTAAAATAGTCAATCCTTGGCATTGCAGTATTAAGAAGAATTTTTTTCAGATTTAAGAGTTTCGAGACATGGCTATTGTATCCAACCAGCATATTTTACACTTAAAGTGTCAGAAATGAGTGACTGAACATGTGATTTCTGTCTTTTGCTAAGAATCAACTCAAAATTAAAGACGTCTGAGACATGCCCTCATGAAATACTCAATCCTTGGTATTGCAGTATTAGGAGGATGTTTTTTCATATTCAGGAGTTTCTAGACATAGATGTTGTAACTAACCAATATATTTTATACCTAAACTGTAAGAAATAAGTGACTTAACATGTGATATCTGGCTTTTGCTAAGAATCAAATTGGCATTGCAGTATTAGGAGGAAAGTTCGTCCGTTTTAAGAGTTTCTAGACATGGATATTGTATCCAACCAGCATATTTTACATCTAAAGTGTTAGAAATGAGTGACAGAACATGTGATATCTGTCTTTTGTTTAGACTTAAACGAAAGTTAAAGACGTCTGAGACACGCCCACTTAAAATAGTCAATCCTTGGCATTGCAGTATTAGGAGGAAAGTTTTTCCGTTTTAAGAGTTTCGAGACATGGATATTGTATCCAACCAGCATATTTTACATCTAAAGTGTTAGAAATGAGTGACAGAACATGTGATATCTGTCTTTTGCTTAGACTTAAACGAAAGTTAAAGACGTCTGAGACACGCCCACTTAAAATAGTCAATCCTTGGCATTGCAGTATTAGGAAGAATTTTTTTCAGATTTAAGAGTTTCGAGACATGGCTATTGTATCCAACCAGCATATTTTACACTTAAAGTGTCAGAAATGAGTAACTGAACATGTGATATCTGTCTTTTGCTAAGAATCAACTCAAAATTAAAGACGTCTGAGACATGCCCTCATGAAACACTCAATCCTTGGTATTGCAGTATTAGGAGGATGTTTTTTCATATTCAGGAGTTTCTAGACATGGATGTTGTAACTAACCAATATATTTTACATCTAAATTGTAAGAAATGAGTGACTTAACATGTGATATCTGGCTTTGCTAAGAATCAAATTAACATTAAAGATGTCTGAGACACGCCCATTTAAAATAGTCTATCCTTGGCATTGCAGTATTAGGAGGAAAGTTTTTCCGTTTTAAGAGTTTCTAGACATGGATATTGTATCCAACCAGCATATTTTACATCTAAAGTGTTAGAAATGAGTGACTGAACATGTGATATCTGTCTTTTGCTAAGAATCAAACGAAAATTAAAGACGTCTGAGACACGCCCACTTAAAATAGTCAATCCTTGGCATTGCAGTATTAGGAGGAAAGTTTTTCCGTTTTAAGAGTTTCGAGACATGGATATTGTATCCAACCAGCATATTTTACATCTAAAGTGTTAGAAATGAGTGACAGAACATGTGATATCTGTCTTTTGCTTAGACTTAAACGAAAGTTAAAGACGTCTGAGACACGCCCACTTAAAATAGTCAATCCTTGGCATTGCAGTATTAGGAAGAATTTTTTTCAGATTTAAGAGTTTCGAGACATGGCTATTGTATCCAACCAGCATATTTTACACTTAAAGTGTCAGAAATGAGTAACTGAACATGTGATATCTGTCTTTTGCTAAGAATCAACTCAAAATTAAAGACGTCTGAGACATGCCCTCATGAAACACTCAATCCTTGGTATTGCAGTATTAGGAGGATGTTTTTTCATATTCAGGAGTTTCTAGACATGGATGTTGTAACTAACCAATATATTTTACATCTAAATTGTAAGAAATGAGTGACTTAACATGTGATATCTGGCTTTGCTAAGAATCAAATTAACATTAAAGATGTCTGAGACACGCCCATTTAAAATAGTCTATCCTTGGCATTGCAGTATTAGGAGGAAAGTTTTTCCGTTTTAAGAGTTTCTAGACATGGATATTGTATCCAACCAGCATATTTTACATCTAAAGTGCTAGAAATGAGTGACAGAACATGTGATATCTGTCTTTTGCTTAGACTTAAACAAAAGTTAAAGACGTCTGAGACGCCCACTTAAAATAGTCAATCCTTGGCATTGCAGTATTAGGAGGATTTTTTTCAGATTTAAGAGTTTCTAGACATAGGTATTGTATCCAACCAGCATATTTTACACTTAAAGTGTCAGAAATGAGTAACTGAACATGTGATTTCTGTCTTTTGCTAAGAATCAACTCAAAATTGAAGACGTCTGAAACATGCCCTCATGAAATGCTCAATCCTTGGTATTGCAGTATAAGGAGGATGTTTTTTCAGGTTCAAGAGTTTCTAGATATAGGTATTGTATCCAACCAGCATATTTTTCATCTAAACTGTAAGAAATGAGTGACTGAACATGTGATATCTGTCTTTTGCTAAGAATCAAACGAAAATTAAAGACGTCTGAGACACGCCCACTTAAAATAGTCAATCCTTGGCATTGCAGTATTAGGAGGAAAGTTTTTCCGTTTTAAGAGTTTCGAGACATGGATATTGTATCCAACCAGCATATTTTACATCTAAAGTGTTAGAAATGAGTGACAGAACATGTGCTATCTGTCTTTTGCTAAGAATCAACTCAAAATTAAAGACGTCTGAGACACGCCCACTAAAAATAGTCAATCCTTGGCATTGCAGTATTAGGAGGAAAGTTTTTCCGTTTTAAGAGTTTCGAGACATGGATATTGTATCCAACCAGCATATTTTACATCTAAAGTGTTAGAAATGAGTGACAGAACATGTGATATCTGTCTTTTGCTTAGACTTAAACGAAAGTTAAAGACGTCTGAGACACGCCCACTTAAAATAGTCAATCCTTGGCATTGCAGTATTAGGAAGAATTTTTTTCGGATTTAAGAGTTTCGAGACATGGCTATTGTATCCAACCAGCATATTTAACACTTAAAGTGTCAGAAATGAGTAACTGAACATGTGATATCTGTCTTTTGCTAAGAATCAACTCAAAATTAAAGACGTCTGAGACATGCCCTCATGAAACACTCAATCCTTGGTATTGCAGTATTAGGAGGATGTTTTTTCATATTCAGGAGTTTCTAGACATGGATGTTGTAACTAACCAATATATTTTACATCTAAATTGTAAGAAATGAGTGACTTAACATGTGATATCTGGCTTTGCTAAGAATCAAATTAACATTAAAGATGTCTGAGACACGCCCATTTAAAATAGTCTATCCTTGGCATTGCAGTATTAGGAGGAAAGTTTTTCCGTTTTAAGAGTTTCGAGACATGGATATTGTATCCAACCAGCATATTTTACATCTAAAGTGTTAGAAATGAGTGACAGAACATGTGATATCTGTCTTTTGCTTAGACTTAAACGAAAGTTAAAGACGTCTGAGACACGCCCACTTAAAATAGTCAATCCTTGGCATTGCAGTATTAGGAGGAATTTTTTCAGATTTAAGAGTTTCTAGACATAGGTATTGTATCCAACCAGCAAATTTTCACTTAAAGTGTCAGAAATGAGTAACTGAACATGTGATTTCTGTCTTTTGCTAAGAATCAACTCAAAATTGAAGACGTCTGAAACATGCCCTCATGAAATGCTCAATCCTTGGTATTGCAGTATAAGGAGGATGTTTTTTCAGGTTCAAGAGTTTCTAGATATAGGTATTGTATCCAACCAGCATATTTTTCATCTAAACTGTAAGAAATGAGTGACTGAACATGTGATATCTGTCTTTTGCTAAGAATCAAACGAAAATTAAAGACGTCTGAGACACGCCCACTTAAAATAGTCAATCCTTGGCATTGCAGTATTAGGAGGAAAGTTTTTCCGTTTTAAGAGTTTCGAGACATGGATATTGTATCCAACCAGCATATTTTACATCTAAAGTGTTAGAAATGAGTGACAGAACATGTGATATCTGTCTTTTGCTAAGAATCAACTCAAAATTAAAGACGTCTGAGACACGCCCACTAAAAATAGTCAATCCTTGGCATTGCAGTATTAGGAGGAAAGTTTTTCCGTTTTAAGAGTTTCGAGACATGGATATTGTATCCAACCAGCATATTTTACATCTAAAGTGTTAGAAATGAGTGACAGAACATGTGATATCTGTCTTTTGCTTAGACTTAAACGAAAGTTAAAGACGTCTGAGACACGCCCACTTAAAATAGTCAATCCTTGGCATTGCAGTATTAGGAGGAATTTTTTCAGATTTAAGAGTTTCTAGACATAGGTATTGTATCCAACCAGCAAATTTTCACTTAAAGTGTCAGAAATGAGTAACTGAACATGTGATTTCTGTCTTTTGCTAAGAATCAACTCAAAATTGAAGACGTCTGAAACATGCCCTCATGAAATGCTCAATCCTTGGTATTGCAGTAAAAGGAGGATGTTTTTTCAGGTTCAAGAGTTTCTAGATATAGGTATTGTATCCAACCAGCATATTTTTCATCTAAACTGTAAGAAATGAGTGACTGAACATGTGATATCTGTCTTTTGCTAAGAATCAAACGAAAATTAAAGACGTCTGAGACACGCCCACTTAAAATAGTCAATCCTTGGCATTGCAGTATTAGGAGGAAAGTTTTTCCGTTTTAAGAGTTTCGAGACATGGATATTGTATCCAACCAGCATATTTTACATCTAAAGTGTTAGAAATGAGTGACAGAACATGTGATATCTGTCTTTTGCTAAGAATCAACTCAAAATTAAAGACGTCTGAGACACGCCCACTAAAAATAGTCAATCCTTGGCATTGCAGTATTAGGAGGAAAGTTTTTCCGTTTTAAGAGTTTCGAGACATGGATATTGTATCCAACCAGCATGTTTTACATCTAAAGTGTTAGAAATGAGTGACAGAACATGTGATATCTGTCTTTTGCTTAGACTTAAACGAAAGTTAAAGACGTCTGAGACACGCCCACTTAAAATAGTCAATCCTTGGCATTGCAGTATTAGGAGGAATTTTTTTCAGATTTAAGAGTTTCGAGACATGGCTATTGTATCCAATCAGAATATTGTACACTTAAGGTGTCAGAAATGAGTGACTGAACATGTGATTTCTGTCTTTTGCTAAGAATCAACTCAAAATTAAAGACGTCTGAGACATGCCCTCATGAAATACTCAATCCTTGGTATTGCAGTATTAGGAGGATGTTTTTACATATTCAGGAGTTTCTAGACATGGATGTTGTAACTAACCAATATATTTTACACCTAAACTGTAAGAAATAAGTGACTGAACATGTGATATCTGGCTTTTGCTAAGAATCAAATTGGCATTGCAGTATTAGGAGGAAAGTTCGTCCGTTTTAAGAGTTTCTAGACATGGATATTGTATCCAACCAGCATATTTTACATCTAAAGTGTTAGAAATGAGTGACAGAACATGTGATATCTGCCTTTTTTTTAGACTTAAACGAAAGTTAAAGACGTCTGAGACACGCCCACTTAAAATATTCAATCCTTGGCATTGCAGTATTAGGAGGAAAGTTTTTCCGTTTTAAGAGTTTCTAGACATGGATATTGTATCCAACCAGCATATTTTACATCTAAAGTGTTAGAAATGAGTGACTGAACATGTGATATCTGTCTTTTGCTAAGAATCAACTCAAAATTAAAGACGTCTGAGACACGCCCACTTAAAATAGTCAATCCTTGGCATTGCAGTATTAGGAGGAAAGTTTTTCCGTTTTAAGAGTTTCTAGACATGGATATTGTATCCAACCAGCATATTTTACATCTAAAGTGTTAGAAATGAGTGACAGAACATGTGATATCTGTCTTTTGCTTAGACTTAAACGAAAGTTAAAGACGTCTGAGACACGCCCACTTAAAATAGTCAATCCTTGGCATTGCAGTATTAGGAAGAATTTTTTTCAGATTTAAGAGTTTCGAGACATGGCTATTGTATCCAATCAGAATATTGTACACTTAAGGTGTCAGAAATGAGTGACTGAACATGTGATTTCTGTCTTTTGCTAAGAGTCAACTCAAAATTAAAGACGTCTGAGACATGCCCTCATGAAATACTCAATCCTTGGTATTGCAGTATTAGGAGGATGTTTTTTCATATTCAGGAGTTTCTAGACATGGATGTTGTAACTAACCAATATATTTTACACCTAAACTGTAAGAAATAAGTGACGTAACATGTGATATCTGGCTTTTGCTAAGAATCAAATTGGCATTGCAGTATTAGGAGGAAAGTTCGTCCGTTTTAAGAGTTTCTAGACATGGATATTGTATCCAACCAGCATATTTTACATCTAAAGTGTTAGAAATGAGTGACAGAACATGTGATATCTGTCTTTTGTTTAGACTTAAACGAAAGTTAAAGACGTCTGAGACACGCCCACTTAAAATAGTCAATCCTTGGCATTGCAGTATTAGGAGGAATTTTTTCAGATTTAAGAGTTTCTAGACATAGGTATTGTATCCAACCAGCATATTTTGCACTTAAAGTGTCAGAAATGAGTAACTGAACATGTGATTTCTGTCTTTTGCTAAGAATCAACTCAAAATTAAAGACGTCTGAAACATGCCCTCATGAAATACTCAATCCTTGGTATTGCAGTATTAGGAGGATGTTTTTTCAGGTTAAAGAGTTTCTAGACATATGTATTGTATCCAACCAGCATATTTGTCATCTAAACTGTAAGAAATGAGTGACTGAACATTTGATATCTGTCTTTTGCTAAGAATTAACTTAAAATTAAAGATGTCTGAGACACGCCCACTTGAAATAGTCAATCCTTGGCATTGCAGTATCAGGATGAATTTTTTTTCAGATTTAAGAGTTTCGAGACATATATGTTGTAACTAACTAAAACATTTTACATTTAAACTGTAAGAAATGAGTAACTGAACATGTGATATCTGTCTTTTGCTAAGAATCAACTTTAAATTAAAGACATCTGAGACATGCCCTTATGAAATACTCAATCCTTGGTATTGCAGTATTAGGAGGATGTTTTTTTCACATTCAAGAGTTGCTTTACATTGATGTTGTAACTAACCAATATAATTTACATCTAAACTGTCAGAAATTAGTGACTGAACATGTGATATCTGTCTTTTGCTAAGAATCAAACGAAAATTAAAGACATCTGAGACACGCCCACTTGAAATAGTCAATCCTTGGCATTGCAGTATCAGGATGAATTTTTTTTTCAGATTTAAGAGTTTCGAGACATATATGTTGTAACTTACTAAAACAGTTTACATTTAAACTGTAAGAAATGAGTAACTGAACATGTGATATCTGTCTTTTGCTAAGAATCAACTTTAAATTAAAGACATCTGAGACATGCCCACTAAAAATAGTCAATCCTTGGCATTGCAGTATTAGGAGGAAAGTTTTTCCGTTTTAAGAGTTTCGAGACATGGATATTGTATCCAACCAGCATATTTTACATCTAAAGTGTTAGAAATGAGTGACAGAACATGTGATATCTGTCTTTTGCTTAGACTTAAACGAAAGTTAAAGACGTCTGAGACACGCCCACTTAAAATAGTCAATCCTTGGCATTGCAGTATTAGGAGGAATTTTTTTCAGATTTAAGAGTTTCGAGACATGGCTATTGTATCCAATCAGAATATTGTACACTTAAGGTGTCAGAAATGAGTGACTGAACATGTGATTTCTGTCTTTTGCTAAGAATCAACTCAAAATTAAAGACGTCTGAGACATGCCCTCATGAAATACTCAATCCTTGGTATTGCAGTATTAGGAGGATGTTTTTTCATATTCAGGAGTTTCTAGACATGGATGTTGTAACTAACCAATATATTTTACACCTAAACTGTAAGAAATAAGTGACGTAACATGTGATATCTGGCTTTTGCTAAGAATCAAATTGGCATTGCAGTATTAGGAGGAAAGTTCGTCCGTTTTAAGAGTTTCTAGACATGGATATTGTATCCAACCAGCATATTTTACATCTAAAGTGTTAGAAATGAGTGACAGAACATGTGATATCTGTCTTTTGTTTAGACTTAAACGAAAGTTAAAGACGTCTGAGACACGCCCACTTAAAATAGTCAATCCTTGGCATTGCAGTATTAGGAGGAATTTTTTCAGATTTAAGAGTTTCTAGACATAGGTATTGTATCCAACCAGCATATTTTGCACTTAAAGTGTCAGAAATGAGTAACTGAACATGTGATTTCTGTCTTTTGCTAAGAATCAACTCAAAATTAAAGACGTCTGAAACATGCCCTCATGAAATACTCAATCCTTGGTATTGCAGTATTAAAAGGATGTTTTTTCAGGTTAAAGAGTTTCTAGACATATGTATTGTATCCAACCAGCATATTTGTCATCTAAACTGTAAGAAATGAGTGACTGAACATTTGATATCTGTCTTTTGCTAATAATTAACTTAAAATTAAAGATGTCTGAGACACGCCCACTTGAAATAGTCAATCCTTGGCATTGCAGTATCAGGATGAATTTTTTTTTCAGATTTAAGAGTTTCGAGACATATATGTTGTAACTAACTAAAACATTTTACATTTAAACTGTAAGAAATGAGTAACTGAACATGTGATATCTGTCTTTTGCTAAGAATCAACTTTAAATTAAAGACATCTGAGACATGCCCTTATGAAATACTCAATCCTTGTTATTGCAGTATTAGGAGGATGTTTTTTTCACATTCAAGAGTTGCTTTACATTGATGTTGTAACTAACCAATATAATTTACATCTAAACTGTAAGAAATTAGTGACTGAACATATGATATCTGTCTTTTGCTAAGAATCAAACGAAAATTACAGACATCTGAGACACGCCCACTTGAAATAGTCAATCCTTGGCATTGCAGTATCAGGATGAATTTTTTTTTCAGATTTAAGAGTTTCGAGACATATATGTTGTAACTAACCAATATAATTTACATCTAAACTGTAAGAAATGAGTGACTGAACATGTGATATCTGTCTTTTGCTAAGAATCAAACGAAAATTAAAGACGTCTGAGACACGCCCACTTAAAATAGTCAATCCTTGGCATTGCAGTATTAGGAGGAAAGTTTTTCCGTTTTAAGAGTTTCGAGACATGGATATTGTATCCAACCAGCATATTTTACATCTAAAGTGTTAGAAATGAGTGACAGAACATGTGATATCTGTCTTTTGCTTAGACTTAAACGAAAGTTAAAGACGTCTGAGACACGCTCACTTAAAATAGTCAATCCTTGGCATTGCAGTATTAGGAGGAATTTTTTCAGATTTAAGAGTTTCGAGACATGGCTATTGTATCCAATCAGAATATTGTACACTTAAGGTGTCAGAAATGAGTGACTGAACATGTGATTTCTGTCTTTTGCTAAGAATCAACTCAAAATTAAAGACGTCTGAGACATGCCCTCATGAAATACTCAATCCTTGGTATTGCAGTATTAGGAGGATGTTTTTTCATATTCAGGAGTTTCTAGACATGGATGTTGTAACTAACCAATATATTTTACACCTAAACTGTAAGAAATAAGTGACTTAACATGTGATATCTGGCTTTTGCTAAGAATCAAATTGGCATTGCAGTATTAGGAGGAAAGTTCGTCCGTTTTAAGAGTTTCTAGACATGGATATTGTATCCAACCAGCATATTTTACATCTAAAGTGTTAGAAATGAGTGACAGAACATGTGATATCTGTCTTTTGTTTAGACTTAAACGAAAGTTAAAGACGTCTGAGACACGCCCACTTAAAATAGTCAATCCTTGGCATTGCAGTATTAGGTGGGATTTTTTCAGATTTAAGAGTTTCTAGACATAGGTATTGTATCCAACCAGCATATTTTGCACTTAAAGTGTCAGAAATGAGTAACTGAACATGTGATTTCTGTCTTTTGCTAAGAATCAACTCAAAATTAAAGACGTCTGAAACATGCCCTCATGAAATACTCAATCCTTGGTATTGCAGTATTAGGAGGATGTTTTTTCAGGTTAAAGAGTTTCTAGACATATGTATTGTATCCAACCAGCATATTTGTCATCTAAACTGTAAGAAATGAGTGACTGAACATTTGATATCTGTCTTTTGCTAAGAATTAACTTAAAATTAAAGATGTCTGAGACACGCCCACTTGAAATAGTCAATCCTTGGCATTGCAGTATCAGGATGAATTTTTTTTTCAGATTTAAGAGTTTCGAGACATATATGTTGTAACTAACTAAAACATTTTACATTTAAACTGTAAGAAATGAGTAACTGAACATGTGATATCTGTCTTTTGCTAAGAATCAACTTTAAATTAAAGACATCTGAGACATGCCCTTATGAAATACTCAATCCTTGGTATTGCAGTATTAGGAGGATGTTTTTTTCACATTCAAGAGTTGCTTTACATTGATGTTGTAACTAACCAATATAATTTACATCTAAACTGTAAGAAATTAGTGACTGAACATGTGATATCTGTCTTTTGCTAAGAATCAAACGAAAATTAAAGACATCTGAGACACGCCCACTTAAAATAGTCAATCCTTGGCATTGCAGTATTAGGAGGAAAGTTTTTCCGTTTTAAGAGTTTCGAGACATGGATATTGTATCCAACTAGCATATTTTACATCTAAAATGTTAGAAATGAGTGACTGAATATGTGATATCTGTCTTTTGCTAAGAATCAAACGAAAATTAAAGACGTCTGAGACACGCCCACTTAAAATAGTCAATCCTTGGCATTGCAGTATTAGGAGGAAGTGTTTTAAGATTCAAGAGTTTTCAGACATGAATGTTGTAGCGAATCAATATATTTTACATCTAAACTGTAAAAAATGAGTAACTTAACATGTGATATCTGTCTTTTGCTAAAAATAAAATTAAAATTAAAGATATCTGGGACACGCCCACTTAAAATAGTCAATCCTTAGTATTACATTATGAGTGAAAGATGAAAAAACGTTTTTACGGTCACCAAACCTTAAATTAACAGACAGACAACATTTCAGCTCTCTAGACCTTTTGGACCTGGAGTGAAAGATGAAAAAAAAGTTCTTAAGGTTTTTGACTGTTGTGACCTCATTCATCTTTTCAGCTCTCTAGACCTTTTGGACCTTGAGAGAAAGATCAAAATACGATTTTTAAGGTTTTGACCCCTGTGACCTCATTTGGAGTCAAAGGGTCACCAAACCTACAATATAAATACCTCATTGGCCAAGGAGTTTTAAAACATCTTTTCAGCTCTCTAGATCTTTTGGACCTTGAGAGAAAGATGAAAATACGATTGTTAAGGTTTTGACCACTGTGACCTCATTTAGGGTCAAGGGGTCACCAAACCTATAGTTTAGATTCATCATTGGCCAAGGAGTCTACAGACAACTTTTCAGCTCTCTAGACCTTTTGGACCTGGAGAGAAAGATGAAAATACGATTTTAAGGTTTTTGACCCCTGTGACCTCATTTGGAGTCAAATGGTCACCAAACCTACAATAAAAATACCTCATTGGCCAAGGAGTTTTAAAACATCTTTTCAGCTATCAAGACCTTTTGGACCTGGAGTGAAAGATGAAATAACGTTTTTACGGTTTTTGATCCCTGTGACCTCATTTGGGGTCAAGGGGTCAACAAACCTACAATTTTGATTCATCATTGGCCAAAGGAATCTACAGACAACTTTTCAGCTCTCTGGACCTTTTGGACCTGGAGAGAAAGATGAAAATACGATTTTAAGGTTTTTGACCCCTGTGACCTCATTTGGAGTCAAATGGTCACCAAACCTACAATAAAAATACCTCATTGGCCAAGGAGTTTTAAAACATCTTTTCAGCTATCAAGACCTTTTGGACCTGGAGTGAAAGATGAAAAAACGTTTTTACGGTTTTTGATCCCTGTGACCTCATTTGGGGTCAAGGGGTCACCAAACCTACAATATAAATACCTCATTGGCCAAGGAGCTTTAAAACATCTTTTCAGCTCTCCAGACCTTTTGGATCTTGAGTGAAAGATGAAAAAACGTTTTTACAGTTTTTGATCCCTGTGACCTCATTTGGGGTCAAGGGGTCACCAAACTTACAATTTTGATTCATCATTGGCCAAGGAGTCTACAGACAACTTTTCAGCTCTCTAGACCTTTTGGACCTGGAGAGAAAGATGAAAATACGATTTTAAGGATTTTGACCCCTGTGACCTCATTTGGAGTCAAAGGGTCACCAAACCTACAATATAAATAACTCATTGGCCAAGGAGTTTTAAAACATCTTTTGAGCTCTCTAGATCTTTTGGACCTTGAGAGAAAGATGAAAATACGATTGTTAAGGTTTTGACCACTGTGACCTCATTTGGGGTCAAGGGGTCACCAAACCTATAATTTAGATTCATCATTGGCCAAGGAGTCTACAGACAACTTTTCAGCTCTCTAGACCTTTTGGACCTGGAGAGAAAGATGAAAATACGATTTTAAGGTTTTTGACCCCTGTGACCTCATTTGGAGTCAAATGGTCACCAAACCTACAATAAAAATACCTCATTGGCCAAGGAGTTTTAAAACATCTTTTCAGCTCTCCAGACCTTTTGGACCTGGAGTGAAAGATGAAAACCGTTTTTACGGTTTTTGATCCCTGTGACCTCATTTGGGGTCAAGGGGTCACCAAACCTACAATTTTGATTCGTCATTGGCCAAAGGAATCTACAGACAACTTTTCAGCTCTATAGACCTTTTGGACCTGGAGAGAAAGATGAAAATACGATTTTAAGGATTTTGACCCCTGTGACCTCATTTGGGGTCAAGGGGTCACTAAACCTACAATTTAGATTCATCATTGGCCAAGGAATCTACAGACAACATTTCAACTCTCTAGGCCTTTCTCACCTGGAGTGAAAGATGAAAAAACATTTTTACGGTTTTTGACCAGTGTAACCCCATTTGGGGTCAAGGGGTCACCAAACCTAAAACTTAGTCTCCTCGTTGTCCAAGGAGTCCACACACAACATTTCAGCTCTCTAGACCTTTTGGACCTTGAGAGAAAGATGAAAACACGTTTTTAGGGTTTTTGATTCCTGTGACCTCATTTGGGGTCAAGGGGTCACCAAACTTACAATTTTGATTCATCATTGGCCAAGGAGTCTACAGACAACATTTCAACTCTCTAGGCCTTTCTCACCTGGAGTGAAAGATGAAAAAACATTTTTACGGTTTTTGACCATTGTAACCCCATTTGGGGTCAAGGGGTCACCAAACCTAAAACTTAGTCTCCTCGTTGTTCAAGGAGTCCACACACAACATTTCAGCTCTCTAGACCTTTTGGACCTGGAGAGAAAGATGACAATACGATTTTAAGGTTTTTGACCCCTGTGACCTCATTTGGAGTCAAGGGGTCACCAAACCTACAATATAAAACCTCATTGGCCAAGGAGTTTTAAAACATCTTTTCAGCTCTCTAGACCTTTTGGACCTGGAGTGAAAGATGAAAAAAAGTTTTTACAATTTTTGATCCCTGTGACCTCATTTGGGGTCAAGGGATCACAAAACCTTCAATTTTGATTCATCATTGGCCAAGGAGTCTACAGACAACTTTTCAGCTCTTTAGACCTTTTGGACCTGGAGAGAAAGATCAAAATACGATTTTTAAGGTTTTGACCCCTGTGACCTCATTTGGGGTCAAGGGGTCACCAAACCTACAATATAAATACCTCATTGGCCAAGGAGCTTTAAAACATCTTTTCAGCTCTCCAGACCTTTTGGATCTTGAGTGAAAGATGAAAAAACGTTTTTACAGTTTTTGATCCCTGTGACCTCATTTGGGGTCAAGGGGTCACCAAACTTACAATTTTGATTCATCATTGGCCAAGGAGTCTACAGACAACTTTTCATCTCTCTAGACCTTTTGGACCTGGAGAGAAAGATGAAAATACGATTTTAAGGATTTTGACCCCTGTGACCTCATTTGGAGTCAAAGGGTCACCAAACCTACAATATAAATACCTCATTGGCCAAGGAGTTTTAAAACATCTTTTCAGCTCTCTAGATCTTTTGGACCTTGAGAGAAAGATGAAAATACGATTGTTAAGGTTTTGACCACTGTGACCTCATTTAGGGTCAAGGGGTCACCAAACCTATAATTTAGATTCATCATTGGCCAAGGAGTCTACAGACAACTTTTCAGCTCTCTAGACCTTTTGGACCTGGAGAGAAAGATGAAAATACGATTTTAAGGTTTTTGACCCCTGTGACCTCATTTGGAGTCAAATGGTCACCAAACCTACAATAAAAATACCTCATTGGCCAAGGAGTTTTAAAACATCTTTTCAGCTCTCCAGACCTTTTGGACCTGGAGTGAAAGATGAAAAAACGTTTTTACGGTTTTTGATCCCTGTGACCTCATTTGGGGTCAAGGGGTCACCAAACCTACAATTTTGATTCGTCATTGGCCAAAGGAATCTACAGACAACTTTTCAGCTCTCTAGACCTTTTGGACCTGGAGAGAAAGATGAAAATACGATTTTAAGGATTTTGACCCCTGTGACCTCATTTGGAGTCAAAGGGTCACCAAACCTACAATATAAATACCTCATTGGCCAAGGAGTTTTAAAACATCTTTTCAGCTCTCTAGATCTTTTGGACCTTGAGAGAAAGATGAAAATACGATTGTTGAGGTTTTGACCACTGTGACCTCATTTAGGGTCAAGGGGTCACCAAACCTATAGTTTAGATTCATCATTGGCCAAGGAGTCTACAGACAACTTTTCAGCTCTCTAGACCTTTTGGACCTGGAGAGAAAGATGAAAATACGATTTTAAGGTTTTTGACCCCTGTGACCTCATTTGGAGTCAAATGGTCACCAAACCTACAATAAAAATACCTCATTGGCCAAGGAGTTTTAAAACATCTTTTCAGCTATCAAGACCTTTTGGACCTGGAGTGAAAGATGAAATAACGTTTTTACGGTTTTTGATCCCTGTGACCTCATTTGGGGTCAAGGGGTCAACAAACCTACAATTTTGATTCATCATTGGCCAAAGGAATCTACAGACAACTTTTCAGCTCTCTGGACCTTTTGGACCTGGAGAGAAAGATGAAAATACGATTTTAAGGTTTTTGACCCCTGTGACCTCATTTGGAGTCAAATGGTCACCAAACCTACAATAAAAATACCTCATTGGCCAAGGAGTTTTAAAACATCTTTTCAGCTATCAAGACCTTTTGGACCTGGAGTGAAAGATGAAAAAACGTTTTTACGGTTTTTGATCCCTGTGACCTCATTTGGGGTCAAGGGGTCACCAAACCTACAATATAAATACCTCATTGGCCAAGGAGCTTTAAAACATCTTTTCAGCTCTCCAGACCTTTTGGATCTTGAGTGAAAGATGAAAAAACGTTTTTACAGTTTTTGATCCCTGTGACCTCATTTGGGGTCAAGGGGTCACCAAACTTACAATTTTGATTCATCATTGGCCAAGGAGTCTACAGACAACTTTTCAGCTCTCTAGACCTTTTGGACCTGGAGAGAAAGATGAAAATACGATTTTAAGGATTTTGACCCCTGTGACCTCATTTGGAGTCAAAGGGTCACCAAACCTACAATATAAATAACTCATTGGCCAAGGAGTTTTAAAACATCTTTTGAGCTCTCTAGATCTTTTGGACCTTGAGAGAAAGATGAAAATACGATTGTTAAGGTTTTGACCACTGTGACCTCATTTGGGGTCAAGGGGTCACCAAACCTATAATTTAGATTCATCATTGGCCAAGGAGTCTACAGACAACTTTTCAGCTCTCTAGACCTTTTGGACCTGGAGAGAAAGATGAAAATACGATTTTAAGGTTTTTGACCCCTGTGACCTCATTTGGAGTCAAATGGTCACCAAACCTACAATAAAAATACCTCATTGGCCAAGGAGTTTTAAAACATCTTTTCAGCTCTCCAGACCTTTTGGACCTGGAGTGAAAGATGAAAACCGTTTTTACGGTTTTTGATCCCTGTGACCTCATTTGGGGTCAAGGGGTCACCAAACCTACAATTTTGATTCGTCATTGGCCAAAGGAATCTACAGACAACTTTTCAGCTCTATAGACCTTTTGGACCTGGAGAGAAAGATGAAAATACGATTTTAAGGATTTTGACCCCTGTGACCTCATTTGGAGTCAAAGGGTCACCAAACCTACAATATAAATACCTCATTGGCCAAGGAGTTTTAAAACATCTTTTCAGCTCTCTAGATCTTTTGGACCTTGAGAGAAAGATGTAATACGATTGTTAAGGTTTTGACCACTGTGACCTCATTTAGGGTCAAGGGGTCACCAAACCTATAATTTAGATTCATCATTGGCCAAGGAGTCTACAGACAACTTTTCAGCTCTCTAGACCTTTTGGACCTGGAGAGAAAGATGAAAATACGATTTTAAGGTTTTTGACCCCTGTGACCTCATTTGGAGTCAAATGGTCACCAAACCTACAATAAAAATACCTCATTGGCCAAGGAGTTTTAAAACATCTTTTCAGCTCTCCAGACCTTTTGGACCTGGAGTGAAAGATGAAAAAACGTTTTTACGGTTTTTGATCCCTGTGACCTCATTTGGGGTCAAGGGGTCACCAAACCTACAATTTTGATTCGTCATTGGCCAAAGGAATCTACAGACAACTTTTCAGCTCTCTAGACCTTTTGGACCTGGAGAGAAAGATGAAAATACGATTTTAAGGATTTTGACCCCTGTGACCTCATTTGGAGTCAAAGGGTCACCAAACCTACAATATAAATACCTCATTGGCCAAGGAGTTTTAAAACATCTTTTCAGCTCTCTAGATCTTTTGGACCTTGAGTGAAAGATGAAAATACGATTGTTAAGGTTTTGACCACTGTGACCTCATTTAGGGTCAAGGGGTCACCAAACCTATAGTTTAGATTCATCATTGGCCAAGGAGTCTACAGACAACTTTTCAGCTCTCTAGACCTTTTGGACCTGGAGAGAAAGATGAAAATACGATTTTAAGGTTTTTGACCCCTGTGACCTCATTTGGAGTCAAATGGTCACCAAACCTACAATAAAAATACCTCATTGGCCAAGGAGTTTTAAAACATCTTTTCAGCTATCAAGACCTTTTGGACCTGGAGTGAAAGATGAAATAACGTTTTTACGGTTTTTGATCCCTGTGACCTCATTTGGGGTCAAGGGGTCACCAAACCTACAATTTTGATTCATCATTGGCCAAAGGAATCTACAGACAACTTTTCAGCTCTCTGGACCTTTTGGACCTGGAGAGAAAGATGAAAATACGATTTTAAGGTTTTTGACCCCTGTGACCTCATTTGGAGTCAAATGGTCACCAAACCTACAATAAAAATACCTCATTGGCCAAGGAGTTTTAAAACATCTTTTCAGCTATCAAGACCTTTTGGACCTGGAGTGAAAGATGAAAAAACGTTTTTACGGTTTTTGATCCCTGTGACCTCATTTGGGGTCAAGGGGTCACCAAACCTACAATATAAATACCTCATTGGCCAAGGAGCTTTAAAACATCTTTTCAGCTCTCCAGACCTTTTGGATCTTGAGTGAAAGATGAAAAAACTTTTTTACAGTTTTTGATCCCTGTGACCTCATTTGGGGTCAAGGGGTCACCAAACTTACAATTTTGATTCATCATTGGCCAAGGAGTCTACAGACAACTTTTCAGCTCTCTAGACCTTTTGGACCTTGAGTGAAAGATGAAAACCGTTTTTACGGTTTTTGATCCCTGTGACCTCATTTGGGGTCAAGGGGTCACCAAACCTACAATTTTGATTCGTCAGTGGCCAAAGGAATCTACAGACAACTTTTCAGCTCTCTTGACCTTTTGGACCTGGAGAGAAAGATGAAAATACGATTTTCAGGATTTTGACCCCTGTGACCTCATTTGGAGTCAAAGGGTCACCAAACCTACAATATAAATACCTCATTGGCCAAGGAGTTTTAAAACATCTTTTCAGCTCTCTAGATCTTTTGGACCTTGAGAGAAAGATGAAAATACGATTGTTAAGGTTTTGACCACTGTGACCTCATTTAGGGTCAAGGGGTCACCAAACCTATAATTTAGATTCATCATTGGCCAAGGAGTCTACAGACAACTTTTCAGCTCTCTAGACCTTTTGGACCTGGAGAGAAAGATGAAAATACGATTTTAAGGTTTTTGACCCCTGTGACCTCATTTGGAGTCAAATGGTCACCAAACCTACAATAAAAATACCTCATTGGCCAAGGAGTTTTAAAACATCTTTTCAGCTATCAAGACCTTTTGGACCTGGAGTGAAAGATGAAAAAACGTTTTTACGGTTTTTGATCCCTGTGACCTCATTTGGGGTCAAGGGGTCACCAAACCTACAATTTTGATTCATCATTGGCCAAAGGAATCTACAGACAACTTTTCAGCTCTCTGGACCTTTTGGACCTGGAGAGAAAGATGAAAATACGATTTTAAGGTTTTGACACCTGTGACCTCATTTGGAGTCAAATGGTCACCAAACCTACAATAAAAATACCTCATTGGCCAAGGAGTTTTAAAATATCTGTTCACCTCTCTAGTCCTTTTGGACCTGGAGAGAAAGATTAAAAAACGTTTTTATAGTTTTTGATCCTTGTGACCTCATTTGGGGTCAAGGGGTCACCAAATCTACAATTTAGATTCATCATTGGTCAATGAGTCTACAGACAACTTTTCAGCTCTATAGACCTTTTGGACCTGGAGAGAAAGATGAAAATACGATTTTTAAGGTTTTGACCCTTGTGACCTCATTTGTGGTCAAGAGGTCACCAAACCTACAATTTTGATTCATCTTTGGCCAAGGAGTCTACAGACAACTTTTCAGCTCTATAGACCTTTTGGACCTGGAGAGAAAGATGACAATACGATTTTAAGGTTTTTGACCACTGTGACCTCATTTGGAGTCAAAGGGTCACCAAACCTACAATATAAATACCTCATTGGCCAAGGAGTTTTAAAACATCTTTTCAGCTCTCTAGACCTTTTGGACCTGGAGTGAAAGATGAAAAAACGTTTTTACAGTTTTTGATCCCTGTGACCTCATTTGGGGCCAAGGGGTCACCAAACCTACAATTGAGATTCATCATTGGCCAAGGAGTCTACAGACAACTTTTCAGCTCTCTAGACCTTTTTGACCTGGAGAGAAAGATGACAATACGATTTTAAGGTTTTTGACCACTGTGACCTCATTTGGAGTCAAAGGGTCACCAAACCTACAATATAAATACCTCATTGGCCAAGGAGTTTTAAAACACCTTTTCAGCTCTCTAGACCTTTTGGACCTGGAGAGAAAGATGAAAAAACGTTTTTACAGTTTTTGATCCTTGTGACCTCATTTGGGGTCAAGGGGTCACCAAATCTACAATTTAGATTCATCATTGGTCAATGAGTCTACAGACAACTTTTCAGCCCTCTTGAAGTTTTGGACCTGGAGAGGAAGATGAAAATGCGATTTTTGAGGTTTTGATCCCTGTGACCTCATTTGTGGTCAAGAGGTCACCAAACCTACAATTTTGATTCATCTTTGGCCAAGGAGTCTACAGACAACTTTTCAGCTATATAGACCTTTTGGACCTGGAGAGAAAGATGAAAATGCGATTTTTAAGGTTTTGATCCCTGTGACCTCATTTGGGGTCAAGGAGTCACCAAACCTACAATTTTGATTCATCTTTGGCCAAGGAGTTTACAGACAACTTTTCAGCTCTATAGACCTTTTGGACCTGGAGAGAAAGATGAAAATGCGATTTTTAAGGTTTTGATCCCTGTGACCTCATTTGGGGTCAAGGGGTCACCAAACCTACAATTTAGACTCATCATTGGTCAAGGAGTATACAGACAACTTTTCAGCCCTCTTGAAGTATTGGACCTGGAGAGGAAGATGAAAATACGATTTTTAAGGTTTTGATCCCTGTGACCTCATTTGGGGTCAAGGGGTCACCAAACCTACAATTTTGATTCATCTTTGGCCAAGGAGTCTACAGACAACTTTTCAGCTCTATAGACCTTTTGGACCTGGAGAGAAAGATGAAAATGCGATTTTTAACCCTTACGATGCGGGGCGCGTGATATTTACGGGCCAAATATAAAATGGCACGTAAGCCCTCTTGGCGAAATCCGTAACTTTCAGGATAAGGCTATATATTGACTGCAAGCAGTCTTGGCTGCTCCCGGATATAAAATATCAAACCTTTTCTCAAAAATGATTGAGGGTACCCACCTTGCGGCATTCATATCTCACAAACCAATAGAGATAATTCTATAATTTTTACATCATCGTGTAGAAGAGAGAATTGTCTTCATTTCCATGTATCATATGTATATCCGCGCACAACAATAAAGAAGCGGCAAAGCGTTGCGACAAGTGCCGCAAAAAATTTGTTTACCTCAAAATGATTGAGGGTACCCACCTTGCGGCATTTATATCTCACGAACCATTAGAGATAATTTTATAATTTTTACATCATCGTATAGAAGAGAGAATTGTCTTTATTTCCATGTATCATATGTATATCCGCGCACAAAAATAAAGAAGCGGTTAATCAGGATATAACGGTGGCTGGCACCGGACAAAACAATTCCGCCACGTGGGCTTGTAGAGCAAAAATATATAGCCGCATCGTAAGGGTTAAGGTTTTGATCCCTGTGACCTCATTTGGGGTCAAGGGGTCACCAAACCTACAATTTTGATTCATCTTTGGCCAAGGAGTTTACAGACAACTTTTCAGCTCTATAGACCTTTTGGACCTGGAGAGAAAGATGAAAATGCGATTTTTAAGGTTTTGATCCCTGTGACCTCATTTGGGGTCAAGGGGTCACCAAACCTACAATATAAATACCTCATTGGCCAAGGAGTTTTAAAACATCTTTTCAGCTATCCAGACCTTTTGGACCTGGAGTGAAAGATGAAAAAACGTTTTTACAGTTTTTGATCCCTGTGACCTCATTTGGGGCCAAGGGGTCACCAAACCTACAATTGAGATTCATCATTGGCCAAGGAGTCTACAGACAACTTTTCAGCTCTCTAGACCTTTTTGACCTGGAGAGAAAGATGACAATACGATTTTAAGGTTTTTGACCACTGTGACCTCATTTGGAGTCAAAGGGTCACCAAACCTACAATATAAATACCTCATTGGCCAAGGAGTTTTAAAACATCTTTTCAGCTCTCTAGACCTTTTGGACCTGGAGAGAAAGATGAAAAAACGTTTTTACAGTTTTTGATCCTTGTGACCTCATTTGGGGTCAAGGGGTCACCAAATCTACAATTTAGATTCATCATTGGTCAATGAGTCTACAGACAACTTTTCAGCTCTCTAGACCTTTTTGACCTGGAGAGGAAGATGAAAATGCGATTTTTAAGGTTTTGATCCCTGTGACCTCATTTGGGGTCAAGAGGTCACCAAACCTACAATTTTGATTCATCTTTGGCCAAGGAGTCTACAGACAACTTTTCAGCTCTATAGACCTTTTGGACCTGGAGAGAAAGATGAAAATGCGATTTTTAAGGTTTTGATCCCTGTGACCTCATTTGGGGTCAAGGGGTCACCAAACCTACAATTTTGATTCATCTTTGGCCAAGGAGTCTACAGACAACTTTTCAGCTCTATAGACCTTTTGGACCTGGAGAGAAAGATGAAAATGCGATTTTTAAGGTTTTGATCCCTGTGACCTCATTTGGGGTCAAGGGGTCACCAAACCTACAATTTAGACTCATCATTGGTCAAGGAGTATACAGACAACTTTTCAGCCCTCTTGAAGTATTGGACCTGTAGAGAAAGATAAAAATACGAGTTCTAAGGTTTTGACCCCTATGACCTCATTTGGGGTCAAGGGGTCACCAAACCTACAATATAAATACCTCATGGGCCAAGGAGTTTTAAAACATCTTTTCAGCTCTCTTGACCTTTTGGACCTGGAGTGAAAGATGAAAAAACGTTTTTACGGTTTTGATCCCTGTGACCTAATTTAGGGTCAAGGGGTCACCAAACCTACAATTTATATTCACCATTGGCCAAGAAGTCTACAGACAACTTTCAGCCCTCTAGACCTTTTGGGCCTGGATCGAAAGATGAAAATACGATTTTTAAGGTTTTTGATACCTGTGACCTCATTTGAGGTCAAGGGGTCACCAAACCTACAATATAAATACCTCATTGGCCAAGGAGTTTTAAAACATCTTTTCACCTATCAAGACCTTTTGGACCTGGAGTGAAAGATGAAAAAACGTTTTTTAAGCTTTTGACCCCTGTGACCTCATTTGGGGTCAAGGGGTCACCAAACCTACAATGTAGATTCACCATTGGCCAAGAAGTCTACAGACAACTTTTCAGCCCTCTAGACCTTTTGGGCCTGGGTAGAAAGATGAAAATACGATTTTACAGTTTTTGATCCCTGTGACCTCATTTTGGGTCAAGGGGTCACCAAACCTACAATTTAAATTCATCATTGGCCAAGGAGTCTACAGACATCTTTTCAGCCCTCTAGACCTCTTGGACCTGTAGAGAAAGATAAAAATACGAGTTCTAAGGTTTTGACCCCTGTGACCTCATTTGGGGTCAAGGGGTCACCAAACCTACAATATAAATACCTCATTGGCCAAGGAGTTTTAAAACATCTTTTCAGCTCTCTTGACCTTTTGGACCTGGAGTGAAAGATGAAAAAACGTTTTTACGGTTTTGATCCCTGTGACCTAATTTGGGGTCAAGGGGTCACCAAACCTACAATTTATATTCACCATTGGCCAAGAAGTCTACAGACAACTTTCAGCCCTCTAGACCTTTTGGGCCTGGATCGAAAGATGAAAATACGATTTTTAAGGTTTTTGATCCCTGTGACCTCATTTGAGGTCAAGGGGTCACCAAACCTACAATATAAATACCTCATTGGCCAAGGAGTTTTAAAACATCTTTTCACCTATCTAGACCTTTTGGACCTGGAGTGAAAGATGAAAAAACGTTTTTTAAGGTTTTGACCCCTATGACCTCGTTTGGGGTCAAGGGGTCACCAAACCTACAATTTAGATTCACCATTGGCCAAGAAGTCTACAGACAACTTTTCAGCCCTCTAGACCTTTTGGGCCTGGGTAGAAAGATGAAAATACGATTTTACAGTTTTTGATCCCTGTGACCTCATTTGGGGTCAAGGGGTCACCAAACCTACAATTTAGATTCATCATTGGCCAAGGAGTCTACAGACATCTTTTCAGCCCTCTAGACCTTTTAGACCTGGAGAGAAAGATGAAAATACGATTTTTAAGGTTTTGACCCCTGTGACCTCATTTAGGGTCAAGGGGTCACCAAACCTACAATTTAAATACCTCATTGGCGAAGGGGTTTTAAAACATCTTTTCAGCTCTTTAGACCTTTTGGACCTGGAGAGAAATATGAAAAAACGTTTTTACGGTTTTTGATCCCTGAGACCTCATTTGGGGTCAAGGGGTCACCAAACCTACACTTTAGAGTTCTATTTAGCAAAGGAGAACAGACAACTTTTCAGCTCTCTAGACCTTTTGGACCTGGAGTGAAAGATGAAAAAACGTTTTGACGGTTTTTGATCCCTGTGACCACATTTGGGGTTAAGAAGTCACAAAAGGAGTCTACACATCAAGTTTCATCTCTCTAGAGTCATTAGTTCTGGAGATGAAGGCGAAAAAGTTAAAAATTTGCAGAGGGACGGATGGATTGATGGCTGGACGGACGGCAGACGGCATGCCATGCGATAAGCTAATCAGATTTTTAAAGAGACAGTAGCACGTTTTTAAGGGAAATAAAAGGAGATGTTAGGAAACTGAAAATTAATGGTTCCAAGTTAAAGACAATGTATTTTAACTAACTGGAGAAGTAATAATTCAAATACATAGAAGTAAAGTTTACCCATGGAAATGTGTGGACACAAGTCTAACTTGTCATATTGACACATCTTTGAGCCGTACAAATGGTAACCATCCTAAAGAGCTCAACAATCGCAATTAAATTGTGTTATTGCATGCCAATTCTGACGTTATAACTTCGAATAAAATTGCCATGTTTCGATGTTTAGTGACCAATAGCTATCAACTTATCAGTCGATGAGCTCTGATTAGATCTGTCCAAGTTCATAAAGTGCATGAGAACATAACAACATGCCGACCTTTGATGTTTCCTATCTCTGACGTCACTAAGAGACAACGTTGGCGGTGGTCTAACGTCACAGATATCGGCTCTCATGCAGTAAAAAAACAATTTTGTTTGTGTGTTTCAGGATTGTCAGCAATCCACACAACCTTTCTGTATAGCCGGATCAAGTTACCATTAGAAATGAAGGAACACTACCGATTCTTGTGAAAAGGGCTGTTTTTGATCAAGTTTGTCAATTTTCAGAGGAGATTTGCGATATTTTTGCTATACTGTTTACTGCGTTTTAGGTGATTAACATTCATTATGGACAGTTATTAAACTTATTCGTCACGTGATTAAGTTCCAGCAGAAACGTTCTGCAAAAATGTATGAATATTGCTCAATTAAAAATGTTAAACTTGAAAGTTCGGGTTTCAACTATGTCATTGCCAACTTAAATGAAAATGTAAATATGAGATCGTTTTCGAAATTTCAGTTTTAAAATTGCAAAGTTTCTTTTGGAATTCAGTTTAGAACAATATTGCGCCATGCTAGTTTTTGAGGAAAGTAACCATAATGTACATTATCATTAACAAATCTATGTAAATCATATTTTCTCGTTGTGCTTAAAAGACAAGCACATATGCTTCCTGAATTATTACGTGACTTACTGACAGAAATGAACGAAATAATAACTTTGTTGATGAGGGATATTGATTATTTACACAGCCGCCCAAGAACATTAATCTGTAATTATCAATCAATCTGCCATTGCCCAGAAACCCAAATTGCTTTTGCAGAAACTGTAGAAATTCTTTAGTTGAACCTTTGAACACAACGTGAAAAAAACCCTTTTAGTTGATTCAATTGAATCAATATCTTTACCATGTAATTCAGGCAAAATTTCACACCCGTGAAAACTATTTGGTAGTATGATTAGCTTCCATTTACTGCCTAATGTAAGTGGATGTAGATCTTTTCTATTCAAGCCAAGTGTTCTTAATGAATTCACAGTTTGTCTAGCCTTTTGACAACCAGTGGATGTTCTCTCTCTGCTTGACATGTCTGAAGAGATAAGGATACCGCTATATTTTATAGATTCGGTATTGATATCAAGACAGGGTTGTCTCCCTTTACAAAAGATAATCAAAATGCTCTTGGAGGCATTGTTAGTTAAACGCCATTGTGAAGCATAATTAGAAACAATATTGAGAGAATCTTGACGAGCATATGGTGTGGTACAAAGGTACAAAGCGTAGTGTTATCAGGTAGTAAAACCACTGTATGGGAGACGCGTCACTTCCAAATGTTTTTAACCGATAAATAAGGTAGTGCGCCGTTAACCTGCTTGGTTGACCTTTACAGGAGAGTGGACGGAGATAATGTGATAATATGTCAAACTGATGATGTTGATGATTATTAAATTAGTGTCAATCTCTTCTCGACTGATTCGAGATTCTTTTATAATTACTATACTCCATCAAGAGTTAAGAGCTATTTAAAAAGATTTAACCATTATTTTCATTTCTTTTGTAGTCGTGGTATAAAAACGACAATAAAACACATTGGAAAGGAATATTTGAATTTAGAAAATATAATATAAAAGATAAATCTCTTTCCTATCAAATTAACACAGGTTTGAAAATCAAAAGTAGCATGTAAATTTGCAATGACATTTAATGTCAGAAGTGAAAGTCAGAGGTAACGCTTTTTAGATTCTCGGCTGTGGCTTTTAACCATGATTCAAAGTGATTGTTACAGTTTTTAACCCTTAGTTGTAGTCTGCTGGAAGGAAATGCTACATTGAATTTACATAAATGTTGTTTATACTCAGTGCGACTATTTATTACCGTCTTTGTTTCATGTAGTTTTGGTTATGTAAAAATGTAATCATTCTTTTAACAATACCTTATAGATATTTCAAAAAGTTTTATATATTTTCTATAAAATGAAAGAAATAGAAGGTCAAAGGTTGGCGCATTTTGTAAACTAACAATAGTGCAAAATAAATGCAATGATAATCAGTTATGTAAGTCAATCATATGACTTCATATACAAGATGAAAACCTGCTTGAGTGATTGAGTGAAAGTTGAAGAAATATTTCTGTTACAAAGTTTTGTGAAAACATGTGAAGTTTCCTTAATATGTTGTAAATGAATGTTAAATGTTATTTTTTTTCAGAAGTTTACAATGGTAAATCTGAATGGCTCTCTATTTGTTATTTAACTGTAAGTCCAACTTTATCGTTATGCTGTACAAATGCAGCCATGATGAACTGCAAAATGTTTTTAATGTGAATGTTAGGAAGATGTTTGGAAATGTTGGCAAATATTGCACTTGAGGGCTTTAGACGGAACCTAGAATTTTAGAAATAAATATCTTCAGTTTAAAATGGGGCGTTTTGTTGTAATACGCAGTCAAAGTATATTTGACCGGTTCATTAATACTATGCATGTGAGAAGTTAACAATTTTGCATAACCGGGTGTTGTTATACGGTAGTCCAGCTAGATCAAATGTTTGCTCTGAATTGGTGTCTGGCAAGTTGTGATTAACAATCATTTGAACATATTCTTTAAACGTTTTGATTGTAAAAAAACTGTACATCTTCATTTGTGGCAGCGGTTTGATAAACTAGAACGAAACAAACTAAAACCTTGTGAGAAAAAGACAGACTGGAACGCGCCAGCTAAAAAAGCTCTATGAAATTCTTCTTCATTGTCATATGTCAGTAAGTTTTAAAAAACCTCAGAATAGGTCACAATATAATCAGCATTTTCATTTTAGGTGATTTGGGGATCAAGTTTGCCTTCTTCACACGCTATATCTCCAGAACATGTGGTACTTCAATTTTCTTTCAATATCCAGATATATGTATGTGATGTATTTTACTGTTAGTATTACATGTATATAACAGTGTGTGAGAACAAGTGTTCTCGACGTTTCGAATACATGCATAGTTTATTGCCACAACAGTCAAACGTACATTTAACATGTAAAAGAAGTGCGGAATTTGATACCAGCAGAATCACCGCTGGTATGTTAGAACAGACTAGTAACAGAGTTGTTGATCGACATTAAAGTAATATTTATACAAAAGATAAAAAGAAATTACTGAACATGTGTATGTCGATGTTCGGACTGTTTGTTGTTTGTATAGTTAATCAAGTAAATGCCAATTGGGGATTAATGAAACACATAGATATCAAATAAAAGTTACTAGGTATAATTTAGGCTGTGGCATACATTTATTATCAAGTTATGTGAAAGTGAATATCGATTTGACACTTGACCAGCAGGCTTTCATACAGTGATTATATGACTGTCGCTAGAGGAATGACTTGATCAAACTTTACAAACAATAATTTCGTTTGAGTGTTTCCCCTTCTAGTGAACAACTGGATATCTTACTGTGTTGATAAAGATTACAATCATTGCATTGATGTCATTTCTTTCCGTGCATGTTTCCTAGTGCTGATGAATACTAAAAATATGAATATTTGGACTTGCATTTCTCCCATTATTGTTATTTGTGATATGACGACAGATCATCTTGTCATTTCATGCCTTCTTTCTTTGAAACGGAGTCCAGATTGGGAGGTTATAGAGATTTCAAATTCTTATTTACTACAGTGAGTGTTTGAGGCAAGTATCATTTGTTGCCACAAGAACATCTTAAAACTGACATTTCTTTGTTAATGGCACATTAGGGACTTTAACAACTAACCATTAACTTTGAATCGGTACTTTCTAAAACTGGTTCAACAAATTCTTGCATAAAATCTTACTTTGGCGATATTCGGTGCATGTAAAGTGTCATTTACTATAAAAAAACATTTGCTTTAATGTGCTTAAAAGCGCAACCAATGGGATAAAAACAGTAGCACGGTTAGAAATAGTCTCGTCTCGTGAATCTCAGAATTTTTCAATTACGAATCTTTTAAATTTTCTTTGCTGAAAATTTAAAATGTTTCTTAAATTCATATTTTCTATAGAAACGAATTGTTTTTATACCAAACTGGAATATTTATGTTGCCAAAAAGTAAAGTTTTGAAGTGCCGCGTCTCCCATACAGCGAAATAAGAGGGTACATCAAGACCATACACGCGAATACCACTATTGACCAATGTATGTTCAGTTAAAAGATTGTTGATGAATATTAAGAAGAAGAATGAGGCTAATAATAATGGATAGCTTTTATATAGCGCTAAATCTCCGCATTGCAGACTCAGAGCGCTCTATGCTCCAGTACCCTGGTCTAACCCAAGCTGACGTATATGTCGCTAGAAGGTCACCACCAACACAACTCTTTACCAGGTACCCATTTCCTGCTGGGTGAACAGAGGCACATTTTGAATAAAGCCACTTTCCCAGGTTGACACCACAAGTCTGTCAACTTGTGTGTCAGTGTGGGGCAGGGGATCAACCCTTCAAACTCTCAGTTTATTCAGCAGTGACCGACTAACCCACTCTTGCAGCGAGGCGCGCCCGTTGTTGCTGAACTATACTGATAGAGGTCGACTGACCATTGCACAGGACCACGTGCCACCAATAGTCTCTGCCTTGCTGCTCACAACAGTCTGTTTTTCTTTCCAATGGTCATCTTTCAAAAGTAGTCTGACCAGTGGCCCGGTAGACATTTAACTCACATTTCACTCATGTTTCATCATCAGGCTAGATAATATATAGGTACATGAGATGTATACTGATTGACTATGATTGAATAGTGAAAGTTTATAAAAGTGCCATACTACTGACTCTAAATTCTATGCCCCATCATTTTCATATTAGTTATAATTCAATGGCTACTTACGCGTTCTGAGCTCATTTTAAAGGAACAGTAGCACGTTTTTAGGGGGAATATAAGGTGATGTCAGGAAAATGAAAATTAATGGTTCCAATTGAAAGACAATCTATTACAACTAAACGAACCAGTAATAATTCAATTATATAACATAAAGTTTAGCCTTGAGATTCCTTTTACTTACACAAAATGTATGAAAGGTCTTCACATAAAAGGGCTGCCAATGGATTCAATGTGAATATTCATACTTTGTCCTCTGACTGATTTTTGACACTGTCTATATACTACATTTAGCATTACCTTACAATTATCAGTGAAATACTTAAAATATAAAATTATCAAAAAACGTGCTACTGCCCCTTTAAAAAAGTCTGTGATGAATAAAAAACACTTTTCTGAATAATACGTTTTTAGTAAAAGATGTATTGCTCAATGTAATGCGTCATGTATTTTTTTCTTATAAATAAACTTGAAACATTTGTGTACACTTTATAAACGTCAAAGTCGCCTACTCAAATGATAGGAATTAATATGAATGATGAGAGTTTATTAGGAAACAAATGCACATAACTACTCTGCTTTGATGTCACATCATGAAGGTACACATTGACATTTTTCTCCTTGTCTTTTACCTAATTCCATGCACAATTATCGTGCAATCTTAGCAAATTAAAAGCTCTGTGCATGAACTTATCATATGCTAGAATATCAGCTTTAAAAAACATATAAAAATATGCATATAAGTAGGGATAAGTATTGATCGAAAATTATGACTCACTAGGAGAGTGGGCTAGTAACTTGCTAACTTTGGATCCTGGACTAAACTTGACCCCTGGGGTTATTCATTAGTTTCTCAGCTGATCAGTTAGGGAATATCCAGCGATAATCAGTGTATATTGTATCAAATGATGTAAAAAATGATACTGTCAATCTTGGTCATTGTTTGCAATAGTTATTAGAAAACACTCTCACATCACTATTTTGAACGACATATAGGACTTATGTTCTATAAGGAATATTAAATGCTCTTTTAGAGGTACCTCTTGCATTACAATGAAAGGAAATGTAAGTAGGACACCGACGTTTGCTGCATAAACGATAATGATATGCATGAGTATATCAGAGCAAATAACAAGGTACCAAGGTAGTGCGGGAAGAGTGTAAGTAGAAATCTTTGTGAACACTTGAGTGTGTTTAGTATACGAAAATACATGATTGAGTACCAGCTGATTTCTGTTACCCTTTATGTTGTGAAATAGCAGAGACTCGAGTGCTACTACCCTTGAAAACTTCATTCCCCAGAAGATGAAATAAGAGCCATTGTCAGTGTCATATGTTTAAACTCACACATGACAAAAGAAGCCAACTTCTAACTGCCATATAGCTTTTCTGCTACTGTGTGATAAACTCCAGTACTCCAGCACCAGTTAAAACGAATTATTTTCTAGGTAAATAATTAAATAAGGGTCTTGATTTTTTTCATACATTGACTATCTAATGATTAACATTAAGGAACCAGTCCATGAGTTGCTTTGGGTCACATATGACAAACTGTTCAAATAAGTTGTGTATTGTGATCAAAAACTGGACAATACGGCAGTCTATCAGTCAAATGAAATATTTGGAAACTTATCAATAGTATTCAGAAAGACAGTTACAAGTTAATAATGTTCGAAAGGCCATATAACTATTATCTATGTAATTTGGAGGTGTGATTATTTCATTTAATGACCATAATTGAATATTTTACGATTTTCATTTGAAAGAAGCATTGAATGTATTTGGGCTGTTATTAGATGGATGAGTGCGATTTTTGGGTGCAGATAATTGATTAATGGAAGCAAACTCTTCATGATGAAAATCGTGGAGTGACTTTTAAGCATATTCACAATTCTTTTCATATCAAATTATAAAAAGAAATACTCTTTATGAACAATCAATTCATTCCAACTATACACGTTAATTATTTAACTGTTGAAACGCATTCTTAAATTTAAATCATTGTCGATCAGTTATCTTGTTAAAGCTAGCCAACTTGTTTTTATTTAAGTGGTTTAGGGGGAAATGTAATATATATTTAACACTATACTGCTTATATACGCGATTCTATGCTTCTGCCCTTTACTGCTTTTCTACGCGATTCTACGCCTTTCGAGACCTACGCAAGTCTAGCCCTGTGCATCAACAAAAACGCTGAATCTTGTGGAAATTATGTCTTACATCGCTTCTGCATACACACAATTTACGTTCCTATTTTTAAAATGATAATTTCCTTTCCAATCTCTTGTTTATTTCAAAACCCGAGGCACATGCTTTAAATCGTCATGACTCGGAAAATAAAGTTTGCCGTATTTTTATCCAATCAGCGAAGGGCGTGTTTACAGAGGACCGGTTATGTTTTTGTAACTGGACCCTTTTATAATAGTATCATAGTTAGCTTATTTCAAGATTAAAATCCACAAACATTAAGTTTTAAAGGTGATAATTAATGCCTCTTTGATTGATAACCTTTATTTTGCTGTGACAGCTTGATATAAATTGATCATCGTTTTGAGCGACCCGGAAGTAAATATTATGAACACTGGTTGACTGAGGCCGTGTTTTCTGTCGAAATGTCATTCAAGGCGATGCAAGCTGTTAAAAAGTTGCCAGTGGACGTTATAAGGTGAGTATACGTGTTAATAATGATATGGTTCTGAATATTATCAAAAGTCAAATAGTTTTGCTTTGTAAAAATTGTCTATCATCAAGTTTAAAAGCACAGGAACAACTATTCATATAAGGGCATTCTACACACGGACTGCCCAAAGTTGTAAAATTTGATTGACAGATGTAAACAAACAAACAGACGACATCCTTCAAGATGTCACAGGTGTCAAGTGACTTTACGTGGCACCCATAGCAGACAGATGAAAGTGATATGAGTGGAAATAATGTTTTTTCTTCTGAATGCTAAATTACTGCAGTACCTGCACATTAATGAATCAACCAATGGCACAGATCCACTAGGTAAAGTGAGACCACTTCTAACCGACGCTCTGTCCAACATAAGGGAGAATTATGCCCCAAAGCAGCACCTGTCCCTAGATTAGGGCATGGTTGCATTTAAAGGGAGACACACTGCAGTACAATACAATCCCTCAAAACCAATCAGGAGAGGTTTGAAAGTTTGGATGCTCTGTGATAGCCAGTCTGGCTTTTGTCACAAGTTTTAGGTTAGAAAATGAGCATTTACTCTACCTATTTGACTATCAATTCTTTACTCTGTATACAAATGGATGAATATTACAAGTTATCAAGCTGATTTATTTGATATTTAATTAAAATTATTTATAAAGTGCAAAATTATTATCAGAACTTTTAAAAAACTATATCAGACCTTTTACCAAATCATCATGATGAAAATGTCATTTCAGGTGTACATGGGAAAACTGCTTGAAGGGGATAGCGGTCCAACGGATACAAGGTGACCCAAGGTCTAACAACCGAGCTGGCCGGGAAACACCACCAGGTGTTCTTCGACAGCTATTTTACATCCAGCCCTCTACTGATCTCACTGAAGGAAGATGGCATTTACACCTGTGGTACTGTAAAATCAAACAGGAAGGGTCTTCCGCATGAATTCAGGTTAGTCAAGTCATTTATCATTTAAAACAAAGTGGTAATACTTTAGGATAGTCAAGTTACAAAATGTGTCTGTTGTGAATCAGAGGTTGTGAAATATTTTTCATTTGTATTGTATTGTTATTCTTCAACTTGTAAGGGAATAATCAATGAATCATATTATTATTGCTGATAAGTCATCATTATCAAGGTAGAAAATAAACATTAATTAACTTAGTGGTAGTCTGTAGGGCTACTAATTCAAGTTTTAACCAGCAAGAATTGAAAGCAATAGTGCATGACAACTACAAGGTATTAATATACATTTGTATGTGTCCATTGATAATATCTAACTTGGTAAAGGGGAAAATTTCAACACCTGCTGTGACTAATCCATTGTTTTTGAGGTAATATTCCAAACCTACATGGATGGAGTATAAAGTGTTTGGAGCCAATATTTAACTTAATTCATTCCTCAGACAGAAAGTGCAAATTTCTAGCCCAGTTACTATTTCTGTGTGTTTCTTGTGAGTTAATGACTATTTTGTCTGTTAGCCTAGTTAAATAATGCTGACATTTACAGTGTGTACTGATTGTTAAATTTATAAACTGTTTGTTTCAGAAGCCTTCTAAGATGCAGCAGGGCGAATCCCGAGCATACCAGTGCAGACAGCTGACAGCCTATGTATGGCAGGATAAGAGGCCCATCATCCTTCTTGCAACAACATCGGACCCTACTGATGACGTCCCTGCACTGGGACGACAATCGGACGGATCGTTGACGCGTGTCTCCAGACCCGGCGCAGTGGCTTTGTACCAGCAGCACTTCAGGGGTGTCGACAAGTGAGATCAGCTTAGAGCTGCCTATCCAGTTGGAAGAGCTTCAAGGAAGTGGTGGAGATATATCTTCCATTTTATAATCAATATCTGTATGATAAATGCTTTTATCACAGCAAAGGAGTCTGCAAGAGCTGAACAAGAGTGGGCAAAGAGTCGCTACTGCCAACTTGAATTCAGGATGAATCTTGTACATCAATTGGTTTCAGCATTCCAACATAGGGGGAGATCCCGTAACGGTGTGTTGCCACTAACCTGTTCCACACTGCATGAGCACAGATTGGTGCGCCTTAAACGAAAGAAGTCGACTTGCAAGTGGTGTCGTGCAAAGAGAGGTGTGAGGCGGGATACCGTCTATGGCTGTGTGTCGTATAACCAGCACTTCTGCTCCCTGGCCCACCACAGTGCCTACCATGCTATAGGACCACACACTCAACAGGAACATGAACAGTGATCACAGTGTCTTTCACATTCTCACTTTGAAGCAAAGATTTACCAGTACCTGACATTCATAGACTCTTCATGCTTTCCTCCACTAAAAACTGATATTGATACATTCTGACGTATAAATCTTATATCATTTGCAAACTGGCAACTGCACTGTGTACATAGAGTTATTCTTTGTTATGTGTTTCAATGTTTTCAAGGGAGACAATCCAATTTAAACTGTAACGGTAACCATCTTTTCATGAGTTGTAGGAAATTTACTGCATATCATACAATATGATTAGTAAGCATCAGTATAAAAGTAATAATTTATACATGTACTTTAAACATTGGATTCTGATATGGTGAGCCTTGAGTTCATTAGAGAATTTTGGAATGATTGAAAGTGAATTGTCTCCCCTTGATCAACATGTTTCTTTATTTGTTTCTACATTGTGAATGAAATGAACATAACTTATATATATTTGACATATTTGATTGATTGTGTAACAATAAGAGACCAGTACATGATGATTCATGTCTATGATAATGATAATCACTCAAGTGTTTGCCTCATCAACAGACTTGTTCATAATACAGATGTCATGATGGCAAGAGTTGATAAGCTAATGTTGATAGACTATAGTTTCTGTGAATGTTTCCTATTTCATATTAACTAATAAGGAATGTTAGTTGCATTATTAAATAAGAATAAATTAAGCATTCTACTCTTATTCCTCTCATGTTTTTTCTTCCAACTGTGTTGCAGTTTTGGAAGTCAGTGATTCAACAGCAGTAAAGAACATAGCAGACTTCACATTGGAATTAATTGATTATTTATATTATTTCTTGATTGTTAAACATTCAAAGCTGTTATCTGCTTTAATGTGCTATAACATCATTAAGGAAAGGCTAATGTTACGTTTGTGATTTACATTTGCTCTGATGAAGTCATTTAAATTACTTTCCTTGATCATCATTTGAACCAGATTATCTCCCCTTATCCATCAATCAAACAAATCTTTACATCCAAACTCTCAAGTGTACTTTATCTTTTTATTGTTCTTTATAACCTTAGAGTACTAGTTATTCTTAAACTGCTTATTAAATAGATCTTAAATGGGTTTTTGTCTCTTAAACCTTTTCAGGATATAAACATAAGTATCTTTCACCTGCTGTAAAGTGTACTCGTTAAGATATCGTTAATGAATTTAAAAAAGTTAAAAAGATACTTTTTAGTGACAGAGAAATCATTAAGGAATAATTGTATCATATCAAAAGTTACATTTTTTTATTTCTAATTGTTTTTAATTTTTAAATTTCTTGCAAGCAGTAAGGGGCTGTGCAGGTGCTTGTCAGGTAAGAAGGAAGGGGGTTGTTGGGTGTCGGTATTGCAAGCAGTAAAGAGTTTTAAAAAAACAGAACTACCTTTGGCATATCGACCATAAAGAACTCGAGCTGAATATAAGTGAAATATGAGGAATATTCACATAATGAGTGTACATGTTTGTTAAGAAAGTGCAATACTCAAAATATAAATTTCTTCATTTATCTAATATTAAAAACCGGACAGGTATATAATCATCCGGACTGGCAGATGTTTAAAGTAACCAGTCCGGCTGTCTGGCTTTAGTTTTTGGGAGTTTTATACACTGGGTACTTGCATTAAAATTTTGTGGATTTAAAGAACTTCTGTAGATAGAAATTTTATCCCATGAACATAATTTACATCTCAAGTGCAAGAAATGAGTGAATGAAGGATGTGCTTAGAATGAAATTCAAATTGCAGACGTTTGAGACACGCCCATTATCGATAACTAATGATTGAATCTTTCTTCTTTTAGATAATGAGTTTATCCTTAAACAGTTTTGTTTATATTTGAAACAGCGCCTTCTTTCTTGTCAGGCAACTTTTCCCTGGTAGAGGTAGGGTAACAATAACGTTTCCCCAGTGTATCTATGGTATAAGTTATGATAGGATAGAAAGGTGAACTCTGTCCTCCACAGTGAACCCATTTACAGGGCGATGAGGTCAGATGATTTAGTATTTAACGATGCTTTCAAGCATATTTCAAATATATCATGGCTCATAGTATTATTGCAGGGAGAAAGTCCTCAATGCTATTTTCACTATGCAATGTGGTGAAACCTTCCATCATCGGCTGGACCTGAAATTCAGTGTTATCTTGCACTCAAAAAGTTCAGTCAGTTTCCTACTGCAAACAAAATTGCCGAGCCCTTTGCTGTATTCGAACCCTGAACCACTTGTTCCACGCCCCTCTCCAAATAACATTGATGGAGTTTGCATGCAATATCATGTTGATGCAGATACAAAATTCCATTTGAGGCTGTTTGTTTTATCAAAACAGTTTTTTTTAAACCAATGTCTCTGCCATAAGAAACTCTTTTCAATAATGTCACATGCTGTATATTATGTAGAAAGGCATTCAAATTAAAATTACATTACATGTATTCTTTTAAAGGGTTATTTATAACCTTTAGTAAATAGAGAATCTCAGTAAGAGTTACAAATATCCGAAGCTTGCCGAGGATTTTAAACTTTTATCAAGGAGTGTTGATATATTGATATCAGAAGACAAAAGTTTGGGACTCTATTTAACATCCTAAATAATTCTTCATTAGGTTTTAAAAGAATGATGAACATTTCTGAATACAAAACTCATATTTGGGTTTCAGTGCTGTGATGTCATAGCATTGTGATGTTATCATGTTTATGATGTCATAGCATTGTAAGGTGATTAATTGATGATGCAAAAGTATTGTGATGTCATGTAGATGACGCCATCAGGGCATTGTTCCAAATCTACTGACTGTCAAAACGATATGGAACCCAGATTTGGATGAAAACACAAATAATAACCCAACTAAAACCTCATTTGTTCACATCATCAAGGACAGTAGATCGAGATTGCTTTCATTTAGAAGCAGTTGCAGAGTGATCTTACAACTGTAAATAGAGAAACCACATGCAAACATTTGTGTTTTATTCTTACCAATACAAGGCATTGCACTTGATGAAATATAATTGTAGAAGAATTTTATAAAGTCTATTAAAAGATACTTAATTGTTTATACCTTTAACAGATGAAACCAAAATTCATTGCGGAAAGTAATTGAAGTTTTGTTTTGTTGGAACACACACGTTTTGAAATGGACTGTTCTTAATCTAATTTATAACTAAAATAGTCAAACCCTTGTTATGTGTCATATTCTTCTGCAATATTTTGAATGAATTATGATATGTTTGATTCCAAAAGTACAGAAGCCTGTTACCGCCAACATAAAATGAAAAGCTTCTGGCAATAACGACTGTTCATCTCGTAAATACGACTTTCAATTTGAAGGCAATGATAAATTAAGACTGTCACGACAGTAACCTTTTTGAGAGATAAGCTCCTTCCACAAGTTTCGTTCAATTTCACCGACACACATATGTTTTTACTTGCTCCTTGTGCCCAGTTAAGGAATTCTTCAAATGTGTATCCCTTATCATGGACTATTTGAATACATCTATCAATTGCATCCATGTCACTCTTTTAGGATAGGCAATTATTTTCAATTAAACACCCAAAAAGTCTATCACAAAATATATATAGAAATTGATATCATAATAATTATGCTACATGATATGCATTGTATATATTTTAGTGTCATCTAAACATTAATTAAGATTTATTCGTTAACTAATAACATATATTCATCCCAAATGCTGAACACACTTTTTGGACCATTGTGTGTAGAAGTTCAATGAAGTTCATGAAGGCTAGGTAATCAGTGATTTTTTAAAGTATGGTTTGAATAAATCTAAAGCATCATTACAATAAGTAATGGTCTTTCTAAATGTTGGGACTAGGGCAAACTGACCAAGGTTCGGACAGCGTCCCATTTTAAATATCTTCAGAGATTGTATTGTCAAATATTTTATGAAGAAAATTTGTAAACTAAGTAAATTAAGCAAACTGTGTTATAAACAATCATCATTTCTACAATTTTATGATAAAAATTGATTGCAGACTACCTGCAAAAAGACAGTTTAAAGGGACAGTTGTAAGACAATATATTCAAACTAAATGGAACAGTAATAATTCTGATACATAATGTTAAGTTTAGCCATGCGATTCCTTTTTCTTAATCAAAGTTAATTAAAGGTGTTCACAAAAAATGGCCGCCAATGGAATTCATGTGAATCGTCATACTTTGTCCTCTGACTATGGCTGATTGGCTTGTGTAATGAGATTAATGACACTATCAAAGTAATAATAAACAGTGAAAATTTTATAAATTTTTAAATTATCAAAAAACGTGCTACTGCCCCTTAAAGTTATGTATAGAAAGTCACCAAGGTTTTTTACCTAACTTCGGACAATACAACTCTATTTGCCTGTATACACACAGCTTAAATATAGTCATTGAAATAGTTCCTATCATCACCAAACATGCATTAGGTCATCTATGTACAATAATATAACAGTATTTCTCCAACATGATAAACTTCCGCAAGTGTCGCATGAGTCATTTGAAGTTGATGACGTCACAAAGGCATTTGCAAGCTCTGACACAAAAACCATCGTAAAAGCTAAACTAAATGTTTTCAAAGTAAAACGTCTTGCTTGAATGTTTATTTTTGTTTCCTAAGCATTTGTTGGGCAATTTTTTTTATTACAGATCAATATAAAGAAAGGTTAAAAGTGTCAGAAACTGTCCGAACTAAAGTCCTTTTGATATAATATTTCGAAAATCTTGATATTAACTCCCAAGTTCACTTTAGAATTGCAAATGTCAATAGATGTTTGATTGTTTCCCTTTTAAAATAGATATAATCCAAGATGGTTTGGCACTACCTCCATTATCTTGGCTTTGTGTAAACATTTACATAAACAAATAATATCTGGCCACATTCTTCCATGTAATTGGTAAAGTGTTCTATTTTAAAAAGTTTGTTGATTAATGTGTCCGACAATAAAATGTAATGCTGAATGTGATGCAGAAAACATAGCTAAATACAGACTTCGCATTTCTATTTCAGGGTGTGAATGTGATAATATATTGTGGGGATAAAGGGGATAGCTAGGGGTATCTTATCCTTATTGTTAGCCTCTGAGTTGCTGTCGGTGTGTGTCAGTCTTATTACTCGTGGACCAAAATGGTGCCGGTAAAATTGAAAAAAATTGATTATGGTCACTCTTGTAAATTACAAGTTGCAGGGATTGAAGTAAAGATGATATGCTCTATTGTGATGGGTTTCTGAATGAAAATATCAGATAAAGTGAATTTTATTTCATTATGAGTGAGTGAGTGAGTTATTGTTTTTCGCTGATTGGGCAATACTTCAGCCATTAGCGGCGTCCTTTCGTTATAAAAGAGGATAATGTCCATATTTACACATTACAAACACAAAATATTACGTCCTCAAATTGACACATAAACTAAAACTGTAAAGCGATTGATAAGGTATAAATTGGTAACATCAGAATTAAAATATTGTTCAGATTGGAAATAAAGCCGTCATTAAACTGAGAACAAGTTGTATTAAGAGCCAAGAGACAAGTTTTAAAAATCGATGTTTCAGCGAATTTCACAACAATTTGTATATGAATTATCTAAATATGTTGCAAATTTCCTCAGTTTATTTGGAATATTCAATAGATAAGAGTTATCAAAACAATATCTCATTTTTTGGCTCGGAGGTATAACACATTTATCCAGAGACAGTGAAATGTAAGTCAAGTGAATGTTTCGTTTCTACCCAGATGCTTTTTATAATACCCTACAAAGTTGCTTGGGTTATATATAGTTGGTGTATCCGACCATCTGTCTGTCTGGCCGCAAATACATGCATCTGTCACCTTTTGTTCAATTGATAACTCTGATATTTATAGCTGTAATGTAAGGAAACTTGTCACATGTAATAACTAGATGTAGGATGAATTTGCAAACATAATATACTTATTAACTTTGGGGTAAAGATGTACTTTATGTATGATTCAGTCCCTCATCATTAATCATAGAATATATTTCTAAATCAATTGTCAAATACATATGCATATACTTTATGAGCTTGCTGATAAAGGCTTTCTGATCATTAATCCTAGTACTCTAACTGCAATTTTTGTAGGTTCTTATTGCCAATCAATGGTAATGATGATGTAAATAGTGACTCAACCAGAAGGTCAGTTTTGGGTTAAGGATAGATATCTTTATTAGGTAAACTTTGAAGTTCACTGACCCACTTGGAAACTGTTCTTGTCTTGCTTCTCACGTGCAGCACCTGCGCGCTACAAGTTTCGCCTTGGCTAAAATTAGAACTTATGAAACAGTGCTTTCTGATAACTTGCCGTGTGAAAAAAGATATACCATACTTTCAAATTGATCTGTAGGGGGAATTACATGTTTACTTTAATGTGTGAATTGGGCAGAGTGTAAATTATACTTATGTATTCAGCAATTTGAAGACATACCGGTTTTTCAAATGTACATATAACAATTATTCATGGAGAATAAACATGAGTTTTTTTCACACTATGACATTCATAAAAAAATTTGAAATTTACTGTTTGGTAATACTGTCTACCAAAAAAAGGCAAATATATGTTCTGTGTTATCTTAAATAACTACTCGAGCTATTTGTATGTGTGTCTAAATAACTCTAGACTTGCTGAATGAGGATGTAGACTGCTGTAATAAAGGTTCCTATTTGATAAACCTTCAGTATGCTTGACTAAACAAGAGTCTTCATTTAGAAATTAGTAGAGCAATCTGAAATGATGAGGGTCATTCTTCATCAAGTTGAATGGTTTCCTGCATACAAAATCTTGGACACAAATTGATAGTATTTATATGGAGAGAAAATGTGTTTCTGTGCAATTAAACTAGTTGTGTACAATATGCTATGCAGATGCAGTTGTTGTATCTTGCAAATATTGCAAATATTCATCACAAATCTAGACCTACTTTTCTTACATTGGTGTTCATCACAAATCTAGAGTTGCTTTTCTCACAATGGCCGATTAATACAGATCTAGACTTGATTTTCTCAAACTAGCATTTAATATAAATCTAGACTTGCTTTTCTTACACTGGTGTTCAAAACATACCTAGATTTACCCTTCGTAAACTTCAGATTTTTCTAAACCTAGACTTTCTCTTCAAACAAAATTAATCATTATCTCGGTTTTGTTCACATAAAAAGGATTGAACATCATTTTTGTTATTTTTGACTAGACCCCTGACATTACACATTCCTGAAATCAAAATATATATTTTTCCTGTATTGATAATGAGATATATAGATGCAGGCAGTGTAAGTGGTCAAAGAGATACATGGAGATTTCATGTTCATATTTACTCGGGAACGTTGATAAGTAATAGGTAGAAAAAAAAACGTGATTATCGGCTTCGATGCTCTCACATCTGCATATTTTAGTTTGTAAAAATAATTTCTATTAATAATCAACAGATAGGTCTGAAAAATCATTGTCATATCATACACTTTATGAATGATTATACGAGTTTACAAATGCCATAATGGAAACTTATTTAGAATGTATTGACATTACATTGACATATCAAAATGCATTACTACTATTCACTGTTAGTTGTACAAATATTCTTCATTAAGCGACTTTGTTATATATTTTATTTAATTGATCTCCTATGTCTGTATGGATATATGGGATTTGTGAATATTCATTAGAGAATGGTAGACAGTTTGAAAGCTTAAAAGTTGGCAGACGGGATCTGCACCTGTGTTAATCTTTCTTTCCACGTGCAACGCATGAAGGGTACAACTTTGCCCTGGTTAGAAGTCCTTTAAAACAGCTCCGGCTTGGCTACTCATTTATGGACGTATTTAAGAAATTAGATACTTTGCAATATAACAGATAATTCAAGCAAATAATGGTATCCTACCACCAAATGTAGAAATATGTTATTTCATTAAGTTTGTTAGATCCTGATTAGCAAGATTCATAGGAAAATTGCGTTGGTTACATTCACTAGGACTGGTGATAAAGGTTTCAATTATAGTTTAAGTGATTTTTGTGGAACATTTCCGAACAGCTTCAGCCAAAACATAATATCAACTCTCAACCATTCATAATTTTAACAATTAATGTGATTTATTCTATAATTTGTTAACAAAGAGTGTGTTTTTTTTCTAAAATTAAAAAAAATTGTGTCTCCCACAGAAAAATTGGTGTATCATTCTGATTTTTAAAATCAAATTGATAAATTGTGAAATAATTATTTTCAGTTTGACTATGAATTAAAAACCAAAAAAATACATCTAGGACCTAAATACTTCATCAAGTGAGAGTGGGCGGGGCCTAGCTAGAGTCACAATTTGTGGGAAGAGCCACGTCAACGCGATCAAACCACAGGGAGAACTGGGTTGCGTTCGGGCGATCAGTATTGGCTGGGAACAAGTCTTAATTTTAGGTACCAGTAGCACATGATTACTGACAAAAGCATGTTGCATTTAGAACATCTTGTGTTGATGTTGACGACCAAACGATTCAGATGCGCACGCACCTGGTCAGGTTGTCTGGTGGGAGGAGCCTAAGGCAGGGTATAAAGTCTTCTCCCGCCACAGTTTTGCCATTCCGCTCTCAATCTTCGCACCATTGATCTGAGCAATTTGTCACGATGCCAAGAGAAAGTCGAACAAGCCGATCCCAACGCCGTGGTCTGACAGTGGACCCCAAGACCAGCATGGCCTGCCCCTTCCTCTCTGCCTTCGCCGAGCTGTACTCCCCCTGTGCCGGCAACGTCATCGCCACCAGGGACCTCCACGCGGAGTACAAGGCCTACGTAGCGGCGAAGACCAGAGACGGAAGACTGGTGGACGTAGCCAACAGCTTTGCCAGGTTCTCCCTCCAGTTTGCGGTCGTTGCTGTGAACAAGAACTTCGTCAAACATACGACCAGGGTAAAGGGGTATGAAGTGGTTAGGATTAACCGTAGTGCTAGGACAGCGGGGGTTAATGATGGGGACGCTTTGGCTAGTCCTCTTGGGTACGATTTTAGAGATTATAATAGACGTAGCTCTGTTTTGGACCGGGAACGAAGGGGGGATTTAAATTCTAGTCCTTTGATAGCGCCTGTCAGTACTGAAATTGGGAAGGGGTTGTTTGCAACACACGACTACCCTGCTGGGGCAGAAGTCTGTGAGTATTTAGGCCAGATTGTTAGTGAAGAGGAGGCAGAAATTCGGCAGGACGAGTACGACAGGCAGGGGTTATCGTATAGGTGTATTCAGTTTGAGGGTTGCCGACGTTCATCACATTTACGTTTAGATGGCCAGCGTAATCACTTGGGGGATCGAATTGATCCTGACACAAATTTGGGAGCAACGATGAACCACTCGGCTCGAAATTCTAATTGTAGGTTAGTTTCTGAATTGCGGGACGGGAGGCGAAGGTTCTTCTTGTATACAAAGACGGCGGTGAGCTCGGGAGGAGAACTAACATGGAACTACAATGACCAGAGGCCAGGACTACCCGCCTTCCTTAAGGACTCTTGAGAAGCTGAAGACCACAGGCTAGCTTGCTTCGACATCCCCGGCCCTTTTCAGGGCCAACAACTCGCAAAAAAGATAACTGGATTCAATGCTGCATTCCAATAATCAACAACGCTGAAAGAAAACTTTCAATGCAAACCCTTAAACATTGTTGAAAGAAAACTCTCAATGCAAACCCTTAAACATGGTTGAAAGAAAACTTTCAATGCAAACCCTTTAGAATTGTTGAAAGTAAACTCTCAATGCAAACCTTTAAAAAATTGCTAAAAGAAAACTCTCAATGCAAGCCCTTAAACATTACTGAAAGAAAAATCTCAATGCAAGCCCTTAATATATTGCTGAAAGAAAACTCTCAATGTAAATCCTTATTAAATTGCAGAAAAAATTGTAAATGAAAACCCCTAACTTCTTTATAATTGCAAACAAATATAAGACAAACTTCAAAAGATAAAGCACGAGGAAAAATGAAAGATAGTATTATCAATGTCATAACAAATAATACAAATTATTTTTAATTTCATGTTTTTGCGAAATTATGTTGATTCAATGTTGAAGGGGAATTTTTAAAAAGACATAAAGCAAAACTTATAACTCAAGAGATAAAACAACCCAAGAAAAATCTGATAAACTTAAAATCATTAACTGCGAATTGAATCCAATTTACACCTATCCAATATATAGATATAAAACTCAAAAGGTTGACACAATTGTGGTTAAATAAACAAAAACAAAGCTTAGTTAACTTCAAACTTTGATTTTGTTTTGAAATATTATACAAGTCTTTTAAGTTTTGAAGTTGAATAGTCAGTTATTATTGCAGAAGTAGGATAGCATTACTCATCACCGATGAGTTTCGTGCCTTTGCTACGGAAAGACGTTACAATTATGGACGGACAAACGTCTGGACGAACAGACAATGAACTTAATTACATATGAATTCTCTCAGATATTCGTTTTGACTCTCAGTACTTTATACACTCTCAATATTTGATAAGATAAGTTGTTTTACTTATAAACGAGCAATGATGAAATACAGTTGAATTTCAAACAGACAGACTGGGAGTATTTCTAAATCAAATCTCTTTTTTCAAATTTCTTTCTTAAAATCTGTTCCTTCCCTACAATGTTGACACCCAGTGAATTTGACATGTGCTCGTGCAAAGCGTGGCCTATATGTGACGTGTGCCCTAGAAACCATAACACAGACGTCTTAATTATAACATCTTCATCACTAATATTTGCCTCATTAAAACATTTTTGAAAAACAAATCGATTCATGTCACACAAAACTTTTGTCCAGACGCAGTTATTTCAAACTCATAATTACATTCATTCTCGTAATAAGGAATTTGGCTTATTTTATATTGCCATGGTCTAACATCGAAAACGTTTTCAATGTGTTGTAAAATTAGTACAGTTGGTTATGTTATTTTAAAATCAATCAGGTTATCGTAGGCAATGCAGGGAAGCTGGAACGAGGTTTAATTATTCGCCGTGCGTGAGGGATTGGGTACCGAGGTGACTATTAAACGTGTTGTTAATTGTTTCCAATATCAAATCTGCTAAATCAGCCAAATTAGGTTGTGTAATTTTATATTATTCGTACTCCTGTTTTCCCGTTAAGAGATTTATTTCTTTATTGTGCGAGTCTAGTACAATGATTTAGCCATATGTCAGCTAGTTAAAAAAAGGTCTCTGGTCTTTTCATACAGAGAACAGTGGTGCCATGATTTGTGAAAATCATTTCGTATCTTTGATCATTGAACATCACAGGATTGAAGAGATATAAAATAATATAAACTGTATTTCTGCAAAATCATCTTTGTAGGCCTTTACGAACAGAAAGGATTTATATCTTAAAATTTCATATTTCTTTTTTTTTAAATTTGATTAGAACTCCTTTTTATGTGTGGCTTTGAAACTGTGGACAGAAACAAGAAACTGGAATAACTGCTGGTAATCTAAATATTATCCATAAGTCTACTATAAGGGACTGGTAAAACAATATTGGGGGGGGGGGGGGGGGGGGGGGGGGGGGTGGGGGGTAGGTCACTTCAAGCCAATTGGTATGTATATAAAAATCAATGTATATTACAGAATGTTACTTAATTTGCAACAGGGAGTATTCATTTTTTATGTTAGATCTGGGTTCTATTCGAGACCCGGGTTGTATTTATGTCAGCACCCCCTTACCCCCCGGGTTATATTCGAGGCCCGGGTTGTAATGGAGGCCCGGGTTATATTAGAGGAAATACGGTAATCTTTTATGGTGGGCCTGGTGTAATTTTTTCATTATCCTCCTTAAACTTATATATAATTATCCCTTGGAATAAGACTTTATGTAGTTTTACATTTTACATTTTTCATTGACTGCTTTTAATAGAATGTTGAATGTTACATATTACTCTGTCAATATTTGGTTATGTATGTTAATGTAGAGTCTTGCTTAATTGGGCTTCCTCATAGACTCACTGTTGAATTAATGTTCTGTGGGAAAGATAGGATAACGGATTGCATGATAATGGTTGACATGTGCATCACTTATGGATATGCTAAACTGTACAGTTTCAATCTGTACAGCCTTGTAGGAAATGATTTTGTCAGCGATTCATTAAATAGTTTAGAATCTATTTGGGAAGGCGAGTGCAAGACTTTCATAGGCAAGGTTAAAATCTACTAATCAAGGTGATTAATTCTTAAATTTTATTTTAAATGTTATTTGCAGAAACATAATGATAAGTTCAGTCAATCACGGCACCAAGTGTGTGGAGGCCAGGCAACTCTAATTTCTTCATGCCAAAATGTTTTAAGACATTCATAAGACATTGGCTTTTGTGGCTAAAACAACTTAGATAATTCAATATTTCATCAAATAGTCTTTTAAAGTGTCAAAGCGTAAATTGTTGTATTTAAAACCAACAGGGGCACAACTATGTATTTAGAGTTTGGACAGATAAACACTATTAAACAAATAACTTGGCAAGAAAACAGATAACGGCAAGGGAAAAAGTTAAGGAATATAAAGTTCAACTCCATAAAGCCAAGTCTTATAGGTTCTTCCAGTCTGTCTCATTTCTACAAAGCTGACAGTGAGGGATCTGAAATTGACATGTGCACGTGTAAATCATGTCTTAGTCCGGTTGCCCTTGCAACGTTAAACACAGGCCGTCTTTGCAGGGAAGAGTCAATTATTACCAAACCAAGTTTTCCCGACTGACACAGGACTGAATTATTTAAAACACTTGTTTTAGACAACACAATACATTTAAAACATTGATAAGATTTTTTAACTCACATCTACATTTCAAAGTCTACCATATAACCATGGCAAATATTCGAACCTTTGATCCATTCAAACATAATAATGGGCTACTATCAACGTTTATTTGAAAAACATATCTTCCAAATTTTCCCAATGGCTTTGCCACATAATATTAAGGACATTCGCTGAGTATGCATAGTTATTACAGAAACAATAACAAATATAGTCGCAAGCGACGACAAACGGATTCAGCAATGTATGGTGATGATATGTATGACAAATATATGCAATACATGTATGTATGAAGTCAATAGTTCGTTCAGACGAATTTTAAAAGTCACGATGGCAGTATTACCAAGGCCAAAAAGACTCTGTCAATTGCAAACGTAAATGTCATATTAAATAATTAGTGTATGTGCTTTGTTAAAAATACATTTTAAATCCCAATCCAAAATCATAATGCCAAAAATATGAGTTAATGCAATTAAATGTTCATGTTAGCAAAAGATGTAAAAGATATCCTCACATTTTTTTCACCAGTGTATAGAGGAGAGATTTGTCTTTATTTGCATACATTATTTGTTCATGAGCATGAAAAAGTAAAGAAATGGTGAGCGATGCGACATCTGCCGCAAATATCAAGCTTTATCTCAAGAAATAGATAATTAAGCTTATGAGACATTTACTGTGAACAATTTTATAATGAAGTACTACACAAAAGGTTTTTGTCTTCAACAAGCGTAGCCATCGATGTCAAGTATGTTTTCCTAGTGTTTTATTGCCAATGAAGTACAATTTTTCAATCATTCTTATATGAGAATCATTCAAAATGCAAATAGGATTGACCACATTTAAATGCTCCGAATTTCAATGTTAATGTTTAATCTAATTTTGATGAGATTTATCGCAGATTGTATGATCTTTTGGCTTTCTAATGATATATGGAACAATGATTTGCCGTCTATCACTGATGAGTAACGACGTTTTTTAACATACCTATATCCTTTGCATTCAAAACGAAAGCAGAATTGACAATATTCAAAGGGCCGTAACTCAGTGTAAAACAAATATAGAAATTTACTGTCAAATTTTAAATTTTTTTAAAGACTTTTGGCTTTCATATGATATATAGAACAAAGCGTTATCATACGCCGTTGATTCGCTACGATATTTCAAACGTACCCACCAAAACACCACATGTCCAAAATGGAAAGTTTGACCTCTAACCCTGACCGGAAATGACTGTTCGCGAGCGATTTTATTCTTTTATCTTAAGGACCTTGCCAATGTCTAACTCTCATGCAAAAATCATCAAATTCGTCCGGGTGGTTTTTGAGTTATCTGCCCTTGAAGTTTGCAATTTTTAGATTTTGGTCAACTTTGAAAAATCACAGCAAGAAAAGTATTATAATTAGGACTTTCTAATGAGCAAATTAAGAACTACAATGCTTCAGCTACCCTGAGTGTAAATTTCAGATCTCTAGTGCAAGTATCTTCAGAGGAGAAGATTCTCAAAGGTGGGTGGGGTCGGCAATGGTCAAAAATGCACTAAATCCAAGATGGCGGCCAAACCACGTGACCTACGAAGTTTCCATGATTTGGTTTTTTGCAGCATTTTTGATTGCGCACATTTTAATTAAAATTAGGACTCTAAGTGCATTTTGAAAAAAAAATCAATGTTAAATTTTCGATTTTGGAATCGAACTGGACCTTTAATGTATGGGCCGAATTGTCCCAAAAGCTTATTGTCGCCATTCCTCAACAAGGTCTACCTGCCTGTGAAATTTGGCTTTGATAGCATCAGCCGTTTGGGCTGAAAGTTGACCACAAAATTCGTGGAATAATAATAAAAAAAAAAAAAAACACGCCAATAACAATAAGGATTCAGCTTGAAAAGCTGAATCCTTAACAAGCAAAACTAGAGCCATTGGCTCTGTAGCTCATCAGGCATCATATCAAGTTTGCTTTATACAGGCAAGATGAGCTAAAAATGAAACTGATGTAACCTATTGCAAGAAAACCTATAAAAAAATAACAAAACAAATGTATTATTATTCAACACTTTCTAGATCGCCAATATCAGACAATGAAAGAAGTCCACACTAAAATATCCAAGGAGAAATAAATTCATCTAATGGAGAAAAATAGGTTTTTAAGATTGTGACCCCTGTGACCCTATTTGGGGTCATGGGGTCACAAAACCTACAGTTTAGAATCCCAATTGGCGAAGGAGTCTACATGCAGTCTTTCAGCTCAATAGACCTTTAGGAGCTAAAGATGATGATGAAAATAAGTTTTAAAGGTTGTGACCCCTGTGACCCTATTTGGGGTCATGGGGTCACGAAATCTATAATTTAGAATCCCCATTGGCAAAGGAGTCTGCACATATAATTTCAGCTCTCTAGACCTTTTGGAACTTGAGAAGAAGATGAAAATAGTTTTTTAAGGTTGTGACCCCTGTGACCCTATATGGGGTCACAGGGTCAACAAAGTTACAAATTAGAATCCCCATTGTCCAAGGAGTCTGCACATATCAATATTAACTCTCTAGACTTTTTGGAACTGGAGAAGAAGATGAGAATTGGTTTTTAAGGTTGTGACCCCTGTGACCCTATTTGGTGTCATGGGGTCACGAAATCTACAATTAAGAATCCCGATTGGCCAAGGAGTCTGCACATATCATTTTCAACTTTATAGTCCTTTTAGTACTGGAGAAGAAGATTGAAATAGGTTTTTAAGGTTGTGACCCCTGTGACCCTATTTGGGGTCACAGGGTCACCAAAGTTACAAATTAGAATCTCAATTGTCCAAGGAGTCTGCACATATAATTTTTAACTCTCTACTCCTTTTGGAACTGAAGAAGAAGATGAAAATAGGTATTTAAGATTGTGACCCCTGTGACCCTATTTGGGGTCACAGGGTCACCAAAGTTACAAATTAGAATCCCCAATGGCCAAGGAGTCTGCACATATCATTTTTAACTCTCTAGTCCTTCTGGAACTGGAGAAGAAGATGAAAATAGGTTTTTAAAGTTGTGACCCCTGTGACCCTATTTGGGGTCACAGGGTCACCAAAGTTACAAATTAGAATCTCCATATGCTAAGGTACTCGTACACAAAATGTCAGCTCTCTAATGTGTATGGTTCATGAGGATAATTCGAAAGTGTCAAAAGTTTACTGACGGATGACGGACGACGGACGGACGACGGACGGACGGACGCCGGACGACGGGCAATGCCATAAGCCTATCTGGACTTTCAGTCCTGATGAGCTAAAAATCAATGTTGGCCATTTCTGTGTAAACACCTTTTACTCATTTTGGATTAGAAAATGGATGTCCATAGGGTAACCAAATAAAGTACATTCGTTTTATTGATGCATTATTCAATATCTTTGACTTGCAGCTGATAATTCTTACTTTTTCGTTTTCTTTTGTTACTAAAATTGAGCTACTGCCCCTTTGACACATTTTCATCTATACAAGCACATAGGTGACAGAAAGTACAATAAAAAGAGTCATGTTAGAGTCCCTTATTCTTGCTGTTATCAGCAATGGTATGTTTTCTCACTCGAGGACGGTAAGCACGTTTATAAAGGGGAAGTGAAGTGGTGTCACAGACAAACAACAAGTGTGGAGAGACAATCAAAGTTATAAAATATTTCTAAAAAGTGCAAAGTTTATATCAAATAATTTAAAAACGTTTCTTGCTTCATTCGTAACAACTTAAATGATGAAACAGACACTAGTGATTTATGCCTTTTAACATAATAAAGAAACATTTTAATACAAAATGAGAATATTAATAGTGCACTTTTCCCAGGTACTAATAACCTGCTCAAAGTGCAAACTACATAATTACCCTGAAGAATCGAGTAAGCATACAAGCAATTAGCACGAACATGTAGTTCCGTCAGTAACCGATTTTACAGCTTGTTGAACTGAGTGAAGGAGAATAAAGTGCCTTATCGAGGGGAAAAAAACAGCACAGTATGACACCCAGGTGTTTCGAGTCTCTTTTAGGATTTGAACCCTGGTCGTTTGCGCCATAGACCAAACAAAGGCACCGGGCTGTGTTTCTCTCCCCTTTCTAGTATCAACCTAAAAATCTACAAGGTTCCTATAAAATAGAGCCATTGGCTCTGTAGCTCATTAGGCTTTATGTCAATATTGCTTTAGGGTGTGGCAAATGTGGTTGTCCCTTTAGTAGGGTCCACTTGGTCACCAAATGTTCAATTTAGAATCCTACTTATCTAACTTAGGAGTCTGTAGATAAGGTTTCAGCTGTCTATGCCTCAAGCTTCTGGAGAAAAAGAAGAAAATAGGTTTAAAGAGTGTGGCCCCTGTGACCCTTTTTAGGGGTCACAGGGCCATATAAGCTATGAATTATATTCCTCACTATTCAAGGAGTATGTACACAAGGTTTCAGCTTTCTAGGCTTTATTCTTCTGGAGAAGAAGATGAAAATAGGTTTTAAGGGCGTGGCCCCTGTGTCCCTTATTATGGGTCACAGGGCCTCCAAAGCTCCAATTTATTATCTTCACTAGCCAAGGAGACTGTGCACAAAGTGTCAGCTATCTAGGCCTTATGGTTCTGGAGAAGAAGTCGAAATTCCACCATTCCATGCCATAAGCCCATCAGACCTTACAGGCCAGATGAGCAAATAAAAGCCAACTCTTTAGATCAATGTCAAGGTCACTTAGTGATGGGTGTCTGGTCGGGTTCGAATCCCTTAAGGGACTCAACATTACAAGTACAAAAAACAAAAGGGGTCAAAATAAAAATAGTATATAGTGTTTACCTTAGGCATATTTCGCAGGGCGCAGAGCCAAACATTTTAATTTACCTTTTCCATAAATTCAGATATATGATTAGATACTTTACAAAGTTACAGTATTGTTTCATGTTAAGAATATAAAAAGAAATTTAAGACAAGAATGGATTAACCCTTTGTTTAAACAGCATGCATGGTTTGCTGACCCCATGTTAATCTAGCTACAGGAACAATAACAATACCGAGTGTTGATTGGTGGACACAGCTCAATGATCCCATCATTTGCCCTTATATTTGGTAAAACACAACATTTATTAATGAAAATGTGGCAGTACTGAAATTGTATATATTTATTATGACTAGTTACTCTAATTTAAGACAGCTAGAGTTGTGTTGTTTATAGTATTTTAGAAATATTATAGTGAAAGTCTTAAACAATCATCAAATTGCCAGTAAATGTCAGTGTCAATTGCCAGTGTAGGGCTTATTTATAAAATAAGTTATATTAGCAGCCACATATATTTCATATTTTACCATTTTCGCTTGAAGAGTGACTCAAAATTAACTTGTCTGTAGGTGCCGTTTTGCAAGTCATTGTGCCCTTTTCAAAAAGGAGTGGCCCTGTCTTTTTTCCAGCTTGGTATTAAAGGGGCAGTAGCACGTTTTTTGTGGGAATATAAGGTGATGTCGGGAAAATGAAACTTAATGGTTCGAATTGAAAAACGATGCATTTGAACTAAATGGAGCAGTAATACTCCAAGTATACGTAAAGTTTAGCCAAGCGATTCCTTTTTGTTACACAAAATGAATTAAAGGTGTTCACAAAAAATGGCCACCAATGGATTTTATGTGAATCTTTATAGTTTGTCCTCTGACTAGGGATGATTGACTTGTGTAATGAGATTATTGACACTGTCAAAATAATACATTAAACATTAACCTTCAATTATCAGTGAAAAATTTAAAATATAAAATTATAAAAAGTTGTGGTACTGCACCTTTAATGCTAACTTGCATGAATTTATATATGTCTCTAAAGGCAGTACCCCTTTTTTTCACTGACAATTGTACGTTAATGCTAAATCTATTATTTTTATGGTGTCAATAATCTTATTACTCAAACAAATCATCCATAGTCAGAAATCATATAAAGTCCATTGGTGACCATTTTTGTGTGATCACTTAAACCATGTCTGAATTTATTTAATTTTTTACTGCTTAATTTAGTCTTAAGACATTTTCCTTCAACTGCAACCATTTATTTTCATTTTCCGGACATCACTTTATATTCCCCATAAAAACATGCTACTGCTGCTCTAAGGCAGGAACGTATGTAAGCCACAAGAGCTTTTACTGTCTAATCCTGCAGGATGATTTGGAGTTCAGCGCCACTTTCAAGAGTATTTCACTTACATCACAGCTACAAGTAATATTGCAGGGAGAAAGACGTAACACAATTGTGACAATGCATTGCAGTGAAACCAGAGAGCAACAGCTGGAACTTGCGAACCATAGTTTATACGGTCTAGTTGGCTCCAAGACATTTTCTTTTCTTGAAGGTGTTACTACACGGAGCTCGTTCTCATAGGTTTGAAAACAATATCTGTAAATATACAATTTTGTGGATTCTGCCAGAATGAAAACTCTTTTCATCAAAGTCTGGCGTCCTCAAAATTTGGTATTCTGTCAAAATTGGAATAGGGGTCCAAAAGCGAAAAGTACCAAATATGAAATTGGTTGATTTTAAATAATTATCATCATTAACTAAACACTGTCACAGGCAGATGTTTCTTATAAGAAACTCAGCTCCATTGCCTTCACATTACATCATAAATCTCATTGAGATAAGATCAAGCATTTCATTCAAGTTTCAATACCAACTTCAGATGTGTATTTTAAGATCAATGATGGATCTACCTGGATATATCAAAATTTTGGCCGATGTTTGTTTCATTTAAATGATATTGTATGGGGTCACATCCGACAAATTACATGGATAATGTATGACAAAGAAGTATTGACTGTAATATTTCAGTAATGAAAATGTCAAAGGAAAACTCAGAAATCCACATAAAAATTTATTTCATTATAACTCAACTTAAAATTCAAGTTTAAAGATGCAGCACAACGTTTTCAATGAAATACAGATGATATATCTCACTCAAATGCCTGACATAAGTTTGAGATTATAAGTGATAATATGAGTAACACTGTTATGTATTCACATTTTTCCCTCTGAAGATAATTTTTTGCATGACCTGTTATTCATTGGGAGAAATTTTGAAGAAACAAAATTTCAAAAATGTGCTACTGTCGCTATTACAGACAACTGTTTCTCAATCATACTATCAGTAAAGAATTGCAATTACAGTTCTGCCTCAAGTCTTGGAAATATCATATAAAAAGAAAGCCATTGGCTCTGTAGCCCACCAGGGGTACTATCTTATTTTGCTTTAGGGTGTGGCAGAGTGATTTTGGACATTTGTAATCAATTCAGAAAAGGAAATTCCTTAACAACTCAAGAATATACAGGCATGGGCTCTGTAGCTCATCATACTTTTGATGGAAATAGCTTTTAAGGCTTTTGACCCCTGTGACACCACATTTTGGGTCTACAATCTACAATTTAGAATCCTCATTGGCCAAGGGTCTACACAAAACTGTTCAGCTCTCTAGACCTTTTTCAACTGGAGGAGAAAATGAAAATAAGGTTTTAGGTTTTGACCCTTGCGACCGAATTTGGGGCCATGGGGTCACAACAATTACAATTTAGAATCCTAATTGGCCAAGGGGTCTACACACAACTTTTCAGCTCTCTAGACTTTTGGAACTGGAAAAGATGAAAATAGGGTTTAAAGGTTTTGACCCCTGTGAGCCCATTTGAGGTCAAGGAGTCACCAAACTTAAATTAAAACTAAAATTTAGAATCCCCATTGGGCAAGGAGTCTACACATAACTTTTTTCATCTCTTAGACCTTAGGCCCTTATTAGGGGTCACAGGGCCATCAAAGCTACAATTAATAATCCTCACTAGCCAAGGAGTCTGTACAAAAATAGAACCAGTAGCTCTGTAGCTCATCAGGCTACAATTTTGCTTTTAGGGTTGCATATGCTGTTCCACCTTACTCGGGGCCACAGGGTCACCAAATGTACAATTTGGAATCCTCCTTATCTAACTTAGGAGTCTGTAGACAATGCTTCAGCTTTCTAGGCCTTATGGGGGTTCACCAAAGGTTACAATTTATAATCCTCACTAGTCAAGAAGTCTGTACACACAGTTTCAGCTTTCTGGGCCTTATGGTTTTTGAGAAGAAATCGAAATTCCACAAAATAACGGACGGACAGATGGATGCCGGACACCATGCCATGCCATAAGCACATCAGTGGGTCTGATTAAGAAGGTTGAAATAGGTTTTCAGGTCGTGACCCCGGTGACCTCTTATTTGGAGTCAGGTCACAGGGCCACCAAAGCATTTACTTCTGGAGAAGAAGATGAAAATAGGTTTTAATCGCGTGGTCCCTGTGGCCCTTAATAGGGGCCAATGGGCCACCAGAGCTACAATTTATAATCCCCACTAGTCAAAGAGTCTTACACAAACTATAATCATTCTAGGCCTTATGGTTCTGGAGAAGAAGTCGAAATTCCACAAAGTTTACGGACAGACGGACATGCCATGCCAAATGAGCTTAAAATGTAAAAACATAGCAGTTGGCTCAGCTTTAATATTCTCTCTTTCAGCCTTAATATTCAACTTTCTAGACCTTATGCTTCTGAAGATGATGATGAAAATTGGTTTCAAGAGGGTGGCCTCTGGTGCTTATTTTGAGCCCGAGGGCCACTCAAGTTACAATGCTTCCGGAGAAGATGGTTTAAATAGATACTAAAAGCGTAGTCCATGTGACCCGTAGTAGGGGCCACAGGGTCACCAAAGCTTTAGATAATAATCTTCACTACAGTATTCACTTCATTTCCTATGTATGTTCAAATAAGTTTTTACCCAATTTCACGTGTTCCCAATGATATGTGTATATAACTGGTTACCAAACCCTTAAAATCTTGTTGTCTTTCGATTCTAGTAACATTAGCTTTATCACTTTCTGTGAAATTGTTTCTTTCTAGGGTACTTTGTATAAATGTTTCTTTAAATCGCAACATTAGTGTGTGGAGATTGTTTGGTTTAAAATATATACAAAATTAAATTAAAAACGCCATCAGTGTTTTCGTTTCTGTTCAAGCAAAGGGGAGACAACCCCTTGTTGACCTAGAATACCAGACGGACTGAGGGGAGGTTGTATTCGTACCACAGTGAGGAATACCATTCAAGAGTCAGCAACCTGCAAAGGTTGGTGTGATTCTTTACCAGAAGATATCCTCAGTGTGGTAGCAGAAGCGGGACGTGGAATCCTTAATACAGTACTTAAAGTTTGTCGACTGAGTAAACGAGTGCAACTGAGTTAGTTTGTGCAACAGAGTTAGTTTGTGCAACAGAGTTAGTTAGTGTAAACTCAATGGACAGGAATGGACAGCAACACTCTGCTCTGGAGAAAATGTTAGTGAACCAAGGAAACACATACTAATTAAGGTGGCAATGCTTAATAACATATTCTATTCTGCCAAGTTGGCTACAAGTCTTGACTGACAACAATCATGGCCAAATCCTTCACCACATCCGTTGACCAATTGCAACTCTTGCAGGAATAATGCTCTCCTGGAGGTGATTCCAGGCGGCAGTGAAATGCCGCCAATGCCGAAGCCCTTCCCCTGGATCTAGTGAAGTTGAAGCCATCATAGTGCAACAGGAGGTTTGAAGTGTCCAGATTGAAAGAGAGCAGGAGACACGAGTTGAAATGTCCAGATTGAAAGAGAGCAGGAGACACGAGTTGGAAATGGAAACCAGCTGGTGGCCACAACATACTCTAACGATGCAGTCAAGGCAAACGTGGCTATGCCCTAGGAGGAGGTTACCAGGAGTCAAACTTTGGTATCTGGATGGTATCATTGGATGCAAACACATCTGCCATACAATCCGAATCCAAAATTCAGTTATCAAGAGCCTAAGGGTCTGGTATATCTAGATCAACAAGTGGTGAGACAAGGGTTATGTACAATTTGCTTTTGTTTGGGCTTAAACTATGTGGTCATATGTATGAGAAATGTTTTCTTGTGTGTAAATTAAAATATGTCAATTTAAATCATAATACAAAAATAGAGAAGGTGGCTCTGTTGCTCATCAAGCTTCATATAAATTTTGCTTTAGGGGGTGGCAAATGTGGTCCCCCTTACTTTGGACCACAGGGTCACAAAATGTACAATTTGGAATCCTTATCTAACTTAGGAGTTTGCACACAAAGTTTCAGCTTTCTAGACCTGATGTTTCTTGAGAAAAAGATGAAATAATGTTAAAGGGTGTGGCCCCTGAGGCCCTTACTAGGGGCCACAGAGCCACAGACCAAAAAAGGTATCAATCAAAATCCTCACTGGTCAAAGAGTATATTCACAAGGTTTCAGCTTTCTAGGCATTTACTTCTGGAGAAGAAGATGAAAATAGGTTTTAATCGTGTGGCCCCTCTGGCCCTTAATAGGGGCCAAAGGGTCACCAAAGCTACAATTTATAATCCTCCTCCTAGTCAAGTTTCAGCTTTCTAGGCCTTATGGTTCTAGAGAAGAAGTCGAAATTCGTCCAAATTTAAGAACGGAAGGACGGCGGACACCATGCCATGCCATAAGCCCATCGGGCCTTACAGACCAGATGAGCTAAAAAGAGTGTTTTGATTAAAATAATTATGGTAATAAGTACCCCAGAGAGAACCCTTCTAAAAAGGACATTAAGTTCTTAAGATGAAAATATGTTTAAGGGCGTGGCCCTAAGGCCATCAAAGCTAAAATTGTATCTTATCGTCAGCTTCCTAGGCCATATGCTCCTGGAGAAGAGGTCGAAAATGCACCAAGTTAACAGACGGACGGATGGACTAACCAAATATAAAGATCTAAACTGTTGCCAAGGAAATAAATAATAGAGCCAGTGGCTCTGTGGCTCATCAGGCTTCATATCAATTTTGCTTTACGGTGTGGAAAATGTGAAATTAGGTTAAATGGTGGGGCCCCTGAGGCCCTATTAGGGACCACAGGGCCACAAAAGCTACAGTTTAGAATCCCAATTGGCCAAGGAGTCTACATGCAGTCTTTCAGCTCAATAGACCTTTAGGAGCTAAAGATGATGATGAAAATAAGTTTTTAAGGTTGTGACCCCTGTGACCCTATTTGGGGTCATGGGGTCACGAAATCTACAATTTAGAATCCCCATTGGCAAAGGAGTCTGCACATATAATTTCAGCTCTCTAGACCTTTTGGAACTTGAGAAGAAGATGACAATAGTTTTTTAAGGTTGTGACCCCTGTGACCCTATTTGGGGTCACAGGGTCAACAAAGTTACAAATTAGAATCCCCATCGTCCAAGGAGTCTGCACATATCAATATTAACTCTCTAGACCTTTTGGAACTGGAGAAGAAGATGAGAATTGGTTTTTAAGGTTGTGACCCCTGTGACCCTATTTGGGGTCATGGGGTCACGAAATCTACAATTTAGAATCCCCATTGGCCAAGGAGTCTGCACATATAATTTTTAACTCTCTACTCCTTTTGGAACTGGAGAAGAAGATGAAAATAGGTATTTAAGGTTGTGACCCCTGTGACCCTATTTGGGGTCACAGGGTCACCAAAGTTACAAATTAGAATCTCCATATGCTAAGGTACATGTACACAAAATTTCAGCTCTCTAATGTGTATGGTTCATGAGGAGAAGTCGAAAGTGTCAAAAGTTTACGGACGGACGACGGGCCATGCCATAAGTCCATCTGGACTTTCAGTCCTGATGAGCTAAAAATAGGTTATAAGGGAGTGGCTCAGAGGGTGATCACATCTATAAAATATATTCTCATTTAGCTTAAAGAGATTTTAAGGTTTTCAGCTTCCTTGGCCTTTTCATTATTGAGAAGATGATGAAGATAGGGTTGTGCCCCTGTGGACTTTATTGCTGGTCACAGGGTCACTACATCTATAAACTATTATCCATTTCAACTACTGAGTCTGTACACAAGATTTTCATTATTGGGAAGATGATGAAGATAGGGTTGTGCCCCTGTGGCCCTTTCTGCTGGTCACAGAGTCACTACATCTATAAACTATCATCCATTTCAACTACCGAGTGTACACAAGATTTACATTATTGGGAAGATGACGAAGATAGAATCTTAGGGTTGTGCCCCTGTGGCCCTTATTGCTGGTCACAGGGTCACCACATCTATAAACTATCATCCATTTCAACTACTGAGTCTGTACACAAGATTTTCATTATTGGGAAGATGACGAAGATAGAATCTTAGGGTTGTGCCCCTGTGGCCCTTATTGCTGGTCACAGAGTCACTACATCTATAAACTATAATCCATTTCAACTACTGAGTCTGTACACAAGAGTTTCATTATTTGGAAGATGATGAAGATAAAATCTAAGGGTTGTGCCCCTGTGGCCCTTATTGCTGGTCACAGAGTCACTACATCTAAAACTTATCATCCATTTCAACTACTGAGTCTGTACACACGATTTTCATTATTGGGAAGATGATGAAGATAGGGTTGTGCCCCTGTGGCCCTTATTGCTGGTCACAGAGTCACTATATCTATAAACTATCATCCATTTCAACTACTGAGTCTGTACACAAGATTTTCATTATTGGGAAGATGATGAAGATAGGGTTGTGCCCCTGTGGCCCTTTCTGCTGGTCACAGAGTCACTACATCTATAAACTATCATCCATTTCAACTACCGAGTGTACACAAGATTTACATTATTGGGAAGATGACGAAGATAGAATCTTAGGGTTGTGCCCCTGTGGCCCTTATTGCTGGTCACAGGGTCACCACATCTATAAACTATCATCCATTTCAACTACTGAGTCTGTACACAAGATTTTCATTATTGGGAAGATGACGAAGATAGAATCTTAGGGTTGTGCCCCTGTGGCCCTTATTGCTGGTCACAGAGTCACTACATCTATAAACTATAATCCATTTCAACTACTGAGTCTGTACACAAGAGTTTCATTATTTGGAAGATGATGAAGATAAAATCTAAGGGTTGTGCCCCTGTGGCCCTTATTGCTGGTCACAGAGTCACTACATCTAAAACTTATCATCCATTTCAACTACTGAGTCTGTACACACGATTTTCATTATTGGGAAGATGATGAAGATAGGGTTGTGCCCCTGTGGCCCTTATTGCTGGTCACAGAGTCACTATATCTATAAACTATCATCCATTTCAACTACTGAGTCTGTACACAAGATTTTCATTATTGGGAAGATGATGAAGATAGAATCTTAGGGTTGTGCCCCTGTGGCCCTTATTGCTGGTCACAGGGTCACTACATCTATAAACTATTATCCATTTCAACTACTGAGTCTGTACACAAGATTTTCATTATTGGGAAGATGATGAAGATAGAATCTTAGGGTTGTGCCCCTGTGGCCCTTATTGCTGGTCACAGGGTCACTACATCTATAAACTATTATCCATTTCAACTACTGAGTCTGTACACAAGATTTTTATTATTGGGAAGATGATGAAGATAGAATCTTAGGGTTGTGCCCCTGTGGCCCTTATTGCTGGTCACAGGGTCACTACATCTATAAACTATCATCCATTTCAACTACATAGTCTGTACACAAGATTTTCATTATTGGGAAGATGATGAAGATAGAATCTTAGGGTTGTGCCCCTGTGGCCCTTATTGCTGGTCACAGGGTCACTACATCTATAAACTATCATCCATTTCTGCTACTGAGGCAAACACCATGCTATAACAGACAATCAACATCACAGATCGGATGAGCTTTTCAATACTCATTACCATCAAGAGGTGTGACTCAATACCATCCCCCACAGTTCCCGCGGAGGACTTAATAAAAGAAAACAACAAGCTTGCAGTGAACAATGCAAGACCTGACAATCACTAACTCTCGTTCTTTGTAAAGACTGTACGCCTGTCACTACTATCAAAAATAGTTAGACATCTGCATATACATCACAATACATGTTCGCCTCCTTGTCCTCTTTGATAAATTAATCCCAGTTCTTAGAGTTTATGAGTTCAAATATGACAGCATCAAAACAATTTGTCGGAGGTCAGCGCTGAATATATCATTGTCCTTCATCCTTGTGAGGTTGTAAACAGCTGAAATCAGTCCTTGATCAACAATCGATCCATGTCCCGTCAAGACAGCAAGATTTCCTCGGTAAACCATTCCACGACATTTAGACAAGTTCCAAGTTCTTCAGACTCCATCAGATGATCCAAACTGAAATTAAAAGTAAAACGTCAAAAATGTTTTTCAAGATGACAACCTGTCCTAACCAAGCTGATAACGAGTTGTCATTCCTTATACATATTGATACTTTGATAAGGAGTTCTCATTCCTTACACATATTGATACTTTGTTACAAATCTAGGAATTATGCAGGGTGCTTTTAATCATTTCCTTTCAATGAAGCTATGATATATTTTTGCATCACTTTCCTATCTGTTACGGTTATGGACAAGAATACAATGACATTGTTTTTGATAAAAATATAGCCATTGGCCCTGTAGCTCATCAGGCTGCATATCAATTTTGCTTTAGGGTGTTGCAAATGTGTTTCTCCCCTTAGTAGGGTCCACAGGGTCACCAAATGTACAATTTAGAATCTTCCTTATCTAACTTAAGAGTCTTAGACAAGAATTCAGCTTTCTCTTCCTAAGCTTATGGAGGAAAATATGGAAATAGGTTTTAAAGGTGTGGCCCTTTTAAAGGGCCAAAGGGTCAGCAAAGTTATGAATCCTATCCTTACTAGTCATGTGGTATGAACCAGTGTAGAAAACTCCCAAAAAATCAAGCCAGACAGCCGGACTGGTAACTCCAAAAAGTTGCCAGTCCGGATCAGAACTTACCTGTCCGGTTCTTACAATAAAGACATGACGAAATTAAGATTCTGAATAATTTAATGTCATAAACTTCAAATATACACCATCAGTGATATTACATGTCCTCTTATTGGTAAGACAGTGATTAGTGTCTGATAATTGACATCGAGTACTATACCTGGCACAAACTCAACCAATACGTGATTTGTGTGACACTAATTGATAGAAGTGTATATAGTTGCCTATCAAAATCAACCATTTCTTACTGTAATATGAAGACTTACTTTTAAAGTTATTTATTTCAGATGTTTTCTGTAAAATTCACATATTATTCACGTACGGGGATAATTCCACATCAGAAATCAACGATCTGCCATATCGAACGGCAATTTATTCTGCCATGAATATGATAAAAAAATTAATTTTTAAACTTAGTTACGTTTTTTTAATCTTCCACACAAATATTTGACATGATAAAATACCTGTCGAGTCGACAGACAAGCTGCAAGTCACGTATCAATCGGCAAGAAAATGTAGGTCAATGAAAACACTACACATCTCTGATGAAACTCGCTTCTATACATCGCTGATAACTGTTGATATTATTTTCTTTCTTGAATCGATCGATAGACTTAGATAGTTAAATATTTATAGTAGAATAAGTCAATAAGCACATTATTAGTTTCAGTTCAAAGTATTAAACTCGAAGATCGTTAAGTAATCTTTTGACAGACGAACACCTCAAACTTACAGGCTTAAACAGACATGCGCTAAGCGGTTTGTTTGTTGTGATTGGTTGAATGACACAGAGGTTGTGACGTAGATTGGAATGCAAGGGGCCGTGTACCATTCAATGTGGAGCTTTATTGCGAATTAACAGCGCATACTTGATTTGCTTCTGTATATTATCCTCAACAAATAATGTAGGTTTATCTTGCGATAATCTACATACCCGTACCAGTTATATTCGGACAGGGGCATTATTGTTTATAGATTTACATGTTAAATTTGTGCAGCAAAAATAATTTTCATTAAAAATGTTCTTGTTGTAATTATTAAACTTCGCAGGTAAATTTTAAATAATCTCAACTTTAAAGTCCATACTATTTATTCGGTTTATTGTTTGAAAACTTACTGTTTTAAAATGAAATAATCGTTAACTACCAATAACGAAAAAGTTTTGAGAAACCTATAAATATTTATAGTATGCAGTGTGGATTTATTTCGTTGCTGAAATCTTTGAAACCACCCATTTTACAAAACTCAATATGGCCGTAAGTTTCATACACTTCTTTGGTACTTGTCACGGGACATGCTTTTCGCCGTAAGCATTGAATAAATGAATGACTGACGCATTCTTTGAGAAGAAGCATTTGATTCACTTTTGATAGACTGGTGTTTAAATTTTAGATGATTTTTCATCGTTCCCGTGCTTCCACCTGAATGTGAAAGTTCGATAGCGTACACATTACATTTCACTTCGGTTTACCGTCAATTTTGGTGATGAATTTCCACACCTCCGAACGTTTGGCTGTTGCCATTTTCAAAGGTCTACGCGGATATACACTCTGCTACCACGTGACAATTCGTTTAATCGTTTACCGTTTACATGATTCTTTTAACGTTTATTCATTCATCACAAAACGATAGCTGGCTGCAATGTAACTTGCCTTTGTCATATTTGATAATTTGACTTACAAAACCTGACGAAACACTTTACTTCTTTTGGCTTTTATTTTTTGTTCATTTGAGTCAATTTGAGTATACTATTACAGTTGGCTTTTGTAAATATCTACCCGACCACCGGACGGGCTACTTGTGAATGTTAACCGTCCGGCTCGAAAACAGACCGTCTCGGGCGGTCGGGCAGGCGGGAGTTTTCTACGCTGTATGAACACAAGGTTTCAGCTTTCTAAGCCTTCTGCTTCTTGAGAAAAAGATTAAAATAGGTTTTAAGGGCGTTGCCTCTGTGGCCCTCATAAGGGGTCACAGGACTGCAAAAGCTATAAATTATGGTCCTCACTAGTCAAGAAGTATATACACAAAGTTTCTAGGCCCAGGCCTCATGCTTATGGAGAAGAAGTGGAAAATGCACAAAGTTTACGGATGAATGGATGGACAGATGCCATGCCATGCCATAAGCCCACCGGGCCTTACAGGCCAGATGAGCTAAAACTTGAGATATGGATCATAATTTGCATTTTGAGCATTTTATTGTGACCTTGACCTTTAACACTTAGTGAAATGTGTTCATTGATTGTTTGTCCTAAGTACAACAATAATGTAATGAATTAAAGTGTTAAAAGTTGAAATAATCCATCTTTTCAATATATATAGACCTTGATGTAAATTTTTGTACTTCTCAAGATATATTATATACAAAATCTAAACTTCATAGCACAGAAACTTTCCAAGTAATCGTGTTCACAAGGAATTTTGTAATGATTTTATAAGTCGCGACTTTCACCTTTTACCTTGAAAGTGAACATTATAATTCCCCGGAGGTGTAAACACTTAGAAATGTTTATGAGTTCAGTAAAGCTTAATAGGATAAAGTTATACCCAAATTAGTGTACATTGCTATAACTCATTTCTCATGACCTTGACCTTTGATCTTCAAGACATACATATTTTATTCAATTGACTTTCAAACTCAATCAATATTTGCCATCAGGTTACCCAGTTTTATTCACCTAGTTGTCATAGCATCTGAAACAAAACTTGTCATAAGAGCATCAGTCAGTGTTGCATCCAGGTTTGAAAATTGAGGGTGAGGTCCCTTCTGGCTTTCATAAAAGTGGGGGAGTGACCTGAAATTGTGTGCTAGTGCTGATAGAGAGAACTAACATATATTCAAAAGCAATCATAGTTAATATGTAAATGATCTTCCATATCAATATTGCACGCGGTCACAAATTTCAAATGTCAAATGACGTGTTGAAGTTTTGAAGTTTGATTAAGTCCATAAAAATAGGTTATCTTTTGAAGTTTAAATGCAAAGTTGTATAGTCATATTTCCTTCTTTATTCAGCTGAAATCAAGAATAATCCTTCTTCCACTTTATCTTGAAATAATGGTTCATACCCCGGTAATTATGTTTATCTGAAAGTCAAATCATCGGGAAAAGTCAGCATTTGATTATTCATCGGTCTAACTTACGCGAATTTTTTAGCTTGAAGCAGGTGTTTCAGAAATTAGAAGCGTTGGATAAGGGAAGAAATCTATAACTCGTTTTGTCTTAGGCATTTTCGCTCACGAACTGGGCTTTCAAACGATTAAGCAGACGAAACCGGCCATTGCCCCGTACTTATTTGGGCGAAACATCTATTGCACAGTAAGCATGTCATTCATTCGGAAGTGCTATCACTATAATCATTACCTGGGATACATACGTTTCATTCAAAAAGACGGAATCCAACAACATTTTGCCGATTGCATTAGTAAACATGAGGCGACTTTTACAATTGATTATATTAACAAGTTATCATTTTTATTGATCAAAGTATGTAAAGTGTTGGGGAAAAAATAGTCTAGGTAGGTTGCGCAGTAGTTCGTCTGGATTGCAGGACTTGATGTAATTTTGCGAGATTACTCCCCCACATAAATATTAAAATTGCGGGAATGATACATGAAATAGCACATTTCCCACAAGCGTCCGGCCTGGATGCAACACTGTCAGGTCTGTTGATTACTTTGAAGTTCAAATGCAGAATCATAATCATGCAGTTATGCAGAATCAAGGGGCATAACTCATGTGTCTTCTTGTGTAATTAAGTGTAATAGTTTCAAAGGAAACTTGTCCCCGTTGTTAGCCATTTTACAAAGTCCATAAGGGCAAACAAAAGTTTAACATTACAATGTTACAAGCATGGCTACCTTCTCATTACTCCTATCAATGAAGTGTGTTCGACCATCCAACAAGTCTTCTGTGTTCAATGTTGCACTTGATGTGTTGCTTCATGATTCCCTCAAATCTCCTTTGTAAGTCTGTCCAAGTTATAAGTCTGCGTGGATCCAACAAGCCTGAAACAGTTACATAAAAACTTCAGCTACCTGGTTCAGTATAATCCACATCATATTGAAATATATAAAAATAGAGCCATTGGCTCTGTAGCTCATCAGGCATCATATCAAGTTTGCTTTATACAGGCAAGATGAGCTAAAAATGAAACTGATGTTACCTATTGCAAGAAAACCTATAACAAAATTACAAAACAAATGTATTATTATTCAACACTTTCTAGATTTCAAAATTTCAGCTCTCTAGTTTGTATGGTTCATGAGGAGAAATTGAAAGTGTCAAAAGTTTACGGACGGACGACGGGCCATGCCATAAGCCCATCTGGACTTTCAGTCCTGATGAGCTAAAAACTGACTTGCCCAAAAAGAGTGTCTTCTTTCCTTAAAAATAATACTAATTTAAACTAATAACACTGTTATGTAAATAATCTTGTGTATTATACAATGATTGCAAAACCTGGAAATTGTCATAAGACACACATGAAGATCTAGATAATGAAATAAATTATTTAGTGGTTTTGTAAATTAGCATCAATCAGATAGAATGTGATATATTGTGTTTTGAACTTTACAGTTGCAATATTTACAGAACATCTTTAGATATACTACACACTACACGCACGACTGATACTACACGCACGACTGATACTACACACTACACACACGACTGATACTACAAGCACCACTGATACTACACACTATACACACGACTGATACTACACACTATACACACGACTGATACTACACGCACGACTGATACTACACGCACCACTGATACTACACACTATACACACGACTGATACTACTCACTACACACACGACTGATACTACACACACGACTGACACTACACACTACACACACCACCGAACCTACACACACCACACACCACTGATACTGCACACTACATGGACGACTGATACTACACACTACACACACGATTGATACTACACGCACGACTGACACTACACACTACAAACACGACTGATACTACACACTACACACACGACTAATACTATACTCATAACTGATACTACACTCACGACTGATACTACACACTACACACACGACTGATACTACACACTACTGATACTACACACTACACGCACGACTGATACTACAAGCACCACTGATACTACACACTACACACACGACTGATACTACACACTACATGCACGACTGATACTACACACACGACTGACACTACACACTACACCCATGACTGATACTACACACTACACACACCACTGATACTTCACACTCGGGCACGACTGATACTGCACGCAGGACTGATACTACACACTACACGCACGACTGATACTACACACACAACTGATACTACACGAACGACTGATACTACACAGTGTACACACTACACGCACGACTGATACTACACACACGACTGATACTACACACTAGACACACGACTGATACTACACACTACACGCACGACTGATACTACACACTACACGCACGACTGATACTACACGCACGACTGATACTACACATTACACGCACGACTGATACTACAAACTACACACACGACTGATACTACACACTACACACACGACTGATACTAGAAACACGACTGATACTACACGAACGACTGATATTACACAGTGTACACACTACATGCACGACTGATACTACACGCACGACTTATACTACACACTACACACACGACTGATACTACACACTACACACACGACTGATACTACACACTACACACACGACTGATACTACACACACAACTGATACTACACGAACGACTGATACTACACAGTCTACACACTACAAGCACGACTGATACTACACACACGACTGATACTACACACTACACGCACGACTGATACTACACACTACATGCACGACTGATACTACACACGACTGATACTACACACACGACTGATACTACACGAACGACTGATATTACACAGTGTACACACTACACGCACGACTGATACTACACGAACGACTGATACTACACAGTGTACACACTACCAGTGTTTGAAATAAGCATCCAAAAACTGCTTGTCAATAAGGACCTACAGATAGGGAAAACTGTGGGCCAAACTCTGAAACTGTCGGCATTCAATATCAGTACTGATTTAATTTATTCTAAAATAATAATATTATTGGTATCAGAATGTTATAACAACACAACACTGTTATCAGCTTAGAGTGATAGTTATGAAGGTTTGGCAAGGAAATATGCCTTACTGAAAGTATTGTTAGAAAGGAACAGTATCATGTTAAAAAAACTGTGAGCCTGTAAGGACCTGCAGATATTGAATACTGTGGGCCCTTGTGAATAACTGTCGGCGTTTGGCCTACGGGCCTACGCTTATTTCAAACACTGCACACTACACACACGACTGATTATACACACTACACACACGACTGATACTACACACTACACGCTCGATACTACACACTACACGCACGATGCTACACACTACATGCACGACTGATGCTACACGCACGACTGATATTACACACTACATGCACGACTGATACTACACACTACACACACGACTGATACTACACACACGACTGATACTACACACTACACGCTCGATACTACACACTACACGCACGATACTACACACTACATGCACGACTGATACTACACACACGACTGATATTACACACTACATGCACGACTGATACTACACACTACACGCACGACTGATACTACACACACGACTGATACTACACGCAGGACTGATACTACACGCAGGACTGATACTACACACATACTGCGTCAAAAGTGTCCAAAGTTCAGCGACTTTGGGTGCTGTCTGAAAACTTCGGTCACTTTGCCCTATGCAATCTTAAAGATCAGTCATTGTGTAAGTTATGTTTCTAAAGAAACTACAAAACTAAATTCATTGGGATAATGGTTGATCTTTGTTTCAAGATTGATGTTGCCATCATAAAGATTCTAGGAAATCATGATGAGGACTAAGTTACTTCAGTTCAGTCACTATCAAGTTATGTTGTAATGATAATCACGAAAAAAAAGAATATTTACACATAGGTTTTACCCTCAAAAGGCATATGAGGAGATCATGATTGACATGTCTAGAAAGTTGATGAAGCTAACAGAACTCCAGAAAGAGTATGTATTTGTATATTTTATCAACAATTTACTCAATTGAAAAATAACCAAGGAGTAAAACAAGAGCCATCAGGAGAGATGGCTTCATCCCCCCGGCTCAACTAAATTTGAATGATCAGTTTTAGCATATATTTTAATATACTGATTGTGTGAATAATGTTGTATGCATACAAGCAGCTCATTCTGTTTGACTTTTAATAACCATCATAAAATTATGATAAACCACATTCAGGTCTTTTTTAATAGTAAATGCTTATGTGATGTCATCATCAAGTTCCTCATGTTAATGTGAAGAGAGAGCAAAACTACCATCCTGTTTGATCGAATATGCTGTTTGATTTAAACACCTTCTTCCCTTTGTGAGACACAGTTTAGCAATTAATTGTAATGTTGGAATGAAGAATGTCATTGAGTTTTAACTCCCTGCAATTTGAAAACACAAAAATAGAGTCATCGGCTCTGTAGCTCATCAGGTTTTATATCAATTTTGCTTTAGGGTATGGCAAATGTGGTTCTCCTCTTAGTAGGTCACCAAATGTACAATTTAGAAACCTCCTTATCTAACTAGGAGTCTGCACACACATAACTTTCAGCTTTCTAGGACTGATGCTTCTGAAGAAAATGAAGTCTATACGTGAGATTTCATCTTTCTAAGCCTTTTGGTTTTGGAGAAGAGTCTAAAATAGGTTATCAGGCTATGGCCCATATATGGGGTCACAGGGTCACTAAAGATACAATTTATCATCCTCACTAGTCAAGGAGTCTGTACACAAATTTAAGATTTCTAGGCCTTTTTGTTCTGTAGAGGTAGTCAAAAATGCACAAAGACGGACGAGCTAAAAACCTTAAAAAACAACACAAACATGACACCCAAGTTTTACTCATGCGACAAACACCTCTTGATGACAAATGTAATGAGCCCATCTGGTCTTATTGGCCTTAGTTATATATAATGTACTAACAATGAAGCAGGCAACTACAAACCTATCAATGGCAGCTGCACGGATATCTCCCCTACGAAGTTCCAGTTCCACGATCCTCTCGCTGTTTTCTTCTTTTACGTCTGGTCAGTCCCGAAGGTCATCTCCGATTATTCAGCCACAGCGAGTGCCCACGGTCGCACAGTAGGGAAAAAGAAAATAATCATTTCAATGTTATTATCAAATATTCAATAGAAACTGTATCAGATGAGTAATTGTTTATTCATTGTTTATTACTCAATCATTGTGAGATCAATCACTAGATAACAATGAGGTGGTAACATACATGTACGGAACAACTTTCGAACATCACATTACATTGTCCAATCACCTGATTCTGAACAAATCTTATCTTATAAATCCTACTCTATCTTATCCAATTCTACTCTATCTTATCCAATCCTACTCTATCTTATCCAATCCTACTCTATCTTATCCTACTCTATCTTATCAATCCTACTCCATATAATCAATCCTACTCCATCTGATCCTATCCTACTCTATCTTATCCAATCCTACTCCATCTTATCCTATCCTACTCTATCTCATCCAATCCTACTCTATCTCATCCAATCCTACTCTATCTCATCCAATCCTACTCTATCTTATCCAATCCTACTCTATCTTATCAATCCTACTCTATCTTATCCAATTCTACTCTATCGTATCCAATCCTACTCCATCTTATCCAATCCTACTCTATCTTATCCATTCCTACTCTATCTTATCCATTCCTACTCTATCTTATCCATTCCTACTCTATCTTATTCTATCTTATCAATCCTACTCCATCTGATCCTATCCTACTCTATCTCATCCAATCCTACTCCATCTTATCCTATCCTACTCTATCTCATCCAATCCTACTCTATCTTATCAATCCTATTCTATCTCATCCAATCCTACTCTATCTCATCCAATCCTACTCTATCTTATCAATCCTATTCTATCTTATCCTTTCCTACTCTATCTTATCCTTTCCTACTCTATCTCATCCAATCCTACTCTATCTCATCCAATCCTACTCTATCTCATCCAATCCTACTCTATCTTATCAATCCTATTCTATCTTATCCTTTCCTACTCTATCTTATCCTACTCTATCTTATCAATCCTACTCTATCTTATCCTTTCCTACTCTATCTCATCCAATCCTACTCTATCTCATCCAATCCTACTCTATCTCATCCAATCCTACTCTATCTTATCAATCCTATTCTGTCTTATCCTTTCCTACCCTATCTTATCCTTTCCTACTCTATCTTATCAATCCTATTCTATCTTATCCTTTCCTACTCTATCTTATCCTACTCTATCTTATCCTTTCCTACTCTATCTCATCCAATCCTACTCTATCTCATCCAATCCTACTCTATCTCATCCAATCCTACTCTATCTTATCAATCCTATTCTATCTTATCCTTTCCTACTCTAGCTTATCCTTTCCTACTCTATCCTATCGTACTCTTTCTTATCCTATTCTATCTATACTTTCCTACTCTATCTTATTCTACTAATTTTTATCCTATCCTACTGTATCCTATCCTACTGTATCTTATCCTATCCTACTCTATCTTATCCTTTCCTATTCTATCTTATCCTACTCTACTTGATCTTATCCTTCTCTATCTTATCAATCCTACTCAATCTTATCCTATCCTACTCTATCATATCCAATCCTAACCTTACTCTATTTATCCTATCACACCCTATCTTATCCGGTCCTATCCTACTCTATCTTATCCTATCACACCCTATCTTATCCCATCCTATCCTACTCTATCTTATCCTATCACACCCTATCTTATCCTATCCTACTCTATCTTAACCTATCACACCCTATCTTATCCCATCCTATCCTACTCTATCTTATCCTATCACACCCTATCTTATCCGGTCCTATCCTACTCTATCTTATCCTATCACACCCTATCTTATCCTATCCTACTTTATCTTAACCTATCACACCCTTACCTTATCTATCGTATCCTATCCTACTCTATCTAATCCTACTCTATCTTATACAACCCTACTCTATCCTATCCTACTCTATTTTATACAACCCTACTCTATCCTATCCTACTCTATCTGATCCTACTCTATCTAATCCTACTCTATCTTATACAACCCTACTCTATCCTATCCTACTCTATTTTATACAACCCTACTCTATCCCATCCTACTCTATCTGATCCTACTCTATCTTATCCTATCACACCCTTACTATCTTATTCTATCACACCCTATCTTATCCGATCCTAACCTTTTCTATCCTACCTAATCTTATCCAATCTTAGCCTTATCTTATACTACATTACTATTAGCTTCATTATCTACTCTATCGTATCCAATCCTACTCTATCTTATCCTATCCTAACCTTTTCTATCTTATCCTATCCTAACTTTACTATCTTATCCAATCCTACTCTATATTATCCAATCCTACTCTATCTTATCCTATCACACCCTATCTTATCCGGTCCTATCCTACTCTATCTTATCCTATCACACCCTATCTTATCCCATCCTATCCTACTCTATCTTATCCTATCACACCCTATCTTATCCTATCCTACTTTATCTTAACCTATCACACCCTTACCTTATCTATCGTATCCTATCCTACTCTATCTAATCCTACTCTATCTTATACAACCCTACTCTATCCTATCCTACTCTATTTTATACAACCCTACTCTATCCTATCCTACTCTATCTGATCCTACTCTATCTAATCCTACTCTATCTTATACAACCCTACTCTATCCTATCCTACTCTATTTTATACAACCCTACTCTATCCTATCCTACTCTATCTTATCCTATCACACCCTTACTATCTTATTCTATCACACCCTATCTTATCCGATCCTAACCTTTTCTATCCTACCTAATCTTATCCAATCTTAGCCTTATCTTATACTACATTACTATTAGCTTCATTATCTACTCTATCGTATCCAATCCTACTCTATCTTATCCTATCCTAACCTTTTCTATCTTATCCTATCCTAACTTTACTATCTTATCCAATCCTACTCTATATTATCCAATCCTACTCTATCTTATCCTATCCTAACCTTAGTATCTTATCCTATCCTTCCCTATGTTACTCAATCCTAAACTTTTCCTTCTTATCCTATCCTACCTAAATATTATCCGGTCCTAACCTTTTCTATCCTTTCCTATCCTACATAATCTTATCCAATCCTAGCCGTATCTGATACTACATTACTATTAGCTTCACTATTTTGTCCTATCCTGTTCTTGTTATCTTATCCTATCCCTGTTCAATTTCATCCTTTTCTATTCTATCCTTCCTATCCTGTCTTGCCTAGTATTTGCTATCATATCCTTTATTACCCTATCTTATCCTGACAGTTTCCTATCCTATAACATATCTCGGCCTATCTTACGATACTCTGATACTCTAACCTGCCTTATGTATCTCCTCTTACATAGAGCCATAATGAAGCAAATGTACATAAACCTGACATCATCTAGTTTAACAAAATTGCCTTTGGATACCCAAGTTTGTCCATGTGTGCCTCAAACAATCACCATGGTGCGGAGGGTTTGAGAATCTCTCATGGGGGGGGGTTGTAACTGGCAGACCTCAAGCTTGAAGAGACCAGAGCTCTCGCATGTAAGCATCAATGATGTAGAAAGATAAGATACATTATTATGTTCTACCTAAACTAATAAAGGAATTCATGTGAGTGTACTTATTAGTATAAACATAAGTTAGGATATAAGTATGGATTAGTATTGAACAGCGCTGCTCTAATGCATCTTAACTTTTTCCATCACCGACACCTCTAGAAGAGCTCTGTACCAGCAGATGTGCTTAAGATCCAAACAACAGACAAGATGGAGACTTTTCCCATCACGGACACCTCTGGCAGAGCTCTGTACCAGCAGGTGTGCTTCAGATCCAAACAACAGACAAGATGGTGACTTTTTCCATCACCGACACCTCTGGCAGAGCTCTGTACCAGCAGATGTGCTTCAGATCCAAACAACAGACAAGATGGAGACTTTTCCCATCACCGACACCTCTGGCAGAGATCTGTACCAGCAGATGTGCTTCAGATCCAAAAACAGACAAGATGGAGACTTTTCCCATCACCGACACCTCTGGCAGAGCTCTGTACCAGCAGATGTGCTTCAGATCCAAACAACAGACAAGATGGAGACTTTTCCCATCACCGACACCTCTGGCAGAGCTCTGTACCAGCAGATGTGCTTCAGATCCAAAAAACAGACAAGATGGAGACTTTTCCCATCACCGACACCTCTGACAGAGCTCTGTACCAGCAGATGTGCTTCAGATCCAAACAACAGACAAGATGGAGACTTTTCCCATCACTGACAACAGATTAGAAATGTGTTGCTTGAAGCCCTTAAGCAAGTACCTTGAACCTATCTGTTCAAGGAGCCAGTTTTGTCAATAAAGGTATTGGACAGATAGTCGGCACTCAGAGACCATTGAGCACCTAAAGGCATTAATAATGATATAGGTACATAGTCGATAACATCTCCATATGAATTGCTTTTCATTCCAGCTTTTCATCATTTTCCTGAATAAACATAAGACAAAATGTGTATCTTTCTGAAAATGCATTACACCCACAGATTTACGTGTAGACACATCATTATGACCTAAATTGTAAATGTATACAATTCAATGAAATAATAAAAATCAACAATGCTATCTGACGAGTATCTGTATGTAATTGATGGTATATCTAATTAATTTAATTTAATACCTATGTCATTTAAAAGATGCAGTAAATCCACAAATTAACATGTAAGTACATTTTCATCATGAACTAATATATGTTCTAATATGTTTCTACTAAAGTAATTAAAAACCACAAACTTGCATGTAGGTATATCATCATCATAAACTAAAATATTAACTAATATATATCTACTAAACAAATTCAAACCCACAAACTTACAAGGTATATCATCATCATAAACAAAAATATTTGCTAATATATTTCTAGTGAAGACATTCAAACCCACAAACTTACATGTAGGTATATCATCATCATAAACTAAAATCTTTAATAATATATTTCTAGTAAAGACATTCAAACCCACAAACTTACATGTAGGTATATCATCATCATGAACTAAAATATTTGCTTATATATTTCTAGGAAAGACATTCAAACCCACAAACTTACATGTTGGTATATATCATCATCATAAAGTATTAAACTAAAATCTTTAATAATATATTTCTAGCAAAGACATTCAAACCCACAAAGTTACATGTAGGTATATCATCATCATGAACTAAAATATTAACTTATATATATATTTCTAGTAAAGACATTCAAACCCACAAACTTACATGTTGGTATATATCATCATGAACTGAAATATTTGCTTATATATTTCTAGTAAAGACATTCAAACCTACAAACTTACATGTAGGAATATCATCATCATAAACTAAAATCTTTGCTTATATATTTCTAGTAAAGACATTCAAACCCACAAACTTACATGTAGGTATATCATCATCATAAACTAAAATATTTGCTAATATATTTCTAGTAAAGACATTCAAACCCACAAACTTACATGTAGGTATATCATCATCATGAACTTAAATCTTTGCTTATATATTTCTAGTAAAGACATTCAAACCTACAAACTTACATGTAGGTATATCATCATCATGAACTGAAATCTTTGCTTATATATTTCTAGTAAAGACATTCAAACCTACAAACTTACATGTAGGAATATCATCATCATGAACTTAAATCTTTGCTTATATATTTCTAGTAAAGACATTCAAACCTACAAACTTACATGTAGGAATATCATCATCATAAACTAAAATATTTGCTAATATATTTCTAGTAAAGACATTCAAACCCACAAACTTACATGTAGGTATATCATCATCATGAACTTAAATCTTTGCTTATATATTTCTAGTAAAGACATTCAAACCTACAAACTTACATGTAGGTATATCATCATCATGAACTGAAATCTTTGCTTATATATTTCTAGTAAAGACATTCAAACCTACAAACTTACATGTAGGAATATCATCATCATAAACTAAAATATTTGCTAATATATTTCTAGTAAAGACATTCAAACCCACAAACTTACATGTAGGTATATCATCATCATGAATTAAAATCTATTTCTTTTAAAGAAATAAAAACCCACAAACTTCAATGTAGGCATATCATCATCATAAATTTTTAATCTTAACTATCAAATTTCTAGTAAACAAATTAAAACCCACAAACTTACATGTAGGTATATCATCATCATGAACTTAAATCTTTGCTTATATATTTTTAGTAAAGACATTCAAACCCACAAACTTACATGTAGGTATATCATCATCATGAACTAAAATCTTTGCTTATATATTTTTAGTAAAGACATTCAAACCCACAAACTTACATGTAGGTATATCATCATCATGAACTAAAATCTTTGCTTATATATTTCTAGTAAAGACATTCAAACCCACAAACTTACATGTAGGTATATCATCATCATGAACTAATATCTGTTCTTATATGTTTCTAGTAAAGACATTCAAACCCACAAACTTACATGTAGGTATATCATCATCATAAACTAAAATATTTACTTATATATTTCTAGTAATGACATTCAAACCCACAAACTTACATGTAGGTATATCATCATCATGAACTGAAATATTTGCTTATATATTTCTAGTAAAGACATTCAAACCCACAAACTTACATGTAGGTATATCATCATCTTGAATTAAAATCTTTGTTTATATATTTCTTTTAAAGAAATTCAAACCCACAAACTGACATGTAGGTATTTCATCATCATGAACTTAAATCTTTGCTAATATATGTCCAGTCCCAAAATTCAAACCCACAAACTTACATGTAGGTATATCATCATCATAAATTAAAATCATAACTAGTATATTTCTAGTAAAAATATTCAAACCCACAAACTTACATGTAGGTATATCATCATCATGTACTTGAATCTTTGCTAACATATTTCCATTAAAAACATTCAAACCCACAAACTTACATGTAGGAATATCATCATGAACATAAATCTTTACTTATATATTTCCAGTAAAAAAATTCAAACATACAAACTTACATGTTGGTATATCATCATAAGCTCAAATCTTAACTTGTATATTTCCAGTAAAGACATTCAAACCCACAAACTTACATGTAGGTACATCATCATAAATTTAAATATTTGCTAATATATTTTTAGTAAAGACATTCAAACCCACAAACTTACATGTAGGTATATCATCATCATAAACTAAAATATTTATATTTATAAGTGAGACTAACTAGCTATCTTTAACATCACTTTGCTGAAGAAAGTTAGTAGCTGGAATTGAAATAGAACTTGCCTGACTAATCATAGGAGGACTGCTGCCTCCTCTGGACAGACAGACAGACAGACAGACAGCAGGGAAAGTGTTTCTGGTCATCAAGTATCCGCAGTTTGGATCTTCAAATTCTTCAATGTCCATATTGTTCAGTTGAGTGTTCATTGCTGTTCAATAAATCTGCAAAAAATATCAAGCAGCTACACAATATGTACTTATTTTACAGATCAAGACAATAAAGGAAAATATGCGACAACATTCACACCTTCATTTCAATCTGAATCTTAATACCAATTTGATCAACCTTTGAGACATTGTTTAGAAGTTTTGGACCAGACAGGACTCCACTGCATCATCGTTTTTTTTACCAATATACAGATTTTAAAACATAATTTCGAAATTGTTAATCATGACACACCTCATGTCAGTCTGTATCTGAAAACAGCAATCAGTTGTTGGTGTAAAAAATTTTTGGGTTTCCCAACAGGCGTTATTTTTTACCAAGCATGAGAAATTTAAGAAAAAAAATTTACATTTTTTACTTTGACATACCTTTATATCATTATGTATCTCAAGGTCAAATTTGATCAAAATGTAATGATTAGCTAAGAAATTGTGAGCCGGACAGGACAAGTCCCCAATTTTAACCAGAAATCTGTTTAATGTCTGGAATTGTTACATGTCCTTTTTCTGTTTGGAGTTTTTAAAAAAAAATCAAAAAGATAAAAAAATAAAAGTACCTAGGGTACAGAAGCTCACCTTAAAATGAATGATGTGGTATTGGTTTAATTATACATGTAACCATCTTTTATATAATTGATTATGGCTGCCATCATGATTTTTTTATCTTTTAAAATACTAGTCTTCTTTTGGAAATGACTAGAGCTTGAACAAACATTAATACACGAATGATATAATCATGATAAGTTAACAAGCAGTAGGTTTTTGTATAACTTTTTTGTATATCTATGGCTGAATTGGTGACCATCTTGTACTTTTTAATCTTCAAAATGCTACTTTTATGTGGGCATCCGTATTAATTTCATTATGATATCTTGATTGGTTTAGGTGTATCCATTTAAATGTCCTTCATTACTTACAAGATGGTGGCCACTTACATTTGTTTTGTAGTGAATCATTAATATGATTTCAAGATTATTTCACTGATGGTTATGCTGCATGGGATATTGAAAATCCCAAAAGTACAGATTTTTCAAGGAAAATGAATGACTGATTGAGAGGAAAGTCATAAACACAGCAATGCATAAGACACGTTTATTTTGTTCACATAATATTGACATGTCAAGTGACCATGAGATGTCTTTCATTAAAGTATCAATTTATTTAACACTCATACAGTACTATAATGGTAAACATTTTTGCATTGTCAAATCAACAGAGAGATATGACAAATCAAATTTCCTTACTTTTCTCACTAAACCCTTTTCGATTTTCATCTGCATATTTATTCCACATCAACTTATCATGTAGATTGCTAAACACAAAGCTTATTGTAGACAAGTTTTGTGTAAGTTGTTATTCTTAGAAAGAACATATCACTGTCATGAGAATACAAGTCCATAACTTTTATTGCATACACATGGGCCATGGCCATATAGCATAATGCTCTACCATATCAATTGGGTCAGGTTGATTATGCAACAGACTAGCAGCTGACACTGTGATGCTAGCAGCCTGCCTTGGGATGTGTATTAGACAGCATAATGGAATATCTGAACTCTGGTTGACCCCTTATGTGTGGTATTTAAAGGAATAAAAGGGAAATACCATTGTTTAAAATTTAACATGTTTAATGTGATTTGGTTTTTGCAGCTAGTTGCCATAAAGATTTTAAACAAATTAATCAATTATGTTTGTCTTTCATCTTAATTTTTTTTAGAAACACTAAAAAATATAGAACAACTTGCACGACAATCTTAAATATTCCATATTTAAGATAATATTATGATTAGTAAGTTCAAATTAGAGAATTTATATGGTGCCAGTGATCACTTGATGAAAGCTTAAAATTTAATAATAATGATGTGTCATCTGCAGCTGAAAAGTCAATATGGCTGCTATTGCGGCCATCTTGGATTATCAAAACTGAAACGTCTACCTTTCTGTGCGGAATCACTATAGGTATAACATACTACAATATAAAAATGATATCTAGATTGGTTTAGGAGAAATAGTCTTTGTCATGAAATCTAATTGAAAATTCAATATGGCTGCCATGGCGGCCATATTGGATTCTTAAAACTTTAACGTCTACCTTTCTGTGCGGAATCATCATAGGTATAACATACTACAATTTCAGAATGATATCTGTATTCGTTTAGATGGAGTAGTCTTTTTCATGAAATCTAATTGAAAATTCAATATGGCTGTCATGGCGGCCATCTTGGATTCTCAAAACTGAAACGTCTACCTTTCTGTGAGGAATCACCATGGGTATAACATACTACAATTTCAGAATGATATCTGTATTCGTTTAGAAGGAGTAGTCTTTTTCATGAAATCTAATTGAAAATTCAATATGGCTGTCATGGCGGCCATCTTGGATTCTTAAAACTGAAACGTCTACCTTTCTGTGAGGAATCACCATGGGTATAACATATTACAATATCAGAATGATATCTGTATTCGTTTAGAAGGAGTAGTCTTTTTCATGAAATCTAATTGAAAATTCAATATGGCTTTCATGGCGGCCATCTTGATTTCTTAAAACTGAAACGTCTACCTTTCTGTGAGGAATCACCATGGGTATAACATACTACAATTTCAGAATGATATCTGAATTCGTTTAGGAGGAGTAGTCTTTTTCGTGAAAGTTTACGGACGGACAGACGGACGACGGACGAAGCGCCATGACATAAGCTCACCTTTACTTTGTAAAGGTGAGCTAAAAAACAAGCAAAAAAATGAGCGTGCATCCCTGACTAACTGAATTATTTTTCACTTTCCATGTAGACATCTCTTGCATAGCATTTGAACCCAAAAGAGGAATTGAGGAGAATGAATGAATTTCTGCACTATTTTGAACAAAGTCTTTTCATATAAAATGACCATTACTATGAAACTTTGCATCTTTTATTTTCATCTCTCCAAATAAGTTAAAAGAAAAATTTAAACTAGATTAGTGTTTGCGGGACACCGCAAAAACAGAGCAGCCCCGAAACTTGGGGTTTCGCCTTACCCTGTTCCGCCTTCTACAAGCCTCAACATATTGGGCATTTTCTTGTGACCTTGACGTTTGACACTCAAGGTCACGCAATCAATGAACACATTTCATTGAAAATAACATTAATGTATCGAATTAAAGTGTTTAAAGTTAAAATAATCCATTTTCTCAATATTTGTTGACCTTGCTGTGACCTTGACCTTTAACAGTTCGTACCCAAAACCTTTCCAAAATGTTGTACTTCTCAAGAGATAATATATACAAAATTTAAACTTCATAGCATAAAAGCTTTTCAAGTTAACACGTTTACAAGGAATTTGTTTGTGATTTTATAGCTCATGACCTTGACCTTTGATCTCGAAAGTGAACATGTCATTTTAAGTCCCTAGAGGTGTAAACAATTACACATGTTTATGAGTTCTGAAAAGCTTAACGGGATTAAGTTATATCCAAATTAGTTGCACATTGTAATAACATAAATGTCATGACCTTGACCTTTGACCTTCAAGGTTACACAATCTATGAACACTTTTCATTGAGTATAACAATCATCTATTGATTAAAAGTGTTCATAGTTATAAAAAAGCATTTTCGCAAAACCATGCTAAAGTCGTGACCTTGCTGTGACCTTGACCTTGAACAGATTGTAGCGAAAACCTTTTCAAAATTTTGTTTACTCTTCTAAGAATGATACATACCAAGTTAGAGCTTCATAGCACAAAAACTTTTCAAGTTATCGTGTTTACAAGGAATTTTTTAGTGATTTTATAGCTCGTGACCTTGACCTTTGACCTTGAAAGTGAACATGTCAAAATCGTTCCCCCGAGGTATAAGCAGTAAGTTATGAATACAAGTTCTGTAAAGCTTAGTAGAAAAAAGTTAAAGGCATTAGTATGTGCGCGGCGGACGCGGCGGCGGTGGCGGCGGAAACTGCACAAAACCTGATGCTAAATATGAAAAGAATAGGATAAATAGTTTTCTGCAATCAGTCAAACAAACTAAAAATTACCGAAATTGGTTCTTAAATGGCATAACACACTTCCTAGTGAGGTAGAGTGCATATATACAAAATTGGAAATATAATGGATGAATAGTTTTTCTTCTATAGGTTGGACAAATTTTGATGGAAAAATGACTAAGCAAAAAAATGGAAAACAAAAACAAAAACAAAGCTTATCAATTTTAGTTTTGATTTGGCACTGGACCGCTCCTAGTAGAGAAGAAGACACATGCAAAATGTGAAAAGAATCAGATAAATAGTTTTCCCTGTAAATGGTTGGACAAATCTGATATTGGAAAATGGCCAATTCAAAACATGGAAATTTGTAAAAAATTCAAATATTGACGAAATTTGCTGAAACTTTGCACTGCACCCTTCCTAGTAGGGTAGAAGACATGTGTAAACTTTGAAAACAATCGGATAAAAAGTTTTCCCGTAATAGGTCGGACAAATCTGATATTGGTAAATGACTAAATCCAAAACACAGAAATTTGTAAAAAATTCAAATATTGACGAAATTTGCGGGAACTTCGCACTGCACCCCTCCTAGTAGGGTAGAATACATGTACAAAATTTGAAAACAATCAGATGAATATTTTTTCGAAATAGGTCGGACAAAAAATGTCCTCGGACAGACGGACGGATTGACGGAATCATTGGTATTACTATATACCCCCGACCTAATGGTCGGGGGGTATAAAAATCTTTAAAATATTACAAAAATATTTTGGAAATAATAAATTATGACACACCTTCTAATGATTATGTATCTCCATATTAAATGTGATGAAAATGTGATGATTAGTTTAGAGGTGAGGTGAGGTGAGGTGATATCGCCACTTTCAAGAGTATTTCACTTATATCATGGCTGCTAGTATAATAGCAGGGAGGAAGCCAGCGACCCTATTGTGGCTATGTATAACGGATAGATGGACGGACGGAGAGACAGTTCCATTTTGATCAATGAACTTTTTGCGGGGTATAAAAAGGTTAAAACTATGGGCCGTATGATCGTAGATTGTTTGGAGGAAGTTTAGCCCTTAACCTGGTCTAACAAGTGGGTTTTAACTGATCCGGTTTTATCGAAGCAAGTTCCCACTTGAACCTGGCCTATACCACCTGGTTTAAGTAGAAATATGTAAACCTGTCCTGGGGTAGTTTAGCAAAGGTTTAAAACTGTCGACAAATACTTTGTAAAAACATATAGAACACATATCAAAATTGATGCACAGAGATTTTCATATTTTAATACGTTATAACGTAGGTTCATCAATCAAATTGTATTGTGGAGACAAGATCAGATGCAATGATTCCAGAAACACAAGTGAAGAAGAGATCAGAGCTCACATACTGCCGCTTCCAATTTTGTTCAAAGAATTTCAAATTGAAAATCTGATAAACGTTGTTTGATAGTTGAGTATTCAGTTTTAAAGATAAGTCATTGTGTAAGTCATGTTCCACTGTAACAAAAACTAAATTCATCGGTTGGTGAAGCTAGCATGTATAGTTTCGGATGTATGCTCCAGACAAAATTATGTTACGGACGGACAGACAAGCAGACGGACGGAGGGAGGGACTGACAGAATTACTGCTATATACTCTTGCTTAGGTTGTAAGGTGGGGCTATAATTATTCATTATTAGAGTATAAAATCATTATTTTTTTTACAATTCACAAACAATTATTAATGATAGGTAACAAACATGCAAATGGATGATTACATCAACATTTGCCTTTCACATGTAACTCTCATAAATTATTACTTACATTACAACCGTAACAACACCCAGACATCGCATCATGCACGCATTGGATTGTCAGTGATAACATGTGGGTAAACCGAGCCAAATGCTATCAAATGTGACAAGCACTGAGTATAAATATATTTAAAATGCAGTCACGGAGTCAGGAACACATCACAGGAAAATTGGGAATCCCCAAACACGCTGAAACTACACAAGGCGATGACCTTGCCCTTTTCATCATGTCCTTTTCATTATCATCAATCTCGATAGAATCGTTTCATATGAAGTACCAAGAAAAGTTTGAAAGATCTTCCATCACATTACCATTACACAGCCACACATCAGCCTTGACGCTTGAACATGGCGAGCCGACCGAGAGGGGAGCATTGACAGATTTGAGTCTGACTCTGAATGTTTACATTCTACACTTTCCATGTCAAATCATTAATTAACTGTCAATCAAAACTTCATTGATAAATTGGACCTTATTGATATTTCTATTTTGGTTCATTTAAATCAAGCGAAACTATTTATCTTCTTCGAATGTTTAAACAAGCGACTGGGCAAATAGACTTTGGTCACATCACAAATGTTGATAATTAGGCATTTGGTTATTGAAACCGTTTTTTCGGAATTCTTTCCTTGATGCCATACACGTAAATGAGGATTATTAACAAATATATCTATTCTAACCGTGTGTAATAAATGAAATACCACGTGACCTCTTTAAGGTCGGTCAGATACTGCCGGAAGTAAACTCGTTTCGTATAATTGGAACTAATGAGGCCTCATGTAGTATTTCCTATTGTTATCTCTACATAGTTATAACCTGTTTGAAAGATAAACTTTATTCATTTCTTATACTTCTTGTACTACATGGACCATGAGAATAATAAGTAAAAAATAGAGCCATTGGCTCTGTAGCTCATCAGGCTTCATCATCAATTATGCTTTAGAGTGTGGCAAATGTGGTTCTTCCCTTAGTAGGGGTCACATGGTCACCATAAAATTAATTATATAGGCGACAAGTTTCAGCTTTCTAGGCCTTACACTTCAGGAGGAGAAGATGAAAATAGATTTGAAGGACGCTCCTGTTGCCTTTATTAGGGGTTACAGGACCACCAAAGCTACAATTTATAATCCTCACTAGTCAAAGAGTCTGTACACAAAGTTTCAGCTTTCTAGGCCTCATGGTTCTGGAGAAGAAGATGAAAATAGGTTTTTAGGGCGTGGCTCCTGTGGCCCTTATTAGGGGTCACAGGGCCACCAAAGCTACAATTTATAATCCTCACTAGTCAAGGAGTCGGTACACAAAGTTTCAGCTTTCTAGGCCTCATGGTTCTGGAGAAGAAGATGAAAATAGGTTTTTAGGGCGTGGCATATGTGGCCCTTATTAGGGGTCACAGGGCCACCAAAGCTACAATTTATAATCCTCACTAGTCAAGGAGTCTGTACACAAAGTTTCAGATTTCTAGGCCTCATGGTTCTGGAGAAGAAGATGAAAATAGGTTTTTAGGGCATGGCCCTTGTGGCCCTTATTAGGGGTCACAGGGCCACCAAAGCTACAATTTTTAATCCTCACTAGTCAAGGAGTCTGTACACAAAGTTTTAGATTTCTAGGCCTTATGGTTCTGGAGAAGAAGTCGAAATTCCACAAAGTTTATGGACGGATGGACGGACGGATGGACGGACGGACGCCGGACACCATGCCATGCCATAAGCCCATCGGGCCTTACAGGCCAGATGAGCTAAAAATGCAATGATATCGATTCAAACCCAATTGTGATAATATCTTCAAACCTGGTACATAAGTTTGGTTTACTAAACTTGATCTTCATAATACAAAACAAAACAAATAGTTTGGACCAAAACCTGGTCTAACATAGACTTGGTACGATCATACGGCCCACACAGTTCTCGTCCTTAACAGTAATTCCAATTGTGTTACCGAGGAAAGGGCCATACATATATGTAGCAAGAAGTTTGAAATCTAAACAGGCACCACTAAACAATATACATGATTAATGTTTCATATATAAAGTTTGAAATGAGCTTGCGAAAGGTGTTTACTTACCATCAATCGGTTGTGAAGAGATTCGACCTCAAATTATAAACACCATACGATGATCACCATGAAACTGCCTCAAGCAAACACGGCTTTGATTCTCTCTATGACAGATTTTGGTTGATGAGCGCTGTCCAGTTGGCTTCTGGTCACTTCCAGGTTGTGTTTGATCTACCTGCACACAATGAAACAATTACATTCAGTTAAATCATGTCTGTTGCTCAGGCTATCTTATTACTTATACAAACAGTAACATGGTCAACATATGAGAAGTCACAGGATAGCAAAACAAAACTACAAATTGCAATTTTGATCAGCAAAGCAGTATGCACATAAGATTTCAACTTTCCAGGCATTGTTTGGCTTCTGGAGAAATATAGGATATGTTAATGGTGTCACCCTTTGGGTCCTATTAAGGGCTCAGGGTCACCAAATCAATAAATTTGAATTCCTGTAAGTTAATGAGACTGTAAAAGTTGTAAGCCTTCTTTGCCTTTGCTTCTGAAGAAGATAAAAATAGAGCCATTGGCTATGTAGCTCATCGGGCTTCATCATCAATTATGCTGTAGAGTGTGGCCAATGTGACTCCCCGTTTGTAGAGGCCACAGGCGACAAGTTTCAGTTTTCTAGGCCTTATACTTCAGGAGAAGAAGATGAAAATAGATTTGAAGGATGTTCCTGTTGCCTTTATTAGGGGCAACAGGGTCACCAAAGCTACAATTCATAATCCTCACTAGTCAAGGAGTCTATACACCAAAGTTTCAGCTTTCTAGGACTTATGCTTCTGGAGAAGAAGATGAAAATAGCTTTTTAGGGCAGGGCCCCTGTGACCCTTATTAGGGGTCAATTGGCCACCAAAGCTACCATTTATAATCCTCACTAGTCAAGGAGTCTGTACACAAAGTTTCAGCTTTCTAGGCCTAATGGTTCTGGAGAGGAAGATGAAAATAGGTTTTCAGGGCGTGGCCCCTGTGACCCTTATTAGGGGTCACAGGGCCACCAAAGCTACAATTTATAATCCTCACTATTCAAGGAGTCTGTACACAAAGTTTCAGCTTTCTAGGCCTCATGGTTCTGAAGAAGAAGATGAAAATAGGTTTTTAGGGCGTGGCCACCAAAGCTACAATTTATAATCCTCACTAGCCATGGAGTCTGTACACAAAGTTTCAGCTTTCTAGGCCTTATGGTTTTGGAGAAGAAGTCGAAATTCCACAAAGTTTACGGAGGGATGGACGGACGGATGGACGGACGGACGGAGGACACCATGCCATGCCATAAGCCCATCGGGCCTTACAGGCCAGATGAGCTAAAAAGTAAGATAAAAGTTATACCCCTGATCGTGCATCCCTGACAAACCTTATCATTTTTCACTTCCCTTGTAGACGTCTCTTGCACAGCATTTGACCCCCATGCCATGTCATAAGCCTATCGAGTCTTTCAGACCTGATGAGCTAAAAAAGCGGTCATTTTAAAGTTCCAGTTCCACGATCCTCTTGCTGTTTTCTTCTTTTACGTCTGGTCAGTCCCGAAGGTCATCTCCGATTATTCAGCCACAGTGAGTGTCCACGGTTGCACGACAGGGAAATAGAAAATCATTTAGAAAATATCCTAATCATTTCAATGTTATAATCAAATATTCAATAGAGATATTGGAAAATGACAACTGATAAGTACAAAACATGAAAATTAAAAAAAAAAAGAATTTAAAGAAATCCAGCACAAAACCCTTCCTAGTGGAGTAGTTCAACATATTGAAATTTTTTAAAACTCCAAACATCAACAAAATTTGATGAAGGATAGAAGACATGTACAACATTAGAAAACAATCGGATGAATATTTTTTCTGAAATAGGTCGGACAAAAAAAGTCCTCGGACGGACAGAAGTGATGGAATTACTACATACCCTCGACCAAGGGGTATAATAAACATGGGACAGGAACTGGGCCGGGGGTTGGGGTTCTTATCAGGGGCGACATCTAGGAACTGATTCCCACCATCCTGCAGACTGCACTGTGAGGGATGCCGATGATCATGGTGGAAATGTTGATGCCAGTGACTAATCTAGCAGGTGCCAAGCTGTAGTTCTTTGTTCTCGTGACCAGAATGATGCCATCCGGGGCTGCAAAAACATCCTCCTCCATCTTTGTTATGTTCTTGTCCAGAACCAACACCAAAAACTGCTGAAGTGGATTGTTTCTTTTATTACTTGCAAATGATAACAAACATTACTCGGTCAAAGATCTCTTATAATCAGTTTTAATTTTACTTTGTAGAACAGCCTTCACACGACAAACTAACACCTCACATCAAACATCAAACATCTGAAGTGAATGCTTTTGATCTATCATTCCAAATAATCAGTCATCTCAGATTGTTAAAGTGACCAAGATAATTTAGAAAACACCCTATTTGTCCTCAAAAGCTAAAGTCACAACAACCCAATCGCACGAGTCCAATATTCCAAACCATGGGCCCCAATATCTCCCCTTTCCATGGACGAGTAAGGAAAATGGGGACCTATTAATTAATATATAAACAAACATGTCACTTATTACTTGTGAAACTTGTTTAACAGTTGAGAGTAAATGTCCGAGGAAATCCAATCTCATTTAAATGTTATAAAACCTGTTATTAATACCTGATATAAGATTTCAAACAATAAGACATAGTCATCAACATCCCCTCATTTTCGAACTCCATCAAGGTATTGATACCCTGAAGACACACACCAAATTCGGTTATCATATCTTAAATAGTTTGAGAAAAATGTCCCCTTTAAAAGCACCAACAAACAGAGTTAAAAAGACAAAACTAAATAACTCCATAACAATTAATAGTGCAGTTTTTAATTTTAAGCTCCATCAAGGTATTGAAAACCTTAAGACACACACCAAATTTTACACAGAGACACAAACGGAGCCCAAACCTATATCAACAATGAGTGGATACGGCTAAAGTATAAGGAAATACTAAATGTATTAAATATCAAATGATATCAAATCCATTATAAATTCCTAATTGAGCGTTTTGAACTGCCTAAAACATTTGAAATTATGAGTGGTATAGGGCTTCAGGAGAAATTTAAAATGTATCAAATCTCATTAAACCTGGTTCAAACCTGTAACTTGTACAGTGTTGCACTTTTGCCACCCCTGATATTTCAAATAACAAGACCTGTTAAAGACTCCAAAGGAAATGCAAAAGTCATCCATTCTCATTAAAATGGGGATCAAACCTGTCACTAACATCTAGCATCTAATTAATAGCCCTACAATTGACTAATCATGTTTAAACTTCCAAACGAAATGCGCAGGGTATCCAATATAAAAAAAAGTGTATCAAATCTGTCACTTAAAGGGATCATACGAGCGGGGTATTTTTTGTGGAAGATTCAACATTTTGACAAAGAAAAAAGTGTATCGCTAAAAAAAAAACCATCATGAAATGAAGCCCATCATGGAAGCTTTTTGCATTACCAAGACAAAATGTTGTCGTAACTGAAAACTTTTATTTTGAATTATTTGTAAATATGCTCTTCTTCTATCAATCAAGTAGTTATTAATTAGTTTAGCATAATAAGCATATTACAGCACAGTTGTTTTCTCGCAATGCTAACCTTTCAAAATGGCAGATGGAATCCGCTCAAGTTGTGCCTTTAAACATTCTAGCACTTTGCTTGATTTGTCCTTAAAGAGACAGTCCCATAGGCCATTCAGCGTATTTTTTCTTGCGGAAACAACATTCAAGAAAACTTACCTGTTTATACTAATATGATGATAATAATAATAATAATTTTAACGCCTAGTATCAAGTCCAGGACTGCTCAACGGCGATACAATTGGCTATACAATGTATATTATTACCTTGAAGGAATTGTACTTTCAATTCAAACTACTAAGCGCCTCGCGCGACCGTATAGGTCCATACTTTCCCCATTTTCAGGTACCCATTTATACAGCTGGGTGAATTGATTGCAATGTGGATGAAGTGCCTTGCCCAAGGACACAACACAGTGTTAAGCCCAGGTTACAAATTTTTGGTGTCTCCACCGGGATTTGAACCCAGGCCATTGGCGTGACAGGCCAGCACGCTTACCACTTCACCACTGTGTAATATGTGATTATAACATGATTATTTCCTTTGACGATAGTGCTAGTGAGGTTACATTTAAGTTGTTCTAGATTTAACAAATTGACAAACAATTGAATGCATTCATGGGAAATGCCAAATGTATATTTTCTCATTAAAATGTAATCAAACCTGTGACTTACATCTTCTAGTATTTCTCTTACTGCCAAACACAATAAATGCCCGATGTATCTTTTCTCTCACTATCACCTTCTAGGATATCTCTTAATAGCCCTTAGATTAAAACAAGTAGTGATGTTGAAATCTTCATGGGAAGGCCTAGAGCATCGAATCTCATTAAAACCGAATCAAACATGTTGCTGATACCTGGTGGTTCTTGTAAATCTAAACAAGCTAAACATGTATGTTTCCTGCAGTCATTAGTGTATCAACTAATAAACATAATTAAATATGCAGTCATACCAAAAATATACCTTTGTGTATCGTGTACCAAACCCAAAGCAAAACAGGGAAAATCAACTACAGTAGTTGTGTTTCACCCTCTAATAATAGATGCACATGTGAAATATCACAATCTAACCACAAGTTATGCCAAAGGTAACATTTTCGAAACCGAAGGGGGAGGTCATAAAGGTCATAAGGGTCTACCCCTAAGCAATCAAAAGTTATAAGCATGGTTAATATTTTTGAAATCCGCTTTCTGCACCAAGGATAAGGTCATGAGGTAAAAAATATCACATGACCTAAAAGGCCTCATCATGATAGATGCACATGTGTTATATCAACAGTCTACCCCTAAGCAATCAAAAGTTCAAAGCAAGGTTAAGGTTTTCAATAATTCTTGTAGCACAAAGGTCAAGGTAACCAGGTCAACAATTATGACCTGACCCGAAAGGCCTTATCATGGTAGATAATCATGTAAAATATCAAAGGTCTAACCCTAAGCAATCAAAAGTTATGAGCAAGTTAACAAATTTCGAAAAGTGCTATCTGCACCAAGGTCAAGGTCAAGAGGTCACAAATTATGACCTGACCTGAAAGCCCTTATCATGGTAGATAATCATGTAAAATATCAAAGGTCTAACCCTAAGCAATCAAAAGTTATGAGCAAGTTTAAAAATTTCGAAAAGTGCTATCTGCACCAAGGTCAAGGTCAAGAGGCATAAATTATCACCTGACCTGAAAGGCCTTATCATGGTATATACAAATGCAAAATATCAAAGGTCTACCAATAAAAAGTTATGAGCAAGTTAACAAATTTCGAAAAGTGCTAATTGCACCAAGGTCAAGGTCAAGAGGCAAAAAATTATCACCTGACCCGAAATGCCTTATCATGGTAGATACTCATGTAAAATATCAAAGGTCTACCTCTGAGCAATCAAAAGTTATGAGCTAGTTAGAAAAATTCGAAAAGTGCTATTTGCACCAAGGTCAAGGTCAAGAGGTCACAAAATATGACCTGACCCGAAAGACCTTATCATGGTAGATAATCATGTAAAATATCAAAGGTCTACCCCTAAGCAATCAAAAGTTATGAGCAAGTTAACACATTTCGAAAAGTGCTATCTGCACAAAGGTCAAGGTCAAGAGGTCACAAATTATGACCTGACCTGAAAGGCCTCATCATGGTAGATAATCATGTAAAAGATCAAAGGTCTACCCCTAAGCAATCAAAAGTTATGAGCAAATTTAAAAATTTCGAAAAATGCTATCTGCACCAAGGTCAAGGTCAAGAGGCAAAAAATTATCAACTGACCTAAAAGGCCTTTTCATGGTATATACAAATGCAAAATATCAAAGGTCTACCCCTAAGCAATAAAAAGTTATGAGCAAGTTAAAAAAATTCGAAAAGTGCTAATTGCACCAAGGTCAAGGTCAAGAGGCAAAACATTATCACCTGACCTGAAAGGCCTTATCATGGTAGATACTCATGCAAAATATCAAAGGTCTACCCCTAAGCAATAAAAAGTTATGAGCTAGTTAGAAAAATTCGAAAAGTGCTATCTGCACCAAGGTCAAGGTCAAGAGGTCACAAATTATGACCTGACCCGAAAGGCCTTATCATGGTAGATAATCATGCAAAATATCAAAGGTCTACCCCTAAGCAATAAAAATAGAGCCATTAGCTCTGTAGCTCATCAGGCATCATATCAAGTTTGCTTTATACAGGCAAGATGAGCTAAAAATGAAACTGATGTCACCTATTGCAAGAAAACCTATAAAAAAATTACAAAACAAATGTATTATTATTCAGCACTTTCTAGATCGCCAATATCAGACAGTGAAAGAAGTCCACACTAACATATCCAAGGAGAAATAAATTTGCCATAGACCTTCAGTTTAGAATCCCAATTGGCCAAGGAGTCTACATGCAGTCTTTCAGCTCAATAGACCTTTAGGAGCTAAAGATGATGATGAAAATAAGTTTTTAAGGTGTGACCCCTGTTACCCTATTTGGGGTCATGGGGTCACGAAATCTACAATTTAGAATCCCCATTGGCCAAGGAGTCTGCACATATAATTTCAGCTCTCTAGACCTTTTGGAACTTGAGAAGAAGATGAAAATAGCTTTTTAAGGTTGTGACCCCTGTGACCCTATTTGGGGTCACAGGTTCACCAAAGTTACAAATTAGAATCCCCATTGTCCAAGGAGTCTGCACATATCACTTTCAACTCTCTAGTCCTTTTAGAACTGGAGAAGAAGATGAAAATAGGTTTTTAAGGTTGTGACCCCTGTGACCCTATTTGGGGTCAAAGGTTCACCAAAGTTACAAATTAGAATCCCTTTTGTCCAAGGAGTCTGCACATATCACTTTCAGCTCTCTAGTCCTTTTAGAACTGGAGAAGAAGATGAAAATAGGTTTTAAAGGTTGTGACCCCTGTGACCCTATTTGGGGTCACAGGGTCACCAAAGTTACAAATTAGAATCCCCATTGTCCAAGGAGTCTGCACATATCACTTTCAACTCTCTAGTCCTTTTAGAACTGGAGAAGAAGATGAAAATAGGTTTTTAAGGTTGTGACCCCTGTGACCCTATTTGGGATCACAGGGTCACCAAAGTTACAAATTAGAATCCCCATTGTCCAAGGAGTCTGCACATATAATTTTTAACTCTCTACTCCTTTTGGAACTGGAGAAGAAGATGAAAATAGGTATTTAAGGTTGTGACCCCTGTGACCCTATTTGGGGTCACAGGTTCACCAAAGTTACAAATTAGAATCCCCATTGTCCAAGGAGTCTGCACATATCACTTTCAACTCTCTAGTCCTTTTAGAACTGGAGAAGAAGATGAAAATAGGTTTTTAAGGTTGTGACCCCTGTGACCCTATTTGGGGTCAAAGGTTCACCAAAGTTACAAATTAGAATCCCTTTTGTCCAAGGAGTCTGCACATATCACTTTCAGCTCTCTAGTCCTTTTAGAACTGGAGGAGAAGATGAAAATAGGTTTTAAAGGTTGTGACCCCTGTGACCCTATTTGGGGTCACAGGGTCACCAAAGTTACAAATTAGAATCCCCATTGTCCAAGGAGTCTGCACATATCACTTTCAACTCTCTAGTCCTTTTAGAACTGGAGAAGAAGATGAAAATAGGTTTTTAAGGTTGTGACCCCTGTGACCCTATTTGGGATCACAGGGTCACCAAAGTTACAAATTAGAATCCCCATTGTCCAAGGAGTCTGCACATATAATTTTTAACTCTCTACTCCTTTTGGAACTGGAGAAGAAGATGAAAATAGGTATTTAAGGTTGTGACCCCTGTGACCCTATTTGGGGTCACAGGTTCACCAAAGTTACAAATTAGAATCCCCATTGTCCAAGGAGTCTGCACATATCAATATTAACTCTCTAGACCTTTTGGAACTGGAGAAGAAGATGAAAATAGGTTTTTAAAGTTGTGACCCCTGTGACCCTATTTGGGGTCACAGGGTCACCAAAGTTACAAATTAGAATCTCCATATGCTAAGGTACTTGTACACAAAATTTCAGCTCTCTAATGTGTATGGTTCATGAGGAGAAGTCGAAAGTGTCAAAAGTTTACGGACGGACGACGGACGGACGACGGACGACGGACGGACGACGGACGGACGGACGCCGGACGACGGGCCATGCCATAAGCCCATCTGGACTTTCAGTCCTGATGAGCTAAAAAGTTATGAGCAAGTTAACAAATTTCGAAAAGTGCTATCTGCACAAAGGTCAAGGTCAAGAGGTCACAAATTATGACCTGACCTGAAAGGCCTCATCATGGTAGATAATCATGTAAAATATCAAAGGTCTACCCCTAAGCAATCAAAAGTTATGAGCAAGTTAAAAAATTTCGAAAAGTGCTAATTGCACCAAGGTCAAGGTCAAGAGGCAAAAAATTATCACCTGACATGAAAGGCCTTATCATGGTATATACACATGCACAATATCAAAGGTCTACCCCTAAGCAATCAAAAGTTATGAGCAAGTTAACAAATTTCGAAAAGTGCTATCTGCACAAAGGTCAAGGTCAAGAGGTCACAAATTATGACCTGACCTGAAAGGCCTCATCATGGTAGATAATCATGTAAAAGATCAAAGGTCTACCCCTAAGCAATCAAAAGTTATGAGCAAATTTAAAGATTTCGAAAAATGCTATCTGCACCAAGGTCAAGGTCAAGAGGCAAAAAATTATCAACTGACCTTAAAGGCCTTTTCATGGTATATACAAATGCAAAATATCAAAGGTCTACCAATAAAAAGTTATGAGCAAGTTAAAAATTTTCGAAAAGTGCTAATTGCACCAAGGTCAAGGTCAAGAGGCAAAAAATTATCACCTGACCCGAAATGCCTTATCATGGTAGATACTCATGTAAAATATCAAAGGTCTACCTCTGAGCAATCAAAAGTTATGAGCAAGGTTATATTTTTAGACAGACAGACAGACTGACAGACAGACAGGACAAATACAATGCAACCACAGAATCTCTGATTTCAGTGTATACAAATGTAAGTAAAATGTGACTTCAATCGTTTTGGGTAAATAATAAAGGGATCCTATCTCATTAAAGTGAGAACAAACATGCCACTGATTCCTATGATAGCTTTTGAATTTGTTGTATGCTGGGCAGAGGAGTGACAAATACAATTAATCCCTTTAGAATGAATCAACCCTGTCAAATTCTAAGCACATTGCCTCACTTTTTGTACTGCCCCTAAGATATCAAATGATGGGTGATTTAAAGGATAAATGGAATTTGCCCATGTATCCAGTCTCATTAAAATAAGGTCAAACTTTTCACTGATACCATGTTGAGGTTATTGTATTGTCCCTAGGAGTTCAATGTTGTGTGAGGATTTAAATAGCCCAATCCCCATCAACTCTAATACGTTTGTGTTAGACCAAAGGATAAATGTAGAACTGTAGACTTTGGTGACCAGTTTGGTCAGATTTTAATGAGATTGAAGGAAGATTAGGACCAACTTTACTAACTGTATAAAGCCTAGTATAACTCAACAAACCTATTCATACACATTTGGAGATGCCAAAAAGGGTAGATTTCACATATTAATTTTTAATTTTTAATTAAAAATTATTATCCTTTAGTTATCTAAATAAATCTTGTACTCCAATATAGTGAAATGTCACACCAAACATACAATAAAGCCGACCAGGTTTAGCATTGTTCAATGTAAACAAACCAATGAACATGTCTTGGGAACTTCCTGTCATTTTCTCTTCCTTATTAATATTCATGAGCTTTTCACGTGCAATTTCGCGGGAAACCTATCCCTACAATAACAAACAAGTTTGATCCAAAATCAGTAATCATATCCACCATTTACCACTACCTGATCCTATACAGATATCAGCTGACTATTTTATCAAACCCCCAAGTTAGATGGCTGACATTACGCTGTTGACAAAACCTAAAACACTCGAGCTGCCATACTCACCTCGTTATGCTGTTTCCGGGTCTTGCCTTGGTTCCTCTTGGGAAGACAGGCACCGTTGCAAGAGATATCTCGTGATTTCGTCTTTGCAAGTCTCATCAAAATACTTGTTTAAAACGCCCTATAACACAATATCTGAATTAATCAATAAACTTCACAAGATTTAGGTTCTTTAAGATTAGCTCTGAAATTACATTTCCAAAACACCCCATCACTCGGCCAAAACTCTTTCTGAAATGCTGGCACGAGCGCGTGCAAAGATGTCACGTGATCATAAAAAATGTCACATTTTTTTTCTAACTTATATCAAATCCGCGTACATCTATCAATTCTTTCCTAACTTTTAAAAAGAAGGATTTCCGTCGACCTAGTATGTGTTTTCTCTGTAAAAAAAAGGTTTGTTACCATGGGAACAGCTAACTTGACCAATGAGGCACCAGTGTCTAAAATCTGGGTCAGCTTGATGGACAGCTCGGATGCACTAAGCACCGTTGGGTCCTCGAGCGGGTGTGGCGCTTGCCGTTCGTTATAAGTACGCAAGTACCAAAACAATCAGTCACTTCTTGGTAATCAACAAAAATCAAACAAACTCGGCGGTAGATAAACGTAAGTTTCAGCTATTGCCGTCAAGGTATATTATTTCTTATATAATATTATATCTTTGCTTAAAAAATTTAAAGACACCAACCCTCTAAAATTAAAATCAATTAAAAAATCATAATATTCATATACTTCAATTAATGTTTGAGTTCGGCAAATCGAAGTTAAAAGAAAGACAAAGTTGGAATTTTTAAAGATAAAATATCATGTTTGGGAAAAAGTAAACATTATAATCATCAAAAACAGAACTTTGAATCTTCATAGGTTTCAATGAGGTGAATTGCATATTCTTAGATCAAGCTATTCAAAGGATTTTTATTTATATTTAAATTGTTAATAAAACAGACCTTATATAAGTTTTGATAATGTAATTCAAATGTTCAAACGTTAATCATGTATCAATTGGTGGTTATTTAAATTTGTATTAATCCATTACTGCCATCTGCCGTTGTGGGAATTCGTAATTACTATAATAATATAATTTTTTTGGTCAATTTGATTGAATAAAAGCATATAAAATCGCAATCGCTGTTGTCCTGACTGTATCTTATATAGTGAGAACGATGTTTACAAACACAATATTAGCCCACGCTTTTGTTGTATCAGCCAATGGGAGCAGGAGGTTGCATGCAGAAGTAACACTGGTTCATAGTAAAAACGATTTCAACACAATCTTAGCCCACGCTTTTGTTGTGACAGCCAATGAGCGAGCTAGGCGATCGCATGTATGGGGTCGCCTGTTCTGAGGCATTGTCGTCTTTTATTTATTTGGAGGTAAATACTTTGTTTTAAAACTTAAATAAATAGTGGAAAACTTTAAAATTATAACATGATTTGCTTTTTGTTAACTTTTCCCGCTTAGAGGAAATGCGTTTTTTAAAGTTCCAAACATCAACATGTCAGCCATCGCTGTTTGAGAGGCATTTTAGAAGTTTTTAAAAGTTGGTTATAACGAGACAACGAGTTTATGGATGATCAACATCTTCATTGTGGAAATAAGGGATGTTTCCGGTATAGATCCATATATCGTTTTCAAGCATGTTGTCTGCAATACAAAAAAAGTTGACCATCCATAGAATTTCTTGCATTCTTGATTTCAAGATTCATTAATACATAATATTAAAATTAGTGTCTCTAGCCTTGTAATTTTATTGTTCTAGTTCATTATTTTAATTCCCCTGTTTTGAACATTTAATGAATGTATTTTGCAACTTAGAGGAGGAACTTTCTTTTTACCGATAGTTTATATATTTTATTTCACACATGAAATATGATAAATCAAGCTTGAAAATATACAGTCGAGAGATTTTTATAAAACTTTTTCAGCACAATATTGATTTATCAAGAAAGTTAGGGGGAAAATGCGGGAATATAGAATAAGAAACGATTTTAAAAATTGATCAAAAGTAGTTAGCTCTTTCTTGTACAAAGAGAGTTTCAATATCCAAAAAGAGTTTGTTAAACTTTGATCAAAAGTATAAATTATTCGGCACCGTCCCCTTGGGATTCGTTGCTGTCACCCGGGATTTTTCAATAACTTACCGTATTTCAAAAAAGGGGATAGAGGGGTTGATGTGTGTACAATTTGAATGAACGAGGAATACATACAGTCAGTTATTCTAGAAATATTTTGATTTAAGCGAGAGATGTCGCATCCCTTGTCGCTATTTTATTTATGAGTGCACATATGCAAATTAAACATGGCAGTCAAGACAATTCTCTCCTCAATACATTGGTAAAATAATTTCAGAAATATATGGAATAGTTCGGAAGATATCAAGCCCGTAATAATAGTATATACAGTCAGTTATTCTAGAAATATTTTGATTTATGGGACAGATGTCGCATCCCTCGTCGCTACTTTATTTATGAGTGCACATATGCAAATTATACATGACAGTAAAGACAATGCTCCCCTCAATACATTGGTGAAATAATTTCAGAAATAAAAGGAACAGTTCGGAAGAGATCAAGCCTGTAATAAGAGTATTTACAGTCAGTTATTCTAGAAATATTTTGATTTTTGCCACAGATGTCGCATCCTTCGTTGCTACTTTATTCATGAGTGCTCATGTGCAAATTAAACATGGCAGTAAAGACAATTCTCTCCTCAATACATTGGTAAAATAATTTAAGAAATTAATGGAAAGGTTCGGAAGATATCAAGCCCGTAATAAGAGTATATACAGTCAGATATTCTAGAAATATTTTGATTTTTGGGACAGATGTCGCATCCCTCGTCGCTACTTTATTTATGAGTGCACATATGCAAATTATACATGGCAGTAAAGGCAATGCTCCCCTCAATACATTGGTGAAATAATTTCAGAAATATATGGAATGGTTCGGAAGATATCAAGCCCGTAATAAGAGTATATACAGTCAGTTATTCTAGAAATATTTTGATTTTTGCCACAGATGTCGCATCCTTCGTTGCTACTTTATTTATGAGTGAACATGTGCAAATTATACATTGCAGTAAAGACAATTCTCCCCTCAATACATTGGTGAAATAATTTCAGAAATATATGGAATAGTTCGGAAGATATCAAGCCCGTAATAAGAGTATATACAGTCAGTTATTCTAGAAATATTTTGATTTTTGCCACAGATGTCGCATCCTTCGTTGCTACTTTATTCATGAGTGCACATATGCAAATTATACATGGCAGTAAAGACAATGCTCCCCTCAATACATGGGTGAAATAATTTCAGAAATATATGGAATAGTTCGGAAGATATCAAGCCCGTAATAATAGTATATACAGTCAGTTATTCTAGAAATATTTTGATTTATGGGACAGATGTCGCATCCCTCGTCGCTACTTTATTTATGAGTGCACATGTGCAAATTATACATTGCAGTAAAGACAATTCTCCCCTCAATACATTGGTGAAATAATTTCAGAAATTAATGGAAAGGTTCGGAAGATATCAAGCCCGTAATAAGAGTATATACAGTCAGATATTCTAGAAATATTTTGATTTTTGGGACAGATGTCGCATCCCTCGTCGCTACTTTATTTATGAGTGCACATATGCAAATTATACATGGCAGTAAAGACAATGCTCCCCTCAATACATTGGTGAAATAATTTCAGAAATATATGGAATAGTTCGGAAGCTAGGCCCATATAGAAATAGTGTGCACACAGTAGTACAGGCGTGTATATCTGTCCAGTGTTTGAAAATTTAGCAGAAGTTCTGCATTACTCAATAATTTTGCTCTCTCGCAAGACGTTGGTTGCACCAATCCTTATCACGGGCTAGTATAAGCCTCCCTGTTGTGTGTCCAATGTGAAATGAGATCCGGTTTAAATATGTATACAGCATAATATGTTTTAAAAAGGACAACTATAGAGTTTATTGTAGGTAGATGCATAGAAAGACCCCCCGTAACCCCATCACCCTCCCCCCCCCCCCCCCCCCCCCTCCCTCCAAAAAGCGCAAACAGAGCATGGGTAGATTCATGGAACGGACGTGAACCCCATACAAAAAACCCAACTCCTAACCCCCGACCGCTAGCCTCTACTCCCCTACTCTAACAAGGTCACATCACGAGCCAGGGGTACGTTCGTAACAACCCCAACTGATACTACTACTACTACTACTAATAATAATAATAATAATAGTAATAATAATAATAATAATAATTAATAATAATAATAATAATAATAATAATAATAATAATAATAATAATAATAATAATAATAATAATAATAAAATAATTTAAAAAAATAAATAATAATAATAAATAATAATAATAAAAATTCTTATCATACAATGGATAGTGTTCTCGGCATAATAAAGCCAACGGATATTTTCGATATCCGTTGGGCGTGGCTAAGGGTCATATACGGATACCGATGCAAATTTCAAAGGTCAAGGTCGGAACTTCTTTCGAAAATTCCGATGACGTCACAAGCGTTAACATTTTGAACACTTTTAGTAACGGAGAGAGGCATTACAATATGAATGATACATTGCATAAACATTAATCTAAGAAATAACAACAAAACTGTATGAGTCTTTACCCATATGTATGACTTAGCAGTGCTAAAACACTGTCATCACGATTTGAATGAAACCGACAGAACAATTTTACTCACAGGTACCAAAGGCAGTTCAAGTCTCATGTTCAAACACCTCATTTACCAATCTTCGGTGTTCTTTACTTTAATATTGTTTAGTTTGGATTCGGAAATCCACAGACTAAGATCTAGTTTAGCTCTCCGGCCATCAATGTTCGTTCAATCGCTCTCAACGCAAGCTTCCATTGTCACGTAGGCGAAGGGAAGCAACTCTTGCCCTTTGGTGAGATTGACTCGTCCTCTCGATGACGTCAGATTAAAGAACGTCAGTTCGATCCCACCAAAGACCATTTAAAATGTCTCTAATTTTTAAAGTCATCGTATTTTATAGATTTTTAAAATTTCAAAACTTTGGAGTCGTGACAAAATAACTCAAACGGCAATAAAAGGCATATATAAGGAGGAATTATGTTTTGTCAATTCACCATCAGAGTCACTGCTCTATTCATTTGCATATATCAATGCGCGAATCTTAAATCAATTTCAACTATTAAAATAGTATTATCAGGCATTTTTTCGAATTAAATTTTAAAATGACATTGTATGATAAAGAAGTTATCATGCTCGTGTGTTTTGGGATCGTAAATATCCTGCATTAGGAATAAACACTATGTATTTAGCTCGCCAAGGCTCGCAAAATACAATGTTTATTCCTAATGCAGGATATTTACGATCCCTAAACACACTCGCATGATAACCTCTATATATTTCAGTGATCAACGTGTGGAACAAACAATGCTTAAAGTACGAGCGGTTCTGTGAAGGAATGAATTAAGATTTTCCGTCTTAAAATTTAATGCCAGTTGTGAACGAAATTGAGTGTGTCTACATTAAGAAATATAGATCTAGTGATTTACACATGACCAGTATTTTTTACTGCAGAGTGGAGGAATGCGAGCGTTGAAAATAATAATATTCATAACTAACAAGATGTGTTTGTGAAACACGAATGCCCCCGGATGCATCCTGCTCGCTGTGTCAAGGTCAAGGTCACAAGGTCAAATGTCATGGTGTCATCTGAAAGGTCTCATCACAAGGGATCCATATGTCAAGTATCAAAGAGCTAGCTCTGACCAATCAAAAGTTATGACCAAGGTTAAAGTTTTTGTGGACAAACGGACGGACGGACGGAAAAGGTCAAATATCATGGTGTCATCTGAAAGGTCTCATCACAAGGGATACACATGTCAAGTATCAAAGACCTAGTACTGACAGTATAGAAACTATAGCCAAGGTTAAAGTTTTCGGAAAAGGCTCGCTGTGTCAAGGTCAAGGTCACAAGGTCAAATGTCATGGTGTCATCTGAAAGGTCTCATCACAAGGGATCCATATGTCAAGTATCAAAGAGCTAGCTCTGACCAATCAAAAGTTATGACCAAGGTTAAAGATTAAAATGCTCGCTGTGTCAAGGTCAAGGTCACAAGGTCAAATGTCATGGTGTCATCTGAAAGGTCTCATCACAAGGGATCCATATGTCAAGTATCAAAGAGCTAGCTCTGACCAATCAAAAGTTATGACCAAGGTTAAAGTTTTTGTGGACTAACGGACAGACGGACGGACGGACGGAAAAGGTCAAATATCATGGTGTCATCTGAAAGGTCTCATCACAAGGGACACACATGTCAAGTATCAAAGACCTAGCACTGACAGTATAGAAACTATAGCCAAGGTTAAAGTTTTCGGAAAAGGCTCGCTGTGTCAAGGTCAAGGTCACAAGGTCAAATGTCATGGTGTCATCTGAAAGGTCTCATCACAAGGGATCCATATGTCAAGTATCAAAGAGCTAGCTCTGACCAATCTAAAGTTATGACCAAGGTTAAAGTTTTTGTGGACAAACGGACAGACGGACGTCAAGGTCACAAGGTCAAATATCATGGTGTCATCTGAAAGGTCTCATCACAAGGGATACACATGTCAAGTATCAAAGACCTAGCACTGACAGCATAGAAACTATAGCCAAGGTTAAAGTTTTCGGAAAATGCTCGCTGTGTCAAGGTCAAGGTCACAAGGTCAAATGTCATGGTGTCATTTGAAAGGTCTCATCACAAGGGATCCATATTTCAAGTATCAAAGACCTAGCTCTGACCAATCAAAAGTTATGACCAAGGTTAAAGTTTTTGTGGACAAACGGACAGACGGACAGACAGACGGACAGACGGACAGGTGAAAAACAATATACCCCCGGAATCTCCGATTCGGGGGCATAAAAATAATGTTAAATTGCAGTAGAAATGTTATAGACAAAGCCCTCTCTGAAAAAAGGGGAAATCTATTATTTGTGAAACTTTGCAATTATTGGCACCATTTAGTGCAGAGCCGATCTTCATGTTTCACTGTTTCAAGTTGAACCCGCCCAGCCACTGGCAGCCAGTGTTGACGGACAGAGCGACGAACGGACGTGGGTGACTTAGTGCAAGGGACCAAACTTTGATTTCTGCCTGGATATGAAGTGGCCGTTATGGAGATAAAGATCTACAAGATGACCATTCAAGAGGGACGTGTACTGTCGATTATTGGAAGGATATTCTCTACTGATTTCAAGCGATCACAGCCAGTGACGTTTCCAGCGATGCCCAGAAGAGGGCTGCTCTTTCTTGGTACTGTGTCAACAGCATGGTGGCTTTGTTTACATTCGCGTCTCGCATCAGTGTTTTGGATGGCATCGGAGGGATTGCTGCACACGGTGAAAGAATGTTGACTTGTGTGATTCATTTGAAGTGGATTACCTACAATATCTTTATGGATTTATCTGCTTGCCTAATAGGTAGGATTTCTAAATATAGGTAGGAAAATATAAAGATCTGTGTTTTCTATATTTTGCTTTGATGATTCAACTATATAGCTACAGGACACATTTGCAATAAAGTTAGTTTGAAATAATTAATTTTAAATTTTTACACAATTAGATTGCACAAATGATACGTTTGTTTTGGCATGTGTCAGGTTATTTTCTATGAAAAATAGACTTGCCCCTGACCTTCCTCTTTTGTTTATTTCTGACAGCACCCCTACTAACTGGAAATATTTTAGTAATGTTCTAGGGGCTTTATTTGCCTCCGTCGACTATGTCTTGTTATACATTTGGACATGAATGAGACTAAAGTTTGTACAGAGATGTAGGCGGGGCTAGCTGCTGTTATATTCCTACGTCATAAGTAGTCCAAAAAATAAGAAAAAGAGTGCAAACTTTTTATAATAAAACCAAACATTTCTTAGATTTTTAAGTCTTGTAGTCACAATGGATCTGCATTTTACTGCTAATAGCACATTTTGGCTGGTTTTGGTTAGAAATCTTTACAATGACTTTTACAAGTTTTTTCTGATTTTGACAGCAAAGTCGAGATTTCAACTTCTAGTTTGTTCATATTTTGCTGCGTCATCGTGGCTCAGTTGCCCCGGGCCTAGACTTTGTCGGGTTGAAATTTTTTTAGGTAAGTATTTCCAAAACAGGAAGAGTTCAAAACAATTTTTCAGTGATACAAAATACATTTGATATCTCTTTTAATTTTTAGAGCGGGAAGTTGAAATTGTAGATGATTTAGGCAGTAAAGATTATGGATTTTGTAGTCATGGGCGAGTGGGTAGCACTGCCATATTTGGTAAAAAAATAATTCATATTTCTATTGCCAAAATAAACATTTGCACAGATTTCTCATACACAATTTTACATTCGTTGTTTTATGCACATTTTTCTCTACTACTATGTTAATTCTGATGGAAAATTGTGATCATGACTTTTTGAAGATTTTTAGATTTTCCAAATAATTTTCTGCCGTGGGTTGAGCTCGTCTGTCGGCAGTGGACGTGGTCACGTGACTTTGTTTACAACTCTGACTGGAACTGGTCACGTGACTTGATTCACGGCTGCTTTGTGAAAGTTATATGGCAGTAAGTTATCTTGTCTTTTCATCTTCTTCTGATTTACTGTTTATGTTTTGACAGTGAATTAGAAGTCCAGAAGTGTTACACAACGTCTCCTAGAAGAACAGTTCCAGTGCATGCACTATGTAAGTCATCCGTCCCGACCTGAACGAAGGTAAGTGAGCTTGTTTACCTTTCATTGATCAGCTGATTGACATGTTTACTGTATTAGAACCTATTAAAAGAATTATTTCTGAGTAAATCAACGCTTAGCACCTGACCAAATGTGCTTGTCATTTGATGATTTTGAAATATATATTTATATATTGTATTTAGAGATAGAAATAAAATCAGAATTTAGAAAAATTGAATTTTATAGGCCCAATGTTATTATTTACAATTAAGAACAGTTTGCAATGACACATTATAGCCTAGTTAAACACGAGCCCTAATATGTTGTAGACAATCACATCACTGTAAGATATTCTGATAGGTTACCCTCTTGAAATATACTGTTTAATAACAACTGTTAGTTACTCTTATAAAATTTGTATCTTCTTAAGAAATAAAAAGGCCTCAGCTGTGATGAATGCAGTGACATACTGTGTAGCTTTTGCACAAGGCATAACATTTTTTATCATTTGATATAATCTGATAGTATCATATCTTGAGATGTACTGTTTTTGTGTAATGTCACATGGCCTAGGAAGCTGTAGCTCAATTGACCACTATCAGTTGCAGTCAAGTTCAGCAACAACGAGTGCGGCCACCTGACCGGAATGGGATTGATGACCCAAGATGCTGTCCAGTACAGGCTGGGACTTTGAAGGATGTCTCCCTGCCAGACACGAGACATGACTTGAGAGACATACAGTGTTTACCTGGTGAGTGTCTTTCTTCAGATTATGCCGCTCTTCACTCAGTCATTATCATTACAAAAGGAACTTGAAATTGTTCGCTTATATCATGTACAATTTGAAGATTGCTCTTTACAGTATCAGACATTTAATCATTAGATAACGTGTTTGTATCAATTGATGGCAGGTCAATCTCATTAAAACAATAATCTCAAATTTGCTCACATTATTCATATAAAACTGGTAAATAACTCTTTAATGATATCGGGTACTCGGCTAGGACATGAGGCGTCTCCCTGGGTTGTGAATTCTTTTAAAAAGGGTCAATTGATATCTTATCAATCTCATTGAATTAAGATCATACATTTGAGAACTTTATTCATTCATAGATCTCACTTTTAAAAGTTCTTAAATGGCTGGATAGCTCTTTAATGATCTCAGGTATTCAAATGAGTCATTAGATATCTGCATTTGTTTTTTATCAACACAGCTAATTGATACCCGATCAATCTAATTAAAAGTAGATTATCTTAACCCCAGATATAGCTTAACTGATCTCAGGTATTCAAGTTAGGGATGATGTTACTTCATGGATAAAGTGTTTGTATCAATTAATGCCAGGTCAATCTCATTAAAGCAATAAGATCTCAAATTTGCTCACATTATTCATATACAACTGGTAGATTACGCTTTAATGATCTCGGACACTTAGCTAGGACATGAGGTGTCTCCCTGGGTTGTGTATACTTTTAAAAAGGGTCCATTGATATCTGGTCAATCTCATTAAAATAAGGTCATACATTTGATCACTTTATTTATGTAAAACTGGTAGATGACTCTTTAATGATCTTGGACACTAAGCTAGGACATGAGGTGTCTCCCTGGTTTGTGTATTCTTTTGAAAAGGATCCATTGATATCTGGTCAATTTCATTAGCAGCCGCGCTCATACTAATGGCTATAACTTTTTTCTACTAAGCTTTCCAGAACTTGTATTTATAACTTACTGCTTATACCTCGGGGGAACGATTTTGACATGTACACCTTCAAGGTCAAACGTCAAGGTCACGAGCTATAAAATCACTAAAAATTTCCTTGTAAACGCCATAACTTGAAAAGTTTTTTTGCTATGAAGCTCTAACTTTATATATAACATCCTTGGATGAGTAAAAAATTTTGAAAAGGTTTTCGCTACAATCTGTCCAAGGTCAAGGTCACAGCGAGGTCATTACTTTAGCATGGTTTTGCGAAAATGCTTTATTTTAACTATGAACACTTGTATTCAAAAGATGATAATCATTCTCAATGAAAAGTGTTCATTGATTGTGTAACCTTGAAGGTCAAAGGTCAAGGTCATGAGATTTGTGTTATTGCAATGTGCAACTAATTTGAATATAACTTGATCTCATTAAGCTTTTCAGAACTCATAAACATGTATAAGTGTCCATACCTCTGGGGACTTAGAATGACATGTTCAATTTCAAGGTCAAAGGTCAAGGTCACGAGCTATAAAATCACTAAAAAATTCCTTGTAAACGCGATAACTTGAAAAGTTTTTGTGCTATGAAGCTCTAGCTTGATATATAACATCCTTGGAAGAGTAAAAAATTTTGAAAAGGTTTTCGCTACACTCTGTATAAGGTCAAGGTCACAGCAAGGTCATGACTTTAGCATGGTTTTGCGAAAATGCTTTATTTTAACTATGAACACTTGTAATCAATAGATGATTCTTATTCTCAATGAAAAGTGTTCATTGATTGTGTAACCTTGAAGGTCAAAGGTCAAGGTCATGAGATTTGTGTTATTGCAATGTGCAACTAATTTGAATATAACTTGATCTCATTAAGCTTTTCAGAACTCATAAACATGTATAAGTGTCCATACCTCTGGGGACTTAGAATGACATGTTCAATTTCAAGGTCAAAGGTCAAGGTCACGAGCTATAAAATCACTAAAAAATTCATTGTAAACGCGATAACTTGAAAAGTTTTTGTGCTATGAAGCTCTTACTTGATATATAACATCCTTGGAAGAGTAAAAAAATTTGAAAAGGTTTTCGCTACAATCTGTCCAAGGTCAAGGTCACAGCGAGGTCATTACTTTAGCATGGTTTTGCGAAAATGCTTTATTTTAACTATAAACACTTGTAATCAATAGATGATTATTATTCTCAATGAAAAGTGTTCATTGATTGTGTAACCTTGAAGGTCAAAGGTCAAGGTCATGAGATTTGTGTTATTACAATGTGGAACTAATATGGATATAACAGTTTTTCAGAACTTATAACGATGTATAATTGTTTACACCTCTGGGGACTTACAATGACATGGTCACATTCAAGATCAAAGGTCAAGGTCACAAGCTATAAAATCACTTAAAAATTCCTTGTAAACGCGATAACTTGAAAAGTGTTTGTGCTATGAAGTTTAAATTTTGTATGTATTATCTCTTGAGAAGTACAAAATTTTGGAAAGGTCTTGGGTATGAAGTGTCAAAGGTCAAGGTCACAGCAAGGTCAACAAATATTTAGAAAATGGATTATTTTTACTTTTACCTCTTTAATTTGTTACATTAATGTTATATTCAATGAAATGTATTCATTGATTGCATGACCTTGAGTGTCAAAGGTCAAGGTCACAAGAAAATGCCCAATATGCTGAGACTTGTAGAAGGCGGAACAGGGTAAGGCGAAACCCCAAGTTTCGGGGCTGCTCTGTTTTTGCGGTGTCCCGCAAACACTAATCTAGTTAAAATAAGGTCATACATTTGATCACTTTATTTATGTAAAAATGGTAGATGACTCTTTAATGATCTCGGGCACTCAGCTAGGACATGAGGTGTCTCCCTGGGTTGTGTATTCATTTAAAAAGGGTCCATTGATATCTGGTCAATCTCATTAAAATAAGGTTATACATTTGATCACTTTATTTATGTACAATTGGAAGATGACTCTTTAATGATCTCGGACACTCAGTTAAGACATGAGGTGTCTCCCTGGGTTGTGTATACTTTTAAAAAGGGTCCATTGACATCTCGTCAATCTCATTAAAATAAGGTTATACATTTGATCACTTTATTTATGTACAATTGGAAGATGACTCTTTAATGATCTCGGACACTCAGTTAAGACATGAGGTGTCTCCCTGGGTTGTGTATACTTTTAAAAAGGGTCCATTGACATCTCGTCAATCTCATTAAAAAAATATCGTACATTTGATCACTTTATGCATTCATTGCCCTCACTTTTAAAGGAACAGGCACTCAAGAAAAACATGTGATTTCTGACCTTGGGCATGTGTAGTTTTACTAAATGGTCCATTGATAACAGGTCCATCTCACCAAGATAAGTTCTGAAATTTTTATTCTTGAATGATGTAATGAGTTCAAGTACAGCATGTGGTCCCTGGGCATGTGTAGTTGATAAAACGCTTAATGGCTAGCAGATCAGTCTCAATGTGTATCTATATACCCCTAGTCAAGAAATAGAGGATACTTAATGATGTTTGTCAAATACCATATTTATTTCATCGAGTGACATGGGTAAAGTTGATGAAATAAACATGGTATTTGGTGAGCCCCGTCTGTTTGCAGACCCATGAAACATAGCAATCCGCGACCTAATCAACATAGTCCCAACTTAATAATTTTATGGAAAATATTTCCTAAGATAACAAAAAATATTTCACTACAAAAACAACAATAACTAATATTTTCTGGTTCTCATATTACATTTAATCAATATCAAGATTCAAATGCCAAGTTTTTTTCGCAAAAGCACTTGCGTAGTGTTTCGTCTTAGAGTTCCCGTCCGCCATTTTACAACGTAACAGCTGGGTCCGAACGATCGTCAAGAAAACGGTAAATAACCTTTAAATTATTAACAATATTGCGTAAATAACAGTAACTGGGGATGTTATCAGGAAAAAACAGTCTGATAAAAGTATTCAACTGAGCTGACATAGTTTAACTGTTGTAATCCAAGTATTGTTATTGTTCTATAGGGCACTTCACCCCTCACGACCCGGCCTCAATCGCATTACATTCGGACAGCTTATTGTGTTGTGATCGTCCTGTGTCCCTCTCGGTTGCAGACACCGGTTGCGGCCGATTCATACCAATAACCTTTGGGGTAACATTGATAGTTACATTGCCACGGACAGTACTGGCAACCATTATACTCGACAGGAAGTTCCTGGAGTGAGAGGCGCTGTACGAGGATGATCCACCACGATCCTGCCAGTGCGAGATGAAATCAGCACTCGGTGACCCGGATGGATGAGTGACAGTGGCACAGGGCTGGCGAGAATTCGTAAGGGCAAGTTGACCTGGGTGACTCGAAGAAAGGGCAGGTTGACCTTGGTTACTCGTAGAAAGTGTTTTGGAGATATTCTTTTGTTGAATAGTGTTGATGCCAGAGTAATTGTTGATTGAATTCACATTTTTGTGGCCTGAAAGTAAACATTTTAAAAATAAATTTGCAATATTCCAGTCATTGCTTTTGTTTGGATTTAAATAATAATCCTTTTAGTTCTGTGCAATTTTGTAAATTTAAATTATTATTTGATAATCATTTTTTGGATTAACATTTTTATATGGCAATATTCTCAAGGATAATCCTTATAAAAATAATCCTTTATCCTTAGTAAAATGCTACTGTGGCTATGATAAAATTTCTCTTTTTTTATTTTATGAAAATTAAGTAATTTGAATAGTTATTAATGCATGTGTTGTATTTAGAGAGTTTATGTCTACCTGAAGGGCCTGGTAAAATTATTTTACAAGTAAAACACTCTCTTGTTGTGACATTTAGCTATTTACCAAATCTGTAAATTAATTGTTGAGAAAATCTACCTGTTACTTGAATTATTTCAGTGGGTGGCAGTCCCGAGTCCCGCAGTTTCTGTACAAGATGTTTTCGTACGCTGAGTAAGAAACAGGTAATATTCTTAATGTCATATAGGCTAATAATATTGTACTTTTGTTTTAAGATTTGATAGTTCAAAGAATATTAGATATTTTGAAAATGATGTTCATATGCTTAATTTGTGTTATTACTGCAATGTGGTCACAACATTGACAAAAATGTTTTGTTGTTAGTCATTCACCAATATCAAAATTTTTTAAAGGATATATTTACCTATAGGGAGTGATTCTGTTGTCATTTTCAATATCCGTGCCAGCTTTCATAGTTTTCATAATTGCATATATATGCTGTTGATGCCCATGGCATTTGATTTATACCATGGTCCGTCTTGTTTGGTGGAAGTGGTTCACCGCCAAGAAGAAAGGTGAGTCCTCTGATGCCGCTGTGTCGGGACGCTTGCTGCTGTACAGTTTGTACAGGAACACTGGGTCTCGGTCTGGCTCATCCGGTACCGCATAGGCTCTCGGTTTGATCTGCCTGACATTTCTTTCATTTTCCCCCGTTCTTGTCTTTGTCTGTCTCTCATTGCAAAAAAACAAGAACTCTTCTCCATTTTCATTCTGTAGCGTTATATCCCCCCATTTCAGGTCATGGGTTTCCAGTGGCCGTTCCGCATTCCAAAATGAGTGGTGCATGTTAACCACAAGGAATTGATCAGAGAAGACCGATTTGATGCTCCTAGATTGCCCTTCTGATACATATTATCAATTTGTTGATCAGTAATTTCTGCTGCTGCCATTACCATCTGTTACCATTGCCTTCAGTGTTGTTCCTGGGTGGTCAGTTAAGGGGGTCATTCTGGCCTTTTCTGAGTGGATGGGACCCCTTGCAATGGTAAAAGTATCCTACTTCTCCAAATTCTAAGGGACACCAAGCAAAAAGGGTAGGCAAATGTCCCCAGGACCCCACCCTCTAGGAACAACACTGGCCTTGTTTTTTTTAGATGTTTCATTTTACTCTTGAGTGTTTTCCTGCATTTGTTGAATTGAATGTCAGTCATGATGCTCACCCCATAGTCCTTTTTCTTCAGGTATCGCTCGATTGACGAAATAAAAGACCTGATGGTGCATGGCTCGTACTCGCCCCCGGTCTTCTTGCGGACAGACAGGTTGAACTGGCAGATGTACTGATTCAAGTCCAGATGGGCTTATGGCATGGCCCGTCGTCCGGCGTACGTCCGTCATCCGTCCGTCCGTCCGTAAACTTTCGACTTCTCCTCATGAACCATACACATTAGAGAGCTGAAATTTTGTGTACAGGTACCTTAGCATATGGAGATTCTAATTTGTAAATTTGGTGACTCTGTGACCCCAAATAGGGTCACAGGGGTCACAACCTTAAAAACCTTTTTTCATCTTCTTCTCCAGTTCCAAAAGGAGTAGAGAGTTAAACATTATATGTGCAGACTCCTTGGACAATGAGGATTCTAATTTGTAACTTTGGTGAACCTGTGACCCCAAATAGGGTCACAGGGGTAACAACCTTAAAAACCTATTTTCATTTTCTTCTCCAGTTCTAAAAGGACTAGAGAGTTAAAAATGATATGTGCAGTCTCCTTGGCCAATGGGGATTCTTAATTGTAGATTTCGTGACCCAGTGACCCCAAATAGGGTCACAGGGGTCACAACCTTAAAAACCTATTTTCATCATCATCTATAGCTCCTAAAGGTCTATTGAGCTGAAAGACTGCATGTAGACTCCTTGGCCAATTGGGATTCTAAACTGTAGGTTTCGTGACCCCATGACCCCAAATAGGGTCACAGGGGTCACAATCTTAAAAACTTATTTTTCTCCATTAGATGACAGCCTATGGCATATTTATTTCTCCTTGGATATTTTAGTGTGGACTTCTTTCACTGTCTGATATTGGCGATCTAGAAAGTGTTGAATAATAATAAATCATTTGGGTAAGGAAATTTATTACGAAATCGTTACATTTGTTTCGTAATTTGTTGTTAGGTTTTCTTGCAATAGGTAACATCAGTTTCATTTTTAGCTCATCTGGCCAGTATAAAGCAAACTTGATATGATGCCTGATGAGCTACAGAGCCAATGACTCTATTTTTTTCATTATTTATCAGCGGTAAAACCCCATTAGAGAATTATTCAATGATCTCGAGCATTCAACTAGGGCAAGAGGCTTTTTCCAGGGTTGTGTATTTTTTCAAAACAGCTCTTTGATACTCAGTCAATCTCCTTAAAAAAGATCTCAAATGTGATCTCTCTATTTATGAACTACGGGTAGATAACTATTAAAAATGTAGTGATGTTACATATGTTAGAAAAGTAATTTTACTGTATTTATTGTAATTTTTGCAATATTTTGGGACCAACCTAGAGAAAATTGGACCAAAAATCATTAAGTATGAGACAATTTACCAAATGACATAAACAACAACCCCGGCATGTTGACATGAAGGCGAATAATCAGCTGTTGCCATCTCAAAATTGCATTCCTAAATTATAAAATATACGCTGTCGGGGGCATATAAGTTGTCGGGCACGACTTTATTTTGTTCTTTTCCTCAAATCAGATATTTGTTGCCTCCAAGTTGAGACACAGTGTAATTCCTTCACACTAAGGATGCGCTGTATTATCAATATATCGGTATATTGCAATGCAGGAAAAGCGTACTATGAATCGGTACACACTTCTGAAAATATCCAATATGTCAAATTGTTTAAAAGGAACAATTTCCATCTAAAATTGCCCAAAAATACAACCATATACAACATGATTTTACAGAGAGTTATTAACAAAGTGTGAAGTTGTGTTGTGAAAATAAGTCAAGTATGTATCCAGGTTATGAGCAGTGATTAGAAGGCATCCCTTTCCAACAAGGCTCATAGCTGAGCAATGACGATCATTCTTAATGCTCATATTTAGAGAAGATGGCATGCAAATTCTTGAATTTGAAAAGAACCAATATATTTTGCAATACACGTTTTTGTATCGGAATATATTGCAATACAGAAATGAGGACATGAGGTGTCTCTTTAATGATCTCAGGTATTCTAGTGAATCATTAGATTTCTGCATTTGTTTTTTATCAACACAGCTAATTGATACCCGGTCAATCTAATTAAAATTAGATTATCTTAACCCTAGGTAGATATAGCTTAACTGATCTCAGGTATTCAAGTTAGGGATGATGTTACTTCATGGTTTGTGTATTTTTAAGCACAACTAATTGATTCCTGGTCAGTCTTATTAAAATTAGTCTGCTAAGTTTGTTCTCTTTATTATAAACGGTTTAACCCAAGGTAGATAACTCTTTACCGTACCAAGAAATATTCAGAATTTTCTAAAAGTATGAATAATTTTTTTACTAAGGATTGGATGTCATATTCCGGCGCATGCCCAGGGGACCGGAAGCAGCTACCACCGCCACCAGTGAGTACACGGCAAAATGACTTCCATTTCCTCATTGAGAAAGGTAAGGGGCTTTTCCCTGAGTTAAGGTAGGTTAAAGGTGCATTGCTGCAGTATTTTTGACCTTTTTCACTTTAAATTGTTTTAAATGCTGAAATACATACCTAACAAAATGGTTGCAAGTCAAAACAATCTTAATAACGAAATATTTTTTTATTTAAAAAAAAAAATTCTTCTTGTTTTGTGGTCCGCAAACTATTACGACTTCTGTTAATCGAATGTTACTCTACACCATCATGTCTGATTCCACAATGCCGTCACGTCATGTAGGTTACCCAACTGGGAAGTTTGATGCCCTTAGTTGACAATTATTTTTGTGTGAATGTATCAAATGATAAATACCTATGTACTAACATTTCCGGTTGTCATATAATTGTATAGATTATTCATCTTGGCAAAAATACTCTTGATCGTGTTGAAATATATGTATCGTAGATCAGATTCAGACTGTCACGTTCTGTCAAATGCAATCAAATAAGACCAGTATCTTCCAACTAAACTGTCACAATGAATAAGGGAGATTTTCTGAATACATTTGTTGTCATTCTGAAACGATCAGGGCCCAACTTCAGAGCATTAATAAAACGTTGTTGAACAATAGGCTAACACATTAAGGTAGCACGTTAAGGTTGCATATACATAATCATAATCATCAAGCTGTTAGCTAAAATGAATGAATGAATGAATGAATGAATGAAATACTGATATAAATACATGATAATGAAATACTAAAAAATAGGTGGTAAAATCCTTTCAAACCTTATTTGGTCTGGAAGTTAGAAAACTATCCTTTAATGAATGTACTGACCAACCAAAGTGTTGCACCATTCCCATATAACAATTTTGAACTGAAAACATGTTTGCTTTTATGTAATCAAAAGTTCAGAAAAAAATGTGTGTGATATGTGTCTTCTCCAATAGCCAATATTTCTTAATTGTCAAATCAAAAGTTCTGCAAAGTTATCTTTCTATTCAAGATAATTTTAGCAAATTAAGTTACATAACTAGTTTCGTCATTTTATCAACATAAACTCTTTATAGGATTTCAAAACAGTTAACTCTCATGCAATTAGAAAATACCAAAGGCACTCACCAAATTGAGCATTATCTCAACTTTTGCCTATTGCATAAATGTGCAAGGAGCTTTTTTTCAGATTAGTTATCAAAGAAATGGAAAAAAATATCAAATTCTTTTGAAAGTTGCAAATCCTAAAATGCAATATATGCAATATCGCCATGTCTCAGCCCTTCTCTGCTTACTTGCCGAGCACCTGCGCAGCCCCATACTGCTTTTGAAATGAGGGGAAAAAATAATTAATTCAAATTGTTGTGAAATTGACAATCCCTTGAAAGATTTTTGCAATTTTGTTATTCAAATTGCTCGTTTTAGATAATTTATTCAAAAGGTACAATATCACAAAGAAGTAAATCACACATCAGTCAAAGTATAAAACATAAAGTGTAGATTATATATTGATGGTAATATTATTTTATTTTTTGAAGGAGTTTTTATCAATGCAAACTCTTAAGGCATAAATTCCTGATAACAAAATGACACCTTTCAAACTATGATTAAGGGGAGATAATCAACAAGTTCAATCAGAAGGTTATCTTCAGTTCCCTCAAAACCATTAAATGAAGGGTATTAAGGCTTTTATAGAATGTATACAATATCAAATCACATACTTCCCAAATTCTGCATCAATTGTAAATTCTAAACCTGGAACTGTAACATATTGTCTTTGAAAATTAAAAATTACCACAGTTTTTTTTTTTTTAATTTGTCAAGTAAAAACTCATACTATCAATGGCACTATCAAGAGCATATATTAAGCATATTGAACCAAACTTTGCAACTTGTCTTTATTTGACAATTCTATCTCAAAATAATAATATGTTCTCAGTATTGCCCTTGGCAATAACATCTGCTTTTGATATAAAAATAACGAAAGTCAACTAGAATTTATTTGTTTATATCAGTAATACAAACAGGGGCATGTCAAAGCCTACTCTAACATAAGACATTAAAAACAATACTATTTCACCAATTACACCATTAAACAAAAAAATAATAATTCAAGTTTCTATCTCTTTGCCGCTTTTGATATTTCGTCCAAATTCGATTTAATCTTGTTCAAATTTGTTTGACTGTCTGACTATAAATTTGGGATAAAATAACTAGTCATCATAGACATGGACTATATTTAAACTTATCAATTTTAAGCTTGTGTTCTGTTTATGAAACTTTCACAACCCAATTTACCATTTGCATAAGATTTTTTCCTCCATTATCAGATATTGTCATTTCTATATAATGGAAAAATAAATGAAGATCAAAATGACCAACTCTACAGCAACATATCCAAGGTTGTGAGTTTTTCTCTCAGCAAAAACAAATTAAATTTGAGAGGAAAAACAAGAGTTATATAAGATATAATGAAGATAAAGTGAGTCATTCATCCAACTAAAATCCTCATCCCATTCCCCTTCCCAATCTTCCTTGTGATAGTATCATAGTGTGTTCATGACATTTAAATCACTTGATATAAACATGTTGATAAGATTACAGATTGTAATTAGATATTATCATTTTTTAATTATTCTAGAGATTGTTTTCCTCCTTAAATATTCACACCAATTGATCATGCAAAGACAGTCAATGAAACATATTCATTATGTCATGAATGGAGCAGTATGATTATTTAATCAAATAAAATATCAAGTATTTACCTAAAATTATATTGGAAAGGCAACTGTACTGTAATATACATTATACATTAATTGCATTAATTGCATTAATTGCATAATAACAAATGAAACTTGATTATACACGTATATATTATAGATATGTATACAATTACCTTGTAATTCATTTCCTTATCAATTTAGCTCATCTTGCCTGTAAGGCCTGATGGGCTTATGGCATGGCATGGTGTCCAGCGTCCCTCCTTTCGTCAGTAAACTTTGTGGAAATTCGACTCCTTCAGAACCATAAGGCCCGGAAAGCTTAAAATTGGTGTACAGATTCCTTGACTAGTTAGGATAAAAAATTGTAGCTTTGGTGGCCCTGGGGCCCCTAATAAGGGCCACAGGGGCCATGCCCTGAAAACCTAAATCAATCTTTGTTCTGTCGAAAACAGATAATCCTGGCCATGGTATTGCCTCTTAAGGGTAAAACACTGCAAAGTAAAGAAAGTACCCAAATTAGGAACATGTTACACTTAAAATAGCATAATCAAAGACCAAAGAGTTAAAAAAAACTAACAACAGAAAGTCACAAGTATCAATTTTAAGAGATATTTGATGTGTGCTTCCCATAAAATTTCTGAAAAGGAAAGGTTTACTGTTGAAAGATGATATTTTAAGGCACCTTCAATCAATGTCAAGCGTCTACACAAGTATGGTGAAATAAGTCTTCACATAAATAACACAATGAGCTTACATTGCAAAATAAGTTAACAGTTAAAATATAACCCCAATATTCTGATATGAACAATTTTTATTTCTATATTGATTACAGGTATCTGAAATCACATCACTTATATACTTAAGTCTAGAATTTGAGACTTTGTGGCTCCTACAAATGGGGAAACCACATTGGCCACAGCAAAATTAAATTTGAAGCCTGATGAGCTACAGAGCCAATGGCTCTATTTCTATAAATATATAAGACGAATGATAATGACTGATGGAAATCTGAAAAAATGACATGGATATAAATTAACTGAAATGATGTCTGATGGTAAAATGATAAAATGAAGGATATTTAATGAAATAAGTAACATGGATAATGTATAAATGTGTACACATAATCTGGTAAAATTTTGACGTAAGCTTAATTCTGAATTACATGCCTTAGATTTAATAATTTTGAGATTTATTATCTGAAGTCTGAAAAACCATGAGGGGCCCTAAATAGATATTAAATATTGCTGTGAATGGAAATTGACAAATGATTTGCTGAGGGGTAATAAATTGATTAGAACATGAATACGTCATCATGATATCATATATTATATTAATACTGCTGCAAAGTCTGAAAATTTCAAAACATTGTGTGTCAAAACCCATCTGGGATGAAGTATGGATTGTCTTGGTCTCACCTGCAGTGGGAACCCAGCCATCGCAGATTCGCACCGCTCGCCCGCTGTCAGTTTTGATGTGTTAGGGACCATCATGGCTGAGACAATGAAGCATAAGGTAAACTACATGTACTCTTTCTTCTCGACGGAAGACCCTTTACTTGTCAATCACGTGCAAGCCGGCCCCTGCTATTTCAATCGCAAGTCACCCATTTCCGGAGTCAGACACTTCTGTTATCCGCCATATTTATGGAAACATAATTAAGAAGAGGATTTTTCCAGGTGATCTCCTTGAATACATATAAGTCGACAGAGTTTTAATAATTTTTGTAGAGGCGCCTCAATTCTATGATAAGTAAGAATAAATTCATAACATTTATTTTGTTGAAAACCGACCAGTTAAAAAGCTCATTAACTGCCGGAATGTACCTTTAAGGGAATGCATTTTTTTATATTGGGTCTCTAAAATTCTAATGTTTAGAAACATCAGGCCTGTAAGGCTAGATGGGCTTATGGCATGGCGTAGTGTCCGGCATCTGTCCGTTCATGCATCCGTCCGTAAACTTTGTGCAATTACAACTTCTTCTCCAGGAGTGTAAAGCCTATAAATCTGTATCGTTTTGTACAGACACCTTGATCAATGAGGATTATGATTTACAGCTTTTGGTGACCCTTGGGTTCCTAATAACCCTTGCATTTGGTGACCCTTTGGCCCCTTCTAAGGGAGAAACAACATTGGTCACACCCTTAAGCAAAATTAAATATGAAGCCTGATGACCTACAGAGCAAAAAGTTTTATTAATGTCATTTGTTTTGTTCAAAGTGCATGATTTAGTGATTAACTATCCAAAGTCTAAAGAACTACAGAACACATATATTTCCTCATTGTCTTAACACATTTATTTCAAGGTATTTAGTTTCTAGGTTCCCCAGGAATTGTAGGAGAGAGAGAAAAGAGAGAGACAGAGAGAGCTCGTTACTGGAAGCTGCTGTATTAGACTGCACCTGATCATGATATTCAACATATCGGTGCAGTTTAATGAGCGTTTTCCCCGTTTCAAATCGTCAGAGGTGCAGAGTCTGTATCCTGAGAGTTGTGATCTGGTTGGAGAAGACTGTGCAAGCTACAGTCCTGTAGAAATGCAAACAGAAGGAGACAGTGGGTCATCTGCTTTTAGCTGTGCTTGCATGTCACCGGTGAGAGGGTCTGGGCTTGTGTTTGTATACCAAATGTTGTGATCTTTTTTTTATCAATTCATTTCTGTTTTTAGGTAGTTAGTTAGTTAGGTAGGTAGGTAGGTAGGTAGGTAGGTAGGTAGGTAGGTAGGTAGGTAGGTACCTGCCTGCCTGCCTGCCTGCCTGCCTGCCTGCCTGCCTGCCTGCCTGCCTGCCTGCCTGCCTGCCTGCATGGTTTTAGAGGGACAGTCCTATTATTTTGTATTTTGGGTAATTTTGTACCATACTGCAATTTCTTACCTGGTTTGTAGCTACTTGCCCTGACCTTTTTGTTTTAAAAGGGTTATTTAATTTAATTCAAATATGAGATTTAATCAATAAAGAAATTATTACCCAAGTAAGTGTGTAAGTGTGCTACATGACTTTTACGAAATTAGTGCAAAATTGTGTACAACCCTTACTCTCGCTTGGTCAATACACATAATCACACTTGTTTCATAAAAATAATATGACACACACATACTCTGGAAACATTTAACTCAACCCGGCTGGGAGTATATATTACTGAGCTCAACTCCCCAGGGAGCATAGGTATTATTGAACGCAACACCCTGGGAAGTATACATTCAATGGAACTTGTGACCTGAAGAATAGACATGCCTCTGAGCTCAATATGTCATGGAGGCCAAGGCAATTGGGAGTATACATATCATTGAGCTCAACACCTTCAGGAGTAATCATGTCTTTGTTTTCAACTCCCTTGCAAATATACATATCATTGAGCTAAAGACCTTGGGAAGTATAATTTATTCTGGGGTCAACCCCATAGTGAATACCTTACACTGAATTCAGGGCACCTTACACTGAATTCAGTGCCCTGGGGAGTACACCTATCTTTTAGCTCAACATCCTGTAAAGTATACTTAATTTGTAGGTCAGCACCCTGGGGAGAATACTAGTCGTTGATCTCAACACCATAGGGAGATACTTTGAGCTCAACAGCTTTTAATCACCGATATCTTTGAGCTTTTATACATTTAGGAGTACACCTTTCATCTATCTCAACACCAAGGGGCGTACATGTAGATGTCACTAAGGTCGACACCCGGAGAATTATACATATCAATGAGCTCATCACCCTGGTGAGTTTAGCTATATCTGAGGTCATCACCCTGGTGAGTATAGGTACCACTAAACTAAAACTCCTGGTGAGTATAGATATCTTTGAGCTCATCACCCTGGTGAGTTTAGCTATATCTGAGGTCATCACCCTGGTGAGTATAGGTACCACTAAACTAAAACTCCTGGTGAGTATAGATATCTTTGAGCTCATCACCCTGGTGAGTATAGCTATATCTGAGCTCACCGCCCTGGTGAGTATAGGTACCACTAAACTAAAACTCCTGGTGAGTATAGATATCTTTGAGCTCAACACCCTGGTGAGTTTAGCTATATCTGAGGTCATCACCCTGGTGAGTATAGGTACCACTAAACTAAAACTATTGGGGAGTATAGATATCTATGAGCTCATCACCCTGGTGAGTATAGCTATATCTGAGCTCACCGCCCTGGTGAGTATAGGTACCACTAAACTAAAACTCCTGGTGAGTATAGATATCTTTGAGCTCAACACCCTGGTGAGTTTAGCTATATCTGAGGTCATCACCCTGGTGAGTATAGGTACCACTAAACTAAAACTCCTGGTGAGTATAGATATCTTTGAGCTCATCACCCTGGTGAGTTTAGCTATATCTGAGGTCATCACCCTGGTGAGTATAGGTACCACTAAACTAAAACTCCTGGTGAGTATAGATATCTTTGAGCTCATCACCCTGGTGAGTTTAGCTATATCTGAGGTCATCACCCTGGTGAGTATAGGTACCACTAAACTAAACCTCCTGGGGAGTATATATATCTTTGAGCTCAACACCCTGGTGAGTATAGCTATATCTGAGCTCATCACCCTGGTGAGTATAGGTACCACTAAACTAAACCTCCTGGGGAGTATATATATCTCTGAGCTCATCACCCTGGTGAGTATAGGTACCACTAAACTAAAACTCCTGGTGAGTATAGATATCTTTGAGCTCATCACCCTGGTGAGTTTAGCTATATCTGAGGTCATCACCCTGGTGAGTATAGGTACCACTAAACTAAAACTATTGGGGAGTATAGATATCTATGAGCTCATCACCCTGGTGAGTATAGCTATATCTGAGCTCACCGCCCTGGTGAGTATAGGTATCACTAAACTAAACCTCCTGGGGAGTATAGATATCTTTGAGTTCACCACCCTGGTGAGTATAGGTACCACTAAACTAAAACTCCTGGTGAGTATAGATATCTTTGAGCTCATCACCCTGGTGAGTATAGGTACCACTAAACTAAAACTCCTGGGGAGTATAGATATATTTGAGTTCACCACCCTGGTGAGTATAGGTACCACTCAATTACCACTGGGGAGAATACAGGAGTACACCTATTTTTGAGTTAATATGCATTAATGGAGGAAAAAAACAAGTTGAACAAGATATTTGTCCATCCGTCTGTCCGTCCATCCCATCCATCTGTCAGTTTGTCTGTCCGTCCCATCCATCCATCTGTCTCTCTGTCTCTCTGTCTGTCTGTCTGTCTGTCTGTCTGTCTGTTTGTTTGTTCGTCTGTTCTAGAGCAAAACTCAAAAACTATTTGACCTAGGTCAATGAAACTTGGTATGTGGATTATTCAGCATATGTAGATGTTCCTTTGGGTATTTTTCACATCTATGAATTGTTATATTTGGCAGTTGTCGCGGAAACATACTTAAAATTTAACTTCCAGAGAAGAAGTCGAAAACTGTTAGACCCTGCTCAGTGAAGCTTGGTGTGTAGATTAGTCAGCATATGCTGATGTGCCTTTTTGGTATTTTCAACTTCTTTGTGTTTTATTTTCGGTCTATTTCATGGAATTGTATCTTTATTGGGATATGTCATCTTCTGGTGACTCTTGTTTTATTAAATCCATCATGCAGAAACTTCTGCTCACAATAAACCAGTTCTTTTTTTATCTAAATAAAAAAGGTTTAGGTACTTAACCAGTTTTAGTCGGTATGCAAATCCCTTGTCCCTGAGCAAAAATCTTCGACAGAATGTTTTAGAGGTTTACCAGTCGAGTTTTGAGTGTGTATTAATGGTAAAACAGTTGCACAAACTGAGCCGGTACAAAGGACATTGTTCATACACGCTGATCGCACTATGACTCCTGCTACCGCTAATCAATCTTACATGTATTACCTGTTATATACATCGTTACTTATACTCATAAATGTAGGGACCAAACATTAACAATGTTTTCTTATAGCAAAAAGGATATTGAAATAATCAAAATGATGGATGCTGTTTTAACGTCCAAACTAAGCAGCGACATAAATTGGTTTTGTTAAAGACATACATTAGTTTTGTTAAAGACATAAATTAGTTTTGGGAAAGACGAGATTCTGGGGCTACATTCTGGCGGCAGCAGTGATTCTTCGTTTGCAACGGATGGAAGTAAACGACAGAAGGTCCTCACTATCATTTAAAATGGCGAGTTTCAGTGACACATCCTTGAAATGACTTTGCATAAGCATACAAACGTTGCCACTGACAATGCAAGCACTTTTCAAACGGTTGATTAATATATGAATCAGCGCGGGTGTGAGGGGGTCAGCGCGGGTGTGAGGGGGTCAGCGCGGGTGTGAGGGAGTCGGCGCGGGTGTGAGGGAGTCGGCGCGGGTGTGAGGGGGTCAGCGCGGGTGTGAGGGAGTCGGCGCGGGTGTGAGGGGGTCAGCGCGGGTGTGAGGGAGTCAGCGCGGGTGTGAGGGGATCAGTGCGAGTGTGAGAGAGTCAGCGCGGGTGTGAGGGAGTCAGCGCAGGTGTGAGGGAGTCAGCGCGGGTGTGAGGGAGTCAGCGCGGGTGTGAGGGAGTCAGCGCGGGTGTGAGGGAGTCAGCACGGGTGTGAGGGAGTCAGCGCGGGTGTGAGGGAGTCAGAGCAGGGGTGAGAGAGAGTCAGAGCAGGGGTGAGAGGGAGTCAGCGCGGGTGTGAGGGAGTCAGCGCGGGTGTGAGGGAGTCAGCGCGGGTGTGAGGGGATCAGTGCGAGTGTGAGAGAGTCAGCGCGGGTGTGAGGGAGTCAGCGCAGGTGTGAGGGAGTCAGCGCGGGTGTGAGGGAGTCAGCGCGGGTGTGAGGGAGTCAGCGCGGGTGTGAGGGAGTCAGCACGGGTGTGAGGGAGTCAGCGCGGGTGTGAGGGAGTCAGAGCAGGGGTGAGAGAGAGTCAGAGCAGGGGTGAGAGGGAGTCAGCGCGGGTGTGAGGGAGTCAGCGCGGGTGTGAGGGAGTCAGCGCGGGTGTGAGGGAGTCAGAGCAGGGGTGAGAGAGAGTCAGAGCAGGGGTGAGAGAGAGTCAGAGCAGGGGTGAGAGAGAGTCAGAGCAGGGGTGAGAGAGAGTCAGAGCAGGGGTGAGAGAGAGTCAGAGCAGGGGTGAGAGAGAGTCAGAGCAGGTGTGAGAGAGGCAGCGCGGGTGTGAGAGAGAGTCAGAGCAGGGGTGAGCGGGTGTGAGAGAGGCAGCGCGGGTGTGAGGGAGTCCGCGCAGGTGTGAGGGGATCAGTACGAGTGTGAGAGAGTCAGCGCGGGTGTGAGAGAGTCGGCGCGGGTGTGAGGGAGTCAGCGCAGGTGTGAGGGGATCAGTGCGGGTGTGAGGGGGTCAGCGCAGGTGTGAGGGAGTCAGCGCAGGTGTGAGGGGATCAGTGCGAGTGTGAGAGAGTCAGAGCAGGGGTGAGAGAGGCAGCGCGGGGGTGAGGGGAACAGCGCCGGGTAAGAGTCAGCACGGGTTTGCAGTAGAAAAGAATTCACAAAGACCACAAATGAGAAAACAACCAGAACGAGGGCAGGAAAAATTGACACTGAGAGAAACTGTCTGTAAAGAAGATGAGTCGTGAGGGATTTTGCTTGTGAAAACTCTTTTAAACATCACTTTATGGGGCTAGAAGGTTGATTAAATAGCTGCTCGGACTTGCAGAATGAAAATACGCAGTAGAAATTGACCCTCAGATTATATCAGCAGTGAAAATGCTATCAAAAGATACCTATTGAAAAACAGCAGGGAAGGTAAATTCAAAAATCGAGCATTGAAATTCAGATGTGAAGGTTGCCTCCCCAAATAATTGGTCAGTGAAAGAAATTTCTAGAATGTGTACATTAATAATAGAAGTACAATCATGTTTTCGACATCCCTCACTGAAGAAAGCAGCAAAAAATTGGCTTTTAGAACGTCACAACAATTATCTACTTGTCGTTATTCTCTGTAAAATCCCAAGGTAAATATACCACAAAATTATAAAATCTTCAGAGTGGTGACCTATTCTCTGATACAGATAACACCTTCTGATTACTTACACACTAGCTCCTTTGTTTTGTTTGATCATTCATTTTTCATACTCATACTGTCTGTGTAATGCATGTGCCGAGATGTTCATGTGAATCGATGACAACTTGATTTCCGAAATTTATTCAAATTAAAAGTTTGCTTTGCAAATCAAAGATTGTCAAAAAAATTGCAATTTACAAATACAAGACATTTATTAACTTTGCATTCTAAGCAAAGGATCGAACGAGTGACCTCTTGATTTCAAGCTAGGTGACTTATCCATTAGGCCACGGAGGCCTGTTGAAATACAGGCCATTTTTATGATTAAATGTCAATTTTTTCCCGAGATTAAACATCAATCACTCTTAATGATTGTTTATAGATTTTGATAATTCATTTCATTTGTACCAAATCTTTATATTCATATTAAATCAAGTTTTTTTGTTATTTGTATTCATATTAATCTATTGTGGTAGCTTGTACGGTCCCGCATGGATTGCACGTCTGCACGAGAGGGTCATGCCAATGTCAGCTACCGTATTTCCTCAAAAACACGCCGGGGCTCGAATAGAGGCCGGGGGTATGGGTGTTTAAATTAAATACACGTCGGGTCTCGAAAAGACACCGGGTCTCAAATAAACGCCGGGGTGATAAATTGATTAATTAATGCTCCCGTAGTTGAATTGAAATAAACTGTTTCCCATTTACATCATCTATAATATTTGTTTCCTACTAAAAAATAAATAGACGCCAGTCTCAAATACACGCGGGGGGTAAAGGGGGTCTGAAAAAATACACGCCAGGGGCGTCTATTTGAGGAAATACGGTACTTGAAATAGACATTGTTTCTCCAATCAGAGTCAATTTTTCAACTTCTCATTATATATAAAAACAGTTATGCATTTCAGTATTATCAAAACTGATGTTATGTTGAAAATGGATGAATATAGTGTTGAGCTCGTGTGTAAAATAGTTACCGACCTCGACCTCGGGTTGCAGAGAAAAGTAAATTCCCAATATATTTCCAAAATAAACAGACATGACATCAATCCAGTTCCTTCCTTCATCTGAACATCCACAAGATAAAAAAAACACCTCCGTCTAACCTTGTTAGACATCTGGTCTCTAAACTTTATTATCTGAAGTCCTTGTTCAGAATATACAGCTTTTAAACAGAACTTTGCACACAGAGCTTAACAGCAGGATGACTGAACGCCCAGACTGACGAATTAACCACGCTACAGCTCACCCTCTGCGGTGACCCTCCCAAAGCTGTCCTAACAAAGGGTTTCGACAGCAGCCAAACATGGTCACAACAACGGAATACACTTTTACGACACGCTGAAAAGCTCTTTTTGCCACACATTAAACCACATTTAAAATGTTCATTACATGTCAATGAATTGTAAAAAATCAGAATCTTAAACCTATTACAAGACGAACATACAAGTTAGCATGGTAAAGAATAACAATGCACTTAAATTTAGAGGTCCAGCAAACTGCATTGAATTTGGGAGGTTTACATCTAACCCCCTTCCCTCCCTCCCTCCCCCCCCCCCCCCCCTCCCTCCCCCCCTCCTCCTCCTCTTAAGGATAAGGCCTCTTTAAGGCCGAATGACTTAAGAATTTTGAACGATGTACAACACAATTCTGCTGTAACTCATAGGGCCCTCATAAAAAAATTAATAAAACTGGTATCAATTGCCCGTCTGTGAATCTAGATGTGTCTGATGTGATGCAGAATGTGACGCGGTTCAAATGTCACTCTTGTAAAGTAAAAAACAAAATCTATTTGAAATGCCTTAAAAATAAGAATAGAAATTGTTGGTTAATTGTAAGAATAAAACAATTGTTCGTTCCGAAACCCATGTTACCACAGCGTCCCAAAATAAGGTGACGTAACACCATAACATCCATTGACATTGACAGCTGCGCCACCCCCCCCCCCCCCCCCCCCCACCCCAAACCACAATCATATACACAACACACATGCAAATATTGGTTATTTTATGGACGCTTCTCGTGTAATATATACACGATCTTTCAATGGGAAAAGCAATACAATTACTGTTTCTTGAAATTAACTGAGGATACTATATCATCATTCTCCGATACACACATCAAAGCTATTCTTAAACCACAAAACTGTTTTCAATGCTCATAGCAAGTACCATACATGAGATGTGGATGTTATTTCGTTTCTGCAACCGATCGACAAGATACAACATCCTGCTCATCACACGCGGCAAATGCATGTGAATAATTCGGATGCATTCCAAACCACGCCAAAGCCAACTGTGTTTGTATTCTAATTAATGAAGAGGCACAACCATGTCACTCTTTTAATTGTCTGTCGTCTTCTTCTATCAAAACCATTCATATAAACCAATCGCTGCTAAGTATTTCTTTCAGTCCTTGGCTCAGCGTACCATACGCTTTCCAAACATATCACGCTTTCCGCAAAACTTCTCACACATACTTATCGCCATCCTCTTTCACCCCCATCGCTCTCCATACCCGCTACAAAAATCTGCAACTAGCTCCGCTCAAACCTCTTTCGCTGCTTCAAAACATATCCCTCTGCTTTTCCAAACTGCTCACATCCTCAATATGCATTATTCGAAAATCACAACCTGTCGTCAGGAAGACATCCCCTTGACTCCAAAACAAGACGTCCATGCTTCGCTCGCTAATATTTTGCCCCGTTTCAAAGTCCTAAATATTAACCTTGTGCGAAACGTCTTCAATCAAACTGGGTTTTTATTTCACCACAATTTTGCAAACATAGTATTCAATTATTGGTGACTGTCTTTCTGCTACTGTCATACCAGTGACAGGATATCAGTTCGTTAAATAAAGCCTTATGCAGATGTCAGAGAACGTCTTTAAACAAGTAAGCCTGTTAATTACACCTCTTGTCTGGCCCACATTGCAGTATTGTCATGTGTCATGACAGATGACAGATATATGTTACTTGTTACTAGGACCGTATCAGGTCAGTCCGGCAGGGGTGCTGGCTTTCCCCCCACCCTTTACGTTGTAGCACTGGAGCCTCTGTTCAATAAAAATTGGAAAAGTAAATAAATTGTTGGTTTAAAATTACCAGGTTCAAGCGCTTCACCAAATATATCTGCCTTTGCTGATGATGAACTGGTATTTTGTACAATTGATGCTTCGATTCGGGCACTTTTAAAAATGTGTACAAGCTTTGGCAAAGCATCAGGGTCAAACATAAATTATTCTAAAACAAATGGCATATTTATTGGGAAATGGAAAACTAGATGCGACCATTCCTTCGGAACATCTTCCATTGACCAGTCAAATATGTTAGGTGTAATAACATACAACAATGTTTCAAGTGATGATCAAATCCTCCCTGTACTATCTAAACTTCGTAAAGTGTTAAACCTTCTATATATTGGGAAAACAATAATGTGCAATATTCTGGGTTGAGCTAAATTGTGGTACCGTGGAGCAGTTATCCCAATGTCAAACTCTTTCAGAGGGAGCCTATCAGGTGCTCCGTTTTGTATAAATCCATTATAGAGGGAAGGGTTGGGGCTTACACATATACTTTCCAAATAGAAATCAATGCAGCTAAAACATCTTCAATCTCTTACTAAAGAAATCAGCAAAGTTGACATATTTTTCAAAGTAACAGCTATGCCTCTCTCTACGGCGCTTTTGCTCTGATTTTATGTCTCTTCTTTCACCTCACTCCGAGACGATCCCTTTACTCTACCAGCAATGTTTTTCGGCCGTAAAATTGTTCGAATCCCTCTCTAATAACACGCTGGTGGACATGGTTAATTTTTCCACTAAGCAGTTCTACAACTGCCTTCTTTCAAAAATTGTAGAGAACAAAATTGAAAAGCTATCATCGAATTAAATTTGCTTCTGTTTGGCGTAATTTACATCACAGTTTCGTAGATAACATTCCAAAATCGGTCAATTATGGTCGTCTCTCTCCCTCTTGGCTATCGATTATTTTGCCGCCACATGGCGGCCTCTCCTAGCTGTGTTCTTTGTTCTACTTCCATCGAAACTTCTGACTACATTTTTATATTCTGTTCTTGTGTGAATGTGTTGTGGTCTGTTGTCTTCCAGTGGTTAATTATTCTCTCTAACGACCTTGTTTCCAAATCTCATGAAATTATCTGTTTCGGACTTGTTCCAAAACTTCCAAATTCTCACCATTACGCTGTTTGTGTATACTGACAAAATATTCAATTTGGCTCACCCGTAATTTAAATAAATTCGAACACAAACGGCTCACCGGGAAGATATTGTCTCAAGTTTTAAAAGTTTCCTTAAAACACGTAATCGGGTCGACTTCTTTCGTTTTCCATCTAACGTTTTTGCTTAATATTGGCTTTCATCATTAATTATCTGTACAATTATCAACAATAAACTTTGCTTCCTTTTCTGAATGTCAATTGCCTTTAATACATAATGCTTGTATGTATTTTGTAACTCATTTGTATCTGCACATCTGCACATGTTATTTTATTCCTCTGTGTATGCACCTCTGCGCATGATGCTTTATTCATCCCTGCATAATATAATTATGTAATATAATACTGAAAATTAATGATTCCAATTGAAAGACAGTGTCTTTAAACTAAATATAGCAGTAATAATTCAAATCTATAACGTAAAGTTTAGCCATGCGATTGCTTTTTCTTACACAAAATGAATTAAGGGTGTTCACCAAAATGGCCGCCAATGGATTTTATGTTAATCTTAATACTTTGTCCTCTGACTATGGATGATTGGCTTGTGTAATGAGATTTTTAACATTGTCAATATTATACATTTAGCATTAACTTACAATTATGAGTGAAAATTTTAAAATATAAAATTGTCAAAAAACGTGCTTTTAAACGTCCCTTTTAGACCTAGTTTTATCTTCACAAGAAGGCCTTGAGAGCTCAAACCTTGTGTTCAAACTCCTTGACAAGTGAGGATAATATTGTATAGTTTTTATGGCCATATGGCCCCTTTTAAGGGCCATGCCCTTCAAACTTATTTTCATATTTGATATTGGGCATAATAATGGAATTCCCTCGGTTGTCTGTACATCCGTACGTAAGTAACAACTCTTTACAGGGTATCGTTTATCCATATCTCCTCAAAACTGTTCAACAGATTTAATAGAAATTGCACATGTGGCTTATAGGAATCCTAAGGGTGTGCATCTCATATTTTGTTTTCACTTTTTGATTTTTTTTTGACATGTTGAACATCATTGTTGACATGATGAATGTTGACATTAATTTCTGACTTTTATTGATAACCGGTATCTGAAATCACATCACATCGCCTATATTCCTAATTCAAGGATTTGTGACCCTGTGACCCCACAGAGGGGTAAACCTACCTACAGCAAAATTAAATACGAAGCCTGGGGGATAGACGAATCTGTCTACGTGTTAGCTTTGACACTTGTCAGATAATGTCAAGATTTTCGTTATGTACTCCCTTTTGCCAAAAACCTCGACCTGAATGTATGATGTATGATGAAATAGTTCAGATAAAGTTGAAGTAAAACAAGGGGTAGGACAGGGTAGAGTCCTGTCTTCTTGGTTCTTCCTTGTTTTCATAAATGATTTAATAACTGAATTAAGAGCATCTGACAATGGTATATGTTTATATGGTATAAATGTACCATCAGTTTTGCTGGCAGATGATACAACACTATTAAGTACCACCCCATCTGGGCTTCAAAATTATCAATATTGTTTCACAATATGCTTCTCGATGGCGCCTAACATACAATGCATTTTGTAATACCCTCATAACTGTAAGACCACCATGATCAGTGAAATTCGGAGGCATCCTTCTCTCATCAGATCTATCGTAAAACAGAATCTTGACTTGTTGTCAAAAGGCAAGACAAACTATAAAATCCCTGCGTTCACTGGGTCTTAACAATACTGGCCTACATCCATTTACATGTCTAAATATATGGAAGAGAATGGTTTTACCTACAAGTTTTTATGGTTGTGAACTTTTATCCACACTACAAGAAGTATTAGACAGCTTTGGATGGTCCGCCGACAATTGTGACACCATAGAGGACTTCTTATTATCTGAAGTTTGAATTAAATTTCACGCCGCTAATGGCTGCAATACTGCCCAAGCGGCGTAAAACAATAACTCACTCACTGAATAGTTAAATAGCTCACTTTGCGATACCATTGTCCTCTCTGAGCACCCTTGTTTAGAGAAATTTTTGAAGTTTGTTGTTATTCATATCCACATTCTCCATATAAGAATTTTCTAATGACCTATCTTTCATAAGCATGTTCTGTGTAAAGCCATGAATTGATGAGTTGCTGTTTCAGAGGCCTCCTTCAGATCCCTCGAGAAATATAGGAGGTGGGAGCAAGAAAAGTAAATGTTCCTGAGACCTAAATATCCAATACACACTACTATTGAATCCAAAATATATCAGTGAGTGATATTGTTTAACATGTTTTGAACAATATTTCAGTTATTAAACACGTGGATGTTGCCATCCAAAAGAGCGTAGATAGATCAGGGAGAAAGGGATTGAAAGGAAGAGAGAAAAGACGGAAAGAAAGGCATAGTGAGAGATAGAAAAGCAGGTTTTAAAAGGACTCACATTTGGTCTGGCTTCTACCCGTCGACCTGTCCAGCTTGGGTGACCCTTTCCAAATATCGGTTACGTTTTTAGTCTTTACTTTTCCGGACTTTCTGGCTTATGTAATCTTTAGAGTATTATCACGGCCGCAAGAATTATTGCTGTCAAAAGCCTGCATGGCTATTAATTGCGGCGAAACCTGCGAACAGCGGCTGGAACTAGCAACCATTGGTGGTTCTGCACTGAAATGCAGTGTAGCATTGCACCCAAACCTGACTGCGTGTAAAACAGTTCTCTACTGAAGACAAAGTTGCCGAGCCCCTGGCGGGATTCGAACCACGGACCTCCTGATCCGGAGCTGAACGCGCTAACCACTGCGCTATTCCGCCCCCTTAGAGAGTTAAAAAATGTTATGGGTGCAATTGCTCTTTGAAGCCTGACGGACATTTTCCTGATGGCCCAAACAGATTTAGTTAGTGTTAGCAGGGCAAGACGGTCTTACTTGTTGAATTGACATGAACGATGGACAAATCCATGTACTGGTATTTGTATTTTTATTTTAATGAATCATGTGTAAGACAACATAAGTCGTTATTCAGCTGGAGGGAAGCAACAGCACATGGAGGAGATCCGAGTTATCCCAGAGTCTGAGGGAGACCTTTCCAAACACTGAAAAGTATACAAAGTCTTCATGGAGTTTCCAGCTATAGAGGCTTACATGTCAGGACATTTCAGGAAATGTTCTTTTGCTTAGAAATAACCAAGATGTAGATCAAATAAATTTGAGGAAAGTAAATATATTTGATGAAGATCTACTTTAAGATTAAGACTTATTTGGTTGTTGTTAATACCTTTAAGTCAAACATAAAAATGTACAGGTTGATATTAGGTTAATTGTAATGTGCATGTTATTCAATAAAATTACAAATTAAGGTAACTAATCATACAGAAATGTAGATAAAATCTTTTCATCTAGGTAGAACATGCAAAGTAGACCGAAATTTAAGGAAATATGCTTCCCCCCTTTCTTGGCTTATGTGTATCATGTGATAATATTGTATTGCATAATTTGTCTTTTGAAATATGTAATATGTGAGATTAAAAACTTCTGTTCAAAGTTCAAAATGAATAATATTAATTTAATAAGTGAAAGGTATGATAATTGTGACATTGTACATGTATACAAACAGCTTGTTGATAAAGCCCGACACATTGAGGCTCGATTGGTTGAGAAGGTTCATGAACTTGTTGATGAAGGAGTAACGAATATCGAGGAAATGAAGGTGCATGAGGTCAGATTCAGAAGCCTGATGCTAACATCTCTGAGGACAATCGAAGGTTCTACCCACCTGATAGAGATATCAGAAATCACACGCACAGAAACTCGCTAATCTAAACTTTACCCTGAATGGTTTCTTTGCTTTATGAAGATTACATTCAAATAAAAAAAAATTATATTTGTATTCGACCAGGATATAATACATATTGTAACCATCTATTTTCATTTTTCTGAATGAATTTTTTTTATAATAAAAAAACGTGCTACTGCCCCTAATGTGTGCGTCGAATCTAAGTTTGTAGTACCGGTAGTACATGTGCGGTTATTATACCTAATTACAAAACCCTTAGGGGGCGCTTATTGGAGCAGGGCGCTTTTCACTGGTTAAATAGGGGCTAGTATTCACAAAGAAGATAACGGTTAGTGGCGAGGCCAAATACTTTTGAGGAACACACAGAAGCCATCACAGACATCAGGAGCGATGAAATCTACCAAACATCGCTGACCTTTTAGACATTTTAAAAGTCAAAATGGCTGTCAAAATATCCTATGGATCCTAAAAATTGCGGAAAGAAAATTGACTGAAATTCCTGCTTCATTTTGCTAAGGGGTTTGATCTTACTGAAATGGTGGTGCAAACTGTCATACATACCAACTAGGTATAATGCCGCATAGAGGTCTACTGATCACACGAATGGGTAGCGGTATTGCGGAGCATATGTTTATGATAACCTTGACACGGCTTAACCATAGTGATGGATATGGAGTCTAATGTTTCAATGGTTGTACGCCGTATGTACACAGTTTTGTTAGAAATTGAGACACTTTTTGCGTGGAGACATTAGTCTCCACGCTATATATATTTGCGACTTTAAACTTCCGTCTATGGGGGCTTCATTGGGTTGTGCGCATGGCAAACTATTTCTAGCTGTTCCGTTTCTATGGAAGCTACAGCTGATAAGCTTGACCTAGATATTAAGTTCATCCCACACATGATAGTGCGGAAAACAGGGACGGAAAACTTAGGCCAAACATTCCCATACATTTACCGGGCTGATAAAATTTGGTCAACACAATGCGACATGTGTTAATTATCAGATGCTCCGGCGCCCCTGGATCTCTGCGACAGACAGTCAAGCAGTGTGAATGCCTACGTGACCTTCAACATGAAGCAATGTGTTGCGAACTGTTCATACCGTATTCTACCTAAGAGAAGTTTTGTCTTTAAGATAACATTTAAGCTTTTCTTATTCAATAACAGGAAGGTACTTTTTAAAGTAAAGTTGGTATTAATTTACCCCTCCCGATTAGTTGAAAGTGAAATGCCTGCATTATGGGATATAATATAACTATCCACATTTAGGGCCTATAATGGAATTGGTAATAAAGTGGAACATGCATGCAATCACATACAGTATAGGCCCTTGGAAAGTTTTATACACAGCACAGATTGCGTGATCCGGGTCAGTAGCAGCAACGCTTTCTGAACGCATTGAACAGTGGATCCAGACTGAATCGTGAGTATGAGTATTTAATACATGTTATTGTTCAAAATATAGCAATATGTTAGGTAGAATTCATCAAGGAAATTCAATTTTTCGCCATGCAGGTATTCAGTGTACCGGGATCGCATTTTTTGCTCTGGTATTTTCAAGGCTTTATAAGCCAAGTACATGGGATTCAGCAATGTTAGATCATGTTATCATTGCAGGAAATTATATGTTTGATGATATAGTAGACCATAGCAATCCCCAGCCATTATTACATAGTGATTTACCACATGATTTCAATGCTGTCGGTCAGCAGGTGCAATCTAATATAGAGTATGAATCATTTGGCATAGTTGGACAAGCAGGTAATGCAGATGCTCATTCTCTTCCCTTAGGTGAAGGCATTACAAATGCTATTGGTCATTCTAATGTAGTGTTAAGGACATTTGGACAAACCACAATAGCACTGATAGTAGAAAATGAGACCGTTTATGTGTTTGATTCTCATTCAAGAAATGAGATCGGGCATATTAATGAAGATGGTGCAAGTGTTCTCTTGGCTTTTTCTGACCTAGTATCATTGATTGATTACTTAGAGAATATGTATGCCTCTACTGAATTTCAGTTGACAGCATTTTCCATAATAATTAGCAATGATGAGGTAAATGACCAACAACAAATACAGTACAAACCCCGTCCGCGAAGAAATAAATTAAAGCGGAAGAATGTGCAGTCAGATACTGAGCACGCCTATTGTTTAAAAGATAAAACCGCATCCAAGAAACGATCATATGTTAGGAAATTGAATTCAACAGATGTTAATTTCGTCTCTTTGCAGCCTGAAAATACTACCTGTAACTCTGATCGTCCTTTAAGCACATACATTTTCGATGCTGATCTATCTGTTGCTCTAAATATCACACTGCAGTCAGATAATATTTTGTACACCAAACAACAGTCATCAAACATATGTAGCAAATACACTGCTTTTATAAGGGATAGGCCAAGTTCTTTCTGCAGGTCATGTAATAAATTCCTGTTTACCGAAGATGTTCATTATATTAAATGTGAAACGTCTGTAATGTCTGCATTAAACTTGACAGTGAACAGTACATTGTGCTGTTATTGTGAAACAAAATTGAAAAAAAATGTTATCCCAGTTATTAACCTTAAAGCAAATTCCTTGGAACCTGGAGTTATACCACATGTTTTGAAAGAATTATCTATCATGGAAAAACGATTAATCAGTAGAATTCATGTATTTACCAATGTGATTGTCTTGCCTGGAGGTCAATTGGCCCAAAAAGGGTTATGTATAGATTTCCCTGTCGATATGATAAATATTGCAAAATCATTACCCTATAACAAACATGACGTTAACATGATTACTGTAGGGTATGAGTCTGCTTCGGACTTTGACGAAACTACAATTACGTCAGCAAATATTGTTCGAAAACCATGCCTGCTAGCTTGCTTGCAATGGCTCCTGCGGTTTAACAGGTGTTACACGGACATTGTTGTGAATGAAACATTGTTAGCTACCTTCCCTGATCTTGATATACACCAAAATATAATTCCGGTAGATGAAATATCTGTGATACCAGTAAATTACTCTACACCTGAAATTAACTTATTGGAGTATATCCAGTCAGGTACGCCAACTCATAAATTGCCAAGATGTTCTACACGTCCAGTGTTTGCTTTCAATGAAACAGATGGAGAAGAAATGACATTTCCACATTTATATCCTTATGGGAGAAATGGTTACAGATCAGCTAGGCAGTATAAACTCACAACTTCTCAGTACTTCAATCAGCGACTTTATTTTGATGATGGGCGGTTCCGCAAAAATATTACATACCTGTTACATGCCATAAATTACTTCGAACAACAAAGGTTACGTACAAATGTTTCTATTCATATGCGAATGCGAAAGAAACATACAACGTCATCTGGAGATTCATCTACAGAACACCTAAAAGCACACCATATTACAAATATTGGCCAGAATCCTGATATACTAGAAAACTCTTACATGTTCATGAGAAATATAAGGGGTACAGTTGCCTACTGGAAAGATACTTTGCTGAATTTGTTGTCGGTATTTAAAAGTATTGGACCTCCGACATTATTCGTAACTTTGTCAGCTGATGACATGCACTGGCCTGAGTTAATAATGTCATTAAATAACTGCTCGTATGAGGATGCCTTAAAAGTAGAAAATGCAGGTCGATTAGTTCGTAATGACCCATTAATGACAGCTATACATTTTGAAAGAAGATTTAAAGCCTTATATAAATACGTACTATGTGGCCCTGCACAGCCTCTTGGCAAAATAGAGAACTATTTTGGCAGAATAGAATTCCAGAATAGGGGAAGCCCACATTTACATTTATTTTTTTGGATTGAGGGGATGACAAATTTGCCTGATATGAGTAGTGACGATATTGTTAGTTACATAGATAAGGTCATTAGCACTACAGTACCATCTGAAATGGTTAATAACGAACTACATCTTTTGGTTTCCAAGTTACAAACACATCGACATACTCAAACATGTCAACGGGTTCCTGGAAGATGCAGATTTGGATTTCCAATGAAGCCTGCAAGTAAAACTCATTTACTTACAAATATTGATGTTGCTTCAGCAAAACAAAAAGGCAAGTTTTACGAAACTTTTCGGACGCATGAAGATGCTTACATTAATGCATACAATCCGTTAATATTAGAACATTTTAAGTCCAATATGGATATTCAACTAATAGGTAATGCAGAAAGTGCTGCTTATTACGTGTGTGCTTATCTTTGCAAAGCAGAGCCTGACGATTTCAAGCAAGCCTTTAGTGAGGTATTACATGTGTTAACACAAACAAATCCCCAGCCTACTCTACAGGCTCGTCTATTTAAAATTGGCAATTGTGTGCTGAAAACACGATGTCTTAGTGCTCAGGAAGCAGCTTATAGATTGTCTAAATTGAAATTAATTCATACTTCATTCACCATAATTCGCTTAAATACTAAACCACCGCAAAAAAGATATAGACTGCTGAAGAAGAAAGAAGAGCGAGATCTGTTGCCACCTGATAGCACAGATGTATTTGAAAATAATTCACACGATTATTACATGGCCCGACCGTCAAGTTTTGACGAAATGTCGTTCTATGAATTTGTTATGTGGTATATAAAATGTAGTATGCAAAATTCGCATTGTACTGGCCGCAATGCGTTGCCACGTTATAAACTAAGTGAACCATTTTCTGATATAACCATACGCAAACGGCGAAAACCTGCTATTATAAGAACAAACAAGCAATCAATAACATCTGATGACTATTTTTATGGTCTTTTACTTATGTTTCTGCCCCATCGTTCAGAGGGAGAGTTATTATGCTCTTGCAACTGTACAAATCAACCCTTTTCCAGTGCTAAAGAAGCTTTCATCGCAAAACAAAGATTTCTCCTAACAAGTAATTTAGGGTCATTTTCTATTATCGATGAAATAGAAAGGGCTGTAAGAAACTTGCGACTTGCTACAAGAGAACTTGCCAACATTGTTTGTCCGCAAACAAGCCTATTAAATGACGAAGATGTAGGCAGTTACAGTCAAGCTGACATTTCCTTCCCACATAACCTTGATACTTCAGACTGGAATTTTGAATCAATAGCAGATAATAACAATGACACAATGAACTTACATTCCTTAGAAGTATGCACGCTTTCGGAGGAAGAATTAAATCAGCAAATATCTGAGCTTACAAAGTCACAAATGAATGTTTTTGTGCATATGCGTAAAGACATCATCCGTTTTAAACAGTTCAACACACCTCTTAGATACTTCATTACTGGTGGAGCAGGGGTGGGGAAATCTTTCTTAATAAAGGTACTTATTGAATGGTTGCGCTACCACACAGCTGCATATATGGGCAATGATCCTGTAATGATTTGTGCGCCTACTGGCACTGCAGCTAGAAATATTCTTGGCACAACGTTACACCATGCGCTTTGTCTGCCAGTACAACATGGTAAAGAGGCAGATTATATGGAACCTAAAGGAACAACACTTAAAAAACTAAGACAAAAATTTCAACATGTACACACAATTCTAATAGATGAAATAAGTATGGTCAGTGCAAAAATGTTGCTATTTATTCATAGACGCTTATCAACTATAATGAACAATGATAATTTCTTTGGCAACCTCAATGTAATCTTAGTTGGAGATCTTTTACAGTTGAAACCGATTCGTGGTCAACATATCTTTACAGAAACAACACTATGGTCACTGTTCTCACCATTTTTCCTTCATCAAAATGTACGCCAACACAATGACACAATATTTGCTTCTCTGCTAAATAGAGCCAGAGTTGGTATGCTAACTAATGAGGATGAATGTTTGCTAAAGACTCGTCTAGTAATACCAATGCCATGTGAACCTTGCAATATTATACATATATTTCCAACCCGAAAACAAGTAAACGCCCATAATGAGAAAATGCAAAGTCTTCTCACGGAAAATGCTGTTACTATTCACGCTGTACATTATTTTTCAAACTCTGATATAAGCAAAAATCAGTCTGTAACACAAGAACTTATTCCAACTGATGACAGGTGTGCTGGTGGTATCCCAGCAGTGCTGCATATTTCAAAAGGAACACGTATAATGTTAATCCGTAATATATATACTGCCCATGGTTTAGTTAATGGAGCAATGGGTTATGTTTCAAGCATTGAATTTAACTTGGAATCTGAAGTTCCATCTTTGGTTTATGTAAAATTTGATGACAACACTATAGGAAAACAATTTCAATCTTCTTCTCATGAGAATGCTATACCCATTGCAGTCATAGAACAAGAATTTATATTCAAAGGTAGAGCATTAGTGCGCCAACAATTTCCTTTAATGCCTTGCTGGGGATGTACTGTTCACAAATTACAAGGGGCTTCTCTTGATATGGCAGCTATGTCACTGGGTTCAAATGTGTTTGAAAGGGGTATGTCGTATGTAGCACTAAGTAGAGTAAGATCAATTAATGGCTTATACTTGCTAGCTTTTTCTGCTGATAAAATCCAACCTTCTGAAGCAGCATTAGAAGAATATGAAAAGCTTCGAAATAGGAGCGATAACAAGTAACATTATGCTTACATAATTTGCTAAATTGAGCAGGTAACAATGCATGCCATTAACCCAATTGTTATTAATAATGTTTCTATTTCCTTTGCAATGTCATCACCTTAATCGTTTTTGTTTGAGTAACTTCACATGGGAAATATTTTACAACTATTACTCTGCAACACAATAGTAAATATGACTTGCAAAACGGATACAAAATATTAATACTTTGCTATATTTGCACTGCAGATGCCATTAACGCTACAAGAAGCCCTGGAGAAGGATGTTGATACAAACGTCACAGTAAAAGCAACTTGCCTTGATGTCGGTGAAATCGAAACAGTCAACAACAAAAAACGATTCTATGCTGTCCTTGCCGATGAATCAGGAACCTGCACAGTCACAATTTACAATGCAGGCTATCATGCATCCTTCATCAAGAATAGTGGCATATTCCTCATAAATGCCATAGCTAAAGGCAGCTATCTTGCTGTGACAACCCGCAGCAAGGTGGGTTTATGTACTGCAGTGCCTGTTCCTGATGGTGCCCGAGCAAGCCCTCCAGTTCTTCCATCTGACGGCCTTGCAACAATAACAACAGCAATGTCCAGTCCGCCTAAATCTTTGGTCAGCTTGAAAGGCAAGGTGATGAAGGTAAGCATTGAGTTTATGATCCGACTTAAATTGTACAATGTACAAATTCTGCAGTTCCTATTTTTAATAAGACATAAATGTAAAAACAGATGAGTAATTTTCCCTTCAACAATCTTTCATGTATTATGCCAATATTAATAATAACATACACTCATGAACTTTGCCACATGATTTTACAGAAATCATCACCGGGCAGAAAACAAGCAAATGATGTGGTCTTGAACTTCCAGGAGATCCTCCTTAGAGATAGAACAGGATCAACAACGGTGGCACTGTGGGGCGATCTAGTCAACAAAGTAGACACTGGAGACATGATCAGACTGCGACGGTGTCGGGTGAAACTTTTTGACAAAAAGAATGTCAAAAAGTTGTCATCAACAGCTTACTCCTCCTTGGAGGTAGGCACACATTCATATAATGCAACTTCAATTGTGTTTAACAGTATATCAATATATACATGTAGCATGGGTAAATAATTAAGGGAGTTAGTGAGGAATATATCAACTATTTATGGATGATGTTGACATTGAATAGAGCAAACAGATTAGGTGGCGTATACTATCTATTTATGTGTAATTATGTTTCATATCTTTACATTCACCCTGCAATTAATTTACATCCGTGTTATATGAGCGCCCGTCAAACATTACAATGTTTCTAATATTTTCTATTTCAGTTGATGAAAGATGATGACGATCTCGCTGATGTTGAAATGCTGCCAGAAGACCAAGATGTGCTTTTCGAATGCGATGAACAGCCACGTTGGACACATGGCACGTTAATAGCCGTGTCATACACAGACATATACTACGGGTGTCCACTAACTGGCTGCCACCAGTCCAAGACAATAACTGAAATTAGTGCCCCGAACACTCCGCCAACACTAAGATGTAGTGTGTGCAAAAGAGCTACCACTGCTTCAGTAGCTGTGCAGGCATACCTTGCCCGCCTGCTAGTGGTTCAGGCTTGTGACAACATCGAGCTCACTTTTTTTACCGCACAGCTGCGAGAGCTGCTTAACTTGGCTGACCCATTACTGTCCCTTGAGGACATGGATATCCCTCAGTTGACCCAAGCTCTCATTGGCATTTTGCCGAAGTCAGTTGTGTACACTGCAAACAAAAATGTTTGCACAAGTATCAAACTGGAATGAAAAATTAGGAACATTACTGTTCTGTGACAGATTTATGTTGCAGTGATCACAGATTGGGTTACGAAAACGTGTACCCTTACTCCTAATTTAGTTAGTTAGTTTAGAAGTTAGTTAAACATACTCTGAAGTATTCTTAGGATTATTCATTTTGTAATTCCTATTTCAGTCACCATATTGTCATAAACACATGATCTTTTAATACAAACATACTTGGAGCTCCCTCTTGTGTTCTGTCTTCACTATTCAACAAAGTAGCATGAAAGTTGTGAATGTAATATACATAGCAACATACCAACCGTTCACAAAACTGTCATTGTTGTATAGATAAACGTTTTCATTAATACTATATATTTGCTGCACAAACTGCACAAATTAACTGCAACATTCATTGTCACTTCACTGCGTATTTGTACTGGCTTTCTACCTGTCTTGCTTCTGTCAGAGTTTCTACATTAGCTCTCCACGTATTGGATTCCTTTTTTGAAAGGCAGCCACTTGTTAAAATCGTTCTAGTAATCACTTTTGGCAAAGAAATTAATAAAAATGGTAACAGTTAGGAATTCTTATCGTGTTCTTTAACTAATTACTCTATTTAGTGTCGAAAATGATATTTCATCGTCAATCGAACGGTTACCACGTTCTCGGCAAATAAATCGTTCGCCCAAACGCAGGATACTTCGCGGAGACGGTCTCCCTCCGTTAATGTTTAAGTAAAATGGGTCATATTACCATAACACTTCTTGAACGAGCCCGAGTCAGGGAAAAGCTCCTCGGATTCTTATCTGAATTCCTATCATCAACAATTAGTTGAGGTCTAAACAAACCATTCCATGTGTCACCCCTCCAGAGCAAGGTCATACTTATGAGGTCCAACAGGGACTGCGTTCACTGTGTATGTGTACATTAACCACTTAAAACTGAAACTGTCTCAGGGTTTAGACATTGAATGTTCCTTATTTAGGGTTAAATTTCCAACCAAAATAGCTACTTATAACACAGTCATTCCACATGGTAGCACAGCAGCAACTCTGTGGGCATGATTGCAAAATGTTGGAAGAGGTGGATATATTATATAAAATTATCTATAACATATCATACTTTCTGAATAGCACCTTTATTTTTTCATCTGATAAAATAGAGAGAATAAAACAAAAAAAAGAATAACTTTCAACTCTTTTTAATTCTTTTAACTGTTACGATATTGGATTGGTGTAGTTATGAATAGAAATATATAGAAACGAGTAAATTAATTACTGACACTATAGATAGTTCTTTTGAAATCATGTTTACAACATCATTGAGATGCAGGTCACTAAGGTATGAACTAGGCTGAAATTTCTGTTTTCTCAACATACAGGCAGCAAGTTGAGTACTGAAACGGCATTATCTGGAGGGAATCCCGCCTCGTTCTGGTTGTACAGGCTCTATGGGGAATGGTAATATGACACCAGTTGAAATCTCATTGGTAATTCCCAAGTGGGTACATCTTGAAATGTCTCAAATACTCAAATTATAACAACAGAAGAGCATTCACCTTTACATTTATGAGGGGAACATATAAATACCTTCAGTTATGTGTAATTATAAAGTTACTTCCATGAATGATGACAGTATTTGTGGTTGCTATGTCAGAAATCATGTCAATTAAAAGAAATAGGTGGAGTTTCAGTATATGTTGTTTTCTGGTTGGTCCAAGAACATCACCCTCACTGAATCATTCCAATCACAAGTAAGGGTTCCTGAAAGCGTAAATTTGTCAACATCTTTGCCTTATTTCGCTGATATCTGTAATTATTTTGAAGGACCTTTCACTCTAGGTCACCACTGACATCTCTGTTTTGTTTAAGTGCAAAGATGTTAGTAATTGAGATGGGCAATCCTTCATTAGGGGTAAACACGGTGTCTTGGGGGTATCACTATTTCATACTGGGATCTTTTTGTTTCATAATCCTGATAAAAAAACTGTCATTACCACTGATTATTTTGACACATACATCCTGTTATACTGAGGAAACACATTTTGTAGCCATGTACCAGATTTTCCATCATTTTCTAATATCTAGGTCACGTGACCAAGACAAAGCATATGATTGGCTAGAAAGAGAAAACGTCGTCTGCATGAATATACTTGAACCGTTTTGACTCATTGATAAGCAAATAATGATGATTTTCTATTGAGAATACATATACTGTAATTCTTGAACAGACAAACATGAAGCTATTATCTTTATATACCATTTGTATTACTTTACTCATTGTCCAAACTTGGATAAATGTTTGTATGTGACACTGATGTTTGGTATGTCTCTTTTGGAGTTGGGACTCATGGAAAATAATATTAGTAAATGTTTTGTGGTTGAACTTGTAATCAACAGGGAATATGTTGATATTAATGATGGAGTCTATTTGATTCAGCATCATGATAACTTTCAACAACATAAAACGGCATGTACTACTCTACTAATGATATATCTGTTGAGTGGATCTGACTATATTAGTAACTTTTATGGTATCACCTACCAACGGTTCATTGCATGTTTATACAAATATATAGGTTTTGTTACTGCTGAAAATGATACATTAGTAACAGTTTCTTTGGAAAGTCATTCCGTCCACATTTCCCACACTGCTTATACTAGGCTCATTTGTTGTACATATCTGGAAAAATACATTAAACTCTTTCGGCATGTATATAATGATCCTGCATCACTGTTGTTGGCTTTCAAAGAAGCAAATGGCAGTTATAATGCTGAGACTAAATGTCTCCTCGAATGGTTAGGATATGATTTAAATGACAATAATGTTAATCTAAGTAATGAAATAGGCTGGCTTGACTTTACCCTAAGAGTATGTTACTTTTCGAATCATGGTTCTAAAGATTTGTACAAGCACATACCTCCAACTGACACTGCTTTAAATTTACACAGAACACGTGGGAATTATATTTTGATCATGGCCATTCAAAGTACTGTGCCCTTTTCTAACAAGTATTCCAAATGTTTTGAAAAAGGTTGGCACAAAAACAGTAATGATGAAGTCATAGTACAGTGGGATGTAAATTTAGAGCAAAGCAGACGAATGCTAACAAAAAGAAGACCTTTGCCTGCATCAAGGTGTGGATGCAAATCAGAAAATAACATGTGTTCCCTAGCCGGTAAAGGATGTAAAAATTGTTGTAAGATGTGCAAACCATGTACCTCTTTATGTCTTTGTAAAGGTGGCTCTAAATGTCTCAACTACAGTACAATATGAAAGTGATGTCCTCTCCCTATCCGACCTCCTGGGTCCGCTCTGCCGATTATTCGGCGAGTCCACTCCGCTGCCATGTTGATTTGTTATTTTGTCAATAACTTCGTAGTTTCTGAACCAAATCAGTTCAAGTTGCACAGAAATCTTTATAATAACCAAACACTGATATGCGCGACAATATGTATGATATTCAAGGTCGTTAAGTGCATGAAAAAAGGCATTTAAAAGTCTCCTCTCCGCTTCGTAAATGAAAGTGAGATAAACATCAACTTGACATCTAAAATACGCAAATTTCTTGCAGTTTGTGAACCAAAACTCGTAAGGAATGTATTCAAAATTCTATTCCTGATTATCACAGTTAAAGGTGACCATCTAAACCTCGTCGATTAGGAGAACAGACCATTTTGAAAAGTCCCCTCCTTATCGGGTACACGACAGTGATGACTGTCAAAGTGATAACTTTCCACTGTTCTTATCTGTTTAATGGCCAGTTAATGAGTTGTAAAACGAGGTTTTTCGTCATGGGTGAAGATAGGCCCAACTAGAAGAAAGTGCCATATTCGTGGCGTTGTTAGAACCATTGCCCTCGGACTACTCTGTCCGAGAGTTGAAAGATTTATATCTCTGCGTGTTACAGGCCGATCCACAGACAACATGTGGAGTGCCGTCAGTTTTCTTCTAATAGCTGTACTTCACGGTTGATGTAAACATTTGGAGGAGAGACCCGTATTCATTCTGGGACAAACAATACACATACATAGACATAATGAGTCCTTTTTTAATAATCAACCATAATTAACCTGGCGGGATTCGAACCACGGACCTCCTGATTCGAACCACGGACCTCCTGATCCGAAGCCGAACGCACTAACCACTGAGCTATCCCGCCCCCAGTGACAGGAAGCAGAGGTTTGAATCTCCTTGCCACAAGAAGAAGTTGCTGTTGGAGGAGGTTGCAAACGAAATTAACACCTAGGAACTGCCTTCAAGTCTGGCCAGGTTGAAGACCGTTGTTGCGGCCTACAAGAGGCATAAGAAGGACCAAAACACGACTGACCGCGACAAAAAGGAGTTCGAGTTTGAGACTCACAAATGGACAATCTGTTAGGCATCCGACATGATGTTGTGCCAGTGCGAGTTCTGTCAACTCTGGCTACGAGGACCGAAGAGGACTAGTCATCCAACGAGCCCTCTACACCACCCTCAACATCATCCCCTTTGTCCTCAAAGGGTGTGAAACGTAAGAGGAATCCGAGTGGAGCGTCGGGTGTGTTAAGTCTTTTTAAAAGACTACACAGAAGAACAAAGGAAAATGAAGGAGGAAAAGAGAAAGAAGGCCAAGCAAATGCATGAGGAGAAGATGTCAATGTTTAAATTAATGATTGATGCACAAAGAAGTGAAATTTGAATTAACATTCTGTCTGTACATTCGTCCATTCAGCAGCATTGGTTTATTTAAAGGGGGAAAAGCACCTTTTTTTAAAATCTTATATTTTTAATTTTTCACTGATGTTTGTACGTTAATGCTAAATGTGAAAGTGTCAAGTATCTCATTACACAAGCCAATCATCTATAGTCAGAACAAATTATTAACAATCTCACAAAGTCTACTGGCGGTAATTTTTTTGTAAACAGCTTTAATTCAGTATGTGTAAGAAAATAGAGCCATTGGCTCTGTAGCTCATCAGGCTTCATCATCAATTATGCTGTAGAGTGTGGTCAATGTGATTCCCCTTTTGTAGAGGCCACAGGGTCACCAATCATAAAATTCAGTATATAGGCGTCAAGTTTCATTTTTCTAGGCCTTTACTTCTGATGAAGAAGATGAATATAGGTTTTTAGGGCGTGGCCCGTGGCCCTTATTAGGGGTCACAGGGCCACCAAAGCTACAATTGTTAATCTTCACTGGTCAAGGAGTCTGTACACAAAGTCTCAGCTTTCTAGGCCTTATACTTCTGGAGAAAAAGATGAAATATGTTTTTAGGGCGTGGCCCTTATTAGGGGCAACATGGTCACCAAAGCTACAATTAAGATCCTCACTAATCAAGGAGTTTGTACACCAAGTTCAAGCTTTCTGGGCCTTATGGTTCTGGAGAAGAAGTCGAAATTCCACAAAGTTTACGGACGGACGGACGCCGGACACCATGCCATGCCATAAGCCCATCGGGCCTTACAGGCCAGATGTGCTAAAAAAGGAATCGCTTGGCTGAACTTGTAATTATACATTTGATTTCACCCCTTCATTTAGAGAGTTTGTCTTACAATGTGAACCATTTCTTTTTCTTTTTTCTGATAACAAAAACGTGATAGGCCCCTTTAAAAATGCTTTCGAAAATTACCAATATACATGTACACTATCAATATATCATTGACTTGAGAATTGCTTATGTTTATGTTAGTTGGAATGTCTTTGTGCAAGTACTCTCAGAAACTAACTAGTCCAAATGGCTAGTGCGGCAATTGCACTGATTTCAACCCCTGGTTTTAACATCATTCTTACTTTGATTTGTGAATCAAAAAGTAACTATCAATCACTGATTGTATTCAATTGTTACAGTAGACTATTAAAGCTGCTTTTCACCATCTTGAGTCACACATGCAGACACATTTACGATAAAGAATCTTTCATAATAGTGTAGTCAATCAATGGTTCAATTGACGACCCTCTGCATCGTTTTCAACTACGAGTCCTTGTTGAACGTTATGAGCAGGTTGATCTTCCTCAAAGACATCCAACAGTTCATCACCTCAAATGACACATGAAGAATGCAAGCTGACAAGATTGCTTTGCATATATAAGACACATCTGACATGTTGATAAATTGCCAATGCCTCAATCTTCCTTTCAAAATATCAAATGAAAACGGACGGACTGACGCCGGACACCATGCCATGCCATAAGCCCATCGAGCCCGATATACAAAATTGCAGTGACATCATTGTGCCATATCTTCATGAAATGCTTAGTCTTAACTATTCAAGCTTTCCTCAAATAGTTCTCTATGTAGTTACATTGATAAAGCATTGTCAGCCATTTGTTTCTCTTCTATCTGTTCGCGCGGGAGCTCTCTTCCGGAAGAGGCTTCTTTCTTCGGAAGTGGTTGAATCGCACCCACCTCTGGTCTGGGGTTTGGACAAAATCTGTAAATACTTGGTTTGGTTTCACACATGTTAAATGTTCAACTATGTCTCTCTGTAATCATTCTCTCCCAACAGAGGCAGATCAAGTCATGTTGATTTAACCTCTGTTATATTACGACGAGTTTGTTGGATAAAATGGGAGATGCCCGATTGGAGGCAATCAAAACTAGAGAGTGTTTTTACCCGTAAAAACAGATGTCTCCCCTTCCTCAAATGCTGCAAACCTCTAAACAATACTATCATAAAGTACCATTCATGTTCTCAGGTTATTTATTCAAGTTGAATTAAACAATCAACTCCACAATTGTAGCAAACAAAATATTCAAAATTGCATGGAAATAAACAAAATAATTTGTTTTAAATCTCAAACCTCTAAAAGGCACATCTACATGATATGGAGAGACAATATACCAAGTTTGGTGATGATCGGTCAAAAAGTGTTAGAGATCTGCTCCGGAAACGAAATGGGAACGCCAACGGGAACTCAGCTAAAACCAATCTGTCTCCCGACCCTTCGGCGGGGGGAAGGGGAGGGGAGAGAGAAAGACCTTATTAGTTGTGCAATCAGCGACGCTGTTTTTAAATCATCATTTTTGCTACTGAAACAAGGCAAAGACATTGTGATATGAACCACCCTTTCAATGCGAGAAGCCTTGTCATTTGATAAATAAATTCAAATGTATTGAGGGACAACTGCCGGAACCCAGGGATTTCGGCGTTATAGAACAGAGGCTAAATCAACATGACTTGATCTCTTTGGGGGAGAGAATGCTCTGTCACATATAAGGGTCTTGTAAGTGGATAGTTTCTCTAGATTTTGATTTAGTCTGTTCAAGAACGTACAATTGGCCTCTAACTTGTAGGTCTTTAGACTTTTTTATACTCTAATGTAATGTGTACAAATTAGTAAATTGGTTCATGATTCAAATTAATTAATCAATTTACAAAAAAAAGGTACTTCAAGTAAAAGGTACATGTATCTGAATAGATAGATGGCAACAAAATCTATGTAATTATAAATTGATATACGAAGGTGATAATATGATATTGCTTTGTAACTCTATGAACTAAACAATTAATTGTAATAAAATGTGCTATAATTTGATTTATAAGATAAGTGTGCATTTCTACATTTTTACTCAGTTACGTAGTAATACAGACAATATATCTTCATATATTTACATATAAGTGATATGATGAACCATAAATTAAGTGCATGTACATTGGACAAGAGCACACAAGAGTTTTGTTGGTGGCACCTTTTCCTGTCTGTGTAGCTTTCTGAGCTTTTTTCCCTCTCTCACTGAGCATGTCAGAATTGGCAAGGCGCGTATAAATTTGATCCCCGTTCTTTTTGTTGAACCATTTCAAGAAAGACAGTAGTTCCCCCGTGTGTTCTGCAATAGCTAATGAGTGGGCACATATCTTGAAACTCTCCACTTTTGGGCAGTTTTTATCACATGTAACCTGCCCTGAATGATACAGGTCACCAGGTGGGGCCGCTCCGCGTCTCGGTCTCAAGTTACCAACCATTTTTGATGATTGCTGCTTTTTGGCAAGCTATTATATCATTCCCGCTTGACTTTCTACGAGCTGCTTTTTTTAACATGTCCCTCACAATGAAGAAAGGCAAAGTTGAAATTTGACAGTTTTCGGGAAGGATAGAAAGTTGGGGTATACACAACTGTTGAAGATTCCTTCTCCTGACGAGTCCACACCTTTTGTATTTTGTCATCACCTTTTCTTTCTGGATGGTATCATTCTGTAATATTTAGACTCTTCAACTTCAAGATGTTGATATTTTGATTTCAGTTTGAATTCACCCTGACCAAGAAGTGTCAGTTTGACCTCGTCCTGCGGTCTCGTGATAATTTGTTCAAATTTTTAGACAAATACTGACTAGCTCAATTGATGTTTGCCTAGTTCTTTTTTTCATTTTGCTGTATATTGACTCATTCGCATTTTGGGTGTATAGCTTTGGTGGATAGCCAAGTCCACAGTTTGAGCGAAGGTATGCTGACATACAATTCTGCTAATTTTTGGTAAAACTCATCCTTGTCGCAATCGTGCCTGGAAACTGCTCTGATCCATCATTGGTTCAAAATATCTCTTCAATGCCAAGACTTGAGGTTGGACACAACATTGTCTCGCATGTGCATATTACAGAGAAGGTGATAAAATAATGGAAAACTTCGTTGCAGACGAAATGTGAAGTTGAACCTGCTGACAGAAGACGTAATTTAATGTTTGACCCGTTTTGTTACACATGGCAGATTTTGAAGTTATGACAGTCTGGTTGCTCAAACTTGGTACTCAAGATAGCTTTAGATCAAATAGGTGCAATACTGGGTTTCCCACTTTTAACGGCTCATTGTTTACACAAATGATTGATTAATAAGAAGAACTTTGTTTTAAATTTCTATCGTATTTCATTCTTCAATCGGAATCATTACAAAATGGTGCAGTTTCTTTTGGACGTCTGTGTATATTCACTTCTCTCATCCGTTTTAGTTATAGTAGATGCAACTACCACCCTGTGGTGCGATTCGTATTTGAACAAAACCCATCAAAGAAGCATTGAGACTGATGTACAAGCTCTTGAGTGCTGATCAGTAGAATGCGCGTCCATTCTTCAATATCCGTTACCAGGACGAAAGCATCTACGGCAACCCCATCACTGTAAACTGCCCAGTTGTATTAGATACATTATAAAGTATTCTTTCCGCGAAGTAACTGCGTTCGAGCGAACAGCTTGAAGACCGCGAACTGAACTAATGCGTCCGCTGTGTAAAACCATTATGACAAGAAAATTCTTCTGAGCCTTACATTAGTTAAAGTTGGGACATTCAATTAACATGTGCAAGGAGGTTGTGGTACACGTTTGACAATAACCCGTGTTTGTAAGAAATAAACATTTGTCGAAACACAGGGATGACAAATAGTGTTTCCTAACGCAAAGAGTTTAAAATTTGAAATTAATCCAGAACAGCATTTAAACCAGAATTGATTTAAATATACTAGATTGGATACAGTAATAACAGGATACAGTCAAAAGTGTCTCTTAAACACGTATTCATGTGTTTTGTTGCTGTTGACTCCATTTGTCCCCGATCTCTCGACTCGTGTTTGGATGGCAACATCCACGTGTTTTATAACGGAAATATTTTTCACTCACTCGCTCACTAAAACCTGCATGGTATTAATAGTTTATGAAGTCAATATTCATTGAATAATATCATAGTGGTAAAAATATGGTATGCAACTTATGAATTAATTACAACGAATTGGAAACATTTCACACTTCAATTAAAATGCCATGACCGTCCACGTCGTGTGAACTCATGATCAATGAATGGAACGGGTCTGTTAGTAATTTATTAAGGTTTAAACAAAGAAGGGTTGGAGAGCCGGGGATATTTTAACTGTCTGGGCCTATATTCGTAACATTACATAATCACATGTGCACACTCTACTGTTTGAAGCTGGCTCCATTGATAAAGCCTGCCAGTTATTGTAACAATGCAGTGTAATACTGACCCTTGCCGGCGCTAATGAAGTTTATTTACACAAGTGTAAGTACATTCCAAGAGTAGGGATACATTACCTTCAGACAAGGGTAGACGATATATCAGGTATAGGTCTCGGCATTGTTTAAAACCAGGCCACTGGCGTTTTGAGTGTGTCTGCTGGTGTTTGATGTATGTAATCTAGCGATTCTTAACTGATTTACGACAGGCTATACTTACTGTGCATACCGTCCTTCATAAGGTTAATTTGGTTTTCTTTGGTCTCCGATAAAATGACCTGATTAGGATTCACAACTAAAATGTAATACTCTTTTACTTTCTATTCACTTAGCGGTATTCAGCTAGTTGAAGAGTTTCAGGCATTACTTCAGACAAGGGTAGACGATATATCAGGTATAGGTCTCGGCATTGTTTAAAACCAGGCCACTGGCGTTTTGAGTGTGTCTGCTGGTGTTTGATGTATGTAATCTAGCGATTCTTAACTGATTTACGACAGGCTATACTTACTGTGCATACCGTCCTTCATAAGGTTAATTTGGTTTTCTTTGGTCTCCGATAAAATGACCTGATTAGGATTCACAACTAAAATGTAATACTCTTTTACTTTCTATTCACTTAGCGGTATTCAGCTAGTTGAAGAGTTTCAGGCATTACTTCAGACAAGGCTAGACGATATATCAGGTATAGGTCTCGGCATTGTTTAAAACCAGGCCACTGGCGTTTTGAGTGTGTCTGCTGGTGTTTGATGTATGTAATCTAGCGATTCTTAACTGATTTACGACAGGCTATACTTACTGTGCATACCGTCCTTCATAAGGTTAATTTGGTTTTCTTTGGTCTCCGATAAAATGACCTGATTAGGATTCACAACTAAAATGTAATACTCTTTTACTTTCTATTCACTTAGCGGTATTCAGCTAGTTGAAGAGTTTCAGGCTCAGCTAAAGTGTAAACCGGGAGGCTACCGTCTTCCGCGAAGCATGGTGCGTTCGTGTGAATATTTCATTCTTGTCCGATAACATTCCACTTGAAATCAAGAAATACCTGAACATCATACGAATTCTTTGAAGTAAATCCAATAATGGTTAAAACATATTACTGTCAATACGTTAATATTGATCCCTCGTCCACTGTGTTTACGATGGATAGCATTTTCTCCCCACAGAGGCAGATCAAGTCATGTTGATTTAGCCCCAGTTCTAATACGCCGAGTTTGTGGGATAGAATGGGAGATGCCTGATGGGAGGCAATCAAAATTAGTTGTGCAATCAGCGACGCTGTTTTTAATCAACATTTTGGCTACTGAACCAAGGCAAAGTCATTGGGATACCAACCACCCTTTACATGCGCGAAGCCTTGTCATTTGATAAAAAAAGAGTTCAATGTATTGTGATGAAAGTTTTTTCCGCAAGGGGAAACTGCCGGAACCCAGGTATTTCGGCGTAATAGAACAGAGGCTAAATCAACATGACTTGATTTGCCACTGTTGGGAGAGAATGAATGGATAGGGGTTTGTGATAAATATCAGTGTTCCCGAGTTAACAATGACATCGGAACAAGCGGTGTTACTTTCTTTAAATCTAAGGAGGAAGTGTGGTTATTCTTAGCACAATGAAGTCAAGAAAATATTGACGCCACAAGCAGCGATAAAGGTGACGCCCTATATATTTCGGAGTGCTCAGAAAAAATTATTCCTGTTATGCCACAATGTTGAGTAACACCATGTGATATGAATAGTAATATACTGTAAGTGTGGCACAATTTTCGTGTCAATTAAAATAGTGATGTTGCCGAGTTGGCTTTGAATGATTTTGTAAATGTGTCTCATAAGTGACATATTATGTTTCCAAGGTGGAGTGGATTAACTTTATTAAGATTAATTAGTCTCTTTAGAACAGTTTAGCTCAACTGGCCTGTAAATACCGATGGGCTTATGGCATGGCATGGTGTCCGGCGTCCTAAAAACCTATTTTCATCTTCTTCTCCAGAAGCATAAGGCCTAGAAAGCTGATACTTCGTGTTTATACTCTTTTACTAGTGAGGCTTTAAAACTGAAGCGTATGTGGGTCCACACGCCCACTCGCCAAGATTCAAGAGTGCTTCCACACTTCAGTTGACACCTAGTTTTCTGACAAGGAACATAAATCTTCCATGATGCAGCTTTCGTCGGTCGATAAGCCCAAATCTTTATTGTTTCTTTGTTATTGAAAAACTTCCAGAATTTCTTATTTTGATCATCATTCCTCTTTTTCGTAGAAGGATCCGTTACTGCTAGGTATTTGGTGTTCTGCAATAAGATGTGTCTACAGCTTTCATTTATAGTCCAGTAATTCTAGCAAAATATTCAGTCCACCCACCACAAATTGCAACAGAAATAATTTCAACCGATTTACACTCCCTTTTAACGTATAGAAAATCTAAGTTGTGGATCAAGGTCAAATGTGGCTTTAAAGGTCACGGGAACAGATTTCGTATCAGAATTATTTATAGTTTCCTCTTACATGTATCATGTTGCATATCAAAAGAAAGCTAGTTGTTTTTTTCTTTTCAAATATGTTACTTATAATAGTCTACTATACAACATATTGTTATAAAATCCAAATATTTGATTTTAAACCTTGTTTTTATATTTGCACTCAGATTAAGGTAAGAGACTTACAGCAGTATATGCCTACATATTGTTCTCAAAGATATATAAAACAGTCACAACATAATGTCTTTTTTCCCAATCCTTTCAGGGTTCGTTCAATCTTTCAACCCAAATTTGAGGCTTTTAGATGCCATTTTCAAGCCTTTATGTCAAATATTAGTGCATTAATTCAAGTCAGTGAGATCAAGCACGACTGACCTTGGGTCAAGTCTCAAATCAGAAATAGCGAAACCACACAAAGGTTTTGGATGGAATAAAATAATGAAAAATATCTCCAAATTTGTTTTGCACCAGACACAAGCAATAAACTTCGAGATGAATGTTAGTGACTTGTTAGGCTTTTTCAAGGTTTTCTAGTTATTTGCCAGGCTTTTGAAGGCTAAAACAGGGTTTTAAGGCTTTTTAAGCTCATGCGCCCATGTTCAGGGCTTTTAAATCCAGGCTTGTGCGAACCTTGCTTTCCAAAAGGAATGTCATATTTAAGAAATTGAAATACAGATATCCATGGCATGAGCTGTTTACTTTTATTAAATGTGCATAGAAGCAAACAGTAAAATTGCATCATAGATGTTATGATCTTGAGAAAGTACCAGGTTTCATATCTTAAATGTGTATTCTAATCTTAAAGATCATTAGAATATGCCATTCCTAACATTGCAAAGAGGATCTGATAATTAGCAGCCCCGTCTAAGGACGGGGCTGCTATCAGTTTTTGTGAAGTTTCCATCGCCGCCGCCGCCGCCGCCGCACTCGTACTACTTGCTATAACTTTTTTCCACTAAGCTTTCCAGAACTCTTATTCATACCTTAGTACTCATACCTTGGGGGAACGATTTTGACACGTTCACTTTCAAGGTCAAAGGGCAAGGTCACGAGATATGTATTCACTCTAAGAATTCCTTGTAAACGCGATAACTTGAAAAGTTTTTGTGCTATGAAGCTCTAACTTGGTATATATCATTATTGGAAAAGTAAAAAATTTTGAAAAGGTTTTGGCTACAATCCGTCAAAGGTCAAGGTCACAGAAAGGTCATGACGTAAGCATGTTTTAGCGAAAATGCTTTATTTTAACTATGATGACTTTTAATCAATACATGATTGCTATACTCAATTAAAAGTGTTCAATTATTGTGTGACCTTGAAAGTCAAAGGTCAAGGTCATGAGATATGAGTTTTTGCAATACCTTGTATCACAATAACTTGAAAAGTTTTTGTATATATTATCAACATTTTCAAAAAGTTTTGGGTACGAACTGTCGAAGGTCAAGGTCACAGCAAGGTCAACATATATGGAGAAAATGGATTAATTTAATTTTTAACACTTTATTTCATTACAATAATGTTCTACTCAATGAAATGTGTTCATTGATTGTGTGACTTTGAGTGTCAAAGGTCAAGGTCACGCGAAAATTCCCAATTTGGTGAGGCCTGTAAAAGGCGGAACAGGGTAAGGCGAAACCCCAAGTTCCGGGGCTGCTCTGCTTTTGCGGTATCCCGCAAACGCTAATCTAGTTTGTAAGGGCACTCAACAAATTGATTGTCTTTAAAAAATATGTTTGTTTTTTAGCCTTTTACATGAATACAAATTCAAAAAAGTTCCGTGTGATTGCACATATAATGAAGTATGTGCTATCAGTGCTGTTACTGAACTGACAATACCTAAAGTGACTCAATCTAATATTCTCTGCATTACAGAAAAGTGATGAAAGTACATGAAACTGTATCTTTTTCAACAAGAAGAACCTTTAAAACAGATAATATATGGACTGATATATATCACAATAATGCACACGGTTGTATTAAAAAAAAGAAAAAAAGATGGATATTGCTGCATCTGTACAATACTTGTTGCCATGATCTCTTCTAAGATAGGCAACTTTGCCTTAAGCACAACTGTTTTATCTTCTACGGACATTAACAATGTTGCGGTAAGTCCGTAATTTGCTGTTGAAGTTTTCAACAAGTCCAATACCAATTCAAAGATACTTGGGGACACATCGTGCTCTAAGGATGCTTATGAAAGTTATGACGGCAAAATTAAACATTTTGGACTAAGTTCACAAAGACAAAATGCTTTCTTAAAATTCTGAATTTACTTATGCTGCTGTCACATTTCTAAACATGTTGCGAGTAAAACACGTACGGAACATTTTTGCAGTGTATGATCAAATGATAACGTGTTAAAGACCACTTTGTTGAACATTGCTATTTACGTGCAAATCACTCTGTTATTCTTATGGCATTTGAAGGATCATAGTTTATAAACAACGCCAAACATTAATTTGCTTATGGAAACTTTCTGCACGAAGACAACGGTAGACCTGATACACCTTGAAAATAAGTGTTTAAAAACTCAAAATATGTTTTGAAATGTGTTTATATGTGAACGGGATAACTTTGTACGTGTTGCAACCCACAACATGTTTTGAATTTAATCGTGCAATCAGAGTTACGGGACGTTGTCCGGAAAGCGCGCGAAAATTCCTTTGTTCTCTTTGTTTCGTCGTACGGATATAAAAACGCTCTGTTTTCCTTGCATTTGAGTCTTCAAAGTCGGTTAGAAGATAATTTACGACAGGATACTATTGTATAACATCGATAACAGAAGTAAAGACCCATTAAAAACATGTTTGAAGGTAAAAACCTGTTGAATCTGACATATTTTAGCAATTGAAAAACTGGGATAGTAAATTACACGTTTACATAACTACTATATTATTCCATCTGGTATCATGTTCAAATCACTGTTTTCGTCAACAAATAGCATTGTACTCAATAATCATGCAAAAAAGAAATTTGCATCATGCGTCAACATTATGTCCTTCGTCTGTACATGATATTTTATGGAGCTACGGCAGTTCAGTGTGTCATCAATTTACATTTATAATGAGCCAGTGGCCCGTTTACAGAAATTACAGAAATTAACTCTCTCTCTCTCTCTCATAACATGAATCCTGATTGATATATTTTATCGTTGTTTACCGTTGACAATTATAACGTGAGAACACGTGGATACTTGAAACTTAAAAGTGTCTGTAATAGTTATTTGAATCTGTAATAGTTATTTGAATCATTTGTTAATTAGCATAACAAACATAGGCTTGTTTGATTCTTATGATATTTATTTTCTTTTGTATAGGACGATCAAATCATGTGATACCAGTGAGTCTTTTCGCTCGGAAACTGCTCAAAGAATCATAGGTCAAATAGGTTCTCAGAAAAGGTAAGATAATTTGCCCAACATTTGTGTCTATATAAAGTTTATGTGATAGCCATGTATTTAATGACGCATAACAACTGTTTTTATTTTAAGGGTTAGTTCCCGGGAAGCAGACCAGTATAAACCAGTCAACTTTATGGGGAATAAATTCAAGGATTATTGATCGCTAAAAATAGGCGGTCTATGTGATTAAAGACACATGGGCAATATTAAAATGTGAAGTTGTAAAAAGGCGAACAACATGTTATTCGACAGAGAGACAATTGTTTGACGTGTTCACAGAGATAGAGAGAGATAATGTTTATTAAAGTGTCACGCACTTTTACAACAAAAAACAATACAGATATATCATACAGGAAATATTAAAAAGCACCCGGCAATATGGCCTATGAGACACTAAAAGCATTGAATATCACAGTAGTACAATAATATAAGAGAATACATTAAAACAAATAATTACACAGGTTCAACAGCACGACTTACAAGCCAATCACACGGCACACGCCTGCACTCACACACTGACATGTACTCGGCTCACCCACTCATCCTTAATCACAACCTCACACACATATACACACACGTACCTGTTCACAAAGTATCCAAACACTCACATACATGCCGATATGCTTGTTCAAAAGTATAAGCATATGCTATTCATATGAACCATGCATTATTTCATACGCCCATACACACATAAACACTTCATGCACACTTATAAAAATATAAAAATATATACAACAACGAATAGCGGATGAATAGAATAAATACATTGCATTGACATTGACAAATTAATGAACACATTGACGTTACATATAGTATTAATTATATTATACTTTAAGTAATACTGGGTAGTAACACATGATCATTTGGCCAAACACTGAATATAATTTGTTTACAGGCAACATATGGACATATGGCATTTGTAGACCTGGGGATTTAAGCTAATTTGATTACATGGGGAATGTTGTGGCATTACCGTCTTTGGAGAGACATCTCCAGAAGATCCATTCATCAGCTATCATTTTATTTAGTCTATACATATATCCATCAACACACATGTATCTACCACCACGGAAAGTTGGAATAAACCTGTCATTAACTTGTGGTAACTGAGCAAGAGCCATTGTTGAAATGATATCGTTGTTGGTGTTCAAAAATATTTATACATTGAAGTTTAATGTGAGTGAACAATTCAACTTATGATAAGATAGTGAATATCACTCAGTAAACGCAACTCCCTCTTAGACCAGTCAAGTGACTGAGTTATTTATTATTATTATTTATCAGTCACCACTCACGATTTTTGTGGAAAAATTCCCAACTCACTCAGTCTTAAATGCACTTAACTCTAATTTAAACATAAATCTAACTTTGTATATTAAACATTCAATAATCCACATTCTTATTTTCTTGTATGTTTCAGGTTTTGGCAAATCATAAATTAGTTTATTATTATCATAAATCTTAAAATCATTTTGCAGCTCAGGTCGAAAGTGACAATATTAGTTATAACAAATCCTTAGTTCATTTTGCGGTTCAGTTTTTCACATCAACCAATGTTTTAATCTGTTGAAATCACAGATTATAACATCAACGAGATTATATTAATGCTATTCATTCTGCTTCCCGGGAAGACACCATTTTAAGGCTGCAAGCACTATCTTAAATCTCTTTCACTAAGCCATCCGTTTTATTAAACACTTATTGTTTATTTACTGAATATGAATGTATTGTAGTAGAAACATAGTTAGGGACCTTTCTCTTACTTGCATTAAAACGCTGTTTTTTTATAAGTAACAGACGCATTTTGAATTTGTTCTTGATTTGTTCAACCTGGAAATGAAGACTGCTCCAGGTGACCAAACGAGAAGTTGTTAGAAGCTGCTGTGATGTTTATAAAGTATACAGATGACACTGTTAACAATAGGGCGAAAAAGGTCGCCCTGTCAAGAAATTTTACCTTGATTTTATGGGATCTAATTTAGCCAAAACATTTGCAGTTTTTGGTCTTCCTTTAAAGATATAAGTGATATCAGCCCTTAATAATGAATAAATGGATGTAAGCTGACATAAATTAATCACTGTTACGTGTCCTTATTCCATGTCTGATAATTAAAAAAACCTGTTGGACTATGTTACGGAAAGCCTGTTTTTTTTAAAAAGCAATAAACATGTTTTACTTTTGAACTGTCTTCGTCGTTTTCTTGTATGTTATTAAAGATATATATTCTAACAAGTTAAAGGGCAGTAGCACGTGTTTTGAAAATTCTATAATTTTACTGATAGTTGTACGTTAATATTGCAGAATGAACCATTTAGTTTCCTGACATCATCCTAAACACGTACTACTGCCCCTTTAAAACATAATGATGCATGATGTATGATCACATGGCACTGTATGTTGGTGGCCTGCTTTGTACAATTTTCTTTGAATTCGAGCGATATTTACTTGACAAAATAATTGTTTACCTTACAGCCTTTAATGCATCAACAACAAGTGCTAAAAGAGGCGTTTACAACCACAACATGTTCAAACTCTAAACATATTCCACTACATATTTACATCAAAACATTTTCCAATACATATGTTAGATTGAAACACTTTCCACAACACGTTTTAGATTTAAAACACTTTCCACAAAATGTTTTATATTGAAACACTTTCCACAACATGTTCTAAATCAGTACGTGTTTTGACATTAAACACTTTAATTTATGTGTTTAGGATTTAAACATGTTTAGATAATTTATGTGTTTAAAAAACAGGACAAGCTATGTGTTTGGCTTTGTATTTAATATTAAAACAGCATTTTATATATATATATAGTGTCAAGTTTAAGTAATGATTTAGTATTAAGAAAACGGACCGAGACGCGAGTTTAATCTTTAAACTTCCTGGCGTTGTTAAGTTACGTCTTAACCTCCTGTAATGACTCCAAGCTTGTGATTGGGAACTGAATGTGTTGTTGAGAAGAAGTAGTGGCACTTCCGGGCATTTGCCTAATAATCTGGTGTAACTAGTTTCATTTTTCTTCAGTCATATGGGTGTTCTTTTCAACAGCTATTATAGTTTGATGAATGTGACCTGAAATCGAGAACTTTGCTTTTCTTCAAAACTTGTTAGGTTTTAACGCGTTCATGTCATTATGACCTGCAATCTCAATGTTTATGCAAATCAGCAATATTAGGAAAAAGAGATGAAGATGCAAGCATGTAGTGCAGTATTTTGACAGGGACTCTGGTAGACTTGAAACAAAGTTCCCTTAAACACAAAACGAATGAAGAGCAATTGCACCATAAACATTTATTAACTCTCTTATCACAATAATTCAATAAATGAAGTAAATGAGGTCCCAAAGGAGGAGATCTACGTTCCTCAAATATGTTTGGTAACTTGTTTATAATGAAATGTTGTCTACTTTCCCTCTCAAGTGAGAGCGATGATCCTCTTTCAGTGTTTGGAAATGTCTCCTAGAACTCGGATCTCCTCCATTTGTGGCTGCTTCCCTCTAACTGAATAACGATTTATGAAAGTGAAGTTCTTCTTGATATTTGATTGTTCATTAGTATTCAGGATTTACTCGAAAAAAAGAGCATTTAAGCCGATTTTATCCAAATAAGAGTTCACATCGCAATCCATAACAACAATAGTTTGGCTGGCTTCCTCCCTGCAACAATACTAACAGCCCTGATATAAGTATCATCTATTTCAGCAGGTTCGTAAAAGTTAGTGACTGAAAAGACTGAAAACGTTACCGATATTTGGAAAAGTAGAAGTAAACAAATATTGCCAAAATCGTGTATTTAAAGAAATATTACATTGTCTGAAATGATAACCCAAAATGTAAAGTACAACTTAACAATAAATAACTTAATTATAAACGTAATCTTGTGGTAACCGGGGGCGTAGCTCAGTGGTAGAGTGTCCGCTCGTCACCCGGAAGATCGGGGTTCGATTCCCGGTCGCGTCATACCAAAAGATGTTAAAAGTTGGGAGTTGTTGCTGTCTTGCTTGACACTCAGCATTGTAAAGGCAGAACAACGATTTAACTGGCGCTGCACTGTGGCTGCCGGGTGCCGGCACAAGAAAAATTTCCAATGTATGTATTTACTGAGGACAATAAAGTGTTATTATATTATAGATTATAAGTTGGTTCTTCTCCTCGGATCTAAGGGGTGCGGGGTTTGAATCTGGCAACTTTGTCTTCAGTAGAGAACTGTTCAACACACAGTAAGGTTTTTAAGCGCAGTATCACCCGCTAGTTCCAGACGATTCTTACAGGTTTAACGCAAACCAAAGACGCAATAGCGTCGGAGGCTTTCTCACTGCAATAATACTAACAGCGATGATATAAGTAAAATACTTACGTAAGAGCGACGTCGAAACCAAAACTCACTTCACCTCGTAGACAACAACTACAACTTTCCAAATTGGTAAACAAGAACTCTCTCACTCTCTTAACATAATCCTGCCGTAAGTTTCATTTAGTTTGACAGCCATCGATCTCGTCACACCTCTTGTCACATCTCCTTGGTTCAAAACAGACAGTTGGGATGCTAAAATGACTTCTGATTCTTTTTCGATATGTTTGTACATTCATTTACTGTACAGTGATGCTTAACAATGAACAATCGCCTTAATTCGATCAATTTATCATGATATATCGGAAAAAAACCTCTGTGTCATCGGATCTTCTGCCCAGCAACGAGGCCAGTAAGCCCTAAGATATATAGCGGACGTTGCACACGGCACGCATCGTGACGTCATTCTAATAAGATCTATTCAGGTCCTGGTGCATGAAGATGACATGAAGTATATTTTTAGCTGTAACTTCTGTGATAAAATAATAGTACGTCCTTTACAGTAAATGGATCAATGTATTTCCAGTTCAGGAGTTGGAGTCAAGTATCATTAAATAGTTAATATATTTCACCCTCTCCGACAAACCCGCTTTAGGTATCAATTTAGAAAATCATTGAATCACATAAATCTCAATAATACTAATAGACAATAAACATACCTTAAAATACACACTGACAAACCAATTTTATCATCAAGAATATGATATTTATTTTAAAGTTGATTATATACATTTCACATTATATATGAATTAAAAGATTTTACCAGAAAAGTGAGACTGACAGAATATTTCGCAGATAAAGAGGACGGAAGTGACAGCGACGATACGGGGGAATCACAGAGTTCAAGGAATCAAAGTTTATTGAGAAATAAGTCAAGGTTCACACCAAAGCCGGGACGAAACAAATATCTTGATGACTTTATTGAAGCTGTTGAATCTACACCTATACAAACTAAACAAATTAAACACAATGTGTCTGCCGGTGAAAAGAAAGCTTTATTAAAATTAAAGAACAATTCAGATATAGTTATCAAAGAAGCGGACAAAGGGGGAGCTGTTGTGCTAATGAATAAAGTGTTTTATCAGAAGAAAATTACCGTAATGTTAGAAAACCAAAGTTATTACAACTTATCAAGTCAAACAGAAGAGAATCGCATCAAACGGAAAATAACAGCCTTACTGAAACAACACTGCACTGAGCTTACGGACCAGGAACAGAGCTATCTTTGTGATTATGAAGCAAAAACAGCCTATTTTTATGGACTGCCTAAAATCCACAAAAGCCAAATTATTCAAAAGGAAATTAAAGAACAAAATAATATTGTGATAACGTGTGTAGACCCGGATGATCTATCTTTCAGACCTATAGTGGGAGGCCCGGAGAGTCCCACACAACGCTTAAGTAATTTGATTGACATCATACTGAAGCCCCTGTGCAAAAATGTGAAAAGTTATTTAAGAGATGATTTAGATTTCTTATGTAAACTTCCAAAACAGGTTGCGCCAGGTACCAGTTTAGTTAGTTTTGATATTGTTAACATGTATAATAACATTGATAAACAATTGGGCCTAGAAGCTTTACAAAACTGGTTAAGAGAATACAGGTGTGACATTGATGATAGATTTTCAGATAGATTTATTATAGATGCCCTTGATCTTGTTATATCCAATAATGTTTTTTTTTTTGATGGTTCATTATACACACAAACTAAAGGCGTTGCTATGGGTACAAAAGTCGCTCCTACCTATACAACCCTCGTTTTAGGATATCTTGAAACTTTTCTATATGAAAAGGTGGGACATTCGCTCGGACAATCTATGCAAGAGCATATAGAATTCCACTGGAAAAGATTTTTAGATGACTGTTTTATGCCATTCATGGGAACAAAAGATGAACTGTGTGAACTGCATGATATTCTGAACTCATTAAATCCATCTTTAACTTTTACTATGGAAACCAGTGATACCAACCTCAGTTTTCTGGATGTAACTGTTATTGTCAAAGCGGATGGTCGTTTAGAGACGGATCTCTACTACAAAACTACGGATACTCATCAGTATCTTGACTTTCAATCTTGCCATCCAAGTCACACAAAGAGAAACATCCCGTACTGTCTCGCTAGAAGAATATGTGCTATTGTCTCAACTGACACTTACAAGAAGGAACGATTAAAGGAACTCAAGGATTTTTATTGATTCAAAACTACCCTGAAAAGTTAGTGTTGGACAGTATAGAGAAAGCTGTTGCCTTAGACCAAAGTCGGCTCAGAGAACCTAAATCTAACAAGCAATTGGATAAACATATTACCCCGCTAGTTTCTACTTTCAATCCTAACCATCAGAGTGCTGCTTCAATTATTGACAAAAACTAGATTTTACATCAAAGTAAAACCATGGAAAACGTTGTGTGTAAATCCAAAATCGTAAACAGTTTAAAACAACCTAAGAATCTCCGCAAGCTATTAACTTCATCTAAGTTGGATTCAAGTGATGTTCAACCAACTGTAACAAAGTGCGGCGATTCCAGATGTCTGACATGTAAAAATATCATTGTCGGCTCTTCTGTGCCTATTACTGAATCTAAAGTATTTTCTGTGAGACAGAATCTCAATTGTAACAGCAAAAATGTTGTTTATGTCATAATATGCTCTGGTTGTAATGAAAAATATATTGGGAAAACTGAAATGAAGTTGAAATTACGCATGAATTTGCACAGATCTCAAATTAAGCATCCAAAAAATCGTACTATTCCATTAAGTACGCATTTAGCACATTGTGGAAACGGGCATTTTTCAGTTTTCCCTATGTACAAGTTAAATTTTGATAACAGCAAGCTTTTAGAAACAAAAGAAAGCAGATTTATCAAAATGTTCTCACCAAGCCTAAATTCTAGAGCTTAATGTCTATTTTCCTTTCCTATTGTGACGTAATAATGTAATGACGTCATGTTGTACACGATGACGTCGCCTGGCGACGTTCATATCCGTTATTTGTATATGGCCTGAAGATGCTCCTAAATTGAGCTGAAAGTACTAGCCAGTAAAATGGATTCATTCAACTTCTGACTTATCTTTTTAATATATATATATATTGCCTGACAACGTTATTATCCGTTATGTAATGGCCTGAAGAGGCTTGTAAAGCTGAAAGCGCTAGTCATTAAAATTAATGGATCATTACTTCTAACTTCGAACTTTTTTATATATTTCAATACCTGAGAGTTGGACCTGACAATCTATGATTGTGAACTTTGTGTATATATAAATATATATATGTAGTATACAAGTCGATGTTTTCTACATTATCAATATGTTCTATCACTACAGCTCTGTTTCATGCTGAGTGCATTTGTCAAGTGATAGATTATGTCAGGTTTTGGCCACCTCTTGTTACATGTGTGCGCTTGGGCTTGTTGACTGATTGGCGCCCATTGGTTGCGTTTTGGCTATGTGTTTCTTTGTTTCTTGGATTGCTGTATACTACATTTATCTTGCTCCATTCACAAATGTCGAGCACTCTTCCAAACTCCTACAAGGCTAAACAACACAAAACCACTTTGGTTTGTGCTATTTGTCTATATATATATAGGTATAAAGATGAAGGGGTCTCACGTGAAGTAAATGTAGATTTGAAAATAAAATATTTCAGACGACACTTGCTGTAGATATCATTTTAATGATGACCGGATGCGTCGCATTTCGACTTGTCGTCTGAAGTATTTTATTTTCAAATATATATATATATATACATATTGTGGCCATTTTCAAATAACGATCTAGATACATTCCACAAGACATTGAATAGTATGAACGAACATATTGTATTTACAGTGGAAAAAAGTGACACTGAAATTTCTTTCTTGGATACTGTTGTGAAATTATCAAAAGGACGCTTAGAAACGGACTTATATTATAAGCCAACGGATACTAAACAATACTTGGATTTTTCATCTTGTCATCCTTCACATACGAAGAGGAGTATCCCATACAACTTATCAAGACGTATTTGTATGATATGTTCAAATGAAGATACAAGAGATATCAGACTCAGGGAACTCAAAGTATTACTACAGAGACGAGGATACCCATCCTCTCTTGTCGAGGATGGAATCAATAAATCTTTATCCATCGATAGAAGAGAACTCTTAAAACTACGAAAGAAAGAAAAACATCAAAATGTGGATATTGCTTATGTCTCAACTCATAACCCCCTCAATCCAGATTTGTTCCAGAGTATAAAGCAAAATGTACCTATTCTAATGTGTGATGAAAAAATGTGCCGAATTGTTGATAATGTAAATTTTATCAAGAGTAAACGCCAAAGTAAAAGTTTAAAACAATGTTTAACTAGAGCAAGATTTGACATAAGCAGTACACCAAAAGAATGTAGAGTTACTAAATGTAACAGAGGTAACTGTGGAACTTGTCCATATATACTTGAGAGTTCAAGTATAAAATTCATTAACAGAAGTGAGCGATTTTATGTGCGCTTTGATATTGACTGTGCCGCTAAATACATCATTTATGTTATTATATGCCAAGGATGTTGTGCTGAATATATAGGACAGACTGAGTGCCTGAGAGACAGGGTCCGTGTTCATAAACAGCAAATAAAATGTCCTGAGACACGCTGTATACCACTGAGTGCTCACTTGGATACATGTGCAAAAGACAAGGACATTAAATTCAAGATCTTTCCATTTTACAAAATGGACACAAATAATAGAATAATGCGACAATTAAAAGAAGACTATTTCATTAAAATGTTAAAACCACAACTTAATGCTTATTCTAGTATTGTTCCCGAAAAGATCAAAGGCGCCGCCCACCCTTTATTCCGCAATAAAGTATAGTTATTGAGTGACGTCACGAAACAATGGCCCATGACGTCAATAACAATCGGGTATGACGTCACAAGATATGGCCCTGATCGAGGATTTTTTAATTCGCGGCCTAACGTGAATTACAAAATATGTCCTTTTGGAGTAGAAATAACTTAAAGGAGTAAAAAACAGACATACTAGAAAAGTAATAGAGTAGCCCTAACCATCATGTGTTTTGCAATAAAGTATAGTTTTGCCCTGAACTATTATAACGTCAAACCATTCGGCCTTCGGCCTCATGCTTTAACTATAATAGTTCAGGGCAAAACTATACTTTATTGCAAAACACATGATGGTTAGGGCTACTTTATTTCTTAAATAGTAGCATCTTTTATTCTATCAAATTCTTATTGTGTCCATCTTACCGCTTACCTGATTGTGACGTCATACCATTGTTATGTCAAATTCATTGTGACATCATAACGTCATAACTGTATTTTGTCAGACTCCCTGATAATACCATTGAAACATGTTGGAGTTTTGATTGGCTTCGTGTCATTTTTTTATCTTTTGATTATGTAAAACTGTATACCAGTAAACTTTTCCAATTTTTATCTATATATATATATATATATATTTTATATATTAAGGCTCATTACACTAGATACTGAAACATCAGAACACTTTCAAATTGAGTTCGATTTCAAATCAAATCCAGGATTATATGAAAGATATCAAATAGGTGACAGGTATGAACATATGTGATACATTGTAACAGAAATAACCGCCTGCGGTAATTCTTGTGGTCCGCCTGATATACACTCTAAAACTAATCAAACTTGTATATATTTTACTCTACTCTCCTAAAAGTAATCGTTACAAGAAATATATTTTACAGACGGTGGTAAGTCACGTATCTGATCAGCAATAGCTACAACTCAGCGGTTTCGACATAAAATGGGTATTGCACGCCATACAGCACGAGCATTCATGACCTATGATTGTATGTTGCCATGGGTAACAGGACAATCAGTCTGGTCGGGTAGGACAAGATAGGAGTACATTCCCAACCAGTGAGAGGCCGTGTATATCCGTGTACACAGAGTTCCAGACTTACTACAAGGTGAGGGAAGCTTTGATATCGCAACAAGTAGGCTTTATATTAGGGTAGAAATAAGATTTATTTGGGGTACGAGGCCGCCAACATTGTTCTCCTTACAGAGGGATAAGTAGTGTAGGGTCTGCGAGTGTAGGGTCTGTCGTTAACTCGGCAGGTCGGGACTATGCAGTTAGAGCGCGAGTGTAGGGTCTGTCGTTAACTCGGCAGGTCGGGACTGTGAAGTTAGAGCGCGAGTGTAGGGTCTGTCGTTAACTCGGCAGGTCGGGACTGTGAAGTTAGAGCGAGAGTGTAGGGTCTGTCGTTAACTCGGCAGGTCGGGACTATGAAGTTACGCTTGACTGATTGTGCATGCATATGGAAGCTCGACTGTCATGATCCTTCTTACCCGGACCATAGACCGGAATATCATTTAGAATTGTGTGACGAACAGTCACGCATGGCTAGTTGTATGCTCCCCTGATCTTCTGTTATGGGGCTTAAGTGAAATTAATAGGCATCGTATCGGGTATTTATAATTAGAGGTTTTAACATATCACTTTTCATATCATACCTAATATCAACCCGAGACTCCATATCATGATATGGGTCGAGGGCTGATATTAGAGTTCAAGTTCAAGTTCTTTATTTCATAGGCCAAAGGCCAAAACAAATAAAGCATTACAATACACAGCATTTGTGGGTGGATGGTGGGATACACAAGTTTGTTTTCAGATACATCAATTTCTTACATATTACAGAAGCCTAAGTATACAATATGACAATAGAATTAAGAAGTTACATTTTGTTTATAAACATTCATGATGTGATAAACACATTTTGATAAATTCAAAATAATGTCTCGGCATGGATTATTCATCAATTGGGTATATTTTATCATACAAGGAGGTGAATAATAATATTTTGGCAAATAGCGTTTGCGAAACAAGGCATAGAGTGGGCATACTAATAACACATGATATTCATCTTCAATATCGTTTCCACAGCTACAACATAATCGTCTGTCATAGGGTAGTTTCATATTACTCCATCTCCCTCTTTCTATCATGAACATATGTGAACTTAATCGAAACCGGGACAACCCAAGTCTATATTTGGTGATATCTACTACATTTAAGTATTTTTCAAAATAAAGAGATTCCTTGACATAAAGATGACTTGTAGTTTCACTAAGACTGGTCAGACTTGATTTCCACATTTGTTTATGTATATCAGTTATTCTTTGGCTAAATTCAGATATAAATCTATTATTAGATATTATAGTGAGTGAGTTTTTGTTTTACGCCGCTTGGGCAATATTTCAGCCATAAGCGGTATTAGATATTATATAAAATGTGACATGTTGTAACCTTTTTATCATATATCATTTTTTTCTCTACAACAATTTTATTTTTAAAAAGTTATGCATAAATTGTTTGAAAAAAATGTTGGCCTATTAAAATGATAGCCTGATATGGATCGAGGGCTGATATTAGGAATGATATAAAAACATGACATGTTGTAACCTTTTTATCATAATATCAAACTTTTTCTCTACAAACATTTTATTTTTAATTGTTCTCAAAAGAATGTAGGCCTATTATCATAAAAGTCAAAACGATCATGCTTTTTAGCGTTTAGTTTGACTGTGAGCAGCTCCACTTAATCAAATTGCTAGAATCATCTCAAGTTTTAAAAGAAAATTAACAGTCAAAAGCGTCAACAACGTCGTTGTTTTGGTGAAGTTGACGTACAACTCACTATACCTATGCAGAGAATGACATTTGCGGACCGGTCTGAAACGGTGGATATGGATTTGCGGACCTCTATCACACGTGCAAAACATCCCATATTATTGCTAGATATATTATACATATAACTAAGGAGGTCCTGCCCTACAATCGCTTAATGGGGCGTTTTTTTCAGACTATAGTGCAATAAGCAGGACAATTCATAAATTCAGATCTTTATCACCAATTAAATGTAGATAATTACAAAGTTTTAAAGGTGGTAAAACATCCGACTCTTTTATAGTTTATTTTAACAGAGGTAGAATGCAGAATCAGTCAGGTAACCCCCACATAGATCAACATAGAATTTCGATATTGCGGTACATGTACCCTTTTTAGCTCATCTGGCCTGTAAGGCCCGATGGGCTTATGGCATGGCATGGTGTCCGGCGTCCGTCCATCCGTCCGTCCGTCCGTAAACTTCTTCTCCAGAACCATTATTATTATTATTATATGGATATTTATATAGCGCGCATATCCAACCACTCGTGGTTGCTCAAGGCGCTTACATTTTCCCCTGGTCAATGGCATTCTTTCACCGTCCGATCATTTTTCCAATTCAACTCCCTGGGGAGTATTCATCCGGCATCCATATGTGGCGCTCAGGTTAGGCACCATTCTATGCCTCACAGGGTACCATAAGGCCTGGAAAGCTGAAACTTTGTGTACAGACTCCTTGGCTAGTGAGAATTATAAATTGTAGCTTTGGTGGCACTGTGGCCCCTAATAAGGGTCACAAGGGACACGCCCTTAAAACCTATTTTCATCTTCTTCTCCAGAAGCATAAGGCCCTACTAAAGGGGGATCCACATTGACCACACCCTGAAGCAAAATCAAATGTAAAGCCTGATGAGCTACAGAGCCAGTGGCTCTATTTTTTATAGTAAGTCATCCTCATATATATGTTTTGAGGTATGAGCGTTAGAACAGCCTTGATCATTTATGACAACCTAGAAAATAAACATATTTATTGATAGAAATTCCAAAATATAATGTTTAATGATCCCCATTATTTACTGTAAATGGGATTACTTCACTAATTAATCGATTTGGTTAGTCCTTGCACATGAAGTAAATGGTATGAGATAACATAATACCGGGTTATCAAATGAATATCACAGTAGCGATTCTGATAAGATGCTTGTAGTATTGTTATGGTGTTTCAGGGTAAACGCATACACTAACACATACCCTGGAAATAATCTCCCTTGACATATGAACTATATTAGAAAGGTCATCAGATGACTGCGATAAGGTTTACCCTGAGACAGGATGGAATTTTAAAGGTGTTAAGCAGAGCGTTAACAATATCATTTTCTAGTAACAATTGTATGGCTCGTTAGTATATGCATTGCTTTAATCTAAGCGATCATTATTGGTTACGTTGTATCAGTCCAATCACTTCTTGGAAACACCCAATACAATGTAATAAGCGTTGTCTGGTTTATATAGGATAGCAAAGGGGACGCTAACAATTATAACGTCAGTCCTGAATAACTGTTAATGCTGTTACATTTCATCTAATTCCAGATGTCGGACGCATTGGTTACTCTGACAGAAGCAGTGGCTGAATGTCCAATCTGCGGGGACGAGTTTGATGACATCTTAAAACTGCCACGTCGTATGCCCTGCTGTGAGCAGCCAATCTGCGACATATGTTTGGAAACCTACATCAGTGGAAGGATAATATTTCCATGTCCTCTCTGTCGCAAACAAGTTCAAATATCAGGTGGAGTGAAGTCTCTACCAAAGGATATGACTGTCCTCCGCTTCCTCGATGTCTTGAAGACTAGAAGAGATGCTGTCAAAGCATCTGCTGATGATTCTACTAACACAGAACCAACAAGACCACAAGCTGCAAGTAGTGGAGGAATCGACGTACCTGTTGTAGCAATGTGCACTGCCTGTTCCCGCCATAAAGCAATCGCCACGTGCACCACATGTGGAGTCTACCACTGTCAGGCTTGTTCGGATGATCATGCTAGAAACAAGTTCACAAGCAATCACATGATTTCTATCTTTGAACATATCAGAGAAGCAAGATCTACAAGACAACGAGGGGCAAACAGAGAAAGAATAAGCCGGGTCGAAGCTTCGGACATTAATACCAAGTTGGACAAGGTTAATCTGAGGATGAAAAATCTCTCTAGTATGGAGCAGAACATCAACAAATGTCAGGAGATAGTCACAGAACAAATCAACCAATTCTTTGATGACATGAGTGAGGAGATACGTCACAGACGAGAACTCCTTTTGTCCCAGGTTGAGGCAAAGGCTGACAAGGAACGGGATTCAATCAGAAGAGCTCTGGAATCCCACAAGACCTTGCAGGACAAAGTTCAGTCCTTCACCCCTTGTGGACAAACATACGTCTCCCTGCTCCAAGAAAAGCCAGAGGATGTCGAAGCCGAGAGAATCGGATTCCTGTTCACAGAGGCTAACACTCAGGAGCTTCTTGTTGCCATCAGATCCGCAGGACAAGTGAGACTGGTTACTTTCACTCCAACACCGAGGCCCAGCAATGTTCCTGAAGATGAAGATTACAATATCGTCACTTTCTGTCCTGATGACTTTTCTGAAGGTAAGGAAACTTGTTTATACCTGCTGTGTCAGTTGAAAATCGCTATCAGTAATTGGTGATCTTTTCTAATCAAAATATGTATAGATACACTTATTAATTGTTCTAGAAATAGTATTTTTATGACGACATTGTTACATGTAAATGTGTTTTTAAGGGAACAAAAACTTTCTTATTTAAATACTTTGAGAAAGCACTGAAAGCAGTAGTCTTTCTTTTTTGGATTAGATCTTCAGAAACAGCAGAGATTAAAATTTAGAAAAACTCAAATGTCGGAAGCTTCAGGTTCAAACAATTCAGTTGTGTCTCAGGTTTATACATTTGTTTTTAAAGTGATAGTTTGATAATCAGTAGCCCAATGCATGACATAGGTATCAACAAAACGTCAGGACTGAAAACATAATAATCATAAGGTTGTTGCAAGTAATCAATTTTTCACCGTTGTATCGAAGCTTTTTAGCTTTCAAGTAGGATATTTTACCAGTTTTCAAGTAGGACATTTTACCAGTGTCGTGGAAAGACAAAATTGAAAATTCTTGCTATCATGAAATGAAATTTGATCACCGTTTTATAAATTGTTCAACCTCGAAGCAGAAACAATGCACAGATCTTAACAATAAGTCAGTTTTCGATCTACATGTAAGAATCATGTAATATATTTTCATGGCACAATATTAACAATTAAGAATTTGTTACAGTGGATAATGCTGAGGTGAAGTTTACTTCAGGAGACAAAGCTGTCATTGGTAAGTTGCAAATAATGTTGAGATTCTATGCTACGTGTTTGTTATTTCAGTGTAATTACACACAGCAGTGTTTGGGTGAATATAAGAGCAGTGCCGACAATTTTAGCTCATCTGGCATGTAAGGCCCGATGGGCTTATGGCATGGCATGGTGGCCGGCGTCCGTCCGTAAACTTTGTGGAATTTCGACTTCTGCTCCAGAACAATAATGCCTAGAAAGCTAAAACTTGGTGTACAGACTCCTTGACTAGCGAGGATTAAAAATTGTAAGGGCCACAGGGGTCACGCCCTAAACACCTATAAGGCCTAGAAAGCTGAAACTTTATATACAGACAGCTTTGGTGGCCCTGTGGCCTCTAATAAGGGCCACAGGGGCCACACCCTAAACTAGGGGTGACTATTGACCCCCAAGTGACTATTGCGATAGCGAAAGTCTATTGCAGGGTACTATTGCGATAGCGATAGTCTATTGCAGGGTACTATTGCGATAGTTGTCAATACAGGAAATAAAAAAGAAATTCAAGAAAAACAGTGTTTTATTGACTTTGTCACCTCTTTGTTTGTAGCGATTTCAAAATCGGCTGCACTCGTGGAAGTCGTGGAACTGAGATAACTCGTGTTTTTCCTGTTGCTATTTTTAGCTCGCTGCGATCTGTTTGCTGTTAGTCGTTTCAAGTATTTTCCAAATGTAAAAATACGTGTTTGTGTGTGGGTTTTACTTTTAACATTCAAGTTAACAACTGATTTTTTTCAAATTGTCGATACTATCGATAGTTAAGACGTGCTATCGATACTATTGATCGTTCTAAAAAAGACTATCGATGGAGTACTATCGACAGAGCAACTATCGCGATAAGTCGATAGTTCGATCTATCGTTACACCTCCTACGCTAAACACATATTTTCATCTTCTTCTCTAGAAGCATAAGGCCCAGAAAGCTGAAATTTTGTGTACAGACTCCTTAACTAGTGAATATTATAAATTGTAGCGTTGGTGGCCCTCTGGCCCGAAAAAAGGGCCACAGGGGCCACACCCTAACAAGCTATGTTGATCTTCTTCTCCAAAGCCATAAGGCCTAGAAAGCTGAAAATTTGTGTACAGACTCCTTGACTAGTGAGGATAATAAATTGTGGCTTTGGTTGCCCTTTAATCCCCTATTACGGGGGCCACGCGCTTCAACCTATTTTCATCTTCTTCTCCAGAAGCATAAAGCCTAGAAAGCTGAAATTTGTATGCAAACTCCTAAGTAGATAAGGAGGTTTCCAAATTATACATTTAGTGACCCTGTGCTCCAAAGTAAGTGGGGAACCACATTTGCCGCATCCTAAAGCAAAATTTGATATGAAGCCTTATGAGCTACAGAGCCACTGGCTCTATTTTTTGCTAGTTCCAGCCGATGCTCTCAGGTCTCACCGCAATGAATAACCACCATATTGATGTGGGCCTTCTCTCTGCAATGATCCTAGCAACCGTGATTTAAGTGAAATACCTATACGGCACTAAATCCAAAATCACCCCCCTTACCTGTGCAATTGCAAGATAAACGAATAACGCCAACACTCAATTCTACTCAATTCTTTATTAAACTTAAGCATTCAACAAATTGATGTTTACAATTATAAATTGACTCAAAATAAACGTATTGACAGAGGAGGATCAAAGGGCAATTCTATGAATGATCAACTTCTTTATTTCACTATAATGACGTTTTGGTATAGACCCTTAAACGGTTTTCAAGCATATAGATATATAGAAATATATAGATACAGACTTATAAAGCTTATGTTTGAAAACGGTATTGATATATACCGAAACGTTGCTACTGTCAAATAAAACATTTGTTCATCCATAGAATTTTATTTGTCTTCCTCAGTTAATAGTATATGTCAATATGAACAAGGCTCGCCGCTGATGGGATAAATACTGCAATAACGGCTTCAAACCCCAACACACTCACCATCTCACTTGAAGAAAGATTTATCATAAACCATTCAGAACCACATGACTTTATTAGTCATAAGAAAGCAAGACATGTATCCATTTTTTTTTCTATTTAGTACGATACAATTATTTTTAGGAATGTGAGCTAAGACAAAGTAAATTTGACCTTAATTATTTTTTAACAGGTCCACATCTTGAGTTTGACACCAACACTGCAAGCAATGATATCAAGATATCATCAAATATCATCAGCAACATCAGACCAGATCCTGCACATCAAGACACAGGGTGTAGACTACAGTCAGAGAGGAGAGCACTGACATGTCGACCCCTTCCCACGAAGAGAGGTCACATGGTTGTGTTCCAGACAAGACTGGCTTTCACTGTCCACCAGGAGGCGGAGGAAGGCACACGGCTTTGGGAAACAGCAGTGACAGGAGCTCCTGTAGATGCTAACTGGTCTCAGGCTACAGGACTCCGTCTGGGACTGTCAGCCTGTACCAAACACAAGCAGCAACTCTGTCTAAAGGTGGAGCACGACAACAGACTCCTCACCGATATACCTCTCGGCAAAAACAGGGTTGGTGTGTCACGTGAAGTTAATCTGTGTATAGCGATTGACAGATATGCAAACAGGATGCATGTTATTGATGTAACAGATAACAAGATTGTCACAGACACCGAAGCTTCACTTGACAAACCACTCTGGCTAGTAATGTATGTTGATCAACCATCATACACTGAAATGACAAGCCAGCTGATATCTGGTAGAGAACTGATGTTGACACAACAGATGGAGTTACTTCTGTCATTTCTTATCTGGCGAGAAGTCTATTAAGTCTATATTAAGATACGATGTTATCAATGTGACAAAAACTGATACGACTTTCATTATTTCAAATATTGTAACAAAAAGTCATTTTTTCTCTTTTTAAAGGGGCAAACATTTATTCCCCTATACAAAATACATAAAGAAACCACTGCAATAACTACTTAGTATTGTTTGACAAACATACCTGTTAATTTTTATTTGTCGCAAAGGGGACATCTCTGTCACCACTACCCAAACGAAGACGTGACCATGATAATGCTCAGCAAACCCGTATTTAATTGGAAAAAGAAAGAAGAATCGCCAATCCTTTACATCCTGGTCCAAAAGACAACAATAAACTACTCATCAGCGTCCAAGGACAACCTACTCATACCATCTAACTGCAAGACAAGAAGCCAAGAAAGCAAAATACATTTGTAAGATTTTGAAGAGAGATATATCATCTTCGCCACTTCTGTATCAATTTCAATCAACATTCCCAAGCATTTGTCAATCACAAAATCCACACAAGTCTCCTAAAGACTAGCTTCGTCCAAAACCATTTTTCAAAGGAAAACTCAAAATTCAAAGAAGAGTGCATAATTGTGTTACATTCCGAGAAATATTATGGGATGTTCATTATGTTTGTGTGATGAAGTCAATCAGCTAGAAAGTTGAGGGACATAGTTATAGTAATCCACTGCGACAATAACATGTTTAAGAGATTGGATAGTCCAGGTAGAGAATTAAGTAATCAGGATGTGAGAACAGACTGAAAGAGAGGCAAAGAAAGAGAAAGTATGTTTAACTCAAATTTGGAATTACCTTTAACCGTGGTTTGACGGGAGCATGTAATCTCTATCTGACATGGCTTACAGGACCACCAAAGCACACAACCACAACATCAAATTATTTAGTTGCGTTGTGGCATAATATGAAAGAACACAGTTCCCGCAATCTGACGGACATTCCTCTGCGAGAACGAGAGACGTTAAGATTATGAAATGATTTCATCGTGATATGTTAAAACTGTTGTCCATAAAACAATTTACAAATGTACGTTAAGAATATCTTTACCTGGATGGTGTTTCCAGGGCAGTATAGCATGATATACATACAAACAAAAAAGAATTCATACTTTCTGGACAAACATAGGATTCAAGTTGTGACATCTAATAGGTGGTCAAATCTGAATTCCTCACATTATTTCATGTTTACAAAAAACAAGAAATTGTTTTTCACAAAAAGAGGATATATTGTTAATGTTACACAGCTTGCCAACAACTTTAATGAAATCATATGTATGAAATCAATGAAAGCAATAACAATTTTGATACTGAAGTTGCGCATATAGCATCCATAGTGGAAACCCTGGTCACACCAAAGCTGATAAATAGGATTCCTTGAAGATCATCACCAACACTCCTCCTGACCTGCAAGAACACATTTTCTTATTTACTCCCTCTGTAAACTGATTGATATGCATATAGTGCCTGAATATTTGCATCCACCTCTGTCAAGATGCCTGTGATGGACTTTCATGACTTACTGAAGTTCTTTGTTACATGACCAAGACAGTTAACAACAAGAATATATCTTCTGCATGTTGTTGTGATCCCTTTTTCGGTACCAAAGTGCTTTTCAACAGTCTTGATTTTTAAAATGCAAAGAACTCACATCAAATTAAATTTATCACATTAACTCTTTTCCTTTGTGAAAGTGCTTGTCAGCTACAAGAATGTCCCCTGTGCCGGTGGATGTGATGCCACGTGGTAGACTCTGTGCTCTGTCTCCGGAAGGTTGAAATATCCACTCTACCTGCCCCGTCTGTGTCAGACAGATGATAGGTGATAGGTGTCCGGATCGAAAAGCAGGATATTACCTTGTCTCGACACATGGATGAAATTTTGACTACAAAATGTCTTATGAGCTTCTGGTAATATCTGAAGAGATCCTAAAACACGCCCTTCCATGTCCATGATATCTACACAGCTAGGAGATACAGAACCTGCAAATAATCTGGACTGATCCAGCACGTCGAGTCGAAGATACTTCCTGCCAGTTGTATTTGTAGAATGAAGATCTAAGTCAGGATTTACAGTGGCTGTGACAATCAGTTTGGATTCCGGAACAGAGACAACCAACATTTGATGATACAAGACAGCTACACACCGGAATGGAAGCTATTTAAGACCATACCATTAACTGCATAGAATGATTCAAATTCCCCACTGTAATCAGTCACCACTGTCACTTTCGTGTTGTTAACATTCAACACAGCTACAGCAGTTAAGACACAATTATCCTTATGGTGTGTATTAGCTTCAACAACCCTGTGTAGTACCGGTTCAGTTGTCAGATCAAGGACACCCGTCGTCTCCAACTTCACATCCATCTTTTCAGTTTGTGTTTGCTTTCCTCTATATCCTTCATAAAGGTGATGAGGGCAACATCAGTGCAAACCCTTTGTGGTTACGATTGTTTTACAGACATACTGGCTGCCCAAACGCCTCCATACATATTCTGCAAGTCACGTGATGTAGCTTATCAAATATCGCCGACTCATCTACAAGACAAAGTGAAAAAATTACAATTTGCAGAAACATGTTACGAATCAAATCAAACTGTTTATAGACATAATTAATACATTGCCAAGGGAATCGATTGTTAAGTTTCTCACATCTATCAAAATCGATTGGCTGTTTTATTTACCTTATCAAGCAGAGGTAAACATATTCTCACTATATATACAGTAAAACTTTATCACACCGGGGTTCGGACAGTGTTCCGATCCAAATATTTTCAATGATTGCTTTGTCAAATATTATCTGAAGATAATTATTTTAAGCATATTTTGTTATTAATAATAGCCATATTGACATGTTTATTATCAAAATTTGCAAATTTGATTGTAGATTACCTGAAAATAACGGTTTTAGTTATATATAGCAACTCGCCCGAGTTTCGGACAGTTGTGCCCTAACTTCGGACGGTATCACCCTATTTGATCGTTATACACAATGGTTTAATATATTCATCTAAATGATTCCTTTTATCACAAAACACGTATTAAGTCATCTATGTACAATAACATTGCATTATTACGCAAACATGAATCAATACTTTACTTACACACGGCATTCTTTCCAATGATAAATATCTGGCAACTCCCGCTTTCGTAGCTTGAATTTGATTACGTCACAATGGCATTTGTAAGCTCTGATGCAAAAACATTTTATAAGCTAACCAAACGTTTTTCAACGTAAAATGTTTTTTCATATATGTCGCTTGAATGAATCTTTTTGTTTCCACAGCATTTGGTGGACAATTTTGTAATATTATAAATTCCTATAAAGATAATTAAAGAGTGTCCAAACCATGGTCAGAACTGCCCGAACCAAGGTCATTTTGATATATTTTTTAAAATCTCGAGATTTTCTTCCTAATTCACTTTAAATTGCCAATATCAATAACAGTTTGATTATCTAGTAGTTTCTCTTTCAAAATAAATATAATCTATGATGTTTTGGCACTCCCTACATTTCCTCAACTTTGAGTAAACATTTGCATAAAGACAAATATTTGGCCAATTTCTTCCGTGAATCGGTAAATTGGCCTTATTTTTAAAACTTCGTTGATAAATATGTCAGATGATAAAATGTAATTTGAAAGAAATATATAGCAAGACAGATTGAAAAGAAACATTTTGAAACATAAAGATTGCAGAAACTGATAATATAATTGCGTCATCTCCTAATCAAAAGTGTCAGAAGTTCGGGCGACCTCGGGTGGCGCCCGAACCTCGGTCAGTTTGCCCTATACTATTGTATCGGTCGACCTCTCAACAAAAGTTCACATGTTAGTTTTAGTCATATTGATAATCTTATTCTTCGTGTGAACCTACATATTTCTCTGGTAGCACATTAATTGTGGTAAAATTACATCAGCGTGTATTTACCTGTCGAGATTTCTATGAACGAACCCCTTACTAAACCTCCACGCCTATGAACCTCTTACTAAACCTCCCCGCCTATGAACCTCTTACTAAACCTCCCTGCCTATGAACCTCTTACTAAACCTCCCCGCCTATGAACCTCTTACTAAACCTCCCCGCCTATGAACCTCTTATGTAACCTCCCCGCCTATGAACCTCTATCTAAACCTCCCCGCCTATGAACCTCTTACTAAACCTCCCAGCCTAAGAACCTCTTACTAAACCTCCACGCCTATGAACCTCTTACTAAACCTCCCAGCCTAAGAACCTCTTATGCAACCTCCCCGCCTATGAAGCTCTTATTTAATCTCCCCACCTATGAACCTCTTACTAAACCTCCCCGCCTATAAACCTATTATCAAACCTCCCCGCCTTTGAACCTCTTACTAAACCTCCCCGCCTATGAACCTCTTACTAAACCTCCCCGCCTATGAACCTCTTACTAAACCTCCCCGCCTATGAACCTTTTACTAAACCTCCCCGCCTGTGAACCCCTTAGAAATCCTCCCCGCCTATGAACCTCTTACTAAACCTCTCCGCCTATGAACCTCTTACTTAACCTCCCCGCCTATGAACCTCTTACTAAACCTCCCTGCCTATGAACCCCTTGCTAATTCTACCCGCCTATGAACCTCTTACTAAACCTCCCCGCCTGTGAACCCCTTAGAAATCCTCCCCGCCTATGAACCTCTTACTAAACCTCTCCGCCTATGAACCTCTTACTTAACCTCCCCGCCTATGAACCTCTTACTAAACCTCCCCGCCTGTGAACCCCTTAGAAATCCTCCCCGCCTATGAACCTCTTACTAAACCTCTCCGCCTATGAACCTCTTACTTAACCTCCCCGCCTATGAACCTCTTACTAAACCTCCCAGCCTAAGAACCTCTTACTAAACCTCCACGCCTATGAACCTCTTACTAAACCTCCCAGCCTAAGAACCTCTTACTAAACCTCCCCGCCTATGAAGCTCTTATTTAATCTCCCCGCCTATGAACCTCTTACTAAACCTCTCCGCCTATGAACCTCTTACTAAACCTCCCTGCCTATGAACCTCTTACTAAACCTCCCCGCCTATGAACCTCTTACTAAACCTCCCCGCCTGTGAACCCCTTAGAAATCCTCCCCGCCTATGAACCTCTTACTAAACCTCTCCGCCTATGAACCCCTTACTAAACCTCCCCGCCTATGAACCTCTTACTAAACCTCCCCGCCTATGAACCTCTTACTAAACCTCCCCGCCTGTGAACCCCTTAGAAATCCTCCCCGCCTATGAACCTCTTACTAAACCTCTCCGCCTATGAACCTCTTACTTAACCTCCCTGCCTATGAACCTCTTACTAAACCTCCCTGCCTATGAACCTCTTACTAAACCTCCCCACCTATGAACCTCTTACTAAGCCTCCACACCTATGAACCCCTTGCTAATTCTACCCGCCTATGAACCCCTAACTAAACCTCCCCGCCTATGGACCCCTTACTAAACCTCTCCGCCTATGAACCCCTTACTAAACCTCCCTGCCTATGAACCTCTTATGTAACCTCCCCGCCTATGAACCTCTCATTTAATCTCCCCGCCTTTGTACCTCTTACTAAACAACCCTGCCTAGGAACCCCTTACTAAACCTCCCCGCCTATGAACCTCTTACTAAACCTCCCCGCCTATGAACCTCTTATCTAACCTCCCCGCCTTTGAACCTCTTACTAAACCTCCCCGCCTATGAACCCCTTACTAAACCTCCCCGCCTATGAACCTCTTACTAAACCTCCCTGCCTATGAACCCCTCACTAAACCTCCCCGCCTATGAACCTCTTACTAAACCTCCCCGCCTATGAACCCCTTAGTAATCCTCCCCGCCTATGAACCTCTTACTAAACCTCTCTGCCTATGAACCTCTTACTAAACCTCCCCGCCTATGAACCTCTTACTAAACCTCCCTGCCTATGAATCTCTTACTAAACCTCCACACCTATGAACCCCTTACTAATTCTACCCGCCTATGAACCCCTTACTAAACTTACCCGCCTATGACTCACCACAAAGTGTTTCCAAATTGCCGTCTCCTATATTTCATGGATATCAATACATGTCACTGTTGATAGCCTTGATATAAATAGACTCACAATCTCCGATCTAGGTCAGCTTATCTGTGTACCTTGCTGACACCTATCTGCTGAGAATTGCTGGGCTTATCGGGTAGTTGGCTACGACTGATAAAAGTGTAGGGGAGTAATATTCCTTTTTGTATTAAGATAAGCCAAGTACTTTATAACTTCGACCAGAGATATACATTTACCACTTCTCTGTATTTAGATGCAAACCAAAGGAGAACTATATTTGGTATTTTCCAATTCAGAGATAATATATTTAAGATATTAATTAAATATCATATCCAATTTGGAACGGTGTTCTGTATAATCTTTCGCTTCAGGCTGTGTATATATGACCCATATGCAAAGTATAGATGCTTTTTCTACGATAAAGAATCATTATCAAAGTAACAGTTGATACAACGAAATGTATCTAATTATATATAGATATTATAGAATATAGAAATTATATCTAACAAGAAAAGTACATGATAAATGCTAACCTTCATATCCTTCAACCGTCCATGCGGTAGACACCCTGTTTATAACTGCTGACGTCAGAGCATCACGTGACCTGACTTGGCTTTTGTTTGTTTGCAGTCGCCGTGCAGTCCTTCTATACGATCAGAGACGAAATGAAATTCTATAGTCGGTTATTCATATGAGTCATGTGATAGACTTGCATTAAATATGTGAATTGGTGAAAATAAGAGAATCGATGGTTTTAATCGATATATCGTCATTGTAGTGCTACAATAAACTGAATAAGGTGTCCGGTCATGCATATTTCATAATTTGCACGTTCAGTTGTTATTATACATCTAAAACCGTATACCTTAAAAGATAAATTGAATATATATTACTTTCGTAAAGCAAAGACATTTGATCTGCAGTGTATGATATTCGGCAACCTAATATCTTTATCTTGTAGTTTGGAGTGGTATTCACAGGCGCCTGAAATATTGACCAAGCGCTGCTACACAATAGCTCATTCTCTGTCTCCTATTGAAACTATTTTTTTACATAGAAATGTTAAATATTATTTTACACTTTTACAAAGCTGTAAACGTTAAGGAGAATTAAGACTATAAAATTAACTATAAAATGATCAATTAAAACATCATTCATTAGTTTTAATTTGAGAATATACATGTCATTCCTCATTTAGCTTAAACAGCGGAAGATTATCTAAAAAAATAGCACCATTGGCTCTGTAGCTCATCAGGCTTCATATTCAATTCAACTTTAGGCTGTGGTCAATGTGCAAGTGCAAGTGACCAACTCTAATTTGAGTAAGAAGGGACCAACAAGCAACCAAAACTATAAATTTTAATCCTCACTATTGAAGGAGTCTACACACGTACAAGTTTCAGCATTCTCAGTATAGTCCTGCTTCTGGAGAATAGGCAACTAAGTTTTAAATGCGTGGCTCCTGTGTTCCTATCAGGGGCCGCAGGACCACCAATGCTATATATTATAATCCTCACTAGTCAAATATACAATAGTCTATACACAAGATTTCAGCTTTCTAAGCCTTTTAGTTTAGGAAAAGAAGGAGAAAATAGATTTATTATTTTAGGGCCACAGGGGCTCGCATACCTGTTCGTCGAACTCCATATTAACATTTCACATACGATGTATCTACCAAAGCGTAATATAACAGAGTTTTCCATCAGTCAAACTCTACTATACTCGGAGTAAATGTCCGACATAATTCAAATAGCCTATGGCTAGCCGGTCAGATTTCACCGTTTAACATTTGGCTTTTCTTGGATTCCGTCAAGCTGTGGTATCTGTGACTGTTTCCTCTTCATTATGGTGATGTATTAGTCTGTCTTGCAGATCCTAAAGCACATATATTCAATTGATGATAAACCATGTCTACTAAAGTAAAGCAAGTCTAGATCACCCAGCTAGCATCTTTTTATAATACTTCCAATCAATCTCTATTTGCACTTATAGGCCACAGGCCTGTAGCACAATATGCATACAATATGTTCAGGCAGGATAGAGTAATTTTTTTCTGAGTAAAAAGGCATAGTATAGAAACATTGACAGATTGTCTAAATGTGTTTTGCTAGAGTAAGTTAATATAGATATAAATTTATAAATATTATGATGTGTAAAATAATATTTCTTTATGTACTTCTTTCTCAAAGTGAGGTAGGCAGGACAAACACAAAGGAAATGATATTCATCTTCAATAAGTTTTAAATTACACATTTTACAAATTCTATCTTCTCTTTTTAGTCCAATATATCTGCCGGTTTATATTAGTAAATCATGCGATGAGCAACGAAATTTTGCAAGCGAGATTCTATATTTCCGGATATTCAGATGCGATAGATAGCTTTCATCCTGTATAGATTGCTTAAACATTCTAAAATAACAACATTTATTTGATACAGATAGGTGGTCTAGCCAATTTTGTAAATAAATATCTTGTAATCTGTGTTTAAATGAGATAAGAAACTTTGAATGAGAGTCTATGTGTTGTTCCAGCCATATGTAACCAAAACCAGTAGAAAATAGTAGATCTTTAACATCTGTGACCCAATTACGTTTTCCATTTCTATCATACAAAGTCATCATATTATAACATTTTCTGGGTAATCTATAACATGGCATATTTAATACTTTCAACCAATATTTTATTACTTTCATTTTTGACTCTATAGATAACGGAAATCTGCCACACTCACCGTATACCAAAATGGCATTATGTTTGAGGTAGTTACTTTCACACCGAGAAATCTTTTAATTGCATATAAATGTACCTTTTCTATTTTATGAAAATTTCGGAAACATAAAGAAGCATTGGACTTATCTTAGCATCAAAAATACTAAAAAAGGACTGATGTGACAAGTTACCTAAAACGTAGATATATCTCATAATGCCGATTAATATTTTCTTTGCTTGGGTCGATGCATTTTTAGCATGTAAAGACCACGATAAGTTATTTGTAAAATAAACTCCTAAATATTTGTAATATGTAGTTATTTGAATAAGTTCACCTTTATAATACGATTTTTCATTTGCAGCAAGTTTACCCCCATTCTTGAAGACAATTACCTTAGTTTTATCGTAATTTACTGTTAGTTTCCATTAATTACAATATGTTTCCAATTCATTTATTTTAGCCTGTAATCCTCGTACAGTGCCAGAGAAGAGAATTATATCATCAGCAAAAAGGAGGAGAAATAACTGTACTATATCTGGATGTAGCTGAATACCATTTGAACAGTTTTCATGTATCTATATTGCTAACTCATTGATAAAGAAAGAAAATAGGAAAGGGCTCAAGATACATCCTTGTCTTACACCTATTTGGCTTTCAAATGTATCAGATATTACATTATTGTTTCTAACACACATTTTGACGTTGTCATAAATACTCCTTAACAGTTTACCCATTTTGATGCTAACATAATTATTATCAAGAAGAGTCCACAATGTTTCTCTGTCAACTGAATCAAAAGCCTTTGCAAAGTCTACAAAGAGAACATAGAATTTAGAACCTTTAGTATTTAGGTATCTCTGTATAAGTGAATTTAGAACAAATATGTTGTCAGTAGTAGTGTATCCTTTCCTAAAACCAGCTTGGGATTCGGTTATCTTATCAAATGATTCTGCCCAGAATACCAAACGATTATTAATAATGGCAGTGAATATTTTACTTAATACACTTAAAAGTGTCATACCTCTATAATTTTCAGTTTAATTTTTATCCCCTTGCTTATGAATGGGTATAATGATGCCAACCGACCACGAATGAGGAAAAACTCAATTTTCGAGGATGACATTAAACAACAATTCAAGATATGGTAGTAAAATATCTGATGAGTGTAGGAAAAATTCTGAAATAGTATTATCAAGTCCAGGTGATTTGTTCAGTTTCAGTTTTGTGATGCTATCTAGAATTTCTTCTCGTGTTATTGGAGCGTCAAGAATGTCATAAATACATGAATCATATCAAAATACTTGTGAGACTAAATGTTAGTCTATTGGTGTACATGAATATGTTGGGGGTAGGCCGCTGTCTGCTGGTTCGTCTTGTGGTGTTGTATCTGTATCGTCTTTGTACGTAGACACAAGTCCTAAAGTACTCACGGAAATAGAAATAAAATGGTTTGTTATTACTTGATGAACGTCGATGAAGGCCGTAAGATATAAAAAAAATTAAAAATATATTTTAGCGGACGCACTGGATGAAACGAAGATCTTTATCATCTTTAATAGATATGATTTTTTTTGTAAATATCTCTACATCCTTTGTAAATATTTAAATATTTGTAAATATTCATAAATATCATCTTTAATTTCAAATAAGTGTTTGTAAATACAATCTTCAATAAGTTGTAAAATTTGAGAATATGATGTTTAATTCAATATTTATTACCATTTAATCACCTTTGACAATATCATCTTCAGTCCTGTTGTGCGTATGTGACATGTAGTCATACTCGTTATTATATTGTGTTTAATTTGGTATGTTGAATTGTGAGGCTAGAAATATATATATTTTGGCGTGTTTGGGTTGTATTGGTTAATGTTTTACGGTGTATTGATAAAGAAACGTTGGATAAGCATTGTATGCGTGGTGTATTGCAGGCTATCGTACATATTTTGATTCCGAGATACTGGATTGTCAACAAATTTACATTTTGACCTAACCTCGGACAGTACCACTCAATGTTCTCGTATACATCACAGCTTTAATATAAGCCTCAAAAAGGTTAATCTTATCACCCAACACACATTAAGTCGTTTATTTACAATGAAAACCCGATAATTTGCAATATTTTGATAATACACGGCTTCCTTTCCGAAGATAAACTTTTCGGCAACTCCCGAATGCGCCGCTAAAATCTGATGACGTCACAATGGCATTTGCAGGCATTGACGCTAAAACACTGTACAGGCAAAACTAAACGAAACTTTAACGAAACTTAGATGTTCAAATGATTTTAAAGTAAATGGAAGTGGTGAAGATTTTATTGACGCTTTATGCGGTTTTTTTGGAAATGGGGAAGAAGATGAATACCATATTTTGTTGATATGTCCATCTTATCACCATCTTCGTACAAGGTATCTACCTGTATATTATCATAACTTCCCATCAATGTTTAAGTTTATGTCACTTATAAATACACAAAATGATCAATTGTTATTTATATTAGCTCTTTTTTGTGAAAACATGTTTAAGTTACGAAACACCTTAAATGTTTAAGCCCTCTTGTATTTATATATTTATTTATCACAGATTTCACGACCACTGTAATATTAATCTCATGGCCATATATACGAAATAAATTCTGTTCTGTTCTGTTCTGTATATAAGCCTCAAAAATGTTAATCTTATCACCCAACACACATTAACTCGTTTATTTACAATGAAAACCCGATAATTTGCAAATATGATTCAATATTTTGATAATACACGGCTTCCTTTCAAAAGATAAACTTCTCGGCAACTCCCGAATGCGCCGCTAAAATCTGATGACGTCACAATGGCATTTGCATGCATTGACGCTAAAACACTGTACAGGCAAAACTTAATGATTTAGGAGTAAATATTTTGTAATATGTGTTGGTTGAATGTTTCTCTGTGTTTCCTTAGTAGTTGTAAGATAATTTATATGTTTTTCAATTCTCTATAAAGAAAATTTTTAAGTGTCCGAACCATGGTCAAAACTGTCCGAACCAAGGTCATTTTCATATATTTCGAAAATCCAGATATTTACTTCTAAATTCACTTTTCAATTGAAAATATTTATCGGAGTTGGATTATATAGTAGTTTCTCATTTAAAACAAATAAAACATATGATCTTTTGGCGCTTCTTACATTTCCTGAAATTTGTGGACACATTTACATGAAAACAAATATTTCGCCAATTTGCTCCATGAACCAGTTTATTGCCCCTGTCCGAAAAAGTAAGTTTTAAAATAGGTACGATAAGAAAATGTTTATAAAGAGAAATATATATCAAGACAGATTGCAAAGAAACATTTTGAAACAAATGACATGTAGATATTTCACGTATAACTGCGTCAGCTTCTAATCAAAAGTGTCCGAAGTTCGGGCGACTTCGGGTTGTGTCCGAACCTCGGTCAGTTTGCCCTACACCTCAACCTTACTGCGTGTAGAAACGTTCTCTACTGCAGACGAAGTAGCCGAGCCTCAGTTATTGGCTTATTTGTCCTCTTTTAGATTCTATACAACCCCATTCTTTCCCCACCTCTGTTCTATTACGGCTAATACATTGAATAGAATGGTAGAAATCTGACTGGAGGCAATCGAAGTTAGTTGTGCAATCAGCGACGCCGTTTCAAAATTGGTCATTCGCAAAACCTCGGCCGTTTCCGTGTGGTTCGGCAAAGCAATCGTTGAAATCCAGGGGAAATAACTCTTTCTTTTATAAAACATCACTTTTAACCTTCTCAATAGTTTTTATTTGGTTAATAAATATAAGAAAATCTATCATAAAACAAATAAAAAAATTCACAATTATAATATAGTTTCTATCTAATGAAAAACCCTATCCATATCTGTTTTTTTTCTTCAAATATTTCCGTTTCACACTGTTAATGAAACATAAACATAAAGGCAAGATATTTTCCATGTCACTATACGACCGTTGAGAATTATATTTTAAGTTACAACTTTTTGCCGCTAGGGCAATCTGCCTGAACCCCGGGATCTTGGCATAAAAGAACAGAGGCTCGATCGCACTAAGCTGCCTCTGTGGGGAGGGAATGATACAACCCTTGCAAATAATACCGTCCACATTCGGAGAGTCAGCGAATGTATAAGTAAGTTCTATCAGTCAGTGATCTTTCTACACAAAATGACATTTTTCGAATTGTCATGCGATTAAAAAAGTAACAACAACAAAGTGTGAAACATTGGACCTTTATTGCATCCAATATATTTTGCCAAATGAAACTGAATAAACAAGGCTCTATCTTATAGTGCTGATGTGAAGTGTTCTGATGTTCTCCCTCACCTTCCTTGTTACAGCGGCTTCATGTTGAAGTCATCTACAATTGACCGACCGCAGTGACAGATGTTGGTCATTGCAGAGCTGGAACCTGACAGGATAAAAGAAAGATAGTTGATGCAAGTAAATGAAATGTTTTAGATATTACAACATTTCTTTTCAAATATATTTTTTTTCAAAAATGCAGTCACTTGAAGGGGACAAATACACGTTTGATGAACTATCTTTATCTTCGTGCCATAGTCTCTCAAAGGTCTTTTCAAATACATAATCGATGGTATAACCAGAAGTGTTACAATAGTTCCGTTTGCATAAAAGTCACGGTATCAATGATGATATGAAAGAATGACTTATCAAGGCACCTTCTGATAACTGTCATACTGAAATACTGCCGTAGCGGCGCTAACCAAGTGAGTGGGTTAACGCTTGGGCAATATATGAGCCATAAGCGGTGGAAAATTTATCAAATGAGAATGATTGCAAAAGCAAAAGCATAAAACAGCACGAGGGCTGTAAAAAAAAAATCAGCAAAATATCACATATTTCGCTAAAATCTGATATTAACGGTTAAAATGCTAGAACTTGTCAATGATGCTTTGAATAAGGTGTTCACCGACGTGATAAAAAAATTGTGAAATTGGATGATAACTAATATTTTTAAGTTAGCAACCTTAAATGCCAAGATTTCAAATGCTATGGTACCGATCAAATCTGGCAATGTGAGTGAGTCATTGATAAGGGTTAGGGACATCTCATACAATGGCGTTGATGTATGTGACAACTTACTTGAAGAAGATCTCTTCAGAAGAGCGGTCAGGGCTTCCTTGTCTATACTTCCATCCCCTGAAAACAATGCAAACTCCTTAGGATTGTGTCACATACTTCACTTTGCTGAATATCGTCGTTTTTTAAAGGACTACGAATGTAAATGGCATAGTTCATATTAGAAATTCATTCATTCACCTTGAAGTGACAATTATAGGTAAATACTTGTTGTCAATGAAATTCTGAAAACATTCATTTATATTCGCGGCCCAAGCCAATTTCACACGTCCAATTTACAGGGTCTATAGTTCTATAACATATAGAACATTATCAACGCATAACCGTCATTATGACTGCTTTAGATATTATTCCAAAATAACGTGTGACTGATTGTCAAGACTCATTGTTTGTTTTCGATCGTCATCGTGACTCAAACGTTCGTGTTTTTATTCGACGTCGACAAGCTTTAAAATAACACGTTGTTTATACAGTCGATACTTCACGATCAGATTGCATAAAGTTTGACATAAACGGCCCCCAACAAACAACTCACGCAGAGGCTTTTTAAATGTTGTAAAAAAGTATAAAACTTTATATATCAAGCTGTGAACATCTCCGGAATGTTGTAATTTCGATTTGTGTTAAATAGTAAACGTCTTAGTGCCGTGCATATGAGTTTATAAACTTTGTAAAAGTTGATAAGGTTTTTACATTAAGAAAGATATCTTTTGCGAAATTGCCTCTAATTGTCATTTTCTTTAAATATCTGTTACGGGTCAGGTCAGCTTATAGGGTGGTTTAAGGGATTCCTACTCACGTTTTGTGTCCAGGTGATCCAGGAGGTTGTCCAGACCAGGATAATCCTCCTCCAGATCCAGAAGATCCGCCACGTCTCTTCTCCCAACTTTCTTCTCCACTTTACTCAGCCTGTTAAGGATGCCATGTATGACAGTGTTACACAGACAGTTGTTGGTATTGGTGTGGTGGTGGTTGTGGTGATGGACTACAGTTCTTCTAGAAAATCGTGGGGTTGGAATTCGAACTCGAACTCGAAAACGACGTCGACGCCAGGCATCGACGGCACTGATAGTTAGCAGAGCAAGAAGCAGGATCACAAGGGACTGACGCACCATGCTCAACTGAAATGTAGAACATAGCTGTGAGTTCAATAGGCGACTGAGGATTGATTCCTTTAAGTCTTGTATAATCGGTAGCTCGTACATTCTGCTGCATCAGCAAATAAGTTTCAGCCTACATGGAACGGTATAGAAGAATCTCAATTTCAGTGTATGAGTTGGAGTTTACGCCGCTTGGGCATTTAGGGGCGAGAAATGAGATAAGATTAAAAGAATGATTCACATCGTGAAATGTCCCACTTGATAATGTTAGGTAATGTGTCGCCTTGGTATATCTAGGATATTACTATCTGAAATATTGCAGTCTTTCTTTTAACGTTCGCAACCTGAAAAAATGGTTTTGAGAAGCAGTTACATGTTGTTTCAGATGAAATTGTATAGTTGATAGGAATAAGATATAAAACAGAAAGACATTGTGCTGCAAATGTCGTATCTACATTTTTGTCATAATCAATAAATCAATAACTTGCTTTGTTATCCATAAAATATTCGTCCTTGTTTCCTTTTTCCACTATATGTTTTGAGAGATCTTTTATGGTAATCCATTATGACACTACTTTATTTTTCCTTTAATGTCTAACAACCCGTGAAGTAACTATCGTATCGAATACACCTTCAAAGTTAGAGTCACTGATGCCTGCCAATTACTTGACATTTTTAACGACACGCACTTGGATAATTTACTAGATATATTCTTTTGAATATATGAACATAGTTTTTCGTAGATAAATAGGTATGTGCTCATTCATCCATTCATTCTTACATGATACTTAAAAGAAGGAAAGGGTAAAAACTAAAACCAGTGTTACGGGGAGCTATTCTTACATAACCCCGCCTCCCGCTTATATCATATTTTATCATTTAAAGGGGCAGTAGCACGTTTTTAGGGGGAATATAAGGTGATGTCAGGAAAATGATAATTAATGGTTCCAATTGAAAGACAATGTATTTAAACTAAATGGAGAAGTAATAATTTAAATAAATAACATTAAGTTTAGCCAGACGATTCCTTTTTCTTAAACAAAATGAATTAAAGGTGTTCACAAAAAAATGGCCGCCAATGGATTTTATGTGAATCTTCATACTTTGTCCTCTGACTATGGATGATTGACTTGTGTAATGAGATTTTTGACACTTTCAAAATAATACATTTAACATTAACTTTCAATTATCAGTGAAAAATTTAAAATAAAAAATTATCAAAAAAACGTGCTACTGCCCCTTTAAGGATCCACTGAACAGGTTGAATTAGGATATCGCGATTATTCAAATTCCTAATTTATATGTTTTCAACAATCTATTTGTGTGTGCAAACATAATCTTTGACATCAATTAGTGAGTTCAGTCATCTTAACGATCGCATTATGGATTGGAAGTGAAAAACACAGAATAACTTGTATTAAGTATTTTTGTTACATCAAAAGGTAACAGTTTATGCCAATATCCTCCCATTTTGTAAATAGCCAATTTGAGCGCGAAATCTGTTCTTATGTGACTTTAAGTAGGGAGCAAAAAAATTCTACAATCAACGTACAAGTGATCTTCTAATCAGATAGTAAGTGATTTGATGTCAGATCGGTTTCTGATTTGATTGTAATACTGTTATTACTTGTCATGGTTATTGATTTTTAGACCATAATGTTATTATCCAGACCGTGGTCATTAGGTCTACCCTACAAGGTCTCTAGACCTGATAATACGGTCATAGTAAGGTCAATGAACTTTTCACTACGAGATAGAAAACTTATAACACATGAACTTAACAAGAAAGGGATTTTACTATTATCCCGCGCACTTAAACACGGGACATTTTAAAATATTCGTAATAATACTCACATTCAGGCAAAGACCAAGGTTTGATTTTTCTGTCTACTTCAAGTTACATTTATTCCATAGCATTTCCGCCTTCTGACCAATCAGCATCCACCAGAATCGCATGATTCTGTTAGGGAAGTGACAGTGCCATAATTTTATAGCACCCATCTGGAACGAACATTAAACATATCCTATTAATTCAGTGAGGTGTGTCAAACTTCGATGAAGTATAGATAACATTGCGTGTAGTGATGGTGGTTTTCGATACAAAACGCGTTTCTCGAAGGTACTGTTCAGGGCCACGTGCTGATCAATACCACTCTATCTATTTCGATTTATGAAAATGACGTTTCAAGGTGTTTGTTTGGAAGCATATGGTTATCTTATTCTGTAAACACATTTTCGAATTGTTCCATGCATCAACATTAAAACTGTAATCTAATTGTTTGAAAATCAAGATAGTTTAATCAACCTGTTTAAGTCAAATATTGTAATTTATGAATTTTGAAACATTGTTTTAGCATATATCCGATGAGATGTGTTCTGAAAATTGTCGTTTTAAAATCTCCTTAAAGGGACAGTAGCACGTTTTTTGATGATTTTTTGTATTCTAAATTTTTCACTGATAATTGTAAGTTAATGCTAAATGTATTATTTTGACAGTGTCAAAAATTTCATTACACGAGAAAAGCAATCAATAGGACAAAGTATGAAGATTCACTTAACATCCATTGGCGGCCATTTTGTGTGAACACCTTTAATGCATTTTGTGTAAAAAAAAGGAATCGCATGGCTAAACTCAGCATTATATATTTGAATTATTACTGCTTCATTTCGTTTAAATACATCGCTTTCAATTGGAACCATTAATTTTCATTTAACTGACATCAACTGGCTCGGTTGAAATATTCACGTTATGATTGATTAATGTTGATGTTAGCAGTGATAATATACAGATATCACCTTTTGAGCTCATAGACTTGCCACTACAAGGTGAGTCCCTCGATATCTAAGCTAAATCCATTAAAGAACTTGCATCCTCACTGCATGGGAGACTGGACTAACAGTTTATAGCTCCTTTCAAGATTATAGGAGTATTTGATGCAGGACGCAGGGGTAGATTTATCAATGATGTAGTTATGTTTCTTCTTGACAATCTGAATTGTGTACTTTAATTGACTTTTACTTAAACCTTGCTACTATACATAACAATGTTATATTTGGGATAACATTTCTTGAATAGTACAGATTCTTGTACTTTTTAGCTCATCTGGCCTGTAAGGCCCGATGGGCTTATGGCATGGCATGGTGTCCGGCGTCCGTCCGTCCATCCGTCAGTAAACTTTGTGGAATTTCGACTTCTTCTCCAGAACCATAAGGCCTAGAAAGCTGAAACTTTGTGTACAGACAGTATTTGATGAAGGACGCAGGGGTAGATTTATCAATGATGTAGTTATGTTTCTTTTTGACAATCTGAATTGTGTACTTTTATTGACTTTTACTTCAACCTTGCTACTATACATAACAATGTTATATTTGGAATTATACTGAAGACTGGGAGACATGATCTGTGTAGATTATACTGGAGACTGGGAGACATGCTTCGTGTAGATCATACTGGAGACTGGGAGACATGCTTCATGTAGATGACACTGGAGACTGGGAGACATGATCCGTGTAGATTATACTGGGGACTAGGAGACATGCTCCGTGTAGATTATACTGGGGACTGGGAGACATGCTCCGTGTAGATTATACTGGAGACTGGGAGACATGCTCCGTGTAAATTATACTGAAGACTGGGAGACATGCTCCGTGCAGATAATACTGGAGACTGGGAGACATGCTCCGTGTAAATTATACTGGAGACTGGGAGACATGCTCCGTGTAGATGACACTGGAGACTGGGAGACATGATCCGTGTAGATTATACTGGAGACTGGGAGACATGCTCCGTGTAGATCATACTGGAGACTGGGAGACATGATCGGTGTAGATTATACTGGAGACTTGGATACATGCTCCGTGTAGATTATACTGGGGACTGGGAGACATGCTCCGTGTAGATGACACTGGAGACTGGGAGACATGATCCGTGTAAATTATACTGGAGACTGGGAGACATGCTCCGTGTAGATGACACTGGAGACTGGGAGACATGATCCGTGTAAATTATACTGGAGACTGGGAGACATGCTCCGTGTAGATGACACTGGGGACTGGGAGGCATGATCCGTGTAGATTATACTGGAGACTGGGAGACATGATCGGTGTAGATAATACTGGAGACTGGGAGACATGCTCCGTGTAGATCATACTGGAGACTGGGAGACATGATCGGTGTAGATTATACTGGAGACTGGGAGACATGCTCCGTGTAGATTATACTGGAGACTGGGAGACATGATCCGTGTTGATTATACTGGAGACTGGGAGACATGCTCCGTGTAGATTATACTGGAGACTGGGAGACATGATCCGTGTAGATTATACTGGAGACTGAGAGACATTCTCCGTGTAGATAATACTGGAGACTGGGAGACGTGCTCCGTGTAGATTATACTGGGGACTGGGAGACGTGCTCCGTATAGATTATACTGGGGACTGGGAGACATGCTCCGTGTAGATTATACTGGAGACTGGGAGACATGATCCGTGTAAATTATACTGGAGACTGGGAGACATGATCCGTGTAGATTATACTGGGGACTGGGAGACATGCTCCGTGTAGATTATACTGGGGACTGGGAGACATGCTCCGTGTAGATTATCTTGGAGACTGGGAGACATGCTCCGTGTAGATGACACTGGAGACTGGGAGACATGATCCGTGTAAATTATACTGGAGACTGGGAGACATGCTCCGTGTAGATGACACTGGGGACTGGGAAACATGCACCGTGTAGATTATACTGGAGACTGGGAGACATGATCGGTGTAGATTATACTGGAGACTGGGAGACATGCTCCGTGTAGATGACACTGGGGACTGGGAGACATGATCCGTGTAGATTATACTGGAGACTGGGAGACATGATCGGTGTAGATTATACTGGAGACTGGGCGACATGCTCCGTGTAGATGACACTGGAGACTGGGAGACATGATCCGTGTAGATGACACTGGAGACTGGGAGACATGATCCGTGTAGATTATACTGGGGACTGGGAGACATGCTCCGTGAAGATTATACTGGGGACTGGGAGATATGCTCCGTGTAGATGACACTGGAGACTGGGAGACATGATCCGTGTAGATTATACAGGAGACTGGGAGACATGCTCCGTGTGGAAAATACTGAAGACTGGGAGACGTGCTCCGTGTAGATTATACTGGGGACTGGGAGACATGCTCCGTGTAGATGACACTGGAGACTGGGAGACATGATCCGTGTAAATTATACTGGAGACTTGGAGACATGCTTCATGTAGATGACACTGGAGACTGGGAGACATGATCCGTGTAGATTATACTGGAGACTGGGAGACATGCTCCGTGTAGATTATACTGGAGACTGGGAGACATGATCCGTGTAGATTATACTGGAGACTGGGAGACATGATCCGTGTTGATTATACTGGAGACTGGGAGACATGCTCCGTGTAGATTATACTGGAGACTGGGAGACATGATCCGTGTAGATTATACTGGAGACTGGGAGACATGCTCCGTGTAGATAATACTGGAGACTGGGAGACGTGCTCCGTGTAGATTATACTGGAGACTGGGAGACGTGCCCCGTGTAGATTATACTGGAGACTGGGAGACGTGCTCCGTGTAGATTATACTGGGGACTGGGAGACGTGCTCCGTGTAGATTATACTGGAGACTGGGAGACATGCTCCGTGTAGATTATACTGGAGACTGGGAGACATGCTCCGTGTAGATTATACTGGAGACTGGGAGACATGCTCCGTGTAGATGACACTGGAGACTGGGAGACATGATCCGTGTAGATTATACTGGAGACTGGGAGACATGATCCGTGTAAATTATACTGGGGACTGGGAGACATGATCCGTGTAGATTATACTGGAGACTGGGAGACGTGCTCCGTGCAGATGACACTGGGGACTGGGAGACGTGCTCCGTGTAGATGACACTGGAGACTGGGAGACATGCTCCGTGTAGATGACACTGGAGACTGGGAGACATGCTCCGTGCAGATAATACTGGAGACTGGGAGACATGCTCTGTGTAGATTATACTGGAAACTGGGAGACAGATAAAGGAGCTTGTAGATCTTTACACGTGACCTACGAATTTATCATGATTTACTTGTTTGCCTAATTTGTTATTGCGCATCTTTTTAAATTTCGATTTTGGATTCGAACTGGACCTTTAATGTAAAGGTCGATTTGACCCAAAAGCTTAGCATGTCTATTCCACATTAAGGGCTATCAGGCTGCCAAGTTTGGTTGAATTTGAAGCAGCCGATTTGGTTGTAGCTCGTTCACCAAAAAAGTACAAATAATAATAATAATCCGGATAAAAAGAGCTCCTTAACTTTTCACTTTTTTATGATATTATGCAACTTAGCAAATATTGTGCTTGTAATAACGCGTGTATAGGTATAAAAAATTAAGATATCCCCATTAGTAGAGGAATTATGAATATTCAAATTCGTCGGTCAGGTTTATTATATAAAAAATGTTCTCACACATTCATCCTCAAATGACTATTATTTCTTGTTCTTGTATTCAATGAAATTATTTTGACAGCCATTTATGATCATGGAGACAAAGTCCACACATGCAATGAAGAGGACTACTAGTTATAGATACTGTCAAACATTATCGAAACTTTTATTGCCAGTCTGATGGCGTATAATACGTTTTCAAAATTAAGTTTGACTGATTGTTGTCTTATCATGATCATGACCTAATGTTCAAATGCTCTTATGTTCCTAATGTGTTTTTACGACGTCGATTACTTTTTAAATGATACTTTCCTTAACACTCGATACTTCTTGATCAAATGACAATATTTATCACCCCAAACAGATCAGAGTGGCGTGTTTAGCAAGCTATTGCCTAGAAATATCTCCTCTGTCATCGGCTCTAAGCCGAGAGACAAATTGTTCGTTTTCTAAACGGATATTTAATAAGGATTTTATCAATTGAACTCCTTCTGACGTACTAAATTCATTCTTTACTACTGGAAATCCGAAATAAGAAACCTTGATAATAAGTTTATGATTTGATATCTTAGCTTATGAAATGATCACGTGATAGACATGTCAACTATTGTCCCGATATCCTTTTTACAGGCAAGTCAATTTTGAAGTAATACCTTCTTGCTTGTTTAATCTAAGTTTTGTTTTAACCTTTATACCGAAAGATGTATCTGTGCCTCAAGGTTAAAGTGCTATAACAGTGAGCACAGAAAACGTACGTAAAATCGTAACATTGATCTCATGTGAGAATCCTAGCTGCTGGAACAAATATTGCATATACTATTGATTTACATAAGCTTCATCTTGAGCTTTCCTCTATCTCTGTATGTCACCTTAAAACATAATCATTAAATGAATGGATCTGACAAGATATCAGGATATAATACTTCATAACATTGGAGGCCAATTACTTTACTTAATGTTCTTTGTTAGATTTTAGGTGCATGTATAGCTAAAAGATACAAAGTTACTCTACCATGATAATCGGACAGGTTTTATGCCTGGTAGAACGTGTGAAAATTCAAGATTAATTTATGAGGTTGTGTTGGAATCGAAGAAAACCTTTTGTCACCTTAAAACAATCATTAGTTGAATAGATTTGACAAGAAATCGGGATATCATAACATTGTCATGTGTATAAAATATATATTAATAAAACACTGCAAGATCAGGAACGATTGATTTGTCTGTATTTGAAAAGTTTTTCTCGTTGTTTAATTGTTTGTCTGTTAACAAGTAATTGTCACATTTTAACGACATTCTAGCGGCAATAATGAATTAAATATTGCCAAAGCGGCTCTAAACAATTACTCATTAATTTCGTTTGGAAAACTAAAATATAGTTTATTTCTGAATAATTACATGTAACAATTGAAATTCAAAGAGAATTGATACGATGTAGAAGACGCTGAGCAACCAGGAAGAAGCATAGTAAACTGTATATGACACCGGCTTGCTAACTGTATCTTCACACTCTACAGGGAAGTCACAGTTCATCTGCAAATGATGTTTCAGCAGAATTGGTAAAGAGCGCTAAGTACCCGGAAACACGATTGATTGTAGTACAAATGCAAATGCGTGTATAAAGGCACATACATAATTATTGTCGTTCAATATCAGCTTGGCATTGAAGGTAAGTAACTTCTGATAACAAACATGAGGTGAAGAACAATCATCAAAACCGTTTTGGATTTTAACTGCTCATTCAAAATTGATAGTTTTTACATCATCGACGATTTATACATTGACAAACAAAATATGTTGTACATTTAAAACCTTAGCACTCTTTACGACATTTCGTGTGCTGTATAGCATTTTTTGAAAACTTAGGTAAGTATGATTGTTTTCCGCAATGCTCCATCAAACGATCATGCAGTGTAAAACTTGACACATTTCACCCTTTTAAATGTATGGTAGAACAAGGCATGCCTAAAATATAATTCAGTCTTTTGCTCTATCTCTGTTTCAATGAACATAATGCTTATATCGCATATAGGCGGTGGGGAATTTAAAAAACAATCCCAGACCTTTTTTCTTGTATCTATATATATTTGATATATCATAAGATGTAAAATCTGTTTAAAAACATTTTAAACCAGTCTTCTTCAGTGAATATAATTTGACGTGCATTTCGCTTGTGTTTTTCCCCTTATGTACGGCATAACTGGTTCGAACAAATACGTGTTATTGATATCACTATAGAAAATCCTTAGGATTGAAATTTAAATTTTGCAAGCATTTGAAGTACATACCGCCCGCATTATGTTCTACATGATAATACATCCGACAAATGAGTCCTTATCAAATCAAGCTTTAACAATTGTTTTAAAGAAAACAATCTGGTTCTTATATAAATAAATGTGTATCTCTGATTGTATTTTATGGACGAGACCACCGTTGAATTATATAGTTTAACTAAAATATATATTAGCATAGCTTTTGAGAACCTTCTGGTTTAAAATGCAAGGGAATTTTACATTATCAATCTGATCATATTCTTACTCATTGTTTAATGTTTGAAGCATTACAATACAGTCGAACTTGTCTTTAAAGGCCAGCCAAGGGCCGGACCAAAAGTGGCCGTTATATAGAGGTGGCCTTTCTATAGAGGTTCGGGTGTGCAGTCATACTCAAAGACAACTAACGAAAATTCTAATATCATATTTTATTCTAAAATGAGAGTATATTTCACATATAGAATTAAAAATACAATGTAGTTTTTAAAATCAATAAAGATATAACAGTCATTAAAAGTTTGTTAAATGATGATCTTAAAAATTATTTGTTAAAATAGTCACTGATTTTTGTATTGTTTTGTGAGTGTTACAGTCATCTCACTCATAGTGTCCTTCAACCCAATGGCCAATCTTAAAACCTTTTCGTCAACAACGTTACAAAATCTTCACGGTCAAAGTAACAAGCTTGTGTACTCACGCTATAATTGTTATCGAGTTAAGTGACACCAACCTAATCAACATGTTAATTACGACCACACGCTCGCTTATTGACACCGAGAGGTCACTTGCTGTGAGTGATCAAGCGTACTTCCCGATCACGTGACAGTCATGTGATTGCAAATGACCGTTACTTACAAGTCTTACCTTCGCTCTAACAAGTGGCCGCTCTATAGAGGTAAAATATAACGTAAAATCGCTCGGGGGGACTTTAGGGTGGCCGTAACTAGCAGGTGGCCGCTCTATAGAGGTGTATAATGAATACAAGATTTTCTCAACAATCAGTTGGTTTTTATTTAAACATGGTTACATAGGCATGACCTACAAGAATACATGAAGTACATTCGCATGTCCGTAGTGCTTTTAAGTATTTAATGATTTCGGGACATAAATTGCCTAAACTATTTTGCATTGTTAAACACAAATAATTATGTGCTGTATCAGATTTATTAACATTTACGCTCTAAAAGACATTAATCTTCTTGCATATCAGTTTGAGATGACTTTATCAACGATGTCGGACTGTGTTAGCATATGAAATAGGTGTATAAGATAAAATGAGATTAATTTATGTTATAATTCTAATTTTGGTATAAATAAAATCTAAATGCCCTTTTTATCAATGTATTACTGCATCGATAAAATACTCATAAGAATAATAAGAAAGTTATCACTGCACGAATTTGACTGTTTAATATCCTTATACGAACTTGCTCTTTATAAGTAATTATTTCGTTTCAGTGTAGAACAGCAACCGTTTGCTTCAAGACTAACTGATCATGGCACGATTCGCCCCATTTCTTCTGGTACTTGTTCTTGTTGCCATGTCAACGACAGTGAAAGGTTTCCTCTTCAGTCGTAGTTCATCCTCAACGATTAATCAGGTAAGATACACGGTTATTACTTACAAGTTTACATTAAAGGGGCAGTAGCACGTTTTTTGACAATTTTATATTTTCAATTTTTCACTGATAACTATAAGTTAATGCTAAATGTATTACTTTGATAGTATCATAAATCTCATAACACAAACCAATCATCCGTAGTCAGAGGACAAAGTATGAGGATTCACATAAAATCCATTGGCAGCCATTTTTGTGTGAACACCTTTAATTCATTTTGTGTAAGAAAAGGAATCGCATGGCTTAACTTTACTTTGTATATTTGATTTATTACTGCTCCATTTAGTTTTTATACATTGACTAAAGATTGGAACCATTTATTTTCATTTTCCTTATATCACCTTATATTCCCCCTAAAAACGTGCTACTGCCCCTTTAATGACCTTAATGTCTTTAACGGTAAGAGCAAATATATAAGAATTTTAGATATGGATAATAGGTCATAACTCAAACGAACATCTTCATTCTGCGAAAGTGTAAGAATTTTGTGAATTATTAATTATCGCTTTAGTAAGTATGATTAGTTGTAAATTCAGTTTTATCCTAAGTAATATAAAAACCGAAATGTTATTGTTTTGTTACATTAATGTTGGCCTTTACCGTCACGACATATAATCAATAACACCGTATAATGATATCTTGTGAGCTACAGAACTTATTGTTCCATTTGTGTTAGCGACTTTTCTCGAAACTACGATATCGTTTTGGAATTAACATAACCTGCTTGGAAAACTCGGTAAGGTACTCGACCACGTGGAGGAAACAGATGCCCCACTCCACATAAGGGACGTTTACAAACCCCAATTAACTTATTGTTATCCCACCGGTATGTAATACCGTGGGATATAGTCATCACCCTGTCCGTCTGTATGTCCGTCCGTCCGTAATCATTTTGTTTCCGGAGCAGATCTCAAAAACCGGTCCACATATCTTTCTTAAACTTTACATGTGTATTGCCCACCTACTGAAGTGGTGCCTTTTGATATTTTCACATTTCTGAAAATTTTATTCTTTATTATTTCCATGGAAACGGCTCTTAATTTGACTCTGTTCATGAAAGGTTTCGTTTCATATATATTAGCTTATACTATTATGAACCTTGCTTGAAAAAATTTACAATTATAGTACTCGCAAACTTAATCAAACACTTTCTCGTTTTCCCAGAATACTCACTATCAAAGCACCAACAACTGTCACTGCAACAACCAGCAGTACATAGGAGAGGTGACAAGTCTGGCAGCCATACTGGCCAAGCTACTGGGAGGCAAGTTGGGGAAGAGAGAGGCGGCGGCTGTGCTGGATCTGGAGGAGGACTACCCGGGGCTGGAGGAGTTCCTGGTCCAGGCTGGGGCAGATTGTGAGTAGCGTCAGGGGTCTCTCTAGGATTAAGCGCGATATCTTGGGTCGTTTCATTGGTGCAGATTGTGAGCAGCATCAGGGATCTCGGTAGGATGATGATTTATATCTTGGGTCGTTTCAATGGTGCAGATTGTGAGTAGCGTCATTGGTTTCTGTAGGATGAAGCGCGGCATCTTTGTTCGTTTCAATGGTGCAGATTGTAAGTAGCATCATGGTTTCTGTAGGATGAAGCGCGGCATCTTTGTTCGTTTCAATGGTGCAGATTGTAAGTAGCGTCATGGTTTCTGTAGGATGAAGCGCGGCATCTTTGTTCGTTTCAATGGTGCAGATTGTGAGTAGCGTCATGGTTTCTGTAGGATGAAGCGCGGCATCTTTGTTCGTTTCAATGGTGCAGATTGTAAGTAGCGTCATGGTTTCTGTAGGATGAAGCGCGGCATCTTTGTTCGTTTCAATGGTGCAGATTGTGAGTAGCGTCATCGGTTTCTGTAGGATGAAGCGCGGCATCTTTGTTCGTTTCAATTGTGCAGATTGTGAGTTGCATCAGGAATCTCTGAAGGATCAAGCGCGATTTCTTTGGTCTCTTAATCGTTGTTCTCACCATTCCAAGCCTTGTAACGATCAATCAACTTGTAGGTAATCCATATCATATTCAGCATCGCCTGGATCTAGGGATGAAATAGGTAATGTGCGACCAAACTGCGAGATTGATAAACTATTCATAGTTATCGTTTCCTGGAATTATGTTTTCGGGGAACCAGCAGAATTTTTATTTATTCAGTAAAAAACGTTTGCAGATCTGATTGGATCGGAGGGGTCAGTTTAAAAAAAAGAATATTGATATGTTTGCAGCTATTAAAAAATATATTCATTGCCTAGTAAGATATTGAGATCTCTCAGCAGCAATTCATCATAACAAACTGACGAGTTATAACCAAATTGCATAATTATTTTTCCACAGCTAATGGTATGGTCGACAAGCGGGACTTTGTGGATGCAGTAAAGAGAATCACATCACGTACGTAGATTTCTTCAGGAGTTAAACCGAACAGCAGAGACAAACTAAATTGAATGATAGAAAATAAAACATAAAATTAGTTTTTGGATTCAATTTATCTCCATTCTACCCAGATTGTTTTTAGATATTCTTGCTAAATAGATTTGTCATAACTTCTGACCTGAATGGGTTATCTCAACGTAACATTCTCGTTTATCCCTTATTGTTTTAAAACAGCCTATATTTCCAGAACTGCTTAGTTACATTATCCAGTGAAGTTTATCATAATTAAATTTGAAGATTAAGATAAATGTAATATGGTGTAGTACAGTCTATCCTAATGGTGTACATATTTCACTATTCTGATATGTTGTTGGTATTTCACTGCAGATAACAGTCAGAATAACAGCCCGAATCTTTGTCACTGCGGACGAGCAATCGTGGACCAGTTCAACTTCGAGCTCTAGGTGAGAGGGTGCCCCAATGTACATACCTTAGTCAGTAGTTTAAAAACAAAAAGCCTGCAATGTTAAAATCTGCATGACCTCAGTTGTATGACCCAGTGGCATCTTAAAACGAGTTATGTGTTTTTATCTCTTTCTCAAGCCCCGACAGGCTACGAAAGTTGAAATCTTGTGTACATACAAAATCTTCAAGGGCTCTTGAAATGTGGCCGCAAAAAAAGTTATGTTCATCTTCCCCTGAACAAAACAGCAATAAGCTTAAAAACGGGCTAAAAGCTCTTTGGCAACCTAAAATTTAGTTGAAAAGTGAATCCACTATAAAATAGGTTATTGTTCTTGTATCTTCTTCTTTTCCTTGTTGCAGGTATGGATATATCACATCGGCAGCGCGTTCATTGACAGGATGAAGTTGATCTTGTATGATAAATACACATTCTTGAAACACAACTATATTTGTTAATTTGTCAGTCCAAGTAAACCTAGCCTCAATATTATCCGTTTCACTCCGATATTGAGTCTAGAAAGGCCTAGTAGAGGGTCGCGTCAGCCCACGTATCGAATTAACCAATCGAAACTCATCTTACCAAGCCAAATAGTCTGCCTTCGCATGTATAACGTTGGCGGTTCATAAGTCGCAGAAAGGTCGGCTGACGCGACTCTTTACAAGGCCTTTCTAGACTCGGTATAGGAGTGAAACGGATAATAGATTGGTTAATTTGTAGAAGGCACCAACAAAGTAAACCGTTTCAACATTAGAACAGCATGACTAAGCCTTTGCCTCTTTGCTCCTAGATATATTAAGGCATTTTTTAGTATTTTACATTATGATAAACTTTAAATTACATATTACACCGTACATCTAGGTTGTGATATTAGTAAGGTTTTGACATGTATATAATCTTTCATAGCTCTTCTGAACAGTATCTTTGTTTTTGAATGTTACTTTAGGGAAATGTTGAGGTGATACTCAAAAAAAGAATCTGTAAAAAACGTCACATTGCGTATTGTAGCAGTCTTCTTTTGCGACGCTTCTTATATATCATTCTTATAATTCACAATATTCACAATTCAATATGGCTTTAGCGACAGGGAATTATATAAACTGAACTTTTTCATTCATTTGCATATTTATACACTTTGATCATTTCCTAAAAAATTTTGTCTCATACGACCATATACCTGTATTTGTGTTTGAAAAATGTATGTATATTTCAAACTGATAGAGTTGTTGTTGGAAACCTATAATTGTTAAAATATATTTATTTAAGCGGAAGGATTTGCTTACAAGCAATCCAACTTAGTGAAACCCTCTTATGTACAATGCTTACATATTATATTAAAATCTAATAATACATGTTTATGTACATTAAAAATAACGAGAGATATAGGGATATGGTATACACGTATAAATATACAGGAGTCCAGACGGGTAAAACAAAGTCACGATCTGATTTTTGGATTAGCTTACAGAGAAAATGATTCTAATTATCAAATCTTCCAGAGAGTGATATATATTTATGAACTTCTCGAAAAATCCTAATATTTTCATTATAAGAAATGTCTGCACTGCCATTTAATAATAGGTCAACATTTACAATTTACAACTCTACTTTCGAATATTTTGCAAATAGTACAAAGCATTTGATATTTTATTTAAGAAATAAAGTAGCCCTAACCATCATGTGTTTTGCAATAAAGTATAGTTTTGCCCTGAAATATTATAGTTAAAGCATGAGGCCGAAGGCCGAATGGTTTGACGTTATAATAGTTCAGGGCAAAACTATACTTTATTGCAAAACACATGATGGTTAGGGCTACTCTATTACTTTTCTAGTATGTCTGTTTTTTACTCCTATAAGTTATTTCTACTCCAAAAAGACATATTTTGTAATTCACGTTAGGCCGCGAATTAAAAAATCCTCGATCAGGGCCATATCTTGTGACGTCATACCCGATTGTTATTGACGTCATGGGCCATTGTTTCGTGACGTCACTCAAAAACTATACTTTATTGCGGAATAAAGGGTGGGCGGCGCCTTTGATCTTTTCGGGAACAATACTAGAAATTGGAATATCTAGTATATTCCTCGCAATAATGATTAGGTTTTTTACAAGCAGCTTTGCAATTGCATTCCGGATTATCTACACGACCAATTTTATATAGACCATCGTTTAATCTATTTGAGAATCTTAATTGTTTATGTAACATTGATTGAGATACACACAAAACATCATGACATAGGATGAACGTGTCTCGCACTTTACAATGTTGCAAACAGGGCAACCGGCAACAAATTAATAAGGCGTCGATAACATATTCTTTCCGAATTTTTCGTTTCGTATTTACAGTAAAACCGCTTTTCATAAGATGAATTCATTTAAGGAATAATCAAAGGGTTCTCTTAACTTGAACACGATTGACAGTGAACACGATTGACAGTGAACACGATAGACAGTGAACACGATTGACGAGAGACGAATATGCGGGACAGATGAGAACGTTAAAATGCTCAAGCTAATATGAGGTACAATATGACCGTAAATGCATCATACAAGCGAATAATTGATTTGCCGGACGATTTTACAGTTTGCATTACCGGATTTTACACAAAATTGGCTAAGTGTTTAATATTGACACCTTTTTACACATGAATAGTATAAATAGTTAGACTGTTGACAAAGAGACCAAATAAGTTAGTCTAAGTAAATCTAGCCTCTATATTTCCCGATTCACTCCGATATTGCATTAAGAAAGGTCTAGTAGAGGGTCGCTTCAGCCGACCTTTCGCCAACCTATGACCCTCCAATGTAATTCGTCGAAGGCCTGGTAAGTTGAGTTCTGATTGGTCAATCCGATACGTGGGCTGAAGCGACAGTCTACTAGACCTTTCTAGACTCAATATCTGAGTGAAATGGATAATATTGAGGCTAGGTTTTTTTTCTAAAATAAAAAAGCATCTAAACATATAATTGAATTTCAAACATCATTCTTACAACACACTTTTACATTTTCTGTCAAAAGTCATCAGTGACCGAGACAACTTCATACTCTCCTATACAAATTGACTTCAGATTCCCTTGTTTTACCCTTGATTAAGTTTTGACTGTAACTAATTGTCATACAAAAAACAAGGAACAAAACTTGACAGTAAGTGTAGTGTCCTCTTATTATTTAATGAAACCAAAAGCAATAACCAGGCCAATCACGTGAGAATGGGCGATATGTCGTGGTAGGGTAATTGGTTGGAAGACGACTTGTCGGTTCGAAGTGTGATTTTTTATTAATCATTATTTTGTGGATGTTGTGAACAAAGTTCCTATATTGTCTAATAAAATTATTTTGATATCATGAGTCAAAAAGCTTTTTTAAAAACTTAAGTCACAATCTATGAAGATAGTTTAAAAAAATGGTCATTAGCTTTAAATAATTCATCAAAGAGCTCAAAAATACAGGGTTTCGGAATGTGTTACGTTAGATTTGAGGTTACAAATTCAGATATCCTAGAAACATCAACAAATCATAAAGACAAAAGGTTTGCCACTGTACAGGTAGGTTGACATTGTTTGTCACTGGTGTTATTTCATAGAGTAGCAATGACCACTTTGATACTAATTGATTCAGTACAGTGTTGATAAGTGAGTTCATTAACAAATTTGATAGAACATCTGAACAACCAATCAGAACCTATCAGTTAAACGTAATTTTTGGACAGTTAAAAATGACATAGGATAAGATAATTGCTTTATTATGCCTGAGGGATAGTCTTTTTACATCTCTTGCAGTTCTCCATTATAAAAACAATAACAAAGATGAAACGGATATATAACATATTCGCATAACATATTATCACTATCATCCTGTCTTAGGGTACGAACATTACGCTAACTCCACTACTCTGGGCTCAGGAGCTATATTCGCTCGAGCGGCCCGACTTAGGGTATAGCTAATCAAATCATTTCCTCGCCACCTTCGCGATATAATTTCAACGAGAAAATTTGATTGGATATATTCCAAGTTGGGCCGCGCGATGAAATCTAGCTTCTGAGCCCAGGGTACGGATTAGTGGAGTCGTGTTGACGAGTTTTGAGAATTCTGTTTTATTCTGAACAGTTAGGTTTCCGTACCAATTTAAAGCTCCATTTACATACTTACATGTGGTTTGGGATGAAATTTAACTATTGGGAATATAAATGAATCTCTCGGTAAAAACATCTTTCGTCGAAATTTTGATATCACATTTATATTTTTATTTAAAACATACTTATTTCGACGCCCAAGAGCACAGTACCCCCTGTAAAAAGGGCATAGCATTTAACGAACCCGCTTTCGGTGACGTAATCATTTACAACGTGTCTCAACTACCGTAATTTCATTCGATGGGTAACAACTGTTGCAGCAACGAATACCTAATTCGGATGAAAATAAAATAAAATATAGACAAAGACGGTTTTCAAGTGTATATTTAGAAACCGGAAGTTGTGAGATGGCCACACTTGATACGCCTTTATGTTGACTGCCGTTTCGGTAATTTGTGTAAATCATCTCCTTTTTAATGAATTTTGGTCCGATTTTCCCTTGGTTGGTCCCAAAATTTTGCAAAAAATACAAGGAAAACATTAAAATTCCTTTTTAGAATATTGAACTCTGATAATGGATCTTTAAAACGTACAAATTAAAGGGCACAACACTTTGTGTAAATGTTCAATAAAACAATTTTAAAATAGTTTTATCGATTTTAAAATCTATTGCAGATAATGAAAAAGACTTTGGTTTATAGTTTTGAATTTGTGATACAAATAGCATTTACGTATTTTGGACTGCTTCAGAAATGAGTATTTATAAAAAAAAAGATATTGACCTCATCACAACTCTTTAATTGTATATTAGTGCATTCAAACACAGTAAGTACTAAATAAACTCTTACATTGACAATACATGAAAAATACTATTTCATTAAATATTCCCATCTAATTCCAAACCCAAGCTTTCCAAAGCACAATGTACCTCGTCAAATTATCATACTGCTTGTGACCCACTGCGGTAAAGTGTTATATCCTCGATAGTATATTCAGGCATCTGTTGTTCATTAAAGGTTAACATAAGGAAGAAAACAGATTATCAGAGCTACCCGGACCTTTTTCTCACGGAAGCACAAATGATGGCGTAAGATGGTTACGATTGGTCGGTTAACATTGTCCGCGAGGAACAACTAGTGTTAGTTGTTGGACAAACACTGTCCGTCGTAGTGTTCTTCTGTTATATTTATTATTACGGGTAAAACGAGATATTAAAGAAATGACTCACAGAAAGTTGAATTATTTTTTTTTAAATCTGGACAATGAAATTCAAAACCTATCATGCGTCCAGAAAATATTACCAATAAGACTCAAGTATAGTTTTGAACAAAAACAATTAAAATGGTAAATGAATGTTATGATTACTTTGTACATTTCCTTACTGATTTAGTTCTTCTTATAATTTCCGTTATGATGAATCAATTTAAATATCCCTCAGGTTCCAAGTGTCCATTACTTAATTCTCTCTGCACACACAAAGTTAAGAAGCGGTTTCCAAATTTACGATTTGTATCGGGTCAAGCTTTAGCTTTAATACAAATTAATTTGATCTAATTTTAGAAATCGTTTATCTTACATTTCTAAACCAACCGTGATTTTGTGCAGATAGCTTTTGATAAACTGAAATAATGAAAGCCGAATTAGATAATAAACTGTATAGTAAACTCTATCAAACTTGCATCAGAAACGTTTAGACTTCATTTTGATATTCATCAATCTCGTATCAATCCCGTATCATTTCCCTTACCATAACACAATCAGATGAACACTGTGAAGAGAGATGTTAGTACTTCCTCCTCAATAATGACTTCCTGATAACTTTGCAAATGTTATACCAAATACAGCGAACTATGACAATCACCTCTTACTTCCTTCTTGTTGACAACACGTTTGTGCTGACTCCACAATTCCCTGAAGGCCAGTGACAAGGCTGTTATACAGGACATCACACCTGTCTCTGCACCTCTCATCAACAGCCCAATCAGAGTCTGATGCTTGCTAATAGACCAACACACGCAGTAAGTATCTGCAACTTGTCTGCACACCTTCAATAATTAAAAGCAAAAGACCAGTTTACGCAAGGACTTCAAACGGGTACGTTGGTGTAGTTACTTCTAATACAAATGTATATGCAATTATTAGTTAGACTTTACTGGTCTGTTTCTTTTTCAACAGCTTTGAGAACATATTTTCTTTTATACCTATGTGTTTTGTCTAGACATATTAAAGAGACACATAATATGAGTTACATTTTGCGATAGGTTGCAACATTATTTAAAGTTCAGAAGTGTCTATCAAGTGCCAAGCTTAAGTCATGTCATGTCGGCGTGGATGACAAGAAATTTATTGATGTAAAAATTCTCTATCCTTCCAGAACAATGAACTCTCCAGCCATCAGTCTTCTCCTCGTCGCCTCAGCCCTGGTCTCCGGTGCTGACGGCTTCTTGTGGAGCAGGAGCTCGAGAAGTTCCACAAACCAACTGTCCAATTCCTTCAGCACCAACAACTGCATGTGTCTGCACAAACTCTTCCAGATGTTGGGTGGACTCGGAGGAGGAGGAGGAGGAGGAGGAGGAGCAGGAGGAGCAGGAGGAGCAGGCGGTCTGCTTCAGGCTTTGGGTAAACGGGAGGTGGCAGACCTGCTGGAGCTTGAAGAGGACTACCCTGGTCTTGAAGAGTTCATGGAACATGCAGATGTGAAACGTGAGTAATATAAATCTATAACTTGCATTTGCATCAGACACTGACATCACATGCTACTCAAACCTATATTTCTTTCTGAGATCCTTATAGATAAAGAAACATGTTGTACAGAGAAAATTGCCGTAGCCAAAGTGTGAAAGACGACTTTATCGTATATTAATGTCTGACGCTTGCAAGATCATGACGTCTGACATTAACGAAATTTCCTATGAGACCAGCATGGTCATGGAAATGATTTTTTTGCTATACTTTCTCGCACCTATCGCAAGTATAAGGGCATTTCCCCCTTATAAAGATTGAACCATATTGCGTGTGAACGATACAAACATTTGCATTGACCTTCGTTTTGATATTGAATTGGTGATGTCTTAGGAGATTGTCGTACTTGTTGTGCTAGGTGAGTTTCGATGATTTCGTGGTTTAACGCCGCTTTCAAGAGAAATTAACTATAACACGTCTGCAAGTATTATTGCAGGGAGAAAGTCTGCATCACTATTATGGTTATGCGTTGTGGTTAAACTTGCGAAGATAGGCTGGAATTAGCGAACCACGGGTGGTACTGCGCTGAAATTCAGTTTTGCATTGTACTCAAACTCTAACTGCATGTAAAATAGTTCTCTACTGCTGACAAACCCGGCGAACGTCTTGATTCGAAGCTGAACGCGCTAACCCCCGTTGTGTTTGAAAATGGAACATGTTTTACACGCTAGTGTTGTCCGGTTAAACTGCACCCAATGTATCATTATTTCTGCTAAAAACTTATATCTTTCAATGAGATCCAGTTGAGCTATATGACATTCCAATTCCTTCTGTTTTATATATTGCCTTGATTGATTACGATCTTTCTTTTCTCAGGAGACGGAGTTCTAGAAGTGCACGAGTTCAAGCGAGCTGTTAGACAGGCTGCATCAAGTAAGTCACAATTTGTATATTACTCTTACGAAAATGATCATACACATGTACACCAACACTTGAATATAAGAAATGAAATCAAGAGTTTACAATATAGAGAAAACCCATGCAATGACCTGTTACAACGTTATCAAATTTGTTGCATTTTGGTCTTATTGTCACCACTTGTTTGTTTGAAATCCGGCCTTTACCGTTTATTTGGATATTGCGATATTGCCACCTATGTGACACAATAAACTGTTGTAAGTATCTTCTACAAGTGATTAAAAAATAAAAAATTTGTATATCAGACATGTCGCAATGTTACCCTATGTCAACATCTCAAGAACAATCCTATTTTGTAGGCTTACTCGTAAATGCATTATATCTATTGTATTCTTTAAAAGTATGTATTTCCATTAAGCCATAAACACATACCAATCTAACTGATGAAGAATGACGACAGCAGTCCCCATTGTTATGTATCTAAAATTTCCTGCCAGATTAGAATCTGGCCAAAAAGCACAAACTTTCTTATGAGAAACGATGGTGATAAAACCTGATTATATTGTATAACCTGTCTCAGATCCCGGTGAGACGTACAATTCGTATATCTGACAGTATGAAAAAGTAGTGGACGTTATTTTCCTTACATAATTTTCAGTTTGTCTGTCGAATCTATGTCTGTAGTAATAGCAAACACTCATTGTCGACTGATTATGATATTGTAATTTTATGTTACTTAATTTTCTAAAAGATATCACTTGATGGTTGTGTCTCTTACCTTTTAAATTGATTTATCGATTTTTGGCGTCATGGGTTTCTATAGGATGAAGCGAGACATCTTTGTTCGTTTCAATGGTGCAGATTGTAAGTAGCGTCATGGGTTTCTGTAGGATGAAGCGCGGCATCTTTGTTCGTTTCAATGGTGCAGATTGTAAGTAGCGCCATGGGTTTCTGTAGGATGAAGCGCAGCATCTTTGTTCGTTTCAATGGTGCAGATTGTAAGTAGCGTCATGGGTTTTTATAGGATGAAGCGCGTCATCTTTGTTCGTTTCAATGGTGCAGATTGTGAGTAGCGTCATAGGTTTCTATAGGATGAAGCGCGGCATCTTTGTTCGTTTCAATGGTGCAGATTGTGAGTAGCGTCATGGGTTTCTATAGGATGAAGCGAGACATCTTTGTTCGTTTCAATGGTGCAGATTGTAAGTAGCGTCATGGGTTTCTATAGGATGAAGCGCGGCATCTTTGTTCGTTTCAATGGTGCAGATTGTAAGTAGCGTCATGGGTTTCTTTAGGATGAAGCGCGGCATCTTTGTTCGTTTCATTGGTGCAGATTGTGAGTAGCATCATGGGTTTCTATAGGATGAAGCGCGGCATCTTTGTTCGTTTCAATGGTGCAGATTGTAAGTAGCGTCATGGGTTTCTGTAGGATGAAGCGCGGCATCTTTGTTCGTTTCAATGGTGCAGATTGTAAGTAGCGTCATGGGTTTCTATAGGATGAAGCGCGGCATCTTTGTTCGTTTCATTGGTGCAGATTGTAAGTAGCGTCATGGGTTTCTATAGGATGAAGCGCGGCATCTTTGTTTGTTTCATTGATGCAGATTGTGAGTAGCGTCATGGGTTTCTATAGGATGAAGCGCGGCATCTTTGTTCGTTCAATGGTGCAGATTGTAAGTAGCGTCATGGGTTTCTATAGGATGAAGCGCGGCATCTTTGTTCGTTTCATTGGTGCAGATTGTAAGTAGCGTCATGGGTTTCTATAGGATGAAGCGCGGCATCTTTGTTCGTTTCAATGATGCATATTGTAAGTAGCGTCATGGGTTTCTATAGGATGAAGCGCGGCATCTTTGTTCGTTTCAATGGTGCAGATTGTAAGTAGAGTCATGGGTTTCTCTAGGATGAAGCGCGGCATCTTTGTTCGTTTCAATGGTGCAGATTGTGAGTAGCGTCATGGGTTTCTATAGGATGAAGCGCGGCATCTTTGTTCGTTTCAATGGTGCAGATTGTGAGTAGCGCCATGGGTTTCTATTGGATGAAGCGCGGCATCTTTGTTCGTTTCAATGGTGCAGATTGTAAATAGCGTCATGGGTTTCTGTAGGATGAAGCACGACATCTTTGTTCGTTTCAATGGTGCAGATTGTAAGTAGCGTCATGGGTTTATGTAGGATGAAGCGCGGCATCTTTGTTCGTTTCAATGGTGCAGATTGTGAGTAGCGTCATGGGTTTATGTAGGATGAAGCGCGGCATCTTTGTTCGTTTCAATGGTGCAGATTGTGAGTAGCGTCATGGGTTTCTATAGGATGAAGCGCGGCATCTTTGTTCGTTTCATTGGTGCAGATTGTGAGTAGCGTCATGGGTTTCTATAGGATGAAGCGCAGCATCTTTGTTCGTTTCAATGGTGCAGATTGTAAGTAGCGTCATGGGTTTCTATAGGATGAAGCGCGGCATCTTTGTTCGTTTCAATGGTGCAGATTGTAAGTAGCGTCATGGGTTTCTATAGGATGAAGCGCGGCATCTTTGTTCATTTCAATGGTGCAGATTGTGAGTAGCGTCATGGGTTTCTATAGGATGAAGCGCGGCATCTTTGTTCGTTTCAATGGTGCAGATTGGGAGTAGCGCCATGGGTTTCTATAGGATGAAGCGCGGCATCTTTGTTCGTTTCAATGGTGCAGATTGTAAGTAGCGTCATGGGTTTCTGTAGGATGAAGCGCAGCATCTTTGTTCGTTTCAATGGTGCAGATTGTAAGTAGCGTCATGGGTTTATGTAGGATGAAGCGCAGCATCTTTGTTCGTTTCAATGGTGCAGATTGTGAGTAGCGTCATAGGTTTCTGTAGGATGAAGCGCGGCATCTTTGTTCGTTTCAATGGTGCAGATTGTAAGTAGCGTCATGGGTTTCTATAGGATGAAGCGCGGCATCTTTGTTCGTTTCAATGGTGCAGATTGTAAGTAGCGTCATGGGTTTCTATAGGATGAAGCGAGACATCTTTGTTCATTTCAATGGTGCAGATTGTAAGTAGCGTCATGGGTTTCTGTAGGATGAAGCGCGGCATCTTTGTTCGTTTCAATGGTGCAGATTGTAAGTAGCGTCATGGGTTTCTATAGGATGAAGCGCGGCATCTTTGTTCGTTTCATTGGTGCAGATTGTGGGTAGCGTCATGGGTTTCTATAGGATGAAGCGCGGCATCTTTGTTCGTTTCAATGGTGCAGATTGTAAGTAGCGTCATGGGTTTCTATAGGATGAAGCGCGGCATCTTTGTTCGTTTCAATGGTGCAGATTGTAAGTAGAGTCATGGGTTTCTCTAGGATGAAGCGCGGCATCTTTGTTCGTTTCAATGGTGCAGATTGTGAGCAACGTCAGGGATCTCGGTAGGATGATGATTGATATCTTGGGTCGTTTCAATGGTGTAGATTGTAAGTAGTGTCATGGGTTTCTGTAGGATGAAGCGCGGCATCTTTGTTCGTTTCAATGGTGCAGATTGTAAGTAGCGTCATGGGTTTCTATAGGATGAAGCGAGACATCTTTGTTCGTTTCAATGGTGCAGATTGTAAGTAGCGTCATGGGATTCTATAGGATGAAGCGAGACATCTTTGGTTGTTTCAATGGTGCAGATTGTAAGTAGCGTCATGGGTTTCTGTAGGATGAAGCGCGGCATCTTTGTTCGTTTCAATGGTGCAGATTGTAAGTAGCGTCATGGGTTTCTGTAGGATGAAGTGCAGCATCTTTGTTCGTTTCAATGGTGTAGATTGTAAGTAGCGTCATGGGTTTCTATAGGATGAAGCGCGGCATCTTTGTTCATTTCAATGGTGCAGATTGTGAGTAGCGCCATGGGTTTCTATAGGATGAAGCGCGGCATCTTTGTTCGTTTCAATGGTGCAGATTGTAAGTAGCGCCATGGGTTTCTGTAGGATGAAGCGCGGCATCTTTGTTCGTTTCAATGGTGCAGATTGTGAGTAGCGTCATGGGTTTCTTTAGGATGAAGCGCGGCATCTTTGTTCGTTTCAATGGTGCAGATTGTGAGTAGCGCCATGGGTTTCTATAGGATGAAGCGCGGCATCTTTGTTTGTTTCAATGGTGCAGATTGTACGTAGCGTCATGGGTTTCTGTAGGATGAAGCGCGGCATCTTTGTTCGTTTCAATGGTGCAGATTGTAAGTAGCGTCATGGGTTTCTGTAGGATGAAGCGCGGCATCTTTGTTCGTTTCAATGGTGCAGATTGTGAGTAGCGTCATGGGTTTCTGTAGGATGAAGCGCGGCATCTTTGTTCGTTTCAATGGTGCAGATTGTAAGTAGCGTCATGGGTTTCTATAGGATGAAGCGCGGCATCTTTGTTCGTTTCAATGGTGCAGATTGTAAGTAGCGTCATGGGTTTCTATAGGATGAAGCGAGACATCTTTGTTCGTTTCAATGGTGCAGATTTTAAGTAGCGTCATGGGTTTCTGTAGGATGAAGCGCGGCATCTTTGTTCGTTTCAATGGTGCAGATTGTAAGTAGCGTCATGGGTTTCTATAGGATGAAGCGAGGCATCTTTGTTCGTTTCATTGGGGCAGATTGTGGGTAGCGTCATGGGTTTCTATAGGATGAAGCGCGGCATCTTTGTTCGTTTCAATGGTGCAGATTGTAAGTAGCGTCATGGGTTTCTATAGGATGAAGCGCGGCATCTTTGTTCGTTTCAATGGTGCAGATTGTAAGTAGCGTCATGGGTTTCTATAGGATGAAGCGAGACATCTTTGTTCGTTTCAATGGTGCAGATTGTGAGCAACGTCAGGGATCTCGGTAGGATGATGATTGATATCTTGGGTCGTTTCAATGGTGTAGATTGTAAGTAGCGTCATGGGTTTCTATAGGATGACGCGACACATCTTTGTTCGTTTCAATGGTGCAGATTGTAAGTAGCGTCATGGGTTTCTGTAGGATGAAGCGCGGCATCTTTGTTCGTTTCAATGGTGCAGATTGTAAGTAGCGTCATGGGTTTCTATAGGATGAAGCGCGGCATCTTTGTTCGTTTCATTGGTGCAGATTGTGAGTAGCGTCATGGGTTTCTGTAGGATGAAGCGCGGCATCTTTGTTCGTTTCAATGGTGCAGATTGTAAGTAGGGTCATGGGTTTCTATAGGATGAAGCGCGGCATCTTTGTTCGTTTCAATGGTGCAGATTGTAAGTAGCGTCATGGGTTTATGTAGGATGAAGCGCGGCATCTTTGTTCGTTTCAATGGTGCGGATTGTAAGTAGTGTCATGGGTTTCTATAGGATGAAGCGCGGCATCTCTGTTCGTTTCAATGGTGCAGATTGTAATAAGCGTCATGGGTTTCTGTAGGATGAAGCGCGGCATCTTTGTTCGTTTCAATGGTGCAGATTGTAAGTAGCGTCATGGGTTTCTATAGGATGAAGCGCGGCATCTTTGTTCGTTTCAATGGTGCAGATTGTAAGTAGCGTCATGGGTTTCTGTAGGATGAAGCGCAGCATCTTTGTTTGTTTCAATGGTGCAGATTGTAAGTAGCGTCATGGGTTTCTATAGGATGAAGCGCAGCATCTTTGTTCGTTTCATTGGTGCAGATTGTGAGTAGCGTCATGGGTTTCTATAGGATGAAGCGCGGCATCTTTGTTCGTTTCAATGGTGCAGATTGTAAGTAGCGTCATGGGTTTCTATAGGATGAAGCGCGGCATCTTTGTTCGTTTCAATGGTGCAGATTGTGAGTAGCGTCATGGGTTTCTATAGGATGAAGCGCTGCAACTTTGTTCGTTTTAATGGTGCAGATTGTGAGTAGCGTCATGGGATTCTATAGGATGAAGCGCGGCATCTTTGTTCGTTTCAATGGTGCAGATTGTGAGTAGCGCCATGGGTTTCTATAGGATGAAGCGCGGCATCTTTGTTCGTTTCAATGGTGCAGATTGTAAGTAGCGTCATGGGTTTCTGTAGGATGAAGCGCGGCATCTTTGTTCGTTTCAATGGTGCAGATTGTAAGTAGCGTCATGGGTTTCTGTAGGATGAAGCGCGGCATCTTTGTTCGTTTCAATGGTGCAGATTGTAAGTAGCGTCATGGGTTTCTATAGGATGAAGGGCGGCATCTTTGTTCGTTTCATTGGGGCAGATTGTGGGTAGCGTCATGGGTTTCTATAGGATGAAGCGCGGCATATTTGTTCGTTTCAATGGTGCAGATTGTAAGTAGCGTCATGGGTTTCTATAGTATGAAGCGAGACATCTTTGTTCGTTTCAATGGTGCAGATTCTGAGCAACGTCAGGGATCTCGGTAGGATGATGATTGATATCTTGGGTCGTTTCAATGGTGTAGATTGTAAGTAGCGTCATGGGTTTCTATAGGATGAAGCGAGACATCTTTGTTCGTTTCAATGGTGCAGATTGTAAGTAGCGTCATGGGTTTCTGTAGGATGAAGCGCAGCATCTTTGTTCGTTTCATTGGTGCAGATTGTAAGTAGCGTCATGGGTTTCTGTAGGATGAAGCGCAGCATCTTTGTTCGTTTCATTGGTGCAGATTGTGAGTAGCGTCATGGGTTTCTGTAGGATGAAGCGCGGCATCTTTGTTCGTTTCAATGGTGCAGATTGTAAGTAGGGTCATGGGTTTCTATAGGATGAAGCGCGGCATCTTTGTTCGTTTCAATGGTGCAGATTGTAAGTAGTGTCATGGGTTTCTGTAGGATGAAGCGCGGCATCTTTGTTCGTTTCAATGGTGCAGATTGTAAGTAGTGTCATGGGTTTCTATAGGATGAAGCGAGACATCTTTGTTCGTTTCAATGGTGCAGATTGTAAGTAGCGTCATGGGTTTCTGTAGGATGAAGCGCGGCATCTTTGTTCGTTTCAATGGTGCAGATTGTAAGTAGCGTCATGGGTTTCTATAGGATGAAGCGCGGCATCTTTGTTCGTTTCAATGGTGCAGATTGTAAGTAGCGTCATGGGTTTCTGTAGGATGAAGCGCGGCATCTTTGTTCGTTTCAATGGTGCAGATTGTAAGTAGCGTCATGGGTTTCTATAGGATGAAGCGCGGCATCTTTGTTCGTTTCATTGGTGCAGATTGTGAGTAGCGTCATGGGTTTCTGTAGGATGAAGCGCGGCATCTTTGTTCGTTTCAATGGTGCAGATTGTAAGTAGGGTCATGGGTTTCTATAGGTCGAAGCGCGGCATCTTTGTTCGTTTCAATGGTGCAGATTGTAAGTAGTGTCATGGGTTTCTGTAGGATGAAGCGCGGCATCTTTGTTCGTTTCAATGGTGCAGATTGTAAGTAGTGTCATGGGTTTCTATAGGATGAAGCGAGACATCTTTGTTCGTTTCAATGGTGCAGATTGTAAGTAGCGTCATGGGTTTCTGTAGGATGAAGCGCGGCATCTTTGTTTGTTTCAATGGTGCAGATTGTAAGTAGCGTCATGGGTTTCTATAGGATGAAGCGCGGCATCTTTGTTCGTTTCATTGGTGCAGATTGTGAGTAGCGTCATGGGTTTCTGTAGGATGAAGCGCGGCATCTTTGTTCGTTTCAATGGTGCAGATTGTAAGTAGCGTCATGGGTTTCTGTAGGATGAAGCGCGGCATCTTTGTTCGTTTCAATGGTGCAGATTGTAAGTAGCCTCATGGGTTTCTATAGGATGAAGCGCGGCATCTTTGTTCGTTTCATTGGGGCAGATTGTGGGTAGCGTCATGGGTTTCTATAGGATGAAGCGCGGCATCTTTGTTCGTTTCAATGGTGCAGATTGTAAGTAGCGTCATTGGTTTCTATAGGATGAAGCGCGGCATCTTTGTTCGTTTCAATGGTGCAGATTGTAAGTAGCGTCATGGGTTTCTATAGGATGAAGCGCGACATCTTTGTTCGTTTCAATGGTGCAGATTCTGAGCAACGTCAGTGATCTCGGTAGGATGATGATTGATATCTTGGGTCGTTTCAATGGTGTAGATTGTAAGTAGCGTCATGGGTTTCTATAGGATGAAGCGAGACATCTTTGTTCGTTTCAATGGTGCAGATTGTAAGTAGCGTCATGGGTTTCTGTAGGATGAAGCGCGGCATCTTTGTTCGTTTCAATGGTGCAGATTGTAAGTAGCGTCATGGGTTTCTATAGGATGAAGCGCGGCATCTTTGTTCGTTTCATTGGTGCAGATTGTGAGTAGCGTCATGGGTTTCTGTAGGATGAAGCGCGGCATCTTTGTTCGTTTCAATGGTGCAGATTGTAAGTAGGGTCATGGGTTTCTATAGGATGAAGCGCGGCATCTTTGTTCGTTTCAATGGTGCAGATTGTAAGTAGTGTCATGGGTTTCTGTAGGATGAAGCGCGGCATCTTTGTTCGTTTCAATGGTGCAGATTGTAAGTAGCGTCATGGGTTTCTATAGGATGAAGCGCGGCATCTTTGTTCGTTTCAATGGTGCAGATTGTAAGAAGCGTCATGGGTTTCTGTAGGATGAAGCGCGGCATCTTTGTTAGTTTCAATGGTGCAGATTGTGAGTAGCGTCATGGGTTTCTGTAGGATGAAGCGCGGCATCTTTGTTCGTTTCAATGGTGCAGATTGTGAGTAGCGTCATGGGTTTCTGTAGGATGAAGCGCGGCATCTTTGTTCGTTTCAATGGTGCAGATTGTAAGTAGCGTCATGGGTTTCTATAGGATGAAGCGCGGCATCTTTGTTCGTTTCAATGATGCAGATTGTAAGTAGCGTCATGGGTTTCTATAGTGTAGCAGGGTTTATGAGGGTCAAGAAGGATGACAACACTCTCTGCTGGGTGTGAGAACGTTTATTTCGAATGGTTTGAAGATATGTAATTCGACACCCTGTAACAACAAATATTATAATATAATATACATCACACATATCACACAGTACATATATTGATTAGCAATACATATAACTCAGTACATTTAGATATGCATATAGTGCTTAATTGTTAAACCATAGTTACTCATTACATGAATAACGATCATGAGCACATACTTATGAAATATGATGTGCTGTTACATTATATACATGAAATCATGATAATCCATATGGAAAAGATATGGCATTGAAAGGGCACATCATCACACATTCTGTGATGATACTATTTACAATAATATATAAATAATATACTGATAGACCATTACACATATGTAATGATAATGAAACATAGAAATATATATATACTCAATACACATACCCTGTGGATGGGACAGAGGTGTGCTTACACACTGGTACAGCACCTGCGGTCGGAACGTGGACTTTGCTGTAGTTAAAAGTAGTATAATGATAAGTAAGGGTTATGTGGAATGCATTTGTAAAATATACATTAACTTAGCACTTATTCCACATCACTGATTATTAACCTATCATAGTAAAAATATGGCAACTACTGTTAAAACACACTCTCTCATCTCAAACACTCATAAAAAGAATAGAAAAGTTAAGATTATATTAGTAATACTTATTTGTGATTTGAGCATTACATTTAAGAGATAATGCATAGCACACTTACATGCTATACTTAATAAATACCTATTTAGATTATGATAAATAGATATACTTTGATGATAAATATATACTGCAAAGGTTAAATGCAGTATTACTTTAAACTCAATATTTATACTAACCTTAAATGCTACATAATCTGTCGTCTGTCAATTCTGTCTTGTCAGTTGGAAAGAGCAGTGCAGAATGATTTGAAATGTGCATGAAGTTAGTGAGACCAATCAGCTGAGAAGCGTCATGGCTTGGGTAGTTATATAAGGGGTTTTATACTAAGGCTAAACTCTAAAGGCTTAACCCTTAAAGTGCTTGATAAATAAACTATGGCTAAAAAGAGAGAGAATATTCACAATATATTAAAATAATTTATTTACAATAAATTACATCTGCCACATACTTCCCCCCACTATGAAATGACGTCCTCATCATTTCTTCCCGGTGACGATGTCTAGCATGGCCTCTCTGACATTGGCTGGCTGGCTCTCAAGCATCCCATCTTGCAGTAATGATGTAAGAAAATTAGCTCGTATGAGCCAGTCCGGCGCTGTCCTTGTTTGTGCTGATAGAGCATATTCTCCACTTCTTAACCACTCCGGTGGCCGTCGTTCCCTGAGGGATCTCCGCGGTGGTGGTGTGGGTGCTGCCCTCTGCTCAGCAACTTCTGGTCTTCTGTCTGGTGGCACATCCACAGTCTCAGCTGGAGGATCTTCTGTTGGCTGCTCCTGGCCAACTTCCTGTGCATTAGCTCCTGCCTCTTCCTCTCCATCGACCTGAACCTCGTCCTGATTCTCTTCAGCAACTGGTTCCTCTTCAGGTGGCCTGTCAGCTAGCGCAGAAGCTGACCCTGAACTGTCCGATGAGTCGGTGGAGACTAACACTGTTTCCTCCTCTCCTTCCTCTGAACTTCCGTCCTCGGAGATGCTGGCTGTGGTGTCGTCTGGTATGGTCTGGAGGTCCTTTGGCACTGGCTCCAAAGACTGGTGCTTCCTGGTCTTGGATGCTGGTAAAGTTGCGTCCTGATGGGGCAGAAAACCTATTGGAAGCAGTAGGTTTCTGTGTAGTGTCCTCTTCTTGCCTTGTCCACTCTTCTTCCCAACTGTGTAAACTGGTATGGATGGATTCGGCTGCTCCAGGATCACGTACACATCTTCCTCCCATCGGTCTGCAAGCTTGTGCCGTCCGTAGAAAGCTACGACCTTCACAAGATTTCTGTCTCCTTCTTCTAACACAGCTGCCCTGGCTCTCTGATCGTAGTGTACCTTCTGCTTCTTCTGTGACTTCTTTGCTGTGGAGGAGGCAATGTCATATGCTTGTGATAGTCGCTGCTTCAGTTCTTTTGTGTAGGCTGCTGTGGTCTTGGACTTGCTTGGCTCCATGTCAAGTCCGAAAGCAACATCAACAGGAAGACGTGGGTGGCGACCATACATCAAGAAAAACGGAGCAAATCCAGTTGATTCATGCCTTGTACAGTTGTAAGCATGTACTAAAGGTCCAACATGTGCTTTCCAGTTCTTCTTGCTGTCCGGTTGAAGGGTCCCAAGCATGTTACACAACGTCCTGTTGAAACGCTCACACATTCCATTTCCCATTGGGTGATACGGAGTTGTCCTGGATTGTTTGATTTGTAACAAGGAACACAATTCTTGCATTAACTTGCTGGTGAAATTGGCTCCTTGGTCCGAATGAATGCGTTTTGGAATCCCATAGTGAATCACAAAGTTGTTGAAAAACACCTCCGCAGTTGTTCTTGCCGTCATGTTCCTTGTTGGATATGCTTGGGCGTAGCGGGTAAAGTGATCAGTTATTACTAGCACATGTTCCTGTCCTCCTTTAGATGGTTCCAGTGTGAGGAAGTCCATGCAGACAAGCTCCAGTGGCTGTGAAGTCTGGATGTTAATTAGTGGTGCTCTTCCTCCTGTAGGTGTCTTTCTCCTAAGACATGGGACACAATGCTGTACATGTTTTTCAATATCCTTGTTCATTCCTGGCCAGTAGAACCGCTCCTTGACTAGTGAAAGGGTCCTATCTCTCCCAGGGTGGCCAATGTTGTCGTGTAGACTCTTGAGTGCAGCTTGGCGGCATCTTGTCGGTAGAACCAGTTGTTCAAGAGTCTCGTCTGCTGATTTCACTGTACGATACAGGACTCCACACTTTAACTCCAGTTGATGGAAGTGTTTCAGCAGCTTGGTCATACCTGGATCTCCAATAAACGTTGTCCTATCTGGCTTCATCCTGTTTCTGAGATGGTCCATGATGATTCCAAGTTCTTGATCTTTAGCTTGTGCATGTCTCCAGTCTCTAGCATTGAAGTCACATCTCTCATCAGTGATGTCTTCCTCTCCTGTGATCTCCGATGCTGACATGCTGAGACTCTCAATAAGGCTTGGTACTTGGATGGCATCACAGATGGCTTTGATTGATTCCAGGTTGACCTTTTCCGATTCCTCCTTCTTTGGTAGCCTTGACAGGATATCTGCGTCAGTATTTGCCTTGCCTGATCTGTAGTGGATGGTAAAGTTGTAATCCGATAAGGAGGCTAACCAGAGATGTCCTGTGGCATCCAACTTGGCTGTAGTAAGAACATACGTCAAGGGGTTGTTGTCCGTCATCACTGTGAAGTTGTGTCCGTAGAGGTAATCGTGGAACTTCTCTGTTATTGCTCACTTTAAGCAAAGAAACTCCAACTTGTGTGCTGAGTAATTCCTTTCTGATGGTCTCAGTCCTATACTGGCATATGCAATTACACGTGGATGTCCATCTTGGTGCTGATAGAGAACTGCTCCAAGGCCTTGTCCACTTGCATCTGTGTGCAGTTCAAAAGGTTGAGAGTGGTCAGCTTAGCCAAGTATGGGTGGACTTGTCAACCTTGCCTTGAGTTCTTGGAATGCTCTCTCCTGTTCCTCTTTCCATTGCCATTCTTTGGTGTTTTGAGTGCGTTTCTTTGACTTCTTGTCTTGAGGCATCAGCTGGGATAAAGGCCTTGCGATTTTTGAGAAATCTTTGACAAACTTGCGGTAATAACCGGCAAATCCAAGGAATTTTCGAACTTTTTCAGGATTGGATGGTGGAGGCCAGTTCGCAATTTTGTCAATTTTGTCTGGGTCTGTCTCGATGCCGTTCTCGGATACTATGTGGCCTACATACTTGGCTCGACGTTGGAAAAATTTGCACTTCTTGGGTGCGAGCTTGAGTCCAGAATCCATCAGTCTCTTGAGAACTAGTTCTAGACGCTTGACATGTTCTTCATAGGTCTTTGAGAAGATGATGACGTCATCGATGTATACTAGACAGATGTTAAGATGGAGTCCTTCTAGGCATTGTTCCATTAGTCTCTGATATGTGACCTGTGCATTTGATAGTCCGAAAGGCATTCTGTTGAATTCGTAGAATCCAAGAGGTCCTACAGTGAAGGCTGTCCGTTCTTTGTGGCTTTCCTCAATTTCAACTTGATGGTACCCAGACTTCATGTCCAAGACAGAGAAGTAGTGATTTCCCTCAAGGCATTCTAACAGGTCTTCTATCCTTGGAATGGCATAGGCGTCCTTAATCGTCCTCCGATTAATGTCGCGAAAGTCTATGCATACGCGCAGTTTTCCACTAAATCCGTAGCTCGTCGAAGGATGAGATAGACTCGAACTTGTGTCCAGATATATGCTTGAGAGATCTTCGTAGTCCAGTCCAAAGCATATTCCGCAGCATCTCGTCCTGCTCCAATAGTGGAATGTGATGATGCTCTGTGACTCTAGACTCCTGTCCTCCTTTAGATGGTTCCAGTGTGAGGAAGTCCATGCAGACAAGCTCCAGTGGCTGTGAAGTCTGGATGTTAATTAGTGGTGCTCTTCCTCCTGTAGGTGTCTTTCTCCTAAGACATGGGACACAATGCTGTACATGTTTTTCAATATCCTTGTTCATTCCTGGCCAGTAGAACCGCTCCTTGACTAGTGAAAGGGTCCTATCTCTCCCAGGGTGGCCAATGTTGTCGTGTAGACTCTTGAGTGCAGCTTGGCGGCATCTTGTCGGTAGAACCAGTTGTTCAAGAGTCTCGTCTGCTGATTTCACTGTACGATACAGGACTCCACACTTTAACTCCAGTTGATGGAAGTGTTTCAGCAGCTTGGTCATACCTGGATCTCCAATAAACGTTGTCCTATCTGGCTTCATCCTGTTTCTGAGATGGTCCATGATGATTCCAAGTTCTTGATCTTTAGCTTGTGCATGTCTCCAGTCTCTAGCATTGAAGTCACATCTCTCATCAGTGATGTCTTCCTCTCCTGTGATCTCCGATGCTGACATGCTGAGACTCTCAATAAGGCTTGGTACTTGGATGGCATCACAGATGGCTTTGATTGATTCCAGGTTGACCTTTTCCGATTCCTCCTTCTTTGGTAGCCTTGACAGGATATCTGCGTCAGTATTTGCCTTGCCTGATCTGTAGTGGATGGTAAAGTTGTAATCCGATAAGGAGGCTAACCAGAGATGTCCTGTGGCATCCAACTTGGCTGTAGTAAGAACATACGTCAAGGGGTTGTTGTCCGTCATCACTGTGAAGTTGTGTCCGTAGAGGTAATCGTGGAACTTCTCTGTTATTGCTCACTTTAAGCAAAGAAACTCCAACTTGTGTGCTGAGTAATTCCTTTCTGATGGTCTCAGTCCTATACTGGCATATGCAATTACACGTGGATGTCCATCTTGGTGCTGATAGAGAACTGCTCCAAGGCCTTGTCCACTTGCATCTGTGTGCAGTTCAAAAGGTTGAGAGTGGTCAGCTTAGCCAAGTATGGGTGGACTTGTCAACCTTGCCTTGAGTTCTTGGAATGCTCTCTCCTGTTCCTCTTTCCATTGCCATTCTTTGGTGTTTTGAGTGCGTTTCTTTGACTTCTTGTCTTGAGGCATCAGCTGGGATAAAGGCCTTGCGATTTTTGAGAAATCTTTGACAAACTTGCGGTAATAACCGGCAAATCCAAGGAATTTTCGAACTTTTTCAGGATTGGATGGTGGAGGCCAGTTCGCAATTTTGTCAATTTTGTCTGGGTCTGTCTCGATGCCGTTCTCGGATACTATGTGGCCTACATACTTGGCTCGACGTTGGAAAAATTTGCACTTCTTGGGTGCGAGCTTGAGTCCAGAATCCATCAGTCTCTTGAGAACTAGTTCTAGACGCTTGACATGTTCTTCATAGGTCTTTGAGAAGATGATGACGTCATCGATGTATACTAGACAGATGTTAAGATGGAGTCCTTCTAGGCATTGTTCCATTAGTCTCTGATATGTGACCTGTGCATTTGATAGTCCGAAAGGCATTCTGTTGAATTCGTAGAATCCAAGAGGTCCTACAGTGAAGGCTGTCCGTTCTTTGTGGCTTTCCTCAATTTCAACTTGATGGTACCCAGACTTCATGTCCAAGACAGAGAAGTAGTGATTTCCCTCAAGGCATTCTAACAGGTCTTCTATCCTTGGAATGGCATAGGCGTCCTTAATCGTCCTCCGATTAATGTCGCGAAAGTCTATGCATACGCGCAGTTTTCCATCTTTTTTCCTTGCCAGAACGATGTTTGACGGCCAAGGACTGTGAGAGTTCCTGATAACTCCAGCTGAGAGTAATTGATGTAGATGGGACTTTACTTCTTCAAACATGCCTGGTGGGATGTGTCTGTAGCGCTGTTTGAATGGTTGCTCATCTGTTAGTTCAATCCTATGCTTGACTGCAGACGAGTGTCCAAAGTCCTCATCATTCTTTGAGAAGATGTCCTTAAACTTCAGGATGACATCAAGTCCTTGCTGCTTCTGTTCCTCAGTTAAGTCTTGTTCCTCAATCTCAATCTGGTCCAACAATGACTGTTCGTCCATGGGTCTACCAGTGGGAGGATCCTGTAGAGTGACTGGCTGAAGCTCGCATAATATGGCTTTGGGTGCAACAACGATATTCCTAGTGGTAATGTTGAATACATGGACTTCGATGGTATCTGGGTTGTCTCTATCATAGGTTATGATGGTAGGAGCTATATCAACCTCTGAAGGGATTGTTGCTTGTGAAGAGGGATGGAGCAATGCTGTGTATCTTGGAGCTCTTAATCCTTTACTAAGTTGTCCCTTAATACTCACTTTGCTGTTAGAAGGTATGACAATGTTTCTTTCCTCAGCACATTTCACAAGTCCCAGTCTATTCTTGTTTCGTTCAAGTTCCTTGGCCTCGATGACAATGGTCCTGAATGTTAAATACCATGGGATGTGTAGAGGAGCTTTCTGTAAGAACTTGACTCCATGGTTCTGCTTACACTTGTCCAGTAGGCAATTTAGGATGTTAGTACCTAGTAGTATCGGAACTCGAACACTGTACCTTGTGATGGGGACGACTAAGAATAAACATGACAAAGTCTCACTGTCAGTTCCTGCTCCAGATATAGAGAGTTCAGCTCTCACAAATCCCTTGTATGGTATTTCTTCACCCCCTGCACACTCAATGTCTAGGATAGCTCCAAGTGGCTCCAAGGGTAAATGTGTGAGATGCTCCTGATAATAACTGTCAGAGATAATAGAAACTGTTGCTCCTGTGTCTAAAAGGGCTTGCACTGGCTTACCATCGATGATGACTTCAGTTTCATTTGCGTTTCCAACGAGTCCTTCTGGTATTCTGTTGGGGTCCTCATGACAGCCTAGTGGTGACCCCTTCCCATAGGCCCTTGCCAGTTTAAAGGTCGACGTTGGTGGTCCAGTCGCACTCTACATCCAATAGCTACATGCCCAGCATATCCACAACGATAACACTCTATTTCCTCTTGTCTCCTGGGAGGCTGAGTAGGATAGGTAGTGTCCTCCTGCTGTGTGAATCCATACTGTTGGCCAGGTTCGATGTAGTAGCCTTGTGGTCCTTGAATCTGAGGTGGAGCTTGAGCTTGAGCTTGAGGATCTTGAGGTGCTTGAGAATCCTGTGGCTGATATCCAATGTAAGGCTGCTTGGGATAGCTTACTCCGTATCCTCGACCTCCTCCTCGTCCTCTGCGCTTTCCTTTTGCTCCATATCCTTGTGTCTGTGGAGGGAATGAAGTTTGATGCTGGAATACCTGGGCTGGCTGTTGTTGTCTCTCCTTGATCTCTGTGACTTCTGCTCTAAGCTGTTGAATGGATGTAGCTAGGTTCTCCAGGTCAGACTTGGTGATAGTCTCTGATGGAGAAGCCATCTTTACTTGAGCAGACTGTTTCTTTGTTGTTGCTGTAGGTTCCTTTCCTTGCTTCATGTCCAACTCTATCTCCCTGAGTGCAATCCGTAGCTCGTCGAAGGATGAGATAGACTCGAACTTGTGTCCAGATATATGCTTGAGAGATCTTCGTAGTCCAGTCCAAAGCATATTCCGCAGCATCTCGTCCTGCTCCAATAGTGGAATGTGATGATGCTCTGTGACTCTAGACAGAAGGAGCTCCAAACGACATCCCCAAGACGCAACTTCTTCATCCTCTCCTTGTGAAGCACTATAAAACTGAGCCATGAGGGCTTCCTTTCTCTGGACAGTTCCATAGATGCTCTTGAGCTTCTTCATTAGGTCCTGAATGGTTGCCTTGGGTCCGAGTCGCATCGCAACACGAGCAGCATCTCCCTTCAACGAGTGTCGTATGGCTTGATCCAGTACTGCAGCACTGTAAGCAGACGTCTGTTGAAGGCATTCCACTTCGTATACCCACAGGTCATAGGTTGTGTCCTTTCCTTGGGAGTCTCCACTGAATGAGGGGATCCTGGGATATTGAGGCGAAGCAGAGGCTGTGACCTGTGGCTTTGTTGGGTAGTCCTGTTGCTCAGTAGGAGCTGGCACTTTACTTGCAAAGAGTGGTCCTTCTTGGTGAGCCATGTCTTGAATCCAGGATTTTAGTTCCCCAGGTTTTGTAGTCTTGGGTTTTAACCCCAACTTGTGAAACAAGTAAACAATATCCCCAAGTTCTTCCTGCTTAAACTCCATGTTTAAGAGAGAACTAGGCGATAACAACAATAATAAAGTGAAATTTAATAAATTAATTGAAACAAGGGGAACTTAATGTGAGTGGGTACAACCTTTAGTTAATCTATCATCGTTGATCCTGAAATGCACCTCAGATTGTAATGATTGGAATCAGACAATCATTGGAACATGGACAGGAGTGTGTAGAGTAACCTAGGCGTGAGTTATGTAATTTAAATAAACATGATTGGGAAATAATGATAGTAGCGTAATAAGTGCAATGATAAATGGGAGTTGAATTGAAAAGGCTTTCCTTTTTACTTGAATGAGCAGAGAAATTAACAATGTGAAATAATATTGTAACAAGTGAGAAAACAATGGCGCAGCGCTATGGAAGTATGCCTTCCATTTTGTAAACAATGTTGAAATGATAAACAAAGTGGGATATTTTAAAGGGGAAAAGTGAATGAAAAGGGAAATTCAACTTTCACTATTACAAGGAATAATGAGGCGTTGAATAATAGCTAAATATGAAAGCTAAATATGGTTTAATACATTACACTAATTCAACCTACATTATAACACAATCAAGGTGTTGATAATGTCTTGCTGAATTAAACTAAGTTAAAGGTAAATAACAAAATTATGAAAATTCAACTACATCGCAACAATAATTGTGGCAATGGCTGAATCACATAATTGCGGAATGTAATAATGCAAAAGAATGATTATTACAAGTTACAAAGGTGAATGTGATATATGGAAATATAATGCTAAGTGCTACCCCATAATATTAAGTAAAGATATAAGAATGTAAAGGGACGGGAATGACAATATGAGATGGTGCAAAGTGAAAATTATCTAAGTACAGTCTGTCGTCAATCAGTCAGTAAGTAAACACAAACTTAATCTAAGACTTTATTTTAACCTACATGATAAACCTAACCAATAATAAATTAACCTATCATTTTATTATGTTAGTAAGAGAAGGAAAAGACTGGACCAATGAATCAAACACACACACACACTTGCACACTAACTATGAATTACATAATGAATTAAAGTGATGTGAAACCTACAACTTATGAATTAACTTACATGTAGATATGATAACTACCAAAATGAATATTACATTATTAAGTTAAAGAATAAGATATTAAACTTGAATATTCAAAATTAATCTAAGATACCCTAAACAAATTAGACTAAGAAAATAAATGAACCCTACATGATGTTAAATTATGCTGAAATACTTTAAATATTAACCCTTATCTTAAGTATTTAATCTATGAAAATATATTGGTAAAATATAAATTTATAAGCTACATGATAATGAATGTGTCTACAGCAACACAATAAAGCTTATCTAAACTTAATCAAATTGGTTACATATGTAAACAAAGAAAACAAAACAATTACATAGTGAATGCTAAGTTTTGGTACCAACGATAATAATACCTCAAAAGATAAAGCCGGCAGTAATTACTTAAGGTATGTTACATGATTTCAAAAGTTACATGAAAAATAGCATCAAAATTGTGAAGAGTAAATTACATTACATGATGAATAAGCACAAAAAGAATATATATTACATGATAATAATGCAGGTATATTACACAACGATATATACAACAGGTTGCAACTCACGTGAGGATGAACATCCTTGTTTCCAACATGAAAACACAAATACACAAAACACAAATCACAAATCACACATAAAGTGTCACAAAGAGTCACAGGCTCCATGAATGTCAAGGTCACAAGTTCACAGTGTCACATCACTGTAGTGAGAGTCATATCACTGGTCATCCGATGATGACAGAGGCACAGTTCACAGAAGTCCATAATGCCCGAATCCATTCCTAGCTAGGTGCTATCGATCACATCCATTGTGGAAACGTTCCTCACTGGGGGCTCCAAATGTAGCAGGGTTTATGAGGGTCAAGAAGGATGACAACACTCTCTGCTGGGTGTGAGAACGTTTATTTTGAATGGTTTGAAGATATGTAATTCGACACCCTGTAACAACAAATATTATAATATAATATACATCACACATATCACACAGTACATATATTGATTAGCAATACATATAACTCAGTACATTTAGATATGCATATAGTGCTTAATTGTTAAACCATAGTTACTCATTACATGAATAACGATCATGAGCACATACTTATGAAATATGATGTGCTGTTACATTATATACATGAAATCATGATAATCCATATGGAAAAGATATGGCATTGAAAGGGCACATCATCACACATTCTGTGATGATACTATTTACAATAATATTTAAATAATATACTGATAGACCATTACACATATGTAATGATAATGAAACATAGAAATATATATATACTCAATACACATACCCTGTGGATGGGACAGAGGTGTGCTTACACACTGGTACAGCACCTGCCGTCGGAACGTGGACTTTGCTGTAGTTAAAAGTAGTATAATGATAAGTAAGGGTTATGTGGAATGCATTTGTAAAATATACATTAACTTAGCACTTATTCCACATCACTCATTAATAAACCTATCATAGTAAAAATATGGCAACTACTGTTAAAACACACTCTCTCATCTCAAACACTCATAAAAAGAATAGAAAAGTTAAGATTATATTAGTAATACTTATTTGTGATTTGAGCATTACATTTAAGAGATAATGCATAGCACACTTACATGCTATACTTAATAAATACCTATTTAGATTATGATAAATAGATATACTTTGATGATAAATATATACTGCAAAGGTTAAATGCAGTATTACTTTAAACTCAATATTTATACTAACCTTAAATGCTACATAATCTGTCGTCTGTCAATTCTGTCTTGTCAGTTGGAAAGAGCAGTGCAGAATGATTTGAAATGTGCATGAAGTTAGTGAGACCAATCAGCTGAGAAGCGTCATGGCTTGGGTAGTTATATAAGGGGTTTTATACTAAGGCTAAACTCTAAAGGCTTAACCCTTAAAGTGCTTGATTAATAAACTATGGCTAAAAAGAGAGAGAATATTCACAATATATTAAAATAATTTATTTACAATAAATTACATCTGCCACAATAGGATGAAGCGAGACATTTTTGTTCGTTTCAATGGTGCAGATTGTAAGTAGCGTCATGGGTTTATGTAGGATGAAGCGCGGCATCTTTGTTCGTTTCAATGGTGCAGATTGTAAGTAGCGTCATGGGTTTCTATAGGATGAAGCGCGGCATCTTTGTTCGTTTCATTGGGGCAGATTGTGGGTAGCGTCATGGGTTTCTATAGGATGAAGCGCGGCATCTTTGTTCGTTTCAATGGTGCAGATTGTAAGTAGCGTCATGGGTTTCTATAGGATGAAGCGCGGCATCTTTGTTCGTTTCAATGGTGCAGATTGTAAGCAGCGTCATGGGTTTCTATAGGATGAAGCGAGACATCTTTGTTCGTTTCAATGGTGCAGATTGTGAGCAACGTCAGGGATCTCGGTAGGAAGATGATTGATATCTTGGGTCGTTTCAATGGTGTAGATTGTAAGTAGCGTCATGGGTTTCTATAGGATGACGCGACACATCTTTGTTCGTTTCAATGGTGCAGATTGTAAGTAGCGTCAGGGGTTTCTGTAGGATGAAGCGCGGCATCTTTGTTCGTTTCAATGGTGCAGATTGTAAGTAGCGTCATGGGTTTCTATAGGATGAAGCGCGGCATCTTTGTTCGTTTCATTGGTGCAGATTGTGAGTAGCGTCATGGGTTTCTGTAGGATGAAGCGCGGCATCTTTGTTCGTTTCAATGGTGCAGATTGTAAGTAGGGTCATGGGTTTCTATAGGATGAAGCGCGGCATCTTTGTTCGTTTCAATGGTGCAGATTGTAAGTAGCGTCATGGGTTTCTGTAGGATGAAGCGTGGCATCTTTGTTCGTTTCAATGGTGCAGATTGTAAGTAGCGTCATGGGTTTCTGTAGGATGAAGCGCGGCATCTTTGTTTGTTTCAATGGTGCAGATTGTAAGTAGCGTCATGGGTTTCTATAGGATGAAGCGTAGCATCTTTGTTCGTTTCATCGGTGCAGATTGTGAGTAGCGTCATGGGTTTCTATAGGATGAAGCGCGGGCTCTTTGTTCGTTTCAATGGTGCAGATTGTAAGTAGCGTCATGGGTTTCTATAGGATGAAGCGCGGCATCTTTGTTCGTTTCAATGGTGCAGATTGTGAGTAGCGTCATGGGTTTCTATAGGATGAAACGCTGCATCTTTGTTCGTTTCAATGGTGCAGATTGTGAGTAGCGTCATGGGTTTCTATAGGATGAAGCGCGGCATCTTTGTTCGTTTCAATGGTGCAGATTGTGAGTAGCGCCATGGGTTTCTATAGGATGAAGCGCGGCATCTTTGTTCGTTTCAACGGTGCAGATTGTAAGTAGCGTCATGGGTTTCTGTAGGATGAAGCGCGGCATCTTTGTTCGTTTCAATGGTGCAGATTGTAAGTAGCATCATGGGTTTCTGTAGGATGAAGCGCGGCATCTTTGTTCGTTTCAATGGTGCAGATTGTGAGTAGCGTCATGGGTTTCTGTAGGATGAAGCGCGGCATCTTTGTTCGTTTCAATGGTGCAGATTGTGAGTAGCGTCATGGGTTTCTGTAGGATGAAGCGCGGCATCTTTGTTCGTTTCAATGGTGCAGATTGTAAGTAGCGTCATGGGTTTCTATAGGATGAAGCGCGGAATCTTTGTTCGTTTCAATGGTGCAGATTGTAAGTAGCGTCATGGGTTTCTATAGGATGAAGCGAGACATCTTTGTTCGTTTCAATGGTGCAGATTGTAAGTAGCGTCATGGGTTTCTGTAGGATGAAGCGCGGCATCTTTGTTCGTTTCAATGGTGCAGATTGTAAGTAGCGTCATGGGTTTCTATAGGATGAAGCGCGGCATCTTTGTTCGTTTCATTGGGGCAGATTGTGGGTAGCGTCATGGGTTTCTATAGGATGAAGCGCGGCATCTTTGTTCGTTTCAATGGTGCAGATTGTAAGTAGCATCATGGGTTTCTATAGGATGAAGCGCGGCATCTTTGTTCGTTTCAATTGTGCAGATTGTAAGTAGCGTCATGGGTTTCTATAGGATGAAGCGAGACATCTTTGTTCGTTTCAATGGTGCAGATTCTGAGCAACGTCAGGGATCTCGGTAGGATGATGATTGATATCTTGGGTCGTTTCAATGGTGTAGATTGTAAGTAGCATCATGGGTTTCTATAGGATGAAGCGAGACATCTTTGTTCGTTTCAATGGTGCAGATTGTAAGTAGCGTCATGGGTTTCTGTAGGACGAAGCGCGGCATCTTTGTTCGTTTCAATGGTGCAGATTGTAAGTAGCGTCATGGGTTTCTATAGGATGAAGCGCGGCATCTTTGTTCGTTTCATTGGTGCAGATTGTGAGTAGCGTCATGGGTTTCTGTAGGATGAAGCGCGGCATCTTTGTTCGTTTCAATGGTGCAGATTGTAAGTAGGGTCATGGGTTTCTATAGGATGAAGCGCGGCATCTTTGTTCATTTCAGTGGTGCAGATTGTAAGTAGCGTCATGGGTTTCTGTAGGATGAAGCGCGGCATCTTTGTTCGTTTCAATGGTGCAGATTGTAAGTAGCGTCATGGGTTTCTGTAGGATGAAGCGCGGCATCTTTGTTCGTTTCAATGGTGCAGATTGTAAGTAGCGTCATGGGTTTCTATAGGATGAAGCGCGGCATCTTTGTTCGTTTCAATGGTGCAGATTGTAAGTAGCGTCATGGGTTTCTATAGGATGAAGCGCGGCATCTTTGTTCGTTTCAATGGTGCAGATTGTAAGTAGCGTCATGGGTTTCTGTAGGATAAAGCGCGGCATCTATGTTCGTTTCAATGGTGCAGATTGTGAGTAGCGTCATGGGTTTCTATAGGATGAAGCGCGGCATCTTTGTTCGTTTCAATGGTGCAGATTGTAAGTAGCGTCATTGGTTTCTGTAGGATGAAGCGCGGCATCTTTGTTCGTTTCAATGGTGCAGATTGTGAGTAGCGTCATGGGTTTCTGTAGGATGAAGCGCAGCATCTTTGTTCGTTTCAATGGTGCAGATTGTAAGTAGCGTCATGGGTTTCTATAGGATGAAGCGGGGCATCTTTGTTCGTTTCAATGGTGCAGATTGGAAGTAGCGTCAGGGGTTTCTATAGGATGAAGCGCGGCATCTTTGTTTGTTTCAATGGTGCAGATTGTAAGTAGAGTCATGGGTTTCTATAGGATGAAGCGCGGCATCTTTGTTCGTTTCAATGGTGCAGATTGTGAGTAGCGTCATGGGTTTCTGTAGGATGAAGCGCGGCATCTTTGTTCGTTTCAATGGTGCAGATTGGAAGTAGCATCATGGGTTTCTATAGGATGAAGCTCGGCATCTTTGTTCGTTTCAATGGATCAGATTGTAAGTAGCGTCATGGGTTTCTATAGGATGAAGCGCGGCATCTTTGTTCGTTTCAATGGTGCAGATTGTAAGTAGAGTCATGGGTTTCTATAGGATGAAGCGCGGCATCTTTGTTCGTTTCAATGGTGCAGATTGTGAGTAGCGTCATGGGTTTCTGTAGGATGAAGCGCGGCATCTTTGTTCGTTTCAATGGTGCAGATTGGAAGTAGCATCATGGGTTTCTATAGGATGAAGCTCGGCATCTTTGTTCGTTTCAATGGATCAGATTGTAAGTAGCGTCATGGGTTTCTATAGGATGAAGCGAGACATCTTTGTTCGTTTCAATGGTGCAGATTGTAAGTAGCGCCATGGGTTTCTATAGGATGAAGCGCGGCATCTTTGTTCGTTTCAATGGTGAAGGTTGTGAGCAACGTCAGGGATCTCGGTACGATGATAATTGATATCTTGGGTCGTTTCAATGGTGCAGATTGTAAGTAGCGTCATGGGTTTCTGTAGGATGAAGCGAGGCATCTTTGTTTGTTTCATTGGTGCAGATTGTGAGTTGCATCAGGAATCTCTGAAGGATCAAGCGCGATTTCTTTGGTCTCTTAATCGTGGTTCTCACCATTCCAAGCCTTGTAACGATCAAACAACTTGTAGGTAATACATATCATATTCAGCATCGCCTGGATCTGGGGATGAAATAGGTAATGTGCGACCAAACTGCGAGTTTGATAAACTATTCATAGTTATCATTCCCTGGAAATACCTTTCCGAGGAACCAGCAGAATTTTTATTTATTCAGTACAAAACGTTTGCAGATGTGATTGGATCGGAGGGGTCAGTTTAAAAAAAAAGTATATTGATATGTTTGCAGCTATTTAAAGATATATTCATTGCCTAGTAAGATATTGAGATCTCTCAGCAGCAATTTATCATAACAAACTGACGAGTTATAACCAAATTGCATCATTATTTTTCCACAGCTAATGGTATGGTCGACAAGCGGGACTTTGTGGATGCAGTAAAGAAAAAACCATCACGTACGTAGATTTCTTCAGGAGATAAACCGTTTGCGTTTGAACATCAGAGACAAACTAAATTGAATGATAAAAAATAAAACATAAGATTAGTTCTTGGATTCAATTTATCTCCATTCTACCCAGATTGTTTTAGATATTCTTGCTAAATAAAGATGTCATAACTTCTGACCTGAATGGGCTGTCTCAACGTAACATTCTCGTTTTTCCCTTATTGTTTTAAAACAGCCTATATTTCCAGAACTGCTTAGTTACATTATCCAGTGAAGTTTATCATAATTAAATTTGTGACTGAAGATTAAGATAAATGTAATATGGTGTAGTACAGTCTATCCTAATGGTGTACATATTTCACTCTTCTGATATGTTGTTGGTATTTCACTGCAGATAACAGTCAGCATAACAGCCCGAATCTTTGTCACTGCGGACGAGCAATCGTGGACCAGTTCAACTTCGAACTCTAGGTGAGAGGGTGCCCAAATGTACATTCCTTAGTCAGTAGTTTGAAAACAGAGCCTGTTAATGTTAACATTTGCATGACCTCTGTTGTGTGACCCAGTAGCCTCTTAAAACGAATTATGTTTTTATCTCTTTCTCAAGCACCGACAGGCTACGAAAGTTGAAATCTTGTGTACAAACAAATTCTTCAAGGGCTCTTGAAATGTGGCCGCAAAAAAAAGTTATTTTCATCTTCCCCTGAACAAAACAGCAATAAGCTTTAAAACGGGCTAAAAGCTCTTTGGCAACCTAAAATTTAGTTGATAAGTAAATCCACTATTAAATAGGCTATTGTTCTTGTATATTCTTCTTTTCTTTGTTGCAGGTATGGATAAATCACATCGGCAGCGCGTTCATTGACAGGCTGAAGTTGACCTTGTATGATAAATAAACATTATTGAAGCAAAACGATTTTGTTAATTTGTCAGTCTAGGTAAACCTAGCCTCAATATTATCCGTTTCACTCCGATATTGAGCCTAGAAAGACCTAGTAGAGGGTCGCGTCAGCCCACGTATCGAATTAACCAATCGAAACTCATCTTACCAAGCCAAAATAGTCTGCCTTCGCATGTATAACGTTGGCGGTTCATAAGTCGCAGAAAGGTCGACTGACGCGACTCTTTACTAGGCCTTTCTAGACTCGGTATAGGAGTGAAACGGATAATAGACTGGTTAATTTGTAGAAGGCACCAACAAAGTAAACCGTTTCAACATAAGAACAGCATGACTAAGCCTTTGACTCTTTTCTCCTAGATATATTAAGGCATTTTTTAGTATTTCACATTATGATATACTTTTAATTACATTTTACCCCGTACATCTAGGTTGTGATATAAGTAAGGTTTTGACATGTATATAATCTTTCATAGCTCTTCTGAACAGTATCTTTGTTTTTGAATGTTACTTTAGGAAATGTTGAGGTGATACTCAAAAAAAGAATGTGTAAAAAACGTCACATTGCGTATTGTAGCAGTCTTCTGTTGCGACGCTTCTTATATATCTTTCTTATAATTCACAATATTCACAATTCAATATGGCTTTAGCGACAGGGAATTATATAACCTGGACTATTTCATTCATTTGTATATTTATACACTTTGATCATTTCCTAAACAAGTCTGTCTCATGCGACCATATACCTGTATTTGTGTTTGAAAAATGTATGTATATTTCAAACTGATAGAGTTGTTGTTGGACACATATAATTATTAAAACATATTTATTTAAGCGGAAGGATTGGGTTCAAGCAATCCAACTTAGTGAAACCCTCTTATGTACAATGCTTACATATTATATTAAAATCTAATAATACATGTTTATGTACATTAAAAATAACGAGAGATACAGGGATATGGAATACACGTATAAATATACAGGAGTCCAGACGGGTAAAACAAAGACAAAGTCACGATCAGATTTTGGGATTAGCTTACAGAGAAAATGATTCTAATTATCAAATCTTCCAGAGAGGGATATATATTTATGAACTTCTCGAAAAATCTTAATATTTTCATTATAAGAAATGTCTGCACTGCCATTTAATAATAGGTCACCATTTACAATTTACAACTCTACTTTCGAATATTTTGCAAATAGTACAAAGCATTTGATATTTTATATTGGAATATCTAGTACATTCCTCGAAATAATGATTAGGTTTTTTACAAGCAGCTTTGCAATTGCATTCCGAATTGTCTACACGACCAATTTTATATAGACCATCGTTTAATCTATATGAGAATCTTAATTGTTTATGTAACATTGATTGAGATACACACAAAACATCATGACATAGGGTGAACGTGTCTCGCACTTTATAATGTTGCAAACAGAGCAACCGGCAACAAATTAATTAGGAGTCGATAACATATTCTTTCCGAATTTTTCGTTTCGTATTTACAGTAAAACCGCTTTTCATAAGATGAATTCATTTAAGGAATAATCAAAGGATTCTCTTAACTTGAACACGATTGACAGTGAACACGATTGACAGTGAACACAATTGACGAGAGACGAATATGCGGGACAGATGAGAACGTTAAAATGCTCAAGCTAATATGAGGTACAATATGACCGTAAATACATCATAGAAGCGAAAAATTGATTTGCCGGAAGATTTTACAGTTTGCATTACCGGATGTTACCCAAAATTGGCTAAGTTTTTAATATTGACACCTTTTTACACATGAATAGTATAAATAGTTAGACTGTTTTCAAAGAGACCAAATATGCTATTCTAAGTAAATCTAGCCTCTATATTTCCCGATTCACTCCGATATTGCATTAAGAAAGGTCTAGTAGAGGGTCGCTTCAGCCGACCTTTCGCCAACCTATGACCCTCCAATGTAATTCGTCGAAGGCAGACTATCGTGGCCTGGTAAGTTGAGTTCTGATTGGTCAATCCGATACGTGGACTGAAGCGACAATCTACTAGACCTTTCTAGACTCAATATCTGAGTGAAACGGATAATATTGAGGCTAGGTTTACTTAGACTGCTTTGAAAAATGTATAAGGATCTACAAGTTTTTTTTCTAAAATATAAAAGCATCTAAAAATATAATTGAATTTCAAACATCATTCTTACAACACAATTTTACATTTTCTGTCAAATCTCATCAGTGACCGAGACAACTTCATACTCTCCTATACAAATTGACTTCAGATCCCCTTGTTTTACCCGTGATTAAGTTTTGACTGTAACTAATTGTCATACAAAAAACAAGGAACAAAACTTGACAGTAAGTGTAGTGTCCTCTTATTATTTAATGAAACCAAAAGCAATAGCCAGGCCAATCACGTGAGAATGGGCGATATGTCGTGGTAGGGTAATTGGTTGGAAGACGACTTGTCGGTTCGAAGTGTGATTTTTTATTAATCATTATTTTGTGGATGTTGTGAACAAAGTTCCTATATTGTCTAATAAAATTATTTTGATTTCATGAGTCAAAGAGCTTTTTTAAAAACTTAAGTCACAATCTAGAAAGATAGTTTTAAAAAAATGGTCATTAGCTTTAAATAATTCATCAAAGAGCTCATAAATACAGGGTTTCGGAATGTGTTACAAATTCAGATATCCTAGAAACATCAACAAATCATAAAGACAAAAGGTTTGCCAATGTACAGGCAAGTTGACATTGTTTGTCACTGGTGTTATTTCATAGAATAGCAATGTTCAATACAATGACCACTTTGATACTAATTGATTCAGTACAGTGTGGATAAGTGTGTTCATTAACAAATTTTTGGACAGTTAAAAATGACATAGGATAAGATAATTGCTTTATTATGCCTGAGGGATTGTCTTTTTACATCTCTTGCAGTTCTCCATTATAAAAACAATAACAAAGATGAAACGGATATATAACATATTCACATAACATATTATCACTATCATCCTGTCTTAGGGTACGAACATTACGCTAACTCCACTAATCTGTACCGTGGGCTCAGGAGCTATATTCGCTCGCGCGGCCCGACTTAGGGTATAGCTAATCAAATCATTTCCTCGCCACCTTCGCGATATAATTTCAACGAGAAAATTTGATTGGATATATTCCAAGTTGGGCCGCGCGATGAAATCTAGCTTCTGAGCCCAGGGTACGGATTAGTGGAGTCGTGTTGACGAGTTTTGAGAATTCTGTTTTATTCTGAACAGTTAGGTTTCCGTACCAATTTAAAGCTCCATTTTCATACTTACATGTGGTTTGGGATGAAATTTAACTATTGGGAATATAAATGAATCTCTCGGTAAAAAAATCTTTCGTCGAAATTTTGATATCACATTTATATTTTTATTTAAAACATACTTATTTCGACGCCCAAGAGCACAGTACCCCCTGTAAAAAGGGCATAGCATTTAACGAACCCGCTTTCGGTGACGTAATCATTTACAACGTGTCTCAACTACCGTAATTTCATTCGATGGGTAACAACTGTTTCAGCAACGAATACCTAATTCGGATGAAAATAAAATAAAATATAGACAAAGACGGTTTTCAAGTGTATATTTAGAAACCGGAAGTTGTCAGATGGCCACACTTGATACGCCTTTATGTTGACTGCCGTTTCGGTAATTTGTGTAAATCATCTCCTATTTAATGAATTTTGGTCCGATTTTCCCTTGGTTGGTCCCAAAATTTTGCAAAAAATACAAGGAAAACATTAAAATTCCTTTTTAGAATATTGAACTCTGATAATGGATCTTTAAAACGTACAAATTAAAGGGCACAACACTTTCTGTAAATGTTCAATAAAACAATTTTAAAATAGTTTTATCGATTTTAAAATCTATTGCAGATAATGAAAAAGACTTTGGTTTATAGTTTTGAATTTGTGATACAAATAGCATTTACGTATTTTGGACTGCTTCAGAAATGAGTATTTATAAAAAAAAAGATATTGACCTCATTACAACTCTTTAATTGTATATTAGTGCATTCAAACACAGTCAGTACTAAATAAACTCTTACATTGACAATACATGAAAAATACTATTTCATTAAATATTCCCATCTAATTCCAAACCCAAGCTTTCCAAAGCACAATGTACCTCGTCAAATTATCATATTGCTTGTGACCCACTGCGGTAAAGTGTTATATCCTCGATAGTATATTCAGGCATCTGTTGTTCATTAAAGGTTAACATAAGGAAGAAAACAGATTATCAGAGCTACCCGGACCTTTTTCTCACAGAAGCACAAATGATGGCGTAAGATGGTTACGATTGGTCGGTTAACATTGTCCGCGAGGAACAACTAGTGTTAGTTGTTGGACAAACACTGTCCGTCGTAGTGTTCTTCTGTTATATTTATTATTACGGGTAAAACGAGATATTAAAGAAATGACTCACAGAAAGTTGAATTATTTTTTTAAAAATCTGGACAATGAAATTCAAAACCTATCATGCGTCCAGAAAATATTACCAATAAGACTCAAGTATAGTTTTGAACAAAAACAATTAAAATGGAAAATTAATGTTATGATTACTTTGTACATTTCCTTACTGATTAAGTTCTTCTTATAATTTCCGTTATGATGAATCAATTTAAATATCCCTCAGGTTCCAAGTGTCCATTACTTAATTCTCTCTGCACACACAAAGTTAAGAAGCGGTTTCGAAATTTACGATTTGTATCGGGTCAAGCTTTAGCTTTAATACAAATTAATTTGATCTAATTTTAGAAATCGTTTATCTTACATTTCTAAACCAACCGTGATTTTGTGCAGATAGCTTTTGATAAACTGAAATAATGAAAGCCGAATTAGATATTAAACTGTATAGTAAACTCTATCAAACTTGCATCAGAAACGTTTAGACTTCATTTTGATATTCATCAATCTCGTATCAATCCCGTATCATTTCCCTTACCATAACACAATCAGATGAACACTGTGAAGACAGATGTTAGTACTTCCTCCTCAATAATGACTTCCTGATAATTTTGCAAATGTTATACCAAATACAGCGAACTATGACAATCACCTCTTACTTCCTTCTTGTTGACAACACGTTTGTGCTGACTCCACAATTCCCTGAAGGCCAGTGACCAGGCTGTTATACAGGACATCACACCTGTCTCTGCACCTCTCATCAACAGCCCAATCAGAGTCTGATGCTTGCTAATAGACCAACACACGCAGTAAGTATCTGCAACTTGTCTGCACACCTTCAATAATTAAAAGCAAAAGACCAGTTTACGCAATGACTTCAAACGGGTACGTTGGTGTAGCTACTTCTAATATATGCAATTATTAGTTAGATTTTACTGGTCTGTTTCTTTTTCAACAGCTTTGAGAACATATTTTCTTTTATACCTATGTGTTTTGTCTAGACATATTAAAGAGACACATAATATGAGTTACATTTTGCGATAGGTTGCAACATTATTTAAAGTTCAGAAGTGTCTATCAAGTGACAAGCTTAAGTCATGTCATGTCGGCGTGGATGACAAGAAATTTATTGATGTAAAAATTCTCTATCCTTCCAGAACAATGAACTCTCCAGCCATCAGTCTTCTCCTCGTCGCCTCAGCCCTGGTCTCCGGTGCTGACGGCTTCTTGTGGAGCAGGAGCTCGAGAAGTTCCACAAACCAACTGTCCAATTCCTTCAGCACCAACAACTGCATGTGTCTGCACAAACTCTTCCAGATGTTGGGTGGACTCGGAGGAGGAGGAGGAGGAGCAGGAGGAGCAGGAGGAGCAGGCGGTCTGCTTCAGGCTCTGGGTAAACGGGAGGTGGCAGACCTGCTGGAGCTTGAAGAGGACTACCCTGGTCTTGAAGAGTTCATGGAACATGCAGATGTGAAACGTGAGTAATATAAATCTATTGCATTTGCATCAGACACTGACATCACATGCTACTCAAAGCTATTTTTCTTTCTGAGATCCTTATAGATAAAGAAACATGTTGTACAGAGAAAATTGCCGTAGCCAAAGTGTGAAAGACGTCTTTATCGTATATTAATGTCTGACGCTTGCAAGATCATGAAGTCTGACATAAACGAAATTTCATTTGAGACCAGCATGGTCATGGAAATGATTTTTTTGCTATACTTTCTCGCACCTATCGCAAGTATAAGGGCATTTTCCCCTTATAAAGATTGAACCATATTGCGTGTGAACGATACAAACATTTGCATTGACCTTCGTTTTGATATTGAATTGGTGATGTCTTAGGAGATTGTCGTACTTGTTGTGCTAGGTGAGTTTCGATGATTTCGGGGTTTAACGCCGCTTTCAAGAAAAATTAACTATAACAAGGCTGCAAGTATTATTGCAGGGAGAAAGTCTGCATCACTATTATGGTTATGCGTTGTGGTTAAACTTGCGAAGATAGGCTGGAACTAGCGAACCACGGGTGGTACTGCGCTGGAATTCAGTTTTGCATTGTACCCAAACTCTAACTGCAGGTAAAATAGTTCTCTACTGCTGACAAACCCGGCGAACGTCTTGATTCGAAGCTGAACGCGCTAACCCCCGTTGTGTTTGAAAATGGAACATGTTTTACACGCTAGTGTTGTCCGGTTAAACTGCACCCAATGTATCATTATTTCTGCTAAAAACTTATATCTTTCAATAAGATCCAGTTGAGCTCTATGACATTCCAATTCCTTCTGTTTTATATATTGCCTTGATTGATTACTCTCTTTCTTTTCCCAGGAGACGGAGTTCTGGAAGTGCACGAGTTCAAGCGAGCTGTTAGACAGGCTGCAACAAGTAAGTCACAATTTGCATATTACTCTTTAGAAAATGATCATACACATGTACACCAACACCTGAATATAAGAAATGAAATCAAGAAAGTTTACAATATAGAGAAAACCCATGCAATGACCTGTTACAACTTTATCAAATTTGTGGCATGTTGGTCTTATTGTCACCACTTGTTTGTTTGAAATCCGGCCTTTTACTATTTATTTGCATATATTGCGATATTGCCACCTATTGTCAAAATTCTTCCAATGCTCTATAACGTGATTGTAAGTGACACAATATACTGTTGTAAGTACCTTCTACAAGTGAAAAAAAATGTATATCAGACAGTGACTTGGACAAGAGACATGTCGCAATGTTACCCTATGTCAACATCTCAAGAACAATCCTATTTTGTAGGCTTACTCGTAAATACATTGTATCTATTGTATTCTTTAAAAGTATGTATTTCCATTAAGCCATAAACACATACCAATCTAACTGATGAAGAATGACGACACCAGTCCCCATTGTTATGTATCTAAAATTGCCTGCCAGATTAGAATCTGGCCAAAAAGCACAAACTTTCTTATGAGAAACGATGGTGATAAAACTTGATTATATTGTATAACCTGTCCCAGATCCCGGTGAGACGTACAATTCGTATATCTGATAGTATGAAAAAGTAGTGGACGTTATGTTCCTTACATTGTTTTCAGTCTGTAGTAACGCAAACACTCACTGTCGACTGATTATGATATTGTAATTTTATGTTACTTAATTTTATAAAAGATATCACTTGATGGTTGTGTCACTTACCTTTTAAATTGATTTATCGATTTTTGGCTTTTAACCAATTCCGTGATATTTTGCTAATATGCTGTCCCATTCTTTTGCGTTTGCAATCATATCATTTCATTAAATTTCACGCCGGTAACGGCTTAAGTATTGCCAAAGCTGAGTTTAACAATAACTCACTTACTCATTATTTATTTTCGTCTATCAGATCCAAGTCAGAATAACAACCCCAACCTGTGCAAATGTGGACGGATGGTGGTCGATCCTTTCAACCCTGAGTTGTAGATAAGATAAGGTGATCTCTAGCGCAGGTAACAGTCTTTAATTATATGTTAAATATGTATATAAATATAAGTATGTCTGACTAATGGAAAACAACCTACATGTAACTTCCCTCAATTCCTATGACGTAATATATAATTTTGTTTTTATAATAATAGCAGGTTTAAGGAGTATAAAACATATTTTCAACGGGTAATGATACGAAAATATATAACTGTTCTCAATTGCAATGAAGTTGGAATTAAATGGATAGATACTGATAAAAGAAAAAACCTTTCATTTATGATAATGGTCATGTTGACGTTGTGCTATTTACATTTAAATGAATCTCAATAATCTTTTTTGTTTCAGAATCCCTGATATATGGATCAGTAATAAAACTGTTTAATTGTAAAAGCGTGTTTATCTTTTCTTTCATACACTTTTAACGATTGGTATTTCTGTCATACGTATTCTATTAGCAACGATTTTTCGGATTATGCCATGAATAAAACACCACTTTCCTAGATGAATACATTATTGAAACGGAACCCTGACCAGCAGAGTAAGGCAGCCACTGCCTTTCTTCACGTTTCGCTATGCTCCTGTTTTTTATTGAAGCTACCCCTATACAGCTTTAATTCAGTATTCTCAGCGAAATCAACTTTTGTAAATCGTCTTCAGAACCTAAAGTAAAGGTGTCTTGCGTCCATCCGTCGTCCGTAGCCAAAATGATGATCTTAGAACAGCGTCGCCTTTTGTTCAACTAACTTGGATTGCCTCCAATCCGGTATCTCTCATTCTATTCCACAAACTCGGCTAATAAGAACAGAGGCTCGATAAACATTTCATGACTTGATCTGCCTCTTTGGGGAGAGAATGTCTCTTTCATTATGTTTATAGCCTTTGATTGAATGCTGTGAACATGTTTCTGATAAATATTCACTGCAGTCTAAAAACGTCGTAAGAACATGTGCGACTTATATGAAGTTTCCTTAAAACGAAAAGCAGAGGTATGAAACAATTTTGTATTTACGTTCCGTGAAACAGTAGATCACGGTCGCATATTTGGCAACAATTCATCGCAAATTCTTCACATACATACCATATTGAAAGTCATTTACCTCAGATGATTTATCATACAAAGAATGGTGAACGGATGATCTTTATATTGATCAAACCACAAAGTTTCACAATCTTGAACACATAATCTTGCCATGGTTTTTAAGAGTTTTAAAGCTGATTTGTAACAGCGTAATTCCCGCCTACCCAACCGCCCGAGGTGGCCTATTTTGCAGCCGGACAACCAACTTTCAAACTTGCATGTCCGATGGTCGGGTAGATATTTTACTTCAATTTTACTTTCATTTACATTCAGACATGGTGAAATATTTAACTTACATTTTACTTTCATTTACATTCATACATGGTGAAATATTTAACTTACATTTTACTTTCATTTACATACAGACGTTACTTCAAAGGTGTGTCAGACTGAATAGTCCATGCAACATCACCACGCTTGCATCAAAATGTTAATGGCACTAATGAGGTATTGATTATAATGCAACGCCTTTATTCATAACACATAGTGAATGGAACTTCTGTCAAAAATGAAAGTGCGGCAGAACAGAGACGCTCGGTTTATGCATAATTTGTTCTCCATCAAGGTTTTATTGACTGGATATATATAATTTCATTATCATAAAAATTTTGAAAATCACTTGAACACTTTATGAAACTCTTATTCACCTGTTGAGTTAAAATAATTTGCAAGACGAAAAAAAATATACAGCATGACCAATCCTGTTTTAAAGACTATAAAGGAGGCATTTCGTCTCCTTATCTTTTAAAATTATTGCGCAGCCAATGAATTGATCATTGAATCACGGACGATACATGTAGGAAAACCATAGCATCAAGAATTGTCATGTCATGCCTGTATTTAATTATTTATTCGAAATTATGAGGGATAGCAAATCTTAGATTTGTCAACAGGTATTTTAATTGCTTAACCAATCAAGATAGCCAATTTAGATTCATGAAAAGCATAATAAGGTACAGCGAAACTGTGAAACTATATTGTGCATTCCTGATCGGAATTGTTGAAACAATAATTTATGATTTGTCATATCGAACTACATGACTTTTGACTTTTAGTAGTCTTATAACAATACGTATAGCAATGGTTGAATATCAATCATATGTACAGCTGCGTATCTTAAGTTTGTTCACTTGCTTGTGTATATTAGTATTTAATTATCATGTAAATTGGGTTCGTTTTGACGTCCGTAAAATAACCCAGGAGCACTTACAAAGGATCACCAATTGTCCTTGTATAAAATAATCATTCCCAAACCATAATTCGAGATCGTCTCGTCCCTGGTGCTGAATTTCGATATTTAGCATAGTTAGATAGACTGATTCGGTCTTATTTGTGAAATTCAGATTTTCTTAAAATTCGATTGAAATAGTCCATATATACTTTGTAGGAAAAACAACAGCACAATTAAATTGCTTTAGTGCAAAGGAACACATGTGACTTAGCTAAAGCTTTTAAATCACTAATGAAGTATTTTGTAGAGAAAAATGAAAAATAGTGTTTTCAAAATTTTGACCCCTAGTCACTTCAATTCCCTGTCAAATTTGTAATAGTTATCTGTTAGTTATGTCATACGAATGTGTTAACGCAAACTGAATCTTAACTGACGTAATGACATTTCAAAATATGTTTCGTTTTTGCAATGCTAGGATGCCTCAAAGACATTTTAAATTACATGATATTTGTTCTTGAATACGCAGGTAAGTGAACAAACTTATAGTATGCAGCTGTATATATCGACAAAATTCAAAATGGCTTAATGGCCAAACATATATACTATGAAATGCAAAAACACGTAATTAGCATGATTTATCACATGATTCATTCAAAAGATCTCGCGTATTTATTCCCAATTGACAAATATGACAAATACTTGTTTTCAATGAAAATCTTAAAACAGTATAATTTATGTTCATGGCATCCAAACTTACACGTTTAATTTCCACGAATAGTTGTTATATAACCTATGAAACATAATCAATTGTTTTATGTCATAGTCATTCATATTACTTAATGGGCTCTTAACAATGTAATCAGTATGTTCTATCACTGCCATACAGGTGGAGATGTTTTTAAAAAAATTGGAACTTTGTGATGAAAGTATTGCTCATTCACTGACTATCATACCTAATGACAGGAGTGAATCTTCACTGTAGAGCACAATCTGATACAACAGGAAAAACACCTTTAAGCTGTGCTGTCAAAACCAATTCCCAACCAGGAAACTCTCAACTTTTTGTTTACACATGTTGTAGGTATAGGTACATCTAATTAAGGAAACACTCTCTTCCGTCTTTTTCACGTGCATCACATACACAAACATTTGAACGGTAACATGTGGTTACGATTATTGTATCCTTCTTCCTTTTATCACAGCCATTTTATAATACGCATATAATGTGTTTGCTTGAGAAATAACATATATAGAATAATAAGCGACCTTCTTTCATAGTTGTATCAAACAATCTAATGATTACGTTAACTTTACGAATCGAACGAATCAAAAGTAGATACAGAAAGTATAAATTGGATGTAAATAGTAAACTTAACGATCTTCCGTTTGAAAATAGTAATACTTAGCAAATTAAAATGAAAGACGAGCGTAAAAAGAGACCAGGTTAATCAATCGCAGTCGCCGGTTTGTGCTGAATTTAACATTACCATGAGCTATTGGCATTGACACTAACTTCATGACCTAACAGTATGACGTCACTTTGCGTGATTGTGATGTCATATGCACAGGAGTATTACACCTGTTTAACTATTACACGGGAGTACACCTTTTGAAAGGTGACCAGTAGGAAAGTTCGGGTTGGTTATTAATACAAAGGCATAAGTTCAATATTATGAAGTATGAATAAATAAAAAAATCAAGATTTCAGTTCTTTATATATTTTTATTCGAACAGTATATCGTAGAGGTGTATGCTCTCATTATCCTGAAAAGAAAACGACAAAGCATCAACAATACTCCACATAAACTACACAACCCCTGCTAGGTTGCATTAACACTGCTTATTGATTGTATTTTTTTTAAAACTTGAAATCGATGGGCATAAGAAAGCCTGCTGAACGATTTTGTTGACATAATATTATTTAATCTCAAAGCTCGAATTCGTATTAAATGAAGTTCTATTGATTTATAATACAATTCGTGAAGTAAAATTGTCATTGTTATTGTAACTAAATTAGCTAATGAATGCATAAAAGCACTTACAGTAACCCATTTCAGCCAGAGCCTCTCTGAACTCCTCTAGGTCGACAAACCCGTCACCTGCCAATCAGAAATGAATTATGATTTACGAGAATGAATCATATTGATTTGGATATTTTATGGCGCCTTTTCCACACCCTAAGACATGCTAAAGAATTCCCTACGTCATTACACTGAAGGTTCGTACATTCACAGCTGCTACTAAGCGCTAATCGTTATCATGTTGGTTAGTACATCCTGTTTTCATGTGTTGCACGGACGTCCATTAAAGACAATTGAACATCTACATCAGGGCGAACATGTGTAATTGTTGTTTTCTTCGAACTAAAATTCAAAATGCTCAATGTTTCAACGATTACAGAAGAACCCCAAAACATCTTCCTGAAACTCAATCACGTTCATTCAACGATTTAAAAAAATCGATATCAATACTAAAAAGCTCCTGCCAAAAATGATTAATTGGTTACTGAAAAAACAACAAAGTTTTGGCTATTAAACTAAAGAAACGGCAAATTAAGTAAACAAACAGTGATGGCTTAGATATATATTAATATTATGCTTGTGTAAATGTACCGAACTGCCTTCTGAGAAACCACAAGCTAAAGGTTAAAAAACAAGAGACCGATTCCTGTTTTGTAGAAGATAAAACAAAGACCCACGTTTCTGGTCCGCGTGCTGCATGAAGAGACTAAGAGCCGGATGATCTTCATCCAAGTCCAACACCTCGGCCGCCTCTCTGGTACCAACATGGCCGTCGTTGTTGTGGTCGATGAAGGAGGAGTGTACAGTGCTCACACAACAGTCGGAGGTCTTCCAGGTCTTGTGGAACGTCTTGGCGTGTCTCTCTGCAAGGAATAGCTTACATGACATCTATCGCTTTTCCAACAAGCAATGTTACATCATTTCCTTTCTTGGAAACGCAAACATGGCGTCTCTAGATAGTTTGCTAGGACAGTACGAAAAGCGATTTGATAGTATTTCCAGAATAGGCAGAAATTATCTCCGAATTTCTTTTTTTTTTCAAATTGTAATTAATTAGATTGATTATTTTACGAGTCTTGTTCAAGCCTATAACAGACCTTGAGATGTTTAGAATTCAATCTTTTCCATGTGTCTTCTGATATAAGATACACGTATGTCATAGGAGACTTGTAAAAATAGAGCCAGTGGCTTTGTAGCTCATCAGGCTTCATATCAATTTTGCTTTAGGGTGCTTTTTTCAGCTTTCTAGGCCTGATGCTTCTTGGAAGAAAGCTGAAATTAGGTTGAAGGGTGTGACCCCTGAGGCCCTTATAAGGGGTCACAGGGCCACCAAAGCTTCAATTTTAATCCCCACTATTCAAGGAGTCTGTAAACCAAGTTTCAGCTTTCTAGGCCTATGGTTCTGGAGAAGGAGTCGAAATTCCAAAAAAGTTTACGGACAGATGGACGGACGGACGCCGGACACCATGCCATGCAATAAGCCAATCGGGCCTTACAGGCCAGATGAGCTAAAAGCTAATCACTGCAATACCCTTAAAATTACATGTGAAGGTGACCCCATGGTAAGCTGACTTTAACATGTCTATGACATCATGGCATTGCATTACTTGCTAAAGTGAAACACTTCTATTGTCATGCAGATGATGGTTGAAGAGCACTGTTAAAACATTGTATGATATGGACACTCATATACTATCCCCTATCTCTTTCTATGGAACAACATTGCCTACCTTCGAGGTCGATAGCATGCTCCAGCTCCTCCAGACTCGGTCCATCTTCCAGCTGATCCAGGACCTGGTTTGCTTCTCTCAGACTCACCTCCCCGTCTCCGTCTCTGTCCAGGGCTCGCAGAGTGATGTCTTTGGTGACGTTCCTGGGTCCACAGTCACACTCGTTACTGGAGAAGGTGTTTGTTACAGTGGACACAGAGTGGTGGTGCTTCTCGTTGGAAGGTTCGTCCCACGACCACCAACCACTCGTCTCTGTCAGCAGAGCCATTGTTAGGAAAACAAGCAACGTGGTCTTCATGATTCTGCAGACAACAGTATTGACGATAATAAAAGAAACATCTGCATCATGAAAACTAGACACAAGACGTGTATATAGCCACAGTTACTACTACTGAAATATTTCAGCAAATGTCTAACTTGAAGAACATATCACGATAAAGCAGTGTCCAATTCTATTGAAAAGTTTTATCCTCCTATTAGAGAAATAGCAGATCACACTCTTAGATGAATGTATCATATTCACCGAAAGATATGCAAACACAATACCATATTCATCAAATTACTAAAGTAATGTCTTATTACTGTATCAGATATATATCCTAAAACAAATCCAAAATAAATAAATCGTTTTATCTAATTATCTTAAAATAAAAGTTATGACCTTAGGACATTGATATGTTATCCTGATTCCGTTTCGGGAGAAATATGTCAGATTTTTGAAATTTATATTATTAGTTATACCCTGAACGTCCGTTTCAAAGCAAAGCAAGATATGTTTAAAATCGAGGAATGGATCATTAAGGATCTTATTTATAAATAATATGTACCAATAAACACAAATGTTTATTATTTCCATGAAATGTTTCTTAACCAATGAAACAAAGAAAGTCTAAAGACTTTGCACGTAGAAAACCATTCATACATGTACAACGTAGGTAAATTAACTTAACTTAAAAATGTATACCTTTCTTCGACGTTCATACAGCTTGTTCATTTAATTAATTAAGCAAAAATGAGCAAAGTTATTGATGATGAAGGATATAAGTTTTGACACTCTACAAAGATACAATTGATAGTTGTTATTATAAACCCCAAGCTTCTATGATTCATATGAAATAATATTACAAGGTGATATACATAACAGAACTTACATTCAGAATTCCGCAAATATACTCTTGGTTCTGCTAATACACTTTTATAAGGATATATCTGTATTTAGTAAACATCATGTGTGCATCCTGTTCACACCACGGCCCCGACAGGTTGAATCTGCTGATTCGGTACTTCTTGTACAGGGAAATATCCTGTGTGAATTACACATCATCAGCAAACTTCCTTCAGAGCTGGTTTAGATTGGCATTGATGACTGCTTACTTCCGGAAAACGAACTAATTGACGGTAACATTTTGCGACATTTTCTACTGCTGTGACAAAGTGTGAAAACACATTTGCGAAACATTTGATGAGAACTGTCATAACCGTCAACTATCAATGATACTAATATGTGCTTGAATATACGCATTTTTACAACATGCGATATGGATTATTTACCTATCGAAATATGTTAACATGTTGTCTTACTCAACATGTGTTTCGGTAGTGTGTGAATGGAAAAAGGTCAATTGATTCTTGTATATAATGTACAGAACTGAAGTTGAAAATGTTTATCTTTCTCAAATTTTACTTCATTAACAAAGCGTCAATGTCATCCCTGTCTTCTTCTTCTTTATTTTCTCATAAAACCACCTTGGTGGTACAAGAGCATATTCACAAAATGTTATACATATAAATAAATAAATATATGATTCAAGATAGAAGATAGACTCACAAAGTTAAAAATGCACTTATTTCTTTTTCACAAGAGATGAAAGACGTTTGATAAATTTTGATAAATTGACTAAGTCTTGAGATTTATTTGTCGATATGATTTTTCTGAAGTTTAATAAATTTGGAAATTTCGTAAGAGAGTTAGGTAAATATTGATTCCTTAAATTGTTAAGCGCTTTACAATGAAAAATGTAATTATATTCATCTGCGATCGTTGTGGAGTTACATAATTTACACGTTCTTTCATCTCTTGGGATATTATACCAGCGGCCCGTTTCGATAGGTAAATTGTGGTTACTTGTCCGAAATCTCAATATTGGTAGTGAAACATATTTTGGTAGGAGGAGATATACATCAAAGTTGGGAAATATCTTTAATTCTTGATAATAACTTCCCTTGGGGCTAGAACAAATATTACTGTGCCAGTTTTGGATAAATTGATTTTTGAGGGTAAGTTCAACTTTCGAAACGAGCCATTGGGTTGTACAAATAGACGGATGTTCAAATATATAAGAAAGTCCAGTATTGTTAAGGACATATTGTACATGCGAAAGCCATGGGTTGACAGTTGTTGTAGTTCTTTCGCGTGACAAATATGTATAAATTAGGTTAGTTAACTTAAAAGGACCATTTTGGTACGTGTCACAACAGCCCATGCACATGGCATAAATCTTGTGTCTTTTACCGTAATAAATCTATTTCTTTCATGTAACTTCGATGAACATAAACTGTCTAGTGATTTAGGTGAGGTGAGGTGAGGTGAGGTGAGGCGAGGTGAGCTGGTCTGAGATGTAACAGCGCATTCAAAATTAGTTCACTTACTAGTATATCACGAAAAGCCCGCCACTCTATTATGGTTTTGCAATGCGGTGGAACTGATCAGTGTAGCATTGCACCCAAACCTCACTGAGTGTACTACTGCAGATCAAGTTGCCGATCCCCTTGAGAAACATGGTAGTTGAATGGCTGGAATGGCTGGTCGAATGTACACTCCCATCTTTTCAAAAGTTTATTTTTCAAATTTAAGAGATTTAATAATTATCATGCAATCTTAGCATAATAAAGCAAGGTCATCACCATGGATTCATTCAGTGATATTATTGTTATGTCACCTAAATCAAGTTGTCTAGTAATATGCGGCATGAACTACTTGTTCACCATTGAGCTATCAAAAGGAAACTTTCGACACGTTTATGTTGTCGTTTTATATTTTAATGGCAATCATTTCTTGGCCCTTTAACTGTTCCTGTTTATGAAAATTAAAAAAACCCGGGATACAAGTTAGTATTAACAATACAATACAATACGATATAATTTATTTAAGTTTCACCATAAGACTTATATTCAGTCTCTGAGAAAAGAAAGGAGCCTCGGAGAATTGGAAATTTCAGAAGTTTCAGTAGTTCACTGCAGATCCAGATAGACAGATCCAGGTTTTGTTAGGTCAAAATAATATCAACTACAGTCTGATTGTAAAACTATCTCATCATTTGTACAACATATTATTAATTATCTATCAATAATATGGCCCTAATACAATCTGAACGGCCTACACTATACGATTCGGCAACTGGGCCAATACAGGTAAGCTGGGCCAATACGGGCCAAACTGGGCCAATACGAGCAGTCGGGGCCAATACGACTCTGAGCATGCGCATATACACAAATGGCGCACGTATATCGCTTCAAAACTTTCAACATATATAACAGTTCACCGATCTCTTTTATAATTTTGATTTCGATGAAAATGAACTCTCTAATGTTGTACAAGTAAATCACAAAGAAGTTAATTAATAAAAATGTCATTAATCAAGTTTTTCTATATTGGCTTCGCCTCGGGCCAATACAGCAGACCTTGGACCTGTAACTAGACCAATACGGAAAAACATGATTAAGAACATTATAATCTTAAATACGACGTTTGTACATACTGAAATCGGAAAAGTATAAATGCCACCCAAAAGTGTTTCCGAGAAACTAAAAGATTACATACATGTAGTATATAATTTCATCTGTGCCAGCTGATATATAACACTTTCATCGAAATATAAAGCACTTCACTAGACTAGACATCAATGATCATCTCTCAATGATACATCACATCATGTTTTTTATTGTCTTAACAAAGTGTTATAAACATGTATCTGCGTGAAATATTATGACACTGAATATATTGTTTTCACCAGATGATCGTGTAACTGGTCCTTTGCGGAAGCTTTTATGTAAACTTTCCCTTTAGTTGATGTGAAATCACAAACATTTGACTTTTAGTATAATACGTGACGTCCAGAGTCTGTATGGAATTACAAGCGGCGCCCACATATAGTGTGTGTATGGCACTTTGCCTACATTCTTAAAACGACTTTACGCACCCGTAGGATTTGTGATATATGGACTCTACCCCCTCACACGAATAAACGGTTCCAAATAATCAGAAAAATTAACTACGGATAAATAAATTCTCCCAAATAGAAAACCAAACCAGCACACACCAACAAGATGATGCAGAATTATTGCTATATGTTCATGCATATCACAAAACGTACAGCGTTATCTAGTATACAACCATGTCACATTACATACTTGTAGAATAAGAGCAGATAGAAAATGAGTTATTAGCGGATAGTATTTGATTCAATTTATGACCAGTTTTCATGTAAACTTAATATATGAGCTTCGCTTTAATAATTCTATATTTGGTTTTTTGGTTGGAATTTGAAAAAGAATGCATGAACATCACAAAGTGTCGTTTTCATTTTAGCATTATTCAACTGTTCACTCATATTTAATCAATGTTTACATTATAAGTATTATTTACGTAAAGCTTTAGTTGTGATTTTTATCTATGTTGGTTTGAAAAGAGATCAAATTGATAGCTGGTGCCTCATTGCAGTGTTTTCTTCAATGTACCTTTATTTGGTACACTGAGGTTTTGATATTACAATTGTAATAAGATCAGTTATGCTTTTAATTCTGTAAACACCATATGCGTCTATGATACCGCTAATAGTCAGTGATGGACGAAGGTGAATTGCCACTGTCCAGTAGACAGAACTAGGACAGTAGATAAAGCATTGTAAGCCAGTGTTGAAATCCTCTATTCTACAAAACATCATTACAACAAAACATCGTTTTTCAATTCAAGTGATAGTGATGCACGATAAACTGTGTTATAAGGAACACCACCAATGAACATAATGAAAATTCAAATATGATAAAATCCTTGCGCAAATTTATATTTAAGAGTAAGGGATTTGACAAAACAATGTAAATTGTAAAATAAAGCATTACCTAGTGGAAAATAACAGCATGTTTTATGTTACATTGTACTTAATCTGAAATTGTAGATGTTCAATGAATGTAATTTTAACGATGTTTTGTTTCTTGTCTACTTCTTGTGTACTATATTTATCATGTTTGTACTGGTGCGGGATTCATATAAGCAAAGCTTGCATGTTCACAAAACTAGATTCTTTTTTTGAATAAAATGTGCTTAAAACATAGAGATGCATAATTTGGTACAAAAATCACACCTACTAAAGGCAAAGTCACACCACACTGACTGAGAACAAGTACACCTACTGATCTCAAAATTATCATCTAACAGTTTAATTGCGTTTATAAAATCCTGCAGTCTAAGTAAACCTAGCCTAAATGACACTCGCTATGCTCTTATATTGAGTCTAGCTAGGCGTAGTAACGGCTCTCCTCGGCCGACTTATCGAATTGACCATTTAGAGCTCGGCTTACCATGCCGCAATAGTCCGCTTTCGCACATATGACGTTGGAGGGTCAAATGTCGCCGAAAGTTCGGCTGGCGCGACCTCTTACTGTTTCTTGCTAGACTCAGTATGGGAGTGTTGATGGCTATGTTTACCAAGACTGAACAATTCTGGTGTATTGGTGTCTAATCACATGTGACGAAGAAAAGATGGTCAATTTGGCGTTTTGATGCCTCTTTACAATAATATCTTGTTCCATTTGATTTTCAAAGTTTTATATTTTGCGTAAATTTAATGTTAATATATTTAATTATGAAATTCGTTCAGTAGTGTCAGCTATGACATCATTCACCAAAGAGAAACGTTCATTTAGCCGGCTGAACCTAAACGATTTCCAGTGGTAGTCTTCAATTAGGCGATTGTCACCGTTCTGTCAATACTTGTTGAAACATGAATGAACTTTAAGCGAATAGTTAGTTCTTTAGTTCTTTAGCATGAAAGTTGAATCATTCAGTTTCGGCAGAACAGCAATAATTATTGTTGGTTATCAAACGGGATCATTATACCTTTTTTGTTTTACCAACTGGCGGAAGTTTTTGTAATGTGTTTTCGAAATTGTATTTTTAAGAAAAATGTCACACAATCTAGGTTTCACGTGTTTTGCTTTATATATTTTGAAAACAATTCAATTTACGTTTGTAAGGTATATAATTTTGACAAGCTTCTAAATAGTTCGTAACAATAAATTACAGCTGTTTCATTTTCTGTTACCTTTATGGCAAAACATTGTCGTATGGAAGAGCAAACAGTTCTACTAATTACAAAACAACATAACCTGCTTGATGAAAGGCTTTCACTTTATTTTCAATAAACCATTCTCGTCTCAGAGTTCCAAATGCTGAAACGAAAAATATGAAATATATTATTCAGGGACATGTTTTTAGCTTTGTTAGTGTTTGATCACGCTGTAAAATGGAACATTTAGCTTCACAAGCCTTATTCATGTTTCAAAACAAGAAAATGACCTTTTTTGAAACTCGTATATAGCACTTGCAGTCTAAAATATCAACATCGGTATTTGAAGGTATATGATTTGTCCATTTCACACATTAACTTCAATCAAGATTGCTTTACTTGAATGTTACCATTTTGTCATAAAGAATTGTAAAACCTGTAAAACTGTTTGTAATGTTGGCATATATCCTTACGTGTTCGCCATGTCATTACAGGAGTCCCAGGTTGAAGTCATCCACCAGAGATCGTCCACAGTTACACACGTTGCTCATTTTAGAAGAACTACTACCTGAAAAAATATCTCATTATTAAGAGCCAAATTAACATGTACTTCCATACTTATATTATATTACCTATCAAACAAATTCAATTGTAACTGTCATTCTGACTGCTTTGGATAAGTTTCCTAACCCTAAATCCTTGCCCCCTACAAATACCCAACATGCATACATCACCCCCAATGTACCCCAATTATTCCTTGTAGCATAGTACTGCGTCGTAGCATTTCACGTAAGTCCGTATCATTGAAAAAATATAGTTCCAATCATTCGTACCTCAAGAAGTTTCTGATCTGAGGACTGCCTCAAAGCGACGTGCAAGGTGATCTTTGTAACCAAGTCTATAAGCAACGAGGCTTAAAAGCCATCGGGACGATTAAACTATTTTGCGCACGGCGACCAAACACGACCCTTGAATTAAAGACAAAACGCATCGAGGTACGAGTAAAATGTTCTATTAATTAGGTGAAAGTTTCGATTTTATTCATAGAACATTGGCATCTTGTATACCACTTACTTGTTGCTCTCTTCAGAAGAGTCGTCAGTAGCTCACTGTCCACACTACCATCGCCTGAAACAAATACTAACCTTTAGAAGAGTATTTCATCAGACGCGAACACCTGTAATGACTTTAAAGTACTTTGAAACAATAACTTTCGCTCATTATAGTATCAGACGTTTTAAGAAGTCGCTGCGTAAAATCAATACAAATGCAAAATCATATATAGGAAAAAAATTAAAGGCAATTAAAACATCAGCAAAATATAACAGCCTTGTTTAAAAGCTGATAAAGAAAGTTAAAAATGTATATATCATGATTAGTTTCCTCAGAGAGATATTCCACAGAGTTGTAATTACATGTGATTATACCTAGCAAACACACGTTCATGACAAATTCTATAAAATACTTTGTTATTTATACAAGGTGAACAACATTCTCTCCCCACAGAGGCAGATCAAGTCATGTTGATTTAGCCTCTGTTCTATTACGCCGAAATCCGTGGGTTCCGGCAGTTTCCCCTTTCATCACAATATATTTGAATTTCTTTATCAAATGACAAGGCTTCTCGCATGGAAAGGGTGGTTCACATCACAATGCCTTTGCCTTGTTTCAGTAGCCAAAATGATGATTTAAAAACAGCGTCGCTGATTGCACAACTAATTTTGATTGCCTCCAATCGGCATCTCTCATTCAATCCCACAAACACGCCGTAATAGAACAGAGGCTAAATCAACATGACTTGATCTGCCTCTGTGGAGAGAGAATGGGTGAACAATCAATTTTATATAATTCCATGTGAATGGTGGAACGAATCTGCGTTTATATTCTTGATAAAACTGTATTTCATGAATTGCTTAGATGGTACTCACGTTTTGTGTCCAGGTGATCCAGGAGGTTGTCCAGACCAGGATAATCCTCCTCCAGATCCAGAAGATCCGCCACGTCTCTTCTCCCGACTTTCTTCTCAAGTTCAGCTAACTTGGCCTGGAGAGCTAAAATCAACTTGTGACAGTTGCAGTTGTTGGTGTTAGTGTGGCGGTGATGCTGTATGATGGTTGTACGACGTCTTCTCCCGAACAACCAACTGTCGACACTGACTGTCATTACAAGCAGAAGGAGCACCACTAGAGGTTGACGGATCATTGTTCTAGTTCTGGAATAGTGATGCAAGCAAGTGAGTGAATGAATCGGATGGGAGTAAGATGGTGTTGTGGTTAGCATTCTGGCCTCTCACGCCAGAGACCCGGGTTCGACTCCCAGCGGAGACACCAAAAATGTGTGACCTAGGTCTTATTCTGTGATGGGCAAGGCACTTCATCTACATTGTACTCAGTTCACAAGCTGTTCAAGTGGGAACCTGAAAAACAGGTTGTACTGATCTACAGAGTATAGCGCTAAGTAGCAGCTGTTAAAGTACACTCTTTCAGGGTAATGATGCAGGAAGCGCTTTGAGCATGTGGAAAAGGCGCCATATAAATATCCACATTATTATTATTATTTAACCTGTTTCAGCATTTAAACCACCTACTAGACACCTGTATGTTGCAATCTTAAAGAGAGTCAATAGATCAGGAAGAAAATTGATGGAAAGAAGAGGCTGGCGAAGTATTGAGTTCTAGAAAGGCAATTAAAGTGAGAAAACGAGCACTGAGTGAATCTTTAATTTACATAAATAGCGTAAATAGTATAAAATCATCAGCGACTCGGTAGTTCGGGATGCAAATGCGATCCTTTAATATATATGAAAATCAATCAGTAATACTCACAGACAGACGGACTCGATGATTTCTTGTTCTGCAACCGAATCTTATTTATCTCCCATCCTAACCAGCTAACTGACCAATCAGGATACATCCTCATCATACTCGGCCGTCTGTGACCTGAATTGCAGGATGTTACAACACAAAGCAGGAACTGATATTTAAAACAATGTAAATGATGTGCAAGATTCGTAAGATAAATATGAGGTGTAAATGAAATGTGGTACTTGTAAGAATTGTTCCGGGTGCTACTGGATGAAAAAGCACACTTATCTGACTGGCAGCATGTGCTTATGACACATCAAATTAAAATGTTTGGCAGCATTGTTTTTTAGTGTCATGAAATGTCATCCTTTTTTTGTATTTACAAATTTGATAAATCTCGTGAAGGCTGGACAAGAATCACATACATGCTTCTTGGATGTATCCTTTTCACAATCTTGTTATTTCTTCGAATCTAGGGTAAAGAAATTATTTGACCACATCCTACTATTCAACATAAAGTTGAATGAAAATGAATAACCTTTTTTGCAATCCAATTTTCAGCTAATGTCATATCCATCTTACAAAAGTAACGTAGTGTGACAAACTGCATACATCCGGTCTCCCTGTTGCAGGAGCTTTAAAGAGACACAGAGTATGTTGATAGGATCACATATGTCAAATTTTGAAATCGATGTAATTACATCTGGAACCACTAACTGTTACTGAAAATAACAAGTAAAAGGTCAATCAGTACATTAGAGCGAAAATATGGCCATTCAAATTCGGGATTTTGATCGAAAACCGGACAATGTGGCCCGAGTGGCGAGCGCAAATTCGCCAAACGTAATTTTAAAACCTTGTCATAAGCTGACAGGAAGATATATTCGATTCGATAGTGTTTTTTAGCTATTGCAACTAATAGGTAGATTAATTGGATGCATAATTTCGAATATTAAACGTATTTCATATGTTTTCTTGATATTTCCCTAAAATCAAGCATTTTAGAGATATTATGCATAAATGGATATATTTACAAGTCCATTGATGAGATATGAACTTGATCAGCATATTAGACATTTTGTAGCTTTTCAAAACCAAATAAAATTTTAAGAAAGATATTCTGTGTCATTTTAATAGGAGAGAGATAGGGAAAGTATTCTTAATCCATACTCGTGGGTGAGCGAGTGAGCTGGCCTTTATCTCAAACTCTATGATGTAAGTACTCTATGACAATAACCAAAAAGGATTTTGCATGATTTAACTAAAGCGTTTCGAGTTAAAGAGGTTATGTAATGTATTGAAGTATAAATCAATGTATCTAGTACGATTATCTATGGGAATGCAATCTATTTGGAAGCACCAATGTTGTCAACCTTTTATTGTTGTACATGTAAAGTAAAACATTGGACAAGTGAAAATAAAAACTATTAGACCTGGAAGTACCACAGGCACTGTCGTGAACCGGAGGGGACTAATCAAAATGGCGGACGGGACAGGTCAACAGAGGTAGGTGTCTGCTTTCAGTGCCCCCTTCTCCTAATCGACGAGGTTAAGTTGGTCACCTTTTACGGAAGCGTATTAGTGTCACGGTGAAATTTTTTTTTAGAACTATCTCCTACGTAGGAGATAGTATCTCCTACGTAGGACTTAGTATCTCCTACGTAGGAGATAGTTTCTCCTACGTAGGAGATAGTATCTCCTACGTAGGACATAGGATCTCCTACGTAGGACTTAGTATCTCCTACGTAGGACATAGTATCTCCTACGTAGGACTTAGTATCTCCTACGTAGGAGATAATTTGTTTCAGAAATTGATAATTTAAGTGGTTTGTTTGTGTGTTTGCCTGTGTCTTTATTATTTCTTGTTTGTATGTTGATGTTAATATTACATGATGTTCAAAGTTTAAATGTCGAATGAATCATCGTTAACATCTGTATTAAAGTTTGTTGGTCACAAATGGATTATATATCTAACAGTTAACGTTATGTTATATTGTCTAGAGAACATTTGCCTTCATTTTACTCGATCTTGTCATTACAATAAGTTCAATAACTGTGACTTAAGTGTGTTCATTTTAAAACCCAGTCACAAAGGGATGGATCTAACAAAGAAACATAATAATGTTAAACTGTCCATGTCACGTCTTATTTACCGAGAGGGGTCGTTAAACAATTATTCCATGTAATATTATATGAATATATGTTGATATTAATATATTATTTTAGTTGGAATTTAGGTAGTGTTTCAAACTTAAGTTTTGTATATATCAGCAAAAGGGAGACCGTTTCAAATCTGATCGAAAACTAAAAAAAAATAGGATCACTCACTCGTCGAAATAACAATTTTTTTTAAATATGACAATTCAAGCTGTGTCTCAAAGGTTACAGACTCGCTTTTATCAAGATAACCATTGTCGCCTCAATCTGATCTGATTGATTTAAATGCAGCTAAAGTTTTATATATAATCGACAAATATCTCAATCCTTTTCAAAGCAACGCATTAGACAGTATTACAAAGCAACAGACAACAATATCCTTAAATCTTTGGTTATAAGCAAAAGTAACGATTAATTTGTAAACGAAAATCAGTTTGATTGAGTTTTGTGGTTTCTGTTTTCTGTTTTCGTATCTTTTTAATGTGCGGGCCAGCGACTGCCTTATTGTACGCTTCAAATAATACAAATACAAATGTACCTTTTCTGCACTCCTCATAATTTTTTTTAGAATATTTGAGACATGAATATTAACTTTTTGTGAGTTCTTTCGCTAAGAAAATACTGTTTGTTTTCGCTGAATACCGTATGCAACAGTAGTCCTACATATAATACCATAAATGATACATTAAATACTACTTCTAGTATTGGAATGCGTATTGTGATTATTGTGAAAAAGAACAATATTAAGTAGCAATGTTTACAGCAAGAGGATTCACATAAGTTGACGCAATTCTCTAAGACATCTACACTTTTGCTTTATATTATCTATGGATATTGAGATAAATATACAAGTGATTCAAAGCATAACAACTCGGTTAAGAATAAAAGATAGATAAGCGCTTCCTTAGATAGAAACATCTTACGGACAATAGCAAATATCTCAATGTGCGGTTCGATATTGTCTATAGCCCTTGTTTGGAAACATTTTATTTCATACGGTGAAACTAGGTTTCTCGACCAAGCAATAGGCTTATTTAAAGGCCGCCCTTAAAAACAACAGAAGGTTGAACACATATAAATACTAAAAAATATTTTAATAAACAAAACAAAAAACCCATCTAACATCTTTATAAACAAAGCAATTTGTATAATTCGTTAAGGCCAAATGTTTTTGGAGAAGCCTAAGGTCAATTTATGCTACAAATACTAAGGAAATATATCACAAATGAGTGATAATAGTTTACAACAAAATCGTTACTTTTGCTAATAAACTAGATTGAAGAATTAAGAATATTGTTAAATTAAGTTAAATTTACCCGATTTAGATGTGTGGCGATGATATCTATATGCAATCAGATCGATTCATCCCAGACTGGGGGCATCATTGATTATTTTGACAAATAGCGTGACTGTTAACTTACATAAAAGTAACTTTGAATCAGAGTTCTGTTTATCATCTTTTTTACAATTTGGGTAAAGATGTGACTTCGTAACTTCGCCGAGTAAGGGGCCCGATGAGTCAATAACGCTTAGTAACAATATCTAGTTCAGTTTACGACCATATTGACCTAAAGCGTTTGTTTCAAATCGAATTGTCTGTTAATAACAACAAATATCAATTCAACATTATATGGTATAATTTGTTAAATGACCCAATTCAGTAAGAAAAAAACGATACATATCCCATTTATGACCATCAAACGTTAAACAAAACTTTCAATAACTTCATGCATTATTCGATATTATGTAATATTAACATCAACATATCAAATATAAATAATTAATACACCAGCAAATAAACACAAAAACCCTATAAATTGAGCAATGTCTAATACGAATTAAGTCCTACGTAGGAGATACTAAGTCCTACGTAGGAGATACTATCTCCTACGTAGGAGATACTATCTCCTACGTAGGAGATACTATGTCCTACGTAGGAGATACTATCTCCTACGTAGGAGTTACTATGTCCTACGTAGGAGTTACTATGTCCTACGTAGGAGATACTAAGTCCTACGTATGAGATACTTTCTCCTACGTAGGAGATACTAAGTCCTACGTAGGAGATACTTTCTCCTACGTAGGAGATACTATCTCCTACGTAGGAGATACTATGTCCTACGTAGGAGATACTATCTCCTACGTAGGAGTTACTATGTCCTACGTAGGAGTTACTATGTCCTACGTAGGAGATACTAAGTCCTACGTAGGAGATACTTTCTCCTACGTAGGAGATACTATGTCCTACGTAGGAGATACTATGTCCTACGTAGGAGATACTAAGTCCTACGTAGGAGATACTATGTCCTACGTAGGAGATACTAAGTCCTACGTAGGAGATACTAAGTCCTACGTAGGAGATACTAAGTCCTACGTAGGAGATACTAAGTCCTACGTAGGAGATACTATGTCCTACGTAGGAGATAATATGTCCTACATAGGAGATAATATGTCCTACGTAGGAGATAATATGTCCTACGTAGGAGATACTAAGTCCTACGTAGGAGATACTAAGTCCTACGTAGGAGATAGTATCTCCTACGTAGGAGATAGTTCTAACATATTTTTTCACCGTGACACTAATACGCTTCCGTAACCTTTAACTAATCAGCAATTGAATCTTGAATACCTTCTTTGTGAGTTTTGGTTCACAAACTGCAAGAAATTTGCGTATTTGAGATGTCAAGTTGATGTTTATCTCACTTTCATTTTCGAGTCGGAGAGAAGACTTTTAAATGCATTTTATCATGCCTTTTACGACCTTGAATCTCGTACATATTGTCGCGCATATTATTGTTTGGTTATAATAAAGATTTCTGTGCAATTTGAACTGATTTTGTTCAGAAACTACGAAGTTATTGACAAAATAACAAATCAACATGGCAGCGGAGTGGACTCGCCGAATAGTCGGCGGAGTGGACCCAGAAAGTCGGGTAGGGAGGGGACATTTTTGGATATGGAGGGGACACATTTGGATATGGAGGGGACATCACTTTCAAAATGTATACTGTAGTTGAGACAATACCCATGGTAATACACAAACTCCTTTGTAAAGTTAGCCAAATGAAATCCACAGAAGACGTAATCTAGTTTCATAAGCATTATCATCAACCTTTTCATTTACAAATGATTGAAATAGAGGTTTCTCTTTTCTTTTCTGCAGAACTTACCTGGAGAACGTTTCCGTTGCTGCCATTGTCAAATCATTGCAAAATAGCCGCAACACATTATGGATCACGGAGTTCGTGACCATTCATTACAAACATTGAAATCGGAAATATAATGTTTAGAGCCGTCAAGTGGAAAAATTGGACCGTTAAAAAAAGACTATCAAATAGTTCCATATGATATATTAGGCATGGACGAGACTTTCAATGTTGATGATGAGTCACTTATATTGTGGCTATGCATTGCGGTGAAACCTGCGAGCATCGGCTGGAACTGGCAACCATGGGTGGTACTGCGTTAAAGTTCAGTGAAGCATTGCACCAAAAAACCTTACTGCGTGTAGAACAGTTCTCTACTGCAGACAAAGTTGCCGAGCCCCTGGCGGGATTCGAACCACGGACCTCTTGATCCGAAGCCGAACCAGTGCGCTACCCCCATAAGGCCTAGAAAGCTGAAACTTTGTGTACAGACTATGTGGCTAATGTTGATTATTAAATGTAATTTTGGTGGCCCTGTGTCCCCCAATAAAGGCCAAAGGGGCCACACAATAAAAACCTATTTTCAACTTCTTCTACAGAACCATACTGCCTAGAAAGCTGACACGTTGTGTACCAACTTCTTGAATAGAGAGGATTATACATTGGGCCTAAGAGTAATTGAAAGGTCCGGATGACGGGGTGTTTTTGTAACCTTTGCTCATATTGAGTGCTTGTCGAATAGCTACAAGTTCAGCTGTGAAAAAAATGCTTTGTCTGGTAATTTAAGTGATATCCCTTCATCACCTGTGTGAGTAAAGACTATCCCAGAGCCTACTCTGTTCGTCTTTAGAACCATCAGTGAAGATTTGAATGTAATCAACTTGATTGTAGTTTTCTTCAATGTAGGCTTGAGTATTACTGAGGTCGTTAGGTTTTGGATGGTTTTTTAGTTTGCTATAAACTTGGATATCAGGGAGGTCTGGAAGTGTTAAAATATGATTGGTATATGGGTCAGAGGTAATATCTAATGTATCAAGTTCATACTTGTCTATGTACTGGGCAATCTAGGAATGATCACAATCTGCAGATTTGACGCTATAGATGCATTTGGTTCCCATGATATTCCATATTTAATGTCTATTAAGATTTTATTTTTCAGAAATTGACCTTATGGATGTTATCAAAAATGAATTAGTTTGAATATTGTTTTTCAAGTGTATCAATAATACATTTTAAACATAAAATGAGGTCACATCCGGCATCTTCATACACATTCAGACGCAAAATTTCCTGTTGTCAATTGAATGTTTTTGTTAATTCTATTTACTTCTAATCAACAATCAAGGCGTTTACAGAGCTAAATAGCTAATCGGTACATACTCTTTATAGATTTGGTATATTTGGTCTGTTGTAAAGATGCAAAGGGGATTATGTTACTGTTTTTGTATTGTTTTAACTTCATGACGGATTTGTAATAAGATATGTTAACACCATTTCAATAAAGAAAGTCAATTTATGAGTGTATTACAGACGGTAGATTCAATTGAGCTGCGTTTTTTTAAAGAAAGAAACCAAATATGAAATTAACTTCATGAAACAAATGTCTTAATAATCATATTTAGAATATTTTTGTGGAAAACACCAAAAGTAATAGTATGTCATACTGGACGAAAAGAAGAAAAATCAGTAAGGGGGTAGCCGAGCATTATCAAGCTGTATCAGAATATGATGAAACCCAACAAGAACACTCTGTATGCAATGATGTAGGTACAAGCCACGATGCAAACTGCCCAAACCCTTTTCAAATCAGGGAAGAGTTTGATAACACAAATTTATTGAATTATGCCAGTTCAAGTTCTGAAGATGAAAGTTTATATACAAGGAAGCACAGGAAGAAACAATTGAAATGGTTGAAAGAGATGACAGTAGAAGACCTGAAACTGACAATAGTAATTGTATTCGCAATGAACTCAGAGAATGGGCCCTTAGAAATCAGATACCTCTAAATGCGGTCTCTGCTTTACTCAGATTGCTCAAATATATATTTCCAATATTGCCAAAAGATGCAAGAACTTTGCTTCATACACCTAGAAACTTTGACATAAAGAAATTTGCACTTGGGAAATATCATGATTTTGGACTTGCTCAATGTATTATAGAAAAGCTGTCTGGGACCAGTGTAGCTGAAATAAATTCTGTCTCATTTCAAATAAATATTGATGGTTTGCCAGTTTTCAAATGTTCATCAATGCAGTTTTGGCCAATTCTGGGCAGATTTACAATGCCCTATGTGAAATGACCTTTTGTTATTGGTCTATTTGATGGTCAGTCTAAGCCAACAAATGTAGATGAATACTTGATAGTTTGTTTGTGAAATGGAGCAACTAGAACAAAAAGGGTTTATTTACCAAGGTAAAACATTTCCGTTAAGCTATCATGTGTTATTTGTGACACACCAGCACGTGCATTTGTTAAATAAGTAAAATCCGACAATGGCTATTCAGGCTGTGATAAGTGTTGTCAATCAGGGGTGTGGGACGGGAGAATGTCATTTCCAGAAATTAATGCATCTCTTAGAAGTGATGTTGCTTTTGATGAGCTGAGAGACGAAGAGCACCACCAGTCAGGCAGGTCACCTTTCAACAGGTTGTCTCTTGGAATGGTTACTCGGTTTCCACTGGACTACATGCATTTAGTCTGTTTCGAGGTTATGAAGAAACTGATAAATTTGTGGATTAGAGGTCGGATTGCTACAGGATGTCGAATTGAATCAAATGCCTTGAAGTTACTTTCTGAAAAACTTGTGTTGTATAGAAGGTTTATTCCTCGTTAGTTTTCAAGAAAAGGGAGGGAAGTGAGCGAAATTGACAGGTGGAAAGCAACAGAAATCAGACTATTTCTTCTTTATACTGGCCCCGTTGCTTTGAAAGGAATAATAAATTCAAAACTATACATGAACTTTGAACGTGATAAGACATGTAAGTGAAAAACAATTTACAATGTCAGATTTTGGTTATTTATCTTTTAAAGTGTGTCAACTAAAATACAAACATAATGACGGACCATTACTCCCAGGTTTAAGTTAGTCTTTCAGTATCGTGAAGGTACTAGCCCAGTAGATATTTGCTACCTGGGACGTTTACAGACGGACTGCCGGACGGACGCCGCACAACATGCCATGTCATAAACCCATCGGGCCTTACAGGCCAGATGAACTAAAAGTGATACAAATGATCAAACTAGAAATGACATATATCATCAAGAAGGGATTACTTTTCGCGTCGTTAAATTAAAATTAATTTATCTGCAATACTCACAGGAGTAACACTTCAAAGTGTTTAATAGTTAGCATTGGTTTAGTTATTTAGTTTGCGAAAACTTTAACTTAATTTTGGATCTGAAAGTAATGTTTTTATATTCCAGGTAATAACAGCGTAAGTCTAAGTATAGTCCAGCTTCAGGACTGTAAATAAAGGAGCCTTTAATAAAGTCTAGGTTCTCCTTCAGCAAGTCTAGGCTACAGCAATTTACGAAATGAGGAGACCAAGAAATAAAAATGTTGAAAAGAATGTAATTATTTCAAAAATAATATATTTCATAGACTAAATTTTAGTCTAGTCTAAGTAAACCTAGCCTCAATATTATCCGTGTCACTCCTATACTGACTCTAGAGAGGCCTAGTAGAGGGTCGCGTCAGCCCACGTATCGAATTGACCAATCAAAACTCATCCTACCAAGACACATTAGTCTGCCTTCGCAGACAGACAGACAGACAGACAGACAGACAGAATGTTTATTAAAGTCTCACCTCAACATGAAAATACATACATTACATTTGATAAAACAGTAAAAGTTGAGCCACCCCTATAAGGGATTATGAGAGACTAATGTCATTAAAATATTTACAAGAAGCAAAATAGTTGCCTAAAGTTATAACAGTTATAACGTATAACGTTGGATTTCAACCGTTTCACTTGCATGTAACCCCTGAGAAATGTTTATACAAACTGGGACACTCGCATGCCATCAGAACATTTAGTTCTCACGCGATTCATTGGGAGGTTGACCTCAAGGTCAATAATGTGATCAACCTCATAGATAATAAGGTCAATGAGGTGCAATGAGTGCAAACTGCGCCTCATTGAGGCTAAATAACTCCTACTGTAGTGAAAACATCAGTACGACGAGCATCGATCTTTACACATGCACAAACATTTTCATACGTACCCAGCAGGCATTTTTACGTTGAACCAACGTTGAAACAACGTCGTTTATCAACGTTGAATTGACGTCGAATGTTGATTGGATTTGAAATTTGCCGCGACGTCGAAACCTGACGTTGTTTCGACGTAGAAATGACGTTAATAGATACGACGTCGCAACAACGTTAGTATAACGTTGTCCCGACGTATATACGATATTGTATCAACGTTGAAACAACGTTTTATTGACGTATCTTTAACGCGACATCAACGTCGATACAACATGGCTTTAACATTGATACAACGTTGATACGATGTTGCTGCAACGTTGGTAAAAAGTTAATCCCATATCTAATGATGCTGAATAGATATGATGAGAGACGTTTTTCAATGTATATAACACTGCAGAGAATCATAGAGACCGGAATCGTATCATAAAAAAATATGGTATATCGTCGGGCTGTATAAATTCAACCAACAAATTAACAAGTCAAACACAAACCGAGATATTGATTACATAAATGTTTATTAATCTTTTATACATTTCTATGAAAAGCAGTCTTATCATGTATTCTTGTATATGTTTCTTCACAGCGTTGGCCATCAGCAAAGTTCTGTACAAAAGAAAGATAAAAGTAAATGAAGTGAAAAATCAATCACATAAATTGTATATGTCGATCCCTTATCAAATATGTGCTAATAACTTGTTCTGCTCTTTTGAATCCTGCCTTGAATGACTTTTGTGTGCATTGTAACTGATTTATTGTTTAATTGTTAACTTATTTAACATTTGAAACTGGTAAAATGAAAATGAAATGAATGTCGAATCATCGGAATGGCATTTACAACAGTATACACTATATACATACCTGAGGGTAGGTTGACAGATCAACTCCCAGAAGCACGTGCATGTATCTTCTCTGCTTCGCCAGTCTCCAGCTCTCTCCTCCCTCTCAATCGGCAGACTCTGAGAAAAATTAATTATATTCAAATATAAACAATAATATCCTAACACATTTTTTTAAAACACTTCTTGATTCGTGGATTCCTTAAAACATAACTGTAATGGAAGTGAAAAGGTGTCAGTGAGGAATTTGCCTTAAAATTAATTTGTATATGTGTATCATCCCAACTTGGAATCCCGTCCCATCTTAAGATGGGACGTCCCAACTTAGGATTCCAAGTTGGGACGCGTCCCATCTTAAGATGGGGCGGATCCGCAGTTGGGATGATACATATATACTGTATAATACACATTATAATTATACAATGAATCGTACATGTCGGTTCAAGCTTAAGTGAGTTGATATCAATCTTAGTCATATAGATATAATGCTAAACTGTCATGCATTAAAATATTAGATGGTAATATTGTGTTTTGAAAGGAAATAAACAATTGAAAACGAATTTCATCCACCAACAGTTCAGAAAAAAGTATGTGGTATGCCATCATTCCGTCATATTTGAACATAATTATATGATTAGTCTGATACAAAATTAATAAAGTTAACAATGAAAATAAAATCAATTTAATATAGCTGGAGCCCTTCTTGTTCTTAAATACGGGCGTATAATTTATACTTTTGGCAAATGATATTTCAGTTATTATTATTGAATACCAATTACATCAATACTGTAGGCCTACATGTACATGTATAAATGTCCAAATAGTATGATATGTGAATATTTGATGTCGTTCATGAATATGACGCAATTGGGAACAACACTATTACAACAACCCTAACGTATTAAACGTAAGTAGCCATATCTTTCTATGACGTGATCATAGTTCAAGTGACGGAGTCATTCAAATAATTTATCAAAATTATATAGTTTTAAACTGAGATGATTGCCAATCTACCCGGTTTAAACACAACCCTTTTCATGATCTTTTTCTTACAAAAATAATACGGGACAACGCTGATTATGATGCACTCATTGCCACTCTATGATAACAATTCAACTGCTGTTTCATTCAAGCTGATGCTCAGAGTAGATAATTATTAATCAAAAACCACAACGAAACTGTACACGTACAGTGAACGCTCTGAACCAAATGAACTCCTAAACAGCTGATCGAATACTTTACGAGCTCCGTGCAACACCGGTTACGGTATCAAGCACTTTATGCTATGCCACAACACTGTACGGAGTTCAACAATGTTGCGGACACAAGTTGAATGACAGCAGAAGTTTTGAACCTATGACTTTCTTTTTCCATCCTGACTCACTTAACTAATTAAACAAATGCTATTTTTCAAATAATAGTTTAATATTAGTGCTATGATAATATATAATCGTACTAGATCTACAGTTGCCTTGGCACTAGGCCTAGGCCAACAGAAGTCAACGAGATGCGTTCAAATTTTGACGTGTCTAGTGTAATTGAAACTCAATGATGGAAAGTTTAATAGATCAAGGGAAATACTTACCATTTCAAAATAGTAGAGCGATGTCAGTGCACCCGAATCGTGATCCGATATAACATCTAACGGGACGTTGATTTCCCCTTACATCGACCGACAAACATGGCGACGAAAGTACTTAGATTGTGACGTAATAATTGAAACTATGACGTCATCAGCATTTGTGCTGGCGCGAAAATGTGGTATGCTTGTTGGCGAACAAAGTAACGTCTGGAATATAAGAAAAATTACTTTTTTTCAGTTCATACGCCGTTTAGGGAAACAAATTATCGGCAGATATTGTTTATGAATAAAGTGATCACGAATTTGTTCCTGAATTTTCAAGTGCTAGCCTATTCACGAAACAATGCTTTTAAAACGGTATATTTATTCATTTATTCATTGATAGATTAATGACTGTTTAACATAAATTTATGTAACTATATTTGAAAATGACTTTTAAAGTGTACTTTTTTTACTGATTTCATATCTATACATTTTATTGGTAATTCGAAAAAGCTTTATTATAAAAGGAATGGAAAGGGTTAAACTTTATAAAGGAAAACAACTCTAGACTCTACATAAAGAAAAAATATTTTCTATACGATATCCTAGCAAAAATGCCTTTCTTGTCGCGCAATCTGTTAGTTGTTACTAACAGTAATTTAGTTAGTCCTTTCATAACGGGGCGCTCTTTACAAGTTTAAAGGCGAATATCACACAATTTTAACAGACACTTATTCGCGTTTTTAATGAACGATCAACTAACAAACGAAAATCTTTAGTTTCACAAGAGACAGACATGCTTTCATCTGATATAATTCGTAGGTTGTAAAATCGGAACAACGTAAGGTCATTTATCAACATAAATCTCAAATACATAGACGTCGGAAATAGAAACGTTGAAACGACGTTGTGTATCTTGATTTTCTCGACGTCGAAAGAACGCCACCTTAACCGAAATAACCGACGTTGAAACAACGTTGTTCAGTCAACGTCGAAATTACCGACGTCGGGGCAACGTCGTTGTTATCGACGTCGAAAATACCGACGTTGTAACAACGTCGTTAAATCAACGTCGAAATCAACAACGTCGAAGCAACGTTGTTTTTATCGACGTCGAAATTACTGACGTTGAAACAACGTCTATTTTAAGTTGAACGACGTCGCGACCACATCTAAACTATAATCCAACGTCGATTCGACGTTGTGTGCCTGCTGGGTAATAGTTAGACAATGAGTGCCTGTTGTCTAATAGTTGAAATGGTTAGTTGCTCCCAAATTTCTTATACATCTTTGGAGTCTCTCAAACCATGTGAAGGTAATAATTCATTTGAATTTTCAACAAGTGTTGACAAACTTTTGTGCAGCGCGTCCCAAAATATGGAGAAGGAACTTATTATTTCTTCAAATCCAACTTCAACTTTAACTGAAGGCCAGGATCGTTTTAAAGAGCCACAAAGTGACGATGCAGTTGCTGAAATGAAGGATAAGTTCATCCCGGAGAAAACTCGGAGGAGTTTGGAGTGGGCGTGTCGGTTGTTTGAGGAATGGCGAGTTTCAAGAATACGAAAGTAATGAGAGGTGAAACTTCCGGTAAGGGACTAAGCCTGATAACAAACAAACTGATTGAACTCAACGATGATGAATTTAATTATTGTATGTGTCGTTCTATCCTGGAAGTACGAAAGCAAGATGGGACGGATTATCCGCCAAAAACCATTCGTCAACTTGAGTTGCTTCTCCAGATGAATCTCACCAACCATGGCCGAAATGCTCTGTTTCTCACGGATACAGCATTTACAGAAATCCGGATAACATTGGATAACATCATGCGGGCACGAGCAAAAGAGGGGCTGGGTTTGTATTCACGTCAGGCTGACGTCATAACGGTTGGGCAGGAGCAGACGCTCTGGGAGAAGAAGATTCTAGGAGAATCCAGTCCACAAATCTTAGTAGACACCATGTTAAACCTTAATGGTTTGAACTTTGCCCTCCGTTCTGGGAGCGAGCACAGGAATCTCAGTACTTATCACTTCAAGTTTGTGTAATGCTGCCGGATTTGAAGTTAATTTCAAGTTCTAATAATTACAATCAAGTGTTTTATATATCCAGTATATTTTGTGGCTGAATTTGTACACGTTAATTTAGTATATATTCAATCTATGCCATGGTCTCAAAGCAATGTTTGACATTGTTTTAAGCATTAGATGGCAAATATGGCATTAAATTGCTATACTTTTGATTTGTAAGGCTCTATACATGTCTTTGTGAGAGGCTAAAATCTCCAAATATTAACCACGCCTTGCTGTTACTATATTTCAAGATTTTACAGAATTGAAGCACAATTTCGTTGCCCAACTGAAATACATCACTTGTCTTCGCTGCGAGCGAGATAACCAAAATATTAGCTATTTATATCAGTTGCGCAATATGTTTGCGCTTGTGATAAAGTTAACATGTCGGACTACATTGTATAATATATTATTATAATTTATTTTTTGGATTGTAGGTTTTTACACGAATAATCCGGGCAACCTGCGGCACCCGATTGTACGCGAGTGGAGTGGACGAACAACTGATTGCTCAGCGGGCGGGGCACATGAGCAACGCTCTGCGACTCTACAAGAGAACCAGAAACGAACAAGAAGATCGCGTCAGTAAGATAGTGCAGGGATCAAGGAAGCGCGCTGCTTCATCTCCCCAGGCTACTGCTGAGACTACCAAATCTGTCACCCTCGGATCTGGGGATCGAAACAAGTGAAATTGCAACTAAGCATCAATATCGAGTGACAATTTGTTCCATGAATTGTTGACAAAAGCATGTGAAACCTTGTTGGTAATAAACAAATAAAATATGCGTTTTGTTATCTTTTCTCTATGTATGTATCTGTCTTTGAATCACTCACCTGCCAAACATTGGATTCAGTATGTTCACTGTCACACAAAATATGGATTATGCAGAAAGTAGTTCCGACCGTGGTCTAACTGAAAATGAGGTTGGTTAGACCATGGATCACAACAAAGCAGCCATGGTCTAAATGTTATGAATAACTTGAAATAATTTACCATGACAGCCTTTTTCTAGCAAAATATAGAGAAGATTCTTTCTGTCTACATAGTCAAACGCTTTACGGAAGTCAATGAAAGCAGCATAGAAGCGCTGCTTAGATTTCCTGATATATTTCTGACATAGAGCATATAATACAAAAATATTGTCAATTGTGGAATGATCCTCCCTAAACCCAGCCTGTGATTCCGATAACAACTGATTACACTCCGACCAATGACGCAGCCTTTCCTCCACTATGGATGTGAAGACTTTACCAGTCACATTTAAAAGGGAGATTCCCCTGTAGTTGGCGGGGTTATCTGTCTTGCCGGATTTATATAAGGGAATTATTAGACCAATATTCCAAGACTGCGGGAAGATACTGTTTTGCAAAATAGCATTAAACACTATTTTAAATAGAGGAATAATTTGTAAAAGTTGTTTTACAAACTCAAGTGGTAATCCATCTACTCCCGGTGCTTTACCAGTTTTCAAGTGGTCTATTGCTCTCCGTATTTCATTTTCCATAATGTCTACACACAACATATCGGTGGTATTGCAGTCATTACAGGTTGAACAATCGTGACTTGATATGAAAAGTGATACAACATTATCGAATTCACATGGCGCTCTATCTTTTGGGTTAAGCAAACCCTTAAAATAATCCGTCCATTCCTGCGGAGTTACATCAGGATGTACATGGTTGGGTCTAAGTAATGATTTCAGGTTACTCCAAAATGTTTTACAATTTTCATATCTAAAGCTACATTTACCTTATCAACTGTTCTTCGTTCGAAATTGTTTTGTTTCTCATGGCAAGCATGTCTAAACTGTTTCTTGGCATGCATGTAAGATTTCAAATACTTTTCAGTCTTATTTTGCCGGAAAAGTTGTAAGAACTGATATTTCATTTACTTGAGGTCGATACATTCCTGTTCGAACCATCGCGGTTGTCGGGCTTTGTGTTTAAATGAGTTGCCAATTTTCTTTTAGACCATGGCTGCTTTGTTGTGACCCATGGTCTAACCAACCTCATTTTCAGTTAGACCACAGACGGAACTACTTTTTATGAGCAAGACTAAGTCGTGATAAAAAAAACTTCTATTAGAAACAACATAACAAAAACATGCATTTTATTACATAAAAGTGATTTTACAGATCGAGCAGCATTTCAGGTCATTAGGCAGAGAGGCATGTACAGCGTGATTTCAAAATGTGCCCTTCAAAAGCCTTGAGTAGGATCTCCTCCGTCGAATTTCGGCATCCGTCGTCCGTTTTTTCCACTCGTGTAATAGCATTGAGATGACTGAGCGGTGCTTCCCCGACAACTGTAAATGAAATAAACATCTGTAGACTTTCATATCCTGATTCCGTTATGGAATGACAACATTTCAAACGTAGGTTTTACAATGTTTACCAAGAGGTTACCATTTGAACAGTATGAAGCAGTTCTTATCCAACTTCCAAACAATGGTCAAATTGGATGCACGCCATTTCGCAACATATTGATACACGTATTGTAAAATGGCCTTAATAATAATATCTCAACTGAATAGACTACTGTTTCGTGAAACGATTTGTGTTCATTACTTGTTTATCGTTTAATTAAATACTCACCATATTTACAAGCACAACTTCTTTTCTAAGGCTCCACATGCGTAGGCTAGAGCTGTCAACATACGTCCGATCCTTTCCATGTCCCTTGCCCAAATGACAAAATCACAGCATGCGCATGTCGAAAATGAAGCTGCACGTGCATCTCGTGAGAATGCGTCTTAATGCAAATTTCACGAGCTCTATGGTTTTGTTTTGATGTCAATTACTTGTGTGACACGGTCGCCGTCAAATAGTTCGCAATCATTTCAACAACAAAATATCAACTTTTGATTTAATATAGCGTTTAATGAATTACGTTTGTAGGCAATGATCTAAGTAAGTTAGACCATTCGGGCCTTGTTGTCTAATCGTTTAAATGGTTAGTTAGACCACTCGCGCTACGCGCTCGTGGTCTAACTAACCATTTAAACGATTAGACAACAGGCCCTCATGGTCTAACTATTACATAATGTGATCCCATAAAATAAAAGAGTTCTGTCAGTTTTTCTGCAGCTTTATCTATATCTGTATTATTGCTTCCTCGAATTGTTGTCTAACTGTACCCACTGTAATAGTTATCAATGAAGAGTTGTTTTCCGGCATCTGACCAAACATATTTGGGAATATTCGAAAAACTTACACCTGTAGTCACTGGATTATGTTCACCAATACAATCATTCGGATAATATTCCAACGCCAATGAAATGGAAAGGTGATCCCTTTCTGTTTCTACTGTGTATACACATAATCAGTCACGGAGGGGAACAGGTCTGATGAGACAATAGAATAGTCAACCAAACTTGTCCCGTTATGACCAATATAAGTGAACGATCGATCTAGATCATTTGCAACGCGACCATTTACAATATGAATATTCCATAATTTGCACATATTTAGCAATGACAGCCAAAATTTGTTATGTTTATCATCCTGAGAGGCTCTTGGTATACTGAAAGAATCTACACAGTATAAGGAACCAAGATTCATGAACTCAACATCATCTTCATCTTCCATTATGTAATCATCTAACTTTGCTACACGAGCATTAAAATCGCCAAACAAAAGTAGAGTTTCATTTGTCTTGAAATAAAAGTTCCTGATAGTTTCAACATTTTGGTAGGATTTTTAGTTTTATGTCTATTTGGGGTGAAACAGCCAACACGAGACCTCCAACATTAAATAGAGACGCACATGATAGCGAATGCACGTGCAACACGCTTCGCTCGTTATGCGCGTGAGCCACTGTTCGTCACCGGTTTGAAGAAAATACCTTCAAATATACACAAATGTGTATATTTAAAATAACATAATAGTCACAGTCGTTTAAGAAGGGACTTACAGATGTTTTAGTCCTAAAGTCTGTGTTTAACACATGTTATTTTGGCTGTATTCCCGGGAGCTCATGCACGACACGTCCTACCGGTGCAAGCTCCAAACACACACTCTTTAAGACAACCAATATGTATCCATGGGCGCGAGTTACCATTCCACTATGTTACGTATGCGTAGTTCATGTAGTTTTTTATTTAAATTGTTGTAGGTAACATTTATCAGTCTCACGACCTTTGCACAGTGTTGAGTAATTGCTAACTGGATTACGCATATAGCATATATTCGGAACCGCTCTCTGTGAATGGTATCACATGATGATAATTATACTAATATTTTGCTGAAAACATGTTGTATTTAAGAAAATGGCAAGTTACTGGTAAAATAGAGCCATTGGCTCTGTAGCTCATCAGGCTTTACATTTGATTTTGCTTTAGGGTGTGGCCAATGTTGTCCCCCCTTATTTGGAGACACAGGGCCTCCAAAGCTACACTTTATAATCTTCACTAGTCAAGGAGTCTGTACAAAATATTTCAGCTTTCTTGGCCTTATGCTTCTGGAGAAGAAATGAAAATAGGTTTTAAGGGCGTGGCCCCTCTGGCCCTTAATAGAGGTCAATTGGCAACCAAAGCTACAATTCATAATCCTCACTAGTCAAGGAGGCTGAACACAAAGTTTCAGTTTTCTAGGCCTTATGGTTCTGAAGAAAACGATGAAAATAGGTTTTAAGTATGTGGCCCCAGTGGCCCTTATTAGGGGCCACAGGGCCACAAAAGTTACAATTTATAATCCTCACTAGTCAAGGAGTCTGTACACAAAGTTTCAGCTCTCTAGGCCTTATGCTTCTGGAGGAGAAGAAGAAGAAAATAGGTTTGAAGGCACAAAAGCTACTATTCATAATTCGCACTAGACAAGGAGTCTGTTCACTAAGTTTCAGCTTCCGCTTGTTGCATAAAACCTTTCGCGGGAATAATAAATACCTCTGTTACCCGCTGTGCAATGTTATAACTTATATTGTGCCTTATATATACAAACTGATTTGACTATAAAGATACTTTCATCAATTTCTTTTTCTGGTCATTTTATGTATTATGTCCGGTTTTCTGTTTTACTCAGGAGCGGTGTTCAAATAAGCAAACAATAATTATGAAATGAGAGATGTTTAAACCAGATATATTCAATATTTTGTATGCCTAGGAATTCATTACCAAATGAAATCATCCGCGCGCCTTCCATTCATCAATTCAAAGCTATGATGAAACGAACAGTAAAACAAAATAATTCTTATTTGAATTTAGGGACTATTTGTCTTGTCAACATTTTATTCGAATGCATTTTACGAGCAAAGAAAACTACCAACAAACAAGTTGAGACCACTGTTGATACAAAACATTAGATACGTATGTTTGTTCCGAGTACACTTCATTGAAAGTAAAATGTTGTCAGTGAGGTGATGAAATATTCGCTAATTGAATTCAATCAGTTATCAAAATATTAACCTTTCTGGTAAAGCTGTGACATTGATTGGGTTCAGTGATTTCATATTTTTTTGTACATATACAGATGTTTTTACACTAGTGAATACATTAAAAGCAATAAACATGAATATTTATTTAGAATACAAAACAATACATGTGAGCGTAAACACCGGGACATCAGTTAATAAGAATAATGTTTCTTTATTCAAATCCATTAAAACGTCAACGAAAGACTAACGCGAAGATTTCGCGAATATTTTGCGTGAGTTTCGCGAGGTTTCGCGAGAATTTCGGGTAACCTTTTTGATTGGACAACTTTAGGTTTGACAATGGAACTGAACAGATGTTGTCCTGAGTTAACACAACATTAAAAATATTTGAAAAACACTTTTGCAGACACTGTGATGTCATTGGTGACATTATTAATATGATTGGTAAAAAACAAATGGGAAACATAAGATGTTGTGGGATGTTTTGATAAAATTAACATTGAAAAGGACACATCCAAATAGGTATTGAACAAAACTAAAGTTATTATAATGATACAAATATGTAATATTTCTATAGCGTCCTATACAGCTTAGCTTACAACCACACTTAGGCACTTCACAAAACGGTCAGAGTATACTGCTAATGAGTATAGGCATTCTAATACATAGGTTTTGACACCCTTCTTGAATGAGACATAGGATTCCGAGTCTCTGATGGTAGCTTCCATAGGGTTAATGCTAATTGTCAAAGCGTTTGTCACCATATGTTCTGGTCGTAGGCACCATGATGAGTCTGGGAGTCGTGATGGTTCATATGGAGTGATAAGTTCCTGGAGGTAACATGGAGTGATAAGCTCCTGGGGGTAACATGGAGTGATAAGCTCCTGGGGGTAACATGGAGTGATAAGCTCCTGGGGGTAACATGGAGTGATACGTTTCTGGAGGTAACATGGAGTGATACGTTCCTGGAGGTAACATGGAGTGATAAGCTCCTGGAGGTAACATGGAGTGATAAGTTCCTGGAGGTAACATGGAGTGATAAGCTCCTGGAGGTAACATGGAGTGATAAGTTCCTGGAGGTAACATGGAGTGATACGTTCCTGGAGGTAACATGGAGTGATACGTTCCTGGAGGTAACATGGAGTGATAAGCTCCTGGGGGTAACATGGAGTGATACGTTCCTGGAGGTAACATGGAGTGATACGTTCCTGGAGGTAACATGGAGTGATAAGCTCCTGGGGGTAACATGGAGTGATAAGCTCCTGGGGGTAACATGGAGTGATACGTTCCTGGAGGTAACATGGAGTGATAAGCTCCTGGGGGTAACATGGAGTGATACGTTTCTGGAGGTAACATGGAGTGATACGTTCCTGGAGGTAACATGGAGTGATAATCTCCTGGGGGTAACATGGAGTGATACGTTCCTGGAGGTAACATGGAGTGATACGTTTCTGGAGGTAACATGGAGTGATACGTTCCTGGAGGTAACATGGAGTGATAAGCTCCTGGGGATAACATGTAGTGATACGTTACTGGAGGTAACATGGAGTGATAAGCTCCTGGGGGTAACATGGAGTGATAAGCTCCTGGGGGTAACGTGGAGTGATAAGTTCCTGGGGGTAACGTGGAGTGATAAGGTCCTGGAGGTAACATGGAGTGATACGTTTCTGGAGGTAACATGGAGTGATAAGCTCCTGGGGGTAACATGGAGTGATACGTTCCTGGAGGTAACATGGAGTGATAAGCTCCTGGGGGTAACATGGAGTGATAAGCTCCTGGGGGTAACATGGAGTGATACGTTCCTGGAGGTAACATGGAGTGATAAGCTCCTGGAGGTAACATGGAGTGATAAGCTCCTGGGGGTAAAATGGAGTGATAAGCTCCTGGGGGTAAAATGGAGTGATACGTTTCTGGAGGTAACATGGAGTGATAAGTTCCTGGAGGTAACATGGAGTGATAAGCTCCTGGGGGTAACATGGAGTGATACGTTTCTGGAGGTAACATGGAGTGATAAGTTCCTGGAGGTAACATGGAGTGATAAGCTCCTGGGGGTAACATGGAGTGATACGTTTCTGGAGGTAACATGGAGTGATAAGCTCCTGGGGGTAACATGGAGTGATACGTTTCTGGAGGTAACATGGAGTGATACGTTCCTGGAGGTAACATGGAGTGATAAGCTCCTGGGGGTAACATGGAGTGATACGTTTCTGGAGGTAACATGGAGTGATAACCTCCTGGAGGTAACATGGAGTGATACGTTTCTGGAGGTAACATGGAGTGATACGTTCCTGGAGGTAACATGGAGTGATACGTTTCTGGAGGTAACATGGAGTGATACGTTCCTGGAGGTAACATGGAGTGATAAGCTCCTGGGGGTAACATGGAGTGATAAGCTCCTGGAGGTAACATGGAGTGATAAGCTCCTGGGGGTAACATGGAGTGATAAGCTCCTGGGGGTAAAATGGAGTGATAAGCTCCTGGGGGTAAAATGGAGTGATACGTTTCTGGAGGTAACATGGAGTGATAAGTTCCTGGAGGTAACATGGAGTGATAAGCTCCTGGGGGTAACATGGAGTGATACGTTTCTGGAGGTAACATGGAGTGATACGTTTCTGGAGGTAACATGGAGTGATACGTTCCTGGAGGTAACATGGAGTGATACGTTCCTGGAGGTAACATGGAGTGATACGTTTCTGGAGGTAACATGGAGTGATACGTTCCTGGAGGTAACATGGAGTGATAAGCTCCTGGGGGTAACATGGAGTGATACGTTTCTGGAGGTAACATGGAGTGATAAGTTCCTGGAGGTAACATGGAGTGATAAGCTCCTGGGGGTAACATGGAGTGATACGTTCCTGGAGGTAACATGGAGTGATAAGCTCCTGGGGGTAACATGGAGTGATAAGCTCCTGGGGGTAACATGGAGTGATACGTTCCTGGAGGTAACATGGAGTGATAAGCTCCTGGAGGTAACATGGAGTGATAAGCTCCTGGGGGTAAAATGGAGTGATAAGCTCCTGGGGGTAAAATGGAGTGATACGTTTCTGGAGGTAACATGGAGTGATACGTTCCTGGAGGTAACATGGAGTGATAAGCTCCTGGGGGTAACATGGAGTGATACGTTTCTGGAGGTAACATGGAGTGATAAGCTCCTGGAGGTAACATGGAGTGATACGTTCCTGGAGGTAACATGGAGTGATAAGCTCCTGGGGATAACATGTAGTGATACGTTACTGGAGGTAACATGGAGTGATAAGCTCCTGGGGGTAACATGGAGTGATAAGCTCCTGGGGGTAACGTGGAGTGATAAGTTCCTGGGGGTAACGTGGAGTGATAAGGTCCTGGAGGTAACATGGAGTGATACGTTTCTGGAGGTAACATGGAGTGATAAGCTCCTGGGGGTAACATGGAGTGATACGTTCCTGGAGGTAACATGGAGTGATAAGCTCCTGGGGGTAACATGGAGTGATAAGCTCCTGGGGGTAACATGGAGTGATACGTTCCTGGAGGTAACATGGAGTGATAAGCTCCTGGAGGTAACATGGAGTGATAAGCTCTTGGGGGTAAAATGGAGTGATAAGCTCCTGGGGGTAAAATGGAGTGATACGTTTCTGGAGGTAACATGGAGTGATAAGTTCCTGGAGGTAACATGGAGTGATAAGCTCCTGGGGGTAACATGGAGTGATACGTTTCTGGAGGTAACATGGAGTGATAAGTTCCTGGAGGTAACATGGAGTGATAAGCTCCTGGGGGTAACATGGAGTGATACGTTTCTGGAGGTAACATGGAGTGATAAGCTCCTGGGGGTAACATGGAGTGATACGTTTCTGGAGGTAACATGGAGTGATACGTTCCTGGAGGTAACATGGAGTGATAAGCTCCTGGGGGTAACATGGAGTGATACGTTTCTGGAGGTAACATGGAGTGATAAGCTCCTGGAGGTAACATGGAGTGATACGTTTCTGGAGGTAACATGGAGTGATACGTTCCTGGAGGTAACATGGAGTGATACGTTTCTGGAGGTAACATGGAGTGATACGTTCCTGGAGGTAACATGGAGTGATAAGCTCCTGGGGGTAACATGGAGTGATAAGCTCCTGGAGGTAACATGGAGTGATAAGCTCCTGGGGGTAACATGGAGTGATAAGCTCCTGGGGGTAAAATGGAGTGATAAGCTCCTGGGGGTAAAATGGAGTGATACGTTTCTGGAGGTAACATGGAGTGATAAGTTCCTGGAGGTAACATGGAGTGATAAGCTCCTGGGGGTAACATGGAGTGATACGTTTCTGGAGGTAACATGGAGTGATACGTTTCTGGAGGTAACATGGAGTGATACGTTCCTGGAGGTAACATGGAGTGATACGTTCCTGGAGGTAACATGGAGTGATACGTTTCTGGAGGTAACATGGAGTGATACGTTCCTGGAGGTAACATGGAGTGATAAGCTCCTGGGGGTAACATGGAGTGATACGTTTCTGGAGGTGACATGGAGTGATAAGTTCCTGGAGGTAACATGGAGTGATAAGCTCCTGGGGGTAACATGGAGTGATACGTTCCTGGAGGTAACATGGAGTGATAAGCTCCTGGGGGTAACATGGAGTGATAAGCTCCTGGGGGTAACATGGAGTGATACGTTCCTGGAGGTAACATGGAGTGATAAGCTCCTGGAGGTAACATGGAGTGATAAGCTCCTGGGGGTAAAATGGAGTGATAAGCTCCTGGGGGTAAAATGGAGTGATACGTTTCTGGAGGTAACATGGAGTGATAAGTTCCTGGAGGTAACATGGAGTGATAAGCTCCTGGGGGTAACATGGAGTGATACGTTTCTGGAGGTAACATGGAGTGATAAGTTCCTGGAGGTAACATGGAGTGATAAGCTCCTGAGGGTAACATGGAGTGATACGTTTCTGGAGGTAACATGGAGTGATAAGCTCCTGGGAGTAACATGGAGTGATACGTTTCTGGAGGTAACATGGAGTGATACGTTCCTTGAGGTAACATGGAGTGATAAGCTCCTGGGGGTAACATGGAGTGATACGTTTCTGGAGGTAACATGGAGTGATAAGCTCCTGGAGGTAACATGGAGTGATACGTTTCTGGAGGTAACATGGAGTGATACGTTCCTGGAGGTAACATGGAGTGATACGTTTCTGGAGGTAACATGGAGTGATACGTTCCTGGAGGTAACATGGAGTGATAAGCTCCTGGGGGTAACATGGAGTGATAAGCTCCTGGGGGTAACATGGAGTGATACGTTCCTGGAGGTAACATGGAGTGATAAGCTCCTGGGGGTAACATGGAGTGATAAGCTCCTGGGGGTAACATGGAGTGATACGTTCCTGGAGGTAACATGGAGTGATAAGCTCCTGGAGGTAACATGGAGTGATAAGCTCCTGGGGGTAAAATGGAGTGATAAGCTCCTGGGGGTAAAATGGAGTGATACGTTTCTGGAGGTAACATGGAGTGATACGTTCCTGGAGGTAACATGGAGTGATAAGCTCCTGGGGGTAACATGGAGTGATACGTTTCTGGAGGTAACATGGAGTGATAAGCTCCTGGAGGTAACATGGAGTGATACGTTCCTGGAGGTAACATGGAGTGATAAGCTCCTGGGGATAACATGTAGTGATACGTTACTGGAGGTAACATGGAGTGATAAGCTCCTGGGGGTAACATGGAGTGATAAGCTCCTGGGGGTAACGTGGAGTGATAAGTTCCTGGGGGTAACGTGGAGTGATAAGGTCCTGGAGGTAACATGGAGTGATACGTTTCTGGAGGTAACATGGAGTGATAAGCTCCTGGGGGTAACATGGAGTGATACGTTCCTGGAGGTAACATGGAGTGATAAGCTCCTGGGGGTAACATGGAGTGATAAGCTCCTGGGGGTAACATGGAGTGATACGTTCCTGGAGGTAACATGGAGTGATAAGCTCCTGGAGGTAACATGGAGTGATAAGCTCCTGGGGGTAAAATGGAGTGATAAGCTCCTGGGGGTAAAATGGAGTGATACGTTTCTGGAGGTAACATGGAGTGATAAGTTCCTGGAGGTAACATGGAGTGATAAGCTCCTGGGGGTAACATGGAGTGATACGTTTCTGGAGGTAACATGGAGTGATAAGTTCCTGGAGGTAACATGGAGTGATAAGCTCCTGGGGGTAACATGGAGTGATACGTTTCTGGAGGTAACATGGAGTGATAAGCTCCTGGGGGTAACATGGAGTGATACGTTTCTGGAGGTAACATGGAGTGATACGTTCCTGGAGGTAACATGGAGTGATAAGCTCCTGGGGGTAACATGGAGTGATACGTTCCTGGAGGTAACATGGAGTGATAAGCTCCTGGGGGTAACATGGAGTGATACGTTCCTGGAGGTAACATGGAGTGATACGTTCCTGGAGGTAACATGGAGTGATACGTTTCTGGAGGTAACATGGAGTGATACGTTCCTGGAGGTAACATGGAGTGATAAGCTCCTGGGGGTAACATGGAGTGATAAGCTCCTGGAGGTAACATGGAGTGATAAGCTCCTGGGGGTAACATGGAGTGATAAGCTCCTGGGGGTAAAATGGAGTGATAAGCTCCTGGGGGTAAAATGGAGTGATACGTTTCTGGAGGTAACATGGAGTGATAAGTTCCTGGAGGTAACATGGAGTGATAAGCTCCTGGGGGTAACATGGAGTGATACGTTTCTGGAGGTAACATGGAGTGATACGTTTCTGGAGGTAACATGGAGTGATACGTTCCTGGAGGTAACATGGAGTGATACGTTCCTGGAGGTAACATGGAGTGATACGTTTCTGGAGGTAACATGGAGTGATACGTTCCTGGAGGTAACATGGAGTGATAAGCTCCTGGGGGTAACATGGAGTGATACGTTTCTGGAGGTGACATGGAGTGATAAGTTCCTGGAGGTAACATGGAGTGATAAGCTCCTGGGGGTAACATGGAGTGATACGTTCCTGGAGGTAACATGGAGTGATAAGCTCCTGGGGGTAACATGGAGTGATAAGCTCCTGGGGGTAACATGGAGTGATACGTTCCTGGAGGTAACATGGAGTGATAAGCTCCTGGAGGTAACATGGAGTGATAAGCTCCTGGGGGTAAAATGGAGTGATAAGCTCCTGGGGGTAAAATGGAGTGATACGTTTCTGGAGGTAACATGGAGTGATAAGTTCCTGGAGGTAACATGGAGTGATAAGCTCCTGGGGGTAACATGGAGTGATACGTTTCTGGAGGTAACATGGAGTGATAAGTTCCTGGAGGTAACATGGAGTGATAAGCTCCTGAGGGTAACATGGAGTGATACGTTTCTGGAGGTAACATGGAGTGATAAGCTCCTGGGAGTAACATGGAGTGATACGTTTCTGGAGGTAACATGGAGTGATAAGCTCCTGGAGGTAACATGGAGTGATAAGTTCCTGGAGGTAACATGGAGTGATAAGCTCCTGGAGGTAACATGGAGTGATAAGTTCCTGGAGGTAACATGGAGTGATACGTTCCTGGAGGTAACATGGAGTGATACGTTCCTGGAGGTAACATGGAGTGATAAGCTCCTGGGGGTAACATGGAGTGATACGTTCCTGGAGGTAACATGGAGTGATACGTTCCTGGAGGTAACATGGAGTGATAAGCTCCTGGGGGTAACATGGAGTGATAAGCTCCTGGGGGTAACATGGAGTGATACGTTCCTGGAGGTAACATGGAGTGATAAGCTCCTGGGGGTAACATGGAGTGATACGTTTCTGGAGGTAACATGGAGTGATACGTTCCTGGAGGTAACATGGAGTGATAATCTCCTGGGGGTAACATGGAGTGATACGTTCCTGGAGGTAACATGGAGTGATACGTTTCTGGAGGTAACATGGAGTGATACGTTCCTGGAGGTAACATGGAGTGATAAGCTCCTGGGGATAACATGTAGTGATACGTTACTGGAGGTAACATGGAGTGATAAGCTCCTGGGGGTAACATGGAGTGATAAGCTCCTGGGGGTAACGTGGAGTGATAAGTTCCTGGGGGTAACGTGGAGTGATAAGGTCCTGGAGGTAACATGGAGTGATACGTTTCTGGAGGTAACATGGAGTGATAAGCTCCTGGGGGTAACATGGAGTGATACGTTCCTGGAGGTAACATGGAGTGATAAGCTCCTGGGGGTAACATGGAGTGATAAGCTCCTGGGGGTAACATGGAGTGATACGTTCCTGGAGGTAACATGGAGTGATAAGCTCCTGGAGGTAACATGGAGTGATAAGCTCCTGGGGGTAAAATGGAGTGATAAGCTCCTGGGGGTAAAATGGAGTGATACGTTTCTGGAGGTAACATGGAGTGATAAGTTCCTGGAGGTAACATGGAGTGATAAGCTCCTGGGGGTAACATGGAGTGATACGTTTCTGGAGGTAACATGGAGTGATAAGTTCCTGGAGGTAACATGGAGTGATAAGCTCCTGGGGGTAACATGGAGTGATACGTTTCTGGAGGTAACATGGAGTGATAAGCTCCTGGGGGTAACATGGAGTGATACGTTTCTGGAGGTAACATGGAGTGATACGTTCCTGGAGGTAACATGGAGTGATAAGCTCCTGGGGGTAACATGGAGTGATACGTTTCTGGAGGTAACATGGAGTGATAAGCTCCTGGAGGTAACATGGAGTGATACGTTTCTGGAGGTAACATGGAGTGATACGTTCCTGGAGGTAACATGGAGTGATACGTTTCTGGAGGTAACATGGAGTGATACGTTCCTGGAGGTAACATGGAGTGATAAGCTCCTGGGGGTAACATGGAGTGATAAGCTCCTGGAGGTAACATGGAGTGATAAGCTCCTGGGGGTAACATGGAGTGATAAGCTCCTGGGGGTAAAATGGAGTGATAAGCTCCTGGGGGTAAAATGGAGTGATACGTTTCTGGAGGTAACATGGAGTGATAAGTTCCTGGAGGTAACATGGAGTGATAAGCTCCTGGGGGTAACATGGAGTGATACGTTTCTGGAGGTAACATGGAGTGATACGTTTCTGGAGGTAACATGGAGTGATACGTTCCTGGAGGTAACATGGAGTGATGCGTTCCTGGAGGTAACATGGAGTGATACGCTCCTGGAGGTAACATGGAGTGATACGCTCCTGGGGGTAACATGGAGTGATACGTTTCTGGAGGTCACATGGAGTGATAAGTTCCTGGAGGTAACATGGAGTGATAAGTTCCTGGAGGTAACATGGAGTGATAAGCTCCTGGGGGTAACATGGAGTGATACGTTCCTGGAGGTAACATGGAGTGATAAGCTCCTGGGGGTAACATGGAGTGATAAGCTCCTGGGGGTAACATGGAGTGATACGTTCCTGGAGGTAACATGGAGTGATAAGCTCCTGGAGGTAACATGGAGTGATAAGCTCCTGGGGGTAAAATGGAGTGATAAGCTCCTGGGGGTAAAATGGAGTGATACGTTTCTGGAGGTAACATGGAGTGATAAGTTCCTGGAGGTAACATGGAGTGATAAGCTCCTGGGGGTAACATGGAGTGATACGTTTCTGGAGGTAACATGGAGTGATAAGTTCCTGGAGGTAACATGGAGTGATAAGCTCCTGGGGGTAACATGGAGTGATACGTTTCTGGAGGTAACATGGAGTGATAAGCTCCTGGGGGTAACATGGAGTGATACGTTTCTGGAGGTAACATGGAGTGATACGTTCCTTGAGGTAACATGGAGTGATAAGCTCCTTGGGGTAACATGGAGTGATACGTTTCTGGAGGTAACATGGAGTGATAACCTCCTGGAGGTAACATGGAGTGATACGTTTCTGGAGGTAACATGGAGTGATACGTTCCTGGAGGTAACATGGAGTGATACGTTTCTGGAGGTAACATGGAGTGATACGTTCCTGGAGGTAACATGGAGTGATAAGCTCCTGGGGGTAACATGGAGTGATAAGCTCCTGGAGGTAACATGGAGTGATAAGCTCCTGGGGGTAACATGGAGTGATAAGCTCCTGGGGGTAAAATGGAGTGATAAGCTCCTGGGGGTAAAATGGAGTGATACGTTTCTGGAGGTAACATGGAGTGATAAGTTCCTGGAGGTAACATGGAGTGATAAGCTCCTGGGGGTAACATGGAGTGATACGTTTCTGGAGGTAACATGGAATGATACGTTCCTGGAGGTAACATGGAGTGATAAGCTCCTGGGGGTAACATGGAGTGATACGTTCCTGGAGGTAACATGGAGTGATAAGCTCCTGGGGGTAGAGAGGAGTGATACGTTCCTGGAGGTAACATGGAGTGATAAGCTCCTGGGGGTAACATGGAGTGATACGTTCCTGGAGGTAACATGGAGTGATAACCCAGCTAACAAATCTACGTTGTATTAACGTTGTCACAACGTCCACTTTTCGTTGTCATTACGTACTTTCTGACGTTGTGACAACGTAATTGTGTAGACTCCAAAACAGATTGCTACAACGTGGTTTTTCTACCTGAATACGACGTTGTAGGGACGTTGAAACAACGTCATGTTTTACGTTTTTATTAGGTAGATTTCTAACGTTGCCACAACGTCATTTTGTAGACTCCCAAACAGGTTGCTACAACGTGTTTTTTCTACCTAAATGCAACATTCTTGAGACGTCACATAGACGTCATATTTTACGTTTTCCTTAAGTAAATTTAAAATGTTGTCACCACGTCATTTTGTAGACTCCCAAACACGTTGCTACAACGTGATTTTTCCACGTTAATATGGTGTAAGTACATTTCCACATTCGTTTTGCATAAGCAGTATTCAAAAGAAATAATACCAAGCACTTGGTTCGACGTGAAAGTAAAAAAACAATATGTATATTTAAATACCAAAAATTTAATTGAAATGTGTTTACAATATTATCAAAAACAAACAAATTAACAATCATTCATATGGGCAATTATACCAAAAAGGTGTATTATTTGTTAAAACCTGCCTGGCATAAATTGTATTGAATACATGTCCACGGGAAAACATTGAACTGAAACAGTTAATCAGAATAAACAGATAATAGATAACAAATCAGATGTTTATTCAATGTTGTTTATTTAACATTACTACAAGAAAGGTGAGTGAGTCACGTGTCTTCAATACACTTCATCTGTCAAACGTTCGATAATGAATGTCATCAAGACCAACCTTTGGCACCATTTGTTAATAAAGCTTCCTCCTGTGAAAATAAATTAAAAATGCCAGTCATTAAAGACAGATTATCATTACCATAACAATACCACTCTTGCATATAAAATCGATAACACGTCAAAGTTGTCTTCGTTTCAATTGAATTAACTGCTTTAAAATTCATAAAGTAGATAATAGGTTATTATTTGTAAAATTATCTAAAACTGTTACACTGATTAATATCAATATACCCGGGAGTGACTCAAGTCCTGCATCAAAATCAAATACTCAGAATTAGGGCTAATTAATAGAAAATATAAATAACCATTTATAGTTTACCACCGAGTCCTGCATCAAATATTCGAGAATTTCTGACGGCATATAAAGATTAAGCTGTGTTTGGCGAAATGCATTTTTTGATCGTGGTATTTTTTTAAAGAACTTTTACAACAAGTCCCTTTGACTCAATATTTTGTAGATTAATCATTGCGAACTCCAACATTAATATCTGGATGATAAATTTGTATGGTATTACCTGATAAAAACCTCGATTGTTCCATCTCTGTTCAGTTATTATGCGCCGTCCCTTGATCTTTCATTTCTCAGACAAACTGTCAGTCAGCCAACTGTAAAATGGAAATAACCAAAATTAAACAATCTCGATTGTTTGTTAAGACAAAATCAGCCAAGCAGGCGCAATGGGCCATGTTGCACAATGGATAAAAAATGTCCCATTAAAATTCTGAAATTTACTATTGATGTAAAGGAAATGGCCCACTAGAAAATAAGAAAAGCACCGAAAAGCATGAAAATGGCCCGTTGTAAAAGATGTCTTTCCTAATCCCTGTATGTCACACACCGATTTACACAATAACAGTGCCATTAGTTAGGTATTGATAGCTGTAACAATTGCAGAGAGTTGTTATTATTACTGATTTGTTATGTAGCTTATACTAGTATTATACACCACTCACAAAATGTTATATCGGAAAGCATACAAGTGATCTAAGGCAAGCCGCAACATTCAGTCATAAATTAGATTAATACCGTGAAGCACAAAAGCAGTATACAGCTTTCTGGCTGCAGAATTTCATTGAGATTGTCAAATATTCACTCTTCTAGCACATTTCTTATCCATTTTGTAAAATAAACCAAAAACTTAGAATTCAATTGTAATGAATTTTATCTGCTAGTTTACTGTAAATATAATGCAGTTGTAATTAATTACAAATCATAAAATTAAATATTAACTCTTTTATCGAAATCATGGGATTTATTACACATCTTCGTTGAATTGTAAACACACGTTTGGATAATTATTTATTTCAAATTAGCTGTGACTAGCTATGATAAAATTCCTATCGTAGTATGATATTATTTATTCATGTCACGCCGTGGAAATTCGGTTCTTCAAAAGGAAACATCCCGCAGCGAAATTAAAATCTTGTTACCCATACGAATTAAGCTATCTTAAAAAAATTACTCAGATATTCAATAATTGAAATATGATATAATTTCTGTACTCTATCACGTTTATGTCGTACAGAAGAATAATTTTCAATGACTTGGTACAGGCTTCGCACAATTTCTAAAAAAACAATGTTTTAAGGCCAATTTCAAGGCTTTCCTGGGCAAAATTAAGGCCAATAATTCAAACCGATGAGATCAAGCATGAGTGGTGTTCATAATTGTTGTTTAATTACATATACGGTACATACAGTGGAAACGTGACCCATAGAGCACCATAATAAACTTATTCACATATGCACACCCATGATTAGGGCAAACTGTCGGACGGTGTTCCGATCCAAATACTTTCAAAGATCGTACTGTACATTATCATTGGAAGAAAATAATTTTAAGCCAATTATGCCACTAGGAATGAAATTTTGTATTGTAATATTATACGATTTATTTTTGTAGAAATATTTGTAGATTAACTGAAATTAACAGGTTTGATTGTGTATATCAACTCGCCCGGGGTTCGGACAGTCTTGACCTAACCTCGGACAGTAGGCCTACCACTCAATGTTCTCGCATACATCAAAGCTTTAATATATGCCTCAAAAGGTTACTATTATCACCCAACACACATTAACTCGTTCATTTACAATGAAAACCGATAATTTGCAAATATGATTCAATGTTTTGATAATACACGGCTTCTTTTCCGAAGATAAACTTCTCGGCAACTCCCGAATGCGCCGCTAGAATCTGATGACGTCACAATGGCATTTGCATGCATTGACGCTAAAACACTGTACAGGCTAAACTAAATGAGTAAGGAGTAAATGGTTTTGTAATATGTGTTGGTTGAATGTTTCTCTATGTTTCCTTAGCAGTAGTTAGATAATTTATATGTTTTTCAATTCTCTATAAAGAAAATTTATAAGTGTCCGAACCATGGTCAAAACTGTCCGAACCAAGGTCATTTTCATATATTTCGAAAATCCCGATATTTACTTCTAAATAAACTTTTTAATTGCAAATATTTATCGGAGTTTGATTATATAGTAGTTTCTCTTTCAAAACAAATAAAGCTTATGATCTTTTGGCGCTTTTTACATTTCCTAAAATTTGTGACAAACATATACATGAAAACAAATATTTCGCCATTTTCCTCCATGAACCGGTTTATTGCCCCTGTCCGAAAAAGTTAGTTGGGAAAAAGGTACGATAATAAAAAGTTTTTTTAAAGAGAAATATATATCAAGACAGATTGCAAAGAAACATTTTGGAACAAACGACATGTAGATTTTTCACGTATAACTGCGTCAGCTTCTAATCAAAAGTGTACGAAGTTCGGGCGACTTCGGGTGGTGTCCGAACCTCGGTCAGTTTGCCCTACAATTAATTTGATTAAATTACTAAAATAAAAGATGAAAGATTAAATAGAAATTATTAGGATGTAGCTGGGATGATTCATTACAAAGGTGCAAAAATTGATCAGGATCCGACGGAAAATAACTGCATTTTATTTATGCTACACTAATATAAGCAAGTCTATGGAAACGACGTCAACGTCCGAATGAGATCGAGAAACTCTACCTGCAACCCCACTGGATATGTGCGAGGCTACAGCATTCTGCGGTCTACGTCCGAATATAACTGGCACGCCGGTCTGTAGCTAAACTGTCACGAAAGTCTGTGAAAATATCGCAAAGAAGCCTCAAGTGACTGTATCAACGTACGTTTTAGAAATTTTACGATGATACAAGAATACTTGTGTGAATAAACTGTAGTGTTTTGAGCATTGCTAGCAAAACGAGGCTTGCAATTATCAAAACAAACAAGCTTGTACCGAGTGAACTTTGAAACAGCTGATCGTCAATGATCAAATAGTTTCCAAACTCCTCACTACTCATGTGACGAAACAACCGTGAACGTCATACAAGTCAGTTGAGCAATGCGGTTCGCGGTGAGGAGTTTGTCCGTGTTTTCTTTCTAGTGCCTTTGTCACAGGATTTTACATAATAAATGCATGAATGCCGTAACTCGGTTATTGTCGATTCGAACTAAAACATAAATTACAGTGAATGTAGATGATAAAATATTGCAATACAATAGAAACGAAATGTACAGTACACGTACTTTCAGCCTGAACTGTACTGTAGGGTGACTGCAATTTTTAATATTCAAGTTACATCTGCTACTCTGTTTCGAATGCTTTTGTTGAAATAACAGGTATTCAAAGCTTCATTTAAACTTTCTTTACTGCCATAATGTTTCAACGAAAATGGATACTTACCTTTGATAGGGAAAGTAAATCCTTTGCCGGTAAAATTAGAAAAACACTGTCTTGCGTGTAGCGACTCTTCAAGTTTACGCGACATCAAACATGGCGACGATAACGACGTCATAACTAAAAATGATGACGTCAGAGGATTTTGTGTTGGCGCGTAAAGACAAAAATAGATTACCAAGTCCACAAGTCAGCAAGCTTTATATTATTTTATTTATTCAAGAAGAGTATTGTGTTCAAACATTATAAAAAGTAATGCATCATTGAATTACAAATCTTAACTTTACCTAATCAAGTCTAAGATACCTCCACATTTAGCAAAATCCTTAAATTTTATTTATTATAATCACATTCAATTGTCATCAATCTATTCTAAAATTTTAATTAATTTGGGGCCTTAGGCTTATATAGTGTTTTAAAGGCCAGGGCTATTTAATCTTTTTATGTCGGAACGAATGAACTAGTAAAATATAACAATGATGAACCAGAAAAATTGAATTACACAGAGAAAATATAGGTCTAGCTCACGTCGCTAGGACGTTGTGAGGACGTCTTGACATATTATTACGTTCTGAGGACGTCGTGACAACGTAACCGTAGCGATATGTTGAATATTCTTCATCTGTGCGTGTTTTCCTTGATAGACAATATTTCACTGTATTTATAATCAAATGGAGAGATCAAGCAAGCTAAGCTAACAAAAACATAAGTGATGTAACTATCATTTCGGACTCTAATTGAATGAGAATGTCATTACTGTTCTTACGACAGAAATATTTTGTATTTCATTAATCAAAGTTTTATCGGATTTCTGAGTTTAAAGAAAACAAAATGAGACATGTAGGCCCACAGCTTTAACTGTATGTCAAATGATTAACGACTACACTAGCTTTTGGAAATGCATTTTAAGACTTGAAGTGAGAATACATGGTTGTTGGCTAACTAACAGGGAAGTACCCGATAAACTAAAAATTGTTGCAACTGAAATAGGAAAGATTGATATTTATTGACTATTTGCCCGGCGTTTATAAATATATTGCGATCGGTGGTTGCCTTGCAAAACTGAGACCATGAGAGCAACTCCGTGAGTTGTGTGGGGTCCCATTCTTATGACCAACTTTATAAACAGTGTCATTTGATCAGGAAGTATCGAGTGTCGAAAGAAACTCACATTTTAAAGCTAAGCGACTTTTTGATAGTAGGCCTAACAATAAGAAGGTTTGATTTGCTATTGTGATCGAAAACCGGACAATGACGCGAGTCAATTAGTCAAACTTAATATATTTAAAACTTATCGAAAACAATCAGAATGGTTAAGGAGTTGATACTGATCTATTAGTTATATATCTAATCTATTTAAATTTGAGAATTTATGACTATAATGATATAATATTTGACTGTTTTCAGATTTGCAATGAAAACAAGTTTTTATCCAATGATTTGTGTGTGGGATTATTTGATATATAATGATTTTTATCATATACGTTCATATTAAATCAATAAATCGAATACTTATAAATATGTAATGAAAAATATAATTAATTATATATATTCATCTTTTTTGTGATTACATAAACTTTGGCATAGTTTTCCTTCTGTAAACGTTATCAGGACGTTGTGAGGACGTTAGACTTTACGTGACATACCAACGTTAAAGTTACGTTAAAAGTACGTACAATCTATCGTTGTAACAACGTTGGGGAATGACGTTATATTTCACGTACTTAGTACGTCTCAGATACGTATCAAAATTACGTAACCAAAATAAAGGGTTTCACTAGACCGTTGGGCAAATATAACTGTAAGTCCTCTCTCGTTTTAGTATTTCAAGGGTTAATGTGGATTTATTTTTCATATTTCTCAATAACTTTCCTTGATTTATGTGCTGTAAAAACTTCGTAATCAGGACGTTGTTAGGACGTTAGACTAGACGTCACAATGCTACATACTTTTGATTTGTAAGGCTCTATACATGTCTTTGTGAGAGGCTAAAATCTCCAAATATTAACCACGCCTTGCTGTTTCTATAATTCAATATTTTTAAGAATTGGAGCACAATTTCGTTGCGCAACTGAAATACATCACTTGTCTTCGCTGCAAGCGAGATAACCAAAATATTAGCTATTTATATCAGATGCGCAATATGTTTGCGCTTGTGATAAAGTTAACATGTCGGACTACATTGTATAATATATTATTATAATGTATTTTTTGGATTGTAGGTTTTTACACGAATAATCCGGGCAACCTGCGCCACCCGACTGTACGCGAGTGGAGTGGACGAACAACTGATTGCTCAGCGGGCGGGGCACAGGAGCAACGCTCTGCGACTCTACAAGAGAACCAGCAACGAACAAGAAGATCGCGTCAGTAAGATAGTGCAGGAATCAAGTAAGCGCGCTGCTTCATCTCCCCAGGCTACTGCTGAGACTACCAAATCTGTCACCCTCGGATCTGGGGATCGAAACAAGTGAAATTGCAACTAAGCATCAATATCGAGTGACAACTTGTTCCATCAATTGTTGATAAAAGCATGTGAAACCTTGTTGGTAATAAACAAATGAAATATGCGTTTTGTTATCTTTTCTCTATGTATCTGTCTTTGAATCACTCACCTTGGATTCAGTATATTCACTGTCACACAAAATATGGATTATGCAGAAAGTAGTTCCGACCGTGGTCTAACTGAAAATGAGGTTGGTTAGACCATGGGTCACAACAAAGCAGCCATGGTCTAAATGTTTTTAATAACTTGAAATAATTTACAACGACAGCCTTTTTCAAGCAAAATATAGAGAAGATTATTTCTGTCTACATAGTCAAACGCTTTACGGAAGTCAATGAAAGCAGCATAGAAGCGCTGCTTAGATTTCCTGATATATTTCTGACATAGAGCATATAATACAAAAATATTGTCAATTGTGGAATGATCCTCCCTAAACCCAGCCTGTGATTCCAATAACAACTGATTACACTCCGACCAATGACGTAGCCTTTCCTCCACTATGGATGTGAAGACTTTACCAGTCACATTTAAAAGGGAGATTCTCCTGTAGTTGGCGGGGTTATCTGTCTCGCCGGATTTGCATAAGGGAATTATTAGACCAATATTCCAAGACTGCGGGACGATACCGTTTTGCAAAATAGCATTAAACACTATTTTAAATAGAGGAATAATTTGTAAAAGTTGTTTTACAAACTCAAGTGGTAATCCATCTACTCCCGGTGCTTTACCAGTTTTCAAGTGGTCTATTGCTCTCCGTATTTCATTTTCCATAATGTCTACACACAACATATCGGTGGTATTGCAGTCATTACAGGTTGAACAATCGTGACTTGATATGAAATTTGATACAACATTATCGAATTCATATGGCGCTCTATCTTTTGGGTTAAGCAAACCCTTAAAATAATCCGTCCATTCCTGCGGAGTTACATCAGGATTTACATGGTTGGGTCTAAGCCCCGTTTATATGTGCGGTTACCCCCGGGGGTAAAGGCAATTTTTTGCCCCAGGGGGGGTAAATTTCGTCATGTAAACGCAATTTTTAAGAGGGGTATACTTACCCCCGGGGGCAAAGTGCGAAATATTTACCCCTGGTCTGGAGGTAGGGCAAATCAGATACCCTCTGGGATATAAATACCCCTGGGGGCAAACCTGTCATGTAAACACTTTACTTTGTATACCCCAGGGGGCAAAACTGAATATCCTTATAAAAGTCAATATATGAAGAGAAAATAATGCCCCTTGGTATTGCAATTTCATTTCATATAAACGCAATTAATATTTGACTTTTGCCCCTGGGGGCAAATTTACCCCCGAGGGTGTAATACCCCCAGGGGTAAATGTGCGGCATGTAAACCCAGCTTAGTAATGATTTCAGGTTACTCCAAAATGTTTTACAATTTTCATATCTAAAGCTACATTTAACTTATCAACTGTTCTTCGTTCGAAATTGTTTTGTTTCTCATGGCAAGCATGTCTAAACTTTTTCTTGGCATGCATGTAAGATTTCAAATACTTTTCAGTCTTATTTTGTCGGAAAATTTGTAAGGACTGATATTTCATTTTCTTGAGATCGATACATTCCTGGTCGAACCATCGCGGTTGTCGGGCTTTGTGTTTAAATGAGTTGCCAATTTTCTTATAATGTGATCCCATAAAATAAGAGTTCTGTCAGTTTTTCGGCAGCTTTATGTATATCTGTATTATTGCTTCCTCGAATTGTTGTCTAAGAACTTGGCCGTACCCACTGTAATAGTTATCAATGAAGAGTTGTTTTCCGGCATCTGACCAAACATTTTGGGAATATTCGAAAAACTTACACCTGTAGTCACATGGAGTGATAAGTTCCTGGAGGTAACATGGAGTGATAAGCTCCTGGGGGTAACATGGAATGATACGTTCCTGGAGGTAACATGGAGTGGTAAGCTCCTGGAGGTAACATGGAGTGATAAGCTCCTGGGGGTAACATGGAGTGATACGTTCCTGGAGGTAACATGGAGTGATAAGCTCCTGGGGGTAACATGGAGTGATACGTTCCTGGAGGTAACATGGAGTGATACGCTCCTGGAGGTAACATGGAGTGATACGTTCCTGGAGGTAACATGGAGTGATAAGTTCCTGGAGGTAACATGGAGTGATACGCTCCTGGGGGTAACATGGAGTGATAAGTTCCTGGGGGTAACATGGAGTGATAAGTTCCTGGAGGTAACATGGAGTGATACGTTCCTGGAGGTAACATGGAGTGATACGTTCCTGGAGGTAACATGGAGTGATACGCTCCTGGAGGTAACATGGAGTGATAAGTTCCTGGAGGTAACATGGAGTGATACGCTCCTGGGGGTAACATGGAGTGATAAGTTCCTGGGGGTAACATGGAGTGATAAGTTCCTGGAGGTAACATGGAGTGATACGTTCCTGGAGGTAACATGGAGTGATACGTTCCTGGAGGTAACATGGAGTGATAAGCTCCTGGGGAAAACATGGAGCTGTGCCATGCAGCGCGTTAGGCATAATTTATGTCAGGATCTTGTGTGATTTAAACATATTTTTATTCATGAAATTAAAGCATTTACATGAATATGGATTGGCACAACAAGCTTTGAGCTTATATAAGTGCCACTCCATTAAATATTAGAAATACAGTCAATAATACAAATCAAAATTTACAAAGTAAGTAAAGTAGTAATTCCACATAGGCCGACAACAAGCACAATAATAAGTGGTTTATAACCATCAAGATATATACAATATAGAAGTTCTATAATATTTTAAATTTATCAAATTAATTATTAAATTGAGGCGTTTACAATAACTTAAAACGTTTTGAATCTTGTATAAATTTATGGACAGATTCAAGAATATTCTGATTTATTATTTCGCTTAAATATTGATCATCATATAGAAAACCATTTTTTTCTGGAAATATGTATCTGATCTTAATAGATTGAAATTAGGGCAGAAAAGGAAATAGTGGAGAGAATGTTCCCATAGATGTCAGCAAGAACAATTTGAATTGTTTGAAATATGCCTGTTAAATTTATCGGCGTTTAAGTCACTACAACCCAATCTGAGCCGGGCATGGATAATTTGGCATAATCTGGTTCCGAAATTCTTGTCAAAGAAAACATTATTTTGTTTGGTCCGTAATTGAATTGTTAATGAATTTATTGTTTGAGAGTTACGTATTTCCGTTGGTAGATTATTCCATAAACGTATGGTGTCTGGTAAAAAGGAGCGTGCATACGTCTCCGTATGACAACGTATTGTACGTACACTTTGAGTATTTCTAAGATTGTATGAACTTATATCTGAAACATTTTGGTTTATTCCATGAAAAGATACATGAACTGGATTGGTCAACAAGCTCGTGTGAGCTTATGTGAAGACCGCTCCAACAACAAAATATATGAACATGATCATGACAAGAGCGACATATAGTAAACATGGTGTCTAAGAATTATAATACAGGTAGTAAAACTGAAAATAAGTTTTTTTCTGGAATAAGATCCGATAAGTAGTTTGGAGTAAGGTTATTTATCATTTTGTAGAATAGCGTCTTGTGTTGACCTCTCAGGCGCTGTTCTGCACTCGCTGCAAACAAGATATGTGAGATATAATTAGAGTCTAATTTTAATTTCTGACTGCTGTTAAATTCAATTTACTATATATGTATATATATAGATTAAATAAACATACTTCACATAGTCGTTTGTAGAATCATTTTAATCCGATACTAGTAAAGTAGTATTTCGTCAATAGTATTGACTCATCAGGGATGAAACGATATGATCGAGACATCGCATTACAAGCATATTTATAACAAAATGTTCACACAATGTACACATGGTAGATTGTATATGATGTAAGTCAAGTGTCTTTATGACTGTTCCTGGTTGGTGTCTGAATTGACACATCAATCAATCAGGTAAGCAATACCCTTGAGCAAGAGGTTGATCCCTTTGATTTATAAAGGGTCGCATTGTAGTAAATGATACGTGTCATTCAGACAGGGATAATAATCTCAGTGTTTATTTAGTTAGGGATTATATGTCTTTATGAAGTTCTCCTCAAGGCTTAATAGAGTAGCGTACTAAGACTGTACTCTATTAAGCCTTGAGGAGAACAGGGTAACTTATACATTGTGTTGCTAATGGCTAATGACGCCGTTTATTTAGTATTTGCACATGCTACTTCAGCAATAAGCGATTATTATGCTTTGCCTTTTATCAATCACAGGAAATTGAAATAATCAATATTCAAAAGTATATAAAATATATCAAATAATTACAAACCCGAAAAATGTAGTCTATTAGTAAAACAGAGGGTATATTAAAGATGCTGTATCATACTTGCAAGCGGTTCAGGATGAAATTTAGCTATTGAGAAAAGAAATACATCACTTTGTAGAAAAATCTTTCGTCGAAATTTTGATATCATATTTAGATTGTTTAATGAACAATAACATACTTATTTCGACGCTCACAGTACCCCTCTAGAAAGGGCATGTCATTTAAGGAACCCGCTTTTGGTGACGTAATCATTATACCTGTAGGATTTACACCGTGTCTAAACTACCGTAATTGCGTTCAATGGGTATCAACTTTGATAGCAACGAATACCTAATTCGGGGAAAAAGAAAATGAAATCTAGTTGAGCGCGACAAAGATGGGTTTCAAGCGTACATTTAGAAACCGGAAGTTGTGAAATGGCCACACTTGATTCGCCCTTATGTCGACTGCCGTTTCGGTATTTTTTGGTAAATTATCTTCTTTTTAATGAATTTTGGTCCGATTTTCTCAAGGTTGGCCGCTACATTTTTCTAAAAATAGAACGAATACATTTAAATACTTTTTAAAATATTGCAAGTATGATACAGCATCTTTAATCTCTATAGCTCTTTTTCTTTGAAAAAATGATATTGTTCAATTTCCAGGAAAGTTTAGTTGCGGAATGAGCATACAGATTGAAGGTTATGCATGTCTTAATTTTTAGTTTTTTTTCACTCATTGCCAGCATTGTACGTATTTCCTAGAATACAATCCAATGTTCTATATTGACAAGCACCCCTTTATCCCAATTTCCAATCAATAGGTTGTGTTCAAAGTCGAGTCTTAAACGAGTACATCCAAGTTAGACCAGCTTCAACATCACTTACCCCATGGACTCTAAATTTTCGAGGCTCAAGTCGTATTCAAAGTTGAGCTCTTTATTTGTATCATATTCTTTGAGATATATTATATTGTGTACATAGAGAATCTCACCCAAGACTTAGTGTCTTCTGACATAAAATATATCAACGAGTGTTGATATATTTGATATCAGAAGACAATAGGGTGAGATTCTATTTATCATCCAAAATCATTTTTCCTCACATTAGCATGTAAAAGGTACATCTTTGAATACTACATAGCCTTAAAACTCCTAAACCAGTGATGTCATAGTATTGTGAGTTATCGTGTTAATGACATCATAGCATTGTGACGTCATAACTGATGATGTAAAACGTTTGTGCTGTCATGTATTTTCCGATGACAGGGCATTGTTCAAAATCTACCGTCTCCTAGGAGATATCGCTTGTTCTTCCACAAACAATATCTCCTGTGGAACACAGTTTTGGGTGATACATTAATCAACCCCAATGCCATCTCCAACAGTGTTCTTTTCGAAGCCCAAGTAGTTTTGAATTCAATATTTATAATATTCATATACATGTATGTATTTTTAAGTTCTTTATATATTATTTTATGTGGGTTGTATTATGCTCAGCACCCAAAGATCCAAGGAGTTGCATTCAAGATGAAGCCATGTTCTAGACCAGGGTTATACTCAAGGAAATGCAGTGTGGTATTAAGGAAGGAGGTTTTTAGGAAAACAATCAAATAATAAATAGCAACAAAAAGCGAAAATGCAATGAAAAGGAAGCCCATGCATGTTTCAATACAATAGAGACTATAGCTACTTTAAAAACTCAATATTATTCTTTTAATTTGACAAAACAATGTGATAGAGTTGTTGACAAGTCAAACAATGACTTTGATAAGCGTATTAAACAATTTTGAATATATTCTGAAATATTTCAATATTGATACATACAGTACAAACTGTTGTAATTCACATAACAAATTTGGCAAACGCATTAAAACAAGTTCTTTATATGGAAACATTGAAAAGTTCAAAAATCATTCTTGCATGCATAATCATAAAATAGTCGAGACTATAAATTCCAGACTGAGGAAATCACAAGAGGAAACAAAAGCATTGTATAAAATCAAAAAGAGAAAATGATAGATGATATGGGGACATTAGCAAGTACAAGAGAGAAGACTAACAGTGGCAAATAGACTACAAGTAAAGAGGGAAACTAGTATTGCTGGAATGTCATGATACAATATTTTACCATGTATTGATATTTTGTCACGTTAATCAATACCTACAATGTGATAGTATTCATGATACAATATTTGAACATATTGATATTTTGTCACTATATACCTACAAAGTGATAGTATTCTTGATACAATATTTGAACATATTGATATTATGTCACTATATACCTACAACATGATAGTATGAAAAATATCTGTTACATTTAATAAACACAATGTAAAGTTTGTTTGTTGTACATTATATAGACAGTTCTGTTTACTTTAAGTATGGGATCAAATGATGTTGAAGGTTGGGTGAGGGGAGATAGGAGAAGGAGAGGTGAGTTAAGGTGTTACAATGTATAATACATCTTCTTACAGCAAAGGCTATAACGCCAGTTTCCAAACTGTCAGTTTTATGCCTTGCTGCTGACCCTTGAGTTTTCTATGCTGGATCTCTGTAATGTTGGGGCACTATAGCAGCAGAGAAAAGTAAAGGTCTGCAACAGGGCATAAAATGACAGTTCGGAAACTGCCTTTTTAGGCTATGTGTAGGAAGATGCATATAATGGGGGGATCTTTATAAATTGCCCCCTGATCCACCACTGCATTCAAAGCCCAAAATACTTTCTTTAGTAAGTCAAAACTACTTGGGATGTATATACCTATGTTTAAAGTTTTACGATATTAGTATAAGCAATAAACTGAAGTTGTTGCCAAACCTTACTAACCATATCTTTTACTGGTTTTACTAGAGCAAAAGAAAAACCAATGCTAAGATATTAAATCTCAATTACAGATGTTGGTAAATAGGAATATAAAATGAACCTGTCACTAACTCTTGCTTTGATTGGTCAAACTAGAGTCAATAAAAGATGTGAATATTAAAGGGGGCGACATCACTAACCCTTTCTTTGATTGGTCAAACTAGAACTAATAAAATATATGAATATCAAAAGGGGCGACACCACTAACCCTTTCTTTGATTGGCCAAACTTGAGCCAATAAAAAGGTGAATAATAAAAGTGGTGACACCACATTCGTGCAGAGTTGAATTTTGCCTATTCAAAATCCAACCAGCATATTTTACATCTAAAGTATTAGAATTGAGTGACTGATCATGTGATATCTGTCTTTTGCTAGGAATCAAACGAAAATTAAAGACATCTGAGACACGCCCACTTAAAATAGTCAATCCTTGGCATTGCAGTATTAGGAGGAACGTTTTTCCGTTTTAGGAGTTTCTAGACATGGATATTGTATCCAACCAGCATATTTTACATCTAAAGTATTAGAATTGAGTGACTGATCATGTGATATCTGTCTTTTGTTAGGAATCAAACGAAAAGTAAAGACATCTGAGACACGCCCACTTAAAATAGTCAATCCTTGGCATTGCAGTATTAGGAGGAAAGTTTTTCCGTTTTAAGAGTTTCGAGACATGGCTATTGTATCCAATCAGCATATTGTACACTTAAGGTGTCAGAAATGAGTGACTGAACATGTGATTTCTGTCTTTTGCTAAGAATCAACTCAAAATTAAAGGCGTCTGTGACATGCCCTCATGAAATACTCAATCCTTGGTATTGCAGTATTAGGAGGATGTTTTTTTCACATTCAAGAGTTGCTTGACATTGATGTTGTAACTAACCAATATATTTTACATCTAAACTGTAAGAAATTAGTGACTGAACATGTGATATCTGTCTTTTGCTAAGAATCAACTCAAAATTAAAGACGTCTGAGACATGCCCACTTAACAAAGTCAATCCTTGGCATTGCAGTATTAGGAGGAAAGTTTTTCCGTTTGAAGAGTTTCGAGACATTTGATAAGAATCAAATGAAAGGTAAAGACGTCTGAGACACGCACACTTAAAATAGTCAATCCTTGGCATTGCAGTATTAGGAGGAAAGTTTTTCCGTTTAAAGAGATTCTAGACATGGACATTGTATCCAACCAGCATATTTTACATCTAAAGTGTTAGAAATGAGTGAGAGAACATGTGAGATCTGTCTTTTGCTTAGACTTAAACGAACGTTAAAGACGTCTGAAACACGCCCACTTAAAATAGTCAATCCTTGGCATTGCATTATTAGGAGGAAAGTTTTTTCGTTTTAAGAGATTCTAGACATGGACATTGTATCCAACCAGCATATTTTACATCTAAAGTGTTAGAAATGAGTGACTGAACATGTGATATCTGTCTTTTGCTAAGAATCAACATAAAATTTAAGACATCTGAGACATGCCCTCATGAAATACTCAATCCTTGGTATTGCAGTATTAGGAGGATGTTTTTTCACATTCAAGAGTTGCTTGACATTGATGTTGTAACTATCAAATATATTTTACATCTAAACTGTAAGAAATGAGTAACTGAACATGTGATATCTGTCTTTTGCTAATAATCAACTCAAAATTAAAGACGTCTGAGACACGCCCACTTAAAATAGTCAATCCTTGGCATTGCAGTATTAGGAGGAATCTTTTTCAGATTTAAGAGTTTCGAGACATGGCTATTGTATCCAATCAGCATGTTGTACACTTGAAGTGTCAGAAATGAGTGACTGAACATGTGATTTCTGTCTTTTGCTAAGAATCAACTCAAAATTAAAGGCGTCTGTGACATGCCCTCATGAAATACTCAATTCTTGGTATTGCAGTATTAGGAGGATGTTTTTTCACATTCAAGAGTTGCTTGACATTGATGTTGTAACTATCAAATATATTTTACATCTAAACTGAAAGAAATTAGTGACTGAACATGTGATATCTGTCTTTTGCTAAGAATCAACTCAAAATTAAAGACGTCTGAGACAGGCCCACTTAACAAAGTCAATCCTTGGCATTGCAGTATTAGGAGGAAAGTTTTTCCGTTTGAAGAGTTTCGAGACATGGATATTGTATCCAACCAGCATATTTTACATCTAAAGTGTTAGAAATGAGTGACAGAAAATGTGATATCTATCTTTTGCTAAGAATCAAACGAAAATTAAAGACGTCTGAGACACGCCCACTTAAAATAGTCAATCCTTGGCATTGCAGTATTAGGAGGAAAGTTTTTCCGTTTTGAGAGTTTCTAGACATGGATATTGTATCCAACCAGCATATTTTACATCTAAAGTGTTAGAAATGAGTGATAGAAATGTGATATCTATCTTTTGCTAAGAATCAAACGAAAATTAAAGACGTCTGAGACACGCCCACTTAAAATAGTCAATCCTTGGCATTGCAGTATTAGGAGGAAAGTTTTTCCGTTTTAGGAGTTTCTAGACATGGATATTGTATCCAACCAGCATATTTTACATCTAAAGTATTAGAATTGAGTGACTGATCATGTGATATCTATCTTTTGTTAGGAATCAAACGAAAAGTAAAGACATCTGGGACACGCCCACTTAAAATAGTCAATCCTTGGCATTGCAGTATTAGGAGGAAAGTTTTTCCGTTTTAAGAGTTTCGAGACATGGCTATTGTATCCAATCAGCATATTGTACACTTAAGGTGTCAGAAATGAGTAACTGAACATGTGATTTCTGTCTTTTGCTAAGAATCAACTCAAAATTAAAGGCGTCTGTGACATGCCCTCATGAAATACTCAATCCTTGGTATTGCAGTATTAGGAGGATGTTTTTTTCACATTCAAGAGTTGCTTGACATTGATGTTGTAACTAACCAATATATTTTACATCTAAACTGTAAGAAATTAGTGACTGAACATGTGATATCTGTCTTTTGCTAAGAATCAACTCAAAATTAAAGACGTCTGAGACATGCCCACTTAACAAAGTCAATCCTTGGCATTGCAGTATTAGGAGGAAAGTTTTTCCGTTTGAAGAGTTTCGAGACATTTGATAAGAATCAAATGAAAGTTAAAGACGTCTGAGACACGCACACTTAAAATAGTCAATCCTTGGCATTGCAGTATTAGGAGGAAAGTTTTTCCGTTTTAAGAGATTCTAGACATGGACATTGTATCCAACCAGCATATTTTACATCTAAAGTGTTAGAAATGAGTGACAGAACATGTGAGATCTGTCTTTTGCTTAGACTTAAACGAACGTTAAAGACGTCTGAAACACGCCCACTTAAAATAGTCAATCCTTGGCATTGCATTATTAGGAGGAACGTTTTTTCGTTTTAAGAGATTCTAGACATGGACATTTTATCCAACCAGCATATTTTACATCTAAAGTGTTAGAAATGAGTGACTGAACATGTGATATCTGTCTTTTGCTAAGAATCAACATAAAATTTAAGACATCTGAGACATGCCCTCATGAAATACTCAATCCTTGGTATTGCAGTATTAGGAGGATGTTTTTTCACATTCAAGAGTTGCTTGACATTGATGTTGTAACTATCAAATATATTTTACATCTAAACTGTTAGAAATGAGTGACAGAAAATGTGATATCTGTCTTTTGCTAAGAATCAACTCAAAATTAAAGACGTCTGAGACATGCCCACTTAACAAAGTCAATCCTTGGCATTGCAGTATTAGGAGGAAAGTTTTTCCGTTTGAAGAGTTTCGAGACATTTGATAAGAATCAAATGAAAGTTAAAGACGTCTGAGACACGCACACTTAAAATAGTCAATCCTTGGCATTGCAGTATTAGGAGGAAAGTTTTTCCGTTTTAAGAGATTCTAGACATGGATATTGTATCCAACCAGCATATTTTACATCTAAAGTGTTAGAAATGAGTGACAGAAAATGTGATATCTGTCTTTTGCTAAGAATCAACTCAAAATTAAAGACGTCTGAGACATGCCCACTTAACAAAGTCAATCCTTGGCATTGCAGTATTAGGAGGAAAGTTTTTCCGTTTGAAGAATTTCGAGACATTTGATAAGAATCAAATGAAAGTTAAAGACGTCTGAGACACGCACACTTAAAATAGTCAATCCTTGGCATTGCATTATTAGGAGGAAAGTTTTTTCGTTTTAAGAGATTCTAGACATGGACATTTTATCCAACCAGCATATTTTACATCTAAAGTGTTAGAAATGAGTGACTGAACATGTGATATCTGTCTTTTGCTAAGAATCAACATAAAATTTAAGACATCTGAGACATGCCCTCATGAAATACTCAATCCTTGGTATTGCAGTATTAGGAGGATGTTTTTTCACATTCAAGAGTTGCTTGACATTGATGTTGTAACTATCAAATATATTTTACATCTAAACTGTAAGAAATGAGTAACTGAACATGTGATATCTGTCTTTTGCTAATAATCAACTCAAAATTAAAGACGTCTGAGACACGCCCACTTAAAATAGTCAATACTTGGCATTGCAGTATTAGGAGGAATCTTTTTCAGATTTAAGAGTTTCGAGACATGGCTATTGTATCCAATCAGCATGTTGTACACTTGAAGTGTCAGAAATGAGTGACTGAACATGTGATTTCTGTCTTTTGCTAAGAATCAACTCAAAATTAAAGGCGTCTGTGACATGCCCTCATGAAATACTCAATTCTTGGTATTGCAGTATTAGGAGGATGTTTTTTCACATTCAAGAGTTGCTTGACATTGATGTTGTAACTATCAAATATATTTTACATCTAAACTGAAAGAAATTAGTGACTGAACATGTGATATCTGTCTTTTGCTAAGAATCAACTCAAAATTAAAGACGTCTGAGACAGGCCCACTTAACAAAGTCAATCCTTGGCATTGCAGTATTAGGAGGAAAGTTTTTCCGTTTGAAGAGTTTCGAGACATGGATATTGTATCCAACCAGCATATTTTACATCTAAAGTGTTAGAAATGAGTGACAGAAAATGTGATATCTATCTTTTGCTAAGAATCAAACGAAAATTAAAGACGTCTGAGACACGCCCACTTAAAATAGTCAATCCTTGGCATTGCAGTATTAGGAGGAAAGTTTTTCCGTTTTGAGAGTTTCTAGACATGGATATTGTATCCAACCAGCATATTTTACATCTAAAGTATTAGAATTGAGTGACTGATCATGTGATATCTGTCTTTAACTAGGAATCAAACGAAAAGTAAAGACATCTGAGACACGCCCACTTAAAATAGTCAATCCTTGGCATTGCAGTATTAGGAGGAAAGTTTTTCCGTTTTAAGAGTTTCTAGACATGGATATTGTATCCAACCAGCATATTTTACATCTAAAGTGTTAGAAATGAGTGACTGAACATGTGATATTTGTCTTTTGCTAAGAATCAAACGAAAATTAAAGACGTCTGAGACACGCCCACTTAAAATAGTCAATCCTTGGCATTGCAGTATTAGGAGGAAAGTTTTTCCGTTTTAAGAGTTTCTAGACATGGATATTGTATCCAACCAGCATATTTTACATCTAAAGTATTAGAATTGAGTGACTGATCATGTGATATCTGTCTTTTGCTAGGAATCAAACGAACAGTAAAGACATCTGAGACACGCCCACTTAAAGTAGTCAATCCTTGGCATTGCAGTATTAGGAGGAAAGTTTTTCCGTTTTAAGAGTTTCTAGACATGGATATTGTATCCAACCAGCATATTTTACATCTAAAGTGTTAGAAATGAGTGACAGAAAATGTGATATTTATCTTTTGCTAAGAATCAAACGAAAGTTAAAGACGTCTGAGACACGCCCACTTAAAATAGTCAATCCTTGGCATTGCAGTATTAGGAGGAAAGTTTTTTCGTTTTAAGAGATTCTAGACATGGACATTGTATCCAACCAGCATATTTTACATCTAAAGTGTTAGAAATGAGTGACTGAACATGTGATATCTGTCTTTTGCTAAGAATCAACTTAAAATTTAAGACATCTGAGACATGCCCTCATGAAATACTCAATCCTTGGTATTGCAGTATTAGGAGGATGTTTTTTCACATTCAAGAGTTGCTTGACATTGATGTTGTAACTATCAAATATATTTTACATCTAAACTGTAAGAAATGAGTAAATGAACATGTGATATCTGTCTTTTGCTAAGAATCAACTCAAAATTAAAGACGTCTGAGACACGCCCACTTAACAAAGTCAATCCTTGGCATTGCAGTATTAGGAGGAAAGTTTTTCCGTTTGAAGAGTTTCGAGACATGGATATTGTATCCAACCAGCATATTTTACATCTAAAGTGTTAGAAATGAGTGATAGAAATGTGATATCTATCTTTTGCTAAGAATCAAACGAAAATTAAAGACGTCTGAGACACGCCCACTTAAAATAGTCAATCCTTGGCATTGCAGTATTAGGAGGAAAGTTTTTCCGTTTTAGGAGTTTCTAGACATGGATATTGTATCCAACCAGCATATTTTACATCTAAAGTATTAGAATTGAGTGACTGATCATGTGATATCTGTCTTTTGTTAGGAATCAAACGAAAAGTAAAGACATCTGAGACACGCCCACTTAAAATAGTCAATCCTTGGCATTGCAGTATTAGGAGGAAAGTTTTTCCGTTTTAAGAGTTTCGAGACATGGCTATTGTATCCAATCAGCATATTGTACACTTAAGGTGTCAGAAATGAGTAACTGAACATGTGATTTCTGTCTTTTGCTAAGAATCAACTCAAAATTAAAGGCGTCTGTGACATGCCCTCATGAAATACTCAATCCTTGGTATTGCAGTATTAGGAGGAGGTTTTTTTCACATTCAAGAGTTGCTTGACATTGATGTTGTAACTAACCAATATATTTTACATCTAAACTGTAAGAAATTAGTGACTGAACATGTGATATCTGTCTTTTGCTAAGAATCAACTCAAAATTAAAGACGTCTGAGACATGCCCACTTAACAAAGTCAATCCTTGGCATTGCAGTATTAGGAGGAAAGTTTTTCCGTTTGAAGAGTTTCGAGACATTTGATAAGAATCAAATGAAAGTTAAAGACGTCTGAGACACGCACACTTAAAATAGTCAATCCTTGGCATTGCAGTATTAGGAGGAAAGTTTTTCCGTTTTAAGAGATTCTAGACATGGACATTGTATCCAACCAGCATATTTTACATCTAAAGTGTTAGAAATGAGTGACAGAACATGTGAGATCTGTCTTTTGCTTAGACTTAAACGAACGTTAAAGACGTCTGAAACACGCCCACTTAAAATAGTCAATCCTTGGCATTGCATTATTAGGAGGAAAGTTTTTTCGTTTTAAGAGATTCTAGACATGGACATTTTATCCAACCAGCATATTTTACATCTAAAGTGTTAGAAATGAGTGACTGAACATGTGATATCTGTCTTTTGCTAAGAATAAACATAAAATTTAAGACATCTGAGACATGCCCTCATGAAATACTCAATCCTTGGTATTGCAGTATTAGGAGGATGTTTTTTCACATTCAAGAGTTGCTTGACATTGATGTTGTAACTATCAAATATATTTTACATCTAAACTGTAAGAAATGAGTAACTGAACATGTGATATCTGTCTTTTGCTAATAATCAACTCAAAATTAAAGACGTCTGAGACACGCCCACTTAAAATAGTCAATACTTGGCATTGCAGTATTAGGAGGAATCTTTTTCAGATTTAAGAGTTTCGAGACATGGCTATTGTATCCAATCAGCATGTTGTACACTTGAAGTGTCAGAAATGAGTGACTGAACATGTGATTTCTGTCTTTTGCTAAGAATCAACTCAAAATTAAAGGCGTCTGTGACATGCCCTCATGAAATACTCAATTCTTGGTATTGCAGTATTAGGAGGATGTTTTTTCACATTCAAGAGTTGCTTGACATTGATGTTGTAACTATCAAATATATTTTACATCTAAACTGAAAGAAATTAGTGACTGAACATGTGATATCTGTCTTTTGCTAAGAATCAACTCAAAATTAAAGACGTCTGAGACAGGCCCACTTAACAAAGTCAATCCTTGGCATTGCAGTATTAGGAGGAAAGTTTTTCCGTTTGAAGAGTTTCGAGACATGGATATTGTATCCAACCAGCATATTTTACATCTAAAGTGTTAGAAATGAGTGACAGAAAATGTGATATCTATCTTTTGCTAAGAATCAAACGAAAATTAAAGACGTCTGAGACACGCCCACTTAAAATAGTCAATCCTTGGCATTGCAGTATTAGGAGGAAAGTTTTTCCGTTTTGAGAGTTTCTAGACATGGATATTGTATCCAACCAGCATATTTTACATCTAAAGTATTAGAATTGAGTGACTGATCATGTGATATCTGTCTTTAACTAGGAATCAAACGAAAAGTAAAGACATCTGAGACACGCCCACTTAAAATAGTCAATCCTTGGCATTGCAGTATTAGGAGGAAAGTTTTTCCGTTTTAAGAGTTTCTAGACATGGATATTGTATCCAACCAGCATATTTTACATCTAAAGTGTTAGAAATGAGTGACTGAACATGTGATATTTGTCTTTTGCTAAGAATCAAACGAAAATTAAAGACGTCTGAGACACGCCCACTTAAAATAGTCAATCCTTGGCATTGCAGTATTAGGAGGAAAGTTTTTCCGTTTTAAGAGTTTCTAGACATGGATATTGTATCCAACCAGCATATTTTACATCTAAAGTATTAGAATTGAGTGACTGATCATGTGATATCTGTCTTTGGCTAGGAATCAAACGAACAGTAAAGACATCTGAGACACGCCCACTTAAAGTAGTCAATCCTTGGCATTGCAGTATTAGGAGGAAAGTTTTTCCGTTTTAAGAGTTTCTAGACATGGATATTGTATCCAACCAGCATATTTTACATCTAAAGTGTTAGAAATGAGTGACAGAAAATGTGATATTTATCTTTTGCTAAGAATCAAACGAAAGTTAAAGACGTCTGAGACACGCCCACTTAAAATAGTCAATCCTTGGCATTGCAGTATTAGGAGGAAAGTTTTTTCGTTTTAAGAGATTCTAGACATGGACATTGTATCCAACCAGCATATTTTACATCTAAAGTGTTAGAAATGAGTGACTGAACATGTGATATCTGTCTTTTGCTAAGAATCAACTTAAAATTTAAGACATCTGAGACATGCCCTCATGAAATACTCAATCCTTGGTATTGCAGTATTAGGAGGATGTTTTTTCACATTCAAGAGTTGCTTGACATTGATGTTGTAACTATCAAATATATTTTACATCTAAACTGTAAGAAATGAGTAAATGAACATGTGATATCTGTCTTTTGCTAAGAATCAACTCAAAATTAAAGACGTCTGAGACACGCCCACTTAACAAAGTCAATCCTTGGCATTGCAGTATTAGGAGGAAAGTTTTTCCGTTTGAAGAGTTTCGAGACATGGATATTGTATCCAACCAGCATATTTTACATCTAAAGTGTTAGAAATGAGTGATAGAAATGTGATATCTATCTTTTGCTAAGAATCAAACGAAAATTAAAGACGTCTGAGACACGCCCACTTAAAATAGTCAATCCTTGGCATTGCAGTATTAGGAGGAAAGTTTTTCCGTTTTAGGAGTTTCTAGACATGGATATTGTATCCAACCAGCATATTTTACATCTAAAGTATTAGAATTGAGTGACTGATCATGTGATATCTGTCTTTTGTTAGGAATCAAACGAAAAGTAAAGACATCTGAGACACGCCCACTTAAAATAGTCAATCCTTGGCATTGCAGTATTAGGAGGAAAGTTTTTCCGTTTTAAGAGTTTCGAGACATGGCTATTGTATCCAATCAGCATATTGTACACTTAAGGTGTCAGAAATGAGTAACTGAACATGTGATTTCTGTCTTTTGCTAAGAATCAACTCAAAATTAAAGGCGTCTGTGACATGCCCTCATGAAATACTCAATCCTTGGTATTGCAGTATTAGGAGGAGGTTTTTTTCACATTCAAGAGTTGCTTGACATTGATGTTGTAACTAACCAATATATTTTACATCTAAACTGTAAGAAATTAGTGACTGAACATGTGATATCTGTCTTTTGCTAAGAATCAACTCAAAATTAAAGACGTCTGAGACATGCCCACTTAACAAAGTCAATCCTTGGCATTGCAGTATTAGGAGGAAAGTTTTTCCGTTTGAAGAGTTTCGAGACATTTGATAAGAATCAAATGAAAGTTAAAGACGTCTGAGACACGCACACTTAAAATAGTCAATCCTTGGCATTGCAGTATTAGGAGGAAAGTTTTTCCGTTTTAAGAGATTCTAGACATGGACATTGTATCCAACCAGCATATTTTACATCTAAAGTGTTAGAAATGAGTGACAGAACATGTGAGATCTGTCTTTTGCTTAGACTTAAACGAACGTTAAAGACGTCTGAAACACGCCCACTTAAAATAGTCAATCCTTGGCATTGCATTATTAGGAGGAAAGTTTTTTCGTTTTAAGAGATTCTAGACATGGACATTTTATCCAACCAGCATATTTTACATCTAAAGTGTTAGAAATGAGTGACTGATCATGTGATATCTGTCTTTAACTAGGAATCAAACGAAAAGTACAGACATCTGAGACACGCCCACTTAAAATAGTCAATCCTTGGCATTGCAGTATTAGGAGGAAAGTTTTTCCGTTTTAAGAGTTTCTAGACATGGATATTGTATCCAACCAGCATATTTTACATCTAAAGTGTTAGAAATGAGTGACTGAACATGTGATATTTGTCTTTTGCTAAGAATCAAACGAAAATTAAAGACGTCTGAGACACGCCCACTTAAAATAGTCAATCCTTGGCATTGCAGTATTAGGAGGAAAGTTTTTCCGTTTTAAGAGATTCTAGACATGGACATTGTATCCAACCAGCATATTTTACATCTAAAGTGTTAGAAATGAGTGACTGAACATGTGATATCTGTCTTTTGCTAAGAATCAACTTAAAATTTAAGACATCTGAGACATGCCCTCATGAAATACTCAATCCTTGGTATTGCAGTATTAGGAGGATGTTTTTTCACATTCAAGAGTTGCTTGACATTGATGTTGTAACTATCAAATATATTTTACATCTAAACTGTAAGAAATGAGTAACTGAACATGTGATATCTGTCTTTTGCTAAGAATCAACTCAAAATTAAAGACGTCTGAGACACGCCCACTTAAAATAGTCAATCCTTGGCATTGCAGTATTAGGAGGAATCTTTTTCAGATTTAAGAGTTTCGAGACATGGCTATTGTATCCAACCAGCATGTTGTACACTTGAAGTGTCAGAAATGAGTGACTGAACATGTGATTTCTGTCTTTTGCTAAGAATCAACTTAAAATTAAAGGCGTCTGTGACATGCCCTCATGAAATACTCAATCCTTGGTATTGCAGTATTAGGAGGAGGTTTTTTTCACATTCAAGAGTTGCTTGACATTGATGTTGTAACTAACCAATATATTTTACATCTAGACTGTAAGAAATTAGTGACTGAACATGTGATATCTGTCTTTTGCTAAGAATCAACTCAAAATTAAAGACGTCTGAGACACGCCCACTTAACAAAGTCAATCCTTGGCATTGCAGTATTAGGAGGAAAGTTTTTCCGTTTGAAGAGTTTCGAGACATGGATATTGTATCCAACCAGCATATTTTACATCTTAAGTGTTAGAAATGAGTGACAGAAATGTGATATCTATCTTTTGCTAAGAATCAAACGAAAATTAAAGACGTCTGAGACACGCCCACTTAAAATAGTCAATCCTTGGCATTGCAGTATTAGGAGGAAAGTTTTTCCGTTTTAAGAGTTTCTAGACATGGATATTGTATCCAACCAGCATATTTTACATCTAAAGTATTAGAATTGAGTGCCTGATCATGTGATATATGTCTTTTGCTAGGAATCAAACGAAAAGTAAAGACATCTGAGACACGCCCACTTAAAATAGTCAATCCTTGGCATTGCAGTATTAGGAGGAAAGTTTTTCCGTTTTAAGAGTTTCTAGACATGGATATTGTATCCAACCAGCATATTTAACATCTAAAGTGTTAGAAATGAGTGACAGAACATGTGATATCTGTCTTTTGCTTAGACTTAAACGAAAGTTAAAGACGTCTGAGACACGCCCACTTAAAATAGTCAATCCTTGGCATTGCAGTATTGGGAGGAATTTTTTTCAGATTTAAGAGTTTCGAGACATGGCTATTGTATCCAATCAGCATATTGTACACTTAAGGTGTCAGAAATGAGTGACTGAACATGTGATTTCTGTCTTTTGCTAAGAATCAACTCAAAATTAAAGGCGTCTGTGACATGCCCTCATGAAATACTCAATCCTTGGTATTGCAGTATTAGGAGGATGTTTTTTCACATTCAAGAGTTGCTTGACATTGATGTTGTAACTAACCAATATATTTTACATCTAAACTGTAAGAAATTAGTACCTGAACATGTGATATCTGTCTTTTGCTAAGAATCAACTCAAAATTAAAGACGTCTGAGACATGCCCACTTAACAAAGTCAATCCTTGGCATTGCAGTATTAGGAGGAAAGTTTTTCCGTTTTAAGAGTTTTGAGACATGGATATTGTATCCAACCATCATGTTGTACACTTGAAGTGTCAGAAATGAGTGACTGAACATGTGATTTCTGTCTTTTGCTAAGAATCAACTTAAAATTTAAGACATCTGAGACATGCCCTCATGAAATACTCAATCCTTGGTATTGCAGTATTAGGAGGATGTTTTTTCACATTCAAGAGTTGCTTGACATTGATGTTGTAACTATCAAATATATTTTACATCTAAACTGTAAGAAATGAGTAACTGAACATGTGATATCTGTCTTTTGCTAAGAATCAACTCAAAATTAAAGACGTCTGAGACACGCCCACTTAAAATAGTCAATCCTTGGCATTGCAGTATTAGGAGGAATCTTTTTCAGATTTAAGAGTTTCGAGACATGGCTATTGTATCCAACCAGCATGTTGTACACTTGAAGTGTCAGAAATGAGTGACTGAACATGTGATTTCTGTCTTTTGCTAAGAATCAACTCAAAATTAAAGGCGTCTGTGACATGCCCTCATGAAATACTCAATCCTTGGTATTGCAGTATTAGGAGGAGGTTTTTTTCACATTCAAGAGTTGCTTGACATTGATGTTGTAACTAACCAATATATTTTACATCTAGACTGTAAGAAATTAGTGACTGAACATGTGATATCTGTCTTTTGCTAAGAATCAACTCAAAATTAAAGACGTCTGAGACACGCCCACTTAACAAAGTCAATCCTTGGCATTGCAGTATTAGGAGGAAAGTTTTTCCGTTTGAAGATTTTCGAGACATGGATATTGTATCCAACCAGCATATTTTACATCTAAAGTGTAAGAAATGAGTGACAGAAATGTGATATCTATCTTTTGCTAAGAATCAAACGAAAATTAAAGACGTCTGAGACACGCCCACTTAAAATAGTCAATCCTTGGCATTGCAGTATTAGGAGGAAAGTTTTTCCGTTTTAAGATTTCTAGACATGGATATTGTATCCAACCAGCATATTTTACATCTAAAGTATTAGAATTGAGTGACTGATCATGTGATATCTGTCTTTTGCTAGGAATCAAACGAAAAGTAAAGACATCTGAGACACGCCCACTTAAAATAGTCAATCCTTGGCATTGCAGTATTAGGAGGAAAGTTTTTCCGTTTTAAGAGTTTCTAGACATGGATATTGTATCCAACCAGCATATTTTACATCTAAAGTGTTAGAAATGAGTGACAGAACATGTGATATCTGTCTTTTGCTTAGACTTAAACGAAAGTTAAAGACGTCTGAGACACGCCCACTTAAAATAGTCAATCCTTGGCATTGCAGTATTGGGAGGAATTTTTTTCAGATTTAAGAGTTTCGAGACATGGCTATTGTATCCAATCAGCATATTGCACACTTAAGGTGTCAGAAATGAGTGACAGAACATGTGATTTCTGTCTTTTGCTAAGAATCAACTCAAAATTAAAGGCGTCTGTGACATGCCCTCATGAAATACTCAATCCTTGGTATTGCAGTATTAGGAGGATGTTTTTTTCACATTCAAGAGTTGCTTTACATTGATGTTGTAACTAACCAATATATTTTACATCTAAACTGTAAGAAATTAGTGACTGAACATGTGATATCTGTCTTTTGCTAAGAATCAACTCAAAATTAAAGACGTCTGAGACATGCCCACTTAACAAAGTCAATCCTTGGCATTGCAGTTTTAGGAGGAAAGTTTTTCCGTTTGAAGAGTTTCGAGACATTTGATAAGAATCAAATGAATGTTAAAGACGTCTGAGACACGCACACTTAAAATAGTCAATCCTTGGCATTGCAGTATTAGGAGGAAAGTTTTTCTGTTTTAAGAGATTCTAGACATGGACATTGTATCCAACCAGCATATTTTACATCTAAAGTGTTAGAAATGAGTGACAGAACATGTGAGATCTGTCTTTTGCTTAGACTTAAACGAACGTTAAAGACGTCTGAGACACGCCCACTTAAAATAGTCAATCCTTGGCATTGCAGTATTAGGAGGAAAGTTTTTCCGTTTTAAGAGTTTCGAGACATGGATATTGTATCCAACCAGCATGTTGTACACTTGAAGTGTCAGAAATGAGTGACTGAACATGTGATTTCTGTCTTTTGCTAAGAATCAACTCAAAATTAAAGGCGTCTGTGACATGCCCTCATGAAATACTCAATCCTTGGTATTGCAGTATTAGGAGGAGGTTTTTTTCACATTCAAGAGTTGCTTGACATTGATGTTGTAACTAACCAATATATTTTACATCTAAACTGTAAGAAATTAGTGACTGAACATGTGATATCTGTCTTTTGCTAAGAATCAACTCAAAATTAAAGACGTCTGAGACACGCCCACTTAACAAAGTCAATCCTTGGCATTGCAGTATTAGGAGGAAACTTTTTCCGTTTGAAGAGTTTCGAGACGTGGATATTGTATCCAACCAGCATATTTTACATCTTAAGTGTTAGAAATGAGTGACAGAAATGTGATATCTATCTTTTGCTAAGAATCAAACGAAAATTAAAGACGTCTGAGACACGCCCACTTAAAATAGTCAATCCTTGGCATTGCAGTATTAGGAGGAAAGTTTTTCCGTTTTAGGAGTTTCTAGACATGGATATTGTATCCAACCAGCATATTTTACATCTAAAGTATTAGAATTGAGTGACTGATCATGTGATATCTGTCTTTTGTTAGGAATCAAACGAAAAGTAAAGACATCTGAGACACGCCCACTTAAAATAGTCAATCCTTGGCATTGCAGTATTAGGAGGAAAGTTTTTCCGTTTTAAGAGTTTCGAGACATGGCTATTGTATCCAATCAGCATATTGTACACTTAAGGTGTCAGAAATGAGTGACTGAACATGTGATTTCTGTCTTTTGCTAAGAATCAACTCAAAATTAAAGGCGTCTGTGACATGCCCTCATGAAATACTCAATCCTTGGTATTGCAGTATTAGGAGGATGTTTTTTTCACATTCAAGAGTTGCTTGACATTGATGTTGTAACTAACCAATATATTTTACATCTAAACTGTAAGAAATTAGTGACTGAACATGTGATATCTGTCTTTTGCTAAGAATCAACTCAAAATTAAAGACGTCTGAGACATGCCCACTTAACAAAGTCAATCCTTGGCATTGCAGTATTAGGAGGAAAGTTTTTCCGTTTGAAGAGTTTCGAGACATTTGATGAGAATCAGATGAAAGTTAAAGACGTCTGAGACACGCACACTTAAAATAGTCAATCCTTGGCATTGCAGTATTAGGAGGAAAGTTTTTCCGTTTTAAGAGATTCTAGACATGGACATTGTATCCAACCAGCATATTTTACATCTAAAGTGTTAGAAATGAGTGACAGAACATGTGAGATCTGTCTTTTGCTTAGACTTAAACGAACGTTAAAGACGTCTGAAACACGCCCACTTAAAATAGTCAATCCTTGGCATTGCATTATTAGGAGGAAAGTTTTTTCGTTTTAAGAGATTCTAGACATGGACATTGTATCCAACCAGCATATTTTACATCTAAAGTGTTAGAAATGAGTGACTGAACATGTGATATCTGTCTTTTGCTAAGAATCAACATAAAATTTAAGACATCTGAGACATGCCCTCATGAAATACTCAATCCTTGGTATTGCAGTATTAGGAGGATGTTTTTTCACATTCAAGAGTTGCTTGACATTGATGTTGTAACTATCAAATATATTTTACATCTAAACTGTAAGAAATGAGTAACTGAACATGTGATATCTGTCTTTTGCTAATAATCAACTCAAAATTAAAGACGTCTGAGACACGCCCACTTAAAATAGTCAATCCTTGGCATTGCAGTATTAGGAGGAATCTTTTTCAGATTTAAGAGTTTCGAGACATGGCTATTGTATCCAATCAGCATGTTGTACACTTGAAGTGTCAGAAATGAGTGACTGAACATGTGATTTCTGTCTTTTGCTAAGAATCAACTCAAAATTAAAGGCGTCTGTGACATGCCCTCATGAAATACTCAATCCTTGGTATTGCAGTATTAGGAGAAGGTTTTTTTCACATTCAAGAGTTGCTTGACATTGATGTTGTAACTAACCAATATATTTTACATCTAAACTGTAAGAAATTAGTGACTGAACATGTGATATCTGTCTTTTGCTAAGAATCAACTCAAAATTAAAGACGTCTGAGACACGCCCACTTAACAAAGTCAATCCTTGGCATTGCAGTATTAGGAGGAAAGTTTTTCGTTTGAAGAGTTTCGAGACATGGATATTGTATCCAACCAGCATATTTTACATCTAAAGTGTTAGAAATGAGTGACAGAAAATGTGACATCTATCTTTTGCTAAGAATCAAACGAAAATTAAAGACGTCTGAGACACGCCCACTTAAAATAGTCAATCCTTGGCATTGCAGTATTAGGAGGAAAGTTTTTCCGTTTTAAGATTTCTAGACATGGATATTGTATCCAACCAGCATATTTTACATCTAAAGTATTAGAATTGAGTGACTGATCATGTGATATCTGTCTTTTGCTAGGAATCAAACGAAAAGTAAAGACATCTGAGACACGCCCACTTAAAATAGTCAATCCTTGGCATTGCAGTATTAGGAGGAAAGTTTTTCCGTTTTAAGAGTTTCTAGACATGGATATTGTATCCAACCAGCATATTTTACATCTAAAGTGTTAGAAATGAGTGACAGAACATGTGATATCTGTCTTTTGCTTAGACTTAAACGAAAGTTAAAGACGTCTGAGACACGCCCACTTAAAATAGTCAATCCTTGGCATTGCAGTATTGGGAGGAATTTTTTTCAGATTTAAGAGTTTCGAGACATGGCTATTGTATCCAATCAGCATATTGTACACTTAAGGTGTCAGAAATGAGTGACAGAACATGTGATTTCTGTCTTTTGCTAAGAATCAACTCAAAATTAAAGGCGTCTGTGACATGCCCTCATGAAATACTCAATCCTTGGTATTGCAGTATTAGGAGGATGTTTTTTTCACATTCAAGAGTTGCTTTACATTGATGTTGTAACTAACCAATATATTTTACATCTAAACTGTAAGAAATTAGTGACTGAACATGTGATATCTGTCTTTTGCTAAGAATCAACTCAAAATTAAAGACGTCTGAGACATGCCCACTTAACAAAGTCAATCCTTGGCATTGCAGTTTTAGGAGGAAAGTTTTTCCGTTTGAAGAGTTTCGAGACATTTGATAAGAATCAAATGAAAGTTAAAGACGTCTGAGACACGCACACTTAAAATAGTCAATCCTTGGCATTGCAGTATTAGGAGGAAAGTTTTTCTGTTTTAAGAGATTCTAGACATGGACATTGTATCCAACCAGCATATTTTACATCTAAAGTGTTAGAAATGAGTGACAGAACATGTGAGATCTGTCTTTTGCTTAGACTTAAACGAACGTTAAAGACGTCTGAGACACGCCCACTTAAAATAGTCAATCCTTGGCATTGCAGTATTAGGAGGAAAGTTTTTCCGTTTTAAGAGTTTCGAGACATGGATATTGTATCCAACCAGCATGTTGTACACTTGAAGTGTCAGAAATGAGTGACTGAACATGTGATTTCTGTCTTTTGCTAAGAATCAACTCAAAATTAAAGGCGTCTGTGACATGCCCTCATGAAATACTCAATCCTTGGTATTGCAGTATTAGGAGGAGGTTTTTTTCACATTCAAGAGTTGCTTGACATTGATGTTGTAACTAACCAATATATTTTACATCTAAACTGTAAGAAATTAGTGACTGAACATGTGATATCTGTCTTTTGCTAAGAATCAACTCAAAATTAAAGACGTCTGAGACACGCCCACTTAACAAAGTCAATCCTTGGCATTGCAGTATTAGGAGGAAACTTTTTCCGTTTGAAGAGTTTCGAGACGTGGATATTGTATCCAACCAGCATATTTTACATCTTAAGTGTTAGAAATGAGTGACAGAAATGTGATATCTATCTTTTGCTAAGAATCAAACGAAAATTAAAGACGTCTGAGACACGCCCACTTAAAATAGTCAATCCTTGGCATTGCAGTATTAGGAGGAAAGTTTTTACGTTTTAGGAGTTTCTAGACATGGATATTGTATCCAACCAGCATATTTTACATCTAAAGTATTAGAATTGAGTGACTGATCATGTGATATCTGTCTTTTGTTAGGAATCAAACGAAAAGTAAAGACATCTGAGACACGCCCACTTAAAATAGTCAATCCTTGGCATTGCAGTATTAGGAGGAAAGTTTTTCCGTTTTAAGAGTTTCGAGACATGGCTATTGTATCCAATCAGCATATTGTACACTTAAGGTGTCAGAAATGAGTGACTGAACATGTGATTTCTGTCTTTTGCTAAGAATCAACTCAAAATTAAAGGCGTCTGTGACATGCCCTCATGAAATACTCAATCCTTGGTATTGCAGTATTAGGAGGATGTTTTTTTCACATTCAAGAGTTGCTTGACATTGATGTTGTAACTAACCAATATATTTTACATCTAAACTGTAAGAAGTTAGTGACTGAACATGTGATATCTGTCTTTTGCTAAGAATCAACTCAAAATTAAAGACGTCTGAGACATGCCCACTTAACAAAGTCAATCCTTGGCATTGCAGTATTAGGAGGAAAGTTTTTCCGTTTGAAGAGTTTCGAGACATTTGATGAGAATCAGATGAAAGTTAAAGACGTCTGAGACACGCACACTTAAAATAGTCAATCCTTGGCATTGCAGTATTAGGAGGAAAGTTTTTCCGTTTTAAGAGATTCTAGACATGGACATTGTATCCAACCAGCATATTTTACATCTAAAGTGTTAGAAATGAGTGACAGAACATGTGAGATCTGTCTTTTGCTTAGACTTAAACGAACGTTAAAGACGTCTGAAACACGCCCACTTAAAATAGTCAATCCTTGGCATTGCATTATTAGGAGGAAAGTTTTTTCGTTTTAAGAGATTCTAGACATGGACATTGTATCCAACCAGCATATTTTACATCTAAAGTGTTAGAAATGAGTGACTGAACATGTGATATCTGTCTTTTGCTAAGAATCAACATAAAATTTAAGACATCTGAGACATGCCCTCATGAAATACTCAATCCTTGATATTGCAGTATTAGGAGGATGTTTTTTCACATTCAAGAGTTGCTTGACATTGATGTTGTAACTATCAAATATATTTTACATCTAAACTGTAAGAAATGAGTAACTGAACATGTGATATCTGTCTTTTGCTAATAATCAACTCAAAATTAAAGACGTCTGAGACACGCCCACTTAAAATAGTCAATCCTTGGCATTGCAGTATTAGGAGGAATCTTTTTCAGATTTAAGAGTTTCGAGACATGGCTATTGTATCCAATCAGCATGTTGTACACTTGAAGTGTCAGAAATGAGTGACTGAACATGTGATTTCTGTCTTTTGCTAAGAATCAACTCAAAATTAAAGGCGTCTGTGACATGCCCTCATGAAATACTCAATCCTTGGTATTGCAGTATTAGGAGAAGGTTTTTTTCACATTCAAGAGTTGCTTGACATTGATGTTGTAACTAACCAATATATTTTACATCTAAACTGTAAGAAATTAGTGACTGAACATGTGATATCTGTCTTTTGCTAAGAATCAACTCAAAATTAAAGACGTCTGAGACACGCCCACTTAACAAAGTCAATCCTTGGCATTGCAGTATTAGGAGGAAAGTTTTTCGTTTGAAGAGTTTCGAGACATGGATATTGTATCCAACCAGCATATTTTACATCTAAAGTGTTAGAAATGAGTGACAGAAAATGTGACATCTATCTTTTGCTAAGAATCAAACGAAAATTAAAGACGTCTGAGACACGCCCACTTAAAATAGTCAATCCTTGGCATTGCAGTATTAGGAGGAAAGTTTTTCCGTTTTAAGAGATTCTAGACATGGACATTGTATCCAACCAGCATATTTTACATCTAAAGTGTTAGAAATGAGTGACGGAACATGTGATATCTGTCTTTTGCTAAGAATCAACATAAAATTTAAGACATCTGAGACATGCCCTCATGAAATACTCAATCCTTGGTACTGCAGTTTTAGGAGGATGTTTTTTCACATTCAAGAGTTGCTTGACATTGATGTTGTAACTATCAAATATATTTTACATCTAAACTGTAAGAAATGAGTAACTGAACTTGTGATATCTGTCTTTTGCTAAGAATCAACTCAAAATTAAAGACGTCTGAGACACGCCCACTTAAAATAGTCAATCCTTGGCATTGCAGTATTAGTAGGAGGTTTTTTTCACATTCAAGAGTTGCTTGACATTGATGTTGTAAATAAACAATATATTTTACATCTAAACTGTAAGAAATTAGTGACTGAACATGTGATATCTGTCTTTTGCTAAGAATCAACTCAAAATTAAAGACGTCTGAGACACGCCCACTTAACAAAGTCAATCCTTGGCATTGCAGTATTAGGAGAAAAGTTTTTCCGTTTGAAGAGTTTCGAGACATGGATATTGTATCCAACCAGCATATTTTACATCTAAAGTGTTAGAAATGAGTGACAGAAAATGTGATATCTATCTTTTGCTAAGAATCAAACGAAAATTAAAGACGTCTGAGACACGCCCACTTAAAATAGTCAATCCTTGGCATTGCAGTATTAGGAGGAAAGTTTTTCCGTTTTAAGAGTTTCTAGACATGGATATTGTATCCAACCAGCATATTTTACATCTAAAGTATTAGAATTGAGTGACTGATCATGTGATATCTGTCTTTAACTAGGAATCAAACGAAAAGTACAGACATCTGAGACACACCCACTTAAAATAGTCAATCCTTGGCATTGCAGTATTAGGAGGAAAGTTTTTCCGTATTAAGAGTTTCGAGACATGGATATTGTATCCAACCAGCATATTTTACATCTAAAGTGTTAGAAATGAGTGACTGAACATGTGATATTTGTCTTTTGCTAAGAATCAAACGAAAATTAAAGACGTCTGAGACACGCCCACTTAAAATAGTCAATCCTTGGCATTGCAGTATTAGGAGGAAAGTTTTTCCGTTTTAAGAGTTTCTAGACATGGATATTGTATCCAATCAGCATATTTTACATCTAAAGTATTAGAATTGAGTGAATGCTCATGTGATATCTGTCTTTTGCTAGGAATCAAACGAACAGTAAAGACATCTGAGACACGCCCACTTAAAATAGTCAATCCTTGGCATTGCAGTATTAGGAGGAAAGTTTTTCCGTTTTAAGAGTTTCTAGACATGGATATTGTATCCAATCAGCATATTTTACATCTAAAGTATTAGAATTGAGTGAATGCTCATGTGATATCTGTCTTTTGCTAGGAATCAAACGAACAGTAAAGACATCTGAGACACGCCCACTTAAAATAGTCAATCCTTGGCATTGCAGTATTAGGAGGAAAGTTTTTCCGTTTTAAGAGTTTCTAGACATGGATATTGTATCCAACCAGCATATTTTACATCTAAAGTGTTAGAAATGAGTGACAGAACATGTGATATCTGTCTTTTGCTTAGACTTAAACGAAAGTTAAAGACGTCTGAGACACGCCCACTTAAAATAGTCAATCCTTGGCATTGCAGTATTGGGAGGAATTTTTTTCAGATTTAAGAGTTTCGAGACATGGCTATTGTATCTAATCAGCATATTGTACACTTAAGGTGTCAGAAAAGAGTGACTGAACATGTGATTTCTGTCTTTTGCTAAGAATCAACTTAAAATTTAAGACATCTGAGACATGCCCTCATGAAATACTCAATCCTTGGTATTGCAGTATTAGGAGGATGTTTTTTCACATTCAAGAGTTGCTTGACATTGATGTTGTAACTATCAAATATATTTTACATCTAAACTGTAAGAAATGAGTAACTGAACATGTGATATCTGTCTTTTGCTAAGAATCAACTCAAAATTAAAGACGTCTGAGACACGCCCACTTAAAATAGTCAATCCTTGGCATTGCAGTATTAGGAGGAATCTTTTTCAGATTTAAGAGTTTCGAGACATGGCTATTGTATCCAACCAGCATGTTGTACACTTGAAGTGTCAGAAATGAGTGACTGAACATGTGATTTCTGTCTTTTGCTAAGAATCAACTCAAAATTAAAGGCGTCTGTGACATGCCCTCATGAAATACTCAATCCTTGGTATTGCAGTATTAGGAGGAGGTTTTTTTCACATTCAAGAGTTGCTTGACATTGATGTTGTAACTAACCAATATATTTTACATCTAGACTGTAAGAAATTAGTGACTGAACATGTGATATCTGTCTTTTGCTAAGAATCAACTCAAAATTAAAGACGTCTGAGACACGCCCACTTAACAAAGTCAATCCTTGGCATTGCAGTATTAGGAGGAAAGTTTTTCCGTTTGAAGAGTTTCGAGACATGGATATTGTATCCAACCAGCATATTTTACATCTAAAGTGTTAGAAATGAGTGACAGAAATGTGATATCTATCTTTTGCTAAGAATCAAACGAAAATTAAAGACGTCTGAGACACGCCCACTTAAAATAGTCAATCCTTGGCATTGCAGTATTAGGAGGAAAGTTTTTCCGTTTTAAGAGTTTCTAGACATGGATATTGTATCCAACCAGCATATTTTACATCTAAAGTATTAGAATTGAGTGACTGATCATGTGATATTTGTCTTTTGCTAGGAATCAAACGAAAAGTAAAGACATCTGAGACACGCCCACTTAAAATAGTCAATCCTTGGCATTGCATTATTAGGAGGAAAGTTTTTCCGTTTTAAGAGTTTCTAGACATGGATATTGTATCCAACCAGCATATTTTACATCTAAAGTGTTAGAAATGAGTGACAGAACATGTGATATCTGTCTTTTGCTTAGACTTAAACGAAAGTTAAAGACGTCTGAGACACGCCCACTTAAAATAGTCAATCCTTGGCATTGCAGTATTGGGAGGAATTTTTTTCAGATTTAAGAGTTTCGAGACATGGCTATTGTATCCAATCAGCATATTGTACACTTAAGGTGTCAGAAATGAGTGACTGAACATGTGATTTCTGTCTTTTGCTAAGAATCAACTCAAAATTAAAGGCGTCTGTGACATGCCCTCATGAAATACTCAATCCTTGGTATTGCAGTATTAGGAGGATGTTTTTTTCACATTCAAGAGTTGCTTGACATTGATGTTGTAACTAACCAATATATTTTACATCTAAACTGTAAGAAATTAGTGACTGAACATGTGATATCTGTCTTTTGCTAAGAATCAACTCAAAATTAAAGACGTCTGAGACATGCCAACTTAACAAAGTCAATCCTTGGCATTGCAGTATTAGGAGGAAAGTTTTTCCGTTTTAAGAGTTTCGAGACATGGATATTGTATCCAACCATCATGTTGTACACTTGAAGTGTCAGAAATGAGTGACTGAACATGTGATTTCTGTCTTTTGCTAAGAATCAACTTAAAATTTAAGACATCTGAGACATGCCCTCATGAAATACTCAATCCTTGGTATTGCAGTATTAGGAGGATGTTTTTTCACATTCAAGAGTTGCTTGACATTGATGTTGTAACTATCAAATATATTTTACATCTAAACTGTAAGAAATGAGTAACTGAACATGTGATATCTGTCTTTTGCTAAGAATCAACTCAAAATTAAAGACGTCTGAGACACGCCCACTTAAAATAGTCAATCCTTGGCATTGCAGTATTAGGAGGAATCTTTTTCAGATTTAAGAGTTTCGAGACATGGCTATTGTATCCAACCAGCATGTTGTACACTTGAAGTGTCAGAAATGAGTGACTGAACATGTGATTTCTGTCTTTTGCTAAGAATCAACTCAAAATTAAAGGCGTCTGTGACATGCCCTCATGAAATACTCAATCCTTGGTATTGCAGTATTAGGAGGATGTTTTTTTCACATTCAAGAGTTGCTTTACATTGATGTTGTAACTAACCAATATATTTTACATCTAAACTGTAAGAAATTAGTGACTGAACATGTGATATCTGTCTTTTGCTAAGAATCAACTCAAAATTAAAGACGTCTGAGACATGCCCACTTAACAAAGTCAATCCTTGGCATTGCAGTTTTAGGAGGAAAGTTTTTCCGTTTGAAGAGTTTCGAGACATTTGATAAGAATCAAATGAAAGTTAAAGACGTCTGAGACACGCACACTTAAAATAGTCAATCCTTGGCATTGCAGTATTAGGAGGAAAGTTTTTCCGTTTTAAGAGATTCTAGACATGGACATTGTATCCAACCAGCATATTTTACATCTAAAGTGTTAGAAATGAGTGACAGAACATGTGAGATCTGTCTTTTGCTTAGACTTAAACGAACGTTAAAGACGTCTGAAACACGCCCACTTAAAATAGTCAATCTTTGGCATTGCATTATTAGGAGGAAAGTTTTTTCGTTTTAAGAGATTCTAGACATGGACATTGTATCCAACCAGCATATTTTACATCTAAAGTGTTAGAAATGAGTGACTGAACATGTGATATCTGTCTTTTGCTAAGAATCAACATAAAATTTAAGACATCTGAGACATGCCCTCATGAAATACTCAATCCTTGGTATTGCAGTATTAGGAGGATGTTTTTTCACATTCAAGAGTTGCTTGACATTGATGTTGTAACTATCAAATATATTTTACATCTAAACTGTAAGAAATGAGTAACTGAACATGTGATATCTGTCTTTTGCTAATAATCAACTCAAAATTAAAGACGTATGAGACACGCCCACTTAAAATAGTCAATCCTTGGCATTGCAGTAATAGGAGGAATCTTTTTCAGATTTAAGAGTTTCGAGACATGGCTATTGTATCCAATCAGCATGTTGTACACTTGAAGTGTCAGAAATGAGTGACTGAACATGTGATTTCTGTCTTTTGCTAAGAATCAACTCAAAATTAAAGGCGTCTGTGACATGCCCTCATGAAATACTCAATCCTTGGTTTTGCAGTATTAGGAGGAGGTTTTTTTCACATTCAAGAGTTGCTTGACATTGATGTTGTAACTAACCAATATATTTTACATCTAAACTGTAAGAAATTAGTGACTGAACATGTGATATCTGTCTTTTGCTAAGAATCAACTCAAAATTAAAGACGTCTGAGATACGCCCACTTAACAAAGTCAATCCTTGGCATTGCAGTATTAGGAGGAAAGTTTTTCCGTTTGAAGAGTTTCGAGACATGGATATTGTAACCAACCAGCATATTTTACATCTAAAGTGTTAGAAATGAGTGACAGAAAATGTGACATCTATCTTTTGCTAAGAATCAAACGAAAATTAAAGACGTCTGAGACACGCCCACTTAAAATAGTCAATCCTTGGCATTGCAGTATTAGGAGGAAAGTTTTTCCGTTTGAAGAGATTCTAGACATGGACATTGTATCCAACCAGCATATTTTACATCTAAAGTGTTAGAAATGAGTGACAGAACATGTGAGATCTGTCTTTTGCTTAAACTTAAACGAAAGTTAAAGACGTCTGAAACACGCCCACTTAAAATAGTCAATCCTTGGCATTGCAGTATTAGGAGGAAAGTTTTTCCGTTTTAAGAGATTCTAGACATGGACATTGTATCCAACCAGCATATTTTACATCTAAAGTGTTAGAAATGAGTGACTGAACATGTGATATCTGTCTTTTGCTAAGAATCAACATAAAATTTAAGACATCTTAGACATGCCCTCATGAAATACTCAATCCTTGGTATTGCAGTATTAGGAGGATGTTTTTTCACATTCAAGAGTTGCTTGACATTGATGTTGTAACTATCAAATATATTTTACATCTAAACTGTAAGAAATGAGTAACTGAACATGTGATATCTGTCTTTTGCTAATAATCAACTCAAAATTAAAGACGTCTGAGACACGCCCACTTAAAATAGTCAATCCTTGGCATTGCAGTATTAGGAGGAATCTTTTTCAGATTTAAGAGTTTCGAGACATGGCTATTGTATCCAATCAGCATGTTGTACACTTGAAGTGTCAGAAATGAGTGACTGAACATGTGATTTCTGTCTTTTGCTAAGAATCAACTCAAAATTAAAGGCATCTGTGACATGCCCTCATGAAATACTCAATCCTTGGTATTGCAGTATTAGGAGGAGGTTTTTTTCACATTCAAGAGTTGCTTGACATTGATGTTGTAACTAACCAATATATTTTACATCTAAACTGTAAGAAATTAGTGACTGAACATGTGATATCTGTCTTTTGCTAAGAATCAACTCAAAATTAAAGACGTCTGAGACACGCCCACTTAACAAAGTCAATCCTTGGCATTGCAGTATTAGGAGGAAAGTTTTTCCGTTTGAAGAGTTTCGAGACATGGATATTGTATCCAACCAGCATATTTTACATCTAAAGTGTTAGAAATGAGTGACAGAAAATGTGACATCTATCTTTTGCTAAGAATCAAACGAAAATTAAAGACGTCTGAGACACGCCCACTTAAAATAGTCAATCCTTGCCATTGCAGTATTAGGAGGAAAGTTTTTCCGTTTTAAGAGATTCTAGACATGGACATTGTATCCAACCAGCATATTTTACATCTAAAGTGTTAGAAATGAGTGACACATGTGAGATCTGTCTTTTGCTTAAACTTAAACGAAAGTTAAAGACGTCTGAAACACGCCCACTTAAAATAGTCAATCCTTGGCATTGCAGTATTAGGAGGAAAGTTTTTCCGTTTTAAGAGATTCTAGACATGGACATTGTATCCAACCAGCATATTTTACATCTAAAGTGTTAGAAATGAGTGACTGAACATGTGATATCTGTCTTTTGCTAAGAATCAACATAAAATTTAAGACATCTGAGACATGCCCTCATGAAATACTCAATCCTTGGTATTGCAGTTTTAGGAGGATGTTTTTTCACATTCAAGAGTTGCTAGACATTGATGTTGTAACTAACCAATATATTTTACATCTAAACTGTAAGAAATTAGTGACTGAACATGTGATATCTGTCTTTTGCTAAGAATCAACTCAAAATTAAAGACGTCTGAGACACGCCCACTTAACAAAGTCAATCCTTGGCATTGCAGTATTAGGAGGAAAGTTTTTCCGTTTGAAGAGTTTCGAGACATGGATATTGTATCCAACCAGCATATTTTACATCTAAAGTGTTAGAAATGAGTGACAGAAAATGTGATATCTATCTTTTGCTAAGAATCAAACGAAAATTAAAGACGTCTGAGACACGCCCACTTAGAATAGTCAATCCTTGGCATTGCAGTATTAGGAGGAAAGTTTTTCCGTTTTAAGAGTTTCGAGACATGAATATTGTATCCAACCAGCATATTTTACATCTAAAGTATTAGAATTGAGTGACTGATCATGTGATATCTGTCTTTTGCTAGGAATCAAACGAAAATTAAAGACATCTGAGACACGCCCACTTTACAAAGTCAATCCTTGGCATTGCAGTATTAGGAGGAAAGTTTTTCCGTTTTAAGAGTTTCTAGACATGGATATTGTATCCAACCAGCATATTTTACATCTAAAGTGTTAGAAATGAGTGACAGAACAAGTGAGATCTGTCTTTTGCTTAGACTAAAACGAAAGTTAAAGACGTCTGAAACACGCCCACTTAAAATAGTCAATCCTTGGCATTGCAGTATTAGGAGGAAAGTTTTTCCGTTTTAAGAGTTTCTAGACATGAATATTGTATCCAACCAGCATATTTTACATCTAAAGTATTAGAATTGAGTGACTGATCATGTGATATCTGTCTTTTGCTAGGAATCAAACGAAAATTAAAGACATCTGAGACACGCCCACTTTACAAAGTCAATCCTTGGCATTGCAGTATTAGGAGGAAATTTTTTCCGTTTTAAGAGTTTCGAGACATGAATATTGTATCCAACCAGCATATTTTACATCTAAAATGTTAGAAATGAGTGACTGAACATGTGATATCTGTCTTTTGCTAAGAATCAAACGAAAATTAAAGACGTCTGAGACACGCCCACTTAAAATAGTCAATCCTTGGCATTGCAGTATTAGGAGGAAAGTTTTTCCGTTTTAAGAGTTTCTAGACATGGATATTGTATCCAACCAGCATATTTTACATCTAAAGTATTAGAATTGAGTGACTGATCATGTGATATCTGTCTTTTGCTAGGAATCAAACGAAAATTAAAGACATCTGAGACACGCCCACTTTACAAAGTCAATCCTTGGCATTGCAGTATTAGGAGGAAAGTTTTTCCGTTTTAAGAGTTTCTAGACATGGATATTGTATCCAACCAGCATATTTTACATCTAAAGTGTTAGAAATGAGTGACAGAACAAGTGAGATCTGTCTTTTGCTTAGACTAAAACGAAAGTTAAAGACGTCTGAGACACGCCCACTTTACAAAGTCAATCCTTGGCATTGCAGTATTAGGAGGAAAGTTTTTCCGTTTTAAGAGTTTCGAGACATGAATATTGTATACAACCAGCATATTTTACATCTAAAATGTTAGAAATGAGTGACTGAACATGTGATATCTGTCTTTTGCTAAGAATCAAACGAAAATTAAAGACATCTGAGACACGCCCACTTAAAATAGTCAATCCTTGGCATTGCAGTATTAGGAGGAAAGTTTTTCCGTTTTAAGAGTTTCTAGACATGGATATTGTATCCAACCAGCATATTTTACATCTAAAGTATTAGAATTGAGTGACTGATCATGTGATATCTGTCTTTTGCTAGGAATCAAACGAAAATTAAAGACATCTGAGACACGCCCACTTTACAAAGTCAATCCTTGGCATTGCAGTATTAGGAGGAAAGTTTTTCCGTTTTAAGAGTTTCTAGACATGGATATTGTATCCAACCAGCATATTTTACATCTAAAGTGTTAGAAATGAGTGACAGAACAAGTGAGATCTGTCTTTTGCTTAGACTAAAACGAAAGTTAAAGACGTCTGAAACACGCCCACTTAAAATAGTCAATCCTTGGCATTGCAGTATTAGGAGGAAAGTTTTTTCGTTTTAAGAGATTCTAGACTGGCCAGTTCGGTTACTTCAAGAATGGTAAACTTGTGGTGATTCAAAATGAACGCACGGGAAGTCACTCTCGTCCCCCTCATAGGACCACTGAGCGTAGAGACCAGACAGTTACAAGCCGTGACGACCGTCAACCTCACGCAAGTTCTTTATCGCAATAGGATGGAGGCCAAGGCCCGGATTTTATTTCACGGGGCTCTCTCAACCACGACACCGGTGATAAACGAACCTCAAGTGCTCGAGATAGAACTAACAGCGAGATAAGCACCTTTTTGTGTTGGAACATTAATGGACTGTCCGAAAAAATTGATGATAAACATTTCATTGATTATCTACGCAAATTCAATATTATATGTTTGATTGAGACATTTGTAACTGATATTTGTAATAATTGGTTAGATGGTTATGAGGTGTTCTATAGTCCTGCTGTCAAATTGTCAGAACATGGTAGACTGTCGGGCGGGGTTTGTATCTGTATTCATAATTCACTAAAGGACATGTACAAACAAATATCAACAGAAATTGATAATCTCGTATGTATCAAGTTCCTTAAGGAATTCGTTGCAATTGATAAAGACATATATCTTATGTGTACCTATATCCCCCCTATTGGTTCAGCATATTATAAGCACATGAATCATAAGTGTAATATTGAGCAGTTAGAACACTATCTCCTAGCGAATCTCCATGATTATGCTGAATCTCACACTGTTATTTGTGGTGATATGAATGCCCGTACAGGCCGACAGAACAACTTGGTTGTAAGTCTTGATAATGATAATATGAACCATATATTCCAAGCGAGTGTGGATGATGTTGGTGATTATCTTATTGATGATCGAAATTCACATGACAATGTGGTTAATAATTTCGGTAACCTATTACTAGATTTATGCTATGCATTTAACCTCTTTATAGTGAATGGTAGATTCAATGGAGACTCGCAAGGAGAATTTACGTTTCATGGACATCAGGGATCGAGTGTCAATGACTATTTTATTTGTTCTCCAGATATTTTTCAATATATTAAGTTGTTAAACATTGCAGACAGAGTAGACTCTGATCATTTACCATTAGAGCTGACTTGTCATTTTCCAAATATGATAAACCAAGAGAGTAGGAACCATATTGATGATCCCAAAGAAAACATTGTTTGGAATGATTCTCTTTGCGAAAGATTTCTAAATACCCTGACTGATAAAATGTCATCTTCCATTGATCCTTTGTTAACAAAACTTGAGTTTGATCTAAACGGAGCTCTGTTTGAATTTGTTGAAATTGTACTTGAGTCAGCAAATTGTATGAAGAAAAAAAGTAGACAGTTCAAACGTAACTTAAAAACTCCATTAAATGATGAATGTAGATCCGCCCGGAGAGATGCTCGCAAAGCAGTTAGAAGTTTTCGGTGTAGACGATCCGATGACAATAGAAACCTTTTTTGTAAAATGAGAAACAAATACAAAGCTTCCTGTAGAAGATTTAAATCGAACCTGCGCAGTCAAAGACTGAAAACGTTGAATGAGTGTATCCACAACCCCTCTAAATTCTGGAAACAGATTCGTGCTTTTAGACAGAAATCAAATTCTACAAATAATATTTCAAAATGTGAATGGATCACACATTTCAAGAAAGTTTTTTCTAATGACGATATGTTTCAAACCGATAACAATTCAGTAGATAACAATATTGTCTCCAATGAGTTTGACGAAATTGACGAAATGATTTTAGAAACAAATATATCAGAAGATGAGATAACAAGTGCCATAGGTCGCATAAAGAGCGGGAAATCAGCCGGTCCAGACCATGTCATTATAGAAATGATAAAATGTTCTCAGACACAGTTAATGCCTTTTTTACTGAAGTGTTTTAATAGGGTATTTGAAAATGGTTCCTTTCCAGAGAGTTGGTCGTGTTCTATTATTGTCCCTATACATAAGAAAGGGTCTAAAGGAAATCCAGACAATTATAGAGGAATATCCCTAATGAGTGTTATTGGAAAAATATTTACAACAGTCCTTAACAACAGAATCTCAAACTGGTCAAATTTAAGAAACTTAATTCCTGAATGCCAGGCAGGATTTAGAAAAGAATACTCAACTTCCGATCAAATTTTTCACTTTATGCAATAATACAAAAATGTTTATCTCGCAGTAAGCATAAACTTTATGTAGCATTTGTTGATTTTAAAAAAGCGTTTGACTCTGTGGATCGTCATAAACTATGGTATTGTTTAAGAAAAGCTGGTTTGCAAGGGAAAATGTATTACATCTTACGATCAATGTACTCAAATATCAAATCATGTGTCCGTTGTGATGATGGTGTTACTGATTATTTTGATTGCCCCATTGGAGTTCGACAAGGGTGCATTTTAAGTCCAATATTGTTTTCCTTCTTTATAAGCGAACTTTATTATGATATAGCCAATTTAGGTAAACATGGTGTGCAATTGTTCCCAGCAATGATAGAAATTTTTATTCTTCTCTTTGCCGATGATGTAATTCTAGTTTCAGACACTGTTATCGGCCTTCAAAATCAGCTAAATGTGTTGGAAAGATATACAAATGAGTGGAAATTGTCTGTCAATTTTGAAAAAACAAATATAGTCATCTTTAGAAGGGGTGGCCCTGTAGCCTCGAAGGAAAAATGGTTTTTAAACAACAAGCAAATATCTATTGTCAGTCACTATACCTATCTCGGGCTCATGTTTCCCTTTACTGTGAACTTTAAGAAAAGTGTTTTAGATTTGAAGTCTCGTGCGAAAAAGGCCCTTATAAATATCATGTCAGTTTCCCAGAACTTGGGTATTTTATATCCAAAAATATTTTTCAAATTGTTTGATTCACAAATCCAACCTATTATGCTTTATGGATCTGAAATTTGGGGATTTCAACGTCATGAATGTATTGAAAAACTACATCTCCTCGCATGCAAACGGTTTTTAAATGTAGCACAAGCAACTCCAAATAACATGGTATATGGAGAATGTGGTAGATACCCAATATATATAAATTCACAAATAAGATGCTTAAAATTTTGGTTGAGGATTCTGGGAATGCATGAACAAAGACTACCAAAATTAGCATATAATATGCTTGTTCATTTAGATGATATGGGTAAGATAACATGGGCATCACACATTAGAAATATTTTATTTTCTCATGGGTTTGGATTCGTGTGGCTCAATCAAACTGTTGGTAATGTTAAGATGTTTCTTAAAGACTTTCGAGAACAATCTGTTAATATGTTTAATCAAGAATGGAATTCAAATCTTGACAATAGCACACGCTATCAACTGTATAGATCATACAAGAGTCTAATCCAACCTGAGTTGTACCTTTCTATACTGACATCAAGAAATATCAGACGAACTTTTGTATGTTTCCGATTGGGCCTGTTAGACTTAGCTGTTAATAAGGGCAGGAGACTTTCAATAGGAAGAAACTTACGAATATGTCCTTTATGTAAAGCTGCTGTCGAAGATGAAGTTCATTTGTCCTTCGTTTGCCCTCATTATGCTGATTTAAGAAAACAATATATTCCAAAACACTATCTTTCCAAGTACCCCTCTACTGCCTTTATATCAATTATGTCCTCCAGAAACGAAAACGTAATACGTAATCTAGCGCTCTTTGTAAAACATGCTGTTATCTTAAGAAACAATCTGTTATCAGAATTGTAAATTATATTTGTGTAATGTATGCATATATCTTTGTACCTTTGTATCATTTGTATATGGGCCGGAGGCCTATAGTACAATAAACTTCTTTGACTTTGACTTTGACATGGACATTGTATCCAACCAGCATATTTTACATCTAAAGTGTTAGAAATGAGTGACTGAACATGTGATATCTGTCTTTTGCTAAGAATCAACTTAAAATTTAAGACATCTGAGACATGCCCTCATGAAATACTCAATCCTTGGTATTGCAGTATTAGGAGGAGGTTTTTTTCACATTCAAGAGTTGCTTGACATTGATGTTGTAACTAACCAATATATTTTACATCTAAACTGTAAGAAATTAGTGACTGAACATGTGATATCTATCTTTTGCTAAGAATCAACTCAAAATTAAAGACGTCTGAGACACGCCCACTTAACAAAGTCAATCCTTGGCATTGCAGTATTAGGAGGAAAGTTTTCCGTTTGAAGAGTTTCGAGACATGGATATTGTATCCAACCAGCATATTTTACATCTAAAGTGTTAGAAATGAGTGACAGAAAATGTGATATCTATCTTTTGCTAAGAATCAAACGAAAATTAAAGACGTCTGAGACACGCCCACTTAGAATAGTCAATCCTTGGCATTGCAGTATTAGGAGGAAAGTTTTTCCGTTTTAAGAGTTTCGAGACATGAATATTGTATCCAACCAGCATATTTTACATCTAAAATGTTAGAAATGAGTGACTGAACATGTGATATCTGTCTTTTGCTAAGAATCAAACGAAAATTAAAGACGTCTGAGACACGCCCACTTAAAATAGTCAATCCTTGGCATTGCAGTATTAGGAGGAAAGTTTTTCCGTTTTAAGAGTTTCGAGACATGAATATTGTATCCAACCAGCATATTTTACATCTAAAGTATTAGAATTGAGTGACTGATCATGTGATATCTGTCTTTTGCTAGGAATCAAACGAAAATTAAAGACATCTGAGACACGCCCACTTTACAAAGTCAATCCTTGGCATTGCAGTATTAGGAGGAAAGTTTTACCGTTTTAAGAGTTTCTAGACATGGATATTGTATCCAACCAGCATATTTTACATCTAAAGTGTTAGAAATGAGTGACAGAACATGTGATATCTGCCTTTTGTTTAGACTTAAACGAAAGTTAAAGACGTCTGAGACACGCCCACTTAAAATATTCAATCCTTGGCATTGCAGTATTAGGAGGAAAGTTTTTCCGTTTTAAGAGTTTCTAGACATGGATATTGTATCCAACCAGCATATTTTACATCTTAAGTGTTAGAAATGAGTGACTGAACATGTGATATCTGTCTTTTGCTAAGAATCAAACAAAAATTAAAGACGTCTGAGACACGCCCACTTAAAATAGTCAATCCTTGGCATTGCAGTATTAGGAGGAAAGTTTTTCCGTTTTAAGAGTTTCTAGACATGGATATTGTATCCAACCAGCATATTTTACATCTAAAGTGTTAGAAATGAGTGACAGAACATGTGATATCTGTCTTTTGCTTAGACTTAAACGAAAGTTAAAGACGTCTGAGACACGCCCACTTAAAATAGTCAACCCTTGGCATTGCAGTATTGGGAAGAATTTTTTTCAGATTTAAGAGTTTCGAGACATGGCTATTGTATCCAATCAGAATATTGTACACTTAAGGTGTCAGAAATGAGTGACTGAACATGTGATATCTGTCTTTTGCTAAGAATCAACTCAAAATTAAAGACGTCTGAGACATGCCCTCATGAAACACTCAATCCTTGGTATTGCAGTATTAGGAGGATGTTTTTTCATATTCAGGAGTTTCTAGACATGGATGTTGTAACTAACCAGTATATTTTACATCTAAATTGTAAGAAATGAGTGACTGAACATGTGATATCTGGCTTTGCTAAGAATCAAATTAACATTAAAGATGTCTGAGACACGCCCATTTAAAATAGTCTATCCTTGGCATTGCAGTATTAGGAGGAAAGTTTTTCCGTTTTAAGAGTTTCTAGACATGGATATTGTATCCAACCAGCATATTTTACATCTAAATTGATAGAAATGAGTGACAGAACATGTGATATCTGTCTTTTGCTTAGACTTAAACAAAAGTTAAAGACGTCTGAGACGCCCACTTAAAATATTCAATCCTTGGCATTGCAGTATTAGGAGGAATTTTTTCAGATTTAAGAGTTTCTAAACATAGGTATTGTATCCAACCAGCATATTTTACACTTAAAGTGTCAGAAAAGAGTAACTGAACATGTGATTTCTGTCTTTTGCTAAGAATCAACTCAAAATTGAAGACGTCTGAAACATGCCCTCATGAAATGCTCAATCCTTGGTATTGCAGTATTAGGAGGATGTTTTTTCAGGTTCAAGAGTTTCTAGATATAGGTATTGTATCCAACCAGCATATTTTTCATCTAAACTGTAAGAAATGAGTGACTGAACATGTGATATCTGTCTTTTGCTAAGAATCAAACGAAAATTAAAGACGTCTGAGACACGCCCACTTAAAATAGTCAATCCTTGGCATTGCAGTATTAGGAGGAATTTTTTTCAGATTTAAGAGTTTCGAGACATGGATATTGTATCAGATCATCATATTGTACACTTAAGGTGTCAGAAATGAGGGACTGAACATGTGATTTCTGTCTTTTGCTAAGAATCAACTCAAAATTAAAGGCGTCTGTGACATGCCCTCATGAAATACTCAATCCTTGGTATTGCAGTATTAGGAGGAGGTTTTTTTCACATTCAAGAGTTGCTTGACATTGATGTTGTAACTAACCAATATATTTTACATCTAAACTGTAAGCAATTAGTGACTGAACATGTGATATCTGTCTTTTGCTAAGAATCAACTCAAAATTAAAGACGTCTGAGACACGCCCACTTAACAAAGTCAATCCTTGGCATTGCAGTATTAGGAGGAAAGTTTTTCTGTTTGAAGAGTTTCGAGACATGGATATTGTATCCAACCAGCATATTTTACATCTAAAGTGTTAGAAATGAGTGACAGAAAATGTGATATCTATCTTTTGCTAAGAATCAAACGAAAATTAAAGACGTCTGAGACACGCCCACTTAGAATAGTCAATCCTTGGCATTGCAGTATTAGGAGGAAAGTTTTTCCGTTTTAAGAGTTTCGAGACATGAATATTGTATCCAACCAGCATATTTTACATCTAAAATGTTAGAAATGAGTGACTGAACATGTGATATCTGTCTTTTGCTAAGAATCAAATGAAAATTAAAGACGTCTGAGACACGCCCACTTAAAATAGTCAATCCTTGGCATTGCAGTATTAGGAGGAAAGTTTTTCCGTTTTAAGAGTTTCTAGACATGGATATTGTATCCAACCAGCATATTTTACATCTAAAGTATTAGAATTGAGTGACTGATCATGTGATATCTGTCTTTTGCTAGGAATCAAACGAAAATTAAAGACATCTGAGACACGCCCACTTTACAAAGTCAATCCTTGGCATTGCAGTATTAGGAGGAAAGTTTTTCCGTTTTAAGAGTTTCTAGACATGGATATTGTATCCAACCAGCATATTTTACATCTAAAGTGTTAGAAATGAGTGACAGAACATGTGATATCTGTCTTTTGCTTAGACTTAAACGAAAATTAAAGACGTCTGAGACACGCCCACTTAAAATAGTCAATCCTTGGCATTGCAGTATTAGGAGGAAAGTTTTTCCGTTTTAAGAGTTTCTAGACATGGATATTGTATCCAACCAGCATATTTTACATCTAAAGTGTTAGAAATGAGTGACAGAACATGTGATATCTGTCTTTTGCTTAGACTTAAACGAAAGTTAAAGACGTCTGAGAAACGCCCACTTAAAATAGTCAATCCTTGGCATTGCAGTATTGGGAGGAATTTTTTTCAGATTTAAGAGTTTCGAGACATGGCTATTGTATCAGATCATCATATTGTACACTTAAGGTGTCAGAAATGAGTGACTGAACATGTGATTTCTGTCTTTTGCTAAGAATCAACTCAAAATTAAAGGCGTCTGTGACATGCCCTCATGAAATACTCAATCCTTGGTATTGCAGTATTAGGAGGATGTTTTTTTCACATTCAAGAGTTGCTTGACATTGATGTTGTAACTAACCAATATATTTTACATCTAAACTGTAAGAAATTAGTGACTGAACATGTGATATCTGTCTTTTGCTAAGAATCAACTCAAAATTAAAGACGTCTGAGACATGCCCACTTAACAAAGTCAATCCTTGGCATTGCAGTATTAGGAGGAAAGTTTTTCCGTTTTAAGAGTTTCTAGACATGGATATTGTATCCAACCAGCATATTTTACATCTAAAGTGTTAGAAATGAGTGACTGAACATGTGATATCTGTCTTTTGCTAAAAATCAAACGAAAATTAAAGACGTCTGAGACACCCCCACTTAAAATAGTCAATCCTTGGCATTGCAGTATTAGGAGGAAATTTTTACCGTTTTAAGAGTTTCGAGACATGGATATTGTATCCAATCAGCATATTTTACATCTAAAGTGTTAGAAATGAGTGACAGAACATGTGATATCTGTCTTTTGCTTAGACTTAAACGAAAGTTAAAGACGTCTGAGACACGCCCACTTAAAATAGTCAATCCTTGGCATTGCAGTATTAAGAAGAATTTTTTTCAGATTTAAGAGTTTCGAGACATGGCTATTGTATCCAACCAGCATATTTTACACTTAAAGTGTCAGAAATGAGTAACTGAACATGTGATATCTGTCTTTTGCTAAGAATCAACTCAAAATTAAAGACGTCTGAGACATGCCCTCATGAAACACTCAATCCTTGGTATTGCAGTATTAGGAGGATGTTTTTTCATATTCAGGAGTTTCTAGACATGGATGTTGTAACTAACCAATATATTTTACATCTAAATTGTAAGAAATGAGTGACTTAACATGTGATATCTGGCTTTGCTAAGAATCAAATTAACATTAAAGATGTCTGAGACACGCCCATTTAAAATAGTCTATCCTTGGCATTGCAGTATTAGGAGGAAAGTTTTTCCGTTTTAAGAGTTTCTAGACATGGATATTGTATCCAACCAGCATATTTTACGTCTAAAGTGATAGAAATGAGTGACAGAACATGTGATATCTGTCTTTTGCTTAGACTTAAACAAAAGTTAAAGACGTCTGAGACGCCCACTTAAAATATTCAATCCTTGGCATTGCAGTATTAGGAGGATTTTTTTCAGATTTAAGAGTTTCTAGACATAGGTATTGTATCCAACCAGCATATTTTACACTTAAAGTGTCAGAAATGAGTAACTGAACATGTGATTTCTGTCTTTTGCTAAGAATCAACTCAAAATTGAAGACGTCTGAAACATGCCCTCATGAAATGCTCAATCCTTGGTATTGCAGTATTAGGAGGATGTTTTTTCAGGTTCAAGAGTTTCTAGATATAGGTATTGTATCCAACCAGCATATTTTTCATCTAAACTGTAAGAAATGAGTGACTGAACATGTGATATCTGTCTTTTGCTAAGAATCAAACGAAAATTAAAGACGTCTGAGACACGCCCACTTAAAATAGTCAATCCTTGGCATTGCAGTATTAGGAGGAATTTTTTTCAGATTTAAGAGTTTCGAGACATGGCTATTGTATCAGATCATCATATTGTACACTTAAGGTGTCAGAAATGAGTGACTGAACATGTGATTTCTGTCTTTTGCTAAGAATCAACTCAAAATTAAAGGCGTCTGTGACATGCCCTCATGAAATACTCAATCCTTGGTATTGCAGTATTAGGAGGAGGTTTTTTTCACATTCAAGAGTTGCTTGACATTGATGTTGTAACTAACCAATATATTTTACATCTAAACTGTAAGAAATTAGTGACTGAACATGTGATATCTGTCTTTTGCTAAGAATCAACTCAAAATTAAAGACGTCTGAGACACGCCCACTTAACAAAGTCAATCCTTGGCATTGCAGTATTAGGAGGAAAGTTTTTCCGTTTGAAGAGTTTCGAGACATGGATATTGTATCCAACCAGCATATTTTACATCTAAAGTGTTAGAAATGAGTGACAGAAAATGTGATATCTATCTTTTGCTAAGAATCAAACGAAAATTAAAGACGTCTGAGACACGCCCACTTAGAATAGTCAATCCTTGGCATTGCAGTATTAGGAGGAAAGTTTTTCCGTTTTAAGAGTTTCGAGACATGAATATTGTATCCAACCAGCATATTTTACATCTAAAATGTTAGAAATGAGTGACTGAACATGTGATATCTGTCTTTTGCTAAGAATCAAACGAAAATTAAAGACGTCTGAGACACGCCCACTTAAAATAGTCAATCCTTGGCATTGCAGTATTAGGAGGAAAGTTTTTCCGTTTTAAGAGTTTCTAGACATGGATATTGTATCCAACCAGCATATTTTACATCTAAAGTATTAGAATTGAGTGACTGATCATGTGATATCTGTCTTTTGCTAGGAATCAAACGAAAATTAAAGACATCTGAGACACGCCCACTTTACAAAGTCAATCCTTGGCATTGCAGTATTAGGAGGAAAGTTTTTCCGTTTTAAGAGTTTCTAGACATGGATATTGTATTCAACCAGCATATTTTACATATAAAGTGTTAGAAATGAGTGACAGAACAAGTGAGATCTGTCTTTTGCTTAGACTAAAACGAAAGTTAAAGACATCTGAGACACGCCCACTTTACAAAGTCAATCCTTGGCATTGCAGTATTAGGAGGAAAGTTTTTCCGTTTTAAGAGTTTCGAGACATGAATATTGTATCCAACCAGCATATTTTACATCTAAAATGTTAGAAATGAGTGACTGAACATGTGATATCTGTCTTTTGCTAAGAATCAAACGAAAATTAAAGACGTCTGAGACACGCCCACTTAAAATAGTCAATCCTTGGCATTGCAGTATTAGGAGGAAAGTTTTTCCGTTTTAAGAGTTTCTAGACATGGATATTGTATCCAACCAGCATATTTTACATCTAAAGTATTAGAATTGAGTGACTGAACATGTGATATCTGTCTTTTGCTAGGAATCAAACGAAAATTAAAGACATCTGAGACACGCCCACTTTACAAAGTCAATCCTTGGCATTGCAGTATTAGGAGGAAAGTTTTTCCGTTTTAAGAGTTTCTAGACATGGATATTGTATCCAACCAGCATATTTTACATCTAAAGTGTTAGAAATGAGTGACAGAACAAGTGAGATCTGTCTTTTGCTTAGACTAAAACGAAAGTTAAAGACGTCTGAGACACGCCCACTTTACAAAGTCAATCCTTGGCATTGCAGTATTAGGAGGAAAGTTTTTCCGTTTTAAGAGTTTCGAGACATGAATATTGTATCCAACCAGCATATTTTACATCTAAAATGTTAGAAATGAGTGACTGAACATGTGATATCTGTCTTTTGCTAAGAATCAAACGAAAATTAAAGACGTCTGAGACACGCCCACTTAAAATAGTCAATCCTTGGCATTGCAGTATTAGGAGGAAAGTTTTTCCGTTTTAAGAGTTTCTAGACATGGATATTGTATCCAACCAGCATATTTTACATCTAAAGTATTAGAATTGAGTGACTGATCATGTGATATCTGTCTTTTGCTAGGAATCAAACGATAATTAAAGACATCTGAGACACGCCCACTTTATAAAGTAAATCCTTGGCATTGCAGTATTAGGAGGAAAGTTTTTCCGTTTTAAGAGTTTCTAGACATGGATATTGTATCCAACCAGCATATTTTACATCTAAAGTGTTAGAAATGAGTGACAGAACAAGTGAGATCTGTCTTTTGCTTAGACTAAAACGAAAGTTAAAGACGTCTGAAACACGCCCACTTAAAATAGTCAATCCTTGGCATTGCAGTATTAGGAGGAAAGTTTTTTCGTTTTAAGAGATTCTAGACATGGACATTGTATCCAACCAGCATATTTTACATCAAAAGTGTTAGAAATGAGTGACTGAACATGTGATATCTGTCTTTTGCTAAGAATCAACTTAAAATTTAAGACATCTGAGACATGCCCTCATGAAATACTCAATCCTTGGTATTGCAGTATTAGGAGGAGGTTTTTTTCACATTCAAGAGTTGCTTGACATTGATGTTGTAACTAACCAATATATTTTACATCTAAACTGTAAGAAATTAGTGACTGAACATGTGATATCTGTCCTTTGCTAAGAATCAACTCAAAATTAAAGACGTCTGAGACACGCCCACTTAACAAAGTCAATCCTTGGCATTGCAGTATTAGGAGGAAAGTTTTTCCGTTTGAAGAGTTTCGAGACATGGATATTGTATCCAACCAGCATATTTTACATCTAAAGTGTTAGAAATGAGTGACAGAAAATGTGATATCTATCTTTTGCTAAGAATCAAACGAAAATTAAAGACGTCTGAGACACGCCCACTTAGAATAGTCAATCCTTGGCATTGCAGTATTAGGAGGAAAGTTTTTCCGTTTTAAGAGTTTCGAGACATGAATATTGTATCCAACCAGCATATTTTACATCTAAAATGTTAGAAATGAGTGACTGAACATGTGATATCTGTCTTTTGCTAAGAATCAAACGAAAATTAAAGACGTCTGAGACACGCCCACTTAAAATAGTCAATCCTTGGCATTGCAGTATTAGGAGGAAAGTTTTTCCGTTTTAAGAGTTTCTAGACATGGATATTGTATCCAACCAGCATATTTTACATCTAAAGTATTAGAATTGAGTGACTGATCATGTGATATCTGTCTTTTGCTAGGAATCAAACGAAAATTAAAGACATCTGAGACACGCCCACTTTACAAAGTCAATCCTTGGCATTGCAGTATTAGGAGGAAAGTTTTTCCGTTTTAAGAGTTTCTAGACATGGATATTGTATCCAACCAGCATATTTTACATCTATAGGGTTAGAAATGAGTGACAGAACATGTGATATCTGCCTTTTGTTTAGACTTAAACGAAAGTTAAAGACGTCTGAGACACGCCCACTTAAAATATTCAATCCTTGGCATTGCAGTATTAGGAGGAAAGTTTTTCCGTTTTAAGAGTTTCTAGACATGGATATTGTATCCAACCAGCATATTTTACATCTAAAGTGTTAGAAATGAGTGACTGAACATGTGATATCTGTCTTTTGCTAAGAATCAAATGAAAATTAAAGACGTCTGAGACACGCCCACTTAAAATAGTCAATCCTTGGCATTGCAGTATTAGGAGGAAAGTTTTTCCGTTTTAAGAGTTTCTAGACATGGATATTGTATCCAACCAGCATATTTTACATCTAAAGTGTTAGAAATGAGTGACAGAACATGTGATATCTGTCTTTTGCTTAGACTAAAACGAAAGTTAAAGACGTCTGAGACACGCCCACTTTACAAAGTCAATCCTTGGCATTGCAGTATTAGGAGGAAAGTTTTTCCGTTTTAAGAGTTTCGAGACATGAATATTGTATCCAACCAGCATATTTTACATCTAAAATGTTAGAAATGAGTGACTGAACATGTGATATCTGTCTTTTGCTAAGAATCAAACGAAAATTAAAGACGTCTGAGACACGCCCACTTTACAAAGTCAATCCTTGGCATTGCAGTATTAGGAGGAAAGTTTTTCCGTTTTAAGAGTTTCTAGACATGGATATTGTATCCAACCAGCATATTTTACATCTATAGTGTTAGAAATGAGTGACAGAACATGTGATATCTGCCTTTTGTTTAGACTTAAACGAAAGTTAAAGACGTCTGAGACACGCCCACTTAAAATATTCAATCCTTGGCATTGCAGTATTAGGAGGAAAGTTTTTCCGTTTTAAGAGTTTCTAGACATGGATATTGTATCCAACCAGCATATTTTACATCTAAAGTGTTAGAAATGAGTGACTGAACATGTGATATCTGTCTTTTGCTAAGAATCAAACGAAAATTAAAGACGTCTGAGACACGCCCACTTAAAATAGTCAATCCTTGGCATTGCAGTATTAGGAGGAAAGTTTTTCCGTTTTAAGAGTTTCTAGACATGGATATTGTATCCAACCAGCATATTTTACATCTAAAGTGTTAGAAATGAGTGACAGAACATGTGATATCTGTCTTTTGCTTAGACTTAAACGAAAGTTAAAGACGTCTGAGACACGCCCACTTAAAATAGTCAATCCTTGGCATTGCAGTATTGGGAAGAATTTTTTTCAGATTTAAGAGTTTCTAGACATAGGTATTGTATCCAACCAGCATATTTTACACTTAAAGTGTCAGAAATGAGTAACTGAACATGTGATTTCTGTCTTTTGCTAAGAATCAACTCAAAATTGAAGATGTCTGAAACATGCCCTCATGAAATGCTCAATCCTTGGTATTGCAGTATTAGGAGGATGTTTTTTCAGATTCAAGAGTTTCTAGATATAGGTATTGTATCCAACCAGCATATTTTTCATCTAAACTGTAAGAAATGAGTGACTGAACATGTGATATCTGTCTTTTGCTAAGAATCAAACGAAAATTAAAGACGTCTGAGACACGCCCACTTAAAATAGTCAATCCTTGGCATTGCAGTATTAGGAGGAATTTTTTTCAGATTTAAGAGTTTCGAGACATGGATATTGTATCAGATCATCATATTGTACACTTAAGGTGTCAGAAATGAGTGACTGAACATGTGATTTCTGTCTTTTGCTAAGAATCAACTCAAAATTAAAGGCGTCTGTGACATGCCCTCATGAAATACTCAATCCTTGGTATTGCAGTATTAGGAGGAGGTTTTTTTCACATTCAAGAGTTGCTTGACATTGATGTTGTAACTAACCAATATATTTTACATCTAAACTGTAAGAAATTAGTGACTGAACATGTGATATCTGTCTTTTGCTAAGAATCAACTCAAAATTAAAGACGTCTGAGACACGCCCACTTAACAAAGTCAATCCTTGGCATTGCAGTATTAGGAGGAAAGTTTTTCTGTTTGAAGAGTTTCGAGACATGGATATTGTATCCAACCAGCATATTTTACATCTAAAGTGTTAGAAATGAGTGACAGAAAATGTGATATCTATCTTTTGCTAAGAATCAAACGAAAATTAAAGACGTCTGAGACACGCCCACTTAGAATAGTCAATCCTTGGCATTGCAGTATTAGGAGGAAAGTTTTTCCGTTTAAAGAGTTTAGAGACATGAATATTGTATCCAACCAGCATATTTTACATCTAAAATGTTAGAAATGAGTGACTGAACATGTGATATCTGTCTTTTGCTAAGAATCAAATGAAAATTAAAGACGTCTGAGACACGCCCACTTAAAATAGTCAATCCTTGGCATTGCAGTATTAGGAGGAAAGTTTTTCCGTTTTAAGAGTTTCTAGACATGGATATTGTATCCAACCAGCATATTTTACATCTAAAGTATTAGAATTGAGTGACTGATCATGTGATATCTGTCTTTTGCTAGGAATCAAACGAAAATTAAAGACATCTGAGACAAGCCCACTTTACAAAGTCAATCCTTGGCATTGCAGTATTAGGAGGAAAGTTTTTCCGTTTTAAGAGTTTCTAGACATGGATATTGTATCCAACCAGCATATTTTACATCTAAAGTGTTAGAAATGAGTGACAGAACATGTGATATCTGTCTTTTGCTTAGACTTAAACGAAAATTAAAGACGTCTGAGACACGCCCACTTAAAATAGTCAATCCTTGGCATTGCAGTATTAGGAGGAAAGTTTTTCCGTTTTAAGAGTTTCTAGACATGGATATTGTATCCAACCAGCATATTTTACATCTAAAGTGTTAGAAATGAGTGACAGAACATGTGATATCTGTCTTTTGCTTAGACTTAAACGAAAGTTAAAGACGTCTGAGAAACGCCCACTTAAAATAGTCAATCCTTGGCATTGCAGTATTGGGAGGAATTTTTTTCAGATTTAAGAGTTTCGAGACATGGCTATTGTATCAGATCATCATTTTGTACACTTAAGGTGTCAGAAATGAGTGACTGAACATGTGATTTCTGTCTTTTGCTAAGAATCAACTCAAAATTAAAGGCGTCTGTGACATGCCCTCATGAAATACTCAATCCTTGGTATTGCAGTATTAGGAGGATGTTTTTTTCACATTCAAGAGTTGCTTGACATTGATGTTGTAACTAACCAATATATTTTACATCTAAACTGTAAGAAATTAGTGACTGAACATGTGATATCTGTCTTTTGCTAAGAATCAACTCAAAATTAAAGACGTCTGAGACATGCCCACTTAACAAAGTCAATCCTTGGCATTGCAGTATTAGGAGGAAAGTTTTTCCGTTTTAAGAGTTTCGAGACATGAATATTGTATCCAACCAGCATATTTTACATCTAAAATGTTAGAAATGAGTGACTGAACATGTGATATCTGTCTTTTGCTAAGAATCAAACGAAAATTAAAGACGTCTGAGACACGCCCACTTAAAATAGTCAATCCTTGGCATTGCAGTATTAGGAGGAAAGTTTTTCCGTTTTAAGAGTTTCTAGACATGGATATTGTATCCAACCAGCATATTTCACATCTAAAGTATTAGAATTGAGTGACTGATCATGTGATATCTGTCTTTTGCTAGGAATCAAACGAAAATTAAAGACATCTGAGACACGCCCACTTTACAAAGTCAATCCTTGGCATTGCAGTATTAGGAGGAAAGTTTTTCCGTTTTAAGAGTTTCTAGACATGGATATTGTATCCAACCAGCATATTTTACATCTAAAGTGTTAGAAATGAGTGACAGAACATGTGATATCTGTCTTTTGCTTAGACTTAAACGAAAATTAAAGACGTCTGAGACACGCCCACTTAAAATAGTCAATCCTTGGCATTGCAGTATTAGGAGGAAAGTTTTTCCGTTTTAAGAGTTTCTAGACATGGATATTGTATCCAACCAGCATATTTTACATCTAAAGTGTTAGAAATGAGTGACTGAACATGTGATATCTGTCTTTTGCTAAGAATCAAACAAAAATTAAAGACGTCTGAGACACGCCCACTTAAAATAGTCAATCCTTGGCATTGCAGTATTAGGAGGAAAGTTTTTCCGTTTTAAGAGTTTCGAGACATGGATATTGTATCCAATCAGCATATTTTACATCTAAAGTGTTAGAAATGAGTGACAGAACATGTGATATCTGTCTTTTGCTTAGACTTAAACGAAAGTTAAAGACGTCTGAAACACGCCCACTTAAAATAGTCAATCCTTGGCATTGCAGTATTAAGAAGAATTTTTTTCAGATTTAAGAGTTTCGAGACATGGCTATTGTATCCAACCAGCATATTTTACACTTAAAGTGTCAGAAATGAGTAACTGAACATGTGATATCTGTCTTTTGCTAAGAATCAACTCAAAATTAAAGACGTCTGAGACATGCCCTCATGAAACACTCAATCCTTGGTATTGCAGTATTAGGAGGATGTTTTTTCATATTCAGGAGTTTCTAGACATGGATGTTGTAACTAACCAATATATTTTACATCTAAATTGTAAGAAATGAGTGACTTAACATGTGATATCTGGCTTTGCTAAGAATCAAATTAACATTAAAGATGTCTGAGACACGCCCATTTAAAATAGTCTATCCTTGGCATTGCAGTATTAGGAGGAAAGTTTTTCCGTTTTAAGAGTTTCTAGACATGGATATTGTATCCAACCAGCATATTTTACATCTAAAGTGATAGAAATGAGTGACAGAACATGTGATTTCTGTCTTTTGCTTAGACTTAAACAAAAGTTAAAGACGTCTGAGACGCCCACTTAAAATATTCAATCCTTGGCATTGCAGTATTAGGAGGAATTTTTTCAGATTTAAGAGTTTCTAGACATAGGTATTGTATCCAACCAGCATATTTTACACTTAAAGTGTCAGAAATGAGTAACTGAACATGTGATTTCTGTCTTTTGCTAAGAATCAACTCAAAATTGAAGACGTCTGAAACATGCCCTCATGAAATGCTCAATCCTTGGTATTGCAGTATTAGGAGGATGTTTTTTCAGGTTCAAGAGTCTCTAGATATAGGTATTGTATCCAACCAGCATATTTTTCATCTAAACTGTAAGAAATGAGTGACTGAACATGTGATATCTGTCTTTTGCTAAGAATCAAACGAAAATTAAAGACGTCTGAGACACGCCCACTTAAAATAGTCAATCCTTGGCATTGCAGTATTAGGAGGAAAGTTTTTCCGTTTTAAGAGTTTCGAGACCTGGATATTGTATCCAACCAGCATATTTTACATCTAAAGTGTTAGAAATGAGTGACTGAACATGTGATATCTGTCTTTTGCTAAGAATCAAACAAAAATTAAAGACGTCTGAGACACGCCCACTTAAAATAGTCAATCCTTGGCATTGCAGTATTAGGAGGAAAGTTTTTCCGTTTTAAGAGTTTCGAGACATGGATATTGTATCCAATCAGCATATTTTACATCTAAAGTGTTAGAAATGAGTGACAGAACATGTGATATCTGTCTTTTGCTTAGACTTAAACGAAAGTTAAAGACGTCTGAGACACGCCCACTTAAAATAGTCAATCCTTGGCATTGCAGTATTAAGAAGAATTTTTTTCAGATTTAAGAGTTTCGAGACATGGCTATTGTATCCAACCAGCATATTTTACACTTAAAGTGTCAGAAATGAGTGACTGAACATGTGATTTCTGTCTTTTGCTAAGAATCAACTCAAAATTAAAGACGTCTGAGACATGCCCTCATGAAATACTCAATCCTTGGTATTGCAGTATTAGGAGGATGTTGTTTCATATTCAGGAGTTTCTAGACATGGATGTTGTAACTAACCAATATATTTTACACCTAAACTGTAAGAAATAAGTGACTTAACATGTGATATCTGGCTTTTGCTAAGAATCAAATTGGCATTGCAGTATTAGGAGGAAAGTTCGTCCGTTTTAAGAGTTTCTAGACATGGATATTGTATCCAACCAGCATATTTTACATCTAAAGTGTTAGAAATGAGTGACAGAACATGTGATATCTGTCTTTTGTTTAGACTTAAACGAAAGTTAAAGACGTCTGAGACACGCCCACTTAAAATAGTCAATCCTTGGCATTGCAGTATTAGGAGGAAAGTTTTTCCGTTTTAAGAGTTTCGAGACATGGATATTGTATCCAACCAGCATATTTTACATCTAAAGTGTTAGAAATGAGTGACAGAACATGTGATATCTGTCTTTTGCTTAGACTTAAACGAAAGTTAAAGACGTCTGAGACACGCCCACTTAAAATAGTCAATCCTTGGCATTGCATTATTAGTAAGAATTTTTTTCAGATTTAAGAGTTTCGAGACATGGCTATTGTATCCAACCAGCATATTTTACACTTAAAGTGTCAGAAATGAGTAACTGAACATGTGATATCTGTCTTTTGCTAAGAATCAACTCAAAATTAAAGACGTCTGAGACATGCCCTCATGAAACACTCAATCCTTGGTATTGCAGTATTAGGAGGATGTTTTTTCATATTCAGGAGTTTCTAGACATGGATGTTGTAACTAACCAATATATTTTACATCTAAATTGTAAGAAATGAGTGACTTAACATGTGATATCTGGCTTTGCTAAGAATCAAATTAACATTAAAGATGTCTGAGACACGCCCATTTAAAATAGTCTATCCTTGGCATTGCAGTATTAGGAGGAAAGTTTTTCCGTTTTAAGAGTTTCTAGACATGGATATTGTATCCAACCAGCATATTTTACATCTAAAGTGTTAGAAATGAGTGACAGAACATGTGATATCTGTCTTTTGTTTAGACTTAAACGAAAGTTAAAGACGTCTGAGACACGCCCACTTAAAATAGTCAATCCTTGGCATTGCAGTATTAGGAGGAAAGTTTTTCCGTTTTAAGAGTTTCGAGACATGGATATTGTATCCAACCAGCATATTTTACATCTAAAGTGTTAGAAATGAGTGACAGAACATGTGATATCTGTCTTTTGCTTAGACTTAAACGAAAGTTAAAGACGTCTGAGACACGCCCACTTAAAATAGTCAATCCTTGGCATTGCAGTATTAGGAAGAATTTTTTTCAGATTTAAGAGTTTCGAGACATGGCTATTGTATCCAACCAGCATATTTTACACTTAAAGTGTCAGAAATGAGTAACTGAACATGTGATATCTGTCTTTTGCTAAGAATCAACTCAAAATTAAAGACGTCTGAGACATGCCCTCATGAAACACTCAATCCTTGGTATTGCAGTATTAGGAGGATGTTTTTTCATATTCAGGAGTTTCTAGACATGGATGTTGTAACTAACCAATATATTTTACATCTAAATTGTAAGAAATGAGTGACTTAACATGTGATATCTGGCTTTGCTAAGAATCAAATTAACATTAAAGATGTCTGAGACACGCCCATTTAAAATAGTCTATCCTTGGCATTGCAGTATTAGGAGGAAAGTTTTTCCGTTTTAAGAGTTTCTAGACATGGATATTGTATCCAACCAGCATATTTTACATCTAAAGTGTTAGAAATGAGTGACTGAACATGTGATATCTGTCTTTTGCTAAGAATCAAACGAAAATTAAAGACGTCTGAGACACGCCCACTTAAAATAGTCAATCCTTGGCATTGCAGTATTAGGAGGAAAGTTTTTCCGTTTTAAGAGTTTCGAGACATGGATATTGTATCCAACCAGCATATTTTACATCTAAAGTGTTAGAAATGAGTGACAGAACATGTGATATCTGTCTTTTGCTTAGACTTAAACGAAAGTTAAAGACGTCTGAGACACGCCCACTTAAAATAGTCAATCCTTGGCATTGCAGTATTAGGAAGAATTTTTTTCAGATTTAAGAGTTTCGAGACATGGCTATTGTATCCAACCAGCATATTTTACACTTAAAGTGTCAGAAATGAGTAACTGAACATGTGATATCTGTCTTTTGCTAAGAATCAACTCAAAATTAAAGACGTCTGAGACATGCCCTCATGAAACACTCAATCCTTGGTATTGCAGTATTAGGAGGATGTTTTTTCATATTCAGGAGTTTCTAGACATGGATGTTGTAACTAACCAATATATTTTACATCTAAATTGTAAGAAATGAGTGACTTAACATGTGATATCTGGCTTTGCTAAGAATCAAATTAACATTAAAGATGTCTGAGACACGCCCATTTAAAATAGTCTATCCTTGGCATTGCAGTATTAGGAGGAAAGTTTTTCCGTTTTAAGAGTTTCTAGACATGGATATTGTATCCAACCAGCATATTTTACATCTAAAGTGATAGAAATGAGTGACAGAACATGTGATATCTGTCTTTTGTTTAGACTTAAACAAAAGTTAAAGACGTCTGAGACGCCCACTTAAAATATTCAATCCTTGGCATTGCAGTATTAGGAGGAATTTTTTCAGATTTAAGAGTTTCTAGACATAGGTATTGTATCCAACCAGCATATTTTACACTTAAAGTGTCAGAAATGAGTAACTGAACATGTGATTTCTGTCTTTTGCTAAGAATCAACTCAAAATTGAAGACGTCTGAAACATGCCCTCATGAAATGCTCAATCCTTGGTATTGCAGTATAAGGAGGATGTTTTTTCAGGTTCAAGAGTTTCTAGATATAGGTATTGTATCCAACCAGCATATTTTTCATCTAAACTGTAAGAAATGAGTGACTGAACATGTGATATCTGTCTTTTGCTAAGAATCAAACGAAAATTAAAGACGTCTGAGACACGCCCACTTAAAATAGTCAATCCTTGGCATTGCAGTATTAGGAGGAAAGTTTTTCCGTTTTAAGAGTTTCGGGACATGGATATTGTATCCAACCAGCATATTTTACATCTAAAGTGTTAGAAATGAGTGACAGAACATGTGCTATCTGTCTTTTGCTAAGAATCAACTCAAAATTAAAGACGTCTGAGACACGCCCACTAAAAATAGTCAATCCTTGGCATTGCAGTATTAGGAGGAAAGTTTTTCCGTTTTAAGAGTTTCGAGACATGGATATTGTATCCAACCAGCATATTTTACATCTAAAGTGTTAGAAATGAGTGACAGAACATGTGATATCTGTCTTTTGCTTAGACTTAAACGAAAGTTAAAGACGTCTGAGACACGCCCACTTAAAATAGTCAATCCTTGGCATTGCAGTATTAGGAAGAATTTTTTTCAGATTTAAGAGTTTCGAGACATGGCTATTGTATCCAACCAGCATATTTAACACTTAAAGTGTCAGAAATGAGTAACTGAACATGTGATATCTGTCTTTTGCTAAGAATCAACTCAAAATTAAAGACGTCTGAGACATGCCCTCATGAAACACTCAATCCTTGGTATTGCAGTATTAGGAGGATGTTTTTTCATATTCAGGAGTTTCTAGACATGGATGTTGTAACTAACCAATATATTTTACATCTAAATTGTAAGAAATGAGTGACTTAACATGTGATATCTGGCTTTGCTAAGAATCAAATTAACATTAAAGATGTCTGAGACACGCCCATTTAAAATAGTCTATCCTTGGCATTGCAGTATTAGGAGGAAAGTTTTTCCGTTTTAAGAGTTTCTAGACATGGATATTGTATCCAACCAGCATATTTTACATCTAAAGTGTTAGAAATGAGTGACTGAACATGTGATATCTGTCTTTTGCTAAGAATCAAACGAAAATTAAAGACGTCTGAGACACGCCCACTTAAAATAGTCAATCCTTGGCATTGCAGTATTAGGAGGAAAGTTTTTCCGTTTTAAGAGTTTCGAGACATGGATATTGTATCCAACCAGCATATTTTACATCTAAAGTGTTAGAAATGAGTGACAGAACATGTGATATCTGTCTTTTGCTTAGACTTAAACGAAAGTTAAAGACGTCTGAGACACGCCCACTTAAAATAGTCAATCCTTGGCATTGCAGTATTAGGAAGAATTTTTTTCAGATTTAAGAGTTTCGAGACATGGCTTTTGTATCCAACCAGCATATTTTACACTTAAAGTGTCAGAAATGAGTAACTGAACATGTGATATCTGTCTTTTGCTAAGAATCAACTCAAAATTAAAGACGTCTGAGACATGCCCTCATGAAACACTCAATCCTTGGTATTGCAGTATTAGGAGGATGTTTTTTCATATTCAGGAGTTTCTAGACATGGATGTTGTAACTAACCAATATATTTTACATCTAAATTGTAAGAAATGAGTGACTTAACATGTGATATCTGGCTTTGCTAAGAATCAAATTAACATTAAAGATGTCTGAGACACGCCCATTTAAAATAGTCTATCCTTGGCATTGCAGTATTAGGAGGAAAGTTTTTCCGTTTTAAGAGTTTCTAGACATGGATATTGTATCCAACCAGCATATTTTACATCTAAAGTGATAGAAATGAGTGACAGAACATGTGATATCTGTCTTTTGCTTAGACTTAAACAAAAGTTAAAGACGTCTGAGACGCCCACTTAAAATATTCAATCCTTGGCATTGCAGTATTAGGAGGAATTTTTTCAGATTTAAGAGTTTCTAGACATAGGTATTGTATCCAACCAGCATATTTTACACTTAAAGTGTCAGAAATGAGTAACTGAACATGTGATTTCTGTCTTTTGCTAAGAATCAACTCAAAATTGAAGACGTCTGAAACATGCCCTCATGAAATGCTCAATCCTTGGTATTGCAGTATAAGGAGGATGTTTTTTCAGGTTCAAGAGTTTCTAGATATAGGTATTGTATCCAACCAGCATATTTTTCATCTAAACTGTAAGAAATGAGTGACTGAACATGTGATATCTGTCTTTTGCTAAGAATCAAACGAAAATTAAAGACGTCTGAGACACGCCCACTTAAAATAGTCAATCCTTGGCATTGCAGTATTAGGAGGAAAGTTTTTCCGTTTTAAGAGTTTCGAGACATGGATATTGTATCCAACCAGCATATTTTACATCTAAAGTGTTAGAAATGAGTGACAGAACATGTGATATCTGTCTTTTGCTAAGAATCAACTCAAAATTAAAGACGTCTGAGACACGCCCACTAAAAATAGTCAATCCTTGGCATTGCAGTATTAGGAGGAAAGTTTTTCCGTTTTAAGAGTTTCGAGACATGGATATTGTATCCAACCAGCATATTTTACATCTAAAGTGTTAGAAATGAGTGACAGAACATGTGATATCTGTCTTTTGCTTAGACTTAAACGAAAGTTAAAGACGTCTGAGACACGCCCACTTAAAATAGTCAATCCTTGGCATTGCAGTATTAGGAGGAATTTTTTTCAGATTTAAGAGTTTCGAGACATGGCTATTGTATCCAATCAGAATATTGTACACTTAAGGTGTCAGAAATGAGTGACTGAACATGTGATTTCTGTCTTTTGCTAAGAATCAACTCAAAATTAAAGACGTCTGAGACATGCCCTCATGAAATACTCAATCCTTGGTATTGCAGTATTAGGAGGATGTTTTTTCATATTCAGGAGTTTCTAGACATGGATGTTGTAACTAACCAATATATTTTACACCTAAACTGTAAGAAATAAGTGACGTAACATGTGATATCTGGCTTTTGCTAAGAATCAAATTGGCATTGCAGTATTAGGAGGAAAGTTCGTCCGTTTTAAGAGTTTCTAGACATGGATATTGTATCCAACCAGCATATTTTACATCTAAAGTGTTAGAAATGAGTGACAGAACATGTGATATCTGTCTTTTGTTTAGACTTAAACGAAAGTTAAAGACGTCTGAGACACGCCCACTTAAAATAGTCAATCCTTGGCATTGCAGTATTAGGAGGAATTTTTTCAGATTTAAGAGTTTCTAGACATAGGTATTGTATCCAACCAGCAAATTTTGCACTTAAAGTGTCAGAAATGAGTAACTGAACATGTGATTTCTGTCTTTTGCTAAGAATCAACTCAAAATTAAAGACGTCTGAAACATGCCCTCATGAAATACTCAATCCTTGGTATTGCAGTATTAGGAGGATGTTTTTTCAGGTTAAAGAGTTTCTAGACATATGTATTGTATCCAACCAGCATATTTGTCATCTAAACTGTAAAAAATGAGTGACTGAACATTTGATATCTGTCTTTTGCTAAGAATTAACTTAAAATTAAAGATGTCTGAGACACGCCCACTTGAAATAGTCAATCCTTGGCATTGCAGTATCAGGATGAATTTTTTTTCAGATTTAAGAGTTTCGAGACATATATGTTGTAACTAACTAAAACATTTTACATTTAAACTGTAAGAAATGAGTAACTGAACATGTGATATCTGTCTTTTGCTAAGAATCAACTTTAAATTAAAGACATCTGAGACATGCCCTTATGAAATACTCAATCCTTGGTATTGCAGTATTAGGAGGATGTTTTTTTCACATTCAAGAGTTGCTTTACATTGATGTTGTAACTAACCAATATAATTTACATCTAAACTGTAAGAAATTAGTGACTGAACATGTGATATCTGTCTTTTGCTAAGAATCAAACGAAAATTAAAGACATCTGAGACACGCCCACTTGAAATAGTCAATCCTTGGCATTGCAGTATCAGGATGAATTTTTTTTTCAGATTTAAGAGTTTCGAGACATATATGTTGTAACTAACCAATATAATTTACATCTAAACTGTAAGAAATGAGTGACTGAACATGTGATATCTGTCTTTTGCTAAGAATCAAACGAAAATTAAAGACGTCTGAGACACGCCCACTTAAAATAGTCAATCCTTGGCATTGCAGTATTAGGAGGAAAGTTTTTCCGTTTTAAGAGTTTCGAGACATGGATATTGTATCCAACCAGCATATTTTACATCTAAAGTGTTAGAAATGAGTGACAGAACATGTGATATCTGTCTTTTGCTTAGACTTAAACGAAAGTTAAAGACGTCTGAGACACGCTCACTTAAAATAGTCAATCCTTGGCATTGCAGTATTAGGAGGAATTTTTTCAGATTTAAGAGTTTCGAGACATGGCTATTGTATCCAATCAGAATATTGTACACTTAAGGTGTCAGAAATGAGTGACTGAACATGTGATTTCTGTCTTTTGCTAAGAATCAACTCAAAATTAAAGACGTCTGAGACATGCCCTCATGAAATACTCAATCCTTGGTATTGCAGTATTAGGAGGATGTTTTTTCATATTCAGGAGTTTCTAGACATGGATGTTGTAACTAACCAATATATTTTACACCTAAACTGTAAGAAATAAGTGACTTAACATGTGATATCTGGCTTTTGCTAAGAATCAAATTGGCATTGCAGTATTAGGAGGAAAGTTCGTCCGTTTTAAGAGTTTCTAGACATGGATATTGTATCCAACCAGCATATTTTACATCTAAAGTGTTAGAAATGAGTGACAGAACATGTGATATCTGTCTTTTGTTTAGACTTAAACGAAAGTTAAAGACGTCTGAGACACGCCCACTTAAAATAGTCAATCCTTGGCATTGCAGTATTAGGTGGGATTTTTTCAGATTTAAGAGTTTCTAGACATAGGTATTGTATCCAACCAGCATATTTTGCACTTAAAGTGTCAGAAATGAGTAACTGAACATGTGATTTCTGTCTTTTGCTAAGAATCAACTCAAAATTAAAGACGTCTGAAACATGCCCTCATGAAATACTCAATCCTTGGTATTGCAGTATTAGGAGGATGTTTTTTCAGGTTAAAGAGTTTCTAGACATATGTATTGTATCCAACCAGCATATTTGTCATCTAAACTGTAAGAAATGAGTGACTGAACATTTGATATCTGTCTTTTGCTAAGAATTAACTTAAAATTAAAGATGTCTGAGACACGCCCACTTGAAATAGTCAATCCTTGGCATTGCAGTATCAGGATGAATTTTTTTTTCAGATTTAAGAGTTTCGAGACATATATGTTGTAACTAACTAAAACATTTTACATTTAAACTGTAAGAAATGAGTAACTGAACATGTGATATCTGTCTTTTGCTAAGAATCAACTTTAAATTAAAGACATCTGAGACATGCCCTTATGAAATACTCAATCCTTGGTATTGCAGTATTAGGAGGATGTTTTTTTCACATTCAAGAGTTGCTTTACATTGATGTTGTAACTAACCAATATAATTTACATCTAAACTGTAAGAAATTAGTGACTGAACATGTGATATCTGTCTTTTGCTAAGAATCAAACGAAAATTAAAGACATCTGAGACACGCCCACTTAAAATAGTCAATCCTTGGCATTGCAGTATTAGGAGGAAAGTTTTTCCGTTTTAAGAGTTTCGAGACATGGATATTGTATCCAACTAGCATATTTTACATCTAAAATGTTAGAAATGAGTGACTGAATATGTGATATCTGTCTTTTGCTAAGAATCAAACGAAAATTAAAGACGTCTGAGACACGCCCACTTAAAATAGTCAATCCTTGGCATTGCAGTATTAGGAGGAAGTGTTTTAAGATTCAAGAGTTTCCAGACATGAATGTTGTAGCGAATCAATATATTTTACATCTAAACTGTAAAAAATGAGTAACTTAACATGTGATATCTGTCTTTTGCTAAAAATAAAATTAAAATTAAAGATATCTGGGACACGCCCACTTAAAATAGTCAATCCTTAGTATTACATTATGAGTGAAAGATGAAAAAACGTTTTTACGGTCACCAAACCTTAAATTAACAGACAGACAACATTTCAGCTCTCTAGACCTTTTGGACCTGGAGTGAAAGATGAAAAAAAAGTTCTTAAGGTTTTTGACTGTTGTGACCTCATTTGGGGTCAAGGGGTCACTAAACCTACAATTTAGATTCATCATTGGCCAAGGAATCTACAGACAACATTTCAACTCTCTAGGCCTTTCTCACCTGGAGTGAAAGATGAAAAAACATTTTTTCGGTTTTTGACCAGTGTAACCCCATTTGGGGTCAAGGGGTCACCAAACCTAAAACTTAGTCTCCTCGTTGTCCAAGGAGTCCACACACAACATTTCAGCTCTCTAGACCTTTTGGACCTTGAGAGAAAGATGAAAACACGTTTTTAGGGTTTTTGATTCCTGTGACCTCATTTGGGGTCAAGGGGTCACCAAACTTACAATTTTGATTCATCATTGGCCAAGGAGTCTACAGACAACATTTCAACTCTCTAGGCCTTTCTCACCTGGAGTGAAAGATGAAAAAACATTTTTACGGTTTTTGACCATTGTAACCCCATTTGGGGTCAAGGGGTCACCAAACCTAAAACTTAGTCTCCTCGTTGTTCAAGGAGTCCACACACAACATTTCAGCTCTCTAGACCTTTTGGACCTGGAGAGAAAGATGACAATACGATTTTAAGGTTTTTGACCCCTGTGACCTCATTTGGAGTCAAGGGGTCACCAAACCTACAATATAAAACCTCATTGGCCAAGGAGTTTTAAAACATCTTTTCAGCTCTCTAGACCTTTTGGACCTGGAGTGAAAGATGAAAAAAAGTTTTTACAGTTTTTGATCCCTGTGACCTCATTTGGGGTCAAGGGATCACAAAACCTTCAATTTTGATTCATCATTGGCCAAGGAGTCTACAGACAACTTTTCAGCTCTTTAGACCTTTTGGACCTGGAGAGAAAGATCAAAATACGATTTTTAAGGTTTTGACCCCTGTGACCTCATTTGGGGTCAAGGGGTCACCAAACCTACAATATAAATACCTCATTGGCCAAGGAGCTTTAAAACATCTTTTCAGCTCTCCAGACCTTTTGGATCTTGAGTGAAAGATGAAAAAACGTTTTTACAGTTTTTGATCCCTGTGACCTCATTTGGGGCCAAGGGGTCACCAAACCTACAATTGAGATTCATCATTGGCCAAGGAGTCTACAGACAACTTTTCAGCTCTCTAGACCTTTTTGACCTGGAGAGAAAGATGACAATACGATTTTAAGGTTTTTGACCCCTGTGACCTCATTCGGAGTCAAAGGGTCACCAAACCTACAATATAAATACCTCATTGGCCAAGGAGTTTTAAAACATCTTTTCAGCTCTCTAGACCTTTTGGACCTGGAGAGAAAGATGAAAAAACGTTTTTACAGTTTTTGATCCCTGTGACCTCATTTGGGGTCAAGAGGTCACCAAACCTACAATTTAAATTCATCATTGGCCAAGGAGTCTACAGACATCTTTTCAGCCCTCTAGACCTCTTGGACCTGTAGAGAAAGATAAAAATACGAGTTCTAAGGTTTTGACCCCTATGACCTCATTTGGGGTCAAGGGGTCACCAAACCTACAATATAAATACCTCATGGGCCAAGGAGTTTTAAAACATCTTTTCAGCTCTCTTGACCTTTTGGACCTGGAGTGAAAGATGAAAAAACGTTTTTACGGTTTTGATCCCTGTGACCTAATTTAGGGTCAAGGGGTCACCAAACCTACAATTTATATTCACCATTGGCCAAGAAGTCTACAGACAACTTTCAGCCCTCTAGACCTTTTGGGCCTGGATCGAAAGATGAAAATACGATTTTTAAGGTTTTTGATCCCTGTGACCTCATTTGAGGTCAAGGGGTCACCAAACCTACAATATAAATACCTCATTGGCCAAGGAGTTTTAAAACATCTTTTCACCTATCAAGACCTTTTGGACCTGGAGTGAAAGATGAAAAAACGTTTTTTAAGCTTTTGACCCCTGTGACCTCATTTGGGGTCAAGGGGTCACCAAACCTACAATTTAGATTCACCATTGGCCAAGAAGTCTACAGACAACTTTTCAGCCCTCTAGACCTTTTGGGCCTGGGTAGAAAGATGAAAATACGATTTTACAGTTTTTGATCCCTGTGACCTCATTTTGGGTCAAGGGGTCACCAAACCTACAATTTAAATTCATCATTGGCCAAGGAGTCTACAGACATCTTTTCAGCCCTCTAGACCTCTTGGACCTGTAGAGAAAGATAAAAATACGAGTTCTAAGGTTTTGACCCCTGTGACCTCATTTGGGGTCAAGGGGTCACCAAACCTACAATATAAATACCTCATTGGCCAAGGAGTTTTAAAACATCTTTTCAGCTCTCTTGACCTTTTGGACCTGGAGTGAAAGATGAAAAAACGTTTTTACGGTTTTGATCCCTGTGACCTAATTTGGGGTCAAGGGGTCACCAAACTTACAATTTATATTCACCATTGGCCAAGAAGTCTACAGACAACTTTCAGCCCTCTAGACCTTTTGGGCCTGGATCGAAAGATGAAAATACGATTTTTAAGGTTTTTGATCCCTGTGACCTCATTTGAGGTCAAGGGGTCACCAAACCTACAATATAAATACCTCATTGGCCAAGGAGTTTTAAAACATCTTTTCACCTATCTAGACCTTTTGGACCTGGAGTGAAAGATGAAAAAACGTTTTTTAAGGTTTTGACCCCTATGACCTCGTTTGGGGTCAAGGGGTCACCAAACCTACAATTTAGATTCACCATTGGCCAAGAAGTCTACAGACAACTTTTCAGCCCTCTAGACCTTTTGGGCCTGGGTAGAAAGATGAAAATACGATTTTACAGTTTTTGATCCCTGTGACCTCATTTGGGGTCAAGGGGTCACCAAACCTACAATTTAGATTCATCATTGGCCAAGGAGTCTACAGACATCTTTTCAGCCCTCTAGACCTTTTAGACCTGGAGAGAAAGATGAAAATACGATTTTTAAGGTTTTGACCCCTGTGACCTCATTTAGGGTCAAGGGGTCACCAAACCTACAATTTAAATACCTCATTGGCGAAGGGGTTTTAAAACATCTTTTCAGCTCTTCAGACCTTTTGGACCTGGAGAGAAATATGAAAAAACGTTTTTACGGTTTTTGATCCCTGAGACCTCATTTGGGGTCAAGGGGTCACCAAACCTACACTTTAGAGTTCTATTTAGCAAAGGAGAACAGACAACTTTTCAGCTCTCTAGACCTTTTGGACCTGGAGTGAAAGATGAAAAAACGTTTTGACGGTTTTTGATCCCTGTGACCACATTTGGGGTTAAGAAGTCACAAAAGGAGTCTACACATCAAGTTTCATCTCTCTAGAGTCATTAGTTCTGGAGATGAAGGCGAAAAAGTTAAAAATTTGCAGAGGGACGGATGGATTGATGGCTGGACGGACGGCAGACGGCATGCCATGCGATAAGCTAATCAGATTTTTAAAGAGACAGTAGCACGTTTTTAAGGGAAATAAAAGGAGATGTTAGGAAACTGAAAATTAATGGTTCCAAGTTAAAGACAATGTATTTTAACTAACTGGAGAAGTAATAATTCAAATACATAGAAGTAAAGTTTACCCATGGAAATGTGTGGACACAAGTCTTACTTGTCATATTGACACATCTTTGAGCCGTACAAATGGTAACCATCCTAAAGAGCTCAACAATCGCAATTAAATTGTGTTATTGCATGCCAATTCTGACGTTATAACTTCGAATAAAATTGCCATGTTTCGATGTTTAGTGACCAATAGCTATCAACTTATCAGTCGATGAGCTCTGATTAGATCTGTCCAAGTTCATAAAGTGCATGAGAACATAACAACATGCCGACCTTTGATGTTTCCTATCTCTGACGTCACTAAGAGACAACGTTGGCGGTGGTCTAACGTCACAGATATCGGCTCTCATGCAGTAAAAAAACAATTTTGTTTGTGTGTTTCAGGATTGTCAGCAATCCACACAACCTTTCTGTATAGCCGGATCAAGTTACCATTAGAAATGAAGGAACACTACCGATTCTTGTGAAAAGGGCTGTTTTTGATCAAGTTTGTCAATTTTCAGAGGAGATTTGCGATATTTTTGCTATACTGTTTACTGCGTTTTAGGTGATTAACATTCATTATGGACAGTTATTAAACTTATTCGTCACGTGATTAAGTTCCAGCAGAAACGTTCTGCAAAAATGTATGAATATTGCTCAATTAAAAATGTTAAACTTGAAAGTTCGGGTTTCAACTATGTCATTGCCAACTTAAATGAAAATGTAAATATGAGATCGTTTTCGAAATTTCAGTTTTAAAATTGCAAAGTTTCTTTTGGAATTCAGTTTAGAACAATATTGCGCCATGCTAGTTTTTGAGGAAAGTAACCATAATGTACATTATCATTAACAAATCTATGTAAATCATATTTTCTCGTTGTGCTTAAAAGACAAGCACATATGCTTCCTGAATTATTACGTGACTTACTGACAGAAATGAACGAAATAATAACTTTGTTGATGAGGGATATTGATTATTTACACAGCCGCCCAAGAACATTAATCTGTAATTATCAATCAATCTGCCATTGCCCAGAAACCCAAATTGCTTTTGCAGAAACTGTAGATATTCTTTAGTTGAACCTTTGAACACAACGTGAAAAAAACCCTTTTAGTTGATTCAATTGAATCAATATCTTTACCATGTAATTCAGGCAAAATTTCACACCCGTGAAAACTATTTGGTAGTATGATTAGCTTCCATTTACTGCCTAATGTAAGTGGATGTAGATCTTTTCTATTCAAGCCAAGTGTTCTTAATGAATTCACAGTTTGTCTAGCCTTTTGACAACCAGTGGATGTTCTCTCTCTGCTTGACATGTCTGAAGAGATAAGGATACCGCTATATTTTATAGATTCGGTATTGATATCAAGACAGGGTTGTCTCCCTTTACAAAAGATAATCAAAATGCTCTTGGAGGCATTGTTAGTTAAACGCCATTGTGAAGCATAATTAGAAACAATATTGAGAGAATCTTGACGAGCATATGGTGTGGTACAAAGGTACAAAGCGTAGTGTTATCAGGTAGTAAAACCACTGTATGGGAGACGCGTCACTTCCAAATGTTTTTAACCGATAAATAAGGTAGTGCGCCGTTAACCTGCTTGGTTGACCTTTACAGGAGAGTGGACGGAGATAATGTGATAATATGTCAAACTGATGATGTTGATGATTATTAAATTAGTGTCAATCTCTTCTCGACTGATTCGAGATTCTTTTATAATTACTATACTCCATCAAGAGTTAAGAGCTATTTAAAAAGATTTAACCATTATTTTCATTTCTTTTGTAGTCGTGGTATAAAAACGACAATAAAACACATTGGAAAGGAATATTTGAATTTAGAAAATATAATATAAAAGATAAATCTCTTTTCTATCAAATTAACACAGGTTTGAAAATCAAAAGTAGCATGTAAATTTGCAATGACATTTAATGTCAGAAGTGAAAGTCAGAGGTAACGCTTTTTAGATTCTCGGCTGTGGCTTTTAACCATGATTCAAAGTGATTGTTACAGTTTTTAACCCTTAGTTGTAGTCTGCTGGAAGGAAATGCTACATTGAATTTACATAAATGTTGTTTATACTCAGTGCGACTATTTATTACCGTCTTTGTTTCATGTAGTTTTGGTTATGTAAAAATGTAATCATTCTTTTAACAATACCTTATAGATATTTCAAAAAGTTTTATATATTTTCTATAAAATGAAAGAAATAGAAGGTCAAAGGTTGGCGCATCTTGTAAACTAACAATAGTGCAAAATAAATGCAATGATAATCAGTTATGTAAGTCAATCATATGACTTCATATACAAGATGAAAACCTGCTTGAGTGATTGAGTGAAAGTTGAAGAAATATTTCTGTTACAAAGTTTTGTGAAAACATGTGAAGTTTCCTTAATATGTTGTAAATGAATGTTAAATGTTATTTTTTTTCAGAAGTTTACAATGGTAAATCTGAATGGCTCTCTATTTGTTATTTAACTGTAAGTCCAACTTTATCGTTATGCTGTACAAATGCAGCCATGATGAACTGCAAAATGTTTTTAATGTGAATGTTAGGAAGATGTTTGGAAATGTTGGCAAATATTGCACTTGAGGGCTTTAGACGGAACCTAGAATTTTAGAAATAAATATCTTCAGTTTAAAATGGGGCGTTTTGTTGTAATACGCAGTCAAAGTATATTTGACCGGTTCATTAATACTATGCATGTGAGAAGTTAACAATTTTGCATAACCGGGTGTTGTTATACGGTAGTCCAGCTAGATCAAATGTTTGCTCTGAATTGGTGTCTGGCAAGTTGTGATTAACAATCATTTGAACATATTCTTTAAACGTTTTGATTGTAAAAAAACTGTACATCTTCATTTGTGGCAGCGGTTTGATAAACTAGAACGAAACAAACTAAAACCTTGTGAGAAAAAGACAGACTGGAACGCGCCAGCTAAAAAAGCTCTATGAAATTCTTCTTCATTGTCATATGTCAGTAAGTTTTTGAAAAACCTCAGAATAGGTCACAATATAATCAGCATTTTCATTTTAGGTGATTTGGGGATCAAGTTTGCCTTCTTCACACGCTATATCTCCAGAACATGTGGTACTTCAATTTTCTTTCAATATCCAGATATATGTATGTGATGTATTTTACTGTTAGTATTACATGTATATAACAGTGTGTGAGAACAAGTGTTCTCGACGTTTCGAATACATGCATAGTTTATTGCCACAACAGTCAAACGTACATTTAACATGTAAAAGAAGTGCGGAATTTGATACCAGCAGAATCACCGCTGGTATGTTAGAACAGACTAGTAACAGAGTTGTTGATCGACATTAAAGTAATATTTATACAAAAGATAAAAAGAAATTACTGAACATGTGTATGTCGATGTTCGGACTGTTTGTTGTTTGTATAGTTAATCAAGTAAATGCCAATTGGGGATTAATGAAACACATAGATATCAAATAAAAGTTACTAGGTATAATTTAGGCTGTGGCATACATTTATTATCAAGTTATGTGAAAGTGAATATCGATTTGACACTTGACCAGCAGGCTTTCATACAGTGATTATATGACTGTCGCTAGAGGAATGACTTGATCAAACTTTACAAACAATAATTTCGTTTGAGTGTTTCCCCTTCTAGTGAACAACTGGATATCTTACTGTGTTGATAAAGATTACAATCATTGCATTGATGTCATTTCTTTCCGTGCATGTTTCCTAGTGCTGATGAATACTAAAAATATGAATATTTGGACTTGCATTTCTCCCATTATTGTTATTTGTGATATGACGACAGATCATCTTGTCATTTCATGCCTTCTTTCTTTGAAACGGAGTCCAGATTGGGAGGTTATAGAGATTTCAAATTCTTATTTACTACAGTGAGTGTTTGAGGCAAGTATCATTTGTTGCCACAAGAACATCTTAAAACTGACATTTCTTTGTTAATGGCACATTAGGGACTTTAACAACTAACCATTAACTTTGAATCGGTACTTTCTAAAACTGGTTCAACAAATTCTTGCATAAAATCTTACTTTGGCGATATTCGGTGCATGTAAAGTGTCATTTACAATAAAAAAACATTTGCTTTAATGTGCTTAAAAGCGCAACCAATGGGATAAAAACAGTAGCACGGTTAGAAATAGTCTCGTCTCGTGAATCTCAGAATTTTTCAATTACGAATCTTTTAAATTTTCTCTGCTGAAAATTTAAAATGTTTCTTAAATTCATATTTTCTATAGAAACGAATTGTTTTTATACCAAACTGGAATATTTATGTTGCCAAAAAGTAAAGTTTTGAAGTGCCGCGTCTCCCATACAGCGAAATAAGAGGGTACATCAAGACCATACACGCGAATACCACTATTGACCAATGTATGTTCAGTTAAAAGATTGTTGATGAATATTAAGAAGAAGAATGAGGCTAATAATAATGGATAGCTTTTATATAGCGCTAAATCTCCGCATTGCAGACTCAGAGCGCTCTATGCTCCAGTACCCTGGTCTAACCCAAGCTGACGTATATGTCGCTAGAAGGTCACCACCAACACAACTCTTTACCAGGTACCCATTTCCTGCTGGGTGAACAGAGGCACATTTTGAATAAAGCCACTTTCCCAGGTTGACACCACAAGTCTGTCAACTTGTGTGTCAGTGTGGGGCAGGGGATCAACCCTTCAAACTCTCAGTTTATTCAGCAGTGACCGACTAACCCACTCTTGCAGCGAGGCGCGCCCGTTGTTGCTGAACTATACTGATAGAGGTCGACTGACCATTGCACAGGACCACGTGCCACCAATAGTCTCTGCCTTGCTGCTCACAACAGTCTGTTTTTCTTTCCAATGGTCATCTTTCAAAAGTAGTCTGACCAGTGGCCCGGTAGACATTTAACTCACATTTCACTCATGTTTCATCATCAGGCTAGATAATATATAGGTACATGAGATGTATACTGATTGACTATGATTGAATAGTGAAAGTTTATAAAAGTGCCATACTACTGACTCTAAATTCTATGCCCCATCATTTTCATATTAGTTATAATTCAATGGCTACTTACGCGTTCTGAGCTCATTTTAAAGGAACAGTAGCACGTTTTTAGGGGGAATATAAGGTGATGTCAGGAAAATGAAAATTAATGGTTCCAATTGAAAGACAATCTATTACAACTAAACGAACCAGTAATAATTCAATTATATAACATAAAGTTTAGCCTTGAGATTCCTTTTACTTACACAAAATGTATGAAAGGTCTTCACATAAAAGGGCTGCCAATGGATTCAATGTGAATATTCATACTTTGTCCTCTGACTGATTTTTGACACTGTCTATATACTACATTTAGCATTACCTTACAATTATCAGTGAAATACTTAAAATATAAAATTATCAAAAAACGTGCTACTGCCCCTTTAAAAAAGTCTGTGATGAATAAAAAACACTTTTCTGAATAATACGTTTTTAGTAAAAGATGTATTGCTCAATGTAATGCGTCATGTATTTTTTTCTTATAAATAAACTTGAAACATTTGTGTACACTTTATAAACGTCAAAGTCGCCTACTCAAATGATGGAATTAATATGAATGATGAGAGTTTATTAGGAAACAAATGCACATAACTACTCTGCTTTGATGTCACATCATGAAGGTACACATTGACATTTTTCTCCTTGTCTTTTACCTAATTCCATGCACAATTATCGTGCAATCTTAGCAAATTAAAAGCTCTGTGCATGAACTTATCATATGCTAGAATATCAGCTTTAAAAAACATATAAAAATATGCATATAAGTAGGGATAAGTATTGATCGAAAATTATGACTCACTAGGAGAGTGGGCTAGTAACTTGCTAACTTTGGATCCTGGACTAAACTTGACCCCTGGGGTTATTCATTAGTTTCTCAGCTGATCAGTTAGGGAATATCCAGCGATAATCAGTGTATATTGTAACAAATGATGTAAAAAATGATACTGTCAATCTTGGTCATTGTTTGCAATAGTTATTAGAAAACACTCTCACATCACTATTTTGAACGACATATAGGACTTATGTTCTATAAGGAATATTAAATGCTCTTTTAGAGGTACCTCTTGCATTACAATGAAAGGAAATGTAAGTAGGACACCGACGTTTGCTGCATAAACGATAATGATATGCATGAGTATATCAGAGCAAATAACAAGGTACCAAGGTAGTGCGGGAAGAGTGTAAGTAGAAATCTTTGTGAACACTTGAGTGTGTTTAGTATACGAAAATACATGATTGAGTACCAGCTGATTTCTGTTACCCTTTATGTTGTGAAATAGCAGAGACTCGAGTGCTACTACCCTTGAAAACTTCATTCCCCAGAAGATGAAATAAGAGCCATTGTCAGTGTCATATGTTTAAACTCACACATGACAAAGGAAGCCAACTTCTAACTGCCATATAGCTTTTCTGCTACTGTGTGATAAACTCCAGTACTCCAGCACCAGTTAAAACGAATTATTTTCTAGGTAAATAATTAAATAAGGGTCTTGATTTTTTTCATACATTGACTATCTAATGATTAACATTAAGGAACCAGTCCATGAGTTGCTTTGGGTCACATATGACAAACTGTTCAAATAAGTTGTGTATTGTGATCAAAAACTGGACAATACGGCAGTCTATCAGTCAAATGAAATATTTGGAAACTTATCAATAGTATTCAGAAAGACAGTTACAAGTTAATAATGTTCGAAAGGCCATATAACTATTATCTATGTAATTTGGAGGTGTGATTATTTCATTTAATGACCATAATTGAATATTTTACGATTTTCATTTGAAAGAAGCATTGAATGTATTTGGGCTGTTATTAGATGGATGAGTGCGATTTTTGGGTGCAGATAATTGATTAATGGAAGCAAACTCTTCATGATGAAAATCGTGGAGTGACTTTTAAGCATATTCACAATTCTTTTCATATCAAATTATAAAAAGAATTACTCTTTATGAACAATCAATTCATTCCAACTATACACGTTAATTATTTAACTGTTGAAACGCATTCTTAAATTTAAATCATTGTCGATCAGTTATCTTGTTAAAGCTAGCCAACTTGTTTTTATTTAAGTGGTTTAGGGGGAAATGTAATATATATTTAACACTATACTGCTTATATACGCGATTCTATGCTTCTGCCCTTTACTGCTTTTCTACGCGATTCTACGCCTTTCGAGACCTACGCAAGTCTAGCCCTGTGCATCAACAAAAACGCTGAATCTTGTGGAAATTATGTCTTACATCGCTTCTGCATACACACAATTTACGTTCCTATTTTTAAAATGATAATTTCCTTTCCAATCTCTTGTTTATTTCAAAACCCGAGGCACATGCTTTAAATCGTCATGACTCGGAAAATAAAGTTTGCCGTATTTTTATCCAATCAGCGAAGGGCGTGTTTACAGAGGACCGGTTATGTTTTTGTAACTGGACCCTTTTATAATAGTATCATAGTTAGCTTATTTCAAGATTAAAACCCACAAACATTAAGTTTTAAAGGTGATAATTAATGCCTCTTTGATTGATAACCTTTATTTTGCTGTGACAGCTTGATATAAATTGATCATCGTTTTGAGCGACCCGGAAGTAAATATTATGAACACTGGTTGACTGAGGCCGTGTTTTCTGTCGAAATGTCACTCAAGGCGATGCAAGCTGTTAAAAAGTTGCCAGTGGACGTTATAAGGTGAGTATACGTGTTAATAATGATATGGTTCTGAATATTATCAAAAGTCAAATAGTTTTGCTTTGTAAAAATTGTCTATCATCAAGTTTAAAAGCACAGGAACAACTATTCATATAAGGGCATTCTACACACGGACTGCCCAAAGTTGTAAAATTTGATTGACAGATGTAAACAAACAAACAGACGACATCCTTCAAGATGTCACAGGTGTCAAGTGACTTTACGTGGCACCCATAGCAGACAGATGAAAGTGATATGAGTGGAAATAATGATTTTTCTTCTGAATGCTAAATTACTGCAGTACCTGCACATTAATGAATCAACCAATGGCACAGATCCACTAGGTAAAGTGAGACCACTTCTAACCGACGCTCTGTCCAACATAAGGGAGAATTATGCCCCAAAGCAGCACCTGTCCCTAGATTAGGGCATGGTTGCATTTAAAGGGAGACACACTGCAGTACAATACAATCCCTCAAAACCAATCAGGAGAGGTTTGAAAGTTTGGATGCTCTGTGATAGCCAGTCTGGCTTTTGTCACAAGTTTTAGGTTAGAAAATGAGCATTTACTCTACCTATTTGACTATCAATTCTTTACTCTGTATACAAATGGATGAATATTACAAGTTATCAAGCTGATTTATTTGATATTTAATTAAAATTATTTATAAAGTGCAAAATTATTATCAGAACTTTTAAAAAACTATATCAGACCTTTTACCAAATCATCATGATGAAAATGTCATTTCAGGTGTACATGGGAAAACTGCTTGAAGGGGATAGCGGTCCAACGGATACAAGGTGACCCAAGGTCTAACAACCGAGCTGGCCGGGAAACACCACCAGGTGTTCTTCGACAGCTATTTTACATCCAGCCCTCTACTGATCTCACTGAAGGAAGATGGCATTTACACCTGTGGTACTGTAAAATCAAACAGGAAGGGTCTTCCGCATGAATTCAGGTTAGTCAAGTCATTTATCATTTAAAACAAAGTGGTAATACTTTAGGATAGTCAAGTTACAAAATGTGTCTGTTGTGAATCAGAGGTTGTGAAATATTTTTCATTTGTATTGTATTGTTATTCTTCAACTTGTAAGGGAATAATCAATGAATCATATTATTATTGCTGATAAGTCATCATTATCAAGGTAGAAAATAAACATTAATTAACTTAGTGGTAGTCTGTAGGGCTACTAATTCAAGTTTTAACCAGCAAGAATTGAAAGCAATAGTGCATGACAACTACAAGGTATTAATATACATTTGTATGTGTCCATTGATAATATCTAACTTGGTAAAGGGGAAAATTTCAACACCTGCTGTGACTAATCCATTGTTTTTGAGGTAATATTCCAAACCTACATGGATGGAGTATAAAGTGTTTGGAGCCAATATTAAACTTAATTCATTCCTCAGACAGAAAGTGCAAATTTCTAGCCCAGTTACTATTTCTGTGTGTTTCTTGTGAGTTAATGACTATTTTGTCTGTTAGCCTAGTTAAATAATGCTGACATTTACAGTGTGTACTGATTGTTAAAGTTATAAACTGTTTGTTTCAGAAGCCTTCTAAGATGCAGCAGGGCGAATCCCGAGCATACCAGTGCAGACAGCTGACAGCCTATGTATGGCAGGATAAGAGGCCCATCATCCTTCTTGCAACAACATCGGACCCTACTGATGACGTCCCTGCACTGGGACGACAATCGGACGGATCGTTGACGCGTGTCTCCAGACCCGGCGCAGTGGCTTTGTACCAGCAGCACTTCAGGGGTGTCAACAAGTGAGATCAGCTTAGAGCTGCCTATCCAGTTGGAAGAGCTTCAAGGAAGTGGTGGAGATATATCTTCCATTTTATAATCAATATCTGTATGATAAATGCTTTTATCACAGCAAAGGAGTCTGCAAGAGCTGAACAAGAGTGGGCAAAGAGTCGCTACTGCCAACTTGAATTCAGGATGAATCTTGTACATCAATTGGTTTCAGCATTCCAACATAGGGGGAGATCCCGTAACGGTGTGTTGCCACTAACCTGTTCCACACTGCATGAGCACAGATTGGTGCGCCTTAAACGAAAGAAGTCGACTTGCAAGTGGTGTCGTGCAAAGAGAGGTGTGAGGCGGGATACCGTCTATGGCTGTGTGTCGTATAACCAGCACTTCTGCTCCCTGGCCCACCACAGTGCCTACCATGCTATAGGACCACACACTCAACAGGAACATGAACAGTGATCACAGTGTCTTTCACATTCTCACTTTGAAGCAAAGATTTACCAGTACCTGACATTCATAGACTCTTCATGCTTTCCTCCACTAAAAACTGATATTGATACATTCTGACTTATAAATCTTATATCATTTGCAAACTGGCAACTGCACTGTGTACATAGAGTTATTCTTTGTTATGTGTTTCAATGTTTTCAAGGGAGACAATCCAATTTAAACTGTAACGGTAACCATCTTTTCATGAGTTGTAGGAAATTTACTGCATATCATACAATATGATTAGTAAGCATCAGTATAAAAGTAATAATTTATACATGTACTTTAAACATTGGATTCTGATATGGTGAGCCTTGAGTTCATTAGAGAATTTTGGAATGATTGAAAGTGAATTGTCTCCCCTTGATCAACATGTTTCTTTATTTGTTTCTACATTGTGAATGAAATGAACATAACTTATATATATTTGACATATTTGATTGATTGTGTAACAATAAGAGACCAGTACATGATGATTCATGTCTATGATAATGATAATCACTCAAGTGTTTGCCTCATCAACAGACTTGTTCATAATACAGATGTCATGATGGCAAGAGTTGATAAGCTAATGTTGATAGACTATAGTTTCTGTGAATGTTTCCTATTTCATATTAACTAATAAGGAATGTTAGTTGCATTATTAAATAAGAATAAATTAAGCATTCTACTCTTATTCCTCTCATGTTTTTTCTTCCAACTGTGTTGCAGTTTTGGAAGTCAGTGATTCAACAGCAGTAAAGAACATAGCAGACTTCACATTGGAATTAATTGATTATTTATATTATTTCTTGATTGTTAAACATTCAAAGCTGTTATCTGCTTTAATGTGCTATAACATCATTAAGGAAAGGCTAATGTTACGTTTGTGATTTACATTTGCTCTGATGAAGTCATTTAAATTACTTTCCTTGATCATCATTTGAACCAGATTATCTCCCCTTATCCATCAATCAAACAAATCTTTACATCCAAACTCTCAAGTGTACTTTATCTTTTTATTGTTCTTTATAACCTTAGAGTACTAGTTATTCTTAAACTGCTTATTAAATAGATCTTAAATGGGTTTTTGTCTCTTAAACCTTTTCAGGATATAAACATAAGTATCTTTCACCTGCTGTAAAGTGTACTCGTTAAGATATCGTTAATGAATTTAAAAAAGTTAAAAAAATACTTTTTAGTGACAGAGAAATCATTAAGGAATAATTGTATCATATCAAAAGTTACATTTTTTTATTTCTAATTGTTTTTAATTTTTAAATTTCTTGCAAGCAGTAAGGGGCTGTGCAGGTGCTTGTCAGGTAAGAAGGAAGGGGGTTGTTGGGTGTCGGTATTGCAAGCAGTAAAGAGTTTAAAAAAAACAGAACTACCTTTGGCATATCGACCATAAAGAACTCGAGCTGAATATAAGTGAAATATGAGGAATATTCACATAATGAGTGTACATGTTTGTTAAGAAAGTGCAATACTCAAAATATAAATTTCTTCATTTATCTAATATTAAAAACCGGACAGGTATATAATCATCCGGACTGGCAGATGTTTAAAGTAACCAGTCCGGCTGTCTGGCTTTAGTTTTTGGGAGTTTTATACACTGGGTACTTGCATTAAAATTTTGTGGATTTAAAGAACTTCTGTAGATAGAAATTTTATCCCATGAACATAATTTACATCTCAAGTGCAAGAAATGAGTGAATGAAGGATGTGCTTAGAATGAAATTCAAATTGCAGACGTTTGAGACACGCCCATTATCGATAACTAATGATTGAATCTTTCTTCTTTTAGATAATGAGTTTATCCTTAAACAGTTTTGTTTATATTTGAAACAGCGCCTTCTTTCTTGTCAGGCAACTTTTCCCTGGTAGAGGTAGGGTAACAATAACGTTTCCCCAGTGTATCTATGGTATAAGTTATGATAGGATAGAAAGGTGAACTCTGTCCTCCACAGTGAACCCATTTACAGGGCGATGAGGTCAGATGATTTAGTATTTAACGATGCTTTCAAGCATATTTCAAATATATCATGGCTCATAGTATTATTGCAGGGAGAAAGTCCTCAATGCTATTTTCACTATGCAATGTGGTGAAACCTTCCATCATCGGCTGGACCTGAAATTCAGTGTTATCTTGCACTCAAAAAGTTCAGTCAGTTTCCTACTGCAAACAAAATTGCCGAGCCCTTTGCTGTATTCGAACCCTGAACCACTTGTTCCACGCCCCTCTCCAAATAACATTGATGGAGTTTGCATGCAATATCATGTTGATGCAGATACAAAATTCCATTTGAGGCTGTTTGTTTTATCAAAACAGTTTTTTTTAAACCAATGTCTCTGCCATAAGAAACTCTTTTCAATAATGTCACATGCTGTATATTATGTAGAAAGGCATTCAAATTAAAATTACATTACATGTATTCTTTTAAAGGGTTATTTATAACCTTTAGTAAATAGAGAATCTCAGTAAGAGTTACAAATATCCGAAGCTTGCCGAGGATTTTAAACTTTTATCAAGGAGTGTTGATATATTGATATCAGAAGACAAAAGTTTGGGACTCTATTTAACATCCTAAATAATTCTTCATTAGGTTTTAAAAGAATGATGAACATTTCTGAATACAAAACTCATATTTGGGTTTCAGTGCTGTGATGTCATAGCATTGTGATGTTATCATGTTTATGATGTCATAGCATTGTAAGGTGATTAATTGATGATGCAAAAGTATTGTGATGTCATGTAGATGACGCCATCAGGGCATTGTTCCAAATCTACTGACTGTCAAAACGATATGGAACCCAGATTTGGATGAAAACACAAATAATAACCCAACTAAAACCTCATTTGTTCACATCATCAAGGACAGTAGATCGAGATTGCTTTCATTTAGAAGCAGTTGCAGAGTGATCTTACAACTGTAAATAGAGAAACCACATGCAAACATTTGTGTTTTATTCTTACCAATACAAGGCATTGCACTTGATGAAATATAATTGTAGAAGAATTTTATAAAGTCTATTAAAAGATACTTAATTGTTTATACCTTTAACAGATGAAACCAAAATTCATTGCGGAAAGTAATTGAAGTTTTGTTTTGTTGGAACACACACGTTTTGAAATGGACTGTTCTTAATCTAATTTATAACTAAAATAGTCAAACCCTTGTTATGTGTCATATTCTTCTGCAATATTTTGAATGAATTATGATATGTTTGATTCCAAAAGTACAGAAGCCTGTTACCGCCAACATAAAATGAAAAGCTTCTGGCAATAACGACTGTTCATCTCGTAAATACGACTTTCAATTTGAAGGCAATGATAAATTAAGACTGTCACGACAGTAACCTTTTTGAGAGATAAGCTCCTTCCACAAGTTTCGTTCAATTTCACCGACACACATATGTTTTTACTTGCTCCTTGTGCCCAGTTAAGGAATTCTTCAAATGTGTATCCCTTATCATGGACTATTTGAATACATCTATCAATTGCATCCATGTCACTCTTTTAGGATAGGCAATTATTTTCAATTAAACACCCAAAAAGTCTATCACAAAATATATATAGAAATTGATATCATAATAATTATGCTACATGATATGCATTGTATATATTTTAGTGTCATCTAAACATTAATTAAGATTTATTCGTTAACTAATAACATATATTCATCCCAAATGCTGAACACACTTTTTGGACCATTGTGTGTAGAAGTTCAATGAAGTTCATGAAGGCTAGGTAATCAGTGATTTTTTAAAGTATGGTTTGAATAAATCTAAAGCATCATTACAATAAGTAATGGTCTTTCTAAATGTTGGGACTAGGGCAAACTGACCAAGGTTCGGACAGCGTCCCATTTTAAATATCTTCAGAGATTGTATTGTCAAATATTTTATGAAGAAAATTTGTAAACTAAGTAAATTAAGCAAACTGTGTTATAAACAATCATCATTTCTACAATTTTATGATAAAAATTGATTGCAGACTACCTGCAAAAAGACAGTTTAAAGGGACAGTTGTAAGACAATATATTCAAACTAAATGGAACAGTAATAATTCTGATACATAATGTTAAGTTTAGCCATGCGATTCCTTTTTCTTAATCAAAGTTAATTAAAGGTGTTCACAAAAAATGGCCGCCAATGGAATTCATGTGAATCGTCATACTTTGTCCTCTGACTATGGCTGATTGGCTTGTGTAATGAGATTAATGACACTATCAAAGTAATAATAAACAGTGAAAATTTTATAAATTTTTAAATGATCAAAAAACGTGCTACTGCCCCTTAAAGTTATGTATAGAAAGTCACCAAGGTTTTTTACCTAACTTCGGACAATACAACTCTATTTGCCTGTATACACACAGCTTAAATATAGTCATTGAAATAGTTCCTATCATCACCAAACATGCATTAGGTCATCTATGTACAATAATATAACAGTATTTCTCCAACATGATAAACTTCCGCAAGTGTCGCATGAGTCATTTGAAGTTGATGACGTCACAAAGGCATTTGCAAGCTCTGACACAAAAACCATCGTAAAAGCTAAACTAAATGTTTTCAAAGTAAAACGTCTTGCTTGAATGTTTATTTTTGTTTCCTAAGCATTTGTTGGGCAATTTTTTTTATTACAGATCAATATAAAGAAAGGTTAAAAGTGTCAGAAACTGTCCGAACTAAAGTCCTTTTGATATAATATTTCGAAAATCTTGATATTAACTCCCAAGTTCACTTTAGAATTGCAAATGTCAATAGATGTTTGATTGTTTCCCTTTTAAAATAGATATAATCCAAGATGGTTTGGCACTACCTCCATTATCTTGGCTTTGTGTAAACATTTACATAAACAAATAATATCTGGCCACATTCTTCCATGTAATTGGTAAAGTGTTCTATTTTAAAAAGTTTGTTGATTAATGTGTCCGACAATAAAATGTAATGCTGAATGTGATGCAGAAAACATAGCTAAATACAGACTTCGCATTTCTATTTCAGGGTGTGAATGTGATAATATATTGTGGGGATAAAGGGGATAGCTAGGGGTATCTTATCCTTATTGTTAGCCTCTGAGTTGCTGTCGGTGTGTGTCAGTCTTATTACTCGTGGACCAAAATGGTGCTGGTAAAATTGAAAAAAATTGATTATGGTCACTCTTGTAAATTACAAGTTGCAGGGATTGAAGTAAAGATGATATGCTCTATTGTAATGGGTTTCTGAATGAAAATATCAGATAAAGTGAATTTTATTTTATTATGAGTGAGTGAGTGAGTTATTGTTTTTCGCTGATTGGGCAATACTTCAGCCATTAGCGGCGTCCTTTCGTTATAAAAGAGGATAATGTCCATATTTACACATTACAAACACAAAATATTACGTCCTCAAATTGACACATAAACTAAAACTGTAAAGCGATTGATAAGGTATAAATTGGTAACATCAGAATTAAAATATTGTTCAGATTGGAAATAAAGCCGTCATTAAACTGAGAACAAGTTGTATTAAGAGCCAAGAGACAAGTTTTAAAAATCGATGTTTCAGCGAATTTCACAACAATTTGTATATGAATTATCTAAATATGTTGCAAATTTCCTCAGTTTATTTGGAATATTCAATAGATAAGAGTTATCAAAACAATATCTAATTTTTTGGCTCGGAGGTATAACACATTTATCCAGAGACAGTGAAATGTAAGTCAAGTGAATGTTTCGTTTCTACCCAGATGCTTTTTATAATACCCTACAAAGTTGCTTGGGTTATATATAGTTGGTGTATCCGACCATCTGTCTGTCTGGCCGCAAATACATGCATCTGTCACCTTTTGTTCAATTGATAACTCTGATATTTATAGCTGTAATGTAAGGAAACTTGTCACATGTAATAACTAGATGTAGGATGAATTTGCAAACATAATATACTTATTAACTTTGGGGTAAAGATGTACTTTATGTATGATTCAGTCCCTCATCATTAATCATAGAATATATTTCTAAATCAATTGTCAAATACATATGCATATACTTTATGAGCTTGCTGATAAAGGCTTTCTGATCATTAATCCTAGTACTCTAACTGCAATTTTTGTAGGTTCTTATTGCCAATCAATGGTAATGATGATGTAAATAGTGACTCAACCAGAAGGTCAGTTTTGGGTTAAGGATAGATATCTTTATTAGGTAAACTTTGAAGTTCACTGACCCACTTGGAAACTGTTCTTGTCTTGCTTCTCACGTGCAGCACCTGCGCGCTACAAGTTTCGCCTTGGCTAAAATTAGAACTTATGAAACAGTGCTTTCTGATAACTTGCCGTGTGAAAAAAGATATACCATACTTTCAAATTGATCTGTAGGGGGAATTACATGTTTACTTTAATGTGTGAATTGGGCAGAGTGTAAATTATACTTATGTATTCAGCAATTTGAAGACATACCGGTTTTTCAAATGTACATATAACAATTATTCATGGAGAATAAACATGAGTTTTTTTCACACTATGACATTCATAAAAAAATTTGAAATTTACTGTTTGGTAATACTGTCTACCAAAAAAAGGCAAATATATGTTCTGTGTTATCTTAAATAACTACTCGAGCTATTTGTATGTGTGTCTAAATAACTCTAGACTTGCTGAATGAGGATGTAGACTGCTGTAATAAAGGTTCCTATTTGATAAACCTTCAGTATGCTTGACTAAACAAGAGTCTTCATTTAGAAATTAGTAGAGCAATCTGAAATGATGAGGGTCATTCTTCATCAAGTTGAATGGTTTCCTGCATACAAAATCTTGGACACAAATTGATAGTATTTATATGGAGAGAAAATGTGTTTCTGTGCAATTAAACTAGTTGTGTACAATATGCTATGCAGATGCAGTTGTTGTATCTTGCAAATATTGCAAATATTCATCACAAATCTAGACCTACTTTTCTTACATTGGTGTTCATCACAAATCTAGAGTTGCTTTTCTCACAATGGCCGATTAATACAGATCTAGACTTGATTTTCTCAAACTAGCATTTAATATAAATCTAGACTTGCTTTTCTTACACTGGTGTTCAAAACATACCTAGATTTACCCTTCGTAAACTTCAGATTTTTCTAAACCTAGACTTTCTCTTCAAACAAAATTAATCATTATCTCGGTTTTGTTCACATAAAAAGGATTGAACATCATTTTTGTTATTTTTGACTAGACCCCTGACATTACACATTCCTGAAATCAAAATATATATTTTTCCTGTATTGATAATGAGATATATAGATGCAGGCAGTGTAAGTGGTCAAAGAGATACATGGAGATTTCATGTTCATATTTACTCGGGAACGTTGATAAGTAATAGGTAGAAAAAAAAACGTGATTATCGGCTTCGATGCTCTCACATCTGCATATTTTAGTTTGTAAAAATAATTTCTATTAATAATCAACAGATAGGTCTGAAAAATCATTGTCATATCATACACTTTATGAATGATTATACGAGTTTACAAATGCCATAATGGAAACTTATTTAGAATGTATTGACATTACATTGACATATCAAAATGCATTACTACTATTCACTGTTAGTTGTACAAATATTCTTCATTAAGCGACTTTGTTATATATTTTATTTAATTGATCTCCTATGTCTGTATGGATATATGGGATTTGTGAATATTCATTAGAGAATGGTAGACAGTTTGAAAGCTTAAAAGTTGGCAGACGGGATCTGCACCTGTGTTAATCTTTCTTTCCACGTGCAACGCATGAAGGGTACAACTTTGCCCTGGTTAGAAGTCCTTTAAAACAGCTCCGGCTTGGCTACTCATTTATGGACGTATTTAAGAAATTAGATACTTTGCAATATAACAGATAATTCAAGCAAATAATGGTATCCTACCACCAAATGTAGAAATATGTTATTTCATTAAGTTTGTTAGATCCTGATTAGCAAGATTCATAGGAAAATTGCGTTGGTTACATTCACTAGGACTGGTGATAAAGGTTTCAATTATAGTTTAAGTGATTTTTGTGGAACATTTCCGAACAGCTTCAGCCAAAACATAATATCAACTCTCAACCATTCATAATTTTAACAATTAATGTGATTTATTCTATAATTTGTTAACAAAGAGTGTGTTTTTTTTCTAAAATTAAAAAAAATTGTGTCTCCCACAGAAAAATTGGTGTATCATTCTGATTTTTAAAATCAAATTGATAAATTGTGAAATAATTATTTTCAGTTTGACTATGAATTAAAAACCAAAAAAATACATCTAGGACCTAAATACTTCATCAAGTGAGAGTGGGCGGGGCCTAGCTAGAGTCACAATTTGTGGGAAGAGCCACGTCAACGCGATCAAACCACAGGGAGAACTGGGTTGCGTTCGGGCGATCAGTATTGGCTGGGAACAAGTCTTAATTTTAGGTACCAGTAGCACATGATTACTGACAAAAGCATGTTGCATTTAGAATATCTTGTGTTGATGTTGACGACCAAACGATTCAGATGCGCACGCACCTGGTCAGGTTGTCTGGTGGGAGGAGCCTAAGGCAGGGTATAAAGTCTTCTCCCGCCACAGTTTTGCCATTCCGCTCTCAATCTTCGCACCATTGATCTGAGCAATTTGTCACGATGCCAAGAGAAAGTCGAACAAGCCGATCCCAACGCCGTGGTCTGACAGTGGACCCCAAGACCAGCATGGCCTGCCCCTTCCTCTCTGCCTTCGCCGAGCTGTACTCCCCCTGTGCCGGCAACGTCATCGCCACCAGGGACCTCCACGCGGAGTACAAGGCCTACGTAGCGGCGAAGACCAGAGACGGAAGACTGGTGGACGTAGCCAACAGCTTTGCCAGGTTCTCCCTCCAGTTTGCGGTCGTTGCTGTGAACAAGAACTTCGTCAAACATACGACCAGGGTAAAGGGGTATGAAGTGGTTAGGATTAACCGTAGTGCTAGGACAGCGGGGGTTAATGATGGGGACGCTTTGGCTAGTCCTCTTGGGTACGATTTTAGAGATTATAATAGACGTAGCTCTGTTTTGGACCGGGAACGAAGGGGGGATCTAAATTCTAGTCCTTTGATAGCGCCTGTCAGTACTGAAATTGGGAAGGGGTTGTTTGCAACACACGACTACCCTGCTGGGGCAGAAGTCTGTGAGTATTTAGGCCAGATTGTTAGTGAAGAGGAGGCAGAAATTCGGCAGGACGAGTACGACAGGCAGGGGTTATCGTATAGGTGTATTCAGTTTGAGGGTTGCCGACGTTCATCACATTTACGTTTAGATGGCCAGCGTAATCACTTGGGGGATCGAATTGATCCTGACACAAATTTGGGAGCAACGATGAACCACTCGGCTCGAAATTCTAATTGTAGGTTAGTTTCTGAATTGCGGGACGGGAGGCGAAGGTTCTTCTTGTATACAAAGACGGCGGTGAGCTCGGGAGGAGAACTAACATGGAACTACAATGACCAGAGGCCAGGACTACCCGCCTTCCTTAAGGACTCTTGAGAAGCTGAAGACCACAGGCTAGCTTGCTTCGACATCCCCGGCCCTTTTCAGGGCCAACAACTCGCAAAAAAGATAACTGGATTCAATGCTGCATTCCAATAATCAACAACGCTGAAAGAAAACTTTCAATGCAAACCCTTAAACATTGTTGAAAGAAAACTCTCAATGCAAACCCTTAAACATGGTTGAAAGAAAACTTTCAATGCAAACCCTTTAGAATTGTTGAAAGTAAACTCTCAATGCAAACCTTTAAAAAATTGCTAAAAGAAAACTCTCAATGCAAGCCCTTAAACATTACTGAAAGAAAAATCTCAATGCAAGCCCTTAATATATTGCTGAAAGAAAACTCTCAATGTAAATCCTTATTAAATTGCAGAAAAAATTGTAAATGAAAACCCCTAACTTCTTTATAATTGCAAACAAATATAAGACAAACTTCAAAAGATAAAGCACGAGGAAAAATGAAAGATAGTATTATCAATGTCATAACAAATAATACAAATTATTTTTAATTTCATGTTTTTGCGAAATTATGTTGATTCAATGTTGAAGGGGAATTTTTAAAAAGACATAAAGCAAAACTTATAACTCAAGAGATAAAACAACCCAAGAAAAATCTGATAAACTTAAAATCATTAACTGCGAATTGAATCCAATTTACACCTATCCAATATATAGATATAAAACTCAAAAGGTTGACACAATTGTGGTTAAATAAACAAAAACAAAGCTTAGTTAACTTCAAACTTTGATTTTGTTTTGAAATATTATACAAGTCTTTTAAGTTTTGAAGTTGAATAGTCAGTTATTATTGCAGAAGTAGGATAGCATTACTCATCACCGATGAGTTTCGTGCCTTTGCTACGGAAAGACGTTACAATTATGGACGGACAAACGTCTGGACGAACAGACAATGAACTTAATTACATATGAATTCTCTCAGATATTCGTTTTGACTCTCAGTACTTTATACACTCTCAATATTTGATAAGATAAGTTGTTTTACTTATAAACGAGCAATGATGAAATACAGTTGAATTTCAAACAGACAGACTGGGAGTTTTTCTAAATCAAATCTCTTTTTTCAAATTTCTTTCTTAAAATCTGTTCCTTCCCTACAATGTTGACACCCAGTGAATTTGACATGTGCTCGTGCAAAGCGTGGCCTATATGTGACGTGTGCCCTAGAAACCATAACACAGACGTCTTAATTATAACATCTTCATCACTAATATTTGCCTCATTAAAACATTTTTGAAAAACAAATCGATTCATGTCACACAAAACTTTTGTCCAGACGCAGTTATTTCAAACTCATAATTACATTCATTCTCGTAATAAGGAATTTGGCTTATTTTATAATGCCATGGTCTAACATCGAAAACGTTTTCAATGTGTTGTAAAATTAGTACAGTTGGTTATGTTATTTTAAAATCAATCAGGTTATCGTAGGCAATGCAGGGAAGCTGGAACGAGGTTTAATTATTCGCCGTGCGTGAGGGATTGGGTACCGAGGTGACTATTAAACGTGTTATTAATTGTTTCCAATATCAAATCTGCTAAATCAGCCAAATTAGGTTGTGTAATTTTATATTATTCGTACTCCTGTTTTCCCGTTAAGAGATTTATTTCTTTATTGTGCGAGTCTAGTACAATGATTTAGCCATATGTCAGCTAGTTAAAAAAAGGTCTCTGGTCTTTTCATACAGAGAACAGTGGTGCCATGATTTGTGAAAATCATTTCGTATCTTTGATCATTGAACATCACAGGATTGAAGAGATATAAAATAATATAAACTGTATTTCTGCAAAATCATCTTTGTAGGTCACTTCAAGCCAATTGGTATGTATATAAAAAAATTTCCCTCCCAAAATCGATGTACCGTATTTCCTCGAATACAACCCCGGGGTTCTATTTCGTTCAGTACCCCCTTACCCCCCGGGTTCTATTCGAGGCCCGGGTTATAATGGAAGCCGGGTTGTATTTTTTCAGGTCTGAATTGACGTTTCAAAATCTTCTAGGAATGGCGTTTTCATAGAAAATTATTGATCTAGTTCTACATATCTCGTGGAATTTCTGTTGATATTCATTCTTTTATCAAAACCCGTATCAATCCCTGCAATATACGGTTTCCATGAAGTATATACTTACGGCATAATATACAAGTGTTTCTTTTCAAAACGAGCGTATTACTGATCTATATGCATAAGAAAGAAGCTGTATACATGGATATCAAATATCAATGTATATTACAGAATATTACTTAATTTGCAACAGGGAGTATTCATTTTTTATGTTAGATCTGGGTTCTATTCGAGACCCGGGTTGTATTTATGTCAGCACCCCCTTACCCCCCGGGTTATATTCGAGGCCCGGGTTGTAATGGAGGCCCGGGTTATATTAGAGGAAATACGGTAATCTTTTATGGTGGGCCTGGTGTAATTTTTTCATTATCCTCCTTAAACTTATATATAATTATCCCTTGGAATAAGACTTTATGTAGTTTTACATTTTACATTTTTCATTGACTGCTTTTAATAGAATGTTGAATGTTACATATTACTCTGTCAATATTTGGTTATGTATGTTAATGTAGAGTCTTGCTTAATTGGGCTTCCTCATAGACTCACTGTTGAATTAATGTTCTGTGGGAAAGATAGGATAACGGATTGCATGATAATGGTTGACATGTGCATCACTTATGGATATGCTAAACTGTACAGTTTCAATCTGTACAGCCTTGTAGGAAATGATTTTGTCAGCGATTCATTAAATAGTTTAGAATCTATTTGGGAAGGCGAGTGCAAGACTTTCATAGGCAAGGTTAAAATCTACTAATCAAGGTGATTAATTCTTAAATTTTATTTTAAATGTTATTTGCAGAAACATAATGATAAGTTCAGTCAATCACGGCACCAAGTGTGTGGAGGCCAGGCAACTCTAATTTCTTCATGCCAAAATGTTATAAGACATTCATAAGACATTGGCTTTTGTGGCTAAAACAACTTAGATAATTCAATATTTCATCAAATAGTCTTTTAAAGTGTCAAAGCGTAAATTGTTGTATTTAAAACCAACAGGGGCACAACTATGTATTTAGAGTTTGGACAGATAAACACTATTAAACAAATAACTTGGCAAGAAAACAGATAACGGCAAGGGAAAAAGTTAAGGAATATAAAGTTCAACTCCATAAAGCCAAGTCTTATAGGTTCTTCCAGTCTGTCTCATTTCTACAAAGCTGACAGTGAGGGATCTGAAATTGACATGTGCACGTGTAAATCATGTCTTAGTCCGGTTGCCCTTGCAACGTTAAACACAGGCCGTCTTTGCAGGGAAGAGTCAATTATTACCAAACCAAGTTTTCCCGACTGACACAGGACTGAATTATTTAAAACACTTGTTTTAGACAACACAATACATTTAAAACATTGATAAGATTTTTTAACTCACATCTACATTTCAAAGTCTACCATATAACCATGGCAAATATTCGAACCTTTGATCCATTCAAACATAATAATGGGCTACTATCAACGTTTATTTGAAAAACATATCTTCCAAATTTTCCCAATGGCTTTGCCACATAATATTAAGGACATTCGCTGAGTATGCATAGTTATTACAGAAACAATAACAACAAGCAAAACTAGAGCCATTGGCTCTGTAGCTCATCAGGCATCATATCAAGTTTGCTTTATACAGGCAAGATGAGCTAAAAATGAAACTGATGTAACCTATTGCAAGAAAACCTATAAAAAAATAACAAAACAAATGTATTATTATTCAACACTTTCTAGATCGCCAATATCAGACAATGAAAGAAGTCCACACTAAAATATCCAAGGAGAAATAAATTCATCTAATGGAGAAAAATAGGTTTTTAAGATTGTGACCCCTGTGACCCTATTTGGGGTCATGGGGTCACAAAACCTACAGTTTAGAATCCCAATTGGCGAAGGAGTCTACATGCAGTCTTTCAGCTCAATAGACCTTTAGGAGCTAAAGATGATGATGAAAATAAGTTTTAAAGGTTGTGACCCCTGTGACCCTATTTGGGGTCATGGGGTCACGAAATCTATAATTTAGAATCCCCATTGGCAAAGGAGTCTGCACATATAATTTCAGCTCTCTAGACCTTTTGGAACTTGAGAAGAAGATGAAAATAGTTTTTTAAGGTTGTGACCCCTGTGACCCTATATGGGGTCACAGGGTCAACAAAGTTACAAATTAGAATCCCCATTGTCCAAGGAGTCTGCACATATCAATATTAACTCTCTAGACTTTTTGGAACTGGAGAAGAAGATGAGAATTGGTTTTTAAGGTTGTGACCCCTGTGACCCTATTTGGTGTCATGGGGTCACGAAATCTACAATTAAGAATCCCGATTGGCCAAGGAGTCTGCACATATCATTTTCAACTTTATAGTCCTTTTAGTACTGGAGAAGAAGATTGAAATAGGTTTTTAAGGTTGTGACCCCTGTGACCCTATTTGGGGTCACAGGGTCACCAAAGTTACAAATTAGAATCTCAATTGTCCAAGGAGTCTGCACATATAATTTTTAACTCTCTACTCCTTTTGGAACTGAAGAAGAAGATGAAAATAGGTATTTAAGATTGTGACCCCTGTGACCCTATTTGGGGTCACAGGGTCACCAAAGTTACAAATTAGAATCCCCAATGGCCAAGGAGTCTGCACATATCATTTTTAACTCTCTAGTCCTTCTGGAACTGGAGAAGAAGATGAAAATAGGTTTTTAAAGTTGTGACCCCTGTGACCCTATTTGGGGTCACAGGGTCACCAAAGTTACAAATTAGAATCTCCATATGCTAAGGTACTTGTACACAAAATGTCAGCTCTCTAATGTGTATGGTTCATGAGGATAATTCGAAAGTGTCAAAAGTTTACTGACGGATGACGGACGACGGACGGACGACGGACGGACGGACGCCGGACGACGGGCAATGCCATAAGCCTATCTGGACTTTCAGTCCTGATGAGCTAAAAATCAATGTTGGCCATTTCTGTGTAAACACCTTTTACTCATTTTGGATTAGAAAATGGATGTCCATAGGGTAACCAAATAAAGTACATTCGTTTTATTGATGCATTATTCAATATCTTTGACTTGCAGCTGATAATTCTTACTTTTTCGTTTTCTTTTGTTACTAAAATTGAGCTACTGCCCCTTTGACACATTTTCATCTATACAAGCACATAGGTGACAGAAAGTACAATAAAAAGAGTCATGTTAGAGTCCCTTATTCTTGCTGTTATCAGCAATGGTATGTTTTCTCACTCGAGGACGGTAAGCACGTTTATAAAGGGGAAGTGAAGTGGTCTCACAGACAAACAACAAGTGTGGAGAGACAATCAAAGTTATAAAATATTTCTAAAAAGTGCAAAGTTTATATCAAATAATTTAAAAACGTTTCTTGCTTCATTCGTAACAACTTAAATGATGAAACAGACACTAGTGATTTATGCCTTTTAACATAATAAAGAAACATTTTAATACAAAATGAGAATATTAATAGTGCACTTTTCCCAGGTACTAATAACCTGCTCAAAGTGCAAACTACATAATTACCCTGAAGAATCGAGTAAGCATACAAGCAATTAGCACGAACATGTAGTTCCGTCAGTAACCGATTTTACAGCTTGTTGAACTGAGTGAAGGAGAATAAAGTGCCTTATCGAGGGGAAAAAAACAGCACAGTATGACACCCAGGTGTTTCGAGTCTCTTTTAGGATTTGAACCCTGGTCGTTTGCGCCATAGACCAAACAAAGGCACCGGGCTGTGTTTCTCTCCCCTTTCTAGTATCAACCTAAAAATCTACAAGGTTCCTATAAAATAGAGCCATTGGCTCTGTAGCTCATTAGGCTTTATGTCAATATTGCTTTAGGGTGTGGCAAATGTGGTTGTCCCTTTAGTAGGGTCCACTTGGTCACCAAATGTTCAATTTAGAATCCTACTTATCTAACTTAGGAGTCTGTAGATAAGGTTTCAGCTGTCTATGCCTCAAGCTTCTGGAGAAAAAGAAGAAAATAGGTTTAAAGAGTGTGGCCCCTGTGACCCTTTTTAGGGGTCACAGGGCCATATAAGCTATGAATTATATTCCTCACTATTCAAGGAGTATGTACACAAGGTTTCAGCTTTCTAGGCTTTATTCTTCTGGAGAAGAAGATGAAAATAGGTTTTAAGGGCGTGGCCCCTGTGTCCCTTATTATGGGTCACAGGGCCTCCAAAGCTCCAATTTATTATCTTCACTAGCCAAGGAGACTGTGCACAAAGTGTCAGCTATCTAGGCCTTATGGTTCTGGAGAAGAAGTCGAAATTCCACCATTCCATGCCATAAGCCCATCAGACCTTACAGGCCAGATGAGCAAATAAAAGCCAACTCTTTAGATCAATGTCAAGGTCACTTAGTGATGGGTGTCTGGTCGGGTTCGAATCCCTTAAGGGACTCAACATTACAAGTACAAAAAACAAAAGGGGTCAAAATAAAAATAGTATATAGTGTTTACCTTAGGCATATTTCGCAGGGCGCAGAGCCAAACATTTTAATTTACCTTTTCCATAAATTCAGATATATGATTAGATACTTTACAAAGTTACAGTATTGTTTCATGTTAAGAATATAAAAAGAAATTTAAGACAAGAATGGATTAACCCTTTGTTTAAACAGCATGCATGGTTTGCTGACCCCATGTTAATCTAGCTACAGGAACAATAACAATACTGAGTGTTGATTGGTGGACACAGCTCAATGATCCCATCATTTGCCCTTATATTTGGTAAAACACAACATTTATTAATGAAAATGTGGCAGTACTGAAATTGTATATATTTATTATGACTAGTTACTCTAATTTAAGACAGCTAGAGTTGTGTTGTTTATAGTATTTTAGAAATATTATAGTGAAAGTCTTAAACAATCATCAAATTGCCAGTAAATGTCAGTGTCAATTGCCAGTGTAGGGCTTATTTATAAAATAAGTTATATTAGCAGCCACATATATTTCATATTTTACCATTTTCGCTTGAAGAGTGACTCAAAATTAACTTGTCTGTAGGTGCCGTTTTGCAAGTCATTGTGCCCTTTTCAAAAAGGAGTGGCCCTGTCTTTTTTCCAGCTTGGTATTAAAGGGGCAGTAGCACGTTTTTTGTGGGAATATAAGGTGATGTCGGGAAAATGAAACTTAATGGTTCGAATTGAAAAACGATGCATTTGAACTAAATGGAGCAGTAATACTCCAAGTATACGTAAAGTTTAGCCAAGCGATTCCTTTTTGTTACACAAAATGAATTAAAGGTGTTCACAAAAAATGGCCACCAATGGATTTTATGTGAATCTTTATAGTTTGTCCTCTGACTAGGGATGATTGACTTGTGTAATGAGATTATTGACACTGTCAAAATAATACATTAAACATTAACCTTCAATTATCAGTGAAAAATTTAAAATATAAAATTATAAAAAGTTGTGGTACTGCACCTTTAATGCTAACTTGCATGAATTTATATATGTCTCTAAAGGCAGTACCCCTTTTTTTCACTGACAATTGTACGTTAATGCTAAATCTATTATTTTTATGGTGTCAATAATCTTATTACTCAAACAAATCATCCATAGTCAGAAATCATATAAAGTCCATTGGTGACCATTTTTGTGTGATCACTTAAACCATGTCTGAATTTATTTAATTTTTTACTGCTTAATTTAGTCTTAAGACATTTTCCTTCAACTGCAACCATTTATTTTCATTTTCCGGACATCACTTTATATTCCCCATAAAAACATGCTACTGCTGCTCTAAGGCAGGAACGTATGTAAGCCACAAGAGCTTTTACTGTCTAATCCTGCAGGATGATTTGGAGTTCAGCGCCACTTTCAAGAGTATTTCACTTACATCACAGCTACAAGTAATATTGCAGGGAGAAAGACGTAACACAATTGTGACAATGCATTGCAGTGAAACCAGAGAGCAACAGCTGGAACTTGCGAACCATAGTTTATACGGTCTAGTTGGCTCCAAGACATTTTCTTTTCTTGAAGGTGTTACTACACGGAGCTCGTTCTCATAGGTTTGAAAACAATATCTGTAAATATACAATTTTGTGGATTCTGCCAGAATGAAAACTCTTTTCATCAAAGTCTGGCGTCCTCAAAATTTGGTATTCTGTCAAAATTGGAATAGGGGTCCAAAAGCGAAAAGTACCAAATATGAAATTGGTTGATTTTAAATAATTATCATCATTAACTAAACACTGTCACAGGCAGATGTTTCTTATAAGAAACTCAGCTCCATTGCCTTCACATTACATCATAAATCTCATTGAGATAAGATCAAGCATTTCATTCAAGTTTCAATACCAACTTCAGATGTGTATTTTAAGATCAATGATGGATCTACCTGGATATATCAAAATTTTGGCCGATGTTTGTTTCATTTAAATGATATTGTATGGGGTCACATCCGACAAATTACATGGATAATGTATGACAAAGAAGTATTGACTGTAATATTTCAGTAATGAAAATGTCAAAGGAAAACTCAGAAATCCACATAAAAATTTATTTCATTATAACTCAACTTAAAATTCAAGTTTAAAGATGCAGCACAACGTTTTCAATGAAATACAGATGATATATCTCACTCAAATGCCTGACATAAGTTTGAGATTATAAGTGATAATATGAGTAACACTGTTATGTATTCACATTTTTCCCTCTGAAGATAATTTTTTGCATGACCTGTTATTCATTGGGAGAAATTTTGAAGAAACAAAATTTCAAAAATGTGCTACTGTCGCTATTACAGACAACTGTTTCTCAATCATACTATCAGTAAAGAATTGCAATTACAGTTCTGCCTCAAGTCTTGGAAATATCATATAAAAAGAAAGCCATTGGCTCTGTAGCCCACCAGGGGTACTATCTTATTTTGCTTTAGGGTGTGGCAGAGTGATTTTGGACATTTGTAATCAGTTCATAAGGAGGAAATTCCTTAACAACTCAAGAATATACAGGCATGGGCTCTGTAGCTCATCATACTTTTGATGGAAATAGCTTTTAAGGCTTTTGACCCCTGTGACACCACATTTTGGGTCTACAATCTACAATTTAGAATCCTCATTGGCCAAGGGTCTACACAAAACTGTTCAGCTCTCTAGACCTTTTTCAACTGGAGGAGAAAATGAAAATAAGGTTTTAGGTTTTGACCCTTGCGACCGAATTTGGGGCCATGGGGTCACAACAATTACAATTTAGAATCCTAATTGGCCAAGGGGTCTACACACAACTTTTCAGCTCTCTAGACTTTTGGAACTGGAAAAGATGAAAATAGGGTTTAAAGGTTTTGACCCCTGTGAGCCCATTTGAGGTCAAGGAGTCACCAAACTTAAATTAAAACTAAAATTTAGAATCCCCATTGGGCAAGGAGTCTACACATAACTTTTTTCATCTCTTAGACCTTAGGCCCTTATTAGGGGTCACAGGGCCATCAAAGCTACAATTAATAATCCTCACTAGCCAAGGAGTCTGTACAAAAATAGAACCAGTAGCTCTGTAGCTCATCAGGCTACAATTTTGCTTTTAGGGTTGCATATGCTGTTCCACCTTACTCGGGGCCACAGGGTCACCAAATGTACAATTTGGAATCCTCCTTATCTAACTTAGGAGTCTGTAGACAATGCTTCAGCTTTCTAGGCCTTATGGGGGTTCACCAAAGGTTACAATTTATAATCCTCACTAGTCAAGAAGTCTGTACACACAGTTTCAGCTTTCTGGGCCTTATGGTTTTTGAGAAGAAATCGAAATTCCACAAAATAACGGACGGACAGATGGATGCCGGACACCATGCCATGCCATAAGCACATCAGTGGGTCTGATTAAGAAGGTTGAAATAGGTTTTCAGGTCGTGACCCCGGTGACCTCTTATTTGGAGTCAGGTCACAGGGCCACCAAAGCATTTACTTCTGGAGAAGAAGATGAAAATAGGTTTTAATCGCGTGGTCCCTGTGACCCTTAATAGGGGCCAATGGGCCACCAGAGCTACAATTTATAATCCCCACTAGTCAAAGAGTCTTACACAAACTATAATCATTCTAGGCCTTATGGTTCTGGAGAAGAAGTCGAAATTCCACAAAGTTTACGGACAGACGGACATGCCATGCCAAATGAGCTTAAAATGTAAAAACATAGCAGTTGGCTCAGCTTTAATATTCTCTCTTTCAGCCTTAATATTCAACTTTCTAGACCTTATGCTTCTGAAGATGATGATGAAAATTGGTTTCAAGAGGGTGGCCTCTGGTGCTTATTTTGAGCCCGAGGGCCACTCAAGTTACAATGCTTCCGGAGAAGATGGTTTAAATAGATACTAAAAGCGTAGTCCATGTGACCCGTAGTAGGGGCCACAGGGTCACCAAAGCTTTAGATAATAATCTTCACTACAGTATTCACTTCATTTCCTATGTATGTTCAAATAAGTTTTTACCCAATTTCACGTGTTCCCAATGATATGTGTATATAACTGGTTACCAAACCCTTAAAATCTTGTTGTCTTTCGATTCTAGTAACATTAGCTTTATCACTTTCTGTGAAATTGTTTCTTTCTAGGGTACTTTGTATAAATGTTTCTTTAAATCGCAACATTAGTGTGTGGAGATTGTTTGGTTTAAAATATATACAAAATTAAATTAAAAACGCCATCAGTGTTTTCGTTTCTGTTCAAGCAAAGGGGAGACAACCCCTTGTTGACCTAGAATACCAGACGGACTGAGGGGAGGTTGTATTCGTACCACAGTGAGGAATACCATTCAAGAGTCAGCAACCTGCAAAGGTTGGTGTGATTCTTTACCAGAAGATATCCTCAGTGTGGTAGCAGAAGCGGGACATGGAATCCTTAATACAGTACTTAAAGTTTGTCGACTGAGTAAACGAGTGCAACTGAGTTAGTTTGTGCAACAGAGTTAGTTTGTGCAACAGAGTTAGTTAGTGTAAACTCAATGGACAGGAATGGACAGCAACACTCTGCTCTGGAGAAAATGTTAGTGAACCAAGGAAACACATACTAATTAAGGTGGCAATGCTTAATAACATATTCTATTCTGCCAAGTTGGCTACAAGTCTTGACTGACAACAATCATGGCCAAATCCTTCACCACATCCGTTGACCAATTGCAACTCTTGCAGGAATAATGCTCTCCTGGAGGTGATTCCAGGCGGCAGTGAAATGCCGCCAATGCCGAAGCCCTTCCCCTGGATCTAGTGAAGTTGAAGCCATCATAGTGCAACAGGAGGTTTGAAGTGTCCAGATTGAAAGAGAGCAGGAGACACGAGTTGAAATGTCCAGATTGAAAGAGAGCAGGAGACACGAGTTGGAAATGGAAACCAGCTGGTGGCCACAACATACTCTAACGATGCAGTCAAGGCAAACGTGGCTATGCCCTAGGAGGAGGTTACCAGGAGTCAAACTTTGGTATCTGGATGGTATCATTGGATGCAAACACATCTGCCATACAATCCAAATCCAAAATTCAGTTATCAAGAGCCTAAGGGTCTGGTATATCTAGATCAACAAGTGGTGAGACAAGGGTTATGTACAATTTGCTTTTGTTTGGGCTTAAACTATGTGGTCATATGTATGAGAAATGTTTTCTTGTGTGTAAATTAAAATATGTCAATTTAAATCATAATACAAAAATAGAGAAGGTGGCTCTGTTGCTCATCAAGCTTCATATAAATTTTGCTTTAGGGGGTGGCAAATGTGGTCCCCCTTACTTTGGACCACAGGGTCACAAAATGTACAATTTGGAATCCTTATCTAACTTAGGAGTTTGCACACAAAGTTTCAGCTTTCTAGACCTGATGTTTCTTGAGAAAAAGATGAAATAATGTTAAAGGGTGTGGCCCCTGAGGCCCTTACTAGGGGCCACAGAGCCACAGACCAAAAAAGGTATCAATCAAAATCCTCACTGGTCAAAGAGTATATTCACAAGGTTTCAGCTTTCTAGGCATTTACTTCTGGAGAAGAAGATGAAAATAGGTTTTAATCGTGTGGCCCCTCTGGCCCTTAATAGGGGCCAAAGGGTCACCAAAGCTACAATTTATAATCCTCCTCCTAGTCAAGTTTCAGCTTTCTAGGCCTTATGGTTCTAGAGAAGAAGTCGAAATTCGTCCAAATTTAAGAACGGAAGGACGGCGGACACCATGCCATGCCATAAGCCCATCGGGCCTTACAGACCAGATGAGCTAAAAAGAGTGTTTTGATTAAAATAATTATGGTAATAAGTACCCCAGAGAGAACCCTTCTAAAAAGGACATTAAGTTCTTAAGATGAAAATATGTTTAAGGGCGTGGCCCTAAGGCCATCAAAGCTAAAATTGTATCTTATCGTCAGCTTCCTAGGCCATATGCTCCTGGAGAAGAGGTCGAAAATGCACCAAGTTAACAGACGGACGGATGGACTAACCAAATATAAAGATCTAAACTGTTGCCAAGGAAATAAATAATAGAGCCAGTGGCTCTGCATCTTCCCACGGCAAGGTGAAAACGTATCGAGCAACTCTCCTCGCTTTAGACCTTGCCTTCACAAGGTAGAAAACTGGTGATCCGGAGCAGCGACACCTATCGTGATCACGAGTTACGCCCCTTATCAGCTCTTACAAAATAGCCAATGAAATTTCGGAACAAATTCAAAATACTAACAGACGATCTTTTTGAAAACTATCCGAGTGAAATTTAATTTCAAATTTCAGTCCGTATGGTTGTTTTCACGTTTTTGATGAGCACCGAGAATGCAGAGAAGACAAACATTTATGTATCACTCAAATTAATTGTTTCTCGCCCTTGTAAAACAAATACAAAAGTATTTTTTCAAATCGGTTCAGTTAACATGCTGTCTTCTGATTGGACTATTCTACTTCCGTGCAGCGGGTTGAAATGCTAGCACAGAAATCACGGCCAATGATGTCAAGGGAGGAATGGGAAAGTTTAGAAACTTTTTCGTTTCGCCCGTGACGTTGTGAAGATGGTGGCTCTGTGGCTCATCAGGCTTCATATCAATTTTGCTTTACGGTGTGGAAAATGTGAAATTAGGTTAAATGGTGGGGCCCCTGAGGCCCTATTAGGGACCACAGGGCCACAAAAGCTACAGTTTAGAATCCCAATTGGCCAAGGAGTCTACATGCAGTCTTTCAGCTCAATAGACCTTTAGGAGCTAAAGATGATGATGAAAATAAGTTTTTAAGGTTGTGACCCCTGTGACCCTATTTGGGGTCATGGGGTCACGAAATCTACAATTTAGAATCCCCATTGGCAAAGGAGTCTGCACATATAATTTCAGCTCTCTAGACCTTTTGGAACTTGAGAAGAAGATGACAATAGTTTTTTAAGGTTGTGACCCCTGTGACCCTATTTGGGGTCACAGGGTCAACAAAGTTACAAATTAGAATCCCCATCGTCCAAGGAGTCTGCACATATCAATATTAACTCTCTAGACCTTTTGGAACTGGAGAAGAAGATGAGAATTGGTTTTTAAGGTTGTGACCTCTGTGACCCTATTTGGGGTCATGGGGTCACGAAATCTACAATTTAGAATCCCCATTGGCCAAGGAGTCTGCACATATAATTTTTAACTCTCTACTCCTTTTGGAACTGGAGAAGAAGATGAAAATAGGTATTTAAGGTTGTGACCCCTGTGACCCTATTTGGGGTCACAGGGTCACCAAAGTTACAAATTAGAATCTCCATATGCTAAGGTACATGTACACAAAATTTCAGCTCTCTAATGTGTATGGTTCATGAGGAGAAGTCGAAAGTGTCAAAAGTTTACGGACGGACGACGGGCCATGCCATAAGTCCATCTGGACTTTCAGTCCTGATGAGCTAAAAATAGGTTATAAGGGAGTGGCTCAGAGGGTGATCACATCTATAAAATATATTCTCATTTAGCTTAAAGAGATTTTAAGGTTTTCAGCTTCCTTGGCCTTTTCATTATTGAGAAGATGATGAAGATAGGGTTGTGCCCCTGTGGACTTTATTGCTCGTCACAGAGTCACTACATCTATAAACTATTATCCATTTCAACTACTGAGTCTGTACACAAGATTTTCATTATTGGGAAGATGATGAAGATAGGGTTGTGCCCCTGTGGCCCTTATTGCTGGTCACAGGGTCACTACATCTATAAACTATTATCCATTTCAACTACTGAGTCTGTACACAAGATTTTCATTATTGAGAAGATGATGAAGATAGGGTTGTGCCCCTGTGGACTTTATTGCTCGTCACAGAGTCACTACATCTATAAACTATTATCCATTTCAACTACTGAGTCTGTACACAAGATTTTCATTATTGGGAAGATGATGAAGATAGGGTTGTGCCCCTGTGGCCCTTATTGCTGGTCACAGGGTCACTACATCTATAAACTATTATCCATTTCAACTACTGAGTCTGTACACAAGATTTTCATTATTGGGAAGATGATGAAGATAGGGTTGTGCCCCTGTGGCCCTTATTGCTGGTCACAGGGTCACTACATCTATAAACTATTATCCATTTCAACTACTGAGTCTGTACACAAGATTTTCATTATTGGGAAGATGATGAAGATAGGGTTGTGCCCCTGTGGCCCTTATTGCTGGTCACAGGGTCACTACATCTATAAACTATCATCCATTTCAACTACCGAGTCTGTACACAAGATTTACATTATTGGGAAGATGATGAAGATAGAATCTTAGGGTTGTGCCCCTGTGGACTTTATTGCTCGTCACAGAGTCACTACATCTATAAACTATAATCCATTTCGACTACTGAGTCTGTACACAAGATTTTCATTATTGGGAAGATGATGAAGATAGGGTTGTGCCCCTGTGGCCCTTTCTGCTGGTCACAGAGTCACTACATCTATAAACTATCATCCATTTCAACTACCGAGTCTGTACACAAGATTTACATTATTGGGAAGATGACGAAGATAGAATCTTAGGGTTGTGCCCCTGTGGCCCTTATTGCTGGTCACAGGGTCACCACATCTATAAACTATCATCCATTTCAACTACTGAGTCTGTACACAAGATTTTCATTATTGGGAAGATGACGAAGATAGAATCTTAGGGTTGTGCCCCTGTGGCCCTTATTGCTGGTCACAGAGTCACTACATCTATAAACTATCATCCATTTCAACTACTGAGTCTGTACACAAGAGTTTCATTATTTGGAAGATGATGAAGATAAAATCTAAGGGTTGTGCCCCTGTGGCCCTTATTGCTGGTCACAGAGTCACTACATCTAAAACTTATCATCCATTTCAACTACTGAGTCTGTACACACGATTTTCATTATTGGGAAGATGATGAAGATAGGGTTGTGCCCCTGTGGCCCTTATTGCTGGTCACAGAGTCACTATATCTATAAACTATCATCCATTTCAACTACTGAGTCTGTACACAAGATTTTCATTATTGGGAAGATGATGAAGATAGAATCTTAGGGTTGTGCCCCTGTGGCCCTTATTGCTGGTCACAGGGTCACTACATCTATAAACTATTATCCATTTCAACTACTGAGTCTGTACACAAGATTTTCATTATTGGGAAGATGATGAAGATAGAATCTTAGGGTTGTGCCCCTGTGGCCCTTATTGCTGGTCACAGGGTCACTACATCTATAAACTATTATCCATTTCAACTACTGAGTCTGTACACAAGATTTTCATTATTGGGAAGATGATGAAGATAGAATCTTAGGGTTGTGCCCCTGTGGCCCTTATTGCTGGTCACAGGGTCACTACATCTATAAACTATCATCCATTTCAACTACTGAGTCTGTACACAAGATTTTCATTATTGGGAAGATGATGAAGATAGAATCTTAGGGTTGTGCCCCTGTGGCCCTTATTGCTGGTCACAGGGTCACTACATCTATAAACTATCATCCATTTCTGCTACTGAGGCAAACACCATGCTATAACAGACAATCAACATCACAGATCGGATGAGCTTTTCAATACTCATTACCATCAAGAGGTGTGACTCAATACCATCCCCCACAGTTCCCGCGGAGGACTTAATAAAAGAAAACAACAAGCTTGCAGTGAACAATGCAAGACCTGACAATCACTAACTCTCGTTCTTTGTAAAGACTGTACGCCTGTCACTACTATCAAAAATAGTTAGACATCTGCATATACATCACAATACATGTTCGCCTCCTTGTCCTCTTTGATAAATTAATCCCAGTTCTTAGAGTTTATGAGTTCAAATATGACAGCATCAAAACAATTTGTCGGAGGTCAGCGCTGAATATATCATTGTCCTTCATCCTTGTGAGGTTGTAAACAGCTGAAATCAGTCCTTGATCAACAATCGATCCATGTCCCGTCAAGACAGCAAGATTTCCTCGGTAAACCATTCCACGACATTTAGACAAGTTCCAAGTTCTTCAGACTCCATCAGATGATCCAAACTGAAATTAAAAGTAAAACGTCAAAAATGTTTTTCAAGATGACAACCTGTCCTAACCAAGCTGATAACGAGTTGTCATTCCTTATACATATTGATACTTTGATAAGGAGTTCTCATTCCTTACACATATTGATACTTTGTTACACATCTAGGAATTATGCAGGGTGCTTTTAATCATTTCCTTTCAATGAAGCTATGATATATTTTTGCATCACTTTCCTATCTGTTACGGTTATGGACAAGAATACAATGACATTGTTTTTGATAAAAATATAGCCATTGGCCCTGTAGCTCATCAGGCTGCATATCAATTTTGCTTTAGGGTGTTGCAAATGTGTTTCTCCCCTTAGTAGGGTCCACAGGGTCACCAAATGTACAATTTAGAATCTTCCTTATCTAACTTAAGAGTCTTAGACAAGAATTCAGCTTTCTCTTCCTAAGCTTATGGAGGAAAATATGGAAATAGGTTTTAAAGGTGTGGCCCTTTTAAAGGGCCAAAGGGTCAGCAAAGTTATGAATCCTATCCTTACTAGTCATGTGGTATGAACCAGTGTAGAAAACTCCCAAAAAATCAAGCCAGACAGCCGGACTGGTAACTCCAAAAAGTTGCCAGTCCGGATCAGAACTTACCTGTCCGGTTCTTACAATAAAGACATGACGAAATTAAGATTCTGAATAATTTAATGTCATAAACTTCAAATATACACCATCAGTGATATTACATGTCCTCTTATTGGTAAGACAGTGATTAGTGTCTGATAATTGACATCGAGTACTATACCTGGCACAAACTCAACCAATACGTGATTTGTGTGACACTAATTGATAGAAGTGTATATGGTTGCCTATCAAAATCAACCATTTCTTACTGTAATATGAAGACTTACTTTTAAAGTTATTTATTTCAGATGTTTTCTGTAAAATTCACATATTATTCACGTACGGGGATAATTCCACATCAGAAATCAACGATCTGCCATATCGAACGGCAATTTATTCTGCCATGAATATGATAAAAAAATTAATTTTTAAACTTAGTTACGTTTTTTTAATCTTCCACACAAATATTTGACATGATAAAATACCTGTCGAGTCGACAGACAAGCTGCAAGTCACGTATCAATCGGCAAGAAAATGTAGGTCAATGAAAACACTACACATCTCTGATGAAACTCGCTTCTATACATCGCTGATAACTGTTGATATTATTTTCTTTCTTGAATCGATCGATAGACTTAGATAGTTAATTATTTATAGTAGAATAAGTCAATAAGCACATTATTAGTTTCAGTTCAAAGTATTAAACTCGAAGATCGTTAAGTAATCTTTTGACAGACGAACACCTCAAACTTACAGGCTTAAACAGACATGCGCTAAGCGGTTTGTTTGTTGTGATTGGTTGAATGACACAGAGGTTGTGACGTAGATTGGAATGCAAGGGGCCGTGTACCATTCAATGTGGAGCTTTATTGCGAATTAACAGCGCATACTTGATTTGCTTCTATATATTATCCTCAACAAATAATGTAGGTTTATCTTGCGATAATCTACATACCCGTACCAGTTATATTCGGACAGGGGCATTGTTGTTTATAGATTTACATGTTAAATTTGTGCAGCAAAAATAATTTTCATTAAAAATGTTCTTGTTGTAATTATTAAACTTCGCAGGTAAATTTTAAATAATCTCAACTTTAAAGTCCATACTATTTATTCGGTTTATTGTTTGAAAACTTACTGTTTTAAAATGAAATAATCGTTAACTACCAATAACGAAAAAGTTTTGAGAAACCTATAAATATTTATAGTATGCAGTGTGGATTTATTTCGTTGCTGAAATCTTTGAAACCACCCATTTTACAAAACTCAATATGGCCGTAAGTTTCATACACTTCTTCGGTACTTGTCACGGGACATGCTTTTCGCCGTAAGCATTGAATAAATGAATGACTGACGCATTCTTTGAGAAGAAGCATTTGATTCACTTTTGATAGACTGGTGTTTAAATTTTAGATGATTTTTCATCGTTCCCGTGCTTCCACCTGAATGTGAAAGTTCGATAGCGCACACATTACATTTCACTTCGGTTTACCGTCAATTTTGGTGATGAATTTCCACACCTCCGAACGTTTGGCTGTTGCCATTTTCAAAGGTCTACGCGGATATACACTCTGCTACCACATGACAATTCGTTTAATCGTTTACATGATTCTTTTAACGTTTATTCATTCATCACAAAACGATAGCTGGCTGCAATGTAACTTGCCTTTGTCATATTTGATAATTTGACTTACAAAACCTGACGAAACACTTTACTTCTTTTGGCTTTTATTTTTTGTTCATTTGAGTCAATTTGAGTATACTATTACAGTTGGCTTTTGTAAATATCTACCCGACCACCGGACGGGCTACTTGTGAATGTTAACCGTCTGGCTCGAAAACAGACCGTCTCGGGCGGTCGGGCAGGCGGGAGTTTTCTACGCTGTATGAACACAAGGTTTCAGCTTTCTAAGCCTTCTGCTTCTTGAGAAAAAGATTAAAATAGGTTTTAAGGGCGTTGCCTCTGTGGCCCTCATAAGGGGTCACAGGACTGCAAAAGCTATAAATTATGGTCCTCACTAGTCAAGAAGTATATACACAAAGTTTCTAGGCCCAGGCCTCATGCTTATGGAGAAGAAGTGGAAAATGCACAAAGTTTACGGATGAATGGATGGACAGATGCCATGCCATGCCATAAGCCCACCGGGCCTTACAGGCCAGATGAGCTAAAACTTGAGATATGGATCATAATTTGCATTTTGAGCATTTTATTGTGACCTTGACCTTTAACACTTAGTGAAATGTGTTCATTGATTGTTTGTCCTAAGTACAACAATAATGTAATGAATTAAAGTGTTAAAAGTTGAAATAATCCATCTTTTCAATATATATAGACCTTGATGTAAATTTTTGTACTTCTCAAGATATATTATATACAAAATCTAAACTTCATAGCACAGAAACTTTCCAAGTAATCGTGTTCACAAGGAATTTTGTAATGATTTTATAAGTCGCGACTTTCACCTTTTACCTTGAAAGTGAACATTATAATTCCCCGGAGGTGTAAACACTTAGAAATGTTTATGAGTTCAGTAAAGCTTAATAGGATAAAGTTATACCCAAATTAGTGTACATTGCTATAACTCATTTCTCATGACCTTGACCTTTGATCTTCAAGACATACATATTTTATTCAATTGACTTTCAAACTCAATCAATATTTGCCATCAGGTTACCCAGTTTTATTCACCTAGTTGTCATAGCATCTGAAACAAAACTTGTCATAAGAGCATCAGTCAGTGTTGCATCCAGGTTTGAAAATTGAGGGTGAGGTCCCTTCTGGCTTTCATAAAAGTGGGGGAGTGACCTGAAATTGTGTGCTAGTGCTGATAGAGAGAACTAACATATATTCAAAAGCAATCATAGTTAATATGTAAATGATCTTCCATATCAATATTGCACGCGGTCACAAATTTCAAATGTCAAATGACGTGTTGAAGTTTTGAAGTTTGATTAAGTCCATAAAAATAGGTTATCTTTTGAAGTTTAAATGCAAAGTTGTATAGTCATATTTCCTTCTTTATTCAGCTGAAATCAAGAATAATCCTTCTTCCACTTTATCTTGAAATAATGGTTCATACCCCGGTAATTATGTTTATCTGAAAGTCAAATCATCGGGAAAAGTCAGCATTTGATTATTCATCGGTCTAACTTACGCGAATTTTTTAGCTTGAAGCAGGTGTTTCAGAAATTAGAAGCGTTGGATAAGGGAAGAAATCTATAACTCGTTTTGTCTTAGGCATTTTCGCTCACGAACTGGGCTTTCAAACGATTAAGCAGACGAAACCGGCCATTGCCCCGTACTTATTTGGGCGAAACATCTATTGCACAGTAAGCATGTCATTCATTCGGAAGTGCTATCACTATAATCATTACCTGGGATACATACGTTACATTCTAAAAGACGGAATCCAACAACATTTTGCCGATTGCATTAGTAAACATGAGGCGACTTTTACAATTGATTATATTAACAAGTTATCATTTTTATTGATCAAAGTATGTAAAGTGTTGGGGAAAAAATAGTCTAGGTAGGTTGCGCAGTAGTTCGTCTGGATTGCAGGACTTGATGTAATTTTGCGAGATTACTCCCCCACATAAATATTAAAATTGCGGGAATGATACATGAAATAGCACATTTCCCACAAGCGTCCGGCCTGGATGCAACACTGTCAGGTCTGTTGATTACTTTGAAGTTCAAATGCAGAATCATAATCATGCAGTTATGCAGAATCAAGGGGCATAACTCATGTGTCTTCTTGTGTAATTAAGTGTAATAGTTTCAAAGGAAACTTGTCCCCGTTGTTAGCCATTTTACAAAGTCCATAAGGGCAAACAAAAGTTTAACATTACAATGTTACAAGCATGGCTACCTTCTCATTACTCCTATCAATGAAGTGTGTTCGACCATCCAACAAGTCTTCTGTGTTCAATGTTGCACTTGATGTGTTGCTTCATGATTCCCTCAAATCTCCTTTGTAAGTCTGTCCAAGTTATAAGTCTGCGTGGATCCAACAAGCCTGAAACAGTTACATAAAAACTTCAGCTACCTGGTTCAGTATAATCCACATCATATTGAAATATATAAAAATAGAGCCATTGGCTCTGTAGCTCATCAGGCATCATATCAAGTTTGCTTTATACAGGCAAGATGAGCTAAAAATGAAACTGATGTTACCTATTGCAAGAAAACCTATAACAAAATTACAAAACAAATGTATTATTATTCAACACTTTCTAGATTTCAAAATTTCAGCTCTCTAGTTTGTATGGTTCATGAGGAGAAATTGAAAGTGTCAAAAGTTTACGGACGGACGACGGGCCATGCCATAAGCCCATCTGGACTTTCAGTCCTGATGAGCTAAAAACTGACTTGCCCAAAAAGAGTGTCTTCTTTCCTTAAAAATAATACTAATTTAAACTAATAACACTGTTATGTAAATAATCTTGTGTATTATACAATGATTGCAAAACCTGGAAATTGTCATAAGACACACATGAAGATCTAGATAATGAAATAAATTATTTAGTGGTTTTGTAAATTAGCATCAATCAGATAGAATGTGATATATTGTGTTTTGAACTTTACAGTTGCAATATTTACAGAACATCTTTAGATATACTACACACTACACGCACGACTGATACTACACGCACGACTGATACTACACACTACACACACGACTGATACTACAAGCACCACTGATACTACACACTATACACACGACTGATACTACACACTATACACACGACTGATACTACACGCACGACTGATACTACACGCACCACTGATACTACACACTATACACACGACTGATACTACTCACTACACACACGACTGATACTACACACACGACTGACACTACACACTACACACACCACCGATACTACACACACCACACACCACTGATACTGCACACTACATGGACGACTGATACTACACACTACACACACGATTGATACTACACGCACGACTGACACTACACACTACAAACACGACTGATACTACACACTACACACACGACTAATACTATACTCATAACTGATACTACACTCACGACTGATACTACACACTACACACACGACTGATACTACACACTACTGATACTACACACTACACGCACGACTGATACTACAAGCACCACTGATACTACACACTACACACACGACTGATACTACACACTACATGCACGACTGATACTACACACACGACTGACACTACACACTACACACATGACTGATACTACACACTACACACACCACTGATACTTCACACTCGGGCACGACTGATACTGCACGCAGGACTGATACTACACACTACACGCACGACTGATACTACACACACAACTGATACTACACGAACGACTGATACAACACAGTGTACACACTACACGCACGACTGATACTACACACACGACTGATACTACACACTAGACACACGACTGATACTACACACTACACGCACGACTGATACTACGCACTACACGCACGACTGATACTACACGCACGACTGATACTACACATTACACGCACGACTGATACTACAAACTACACACACGACTGATGCTACACACTACACACACGACTGATACTAGAAACACGACTGATACTACACGAACGACTGATATTACACAGTGTACACACTACATGCACGACTGATACTACACGCACGACTTATACTACACACTACACACACGACTGATACTACACACTACACACACAACTGATACTACACGAACGACTGATACTACACAGTCTACACACTACAAGCACGACTGATACTACACACACGACTGATACTACACACTACACGCACGACTGATACTACACACTACATGCACGACTGATACTACACACGACTGATACTACACACACGACTGATACTACACGAACGACTGATATTACACAGTGTACACACTACACGCACGACTGATTATACACACTACACACACGACTGATACTACACACTACACGCTCGATACTACACACTACACGCACGATGCTACACACTACATGCACGACTGATACTACACGCACGACTGATATTACACACTACATGCACGACTGATACTACACACTACACACACGACTGATACTACACACGACTGATACTACACACACGACTGATACTACACACGACTGATACTACACACACGACTGATACTACACGAACGACTGATACTACACAGTGTACACACTACACACACGACTGATTATACACACTACACACACGACTGATACTACACACTACACGCTCGATACTACACACTACACGCACGATGCTACACACTACATGCACGACTGATACTACACGCACGACTGATATTACACACTACATGCACGACTGATACTACACACTACACACACGACTGATACTACACACACGACTGATACTACACACTACACGCTCGATACTACACACTACACGCACGATACTACACACTACATGCACGACTGATACTACACACACGACTGATATTACACACTACATGCACGACTGATACTACACACTACACGCACGACTGATACTACACACACGACTGATACTACACGCAGGACTGATACTACACGCAGGACTGATACTACACACATACTGCGTCAAAAGTGTCCAAAGTTCAGCGACTTTGGGTGCTGTCTGAAAACTTCGGTCACTTTGCCCTATGCAATCTTAAAGATCAGTCATTGTGTAAGTTATGTTTCTAAAGAAACTACAAAACTAAATTCATTGGGATAATGGTTGATCTTTGTTTCAAGATTGATGTTGCCATCATAAAGATTCTAGGAAATCATGATGAGGACTAAGTTACTTCAGTTCAGTCACTATCAAGTTATGTTGTAATGATAATCACGAAAAAAAAGAATATTTACACATAGGTTTTACCCTCAAAAGGCATATGAGGAGATCATGATTGACATGTCTAGAAAGTTGATGAAGCTAACAGAACTCCAGAAAGAGTATGTATTTGTATATTTTATCAACAATTTACTCAATTGAAAAATAACCAAGGAGTAAAACAAGAGCCATCAGGAGAGATGGCTTCATCCCCCCGGCTCAACTAAATTTGAATGATCAGTTTTAGCATATATTTTAATATACTGATTGTGTGAATAATGTTGTATGCATACAAGCAGCTCATTCTGTTTGACTTTTAATAACCATCATAAAATTATGATAAACCACATTCAGGTCTTTTTTAATAGTAAATGCTTATGTGATGTCATCATCAAGTTCCTCATGTTAATGTGAAGAGAGAGCAAAACTACCATCCTGTTTGATTGAATATGCTGTTTGATTTAAACACCTTCTTCCCTTTGTGAGACACAGTTTAGCAATTAATTGTAATGTTGGAATGAAGAATGTCATTGAGTTTTAACTCCCTGCAATTTGAAAACACAAAAATAGAGTCATCGGCTCTGTAGCTCATCAGGTTTTATATCAATTTTGCTTTAGGGTATGGCAAATGTGGTTCTCCTCTTAGTAGGTCACCAAATGTACAATTTAGAAACCTCCTTATCTAACTAGGAGTCTGCACACACATAACTTTCAGCTTTCTAGGACTGATGCTTCTGAAGAAAATGAAGTCTATACGTGAGATTTCATCTTTCTAAGCCTTTTGGTTTTGGAGAAGAGTCTAAAATAGGTTATCAGGCTATGGCCCATATATGGGGTCACAGGGTCACTAAAGATACAATTTATCATCCTCACTAGTCAAGGAGTCTGTACACAAAATTTAAGATTTCTAGGCCTTTTTGTTCTGTAGAGGTAGTCAAAAATGCACAAAGACGGACGAGCTAAAAACCTTAAAAAACAACACAAACATGACACCCAAGTTTTACTCATGCGACAAACACCTCTTGATGACAAATGTAATGAGCCCATCTGGTCTTATTGGCCTTAGTTATATATAATGTACTAACAATGAAGCAGGCAACTACAAACCTATCAATGGCAGCTGCACGGATATCTCCCCTACGAAGTTCCAGTTCCACGATCCTCTCGCTGTTTTCTTCTTTTACGTCTGGTCAGTCCCGAAGGTCATCTCCGATTATTCAGCCACAGCGAGTGCCCACGGTCGCACAGTAGGGAAAAAGAAAATAATCATTTCAATGTTATTATCAAATATTCAATAGAAACTGTATCAGATGAGTAATTGTTTATTCATTGTTTATTACTCAATCATTGTGAGATCAATCACTAGATAACAATGAGGTGGTAACATACATGTACGGAACAACTTTCGAACATCACATTACATTGTCCAATCACCTGATTCTGAACAAATCTTATCTTATAAATCCTACTCTATCTTATCCAATTCTACTCTATCTTATCCAATCCTACTCTATCTTATCCAATCCTACTCTATCTTATCCTACTCTATCTTATCAATCCTACTCCATATAATCAATCCTACTCCATCTGATCCTATCCTACTCTATCTTATCCAATCCTACTCCATCTTATCCTATCCTACTCTATCTCATCCAATCCTACTCTATCTCATCCAATCCTACTCTATCTCATCCAATCCTACTCTATCTTATCCAATCCTACTCTATCTTATCAATCCTACTCTATCTTATCCAATTCTACTCTATCGTATCCAATCCTACTCCATCTTATCCAATCCTACTCTATCTTATCCATTCCTACTCTATCTTATCCATTCCTACTCTATCTTATCCATTCCTACTCTATCTTATTCTATCTTATCAATCCTACTCCATCTGATCCTATCCTACTCTATCTCATCCAATCCTACTCCATCTTATCCTATCCTACTCTATCTCATCCAATCCTACTCTATCTTATCAATCCTATTCTATCTCATCCAATCCTACTCTATCTCATCCAATCCTACTCTATCTTATCAATCCTACTCTATCTTATCCTACTCTATCTTATCCTTTCCTACTCTATCTTATCCTTTCCTACTCTATCTCATCCAATCCTACTCTATCTCATCCAATCCTACTCTATCTCATCCAATCCTACTCTATCTTATCAATCCTATTCTATCTTATCCTTTCCTACTCTATCTTATCCTACTCTATCTTATCAATCCTACTCTATCTTATCCTTTCCTACTCTATCTCATCCAATCCTACTCTATCTCATCCAATCCTACTCTATCTCATCCAATCCTACTCTATCTTATCAATCCTATTCTGTCTTATCCTTTCCTACTCTATCTTATCCTTTCCTACTCTATCTTATCAATCCTATTCTATCTTATCCTTTCCTACTCTATCTTATCCTACTCTATCTTATCCTTTCCTACTCTATCTCATCCAATCCTACTCTATCTCATCCAATCCTACTCTATCTCATCCAATCCTACTCTATCTTATCAATCCTATTCTATCTTATCCTTTCCTACTCTAGCTTATCCTTTCCTACTCTATCCTATCGTACTCTTTCTTATCCTATTCTATCTATACTTTCCTACTCTATCTTATTCTACTAATTTTTATCCTATCCTACTGTATCCTATCCTACTGTATCTTATCCTATCCTACTCTATCTTATCCTTTCCTATTCTATCTTATCCTACTCTACTTGATCTTATCCTTCTCTATCTTATCAATCCTACTCAATCTTATCCTATCCTACTCTATCTTATCCAATCCTAACCTTACTCTATTTATCCTATCACACCCTATCTTATCCGGTCCAATCCTACTCTATCTTATCCTATCACACCCTATCTTATCCCATCCTATCCTACTCTATCTTATCCTATCACACCCTATCTTATCCTATCCTACTCTATCTTAACCTATCACACCCTATCTTATCCCATCCTATCCTACTCTATCTTATCCTATCACACCCTATCTTATCCGGTCCTATCCTACTCTATCTTATCCTATCACACCCTATCTTATCCTATCCTACTTTATCTTAACCTATCACACCCTTACCTTATCTATCGTATCCTATCCTACTCTATCTAATCCTACTCTATCTTATACAACCCTACTCTATCCTATCCTACTCTATTTTATACAACCCTACTCTATCCTATCCTACTCTATCTGATCCTACTCTATCTAATCCTACTCTATCTTATACAACCCTACTCTATCCTATCCTACTCTATTTTATACAACCCTACTCTATCCCATCCTACTCTATCTGATCCTACTCTATCTTATCCTATCACACCCTTACTATCTTATTCTATCACACCCTATCTTATCCGATCCTAACCTTTTCTATCCTACCTAATCTTATCCAATCTTAGCCTTATCTTATACTACATTACTATTAGCTTCATTATCTACTCTATCGTATCCAATCCTACTCTATCTTATCCTATCCTAACCTTTTCTATCTTATCCTATCCTAACTTTACTATCTTATCCAATCCTACTCTATATTATCCAATCCTACTCTATCTTATCCTATCACACCCTATCTTATCCGGTCCTATCCTACTCTATCTTATCCTATCACACCCTATCTTATCCCATCCTATCCTACTCTATCTTATCCTATCACACCCTATCTTATCCTATCCTACTTTATCTTAACCTATCACACCCTTACCTTATCTATCGTATCCTATCCTACTCTATCTAATCCTACTCTATCTTATACAACCCTACTCTATCCTATCCTACTCTATTTTATACAACCCTACTCTATCCTATCCTACTCTATCTGATCCTACTCTATCTAATCCTACTCTATCTTATACAACCCTACTCTATCCTATCCTACTCTATTTTATACAACCCTACTCTATCCTATCCTACTCTATCTTATCCTATCACACCCTTACTATCTTATTCTATCACACCCTATCTTATCCGATCCTAACCTTTTCTATCCTACCTAATCTTATCCAATCTTAGCCTTATCTTATACTACATTACTATTAGCTTCATTATCTACTCTATCGTATCCAATCCTACTCTATCTTATCCTATCCTAACCTTTTCTATCTTATCCTATCCTAACTTTACTATCTTATCCAATCCTACTCTATATTATCCAATCCTACTCTATCTTATCCTATCCTAACCTTAGTATCTTATCCTATCCTTCCCTATGTTACTCAATCCTAAACTTTTCCTTCTTATCCTATCCTACCTAAATATTATCCGGTCCTAACCTTTTCTATCCTTTCCTATCCTACATAATCTTATCCAATCCTAGCCGTATCTGATACTACATTACTATTAGCTTCACTATTTTGTCCTATCCTGTTCTTGTTATCTTATCCTATCCCTGTTCAATTTCATCCTTTTCTATTCTATCCTTCCTATCCTGTCTTGCCTAGTATTTGCTATCATATCCTTTATTACCCTATCTTATCCTGACAGTTTCCTATCCTATAACATATCTCGGCCTATCTTACGATACTCTGATACTCTAACCTGCCTTATGTATCTCCTCTTACATAGAGCCATAATGAAGCAAATGTACATAAACCTGACATCATCTAGTTTAACAAAATTGCCTTTGGATACCCAAGTTTGTCCATGTGTGCCTCAAACAATCACCATGGTGCGGAGGGTTTGAGAATCTCTCATGGGGGGGGTTGTAACTGGCAGACCTCAAGCTTGAAGAGACCAGAGCTCTCGCATGTAAGCATCAATGATGTAGAAAGATAAGATACATTATTATGTTCTACCTAAACTAATAAAGGAATTCATGTGAGTGTACTTATTAGTATAAACATAAGTTAGGATATAAGTATGGATTAGTATTGAACAGCGCTGCTCTAATGCATCTTAACTTTTTCCATCACCGACACCTCTAGAAGAGCTCTGTACCAGCAGATGTGCTTCAGATCCAAACAACAGACAAGATGGAGACTTTTCCCATCACGGACACCTCTGGCAGAGCTCTGTACCAGCAGGTGTGCTTCAGATCCAAACAACAGACAAGATGGTGACTTTTTCCATCACCGACACCTCTGGCAGAGCTCTGTACCAGCAGATGTGCTTCAGATCCAAACAACAGACAAGATGGAGACTTTTCCCATCACCGACACCTCTGGCAGAGATCTGTACCAGCAGATGTGCTTCAGATCCAAAAACAGACAAGATGGAGACTTTTCCCATCACCGACACCTCTGGCAGAGCTCTGTACCAGCAGATGTGCTTCAGATCCAAACAACAGACAAGATGGAGACTTTTCCCATCACCGACACCTCTGGCAGAGCTCTGTACCAGCAGATGTGCTTCAGATCCAAAAAACAGACAAGATGGAGACTTTTCCCATCACCGACACCTCTGACAGAGCTCTGTACCAGCAGATGTGCTTCAGATCCAAACAACAGACAAGATGGAGACTTTTCCCATCACTGACAACAGATTAGAAATGTGTTGCTTGAAGCCCTTAAGCAAGTACCTTGAACCTATCTGTTCAAGGAGCCAGTTTTGTCAATAAAGGTATTGGACAGATAGTCGGCACTCAGAGACCATTGAGCACCTAAAGGCATTAATAATGATATAGGTACATAGTCGATAACATCTCCATATGAATTGCTTTTCATTCCAGCTTTTCATCATTTTCCTGAATAAACATAAGACAAAATGTGTATCTTTCTGAAAATGCATTACACCCACAGATTTACGTGTAGACACATCATTATGACCTAAATTGTAAATGTATACAATTCAATGAAATAATAAAAATCAACAATGCTATCTGACGAGTATCTGTATGTAATTGATGGTATATCTAATTAATTTAATTTAATACCTATGTCATTTAAAAGATGCAGTAAATCCACAAATTAACATGTAAGTACATTTTCATCATGAACTAATATATGTTCTAATATGTTTCTACTAAAGTAATTAAAAACCACAAACTTGCATGTAGGTATATCATCATCATAAACTAAAATATTAACTAATATATATCTACTAAACAAATTCAAACCCACAAACTTACAAGGTATATCATCATCATAAACAAAAATATTTGCTAATATATTTCTAGTGAAGACATTCAAACCCACAAACTTACATGTAGGTATATCATCATCATAAACTAAAATCTTTAATAATATATTTCTAGTAAAGACATTCAAACCCACAAACTTACATGTAGGTATATCATCATCATGAACTAAAATATTTGCTTATATATTTCTAGGAAAGACATGCAAACCCACAAACTTACATGTTGGTATATATCATCATCATAAAGTATTAAACTAAAATCTTTAATAATATATTTCTAGCAAAGACATTCAAACCCACAAAGTTACATGTAGGTATATCATCATCATGAACTAAAATATTAACTTATATATATATTTCTAGTAAAGACATTCAAACCCACAAACTTACATGTTGGTATATATCATCATGAACTGAAATATTTGCTTATATATTTCTAGTAAAGACATTCAAACCTACAAACTTACATGTAGGAATATCATCATCATAAACTAAAATCTTTGCTTATATATTTCTAGTAAAGACATTCAAACCCACAAACTTACATGTAGGTATATCATCATCATAAACTAAAATATTTGCTTATATATTTCTAGTAAAGACATTCAAACCCACAAACTTACATGTAGGTATATCATCATCATGAACTTAAATCTTTGCTTATATATTTCTAGTAAAGACATTCAAACCTACAAACTTACATGTAGGAATATCATCATCATAAACTAAAATATTTGCTAATATATTTCTAGTAAAGACATTCAAACCCACAAACTTACATGTAGGTATATCATCATCATGAACTGAAATCTTTGCTTATATATTTCTAGTAAAGACATTCAAACCTACAAAGTTACATGTAGGTATATCATCATCATGAACTAAAATATTAACTTATATATATATTTCTAGTAAAGACATTCAAACCTACAAACTTACATGTAGGTATATCATCATCATGAACTGAAATCTTTGCTTATATATTTCTAGTAAAGACATTCAAACCTACAAACTTACATGTAGGAATATCATCATCATAAACTAAAATATTTGCTAATATATTTCTAGTAAAGACATTCAAACCCACAAACTTACATGTAGGTATATCATCATCATGAATTAAAATCTATTTCTTTTAAAGAAATAAAAACCCACAAACTTCAATGTAGGCATATCATCATCATAAATTTTTAATCTTAACTATCAAATTTCTAGTAAACAAATTAAAACCCACAAACTTACATGTAGGTATATCATCATCATGAACTTAAATCTTTGCTTATATATTTTTAGTAAAGACATTCAAACCCACAAACTTACATGTAGGTATATCATCATCATGAACTAAAATCTTTGCTTATATATTTTTAGTAAAGACATTCAAACCCACAAACTTACATGTAGGTATATCATCATCATGAACTAAAATCTTTGCTTATATATTTCTAGTAAAGACATTCAAACCCACAAACTTACATGTAGGTATATCATCATCATGAACTAATATCTGTTCTTATATGTTTCTAGTAAAGACATTCAAACCCACAAACTTACATGTAGGTATATCATCATCATAAACTAAAATATTTACTTATATATTTCTAGTAATGACATTCAAACCCACAAACTTACATGTAGGTATATCATCATCATGAACTGAAATATTTGCTTATATATTTCTAGTAAAGACATTCAAACCCACAAACTTACATGTAGGTATATCATCATCTTGAATTAAAATCTTTGTTTATATATTTCTTTTAAAGAAATTCAAACCCACAAACTGACATGTAGGTATTTCATCATCATGAACTTAAATCTTTGCTAATATATGTCCAGTCCCAAAATTCAAACCCACAAACTTACATGTAGGTATATCATCATCATAAATTAAAATCATAACTAGTATATTTCTAGTAAAAATATTCAAACCCACAAACTTACATGTAGGTATATCATCATCATGTACTTGAATCTTTGCTAACATATTTCCATTAAAAACATTCAAACCCACAAACTTACATGTAGGAATATCATCATGAACATAAATCTTTACTTATATATTTCCAGTAAAAAAATTCAAACATACAAACTTACATGTTGGTATATCATCATAAGCTCAAATCTTAACTTGTATATTTCCAGTAAAGACATTCAAACCCACAAACTTACATGTAGGTACATCATCATAAATTTAAATATTTGCTAATATATTTTTAGTAAAGACATTCAAACCCACAAACTTACATGTAGGTATATCATCATCATAAACTAAAATATTTATATTTATAAGTGAGACTAACTAGCTATCTTTAACATCACTTTGCTGAAGAAAGTTAGTAGCTGGAATTGAAATAGAACTTGCCTGACTAATCATAGGAGGACTGCTGCCTCCTCTGGACAGACAGACAGACAGACAGACAGCAGGGAAAGTGTTTCTGGTCATCAAGTATCCGCAGTTTGGATCTTCAAATTCTTCAATGTCCATATTGTTCAGTTGAGTGTTCATTGCTGTTCAATAAATCTGCAAAAAATATCAAGCAGCTACACAATATGTACTTATTTTACAGATCAAGACAATAAAGGAAAATATGCGACAACATTCACACCTTCATTTCAATCTGAATCTTAATACCAATTTGATCAACCTTTGAGACATTGTTTAGAAGTTTTGGACCAGACAGGACTCCACTGCATCATCGTTTTTTTTACCAATATACAGATTTTAAAACATAATTTCGAAATTGTTAATCATGACACACCTCATGTCAGTCTGTATCTGAAAACAGCAATCAGTTGTTGGTGTAAAAAAATTTTGGGTTTCCCAACAGGCGTTATTTTTTACCAAGCATGAGAAATTTAAGAAAAAAAATTTACATTTTTTACTTTGACATACCTTTATATCATTATGTATCTCAAGGTCAAATTTGATCAAAATGTAATGATTAGCTAAGAAATTGTGAGCCGGACAGGACAAGTCCCCAATTTTAACCAGAAATCTGTTTAATGTCTGGAATTGTTACATGTCCTTTTTCTGTTTGGAGTTTTTAAAAAAAAATCAAAAAGATAAAAAAATAAAAGTACCTAGGGTACAGAAGCTCACCTTAAAATGAATGATGTGGTATTGGTTTAATTATACATGTAACCATCTTTTATATAATTGATTATGGCTGCCATCATGATTTTTTTATCTTTTAAAATACTAGTCTTCTTTTGGAAATGACTAGAGCTTGAACAAACATTAATACACGAATGATATAATCATGATAAGTTAACAAGCAGTAGGTTTTTGTATAACTTTTTTGTATATCTATGGCTGAATTGGTGACCATCTTGTACTTTTTAATCTTCAAAATGCTACTTTTATGTGGGCATCCGTATTAATTTCATTATGATATCTTGATTGGTTTAGGTGTATCCATTTAAATGTCCTTCATTACTTACAAGATGGTGGCCACTTACAATTGTTTTGTAGTGAATCATTAATATGATTTCAAGATTATTTCACTGATGGTTATGCTGCATGGGATATTGAAAATCCCAAAAGTACAGATTTTTCAAGGAAAATGAATGACTGATTGAGAGGAAAGTCATAAACACAGCAATGCACAAGACACGTTTATTTTGTTCACATAATATTGACATGTCAAGTGACCATGAGATGTCTTTCATTAAAGTATCAATTTATTTAACACTCATACAGTACTATAATGGTAAACATTTTTGCATTGTCAAATCAACAGAGAGATATGACAAATCAAATTTCCTTACTTTTCTCACTAAACCCTTTTCGATTTTCATCTGCATATTTATTCCACATCAACTTATCATGTAGATTGCTAAACACAAAGCTTATTGTAGACAAGTTTTGTGTAAGTTGTTATTCTTAGAAAGAACATATCACTGTCATGAGAATACAAGTCCATAACTTTTATTGCATACACATGGGCCATGGCCATATAGCATAATGCTCTACCATATCAATTGGGTCAGGTTGATTATGCAACAGACTAGCAGCTGACACTGTGATGCTAGCAGCCTGCCTTGGGATGTGTATTAGACAGCATAATGGAATATCTGAACTCTGGTTGACCCCTTATGTGTGGTATTTAAAGGAATAAAAGGGAAATACCATTGTTTAAAATTTAACATGTTTAATGTGATTTGGTTTTTGCAGCTAGTTGCCATAAAGATTTTAAACAAATTAATCAATTATGTTTGTCTTTCATCTTAATTTTTTTTAGAAACACTAAAAAATATAGAACAACTTGCACGACAATCTTAAATATTCCATATTTAAGATAATATTATGATTAGTAAGTTCAAATTAGAGAATTTATATGGTGCCAGTGATCACTTGATGAAAGCTTAAAATTTAATAATAATGATGTGTCATCTGCAGCTGAAAAGTCAATATGGCTGCTATTGCGGCCATCTTGGATTATCAAAACTGAAACGTCTACCTTTCTGTGCGGAATCACTATAGGTATAACATACTACAATATAAAAATGATCTCTAGATTGGTTTAGGAGAAATAGTCTTTGTCATGAAATCTAATTGAAAATTCAATATGGCTGCCATGGCGGCCATATTGGATTCTTAAAACTTTAACGTCTACCTTTCTGTGCGGAATCATCATAGGTATAACATACTACAATTTCAGAATGATATCTGTATTCGTTTAGACGGAGTAGTCTTTTTCATGAAATCTAATTGAAAATTCAATATGGCTGTCATGGCGGCCATCTTGGATTCTCAAAACTGAAACGTCTACCTTTCTGTGAGGAATCACCATGGGTATAACATACTACAATTTCAGAATGATATCTGTATTCGTTTAGAAGGAGTAGTCTTTTTCATGAAATCTAATTGAAAATTCAATATGGCTGTCATGGCGGCCATCTTGGATTCTTAAAACTGAAACGTCTACCTTTCTGTGAGGAATCACCATGGGTATAACATATTACAATATCAGAATGATATCTGTATTCGTTTAGAAGGAGTAGTCTTTTTCATGAAATCTAATTGAAAATTCAATATGGCTTTCATGGCGGCCATCTTGATTTCTTAAAACTGAAACGTCTACCTTTCTGTGAGGAATCACCATGGGTATAACATACTACAATTTCAGAATGATATCTGAATTCGTTTAGGAGGAGTAGTCTTTTTCGTGAAAGTTTACGGACGGACAGACGGACGACGGACGAAGCGCCATGACATAAGCTCACCTTTACTTTGTAAAGGTGAGCTAAAAAACAAGCAAAAAAATGAGCGTGCATCCCTGACTAACTGAATTATTTTTCACTTTCCATGTAGACATCTCTTGCATAGCATTTGAACCCAAAAGAGGAATTGAGGAGAATGAATGAATTTCTGCACTATTTTGAACAAAGTCTTTTCATATAAAATGACCATTACTATGAAACTTTGCATCTTTTATTTTCATCTCTCCAAATAAGTTAAAAGAAAAATTTAAACTAGATTAGTGTTTGCGGGACACCGCAAAAACAGAGCAGCCCCGAAACTTGGGGTTTCGCCTTACCCTTTTCCGCCTTCTACAAGCCTCAACATATTGGGCATTTTCTTGTGACCTTGACGTTTGACACTCAAGGTCACGCAATCAATGAACACATTTCATTGAAAATAACATTAATGTATCGAATTAAAGTGTTTAAAGTTAAAATAATCCATTTTCTCAATATTTGTTGACCTTGCTGTGACCTTGACCTTTAACAGTTCGTACCCAAAACCTTTCCAAAATGTTGTACTTCTCAAGAGATAATATATACAAAATTTAAACTTCATAGCATAAAAGCTTTTCAAGTTAACACGTTTACAAGGAATTTGTTTGTGATTTTATAGCTCATGACCTTGACCTTTGATCTCGAAAGTGAACATGTCATTTTAAGTCCCTAGAGGTGTAAACAATTACACATGTTTATGAGTTCTGAAAAGCTTAACGGGATTAAGTTATATCCAAATTAGTTGCACATTGTAATAACATAAATGTCATGACCTTGACCTTTGACCTTCAAGGTTACACAATCTATGAACACTTTTCATTGAGTATAACAATCATCTATTGATTAAAAGTGTTCATAGTTATAAAAAAGCATTTTCGCAAAACCATGCTAAAGTCGTGACCTTGCTGTGACCTTGACCTTGAACAGATTGTAGCGAAAACCTTTTCAAAATTTTGTTTACTCTTCTAAGAATGATACATACCAAGTTAGAGCTTCATAGCACAAAAACTTTTCAAGTTATCGTGTTTACAAGGAATTTTTTAGTGATTTTATAGCTCGTGACCTTGACCTTTGACCTTGAAAGTGAACATGTCAAAATCGTTCCCCCGAGGTATAAGCAGTAAGTTATGAATACAAGTTCTGTAAAGCTTAGTAGAAAAAAGTTAAAGGCATTAGTATGTGCGCGGCGGACGCGGCGGCGGTGGCGGCGGAAACTGCACAAAACCTGATGCTAAATATGAAAAGAATAGGATAAATAGTTTTCTGCAATCAGTCAAACAAACTAAAAATTACCGAAATTGGTTCTTAAATGGCATAACACACTTCCTAGTGAGGTAGAGTGCATATATACAAAATTGGAAATATAATGGATGAATAGTTTTTCTTCTATAGGTTGGACAAATTTTGATGGAAAAATGACTAAGCAAAAAAATGGAAAACAAAAACAAAAACAAAGCTTATCAATTTTAGTTTTGATTTGGCACTGGACCGCTCCTAGTAGAGAAGAAGACACATGCAAAATGTGAAAAGAATCAGATAAATAGTTTTCCCTGTAAATGGTTGGACAAATCTGATATTGGAAAATGACCAATTCAAAACATGGAAATTTGTAAAAAATTCAAATATTGACGAAATTTGCTGAAACTTTGCACTGCACCCTTCCTAGTAGGGTAGAAGACATGTGTAAACTTTGAAAACAATCGGATAAAAAGTTTTCCCGTAATAGGTCGGACAAATCTGATATTGGTAAATGACTAAATCCAAAACACAGAAATTTGTAAAAAATTCAAATATTGACGAAATTTGCGGGAACTTCGCACTGCACCCCTCCTAGTAGGGTAGAATACATGTACAAAATTTGAAAACAATCAGATGAATATTTTTTCGAAATAGGTCGGACAAAAAATGTCCTCGGACAGACGGACGGATTGACGGAATCATTGGTATTACTATATACCCCCGACCTAATGGTCGGGGGGTATAAAAATCTTTAAAATATTACAAAAATATTTTGGAAATAATAAATTATGACACACCTTCTAATGATTATGTATCTCCATATTAAATGTGATGAAAATGTGATGATTAGTTTAGAGGTGAGGTGAGGTGAGGTGATATCGCCACTTTCAAGAGTATTTCACTTATATCATGGCTGCTAGTATAATAGCAGGGAGGAAGCCAGCGACCCTATTGTGGCTATGTATAACGGATAGATGGACGGACGGAGAGACAGTTCCATTTTGATCAATGAACTTTTTGCGGGGTATAAAAAGGTTAAAACTATGGGCCGTATGATCGTAGATTGTTTGGAGGAAGTTTAGCCCTTAACCTGGTCTAACAAGTGGGTTTTAACTGATCCGGTTTTATCGAAGCAAGTTCCCACTTGAACCTGGCCTATACCACCTGGTTTAAGTAGAAATATGTAAACCTGTCCTGGGGTAGTTTAGCAAAGGTTTAAAACTGTCGACAAATACTTTGTAAAAACATATAGAACACATATCAAAATTGATGCACAGAGATTTTCATATTTTAATACGTTATAACGTAGGTTCATCAATCAAATTGTATTGTGGAGACAAGATCAGATGCAATGATTCCAGAAACACAAGTGAAGAAGAGATCAGAGCTCACATACTGCCGCTTCCAATTTTGTTCAAAGAATTTCAAATTGAAAATCTGATAAACGTTGTTTGATAGTTGAGTATTCAGTTTTAAAGATAAGTCATTGTGTAAGTCATGTTCCACTGTAACAAAAACTAAATTCATCGGTTGGTGAAGCTAGCATGTATAGTTTCGGATGTATGCTCCAGACAAAATTATGTTACGGACGGACAGACAAGCAGACGGACGGAGGGAGGGACTGACAGAATTACTGCTATATACTCTTGCTTAGGTTGTAAGGTGGGGCTATAATTATTCATTATTAGAGTATAAAATCATTATTTTTTTTACAATTCACAAACAATTATTAATGATAGGTAACAAACATGCAAATGGATGATTACATCAACATTTGCCTTTCACATGTAACTCTCATAAATTATTACTTACATTACAACCGTAACAACACCCAGACATCGCATCATGCACGCATTGGATTGTCAGTGATAACATGTGGGTAAACCGAGCCAAATGCTATCAAATGTGACAAGCACTGAGTATAAATATATTTAAAATGCAGTCACGGAGTCAGGAACACATCACAGGAAAATTGGGAATCCCCAAACACGCTGAAACTACACAAGGCGATGACCTTGCCCTTTTCATCATGTCCTTTTCATTATCATCAATCTCGATAGAATCGTTTCATATGAAGTACCAAGAAAAGTTTGAAAGATCTTCCATCACATTACCATTACACAGCCACACATCAGCCTTGACGCTTGAACATGGCAGGCCGACCGAGAGGGGAGCATTGACAGATTTGAGTCTGACTCTGAATGTTTACATTCTACACTTTCCATGTCAAATCATTAATTAACTGTCAATCAAAACTTCATTGATAAATTGGACCTTATTGATATTTCTATTTTGGTTCATTTAAATCAAGCGAAACTATTTATCTTCTTCGAATGTTTAAACAAGCGACTGGGCAAATAGACTTTGGTCACATCACAAATGTTGATAATTAGGCATTTGGTTATTGAAACCGTTTTTTCGGAATTCTTTCCTTGATGCCATACACGTAAATGAGGATTATTAACAAATATATCTATTCTAACCGTGTGTAATAAATGAAATACCACGTGACCTCTTTAAGGTCGGTCAGATACTGCCGGAAGTAAACTCGTTTCGTATAATTGGAACTAATGAGGCCTCATGTAGTATTTCCTATTGTTATCTCTACATAGTTATAACCTGTTTGAAAGATAAACTTTATTCATTTCTTATACTTCTTGTACTACATGGACCATGAGAATAATAAGTAAAAAATAGAGCCATTGGCTCTGTAGCTCATCAGGCTTCATCATCAATTATGCTTTAGAGTGTGGCAAATGTGGTTCTTCCCTTAGTAGGGGTCACAGGGTCACCATAAAATTAAGTATATAGGCGACAAGTTTCAGCTTTCTAGGCCTTACACTTCAGGAGGAGAAGATGAAAATAGATTTGAAGGACGCTCCTGTTGCCTTTATTAGGGGTTACAGGACCACCAAAGCTACAATTTATAATCCTCACTAGTCAAAGAGTCTGTACACAAAGTTTCAGCTTTCTAGGCCTCATGGTTTGGAGAAGAAGATGAAAATAGGTTTTTAGGGCGTGGCTCCTGTGGCCCTTATTAGGGGTCACAGGGCCACCAAAGCTACAATTTATAATCCTCACTAGTCAAGGAGTCGGTACACAAAGTTTCAGCTTTCTAGGCCTCATGGTTCTGGAGAAGAAGATGAAAATAGGTTTTTAGGGCGTGGCATATGTGGCCCTTATTAGGGGTCACAGGGCCACCAAAGCTACAATTTATAATCCTCACTAGTCAAGGAGTCTGTACACAAAGTTTCAGCTTTCTAGGCCTCATGGTTCTGGAGAAGAAGATGAAAATAGGTTTTAAGGGCGTGGCCCCTGTGGCCCTTATTAGGGGTCACAGGGCCACCAAAGCTACAATTTATAATCCTCACTAGTCAAGGAGTCGGTACACAAAGTTTCAGCTTTCTAGGCCTCATGGTTCTGGAGAAGAAGATGAAAATAGGTTTTTAGGGCGTGGCATATGTGGCCCTTATTAGGGGTCACAGGGCCACCAAAGCTACAATTTATAATCCTCACTAGTCAAGGAGTCTGTACACAAAGTTTCAGCTTTCTAGGCCTCATGGTTCTGGAGAAGAAGATGAAAATAGGTTTTTAGGGTGTGGTCCCTGTGGCCCTTATTAGGGGTCACAGGGCCACCAAAGCTACAATTTATAATCCTCACTAGCCAAGGAGTCTGTACACAAAGTTTCAGCTTTCTAGGCCTCATGGTTCTGGAGAAGAAGATGAAAATAGGTTTTTAGGGCGTGGCCCCTGTGGCCCTTATGAGGGGTCACAGGGCCACCAAAGCTACAATTTATAATCCTCACTAGTCAAGGAGTCTGTACACAAAGTTTCAGCTTTCTAGGCCTCATGGTTCTGGAGAAGAAGATGAAAATAGGTTTTTAGGGCGTGGCATATGTGGCCCTTATTAGGGGTCACAGGGCCACCAAAGCTACAATTTATAATCCTCACTAGTCAAGGAGTCTGTACACAAAGTTTCAGCTTTCTAGGCCTCATGGTTCTGGAGAAGAAGATGAAAATAGGTTTTTAGGGTGTGGCCCCTGTGGCCCTTATTAGGGGTCACAGGGCCACCAAAGCTACAATTTATAATCCTCACTAGCCAAGGAGTCTGTACACAAAGTTTCAGCTTTCTAGGCCTCATGGTTCTGGAGAAGAAGATGAAAATAGGTTTTTAGGGCGTGGCCCCTGTGGCCCTTATAAGGGGTCACAGGGCCACCAAAGCTACAATTTATAATTCTCACTAGCCAAGGAGTCTGTACACAAAGTTTCAGCTTTCTAGGCCTCATGGTTCTGGAGAAGAAGATGAAAATAGGTTTTTAGGGCGTGGCCCCTGTGGCCCTTTTTAGGGGTCACAGGGCCACCAAAGCTACAATTTATAATCCTCACTAGTCAAGGAGTCTGTACACAAAGTTTCAGCTTTCTAGGCCTCATGGTTCTGGAGAAGAAGATGAAAATAGGTTTTTAGGGTGTGGCCCCTGTGGCCCTTATTAGGGGTCACAGGGCCACCAAAGCTACAATTTATAATTCTCACTAGCCAAGGAGTCTGTACACAAAGTTTCAGCTTTCTAGGCCTCATGGTTCTGGAGAAGAAGATGAAAATAGGTTTTTAGGGCGTGGCCCCTGTGGCCCTTATTAGGGGTCACAGGGCCACCAAAGCTACAATTTATAATCCTCACTAGCCAAGGAGTCTGTACACAAAGTTTCAGCTTTCTAGGCCTCATGGTTCTGGAGAAGAAGATGAAAATAGGTTTTTAGGGCGTGGCATATGTGGCCCTTATTAGGGGTCACAGGGCCACCAAAGCTACAATTTATAATCCTCACTAGTCAAGGAGTCTGTACACAAAGTTTCAGCTTTCTAGGCCTCATGGTTCTGGAGAAGAAGATGAAAATAGGTTTTTAGGGTGTGGCCCATGTGGCCCTTATTAGGGGTCACAGGGCCACCAAAGCTACAATTTATAATCCTCACTAGCCAAGGAGTCTGTACACAAAGTTTCAGCTTTCTAGGCCTCATGGTTCTGGAGAAGAAGATGAAAATAGGTTTTTAGGGCGTGGCCCCTGTGGCCCTTATTAGGGGTCACAGGGCCACCAAAGCTACAATTTATAATTCTCACTAGCCAAGGAGTCTGTACACAAAGTTTCAGCTTTCTAGGCCTCATGGTTCTGGAGAAGAAGATGAAAATAGGTTTTTAGGGCGTGGCCCCTGTGGCCCTTATTAGGGGTCACAGGGCCACCAAAGCTACAATTTATATATCTCACTAGCCAAGGAGTCTGTACACAAAGTTTCAGCTTTCTAGGCCTCATGGTTCTGGAGAAGAAGATGAAAATAGGTTTTTAGGGCGTGGCATATGTGGCCCTTATTAGGGGTCACAGGGCCACCAAAGCTACAATTTATAATCCTCACTAGTCAAGGAGTCTGTACACAAAGTTTCAGCTTTCTAGGCCTCATGGTTCTGGAGAAGAAGATGAAAATAGGTTTTTAGGGTGTGGCCCCTGTGGCCCTTATTAGGGGTCACAGGGCCACCAAAGCTACAATTTATAATCCTCACTAGCCAAGGAGTCTGTACACAAAGTTTCAGCTTTCTAGGTCTCATGGTTCTGGAGAAGAAGATGAAAATAAGTTTTTAGGGCGTGGCCCCTGTGGCCCTAATTAGGGGTCACAGGGCCAACAAAGCTACAATTTATAATTCTCACTAGCCAAGGAGTCTGTACACAAAGTTTCAGCTTTCTAGGCCTTATGGTTCTGGAGACGAAGTCGAAATTCCACAAAGTTTACGGACGGATGGCAGATGGACGGATGGACGGACGGACGGACGGACGGACGCCGGACACCATGCCATACCATAAGCCCATCGGGCCTTACAGGCCAGATGAGCTAAAAATAGAGCCATTTGCTCTGTAGCTCATCAGGCATCATTATCAAGTTTGCTTTATACAGGCAAGATGAGCTAAAAATGAAACTGATGTTACCTATTGCAAGAAAACCTATAAAAAAATTACAAAACAAATGTAACGATTTCGGAATAAATTTCCTTCCCCAAATGATTTATTATTATTCAACACTTTCTAGATCGCCAATATTAGACAGTGAAAGAAGTCCACACTAAAATATCAAAGGAGAAATAAATTTGCCATAAACTGTCATCTAATGGAGAAAAATAGATTTTTAAGATTGTGACCCCTGTGACCCTATTTGGGGTCATGGGGTCACGAAATGTACAATTAAGAATGCCCATTGGCAAAGGAGTCTGCACATATCATTTTCAACTCTCTGGCCATTTTAGAACTGGAGAAGAAGTTGAAAATAGGTTTTTAATGTTGTGACCCCTGTGACCCTATTTGGGGTCATGGGGTCACGAAATCTACAATTACGGATCCCCATTGGCCAAGGAGTCTGCACATATCATTTTCAACTCTCTAGTCCTTTTGGAACTGGAGAAGATGAAAATAGGTTTTTAGGGCGTGGCTCCTGTGGCCCTTAATAGGGGTCACAGGGTCACCAATGCTACAATTTATAATCCTCACTAGTCAAGGAGTCTGTACACAAAGTTTCAGCTTTCAAGGCCTTATGGTTCTGGAGAAGAAGTCGAAATTCCACAAAGTTTACGGACGGACGGATGGACGGACGGATGGATGGATGCGGGACAACATGACATGCCATAAGCCCATCGGGCCTTACAGGCCAGATGAGCTAAAAATACAATACAATAATGTGTCATTTAACAAGCGAAAACTGCAATCGTTCATTTTAGTGTGAACAGTTTGTTCATTCAAATGAGGGAACAGGGTTATGGTAGCTTTACTGACAAATCGTAACATGTTCCATTGTTAATAAGATGTTGACACATCTTAACTACGACACATCTTGTCTATTCAAAATATACATTCTTCTGAAATTTAAGATTTGATTTGAAATGAAATGCCAAAAAAATCAAATGACAGCAACACAACAGTTTTGACTCTTTGTTACAGGTTTTAAGCTCCGCCAACATGCAAGTTCACAGTTCGATTGCACATGGCCTATTCCAATTGCCCTCGCAATCGTTCTCATTAAAGTCAAGGTCATTTCTCATGAAGGCAGCACAGAAATTGAAAAATAGAGCCATTTGCTCTGTAGCTCATCAGGCTAAGCTGGCTTTACATTTGATTTTGCTTTATGGTGTGGCAAATGTGGTTCCCCCTTTACTTTGGGACACAGGGCCACGAAAGCTACAATTTATAATCCTCATTAGTCAAGGGAGTCTGTACAAAAAGTTCCAGCTTTCTAGGCCTTATGCTTCTGGAGAAGAAGATGAAAATAGATTTTAAGGGTGTGGCACCCGTGACCCCTATTAGGGGCCACAGGGCCACAGGGCCACAGAAGCTACAATTCATAATCCTCATCAGTCAAGGAGTCTGTACACAAAGTTTCAGCTTTCTAGGCCTCATGGTTCTGGAGAAGAAGATGAAAAAAGGTTTTTAGGGCATGGCCCCTCTGGCCCTTATTAGGGGTCACAGGGCCACCAAAGCTACAATTCATAATCCTCATCAGTCAAGGAGTCTGTACACAAAGTTTCAGCTTTCTAGGCCTCATGGTTCTGGGGAAGAAGATCAAAATAAGTTTTTAGGGAGTGGCCCCGGTGGCCCTTATTTGGGGTCACAGGGCCACCAAAGCTACAATTTATAATCCTCACTAGTCAAGGAGTCTGTAAACAAAGTTTTAGATTTCTAGGCCTCATGGTTCTGGAGAAGAAGATGAAAATAGGTTTTTAGGGCGTGGCCCCTGTAGTCCTTATTAGGGGTCACAGGGCCACCAAAGCTACAATTTATAATCCTCACTAGTCAAGGGGTCTGTACACAAAGTTTTAGATTTCTAGGCCTCATGGTTCTGGAGAAGAAGATGAAAATAGGTTTTTAGGGCATGGCCCCTGTGGCCCTTATTAGGGGTCACAGGGCCACCAAAGCTACAATTTTTAATCCTCACTAGTCAAGGAGTCTGTACACAAAGTTTTAGATTTCTAGGCCTTATGGTTCTGGAGAAGAAGTCGAAATTCCACAAAGTTTATGGACGGATGGACGGACGGATGGACGGACGGACGCCGGACACCATGCCATGCCATAAGCCCATCGGGCCTTACAGGCCAGATGAGCTAAAAATGCAATGATATCGATTCAAACCCAATTGTGATAATATCTTCAAACCTGGTACATAAGTTTGGTTTACTAAACTTGATCTTCATAATACAAAACAAAACAAATAGTTTGGACCAAAACCTGGTCTAACATAGACTTGGTACGATCATACGGCCCACACAGTTCTCGTCCTTAACAGTAATTCCAATTGTGTTACCGAGGAAAGGGCCATACATATATGTAGCAAGAAGTTTGAAATCTAAACAGGCACCACTAAACAATATACATGATTAATGTTTCATATATAAAGTTTGAAATGAGCTTGCGAAAGGTGTTTACTTACCATCAATCGGTTGTGAAGAGATTCGACCTCAAATTATAAACACCATACGATGATCACCATGATACTGCCTCAAGCAAACACGGCTTTGATTCTCTCTATGACAGATTTTGGTTGATGAGCGCTGTCCAGTTGGCTTCTGGTCACTTCCAGGTTGTGTTTGATCTACCTGCACACAATGAAACAATTACATTCAGTTAAATCATGTCTGTTGCTCAGGCTATCTTATTACTTATACAAACAGTAACATGGTCAACATATGAGAAGTCACAGGATAGCAAAACAAAACTACAAATTGCAATTTTGATCAGCAAAGCAGTATGCACATAAGATTTCAACTTTCCAGGCATTGTTTGGCTTCTGGAGAAATATAGGATATGTTAATGGTGTCACCCTTTGGGTCCTATTAAGGGCTCAGGGTCACCAAATCAATAAATTTGAATTCCTGTAAGTTAATGAGACTGTAAAAGTTGTAAGCCTTCTTTGCCTTTGCTTCTGAAGAAGATAAAAATAGAGCCATTGGCTATGTAGCTCATCGGGCTTCATCATCAATTATGCTGTAGAGTGTGGCCAATGTGACTCCCCGTTTGTAGAGGCCACAGGCGACAAGTTTCAGTTTTCTAGGCCTTATACTTCAGGAGAAGAAGATGAAAATAGATTTGAAGGATGTTCCTGTTGCCTTTATTAGGGGCAACAGGGTCACCAAAGCTACAATTCATAATCCTCACTAGTCAAGGAGTCTATACACCAAAGTTTCAGCTTTCTAGGACTTATGCTTCTGGAGAAGAAGATGAAAATAGCTTTTTAGGGCAGGGCCCCTGTGACCCTTATTAGGGGTCAATTGGCCACCAAAGCTACCATTTATAATCCTCACTAGTCAAGGAGTCTGTACACAAAGTTTCAGCTTTCTAGGCCTAATGGTTCTGGAGAGGAAGATGAAAATAGGTTTTCAGGGCGTGGCCCCTGTGACCCTTATTAGGGGTCACAGGGCCACCAAAGCTACAATTTATAATCCTCACTATTCAAGGAGTCTGTACACAAAGTTTCAGCTTTCTAGGCCTCATGGTTCTGAAGAAGAAGATGAAAATAGGTTTTTAGGGCGTGGCCACCAAAGCTACAATTTATAATCCTCACTAGCCATGGAGTCTGTACACAAAGTTTCAGCTTTCTAGGCCTTATGGTTTTGGAGAAGAAGTCGAAATTCCACAAAGTTTACGGAGGGATTGACGGACGGATGGACGGACGGACGGAGGACACCATGCCATGCCATAAGCCCATCGGGCCTTACAGGCCAGATGAGCTAAAAAGTAAGATAAAAGTTATACCCCTGATCGTGCATCCCTGACAAACCTTATCATTTTTCACTTCCCTTGTAGACGTCTCTTGCACAGCATTTGACCCCCATGCCATGTCATAAGCCTATCGAGTCTTTCAGACCTGATGAGCTAAAAAAGCGGTCATTTTAAAGTTCCAGTTCCACGATCCTCTTGCTGTTTTCTTCTTTTACGTCTGGTCAGTCCCGAAGGTCATCTCCGATTATTCAGCCACAGTGAGTGTCCACGGTTGCACGACAGGGAAATAGAAAATCATTTAGAAAATATCCTAATCATTTCAATGTTATAATCAAATATTCAATAGAGATATTGGAAAATGACAACTGATAAGTACAAAACATGAAAATTAAAAAAAAAAAGAATTTAAAGAAATCCAGCACAAAACCCTTCCTAGTGGAGTAGTTCAACATATTGAAATTTTTTAAAACTCCAAACATCAACAAAATTTGATGAAGGATAGAAGACATGTACAACATTAGAAAACAATCGGATGAATATTTTTTCTGAAATAGGTCGGACAAAAAAAGTCCTCGGACGGACAGAAGTGATGGAATTACTACATACCCTCGACCAAGGGGTATAATAAACATGGGACAGGAACTGGGCCGGGGGTTGGGGTTCTTATCAGGGGCGACATCTAGGAACTGATTCCCACCATCCTGCAGACTGCACTGTGAGGGATGCCGATGATCATGGTGGAAATGTTGATGCCAGTGACTAATCTAGCAGGTGCCAAGCTGTAGTTCTTTGTTCTCGTGACCAGAATGATGCCATCCGGGGCTGCAAAAACATCCTTCTCCATCTTTGTTATGTTCTTGTCCAGAACCAACACCAAAAACTGCTGAAGTGGATTGTTTCTTTTATTACTTGCAAATGATAACAAACATTACTCGGTCAAAGATCTCTTATAATCAGTTTTAATTTTACTTTGTAGAACAGCCTTCACACGACAAACTAACACCTCACATCAAACATCAAACATCTGAAGTGAATGCTTTTGATCTATCATTCCAAATAATCAGTCATCTCAGATTGTTAAAGTGACCAAGATAATTTAGAAAACACCCTATTTGTCCTCAAAAGCTAAAGTCACAACAACCCAATCGCACGAGTCCAATATTCCAAACCATGGGCCCCAATATCTCCCCTTTCCATGGACGAGTAAGGAAAATGGGGACCTATTAATTAATATATAAACAAACATGTCACTTATTACTTGTGAAACTTGTTTAACAGTTGAGAGTAAATGTCCGAGGAAATCCAATCTCATTTAAATGTTATAAAACCTGTTATTAATACCTGATATAAGATTTCAAACAATAAGACATAGTCATCAACATCCCCTCATTTTCAAACTCCATCAAGGTATTGATACCCTGAAGACACACACCAAATTCGGTTATCATATCTTAAATAGTTTGAGAAAAATGTCCCCTTTAAAAGCACCAACAAACAGAGTTAAAAAGACAAAACTAAATAACTCCATAACAATTAATAGTGCAGTTTTTAATTTTAAGCTCCATCAAGGTATTGAAAACCTTAAGACACACACCAAATTTTACACAGAGACACAAACGGAGCCCAAACCTATATCAACAATGAGTGGATACGGCTAAAGTATAAGGAAATACTAAATGTATTAAATATCAAATGATATCAAATCCATTATAAATTCCTAATTGAGCGTTTTGAACTGCCTAAAACATTTGAAATTATGAGTGGTATAGGGCTTCAGGAGAAATTTAAAATGTATCAAATCTCATTAAACCTGGTTCAAACCTGTAACTTGTACAGTGTTGCACTTTTGCCACCCCTGATATTTCAAATAACAAGACCTGTTAAAGACTCCAAAGGAAATGCAAAAGTCATCCATTCTCATTAAAATGGGGATCAAACCTGTCACTAACATCTAGCATCTAATTAATAGCCCTACAATTGACTAATCATGTTTAAACTTCCAAACGAAATGCGCAGGGTATCCAATATAAAAATAAAATAGAGCCATTGGCTCTGTAGCTCATCAGGCTTCATCATCAATTATGCTGTAGAGTGTGGCCAATGTGATTCCTCCTTTGTAGAGGCCACAGGGGCACCAATCATAAAATTAAGTATATAGCGACAAGTTTCAGTTTTCTAGGCCTTATACTTCAGGAGAAGAAGATGAAAATAGATTTGAAGGACATTCCTGTTGCCTTTATTAGGGGCAACAGGGTCACCAAAGCTACAATTCATAATCCTCACTAGTCAAGGAGTCTGTACACAAACTTTCAGCTTTCTAGGCCTTACGCTTCTGGAAAAGACGATGAAAATAGTTTTTTAGGGCGTGGCCCCTGTGGCCCTTATTAGGGGTCACAGGGCCACAAAAGCTACAATTTATAATCTTCACCAGTCAAGGAGTCTGCAAACCATGTTTCAGCTTTCTAGGCCACATGGTTCTGGAGAAGATGAAAATAGGTTTTTAGGACATGGCATCTGTGGCCCTTATAAGGGGTCACAGGGCCACTAAAGCTACAATTTATAATCTTCATCAGTCAAGGAGTCTGCAAACAAAGTTTTAGCTTTCTAGGCCTCATGGTTCTGGAGAAGAACTGAAGATGAAAATAGGTGTTTAGGGCTAGGCATCTGTGGCCCTTATTAGGGGTCACAGGGCAACCAAAGCTACAATTTATAATCCTCACTAGCCAAGGAGTCTGTACATAAAGTTTCAGCTTTCTAGGCCTTATGGTTCTGGAGAAGACGATGAAAATAGGTTTTTAGGGCGTGGCCCCTGTGGCCCTTATAAGGGGTCACAGGGTCACCAAAGCTACAATTTATAATCTCCACTAGACAAGGAGTCTGTACACAAATTTTCAGCTTTCTTGGCCTCATGGTTCTGGAGAAGGAGATAAAAATAGGCTTTTAAGGCGTGGCCCCTGTGGCCCTTATTAGGGGTCACAGGGCCACTAAAGCTACAATTTATAATCCTCACTAGTCAAGGAGTCTGTACACAAAGTTTCAGCTTTCTAGGCCTCATGGTTCTGGAGAAGATGAAAACAGGTTTTTAGGGCTTGGCCCCTGTGGCCCTTATTAGGGGTCACAGGGCTACCAAAGCTACAATTTATAATCCTTACTAGCCAAGGAGTCTGTACACAAAGTTTCAGCTTTCTAGGCCTTATGGTTCTGGAGAAGAAGATAAAATAGGTTTCTAGGGTGTGGCCCCTGTAGCCCTTATTAGGGGTCACAGGGCCACCAAAGCTACAATTTATAATCCTAACTAGTCAAGGAGTCTGTACACAAATTTTCAGCTTTCTAGGCCTCATGGTTCTGGAGAAGAAGATGAAAATAGGTTTTAAGGGTGTGGCCCCTGTGGCCCTTATTAGGGGTCACAGGGCCACCAAAGCTACAATTTATAATCCTCACTAGCCAAGGAGTCTGTACACAGCGTTTCAGCTTTCTAGGCCTTTTGGTTCTGGAGAAGAAGTCGAAATTCCACAAAGTTTACGGACGGATGGACGGATGGACGGATGGACGGACGGACGGACGCCGGACACCATGCCATGCCATAAGCCCATCGGGCCTTACAGGCCAGATGAGCTAAAAAGTGTATCAAATCTGTCACTTAAAGGGATCATACGAGCGGGGTATTTTTTGTGGAAGATTCAACATTTTGACAAAGAAAAAAGTGTATCGCTAAAAAAAAAACCATCATGAAATGAAGCCAATCATGGGAGCTTTTTGCATTACCAAGACAAAATGTTGTCGTAACTGAAAACTTTTATTTTGAATTATTTGTAAATATGCTCTTCTTCTATCAATCAAGTAGTTATTAATTAGTTTAGCATAATAAGCATATTACAGCACAGTTGTTTTCTCGCAATGCTAACCTTTCAAAATGGCAGATGGAATCCGCTCAAGTGGTGCCTTTAAACATTCTAGCACTTTGCTTGATTAGTCCTTAAAAGAAAAAGTCCCATAGGCCATTCAGCGTATTTTTTCTTGCGGAAACAACTTTCAAGAAAACTTACCTGTTTATACTAATATGATGATAATAATAATAATAATTTTAACGCCTAGTATCAAGTCCAGGACTGCTCAACGGCGATACAATTGGCTATACAATGTATATTATTACCTTGAAGGAATTGTACTTTCAATTCAAACTACTAAGCGCCTCGCGCGACCGTATAGGTCCATACTTTCCCCATTTTCAGGTACCCATTTATACAGCTGGGTGAATTGATTGCAATGTGGATGAAGTGCCTTGCCCAAGGACACAACACAGTGTTAAGCCCAGGTTACAAATTTTTGGTGTCTCCACCGGGATTTGAACCCAGGCCATTGGCGTGACAGGCCAGCACGCTTACCACTTCACCACTGTGTAATATGTGATTATAACATGATTATTTCCTTTGACGATAGTGCTAGTGAGGTTACATTTAAGTTGTTCTAGATTTAACAAATTGACAAACAATTGAATGCATTCATGGGAAATGCCAAATGTATATTTTCTCATTAAAATGTAATCAAACCTGTGACTTACATCTTCTAGTATTTCTCTTACTGCCAAACACAATAAATGCCCGATGTATCTTTTCTCTCACTATCACCTTCTAGGATATCTCTTAATAGCCCTTAGATTAAAACAAGTAGTGATGTTGAAATCTTCATGGGAAGGCCTAGAGCATCGAATCTCATTAAAACCGAATCAAACATGTTGCTGATACCTGGTGGTTCTTGTAAATCTAAACAAGCTAAACATGTATGTTTCCTGCAGTCATTAGTGTATCAACTAATAAACATAATTAAATATGCAGTCATACCAAAAATATACCTTTGTGTATCGTGTACCAAACCCAAAGCAAAACAGGGAAAATCAACTACAGTAGTTGTGTTTCACCCTCTAATAATAGATGCACATGTGAAATATCACAATCTAACCACAAGTTATGCCAAAGGTAACATTTTCGAAACCGAAGGGGGAGGTCATAAAGGTCATAAGGGTCTACCCCTAAGCAATCAAAAGTTATAAGCATGGTTAATATTTTTGAAATCCGCTTTCTGCACCAAGGATAAGGTCATGAGGTAAAAAATATCACATGACCTAAAAGGCCTCATCATGATAGATGCACATGTGTTATATCAACAGTCTACCCCTAAGCAATCAAAAGTTCAAAGCAAGGTTAAGGTTTTCAATAATTCTTGTAGCACAAAGGTCAAGGTAACCAGGTCAACAATTATGACCTGACCCGAAAGGCCTTATCATGGTAGATAATCATGTAAAATATCAAAGGTCTAACCCTAAGCAATCAAAAGTTATGAGCAAGTTAACAAATTTCGAAAAGTGCTATCTGCACCAAGGTCAAGGTCAAGAGGTCACAAATTATGACCTGACCTGAAAGCCCTTATCATGGTAGATAATCATGTAAAATATCAAAGGTCTAACCCTAAGCAATCAAAAGTTATGAGCAAGTTTAAAAATTTCGAAAAGTGCTATCTGCACCAAGGTCAAGGTCAAGAGGCATAAATTATCACCTGACCTGAAAGGCCTTATCATGGTATATACAAATGCAAAATATCAAAGGTCTACCAATAAAAAGTTATGAGCAAGTTAACAAATTTCGAAAAGTGCTAATTGCACCAAGGTCAAGGTCAAGAGGCAAAAAATTATCACCTGACCCGAAATGCCTTATCATGGTAGATACTCATGTAAAATATCAAAGGTCTACCTCTGAGCAATCAAAAGTTATGAGCTAGTTAGAAAAATTCGAAAAGTGCTATTTGCACCAAGGTCAAGGTCAAGAGGTCACAAAATATGACCTGACCCGAAAGACCTTATCATGGTAGATAATCATGTAAAATATCAAAGGTCTACCCCTAAGCAATCAAAAGTTATGAGCAAGTTAACAAATTTCGAAAAGTGCTATCTGCACAAAGGTCAAGGTCAAGAGGTCACAAATTATGACCTGACCTGAAAGGCCTCATCATGGTAGATAATCATGTAAAAGATCAAAGGTCTACCCCTAAGCAATCAAAAGTTATGAGCAAATTTAAAAATTTCGAAAAATGCTATCTGCACCAAGGTCAAGGTCAAGAGGCAAAAAATTATCAACTGACCTAAAAGGCCTTTTCATGGTATATACAAATGCAAAATATCAAAGGTCTACCAATAAAAAGTTATGAGCAAGTTAAAAAAATTCGAAAAGTGCTAATTGCACCAAGGTCAAGGTCAAGAGGCAAAACATTATCACCTGACCTGAAAGGCCTTATCATGGTAGATACTCATGCAAAATATCAAAGGTCTACCCCTAAGCAATAAAAAGTTATGAGCTAGTTAGAAAAATTCGAAAAGTGCTATCTGCACCAAGTTCAAGGTCAAGAGGTCACAAATTATGACCTGACCCGAAAGGCCTTATCATGGTAGATAATCATGCAAAATATCAAAGGTCTACCCCTAAGCAATAAAAAGTTATGAGCAAGTTAACAAATTTCGAAAAGTGCTATCTGCACAAAGGTCAAGGTCAAGAGGTCACAAATTATGACCTGACCTGAAAGGCCTCATCATGGTAGATAATCATGTAAAATATCAAAGGTCTACCCCTAAGCAATCAAAAGTTATGAGCAAGTTAAAAAATTTCGAAAAGTGCTAATTGCACCAAGGTCAAGGTCAAGAGGCAAAAAATTATCACCTGACATGAAAGGCCTTATCATGGTATATACACATGCACAATATCAAAGGTCTACCCCTAAGCAATAAAAAGTTATGAGCTAGTTAGAAAATTTCGAAAAGTGCTATTTGCACCAAGGTCAAGGTCAAGAGGTCACAAAATATGACCTGACCCGAAAGCCCTTATCATGGTAGATAATCATGTAAAATATCAAAGGTCTACCCCTAAGCAATCAAAAGTTATGAGCAAGTTAACAAATTTCGAAAAGTGCTATCTGCACAAAGGTCAAGGTCAAGAGGTCACAAATTATGACCTGACCTGAAAGGCCTCATCATGGTAGATAATCATGTAAAAGATCAAAGGTCTACCCCTAAGCAATCAAAAGTTATGAGCAAATTTAAAGATTTCGAAAAATGCTATCTGCACCAAGGTCAAGGTCAAGAGGCAAAAAATTATCAACTGACCTTAAAGGCCTTTTCATGGTATATACAAATGCAAAATATCAAAGGTCTACCAATAAAAAGTTATGAGCAAGTTAAAAATTTTCGAAAAGTGCTAATTGCACCAAGGTCAAGGTCAAGAGGCAAAACATTATCACCTGACCCGAAATGCCTTATCATGGTAGATACTCATGTAAAATATCAAAGGTCTACCTCTGAGCAATCAAAAGTTATGAGCAAGGTTATATTTTTAGACAGACAGACAGACTGACAGACAGACAGGACAAATACAATGCAACCACAGAATCTCTGATTTCAGTGTATACAAATGTAAGTAAAATGTGACTTCAATCGTTTTGGGTAAATAATAAAGGGATCCTATCTCATTAAAGTGAGAACAAACATGCCACTGATTCCTATGATAGCTTTTGAATTTGTTGTATGCTGGGCAGAGGAGTGACAAATACAATTAATCCCTTTAGAATGAATCAACCCTGTCAAATTCTAAGCACATTGCCTCACTTTTTGTACTGCCCCTAAGATATCAAATGATGGGTGATTTAAAGGATAAATGGAATTTGCCCATGTATCCAGTCTCATTAAAATAAGGTCAAACTTTTCACTGATACCATGTTGAGGTTATTGTATTGTCCATGTTGTGTGAGGATTTAAATAGCCCAATCCCCATCAACTCTAATACGTTTGTGTTAGACCAAAGGATAAATGTAGAACTGTAGACTTTGGTGACCAGTTTGGTCAGATTTTAATGAGATTGAAGGAAGATTAGGACCAACTTTACTAACTGTATAAAGCCTAGTATAACTCAACAAACCTATTCATACACATTTGGAGATGCCAAAAAGGGTAGATTTCACATATTAATTTTTAATTTTTAATTAAAAATTATTATCCTTTAGTTATCTAAATAAATCTTGTACTCCAATATAGTGAAATGTCACACCAAACATACAATAAAGCCGACCAGGTTTAGCATTGTTCAATGTAAACAAACCAATGAACATGTCTTGGGAACTTCCTGTCATTTTCTCTTCCTTATTAATATTCATGAGCTTTTCACGTGCAATTTCGCGGGAAACCTATCCCTACAATAACAAACAAGTTTGATCCAAAATCAGTAATCATATCCACCATTTACCACTACCTGATCCTATACAGATATCAGCTGACTATTTTATCAAACCCCCAAGTTAGATGGCTGACATTACGCTGTTGACAAAACCTAAAACACTCGAGCTGCCATACTCACCTCGTTATGCTGTTTCCGGGTCTTGCCTTGGTTCCTCTTGGGAAGACAGGCACCGTTGCAAGAGATATCTCGTGATTTCGTCTTTGCAAGTCTCATCAAAATACTTGTTTAAAACGCCCTATAACACAATATCTGAATTAATCAATAAACTTCACAAGATTTAGGTTCTTTAAGATTAGCTCTGAAATTACATTTCCAAAACACCCCATCACTCGGCCAAAACTCTTTCTGAAATGCTGGCACGAGCGCGTGCAAAGATGTCACGTGATCATAAAAAATGTCACATTTTTTTTCTAACTTATATCAAATCCGCGTACATCTATCAATTCTTTCCTAACTTTTAAAAAGAAGGATTTCCGTCGACCTAGTATGTGTTTTCTCTGTAAAAAAAAGGTTTGTTACCATGGGAACAGCTAACTTGACCAATGAGGCACCAGTGTCTAAAATCTGGGTCAGCTTGATGGACAGCTCGGATGCACTAAGCACCGTTGGGTCCTCGAGCGGGTGTGGCGCTTGCCGTTCGTTATAAGTACGCAAGTACCAAAACAATCAGTCACTTCTTGGTAATCAACAAAAATCAAACAAACTCGGCGGTAGATAAACGTAAGTTTCAGCTATTGCCGTCAAGGTATATTATTTCTTATATAATATTATATCTTTGCTTAAAAAATTTAAAGACACCAACCCTCTAAAATTAAAATCAATTAAAAAATCATAATATTCATATACTTCAATTAATGTTTGAGTTCGGCAAATCGAAGTTAAAAGAAAGACAAAGTTGGAATTTTTAAAGATAAAATATCATGTTTGGGAAAAAGTAAACATTATAATCATCAAAAACAGAACTTTGAATCTTCATAGGTTTCAATGAGGTGAATTGCATATTCTTAGATCAAGCTATTCAAAGGATTTTTATTTATATTTAAATTGTTAATAAAACAGACCTTATATAAGTTTTGATAATGTAATTCAAATGTTCAAACGTTAATCATGTATCAATTGGTGGTTATTTAAATTTGTATTAATCCATTACTGCCATCTGCCGTTGTGGGAATTCGTAATTACTATAATAATATAATTTTTTTGGTCAATTTGATTGAATAAAAGCATATAAAATCGCAATCGCTGTTGTCCTGACTGTATCTTATATAGTGAGAACGATGTTTACAAACACAATATTAGCCCACGCTTTTGTTGTATCAGCCAATGGGAGCAGGAGGTTGCATGCAGAAGTAACACTGGTTCATAGTAAAAACGATTTCAACACAATCTTAGCCCACGCTTTTGTTGTGACAGCCAATGAGCGAGCTAGGCGATCGCATGTATGGGGTCGCCTGTTCTGAGGCATTGTCGTCTTTTATTTATTTGGAGGTAAATACTTTGTTTTAAAACTTAAATAAATAGTGGAAAACTTTAAAATTATTTCATAACATGATTTGCTTTTTGTTAACTTTTCCCGCTTAGAGGAAATGCGTTTTTTAAAGTTCCAAACATCAACATGTCAGCCATCGCTGTTTGAGAGGCATTTTAGAAGTTTTTAAAAGTTGGTTATAACGAGACAACGAGTTTATGGATGATCAACATCTTCATTGTGGAAATAAGGGATGTTTCCGGTATAGATCCATATATCGTTTTCAAGCATGTTGTCTGCAATACAAAAAAAGTTGACCATCCATAGAATTTCTTGCATTCTTGATTTCAAGATTCATTAATACATAATATTAAAATTAGTGTCTCTAGCCTTGTAATTTTATTGTTCTAGTTCATTATTTTAATTCCCCTGTTTTGAACATTTAATGAATGTATTTTGCAACTTAGAGGAGGAACTTTCTTTTTACCGATAGTTTATATATTTTATTTCACACATGAAATATGATAAATCAAGCTTGAAAATATACAGTCGAGAGATTTTTATAAAACTTTTTCAGCACAATATTGATTTATCAAGAAAGTTAGGGGGAAAATGCGGGAATATAGAATAAGAAACGATTTTAAAAATTGATCAAAAGTAGTTAGCTCTTTCTTGTACAAAGAGAGTTTCAATATCCAAAAAGAGTTTGTTAAACTTTGATCAAAAGTATAAATTATTCGGCACCGTCCCCTTGGGATTCGTTGCTGTCACCCGGGATTTTTCAATAACTTACCGTATTTCAAAAAAGGGGATAGAGGGGTTGATGTGTGTACAATTTGAATGAACGAGGAATACATACAGTCAGTTATTCTAGAAATATTTTGATTTAAGCGAGAGATGTCGCATCCCTTGTCGCTATTTTATTTATGAGTGCACATATGCAAATTAAACATGGCAGTAAAGACAATTCTCTCCTCAATACATTGGTAAAATAATTTAAGAAATTAATGGAAAGGTTCGGAAGATATCAAGCCCGTAATAAGAGTATATACAGTCAGATATTCTAGAAATATTTTGATTTTTGGGACAGATGTCGCATCCCTCGTCGCTACTTTATTTATGAGTGCACATATGCAAATTATACATGGCAGTAAAGGCAATGCTCCCCTCAATACATTGGTGAAATAATTTCAGAAATATATGGAATGGTTCGGAAGATATCAAGCCCGTAATAAGAGTATATACAGTCAGTTATTCTAGAAATATTTTGATTTTTGCCACAGATGTCGCATCCTTCGTTGCTACTTTATTTATGAGTGAACATGTGCAAATTATACATTGCAGTAAAGACAATTCTCCCCTCAATACATTGGTGAAATAATTTCAGAAATATATGGAATAGTTCGGAAGATATCAAGCCCGTAATAAGAGTATATACAGTCAGTTATTCTAGAAATATTTTGATTTTTGCCACAGATGTCGCATCCTTCGTTGCTACTTTATTCATGAGTGCACATATGCAAATTATACATGGCAGTAAAGACAATGCTCCCCTCAATACATGGGTGAAATAATTTCAGAAATATATGGAATAGTTCGGAAGATATCAAGCCCGTAATAATAGTATATACAGTCAGTTAATCTAGAAATATTTTGATTTATGGGACAGATGTCGCATCCCTCGTCGCTACTTTATTTATGAGTGCACATGTGCAAATTATACATTGCAGTAAAGACAATTCTCCCCTCAATACATTGGTGAAATAATTTCAGAAATATATGGAATAGTTCGGAGGATATCAAGCCCGTAATAAGAGTATATACAGTCAGTTATTCTAGAAATATTTTGATTTTTGCCACAGATGTCGCATCCTTCGTTGCTACTTTATTCATGAGTGCACATGTGCAAATTAAACATGGCAGTCAAGACAATTCTCTCCTCAATACATTGGTAAAATAATTTAAGAAATTAATGGAAAGGTTCGGAAGATATCAAGCCCGTAATAAGAGTATATACAGTCAGATATTCTAGAAATATTTTGATTTTTGGGACAGATGTCGCATCCCTCGTCGCTACTTTATTTATGAGTGCACATATGCAAATTATACATGGCAGTAAAGACAATGCTCCCCTCAATACATTGGTGAAATAATTTCAGAAATATATGGAATAGTTCGGAAGGTAGGCCCATATAGAAATAGTGTGCACACAGTAGTACAGGCGTGTATATCTGTCCAGTGTTTGAAAATTTAGCAGAAGTTCTGCATTACTCAATAATTTTGCTCTCTCGCAAGACGTTGGTTGCACCAATCCTTATCACGGGCTAGTATAAGCCTCCCTGTTGTGTGTCCAATGTGAAATGAGATCCGGTTTAAATACGTATACAGCATAATATGTTTTAAAAAGGACAACTATAGAGTTTATTGTAGGTAGATGCATAGAAAGACCCCCCGTAAACACTCCCCCCCCCCCCCCCTCCCTCCAAAAAGCGCAAACAGAGCATGGGTAGATTCATGGAACGGACGTGAACCCCATACAAAAAACCCAACTCCTAACCCCCGACCGCTAGCCTCTACTCCCCTACTCTAACAAGGTCACATCACGAGCCAGGGGTACGTTCGTAACAACCCCAACTGATACTACTACTACTACTAATAATAATAATAATAATAATAGTAATATTAATAATAATAATAATTAATAATAATAATAATAATAATAATAATAATAATAATAAAATAATTTAAAAAAATAAATAATAATAATAAATAATAAAAAAGCCTTCAAATTCGGCAAGCTACAGATCAATACAAGCAATTAATTATCTAAGACAGTTTAACTAAATCATTTCAGAGAACAGCCGTTTTGAATAAGCTATATATATCACCATTTTGTGCCCAAAAAATTCATATTTCAGTGATCAACGTGTGGAACAAACAATGCTAAAAGTACGAGCGGTTCTGTGAAGGAATGAATTAAGATTTTCCGTCTTAAAATTTAATGCCAGTTGTGAACGAAATTGAGTGTGTCTACATTAAGAAATATAGATCTAGTGATTTACACATGACCAGTATTTTTTACTGCAGAGTGGAGGAATGCGAGCGTTGAAAATAATAATATTCATAACTAACAAGATGTGTTTGTGAAACACGAATGCCCCCGGATGCATCCTGCTCGCTGTGTCAAGGTCAAGGTCACAAGGTCAAATGTCATGGTGTCATCTGAAAGGTCTCATCACAAGGGATCCATATGTCAAGTATCAAAGAGCTAGCTCTGACCAATCAAAAGTTATGACCAAGGTTAAAGTTTTTGTGGACAAACGGACGGACGGACGGAAAAGGTCAAATATCATGGTGTCATCTGAAAGGTCTCATCACAAGGGATACACATGTCAAGTATCAAAGACCTAGTACTGACAGTATAGAAACTATAGCCAAGGTTAAAGTTTTCGGAAAAGGCTCGCTGTGTCAAGGTCAAGGTCACAAGGTCAAATGTCATGGTGTCATCTGAAAGGTCTCATCACAAGGGATCCATATGTCAAGTATCAAAGAGCTAGCTCTGACCAATCAAAAGTTATGACCAAGGTTAAAGTTTAAAATGCTCGCTGTGTCAAGGTCAAGGTCACAAGGTCAAATGTCATGGTGTCATCTGAAAGGTCTCATCACAAGGGATCCATATGTCAAGTATCAAAGAGCTAGCTCTGACCAATCAAAAGTTATGACCAAGGTTAAAGTTTTTGTGGACTAACGGACAGACGGACGGACGGACGGAAAAGGTCAAATATCATGGTGTCATCTGAAAGGTCTCATCACAAGGGACACACATGTCAAGTATCAAAGACCTAGCACTGACAGTATAGAAACTATAGCCAAGGTTAAAGTTTTCGGAAAAGGCTCGCTGTGTCAAGGTCAAGGTCACAAGGTCAAATGTCATGGTGTCATCTGAAAGGTCTCATCACAAGGGATCCATATGTCAAGTATCAAAGAGCTAGCTCTGACCAATCTAAAGTTATGACCAAGGTTAAAGTTTTTGTGGACAAACGGACAGACGGACGTCAAGGTCACAAGGTCAAATATCATGGTGTCATCTGAAAGGTCTCATCACAAGGGATACACATGTCAAGTATCAAAGACCTAGCACTGACAGTATAGAAACTATAGCCAAGGTTAAAGTTTTCGGAAAATGCTCGCTGTGTCAAGGTCAAGGTCACAAGGTCAAATGTCATGGTGTCATTTGAAAGGTCTCATCACAAGGGATCCATATTTCAAGTATCAAAGAGCTAGCTCTGACCAATCAAAAGTTATGACCAAGGTTAAAGTTTTTGTGGACAAACGGACAGACGGACAGACAGACGGACAGACGGACAGGTGAAAAACAATATACCCCCGGAATCTCCGATTCGGGGGCATAAAAATAATGTTAAATTGCAGTAGAAATGTTATAGACAAAGCCCTCTCTGAAAAAAGGGGAAATCTATTATTTGTGAAACTTTGCAATTATTGGCACCATTTAGTGCAGAGCCGATCTTCATGTTTCACTGTTTCAAGTTGAACCCGCCCAGCCACTGGCAGCCAGTGTTGACGGACAGAGCGACGAACGGACGTGGGTGACTTAGTGCAAGGGACCAAACTTTGATTTCTGCCTGGATATGAAGTGGCCGTTATGGAGATAAAGATCTACAAGATGACCATTCAAGAGGGACGTGTACTGTCGATTATTGGAAGGATATTCTCTACTGATTTCAAGCGATCACAGCCAGTGACGTTTCCAGCGATGCCCAGAAGAGGGCTGCTCTTTCTTGGTACTGTGTCAACAGCATGGTGGCTTTGTTTACATTCGCGTCTCGCATCAGTGTTTTGGATGGCATCGGAGGGATTGCTGCACACGGTGAAAGAATGTTGACTTGTGTGATTCATTTGAAGTGGATTACCTACAATATCTTTATGGATTTATCTGCTTGCCTAATAGGTAGGATTTCTAAATATAGGTAGGAAAATATAAAGATCTGTGTTTTCTATATTTTGCTTTGATGATTCAACTATATAGCTACAGGACACATTTGCAATAAAGTTAGTTTGAAATAATTAATTTTAAATTTTTACACAATTATACTCGGACTCTCTATTATCGCGGGCTCTCTATTATCGCGGCACGTGAAAACATCGTAAATGCGGAAATACCGCGACCCCTATCGGCTGTTGCGATATGCATATGTTGTCAACAAGTTTCGCCGGTTCGGTAGAAAAGTATTTCTCACCGTAATGTATCATTAGATCGTAGAAATAGTCAAATATTGGCATTACTACGATATCATGGATCCCTTTGAAAATCGCCGGACCCCTGCCATTGTCTAAATAATCCTGGGAAAAAATAAACCCCTCTTCAGGTAATCATTCGACCAGCAAAAGGTCGTCTGCATCCATAAGTTTCTAAAAATAGATCCGGAAGTGACGTTTCTCACATTATTTGTGAAGTTATGGAACTCTGTTTTATGGCAAAAATTTAAGGTCATTATGACTGATATCAGTATCCTTCCCATTTTTAGGGGCACCTGTTAATTTTTGTTTTGTTTATCTGAACTTAAAAATTCAGACCAATTCCTCTTAGGTTGTTTGGAGAATGAATTTATATCGAGTTCCTTATACTATTTTAAAATATTCTCGTTTGTTTCAATTTAAATAGTTTTTTCCCCCTCAAATGATATATTTTAAAAATCTCCCTTTATTATCCACGATCTTAATGTTTCATTAATTATGAATATTTATAAACCTTGTTTTAAAAGAATTTAAACGTAAATTTATATCAATATTCATCCTTAATCAATATAAAAAAAAGAATAACGTCTGTTACAAAGATTAATATTTGAGACTGTTTGTCAAAAATTGAGATATTTGTGTTTTTTTGCTGTAATTAAGTGTAAACATTGGTTACATTCGAGGAGTTTCGAAGCAGTATTTGATGGGAACGTTAGAAAATATTTAGCAACACAGGAATTATGACAAATTCTAAAAAGAATTCTACCTTTTCATAAATTATAACAATAAAGAAACCAAACTATTTTATTTAATTTGATGTTAAGAAAGTACACAAAATTAATTTTGAAAGAAAAACTAAAAAAAAAGAAGAAAAAAAAGAAGAAAAATCCAAAGAAAACGAACTTGAAAAGAGAAAACTTCAAAACATAAAACAACTTCAAACGAAAAGAAAATTTTATACATAATAACTTTTGAGACTTTCAAGCCATCATAAGTCAACCATGAGCCATCAGTTTATTATGTGGATCTACTCAGTGATGATAGAACCGACTCTGAAATTCTTGATGATGTCTTGATTGTTTGTTTGAAGTTTTCTCCGTTAGTAGTGAAGTATTCAGAAAATTAATCAGTTGGCAAGTGGTTACAATGTGACACGTGACGATTCTGGGCCCGTCTCTCCTTCTTTGCACAGATGTCAGAGTTTTCAGGCAGAGTAAGGAATCCCTTGGTTCTCACTGCAAATAGAGCAACTAAGAAAAACAATTAAAATATGTCAACTACGTATTTTACTATTATTTATTTATCCAATATTGAATGAAACTGTTAAATTCGATCTTTAATCAAATGAAAATATAACAAATATTCGTTTCCGGTAACCATTGGGCATTTTGCTATGACAGGCGTGTCATATGTGCTAAAAATAGAACTGCCGCGATAATAGAGAGTGCCGATTTTTTCCGGTGTAAACATGGCAGGCAAGTTCATAGCTCTCGCGATAAATGAATAATGGTATGAATATTAATTTCATACATGATAATTGAAGAAGAAATCCTAGTTGAACATTTAACAACAATAATTTATGCATGCGAGTTTTGATACGATTTTTCGGAAGCGACAAACTTAACTACCGCGATAATAGAGGGCCCCATGATAGATTGCACAAATGATACGTTTGTTTTGGCATGTGTCAGGTTATTTTCTATGAAAAATAGACTTGCCCCTGACCTTCCTCTTTTGTTTATTTCTGACAGCACCCCTACTAACTGGAAATATTTTAGTAATGTTCTAGGGGCTTTATTTGCCTCCGTCGACTATGTCTTGTTATACATTTGGACATGAATGAGACTAAAGTTTGTACAGAGATGTAGGCGGGGCTAGCTGCTGTTATGTTCCTACGTCATAAGTAGTCCAAAAAATAAGAAAAAGAGTGCAAACTTTTTATAATAAAACCAAACATTTCTTAGATTTTTAAGTCTTGTAGTCACAATGGATCTGCATTTTACTGCTAATAGCACATTTTGGCTGGTTTTGGTTAGAAATCTTTACAATGACTTTTACAAGTTTTTTCTGATTTTGACAGCAAAGTCGAGATTTCAACTTCTAGTTTGTTCATATTTTGCTGCGTCATCGTGGCTCAGTTGCCCCGGGCCTAGACTTTGTCGGGTTGAAATTTTTTTAGGTAAGTATTTCCAAAACAGGAAGAGTTCAAAACAATTTTTCAGTGATACAAAATACATTTGATATCTCTTTTAATTTTTAGAGCGGGAAGTTGAAATTGTAGATGATTTAGGCAGTAAAGATTATGGATTTTGTAGTCATGGGCGAGTGGGTAGCACTGCCATATTTGGTAAAAAAATAATTCATATTTCTATTGCCAAAATAAACATTTGCACAGATTTCTCATACACAATTTTACATTCGTTGTTTTATGCACATTTTTCTCTACTACTATGTTAATTCTGATGGAAAATTGTGATCATGACTTTTTGAAGATTTTTAGATTTTCCAAATAATTTTCTGCCGTGGGTTGAGCTCGTCTGTCGGCAGTGGACGTGGTCACGTGACTTTGTTTACAACTCTGACTGGAACTGGTCACGTGACTTGATTCACGGCTGCTTTGTGAAAGTTATATGGCAGTAAGTTATCTTGTCTTTTCATCTTCTTCTGATTTACTGTTTATGTTTTGACAGTGAATTAGAAGTCCAGAAGTGTTACACAACGTCTCCTAGAAGAACAGTTCCAGTGCATGCACTATGTAAGTCATCCGTCCCGACCTGAACGAAGGTAAGTGAGCTTGTTTACCTTTCATTGATCAGCTGATTGACATGTTTACTGTATTAGAACCTATTAAAAGAATTATTTCTGAGTAAATCAACGCTTAGCACCTGACCAAATGTGCTTGTCATTTGATGATTTTGAAATATATATTTATATATTGTATTTAGAGATAGAAATAAAATCAGAATTTAGAAAAATTGAATTTTATAGGCCCAATGTTATTATTTACAATTAAGAACAGTTTGCAATGACACATTATAGCCTAGTTAAACACGAGCCCTAATATGTTGTAGACAATCACATCACTGTAAGATATTCTGATAGGTTACCCTCTTGAAATATACTGTTTAATAACAACTGTTAGTTACTCTTATAAAATTTGTATCTTCTTAAGAAATAAAAAGGCCTCAGCTGTGATGAATGCAGTGACATACTGTGTAGCTTTTGCACAAGGCATAACATTTTTTATCATTTGATATAATCTGATAGTATCATATCTTGAGATGTACTGTTTTTGTGTAATGTCACATGGCCTAGGAAGCTGTAGCTCAATTGACCACTATCAGTTGCAGTCAAGTTCAGCAACAACGAGTGCGGCCACCTGACCGGAATGGGATTGATGACCCAAGATGCTGTCCAGTACAGGCTGGGACTTTGAAGGATGTCTCCCTGCCAGACACGAGACATGACTTGAGAGACATACAGTGTTTACCTGGTGAGTGTCTTTCTTCAGATTATGCCGCTCTTCACTCAGTCATTATCATTACAAAAGGAACTTGAAATTGTTCGCTTATATCATGTACAATTTGAAGATTGCTCTTTACAGTATCAGACATTTAATCATTAGATAACGTGTTTGTATCAATTGATGGCAGGTCAATCTCATTAAAACAATAATCTCAAATTTGCTCACATTATTCATATAAAACTGGTAAATAACTCTTTAATGATATCGGGTACTCGGCTAGGACATGAGGTGTCTCCCTGGGTTGTGAATTCTTTTAAAAAGGGTCAATTGATATCTTATCAATCTCATTGAATTAAGATCATACATTTGAGAACTTTATTCATTCATAGATCTCACTTTTAAAAGTTCTTAAATGGCTGGATAGCTCTTTAATGATCTCAGGTATTCAAATGAGTCATTAGATATCTGCATTTGTTTTTTATCAACACAGCTAATTGATACCCGATCAATCTAATTAAAAGTAGATTATCTTAACCCCAGATATAGCTTAACTGATCTCAGGTATTCAAGTTAGGGATGATGTTACTTCATGGATAAAGTGTTTGTATCAATTAATGCCAGGTCAATCTCATTAAAGCAATAAGATCTCAAATTTGCTCACATTATTCATATACAACTGGTAGATTACGCTTTAATGATCTCGGACACTTAGCTAGGACATGAGGTGTCTCCCTGGGTTGTGTATACTTTTAAAAAGGGTCCATTGATATCTGGTCAATCTCATTAAAATAAGGTCATACATTTGATCACTTTATTTATGTAAAACTGGTAGATGACTCTTTAATGATCTTGGACACTAAGCTAGGACATGAGGTGTCTCCCTGGTTTGTGTATTCTTTTGAAAAGGATCCATTGATATCTGGTCAATTTCATTAGCAGCCCCGACTTAGTCGGGGCTGCTATCAGTATTTGTGCAGTTTCCGCCGCCGCCGCCGCCGCCGCCGCCGCGCTCATACTAATGGCTATAACTTTTTTCTACTAAGCTTTCCAGAACTTGTATTTATAACTTACTGCTTATACCTCGGGGGAACGATTTTGACATGTACACCTTCAAGGTCAAACGTCAAGGTCACGAGCTATAAAATCACTAAAAATTTCCTTGTAAACGCCATAACTTGAAAAGTTTTTTTGCTATGAAGCTCTAACTTTATATATAACATCCTTGGAAGAGTAAAAAATTTTGAAAAGGTTTTCGCTACAATCTGTCCAAGGTCAAGGTCACAGCGAGGTCATTACTTTAGCATGGTTTTGCGAAAATGCTTTATTTTAACTATGAACACTTGTATTCAAAAGATGATAATCATTCTCAATGAAAAGTGTTCATTGATTGTGTAACCTTGAAGGTCAAAGGTCAAGGTCATGAGATTTGTGTTATTGCAATGTGCAACTAATTTGAATATAACTTGATCTCATTAAGCTTTTCAGAACTCATAAACATGTATAAGTGTCCATACCTCTGGGGACTTAGAATGACATGTTCAATTTCAAGGTCAAAGGTCAAGGTCACGAGCTATAAAATCACTAAAAAATTCATTGTAAACGCGATAACTTGAAAAGTTTTTGTGCTATGAAGCTCTTACTTGATATATAACATCCTTGGAAGAGTAAAAAAATTTGAAAAGGTTTTCGCTACAATCTGTCCAAGGTCAAGGTCACAGCGAGGTCATTACTTTAGCATGGTTTTGCGAAAATGCTTTATTTTAACTATAAACACTTGTAATCAATAGATGATTATTATTCTCAATGAAAAGTGTTCATTGATTGTGTAACCTTGAAGGTCAAAGGTCAAGGTCATGAGATTTGTGTTATTACAATGTGGAACTAATATGGATATAACAGTTTTTCAGAACTTATAACGATGTATAATTGTTTACACCTCTGGGGACTTACAATGACATGGTCACATTCAAGATCAAAGGTCAAGGTCACAAGCTATAAAATCACTTAAAAATTCCTTGTAAACGCGATAACTTGAAAAGTGTTTGTGCTATGAAGTTTAAATTTTGTATGTATTATCTCTTGAGAAGTACAAAATTTTGGAAAGGTCTTGGGTATGAAGTGTCAAAGGTCAAGGTCACAGCAAGGTCAACAAATATTTAGAAAATGGATTATTTTTACTTTTACCTCTTTAATTTGTTACATTAATGTTATATTCAATGAAATGTATTCATTGATTGCATGACCTTGAGTGTCAAAGGTCAAGGTCACAAGAAAATGCCCAATATGCTGAGACTTGTAGAAGGCGGAACAGGGTAAGGCGAAACCCCAAGTTTCGGGGCTGCTCTGTTTTTGCGGTGTCCCGCAAACACTAATCTAGTTAAAATAAGGTCATACATTTTATCACTTTATTTATGTAAAAATGGTAGATGACTCTTTAATGATCTCGGGCACTCAGCTAGGACATGAGGTGTCTCCCTGGGTTGTGTATTCATTTAAAAAGGGTCCATTGATATCTGGTCAATCTCATTAAAATAAGGTTATACATTTGATCACTTTATTTATGTACAATTGGAAGATGACTCTTTAATGATCTCGGACACTCAGTTAAGACATGAGGTGTCTCCCTGGGTTGTGTATACTTTTAAAAAGGGTCCATTGACATCTCGTCAATCTCATTAAAATAAGGTTATACATTTGATCACTTTATTTATGTACAATTGGAAGATGACTCTTTAATGATCTCGGACACTCAGTTAAGACATGAGGTGTCTCCCTGGGTTGTGTATACTTTTAAAAAGGGTCCATTGACATCTCGTCAATCTCATTAAAAAAATATCGTACATTTGATCACTTTATGCATTCATTGCCCTCACTTTTAAAGGAACAGGCACTCAAGAAAAACATGTGATTTCTGACCTTGGGCATGTGTAGTTTTACTAAATGGTCCATTGATAACAGGTCCATCTCACCAAGATAAGTTCTGAAATTTTTATTCTTGAATGATGTAATGAGTTCAAGTACAGCATGTGGTCCCTGGGCATGTGTAGTTGATAAAACGCTTAATGGCTAGCAGATCAGTCTCAATGTGTATCTATATACCCCTAGTCAAGAAATAGAGGATACTTAATGATGTTTGTCAAATACCATATTTATTTCATCGAGTGACATGGGTAAAGTTGATGAAATAAACATGGTATTTGGTGAGCCCCGTCTGTTTGCAGACCCATGAAACATAGCAATCCGCGACCTAATCAACATAGTCCCAACTTAATAATTTTATGGAAAATATTTCCTAAGATAACAAAAAATATTTCACTACAAAAACAACAATAACTAATATTTTCTGGTTCTCATATTACATTTAATCAATATCAAGATTCAAATGCCAAGTTTTTTTCGCAAAAGCACTTGCGTAGTGTTTCGTCTTAGAGTTCCCGTCCGCCATTTTACAACGTAACAGCTGGGTCCGAACGATCGTCAAGAAAACGGTAAATAACCTTTAAATTATTAACAATATTGCGTAAATAACAGTAACTGGGGATGTTATCAGGAAAAAACAGTCTGATAAAAGTATTCAACTGAGCTGACATAGTTTAACTGTTGTAATCCAAGTATTGTTATTGTTCTATAGGGCACTTCACCCCTCACGACCCGGCCTCAATCGCATTACATTCGGACAGCTTATTGTGTTGTGATCGTCCTGTGTCCCTCTCGGTTGCAGACACCGGTTGCGGCCGATTCATACCAATAACCTTTGGGGTAACATTGATAGTTACATTGCCACGGACAGTACTGGCAACCATTATACTCGACAGGAAGTTCCTGGAGTGAGAGGCGCTGTACGAGGATGATCCACCACGATCCTGCCAGTGCGAGATGAAATCAGCACTCGGTGACCCGGATGGATGAGTGACAGTGGCACATAGGCCGTGGGCCGAGGACCCAAATAAGGGCTCAAAATAAAAAGTGTTTCAGGCCCAGGGGTGAATAAAAGAACTTTATGCCAAAATGATCTCTACCACCCTCCAATCAAAAAAATACAATGTTCTCCTTAAAATCTTTGGTCACTACAGAATAAACTAACTTTGAAAATATCATTGTTGCAGTGGGCGTGGCCGCAATTTGAATTGCATGTTAAAGTAAAGAAACAATGGCTATGGCTAAATATTTATTAACAACACCTTTTCTTTCAATATAAGAAAACAAATATGATCTGTTAATATTTTGGAAAACTGATATGAACCAAAAACCCACTATTTTTCATATTTATCCTAATTCAACACACCTGAAGTACCTGGTAACCAGGTTTGAGGATTGCACCTAATTTCATATTTCAATCCATGTAAATTACAATATAGATCTCATTCAATTGTTTAATACCTCTTTCAAATAGTTTGAATAGTTGATAAAATGACTTTATGTCTTTATTTACTAAAATTTTTAGATGAATTTTCGAAGTAAATATTGATGGCATATAGAAAATTTATCTATAGTTTATACAGCCAAACACATATTGATGCACAAAACACATTAAACATGTTAATCTGTGCTTTAGAACAGGTTATGAAAAAAAATTTAAAATAGTTTGCTGAAATATACTGTGATATAAACAAGCTGTTTTTGTGAAACATTAATGCCCTTTGCCAAGGTCAAGGTCACGGTCAAAAGGTCAAGAGTTGTGATCCTATCTGAAAGGTCTTATTATGATAGATGCACATGTGAAAAATAGAGCAAGTGGCTCTGTAGCTAATCCGGCTTCATATCAATGTTGCTTTAGGGTGTGGCAAATGGGGTTCCTCCCTCACTTTGGACCACAGGGTCACCAAATGTACAATATGGATTCCTCCTTATCTAACTTAGGAGTTTGCACATAAAGTTTCAGCTTTCTAGGCCTGATGCCCCTTGAGAAAAAGATGAAATTAGGATAGGAAATTAGGGTGTGGCCCCTGAGACCCTTATTAGGGGCCACATGGCCACAAAAGCTATAAATCATAATCCTCACTAGTCAAAGAGTATATTCACATGGTTTCAGCTTTCTGGGCCTATTGCTTCTGGAGAAGTCCTGAGATGAAAATAGGTTTTAAGGGCATGGTCCCTCTGGCCCTTAATAAGAGTCAATCCTTTTTAATCCTCACTAGTAAAGAAGTCTGTACACAAAGTTTCAGCTTTCTAGGCCTTATGGTTCTGGAGAATAGATGAAAATAGGTTTTTAGGGCATGGCCCCTGTGGCCCTCCACCAAAGCTACATTTTTTAATCCTCACTAGTCAAGGAGTCTGTACACAAAGTTTACGGACGGATGGACCACATCGGGACCACATCGGGCCTTACAGGTCAGATGAGCTAAAAAAAATGGTCTAACCCCAATCAATCTAAAGTTATGAGTAAGGTTAAATTCTTTTAAGACAAATATTCAGACTGACAGACGAACAGGGCAAAAAGATATACCTGATACAAAAATAATAATTGTATTTAGACAATAACTTGCGAGTGACGGGGAATGACAGATTATCTTTCCCGAGTTATATTAATTTCGTAATTCTCGAGCCTTGGGAAAGATAATCTGTCATCCCCATCACGAGTTGGTTATTGATTTTATGTCCCATCTAATTTTAAAAGGTAAAAGCTAAGATTTGACTGACTCATCAATCATGATATGCATCAGCATATGCAAATTGGCAGATAGTAACAACATGAAATAAATTGAACTTGTTTAGATTTAGAATCAGGGAAAACAACTTGTCAGTCGAATACACGTTTGAAAGATGAATGAAATAGTCTCAGCAAAACTTTTAATTTGATTGGTTCACAACAACCAATCAAAATACAGCTAAAGGTGTAACTCCCTAGGAACTTACAGGAAAAATACTACCCTGTGTCCGTTGTCCCTTATGGGTAATATTTCACAATATGTACTAGGTGAGGAGGTTATTTGGCATATTTCACTTACATCACAGCTGCTAGTACTATTGCAGGGACAAAGCCTGCAACCTGAGTTTCGTATGCATTGCAGTGAAACCTGTGACCATTGGTTGGAACTAACAAACATTGGGTGGTATTGCGTTGAAATACAGTATAACATTGCACCCAAACCTTGCAGAGAAAGTTGCTGAGCCCCTGGTGTGATTCGAACTACAGACCTTTTGTTTTGAAGCAGAATGTGAAAACTACTGCACTATCACTAATGTATATTTAATGAAGTTTGTCAAATACTATGTTTATCGCATCGAGTGGTGGGGTCAAAGTTGATATTTTCACAAGTCACTTAGTGGCACTTGTTTTTAAAATAATCACAGAGTCAGCATATGTATTATTAATATAATATATTTATTCCCATCAGTTGAGTTTGAACACAAAATTTTAACTTTCTTTATCATCATGTTCATGTCTCTTCACAGCAAAATTTCCATCTTAAGGTCATGCACAAATTGTAAGATGTTGATAACACTGGTTATGATTGATAGTCATTTCAAAGTAGTATACAAGAAGATCACTGGAGAAATTCATTCTTCTGTACAAGAAAATGTTGGGTGAGGTGAGGTGATATGGGGTTTATCGTCGCTTTACAGAGTATTTCACTTACAGTATATCGCGGCTGCTAGTATTATTGCAGGGAGAAAGCCCGCAACACTATTGTGGCTATGTATTGCGGTGAAACCTGCGAGCATCGGCTGGAACTAGCGAACCATGGGTGGTACTGCACTGAAATTCAGTGTAGAATTGCACCCAAACCTGACTGTGTGTTGAACAGTTCTCTACTGTAGACAAAGTTGCCGATCCCCTGGCGGGATTAGAACCACAGACCTTCTGATCCGAAGCCGAATGCGCTAACCACTGCACTATCCCGCCTACGAAAATGTTGGAATCATGTCTCTCACACATGACAAGTGCAGTCCCAATTTCCTCTTCTTGTTACTTTTATAATGCTCAGTATGCATCTTTGAAAAAAACTCTGTTCTGAACTCTGTGTGTAGTATGTGACAGATGAAGCAGATGGAGGTGGTGCAGGTGGCTCTGCAGGTCTGAAAACAAAATTATCAATTGATATCAGTGAGTGCTCAAGAAAATGTTGGAGCTATTGAGTATTTACTCTCTGTTTTCGTAACAATTGAGTATTATCTATTTTGATAGTGTACATTTGAAATGTCCCCTTTTTCGAGTGTCTACGAACCCACTGGCAACCTGTCTACGAACCCCGGTGTCTACGAAAACACCTGCACCAAAATATGAAGATACACTGCTTGTCTGGAGCACTGTGATACTCAGATGTAGAAATGTAGCTGCTGATATTTTTTCATTCAATATTTATACATAATTTTCTCTAATAACATGAAAATCTGTGTCTACCAGGTAACTATTGTTATTAATAACTCTCATCTGTAGCAATGAAATTTCTTTTCAACTAAAATAAGTATATATATCTTTAAAAAATCAGGTATAGTCTCTGTGTGTCCTGCTACCTGCCAGGTCTAGGGGCAATAACCGCCAAAATATTTATATGCAATGAAAAAGATTATTATCACAATTTAGATATGTATACAATAATTTTGACTCAACTAACCTATTTCTATCAAAATGCATGAAAACTAAATCTTAAGATATAATAGTGTTACAGCATTCTATTTGCCCAAATTAATGCAGATACAAAATGTGCATTCCCAAATTTTGTTGTGGGATGAAAATGATAAAAAAACTGAACAATGGCACATCCAATGTTTACAAATTTATCAAATACACAATACTTTCTTAGCAGTCAGATACCAAAAAGCTAATAGTTTATTGACTTAAGAAAAAATGCAGATGCAAGCTGAAGTTATAGACTTGCGATTGAAAATAACAATAACAAATAAGTGAAATAAATAAATATTGCTTTAATCTTATACATTTTCTACCTTCAAATAAGAAAGCCAAAAAATCACTAACCTCAGGAAGATTCAGTGGTCCAAACTATCCCTTTCCATCCTTGTAATGCCCTGTCTTCCTCTCTTCATGTTTGTAAATATTTCTGATAACAACATTGTCTAGCTATCTTCAGGTCTTGTAACCGGCAATGCCAGCTGCTACAAGTTCACTGTTATTAGGTAACTTGACTGCAACTAGCTCCTCTAAACCATCTATGGATGCCCTGACTCCAGCACTATCAAACAGCTTTGTCCAAGATACGTGTTTGCACAATAAAAGTGGCTCCTTGTCAATTTCATGCAAGTGACAGAAACACCTCTTCATGGGGGCCGCCATTTTGTTGCTCAGGACAAACTGCCTGTGCTGCGTTCTGATTGGTCAATGATTCTCATTACAGCTTGGTTACTAATTTGCTTTAATTTCATTAATGACCACATGATTTTAGGAGAACTTTGTCAAAATAGCTTTAATAAATTAAAATCTTAATTACTATGTCAAGTTCTACTATTCACCCTTCAGCCTGAAGCACTTTGTCACAATATGCTGGTTCGGCCTATGGCCTAACAGGGCTGGCGAGAATTCGTAAGGGCAAGTTGACCTGGGTGACTCGAAGAAAGGGCAGGTTGACCTTGGTTACTCGTAGAAAGTGTTTTGGAGATATTCTTTTGTTGAATAGTGTTGATGCCAGAGTAATTGTTGATTGAATTCACATTTTTGTGGCCTGAAAGTAAACATTTTAAAAATAAATTTGCAATATTCCAGTCATTGCTTTTGTTTGGATTTAAATAATAATCCTTTTAGTTCTGTGCAATTTTGTAAATTTAAATTATTATTTGATAATCATTTTTTGGATTAACATTTTTATATGGCAATATTCTCAAGGATAATCCTTATAAAAATAATCCTTTATCCTTAGTAAAATGCTACTGTGGCTATGATAAAATTTCTCTTTTTTTATTTTATGAAAATTAAGTAATTTGAATAGTTATTAATGCATGTGTTGTATTTAGAGAGTTTATGTCTACCTGAAGGGCCTGGTAAAATTATTTTACAAGTAAAACACTCTCTTGTTGTGACATTTAGCTATTTACCAAATCTGTAAATTAATTGTTGAGAAAATCTACCTGTTACTTGAATTATTTCAGTGGGTGGCAGTCCCGAGTCCCGCAGTTTCTGTACAAGATGTTTTCGTACGCTGAGTAAGAAACAGGTAATATTCTTAATGTCATATAGGCTAATAATATTGTACTTTTGTTTTAAGATTTGATAGTTCAAAGAATATTAGATATTTTGAAAATGATGTTCATATGCTTAATTTGTGTTATTACTGCAATGTGGTCACAACATTGACAAAAATGTTTTGTTGTTAGTCATTCACCAATATCAAAATTTTTTAAAGGATATATTTACCTATAGGGAGTGATTCTGTTGTCATTTTCAATATCCGTGCCAGCTTTCATAGTTTTCATAATTGCATATATATGCTGTTGATGCCCATGGCATTTGATTTATACCATGGTCCGTCTTGTTTGGTGGAAGTGGTTCACCGCCAAGAAGAAAGGTGAGTCCTCTGATGCCGCTGTGTCGGGACGCTTGCTGCTATACAGTTTGTACAGGAACACTGGGTCTCGGTCTGGCTCATCCGGTACCGCATAGGCTCTCGGTTTGATCTGCCTGACATTTCTTTCATTTTCCCCCGTTCTTGTCTTTGTCTGTCTCTCATTGCAAAAAAACAAGAACTCTTCTCCATTTTCATTCTGTAGCGTTATATCCCCCCATTTCAGGTCATGGGTTTCCAGTGGCCGTTCCGCATTCCAAAATGAGTGGTGCATGTTAACCACAAGGAATTGATCAGAGAAGACCGATTTGATGCTCCTAGATTGCCCTTCTGATACATATTATCAATTTGTTGATCAGTAATTTCTGCTGCTGCCATTACCATCTGTTACCATTGCCTTCAGTGTTGTTCCTGGGTGGTCAGTTAAGGGGGTCATTCTGGCCTTTTCTGAGTGGATGGGACCCCTTGCAATGGTAAAAGTATCCTACTTCTCCAAATTCTAAGGGACACCAAGCAAAAAGGGTAGGCAAATGTCCCCAGGACCCCACCCTCTAGGAACAACACTGGCCTTGTTTTTTTTAGATGTTTCATTTTACTCTTGAGTGTTTTCCTGCATTTGTTGAATTGAATGTCAGTCATGATGCTCACCCCATAGTCCTTTTTCTTCAGGTATCGCTCGATTGACGAAATAAAAGACCTGATGGTGCATGGCTCGTACTCGCCCCCGGTCTTCTTGCGGACAGACAGGTTGAACTGGCAGATGTACTGATTCAAGTCCAGATGGGCTTATGGCATGGCCCGTCGTCCGGCGTACGTCCGTCATCCGTCCGTCCGTCCGTAAACTTTCGACTTCTCCTCATGAACCATACACATAAGAGAGCTGAAATTTTGTGTACAGGTACCTTAGCATATGGAGATTCTAATTTGTAAATTTGGTGACTCTGTGACCCCAAATAGGGTCACAGGGGTCACAACCTTAAAAACCTTTTTTCATCTTCTTCTCCAGTTCCAAAAGGAGTAGAGAGTTAAACATTTTATGTGCAGACTCCTTGGACAATGAGGATTCTAATTTGTAACTTTGGTGAACCTGTGACCCCAAATAGGGTCACAGGGGTAACAACCTTAAAAACCTATTTTCATTTTCTTCTCCAGTTCTAAAAGGACTAGAGAGTTAAAAATGATATGTGCAGTCTCCTTGGCCAATGGGGATTCTTAATTGTAGATTTCGTGACCCAGTGACCCCAAATAGGGTCACAGGGGTCACAACCTTAAAAACCTATTTTCATCATCATCTATAGCTCCTAAAGGTCTATTGAGCTGAAAGACTGCATGTAGACTCCTTGGCCAATTGGGATTCTAAACTGTAGGTTTCGTGACCCCATGACCCCAAATAGGGTCACAGGGGTCACAATCTTAAAAACTTATTTTTCTCCATTAGATGACAGCCTATGGCATATTTATTTCTCCTTGGATATTTTAGTGTGGACTTCTTTCACTGTCTGATATTGGCGATCTAGAAAGTGTTGAATAATAATAAATCATTTGGGTAAGGAAATTTATTACGAAATCGTTACATTTGTTTCGTAATTTGTTGTTAGGTTTTCTTGCAATAGGTAACATCAGTTTCATTTTTAGCTCATCTGGCCAGTATAAAGCAAACTTGATATGATGCCTGATGAGCTTTTCATTATTTATCAGCGGTAAAACCCCATTAGAGAATTATTCAATGATCTCGAGCATTCAACTAGGGCAAGAGGCTTTTTCCAGGGTTGTGTATTTTTTCAAAACAGCTCTTTGATACTCAGTCAATCTCCTTAAAAAAGATCTCAAATGTGATCTCTCTATTTATGAACTACGGGTAGATAACTATTAAAAATGTAGTGATGTTACATATGTTAGAAAAGTAATTTTACTGTATTTATTGTAATTTTTGCAATATTTTGGGACCAACCTAGAGAAAATTGGACCAAAAATCATTAAGTATGAGACAATTTACCAAATGACATAAACAACAACCCCGGCATGTTGACATGAAGGCGAATAATCAGCTGTTGCCATCTCAAAATTGCATTCCTAAATTATAAAATATACGCTGTCGGGGGCATATAAGTTGTCGGGCACGACTTTATTTTGTTCTTTTCCTCAAATCAGATATTTGTTGCCTCCAAGTTGAGACACAGTGTAATTCCTTCACACTAAGGATGCGCTGTATTATCAATATATCGGTATATTGCAATGCAGGAAAAGCGTACTATGAATCGGTACACACTTCTGAAAATATCCAATATGTCAAATTGTTTAAAAGGAACAATTTCCATCTAAAATTGCCCAAAAATACAACCATATACAACATGATTTTACAGAGAGTTATTAACAAAGTGTGAAGTTGTGTTGTGAAAATAAGTCAAGTATGTATCCAGGTTATGAGCAGTGATTAGAAGGCATCCCTTTCCAACAAGGCTCATAGCTGAGCAATGACGATCATTCTTAATGCTCATATTTAGAGAAGATGGCATGCAAATTCTTGAATTTGAAAAGAACCAATATATTTTGCAATACACGTTTTTGTATCGGAATATATTGCAATACAGAAATGAGGACATGAGGTGTCTCTTTAATGATCTCAGGTATTCTAGTGAATCATTAGATTTCTGCATTTGTTTTTTATCAACACAGCTAATTGATACCCGGTCAATCTAATTAAAATTAGATTATCTTAACCCTAGGTAGATATAGCTTAACTGATCTCAGGTATTCAAGTTAGGGATGATGTTACTTCATGGTTTGTGTATTTTTAAGCACAACTAATTGATTCCTGGTCAGTCTTATTAAAATTAGTCTGCTAAGTTTGTTCTCTTTATTATAAACGGTTTAACCCAAGGTAGATAACTCTTTACCGTACCAAGAAATATTCAGAATTTTCTAAAAGTATGAATAATTTTTTTACTAAGGATTGGATGTCATATTCCGGCGCATGCCCAGGGGACCGGAAGCAGCTACCACCGCCACCAGTGAGTACACGGCAAAATGACTTCCATTTCCTCATTGAGAAAGGTAAGGGGCTTTTCCCTGAGTTAAGGTAGGTTAAAGGTGCATTGCTGCAGTATTTTTGACCTTTTTCACTTTAAATTGTTTTAAATGCTGAAATACATACCTAACAAAATGGTTGCAAGTCAAAACAATCTTAATAACGAAATATTTTTTTATTTAAAAAAAAAAATTCTTCTTGTTTTGTGGTCCGCAAACTATTACGACTTCTGTTAATCGAATGTTACTCTACACCATCATGTCTGATTCCACAATGCCGTCACGTCATGTAGGTTACCCAACTGGGAAGTTTGATGCCCTTAGTTGACAATTATTTTTGTGTGAATGTATCAAATGATAAATACCTATGTACTAACATTTCCGGTTGTCATATAATTGTATAGATTATTCATCTTGGCAAAAATACTCTTGATCGTGTTGAAATATATGTATCGTAGATCAGATTCAGACTGTCACGTTCTGTCAAATGCAATCAAATAAGACCAGTATCTTCCAACTAAACTGTCACAATGAATAAGGGAGATTTTCTGAATACATTTGTTGTCATTCTGAAACGATCAGGGCCCAACTTCAGAGCATTAATAAAACGTTGTTGAACAATAGGCTAACACATTAAGGTAGCACGTTAAGGTTGCATATACATAATCATAATCATCAAGCTGTTAGCTAAAATGAATGAATGAATGAATGAATGAATGAATGAATGAATGAAATACTGATATAAATACATGATAATGAAATACTAAAAAATAGGTGGTAAAATCCTTTCAAACCTTATTTGGTCTGGAAGTTAGAAAACTATCCTTTAATGAATGTACTGACCAACCAAAGTGTTGCACCATTCCCATATAACAATTTTGAACTGAAAACATGTTTGCTTTTATGTAATCAAAAGTTCAGAAAAAAATGTGTGTGATATGTGTCTTCTCCAATAGCCAATATTTCTTACTTGTCAAATCAAAAGTTCTGCAAAGTTATCTTTCTATTCAAGATAATTTTAGCAAATTAAGTTACATAACTAGTTTCGTCATTTTATCAACATAAACTCTTTATAGGATTTCAAAACAGTTAACTCTCATGCAATTAGTAAATACCAAAGGCACTCACCAAATCGAGCATTATCTCAACTTTTGCCTATTGCATAAATGTGCAAGGAGCATTTTTTCAGATTAGTTATCAAAGAAATGGAAAAAAATATCAAATTCTTTTGAAAGTTGCAAATCCTAAAATGCAATATATGCAATATCGCCATGTCTCAGCCCTTCTCTGCTTACTTGCCGAGCACCTGCGCAGTCCCATACTGCTTTTGAAATGAGGGGAAAAAATAATTAATTCAAATTGTTGTGAAATTGACAATCCCTTGAAAGATTTTTGCAATTTTGTTATTCAAATTGCTCGTTTTAGATAATTTATTCAAAAGGTACAATATCACAAAGAAGTAAATCACACATCAGTCAAAGTATAAAACATAAAAAGTAGATTATATATTGATGGTAATATTATTTTATTTTTTGAAGGAGTTTTTATCAATGCAAACTCTTAAGGCATAAATTCCTGATAACAAAATGACACCTTTCAAACTATGATTAAGGGGAGATAATCAACAAGTTCAATCAGAAGGTTATCTTCAGTTCCCTCAAAACCATTAAATGAAGGGTATTAAGTCTTTTATAGAATGTATACAATATCAAATCACATACTTCCCAAATTCTGCATCAATTGTAAATTCTAAACCTGGAACTGTAACATATTGTCTTTGAAAATTAAAAATTACCACAGTTTTTTTTTTTTTAATTTGTCAAGTAAAAACTCATACTATCAATGGCACTATCAAGAGCATATATTAAGCATATTGAACCAAACTTTGCAACTTGTCTTTATTTGACAATTCTATCTCAAAATAATAATATGTTCTCAGTATTGCCCTTGGCAATAACATCTGCTTTTGATATAAAAATAACGAAAGTCAACTAGAATTTATTTGTTTATATCAGTAATACAAACAGGGGCATGTCAAAGCCTACTCTAACATAAGACATTAAAAACAATACTATTTCACCAATTACACCATTAAACAAAAACATAATAATTCAAGTTTCTATCTCTTTGCCGCTTTTGATATTTCGTCCAAATTCGATTTAATCTTGTTCAAATTTGTTTGACTGTCTGACTATAAATTTGGGATAAAATAACTAGTCATCATAGACATGGACTATATTTAAACTTATCAATTTTAAGCTTGTGTTCTGTTTATGAAACTTTCACAACCCAATTTACCATTTGCATAAGATTTTTTCCTCCATTATCAGATATTGTCATTTCTATATAATGGAAAAATAAATGAAGATCAAAATGACCAACTCTACAGCAACATATCCAAGGTTGTGAGTTTTTCTCTCAGCAAAAACAAATTAAATTTGAGAGGAAAAACAAGAGTTATATAAGATATAATGAAGATAAAGTGAGTCATTCATCCAACTAAAATCCTCATCCCATTCCCCTTCCCAATCTTCCTTGTGATAGTATCATAGTGTGTTCATGACATTTAAATCACTTGATATAAACATGTTGATAAGATTACAGATTGTAATTAGATATTATCATTTTTTAATTATTCTAGAGATTGTTTTCCTCCTTAAATATTCACACCAATTGATCATGCAAAGACAGTCAATGAAACATATTCATTATGTCATGAATGGAGCAGTATGATTATTTAATCAAATAAAATATCAAATATTTACCTAAAATTATATTGGAAAGGCAACTGTACTGTAATATACATTATACATTAATTGCATTAATTGCATAATAACAAATGAAACTTGATTATACACGTATATATTATAGATATGTATACAATTACCTTGTAATTCATTTCCTTATCAATTTAGCTCATCTTGCCTGTAAGGCCTGATGGGCTTATGGCATGGCATGGTGTCCAGCGTCCCTCCTTTCGTCAGTAAACTTTGTGGAAATTCGACTCCTTCAGAACCATAAGGCCCGGAAAGCTTAAAATTGGTGTACAGATTCCTTGACTAGTTAGGATAAAAAATTGTAGCTTTGGTGGCCCTGGGGCCCCTAATAAGGGCCACAGGGGCCATGCCCTGAAAACCTAAATCAATCTTTGTTCTGTCGAAAACAGATAATCCTGGCCATGGTATTGCCTCTTAAGGGTAAAACACTGCAAAGTAAAGAAAATACCCAAATTAGGAACATGTTACACTTAAAATAGCATAATCAAAGACCAAAGAGTTAAAAAAAACTAACAACAGAAAGTCACAAGTATCAATTTTAAGAGATATTTGATGTGTGCTTCCCATAAAATTTCTGAAAAGGAAAGGTTTACTGTTGAAAGATGATATTTTAAGGCACCTTCAATCAATGTCAAGCGTCTACACAAGTATGGTGAAATAAGTCTTCACATAAATAACACAATGAGCTTACATTGCAAAATAAGTTAACAGTTAAAATATAACCCCAATATTCTGATATGAACAATTTTTATTTCTATATTGATTACAGGTATCTGAAATCACATCACTTATATACTTAAGTCTAGAATTTGAGACTTTGTGGCTCCTACAAATGGGGAAACCACATTGGCCACAGCAAAATTAAATTTGAAGCCTGATGAGCTACAGAGCCAATGGCTCTATTTCTATAAATATATAAGACGAATGATAATGACTGATGGAAATCTGAAAAAATGACATGGATATAAATTAACTGAAATGATGTCTGATGGTAAAATGATAAAATGAAGGATATTTAATGAAATAAGTAACATGGATAATGTATAAATGTGTACACATAATCTGGTAAAATTTTGACGTAAGCTTTATTCTGAATTACATGCCTTAGATTTAATAATTTTGAGATTTATTATCTGAAGTCTGAAAAACCATGAGGGGCCCTAAATAGATATTAAATATTGCTGTGAATGGAAATTGACAAATGATTTGCTGAGGGGTAATAAATTGATTAGAACATGAATACGTCATCATGATATCATATATTATATTAATACTGCTGCAAAGTCTGAAAATTTCAAAACATTGTGTGTCAAAACCCATCTGGGATGAAGTATGGATTGTCTTGGTCTCACCTGCAGTGGGAACCCAGCCATCGCAGATTCGCACCGCTCGCCCGCTGTCAGTTTTGATGTGTTAGGGACCATCATGGCTGAGACAATGAAGCATAAGGTAAACTACATGTACTCTTTCTTCTCGACGGAAGACCCTTTACTTGTCAATCACGTGCAAGCCGGCCCCTGCTATTTCAATCGCAAGTCACCCATTTCCGGAGTCAGACACTTCTGTTATCCGCCATATTTATGGAAACATAATTAAGAAGAGGATTTTTCCAGGTGATCTCCTTGAATACATATAAGTCGACAGAGTTTTAATAATTTTTGTAGAGGCGCCTCAATTCTATGATAAGTAAGAATAAATTCATAACATTTATTTTGTTGAAAACCGACCAGTTAAAAAGCTCATTAACTGCCGGAATGTACCTTTAAGGGAATGCATTTTTTTATATTGGGTCTCTAAAATTCTAATGTTTAGAAACATCAGGCCTGTAAGGCTAGATGGGCTTATGGCATGGCGTAGTGTCCGGCATCTGTCCGTTCATGCATCCGTCCGTAAACTTTGTGCAATTACAACTTCTTCTCCAGGAGTGTAAAGCCTATAAATCTGTATCGTTTTGTACAGACACCTTGATCAATGAGGATTATGATTTACAGCTTTTGGTGACCCTTGGGTTCCTAATAACCCTTGCATTTGGTGACCCTTTGGCCCCTTCTAAGGGAGAAACAACATTGGTCACACCCTTAAGCAAAATTAAATATGAAGCCTGATGACCTACAGAGCAAAAAGTTTTATTAATGTCATTTGTTTTGTTCAAAGTGCATGATTTAGTGATTAACTATCCAAAGTCTAAAGAACTACAGAACACATATATTTCCTCATTGTCTTAACACATTTATTTCAAGGTATTTAGTTTCTAGGTTCCCCAGGAATTGTAGGAGAGAGAGAAAAGAGAGAGACAGAGAGAGCTCGTTACTGGAAGCTGCTGTATTAGACTGCACCTGATCATGATATTCAACATATCGGTGCAGTTTAATGAGCGTTTTCCCCGTTTCAAATCGTCAGAGGTGCAGAGTCTGTATCCTGAGAGTTGTGATCTGGTTGGAGAAGACTGTGCAAGCTACAGTCCTGTAGAAATGCAAACAGAAGGAGACAGTGGGTCATCTGCTTTTAGCTGTGCTTGCATGTCACCGGTGAGAGGGTCTGGGCTTGTGTTTGTATACCAAATGTTGTGATCTTTTTTTTATCAATTCATTTCTGTTTTTAGGTAGTTAGTTAGTTAGTTAGGTAGGTAGGTAGGTAGGTAGGTAGGTAGGTAGGTAGGTAGGTAGGTAGGTACCTGCCTGCCTGCCTGCCTGCCTGCCTGCCTGCCTGCCTGCCTGCCTGCCTGCCTGCATGGTTTTAGAGGGACAGTCCTATTATTTTGTATTTTGGGTAATTTTGTACCATACTGCAATTTCTTACCTGGTTTGTAGCTACTTGCCCTGACCTTTTTGTTTTAAAAGGGTTATTTAATTTAATTCAAATATGAGATTTAATCAATAAAGAAATTATTACCCAAGTAAGTGTGTAAGTGTGCTACATGACTTTTACGAAATTAGTGCAAAATTGTGTACAACCCTTACTCTCGCTTGGTCAATACACATAATCACACTTGTTTCATAAAAATAATATGACACACACATACTCTGGAAACATTTAACTCAACCCGGCTGGGAGTATATATTACTGAGCTCAACTCCCCAGGGAGCATAGGTATTATTGAACGCAACACCCTGGGAAGTATACATTCAATGGAGCTTGTGACCTGAAGAATAGACATGCCTCTGAGCTCAATATGTCATGGAGGCCAAGGCAATTGGGAGTATACATATCATTGAGCTCAACACCTTCAGGAGTAATCATGTCTTTGTTTTCAACTCCCTTGCAAATATACATATCATTGAGCTAAAGACCTTGGGAAGTATAATTTATTCTGGGGTCAACCCCATAGTGAATACCTTACACTGAATTCAGTGCCCTGGGGAGTACACCTATCTTTTAGCTCAACATCCTGTAAAGTATACTTAATTTGTAGGTCAGCACCCTGGGGAGAATACTAGTCGTTGATCTCAACACCATAGGGAGATACTTTGAGCTCAACAGCTTTTAATCACCGATATCTTTGAGCTTTTATACATTTAGGAGTACACCTTTCATCTATCTCAACACCAAGGGGCGTACATGTAGATGTCACTAAGGTCGACACCCGGAGAATTATACATATCAATGAGCTCATCACCCTGGTGAGTTTAGCTATATCTGAGGTCATCACCCTGGTGAGTATAGGTACCACTAAACTAAAACTCCTGGTGAGTATAGATATCTTTGAGCTCATCACCCTGGTGAGTTTAGCTATATCTGAGGTCATCACCCTGGTGAGTATAGGTACCACTAAACTAAAACTCCTGGTGAGTATAGATATCTTTGAGCTCATCACCCTGGTGAGTATAGCTATATCTGAGCTCATCACCCTGGTGAGTATAGGTACCACTAAACTAAAACTCCTGGTGAGTATAGATATCTTTGAGCTCAACACCCTGGTGAGTTTAGCTATATCTGAGGTCATCACCCTGGTGAGTATAGGTACCACTAAACTAAAACTCCTGGTGAGTATAGATATCTTTGAGCTCATCACCCTGGTGAGTTTAGCTATATCTGAGGTCATCACCCTGGTGAGTATAGGTACCACTAAACTAAAACTCCTGGTGAGTATAGATATCTTTGAGCTCATCACCCTGGTGAGTATAGCTATATCTGAGCTCATCACCCTGGTGAGTATAGGTACCACTAAACTAAAACTCCTGGTGAGTATAGATATCTTTGAGCTCAACACCCTGGTGAGTTTAGCTATATCTGAGGTCATCACCCTGGTGAGTATAGGTACCACTAAACTAAAACTCCTGGTGAGTATAGATATCTTTGAGCTCATCACCCTGGTGAGTTTAGCTATATCTGAGGTCATCACCCTGGTGAGTATAGGTACCACTAAACTAAAACTCCTGGTGAGTATAGATATCTTTGAGCTCATCACCCTGGTGAGTTTAGCTATATCTGAGGTCATCACCCTGGTGAGTATAGGTACCACTAAACTAAACCTCCTGGGGTGTATATATATCTTTGAGCTCAACACCCTGGTGAGTATAGCTATATCTGAGCTCATCACCCTGGTGAGTATAGGTACCACTAAACTAAACCTCCTGGGGAGTATATATATCTCTGAGCTCATCACCCTGGTGAGTATAGGTACCACTAAACTAAAACTCCTGGTGAGTATAGATATCTTTGAGCTCATCACCCTGGTGAGTTTAGCTATATCTGAGGTCATCACCCTGGTGAGTATAGGTACCACTAAACTAAAACTATTGGGGAGTATAGATATCTATGAGCTCATCACCCTGGTGAGTATAGCTATATCTGAGCTCACCGCCCTGGTGAGTATAGGTATCACTAAACTAAACCTCCTGGGGAGTATAGATATCTTTGAGTTCACCACCCTGGTGAGTATAGGTACCACTAAACTAAAACTCCTGGTGAGTATAGATATCTTTGAGCTCATCACCCTGGTGAGTATAGGTACCACTAAACTAAAACTCCTGGGGAGTATAGATATATTTGAGTTCACCACCCTGGTGAGTATAGGTACCACTCAATTACCACTGGGGAGAATACAGGAGTACACCTATTTTTGAGTTAATATGCATTAATGGAGGAAAAAAACAAGTTGAACAAGATATTTGTCCATCCGTCTGTCCGTCCATCCCATCCATCTGTCAGTTTGTCTGTCCGTCCCATCCATCCATCTGTCTCTCTGTCTGTCTGTCTGTCTGTCTGTCTGTCTGTCTGTTTGTTTGTTCGTCTGTTCTAGAGCAAAACTCAAAAACTATTTGACCTAGGTCAATGAAACTTGGTATGTGGATTATTCAGCATATGTAGATGTTCCTTTGGGTATTTTTCACATCTATGAATTGTTATATTTGGCAGTTGTCGCGGAAACATACTTAAAATTTAACTTCCAGAGAAGAAGTCGAAAACTGTTAGACCCTGCTCAGTGAAGCTTGGTGTGTAGATTAGTCAGCATATGCTGATGTGCCTTTTTGGTATTTTCAACTTCTTTGTGTTTTATTTTCGGTCTATTTCATGGAATTGTATCTTTATTGGGATATGTCATCTTCTGGTGACTCTTGTTTTATTAAATCCATCATGCAGAAACTTCTGCTCACAATAAACCAGTTCTTTTTTTATCTAAATAAAAAAGGTTTAGGTACTTAACCAGTTTTAGTCGGTATGCAAATCCCTTGTCCCTGAGCAAAAATCTTCGACAGAATGTTTTAGAGGTTTACCAGTCGAGTTTTGAGTGTGTATTAATGGTAAAACAGTTGCACAAACTGAGCCGGTACAAAGGACATTGTTCATACACGCTGATCGCACTATGACTCCTGCTACCGCTAATCAATCTTACATGTATTACCTGTTATATACATCGTTACTTATACTCATAAATGTAGGGACCAAACATTAACAATGTTTTCTTATAGCAAAAAGGATATTGAAATAATCAAAATGATGGATGCTGTTTAACGTCCAAACTAAGCAGCGACATAAATTGGTTTTGTTAAAGACATACATTAGTTTTGTTAAAGACATAAATTAGTTTTGGGAAAGACGAGATTCTGGGGCTACATTCTGGCGGCAGCAGTGATTCTTCGTTTGCAACGGATGGAAGTAAACGACAGAAGGTCCTCACTATCATTTAAAATGGCGAGTTTCAGTGACACATCCTTGAAATGACTTTGCATAAGCATACAAACGTTGCCACTGACAATGCAAGCACTTTTCAAACGGTTGATTAATATATGAATCAGCGCGGGTGTGAGGGGGTCAGCGCGGGTGTGAGGGGGTCAGCGCGGGTGTGAGGGAGTCGGCGCGGGTGTGAGGGAGTCGGCGCGGGTGTGAGGGGGTCAGCGCGGGTGTGAGGGAGTCGGCGCGGGTGTGAGGGGGTCAGCGCGGGTGTGAGGGAGTCAGCGCGGGTGTGAGGGGATCAGTGCGAGTGTGAGAGAGTCAGCGCGGGTGTGAGGGAGTCAGCGCAGGTGTGAGGGAGTCAGCGCGGGTGTGAGGGAGTCAGCGCGGGTGTGAGGGAGTCAGCGCGGGTGTGAGGGAGTCAGCACGGGTGTGAGGGAGTCAGCGCGGGTGTGAGGGAGTCAGATCAGAGCAGGGGTGAGAGAGAGTCAGAGCAGGGGTGAGAGGGAGTCAGCGCGGGTGTGAGGGAGTCAGCGCGGGTGTGAGGGAGTCAGCGCGGGTGTGAGGGAGTCAGAGCAGGGGTGAGAGAGAGTCAGAGCAGGGGTGAGAGAGAGTCAGAGCAGGGGTGAGAGAGAGTCAGAGCAGGGGTGAGAGAGAGTCAGAGCAGGGGTGAGCGGGTGTGAGAGAGGCAGCGCGGGTGTGAGGGAGTCAGCGCAGGTGTGAGGGGATCAGTACGAGTGTGAGAGAGTCAGCGCGGGTGTGAGAGAGTCGGCGCGGGTGTGAGGGAGTCAGCGCAGGTGTGAGGGGATCAGTGCGGGTGTGAGGGGGTCAGCGCAGGTGTGAGGGAGTCAGCGCAGGTGTGAGAGAGGCAGCGCGGGGGTGAGGGGAACAGCGCCGGGTAAGAGTCAGCACGGGTTTGCAGTAGAAAAGAATTCACAAAGACCACAAATGAGAAAACAACCAGAACGAGGGCAGGAAAAATTGACACTGAGAGAAACTGTCTGTAAAGAAGATGAGTCGTGAGGGATTTTGCTTGTGAAAACTCTTTTAAACATCACTTTATGGGGCTAGAAGGTTGATTAAATAGCTGCTCGGACTTGCAGAATGAAAATACGCAGTAGAAATTGACCCTCAGATTATATCAGCAGTGAAAATGCTATCAAAAGATACCTATTGAAAAACAGCAGGGAAGGTAAATTCAAAAATCGAGCATTGAAATTCAGATGTGAAGGTTGCCTCCCCAAATAATTGGTCAGTGAAAGAAATTTCTAGAATGTGTACATTAATAATAGAAGTACAATCATGTTTTCGACATCCCTCACTGAAGAAAGCAGCAAAATTGGCTTTTAGAACGTCACAACAATTATCTACTTGTCGTTATTCTCTGTAAAATCCCAAGGTAAATATACCACAAAATTATAAAATCTTCAGAGTGGTGACCTATTCTCTGATACAGATAACACCTTCTGATTACTTACACACTAGCTCCTTTGTTTTGTTTGATCATTCATTTTTCATACTCATACTGTCTGTGTAATGCATGTGCCGAGATGTTCATGTGAATCGATGACAACTTGATTTCCGAAATTTATTCAAATTAAAAGTTTGCTTTGCAAATCAAAGATTGTCAAAAAAATTTACAAATACAAGACATTTATTAACTTTGCATTCTAAGCAAAGGATCGAACGAGTGACCTCTTGATTTCAAGCTAGGTGACTTATCCATTAGGCCACGGAGGCCTGTTGAAATACAGGCCATTTTTATGATTAAATGTCAATTTTTTCCCGAGATTAAACATCAATCACTCTTAATGATTGTTTATAGATTTTGATAATTCATTTCATTTGTACCAAATCTTTATATTCATATTAAATCAAGTTTTTTTGTTATTTGTATTCATATTAATCTATTGTGGTAGCTTGTACGGTCCCGCATGGATTGCACGTCTGCACGAGAGGGTCATGCCAATGTCAGCTACCGTATTTCCTCAAAAACACGCCGGGGCTCGAATAGAGGCCGGGGGTATGGGTGTTTAAATTAAATACACGTCGGGTCTCGAAAAGACACCGGGTCTCAAATAAACGCCGGGGTGATAAATTGATTAATTAATGCTCCCGTAGTTGAATTGAAATAAACTGTTTCCCATTTACATCATCTATAATATTTGTTTCCTACTAAAAAATAAATAGACGCCAGTCTCAAATACACGCGGGGGGTAAAGGGGGTCTGAAAAAATACACGCCAGGGGCGTCTATTTGAGGAAATACGGTACTTGAAATAGACATTGTTTCTCCAATCAGAGTCAATTTTTCAACTTCTCATTATATATAAAAACAGTTATGCATTTCAGTATTATCAAAACTGATGTTATGTTGAAAATGGATGAATATAGTGTTGAGCTCGTGTGTAAAATAGTTACCGACCTCGACCTCGGGTTGCAGAGAAAAGTAAATTCCCAATATATTTCCAAAATAAACAGACATGACATCAATCCAGTTCCTTCCTTCATCTGAACATCCACAAGATAAAAAAAACCTCCGTCTAACCTTGTTAGACATCTGGTCTCTAAACTTTATTATCTGAAGTCCTTGTTCAGAATATACAGCTTTTAAACAGAACTTTGCACACAGAGCTTAACAGCAGGATGACTGAACGCCCAGACTGACGAATTAACCACGCTACAGCTCACCCTCTGCGGTGACCCTCCCAAAGCTGTCCTAACAAAGGGTTTCGACAGCAGCCAAACATGGTCACAACAACGGAATACACTTTTACGACACGCTGAAAAGCTCTTTTTGCCACACATTAAACCACATTTAAAATGTTCATTACATGTCAATGAATTGTAAAAAATCAGAATCTTAAACCTATTACAAGACGAACATACAAGTTAGCATGGTAAAGAATAACAATGCACTTAAATTTAGAGGTCCAGCAAACTGCATTGAATTTGGGAGGTTTACATCTAACCCCCTTCCCTCCCCCCCCCCCCCCCCCCCCCTCCCTCCCCCCCCCCCCCTCCTCCTCCTCTTAAGGATAAGGCCTCTTTAAGGCCGAATGACTTAAGAATTTTGAACGATGTACAACACAATTCTGCTGTAACTCATAGGGCCCTCATAAAAAAATTAATAAAACTGGTATCAATTGCCCGTCTGTGAATCTAGATGTGTCTGATGTGATGCAGAATGTGACGCGGTTCAAATGTCACTCTTGTAAAGTAAAAAACAAAATCTATTTGAAATGCCTTAAAAATAAGAATAGAAATTGTTGGTTAATTGTAAGAATAAAACAATTGTTCGTTCCGAAACCCATGTTACCACAGCGTCCCAAAATAAGGTGACATAACACCATAACATCCATTGACATTGACAGCTGCGCCACCACCCCCCCCCCCCCCCCCCCCCCTCCCCCCCAAACCACAATCATATACACAACACACATGCAAATATTGGTTATTTTATGGACGCTTCTCGTGTAATATATACACGATCTTTCAATGGGAAAAGCAATACAATTACTGTTTCTTGAAATTAACTGAGGATACTATATCATCATTCTCCGATACACACATCAAAGCTATTCTTAAACCACAAAACTGTTTTCAATGCTCATAGCAAGTACCATACATGAGATGTGGATGTTATTTCGTTTCTGCAACCGATCGACAAGATACAACATCCTGCTCATCACACGCGGCAAATGCATGTGAATAATTCGGATGCATTCCAAACCACGCCAAAGCCAACTGTGTTTGTATTCTAATTAATGAAGAGGCACAACCATGTCACTCTTTTAATTGTCTGTCGTCTTCTTCTATCAAAACCATTCATATAAACCAATCGCTGCTAAGTATTTCTTTCAGTCCTTGGCTCAGCGTACCATACGCTTTCCAAACATATCACGCTTTCCGCAAAACTTCTCACACATACTTATCGCCATCCTCTTTCACCCCCATCGCTCTCCATACCCGCTACAAAAATCTGCAACTAGCTCCGCTCAAACCTCTTTCGCTGCTTCAAAACATATCCCTCTGCTTTTCCAAACTGCTCACATCCTCAATATGCATTATTCGAAAATCACAACCTGTCGTCAGGAAGACATCCCCTTGACTCCAAAACAAGACGTCCATGCTTCGCTCGCTAATATTTTGCCCCGTTTCAAAGTCCTAAATATTAACCTTGTGCGAAACGTCTTCAATCAAACTGGGTTTTTATTTCACCACAATTTTGCAAACATAGTATTCAATTATTGGTGACTGTCTTTCTGCTACTGTCATACCAGTGACAGGATATCAGTTCGTTAAATAAAGCCTTATGCAGATGTCAGAGAACGTCTTTAAACAAGTAAGCCTGTTAATTACACCTCTTGTCTGGCCAACATTGCAGTATTGTCATGTGTCATGACAGATGACAGATATATGTTACTTGTTACTAGGACCGTATCAGGTCAGTCCGGCAGGGGTGCTGGCTTTCCCCCCACCCTTTACGTTGTAGCACTGGAGCCTCTGTTCAATAAAAATTGGAAAAGTAAATAAATTGTTGGTTTAAAATTACCAGGTTCAAGCTCTTCACCAAATATATCTGCCTTTGCTGATGATGAACTGGTATTTTGTACAATTGATGCTTCGATTCGGGCACTTTTAAAAATGTGTACAAGCTTTGGCAAAGCATCAGGGTCAAACATAAATTATTCTAAAACAAATGGCATATTTATTGGGAAATGGAAAACTAGATGCGACCATTCCTTCGGAACATCTTCCATTGACCAGTCAAATATGTTAGGTGTAATAACATACAACAATGTTTCAAGTGATGATCAAATCCTCCCTGTACTATCTAAACTTCGTAAAGTGTTAAACCTTCTATATATTGGGAAAACAATAATGTGCAATATTCTGGGTTGAGCTAAATTGTGGTACCGTGGAGCAGTTATCCCAATGTCAAACTCTTTCAGAGGGAGCCTATCAGGTGCTCCGTTTTGTATAAATCCATTATAGAGGGAAGGGTTGGGGCTTACACATATACTTTCCAAATAGAAATCAATGCAGCTAAAACATCTTCAATCTCTTACTAAAGAAATCAGCAAAGTTGACATATTTTTCAAAGTAACAGCTATGCCTCTCTTTACGGCGCTTTTGCTCTGATTTTATGTCTCTTCTTTCACCTCACTCCGAGACGATCCCTTTACTCTACCAGCAATGTTTTTCGGCCGTAAAATTGTTCGAATCCCTCTCTAATAACACGCTGGTGGACATGGTTAATTTTTCCACTAAGCAGTTCTACAACTGCCTTCTTTCAAAAATTGTGGAGAACAAAATTGAAAAGCTATCATCGAATTAAATTTGCTTCTGTTTGGCGTAATTTACATCACAGTTTCGTAGATAACATTCCAAAATCGGTCAATTATGGTCGTCTCTCTCCCTCTTGGCTATCGATTATTTTGCCGCCACATGGCGGCCTCTCCTAGCTGTGTTCTTTGTTCTACTTCCATCGAAACTTCTGACTACATTTTTATATTCTGTTCTTGTGTGAATGTGTTGTGGTCTGTTGTCTTCCAGTGGTTAATTATTCTCTCTAACGACCTTGTTTCCAAATCTCATGAAATTATCTGTTTCGGACTTGTTCCAAAACTTCCAAATTCTCACCATTACGCTGTTTGTGTATACTGACAAAATATTCAATTTGGCTCACCCGTAATTTAAATAAATTCGAACACAAACGGCTCACCGGGAAGATATTGTCTCAAGTTTTAAAAGTTTCCTTAAAACACGTAATCGGGTCGACTTCTTTCGTTTTCCATCTAACGTTTTTGCTTAATATTGGCTTTCATCATTAATTATCTGTACAATTATCAACAATAAACTTTGCTTCCTTTTCTGAATGTCAATTGCCTTTAATACATAATGCTTGTATGTATTTTGTAACTCATTTGTATCTGCACATCTGCACATGTTATTTTATTCCTCTGTGTATGCACCTCTGCGCATGATGCTTTATTCATCCCTGCATAATATAATTATGTAATATAATACTGAAAATTAATGATTCCAATTGAAAGACAGTGTCTTTAAACTAAATATAGCAGTAATAATTCAAATCTATAACGTAAAGTTTAGCCATGCGATTGCTTTTTCTTACACAAAATGAATTAAGGGTGTTCACCAAAATGGCCGCCAATGGATTTTATGTTAATCTTAATACTTTGTCCTCTGACTATGGATGATTGGCTTGTGTAATGAGATTTTTAACATTGTCAATATTATACATTTAGCATTAACTTACAATTATGAGTGAAAATTTTAAAATATAAAATTGTCAAAAAACGTGCTTTTAAACGTCCCTTTTAGACCTAGTTTTATCTTCACAAGAAGGCCTTGAGAGCTCAAACCTTGTGTTCAAACTCCTTGACAAGTGAGGATAATATTGTATAGTTTTTATGGCCATATGGCCCCTTTTAAGGGCCATGCCCTTCAAACTTATTTTCATATTTGATATTGGGCATAATAATGGAATTCCCTCGGTTGTCTGTACATCCGTACGTAAGTAACAACTCTTTACAGGGTATCGTTTATCCATATCTCCTCAAAACTGTTCAACAGATTTAATAGAAATTGCACATGTGGCTTATAGGAATCCTAAGGGTGTGCATCTCATATTTTGTTTTCACTTTTTGATTTTTTTTTGACATGTTGAACATCATTGTTGACATGATGAATGTTGACATTAATTTCTGACTTTTATTGATAACCGGTATCTGAAATCACATCACATCGCCTATATTCCTAATTCAAGGATTTGTGACCCTGTGACCCCACAGAGGGGTAAACCTACCTACAGCAAAATTAAATACGAAGCCTGGGGGATAGACGAATCTGTCTACGTGTTAGCTTTGACACTTGTCAGATAATGTCAAGATTTTCGTTATGTACTCCCTTTTGCCAAAAACCTCGACCTGAATGTATGATGTATGATGAAATAGTTCAGATAAAGTTGAAGTAAAACAAGGGGTAGGACAGGGTAGAGTCCTGTCTTCTTGGTTCTTCCTTGTTTTCATAAATGATTTAATAACTGAATTAAGAGCATCTGACAATGGTATATGTTTATATGGTATAAATGTACCATCAGTTTTGCTGGCAGATGATACAACACTATTAAGTACCACCCCATCTGGGCTTCAAAATTATCAATATTGTTTCACAATATGCTTCTCGATGGCGCCTAACATACAATGCATTTTGTAATACCCTCATAACTGTAAGACCACCATGATCAGTGAAATTCGGAGGCATCCTTCTCTCATCAGATCTATCGTAAAACAGAATCTTGACTTGTTGTCAAAAGGCAAGACAAACTATAAAATCCCTGCGTTCACTGGGTCTTAACAATACTGGCCTACATCCATTTACATGTCTAAATATATGGAAGAGAATGGTTTTACCTACAAGTTTTTATGGTTGTGAACTTTTATCCACACTACAAGAAGTATTAGACAGCTTTGGATGGTCCGCCGACAATTGTGACACCATAGAGGACTTCTTATTATCTGAAGTTTGAATTAAATTTCACGCCGCTAATGGCTGCAATACTGCCCAAGCGGCGTAAAACAATAACTCACTCACTGAATAGTTAAATAGCTCACTTTGCGATACCATTGTCCTCTCTGAGCACCCTTGTTTAGAGAAATTTGTGAAGTTTGTTGTTATTCATATCCACATTCTCCATATAAGAATTTTCTAATGACCTATCTTTCATAAGCATGTTCTGTGTAAAGCCATGAATTGATGAGTTGCTGTTTCAGAGGCCTCCTTCAGATCCCTCGAGAAATATAGGAGGTGGGAGCAAGAAAAGTATATGTTCCTGAGACCTAAATATCCAATACACACTACTATTGAATCCAAAATATATCAGTGAGTGATATTGTTTAACATGTTTTGAACAATATTTCAGTTATTAAACACGTGGATGTTGCCATCCAAAAGAGCGTAGATAGATCAGGGAGAAAGGGATTGAAAGGAAGAGAGAAAAGACGGAAAGAAAGGCATAGTGAGAGATAGAAAAGCAGGTTTTAAAAGGACTCACATTTGGTCTGGCTTCTACCCGTCGACCTGTCCAGCTTGGGTGACCCTTTCCAAATATCGGTTACGTTTTTAGTCTTTACTTTTCCGGACTTTCTGGCTTATGTAATCTTTAGAGTATTATCACGGCCGCAAGAATTATTGCTGTCAAAAGCCTGCATGGCTATTAATTGCGGCGAAACCTGCGAACAGCGGCTGGAACTAGCAACCATTGGTGATTCTGCACTGAAATGCAGTGTAGCGTTGCACTCAAACCTGACTGCGTGTAAAACAGTACTCTACTGAAGACAAAGTTGCAGAGCCCCTGGCGGGATTCAAACCACGGACCTCCTGATCCGGAGCCGAACGCGCTAACTACTGCGCTATTCCGCCCCCTTAGAGAGTTAAAAAATGTTATGGGTGCAATTGCTCTTTGAAGCCTGACGGACATTTTCCTGATGGCCCAAAGAGATTTAGTTAGTGTTAGCAGGGCAAGACGGTCTTACTTGTTGAATAGACATGAACGATAGACAAATCCATGTACTGGTATTTGTATTTTTATTTTAATGAATCATGTGTAAGACAACATAAGTCGTTATTCAGCTGGAGGGAAGCAACAGCACATGGAGGAGATCCGAGTTATCCCAGAGTCTGAGGGAGACATTTCCAAACACTGAAAAGTATACAAAGTCTTCATGGAATTTCCAGCTATAGAGGCTTGCATGTCAGGACATTTCAGGAAATGTTCTTTTGCTGAGAAATAACCAAGATGTAGACCAAATATATTTGAGGAAAGTAAATATATTTGATGAAGATCTACTTTAAGATTAAGACGTGTTTGGTTGTTGTTAATACCTTTAAGTCATACATAAAAATGTACAGGTTGATATTAGGTTAATTGCAATGTGCATGTTATTCAATGGTAGAACATGCAATGTGGACCGAGCTTTAAGGAAATATGCTTCCCCCCTTTCTTGGCTTATGTGTATCATGTGATAATATTGTATTGCATAATTTGTCTTTTGATATATGTAATATGTGAGATTAAAAACTTCTTTCCAAAGTTCAAAATGATTAATATTAATTTAATAAGTGAAAGGTATGATAAGTGTTACATTATACATGTATACCAACAGCTTGTTGAGGAGGCCCGACACATTGAGGCTTGATTGGTTGAGAAGGTTCATAAACTCGTTGATGAAGGAGTAACGAATATCGAGTTAATGAAGAGGTGCATGAGGTCAGATTCAGAAGTCTGATGCTAACATCTCTGAGGACAATCGAAGGTTCTAACCCACTGATAGAGATATCAGAAGTCTGATGCTAACATCTCTGAGGACAATCGAAGGTTCTACCCCACTGATAGAGATATCAGAAGCCTGATGCTAACATCTTTGAGGACAATCGAAGGTTCTACCCCACTGATAGAGATATCAGAAATCACACGAACAGAAACTCGCTAATCTAAACTTTACCCTGAATGGTTTCTTTGCTTTATGGAGATTACATTTAAATAAAAAAAAATTATATTCGTATTCGACCGGGATATAATACATATTGTAACCATCTATTTTCATTTTTCTGAATGAATTTTTTTTATAATAAAAAAACGTGCTACTGCCCCTAATGTGTGCGTTGAATCTAATTTTATAGTACCGGTAGTACATGTGCGGTTATTATACCTAATTACAAAACCCTTAGGGGGCGCTCATTGGAGCAAGGCGCTTTTCACTGGTTAAATAGGGGCTAGTATTCACAAAGAAGATAACGGTTACTGGCGAGGCCAAATACTTTTGAGGAACACAAAGAAGCCATCACAGACATCAGGAGCCATGAAATCTACCAAACATCGCTGACCTTTTGGACATTTTAAAAGTCAAAATGGCTGTCAAAATCTCCTATGGATCCTAAAAATTGCGGAAAGAAAATTTACTGAAATTCCTGCTTCATTTTGCTAAGGGGTCTGATCTTACTGAAATGGTGGTGCAAACTGTCATACATACCAACTAGGTATAATGCCGCATAGAGGTCTACTGATCACACGAATGGGTAGCGGTATTGCCGAGCATATGTTTATGATAACCTTGACACGGCTTAACCATAGTGATGGATATAGAGTCTAATGTTTCAATGGTTGTACGCCGTGTGTACACAGTTTTGTTAGAAATTGAGACACTTCTTAAAATCGTTCTAGTAATCACTTTTGGCAAAGAAATTAATAAAAATAGTAACAGTTAGGAATTCTTATCGTGTTCTTTAACTGATTACTCTATTTAGTGTCGAAAATAATATTTCATCGTCAATCGAACGGTTACCACGTTCTCGGCAAATAAATCGTTCGCCCAAACGCAGGATACTTCGCGGAGACGGTCTCCTTCCGTTAATGTTTAAGTAAAATGGGTCATATTACCATAACACTTCTAGAACGAGCCCGAGTCAGGGAAAAGCTCCTCGGATTCTTATCTGAATTCCTATCATCAACAATTAGTTGAGGTCTAAACAAACCATTCCATGTGTCACCCCTCCAGAGGAAGGTCATATTTATGAGGTCCAACAGGGACTCCGTTCACTGTGTATGTGTACATTAACCACTTAAAACTGTAACTGTCTCAGGGTTTAGACATTGAATGTTCCTTATTTAGGGTTAAATTTCCAACCAAAAATAGCTACTTATAACACAGTCATTCCACATGGTAGCACAGCAGCAACTCTGTGGGCATGATTGCAAAATGTTGGAAGAGGTGGATATATTATATAAAATTATCTATAACATAACATACTTTCTGAATATTTATTTTTTCATCTGATAAAATAGAGAGAATAAAACAAATAAAAGAATAACTTTCAACTCTTTTAAATTCTTTTTAATTCTTTTAACTGTTACGATATTGGATTGGTGTAGTTATGAATAGAAATATATAGAAACGAGTAAATTAATTACTGACACTATAGATAGTTCTTTTGAAATCATGTTTACAACATCATTGAGATGCAGGTCACTAAGGTATGAACTAGGCTGAAATTTCTGTTTTCTCAACATACAGGCAGCAAGTTGAGTACTGAAACGGCATTATCTGGAGGGAATCCCGCCTCGTTCTGGTTGTAAAGGCTCTATGGGGAATGGTAATATGACACCAGTTGAAATCTCATTGGTAATTCCCAAGTGGGTACATCTTGAAATGTCTCAAATACTCAAATTATAACAACAGAAGAGCACTTGCCTTTACATTTATGAGGGGAACATATAAATACTTTCAGTTATGTGTAATTATAAAGTTACTTCCATGAATGATGACAACACAAATTAACTACAAACATCAGATGTATCCAGTTCCGGTTGCCAATTTTACGCACACCAACCACATAGAGCGTCATTCTAGGGTTTTTATTGGTGGTTGCTATGTCAGAAATCATGTCAATTAAAAGAAATAGGTGGAGTTTCAGTATATGTTGTTTTCTGGTTGGTCCAAGAACATCACCCTCACTGAATCATTCCATTCACAAGTAAGGGTTCCTGAAAGCGTAAATGTGTCAACATCTTTGCCTCTATCGCTGATATCTGTAATTATTTTGAAGGACCTTTCACTCTTTCACTGACATCTCTGTTTTGTACAAAGATGTTAGTAATGGAGATGGGCAATCCTTCATTAGGGGTAAACACGGTGTCTTGGGGGTATCACTATTTCATACTGGGATCTTTTTGTTTCATAATCCTGATAAACAAACTGTCATTACCACCGTGTAGAGGGATCTTCAATCATCAATGTCATCTGATTATTTTGACACATACATCCTGCTATACTGAGGAAACACATTTTGTAGCCATGTATCAGATTTTCCATCATTTTCTAATATCTAGGTCACGTGACCAAGACAGAGCATATGATTGGCTAGAAAGAGAAAACGTCGTCTGCATGAATATACTTGAACCGTGTTGACTCATTGATAAGCAAATAATGATGATTTCCTATTGAGAATACATATACTGTAATTCTTGAACAGACAAACATGAAGCTATTATCTTTATTTTCCATTTGTATTATTTTACTCACTGTCCAAACTTGGATAAATGTTTGTATGTGACAATGATGTTTGGATGTATGGTATGTCTCTTTTGGAGTTGGGACTCATGGAAAATAATATATGTAAATGTTTTGTGGTTGAACTTGTAATCAACAGGGAATATGTTGCTATTAATGATGTAGTCTATTTGATTCAGCATCATGATAACTTTCAACAACATGAAACGGCATGTACTACTCTACTAATGATATATCTGTTGAGTGGATCTGACTATATTAGTAACTTTTATGGTATCACCTACCAACGGTTCATTGCATGTTTATACAAATATATAGGTTTTGTTAAGGCAGAAAATGATACATTAGTAACAGTTTCTTTGGAAAGTCATTCCGTCCACATTTCCCACACTGCTTATACTAGGCTCATTTGTTGTACATATCTGCCACCACTGGACTCGTTACCTTATCGTGGTGTGGTGGTTTGTGTGCTTCGGCGACCCCGAGAGCTATGCCAGCTGGAGCTTACATGCTCCTGGTAGGGTCACCCAAGCTGGACAGGTCGACGGATAGAAGCCAGACCAAATTTGAGTCCTTCTAAAACCTGCTTTCTATCTCTTACTATGCCTTTCTTTCCGTCTTTTCCCTCATCCTTTCGATCCCTTTCTCCCTTATCTATCTACTCTCTTTTGGATGGCAACATTCACGTGTTTAATAACTGAAATATTGTTCAAAACACGTTAAACACCACCTCACTCACTCACTCACTGTACATATCTGGAAAAATACATTAAACTCTTTCGGCATGTATATAATGATCCTGCAACACTGTTGTTGGCTTTCAAAGAAGCAAATGGCAGTTATAATGCTGAGACTAAATGTCTCCTCGAATGGTTAGGATATGATTTAAATGACAATAATGTTAATCTAAGTAATGAAATAGGCTGGCTTGAGTTTACCCGAAGAGTATGTTACTTTTCAAATCATGGTTCTAAAGATTTGTACAAGCACATACCTCCAACTGACACTGCTTTAAATTTACACAGAACACGTGGGAATTATATTTTGATCATGGCCATTCAAAGTACTGTGCCCTTTTCTAACAAGTATTCCAAATGTTTTGAAAATGGTTGGCACAAAAACAGTAATGATGAAGTCATAGTACAGTGGGATGTAAATTTAGAGCAAAGCAGACGAATGCTAACAAAAAGAAGACCTTTGCCTGCATCAAGGTGTGGATGCAAATCAGAAAATAACATGTGTTCCCTAGGCGGTAAAGGATGTAAAAATTGTTGTAAGATGTGCAAACCATGTACCTCTTTATGTCTTTGTAAAGGTGGCTCTAAATGTCTCAACTACAGTACAATTTGAAAGTGATGTCCACTCCATATCCAAATGTGTCCCCTCCATATCCAAAAATGTCCTCTCCCTATCCGACCTTCTGGGTCCGCTCCGCCGATTATTCGGCAAGTCCACTCCGCTGCCATGTTGATTTGTTATTTTGTCAATAACTTCGTAGTTTCTGAACCAAATCAGTTGAAGTTGCACAGAAATCTTTATTATAACCAAACACTGATATGCGCGACAATATGTATGATATTCAAGGTCGTTAAGGGCTTGAAAAAAGGCATTTAAAAGTCTCCTCTCCGCTTCGAAAATGAAAGTGAGATAAACATCAACTTGACATCTAAAATACGCAAATTTCTTGCAGTTTGTGAACCAAAACTCGTAAGGAATGTATTCAAAATTCTATTCCTGATTACCACAGTTAAAGCTGACCATCTAAACCTCGTCGATTAGGAAAAGGGACGCCGTTAATGGCTGCAATATTGCCCAAGGGGCGCTAAACAATAACTCACTCACTCAGGAGAAGGGAGCACTGAAAGCAGACACCTACCTCTGTTGACCTGTCACGTCCACCATTTTGAAAAGTCCCCTCCTTATCGGGTACACGACAGTGATGACTGTCAAAGTGATAACTTTCCACTGTTCTTATCTGTTTAATGGCCAGTTAATGAGTTGTAAAACGAGGTTTTTCGTCATGGGTGAAGATAGGCCCAGCTAGAAGAAATTGCCATATTCGTGGCGTTGTTAGAACCATTGCCCTCGGACTACTCTGTCCGAGAGTTGAAAGATTTATATCTCTGCGTGTTACAGGCCGATCGACAGACAACATGTTGAGTGCCGTCAGTTTTCTTCTAATAGCTGTACTTCACGGTCGATGTAAACATTTGGAGGAGAGACCCGTATTCATTCTGCGACAAACAATACACATACACATTGACATAATCAGTCATTTTTTAATAATCAACCATAATTAACCTGGTGGGATTCGAACCACGGACCTCCTGATCCGAAGCCGAACGCACTAACCACTGAGCTATCCCGCCCCCAGTGACAGGAAGCAGAGGTTTGAATCTCCTTGCCACAAGAAGAAGTTGCTGTGGGAGGAGGTTGCAAACGAAATTAACAACCGCCTAGGAACTGCCTTCAATTCTGGCCAGGTTGAAGACCGTTGTTGCGGCCAACAAGGGGCATAAGAAGGACCAAAACACGACTGACCGCGACAAAAAGGAGTTCGAGTTTGAGACTCAAATGGACAATCTGTTAGGCATCCGACATGATGTTGTGCCAGTGCGAGTTCTGTCAACTCTGGCTACGAGGACCGAAGAGGACCAGTCACCTACACCACCCTCAACATCATCCCCTTTGTCCTCAAAGGGTGTGAAACGTAAGAGGAACCCGAGTAGAGCGTCGGGTGTGTTAAGTCTTTTTAAAAGACTACACAGAAGAACAAAGGAAAATGAAAGGAGGAAATGAGAAAGAAGGCCAAGCAAATGCATTAGGAGAAGATGTCTAAATTAATGATTGATGCAATGAAGAAGTGAAATTTGAATTAACATTCTGTCTGTACATTCGTCCATTCAGCAGCATTGGTTTATTTAAAGGGGGAAAAGCACCTTTTTTTAAAATCTTATATTTTTAATTTTTCACTGATGTTTGTACGTTAATGCTAAATGTGAAAGTGTCAAGTATCTCATTACACAAGCCAATCATCTATAGTCAGAACAAATTATTAACAATCTCACAAAGTCTACTGGCGGTAATTTTTTTGTAAACAGCTTTAATTCAGTATGTGTAAGAAAATAGAGCCATTGGCTCTGTAGCTCATCAGGCTTCATCATCAATTATGCTGTAGAGTGTGGTCAATGTGATTCCCCTTTTGTAGAGGCCACAGGGTCACCAATCATAAAATTCAGTATATAGGCGTCAAGTTTCATTTTTCTAGGCCTTTACTTCTGATGAAGAAGATGAATATAGGTTTTTAGGGCGTGGCCCGTGGCCCTTATTAGGGGTCACAGGGCCACCAAAGCTACAATTGTTAATCTTCACTGGTCAAGGAGTCTGTACACAAAGTCTCAGCTTTCTAGGCCTTATACTTCTGGAGAAAAAGATGAAATATGTTTTTAGGGCGTGGCCCTTATTAGGGGCAACATGGTCACAATTAAGATCCTCACTAATCAAGGAGTTTGTACACCAAGTTCAAGCTTTCTGGGCCTTATGGTTCTGGAGAAGAAGTCGAAATTCCACAAAGTTTACGGACGGACGGACGCCGGACACCATGCCATGCCATAAGCCCATCGGGCCTTACAGGCCAGATGTGCTAAAAAAGGAATCGCTTGGCTGAACTTGTAATTATACATTTGATTTCACCCCTTCATTTAGAGAGTTTGTCTTACAATGTGAACCATTTCTTTTTTCTGATAACAAAAACGTGATAGGCCCCTGTTAAACTCTAAAAAATGCTTACACTTATCATTGACTTGAGAATTGCTTATGTTTATGTTAGTTGGAATGTCTTTGTGCAAGTACTCTCAGAACCTAACTAGTCCTAAGGGCTAGTACAACAATTGCACTGACCTGGTTTTAACATCATTCTTACTTTGATTTGTGAATCAAAAAGTAACTATCAATCACTGATTGTATTCATTGTTACAATACACTATAAAAGCTGCTTTTCACCATCTTGAGTGACACATGCAGACACATTTACGATACAGAAGCTTTCATAATAGTGTAGTCAATCAATGGTTCAATTGACGACCCTCTGCATCGTTTTCAACTACGAGTCCTTGGTGAAAGTTATGAGCAGGTTGATCTTCCTCAAAGACATCCACCAGTTCATCACCTCAAATGACACATGAAGAATGCAAGCTGACAAGATTGCTTTGCATATATAAGACACATCTGACATGTTGATAAATTGCCAATGCCTCAATCTTCCTTTCAAAATATCAAATGAAAACGGACGGACTGACGCCGGACGCCATGCCATAAGCCCATCGAGCCCGATATACAAAATTGCAGTGACATCATTGTGCCATATCTTACTAAAAAAATTCCAAAATTGGCAAATTTATTTTTTCATGAAATGCTTAGTCTTAACTATTCAAGCTTTCCTCAAATAGTTCTCTATGTAGTTACATTGATAAAGCATTGTCAGCCATTTGTTTCTCTTCTGTCTGTTCGCGCGGGAGCTCTCTTCCGGAAGAGGCTTTCTTCGGAAGTGGTTGAATCGCACGCACCTCTGGTCTGGGGTTTGGACAAAATCTGTAAATACTTGGTTTGATTTCACACATGTTAAATGTTCAACTATGCCTCTCTGTTATCATTCTCTCCCAACAGAGGCAGATCAAGTCATGTTGATTTAACCTCTGTTATATTACGACGAGTTTGTTGGATAAAATGGGAGATGACCGATTGGAGGCAATCAAAACTAGAAAGTGTTTTTACCCGTCTCCCCTTCCTCAAATGCTCCAAACCTCTAAACAATACTATCATAAAGTACCATTAATGTTCTCAGGTTATTTATTCAAGTTGAATTAAACAATCAACTCCACAATTGTAGCAAACAAAATATTCAAAATTGCATGGAAATAAACAAAATAATTTGTTTTAAATCTCAAATCTCTAAAAGGCACATCTACATGATATGGAGAGACAATATACCAAGTTTGGTGATGATCGGTCAAAAAGTGTTAGAGATCTGCTCCGGAAACGAAATGGGAACGCCGACGGGAACTCAGCTAAAACCAATATGTCTCCCGACCCTTCGGCGGGGGGGGGGGGGGGAGGGGAGAGAGAAAGACATTAGTAGTTGTGCAATCAGCGACGCTGTTTTTAAATCATCATTTTGGCTACTGAAACAAGGCAAAGACATTGTGATATGAACCACCCTTTCAATGCGAGAAGCCTTGTCATTTGATAAATAAATTCAAATGTATTGAGGGACGACTGCCGGAACCCAGGGATTTCGGCGTAATGGAACAGAGGCTAAATCAACATGACTTGATCTCTGTTGGGGAGAGAATGCTCTGTCACATATCAGTGTCTTGTAAGTGGATAGTTTCTCTAGATTTTGATTTAGTCTGTTCAAGAACGTACAATGGGCCTCTAACTTGTAGGTCTTTAGACTTTTTTGTACTCTAATGTAATGTGTACAAATTAGTAAATTGGTTCACGATTCAAATTAATTAATTTACAAAAAAAAGGTACTTCAAGTAAAAAGTACATGTATCTGAATAGATGCTTAGATGGCAACAAAATCTATGTAATTAAAAAATGATATACGAAGGTGATAATATGTATGATATTGCTTTGTAACTCTATGAACTAAACAATTAATTGTAATAAAATGTGCTATAATTTGATTTATAAGATAAGTGTGCATTTCTTCATTTTAGTAATACAGACAATATATCTTCATATATTTACATATAAGTGATATGATGAACCATTTCAAGTATTATAAATTAAGTGCATGTACATTGGACAAGAGCACAAAGAGTTTTGTTGGTGGTGTAGCTTTCTGAGCTTTTTTCCCTCTCACTGAGCATGTCAGAATTGGCAAGGCGCGTATAAATTTGATCCCCGTTCTTTTTGTTGAACCATTTCAAGAAAGACAGTAGTTCCCCCGTGTGTTCTGCAATAGCTAATGAGTGAGCACATATCTTGAAACTCTCCCATTTTGGGCAGTTTTTATCATATGTAACCTGCCCTGAATGATACAGGTCACCAAGTGGGGCCGGTCAGCGTCTCGGCCTCTAGTTACCAACCATTTTTGATGATTGCTGCTTTTTGGCAAGCTATTATATCATTCCCGCTTGACTTTCTACGAGCTGCTTTTTTTAACATGTCCCTCACAATGAAGAAAGGCAAAGTTGAAATTTGACAGTTTTCGGGAAGGATAGAAAGTTGGGGGATATCCAACTGTTTATACACAACTGTTGAAGATTCCTTCTCCCGACTAGTCCACACCTTTTCTATTTTGTCATCACCTTTTCTTCCTGATGGTATTATTCTGTAATATTTAGACTCTTCAACTTCAAGCTGTTGATATTTTGATTTCAGTTTGAATTCACCCTGACCAAGAAGTGTCAGTTTGACCTCGTCCTGCGGTCTCGTGATAATTTGTTCAAATGTTTAGAGAAATACTGACTAGCTCAATTGATGTTTGCCTAGTTCTTTTTTTCATTTTGCTGTATATTGACTCATTCGCATTTTGGGTGTATAGCTTTGGTGGATAACCAAGTCCACAGTTCGAGCGAAAGTTTTCTGACATAGATTTCAAAATCAGATGTGCCTTATGTTCTTCAAAGAACTTAACGAATTCGTCCCCTTGTGCATGCCTGTGTTTCCAAGTGATTTTCAATTCTGCTAATTTTTGGTAAAACTCATCCTTGTCGCAATCGTGCCTGGAATCTGCTCTGATCCATCATTGGTTCAAAATATCTCTTCAATGAAGGGTTTCTTGTCATCAATGCCAAGACTATAGAGTTTGGACACAACATTGTCTCGCATGTGCATATTACAGAGAAGGTGATAACAAAAATGTCAAAATGGAAATCTTCGATGCAGACGAAATGTGTAGTTGAACCTGCTGACAGAAGACGTAATTTAACGTTTGACCCGTTTTGTTACACATGGCAGATTTGGAAGTTATAACACTCTGGTTGCTCAAACCTGGTACTCAAGATAGCTTTAGATCAAATAAGTGCAATACTGGGTTTCCCACTTTTATCTTTGATTGGCTCATTGTTTACACAAATGATTGATTAATAAGAGGAACTTTGTTTTAAATTTATATCGTATTTCATTCTTCAATCGGAATCATTACAAAATGGTGCAGTTTCTTTTGGAAGTCAGTGTATATTCACTTCTCTCATCCGTTTTAGTTATAGTAGATGCAACTACCACCCTGTGATGCGATTCGTATTTGAACAAAACCCATCAAAGATAGCTTGGAAGCATGAGACTGATGTACAAGCTCTTGAGTGCTGATCAGTAGAATGCGCGTCCATTCTTCAATATCCGTTACCAGGACGAAATCATCTACGGCAACCCCATCACTGTAAACTGCCCAGTTGTATTAGAGACATTATAAAGTATTCTTTCCGCGAAGTAACTGCGTTCGAGCGAACAGCTTGAAGACCGCGAACTGAACTAATGCGTCCGCTGTGTAAAACCATTACGACAAAAAATTCTTCAGAGCCTTACAGTAGGGACATTCAATTAACATGTGCAAGGAGGTTGTGATACACGTTTGACAATAACCCGTGTTTGTAAGTAATATAACCCGTGTTTGTAAGAAATAAACATTTGTCGAAACACGGGGATGACCAATAGTGTTTCCTAACGGAAAGAGTTTAAAATTGAAATTTATCTAGAACAGCATTTAAACCAGAATTGATTTAAATATACTAGATTGGATACAGTAATAACAGGATACAGTCAAAAGTGTCTCTTAAACACGTATTCATGTGTTTTGTTGCTGTTGACTCCATTTGTCCCCGATCTCTCGACTCGTGTTTGGATGGCAACATCCACGTGTTTTATAACGGAAATATTTTTCACTCACTCGCTCACTAAAACCTGCATGGTATTAATAGTTTTTGAAGTCAATATTCATTGAATAATATCATAGTTGTAAAAATATGGTATGCAACTTATGAATTAATTACAACGAATTGGAAACATTTCACACTTCAATTAAAATGCTAGGACCGTCCACGTCGTGTGAACTCAATGAATGGAACGGGTCTGTTAGTAATTTATTGAGTTTTACAAGCAGAGGAAGGTTTAAACAAAGAAGGGTCGGGGATATTTATAACTGTCTGGGCCTATATTCGTAACATTACATCATGACATGTGCACACTCTACTGTATGAAGCTGGCTCCATTGATAAAGCCTGCCAGTTATTGTAACAATGCAGTGTAATACTGACCCTTGCCAGCGTTAATGAAGTTTATTTACACAAGTGTAAGTACATTCCAAGAGAAGGGATACATTACCTTCAGACAAGGGTAGACGATATATCAGGTATAGGTCTCGGCATTGTTTGAAACCAGGCCGCTGGTGTTTGATGTATGTAATTTAGCGATTCTTAACTGATTTAGGACAGGCTATACTTACTGTGCATACTGTCCTTCATAGGGTTAATTTGGTTTTCTTTGGTCTCCGGTAAAATGACCTGATTAGGTTTCACAACTAAAATGTAATACTCTTTTACTTTCTATTCACTGTGGTATTCAGCTTGTTGAAGAGTTTCAGGCTCAGCTAAAGTGTAAACCGGAAGGCTACCTTCTTCCGCGAAGCATGGTGCGTTCGTGTGAATATTTCATTCTTGTCCGATAACATTCCACTTGCAATCAAGAAATACCTGAACATCATACGAATTCTTTGAAGTAAATCCAATAATGGTTAAACAAGTGGCTACCTTAAAAAGGAATCCAATACGTGAAGGGGCAACATATTGCTTTGATAAAACTACCTTTGCATAGATGTTGTTGGCTAGCATTTGCACGTCAGCATGGTCGGGCTTGAAGCCTGATTGTTTTCCACATTATGTAGATCTATCGTTCAATACTGTACACAATCATGGTTGATTTCCCAGCACCACCATTTTAAAATCATGGGAAAACATTCACTTATATTATATAATATCACTGAAAGCAGCATACATTTTTGTTCCCTTACTATTAGTTGGTACTGAAATGTGCATCAGCTAAATTACATTTCTGAAAAGTTCACACCTGTTACAGGGTTGCAATTTAATATGGCTTCAGTCAGTTGTTTGTCTGAGAATGGTCACATATAACCCAGTCCGGAAACTATAGAATATATATTGACCACTATCAGCAAATAGTACTCAAAGAATAATTCAAGACACTATGATATAAATTTATTTTTCATTGATACATAAGACAGGAGATTCAGGAAAGAATCATTAAGGAAGCTAAACCTACAGATATCTTTTGGAAAGATAACAAGCATTATTGTAGAATATGGAAACTAAATGATTATATTGACTAAAACTACCAAAACATTCCAGAATAATAGAGAAGAAAGTTAATCAATTGTCAAGTTCAAGGGCCAGACACACACCCTTATTACAGCAAAATTTGATCTTGCATGGGAGAATCTTAGTGAGCTGTTCCTTTAGCTCATTAAGATTGTTTTTTTCCAGGGTTTCGCCAGAGGCAAGAAGAATCAATTCCGTGAGTTTTTCTGTAAAGAAAGTGATTTCTTGAATATCGTCATCCTTGTTGACTACCAGTAACTTCGCCAGGGCTGATGGTATGGCGGAAGTGGTGTTCGTAAGGGTTTGGCATCTGTTACAGCGCATAACATAATGCCCGTCGTCTTGGCATTCTGTGGTTGTTTTTGAAGCTCGACAAGGTGTTTTAGGACAACCAAAGTATACGTCCACATCTATAATAGCATCTATCATTCCATAGTTCCAACTGTAGGAGACTGTGTCATTTTGGAAAGAGACGGCTTGGTCTTCATCAGTCATCTGGACACCTGTCAAATCTTCATCTTCATGTAGTATCTGCAATCAGAAAGTAGAATGGTTATCATATTATGTATGATTATCAGTTATGTACTGGTGACTGTATTCTTAAATTTTAACTGATCCCTTTCAACACGTACAAATGATTGAGTTTAGTATAAAAAGATAAATGGTAAATATGGCATACAGTGAGTGAAATGGCAATGGCAATTTTTCTCAGTAACAAGAAACCTATCAATTTAATGTAATGTCAGCAAACTTTACCTCAAGTGAGGAAAATGATGTCGTGGATAGTTTCTTCTCTTGTTCAGTCTGGTTTGCCTGGAATAATTTCACGCGGCAATTTCGAAGTCTGACAAGGTCTCCACTCGAAACAGAGTCTACGAGGTCTCCCCACAGTGCTACCTTAGTAGCTGCCGATGAATCTCTGATGAGAATTTCCTGAAACTTCAGCAGGCTGTCATTTGCTTGCTTCTTACTTGCAGGAGATTTCTGGAAAAAACATTTTGTCATACATAATATTGTGCAAGTCATATGAAATTAAGATACTGCCTTTAAATCATATAGGTTTAAAAAGCTTTCATATTATGCAACCTCTAATGAGTAAGATTTCAACAAGTTGTATATTTTCTGTAACCAAACAGTTGACAGACTGAGAATAAGACACTTATAGTTAAATAATATCATTGCTATAAGTAAAAGTTTAATATCATGACTGATATGTTCATACCTTCAGCACCTTGCCTTTGATGCTCACGAGGCTCTTAGCAGGGGTCTTCATGCTATCTTGTATGGTGATGAAGCCATCCTGCGGCATTCTTGGTGCACCATCTCTCACATTATCGGGGACTGGCACAGCAGTAGTTATCCCAGCCCTAGATCTTGAAGTTAGTGCCATATAAGTGGTCTTGTTTAGTGCATTGATTATGTACACTCCTCCATTTTTGACAAATTTTGAATGTAATGCACTGTTATAAACAGTTACATTGCATGCTGCTGTTCCATCTGCAATGGTGGCATGAAATCGATGGCGTCCCTTTACTAAAATGAGTTCACCTACATCCAAGCAAGTTGCTTTCAGGGTCACATTGAAGTCCATGTCTTTGGATAGTGCATCTTGAATAGTCATAGGCATCTGTAAAAGCATTCAATGCAATGTTTCAGCAATAAAACATAAAATATACAGCATGTTCAGCATTACAGAATAAATGCAGTATTATGTCTATGTAAATTGATCTGTTTCAGCAATGATAGTCATAGGCATCTGTAAAAACATTCAAATGCAATTTTTCAGCAATGAAGCATAAAATATACAGAACGTTCAGCATTACAGAATAAATGCAGTATTATGTCTATGTAAATTGATCGGTTTCAGCAATGAGTCATAGGCATCTGTAAAAACATTCAAATGCAATTTTTCAGCAATGAAGCATAAAATATACAGAACGTTCAGCATTAAAGAATAAATGCAGCATTATGTCTATGTAAATTGATATGTTTCAGCAATCATAGTCATAGGCATTTGTAAAAGCATTCAAATGCAATGTTTCAGCAATGAAGCATAAAATATACAGCATGTTCAGCATTACAGAATAAATGCAGCATTATGTCTATGTAAATTGAAATGTGTATTACAGTTGAATCATTTACACAAGACAATATATATTTTCACTCTTGCACATAATTTGGATATCAGCAAATCAGTTCTTTTAACTTCATTCATTGTTAGCTCTGTGTCGCAATGTTTGATATTCTTCAAGTGCTGTGTCAGATGCCTTTATCTTGTTGCAGTCAAGTGCCAGTAAATATAAGCCGGTTAATGTTTTCACTCTACTTAATGCTACATATGCCATTCCTCTTTCAAAGACATCACTGCCCAGGCACATAGCAGCCATTTGTAATGATGCTCCCTGAAGCTTATGAACAGTGCAAGCCCAGCATGGAGATAATGGAAATTGCTGTCGTACAATGGACCTTCCCTTAAAGTAAAATTCTTGCTCAATAACCTCAATTGCTATAGCATTGTCATGGGATATTGACTGAAACTGAGTTCCAATGGACGAATTGTCAAATTTTACATATACCGTGCTGGGTTTGTTGTTTTCCACATCATATTCTATGCTTTCTACATATCCCATTGCTCCATTAACTAATCCTTGTGATGTATAAATATTTCTTATGAGCATAATTCGTGTACTCTTTGATAACTGCAATTCATTTGGTATTCCTCCAGCACATCTGTCATCATCAGGTATTAATTCTGGTGGTACCAGGGCATTTGCACTGATGTCATTGGGTGAGAAATAGTGTTGAGCTGGTATAGAAACAATGCAGTGAGGTAATTGCTTTTGCATTTCAGAATTATGCTTGAATACCTGTTTTCGTTTAGGATATACATATATTATAGACAGTGGGTGAATAGGAATTGGTGATATAATTCTTGACCTCAAGAGCATTTCATCATTGGCATTTAACATACCAACCCTTGCCCTATTCAATAAACAAGCATAACTGGTATTTTCAAGTTGCCGTACGTTTTCATCCAAAAAGTATGGCTTAAATAAGGGCCATAATGTAGTATTTTTGAAGATATACTGCCCTCGAACAGGTTTGAGTTGCAAGAGATCACCAACTATAATCATATTTAAATTGCCAAAAAATCCATTGTTACTTGTTATGCTACACAGACGTCTGTGAATATACTGGAACATTTTGGCACTGACCATGCTAATTTCATCAATAACAACAGTATGCACATTTTGAAATCTGGCCCTCAATTTCTTTAGAGTGTTCCCTTTTGGCTCCATATATTCTGCTTCTTTGCCATGTTGAACAGGCAAACAAAGTGCACTATGTAGTGTTGTACCAAGTATGTTTCTGGCAGCAGTACCAGTTGGGGCACAAACAATCACTGGATTACCACCAATAAATAATGCTGTGTGGTAGCGCAACCATTCAATTATTAACTTTATCAAAAAGGATTTACCAACTCCAGCTCCACCAGTTATGAAATATCTTAAAGGAGGGCATGATGAATTAACTTGTCTGCTACGTTTTATATGAGCACATATGTCCTGAAACACTCTGGATTGAGAAGGAGTTAATTGACTAATTTGCTGTTGTAAAACATCAAGGGAAATGCTACATGTTTCTAAGGAATGCACAGTAAGATCATCAGTGTGGTCAAGCGAATTAGCACACTGAGAAAAGCCACTGTCATCGTCATTATTATGCGGAAAAGACATTTCTGCTTGGGTGACAGTACTATTTAACATTCTATCAATTTGACTTGTTTGTGGACACACAACAGCAGCAAGTTCATCTCTGGCTAACTGGATGTATCTAATAGCTTGCTCCAATTCATTCATAAAGCTTGCCGATGCAACATCATCAGCCTTTAATAAGTGCTGCTTAGCAATAAATGTTTCTTTAGCAGATGTATATGCCATATTTGAGTCAGATATATGCTGTAGTATTTCAGACTCTGATGAATGAGGTAAAAATAATAACAATATGCTATAAAAGTAATCATCACTACCAGATGAGAATTTAGATGTTCTTATAACTGCTGCTTTACACCTTTTGCGAATGGTGACATCAGAAAACTTTCCTGTTAGTTTATAACGCATTTGAGCTCGTGGACCAGCAACAGAATTTTGGGTTGAACACTTGCAATACCACATGGCAAATTCATAGAAGCACAGATCAATTAGATCTGAGGGTCTTGCCATGTAGTAGTCATGGATATTATTGTGGAAAACATCAGTACTATTATCCTCAAGAAGATCACGTTCAGCTTTACTTTTAAGTAGTCGAAACCTCTTTGCAGGTGGCTTTGTATTCAACTTTATCACAGTGAAAGTACTATGAACTAGCTTTAGGTCAGATAATCTATAAGCAGCTTCTTGTGCACTAAGACAGCGTGTTTTAAGTACACAATTTCCAATTTTTAAAAGTCGAGTACGCAATGGGGGTTTAGGGTCTTGTTGTTGTAGCACATTCAAAGCCTCACTAAATGCTTGCTTAAAATCATCAGGTTCTGCTTTGCACAAATATGCACACACATAATAAGCTGCACTTTCAGCATTTCCAATTATCTGTATATCCATATTTGAACGGAAATGTTTCAATATTGTTGGATTATATGCATTAATATATCGATCTTCTGCAGTTCGGGCCGTCTCATAAAATCTCCCTTTCTGTTTTACAGAAGCCACATCTATGTTGGAAAGTAAATGCGTTTTCACAACTGGTTTGTATGGAAAGCCAAATCTACATTTACCCACAACTTTTTGACACGTTGCTGTATGACGATGTGTCTGCAGTTTAGTTACCAAACCATGCATTACTGCATCTTCTGCTATAGGTGGACTTGTTGTACAAATAACCTTATCAATATATGATATAAGTGTGTCATGTTCAATACGACTTACATGAGACATATCCTCTATCCAGAAGAATAAATGCAAGTGGGGACTCCCCCTGTTTTGAAACTCTACGCGTCCAAAGTAATCCCTTATACAACCAAGTGGTTTCAGTGACCCACACAAGACATACTTGTACAAAGCCTTAAATCGCTTTTCAAAATGAATTGCTGTTATTAACGGGTCTTTTCTAACTAATTCTGCAGCATTCTCAACTTTCAAGGCTTCCTCATATGAACAGTTTTTCAAAGACATTATTAGTTCGGGCCAGTGCATATCATCTGCTGACAGAGTAACAAATAAAGTAGGAGGTCCTTTGCATTTGAATATAGATAGTAGGTTAAGCAAGGTATCTTTCCAATATGCTATAGTTCCTCTTATGTTTTTCATAAACATATATGAGTTCTCAAGTAAATCAGGATTTTCATTTATATTTGTAATGTTTTGTGATGTAACTTCTTCAGTCCCAAATGAAGTACTTACACATTTTTTTCGCATCCGCATATGCACCGAAACATCATTCAGTAGTCGATTTTGTTCATAAAAGTTCACAGCATGTAAAAGATAAGTTATGTCTTTTCTGAACCTACCGTCAAAGTAATATAACCTATGATGAAAATACTGTGCAAGAGACATTTCCCTTTTTCTATGCCACTTGAAACCATTATTTCCATAAGGATACAACCATGGAAAAGTCATTTCCTCACCAGAATTTTCATTGAAAGCAAAAACAGGACTTGTGTTGCATTTTGGCAAAATGTGCTTTGGAATATCTGATTGTAGGTATACACCAATATCTAAATTTGGTACTGAGTAGTTTACTGGCACAACACCAATTTCTTCCACATCAATAGCATCACTGAACTCTTCTAAATCTGGAAATGTTTGTATAAGTGTTTCATTTATGATAATGTCAGAATAGCACTTATTATACTGCAAAAGCCAATGCAGTGCCTTTGATATAGCTTTTCTTCTGACAATATTGGCAGAAGTTAAGGGGACAGGAATTCCATCATTTTCATATTGGACAGTTATCATTTCGCAGTTTGAACCTTGGTATGGTAAAGTTTTAGCAATCTGTATAACATCTATTGGGAAATCAATACAAAGACCTCGCTGTGCAAGCTGACCCCCAGGTAACACAATAATGTTTGTAAAGACCTGAATTTTACTTATTAGCCTTTTTTCCATAGTTGACAATCCTGTCAGAACTTCAGGAACTATTCCTGGATCTAGTTCATTTTCTTTTGTATTTGTAATTGGAATAATATCATGACTTAACTTCGTACAACAGTATGAACATAAATCATCACTTTCTGTGATTTCCACCTTTAGCATAGACGTTGTGATACTTTTAGCATGTTTAACAGCATCGGCAAAGAGAAATTTATTACAAGATTTGCACATGACATTTGGCTTTTCCCGTATAATATTATTATATGCTTCTAAACAGGGGTCAAAGTTTTCTTCCATATTGTTTGGTGCTGAAGTGTTCAACATATCAATTGCCACATTCATTCCTACATCTGTTTCATTTATAGGATGCAAATTAGTTAGAAACCTGTCATTATCAAACGCTTCATCTCCAGTACTGAAATTGAGAGAGATACAATTTATTTCAGATATATTGCCTCTAAGTAAGGACTTTTTAAAGTAGGTTCTTTTTTTCATATGAGCCTTGTTCTGTAAACAATAGTTATGCTCATTTTGACAAGTGAAAATATGCCTCCTTGACTTCTTTTTAACTGGTCCTGATATAAACTGTTTGCGTTTTTGAAGGTTCACTGTAGGGGTTTTCAGCTCTGTGCTAACAATAGGTTGATTAGAAGAGTCTACACCTTGTACATGGTCCATGGGTGGAATGTTGCTTGTATAAGTTGAAGTGGACATTGCATTCAAAGGAGCAGCAAAATTGCCATTAATATCATTTACATTGCCAGATTGCTTCCGTAACTGAAACCCAGTAATTTCAAATACTTTTGTTGTGTACATTTTGTTAATATATTCAACTAATGACTCAATAGTTTCAAATGCTAAAAGAACAGCTGCCCCGACTGAACTGGGGTGCCCAGTTTCATCTCTGCTATGAGAATCGAACAAGTAAATAGTATCATCTTGATGAATAGCTGCTACTGTAGTATCATCAAATGTCATTAGAAAAGTGTTTGTAAACTGAAGGGACTCGGTAACACTTTGCAACAATGACAGAGAATTGGCAGATACGTCGCCCTCTTGGCCTACTACACCAAATGATTCACTGACAATTGTTGATTCCCAGTGATAACCAAAACTGATTTCAGAAGGTAGCTCAGAATGCAACAGTGGTTGTGGGTTACCATGATTGACTACAGAATCAAAGAATTCATTGCCGCGAAGAATTAATTCATCTAGTGTGAAAGAATTCCACATATTAGGTCCTTTGAGATTTGAAACTATGAGAGCGAGGAATGCGATTGCTGTACACTGAATGCCAGCATGGCGAAACATGGCACTACCTTGATGAATATTGCCTAACATTTCTGCATCAAACAGGCAAAATATTTTACTTTCATATGCTGTTGAACTACTTACCTTGAATATGAGTTTCTGCCAAAAATCCACTCACGCTTGAACACAATGCGACGAAGCTGTCTTGTGTGTGGCTCTCTTGCGACTGTTTCCGGTGAAAAGTACTGGGTCTATGAAGATTTTTGGCTTGGCAAACATCGGCATGATACGAACAATTCAATGTAAACCATTTCTCTGCAATGCAGCTTTCATTTAAAATGGTTTCTTCAACAAGCCCTAATCATGGACAATAATTTTCAAGCGCGCGAAAGCTGTGAAGCGCAAGTTCTGGATGGAACAATACCGTAAAACCCGGAGAGATCGACCTGTTTATAAAATAAGTTATCAATTAATTCAATATATGTTTGACCCCAATAGGCCCCAATTATGGGATAACTTGAACTGAAAATGAAATACAACATGAATGGTGACAAAGAACTTCCAAGAATAATTAGTTGAAACATACAATCGAAGGATAATTTATGATCTTTCTTTATATGAAATACGGTACAGGGAACCACAAACGGAGATGCGTGAGAAATGTCACGTAGGCCAGAAAGGCAGTGTTTCGAAATGTGTCAATGTACTATGATATCCTCCCCGGATTTTTTCAGTGTTTATGACATTGATGCTGTTCTAAGCAAGCTGATAGAAAGAATCTATGGCACAGCTTCCCGCATCTGCTGGACTTATCACAGATCCGTCACCATCTCTGTTTTAGGGGAGTTTGTGTTTATGTTATCTGCTTACACCGCACTCCGGTCCTCATTATTGTAACAGAGTTTTGAACAATGTATGAATTAAAACCTATTAGTGTTATAGAGTTTTGAACAATGTATGAATTAAAACCTATTAGTGTTATAAGATATGCACTTCAGAATGTTTATCAATTAAACAATACAAATCATTTGAGAAGACATGCATTTCGGTATGCATGTATACATATGTATAGGTTTCTGATTTTCTTTGATGCATTGATAGCCTACATTCTCGAACAATGAATGTACGAACAGTAAATAGTAATTTTACAATTCATTATAAGCAAGCATTTATAACTGTGAAGCGAAAAGCTTATTACAAAATGAAAACAGGCCAGACTACACTGGAAAGCTCTGAAACATTTCTAATATAAACAATACCAGGCAGCGGGGCAATTAAGTTGACACATATCAGATAGCACCCTCCGCTCTCCTCCAACTCTCCCATAGAAGGATGGGCTGGCAATTCAAAGTGTCACTGATTTATTTAGATTAATAGAATGGCAAGTAAATATGTCATTCATGTTGGATGTTGTGGGGTTAGCTTGGGGGCGCTTCCTTAGAAACAGGAGGAAATGTTTATAAATTTCTGCACATGCGCAGTCGACAAGAAATGCTCCATAGGCGGAAGCTGAACTTCGCCACTATATTGGCGTGGAGGCTAATGCCTCCACGCAAAAATATTACTGTCAATACGTTAATATTGATCCCTCGTCCACTGTGTTTACGATGGATAGCATTCTCTCCCCACAGAGGCAAATCAAGTCATGTTGATTTAGCCCCTGTTCTATTACGCCGAGTTTGTGGAATAGTATGGGAGATGGCTGATGGGAGGCAATCAAAATTAGTTGTGCAATCAGCGACGCTGTTTTTAAATCATCATTTTGGCTACTGAAACAAGGCAAAGGCATTGGGATACGAAGCCTTGTCATTTGATAAAAAAGAGTTCAATGTATTGTGATGAAATTTTTTTTTTCCGCAAGGGGAAACTGCCGGAACCCAGGGATTTCGGCGTAATAGAACAGAGGCTAAATCAACATGACTTGACTTGAGTAACACCATGTGATATGAATAGTAATATACTGTAAGTGTGGCACAATTTTCGTGTCAATTAAAATAGTGATGTTGCCGAGTTCGCTTTGAATGATTTTGTAAATGTGTCTCATAAGTGACATATTATGTTCCCAAGGTGGAGTGAATTAACTTTATCAAGATTAAATAGTGTCTTAAGAACATTTTAGCTCAACTGGCCTGTAAATCCCGATGGGCTTATGGCATGGCATGATGTCCGGCGTCCTAAAAACCTATTTTCATCTTCTTCTCCAGAAGCATAAGGCCTAGAAAGCTGATACTTGGTGTTTATACTCTTTTACTAGTGAGGCTTTAAAACTGAAGCGTATGTGGGTCCACACGCCCACCCTCCAAGATTCAAGAGTGCTTCCACACTTCAGCATCCTCGGTTACCCAGGGTTTTGTATATGTTCCGATACTCTCTAGTAGAGAGTATCGGAACATATACAAAACCCTGGGTAACCGAGGATGACACTTCAGTTGACACCTAGTTTTCTGACAAGGAACATAAATCTTCCATGATGCAGCTTTCGGCGGTCGATAAGCCCAAATCTTTATTGTTTCTTTGTTATTGAAAAACTTCCAGAATTTCTTATTTTGATCATCATTCCTCTTTTTCGTAGAAGGATCCGTTACTGCTAGGTATTTGGTGTTCTGCAATAAGATGTGTCTACAGCTTTCATTTATAGTCCAGTTATTCTAGCAAAATATTCAGTCCACCCACCACAAATTGCAACAGAAATAATTTCAACCGATTTACACTCCCTTTTAACGTATAGAAAATCTAAGTTGTGGATCAAGGTCAAATGTGGCTTTCAAGGTCACAGGGATCACGGGAACAGATTTCGTATCAGATTTATTTATAGATTCCTCTTACATGTATCATGTTGCATATCAAAAGAAAGCTAGTTGTTTTTTTCTTTTCAAATATGTTACTTATAATAGTCTACTATACAACATATTGTTATAACATCCAAATATTTGATTTTAAACCTTGTTTTTATATTTGCACTCAGATTAAGGTAAGAGACTTACAGCAGTATATGCCTACATATTGTTCTCAAAGATATATAAAACAGTCACAACATAATGTCTTTTTTCCCAATCCTTTCAGGGTTCGTTCAATCTTTCAACCCAAATTTGAGGCTTTTAGATGCCATTTTCAAGCCTTTATGTCAAATATTAGTGCATTAATTCAAGCGAGTGAGATCAAGCACGACTGACCTTGGGTCAAGTCTCAAATCAGAAATAGCGAAACCACACAAGGGTTTTAGATGGAATAAAATAATGAAAAATATCTCCAAATTTGTTTTGCACCAGACACAAGCAATAAACTCCGAGATGAATGTTAGTGACTTTTTAGGCTTTTTCAAGGTTTTCTAGTTATTTGCCAGGCTTTTGAAGGCTAAAACAGGGTTTTTAGGCTTTTTAAGCTCATGCGCCCATATTCAGGGCTTTTAAATCCAGGCTTGTGCGAACCTTGCTTTCCAAAAGGAATGTCAGATTTAAGAAATTGAAATACAGATATCCATGGCATGAGCTGTTTACTTTTATTAAATGTGCATAGAAGCAAACAGTAAAATTGTATCATAGATGTTATGATCTTGAGAAAGTACCAGGTTTCATATCTTAAATGTGTATTCTAATCATTCAGATCATTAGAATATGCCATTCCTAACATTGCAAAGAGGATCTGATAATTTGTAAGGGCACTCAACAAATTGATTGTCTTTAAAAATTATGTTTTTTTTTTAGCCTTTTACATGAATACAAATTCAAAAAAGTTCCTTGTGATTGCACATATAATGATGTATGTGCTATCAGTGCTGTTACTGAACTGACAATACCTAAAGTGACTCAATCTAATATTCTCTGCATTATAGGAAAGTGCATGAAACTGTATCTTTTTCAACAAGCAGAGCCTTTAAAACAGATAATATGTGGACATGCAGGAGATGTAGATTGACAGTGTACTTATTTGATTAATGTCGAGAAGATGATTATCAATTCATTACAAACTGTAATTTTTGTAGATGTACTTCCAAAGGGCAAATCGTAGGAAGGTCTAAAAATATGATATATATATATATATCACATTTATGCACACGGTTGTATTAAAACAAAAAATACAAGATGGATATTGCTGCATCTGTACAACTAAAACACACCTGTTTAACAAAGTTTGTTTAACTACTTCTGAACTCAGTGGAAGTATCAGGTGACAGCTATTTATTTTATCTTCTCATAAAATATGTAAATTCTGTTTGATGCTTTTTAAGATAAAGGGAGTTTTTGTTTATTGAACTATTCATTGATACAAGAAGGAAGCATGTGCTTCCAAACTGTAAATAACCCAGGGTCAATTGACTCGTTCATGCAATACCTTTAAAAATGAAGACTACAGTTCAGTTAATAACACTTTGCAAATAAGGTCGCTAGTATTGCATGGGTTAATTAAGAAATTTTAAATACATTGTTATTTGTCAAATATGTAGATCTACATACAATTTTAGTATTTCTTACTTTTACCTTTGAAGAAGAAAGATTAAAACGTCGATCAATATTAGCAAGACAAGTTGGCCAATTCAAAAAGTGGCCAATGGTCGGGCAAATGGCTATGCGAAGTTGGTAATCATACATGCAAGTGTAGTATGTTTTTGAATTTTAAGTGTTATTAATTTCATTTTTATTCCTAAACTTACTCCATGTAACTTGCTAAACAGTCACAATCATTGTATTGAACAGCAACGTGTCCAACGGATTTACAGTATGTATAGGTTATTCTATATTTTTACAGTCATTCCTTGCATATAGTGGCAGATTTTTTAAAAAAGACTAGCAGATACATTAAACCGATAAGTCAAGAGTGATAACTTATGTGAGCATATCAACGTTTCTGTCTGTAAAATTGAATAGTGGATTTTCAGTTTATGTCTCTGTTGAAGGACGTCCGATAAGAAGCACAATACGTCAGTTGCATATCATGTTTATTTCTATCTAGGAAATGGGATATAGAGGATATCTTTTGTTTTGATAAGTGATATCACACTCAAAACTAAAGATATTCTGTTTATTATATCTCTCTGTGGTCGAAAATGTGGTAATTTACGTTCAAAAGGTCTTGACTCGAGAGTTTTCTGGCGACGTCATACTATTGTTGATCGTAACTTGGCGACGGCGATGACGTCGCGTTGATTGTAGAAGTGACGTCAAACCATTGTTCACATAACGTCATCCTCTTTCTGATATTTTCACTGACTTGAAAAAGTGATATCACACTCAGTGGCGAGAACACTTTACTAGAACTGAGAAAACTCAGTCTCTCACCGCTTAGCATATAATAAAAATGTATTTTAATGAATATCATATTGTAACAGTTTGAATGTATAAAGTGTAAGCAAGTACACTTATCTGTGTTCAGAAATTACATATCAAGAAATTAGAAAATGTGGTTGATATTTCCTCTGAACGAGGAATACTTGCACTGTTTGCTGTTTAGTTTCATCAATAATTGATCTGTGATGTCGGCTTTGTCGAAATCTTGTACAATACTTGTTGCCATGATCTCTTCTAAGATAGGCAACTTTGCCTTAAGCATAACTGTTTTATCTTCTACGGACGTTAACAATGTTGCGGTAAGTCCGTAATTTGCTGTTGAAGTTTTCACAAAGTCAAATACCAATTCAAAGATACTTGGGGACACATCGTGCTCTAAGGATGCTTATGAAAGTTATGACGGCAAAATTAAACACTTTGGACTAAGTTCACAAAGACAAAATGCTTTCTTAAAATTCTGAATTTAGTTATGCTGCTGTCACATTTCTAAACATGTTGCGAGTAAAACACGTACGGAACATTGTTGCAGTGTATGATCAAATGATAACGTGTTAAAGACCACTTTGTTGAAAATTGCTATTTACGTGCAAATCACTCTGTTATTCTTATGGCATTTGAAGGATCATAGTTTATAAACAACGCCAAACATTAATTTGCTTATGGAAACTTTCTGCACGAAGACAACGGTAGACCTGATACACCTTGAAAATAAGTGTTTTAAAACTCAAAATATGTTTTGAAATGTGTTTATATGTGAACGGGATAACTTTGTACGTGTTGCAACCCACAACATGTTTTGAATTTAAACACATTCAATCGTGCAATCAGAGTTACGGGACGTTGTCCGGAAAGCGCGCGAAAATTCCTTTGTTCTCTTTGTTTCGTCGTACGGATATAAAAACGCTCTGTTTTCCTTGCATTTGAGTCTTCAAAGTCGGTTAGAAGATAATTTACGACAGGATACTAATGTATAACATCGATAACAGAAGTAAAGACCCATTAAAAACATGTTTGAAGGTAAAAACCTGTTGAATCTGACATATTTTAGCAATTGAAAAACTGGGATAGTAAATTACACGTTTACATAACTACTATATTATTCCATCTGGTATCATGTTCAAATCACTGTTTTCGTCAACAAATAGCATTGTACTCAATAATCATGCAAAAAGGAAATTTGCATCATGCGTCAACATTATGTCCTTCGTCTGTACATGATATTTTATGGAGCTACGGCAGTTCAGTGTGTCATCAATTTACATTTATAATTAGCCAGTGGCCCGTTTACAGAAATTACAGAAATTACAGAAATTAACTCTCTCTCTCTCATAACATGAATCCTGATTGATATATTTTATCGTTGTTTATCGTTGACAATTATAACGAGAGAATACGTGGATACTTGAAACTTAAAAGTGTCTGTAATAGTTATTTGAATCATTTGTTAATTAGCATAACAAACATAGGCTTGTTTAATTCTTATGATATTTATTTTCTTTTGTATAGGACGATCAAGTCATGTGATACCATTGAGTCTTTTCGCTCGGAAAGTGCTCAAAGAAACAGAGGTCAAATAGGTTCTCAGAAAAGGTAAGATAATTTGCCCAACATTTGTGTCTATATAAAGTTTATGTGATAGCCATGTATTTAATGACACATAACAACTGTTTTTATTTTAAGGGTTAGTTCCCGGGAAGCAGACCAGTATAAACACGGAGTCAACCTTAGGGGGAATAACTTCAAGGATTATTGATCGCTAACAATAGGCGGTCTATATGATTACAGACACATGGGCGATATTAAAATGTGAAGTGGTAAAAAGGCGAACAACATGTTATTCGACAGACACATGGGCGATATTAAAATGTGAAGTGGTAAAGGCGAACAACATGTTATTCGACAGAGAGACAATTGTTTGACGTGTTCACAGAGATAGAGAGAGATAATGTTTATTAAAGTGTCACGCACTTTTACAACAAAAAACAATACAAATATATCATACAGGAAATATTAAAAAGCACCCGGCCATATGGCCTATGAGACACTAAAAGCATTGAATATCACAGTAGTACAATAATATAAGAGAATACATTAAAACAAATAATTACACAGGTTCAACAGCAAGACTGACAAGCCAATCACACAGCACACGCCTGCACTCACACACTGACATGTACTCGGCTCACCCACTCATCCTTGATCACAACCTCACACACATATACACACACGTACCTGTTCACAAAGTAGCCAAACACTCGCATACATGCTGATATGCTTGTTCAAAAGTATAAGCATATGCTATACATATGAACCATGCATTATTTCATACGCCCATACACACATAAACGCTTCATGCACACTTATAAAAAAAAATATATACAACAACGAATAGCGGATGAATAGAATAAATACATTGCATTGACATTGGACATGGTTGACAAATTAATGAACACATTGACATTCCATATAGTATTAAATATTATACTTTAATAATACTGGGTAGTAACACATGATCATTTGGCCAAACACTGAATATAATTTGTTTACAGGCAACATATGGATATGCATTTGTAGACCTGGGGATTTAAGCTAATTTGATTACATGGGGAATGTTGTGGCATTAGTCTTTGGAGAGACATCTCCAGAAGATCCATTCATCAGCTTTCCTTTTATTTAGTTTATACATATATCCATCAACACACAGGTATCTACCACCAAGGGAAGTTGGAATAAACTTATCATTAACTTGTGGTAACTGAGCAAGAGCCATTGTTGAAATGATATCCTTGTTGGCGTTGAAAAATATTTATACATTGATGTTTAATGTGAGTGAACAATTCAATTTATGATAAGATAGTGAATATCACTCAGTAAACGCAACTCACTCTAAAACCAGTCAAGTGACTGAGTTATTTATTATTATTATTTATCAGTCACCACTCACGATTTTTGTGGAAAAATTCCCAACTCAGTCTTAGCTGCACTTAACTCTAATTTAAACATAAATCTAACTTTGCATATTAAACATTCAATAATCAACATTCTTATTTTCTTGTATGTTTCATGTTTTGGCAAATCATAAAAATAGTTTATTATTATCATAAATCTTAAAATCATTTTGCAGCTCAAGTCGAAAGTGACAATATTAGTTTTTAACAAATCCTTAGTTCATTTTGCGGTTCAGTTTTTCACATCAACCCGTGTTTTAATCTGTTGAAATCACAGATTATAACATCAACGAGATTATATTAATGCTATTCATTCTGCTTCCCGGGAAGACACCATTTTAAGCACTATCTTAAATCTCTTTTACTAAGCCATCCGTTTTAGTAAGCAATTATTGCTTATTTACTGAATATGAATGTATGTAGTAGAAACATAGTTAGGGACCTTTCTCTTACTTGCATTAAAACGCTGTTTTTTGTAAGTAACAGAAGCATTTTGAATTTGTTCTTGATAGGGTCAGGATATCTCAACCTAGAAATGGAGACTGCTCTAGGTGACCAAACGAGAAGTTGTTAGAAGCTGCTGTGATGTTTATAAAGCATACATATGACACTGTTAACAATAGGGCGAAGAAGGTCGCCCTGTCAAGAAATGTTACCTTGATTTAATGGGATCTAAGGGGTGCGGGGTTTGAATCTGGCAACTTTGTCTTCAGTAGAGAACTGTTCAACACACAGTAAGGTTTTTAAGCGCAGTATCACCCGCTAGTTCCAGACGAGTCTTACAGGTTTTAACGCAAACCAAAGACGCAATAGCGTCCGAGGCTTTCTCGCTGCAATAATACTAACAGCGATGATATAAGTAAAATACTTACGTAAGAGCAACGTCGAAACCAAAACTCACTTCACCTCGTAGACAAAGACTACAACTTTCCAAATTGGTAAACAAGAACGCTCTCACTCTCTTAACATAATCCTGCCGTAAGTTTCATTTAGTTTGACAGCCATCGATCTCGTCACATCTCTTGTCACATCTACTTGGTTCAAAACAGACAGTTGGGATGCTAAAATGACTTCTGATTCTTGTTCGATATGTTTGTACATTCATTTACTGTACAGTGATGCTTAACAATGAACAATCGCCTTAATTCGATCAATGTATCATGATATATCGGAAAAAAACCTCTGTGTCATCGGATCTTCTGCCCAGCAACGAGGCCAGTAACCCCTAAGATATATAGCGGACGTTGCACACGGCACGCATCGTGACGTCATTCTAATAAGATCTATTCACGTCCTGGTGCATAAAGATGACATGAAGTATATTTTTTAGCTTTAACTTCTGTTGATAAAATTATAGTACGTCCTTTACAGTAAATGGATCAATGTATATCCAGTTCAGGAGTTGGAGTCAAGTATCATTAAATAGTTAATATAGTTCACCCTCTCTGACAAACCCGCTTTAGGTATCAATTTAGAAAATCATTGAATCACATAAATCTCAATGATACTAATAGACAATAAACAGACCTTAAAAATACACACTGACAAACCAATTTTATCATCAAGAATATGATATTTATTTTAAAGTTGATTATATACATTTCATGTATTTTGTCAGACTCCCTGATGATACCATTGAAACATGTTGGAGTTTTGATTGGCTTCGTGTCATTTTTTATCTTTTCATTATGTAAAATTGTATACCAGTAAAATTTTCCAATTTTATCTATATATATATATATATATTTTATATATTAAGGCTCAGTACACTAGATACTGAAACATCAGAACACTTTCAAATTGAGTTCGATTTCCAATCAAATCCAGGATTATATGAAAGATATCAAATAGGTGACAGGTATGAACATATGTGATACTTTTTAACAGAAATAACCGCCTGCTGTAATTCTTGTGGTCCGCCTTATATACACTCTAAAACTAATCAAACTTGTATATATTTTACTCTACTCTCCTCAAAGTAATCGTTACAAGAAATATATTTTACAGACGGTGGTAAGTCACGTATCTGATCAGCAATAGCTACGACTCAGCGGTATCGACATAGAATGGGTATTGCATGCCATACAGCACGAGCATTCATGACCCAAGGTTGCTTGTTACCATTGGTCGGGTAGGACAAGATAGGAGTACATTCTCAGCCAGTGTGAGGCCGTGTTTTATATCCGTGTACACAGAGTTCCAGACTTACTACAAGGTGAGGGAAGCTTTGATATCTCAACAAGTAGGCTTTATATTAGGGTAGAAATAAGATTTATTTGGGGTACGAGGCCGCCAACTTTGTTCTCCTAACAGAGAGATAACAAGTTAGAGAGCGAGAGTAGGGTCTGTCGTTAGCTCGGCAGGTCGGGACTATGAAGTTACGCTTGACTGATTGTGCATGCATATGGAAGCTCGACTGTCATGATCCTTCTTACCCGGACCATAGACCGGAATATCATTTAGAATTGTGTGACGAACAGTCACGCATGGCTAGTTGTATGCTTCCCTGATCTTCTGTTATGGGGCTTAAGTGAAATTAATAGGCATCGTATCGGGTATTTATAATTAGAGGTTTTAACATATCACTTTTCATATCATACCTAATATCAACCCGAGACCCCATATCATGATATGGGTCGAGGGCTGATATTAGATATTATAGTGAGTGAGTTTTTGTTTTACGCCGCTGAGGCAATATTTCAGCCATTAGCGGTATTATATATTATATAAAATGTGACATGTTGTAACCTTTTTATCATATATCATTTTTTTCTCTACAACAATTTTATTTTTAAAAAGTTATGCATAAATTGTTTGAAAAAAATGTTGGCCTATTAAAATGATATGCTGATATGGATCGAGGGCTGTTATTAGGTAAGATGTAAAAAAAGGACATGTTGTAACCTTTTTATCATAACATCAAACTTTTTCTCTACAAAAATTTTATTTTTAAAAAGTTATTCATAAATTGTTCTCAAAAGAATGTAGGCCTATTATCATAAAAGTCAAAACGATCATGCTTTTTAGAGTTTAGTTTGACTGTGAGCAGCTCCACTTAATCAAATTACTAGAATCATCTCATGTTTTAAAAGAAAATTAACAGTCAAAAGCGTCAACAACGTCGTTGTTTTTGGTGAAGTTGACGTACAACTCTCTATACCTATGCAGAGAAAGACATTTGCGGACCGGTCTGAAACGGTGGATATGGATTTGCGGACCGGGCGACAATATGGTTGCTGTGTCCATGCCTCTATCACACGTGCAAAACACCCCATATTATTGCTAGATATATTATAAATATAACTAAGGAGGTCCTGCCCTACAATCGCTTAATGTGGCGGTTTTTTCAGACTATAGTGCAATAAGCAGGACAATTCATAGATTCAGATCTTTATCACCAATTAAATGTAGATAATTACACAGTTTTAAAGATGGTAAAACATCCGACTCTTTTATAGTTTATTTTAACAGAGGTAGAATGCAGAATCAGTCAGGTAACCCCCACATAGATCAACATAGAATTTCGATGTTGCGGTACATGTACCCTTTTGAGCTCATCTGGCCTATAAGGCCCGATGGGTTTATGGCATGGCATGGTGTTCGGCGTCCGTCCATCCGTCCGTCCGTAAACTTCTCTCCAGAACCATTATTATTATTATTATATGGATATTTATATAGCGCGCATATCCAACCACTCGTGGTTGCTCAAGGCGCTTACATTTTTCCCCTGGTCAATGGCATTCTTTCACCGTCCGATCATTTTTCCAATTCAACTCCCTGGGGAGTATTCAACCGGCATCCATATGTGGCGCTCAGGTTCGGGACCATTCTATGCCTCACGGGGTACCATAAGGCCTGGAAAGCTGAAACTTTGTGTACAGACTCCTTGGCTAGTGAGAATTATAAATTGTAGCTTTGGTGGCACTGTGGCCCCTAATAAGGGTCACAAGGGCTACGCCATTAAAACCTATTTCCATCTTCTTCACCAGAACCATAAGGCCTAGAAAGCTGAAACTTTGTGTACAGACTCCTTGGCTAGTGAGGATTATAAATTGTAGCTTTGGTGGTCCTGTGGCCCCTAATAAGGGTCACAAGGGACACGCCCTTAAAACCTATTTTCATCTTCTTCTCCGGAAGCATAAGGCCCTACTAAAGGGGGATCCACATTGGCCACACCCTGAAGCAAAATCAAATGTAAAGCCTGATGAGCTACAGAGCCAATGGCTCTATTTTTTATAGTAAGTCATTCTCATATATATGTTTTGAGGTATGAACGTTAGAACAGCCTTGATCATTTATGACAACCTAGAAAATAAACATATTTATTGATAGAAATTCCAAAATATAATGTTTAATGATCCCCATTATTTACTGTAAGTCGGATTACTTCACTAATTAATCGATTTGGTTAGTCATTGCACATGAAGTAAATGGTATGAGATAACATAATACCGGGTTATCAAATGAATATCACAATAGCGATTCTGATAAGATGCTTGTAGTATTGTTATGGTGTTTCAAGGTAAACGCATACACTAACACATACCCTGGAAATAATCTTCCTTGACATATGAACTATATTAGAAAGGTCATCAGATGACTGCGATAAGTTTTACCCTGAGACAGGATGGAATTTTAAAGGTGTTAAGCAGAGCGTTAACAATATCATTTTCTAGTAACAATTGTATGGCTCGTTAGTATATGCATTGCTTTAATCTAAGCGATCATTTTTGGTTACGTTGTATCAGTCCGATCACTACTTGGAAACACCTAATACAATGTAATAAGCTTTGGTTTATATAGGATAGCAAAGGGGACGCAAACAATTATAACGTCAGTCCTGAATAACTGTTAATGCTGTTACATTTCCTCTAATTCCAGATGTCGGACGCATTGGTTACTCTGACAGAAGCAGTGGCTGAATGTCCAATCTGCGGGGACGAGTTTGATGACATCTTAAAACTGCCACGTCGTATGCCCTGCTGTGAGCAGCCAATCTGCGACATATGTTTGGAAACCTACATCAGTGGAAGGATGATATTTCCATGTCCTCTCTGTCGCAAACAAGTTAAAATATCAGGTGGAGTGAAGTCTCTACCAAAGGATATGACTGTCCTCCGCTTCCTCGATGTCTTGAAGACTAGAAGAGATGCTGTCAAAGCATCTGCTGATGATTCTACTAACATAGAACCCACAAGACCACAAGCTGCAATTAGTGGAGGAATCGACGTACCTGTTGTACCAATGTGCACTGCCTGTTCCCGCCATAAAGCAATCGCCACGTGCACCACATGTGGAGTCTACCACTGTCAGACTTGTTCGGATGATCATGCTAGAAACAAGTTCACAAGCAATCACATGATTTCTATCTTTGAACATATCAGAGAAGCAAGATCTACAAGACAACGAGGGGCAAACAGAGAAAGAATAAGCCGGGTCGAAGCTTCGGACATTAATACCAAGTTGGACAAGGTTAATCTGAGGATGAAAAATCTCTCTAGTATGGAGCAGAACATCAACAAATGTCAGGAGATAGTCACAGAACAAATCAACCAATTCTTTGATGACATGAGTGAGGAGATACGTCACAGACGAGAACTCCTTTTGTCCCAGGTTGAGACAAAGGCTGACAAGGAACGGGATTCAATCAGAAGAGCTCTGGAATCCCACAAGACCTTGCAGGACAAAGTTCAGTCTTTCACCCCTTGTGGACAATCATACGTCTCCCTGCTCCAAGAAAAGCCAGAGGATGTCGAAGCCGAGAGAATCGGATTCCTGTTCACAGAGGCTAACACTCAGGAGCTTCTTGTTGCCATCAGATCCGCAGGACAAGTGAGACTGGTTACTTTCACTCCAACACCGAGACCCAGCAATGTTCCTGAAGATGAAGATTACAATATCGTCACTTTCTGTCCTGATGACTTTTCTGAAGGTAAGGAAACTTGTTTATACCTGCTGTGTCAGTTGAAAATCGCTATCAGTAATTGGTGATCTTTTCTAATCAAAATATGTATAGATACACTTATTGATTGTTCTAGAAATAGTATTTTTATGACGACATTGTTAAATGTGTTTTTAAGGGAACAAAACCTTTCTTATTTAAATACTTTGAGAAAGCACTGAAAGCAGAAGTCTTTCTTTTTTGGATTAGATCTTCAGAAACAGCAGAGATTAAAATTTAGAAAAACTCACATGTCGGAAGCTTCAAGTTCAAACAATTCAGTTGTGTCTCAGGTTTAAAGGGGCAGTAGCACGTTTTTTGATATTTTTATATTTTAAAAATTGCGCTTATAATTGTAAGTAAATGCCTTATGTATTATATTGACAGTGTCAACAATCACATTACACAAGCCAATCACACATAGTCAGAGGACAAAGTATGAGGATTTACATAAATTCCATTGGCGGCCATTTTTTTTGTGAACACCTTTAATTCATTTTTGTAAGAAAAAGGAATCGCATGGCTGAACCTTACGTTATATATTTGAATTATTACTGCTCCAATTAGTTTAAATACATTGTCTTTCATTTGGAACAATTTATTTTCATTTTCCTGACATCACCTTATATTCCCCCTAAAAACGTGCTACTGCCCCTTTAAACATTTGTTTTTAAAGTGATTGTTTGATAATCAGTAGCCCAATGCATGACATAGGTATCAACAAAACGTCAGGACTGAAAACATAATAATCATAAGGTTGTTGCAAGTAATCAATTTTTCACCGTTGTATCGAAGCTTTTTAGCTTTCAAGTAGGATTTTTTACCAGTTTTCAAGTAGGATATTTTACCAGTGTCGTGGAAAGACAAAATTGAAAATTCTTGCTATCATGAAATGAAATGTGATCACCGTTTTATAAATTGTTCAACCTCGAAGCAGAAACAATGTACAGATCTTAGCAATAAGTCAGTTTTCGATCTACATGTAAGAATCATGTAATATATTTTCATGGCACAATATTAACAATTAAGAATTTGTTACAGTGGATAATGCTGAGGTGAAGTTTACTTCAGGAGACAAAGCTGTCATTGGTAAGTTGCAAATAATGTTGAGATTCTATGCTACGTGTTTGTTATTTCAGTGTAATTACACACAGCAGTGTTTGGGTGAATATAAGAGCAGTGCCGACAATTTTAGCTCATCTGGTATGTAAGGCCCGATGGGCTTATGGCATGGCATGGTGTCCGGCGTCCGTCCGTCCGTCCATCCGTCCATCCGTAAACTTTGTGGAATTTCGACTTCTGCTCCAGAACAATAATGCCTAGAAAGCTGAAACTTGGTGTACAGACACCTTGACTAGTGAGTATTAAAAATTGTAAGGGCCACAGGGGTCACGCCCTAAAAACCTATTTTCATCTTCTTCTCTAGAACCATAAGGCCTAGAAAGCTGAAACTTTATATACAGACAGCTTTGGTGGCCCTGTGGCCTCTAATAAGGGCCACAGGGGCCGCACCCTAAACTAGAGGTGACTATTGACCCCCGAGTGACTATTGCGATAGCGAAAGTCTATTGCAGGGTACTATTGCGATAGCGATAGTCTATTGCAGGGTACTATTGCGATAGCGATAGTCTATTGCAGGGTACTATTGCGATAGTTGTCAATACAGGAAATAAACAAAAAATTCAAGAAAAACAGTGTTTTATTGACTTTGTCACCTCTTTGTTTGTAGCGATTCCAAAATCGGCTGTACTCGTGGAAGTCGTGGAACTGAGATAACTCGTGTTTTTCCTGTTGCTATTTTTAGCTCGCTGCGATCTGTTTGCTGTAAATCGTTTCCAGTATTTTCCAAATGTAAAAATTTGTTTGTGTGTGGATTTTACTTTTAACATTCAAGTTAACAACTGATTTTTTTCAAATTGTCGATACTTTCGATAGTAAAGACGTGCTCTCGATACTATTGATCGTTCTAGTAAAGACGTGCTCTCGATACTATTGATCGTTCTAAAAAAGACTATCGATGAAGTACTATCGACAGAGCAACTCCTATCCTAAACACATATTGTCATCTTCTTCTCTAGAAGCATAAGGCCCAGGAAGCTAAAACTTCGTGTACAGACTCATTAACTAGTGAAGATTATAAATTGTAGCGTTGGTGGCCCTCTGGCCCGAAAAAAGGGCCACAGGGGCCACACCCTAACAAGCTATGTTGATCTTCTTCTCCAAAACCATAAGGCCTAGAAAACTGAATCTACAGACTCCTTGACTAGTGAGGATAATAAATTGTGGCTTTAGTTGCCCTTTAATCCCCTATTACGGGGGCCACGCGCTTCAACCTATTTTCATCTTCTTCTCCAGAAGCATAAAGCCTAGAAAGCTGAAACTTTGTGTGCAAACTCCTAAGTAGATAAGGAGGTTTCCAAATTATACATTTAGTGACCCTTTGCTCCAAAGTAAGTGGGGAACCACATTTGCCGCATCCTAAAGCAAAATTTGATATGAAGCCTTATGAGCTACAGAGCCACAGGCTCTATTTTTTGCTAGTTCCAGCCGATGCTCTCAGGTCTCACCGCAATGAATAACCACCATATTGATGTGGGCCTTCTCTCTGCAATGATCCTAGCAACCGTGATTTAAGTGAAATACCTATACGGCACTAAATCCAAAATCACCTCCCCTTACCTGTGCAATTGCAAGATAAATGAATAACGCCAACACTCAAATCTACTCAATTCTTTATTAAACTTAAGCATTCAACAAATTGATGTTTACAATTATAAATTGACTCAAAATAAACGTATTGACAGAGGAGGATCAAAGGGCAATTCTATGAATGATCAACTTCTTTATTTCACTATAATGCCTTTTTGGTATAGACCCTTAAACGGTTTTCAAGCATATAGATATATAGAAATATATAGATACAGACTTATAAAGCTTATGTTTGAAAACGGTATTGATATATACCGAAACGTTGCTACTGTTAAATAAAAAATTGGTTCATCCATAGAATTTTATTTGTCTTCCTCAGTTAATAGTATATGTCAATATGAACAAGGCTCGCCGCTGATGGGATAAATACGGCAATAACGGCTTCAAACCCCAACACACTCACCATCTCACTTGAAGAAAGATTTATCATAAACCATTCAGAACCACATGACTTTATTAGTCATAAGAAAGCAAGACATGTAACCATTTTTTTTCTATTTAATACGATACAATTATTTTTAGGATTGTGAGCTAAGACAAAGTAAATTTGACCTTAATTATTTTTTAACAGGTCCACATCTGGAGTTTGACACCAACACTGCCAGCAATGATATCCAGATATCATCAAATATCATCAGCAACATCAGACCAGATCCTGCACATCAAGACACAGGGTGTAGACTACAGTCAGAGAGGAGAGCACTGACATGTCGACCCCTTCCCACGAAGAGAGGTCACATGGTTGTGTTCCAGACAAGACTGGCTTTCACTGTCCACCAGGAGGCGGAGGAAGGCACACGGCTTTGGGAAACAGCAGTGACAGGAGCTCCTGTAGATGCTAACTGGTCTCAGGCTACAGGACTCCGTCTGGGACTATCAGCCTGTACCAAACACAAGCAGCAGCTCTGTCTAAAGGTGGAGCACGACAACAGACTCCTCACCGATATACCTCTCGGTAAAAACAGGGTTGGTGTGTCACGTGAAGTTAATCTGTGTATAGCGATTGACAGATATGCAAACAGGATGCATGTTATTGATGTAACAGATAACAAGATTGTCACAGAAACCGAAGCTTCACTTGACAAACCACTCTGGCTATTAATGTATGTTGATCAACCATCATACACTGAAATGACAAGCCAGCTGATATCTGGTAGAGAACTGATGTTGACACAACAGATGGAGTTACTTCTGTCATTTCTTATCTGGCGAGAAGTCTATTAAGTCTATATTAAGATACGATGTTATCAATGTGACAGTCTTAAAACTGATACGACTTTCATTATTTCAAATATTGTAACAAAAAGGGGCAAACATTTATCCCCCTATACAAAAGACATAAAGAAACCACTGCAATAACTACTTAGTATTGTTTGACAAACATACCTGTTGATTTTTATTAGCTCATCAGGACTGAAAGTCCAGATGGGCTTATGGCATGGCCCGTCGTCCGGCGTCCGTCCGTCCGTCGTCCGTCGTCCGTCCGTCGTCCGTCGTCCGTCGTCCGTCCGTCGTCCGTCCGTAAACTTTTGACACTTTCGACTTCTTCTCATGAACCATACACATTAGAGAGCTGAAATTTTGTGTACAAGTACCTTAGCATATGGAGATTCTAATTTGTAACTTTGGTGACCCTGTGACCCCAAATAGGGTCACAGGGGTCACAACTTTAAAAACCTATTTTCATCTTCTTCTCCAGTTCCAGAAGGACTAGAGAGTTAAAAATGATATGTGCAGACTCCTTGGACAATGGGGATTCTAATTTGTAACTTTGGTGACCCTGTGACCCCAAATAGGGTCACAGGGGTCACAACTTTAAAAACCTATTTTCATCTTCTTCTCCAGTTCCAGAAGGACTAGAGAGTTAAAAATGATATGTGCAGACTCCTTGGACAATGGGGATTCTAATTTGTAACTTTGGTGACCCTGTGATCCCAAATAGGGTCACAGGGGTCACAACCTTAAAAACTTTTTTTTATCTTCTTCTCCAGTTCTAAAAGGACTAGAGAGTTAAAAACGATATGTGCAGACTCCTTGGCCAATGGGGATTCTAAATTGTACATTTCGTGACCCCATGACCCCAAATAGGGTCACAAGGGTCACAACCTTAAAAACCTATTTTCATCTTCTTCTCCAGTTCTAAAAGGACTATAGAGTTGAAAGTGATATGTGCAGACTCCTTGGCCAATCGGGATTCTTAATTGTAGATTTCGTGACCCCATGACCCCAAATAGGGTCACAGGGGTCACAACCTTAAAAACCAATTCTCATCTTCTTCTCCAGTTCCAAAAGGTCTAGAGAGTTAATATTGATATGTGCAGACTCCTTGGACAATGGGGATTCTAATTTGTAACTTTGTTGACCCTGTGACCCCAAATAGGGTCACAGGGGTCACAACCTTAAAAAACTATTTTCATCTTCTTCTCAAGTTCCAAAAGGTCTAGAGAGCTGAAATTATATGTGCAGACTCCTTGGCCAATGAGGATTCTAAATTGTAGATTTCGTGACCCCATGACCCCAAATAGGGTCACAGGAGTCCCAACCTTAAAAACTTATTTTCATCATCATCTTTAGCTCCTAAAGGTCTTTTGAGCTGAAAGACTGCATGTAGACTCCTTGGCCAATTGGGATTCTAAACTGTAGGTTTTGTGACCCCATGACCCCAAATAGGGTCACAGGGGTCACAATCTTAAAAACCTATTTTTCTCCATTAGATGACAGTCTATGGCAAATTTATTTCTCCTTGGATATTTTAGTGTGGACTTCTTTCACTGTCTGATATTGGCGATCTAGAAAGTGTTGAATAATAATACATTAAATTTTGTTTTGTAATTTTTTATAGGTTTTTTTGCAATAGGTAACATCAGTTTCATTTTTAGCTCATCTTGCCTGTATAAAGCAAACTTGATATGATGCCTGATGAGCTACAGAGCCAATGGCTCTATTTTTTGTCGCAAAGGGGACATCTCTGTCACCACTACCCAAACGAAGACGTGACCATGATAATGCTCAGCAAACCCGTATTTAGTTGGAAAAAGAAAGAAGAATCGCCAATCCTTTACATCCTGGTCCAAAAGACAACAATAAACTACTCATCAGCGTCCAAGGACAACCTACTCATGCCATCTAACTGCAAGACAAGAAGCCAAGAAAGCAAAAAACATCTGTAAGATTTTGAAGAGAGATAGATCATCTTCGCCACCTCTGTATCAATTTCAATCAACAATGCCAAGCATTTGTCAATCACAAAATCCACACAAGTCTCCTAAAGACTAGCTTCGTCCAAAACCATTTTTCAAAGGAAAACTCAAAATTCAAAGAAGAGTGCATAATTGTGTTACATTCCGAGAAATATTATGGGATGTTCATTATGTTTGTGTGATTAAGTCAATCAGCTAGAAAGTTGAGGGACATAGTTATAGTAATCCACTGCGACAATAATACGTTTAAGAGATTGGATTGTCCAGGTAGAGAATTAAGAATTAAGTAATCAGGATGTGAGAACAGACTGAAAGAGAGGCAAAGAAAGAGAAAGTATGTTTAACTCAAATTTGGAATTACCTTTAACCGTGGTTTGACCAGTTTGAGTTACCCTACCAGGAGCATGTAATCTCTATCCGACATAGCTCTCAGGACCACCAAAGCACACAACCACAACATCAAATTATTTAGTTGTGTTGTGGCATAATATGAAAGAACACAGTTCCCGCAATCTGACGGACATTCCTCTGCGAGAATGAGAGACGTCAAGATTATGAAATGATTTCATCGTGACCTGTTAAAAGTGTTGTCCATATAACATTTTACAAATGTACGTTAAGAATATATTTACCTGGATGGTGTTTCCAGGGCAGTATAGCATGATAAACATACAAACAAAAAAGAATTCATACTTTCTGGACAAACATAGGACATAAGTTGTGACATATAATAGGTGATCAAATCTGAATTCCTCACATTATTTCATGTTTACAAAAAACAAGAAATTGTTTTTCACAAAATGAGGATATATTGTTAATGTTACACAGCTTGCCAACAACTTTAATGAAATCATATGTATGAAATCAATGAAAGCAATAACAATTTTGATACTGAAGTTGCGCATATAGCATCCATAGTGGAAACCCTGGTCACACCAAAGCTGATAAATAGGATTCCTTGAAGCTCATCACCAACACTCCTCCTGACCTGCAAGAACACATTTTCTTATTTACTCCCTCTGTAAACTGATTGACATGCATATAGTGCCTGAATATTGGCATCCACCTCTGTCAAGATGACTGTGATGGTCTTTCATGACTTACTGAAGTTCTTTGTTACATGACCAAGACAGTTAACAACAATAATATATCTTCTGCATGTTGCTGTGATCCCTTTTTCGGTACCAAAGTGCTTTTCAACAGTCTTGGTTTTTAAAATGCAAAGAACTCACATCAAATTAAATTTATCACGTTAACTCTTTTCCTTTGTGAAAGTGCTTGTCAGCTACAAGAATGTCCCCTGTGCCGGTGGATGTGATGCCACGTGGTAGACGCAGTGCTCTGTCTCCGGAAGGTTGATATATCCACTCTACCTGCCCCGTCTGTGTCAGACAGATGATAGGCGCTGTGCCCGGATCGAAAATAAGGATATTACCTTGTCTCGACACATGGATGAAATTTTGACTACACAATTATTGTCTTATGAGCTTCTGGTAATATCTGAAGAGATCTTAAAACACGCCCTTCAATGTCCATGATATCTACACAGCTAGGAGATACAGAACCTGCAAATAATCTGGACTGATCCAGCACGTCGAGTCGAAGATACTTCCTGCCAGTTGTATTTGTAGAATGAAGATCTAAGTCAGGATTTACAGTGGCTGTGACAATCAGTTTGGATTCCGGAACAGAGACAACCAACATTTGATGATACAAGACAGCTACACACCGGAATGGAAGCTATTTAAGACCATACCATTAACTGCATAGAATGATTCAAATTCCCCACTGTAATCAGTCACCACTGTCACTTTCGTGTTGTTTACATTCAACACAGCTACAGCAGTTAAGACACAATTATCCTTATGATGTGTATTAGCTTCAACAACCCTGTGTAGTACCGGTTCAGTTGTCAGATCAAGGACACCCGTCGTCTCCACCATCACATCCATCTTATCAGTTTGTGTTTGCTTTCCTCTATATCCTTCCTAAAGGTGATGAGGGCAACATCAGTGCAAACCCTTTGTGGTTACGATTGTTTTACAGACATACTGGCTGCCCAAACGCCTCCATACATATTCTGCAAGTCACGTGATGGAGCTTATTAAATATCGCCGACTCATCTACAAGACAAAGTGAAAAAATTACAATTTGCAGAAACATGTTACGAATCAAAATCAAACTGTTTATAGACATAATTAATACATTGCCAAAGGAATCGATTGTTAAGTTTCTCACATCTATCAAAATCGATTGGCTGTTTTATTTACCTTATCATATAAGCAGAGGTTAACATATTCTCACTATATATACAGTAAAACGTTATCACATATGCTATTGTATCGGTCGACCTCTCAACAAAAGTTCACATGTTAGTTTTAGTCATATTGATAATCTTATTCTTCGTGTGAACCTACATATTTCTCTGGTAGCACATTAATTGTGGTAACATTACATCAGCGTGTATTTACCTGTCGAGATTTCTATGAACGAACCCCTTACAAAACCTCCCCACCTATGAACCTCTTACTAAACCTCCCCGCCTGTTAACCTCTTACTAAACCTCCCTGCCTATGAACCTCTTACTAAACCTCCCCGCCTATGAACCTCTTACTAAACCTCCCCGCCTATGAACCTCTTACTAAACCTCCCAGCCTATGAACCTCTTACTAAACCTCCACGCCTATGAACCCCTTACTAAACCTCTCTGCCTATGAACCTCTTATGTAACCTCCCCGCCTATGAACCTCTTACTAAACCTCCCTGCCTATGAACCTCTTACTAAACCTCCCCGCCTATGAACCTCTTACTAAACCTCCCCGCCTATGAACCTCTTACTAAACCTCCCAGCCTATGAACCTCTTACTAAACGTCCACGCCTATGAACCCCTTACTAAACCTCCCTGCCTATGAACCTCTTACTAAACCTCCCCGCCTATGAACCTCTTACTAAACCTCCCAGCCTATGAACCTCTTACTAAACCTCCCCGCCTATGAACCTCTTTCTAAACCTCCCAGCCTATGAACCTCTTACTAAACCTCCCCGCCTATGAACCTCTTACTAAACCTCCCCGCCTATGAACCTCTTACTAAACCTCCCCGCCTATGAACCTACTACTAAACCTAACCACCTATGAACCTCTTACTAAACCTCTCCGCCTATGAACCTCTTACTAAACCTCCCCGCCTTTAAACCTCTTACTAAACCTCCCCGCCTATGAACCCCTTACTAAACCTCCCCGCCTATGAACCTCTTACTAAACCTCCCTGCCTATGAACCCCTTACTAAACCTCCCCGCCTACGAACCCCTCACTAAACCTCCCCGCCTATGAACCTCTTACTAAACCTCCCCGCCTATGAACCCCTTAGTAATCCTCCCCGCCTATGAACCCCTTAGTAATCCTCCCCGCCTATGAACCTCTTACTAAACCTCCACGCCTATGAACCCCTTACTAAACCTCTCTGCCTATGAACCTCTTATGTAACCTCCCCGCCTATGAACCTCTTACTAAACCTCCCTGCCTATGAACCTCTTACTAAACCTCCCAGCCTATGAACCTCTTACTAAACCTCCACGCCTATGAACCCCTTACTAAACCTCCCTGCCTATGAACCTCTTACTAAACCTCCCCGCCTATGAACCTCTTACTAAACCTCCCAGCCTATGAACCTCTTACTAAACCTCCCCGCCTATGAACCTCTTACTAAACCTCCCTGCCTATGAACCTCTTACTAAACCTCCCCGCCTATGAACCTCTTACTAAACCTCCCCGCCTATGAACCCTTTATTTAATCTCCCCGCCTTTGAACCTTCTACTAAACCTAACCACCTATGAACCTCTTACTAAACCTCTCCGCCTATGAACCTCTTACTAAACCTCCCCGCCTTTAAACCTCTTACTAAACCTCCCCGCCTATGAACCCCTTACTAAACCTCCCCGCCTATGAACCTCTTACTAAACATCCCTGCCTATGAACCCCTTACTAAACCTCCCCGCCTATGAACCCCTCACTAAACCTCCCCGCCTATGAACCTCTTACTAAACCTCCCCGCCTATGAACCCCTTAGTAATCCTCCCCGCCTATGAACCCCTTAGTAATCCTCCCTGCCTATGAACCTCTTACTAAACCTCCCCGCCTATGAACCTCTTACTAAACCTCCCCGCCTATGAACCTCTTACTAAACCTCCCAGCCTATGAACCTCTTACTAAACCTCCACGCCTATGAACCCCTTACAAAACCTCCCTGCCTATGAACCGCTTATGTAACCTCCCCGCCTATGAACCTTTTATTTAATCTCCCCGCCTATGAACCTCTTACTAAACCTCCCCGCCTATGAACCTCTTACTAAACCTCCCCGCCTATGAACCTCTTACTAAACCTCCCCGCCTATGAACCTCTTACTAAACCTCCCAGCCTATGAACCTCTTACTAAACCTCCACGCCTATGAACCCCTTACTAAACCTCCCTGCCTATGAACCGCTTATGTAACCTCCCCGCCTATGAACCTTTTATTTAATCTCCCTGCCTATGAACCTCTTACTAAGCCTCCCCACCTATGAACCCCTTACTAATTGTACCCGCCTATGAACCTCTTACTAAACCTCCCCGCCTATGACTCACCACAAAGTGTTTCTAAATTGCCGTCTCCTATATTTCATGGATATCAATACATGTCACTGTTGATAGCCTTGATATAAATAGACTCACAATCTCCGATCTAGGTCAGCTTATCTGTGTACCTTGCTGACACCTATCTGCTCAGACTTGCTAGGCTTTTCGGGTAGTTGGCTACGACTGATAAAAGTGTAGGGGAGTAATATTCCTTTTTGTATTAAGATAAGCAAAGTACTTTATAACTTCGACCAGAGATATACATTTACCACTTCTCTGTATTTAGATGCAAACCAAAGGAGAAATATATTTGGTATTTTCCAATTCAGAGATAATATCTTTAAGATATTTATTAAATATCATATCCAATTTGGAACGGTGTTCTGTATAATCTTTCCCTTCAGGCTGTGTATATATGACCCATATGAAAAGTATAGATGCGTTTTTAACGATAAAGAATCATTATCAAAGTAACAGTTGATACAACGAAATGTATCTAATTATATCTAGATATAGAATATAGAAATTATATCTAACAAGAAAAGTACATGATAAATGCTAACCTTCATATCCTTCAACCGTCCATGCAGTAGACACCCTGTTTATAACTGCTGACGTCAGAGCATCACGTGACCTGACTTGGCTTTTGTTTGTTTGCAGTCGCCGTGCAGTCCTTCTATACGATCCGAGACGAAATGAAATTCTATAGTCGGTTATTCATATGAGTCATGTGATAGACTTGCATTAAATATGTGAATTGGTGAAAATAAGAGAATCGATGGTTTTAATCGATATATCGTCATTATAGTGCTACAATAAACTGAATAAGGTGTTCGGTCATGCATATTTCGTAATTTGCACGTTCAGTTGTTATTATACATCTAAAACCGTATACCTTAAAAGATAAATTGAATATATAGTACTTTCGTAAAGCAAAGACATTTGATCTGCAGTGTATGATATTCGGCAACCTAATATCTTTATCTTGTAGTTTGGAGTGGTATTCACAGGCGCCTGAAATATTGACCAAGCGCTGTTACACAATAGCTCATGCTCTGTCTCCTATTGAAACTATTTTTTTACATAGAAATGTTAAATATTATTTTACACTTTTACAAAGCTGTAAACGTTAAGGAGAATTAAGACTATAAAATTAACTATAAAATGATCAATTAAAACATCATTCATTATTTTTAATTTGAGAATATACATGTCATTCATCATTTAGCTTAAACAGCGGAAGATTATCTAAAAAACAACAACATTGGCTCTGTAGCTCATCAGGCTTCATATTCAATTCAACTTTAGGCTGTGGTCAATGTGCAAGTGCAAGTGACCAACTCTAATTTGAGTAAGAAGGGACCAAAAAGCAACCAAAACTATACATTTTAATCCTCACTATTCAAGGAGTCTACACACGTACAAGTTTCAGCTTTCTCAGTATAGTCCTGCTTCTGGAGAATAGGCAACTAAGTTTTAAATGCGTGGCTCCTGTGTTACTATCAGGGGCCGCAGGACCACCAATGCTATATATTATAATCCTCACTAAGTCAAATATACAATAGTCTATACACAAGATTTCAGCTTTCTAAGCCTTTTGGTTTAGGAAAAGAAGGAGAAAATAGATTTATTATTATAGGGCCACAGGGGCTCGCATACCTGTTCGTCGAATTCCATATTAACATTTCACATACGATGTATCTACCAAAACGTAATATAACAGAGTTATCCATCAGTCAAACTCTACCATACTCGGAGTAAATGTCCGACATAATTCAAATAGCCTATGGCTAGCCGGACCGTTTAACATTTGGGTTCTCTTGGATTCCGTCAAGCTGTGGTATCCGTGACTGTTCCCTCTTCATTATGGTGATGTATTAGTCTGTCTTGCAGATCCTTAAGCAAATATATTCAATTGATGACAAACCATGTCTACTAAAGTAAAGCAAGTCTAGATCACCCAGCTAGCATCTTTTTATAATACTTCCAATCAATCTCTATTTGCACTTATAGGCCACAGGCATGTAGCACAATATGCATACAATATGTTCAGGCAGGATAGAGTAATTTTTTTCTGAGTAAAAAGGCATATATTGACAGATTGTCTAAATGTGTTTTGCTAGAGTAAGTTAATATAGATATACATTTATAAATATTATGATGTGTAAAATAATAATCTTAATGTACTTCTTTCTCAAAGTGAGGTAGGCAGGACAAACACAAAGGAAATGATATTCATCTTCAATAAGATTTAAATTACACATTTTACAAATTCTATCTTCTCTTTTTAGTCCAATATATCTGCCGGTTTATATTAGTAAATCATGCGATGAGCAACGAAATTTTGCAAGCGAGATTCTATATTTCCGGATATTCAGATGCGATAGATAGCTTTCATCCTGTATAGATTGTTTAAACATTCTAAAATAATAACATTTATTTGATACAGATAGGTGGTCTAGCCAATTTTGTAAATAAATATCTTGTAATCTGTGTTTAAATGAGATAAGAAACTTTGAATGAGAGTCTATGTGTTGTTCCAGCCATATGTAACCAAATCCAGTAGAAAATAGTAGATCTTTAACATCTGTGACCCAATTACGTTTTCCATTTCTACCATACAAAGTCATCATATTATAACATTTTCTGGGTAATCTATAACATGGCATATTTAATATTTTCAACCAATATTTTATTACTTTCATTTTTGACTCTATAGATAACGGAAATCTGCCACACTCACCGTATACCATAATGGCATTATGTTTGAGGTAGTTACTTTCACACCGAGAAATCTTTTAATTGCATATACCTTTCTATTTCATTGCATTTTTAGTATGTAAAGACCACGATAAGTGATTTGTAAAATAAACTCCTAAATATTTGTAAGATGTAGTTATTTGAATAAGTTCACCTTTATAATACCATTTTTCATGTGCAACAAACTTACCCCAAATCTTGAAGACAATTACCTTAGTTTTATCGTAATTAACTGTTAGTTTCCATTAATTACAATATGTTTCCAATTCATTTATTTCTACCCGAATTCTCGTACAGTGCTAGAGAAGAGACTTATATCATCAGCAAATAGGAGGAGAAATAATTGTACTATATCTGGATGTAGCTGAATACCATTTGAACAGTTTTAATGTATCTATATTGCTAACTCATTGATAAAGAAAGAAAATAGGAAAGGGCTCAAGATACATCCTTGTCTTACACCTATTTGGCTTTCAAATGTATCAGATATAACATTATTGTTTCTAACACACAATTTGACGTTGTCATAAATACTCCTTAACAGTTTACCCATTTTGATGCTAACATAATTATTATCAAGAAGAGTCCAAAATTTTTCTCTGTCAACTGAATCAAAAGCCTTTGCAAAGTCTACAAAGAGAACATAGAATTTAGAACCTTTAGTATTTAGGTATCTCTGTATAAGTGAATTTAGAACAAATATGTTGTCAGTAGTAGTGTATCCTTTCCTAAAACCAGCTTGGGATTCGGTTATCTTATCAAATGATTCTGCCCAGAATACCAAACGTTTATTAGTAATGGCAGTGAATATTTTACTAAATACACTTAAAAGTGTCATACCTCTATAATTTTCAGTTTCATTTTTATCCGCTTGCTTATGAATGGGTATAATGATGCCAACCGACCACGAATGAGGAAAAACTCAATTTTCGAGGATGACATTAAACAACAATTCAAGATATGGTAGTAAAATATCTGATGAGTGTAGGACAAATTCTGAAATAGTATTATCAAGTCCAGGTGATTTGTTCAGTTTCAGTTTTGTGATGCTATCTAGAATTTCTTCTCGTGTTATTGGAGCGTCAAGAATGTAATAAATACATGAATCATATCAAAATACTTGTGAGACTAAATGTTAGTCTATTGGTGTACATGAATATGTTGGGGGTAGGCCGCTGTCTGCTGGTTCGTCTTGTGGTGCAGACCTTCCAGTTGTTGTATCTGTATCGTCTTTGTACGTAGACGCAAGTCCTAAAGTACTCACGGAAATAGAAATAAAAGGGTTTGTTGCATTTTTTTATTACTTGATGAACGTCGATGAAGGCCGTAAGATATAAAAAATATATTTTAGCGGACGCACTGGATGAAACGAAGATCTTTATCATCTTTAATAGATATGATTTTGTTGTAAATATCTCTACATCCTTTATAAATATTTAAATATTTGTAAATATTCATGAATATCATCTTTAATCTCAAATAAGTGTTTGTAAATACAATCTTCAATAAGTTGTAAAATTTGAGAATATGATGTTTAATTCAATATTTATTACCATTTAATCACCTTTGACAATATCATCTTCAGTCCTGTGCGTATGTGACATGTAGTCATACTCGTTATTATATTGTGTTTAATTTGGTATGTTGAATTGTGAGACTAGAAATATATATATTTGGGCGTGTTTTGGTTGTATTGGTTAATGTCTTACGGTGTATTGATGAAGAAACGTTGGATAAGCATTGTATTTGTGGTGTATTGCAGGCTATCGTACATATTTAGATACTGGATTGTCAATCATTGATCTATCCTCGGACAATACCACTCAATGTTCTCGTATACATCACAGCTTTAATATAAGCCTAAAAAAGGTTAATCTTATCACCCAACACACATTATTTTATTTACACTGAAAACCCGATAATTTGCAAATATGATTCAATATTTTGATATTACACGGCTTCCTTTCCGGCTTCCTTTAGGAGTAAATATTTTGTAATATGTTTTGGTTGAATGTTTCTATGTGTTTCCTTAGCAGTTGTAAGATAATTTATATGTTTTTCAATTCTCTATAAATAAATTTTTTAAGTGTCCGAACCATAGTCAAAACTGTCCGAACCAAGGTAATTTTCATATATTTCGAAACTCCCGATATTTACTTCTAAATTAACTTTTCAATTGAAAATATTTATCGAAGTTTGATTATATAGTAGTTTCTCATTTAAAACAAATAAAGCATATGATCTTCTGGCGCTTCTTACATTTCCTAAAATTTGTGGAAATATTTACATGAAAACAAATATTTCGCCAATTTCCTCCATGAACCAGTTTATTGCCCCTGTCTGAAAAAGTAAGTTTAAAAATAGGTACGATAATAAAATGTTTATCAAGAGAAATACATATCAAGACAGATTGCAAAGAAACATTTTGAAACAAATGACATGTAGATATTTCACGTATAACTGTGTCAGATTCTAATCAAAAGTGTCCGAAGTTCGGGCGACTTCGGATGGTGTCCGAACCTCGGGCAGTTTGCCCTACACCTTAACCTTACTGCGTGTAGAAACGTTCTCTACTGCAGACGAAGTAGCCGAGCCTCAGTTATTGGCTTATTTGTCTACTTTTAGATTGCATACAACCCCATTCTTTCCCCACCTCTCTTCTATTACGGCTAATACATTGATAGAATGGTAGAAATCTGATTGGAGGCAATCGAAGTTAGTTGTGCAATCAGCGACGCCGTTTCAAAATTGGTCATTCGCAAAACCTCGGCCGTTTCCATGTTGTTCGACAAAGCAATCGTTGAAATCCAGGGGAAATAACTCTTTCTTGTATAAAACATAACGTTTAACCTTCTCAATAGTTTTTATTTGGTTAATGAGTAAAAGAAAATCTATCATAAAACAAATAACAATTTACACAATTATAATATAGTTTCTATCTAATGAAAAACCCTATCCATATCTGTTTTTTTCTTCAAATATTTCAATTTCACACTGTTAATGAAAAATAAACATAAAGGCATGATGTTTTCCATGTCACTATACCTACCGTTGACAATTATATTTTAAGTTACAACTTTTTGCCGCTAGGGCAATCTGCCTGAACCCCGGGATCTTGGCATAAAAGAACAGAGGCTCGATCGCACTAAGCTGCCTCTGTGGGGAGGGAATGATACAAACCTTGCAAATAATACCGTCCACATTCGGAGAGTCAGCAAATGTATAAGTAAGTTCTATCAGTCAGTGATCTTTCTACACAAAATGACATTTTTCGAATTGTCATGCGATTAAAAAAGTAGCAACAACAAAGTGTGAAACATTGGACCTTTATTGCATCCAATATATTTTGCCAAATGAAACTAAATAAACAAGGCTCTATCTTATAGTGCTGATGTGAAGTGTTCTGATGTTCTCCCTCACCTTCCTTGTTACAGCGGCTTCATGTTGAAATCATCTACAATTGACCGACCGCAGTGACAGATGTTGGTCATTGTAGAGCTGGAACCTGATAAAAGAAAGATAATTGACGCAAGTAAATGAAATGTTTTAGATATTAAAAAATTTCTTTTCAAATAGATTTTTTTTTAAATGCAGTCACTTAAAGGGGACAAGTACACGTTTGATGAAATATCTTTATCTTCGTGCCATAGTCTCTCAAAGGTCTTTTTCAAATACATAATCGAAGGTATAACCAGAAGTTTTACAATAGTTCCGTTTGCATAAAAGTCACGGTATCAATGATGATATGAAAGAATGACTTATCAAGGCACCTTCTGATAACTGTCATACTGAAATACTGCAATATATGAGCCATTAGCGGTTGAAAATTTATCAAATGAGAATGATTGCAAAAGCAAAAGCATGAAACAGCACGAGGGCTGTAAAAAAAAATCAGCAACATATCACATATTTCGCTAAAATCTGATATTAACGGTTAAAATGCTAGAACTTGTCAATGATGCTTTGAATAAGGTGTTCACCGACGTGATACAAAAATTGTGAAATTGGATGATAACTAATATTTTTAAGTTAGCAACCTTAAATGCCAAGATTTCAAATGCTATGGTACCGATCAAATCTGGCAATGTGAGTGAGTCATTGAAAAGGGCTAGGCACATCTCATACAATGGCGTTGGTGGTATGTGACAACTTACTTGAAGAAGATCTCTTCAGAAGAGCGGTCAGGGCTTCCTTGTCTATACTTCCATCCCCTGAAAACAATACAAACTCCTTAGGATTGTGTCACATACTTTGGATTTTTATCCTAATATTTTGGCTTTGATACGAATGTAAATGGCATAGTTCATATTAGAAATTCATTCATTCACCTTGAAGTGACAATTATAGGTAAATACTTGTTTTCAATGAAATTCTTAAAACATTCATTTATATTCGCGGCCCAAGCCAATTCCACACGTCCAATTTACAGGGTCTCTAGTTCTTTAACATATATAGAGGATATTATATGAGTGTCCATGACATACTATGTTTACGACACGAGTGGCTAAATATTAGTATTTCCCGAGCGATAGCGAGGGAAATACTGATATTTAGACACAAGTGTCGTAAACATAGTATGTCATGGGCACGAATATAATATTCTGTTTATTACCGTAGTCCCAAAATTAAAGAAAATACTCAAAAACTACTTCCCAGCATAGGCGGTCTAGCCGCCGCCGGCCCATTTAGATTGTGACGTCATATGTGAACCGTGACGTCAAAGCATTGTTTATAACGTGACGTCACAATGAAAAAGTGATATTTTGCCCTAGGGCAACATATGAAAAATATTAACCTCGGTATTACTGCCCTCGTAGGTAATAAAGAACATTATCAACGCATAACCGTCATGATGACTGCTTTAGATATTATTCCAAAATAACGTGTGACTGATTGTCAAGACTCATTGTCCGTTTTCGATCGTCATCGTGACTTCAAACCTTCGTGTTTTTATTCGACGTCGACAAGCTTTAAAATAACACGTTGTTTATACAGTCGATACTTCACGATCAGATTGCATAAAGTTTGACATAAACGGCCCCTAACAAACAACTCACGCAGAGGCTTTTTAAATGTAGTAAAAAAGTATTAAACATTATATATCAAACTGTGAACATCTCGGGAATGTTGTAATTTCGATTCTTGTTAAATAGTAAACGTCTTAGTGCCGTGCATATGAGTTTATAAACTTTGTAAAAGTTGATAAGGTTTTTACATTAAGAAAGATATCTTTTGCGAAATTGCCTCTAATTGTAATTTTCTTTAAACATCTGTTACGGGTCAGGTCAGCTTATAGGGTGGTTTAAGGGATTCCTACTCACGTTTTGTGTCCAGGTGATCCAGGAGGTTGTCCAGACCAGGATAATCCTCCTCCAGATCCAGAAGATCCGCCACGTCCCTTCTCCCGACTTTCTTCTCCACTTTACTCAGCCTGTTAAGGATGCCATGTATGACAGTGTTACACAGACAGTTGTTGGTATTGGTGTGGTGGTGGTTGTGGTGATGGACTACAGTTCTTCTAGAAAATCGTGGGGTTGGAATTCGAACTCGAACTCGAAAACGACGTCGACGCCAGGCATCGACGGCACTGATAGTTAGCAGAGCAAGAAGCAGGATCACAAGGAACTGACGCACCATGCTCAACTGAAATGTAGAACATAGCTGTGAGTTCAATAGGCGATTGAGGATTGATTCCTTTAAGTCTTGTGTAATCGGTAGCTCGTACATTCTGCTGCATCAGCAAATAAGTTTCAGCCTACATGGAACGGTATAGAAGAATCTCAATTTCAGTGTATGAGTTGGAGTTTACGCCGCTTGGGCATTTAGGGGGCGAGAAATGTAAGGAGATACATGTAAGATTAACAGAATGATTCACATCGTGAAATGTCCCACTTGATAATGTAAGCCAATGTGTCGCCTTGGTATATCTAGGATATTACTATCTGAAATATTGCAGTCTTTCTTTTAACGCTTCGCAACCTGAAAAAATGGTTTTGAGAAGCAGTAACATGTTGTTAAAGATGAAATTGTATAGTTGATAGGAATAAGATATAAAACAGAAAGACATTCTGCTGCAAATGTCGTATCTCCATTTTAGTCATAATCAATAAATCAATAACTTGCTTTTGGACATATCCATAAAATATTCGTCCATGTTTCCCTTTTTTCACTATATGTTTTGAAAGATCTTTTATGGTTATCCATTATGACACTACTTTATTTTTCCTTTAATGTCTAACAACCCGTGAAGTAACTATCTTATCGAATACACCTTCAAAGTTAGAGTCACTGATGCCTGCCAATTACTTGACATTTTTAACGACACGCACTTGGATAATTTACTAGATATATACTTTTGAATATATGAACATAGTTTTTCGTAGATAAATAGGTATGTGCTCATTCATCCATTCATTCTTACATGATACTTAAAAGAAGGAAAGGGTAAAAACTAAAACCAGTGTTACGGCGAGCTATTCTTACATAACCCCGCCTCCCGCTCAAGTAAACATATTTTATCATTTAAAGGGGCAGTAGCACGTTTTTAGAGGGAATATAAGGTGATGTCAGGAAAATGATAATTAATGGTTCCAATTGAAAGACAATGTATTTAAACTAAATGGAGAAGTAATAATTTAAATAAATAACATTAAGTTTAGCCAGACGATTCCTTTTTCTTACACAAAATGAATTAAAGGTGTTCACAAAAAAATGGCCGCCAATGGATTTTATGTGAATCTTCATACTTTGTCCTCTGACTATGGATGATTGACTTGTGTAATGAGATTTTTGACACTGTCAAAATAATACATTTAACATTAACTTTCAATTATCAGTGACAAATTTAAAATAAAAAATTATCAAAAAACGTGCTACTGCCCCTTTAAGGATCCACTGCACAGGTTGAATTAGGATATCGCGATTATTCAAATTCCTAATTTATATGTTTCAACAATCTATTTGTGTGTGCAAACATAATCTTTGACATCAATTAGTGAGTTCAGTCATCTTAACGATCGCATTATGGATTGGAAGTGAAAAACACAGAATAACTTGTATTTAGTATTTTTGTTACATCAAAAGGTAACAGTTTATGCCAATATCCTCCCATTCTGTAAATAGCCAATTTGAGCGCGAAATCTGTTCTTATGTGACTTTAAGTAGAGAGCAAAACAATTCTACAATCAACGTACAAGTGATCTTCTAATCAGATAGTAACGTGATTTGATGTCAGATCGGTTTCTGATTTGATTGTAATACTGTTATTACTTGTCATGGTTATTGATTTTTAGACCATAATGTTATTATCCAGACCGTGGTCATTAGGTCTACCCTACAAGGTCTCTAGACCTGATAATACGGTCATAGTAAGGTCAATGAACTTTTCACTACGAGATAGAAAACTTATATCACATGAACTTAACAAGAAAGGGATTTTACTATTATCCCGCGCACTTAAACACAGGGCATTTTAAAATATTCGTTATAATACTCACATTCAGGCAAAGACCAAGGTTTGATTTTTCTGTCTACTTCAAGTTACATTTATTCCATAGCATTTCCGCCTTCTGACCAATCAGCATCCACCAGAATCGCATGCTTCTGTTAGGGAAGTGACAGTGCCAGAATTTTATAGCACCCATCTGGAACGAACATTAAACATATCCTATTAATTCAGTGAGGTGTGTCAAACTTCGATGAAGTATAGATAACATTGCGTGTAGTGATGGTGGTTTTCGATACTAAACGCGTTTCTCGAAGGTACTGTTCAGGGCCACGTGCTGATCAATACCACTCTATCTATTTCGATTTATGAAAATGACGTTTCAAGGTGTTTGTTTGGAAGCATATGGTTATCTTATTCTGTAAACACATTTTCGAATTGTTCCATGCATCAACATTAAGACTGCAATCTAATTGTTTGAAAATCAAGATAGTTTAATCAACCTGTTTAAGTCAAATATTGTAATTTATGAATTTTGAAACATTGTTTTAGCATATATCCGATTAGATGTGTTCTGAAAATTGTCGTTTTAAAATCTCCTTAAAGGGACAGTAGCACGTTTTTTGATGATTTTTTGTATTCTAAATTTTTTCACTGATAATTGTAAGTTAATGCTAAATGTATTATTTTGACAGTGTCAAAAATTTCATTACACGAGAAAAGCAATCAATAGGACAAAGTATGAAGATTCACTTAACATCCATTGGCGGCCATTTTGTGTGAACACCTTTAATGCATTTTGTGTAAAAAAAAGGAATCGCATGGCTAAACTCAGCATTATATATTTGAATTATTACTGCTTCATTTCGTTTAAATACATCGCTTTCAATTGGAACCATTAATTTTCATTTAACTGACATCAACTGGCTCGGTTGAAATATTCACGTTATGATTGATTAATGTTGATGGTAGCAGTGATAATATACAGATATCACCTTTTGAGCTCATAGACTTGCCACTACAAGGTGAGTCCCTCGATATCTAAGCTAAATCCATTAAATAACTTGCATCCTCACTGCATGGGATACTGGACTAACAGTTTATAGCTCCTTTCAAAATCATGGGAGTATTTGATGAAGAACGCAGGGGTAGATTTATCAATGATGTAGTTATGTTTCTTTTTGACAATCTGAATTGTGTACTTTTATTGACTTTTACTTCAACCTTGCTACTATACATAACAATGTTATATATGGAATTATACTGAAGACTGGGAGACATGATCTGTGTAGATTATACTGGGGACTGGGAGACATGCTCCGTGTAGATTATACTGGAGACTGGGAGACATGCTCCGTGTAGATCATACTTGAGACTGGGAAACATGCTCCGTGTAGATTATACTGGGGACTGGGAGACATGCTTCGTGTAGATCATACTGGAGACTGGGAAACATGCTCCGTGTAGATTATACTGGAGACTGGGAGACATGCTCCGTGTAGATTATACTGGGGACTGGGAGACATGATCCGTGTAGATGACACTGGAGACTGGGAGACATGATCCGTGTAAATTATACTGGAGACTGGGAGACATGCTCCGTGTAGATGACACTGGAGACTGGGAGACATGCTCCGTGTAGATTATACTTGGGACTGGGAGACATGATCCGTGTAGATTATACTGGGGACTGGGAGACGTGCTCCGTGTAGATTATACTGGGGACTGGGAGACATGCTCCGTGTAGATGACACTGGAGACTGGGAGACATGCTCCGTGTAGATTATACTGGGGACTGGGAGACATGCTCCGTGTAGATTATACTGGAGACTGGGAGACATGATCCGTGTAGATTATACTGGAGACTGGGAGACATGCTCCGTGTAGATGACACTGGAGACTGGGAGACATGATCCGTGTAGATAATACTGGAGACTGGGAGACGTGCTCCGTGTAGATGACACTGGAGACTGGGAGACATGCTCCGTGTAGATTATACTGGGGACTGGGAGACATGCTCCGTGTAGATTATACTGGAGACTGGGAGACATGATCCGTGTAGATTATACTGGAGACTGGGAGACATGCTCCGTGTAGATTATACTGGGGACTGAGAGACGTGATCCGTGTAGATTATACTGGAGACTGGGAGACATGCTCCGTGTAGATTATGCTGGGGACTGGGAGACATGCTCCGTGTAGATTATACTGGGGACTGGGAGACATGATCCGTGTAGATTATACTGGAGACTGGGAGACATGCTCCGTGTAGATAACTGAGACTGGGAGACATGCTCCGTGTAGATTATACTGGGGACTGGGAGACATGCTCCGTGTAGATTATACTGGGGACTGGGAGACATGCTCCGTGTAGATTATACTAGAGACTGGGAGACATGATCCGTGTAGATTATACTGGAGACTGGGAGACATGATCCGTGTAGATTATACTGGGGACTGGGAGACATGATCCGTGTAGATTATACTGGGGACTGGGAGACATGCTCCGTGTAGATTATACTGGGGACTGGGAGACATGCTCCGTGTAGATTAGACTGGAGACTGGGGTAATGATCCGTGTAGATTATACTGGGGACTGGGAGACATGATCCGTGTAGATTATACTGGGGACTGGGAGACATGCTCCGTGTAGATGACACTGGAGACTGGGAGACATGATCCGTGTAAATTATACTGGAGACTGGGAGACATGCTTCATGTAGATTATACTGGGGACTGGGAGACATGATCCGTGTAGATTATACTAGAGACTGGGAGACATGCTCCGTGTAGATTATACTGGAGACTGGGAGACATGATCCGTGTAGATTATACTCGGGACTGGGAGACATGCTCCGTGTAGATTAGACTGGAGACTGGGAGACATGATCCGTGTAGATTATACTGGGGACTGGGAGACATGATCCGTGTAGATTATACTGGGGACTGGGAGACATGCTCCGTGTAGATGACACTGGAGACTGGGAGACATGATCCGTGTAAATTATACTGGAGACTGGGAGACATGCTTCATGTAGATGACACTGGGGACTGGGAGACATGCACCGTGTAGATTATACTTGGGACTGGGAGACATGCTCCGTGTAGATGACACTGGAGACTGGGAGACATGCTCCGAGTAGATTATACTGGGGACTGGGAGACATGATCCGTGTAGATTATACTGGAGACTGGGAGACATGCTCCGTGTAGATAACTGAGACTGGGAGACATGCTCCGTGTAGATTATACTGGGGACTGGGAGACATGCTCCGTGTAGATGACACTGGAGACTGGGAGACATGATCAGTGTAGATAATACTGGAGACTGGGAGACATGCTCCGTGAAGATGACACTGGAGACTGGGAGACGTGCTCCGTGTAGATTATACTGGGGACTGGGAGACATGCTCCGTGTAGATTATACTGGAGACTGGGAGACATGCTCCGTGTAGATTATACTAGGGACTGGGAGACATGATCCGTGTAGATTATACTGGGGACTGGGAGACGTGCTCCGTGTAGATTATACTGGAGACTGGGAGACATGCTCCGTGTAGATTATACTGGGGACTGGGAGACATGCACCGTGTAGATTATACTTGAGACTGGGAGACATGATCCGTGTAGATAACTGAGACTGGGAGACATGCTCCGTGTAGATGACACTGGGGACTGGGAGACATGCACCGTGTAGATTATACTGGAGACTGGGAGACATGATCGGTGTAGATTATACTGGAGACTGGGAGACATGCTCCGTGTAGATCATACTGGAGACTGGGAGACATGATCGGTGTAGATTATACTGGAGACTGGGAGACATGCTCCGTGTAGATTATACTGGGGACTGGGAGACGTGCTCCGTGTAGATGACACTGGAGACTGGGAGACATGCTCCGTGCAGATAATACTGGAGACTGGGAGACATGCTCCGTGTAGATTATACTGGAAACTGGGAGACAGATAAAGGAGCTTGTAGATGTTTACACGTGACCTACGAATTTATCATGATTTACTTTTTTGCCTAATTTGTTATTGCGCATCTTTTTAAATTTCGATTTTGGATTCGAACTGGACCTTTAATGTACAGGTCGATTTGACCCAAAAGCTTAGCATGTCTATTCCACATTAAGGGCTATCAGGCTGCCAAGTTTGGTTGAATTTGAAGCAGCCGATTTGGTTGTAGCTCGTTCACAAAAAAAGTACAAATAATAATAATAATCCGGATGAAAAGAGCTCCTTAACTTTTCACTTTTTTATGATATTATGCAACTTAGCAAATATTGTGCTTGTAATAACGCGTGTATAGGTATAACAAATTAAGATTTCCCCATTAGTAGAGGAATTATGAATATTCAAATTCGTGGGTCAGGTTTATTATATTAAAAATGTTCTCACACATTCCTCCTCAAATGACTATTATTTCTTGTTCATGTATTCAATGAAATTCTTTTGACAGCCATTTCTGATCATGGAGACAATGTTCACACATGCAATGAAGAGGACTACTAGTTATAGATACTGTCAAACATTATCGAAACTTTTATTGCCAGTCTGATGGCGTAAAATACGTTTTCAAAATTAAGTTTGACTGATTATTGTCCTATCATGATCATGACCTAATGTTCAAATGCTCTTATGTTCCTAATGTGTTTTTACGACGTCGATTACTTTTTAAATGATACTTTCCTTAACACTCGATACTTCTTGATCAAATGACAATATTTATCACCCCAAACAGATCAGAGTGGCGTGTTTAGCAAGCTATTGCCTAGAAATATCTCCTCTGTCATCGGCTCTAAGCCGAGAGACAAATTGTTCGTTTTCTAAACGGATATTTAATAAGGATTTTATCAATTGAACTCCTTCTGACGTACTAAATTCATTCTTTACTACTGGAAATCCGAAATAAGAAACCTTGATAATAAGTTTATGATTTGATATCTTAGCTTATGAAATGATCACGTGATAGACATGTCAACTATTGTCCCGATATCCTTTTTACAGGCAAGTCAATTTTGAAGTAATACCTTCTTGCTTGTTTAATCTAAGTTTTGTTTTAACCTTTGTACCGAAATGAGTATCTGTGCCTCAAGGTTAAAGTGCTATAACAGTGAGCACAGTAAACGTACGTAAAATCGTAACATTGATCTCATGTGAGAATCCTTTCTGCTGGAACAAATATTTGATATACTATTGATTTACATAAGCTTCATCTTGAGCTCTCCTCTATCTCTGTATGTATAAACTCAATCTTCTTAGGAGACTTTTTAATGATAAAGGCTGGATGTCTGTGGATGAATTAAAACGCAAAAATACAATAAAGTTTTGCTAGTAATTTCGATTCTTTAGCTCGAAAATGAAGTGATTCCTTTAATCTTATACCGATAATATATCCATCTAAATTATTTTAATATTCATAACCTCAATGTCACCTTAAAACATAATCATTAGATGAATGGATCTGACAAGATATAATACTTCAGACCATATGAGGCCAATTACTTTACTTAATGTTCTTTTTAAGATTTTAGGTGCATGTATAGCTAAAAGATTAAAAATTACTCTACCATGATAATCAGACAGGTTTTATGCCTGGTAGAACATGTGAAAATTCAAATTAATTTATAACGTTGTGTTGGAATAAAAAAAACTTGTATTGTCACCTTAAAACATAATCATTAATTGAATAGATTTGACAAGAAATCGGGATATCATAACATTGTCATGTGTATAAAAGATATATTAATAAAACACTGCAAGATCAGGAACGATTGATTTGTCTGTATTTGAAAAGTTTTTCTCGATGTTTAATTGTTTGTCTGTTAACAATTAATTGTCACATTTTAACGACATTCTAGCGGCAATAATGAATTAAATATTGCCAAAGCGGCTCTAAACAATTACTCATTAATTTCGTTTGGAAAACTAAAATATAGTTTATTTCTGAATAATTACATGTAACAATTGAAATTCAAAGAGAATTGATTCGATGTAGAATACGCTGAGCAACCAGGAAGAAGCATAGTAAACTGTATATGACACCGGCTTGCTATCTGTATCTTCACACTCTACAGGGAAGTCACAGTTCATCTGCAAATGATGTTTCAGCAGAATTGGTAAAGAGCGCTAAGTACCCGGAAACACGATTGATTGTATGACAAATGCAAATGCGTGTATAAAGGCACATACATAATTATTGTCGTTCAATATCAGCTTGGCATTGTAGGTAAGTAACTTCTGATAACAAACATGAGGTGAAGAACAATCATCAAAACCGTTATGGATTTTAACTGCTCATTCAAAATTGATAGTTTGTTCATCATCGACGATTTATACATTGACAAACAAAATATGTTGTACATTTAAAACCTTAGCACTCTGCGACATTTCGTGTGCTGTATAGCATTTTTTTAAAACTTAGGTAAGTATGATTGTTTTTCGCAATGCTCCATCAAACGATCATGCAGTGTAAAACTAGACACATTTCACCCTTTTAAATGTATGGTAGAACAAGGCATGCCTAAAATATAATTCAGTCTTTTGCTCTATCTCTGTTTCAATGAACATAATGCTTATATCGCATATAAGCGGTGGGGAATTTAAAAAACAATCCAAGACCTTTTTTCTTGTATCTATATATATTTGATATATCATAAGATGTAAAATCTGTTTAAAAACATTTTAAACCAGTCTTCTTCAGTGAATATAATTTGACGTGCATTTCGCTTGTGTTTTTCCCCTTATGTACGGCATAACTGGTTCGAACAAATACGTGTTATTGATATCACTATAGAAAATCCTTAGGATTGAAATTTAAATTTTGCAAGCATTTGAAGTACATACCGCCCGCATTATGTTCTACATGATAATACATCCGACAAATGAGTCCTTATCAAATCAAGCTTTAACAATTGTTTTAAAGAAAACAATCTGGTTCTTATATAAATAAATGTGTATCTCTGATTGTATTTTATGGACGAGACCACCGTTGAATTATATAGTTTAACTAAAATATATATTAGCATAGCTTTTGAGAACCTTCTGGTTTAAAATGCAAGGGAATTTTACATTATTAATCTGATCATATTCTTACTCATTGTTTAATGTTTGAAGCATTACAATACAGTCGAACTTGTCTATAAAGGCCAGCCAAGGGACCGACCAAAAGTGGCCGTTATATAGAGGTGGCCTTTCTATAGAGGTTCAGGTGTGCAGTCATACTCAAAGACAACTAACGAAAATTCTAATATCATATTTTATTCTAAAATGAGAGTATATTTCACATACAGAATTAAAAATACAATGTAGTTTTTAATATCAATAAAGATATAACAGTCATTAAAAGTTTGTTAAATGATGATCTTAAAAATTATTTGTTAAAATAGTCACTGATTTTTGTATTGTTTTGTGAGTGTTACAGTCATCTCACTCATAGTGTCCTTCAACCCCATGGCCAGTCTTAAAACCTTTTCGTCAACAACGTCACAAAATCTTCACGGTCAAAGTAACAAGCTTGTGTACTCACGCTATAATTGTTATCGAGTTAAGTGACACCTAACCTAATCAACATGTTAATTACGACCACACGCTCGCTTATTGACACCGAGAGGTCACTTGCTGTGAGTGATCAAGCGTACTTCCCGATCACGTGACAGTCATGTGATTGCAAATGACCGTTACTTACAAGTCTTACCTTCGCTCTAACAAGTGGCCGCTCTATAGAGGTAAAATATAACGTAAAATCGCTCGGGGGGACTTTAGGGTGGCCGTAACTAGCAGGTGGCCGCTCTATAGAGGTGTATAATGAATACAAGATTTTCTCAACAATCAGTTGGTTTTTATTTAAACATGGTTACATAGGCATGGCAGACAAGAATACATGCAGTACATCCGCTTGTCTGTAGTGCGTTTTAGTTTTTAATGATTTCGGGACATAAATTGCCTAGAACTATTTTGCATTGTTAAACACAAATACTTATGTGCTGTATCAGATTTATTAACATTTACGCTCTAAAAGACATTAATCTTCTTGCATATCAATTTGAGATGACTTTATCAACGATGTCGGACTGTGTTAGCATATGAAATACAGGTGTATAAGATAAAGCGAGATTAATTTATGTTATAATTCTAATTTTGGTATAAATAAAATCTAAATGCCCTTTTTATCAATTTATTACTGCATCGATAAAATACTCATAAGAATAATAAGAAAGTTATCACTGCACGAATTTGACTGTTTAATATCCTTATACGAACTTGCTCTTTATAAGTAATTATTTCATTTCAGTGTAGAACAGCAACCGTTTGCTTCAAGACTAACTGATCATGGCACGATTCGCCCCCTTTCTTCTGGTACTTGTTCTTGTTGCCATGTCAACGACAGTGAAAGGTTTCCTCTTCAGTCGTAGTTCATCCTCAACGATTAATCAGGTAAGATACATGGTTATTACTTACAAGTTTACATTATTGACGTTAATATGTCTTTAACGGTAAGAGCAAATATATAAGTATTTTAGATATGGATAATAGGTCATAACTCAAACGAACATCTTCATTCTGCGAAAGTGTAAGAATTTTGAGAATTATTAATTATCGCTTTAGTAAGTATGATTAGTTGTAAATTCAGTTTTATCCTAAGTAATATAAAAACCGAAATGTTATTGTTTTGTTACATTAATGTTGGCCTTTACCGTCACGACATATAATCAATAACACCGTATAATGATATCTTGTGAGCTACAGAACTTATTGTTCCATTTGCGACTTTTCCCGAAACTACGATATCGTTTTGGAATTAACATAACCTGCTTGGAAAACTCGGTAAGGTACTGGACCACGTGGAGGGAACAGATGCCCCATCCCACATAAGGGACGTTTACAAACCCCAATTAACTTATTGTTATCCCACCGGTATGTAATACCGTGGGATATAGTCATCACCCTGTCCGTCTGTATGTCCGTCCGTCCGTAATCATTTCGTTTCCGGAGCAGATCTCAAAAACCGGTCCACATATCTTTCTTAAACTTTACATGTGTATTGCCCACCTACTGAAGTGGTGCCTTTTGATATTTTCACATTTCTGAAAATTTTATTCTTTATTATTTTCATGGAAACGGCTCTTAATTTGACTCTGTTCATGAAAGGTTTCGTTTCATATATATTAGCTTATACTATTATGAACCTTGCTTGAAAAAATTTACAATTATAGTACTCACAAACTTAATCAAAAACTTTCTCATTTTCCCAGAATACTCACTATCAAAGCACCAACAACTGCCACTGCAACAACCAGCAGTACATCGGACAGGTGACAAGTCTGGCAGCTATACTGGCCAAGCTTCTGGGAGGAGGCAAGTTGGGGAAGAGAGAGGCGGCGGCTGTGCTGGATCTGGAGGAGGACTACCCGGGGCTGGAGGAGTTCCTGGTCCAGGCTGGGGCAGATTGTGAGTAGCGTCAGGGGTCTCTCTAGGATTAAGCGCGATATCTTGGGTCGTTTCATTGGTGCAGATTGTAAGTAGCGTCATGGGTTTCTGTAGGATGAAGCGCGGCATCTTTGTTCGTTTCAATGGTGCAGATTGTAAGTAGCGTCATGGGTTTCTGTAGGATGAAGCGCGATATCTTGGGTCGTTTCATTGGTGAAGATTGTAGGTAGCGTCATGGGTTTCTGTAGGATGAAGCGCGGCATCTTTGTTCGTTTCAATGGTGCAGATTGTGAGTAGCGTCATGGTTTCTGTAGGATGAAGCGCGGCATCTTTGTTCGTTTCAATGGTGCAGATTGTGAGTTGCATCAGGAATCTCTGAAGGATCAAGCGCGATTTCTTTGGTCTCTTAATCGTTGTTCTCACCATTCTAAGCCTTGTATCGATCAATCAACTTGTAGGTACTCCTTATCATATTCAGCATCGCCTGGATCTTGGGATGAAATAGGTAATGTGCGACCAAACTGCGAGATTGATAAACTATTCATAGTTATCGTTTCCTGGAATTATGTTTTCGGGGAACCAGCAGAATTTTTATTTATTCAGTAAAAAACGTTTGCAGATCTGATTGGATCGGAGGGGTCAGTTTAAAAAAAAGAATATTGATATGTTTGCAGCTATTTAAAGATATATTCATTGCCTAGTAAGATATTAAGATCTCTGAGCAGCAATTTATTATAACAAACTGACGAGTTATAACCAAATTGCATAATTATTTTTCCACAGCTAATGGTATGGTCGACAAGCGGGACTTTGTGGATGCAGTAAAGAGAATCACATCACGTACGTAGATTTCTTCAGGAGATAAACCGTTTGCGTTTGAACAGCAGAGACAAACTAAATTGAATGATAGATATTCTTGCTAAATAGATTTGTCATAACTTCTGACCTGAATGGGCTGTCTCAACGTAACATTCTCGTTTTTCCCTTATTGTTTTAAAACAGCCTATATTTCCAGAACTGCTTAGTTACATTATCCAGTGAAGTTTATCATAATTAAATTTGTGACTGAAGATTAAGATAAATGTAATATGGTGTAGTACAGTCTATCCTAATGGTGTACATATTTCACTATTCTGATATGTTGTTGGTATTTCACTGCAGATGCCAGTCAGAATAACAGCCCGAATCTTTGTCACTGCGGACGAGCAATCGTGGACCAGTTCAACTTCGAGCTCTAGGTGAGAGTGTGCCCCAATATACATACCTTAGTCAGTAGTTTAAAAACAAAAAGCCTGCAATGTTAAAATCTGCATGACCTCAGTTGTATGACCCAGTGGCATCTTAAAACGAATTATGTTTTTATCTCTTTCTCAAGCACCGACAGGCTACGAAAGTTGAAATCTTGTGTACAAACAAATTCTTCAAGGGCTCTTGAAATGTGGCCGCAAAAAAGTGATTTTTCATCTTCCCATGAACAAAACAGCAATAAGCTTAAAAACGGGCTGAAAGCTCTTTGGCAACCTAAAATTTAGTTGAAAAGTGAATCCACTATAAAATAGGCTATTGTTCTTGTATATTCCTCTTCTCTTTGTTGCAGGTATGGATATATCACATCGGCAGCGCATTCATTGACAGGCTGAAGTTGATCTTGTATGATAAATAAACATTCTTGAAACAAAACTATATTTGTTAATTTGTCAGTCTAGGTAAACCTAGCCTCAATATTATCCGTTTCACTCAGATATTGAGTCTAGACAGGCCTAGTAGAGGGTCGCGTCAGCCCACGTATCGAATTAACCAATCGAAACTCATCTTACCAAGCCAAAATAGTCTGCCTTCGTATGTATAACGTTGGCGGTTCATAAGTCGCAGAAGGTCGGCTGACGCGACTCTTTACTAGGCCTTTCTAGACTCGGTATAGGAGTGAAACGGATAATAGACTGGTTAATTTGTAGAAGGCACCAACAAAGTAAACCGTTTCAACATAAGAACAGCATGACTAAGCCTTTGACTCTTTTCTCCTAGATATACTAAGGCATTTTTTTTTAGTATTTTACATTATGATATACTTTTAATTACATATTACACCGTACATCTAGGTTGTAATTTTAGTAAGGTTTTGACATGTATATAATCTTTCATAGCTCTTCTGAACAGTATCTTTGTTTTTGAATGTTGAGGTGATACTCAAAAAGAATCTGTAAAACACGTCACATTGCGTGTTGTAGCAGTCTTCTGTTGCGACGCTTCTTGTATATCATTCACAATATTCACAATTCAATATGGCTTTAGCGACAGGCATTTATATAAACTGGACTATTTCATTCATTTGTATATTTATACACTTTGATCATTTCCTAAACAATTCTGTCTCATACGACCATATACCTGTATTTGTGTTTGAAAAATGTATGTATATTTCAAACTAATAGAGTTGTTGTTGGAAACCTATAATTGTTAAAACATTTTTATTTAAGCGGAAGGATTGGGTACAAGCAATCCAACTTAGTGAAACCCTCTTATGTACAGTGCTTACATATTATATTACAATCTAATAATACATGTTTATGTACATTAAAAATAACGAGAGATATAGGGATATGGAGTCCAGACGGGTAAAACAAAGACAAAGATTTTTGGATTAGCTTACAGAGAAAATGATTCTAATTATCAAATCTTCCAGAGAGTGGTATATATTTATGAACTTCTCGAAAAATCCTAATATTTTCATTATAAGAAATGTATGCACTGCCATTTGATAATAGGTCACCATTTACAATTTACAACTCTACTTTCGAATATTTTGCAAATAGTACAAAGCATTTGATATTTTATATTGGAATATCTAGTATATTCCTCGCAATAATGATTAGGTTTTTTACAAGCAGCTTTGCAATTGCATTCCGGATTATCTACACGACCAATTTTATATAGACCATCGTTTAATCTATTTGAGAATCTTAATTGTTTATGTAACATTGATTGAGATACACAAAAAACATCATGACATAGGATGAACGTGTCTCGCACTTTACAATGTTACAAACAGGGCAACCGGCAACAAATTAATTAGGAGTCGATAACATATTCTTTCCGAATTTTTCGTTTCGTATTTACAGTAAAACCGCTTTTCATAAGATGAATTCATTTAAGGAATAATCAAAGGATTCTCTTAACTTGAACACGATTGACAGTGAACACGATTGACAGTGAACACGATTGACAGTGAACACGATTGACAGTGAACACGATAGACAGTGAACACGATTGACAGTGAACACGATTGACGAGAGACGAATATGCGGGACAGATGAGAACGTTAAAATGCTCAAGCTAATATGAGGTACAATATGACCGTAAATGCATCATACAAGCGAATAATTGATTTGCCGGAAGATTTTACAGTTTGCATTACCGGATTTTACACAAAATTGGCTAAGTTTTTAATATTGACACCTTTTTACACATGAATAGTATAAATAGTTTGACTGTTTTCAAAGAGACCAAATATGCTATTCTAAGTAAATCTAGCCTCTATATTTCCCGATTCACTCCGATATTGCATTAAGAAAGGTCTAGTAGAGGGTCGCTTCAGCCGACCTTTCGCCAACCTATGACCCTCCAATGTAATTCGTTGATTGGTCAATCCGATACGTGGGCTGAAGCGACAATCTACTACACCTTTCTAGACTCAATATCTGAGTGAAACGGATATATTGGTTGGAAGACGACTTGTCGGTTCGAAGTGTGATTTTTTATTAATCATTATTTTGTGGATGTTGTGAACAAAATTCCTATATTGTCTGATAAAATTATTTTGATATCATGAGTCAAAGAGCTTTTTTAAAAACTTAAGTCACAATCTATGAAGATAGTTTTAAAAAATTGGCATTAGCTTTAAATAACTCATCAAAGAGCTCATAAATACAGGGTTTCGGAATGTGTTACGTTAGATTTGAGGTTACAAATTCAGATCCTAGAAACATCAACAAATCATAACGACAAAATGTTTGCCACTGTACAGGTAAGTTGACATTGTTTGTCACTGGTGTTATTTCATAGAGTAGCAATGTTCAATACAATGACCACTTTGATACTAATTGATTCAGTACAGTGTGGATAAGTGTGTTCATTAACAAATTTGATAGAACATCTGAACAACCAATCAGAACCTATCAGTTAAACGTAATTTTTGGACAGTTAAAAATGACATAGGATAAGATAATTGCTTTATTATGCCTGAGGGATAGTCTTTTTACATCTCTTGCAGTTCTCCATTATATAAACAATAACAAAGATGAAACGGATATATAACATATTCACATAACATATTATCACTATCATCCTGTCTTAGGGTACGAACATTACGCTAACTCCACTAATCTGTGAATATAGCTAATCAAATCATTTTCTCGCCACCTTCGCGATATAATTTCAACGAAAAAATTTGATTGGCTATATTCCAAGTTGCGCCGCGCGATCAAATCTAGCTTCTGAGCCAAGGGTACGGATTAGTGGAGAATTGAGTTTTGAGAATTCTGTTTTATTCTGAACAGTTAGGTTTCCGAACAAATTTACAGCTCCATTTTCATACTTGCATGTCGTTCGGGATGAAATTTAACTATTTAAAACATAAATACATCACTCAGTAGAAAAATCTTTCGTCAAAATGTTGATATCACTTTTCATTATGTTATCAACAACATACTTATTTCGACGCCAAGAGCACGGTGCCCCCTGTAAAAAGGGCATATCATTTAACGAACCTGCTTTCGGTGACGTAATCATTATGCATGTAGGATTTACAACGTGTCTCAACTACCATGATTGCATTCGATGGGTATCAACTTTGGCAGCAACGAATAAAAGTATTCGGAGGAAAATGAAATCAAATCTAGTCGTGCGCGACAAAGATGGTTTTTAAGCGTATTTTAAAAAACGGAACTGGCTTGTAAGATGGCCACACTTGATTCGCCTCTTTGTTGACTGCCCTTTCGGTAATTTTGGTCAATTATCTCCAATTTGATGTGGTCCGATTTTCCCTAGGTTGGTCGCAAAATTTTCGATTTTAAAATATATTGCCGATAATGAAAAAGACTTTGGTTTATAGCTTTGAATTTGTGATACAAAAAGCATTTACGTATTTTGGACTGCTTCAGAAAATGAGTAGTTATAAAAAAAAAGATATTGACCTCATCACAACTCTATAATTGTATATAAGTGCATTCAATCACAGTCAGTACTAAATAAACTCTTACATTGACAATACATGAAAAATACTATTTCATTAAATATTCCCATCTAATTCCAAACGCAAGCTTTCCAAAGCACAATGTACATGTACCTCGTCAAATTATCATATTGCTTGTGACCCACTGCGGTAAAGTGTTATATCCTCGATAGTATATTCAGGCATCTGTTGTTCATTAAAGGTTATCATAAGGAAGAAAACAGATTATCAGAGCTACCGGAACCTTGTTCTCACGGAAGCACAAATGATGGCGTAAGATGGTTACGATTGGTCGGTTAACATTGTCCGAGAGGAACAACTAGCTTTACTTGTTGGACAAACACTGACCGTCGTAGTGTTCTTCTGTTATATTTATTATTACGGGTAAAACGAGATATTAAAGAAATGACTCACAGAAAGTTGAATTTTGTTTTTTAAATCTGGACAATGAAATTCAAAACCTATCATGCGTCCAGAAAATATTACCAATAAGACTCAAGTATAGTTTTGAACAAAAACAATTAAAATGGAAAATGAATGTTATGATTACTTTGTACATTTCCTTACTGATTTAATTCTTCTTAAAATTTCCATTATGATGAATCAATTTAAATATCCCTCAGGTTCCAAGTGTTCATTACTTAGTTCTCTCTGCACACACACAGTTAAGAAGCGGTTTCGAAATTTATGATTTGTATCGGGTCAAGCTTTAACTTTAATACAAATTAATTTGATCTAATTTTAGAAATCGTTTATCTTACATTTCTAAACCAACCGTGATTTTGTGCAGATAGCTTTTGATAAACTGAAATAATGAAAGCCGAATTAGATATTAAACTGTATAGTAAACTCCATCAAACTTGCATCAGAAACGTTTAGACTTCATTTTGATATTCATCCATCTGGTATCAATCCCGTATCATTTCCCTTACCATAACACAATCAGATGAACACTGTGAAGACAGATGTTAGTACTTCCTCCTCAATAATGACTTCCTGATAACTTTGCAAATGTTATACCAAATACAGCGAACTATGACAATCACCTCTTACTTCCTTCTTGTTGACAACACGTTTGTGCTGACTCCACAATTCCCTGAAGGCCAGTGACCAGGCTGTTATACAGGACATCACACCTGTCTCTGCACCTCTCATCAACAGCCCAATCAGAGTCTGATGCTTGCTAATAGACCAACACACGCAGTAAGTATCTGCAACTTGTCTGCACACCTTCAATAATTAAAAGCAAAAGACCAGTTTACGCAATGACTTCAAACGGGTACGTTGGTGTAGCTACTTCTAATATATGCAATTATTAGTTAGATTTTACTGGTCTGTTTCTTTTTCAACAGCTTTTTCTTTTATACCTATGTGTTTTGTCTAGACATATTAAAGAGACACATAATATGAGTTACATTTTGCGATAGGTTGCAACATTATTTAAAGTTCAGAAGTGTCTATCAAGTGACAAGCTTAAGTCATGTCATGTCGGCGTGGATGACAAGAAATTTATTGATGTAAAATTTCTCTATCCTTCCAGAACAATGAACTCTGCAGCGATCAGTCTTCTCCTCGTCGCCTCAGCCCTGGTCTCCGGTGCTGACGGCTTCTTGTGGAGCAGGAGCTCGAGAAGTTCCACAAACCAACTGTCCAATTCCTTCAGCACCAACAACTGCATGTGTCTGCACAAACTCTTCCAGATGTTAGGTGGACTCGGAGGAGGAGGAGGAGGAGGAGGAGGAGCAGGCGGTCTGCTTCAGGCTTTGGGTAAACGGGAGGTGGCAGACCTGCTTGAGCTTGAAGAGGACTACCCTGGTCTTGAAGAGTTCATGGAACATGCAGATGTGAAACGTGAGTAATATAAATCTATTGCATTTGCATCAGACACTGAAATCACATGCTACTCAATCCTATATTTCTTTCTGAGATCCTTATAGATAAAGAAAACATGTTGTACAGAGAAAATTGCCGTAGCCAAAGTGTGAAAGACGTCTTTATCGTATATTAATGTCTGACGCTTGCAAGATCATGAAGTCTGACATAAACGAAATTTCATTTGAGACCAGCATGGTCATGGAAATGATTTTGTTGCTATACTTTTTCGCACCTATCGCAAGTATAAGGGCATTTTCCCCTTATAAAGATTGAACCATATTGCGTGTGAACGATACAAACATTTGCATTGACTTTCGTTTTGATGTTGAATTGGTGATGTCTCAGGAGATTGTCGTACTTGTTGTGCTAGGTGAGTTTCGATGATTTCGGGGTTTAACGCCGCTTTCAAGAGAAATTAACTATAACAAGGCTGCAAGTATTATTGCAGGGAGAAAGTCTGCATCACTATTATGGTTATGCGTTGTGGTTAAACTTGCGAAGATAGGCTGGAGTTAGCGAACCACGCGTGGTACTGCGCTGAAATTCAGTTTTGCATTGTACTCAAACTCTAACTGCATGTAAAATAGTTCTCTACTGCTGACAAACCCGGCGAACGTCTTGATTGGAAGCTGAACGCGCTAACCCCCGTTGAGTTTGAAAATGGAACATGTTTTACACGCTAGTGTTGTCCGGTTAAACTGCACCCAATGTATCATTATTTCTGCTAAAAACTTCTATCTTTCAATGAGATCCAGTTGAGCTATTTGACATTCCAATTCTTTCTGTTTTATATATTGCCTTGATTGATTACTCTCTTTTTTTTCTCAGGAGACGGAGTTCTGGAAGTGCACGAGTTCAAGCGAGCTGTTAGACAGGCTGCATCAAGTAAGTCACAATTTGTATATTACTCTTTAGAAAATGATCATACACATGTACACCAACACTTGAATATAAGAAATGAAATCAAGAGTTTACAATATAGAGAAAACCCATGCAATGACCTGTTACAACGTTATCAAATTTGTTGCATTTTGGTCTTATTGTCACCACTTGTTTGTTTGAAATCCGGCCTTTACCGTTTATTTGGATATTGCGTTATTGCCACCTATGTGACACAATAAACTGTTGTAAGTATCTTCTACAAGTGATTAAAAAATAAAAAATTTGTATATCAGACATGTCGCAATGTTACCCTATGTCAACATCTCAAGAACAATCCTATTTTGTAGGCTTACTCGTAAATGCATTGTATCTATTGTATTCTTTAAAAGTATGTATTTCCATTAAGCCATAAACAAATACCAATCTAACTGATGAAGAATGACGACAGCGGTCCCCATTGTTATGTATCTTAAATTGCCTGCCAGATTAGAATCTGGCCAAAAAGCAAAAACTTTCTTATGATGGTGATAAAACCTGATTATATTGTATAACCTGTCTCAGATCCCGGTGAGACGTACAATTCGTATATGTGATAGTATGAAAAAGTAGTGGACATTATGTTCCTTACATTGTTTTCAGTCTGTAGTAACGCAAACACTCACTGTCGACTGATTATGATGTTGTAATTTTATGTTATTTAATTTCCTCAAAGATATCACTTGATGGTTGTGTCACTTACCTTTTAAATTGATTTATCGATTTTTGGCTTTTAACCAATTCCGTGATATTTTGCTAATATGCTGTCCCATTCTTTTGCGTTTGCAATCATATCATTTCATTAAATTTCACGCCGGTAACGGCTTAAGTATTGCCAAAGCTGAGTTTAACAATAACTCACTTACTCATTATTTATTTTCGTCTATCAGATCCAAGTCAGAATAACAACCCCAACCTGTGCAAATGTGGACGGATGGTGGTCGATCCTTTCAACCCTGAGTTGTAGATAATATAAGATAAGGTGATCTCTAGCGCAGGTAACAATCTTTAATTATATGTTAAATATGTATATAAATATAAGTATGTCTGACTAATGGAAAACAACCTAACTTCCCTCAATTCCTATGACGTAATATTTCATTTTATGTTTATTAGAATAGCAGGTTTAAGGAGTATAAAACATATTTTCAACGGGTAATGATGCGAAAATATATAACTGTTCTCAATTGCAATGAAGTTGGAATTAAATGGATAGATACTGATAAAAGAAAAAAACCTTTCATTTATGATAATGGTCATGTTGACGTTGTGCTATTTACATTTAAATGAATCTCAATCATCTTTTTTGTTTCAGAATCCCTGATATATGGATCAGTAATAAAACTGTTTAATTGTAAAAGCGTGTTTATCTTTTCTTTGATACACTTTTAACGATTGGTATTTCTGTCATACGTATTCTATTAGCAACGATTTTTCGGATTACGCCATGAATAGAACACCACTTTCCTAGATGAATACATTACGGAGACGTAACCCTGATCTACAGAGTAATACAGCCACTGCCTTTCTTCACGTTTCGCTATGCTGCTGTTTTTGTATTGAAGCTACCCCTCTACAGCTTTATTTCAGTATTCTCAGCGAAATCAAATTTAATAAATCTTCTTCAGAACCTAAAGTAAAGGTGTCTTGCGTCCATCCGTCGTCCGTCGCCAAAATGATGATCTTAGAACAGCGTCGCTGATTGCTCAACTAACTTGGATTGCCTCCAATCCGGTATCTCTCATTCTATTCCACAAACTCGGCTAATAAGAACAGAGGCTCGATAAACATTTCATGACTTGATCTGCCTCTTTGGGGTGAGAATGTCTCTTTCATTATGTTTATAGCCTTTGATTGAATGCTGTGAACATTTTTCAGATAAATATTCACCTCAGTCTAAAACCGTCGTAAGTGACAAGTGCGACTTATATGAAGTTTCCTTAAAACGAAAAACAGAGGTATGAAACAACTTTTTATTACATACCCATGTAATCTTACGATAGTAATACGTAATGAAATACAACGAATTCCGTATTGCACTCCTCATTCCGTATTGCACTCCGTATTGCACTTCTCACGGAACTACTTTCTTAGCGAGGTAGGTGTCATGTCAGCTATTTATAGAAATTTACGGCAGGAAAAAACCCATATCAATAATGTAAACAAACTCACAAATTTTGATTCAGACATTCCTGAGTGTTTATATCATGATAAATTTACATTGCTCACATTTATAGATAAAAATATTAACAAATTAATTTAAATTAGGCTACACTTCGCCGATCGCAACGAAAATATCGATCTCAACAATCCCACAACATCGACAAAACCGTCAAGAAAACAACAAGTGTAATCACGAAGTTTGCAAATTACCTGAGGGAAAACAATGAAGGGCGAAGAGTTTAGGTATCCCGGTTCCGGATCTTGTGATTCTCATCGCACAAAACCGCTGTCATTTTCAGTGACAACTTTTCAATGGGGTCAAATTATGACTTCCGGTCTACTTGTGGTCGTTTCATATTACGGTAACTTCAACTTTACCTCACAAACAAATTCAACGAATGTCCCTCGGTCCTGTCCTTCCAAAACGTAGACGTGCCATCATTGATAGTGATTCAGATTTATTTCATCTCGTTGAACTGTTCTGTAACGTCATCTCTACATGATCACACGTTCACGTTTGAATACGTTGTGACCGAAATTTGCCAAATGTCAACGAATTATGTTAAAAGTTATGAATGTTTATATTGTATTCGAATGAAATGTTGATATACGTGCAAGTGATATGCAAGTGTTATTAAATAAGTTTTAAGCATCTTGCGTCTGTTTTTTTTCCAAATATTCATAACAGTATTGTGTGCACTCTATTTCCATGTGACGTCATAGGTGGAGGAATGTGATGACGTAATATTTCGTGAAAGGGTTGGCGGAGTAGTTAATTAGGTCAAGACAACATGTAAACATTCTTCCGTGTACGGATTTATTTGAAGTAAATTAAACGAAAAAAGGGTATGTAATAAATATAGAACGTCATTCTAGTGCATTTATTCGTTTGTATTGAACTCGTAGATGTCACAAAGAGCAAGGAAACAACTCGTTCTGCGAACTCGTTGTTTCCTTGCTCTTTGTGACATCTACTCGTTCAATACAAACGAAAAAATGCACTTGAATGACGTTCTATATATGTATTTACGTTCCTTGAAACAATAGATCTCGGTCGCATATTTGGCAACAATTCATTGCAAATTCTTCACATACATACCATATTGTAAAGTCATTTACCTCAGATGATTTATCATACAAAGAATGGTGAACGGATGATTTTTATATTGGTCAAACCACAAAGTTTCACAATCTTGAACACATAATCTTGCCATGGTTTTTAAGAGTTTTAAAGCTGATTTGTAACAGCGTAACTCCCGCCTACCCAACCGCCCGAGGTGGCCTATTTTGCAGCCGGACGACCGACTTTCAAACTTGCATGTCCGATGGTCGGGTAGATATTTTACTTACATTTTACTTTCATTTACATACAGACATGGTGAAATATTTAACTTACATTTTACTTTCATTTACATACAGACGTTACTTCAAAGGTGTGTCAGACTGAATAGTATAGTCCATGCAACCTCACCACGCTTGCATCAAAATGTTAATGGCACTAATGAGGTATTGATTATAATGCAACGCCTTTATTCATAACACATAGTGAATGGAACTTCTGTCTAAAATGAAAGTGCGGGAGAACAGAGACGCTCGGTTTATGCATAATTTGTTCTCCATCAAGGTTTTATTGACTGGATAAATATTATTTTATTATCATAAAAAAATTTAAAATCACTCGAACACTTTATGAAACTCTTATTCACCTGTTGAGTTAAAATAATTTGCAAGACGAAAAAAACTATACAGCATGACCAATCCTGTTTTAAAGACTATAAAGGAGGCATTTCGTCTCCTTATCTTTTAAAATTATTGCGCAGCCAATGAATTGATCATTGAATCACGGACGATACATGTAGGAAAACCATAGCATCAAGAATTGTCAGGTCATGCCTGTATTTAATTATTTATTCGAAATTATGAGGGATAGCAAATCTTAGATTTGTCAACAGGTATTTTAATTGCTTAACCAATCAAGATAGCCAATTTAGATTCATGAAAAGCATAATAAGGTACAGCGAAACTGTGAAACTATATTGTGCATTCCTGATCGGAATTGTTGAAACAATAATGTATGATTTGTCATAACGAACTACATGTAATGACTTTTAGTTGTCTTATAACAATACGTTTAGATATGGTTGAATATCAACCATATGTACAGCTGCGTATCTTAAGTTTGTTCACTTGCTTGTGTATATTAGTATTTAATTATCATGTAAATTGGGTTCGTTTTGACGTTCGTAAAATAACTCTTACAAAGGATCACCAATTGTCCTTGTATAACATAATCATTCCCAAACCATAATTCGAGATTCGTCCCTGGTGCTGAATTTCGATATTTAGCATAGTTAGATAGACTGATTCGGTCTTATTTGTGAAATTCAGATTTTCTTAAAATTCGATTGAAATAGTCCATATATACTTTGTAGGAAAAACAACAGCACAATTAAATTGCTTTAGTGCAAAGGAACACATATGACTTAGCTTAAAATTAAAAATAGTGTTTTATAAATTTTGACCCCTAGTCACTTCAATTCCCTGCCAAATTTGTAACAGTTATCTGTTAGGTATGACACACAAATGTGTTAATGCAAACTGAATCTTAACAGACGTAATGACATTTCAACATATGTTTCGTTTTTGCAATGCTAGGATGCCTAAAAAGACATTTCAAATTACATGATATTTTTACTTGAATACGCAGGTAAGTGTATAAACTTACAGTATGCAGCTGTATATATCGACATAATTCAAAATGGCTTAATGGCCAAACATATATACTATGAATTGCAAAAACACGTAATTAGCATGATTTATCACATTCATTCAAAAGATCTCGCGTATTTATTCCCAATTGACAAATACGACAAATACTTGTTTTCAAATCTTAAAACAATATAATCTATGTTCATGGCCATGGCATCCAAGCTTAATCGTTTAATTTCCAAAAATAGTTGTTATATAACCTATGAAACATAATCAATTGTTTTATGTCAAATTTCATTCATGTTACCTTTAATGGACTCTTAACAATGTAATCAGTATGTTCTATCACTGCCTTACAGGTGGAGATGTTTTAAAAAAAATGTGAACTTTGTGATGAAAGTATTGCTCAATCACTGACTATCATACCTAATGACAGGAGTGAATCTTCACTGTAGTGCACAATCTGATACAGCAGGAAAAACACCTTTAAGCTGTGCTGTCAAAACCAATTCCCAACCAGGAAACTCTCAACTTTTTGTTTACACATGTTGTAGGTATAGGTACATCTAATTAAGGAAATACTCTATTCCGTCTTTTTCACGTGCATCACACACACACGTATGAACGGTAACATGTGGTTACGATTATCGTATCCTTCTTCCTTTTATCATAGCCATTTTATAATACGCATATAATGTGTTTGTTTGAGAAATTACATATATAGAATAATAAGCGACCTTCTTTCATAGTTGTATCAAACAATCTAATGATAACGTTAACTTTACGAAGGCGAGTTACGAATCGAACGAATCAAAAGTAGATACAGAAAGTATAAATTGGATGTAAATAGTAAACTTAACGATCTTCCGTTTGAAAATAGTAATACTTAGCAAATTAAAATGAAAGACGAGCGTAAAAAGAGACCAGGTTAATCAATCGCAGTCGCCGGTTTGTGCTGAATTTAACATTACCATGAGCTATTGGCATTGACACTAACTTCATGACCTAACATTATGACGTCACTTTGCGTGATTTTGATGTCATATGCACAGGAGTATTACACCTGTTTAACTATTACACGGGAGTACACCTTTTGAAAGGTGATCAGTAGGAAAGTTCGGGTTGGTTATTAATACAAAGGCATAAGTTCAATATTATGAAGTATGAATAAATAAAAAAAATCAAGATTTCAGTTCTTTATATATTTTTATTCGAACAGTATATCGTAGAGGTGTATGCTCTCATTATCCTGAAAAGAAAACGACAAAGCATCAACAATACTCCACATAAACTACACAACCCCTGCTAGGTTGCATTAACACTGCTTATTGATTGTATTATTTTTAAAACTTGAAATCGATGGGCATAAGAAAGCCTGCTGAACGATTTTGTTGACATAATATTATTTAATCTCAAAGCTCGAATTTGTATTAAATGAAGTTCTATTGATTTATAATACAAAATCGTGAAGTAAAATTGTCATTGTTATTGTAACTAAATTAGCTAATGAATGCATAAAAGCACTTACAGTAACCCATTTCAGCCAGAGCCTCTCTGAACTCCTCTAGGTCGACAAACCCGTCACCTGCCAATCAGAAATGAATTATGATTTACGAGAATGAATCATATTGATTTGGATATTTTATGGCGCCTTTTCCACACCCTAAGACATGCTAAATAATTCCCTACGTCATTACACTGAAGGTTCGTACATTCACAGCTGCTACTAAGCGCTAATCGTTATCATGTTGGTTAGTACATCCTGTTTTCATGTGTTGCACGGACGTCCATTAAAGACAATTGAACATCTACATCAGGGCGAACATGTGTAATTGTTGTCTTCTTCGAACTAAAATTCAAAATGCTCAATGTTTCAACGATTACAGAAGAACCCCAAAACATCTTCCTGAAACTCAATCACGTTCATTCAACGATTTTAAAAAATCGATATCAATACTAAAAAGCTCCTGCCAAAAATGATTAATTGGTTACTGAAAAAACAACAAAGTTTTGGCTATTAAACTAAAGAAACGGCAAATTAAGTAAACAAACAGTGATGGCTTAGATATATATTAATATTATGCTTGTGTAAATGTACCGAACTGCCTTCTGAGAAACCACAAGCTAAAGGTTAAAAAACAAGAGACCGATTCCTGTTTTGTAGAAGATAAAACAAAGACCCACGTTTCTGGTCCGCGTGCTGCATGAAGAGACTAAGAGCCGGATGATCTTCATCCAAGTCCAACACCTCGGCCGCCTCTCTGGTACCAACATGGCCGTCGTTGTTGTGGTCGATGAAGGAGGAGTGTACAGTGCTCACACAGCAGTCGGAGGTCTTCCAGGTCTTGTGGAACGTCTTGGCGTGTCTCTCTGCAAGGAATAGCTTACATGACATCTATCGCTTTTCCAACAAGCAATGTTACATCATTTCCTTCCTTGGAAACGCAAACATGGCGTCTCTAGTTAGTTTGCTAAGACAGTACGAAAAGCGATTTGATAGTATTTCCAGAATAGGCAGAAATTATCTCCGAATTTCTTTTTTTTTTCAAATTGTAATTAATTAGATTGATTATTTTACGAGTCTTGTTCAAGCCTATAACAGACCTTGAGATGTTTAGAATTCAATCTTTTCCATTTGTCTTCTGATATAAGATACACGTATATCATAGGAGACTTGTAAAAATAGAGCCAGTGGCTTTGTAGCTCATCAGGCTTCATATCAATTTTGCTTTAGGGTGCTTTTTTCAGCTTTCTAGGCCTCATGGTTCTTGGAAGAAAGATGAAATTAGGTTGAAGGGTGTGACCCCTGAGGCCCTTATAAGGGGTCACAGGGCCACCAAAGCAACAATTTTAATCCCCACTATTCAAGGAGTCTGTAAACCAAGTTTCAGCTTTCTAGGCCTATGGTTCTGGAGAAGAAGTCGAAATTCCACAAAGTTTACGGACAGATGGACGGACGGACGCCGGACACCATGCCATGCAATAAGCCCATCGGGCCTTTCAGGCCAGATGAGCTAAAAGCTAATCACTGCACTACCCTTAAAATTACATGAGAAGGTGACCTCATGGTAAGCTGACTTAAACATGTCTATGACATCATGGCATTGCATTACTTGCTAAAGTAAAACACTTCTATTGTCATGCAGATGATGGTTGCAGAGCACTGTTAAAACATTGTATGCCATGGACACTCATATATTATCCCCTATCTCTTTCTATGGAACAACATTGCCTACCTTCGAGGTCGATAGCATGCTCCAGCTCCTCCAGACTCGGTCCATCTTCCAGCTGATCCAGGACCTGGTTTGCTTCTCTCAGACTCACCTCCCCGTCTCCGTCTCGGTCCAGGGCTCGCAGAGTGATGTCTTTAGTGACGTTCCTGGGTCCACAGTCACACTCGTTACTGGAGAAGGTGTTGGTTACAGTGGACACAGAGTGGTGGTGCTTCTCGTTGGAAGGTTCGTCCCACGACCACAAACCACTCGTCTCTGTCAGCAGAGCCATTGTTAGGAAAACAAGCAACGTGGTCTTCATGATTCTGCAGACAACAGTATTGACGATAGTAAAAGAAACATCTGCATCATGAAAACTAGACACAAGACGTGTATATAGCCACAGTTACTACTACTGAAATATTTCAGCAAATGTCTAACTTGAAGAACATATCACGATAAAGCAGTGTCCAATTCTATTGAAAAGTTTTATCCTCCTATTAGAGAAATAGCAGATCACACTCTTAGATGAATGTATCATATTCACCGAAAGATATGCAAACACAATACCATATTCATCAAATTACTAAAGTAATGTCTTATTACTGTATCAGATATATATCCTAAAACAAATCCAAAATAAATAAATCGTTTTATTTAATTATCTTTAAATAAAAGTTATGACATTAATATGTTATCCTGATTCGGTTTCGGGAGAAATATGTCAGATTTTTGAAATTTATATTATAAGTTATACCCTGAACGTCCGTTTCAAAGCAAAGCAAGATATGTTTAAAATCGAGGAATTGATCATTAAGGATCTTATTTATAAATAATATGTACCAATAAACACAAATGTTTATTATTTCTATGAAATGTTTCTTAACCAATGAAACAAAGAAAGTCTAAAGACTTTGCACGTAGAAAACCATTCATACATGTACACACGTAGGTAAATTAACTTAACTTAAAAATGTATACCTTTCTTCGACGTTCATACAGCTTGTTCATTTAATTAATTAAGCAAAAAATGAGCAAAGTTATTGATGATGAAGGATATAAGTTTTGACACTCTACAAAGATACAATTGATAGTTGTTATTATAAACCCCAAGCTTCTATGATTCATATGAAATAATATTACAAGGTGATATACATAACAGAACTTACATTCAGAATTCCGCAAATATACTCTTTGTTCTGCTAATACACTTTTATAAGGATATATCTGTATTTAGTAAACATCATGTGTGCATCCTGTTCACACCACGGCCCCGACAGGTTGAATCTGCTGATTCGGTACTTCTTGTACAGGGAAATATCCTGTGTGAATTACACATCATCAGCAAACTTCCTTCAGAGCTGGTTTAGATTGGCATTGATGACTGCTTACTTCCGGAAAACGAACTAATTGACGGTAACATTTTGCGACATTATCTACTGCTGTGACAAAGTGTGTGAAAACACATTTGCATAACATTAGATGAGAACTGCCATAACCGTCAACTATCAATGATACTAATATGTGCTTGAATATACGCCTTTTTACAACATGCAATATGGATTATTTACCTATCGAAATATGTTAACATGTTGTCTTACTCAACATTTGTTTCGGTAGTGTGTGAATGGAAAAAGGTCAATTGATTCTTGTATATAATGTACAGAACTGAAGTTGAAAATGTTTATCTTTCTCAAATTTTACTTCATTAACAAAGCGTCAATGTCTTCCCTGTCACAACAGCCCATGCACATGGCATAAATATTGTGTCTTTTACCGTAATAAATCTATTTCTTTCATGTAACTTCGATGAACATAAACTTTTAGACTTTCTTTAAGCATTTAATATTTTTTAAAAGCCTTTAACTTTCCATAAAAAAGCGTTGGATCGACTTTGTGATATCTTTCTGTTTTTCGACTTTGTGTTGTTTGTGATGTATATACGCAACATATTGTCAAACATTATCCATCTGTGCAATAGAGTTGTACATTTCATTACAGTAAATAGGTCTCCGAAGAAGTGCAATTTTTAATAAAATATATTTTGAGATGACTTGATATCTTATATTGTCACATTCGTTATATCTGTTGTATATCTCTTGCCAGATTCAGATGTGCCTCACATCGCCTCCAAATTGAAACCGGTCGTTATTCTAACCAACCCAGACAAAATAGATTATGTACTTTATGCAAAGATAACTTTATTGAAAATGAATTCCATTTCTTGCTTGTATGTAAATGTTACCAACATCTAAGGCGTTTGTATTTACCGTATTATTTCTATTCAAGCCCAACTTTAAATAAATTCAATATGCTTATGTCTGAAGACAAACAAGATGTTGTCCAGAACTTATCAATTTTTATACACAATGCAATGACTCTTAGAGATAAATTGTTACGCCAATAATATATTGCAAGTGTTTGTTTATCGTATTGTTTGTAATTATACACATGTACCGCTCTGTAAATCTAAAAATGTAGACTGGGCCTATGGCCTCCACTGCAAAGGAATAAAGATTGATATAGAGATATCTGTAGTACTAAAACGGCGTTAGCTTTTGGTTACATTTGACAATTACTTTCCCATAACGTATTGATATTATTATTTCTGTCAGTATGAAAGTAAACAAATATAAGTAAGTTTGAATAAACTATTATACACCACGTGGTGCGGTTATCGGGTCAATATCAGAGGTAGTTATTTTTAGATAACTGACCTCAGATCAACCTGGAGGTTGGTTATCACGAGGTTGGTTATCTGACCTTTGAAATGGTCCTTTTGAAACAATGCACAAGCAAGCCGACTTCAGTATCAGCAAACATTTAACTGTCCAGCTATCATCCATGCGTAGTTCCTGAAACATTCAAAGGTTTAACGCTACTAACAGTCTGATTTCAAGTGCTGACAAAAACACATTTCCATTTAGATACATGCATATTTCATATCATCACGCTTTCCCCGAAATAGTAACTTAAGTTTGCAACTGTCATTTCTTACATCGACTTTTGAATAATTTAGTATCTTATTGTTTAATGGACGATTGAAAGTTTTAACGTTCACACGAAATTTATTAAAGATAATATCATACCAAACTGATCTCAAAGTCAGAAATCTAGCTAATACCCATATGTGTCTGCATTTTATATACATATTACAATACTAAAAAGCATTTCTAAAGCAGAAAATGCGTACACGCTTCTTTTGATTCCTTGTAATACTTTAAACATATTTCCGAGTCTATTACATGAAACAACAAATAAAGTATACTTTGTGATCAATCTCACCTTAATTGCCTCCGGGAAAGACCTCGAAACAGCGGCAAATATATCTGTTTGACACCAGCCGAGGAGAGCACTCCATTGTACCAACCTTCTTGAAACCATGTGCTTTAGATTGTGTGCTGCACGTGAATTTTGAGGAGTTGCTTAGCAACTTGGCGTACAAGAAGTCCGTGCATCACAAGATGAAATAGACGACGTCCGTGCAGCCACACAGTTTTTGACTAGTGACGGATTATTACATTTTACATCATTTGCCACCAAACAAAATTTCATTGACGTCCGTTTAAAATTTGCATCAAAATAATTAAATTATAGTTCAGTTCAGTGTGACATTTTAAGGTAAATAGCTCGGTAAAAGAATAAAAATGCACAGTTGGTAAACGTCTTAGAATTGTTTTTCCGACAATTTCGCCAGTATTATCTCCAACTGCACGTGGAATACGCGCAGTGTTAAAATGAAATTGATCCATTCCTCAGGAGTGGAAGTTGACCATGCTAGACACCATTGTCACTTTTGAACTCATTATCAACAAACTTATATTCGGCTAATATTGATATTTTCATTAAAAAAAAACAGTTTTAACAATAACCATGTAGTGTATGTGAAATAATAACCTCGACCTCGTGAATATCTGTGATAACCATCTCGCTAATCGCTCGATGGTTATCACAGATATTCACTCAGTCAGCGGTCATTATTTCAACCATAAAATCAAAGGGATCCAAGATAAAAAGATAACACAACTTCATCAATTTCATAATTGGTAAAACTGTATTAAGCTACTCGACTTTTTATTTCCCTAATCTTTTATCATTAAAAATCAATTTGGTATGTGATATCTTTGAAACATTCACAGTGTTGTTAAAATAAGGAACATATATATGAACATCCATCTATTTCTGTAATGGAGAATGTAGGAGTTTCAGATGCATTCTACATCTAAATACCCGGTACATGTTTCACATAACGAAACTAAAATTCAATTTTTGGATTGATTTCCTACATTCTATTAAAAAACACAATTTTCGCGCACGTGTATTTTGATGCTATCCCGACTGCGATACGATTGACAACTAATGCAGGGTACGTTGTATGTTCTCCATGCATGTGCACTCCCTGCTTCACTCGCCAAATGAGCAACACAAGATTCATGCTGACACAGATTCTGTGTTTCTTAATTCTGTGTAAGAATGGTTATCATTCCTCATTTCCATATTGCTATATTTTGCTATACAGAAGATCGTATTTCGATTATGAATTACACTATTTCTAATTTTAAAATATATGATTTTATTCGTTATCTAGGTTATGAATAACAACAAATTGTGTTATTCGATCCTAGATGGAAAATGTCAATAAATTACAACACGTATCATGTTGTTTCTGTATAGCAATAAACCAATATACCGGTACATAGTAATTCTGCCTGTCTAGTGATTTAGGTGAGGTGAGCTGGTCTGAGATGTAACAGCGCATTCAAAATTAGTTCACTTACTAGTATATCACGAAAAGCCAGCCACTCTATTGTGGTTATGCAATGCGGTGGAACTGATCAGTGTAGCATTGCACCCAAACCTCACTGAGTGTACTACTGCAGACCAAGACGCCGATCCCCGGCCTTGAGAAACATGGTAGTTGAATGGCTGGAATGGCTGTTCGAATCTACACTCCCATCTTTTCAAAAGTATATTTTCAAATTTATAAGATTTAATAATTATCATGCAATTTTAGCATAATAAAGCAAGGTCATCACCATGGATTCATTCAGTGAAATTATTGTTATGTCGCCTAAATCAAGTTGTCTAGTAATATGTGGCATGAAATACTTGTCATCAGTGAGCTATCAAAAGGAAACTTTCGACACATTAATGTTGTCGTTTTATATTTTAATGGCAATCATTTATTTGCCCTTTAACTGTTCCTGTTTATGAAAATAAAAAAAACCCGGGATACAAGTTAGTATTAACAATACAATACAATACGATATAGTTTATTCAGTTATTATTTAGTTTCACCACAAGACTTATATTCAGTCTCTGAAAAATAATAATTCTACAAAACAACTATGTTATTAAAGATAAGAAAGGAGCCTCGGAGAATTGGAAATTTCAGAAGTTTCAGTAGTTCACTGCAGATCCAGATAGACAGATCCAGGTTTTGCTAGGTCAAAATAATATCAACTACAGTCTGATTGTAAGACTATCTTATCATTTGTACAACATATTTTTAATTATCTATCAATAATATGGCCCTAATACAATCTGAACGGCCTACACTATACGATTCGGCAACTGGGCCAATACAGGTAAGCTGGGCCAATACGGGCCAAACTGGGCCAATACGAGCAGTCGGGGCCAATACGACTCTGAGCATGCGCATATACACAAATGGTGCACGTCTATCGCTTCAAAACTTTCAACATATATTACAGTTCACCAATCTCTTTTATAATTTTGATTTCGATGAAAATGAACTCTCTAATGTTGTACAAGTAAATCACTAAGAAGTTAATTAATAAAAATGTCATTAATCAAGTTTTTCAATATTGGTTTCGCCTCGGGCCAATACAGCAGACCTTGGGCCTGTAACTAGACCAATAGGGAAAACATGATTAATAACATTATAATATTAAATACGGCGTTTGTACATACTGAAATCGGAAAAATATAAATGCCACCCAAAAGTGTTTCCGATAAACTAAAAGATTTCATACATGTAGTATATAATCACTTCTGTGCCAGCTGATATATAACACTTTCATCGAAATATCAAGCACTTCACTAGACTGCTTCAAGGCTTAGGATGAACATCAATGATCATCTCTCAATGATACATCATAGCATGATTTTTATTGTCTTAACAAAGGGTTATATATACACAAAGAACTTAGTTAAGCACCACCAATGTTTTCAGAAAATAAGCTTCTGCTAATTAACCATACAAGGTTCCAGAAAAACAATTAGGGTTTTTCGATAGAACGATCATTTAGCAGTGTAGAAATTAAAAATTCACTCAATTTACGATTCACTGTCTCTGGATAACTTATTTCCCCCCGGCTTATAATTAATAATGAAAGTAAATATTTTTTGCTGCAATATGGTAATGAGTATTCTCTTGACTGAATTGATAATTTTTAGTAAGAACCTCTTAGCAAATGTTAGTCGTTAGAGCAGTATGAGCCTTCAAAATCACAAAATTATCAAATATCAAAATTGAAAAAAACTTTACTAAGAAAACACTGGCGACTCTTTAAGATAATGGCTTATCTAAAGGGAGAAGAAGTGTTTGACCAACAAGTCACACTCAAAGAATCTCAAATTTACTCACAGAATTGAAACTTTTCGAAATTTTCTAAATTATGGTTGAAAAAAGTACTGAAATTCAATGTCCTGGTAGGCTTTTATCGTGCATGATAAAACATGTTTCTCTAATTGAATGCCAACTAAGGATTAAAAATGTTATTTTTGATACTAAAAATCCAAAGTTTTATGCGTGGTTTCTCACCAATGACAATAGTTATATTTAGCCAAATTTCAGTGGTCTCACATTTTTTCTCATATTTTCAATTATTTTGTATTATAATGATTTTAACGTCAATTAAATAGTAAATAAAACGGCAATTGTTCTATCTAGAGTGGTCATTACATCAAATATATCACAATATTCAAAGAGCTCCCAATTTAATTTTACAAAATGGGCGGTGCTTAATTAAGTTCTGTGTGTATACATAGTCAATTGTACACGGTCCTAGTGGTGATACCTGAGATAAAACATAGTCATTTGTACACGGTCCTGGTGATTCCTGAATAAATAAGGGCTACCTTACACCACGGTAAAACACGCACCTGTCATCTGTTGTATGAGGTGTCTCATCCACGTGTTGCCACTACCTGGGAAGCTGGCTAGGGCGGTTAATGGCAGGGTGGTCCTAGACAGAGCGATCTTGGGGCAGGTAGTATTGGCTCCAGGTGGCGCAAGGTAGAGTGACATATTGGAAGGCTTTGTTATCATGACTCGCGGGCCGTACTGTACATAGGCTCCAGAGAACAGAACAATGAACGTCAGAAGACCCAAGACTGTCAGCTTGGGGGTATTTACTTGACTTGATGGCTGGAATGGAAAATAAATCTAACTTAACAATCACAACAACTGCAATTAATATTCAACTTCCTTTTCAACGACGGCGACGACAGCAACAACAATGATAGTAATATCAACTTCACAAAGTATTCATAAACTTTGAAACATTATCTGGTTATGGTCCTTGATAATCAAGCGATTCAGGAATCTGCGTTTTTGTACCACCTAACTTGTCGAGCTAAAATAGTGAAGTACTACTATAATTAAGGGAAATCAGGGGATCCTATGCGTCCAAAAAATGAGATTATAATGAATTACATTGGTGATAAGATCAACAAGGCTTGTTAATAACTGATTTCTATATTTTATCAATTGGTTAAAATCAAACATTCTTTTTCTATACAATTTCAAAAATGGCCACTTAAGGCCCTTTTTTTTGGTTTGGACTGTTGTAAATATCTATACATTTTTTACACATCTGAATTTATAAATCATTTTTAAAAATGCTTCATAACACAACATTATTTTGTGTGAAAGGTTGTATCGTTTCTTTTGCCCCTATAATAAAAGTACCGGTATGTTTTTTCGTTATTAATGTGTTTTAGTTTGAACAACGAAATTTATTTTTTCGGTTATTTTATGGAAGGGTGTATAAGGATATAATTTTGATATCGCCTACACAGGTCATGATAAACTAAACAAAATAAAAATATTTTCTAAATAAACATATAACGCTCATCATAGAAGAAGACATTTATTCAGTATAACGGCCACAGGCCCATGTACATTGTATACATTACAGATTATAATAATTTACTGTTTTGGTGCAAGATAATGAAACATCCTTATATTTAACAGGTTAAAGAAATTTCAGCTAAAGTAATGAAGAGCGTAACATAAAAGTTTATTTGATATAGTTTGCATACAAATATAGACAATTTACATTTTCTTTTTGCATTAGAGATTCATTACTTTTACATTGAATACTAGGCAAATATTTCATTCTTACTTCTTTATACAAAGGACACAAAAGCATAAAATGTAATTCGTCTTCTAAAACATTTTTACAGAAAGGACAAAATCTAAACTCTCTCGGAATATTATTTCTACTCCCGTTATTTTTCATTGTATTCAATTCATCTATTCTGAAAAGTTTTTAAAATCTTCTTAAATCTTTATTGCGAATTACCAACAAATATGATTCCAGTTTAAAGGATGCTTTCACAGATGAGTAGAAATCCAAATTTGAATGTTCATTTAAAAGAGAGAGAATATTTTGAGTATTACAATCTTTAACTCTCTGAGCGAATTGTTTAATAAATATATCAATATTGACAATATTTTGAAACTCCCATGCATAATTAAAACCATATGTACATATTATGTTTCTTATATTCGTAACCCACGATTTACGATCATTTTCGTCAAGTCTTTTCAACATAAGGTAACATTGTTTCGGGTATCTATTTTTATTCATACACAATAATTTACACCAGAATTTTACACATCTTATAACTGTATTACAAAATATATTTTGACGTCCACATTCCGATAACACAGCAACATTTGTGGCGTTCATATTTACACCAAGAACATATTTACAAAACTTGACATAAAAGCTTTCCAACATTTTCCATTCATGAATACCCCATATTTCTGAACAACAAAGAATATTAGGCATTATTTGTCTGTCAAACATTTGAAATAAAATTGTTGGAGGGAGATTTTTTAATTTATAATTGAGTTGTTTGATTGGAATGAGAGCTTTATTAGCTTTATAAATAAGGGTTTGGACTGCTTTTGACCAAGAAAGTCTGTTTGAAAAGAGTAATCCCAAATAACTATAATATGTTGAAGTTGTTATTGTGACGTTATCAAAAAGTATTTTTTCTGTCTTCTTTACAATGCCTCCATTACGAAAAACAAGTATCTTTGTTTTGGAAAAATTTACTCTCAAACCCCATTTCGTACAAAATTGGGACAAAACATTAATTTTCTTTTGCAATCCTATAACAGTATCAGAAAACAAACAGAGATCATCAGCATAAAGTAACAAAAAGTCTGGTCCAACAAAAATACCTCTGTCATTATCCATCATTAAATGCTCCTCAAGTTGGTTAACAAACATACTAAAAGGTAAAGGACTCAGTATACATCCCTGTCGAACTCCACTCAAGGAGTTAAAATTAATAAAAGCAGATATTGATCTTTTGTACATATCACGCACGATAAACAACATTTTACCACTTATGCCATTATTAGCAAGAACAAACCATAAAAGGTCTCTTTTTACACAATCAAAGGCTTTGTGAAAGTCCACAAATAAACAGTAAAATCTACCCTTTGACTTATATAAAAAAAATTGAATCAAAGCCTGCAAGATAAAAACATTATCAGCCGTAGAATAACCAGAGCGGAAACCAGCTTGACACTCAGGATTCAAATTATTTAATTATACAAATGATTTTAGTCTTTCATTCAAAATGTAAGTAAATAATTTCCCCAAAATGTCCATGAGAGAAATGCCTCTATACATGTAGTTATTCACATCATTCAGTCTCCCTTTCTTATGAAGAGGGAATATAATGCTTCGTGACCAATCAGATGGGAAGTCACCGGAGACAAAAATACAATTAAAAAGTACATGTTGGTAAGATAGTAGAATGTTGCCCCCGTGTTTCCACATTACGGGAGGAAGTCCGTCAGGACCACATGCTTTGCCAGGTTTTAAAGCAGAAAGGGCATTTGTAATTTCGTCTAAACTTATCTCCTATATAATACACTACATCAGGTTTTTTGGGGGGTAGATATATTTGTAAATGTGTAATTGCAATGTAAAATGTATCCTTAATTTGGTTCATTTTCAGTTTTACGTACCATGTTTTCAGCGAAATTTTCTCCCACTGGTACATTTATTGCATCAACCTGAATTAAAAAAAGAAGTGAGTTATATACTACATACATTATCTCAAAATAGACCATATAGATCTCATCTTTAAATTCTTAACATACATTATCTCAAGATAAAAGGTATAAACCATCTATAAATTCTTAACATACATTATCTCAAGATAAAAGATATAAACCATCTATAAATTCTTAGCACACATTATCTCAAGTCAGACCGTATAGACCATCTACAATTTCTTAAAATTCATTATTTAAAAACAGATCATAAAGACCATGCATAAATTCTTAACATCATGTAGCCCCGAGGGGTATACATTGCAGAAATAGATACAAAAAGATATGATGAGATAACATCGATACTTTGTTTGTTCAAAAACATGCGCAAAAACGTCATTTAATGACTTTGAAAACAAACATCACATTTTCAGTCTGTAAAAGTTCTCTCAGCCAATCATAACCTGCCAGATCACATGGCCCTCCTCGCCTAACTGGTCGGGTCTAGGTTTATAAATTAAGTTTAAGGTCTCTACGCAACTGTTATCTACGAACCTGGTGTCTCTACGAAAGATCGGCCTCTACGAACCTGTTTATCTTCGAAACCACTGATTCCCAACTGGTCAGACTTTTGCTATTGTTTACAGTATTGAGTCAAGCGGACACTTACTTACTTGGCGTATAGTCACTACACAAACAAAGAAAACAACTTTTCAGTATGACAGCTAGTTAGTGATACATATAATGAAGACATTTACTAATTTTGGTTAAATCTTTTTGACTGTGGAAAGCTTAATCACGGCTTTGACAGAGGAAAAGTCAATTGATCAATGAGATTACATGGTTTGTCATGGTACGTTGTTTCGCAAATGACGAGATGGCCTATTCTTTTCTAAAACTAAAAGAATGTGGTTTAAACATATTTATTTAAAAAGATAAACGGGGTTGACAAAAATTTTTTATATTAATGCCGCTCCCTAACAAAATAGTGACGTAACGTATACATAGACAGATCAGTAGACATATGATAAAGTGACAATGACAATACAGAAACAAGGATTTTTTAAAATATACAACAAAGCAATGTATTGCTCATGCTTATATCTTAATTAAATGGTATAAACATAAGGATATTTCAGGAAGACTAAATCTAAATATTCAATCGTGTTCTGAAAATCTCTTAGATATTACGATATAGTGATGTACTGAATTAAGTAGTTCTTCGTTAACATGTTGTGATGAGCCTGGGTGGCCATATGAAATTGAAGACAAATTAAACAAGTTAGAGAAATGTTTAAAAAACTTATGAATAATCCTTAAGTAATTTCATATAATGTGAATGAGGTTTTTCTATCTACACACTACAAAATATTAGGAAACAGAGTGTTATTGAGGCATCATGTCATGAAATTGTATTAAGTTGCCCTGTTCGCAGTACAATTCATTACACATTTTGACACCATGTCTTGAGCCTTTCTCAATCAAATACAGAAACAATGTTAGTTTACAAAGAGACAACCCATCAGCGTAAGATAACAACCATTCTATATCTTTGTTTGAGATAATGCTTTTCATATCAAAGAAAAAATATGCTCCCTTTCGGGTTAATATTAATCTTTTAAATTCATCTTGATTAGTGACATAGTTTACGGATTGTGGCAAAGCTTTCCATTGCCTAATGGCATCGGGAACAAAGGATCTAGCATAGAGTGCCGTTTTGCAGAAAATATTACGAATTTGTGCCGAATTTCTTAGAGTATAAGTATCATTATGTTCATTGTGGGGGATTAATTCCTGCTAGGAGTTGGTAAATATGTTTCAAATAAGGCTGTTCTTGGGGAAACGGGTCGATATTGTTTATTCATAAAACACAGATTAAAGTTTTAAAATAATGGATAACAACGCTCAGAATGGACATTTCACGCATTCCAATACATTTATATGAAAATGCTTAAGCCACATGATGAGAATGGTAAAATAAATTAAAGTCTAAAACTATTGGATAAGAATGTAGAATAGATAATTTATGTGTTTCAATACATTTATATGAAATACTGAAGCTACAGTATGATAATGATCGAGTAAATGGGTTTCTCACGTTCGTGAAATGTTGTTTTCAAGTGGTTTTAGTTATGTATGGATAATGCAAGATGTTGGTGATGCCAGTATGTATATATCTGTATTTAAAAGGCGTTTAATTGATATGTATATGCAATCTTGGAAACAAAATATAGAATCCTCATCATATTCAACACTTTTTCAGTATAAAGAATTTATTTCAATGCGAGTCATACATTAATAAGCTTAATAACAGGCAACTGATCAGATCCATGTGTAAATTCCGCATTTCTCTTCACGATTTGAGAGTGAATCATCACCGTAAGAAGAAGGTCAATGTGTCTGACATTGATTCTATCTGTTTGCATTGTGACCATAATGCTGTAGAAAATGAGTACCATGTTTTCTTTATATGTAATAGATTCTCTTTTCTTCGTAATAAATATTTTATGTCCATTAACAAATATTGTCAAGCTAGGCTAACAGTGCAACACATACTTAACACACATGATGTAAATATACTTCAGTAACTTCTATTTATCTTTCTAAGATATTCAGCTTAAGATTTTCATAGTATAAGTTTGGTCATGTGAAAAATGTATTTATTTTCTCATACAATTGTATCATGGGCGATGCGGCCTAAAATACTGAAATAAACATGATTTTTATTCTGATAAACGGTATAAACCATCTATAAATTCTTAACATACATTATCTCAAAACAGATCTTATAGACCATGTTAAAATTATTAACATACATCATCTCAAAACAGATCCTATACCATCTTTGTCAAGTGATTCAGAGCACTGACAGTGAATAGAGATAAGACGAAAGTTCTAACTGTTTCATATTTCTGGTAAAAGACATTCTGTTTGTTATTGGATTCACAAATGCAAAATGTATTGTTGTTATTTCATCGAAAGGTTGTTTCTCTAACCGAAAGTGTCAATCAAATTAATATTATGCTACACTATAGTTTTTTGTAAGACCTGGATACCCCTATACCATTCCGTGATATTTTCAATACATTTAAGGTAAGGTTTTTTAAATTGTATATTCTCAATGTTTCACTGATAATTGTATGTTTATGCTAAATGAATCAGTTTGATAGTGTCAAAAATCTCACTACACAAATCAGTCATCCATAGTCAAAGGACAAAGTATGAAGATTCACATAAAATCCATTGGCGGCAATTTTTGTGTGAACACCTTTTATTCATTTTGTGTAAGAAAACGCAAACGTATGGTTAAACTTTACGTTATATATTTGAATTATTCCATTTAGTTTAAATACATTGTCTTTCAATTGGAACCATTCATTTTCTTTTTCTTGACATCACCTTATATTCCCCCCAAAACGTGCTACTGTCCCTTTAAGGTGAAGGTAAACAACTATTCATCTAAATATATCTTGTGTCCCATTAACCTATGAGGCTCTATGTTGTTTTTATATCTATTGATAGATGTTTGAAATGTTGATATAACACAGTGTGACATGTATATACAATGTATTTATTCCTGAGTTCTTATTCAATATGGATAAAGGGCTTTAGAACTACGCACACACTTTGAACGTCGTTTATTTGCTTCATGTTGCTTAAAATAGTTGCTGGTTGGGTTAACCAATGTCACTACTGAATACTCACATGACGCAGCATTGTGTATTTGTTGAATGTCAGGGGACAACGAATACAGATTCACATGAAGTCCATCGGCTGCAAGTTTTGGTGAACACCTTTAATTCATTTTAAGTAACAAAAACAAAGCATCGCTGGACTTAACATTATGTTTTTGATTTATTACTGCTTCATTTAGATAAATACATTTTCTTTCAATGGGTACCATTTATTTTCATTTTCCTGCCATCACCTTATATTCTCCCTTAAAACGTGCAACTGCCTATTTAAAACCCAAAATGTTAAACTCTCAGGGAATAAAAGGATGGACTAGAGTTCAGTAACAATGACATGGATGTAAGTCGCAAAGGGGATGGAAATGGTGACAATGCACTCCGGATGGTGCTACAAATTCATCTAGAGGCTTTTCGGAAACGTATTTTGAGTAAACAGGAACATAGATTGGAGCTGATAGATCTCTTTGTGATCAAGTGGCTGGGTGAGGGTGCTTGTGGTGATTGGAGAATGTTGTCAATCAATCAATCAATCAATCTTTATTTCATAATAACCACTCACCGTGGTACATGAAAACTTACACATAAATAACATATATGACACATTGGCTGTGCATATTGTATACTTTTGATATTCAAGTTTTGAAAGTGTTACATATTATTGAAATGAATGTTGCTAATTTCCTTAGTTCGGAATACTTCGTTTTGGAAGGGGTTCCTAGTAACAATTATAATTTATTATAGCTTGGATTTTTATAATAAAATTCTTTTAAATAACATTCTCTATGTTTTAAGAAATATGGACAGAAAATAAGATAGTGATACTCGTCCCCAACAACTTGTAGATTACAAAGTTTACAAAAACGGAATATGTATTTAATATCGGACCAACGCCCAGTCTCCACAGGTAAAAAATGGGTACTCGTACGGAAATTTAGAATAGGGGTTGATAGTTTACAGGGGAGATAAATATAACTTTCTCCCCCAAAATGGGGCTTTAAAAGACTATACATTAAACTTTATGGGAATTTGTCAGATCGGCCAGCCACTTTTGAATAAATTGATTTGAAAAACGCTGAAATACTGTGGAAATAAGCCAATTGCGGTTATATAAATAAGGATAATAAAACACTTCAGACAATCCGTATTCATCTAATATACGTTGAACATTCAAAAGCCATGATGAAAAATATCTGCCATGAAATAATTCGCTTATTGATATATATTACTGTAGGTAATCTCCCGGTCTCCCCGTACAGCATGTAGAATGGTGTGCTCTTCCGTAGTTTAAAAACAGATTTCATAAATAGTCAATTGACGTTTTCTAAAATGTCTATATTTGAGAAGCCTCACACCTCACATCCATATAGCAGGATTGGTAGGACCATGCAGTCATAACATTTGAATAAACATTCAGGGAGATTTCTGGCTTGATAGAATGATAAAGACACTTTTCATTGCTTGGTCATGAAGCGTTTTAATTGCCTTGGTGAATTTTCGATTTCTATGAAATGTTATTTCGAGGTCAGTATTTTCGTCAACAATATCAACGGTTTGGTTATTAAAAGTGAACTCATTATTGTTTTTTTTGCTGGTCCGGATCCAAAGATTACAACTTTAGTTTTGAGTAACTTCCATTCATTGCAGTATAAGTAGAATATATCAAAGCAGTGTTGAAGTTGTTCCGGGTTGTCGGCTAAAAGAACTGTATCGACAGCATATAACAACAGCAGTATCTTGATGTTCGATGTAATGGCTTAAGCTACCCCTGTAATTCCCTTACAGTTGTGAAAATTCACATGGGTTTCAATGTTGTTTAAGAATAAAGAAAAGAGTAGCGATGATAGATTTTCGCCTTGCCGAACGCCTTTTTTCACATCGAAAGAGGCCAGATATTTCATAGAGGATATTATATGAGTGTCAATGACATACTATGTTTACGACACGAGTGCCTAAATATTAGTCTTTCGCGAGCGAGAGCGAGGGACATACTGATATTTAGGCACGAGTGTCGTAAACGTAGTATGTCATGGGCACGAATATAATATTCTATTTATTACCGAAATCTCAAATTTAACGAAAATACTCAAAAACTACATCTCAACATGGGCCGACTAGCCGCCGTCGACCCGTATAGATTGTGACGTCATAGGTGAACCGTGACGTCAAAACATTGTTTATAACGTGACGTCACAATGAAAAAGTGATATTTTGCCCTTGGGCAATATAAAATTTTTTATTTGATACATGATTTGATATAATCATACATATTTTAAACCATTGTAAAAAAAAATCCCGTTTATTCCATAAAAATAAATTGTTGCCATAGTCCAAAGCCTTCTTGAAGTCAATATATGCGCAGTAAAGTTTCTTTTTTGTTGTTTCTGTATTTCTATCAAACTGTTTAAGACAAACATGTGATCCGTAGTTGAATATCCTTTTCTGAAACCGCCGGCTTGCACTTCAGAAAGTATAAGATTTTCTTCGACATATTTAGTCAGTCTATTATTAAGTATCGATGTCAAAAGTTTCCCAAGACATGATAATAAGGTAATTGGTTTGTAATATTCCGCCTTTCTTCTTACAAATGGGTTTAATGAATCCGGCAAGCCAGGTTTCTGGTACACTTCCACTATCAAGAACTACATGTAGGTTAAACAGTTCATAATAAAATGATGTAAAGATATGTTGAGTAGCTATAATCTGTTCGTTCTCTATCTTGTTCAAACCAACTGAGTCTTAAATATTTGGCCTTGTAAACAACAGTACACGATGGGTGCATCTTATGAATTTGACCGATACTCCTTTCTCTAGATATCCCACAAGAGTCACGCTATTTGACTGTCTCTCCTTTCTCTAGATATCCCACAAGAGGCACGCTCTTTTAATTGCTTTTCCTTTCTCTAGATATCCCACAAGAGACACGCTATTTGACTGTCTTTCCTTTCTCTAGATATCCCACAAGAGACACGCTATTTGACTGTCTCTCCTTTCTCTAGATATCCCACAAGAAACACGCTATTTTACCGTCTCTCCTTTCTCTAGATATCTCACAAGAAACACGCTATTTGACTGTCTCTCCTTTCTCAAGATATCCCACAAGAGACACGCTATTTGACTGTCTCTCCTTTCTCTAGATATCCCACAAGAGGCACGATATTTGACTGTCTTTCCTTTCTTTATATATCCCACAAAAGACACGCTCTTTGACTGTCTCTCCTTATTTAGATATCCCACTAGAGGCACGCTATTTGACCGTCTCTCCTTTCTCTAGATATCCCACAAGAGACACGCTATTTGACTGTCTCTCCTTTCTCTAGATATCCCACAAGAGACACGCTATTTGACTGTCTCTCCTTTCTCTAGATATCCAACAAGAGGCACGTTTTTTGACCGTCTCTCCTTTCTCTAGATATCCCACAAGAGGCACGCTATTTGACTGTCTCTCCTTTCTCTAGATATCCCACAAGAGGCACGTTTTTTGACCGTCTCTCCTTTTTCTAGATATCCCACAAGAGGCACGTTTTTTGACCGTCTCTCCTTTCTCTAGATATCCCACAAGAGGCACGCTATTTGACTGTCTCTCCTTATTTAGATATCCCACAAGAGGCACGCTATTTGACTGTCTCTCCTTTCTCTAGATATCCCACAAGAGACACGCTATTTGACTGTCTCTCCTTTCTCTAGATATCCCACAAGTGGCACGTTTTTTGACCGTCTCTCCTTTCCCTAGATATCCCACAAGAGGCACGCTATTTGACCGTCTCTCCTTATTTAGATATCCCACAAGAGACACGCTATTTGACCGTCTCTCCTTCCTCTAGATATCCCACAAGAGGCACGCTATTTGACTGTCTCTCCTTTCTCTAGATATCCCACAAGAGGCACGCTATTTGACTGTCTCTCCTTTCTCTAGATATCCCACAAGAGACACGCTCTTTGACTGTCTCTCCTTTCTCTAGATATCCCACAAGAGACACGCTCTTTGACTGTCTCTCCTTTCTCTAGATATCCCACAAGAGGCACGCTATTTGACTCTCTCTCCTTTCTCTAGATATCCCACAAGAGACACGCTCTTTGACTGTCTCTCCTTTCTCTAGATATCCCATAAGAGACACGCTCTTTGACTCTCTCTCCTTCTCTAGATATCCCACAAGAGGCACGCTATTTGACTGTCTCTCCTTTCTCTAGATATCCTACAAGAGGCACGTTTTTTGGCTGTCTCTCCTTCTCTAGATATCCCACAAGAGGCACACTATTTGATTGTCTCTCCTTTCTCTAGATATCCCACAAGAGGCACGCTCTTTGACTGTCTCTCCTTTCTCTAGATATCCCACAAGAGGCACGCTATTTGACTCTCTCTCCTTTCTCTAGATATCCCACAAGAAACACGCTATTTGACTGTCTCTCCTTTCTCTAGATATCCCATAAGAGACACGCTCTTTGACTCTCTCTCCTTCTCTAGATATCCCACAAGAGGCACGCTATTTGACTGTCTCTCCTTTCTCTAGATATCCTACAAGAGGCACGTTTTTTGGCTGTCTCTCCTTTCTCTAGATATCCCACAAGAGGCACACTATTTGATTGTCTCTCCTTCTCTAGATATCCCACAAGAGACACGCTCTTTGACTGTCTCTCCTTTCTCTAGATATCCCACAAGAGGCACGCTATTTGACTGTCTCTCCTTATTTAGATATCCCACAAGAAACACGCTATTTGACTGTCTCTCCTTTCTCTAGATATCCCACAAGAAACACGTTATTTGACTGTCTCTCCTTCTCTAGATATCCCACAAGAAACACGCTATTTGACTGCTTTTCCTTTCTCTAGATATCCCACAAAAGGCACGGTTTTTGACTGTCTCTCCTTTCTCTAGATATCTCACAAGAGACACGTTCTTTGACTGTCTCTCCTTTCTCTAGATATCCCACAAGAAACATGTTAATTGACTCTCTCTCCTTTTTTAGATATCCCACAAGAAACACGCTATTTGACTGTCTCTTCTTTCTCTAGATATCCCACAAGAGACACGCTATTTGACTGTCTCTCCTTTCTCTAGATATCCCACAAGAGGCACGTTATTTGACTGTCTCTCCTTTCTCTAGATATCCCACAAGAGGCACGCTATTTGACTGTCTCTCCTTTCTCTAGATATCCCACAAGAGACACGCTCTTTGACTGTCTCTCCTTTCTCTAGATATCCCACAAGAGACACGCTCTTTGACTGTCTCTCCTTTCTCTAGATATCCCACAAGAGACACGCTATTTGACTGTCTCTCCTATCTCTAGATATCCCACAAGAGGCACGCTATTTGACTGTCTCTCCTATCTCTAGATATCCCACAAGAGGCACGCTATTTTACCGTCTCTCCTTTCTCTAGATATCTCACAAGAAACACGCTATTTGACTGTCTCTCCTATCTCTAGATATCCCACAAGAAACACGCTATTTGACTGTCTCTCCTTCTCTAGATATCCCCCAATGGGCACGCTAAACCCTTCATATCACTGCAAGCACTTGCTCCTACCGTCTGTATAGGAGCGCTGCTGCTAGTGTTAATTCTATGAATGAGAGTAATGAGATCCAACCTGACTCATTCTCTCTTCTTGGAGGCACATGACATAACTTAACATGACATCAAATATTCTGTATTTAATAATATCGTCATATGAATGCTACAAACAGAATCTGATATAACCTTTCGGCCTTGCTTGAATACACAACTTAAAGAATGGAAATGGTATGAACCGGAAATCATTTTTTAGCCCTGGGTAATAGCCGGATTACGTCCACGGTGAAAATGATAATAGCCTGCTGTGGATAATCGCCGGGTCAGCTTAAGTAGTAGAATGTATACAGATGTCCGGCCATTAGACCTACGAGACAACTTTTATCCATTAAAACATAATTTAAAGTACATAAAAACATTATGGAATAGAACTATAAAATGAACTTTGGCAATGTTACGGGTGATGGAGGAAGTAGTTTATAAATATTCAGTTATTACCTATATGAGGTCTCTTGTCGCACAACATACAACAATGGCTTATAATATGTAAAAATGTTGCACAAAAAGTGCATAAAGTTTGCAATTATATCTTGACTCGTGGGTTGCAATAATATCATGACTCGTGGGTTGCAGTTATATAATGACTCGTGGTTTGCAATTGTATCTTGATTCGTGGAGTGCAATTGTATCTTGACTCGTGGAGTGCAATTGTATCTTGACTTGTGAGTTGCAATACTATCATGACTCGTGGTTTGCAATTGTATCTTGACTTGTGAGTTGCAATAATATCATGACTCGTGGTTTGCAATTTTATCTTGACTCGTGGAGTGCAATTATATCTTGACTCGTGGGTTGCAATTGTATCTTGACTTGTGGAGTGCAGTTGTATCTTGACTTGTGGAGTGCAATTGTATCTTGACTTGTGAGTTGCAATTATATATTGACTCTTGGGTTGCAATAATATCATGACTCGTGGTTTGCAATTGTATCTTGACTTGTGAGTTGCAATAATATCATGACTCGTGGTTTGCAATTGTATCTTGACTCGTGGAGTGCAATTATATCTTGACTCGTGGGTTGCAATTGTATCTTGACTTGTGGAGTGCAATTGTATCTTGACTTGTGAGTTGCAATACTATCATGACTCGTGGTTTGCAATTGTATCTTGACTTGTGAGTTGCAATAATATCATGACTCGTGGTTTGCAATTGTATCTTGACTTGTGAGTTGCAATAATATCATGACTCGTGGGTTGCAATTGTATCTTGACTTGTGGAGTGCAGTTGTATCTTGACTTGTGGAGTGCAATTGTATCTTGACTTGTGAGTTGCAATTATATATTGACTCTTGGGTTGCAATAATATCATGACTCGTGGTTTGCAATTGTATCTTGACTTGTGAGTTGCAATAATATCATGACTCGTGGTTTGCAGTTGTATCTTGACTTGTGAGTTGCAATAATATCATGACTCGTGGTTTGCAATTGTATCTTGACTTGTGAGTTGCAATAATATCATGACTCGTGGTTTGCAATTGTATCTTGACTTGTGGAGTGCAATTGTATCTTGACTCGTGGAGTGCAATTATATCTTGACTCGTGGGTTGCAATTGTATCTTGACTTGTGGAGTGCAATTATATATTGACTCGTGGAGTGCAATTATATCTTGACTCGTGGAGTGCAATTGTATCTTGACTTGTGGAGTGCAATTATATATTGACTCGTGGAGTGCAATTATATATTGACTCGTGGAGTGCAATTATATGTTGACTTGTGGAGTGCAATTGTATCTTGACTCGTGGAGTGCAATTATATCATGACTCGTGGGTTGCAATTGTATCTTGACTTGTGGAGTGCAATTATATATTGACTCGTGGAGTGCAATTATATCTTGACTCGTGGGTTGCAATTGTATCTTGACTTGTGGAGTGCAATTGTATCTTGACTCGTGGAGTGCAATTGTATATTGACTCTTGGGTTGCAATAATATCATGACTCGTGGTTTGCAATTGTATCTTGACTTGTGAGTTGCAATTATATCATGACTCGTGGTTTGCAATTGTATCTTGACTTGTGGAGTGCAATTGTATCTTGACTCGTGGAGTGCAATTATATCTTGACTCGTGGGTTGCAATTGTATCTTGACTTGTGAGTTGCAATAATATCATGACTCGTGGTTTGCAATTGTATCTTGACTTGTGAGTTGCAATAATATTATGACTCGTGGTTTGCAATTGTATCTTGACTTGTGAGTTGCAATAATATCATGACTCGTGGTTTGCAATTGTATCTTGACTTGTGGAGTGCAATTGTATCTTGACTCGTGGAGTGCAATTATATCTTGACTCGTGGTTTGCAATTGTATCTTGACTTGTGGAGTGCAATTATATATTGACTCGTGGAGTGCAATTATATCTTGACTCGTGGGTTGCAATTGTATCTTGACTTGTGGAGTGCAATTGTATCTTGACTCGTGGAGTGCAATTGTATATTGACTCTTGGGTTGCAATAATATCATGACTCGTGGTTTGCAATTGTATCTTGACTTGTGAGTTGCAATTATATCATGACTCGTGGTTTGCAATTGTATCTTGACTTGTGGAGTGCAATTGTATCTTGACTCGTGGAGTGCAATTATATCTTGACTCGTGGGTTGCAATTGTATCTTGACTTGTGAGTTGCAATAATATCATGACTCGTGGTTTGCAATTGTATCTTGACTTGTGAGTTGCAATAATATCATGACTCGTGGTTTGCAATTGTATCTTGACTTGTGAGTTGCAATAATATCATGACTCGTGGTTTGCAATTGTATCTTGACTTGTGGAGTGCAATTGTATCTTGACTCGTGGAGTGCAATTGTATCTTGACTCTTGGAGTGCAATTATATCTTGACTCGTGGGTTGCAATTGTATCTTGACTTGTGGAGTGCAATTGTATCTTGACTCGTGGAGTGCAATTGTATATTGACTCTTGGGTTGCAATAATATCATGACTCGTGGTTTGCAATTGTATCTTGACTTGTGGAGTGCAATTGTATCTTGACTCGTGGAGTGCAATTATATCTTGACTCGTGGGTTGCAATTGTATCTTGACTTGTGAGTTGCAATAATATCATGACTCGTGGTTTGCAATTGTATCTTGACTTGTGAGTTGCAATAATATTATGACTCGTGGTTTGCAATTGTATCTTGACTTGTGAGTTGCAATAATATCATGACTCGTGGTTTGCAATTGTATCTTGACTTGTGGAGTGCAATTGTATCTTGACTCGTGGAGTGCAATTATATCTTGACTCGTGGTTTGCAATTGTATCTTGACTTGTGGAGTGCAATTATATATTGACTCGTGGAGTGCAATTATATCTTGACTCGTGGGTTGCAATTGTATCTTGACTTGTGGAGTGCAATTGTATCTTGACTCGTGGAGTGCAATTGTATATTGACTCTTGGGTTGCAATAATATCATGACTCGTGGTTTGCAATTGTATCTTGACTTGTGAGTTGCAATTATATCATGACTCGTGGTTTGCAATTGTATCTTGACTTGTGGAGTGCAATTGTATCTTGACTCGTGGAGTGCAATTATATCTTGACTCGTGGGTTGCAATTGTATCTTGACTTGTGAGTTGCAATAATATCATGACTCGTGGTTTGCAATTGTATCTTGACTTGTGAGTTGCAATAATATCATGACTCGTGGTTTGCAATTGTATCTTGACTTGTGAGTTGCAATAATATCATGACTCGTGGTTTGCAATTGTATCTTGACTTGTGGAGTGCAATTGTATCTTGACTCGTGGAGTGCAATTGTATCTTGACTCTTGGAGTGCAATTATATCTTGACTCGTGGGTTGCAATTGTATCTTGACTTGTGGAGTGCAATTGTATCTTGACTCGTGGAGTGCAATTGTATATTGACTCTTGGGTTGCAATAATATCATGACTCGTGGTTTGCAATTGTATCTTGACTTGTGGAGTGCAATTGTATCTTGACTCGTGGAGTGCAATTATATCTTGACTCGTGGGTTGCAATTGTATCTTGACTTGTGAGTTGCAATAATATCATGACTCGTGGTTTGCAATTGTATCTTGACTTGTGAGTTGCAATAATATTATGACTCGTGGTTTGCAATTGTATCTTGACTTGTGAGTTGCAATAATATCATGACTCGTGGTTTGCAATTGTATCTTGACTTGTGGAGTGCAATTGTATCTTGACTCGTGGAGTGCAATTATATCTTGACTCGTGGTTTGCAATTGTATCTTGACTTGTGGAGTGCAATTATATATTGACTCGTGGAGTGCAATTATATCTTGACTCGTGGGTTGCAATTGTATCTTGACTTGTGGAGTGCAATTGTATCTTGACTCGTGGAGTGCAATTGTATATTGACTCTTGGGTTGCAATAATATCATGACTCGTGGTTTGCAATTGTATCTTGACTTGTGAGTTGCAATTATATCATGACTCGTGGTTTGCAATTGTATCTTGACTTGTGGAGTGCAATTGTATCTTGACTCGTGGAGTGCAATTATATCTTGACTCGTGGGTTGCAATTGTATCTTGACTTGTGAGTTGCAATAATATCATGACTCGTGGTTTGCAATTGTATCTTGACTTGTGAGTTGCAATAATATCATGACTCGTGGTTTGCAATTGTATCTTGACTTGTGAGTTGCAATAATATCATGACTCGTGGTTTGCAATTGTATCTTGACTTGTGGAGTGCAATTGTATCTTGACTCGTGGAGTGCAATTGTATCTTGACTCTTGGAGTGCAATTATATCTTGACTCGTGGGTTGCAATTGTATCTTGACTTGTGGAGTGCAATTGTATCTTGACTCGTGGAGTGCAATTGTATATTGACTCTTGGGTTGCAATAATATCATGACTCGTGGTTTGCAATTGTATCTTGACTTGTGAGTTGCAATTATATCATGACTCGTGGTTTGCAATTATATCTTGACTCGTGGTTTGCAATTGTATCTTGACTTGTGAGTAGCAATAATATCATGACTCGTGGTTTGCAGTTGTATCTTGACTTGTGAGTTGCAATAATATCATGACTCGTGGTTTGCAATTGTATCTTGACTTGTGAGTTGCAATAATATCATGACTCGTGGTTTGCAATTGTATCTTGACTTGTGAGTTGCAATAATATCATGACTCGTGGTTTGCAATTGTATCTTGACTTGTGGAGTGCAATTGTATCTTGACTCGTGGAGTGCAATTGTATCTTGACTCGTGGAGTGCAATTATATCTTGACTCGTGGGTTGCAATTGTATCTTGACTTGTGGAGTGCAATTGTATCTTGACTCGTGGAGTGCAATTGTATATTGACTCTTGGGTTGCAATAATATCATGACTCGTGGTTTGCAATTGTATCTTGACTTGTGAGTTGCAATTATATCATGACTCGTGGTTTGCAATTATATCTTGACTCGTGGTTTGCAATTGTATCTTGACTTGTGAGTTGCAATAATATCATGACTCGTGGTTTGCAGTTGTATCTTGACTTGTGAGTTGCAATAATATCATGACTCGTGGTTTGCAATTGTATCTTGACTTGTGAGTTGCAATAATATCATGACTCGTGGTTTGCAATTGTATCTTGACTCGTGGAGTGCAATTATATCTTGACTCGTGGGTTGCAATTGTATCTTGACTTGTGGAGTGCAATTGTATCTTGACTTGTGGAGTGCAATTGTATCTTGACTTGTCAGTTGCAATTATATATTGACTCTTGGGTTGCAATAATATCATGACTCGTGAGTTTCAATAATATCTTGACTATCTATTTTACATTTTATATTATCCCAACAAGCCGGTGCCATATAAGATCTAATCTTTAAAATGCCATTTTACACCGTCTGCTTTCCACACAGTAGCAGACTAAATGCGCTACTCACAAGTATACATTTAATCTTTTTGGCAGGATCATCGTCCCAATAATAACATACGGGTCGGACTTTTGGGGATTTAGGAACGAGGAACGAATAGAGCGGACTCAGCAACATATCTTGAGGAGTTGGAAGTAAAACTACTACTTGTCTACTTGAGGAGGACGGTGGTGTATTGGTTAGATTGCTGGTCTGTCACGACAAAGGCTTGGGCTTGAATCACGGTGGGTACATAACAAATGTGCAACCTGGGCTAAACACTGTGTTGTATCCGTGTGCAAGCACTTCATCCATATTGAACTCACTTCCTAGCTGTACAAATGAGTACCTGAACATGGGGAGAGTACGGATCTAAATGGTCGCTCTTGGCGCTTAGTAGCTGATTCGAAAGTGCAATTCCTTCAGGGTAATAATATACATTGTATCGCCGTAAACAGTCCTGGATTGGATATTATTATTATTTCAGCTGTGTTAGGTGAAATGGTAAGGTATACTTTAGCGGTTATTGACAATGTATAAAATTTTGGTTAAAAGTCCTGCATTTGCCTGACGATAGACACCCGAAACAGTGCTATGAAAAGCTTGTCTCCCTTATTAATGATGACAGGAAGACCTGGGCTTGAGATATCATGAATCTTGTACATTCCTTCGGTTCTGGTCACGTGGTATCACAAGGAGTAGGATGCGTGCAGAAGTTTATAACAGTTTTTACTCAACGGCTTAAAGACATGTAGATACAGAATTGGCCGTCATTCATCAACAATAACCACAAGCTTATATCTTACTTTCAATTGAAAACTTTACTGATGCAAGAGAAATATTTGATCACTGTCAAGAGTCATTATTTGAATAAATGTATATACAAATTTCATAATTTGAGAATTTCAATAGGAGGATGGGACAATACACAAGAAGAGGAGCGTTTTTGTGAATATTGCAAAAAATATGTGACAGAAAATGAAAATTATTTTTTAATTAGCTTCCCATTTTATAATATCTATAGAATGAATTATCTCAATGATTATGAGAATCTGAATATTTCCATAATAAGAATAATGTGAAAAATTAAAAACAAACATGGAAACTTGGTGCGTTTATGTGTTGGAATTATATACATGTATGTATCATTTATTACAGAAAACAATAAATGGAACATAACCATCATCAAAAACCATTTTAGATATCATTTTGTATAAACGATGTAATGGTCAGATTGTTACAAACAGTATTATTGCATTCTTGACCATTATATATATTGAATGAATTGCATCTCTGTGATATGAGCTGACTGACCTAAGGCATGAATAAACATTGGTCGATTCATATTATGTTCCATTGTAGGCAAATAGTTTTAAAGGGGCAGTAGCACGTTTTAAGGGGGAATATAAGGTGATGTCAGGAAAATGAAAATAAATGCTTCCATTTGAAAGACAATGTATTTAAACTTAATGGAACAGTAATAATTCAAATATATACCGTAAAGTTTAGCCATGCGATTCCCTTTTCTTACTCAAAATGAATGAAAGGTGTTCACATAAAATGGCCGCTAATGAATTTTATGTGAATCTTCATACTTCGTCCTCTTACTATGGATGATTGGCTCGTGTAATGACATTTTTGACACTGTCAAAATAATACATTTAGCACTAGCTTGCAATCATCAGTGAACATTCTAGAATATAAAATTATCAAAAAACGTGCTACTGCTCCTTTAAGTGGATTCTAGGCTTCGACAGTTTACATACCTCAGTAAAAGGGTGTCAGACAGTCCTTTCTTGGTATACAATATCCGAATTTCATAAAGTGCACATGTTCTCTGAAATAACGTTCCTGTGCTATTGAGTCTCTACATAACAGAAGAGAATTCGACAGTAACATTCATTGAGACCGAAGGCTTGTAACCAAACAAGAGGCTGAGACATGCCCACTTTACAAAGTCAATCCTTGGCATTGCAGTATTAGGAGGAAAGTTTTTCCGTTTGAAGAGTTTTGAGACATTTGCTAAGAATCAAATGAAAGTTAAAGACGTCTGAGAGACGCACACTTGAAATAGTCAATCTTTGGCATTGCAGTATTAGGAGGAAAGTTTTTCCGTTTTAAGAGTTTCTAGACATGGATATTGTATCCAACCAGCATATTTTACATCTAAAGTGTTAGAAATGAGTGACAGAATATGTGAGATCTGTCTTTTGCTTAGACTTAAACGAAAGTTAAAGACGTCTGAAACACTCCCACTTAAAATAGTCAATCCTTGGCATTGCAGTATTAGGAGGAAAGTTTTTTCGTTTTAAGAGATTCTAGACATGAACATTGTATCCAACCAGCATATTTTACATCTAAAGTGTTAGAAATGAGTGACTGAACATGTGATATCTGTCTTTTGCTAAGAATCAACTTAAAATTTAAGACATCTGAGACATGCCCTCATGAAATACTCAATCCTTGGTATTGCAGTATTAGGAGGATGTTTTTTCACATTCAAGAGTTGCTTGACATTGATGTTGTAACTATCAAATATATTTTACATCTAAACTGTAAGAAATGAGTAACTGAACATGTGATATCTGTCTTTTGCTAAGAATCAACTCAAAATTAAAGACGTCTGAGACACGCCCACTTAAAATAGTCAATCCTTGGCATTGCAGTATTAGGAGGAAAGTTTTTCCGTTTTAAGAGTTTCGAGACATGGATATTGTATCCAACCAGCATGTTGTACACTTGAAGTGTCAGAAATGAGTGACTTAACATGTGATTTCTGTCTTTTGCTAAGAATCAACTCAAAATTAAAGGCGTCTGTGACATGACCTCATGAAATACTCAATCCTTGGTATTGCAGTATTAGGAGGAGGTTTTTTTCACATTCAAGAGTTGCTTGACATTGATGTTGTAACTAACCAATATATTTTACATCTAAACTGTAAGAAATTAGTGACTGAACATGTGATATCTGTCTTTTGCTAAGAATCAACTCAAAATTAAAGACGTCTGAGACATGCCCACTTAACAAAGTCAATCCTTGGCATTGCAGTATTAGGAGGAAAGTTTTTCCATTTTAAGAGTTTCGAGACATGGATATTGTATCCAACCATCATGTTGTACACTTGAAGTGTCAGAAATGAGTGACTGAACATGTGATTTCTGTCTTTTGCTAAGAATCAACTCAAAATTAAAGGCGTCTGAGACATGCCCTCATGAAATACTCAATCCTTGGTATTGCAGTATTAGGAGGATGTTTTTTCACATTCAAGCGTTGCTTGACATTGATGTTGTAGCTATCAAATATATTTTACATCTAAACTGTAAGAAATTAGTGACTGAACATGTGATATCTGTCTTTTGCTAAGAATCAACTCAAAATTAAAGACGTCTGAGACACGCCCACTTAACAAAGTCAATCCTTGGCATTGCAGTATTAGGAGGAAAGTTTTTCCGTTTGAAGAGTTTCGAGACATGGATATTGTATCCAACCAGCATATTTTACATCTAAAGTGTTAGAAATGAGTGACAGAAAATGTGATATCTATCTTTTGCTAAGAATCAAACGAAAATTAAAGACGTCTGAGACACGCCCACTTAAAATAGTCAATCCTTGGCATTGCAGTATTAGGAGGAAAGTTTTTCCGTTTTAAGAGTTTCTAGACATGGATATTGTATCCAACCAGCATATTTTACATCTAAAGTATTAGAATTGAGTGACTGATCATGTGATATCTGTCTTTAACTAGGAATCAAACGAAAAGTAAAGACATCCGAGACACGCCCACTTAAAATAGTCAATCCTTGGCATTGCAGTATTAGGAGGAAAGTTTTTCCGTTTTAAGAGTTTCGAGACATGGATATTGTATCCAACCAGCATATTTTACATCTAAAGTGTTAGAAATGAGTGACTGAACATGTGATATTTGTCTTTTGCTAAGAATCAAACGAAAATTAAAGACGTCTGAGACACGCCCACTTAAAATAGTCAATCCTTGGCATTGCAGTATTAGGAGGAAAGTTTTTCCGTTTTAAGAGTTTCTAGACATGGATATTGTATCCAACCAGCATATTTTACATCTAAAGTATTAGAATTGAGTGACTGATCATGTGATATCTGTCTTTTGCTAGGAATCAAACGAACAGTAAAGACATCTGAGACACGCCCACTTAAAATAGTCAATCCTTGGCATTGCAGTATTAGAAGGAAAGTTTTTCCGTTTTAAGAGTATCTAGACATGGATATTGTATCCAACCAGCATATTTTACATCTAAAGTGTTAGAAATGAGTTACAGAACATGTGATATCTGTCTTTTGCTTAGACTTAAACAAAAGTTAAAGACGTCTGAGACACGCCCACTTAACAAAGTCAATCCTTGGCATTGCAGTATTAGGTGTAAAGTTTTTCCGTTTGAAGAGTTTCGAAACATGGATATTGTATCCAACCAGCATATTTTACATCTAAAGTGTTAGAAATGAGTGACAGAAAATGTGATATCTATCTTTTGCTAAGAATCAAACGAAAGTTAAAGACGTCTGAGACACGCCCACTTAAAATAGTCAATCCTTGGCATTGCAGTATTAGGAGGAAAGTTTTTTCGTTTTAAGAGATTCTAGACATGGACATTGTATCCAACCAGCATATTTTACATCTAAAGTGTTAGAAATGAGTGACTGAACATGTGATATCTGTCTTTTGCTAAGAATCAATTTAAAATTTAAGACATCTGAGACATGCCCTCATGAAATACTCAATCCTTGGTATTGCAGTATTAGGAGGATGTTTTTTCACATTCAAGAGTTGCTTGACATTGATGTTGTAACTATCAAATATATTTTACATCTAAACTGTAAGAAATGAGTAAATGAACATGTGATATCTGTCTTTTGCTAAGAATCAACTCAAAATTAAAGACGTCTGAGACACGCCCACTTAAAATAGTCAATCCTTGGCATTGCAGTATTAGGAGGAAAGTTTTTCCGTTTCAAGAGTTTCGAGACATGGATATTGTATCCAACCAGCATGTTGTACACTTGAAGTGTCAGAAATGAGTGACTGAACATGTGATTTCTGTCTTTTGCTAAGAATCAACTCAAAATTAAAGGCGTCTGTGACATGCCCTCATGAAATACTCAATCCTTGGTATTGCAGTATTAGGAGGAGGTTTTTTTCACATTCAAGAGTTGCTTGACATTGATGTTGTAACTAACCAATATATTTTACATCTAAACTGTAAGAAATTAGTGACTGAACATGTGATATCTGTCTTTTGCTAAGAATCAACTCAAAATTAAAGACGTCTGAGACATGCCCACTTAACAAAGTCAATCCTTGGCATTGCAGTATTAGGAGGAAAGTTTTTCCGTTTGAAGAGTTTCGAGACATGGATATTGTATCCAACCAGCATATTTTACATCTAAAGTGTCAGAAATGAGTGACTGAACATGTGATTTCTGTCTTTTGCTAAGAATCAACTCAAAATTAAAGGCGTCTGAGACATGCCCTCATGAAATACTCAATCCTTGGTATTGCAGTATTAGGAGGATGTTTTTTCACATTCAAGCGTTGCTTGACATTGATGTTGTAGCTATCAAATATATTTTACATCTAAACTGTAAGAAATTAGTGACTGAACATGTGATATCTGTCTTTTGCTAAGAATCAACTCAAAATTAAAGACGTCTGAGACACGCCCACTTAACAAAGTCAATCCTTGGCATTGCAGTATTAGGAGGAAAGTTTTTCCGTTTGAAGAGTTTCGAGACATGGATATTGTATCCAACCAGCATATTTTACATCTAAAGTGTTAGAAATGAGTGACAGAAAATGTGATATCTATCTTTTGCTAAGAATCAAACGAAAATTAAAGACGTCTGAGACACGCCCACTTAAAATAGTCAATCCTTGGCATTGCAGTATTAGGAGGAAAGTTTTTCCGTTTTAAGAGTTTCTAGACATGGATATTGTATCCAACCAGCATATTTTACATCTAAAGTATTAGAATTGAGTGACTGATCATGTGATATCTGTCTTTAACTAGGAATCAAACGAAAAGTAAAGACATCCGAGACACGCCCACTTAAAATAGTCAATCCTTGGCATTGCAGTATTAGGAGGAAAGTTTTTCCGTTTTAAGAGTTTCGAGACATGGATATTGTATCCAACCAGCATATTTTACATCTAAAGTGTTAGAAATGAGTGACTGAACATGTGATATTTGTCTTTTGCTAAGAATCAAACGAAAATTAAAGACGTCTGAGACACGCCCACTTAAAATAGTCAATCCTTGGCATTGCAGTATTAGGAGGAAAGTTTTTCCGTTTTAAGAGTTTCTAGACATGGATATTGTATCCAACCAGCATATTTTACATCTAAAGTATTAGAATTGAGTGACTGATCATGTGATATCTGTCTTTTGCTAGGAATCAAACGAACAGTAAAGACATCTGAGACACGCCCACTTAAAATAGTCAATCCTTGGCATTGCAGTATTAGGAGGAAAGTTTTTCCGTTTTAAGAGTATCTAGACATGGATATTGTATCCAACCAGCATATTTTACATCTAAAGTGTTAGAAATGAGTGACAGAACATGTGATATCTGTCTTTTGCTTAGACTTAAACAAAAGTTAAAGACGTCTGAGACACGCCCACTTAACAAAGTCAATCCTTGGCATTGCAGTATTAGGTGTAAAGTTTTTCCGTTTGAAGAGTTTCGAAACATGGATATTGTATCCAACCAGCATATTTTACATCTAAAGTGTTAGAAATGAGTGACAGAAAATGTGATATCTATCTTTTGCTAAGAATCAAACGAAAGTTAAAGACGTCTGAGACACGCCCACTTAAAATAGTCAATCCTTGGCATTGCAGTATTAGGAGGAAAGTTTTTTCGTTTTAAGAGATTCTAGACATGGACATTGTATCCAACCAGCATATTTTACATCTAAAGTGTTAGAAATGAGTGACTGAACATGTGATATCTGTCTTTTGCTAAGAATCAATTTAAAATTTAAGACATCTGAGACATGCCCTCATGAAATACTCAATCCTTGGTATTGCAGTATTAGGAGGATGTTTTTTCACATTCAAGAGTTGCTTGACATTGATGTTGTAACTATCAAATATATTTTGCATCTAAACTGTAAGAAATGAGTAAATGAACATGTGATATCTGTCTTTTGCTAAGAATCAACTCAAAATTAAAGACGTCTGAGACACGCCCACTTAAAATAGTCAATCCTTGGCATTGCAGTATTAGGAGGAAAGTTTTTCCGTTTCAAGAGTTTCGAGACATGGATATTGTATCCAACCAGCATGTTGTACACTTGAAGTGTCAGAAATGAGTGACTGAACATGTGATTTCTGTCTTTTGCTAAGAATCAACTCAAAATTAAAGGCGTCTGTGACATGCCCTCATGAAATACTCAATCCTTGGTATTGCAGTATTAGGAGGAGGTTTTTTTCACATTCAAGAGTTGCTTGACATTGATGTTGTAACTAACCAATATATTTTACATCTAAACTGTAAGAAATTAGTGACTGAACATGTGATATCTGTCTTTTGCTAAGAATCAACTCAAAATTAAAGACGTCTGAGACACGCCCACTTAACAAAGTCAATCCTTGGCATTGCAGTATTAGGAGGAAAGTTTTTCCGTTTGAAGAGTTTCGAGACATGGATATTGTATCCAACCATTAATTTTACATCTAAAGTGTTAGAAATGAGTGACAGAAATGTGATATCTATCTTTTGCTAAGAATCAAACGAAAATTAAAGACGTCTGAGACACGCCCACTTAAAATAGTCAATCCTTGGCATTGCAGTATTAGGAGGAAAGTTTTTCCGTTTGAAGAGTTTCTAGACATGGATATTGTATCCAACCAGCATATTTTACATCTAAAGTGTTAGAAATGAGTGACTGAACATGTGATATTTGTCTTTTGCTAAGAATCAAACGAAAATTAAAGACGTCTGAGACACGCCCACTTAAAATAGTTAATCCTTGGCATTGCAGTATTAGGAGGAAAGTTTTTCCGTTTTAAGAGTTTCTAGACATGGATATTGTATCCAACCAGCATATTTTACATCTAAAGTATTAGAATTGAGTGACTGATCATGTGATATCTGTCTTTTGCTAGGAATCAAACGAACAGTAAAGACATCTGAGACACGCCCACTTAAAATAGTCAATCCTTGGCATTGCAGTATTAGGAGGAAAGTTTTTCCGTTTTAAGAGTATCTAGACATGGATATTGTATCCAACCAGCATATTTTACATCTAAAGTGTTAGAAATGAGTGACAGAACATGTGATATCTGTCTTTTGCTTAGACTTAAACAAAAGTTAAAGACGTCTGAGACACGCCCACTTAACAAAGTCAATCCTTGGCATTGCAGTATTAGGTGTAAAGTTTTTCCGTTTGAAGAGTTTCGAAACATGGATATTGTATCCAACCAGCATATTTTACATCTAAAGTGTTAGAAATGAGTGACAGAAAATGTGATATCTATCTTTTGCTAAGAATCAAACGAAAGTTAAAGACGTCTGAGACACGCCCACTTAAAATAGTCAATCCTTGGCATTGCAGTATTAGGAGAAAAGTTTTTTCGTTTTAAGAGATTCTAGACATGGACATTGTATCCAACCAGCATATTTTACATCTAAAGTGTTAGAAATGAGTGACTGAACATGTGATATCTGTCTTTTGCTAAGAATCAATTTAAAATTTAAGACATCTGAGACATGCCCTCATGAAATACTCAATCCTTGGTATTGCAGTATTAGGAGGATGTTTTTTCACATTCAAGAGTTGCTTGACATTGATGTTGTAACTATCAAATATATTTTACATCTAAACTGTAAGAAATGAGTAAATGAACATGTGATATCTGTCTTTTGCTAAGAATCAACTCAAAATTAAAGACGTCTGAGACACGCCCACTTAAAATAGTCAATCCTTGGCATTGCAGTATTAGGAGGAAAGTTTTTCCGTTTCAAGAGTTTCGAGACATGGATATTGTATCCAACCAGCATGTTGTACACTTGAAGTGTCAGAAATGAGTGACTGAACATGTGATTTCTGTCTTTTGCTAAGAATCAACTCAAAATTAAAGGCGTCTGTGACATGCCCTCATGAAATACTCAATCCTTGGTATTGCAGTATTAGGAGGAGGTTTTTTTCACATTCAAGAGTTGCTTGACATTGATGTTGTAACTAACCAATATATTTTACATCTAAACTGTAAGAAATTAGTGACTGAACATGTGATATCTGTCTTTTGCTAAGAATCAACTCAAAATTAAAGACGTCTGAGACACGCCCACTTAACAAAGTCAATCCTTGGCATTGCAGTATTAGGAGGAAAGTTTTTCCGTTTGAAGAGTTTCGAGACATGGATATTGTATCCAACCAGCATATTTTACATCTAAAGTGTTAGAAATGAGTGACAGAAATGTGATATCTATCTTTTGCTAAGAATCAAACGAAAATTAAAGACGTCTGAGACACGCCCACTTAAAATAGTCAATCCTTTACATTGCAGTATTAGGAGGAAAGTTTTTCCGTTTTAGGAGTTTCTAGACATGGATATTGTATCCAACCAGCATATTTTACATCTAAAGTATTAGAATTGAGTGACTGATCATGTGATATCTGTCTTTTGTTAGGAATCAAACGAAAAGTAAAGACATCTGAGACACGCCCACTTAAAATAGTCAATCCTTGGCATTGCAGTATTAGGAGGAAAGTTTTTCCGTTTTAAGAGTTTCGAGACATGGCTATTGTATCCAATCAGCATATTGTACACTTAAGGTGTCAGAAATGAGTGACTGAACATGTGATTTCTGTCTTTTGCTAAGAATCAACTCAAAATTAAAGGCGTCTGTGACATGCCCTCATGAAATACTCAATCCTTGGTATTGCAGTATTAGGAGGAAAGTTTTTTCGTTTTAAGAGATTCTAGACATGAACATTGTATCCAACCAGCATATTTTACATCTAAAGTGTTAGAAATGAGTGACTGAACATGTGATATCTGTCTTTTGCTAAGAATCAACTTAAAATTTAAGACATCTGAGACATGCCCTCATGAAATACTCAATCCTTGGTATTGCAGTATTAGGAGGATGTTTTTTCACATTCAAGAGTTGCTTGACATTGATGTTGTAACTATCAAATATATTTTACATCTAAACTGTAAGAAATGAGTAACTGAACATGTGATATCTGTCTTTTGCTAAGAATCAACTCAAAATTAAAGACGTCTGAGACACGCCCACTTAAAATAGTCAATCCTTGGCATTGCAGTATTAGGAGGAAAGTTTTTCCGTTTTAAGAGTTTCGAGACATGGATATTGTATCCAATCAGCATGTTGTACACTTGAAGTGTCAGAAATGAGTGACTTAACATGTGATTTCTGTCTTTTGCTAAGAATCAACTCAAAATTAAAGGCGTCTGTGACATGACCTCATGAAATACTCAATCCTTGGTATTGCAGTATTAGGAGGAGGTTTTTTTCACATTCAAGAGTTGCTTGACATTGATGTTGTAACTAACCAATATATTTTACATCTAAACTGTAAGAAATTAGTGACTGAACATGTGATATCTGTCTTTTGCTAAGAATCAACTCAAAATTAAAGACGTCTGAGACATGCCCACTTAACAAAGTCAATCCTTGGCATTGCAGTATTAGGAGGAAAGTTTTTCCGTTTTAAGAGTTTCGAGACATGGATATTGTATCCAACCATCATGTTGTACACTTGAAGTGTCAGAAATGAGTGACTGAACATGTGATTTCTGTCTTTTGCTAAGAATCAACTCAAAATTAAAGGCGTCTGAGACATGCCCTCATGAAATACTCAATCCTTGGTATTGCAGTATTAGGAGGATGTTTTTTCACATTCAAGAGTTGCTTGACATTGATGTTGTAACTATCAAATATATTTTACATCTAAACTGTAAGAAATTAGTGACTGAACATGTGATATCTGTCTTTTGCTAAGAATCAACTCAAAATTAAAGACGTCTGAGACACGCCCACTTAACAAAGTCAATCCTTGGCATTGCAGTATTAGGAGGAAAGTTTTTCCGTTTGAAGAGTTTCGAGACATGGATATTGTATCCAACCAGCATATTTTACATCTAAAGTGTTAGAAATGAGTGACTGAACATGTGATATCTGTCTTTTGCTAAGAATCAACTCAAAATTAAAGACGTCTGAGACACGCCCACTTAAAATAGTCAATCCTTGGCATTGCAGTATTAGGAGGAAAGTTTTTCCGTTTTAAGAGTTTCTAGACATGGATATTGTATCCAACCAGCATATTTTACATCTAAAGTATTAGAATTGAGTGACTGATCATGTGATATCTGTCTTTAACTAGGAATCAAACGAAAAGTAAAGACATCCGAGACACGCCCACTTAAAATAGTCAATCCTTGGCATTGCAGTATTAGGAGGAAAGTTTTTCCGTTTTAAGAGTTTCGAGACATGGATATTGTATCCAACCAGCATATTTTACATCTAAAGTGTTAGAAATGAGTGACTGAACATGTGATATTTGTCTTTTGCTAAGAATCAAACGAAAATTAAAGACGTCTGAGACACGCCCACTTAAAATAGTCAATCCTTGGCATTGCAGTATTAGGAGGAAAGTTTTTCCGTTTTAAGAGTTTCTAGACATGGATATTGTATCCAACCAGCATATTTTACATCTAAAGTATTAGAATTGAGTGACTGATCATGTGATATCTGTCTTTTGCTAGGAATCAAACGAACAGTAAAGACATCTGAGACACGCCCACTTAAAATAGTCATGCCTTGGCATTGCAGTATTAGGAGGAAAGTTTTTCCGTTTTAAGAGTATCTAGACATGGATATTGTATCCAACCAGCATATTTTACATCTAAAGTGTTAGAAATGAGTGACAGAACATGTGATATCTGTCTTTTGCTTAGACTTAAACAAAAGTTAAAGACGTCTGAGACACGCCCACTTAACAAAGTCAATCCTTGGCATTGCAGTATTAGGTGTAAAGTTTTTCCGTTTGAAGAGTTTCGAAACATGGATATTGTATCCAACCAGCATATTTTACATCTAAAGTGTTAGAAATGAGTGACAGAAAATGTGATATCTATCTTTTGCTAAGAATCAAACGAAAGTTAAAGACGTCTGAGACACGCCCACTTAAAATAGTCAATCCTTGGCATTGCAGTATTAGGAGGAAAGTTTTATCGTTTTAAGAGATTCTAGACATGGACATTGTATCCAACCAGCATATTTTACATCTAAAGTGTTAGAAATGAGTGACTGAACATGTGATATCTGTCTTTTGCTAAGAATCAATTTAAAATTTAAGACATCTGAGACATGCCCTCATGAAATACTCAATCCTTGGTATTGCAGTATTAGGAGGATGTTTTTTCACATTCAAGAGTTGCTTGACATTGATGTTGTAACTATCAAATATATTTTACATCTGAACTGTAAGAAATGAGTAAATGAACATGTGATATCTGTCTTTTGCTAAGAATCAACTCAAAATTAAAGACGTCTGAGACACGCCCTCATGAAATACTCAATTCTTGGTATTGCAGTATTAGGAGGATGTTTTTTCACATTCAAGAGTTGCTTGACATTGATGTTGTAACTATCAAATATATTTTACATCTAAACTGAAAGAAATTAGTGACTGAACATGTGATATCTGTCTTTTGCTAAGAATCAACTCAAAATTACAGACGTCTGAGACACGCCCACTTAACAAAGTCAATCCTTGGCATTGCAGTATTAGGAGGAAAGTTTTTCCGTTTGAAGAGTTTCGAGACATGGATATTGTATCCAACCAACATATTTTACATCTAAAGTGTTAGAAATGAGTGACAGAAATGTGACATCTATCTTTTGCTAAGAATCAAACGAAAATTAAAGACGTCTGAGACACGCCCACTTAAAATAGTCAATCCTTGGCATTGCAGTATTAGGAGGAAAGTTTTTCCGTTTTAGGAGTTTCTAGACATGGATATTGTATCCAACCAGCATATTTTACATCTAAAGTATTAGAATTGAGTGACTGATCATGTGATATCTGTCTTTTGTTAGGAATCAAACGAAAAGTAAAGACATCTGAGACACGCCCACTTAAAATAGTCAATCCTTGGCATTGCAGTATTAGGAGGAAAGTTTTTCCGTTTTAAGAGTTTCGAGACATGGCTATTGTATCCAATCAGCATATTGTACACTTAAGGTGTCAGAAATGAGTGACTGAACATGTGATTTCTGTCTTTTGCTAAGAATCAACTCAAAATTAAAGGCGTCTGTGACATGCCCTCATGAAATACTCAATCCTTGGTATTGCAGTATTAGGAGGATGTTTTTTTCACATTCAAGAGTTGCTTGACATTGATGTTGTAACTAACCAATATATTTTACATCTAAACTGTAAGAAATTAGTGACTGAACATGTGATATCTGTCTTTTGCTAAGAATCAACTCAAAATTAAAGACGTCTGAGACATGCCCACTTAACAAAGTCAATCCTTGGCATTGCAGTATTAGGAGGAAAGTTTTTCCGTTTGAAGAGTTTCGAGACATTTGATAAGAATCAAATGAAAGGTAAAGACGTCTGAGACACGCACACTTAAAATAGTCAATCCTTGGCATTGCAGTATTAGGAGGAAAGTTTTTCCGTTTTAAGAGATTCTAGACATGGACATTGTATCCAACCAGCATATTTTACATCTAAAGTGTTAGAAATGAGTGAGAGAACATGTGAGATCTGTCTTTTGCTTAGACTTAAACGAACGTTAAAGACGTCTGAAACACGCCCACTTAAAATAGTCAATCCTTGGCATTGCATTATTAGGAGGAAAGTTTTTTCGTTTTAAGAGATTCTAGACATGGACATTGTATCCAACCAGCATATTTTACATCTAAAGTGTTAGAAATGAGTGACTGAACATGTGATATCTGTCTTTTGCTAAGAATCAACATAAAATTTAAGACATCTGAGACATGCCCTCATGAAATACTCAATCCTTGGTATTGCAGTATTAGGAGGATGTTTTTTCACATTCAAGAGTTGCTTGACATTGATGTTGTAACTATCAAATATATTTTACATCTAAACTGTAAGAAATGAGTAACTGAACATGTGATATCTGTCTTTTGCTAATAATCAACTCAAAATTAAAGACGTCTGAGACACGCCCACTTAAAATAGTCAATCCTTGGCATTGCAGTATTAGGAGGAAAGTTTTTCCGTTTCAAGAGTTTCGAGACATGGCTATTGTATCCAATCAGCATGTTGTACACTTGAAGTGTCAGAAATGAGTGACTGAACATGTGATTTCTGTCTTTTGCTAAGAATCAACTCAAAATTAAAGGCGTCTGTGACATGCCCTCATGAAATACTCAATTCTTGGTATTGCAGTATTAGGAGGATGTTTTTTCACATTCAAGAGTTGCTTGACATTGATGTTGTAACTATCAAATATATTTTACATCTAAATTGAAAGAAATTAGTGACTGAACATGTGATATCTGTCTTTTGCTAAGAATCAACTCAAAATTAAAGACGTCTGAGACACGCCCAATTAACAAAGTCAATCCTTGGCATTGCAGTATTAGGAGGAAAGTTTTTCCGTTTGAAGAGTTTCGAGACATGGATATTGTATCCAACCAGCATATTTTACATCTAAAGTGTTAGAAATGAGTGACAGAAAATGTGATATCTATCTTTTGCTAAGAATCAAACGAAAATTAAAGACGTCTGAGACACGCCCACTTAAAATAGTCAATCCTTGGCATTGCAGTATTAGGAGGAAAGTTTTTCCGTTTTGAGAGTTTTTAGACATGGATATTGTATCCAACCAGCATATTTTACATCTAAAGTATTAGAATTGAGTGACTGATCATGTGATATCTGTCTTTAACTAGGAATCAAACGAAAAGTAAAGACATCTGAGACACGCACACTTAAAATAGTCAATCCTTGGCATTGCAGTATTAGGAGGAAAGTTTTTCCGTTTTAAGAGTTTCTAGACATGGATATTGTATCCAACCAGCATATTTTACATCTAAAGTGTTAGAAATGAGTGACTGAACATGTGATATTTGTCTTTTGCTAAGAATCAAACGAAAATTAAAGACGTCTGAGACACGCCCACTTAAAATAGTCAATCCTTGGCATTGCAGTATTAGGAGGAAAGTTTTTCCGTTTTAAGAGTTTCTAGACATGGATATTGTATCCAACCAGCATATTTTACATCTAAAGTATTAGAATTGAGTGACTGATCATGTGATATCTGTCTTTTGCTAGGAATCAAACGAACAGTAAAGACATCTGAGACACGCCCACTTAAAATAGTCAATCCTTGGCATTGCAGTATTAGGAGGAAAGTTTTTCCGTTTGAAGAGTATCTAGACATGGATATTGTATCCAACCAGCATATTTTACATCTAAAGTGTTAGAAATGAGTGACAGAAAATGTGATATCTATCTTTTGCTAAGAATCAAACGAAAGTTAAAGACGTCTGAGACACGCCCACTTAAAATAGTCAATCCTTGGCATTGCAGTATTAGGAGGAAAGTTTTTTCGTTTTAAGAGATTCTAGACATGGACATTGTATCCAACCAGCATATTTTACATCTAAAGTGTTAGAAATGAGTGACTGAACATGTGATATCTGTCTTTTGCTAAGAATCAACTTAAAATTTAAGACATCTGAGACATGCCCTCATGAAATACTCAATCCTTGGTATTGCAGTATTAGGAGGATGTTTTTTCACATTCAAGAGTTGCTTGACATTGATGTTGTAACTATCAAATATATTTTACATCTAAACTGTAAGAAATGAGTAAATGAACATGTGATATCTGTCTTTTGCTAAGAATCAACTCAAAATTAAAGACGTCTGAGACACGCCCACTTAACAAAGTCAATCCTTGGCATTGCAGTATTAGGAGGAAAGTTTTTCCGTTTGAAGAGTTTCGAGACATGGATATTGTATCCAACCAGCATATTTTACATCTAAAGTGTTAGAAATGAGTGACAGAAATGTGATATCTATCTTTTGCTAAGAATCAAACGAAAATTAAAGACGTCTGAGACACGCCCACTTAAAATAGTCAATCCTTGGCATTGCAGTATTAGGAGGAAAGTTTTTCCGTTTTAGGAGTTTCTAGACATGGATATTGTATCCAACCAGCATATTTTACATCTAAAGTATTAGAATTGAGTGACTGATCATGTGATATCTGTCTTTTGTTAGGAATCAAACGAAAAGTAAAGACATCTGAGACACGCCCACTTAAAATAGTCAATCCTTGGCATTGCAGTATTAGGAGGAAAGTTTTTCCGTTTTAAGAGTTTCGAGACATGGCTATTGTATCCAATCAGCATATTGTACACTTAAGGTGTCAGAAATGAGTAACTGAACATGTGATTTCTGTCTTTTGCTAAGAATCAACTCAAAATTAAAGGCGTCTGTGACATGCCCTCATGAAATACTCAATCCTTGGTATTGCAGTATTAGGAGGATGTTTTTTTCACATTCAAGAGTTGCTTGACATTGATGTTGTAACTAACCAATATATTTTACATCTAAACTGTAAGAAATTAGTGACTGAACATGTGATATCTGTCTTTTGCTAAGAATCAACTCAAAATTAAAGACGTCTGAGACATGCCCACTTAACAAAGTCAATCCTTGGCATTGCAGTATTAGGAGGAAAGTTTTTCCGTTTGAAGAGTTTCGAGACATTTGATAAGAATCAAATGAAAGTTAAAGACGTCTGAGACACGCACACTTAAAATAGTCAATCCTTGGCATTGCAGTATTAGGAGGAAAGTTTTTCCGTTTTAAGAGATTCTAGACATGGACATTGTATCCAACCAGCATATTTTACATCTAAAGTGTTAGAAATGAGTGACAGAACATGTGAGATCTGTCTTTTGCTTAGACTTAAACGAACGTTAAAGACGTCTGAAACACGCCCACTTAAAATAGTCAATCCTTGGCATTGCATTATTAGGAGGAAAGTTTTTTCGTTTTAAGAGATTCTAGACATGGACATTGTATCCAACCAGCATATTTTACATCTAAAGTGTTAGAAATGAGTGACTGAACATGTGATATCTGTCTTTTGCTAAGAATCAACATAAAATTTAAGACATCTGAGACATGCCCTCATGAAATACTCAATCCTTGGTATTGCAGTATTAGGAGGATGTTTTTTCACATTCAAGAGTTGCTTGACATTGATGTTGTAACTATCAACTATATTTTACATCTAAACTGTAAGAAATGAGTAACTGAACATGTGATATCTGTCTTTTGCTAATAATCAACTCAAAATTAAAGACGTCTGAGACACGCCCACTTAAAATAGTCAATGCTTGGCATTGCAGTATTAGGAGGAATCTTTTTCAGATTTAAGAGTTTCGAGACATGGCTATTGTATCCAATCAGCATGTTGTACACTTGAAGTGTCAGAAATGAGTGACTGAACATGTGATTTCTGTCTTTTGCTAAGAATCAACTCAAAATTAAAGGCGTCTGTGACATGCCCTCATGAAATACTCAATCCTTGGTATTGCAGTATTAGGAGGAGGTTTTTTTCACATTCAAGAGTTGCTTGACATTGATGTTGTAACTAACCAATATATTTTACATCTAAACTGTAAGAAATTAGTGACTGAACATGTGATATCTGTCTTTTGCTAAGAATCAACTCAAAATTAAAGACGTCTGAGACACGCCCACTTAACAAAGTCAATCCTTGGCATTGCATTATTAGGAGGAAAGTTTTTTCGTTTGAAGAGATTCTAGACATGGACATTGTATCCAACCAGCATATTTTACATCTAAAGTGTTAGAAATGAGTGACTGAACATGTGATATCTGTCTTTTGCTAAGAATCAACATAAAATTTAAGACATCTGAGACATGCCCTCATGAAATACTCAATCCTTGGTATTGCAGTATTAGGAGGATGTTTTTTCACATTCAAGAGTTGCTTGACATTGATGTTGTAACTATCAAATATATTTTACATCTAAACTGTAAGAAATGAGTAACTGAACATGTGATATCTGTCTTTTGCTAATAATCAACTCAAAATTAAAGACGTCTGAGACACGCCCACTTAAAATAGTCAATACTTGGCATTGCAGTATTAGGAGGAATCTTTTTCAGATTTAAGAGTTTCGAGACATGGCTATTGTATCCAATCAGCATGTTGTACACTTGAAGTGTCAGAAATGAGTGACTGAACATGTGATTTCTGTCTTTTGCTAAGAATCAACTCAAAATTAAAGGCGTCTGTGACATGCCCTCATGAAATACTCAATCCTTGGTATTGCAGTATTAGGAGGAGGTTTTTTTCACATTCAAGAGTTGCTTGACATTAATGTTGTAACTAACCAATATATTTTACATCTAAACTGTAAGAAATTAGTGACTGAACATGTGATATCTGTCTTTTGCTAAGAATCAACTCAAAATTAAAGACGTCTGAGACACGCCCACTTAACAAAGTCAATCCTTGGCATTGCAGTATTAGGAGGAAAGTTTTTTCGTTTGAAGAGTTTCGAGACATGGATATTGTATCCAACCAGCATATTTTATATCTAAAGTGTTAGAAATGAGTGACAGAAAATGTGACATCTATCTTTTGCTAAGAATCAAACGAAAATTAAAGACGTCTGAGACACGCCCACTTAAAATAGTCAATCCTTGGCATTGCAGTATTAGGAGGAAAGTTTTTCTGTTTTAAGAGATTCTAGACATGGACATTGTATCCAACCAGCATATTTTACATCTAAAGTGTTAGAAATAAGTGACAGAACATGTGAGATCTGTCTTTTGCTTAAACTTAAACGAAAGTTAAAGACGTCTGAAACACGCCCACTTAAAATAGTCAATCCTTGGCATTGCAGTATTGGGAGGAAAGTTTTTCCGTTTTAAGAGATTCTAGACATGGACATTGTATCCAACCAGCATATTTTACATCTAAAGTGTTAGAAATGAGTGACTGAACATGTGATATCTGTCTTTTGCTAAGAATCAACATAAAATTTAAGACATCTGAGACATGCCCTCATGAAATACTCAATCCTTGGTACTGCAGTTTTAGGAGGATGTTTTTTCACATTCAAGAGTTGCTTGACATTGATGTTGTAACTATCAAATATATTTTACATCTAAACTGTAAGAAATGAGTAACTGAACTTGTGATATCTGTCTTTTGCTAAGAATCAACTCAAAATTAACCCTTACGATGCGGCTATATATTTTTGCTCTACAAGCCCACGTGGCGGAATTGTTTTGTCCGGTGCCAGCCACCGTTATATCCTGATTAACCGCTTCTTTATTTTTGTGCGCGGATATACATATGATACATGGAAATAAAGACAATTCTCTCTTCTATACGATGATGTAAAAATTATAAAATTATCTCTAATGGTTCGTGAGATATAAATGCCGCAAGGTGGGTACCCTCAATCATTTTGAGGTAAACAAATTTTTTGCGGCACTTGTCGCAACGCTTTGCCGCTTCTTTATTTTTGTGCGCGGATATACATATGATACATGGAAATGAAGACGATTCTCTCTTCTACACGATGATGTAAAAATTATAGAATTATCTCTATTGGTTTGTGAGATATGAATGCCGCAAGGTGGGTACCCTCAATCATTTTTGAGAAAAGGTTTGATATTTTATATCCGGGAGCAGCCAAGACTGCTTGCAGTCAATATATAGCCTTATCCTGAAAGTTACGGATTTCGCCAAGAGGGCTTACGTGCCATTTTATATTTGGCCCGTAAATATCACGCGCCCCGCATCGTAAGGGTTAAAGACGACTGAGACACGCCCACTTAAAATAGTCAATCCTTGGCATTGCAGTATTAGTAGGAGGTTTTTTTCACATTCAAGAGTTGCTTGACATTGATGTTGTAAATAAACAATATATTTTACATCTAAACTGTAAGAAATTAGTGACTGAACATGTGATATCTGTCTTTTGCTAAGAATCAACTCAAAATTAAAGACGTCTGAGACACGCCCACTTAACAAAGTCAATCCTTGGCATTGCAGTATTAGGAGGAAAGTTTTTCCGTTTTAAGAGTTTCTAGACATGGATATTGTATCCAACCAGCATATTTTACATCTAAAGTATTAGAATTGAGTGACTGATCATGTGATATCTGTCTTTAACTAGGAATCAAACGAAAAGTACAGACATCTGAGACACGCCCACTTAAAATAGTCAATCCTTGGCATTGCAGTATTAGGAGGAAAGTTTTTCCGTATTAAGAGTTTCGAGACATGGATATTGTATCCAACCAGCATATTTTACATCTAAAGTGTTAGAAATGAGTGACTGAACATGTGATATTTGTCTTTTGCTAAGAATCAAACGAAAATTAAAGACGTCTGAGACACGCCCACTTAAAATAGTCAATCCTTGGCATTGCAGTATTGGGAGGAATTTTTTTCAGATTTAAGAGTTTCGAGACATGGCTATTGTATCTAATCAGCATATTGTACACTTAAGGTGTCAGAAAAGAGTGACTGAACATGTGATTTCTGTCTTTTGCTAAGAATCAACTTAAAATTTAAGACATCTGAGACATGCCCTCATGAAATACTCAATCCTTGGTATTGCAGTATTAGGAGGATGTTTTTTCACATTCAAGAGTTGCTTGACATTGATGTTGTAACTATCAAATATATTTTACATCTAAACTGTAAGAAATGAGTAACTGAACATGTGATATCTGTCTTTTGCTAAGAATCAACTCAAAATTAAAGACGTCTGAGACACGCCCACTTAAAATAGTCAATCCTTGGCATTGCAGTATTAGGAGGAATCTTTTTCAGATTTAAGAGTTTCGAGACATGGCTATTGTATCCAACCAGCATGTTGTACACTTGAAGTGTCAGAAATGAGTGACTGAACATGTGATTTCTGTCTTTTGCTAAGAATCAACTCAAAATTAAAGGCGTCTGTGACATGCCCTCATGAAATACTCAATCCTTGGTATTGCAGTATTAGGAGGAGGTTTCTTTCACATTCAAGAGTTGCTTGACATTGATGTTGTAACTAACCAATATATTTTACATCTAGACTGTAAGAAATTAGTGACTGAACATGTGATATCTGTCTTTTGCTAAGAATCAACTCAAAATTAAAGACGTCTGAGACACGCCCACTTAACAAAGTCAATCCTTGGCATTGCAGTATTAGGAGAAAAGTTTTTCCGTTTAAAGAGTTTCGAGACATGGATATTGTATCCAACCAGCATATTTTACATCTAAAGTGTTAGAAATGAGTGACAGAAATGTGATATCTATCTTTTGCTAAGAATCAAACGAAAATTAAAGACGTCTGAGACACGCCCACTTAAAATAGTCAATCCTTGGCATTGCAGTATTAGGAGGAAAGTTTTTCCGTTTTAAGAGTTTCTAGACATGGATATTGTATCCAACCAGCATATTTTACATCTAAAGTATTAGAATTGAGTGCCTGATCATGTGATATATGTCTTTTGCTAGGAATCAAACGAAAAGTAAAGACATCTGAGACACGCCCACTTACAATAGTCAATCCTTGGCATTGCAGTATTAGGAGGAAAGTTTTTCCGTTTTAAGAGTTTCTAGACATGGATATTGTATCCAACCAGCATATTTTACATCTAAAGTGTTAGAAATGAGTGACAGAACATGTGATATCTGTCTTTTGCTTAGACTTAAACGAAAGTTAAAGACGTCTGAGACACGCCCACTTAAAATAGTCAATCCTTGGCATTGCAGTATTGGGAGGAATTTTTTTCAGATTTAAGAGTTTCGAGACATGGCTATTGTATCCAATCAGCATATTGTACACTTAAGGTGTCAGAAATGAGTGACTGAACATGTGATTTCTGTCTTTTGCTAAGAATCAACTTAAAATTTAAGACATCTGAGACATGCCCTCATGAAATACTCAATCCTTGGTATTGCAGTATTAGGAGGATGTTTTTTCACATTCAAGAGTTGCTTGACATTGATGTTGTAACTATCAAATATATTTTACATCTAAACTGTAAGAAATGAGTAACTGAACATGTGATATCTGTCTTTTGCTAAGAATCAACTCAAAATTAAAGACGTCTGAGACACGCCCACTTAAAATAGTCAATCCTTGGCATTGCAGTATTAGGAGGAATCTTTTTCAGATTTAAGAGTTTCGAGACATGGCTATTGTATCCAACCAGCATGTTGTACACTTGAAGTGTCAGAAATGAGTGACTGAACATGTGATTTCTGTCTTTTGCTAAGAATCAACTCAAAATTAAAGGCGTCTGTGACATGCCCTCATGAAATACTCAATCCTTGGTATTGCAGTATTAGGAGGAGGTTTTTTTCACATTCAAGAGTTGCTTGACATTGATGTTGTAACTAACCAATATATTTTACATCTAGACTGTAAGAAATTAGTGACTGAACATGTGATATCTGTCTTTTGCTAAGAATCAACTCAAAATTAAAGACGTCTGAGACACGCCCACTTAACAAAGTCAATCCTTGGCATTGCAGTATTAGGAGGAAAGTTTTTCCGTTTGAAGAGTTTCGAGACATGGATATTGTATCCAACCAGCATATTTTACATCTAAAGTGTTAGAAATGAGTGACAGAAATGTGATATCTATCTTTTGCTAAGAATCAAACGAAAATTAAAGACGTCTGAGACACGCCCACTTAAAATAGTCAATCCTTGGCATTGCAGTATTAGGAGGAAAGTTTTTCCGTTTTAAGAGTTTCTAGACATGGATATTGTATCCAACCAGCATATTTTACATCTAAAGTATTAGAATTGAGTGACTGATCATGTGATATCTGTCTTTTGCTAGGAATCAAACGAAAAGTAAAGACATCTGAGACACGCCCACTTAAAATAGTCAATCCTTGGCATTGCAGTATTAGGAGGAAAGTTTTTCCGTTTTAAGAGTTTCTAGACATGGATATTGTATCCAACCAGCATATTTTACATCTAAAGTGTTAGAAATGAGTGACAGAACATGTGATATCTGTCTTTTGCTTAGACTTAAACGAAAGTTAAAGACGTCTGAGACACGCCCACTTAAAATAGTCAATCCTTGGCATTGCAGTATTGGGAGGAATTTTTTTCAGATTTAAGAGTTTCGAGACATGGCTATTGTATCCAATCAGCATATTGTACACTTAAGGTGTCAGAAATGAGTGACTGAACATGTGATTTCTGTCTTTTGCTAAGAATCAACTCAAAATTAAAGGCGTCTGTGACATGCCCTCATGAAATACTCAATCCTTGGTATTGCAGTATTAGGAGGATGTTTTTTTCACATTCAAGAGTTGCTTTACATTGATGTTGTAACTAACCAATATATTTTACATCTAAACTGTAAGAAATTAGTGACTGAACATGTGATATCTGTCTTTTGCTAAGAATCAACTCAAAATTAAAGACGTCTGAGACATGCCCACTTAACAAAGTCAATCCTTGGCATTGCAGTTTTAGGAGGAAAGTTTTTCCGTTTGAAGAGTTTCGAGACATTTGATAAGAATCAAATGAAAGTTAAAGACGTCTGAGACACGCACACTTAAAATAGTCAATCCTTGGCATTGCAGTATTAGGAGGAAAGTTTTTCCGTTTTAAGAGATTCTAGACATGGACATTGTATCCAACCAGCATATTTTACATCTAAAGTGTTAGAAATGAGTGACAGAACATGTGAGATCTGTCTTTTGCTTAGACTTAAACGAACGTTAAAGACGTCTGAGACACGCCCACTTAAAATAGTCAATCCTTGGCATTGCAGTATTAGGAGGAAAGTTTTTCCGTTTTAAGAGTTTCGAGACATGGATATTGTATCCAACCAGCATGTTGTACACTTGAAGTGTCAGAAATGAGTGACTGAACATGTGATTTCTGTCTTTTGCTAAGAATCAACTCAAAATTAAAGGCGTCTGTGACATGCCCTCATGAAATACTCAATCCTTGGTATTGCAGTATTAGGAGGAGGTTTTTTTCACATTCAAGAGTTGCTTGACATTGATGTTGTAACTAACCAATATATTTTACATCTAAACTGTAAGAAATTAGTGACTGAACATGTGATATCTGTCTTTTGCTAAGAATCAACTCAAAATTAAAGACGTCTGAGACACGCCCACTTAACAAAGTCAATCCTTGGCATTGCAGTATTAGGAGGAAAGTTTTTCCGTTTGAAGAGTTTCGAGACGTGGATATTGTATCCAACCAGCATATTTTACATCTAAAGTGTTAGAAATGAGTGACAGAAATGTGATATCTATCTTTTGCTAAGAATCAAACGAAAATTAAAGACGTCTGAGACACGCCCACTTAAAATAGTCAATCCTTGGCATTGCAGTATTAGGAGGAAAGTTTTTCCGTTTTAAGAGTTTCTAGACATGGATATTGTATCCAACCAGCATATTTTACATCTAAAGTATTAGAATTGAGTGACTGATCATGTGATATCTGTCTTTTGCTAGGAATCAAACGAAAAGTAAAGACATCTGAGACACGCCCACTTAAAATAGTCAATCCTTGGCATTGCAGTATTAGGAGGAAAGTTTTTCCGTTTTAAGAGTTTCTAGACATGGATATTGTATCCAACCAGCATATTTTACATCTAAAGTGTTAGAAATGAGTGACAGAACATGTGATATCTGTCTTTTGCTTAGACTTAAACGAAAATTAAAGACGTCTGAGACACGCCCACTTAAAATAGTCAATCCTTGGCATTGCAGTATTGGGAGGAATTTTTTTCAGATTTAAGAGTTTCGAGACATGGCTATTGTATCCAATCAGCATATTGTGCACTTAAGGTGTCAGAAATGAGTGACTGAACATGTGATTTCTGTCTTTTGCTAAGAATCAACTCAAAATTAAAGGCGTCTGTGACATGCCCTCATGAAATACTCAATCCTTGGTATTGCAGTATTAGGAGGATGTTTTTTTCACATTCAAGAGTTGCTTTACATTGATGTTGTAACTAACCAATATATTTTACATCTAAACTGTAAGAAATTAGTGACTGAACATGTGATATCTGTCTTTTGCTAAGAATCAACTCAAAATTAAAGACGTCTGAGACATGCCCACTTAACAAAGTCAATCCTTGGCATTGCAGTTTTAGGAGGAAAGTTTTTCCGTTTGAAGAGTTTCGAGACATTTGATAAGAATCAAATGAAAGTTAAAGACGTCTGAGACACGCACACTTAAAATAGTCAATCCTTGGCATTGCAGTATTAGGAGGAAAGTTTTTCCGTTTTAAGAGATTCTAGACATGGACATTGTATCCAACCAGCATATTTTACATCTAAAGTGTTAGAAATGAGTGACAGAACATGTGAGATCTGTCTTTTGCTTAGACTTAAACGAACGTTAAAGACGTCTGAGACACGCCCACTTAAAATAGTCAATCCTTGGCATTGCAGTATTAGGAGGAAAGTTTTTCCGTTTTAAGAGTTTCGAGACATGGATATTGTATCCAACCAGCATGTTGTACACTTGAAGTGTCAGAAATGAGTGACTGAACATGTGATTTCTGTCTTTTGCTAAGAATCAACTCAAAATTAAAGGCGTCTGTGACATGCCCTCATGAAATACTCAATCCTTGGTATTGCAGTATTAGGAGGAGGTTTTTTTCACATTCAAGAGTTGCTTGACATTGATGTTGTAACTAACCAATATATTTTACATCTAAACTGTAAGAAATTAGTGACTGAACATGTGATATCTGTCTTTTGCTAAGAATCAACTCAAAATTAAAGACGTCTGAGACACGCCCACTTAACAAAGTCAATCCTTGGCATTGCAGTATTAGGAGGAAAGTTTTTCCGTTTGAAGAGTTTCGAGACGTGGATATTGTATCCAACCAGCATATTTTACATCTTAAGTGTTAGAAATGAGTGACAGAAATGTGATATCTATCTTTTGCTAAGAATCAAACGAAAATTAAAGACGTCTGAGACACGCCCACTTAAAATAGTCAATCCTTGGCATTGCAGTATTAGGAGGAAAGTTTTTCCGTTTTAGGAGTTTCTAGACATGGATATTGTATCCAACCAGCATATTTTACATCTAAAGTATTAAAATTGAGTGACTGATCATGTGATATCTGTCTTTTGTTAGGAATCAAACGAAAAGTAAAGACATCTGAGACACGCCCACTTAAAATAGTCAATCCTTGGCATTGCAGTATTAGGAGGAAAGTTTTTCCGTTTTAAGAGTTTCGAGACATGGCTATTGTATCCAATCAGCATATTGTACACTTAAGGTGTCAGAAATGAGTGACTGAACATGTGATTTCTGTCTTTTGCTAAGAATCAACTCAAAATTAAAGGCGTCTGTGACATGCCCTCATGAAATACTCAATCCTTGGTATTGCAGTATTAGGAGGATGTTTTTTTCACATTCAAGAGTTGCTTGACATTGATGTTGTAACTAACCAATATATTTTACATCTAAACTGTAAGAAATTAGTGACTGAACATGTGATATCTGTCTTTTGCTAAGAATCAACTCAAAATTAAAGACGTCTGAGACATGCCCACTTAACAAAGTCAATCCTTGGCATTGCAGTATTAGGAGGAAAGTTTTTCCGTTTGAAGAGTTTCGAGACATTTGATGAGAATCAAATGAAAGTTAAAGACGTCTGAGACACGCACACTTAAAATAGTCAATCCTTGGCATTGCAGTATTAGGAGGAAAGTTTTTCCGTTTTAAGAGATTCTAGACATGGACATTGTATCCAACCAGCATATTTTACATCTAAAGTGTTAGAAATGAGTGACAGAACATGTGAGATCTGTCTTTTGCTTAGACTTAAACGAACGTTAAAGACGTCTGAAACACGCCCACTTAAAATAGTCAATCCTTGGCATTGCATTATTAGGAGGAAAGTTTTTTCGTTTTAAGAGATTCTAGACATGGACATTGTATCCAACCAGCATATTTTACATCTAAAGTGTTAGAAATGAGTGACTGAACATGTGATATCTGTCTTTTGCTAAGAATCAACATAAAATTTAAGACATCTGAGACATGCCCTCATGAAATACTCAATCCTTGGTATTGCAGTATTAGGAGGATGTTTTTTCACATTCAAGAGTTGCTTGACATTGATGTTGTAACTATCAAATATATTTTACATCTAAACTGTAAGAAATGAGTAACTGAACATGTGATATCTGTCTTTTGCTAATAATCAACTCAAAATTAAAGACGTCTGAGACACGCCCACTTAAAATAGTCAATCCTTGGCATTGCAGTATTAGGAGGAATCTTTTTCAGATTTAAGAGTTTCGAGACATGGCTATTGTATCCAATCAGCATGTTGTACACTTGAAGTGTCAGAAATGAGTGACTGAACATGTGATTTCTGTCTTTTGCTAAGAATCAACTCAAAATTAAAGGCGTCTGTGACTTGCCCTCATGAAATACTCAATCCTTGGTATTGCAGTATTAGGAGAAGGTTTTTTTCACATTCAAGAGTTGCTTGACATTGATGTTGTAACTAACCAATATATTTTACATCTAAACTGTAAGAAATTAGTGACTGAACATGTGATATCTGTCTTTTGCTAAGAATCAACTCAAAATTAAAGACGTCTGAGACACGCCCACTTAACAAAGTCAATCCTTGGCATTGCAGTATTAGGAGGAAAGTTTTTCGTTTGAAGAGTTTCGAGACATGGATATTGTATCCAACCAGCATATTTTACATCTAAAGTGTTAGAAAAGAGTGACAGAAAATGTGACATCTATCTTTTGCTAAGAATCAAACGAAAATTAAAGACGTCTGAGACACGCCCACTTAAAATAGTCAATCCTTGGCATTGCAGTATTAGGAGGAAAGTTTTTCTGTTTTAAGAGATTCTAGACATGGACATTGTATCCAACCAGCATATTTTACATCTAAAGTGTTAGAAATGAGTGACAGAACATGTGAGATCTGTCTTTTGCTTAAACTTAAACGAAATTTAAAGACGTCTGAAACACGCCCACTTAAAATAGTCAATCCTTGGCATTGCAGTATTAGGAGGAAAGTTTTTCCGTTTTAAGAGATTCTAGACATGGACATTGTATCCAACCAGCATATTTTACATCTAAAGTGTTAGAAATGAGTGACTGAACATGTGATATCTGTCTTTTGCTAAGAATCAACATAAAATTTAAGACATCTGAGACATGCCCTCATGAAATACTCAATCCTTGGTACTGCAGTTTTAGGAGGATGTTTTTTCACATTCAAGAGTTGCTTGACATTGATGTTGTAACTATCAAATATATTTTACATCTAAACTGTAAGAAATGAGTAACTGAACTTGTGATATCTGTCTTTTGCTAAGAATCAACTCAAAATTAAAGACGTCTGAGACACGCCCACTTAAAATAGTCAATCCTTGGCATTGCAGTATTAGTAGGAGGTTTTTTTCACATTCAAGAGTTGCTTGACATTGATGTTGTAAATAAACAATATATTTTACATCTAAACTGTAAGAAATTAGTGACTGAACATGTGATATCTGTCTTTTGCTAAGAATCAACTCAAAATTAAAGACGTCTGAGACACGCCCACTTAACAAAGTCAATCCTTGGCATTGCAGTATTAGGAGAAAAGTTTTTCCGTTTGAAGAGTTTCGAGACATGGATATTGTATCCAACCAGCATATTTTACATCTAAAGTGTTAGAAATGAGTGACAGAAAATGTGATATCTATCTTTTGCTAAGAATCAAACGAAAATTAAAGACGTCTGAGACACGCCCACTTAAAATAGTCAATCCTTGGCATTGCAGTATTAGGAGGAAAGTTTTTCCGTTTTAAGAGTTTCTAGACATGGATATTGTATCCAACCAGCATATTTTACATCTAAAGTATTAGAATTGAGTGACTGATCATGTGATATCTGTCTTTAACTAGGAATCAAACGAAAAGTACAGACATCTGAGACACACCCACTTAAAATAGTCAATCCTTGGCATTGCAGTATTAGGAGGAAAGTTTTTCCGTATTAAGAGTTTCGAGACATGGATATTGTATCCAACCAGCATATTTTACATCTAAAGTGTTAGAAATGAGTGACTGAACATGTGATATTTGTCTTTTGCTAAGAATCAAACGAAAATTAAAGACGTCTGAGACACGCCCACTTAAAATAGTCAATCCTTGGCATTGCAGTATTAGGAGGAAAGTTTTTCCGTTTTAAGAGTTTCTAGACATGGATATTGTATCCAATCAGCATATTTTACATCTAAAGTATTAGAATTGAGTGAATGCTCATGTGATATCTGTCTTTTGCTAGGAATCAAACGAACAGTAAAGACATCTGAGACACGCCCACTTAAAATAGTCAATCCTTGGCATTGCAGTATTAGGAGGAAAGTTTTTCCGTTTTAAGAGTTTCTAGACATGGATATTGTATCCAACCAGCATATTTTACATCTAAAGTGTTAGAAATGAGTGACAGAACATGTGATATCTGTCTTTTGCTTAGACTTAAACGAAAGTTAAAGACGTCTGAGACACGCCCACTTAAAATAGTCAATCCTTGGCATTGCAGTATTGGGAGGAATTTTTTTCAGATTTAAGAGTTTCGAGACATGGCTATTGTATCTAATCAGCATATTGTACACTTAAGGTGTCAGAAAAGAGTGACTGAACATGTGATTTCTGTCTTTTGCTAAGAATCAACTTAAAATTTAAGACATCTGAGACATGCCCTCATGAAATACTCAATCCTTGGTATTGCAGTATTAGGAGGATGTTTTTTCACATTCAAGAGTTGCTTGACATTGATGTTGTAACTATCAAATATATTTTACATCTAAACTGTAAGAAATGAGTAACTGAACATGTGATATCTGTCTTTTGCTAAGAATCAACTCAAAATTAAAGACGTCTGAGACACGCCCACTTAAAATAGTCAATCCTTGGCATTGCAGTATTAGGAGGAATCTTTTTCAGATTTAAGAGTTTCGAGACATGGCTATTGTATCCAACCAGCATGTTGTACACTTGAAGTGTCAGAAATGAGTGACTGAACATGTGATTTCTGTCTTTTGCTAAGAATCAACTCAAAATTAAAGGCGTCTGTGACATGCCCTCATGAAATACTCAATCCTTGGTATTGCAGTATTAGGAGGAGGTTTTTTTCACATTCAAGAGTTGCTTGACATTGATGTTGTAACTAACCAATATATTTTACATCTAGACTGTAAGAAATTAGTGACTGAACATGTGATATCTGTCTTTTGCTAATAATCAACTCAAAATTAAAGACGTCTGAGACACGCCCACTTAACAAAGTCAATCCTTGGCATTGCAGTATTAGGAGGAAAGTTTTTCCGTTTGAAGAGTTTCGAGACATGGATATTGTATCCAACCAGCATATTTTACATCTAAAGTGTTAGAAATGAGTGACAGAAATGTGATATCTATCTTTTGCTAAGAATCAAACGAAAATTAAAGACGTCTGAGACACGCCCACTTAAAATAGTCAATCCTTGGCATTGCAGTATTAGGAGGAAAGTTTTTCCGTTTTAAGAGTTTCTAGACATGGATATTGTATCCAACCAGCATATTTTACATCTAAAGTATTAGAATTGAGTGACTGATCATGTGATATCTGTCTTTTGCTAGGAATCAAACGAAAAGTAAAGACATCTGAGACACGCCCACTTAAAATAGTCAATCCTTGGCATTGCATTATTAGGAGGAAAGTTTTTCCGTTTTAAGAGTTTCTAGACATGGATATTGTATCCAACCAGCATATTTTACATCTAAAGTGTTAGAAATGAGTGACAGAACATGTGATATCTGTCTTTTGCTTAGACTTAAACGAAAGTTAAAGACGTCTGAGACACGCCCACTTAAAATAGTCAATCCTTGGCTTTGCAGTATTGGGAGGAATTTTTTTCAGATTTAAGAGTTTCGAGACATGGCTATTGTATCCAATCAGCATATTGTACACTTAAGGTGTCAGAAATGAGTGACTGAACATGTGATTTCTGTCTTTTGCTAAGAATCAACTCAAAATTAAAGGCGTCTGTGACATGCCCTCATGAAATACTCAATCCTTGGTATTGCAGTATTAGGAGGATGTTTTTTTCACATTCAAGAGTTGCTTGACATTGATGTTGTAACTAACCAATATATTTTACATCTAAACTGTAAGAAATTAGTGACTGAACATGTGATATCTGTCTTTTGCTAAGAATCAACTCAAAATTAAAGACGTCTGAGACATGCCCACTTAACAAAGTCAATCCTTGGCATTGCAGTATTAGGAGGAAAGTTTTTCCGTTTTAAGAGTTTCGAGACATGGATATTGTATCCAACCATCATGTTGTACACTTGAAGTGTCAGAAATGAGTGACTGAACACGTGATTTCTGTCTTTTGCTAAGAATCAACTTAAAATTTAAGACATCTGAGACATGCCCTCATGAAATACTCAATCCTTGGTATTGCAGTATTAGGAGGATGTTTTTTCACATTCAAGAGTTGCTTGACATTGATGTTGTAACTATCAAATATATTTTACATCTAAACTGTAAGAAATGAGTAACTGAACATGTGATATCTGTCTTTTGCTAATAATCAACTCAAAATTAAAGACGTCTGAGACACGCCCACTTAAAATAGTCAATCCTTGGCATTGCAGTATTAGGAGGAATCTTTTTCAGATTTAAGAGTTTCGAGACATGGCTATTGTATCCAACCAGCATGTTGTACACTTGAAGTGTCAGAAATGAGTGACTGAACATGTGATTTCTGTCTTTTGCTAAGAATCAACTCAAAATTAAAGGCGTCTGTGACATGCCCTCATGAAATACTCAATCCTTGGTATTGCAGTATTAGGAGGATGTTTTTTTCACATTCAAGAGTTGCTTTACATTGATGTTGTAACTAACCAATATATTTTACATCTAAACTGTAAGAAATTAGTGACTGAACATGTGATATCTGTCTTTTGCTAAGAATCAACTCGAAATTAAAGACGTCTGAGACATGCCCACTTAACAAAGTCAATCCTTGGCATTGCAGTTTTAGGAGGAAAGTTTTTCCGTTTGAAGAGTTTCGAGACATTTGATGAGAATCAAATGAAAGTTAAAGACGTCTGAGACACGCACACTTAAAATAGTCAATCCTTGGCATTGCAGTATTAGGAGGAAAGTTTTTCCGTTTTAAGAGATTCTAGACATGGACATTGTATCCAACCAGCATATTTTACATCTAAAGTGTTAGAAATGAGTGACAGAACATGTGAGATCTGTCTTTTGCTTAGACTTAAACGAACGTTAAAGACGTCTGAAACACGCCCACTTAAAATAGTCAATCTTTGGCATTGCATTATTAGGAGGAAAGTTTTTTCGTTTTAAGAGATTCTAGACATGGACATTGTATCCAACCAGCATATTTTACATCTAAAGTGTTAGAAATGAGTGACTGAACATGTGATATCTGTCTTTTGCTAAGAATCAACATAAAATTTAAGACATCTGAGACATGCCCTCATGAAATACTCAATCCTTGGTATTGCAGTATTAGGAGGATGTTTTTTCACATTCAAGAGTTGCTTGACATTGATGTTGTAACTATCAAATATATTTTACATCTAAACTGTAAGAAATGAGTAACTGAACATGTGATATCTGTCTTTTGCTAATAATCAACTCAAAATTAAAGACGTCTGAGACACGCCCACTTAAAATAGTCAATCCTTGGCATTGCAGTATTAGGAGGAATCTTTTTCAGATTTAAGAGTTTCGAGACATGGCTATTGTATCCAATCAGCATGTTGTACACTTGAAGTGTCAGAAATGAGTGACTGAACATGTGATTTCTGTCTTTTGCTAAGAATCAACTCAAAATTAAAGGCGTCTGTGACATGCCCTCATGAAATACTCAATCCTTGGTTTTGCAGTATTAGGAGGAGGTTTTTTTCACATTCAAGAGTTGCTTGACATTGATGTTGTAACTAACCAATATATTTTACATCTAAACTGTAAGAAATTAGTGACTGAACATGTGATATCTGTCTTTTGCTAAGAATCAACTCAAAATTAAAGACGTCTGAGATACGCCCACTTAACAAAGTCAATCCTTGGCATTGCAGTATTAGGAGGAAAGTTTTTCCGTTGGAAGAGTTTCGAGACATGGATATTGTATCCAACCAGCATATTTTACATCTAAAGTGTTAGAAATGAGTGACAGAAAATGTGACATCTATCTTTTGCTAAGAATCAAACGAAAATTAAAGACGTCTGAGACACGCCCACTTAAAATAGTCAATCCTTGGCATTGCAGTATTAGGAGGAAAGTTTTTCCGTTTTAAGAGATTCTAGACATGGACATTGTATCCAACCAGCATATTTTACATCTAAAGTGTTAGAAATGAGTGACAGAACATGTGAGATCTGTCTTTTGCTTAAACTTAAACGAAAGTTAAAGATGTCTGAAACACGCCCACTTAAAATAGTCAATCCTTGGCATTGCAGTATTAGGAGGAAAGTTTTTCCGTTTTAAGAGATACTAGACATGGACATTGTATCCAACCAGCATATTTTACATCTAAAGTGTTAGAAATGAGTGACTGAACATGTGATATCTGTCTTTTGCTAAGAATCAACATAAAATTTAAGACATCTGAGACATGCCCTCATGAAATACTCAATCCTTGGTATTGCAGTATTAGGAGGATGTTTTTTCACATTCAAGAGTTGCTTGACATTGATGTTGTAACTATCAAATATATTTTACATCTAAACTGTAAGAAATGAGTAACTGAACATGTGATATCTGTCTTTTGCTAATAATCAACTCAAAATTAAAGACGTCTGAGACACGCCCACTTAAAATAGTCAATCCTTGGCATTGCAGTATTAGGAGGAATCTTTTTCTGATTTAAGAGTTTCGAGACATGGCTATTGTATCCAATCAGCATGTTGTACACTTGAAGTGTCAGAAATGAGTGACTGAACATGTGATTTCTGTCTTTTGCTAAGAATCAACTCAAAATTAAAGGCGTCTGTGACATGCCCTCATGAAATACTCAATCCTTGGTATTGCAGTATTAGGAGGAGGTTTTTTTCACATTCAAGAGTTGCTTGACATTGATGTTGTAACTAACCAATATATTTTACATCTAAACTGTAAGAAATTAGTGACTGAACATGTGATATCTGTCTTTTGCTAAGAATCGACTCAAAATTAAAGACGTCTGAGACACGCCCACTTAACAAAGTCAATCCTTGGCATTGCAGTATTAGGAGGAAAGTTTTTCCGTTTGAAGAGTTTCGAGACATGGATATTGTATCCAACCAGCATATTTTACATCTAAAGTGTTAGAAATGAGTGACAGAAAATGTGACATCTATCTTTTGCTAAGAATCAAACGAAAATTAAAGACGTCTGAGACACGCCCACTTAAAATAGTCAATCCTTGGCATTGCAGTATTAGGAGGAAAGTTTTTCCGTTTTAAGAGATTCTAGACATGGACATTGTATCCAACCAGCATATTTTACATCTAAAGTGTTAGAAATGAGTGACACATGTGAGATCTGTCTTTTGCTTAAACTTAAACGAAAGTTAAAGACGTCTGAAACACGCCCACTTAAAATAGTCAATCCTTGGCATTGCAGTATTAGGAGGAAAGTTTTTCCGTTTTAAGAGATTCTAGACATGGACATTGTATCCAACCAGCATATTTTACATCTAAAGTGTTAGAAATGAGTGACTGAACATGTGATATCTGTCTTTTGCTAAGAATCAACATAAAATTTAAGACATCTGAGACATGCCCTCATGAAATACTCAATCCTTGGTATTGCAGTTTTAGGAGGATGTTTTTTCACATTCAAGAGTTGCTAGACATTGATGTTGTAACTATCAAATATATTTTACATCTAAACTGTAAGAAATGAGTAACTGAACATGTGATATCTGTCTTTTGCTAAGAATCAACTCAAAATTAAAGACGTCTGAGACACGCCCACTTAAAATAGTCAATCCTTGGCATTGCAGTATTAGTAGGAGGTTTTTTTCACATTCAAGAGTTGCTTGACATTGATGTTGTAACTAAACAATATATTTTACATCTAAACTGTAAGAAATTAGTGACTGAACATGTGATATCTGTCTTTTGCTAAGAATCAACTCAAAATTAAAGACGTCTGAGACACGCCCACTTAACCAAGTCAATTCTTGGCATTGCAGTATTAGGAGGAAAGTTTTTCCGTTTGAAGAGTTTCGAGACATTTGCTAAGAATCAAATGAAAGTTAAAGACGTCTGAGACACGCAAACTTAAAATAGTCAATCCTTGGCATTGCAGTATTAGGAGGAAAGTTTTTCCGTTTTAAGAGATTCTAGACATGGACATTGTATCCAACCAGCATATTTTACATCTAAAGTGTTAGAAATGAGTGACAGAACAAGTGAGATCTGTCTTTTGCTTAGACTAAAACGAAAGTTAAAGACGTCTGAAACACGCCCACTTAAAATAGTCAATCCTTGGCATTGCAGTATAAGGAGGAAAGTTTTTTCGTTTTAAGAGATTCTAGACATGGACATTGTATCCAACCAGCATATTTTACATCTAAAGTGTTAGAAATGAGTGACAGAAAATGTGATATCTATCTTTTGCTAAGAATCAAAGGAAAATTAAAGACGTCTGTGACATGCCCTCATGAAATACTCAATCCTTGGTATTGCAGTATTAGGAGGAGGTTTTTTTCACATTCAAGAGTTGCTTGACATTGATGTTGTAACTAACCAATATATTTTACATCTAAACTGTAAGAAATTAGTGACTGAACATGTGATATCTGTCTTTTGCTAAGAATCAACTCAAAATTAAAGACGTCTGAGACAGGCCCACTTAACAAAGTCAATCCTTGGCATTGCAGTATTAGGAGGAAGTTTTTCCGTTTGAAGAGTTTCGAGACATGGATATTGTATCCAACCAGCATATTTTACATCTAAAGTGTTAGAAATGAGTGACAGAAAATGTGATATCTATCTTTTGCTAAGAATCAAACGAAAATTAAAGACGCCTGAGACACGCCCACTTAGAATAGTCAATCCTTGGCATTGCAGTATTAGGAGGAAAGTTTTTCCGTTTTAAGAGTTTCGAGACATGAATATTGTATCCAACCAGCATATTTTACATCTAAAATGTTAGAAATGAGTGACTGAACATGTGATATCTGTCTTTTGCTAAGAATCAAACGAAAATTAAAGACGTCTGAGACACGCCCACTTAAAATAGTCAATCCTTGGCATTGCAGTATTAGGAGGAAAGTTTTTCCGTTTTAAGAGTTTCTAGACATGGATATTGTATCCAACCAGCATATTTTACATCTAAAGTATTAGAATTGAGTGACTGATCATGTGATATCTGTCTTTTGCTAGGAATCAAACGAAAATTAAAGACATCTGAGACACGCCCACTTTACAAAGTCAATCCTTGGCATTGCAGTATTAGGAGGAAAGTTTTTCCGTTTTAAGAGTTTCTAGACATGGATATTGTATCCAACCAGCATATTTTACATCTAAAGTGTTAGAAATGAGTAACAGAACATGTGATATCTGTCTTTTGCTTAGACTTAAACGAAAATTAAAGACGTCTGAGACACACCCACTTAAAATAGTCAATCCTTGGCATTGCAGTATTAGGAGGAAAGTTTTTCCGTTTTAAGAGTTTCTAGACATGGATATTGTATCCAACCAGCATATTTTACATCTAAAGTGTTAGAAATGAGTGACAGAACATGTGATATCTGTCTTTTGCTCAGACTTAAACAAAAGTTTAAGACGTCTGAGACACGCCCACTTAAAATAGTCAATCCTTGGCATTGCAGTATTAAGAAGAATTTTTTTCAGATTTAAGAGTTTCTAGACATGGCTATTGTATCCAACCAGCATATTTTACACTTAAAGTGTCAGAAATGAGTAACTGAACATGTGATATCTGTCTTTTGCTAAGAATCAACTCAAAATTAAAGACGTCTGAGACATGCCCTCATGAAACACTCAATCCTTGGTATTGCAGTATTAGGAGGATGTTTTTTCATATTCAGGAGTTTCTAGACATGGATGTTGTAACTAACCAATATATTTTACATCTAAATTGTAAGAAATGAGTGACTTAACATGTGATATCTGGCTTTGCTAAGAATCAAATTAACATTAAAGATGTCTGAGACACGCCCATTTAAAATAGTCTATCCTTGGCATTGCAGTATTAGGAGGAAAGTTTTTCCGTTTTAAGAGTTTCTAGACATGGATATTGTATCCAACCAGCATATTTTACATCTAAAGTGATAGAAATGAGTGACAGAACATGTGATATCTGTCTTTTGCTTAGACTTAAACAAAAGTTAAAGACGTCTGAGACGCCCACTTAAAATATTCAATCCTTGGCATTGCAGTATTAGGAGGAATTTTTTCAGATTTAAGAGTTTCTAGACATAGGTATTGTATCCAACCAGCATATTTTACACTTAAAGTGTCAGAAATGAGTAACTGAACATGTGATTTCTGTCTTTTGCTAAGAATCAACTCAAAATTGAAGACGTCTGAAACATGCCCTCATGAAATGCTCAATCCTTGGTATTGCAGTATTAGGAGGATGTTTTTTCAGGTTCAAGAGTTTCTAGATATAGGTATTGTATCCAACCAGCATATTTTTCATCTAAACTGTAAGAAATGAGTGACTGAACATGTGATATCTGTCTTTTGCTAAGAATCAAACGAAAATTAAAGACGTCTGAGACACGCCCACTTAAAATAGTCAATCCTTGGCATTGCAGTATTAGGAGGAATTTTTTTCAGATTTAAGAGTTTCGAGACATGGCTATTGTATCAGATCATCATATTGTACACTTAAGGTGTCAGAAATGAGTGACTGAACATGTGATTTCTGTCTTTTGCTAAGAATCAACTCAAAATTAAAGGCGTCTGTGACATGCCCTCATGAAATACTCAATCCTTGGTATTGCAGTATTAGGAGGAGGTTTTTTTCACATTCAAGAGTTGCTTGACATTGATGTTGTAACTAACCAATATATTTTACATCTAAACTGTAAGAAATTAGTGACTGAACATGTGATATCTGTCTTTTGCTAAGAATCAACTCAAAATTAAAGACGTCTGAGACACGCCCACTTAACAAAGTCAATCCTTGGCATTGCAGTATTAGGAGGAAAGTTTTTCCGTTTTAAGAGTTTCTAGACATGGATATTGTATCCAACCAGCATATTTTACATCTAAAGTATTAGAATTGAGTGACTGATCATGTGATATCTGTCTTTTGCTAGGAATCAAACGAAAATTAAAGACGTCTGAGACACGCCCACTTAGAATAGTCAATCCTTGGCATTGCAGTATTAGGAGGAAAGTTTTTCCGTTTTAAGAGTTTCGAGACATGAATATTGTATCCAACCAGCATATTTTACATCTAAAATGTTAGAAATGAGTGACTGAACATGTGATATCTGTCTTTTGCTAAGAATCAAACGAAAATTAAAGACGTCTGAGACACGCCCACTTAAAATAGTCAATCCTTGGCATTGCAGTATTAGGAGGAAAGTTTTTCCGTTTTAAGAGTTTCTAGACATGGATATTGTATCCAACCAGCATATTTTACATCTAAAGTATTAGAATTGAGTGACTGATCATGTGATATCTGTCTTTTGCTAGGAATCAAACGAAAATTAAAGACATCTGAGACACGCCCACTTTACAAAGTCAATCCTTGGCATTGCAGTATTAGGAGGAAAGTTTTTCCGTTTTAAGAGTTTCTAGACATGGATATTGTATCCAACCAGCATATTTTACATCTAAAGTGTTAGAAATGAGTGACAGAACAAGTGAGATCTGTCTTTTGCTTAGACTAAAACGAAAGTTAAAGACGTCTGAAACACGCCCACTTAAAATAGTCAATCCTTGGCATTGCAGTATTAGGAGGAAAGTTTTTTCGTTTTAAGAGATTCTAGACATGGACATTGTATCCAACCAGCATATTTTACATCTAAAGTGTTAGAAATGAGTGACTGAACATGTGATATCTGTCTTTTGCTAAGAATCAACTTAAAATTTAAGACATCTGAGACATGCCCTCATGAAATACTCAATCCTTGGTATTGCAGTATTAGGAGGAGGTTTTTTTCACATTCAAGAGTTGCTTGACATTGATGTTGTAACTAACCAATATATTTTACATCTAAACTGTAAGAAATTAGTGACTGAACATGTGATATCTGTCTTTTGCTAAGAATCAACTCAAAATTAAAGACATCTGAGACACGCCCACTTAACAAAGTCAATCCTTGGCATTGCAGTATTAGGAGGAAAGTTTTTCCGTTTGAAGAGTTTCGAGACATGGATATTGTATCCAACCAGCATATTTTACATCTAAAGTGTTAGAAATGAGTGACAGAAAATGTGATATCTATCTTTTGCTAAGAATCAAACGAAAATTAAAGACGTCTGAGACACGCCCACTTAGAATAGTCAATCCTTGGCATTGCAGTATTAGGAGGAAAGTTTTTCCGTTTTAAGAGTTTCGAGACATGAATATTGTATCCAACCAGCATATTTTACATCTAAAATGTTAGAAATGAGTGACTGAACATGTGATATCTGTCTTTTGCTAAGAATCAAACGAAAATTAAAGACGTCTGAGACACGCCCACTTAAAATAGTCAATCCTTGGCATTGCAGTATTAGGAGGAAAGTTTTTCCGTTTTAAGAGTTTCTAGACATGGATATTGTATCCAACCAGCATATTTTACATCTAAAGTATTAGAATTGAGTGACTGATCATGTGATATCTGTCTTTTGCTAGGAATCAAACGAAAATTAAAGACATCTGAGACACGCCCACTTTACAAAGTCAATCCTTGGCATTGCAGTATTAGGAGGAAAGTTTTTCCGTTTTAAGAGTTTCTAGACATGGATATTGTATCCAACCAGCATATTTTACATCTAAAGTGTTAGAAATGAGTGACAGAACAAGTGAGATCTGTCTTTTGCTTAGACTAAAACGAAAGTTAAAGACGTCTGAGACACGCCCACTTTACAAAGTCAATCCTTGGCATTGCAGTATTAGGAGGAAAGTTTTTCCGTTTTAAGAGTTTCGAGACATGAATATTGTATCCAACCAGCATATTTTACATCTAAAATGTTAGAAATGAGTGACTGAACATGTGATATCTGTCTTTTGCTAAGAATCAAACGAAAATTAAAGACGTCTGAGACACGCCCACTTAAAATAGTCAATCCTTGGCATTGCAGTATTAGGAGGAAAGTTTTTCCGTTTTAAGAGTTTCTAGACATGGATATTGTATCCAACCAGCATATTTTACATCTAAAGTATTAGAATTGAGTGACTGATCATGTGATATCTGTCTTTTGCTAGGAATCAAACGAAAATTAAAGACATCTGAGACACGCCCACTTTACAAAGTCAATCCTTGGCATTGCAGTATTAGGAGGAAAGTTTTTCCGTTTTAAGAGTTTCTAGACATGGATATTGTATCCAACCAGCATATTTTACATCTAAAGTGTTAGAAATGAGTGACAGAACAAGTGAGATCTGTCTTTTGCTTAGACTAAAACGAAAGTTAAAGACGTCTGAAACACGCCCACTTAAAATAGTCAATCCTTGGCATTGCAGTATTAGGAGGAAAGTTTTTTCGTTTTAAGAGATTCTAGACATGGACATTGTATCCAACCAGCATATTTTACATCTAAAGTGTTAGAAATGAGTGACTGAACATGTGATATCTGTCTTTGGCTAAGAATCAACTTAAAATTTAAGACATCTGAGACATGCCCTCATGAAATACTCAATCCTTGGTATTGCAGTATTAGGAGGAGGTTTTTTTCACATACAAGAGTTGCTTGACATTGATGTTGTAACTAACCAATATATTTTACATCTAAACTGTAAGAAATTAGTGACTGAACATGTGATATCTGTCTTTTGCTAAGAATCAACTCAAAATTAAAGACGTCTGAGACACGCCCACTTAACAAAGTCAATCCTTGGCATTGCAGTATTAGGAGGAAAGTTTTTCCGTTTGAAGAGTTTCGAGACATGGATATTGTATCCAACCAGCATATTTTACATCTAAAGTGTTAGAAATGAGTGACAGAAAATGTGATATCTATCTTTTGCTAAGAATCAAACGAAAATTAAAGACGTCTGAGACACGCCCACTTAGAATAGTCAATCCTTGGCATTGCAGTATTAGGAGGAAAGTTTTTCCGTTTTAAGAGTTTCGAGACATGAATATTGTATCCAACCAGCATATTTTACATCTAAAATGTTAGAAATGAGTGACTGAACATGTGATATCTGTCTTTTGCTAAGAATCAAACGAAAATTAAAGACGTCTGAGACACGCCCACTTAAAATAGTCAATCCTTGGCATTGCAGTATTAGGAGGAAAGTTTTTCCGTTTTAAGAGTTTCTAGACATGGATATTGTATCCAACCAGCATATTTTACATCTAAAGTATTAGAATTGAGTGACTGATCATGTGATATCTGTCTTTTGCTAGGAATCAAACGAAAATTAAAGACATCTGAGACACGCCCACTTTACAAAGTCAATCCTTGGCATTGCAGTATTAGGAGGAAAGTTTTTCCGTTTTAAGAGTTTCTAGACATGGATATTGTATCCAACCAGCATATTTTACATCTAAAGTGTTAGAAATGAGTGACAGAACATGTGATATCTGCCTTTTGTTTAGACTTAAACGAAAGTTAAAGACGTCTGAGACACGCCCACTTAAAATATTCAATCCTTGGCATTGCAGTATTAGGAGGAAAGTTTTTCCGTTTTAAGAGTTTCTAGACATGGATATTGTATCCAACCAGCATATTTTACATCTAAAGTGTTAGAAATGAGTGACTGAACATGTGATATCTGTCTTTTGCTAAGAATCAAACGAAAATTAAAGACGTCTGAGACACGCCCACTTAAAATAGTCAATCCTTGGCATTGCAGTATTAGGAGGAAAGTTTTTCCGTTTTAAGAGTTTCTAGACATGGATATTGTATCCAACCAGCATATTTTACATCTAAAGTGTTAGAAATGAGTGACAGAACATGTGATATCTGTCTTTTGCTTAGACTTAAACGAAAGTTAAAGACGTCTGAGACACGCCCACTTAAAATAGTCAATCCTTGGCATTGCAGTATTGGGAAGAATTTTTTTCAGATTTAAGAGTTTCGAGACATGGCTATTGTATCCAATCAGAATATTGTACACTTAAGGTGTCAGAAATGAGTGACTGAACATGTGATATCTGTCTTTTGCTAAGAATCAACTCAAAATTAAAGACGTCTGAGACATGCCCTCATGAAACACTCAATCCTTGGTATTGCAGTATTAGGAGGATGTTTTTTCATATTCAGGAGTTTCTAGACATGGATGTTGTAACTAACCAATATATTTTGCATCTAAATTGTAAGAAATGAGTGACTTAACATGTGATATCTGGCTTTGCTAAGAATCAAATTAACATTAAAGATGTCTGAGACACGCCCATTTAAAATAGTCTATCCTTGGCATTGCAGTATTAGGTGGAAAGTTTTTCCGTTTTAAGAGTTTCTAGACATGGATATTGTATCCAACCAGCATATTTTACATCTAAAGTGATAGAAATGAGTGACAGAACATGTGATATCTGTCTTTTGCTAAGACTTAAACAAAAGTTAAAGACGTCTGAGACGCCCACTTAAAATATTCAATCCTTGGCATTGCAGTATTAGGAGGAATTTTTTCAGATTTAAGAGTTTCTAGACATAGGTATTGTATCCAACCAGCATATTTTACACTTAAAGTGTCAGAAATGAGTAACGGAACATGTGATTTCTGTCTTTTGCTAAGAATCAACTCAAAATTGAAGACGTCTGAAACATGCCCTCATGAAATGCTCAATCCTTGGTATTGCAGTATTAGGAGGATGTTTTTTCAGGTTCAAGAGTTTCTAGATATAGGTATTGTATCCAACCAGCATATTTTTCATCTAAACTGTAAGAAATGAGTGACTGAACATGTGATATCTGTCTTTTGCTAAGAATCAAACGAAAATTAAAGACGTCTGAGACACGCCCACTTAAAATAGTCAATCCTTGGCATTGCAGTATTAGGAGGAATTTTTTTCAGATTTAAGAGTTTCGAGACATGGATATTGTATCAGATCATCATATTGTACACTTAAGGTGTCAGAAATGAGTGACTGAACATGTGATTTCTGTCTTTTGCTAAGAATCAACTCAAAATTAAAGGCGTCTGTGACATGCCCTCATGAAATACTCAATCCTTGGTATTGCAGTATTAGGAGGAGGTTTTTTTCACATTCAAGAGTTGCTTGACATTGATGTTGTAACTAACCAATATATTTTACATCTAAACTGTAAGAAATTAGTGACTGAACATGTGATATCTGTCTTTTGCTAAGAATCAACTCAAAATTAAAGACGTCTGAGACACGCCCACTTAACAAAGTCAATCCTTGGCATTGCAGTATTAGGAGGAAAGTTTTTCTGTTTGAAGAGTTTCGAGACATGGATATTGTATCCAACCAGCATATTTTACATCTAAAGTGTTAGAAATGAGTGACAGAAAATGTGATATCTATCTTTTGCTAAGAATCAAACGAAAATTAAAGACGTCTGAGACACGCCCACTTAGAATAGTCAATCCTTGGCATTGCAGTATTAGGAGGAAAGTTTTTCCGTTTTAAGAGTTTCGAGACATGAATATTGTATCCAACCAGCATATTTTACATCTAAAATGTTAGAAATGAGTGACTGAACATGTGATATCTGTCTTTTGCTAAGAATCAAATGAAAATTAAAGACGTCTGAGACACGCCCACTTAAAATAGTCAATCCTTGGCATTGCAGTATTAGGAGGAAAGTTTTTCCGTTTTAAGAGTTTCTAGACATGGATATTGTATCCAACCAGCATATTTTACATCTAAAGTATTAGAATTGAGTGACTGATCATGTGATATCTGTCTTTTGCTAGGAATCAAACGAAAATTAAAGACATCTGAGACACGCCCACTTTACAAAGTCAATCCTTGGCATTGCAGTATTAGGAGGAAAGTTTTTCCGTTTTAAGAGTTTCTAGACATGGATATTGTATCCAACCAGCATATTTTACATCTAAAGTGTTAGAAATGAGTGACAGAACATGTGATATCTGTCTTTTGCTTAGACTTAAACGAAAATTAAAGACGTCTGAGACACGCCCACTTTAAATAGTCAATCCTTGGCATTGCAGTATTAGGAGGAAAGTTTTTCCGTTTTAAGAGTTTCTAGACATGGATATTGTATCCAACCAGCATATTTTACATCTAAAGTGTTAGAAATGAGTGACAGAACATGTGATATCTGTCTTTTGCTTAGACTTAAACGAAAGTTAAAGACGTCTGAGAAACGCCCACTTAAAATAGTCAATCCTTGGCATTGCAGTATTGGGAGGAATTTTTTTCAGATTTAAGAGTTTCGAGACATGGCTATAGTATCAGATCATCATATTGTACACTTAAGGTGTCAGAAATGAGTGACTGAACATGTGATTTCTGTCTTTTGCTAAGAATCAACTCAAAATTAAAGGCGTCTGTGACATGCCCTCATGAAATACTCAATCCTTGGTATTGCAGTATTAGGAGGATGTTTTTTTCACATTCAAGAGTTGCTTGACATTGATGTTGTAACTAACCAATATATTTTACATCTAAACTGTAAGAAATTAGTGACTGAACATGTGATATCTGTCTTTTGCTAAGAATCAACTCAAAATTAAAGACGTCTGAGACATGCCCACTTAACAAAGTCAATCCTTGGCATTGCAGTATTAGGAGGAAAGTTTTTCCGTTTTAAGAGTTTCGAGACATGAATATTGTATCCAACCAGCATATTTTACATCTAAAATGTTAGAAATGAGTGACAGAACATGTGATATCTGTCTTTTGCTTAGACTTAAACGAAAATTAAAGACGTCTGAGACACGCCCACTTAAAATAGTCAATCCTTGGCATTGCAGTATTAGGAGGAAAGTTTTTCCGTTTTAAGAGTTTCTAGACATGGATATTGTATCCAACCAGCATATTTTACATCTAAAGTGTTAGAAATGAGTGACTGAACATGTGATATCTGTCTTTTGCTAAGAATCAAACGAAAATTAAAGACGTCTGAGACACGCCCACTTTAAATAGTCAATCCTTGGCATTGCAGTATTAGGAGGAAAGTTTTTCCGTTTTAAGAGTTTCGAGACATGGATATTGTATCCAATCAGCATATTTTACATCTAAAGTGTTAGAAATGAGTGACAGAACATGTGATATCTGTCTTTTGCTTAGACTTAAACGAAAGTTAAAGACGTCTGAGACACGCCCACTTAAAATAGTCAATCCTTGGCATTGCAGTATTAGGAGGAAAGTTTTTCCGTTTTAAGAGTTTCTAGACATGGATATTGTATCCAACCAGCATATTTTACATCTAAAGTGTTAGAAATGAGTGACTGAACATGTGATATCTGTCTTTTGCTAAGAATCAAACAAAAATTAAAGACGTCTGAGACACGCCCACTTAAAATAGTCAATCCTTGGCATTGCAGTATTAGGAGGAAAGTTTTTCCGTTTTAAGAGTTTCGAGACATGGATATTGTATCCAATCAGCATATTTTACATCTAAAGTGTTAGAAATGAGTGACTGAACATGTGATATCTGTCTTTTGCTAAGAATCAAACAAAAATTAAAGACGTCTGAGACACGCCCACTTAAAATAGTCAATCCTTGGCATTGCAGTATTAGGAGGAAAGTTTTTCCGTTTTAAGAGTTTCGAGACATGGATATTGTATCCAATCAGCATATTTTACATCTAAAGTGTTAGAAATGAGTGACAGAACATGTGATATCTGTCTTTTGCTTAGACTTAAACGAAAGTTAAAGACGTCTGAGACACGCCCACTTAAAATAGTCAATCCTTGGCATTGCAGTATTAAGAAGAATTTTTTTCAGATTTAAGAGTTTCGAGACATGGCTATTGTATCCAACCAGCATATTTTACACTTAAAGTGTCAGAAATGAGTAACTGAACATGTGATATCTGTCTTTTGCTAAGAATCAACTCAAAATTAAAGACGTCTGAGACATGCCCTCATGAAACACTCAATCCTTGGTATTGCAGTATTAGGAGGATGTTTTTTCATATTCAGGAGTTTCTAGACATGGATGTTGTAACTAACCAATATATTTTACATCTAAATTGTAAGAAATGAGTGACTTAACATGTGATATCTGGCTTTGCTAAGAATCAAATTAACATTAAAGATGTCTGAGACACGCCCATTTAAAATAGTCTATCCTTGGCATTGCAGTATTAGGAGGAAAGTTTTTCCGTTTTAAGAGTTTCTAGACATGGATATTGTATCCAACCAGCATATTTTACATCTAAAGTGATAGAAATGAGTGACAGAACATGTGATATCTGTCTTTTGCTTAGACTTAAACAAAAGTTAAAGACGTCTGAGACGCCCACTTAAAATATTCAATCCTTGGCATTGCAGTATTAGGAGGAATTTTTTCAGATTTAAGAGTTTCTAGACATAGGTATTGTATCCAACCAGCATATTTTACACTTAAAGTGTCAGAAATGAGTAACTGAACATGTGATTTCTGTCTTTTGCTAAGAATCAACTCAAAATTGAAGACGTCTGAAACATGCCCTCATGAAATGCTCAATCCTTGGTATTGCAGTATTAGGAGGATGTTTTTTCAGGTTCAAGAGTTTCTAGATATAGGTATTGTATCCAACCAGCATATTTTTCATCTAAACTGTAAGAAATGAGTGACTGAACATGTGATATCTGTCTTTTGCTAAGAATCAAACGAAAATTAAAGACGTCTGAGACACGCCCACTTAAAAAAGTCAATCCTTGGCATTGCAGTATTAGGAGGAAAGTTTTTCCGTTTTAAGAGTTTCGAGACATGGATATTGTATCCAACCAGCATATTTTACATCTAAAATGTTAGAAATGAGTGACAGAACATGTGATATCTGTCTTTTGCTTAGACTTAAACGAAAATTAAAGACGTCTGAGACACGCCCACTTTAAATAGTCAATCCTTGGCATTGCAGTATTAGGAGGAAAGTTTTTCCGTTTTAAGAGTTTCTAGACATGGATATTGTATCCAACCAGCATATTTTACATCTAAAGTGTTAGAAATGAGTGACTGAACATGTGATATCTGTCTTTTGCTAAGAATCAAACAAAAATTAAAGACGTCTGAGACACGCCCACTTAAAATAGTCAATCCTTGGCATTGCAGTATTAGGAGGAAAGTTTTTCCGTTTTAAGAGTTTCGAGACATGGATATTGTATCCAATCAGCATATTTTACATCTAAAGTGTTAGAAATGAGTGACAGAACATGTGATATCTGTCTTTTGCTTAGACTTAAACGAAAGTTAAAGACGTCTGAGACACGCCCACTTAAAATAGTCAATCCTTGGCATTGCAGTATTAGGAGGAAAGTTTTTCCGTTTTAAGAGTTTCTAGACATGGATATTGTATCCAACCAGCATATTTTACATCTAAAGTGTTAGAAATGAGTGACTGAACATGTGATATCTGTCTTTTGCTAAGAATCAAACAAAAATTAAAGACGTCTGAGACACGCCCACTTTAAATAGTCAATCCTTGGCATTGCAGTATTAGGAGGAAAGTTTTTCCGTTTTAAGAGTTTCGAGACATGGATATTGTATCCAATCAGCATATTTTACATCTAAAGTGTTAGAAATGAGTGACAGAACATGTGATATCTGTCTTTTGCTTAGACTTAAACGAAAGTTAAAGACGTCTGAGACACGCCCACTTAAAATAGTCAATCCTTGGCATTGCAGTATTAAGAAGAATTTTTTTCAGATTTAAGAGTTTCGAGACATGGCTATTGTATCCAACCAGCATATTTTACACTTAAAGTGTCAGAAATGAGTAACTGAACATGTGATATCTGTCTTTTGCTAAGAATCAACTCAAAATTAAAGACGTCTGAGACATGCCCTCATGAAACACTCAATCCTTGGTATTGCAGTATTAGGAGGATGTTTTTTCATATTCAGGAGTTTCTAGACATGGATGTTGTAACTAACCAATATATTTTACATCTAAATTGTAAGAAATGAGTGACTTAACATGTGATATCTGGCTTTGCTAAGAATCAAATTAACATTAAAGATGTCTGAGACACGCCCATTTAAAATAGTCTATCCTTGGCATTGCAGTATTAGGAGGAAAGTTTTTCCGTTTTAAGAGTTTCTAGACATGGATATTGTATCCAACCAGCATATTTTACATCTAAAGTGATAGAAATGAGTGACAGAACATGTGATATCTGTCTTTTGCTTAGACTTAAACAAAAGTTAAAGACGTCTGAGACGCCCACTTAAAATATTCAATCCTTGGCATTGCAGTATTAGGAGGAATTTTTTCAGATTTAAGAGTTTCTAGACATAGGTATTGTATCCAACCAGCATATTTTACACTTAAAGTGTCAGAAATGAGTAACTGAACATGTGATTTCTGTCTTTTGCTAAGAATCAACTCAAAATTAAAGACGTCTGAAACATGCCCTCATGAAATGCTCAATCCTTGGTATTGCAGTATTAGGAGGATGTTTTTTCAGGTTCAAGAGTTTCTAGATATAGGTATTGTATCCAACCAGCATATTTTTCATCTAAACTGTAAGAAATGAGTGACTGAACATGTGATATCTGTCTTTTGCTAAGAATCAAACGAAAATTAAAGACGTCTGAGACACGCCCACTTAAAAAAGTCAATCCTTGGCATTGCAGTATTAGGAGGAAAGTTTTTCCGTTTTAAGAGTTTCGAGACATGGATATTGTATCCAACCAGCATATTTTACATCTAAAGTGTTAGAAATGAGTGACTGAACATGTGATATCTGTCTTTTGCTAAGAATCAAACAAAAATTAAAGACGTCTGAGACACGCCCACTTAAAATAGTCAATCCTTGGCATTGCAGTATTAGGAGGAAAGTTTTTCCGTTTTAAGAGTTTCGAGACATGGATATTGTATCCAATCAGCATATTTTACATCTTAAGTGTTAGAAATGAGTGACAGAACATGTGATATCTGTCTTTTGCTTAGACTTAAACGAAAGTTAAAGACGTCTGAGACACGCCCACTTAAAATAGTCAATCCTTGGCATTGCAGTATTAAGAAGAAGTTTTTTCAGATTTAAGAGTTTCGAGACATGACTATTGTATCCAACCAGCATATTTTACACTTAAAGTGTCAGAAATGAGTGACTGAACATGTGATTTCTGTCTTTTGCTAAGAATCAACTCAAAATTAAAGACGTCTGAGACATGCCCTCATGAAATACTCAATCCTTGGTATTGCAGTATTAGGAGGATGTTTTTTCATATTCAGGAGTTTCTAGACATGGATGTTGTAACTAACCAATATATTTTACACCTAAACTGTAAGAAATAAGTGACTTAACATGTGATATCTGGCTTTTGCTAAGAATCAAATTGGCATTGCAGTATTAGGAGGAAAGTTCGTCCGTTTTAAGAGTTTCTAGACATGGATATTGTATCCAACCAGCATATTTTACATCTAAAGTGTTAGAAATGAGTGACAGAACATGTGATATCTGTCTTTTGTTTAGACTTAAACGAAAGTTAAAGACGTCTGAGACACGCCCACTTAAAATAGTCAATCCTTGGCATTGCAGTATTAGGAGGAAAGTTTTTCCGTTTTAAGAGTTTCGAGACATGGATATTGTATCCAACCAGCATATTTTACATCTAAAGTGTTAGAAATGAGTGACAGAACATGTGATATCTGTCTTTTGCTTAGACTTAAACGAAAGTTAAAGACGTCTGAGACACGCCCACTTAAAATAGTCAATCCTTGGCATTGCAGTATTAGGAAGAATTTTTTTCAGATTTAAGAGTTTCGAGACATGGCTATTGTATCCAACCAGCATATTTTACACTTAAAGTGTCAGAAATGAGTAACTGAACATGTGATATCTGTCTTTTGCTAAGAATCAACTCAAAATTAAAGACGTCTGAGACATGCCCTCATGAAACACTCAATCCTTGGTATTGCAGTATTAGGAGGATGTTTTTTCATATTCAGGAGTTTCTAGACATGGATGTTGTAACTAACCAATATATTTTACATCTAAATTGTAAGAAAAGAGTGACTTAACATGTGATATCTGGCTTTGCTAAGAATCAAATTAACATTAAAGATGTCTGAGACACGCCCATTTAAAATAGTCTATCCTTGGCATTGCAGTATTAGGAGGAAAGTTTTTCCGTTTTAAGAGTTTCTAGACATGGATATTGTATCCAACCAGCATATTTTACATCTAAAGTGTTAGAAATGAGTGACTGAACATGTGATATCTGTCTTTTGCTAAGAATCAAACGAAAATTAAAGACGTCTGAGACACGCCCACTTAAAATAGTCAATCCTTGGCATTGCAGTATTAGGAGGAAAGTTTTTCCGTTTTAAGAGTTTCGAGACATGGATATTGTATCCAACCAGCATATTTTACATCTAAAGTGTTAGAAATGAGTGACAGAACATGTGATATCTGTCTTTTGCTTAGACTTAAACGAAAGTTAAAGACGTCTGAGACACGCCCACTTAAAATAGTCAATCCTTGGCATTGCAGTATTAGGAGGAATTTTTTTCAGATTTAAGAGTTTCGAGACATGGATATTGTATCAGATCATCATATTGTACACTTAAGGTGTCAGAAATGAGTGACTGAACATGTGATTTCTGTCTTTTGCTAAGAATCAACTCAAAATTAAAGGCGTCTGTGACATGCCCTCATGAAATACTCAATCCTTGGTATTGCAGTATTAGGAGGAGGTTTTTTTCACATTCAAGAGTTGCTTGACATTGATGTTGTAACTAACCAATATATTTTACATCTAAACTGTAAGAAATTAGTGACTGAACATGTGATATCTGTCTTTTGCTAAGAATCAACTCAAAATTAAAGACGTCTGAGACACGCCCACTTAACAAAGTCAATCCTTGGCATTGCAGTATTAGGAGGAAAGTTTTTCTGTTTGAAGAGTTTCGAGACATGGATATTGTATCCAACCAGCATATTTTACATCTAAAGTGTTAGAAATGAGTGACAGAAAATGTGATATCTATCTTTTGCTAAGAATCAAACGAAAATTAAAGACGTCTGAGACACGCCCACTTAGAATAGTCAATCCTTGGCATTGCAGTATTAGGAGGAAAGTTTTTCAGTTTTAAGAGTTTCGAGACATGAATATTGTATCCAACCAGCATATTTTACATCTAAAATGTTAGAAATGAGTGACTGAACATGTGATATCTGTCTTTTGCTAAGAATCAAATGAAAATTAAAGACGTCTGAGACACGCCCACTTAAAATAGTCAATCCTTGGCATTGCAGTATTAGGAGGAAAGTTTTTCCGTTTTAAGAGTTTCTAGACATGGATATTGTATCCAACCAGCATATTTTACATCTAAAGTATTAGAATTGAGTGACTGATCATGTGATATCTGTCTTTTGCTAGGAATCAAACGAAAATTAAAGACATCTGAGACACGCCCACTTTACAAAGTCAATCCTTGGCATTGCAGTATTAGGAGGAAAGTTTTTCCGTTTTAAGAGTTTCTAGACATGGATATTGTATCCAACCAGCATATTTTACATCTAAAGTGTTAGAAATGAGTGACAGAACATGTGATATCTGTCTTTTGCTTAGACTTAAACGAAAATTAAAGACGTCTGAGACACGCCCACTTAAAATAGTCAATCCTTGGCATTGCAGTATTAGGAGGAAAGTTTTTCCGTTTTAAGAGTTTCTAGACATGGATATTGTATCCAACCAGCATATTTTACATCTAAAGTGTTAGAAATGAGTGACAGAACATGTGATATCTGTCTTTTGCTTAGACTTAAACGAAAGTTAAAGACGTCTGAGAAACGCCCACTTAAAATAGTCAATCCTTGGCATTGCAGTATTGGGAGGAATTTTTTTCAGATTTAAGAGTTTCGAGACATGGCTATTGTATCAGATCATCATATTGTACACTTAAGGTGTCAGAAATGAGTGACTGAACATGTGATTTCTGTCTTTTGCTAAGAATCAACTCAAAATTAAAGGCGTCTGTGACATGCCCTCATGAAATACTCAATCCTTGGTATTGCAGTATTAGGAGGATGTTTTTTTCACATTCAAGAGTTGCTTGACATTGATGTTGTAACTAACCAATATATTTTACATCTAAACTGTAAGAAATTAGTGACTGAACATGTGATATCTGTCTTTTGCTAAGAATCAACTCAAAATTAAAGACGTCTGAGACATGCCCACTTAACAAAGTCAATCCTTGGCATTGCAGTATTAGGAGGAAAGTTTTTCCGTTTTAAGAGTTTCGAGACATGAATATTGTATCCAACCAGCATATTTTACATCTAAAATGTTAGAAATGAGTGACAGAACATGTGATATCTGTCTTTTGCTTAGACTTAAACGAAAATTAAAGACGTCTGAGACACGCCCACTTAAAATAGTCAATCCTTGGCATTGCAGTATTAGGAGGAAAGTTTTTCCGTTTTAAGAGTTTCGAGACATGGATATTGTATCCAACCAGCATATTTTACATCTAAAGTGTTAGTAATGAGTGACAGAACATGTGATATCTGTCTTTTGCTTAGACTTAAACGAAAGTTAAAGACGTCTGAGACACGCCCACTTAAAATAGTCAATCCTTGGCATTGCAGTATTAGGAGGAATTTTTTTCAGATTTAAGAGTTTCGAGACATGGATATTGTATCAGATCATCATATTGTACACTTAAGGTGTCAGAAATGAGTGACTGAACATGTGATTTCTGTCTTTTGCTAAGAATCAACTCAAAATTAAAGGCGTCTGTGACATGCCCTCATGAAATACTCAATCCTTGGTATTGCAGTATTAGGAGGAGGTTTTTTTCACATTCAAGAGTTGCTTGACATTGATGTTGTAACTAACAAATATATTTTACATCTAAACTGTAAGAAATTAGTGACTGAACATGTGATATCTGTCTTTTGCTAAGAATCAACTCAAAATTAAAGACGTCTGAGACACGCCCACTTAACAAAGTCAATCCTTGGCATTGCAGTATTAGGAGGAAAGTTTTTCTGTTTGAAGAGTTTCGAGACATGGATATTGTATCCAACCAGCATATTTTACATCTAAAGTGTTAGAAATGAGTGACAGAAAATGTGATATCTATCTTTTGCTAAGAATCAAACGAAAATTAAAGACGTCTGAGACACGCCCACTTAGAATAGTCAATCCTTGGCATTGCAGTATTAGGAGGAAAGTTTTTCCGTTTTAAGAGTTTCGAGACATGAATATTGTATCCAACCAGCATATTTTACATCTAAAATGTTAGAAATGAGTGACTGAACATGTGATATCTGTCTTTTGCTAAGAATCAAATGAAAATTAAAGACGTCTGAGACACGCCCACTTAAAATAGTCAATCCTTGGCATTGCAGTATTAGGAGGAAAGTTTTTCCGTTTTAAGAGTTTCTAGACATGGATATTGTATCCAACCAGCATATTTTACATCTAAAGTATTAGAATTGAGTGACTGATCATGTGATATCTGTCTTTTGCTAGGAATCAAACGAAAATTAAAGACATCTGAGACACGCCCACTTTACAAAGTCAATCCTTGGCATTGCAGTATTAGGAGGAAAGTTTTTCCGTTTTAAGAGTTTCTAGACATGGATATTGTATCCAACCAGCATATTTTACATCTAAAGTGTTAGAAATGAGTGACAGAACATGTGATATCTGTCTTTTGCTTAGACTTAAACGAAAATTAAAGACGTCTGAGACACGCCCACTTAAAATAGTCAATCCTTGGCATTGCAGTATTAGGAGGAAAGTTTTTCCGTTTTAAGAGTTTCTAGACATGGATATTGTATCCAACCAGCATATTTTACATCTAAAGTGTTAGAAATGAGTGACAGAACATGTGATATCTGTCTTTTGCTTAGACTTAAACGAAAGTTAAAGACGTCTGAGAAACGCCCACTTAAAATAGTCAATCCTTGGCATTGCAGTATTGGGAGGAATTTTTTTCAGATTTAAGAGTTTCGAGACATGGCTATTGTATCAGATCATCATATTGTACACTTAAGGTGTCAGAAATGAGTGACTGAACATGTGATTTCTGTCTTTTGCTAAGAATCAACTCAAAATTAAAGGCGTCTGTGACATGCCCTCATGAAATACTCAATCCTTGGTATTGCAGTATTAGGAGGATGTTTTTTTCACATTCAAGAGTTGCTTGACATTGATGTTGTAACTAACCAATATATTTTACATCTAAACTGTAAGAAATTAGTGACTGAACATGTGATATCTGTCTTTTGCTAAGAATCAACTCAAAATTAAAGACGTCTGAGACATGCCCACTTAACAAAGTCAATCCTTGGCATTGCAGTATTAGGAGGAAAGTTTTTCCGTTTTAAGAGTTTCGAGACATGAATATTGTATCCAACCAGCATATTTTACATCTAAAATGTTAGAAATGAGTGACAGAACATGTGATATCTGTCTTTTGCTTAGACTTAAACAAAAATTAAAGACGTCTGAGACACGCCCACTTAAAATAGTCAATCCTTGGCATTGCAGTATTAGGAGGAAAGTTTTTCCGTTTTAAGAGTTTCTAGACATGGATATTGTATCCAACCAGCATATTTTACATCTAAAGTGTTAGAAATGAGTGACTGAACATGTGATATCTGTCTTTTGCTAAGAATCAAACAAAAATTAAAGACGTCTGAGACACGCCCACTTAAAATAGTCAATCCTTGGCATTGCAGTATTAGGAGGAAAGTTTTTCCGTTTTAAGAGTTTCGAGACATGGATATTGTATCCAATCAGCATATTTTACATCTAAAGTGTTAGAAATGAGTGACAGAACATGTGATATCTGTCTTTTGCTTAGACTTAAACGAAAGTTAAAGACGTCTGAGACACGCCCACTTAAAATAGTCAATCCTTGGCATTGCAGTATTAGGAGGAAAGTTTTTCCGTTTTAAGAGTTTCTAGACATGGATATTGTATCCAACCAGCATATTTTACATCTAAAGTATTAGAATTGAGTGACTGATCATGTGATATCTGTCTTTTGCTAGGAATCAAACGAAAATTAAAGACATCTGAGACACGCCCACTTTACAAAGTCAATCCTTGGCATTGCAGTATTAGGAGGAAAGTTTTTCCGTTTTAAGAGTTTCTAGACATGGATATTGTATCCAACCAGCATATTTTACATCTAAAGTGTTAGAAATGAGTGACAGAACATGTGATATCTGTCTTTTGCTTAGACTTAAACGAAAATTAAAGACGTCTGAGACACGCCCACTTAAAATAGTCAATCCTTGGCATTGCAGTATTAGGAGGAAAGTTTTTCCGTTTTAAGAGTTTCTAGACATGGATATTGTATCCAACCAGCATATTTTACATCTAAAGTGTTAGAAATGAGTGACAGAACATGTGATATCTGTCTTTTGCTTAGACTTAAACGAAAGTTAAACACGTCTGAGAAACGCCCACTTAAAATAGTCAATCCTTGGCATTGCAGTATTGGGAGGAATTTTTTTCAGATTTAAGAGTTTCGAGACATGGCTATTGTATCAGATCATCATATTGTACACTTAAGGTGTCAGAAATGAGTGACTGAACATGTGATTTCTGTCTTTTGCTAAGAATCAACTCAAAATTAAAGGCGTCTGTGACATGCCCTCATGAAATACTCAATCCTTGGTATTGCAGTATTAGGAGGATGTTTTTTTCACATTCAAGAGTTGCTTGACATTGATGTTGTAACTAACCAATATATTTTACATCTAAACTGTAAGAAATTAGTGACTGAACATGTGATATCTGTCTTTTGCTAAGAATCAACTCAAAATTAAAGACGTCTGAGACATGCCCACTTAACAAAGTCAATCCTTGGCATTGCAGTATTAGGAGGAAAGTTTTTCCGTTTTAAGAGTTTCGAGACATGAATATTGTATCCAACCAGCATATTTTACATCTAAAATGTTAGAAATGAGTGACAGAACATGTGATATCTGTCTTTTGCTTAGACTTAAACGAAAATTAAAGACGTCTGAGACACGCCCACTTAAAATAGTCAATCCTTGGCATTGCAGTATTAGGAGGAAAGTTTTTCCGTTTTAAGAGTTTCGAGACATGGATATTGTATCCAACCAGCATATTTTACATCTAAAGTGTTAGAAATGAGTGACAGAACATGTGATATCTGTCTTTTGCTTAGACTTAAACGAAAGTTAAAGACGTCTGAGACACGCCCACTCAAAATAGTCAATCCTTGGCATTGCAGTATTAGGAGGAATTTTTTTCAGATTTAAGAGTTTCGAGACATGGATATTGTATCAGATCATCATATTGTACACTTAAGGTGTCAGAAATGAGTGACTGAACATGTGATTTCTGTCTTTTGCTAAGAATCAACTCAAAATTAAAGGCGTCTGTGACATGCCCTCATGAAATACTCAATCCTTGGTATTGCAGTATTAGGAGGAGGTTTTTTTCACATTCAAGAGTTGCTTGACATTGATGTTGTAACTAACCAATATATTTTACATCTAAACTGTAAGAAATTAGTGACTGAACATGTGATATCTGTCTTTTGCTAAGAATCAACTCAAAATTAAAGACGTCTGAGACACGCCCACTTAACAAAGTCAATCCTTGGCATTGCAGTATTAGGAGGAAAGTTTTTCTGTTTGAAGAGTTTCGAGACATGGATATTGTATCCAACCAGCATATTTTACATCTAAAGTGTTAGAAATGAGTGACTGAACATGTGATATCTGTCTTTTGCTAAGAATCAAACAAAAATTAAAGACGTCTGAGACACGCCCACTTAAAATAGTCAATCCTTGGCATTGCAGTATTAGGAGGAAAGTTTTTCCGTTTTAAGAGTTTCGAGACATGGATATTGTATCCAATCAGCATATTTTACATCTAAAGTGTTAGAAATGAGTGACAGAACATGTGATATCTGTCTTTTGCTTAGACTTAAACGAAAGTTAAAGACGTCTGAGACACGCCCACTTAAAATAGTCAATCCTTGGCATTGCAGTATTAAGAAGAATTTTTTTCAGATTTAAGAGTTTCGAGACATGGCTATTGTATCCAACCAGCATATTTTACACTTAAAGTGTCAGAAATGAGTAACTGAACATGTGATATCTGTCTTTTGCTAAGAATCAACTCAAAATTAAAGACGTCTGAGACATGCCCTCATGAAACACTCAATCCTTGGTATTGCAGTATTAGGAGGATGTTTTTTCATATTCAGGAGTTTCTAGACATGGATGTTGTAACTAACCAATATATTTTACATCTAAATTGTAAGAAATGAGTGACTTAACATGTGATATCTGGCTTTGCTAAGAATCAAATTAACATTAAAGATGTCTGAGACACGCCCATTTAAAATAGTCTATCCTTGGCATTGCAGTATTAGGAGGAAAGTTTTTCCGTTTTAAGAGTTTCTAGACATGGATATTGTATCCAACCAGCATATTTTACATCTAAAGTGATAGAAATGAGTGACAGAACATGTGATATCTGTCTTTTGCTTAGACTTAAACAAAAGTTAAAGACGTCTGAGACGCCCACTTAAAATATTCAATCCTTGGCATTGCAGTATTAGGAGGAATTTTTTCAGATTTAAGAGTTTCTAGACATAGGTATTGTATCCAACCAGCATATTTTACACTTAAAGTGTCAGAAATGAGTAACTGAACATGTGATTTCTGTCTTTTGCTAAGAATCAACTCAAAATTGAAGACGTCTGAAACATGCCCTCATGAAATGCTCAATCCTTGGTATTGCAGTATTAGGAGGATGTTTTTTCAGGTTCAAGAGTTTCTAGATATAGGTATTGTATCCAACCAGCATATTTTTCATCTAAACTGTAAGAAATGAGTGACTGAACATGTGATATCTGTCTTTTGCTAAGAATCAAACGAAAATTAAAGACGTCTGAGACACGCCCACTTAAAAAAGTCACCTTGGCATTGCAGTATTAGGAGGAAAGTTTTTCCGTTTTAAGAGTTTCGAGACATGGATATTGTATCCAACCAGCATATTTTACATCTAAAGTGTTAGAAATAAGTGACTTAACATGTGATATCTGGCTTTTGCTAAGAATCAAATTGGCATTGCAGTATTAGGAGGAAAGTTCGTCCGTTTTAAGAGTTTCTAGACATGGATATTGTATCCAACCAGCATATTTTACATCTTAAGTGTTAGAAATGAGTGACAGAACATGTGATATCTGTCTTTTGTTTAGACTTAAACGAAAGTTAAAGACGTCTGAGACACGCCCACTTAAAATAGTCAATCCTTGGCATTGCAGTATTAGGAGGAAAGTTTTTCCGTTTTAAGAGTTTCGAGACATGGATATTGTATCCAACCAGCATATTTTACATCTAAAGTGTTAGAAATGAGTGACAGAACATGTGATATCTGTCTTTTGCTTAGACTTAAACGAAAGTTAAAGACGTCTGAGACACGCCCACTTAAAATAGTCAATCCTTGGCATTGCAGTATTAGGAAGAATTTTTTTCAGATTTAAGAGTTTCGAGACATGGCTATTGTATCCAACCAGCATATTTTACACTTAAAGTGTCAGAAATGAGTAACTGAACATGTGATATCTGTCTTTTGCTAAGAATCAACTCAAAATTAAAGACGTCTGAGACATGCCCTCATGAAACACTCAATCCTTGGTATTGCAGTATTAGGAGGATGTTTTTTCATATTCAGGAGTTTCTAGACATGGATGTTGTAACTAACCAATATATTTTACATCTAAATTGTAAGAAATGAGTGACTTAACATGTGATATCTGGCTTTGCTAAGAATCAAATTAACATTAAAGATGTCTGAGACACGCCCATTTAAAATAGTCTATCCTTGGCATTGCAGTATTAGGAGGAAAGTTTTTCCGTTTTAAGAGTTTCTAGACATGGATATTGTATCCAACCAGCATATTTTACATCTAAAGTGTTAGAAATGAGTGACTGAACATTTGATATCTGTCTTTTGCTAAGAATTAACTTAAAATTAAAGATGTCTGAGACACGCCCACTTGAAATAGTCAATCCTTGGCATTGCAGTATCAGGATGAATTTTTTTTTCAGATTTAAGAGTTTCGAGACATATATGTTGTAACTAACTAAAACATTTTACATTTAAACTGTAAGAAATGAGTAACTGAACATGTGATATCTGTCTTTTGCTAAGAATCAACTTTAAATTAAAGACATCTGAGACATGCCCTTATGAAATACTCAATCCTTGGTATTGCAGTATTAGGAGGATGTTTTTTTCACATTCAAGAGTTGCTTTACATTGATGTTGTAACTAACCAATATAATTTACATCTAAACTGTAAGAAATTAGTGACTGAACATGTGATATCTGTCTTTTGCTAAGAATCAAACGAAAATTAAAGACATCTGAGACACGCCTACTTAAAATAGTCAATCCTTTGCATTGCAGTATTAGGAGGAAAGTTTTTCCGTTTTAAGAGTTTCGAGACATGGATATTGTATCCAACTAGCATATTTTACATCTAAAATGTTAGAAATGAGTGACTGAATATGTGATATCTGTCTTTTGCTAAGAATCAAACGAAAATTAAAGACGTCTGAGACACGCCCACTTAAAATAGTCAATCCTTGGCATTGCAGTATTAGGAGGAAGTGTTTTAAGATTCAAGAGTTTCCAGACATGAATGTTGTAGCGAATCAATATATTTTACATCTAAACTGTAAAAAATGAGTAACTTAACATGTGATATCTGTCTTTTGCTAAAAATAAAATTAAAATTAAAGATATCTGGGACACGCCCACTTAAAATAGTCAATCCTTAGTATTACATTATGAGTGAAAGATGAAAAAACGTTTTTACGGTCACCAAACCTTAAATTAACAGACAGACAACATTTCAGCTCTCTAGACCTTTTGGACCTGGAGTGAAAGATGAAAAAAAAGTTCTTAAGGTTTTTGACTGTTGTGACCTCATTTGGGGTCAAGGGGTCACTAAACCTACAATTTAGATTCATCATTGGCCAAGGAATCTACAGACAACATTTCAAATCTCTAGGCCTTTCTCACCTGGAGTGAAAGATGAAAAAACATTTTTACGGTTTTTGACCAGTGTAACCCCATTTGGGGTCAAGGGGTCACCAAACCTAAAACTTAGTCTCCTCGTTGTCCAAGGAGTCCACACACAACATTTCAGCTCTCTAGACCTTTTGGACCTTGAGAGAAAGATGAAAACACGTTTTTAGGGTTTTTGATTCCTGTGACCTCATTTGGGGTCAAGGGATCACAAAACCTACAATTTTGATTCATCATTGGCCAAGGAGTCTACAGACAACTTTTCAGCTCTTTAGACCTTTTGGACCTGGAGAGAAAGATCAAAATACGATTTTTAAGGTTTTGACCCCTGTGACCTCATTTGGGGTCAAGGGGTCACCAAACCTACAATATAAATACCTCATTGGCCAAGGAGCTTTAAAACATCTTTTCAGCTCTCCAGACCTTTTGGATCTTGAGTGAAAGATGAAAAAACGTTTTTACAGTTTTTGATCCCTGTGACCTCATTTGGGGTCAAGGGGTCACCAAACTTACAATTTTGATTCATCATTGGCCAAGGAGTCTACAGACAACTTTTCATCTCTCTAGACCTTTTGGACCTGGAGAGAAAGATGAAAATACGATTTTAAGGATTTTGACCCCTGTGACCTCATTTGGAGTCAAAGGGTCACCAAACCTACAATATAAATACCTCATTGGCCAAGGAGTTTTAAAACATCTTTTCAGCTCTCTAGATCTTTTGGACCTTGAGAGAAAGATGAAAATACGATTGTTAAGGTTTTTGACCCCTGTGACCTCATTTGGAGTCAAATGGTCACCAAACCTACAATAAAAATACCTCATTGGCCAAGGAGTTTTAAAACATCTTTTCAGCTCTCCAGACCTTTTGGACCTGGAGTGAAAGATGAAAAAACGTTTTTACGGTTTTTGATCCCTGTGACCTCATTTGGGGTCAAGGGGTCACCAAACCTACAATTTTGATTCGTCATTGGCCAAAGGAATCTACAGACAACTTTTCAGCTCTCTAGACCTTTTGGACCTGGAGAGAAAGATGAAAATACGATTTTAAGGATTTTGACCACTGTGACCTCATTTGGAGTCAAAGGGTCACCAAACCTACAATATAAATACCTCATTGGCCAAGGAGTTTTAAAACATCTTTTCAGCTCTCTAGACCTTTTGGACCTGGAGTGAAAGATGAAAAAACGTTTTTACAGTTTTTGATCCCTGTGACCTCATTTGGGGCCAAGGGGTCACCAAACCTACAATTGAGATTCATCATTGGCCAAGGAGTCTACAGACAACTTTTCAGCTCTCTAGACCTTTTTGACCTGGAGAGAAAGATGACAATACGATTTTAAGGTTTTTGACCACTGTGACCTCATTTGGAGTCAAAGGGTCACCAAACCTACAATATAAATACCTCATTGGCCAAGGAGTTTTAAAACACCTTTTCAGCTCTCTAGACCTTTTGGACCTGGAGAGAAAGATAAAAAAACGTTTTTACAGTTTTTGATCCTTGTGACCTCATTTGGGGTCAAGGGGTCACCAAATCTACAATTTAGATTCATCATTGGTCAATGAGTCTACAGACAACTTTTCAGCCCTCTTGAAGTTTTGGACCTGGAGAGGAAGATGAAAATGCGATTTTTAAGGTTTTGATCCCTGTGACCTCATTTGTGGTCAAGAGGTCACCAAACCTACAATTTTGATTCATCTTTGGCCAAGGAGTCTACAGACAACTTTTCAGCTATATAGACCTTTTGGACCTGGAGAGAAAGATGAAAATGCGATTTTTAAGGTTTTGATCCCTGTGACCTCATTTGGGGTCAAGGAGTCACCAAACCTACAATTTTGATTCATCTTTGGCCAAGGAGTTTACAGACAACTTTTCAGCTCTATAGACCTTTTGGACCTGGAGAGAAAGATGAAAATGCGATTTTTAAGGTTTTGATCCCTGTGACCTCATTTGGGGTCAAGGGGTCACCAAACCTACAATTTAGACTCATCATTGGTCAAGGAGTATACAGACAACTTTTCAGCCCTCTTGAAGTATTGGACCTGGAGAGGAAGATGAAAATACGATTTTTAAGGTTTTGTTCCCTGTGACCTCATTTGGGGTCAAGGGGTCACCAAACCTACAATTTTGATTCATCTTTGGCCAAGGAGTTTACAGACAACTTTTCAGCTCTATAGACCTTTTGGACCTGGAGAGAAAGATGAAAATGCGATTTTTAAGGTTTTGATCCCTGTGACCTCATTTGGGGTCAAGGGGTCACCAAACCTACAATATAAATACCTCATTGGCCAAGGAGTTTTAAAACATCTTTTCAGCTATCCAGACCTTTTGGACCTGGAGTGAAAGATGAAAAAACGTTTTTACAGTTTTTGATCCCTGTGACCTCATTTGGGGCCAAGGGGTCACCAAACCTACAATTGAGATTCATCATTGGCCAAGGAGTCTACAGAAAACTTTTCAGCTCTCTAGACCTTTTTGACCTGGAGAGAAAGATGACAATACGATTTTAAGGTTTTTGACCACTGTGACCTCATTTGGAGTCAAGAGGTCACCAAACCTACAATTTTGATTCATCTTTGGCCAAGGAGTCTACAGACAACTTTTCAGCTCTATAGACCTTTTGGACCTGGAGAGAAAGATGAAAATGCGATTTTTAAGGTTTTGATCCCTGTGACCTCATTTGGGGTCAAGGGGTCACCAAACCTACAATTTTGATTCATCTTTGGCCAAGGAGTCTACAGACAACTTTTCAGCTCTATAGACCTTTTGGACCTGGAGAGAAAGATGAAAATGCGATTTTTAAGGTTTTGATCCCTGTGACCTCATTTGGGGTCAAGGGGTCACCAAACCTACAATTTAGAGTCATCATTGGTCAAGGAGTATACAGACAACTTTTCAGCCCTCTTGAAGTATTGGACCTGGAGAGGAAGATGAAAATGCGATTTTTAAGGTTTTGATCCCTGTGACCTCATTTGGGGTCAAGGGGTCACCAAACCTACAATTTTGATTCATCTTTGGCCAAGGAGTCTACAGACAACTTTTCAGCTCTATAGACCTTTTGGACCTGGAGAGAAAGATGACAATACGATTTTAAGGTTTTTGACCACTGTGACCTCATTTGGAGTCAAAGGGTCACCAAACCTACAATATAAATACCTCATTGGCCAAGGAGTTTTAAAACACCTTTTCAGCTCTCTAGACCTTTTGGACCTGGAGAGAAAGATGAAAAAACGTTTTTACAGTTTTTGATCCTTGTGACCTCATTTGGGGTCAAGGGGTCACCAAATCTACAATTTAGATTCATCATTGGTCAATGAGTCTACAGACAACTTTTCAGCCCTCTTGAAGTTTTGGACCTGGAGAGGAAGATGAAAATGCGATTTTTAAGGTTTTGATCCCTGTGACCTCATTTGTGGTCAAGAGGTCACCAAACCTACAATTTTGATTCATCTTTGGCCAAGGAGTCTACAGAAAACTTTTCAGCTATATAGACCTTTTGGACCTGGAGAGAAAGATGAAAATGCGATTTTTAAGGTTTTGACCTGGAGAGAAAGATGACAATACGATTTTAAGGTTTTTGACCACTGTGACCTCATTTGGAGTCAAAGGGTCACCAAACCTACAATATAAATACCTCATTGGCCAAGGAGTTTTAAAACATCTTTTCAGCTCTCTAGACCTTTTGGACCTGGAGAGAAAGATGAAAAAACGTTTTTACAGTTTTTGATCCTTGTGACCTCATTTGGGGTCAAGGGGTCACCAAATCTACAATTTAGATTCATCATTGGTCAATGAGTCTACAGACAACTTTTCAGCTCTCTAGACCTTTTTTACCTGGAGAGGAAGATGAAAATGCGATTTTTAAGGTTTTGATCCCTGTGACCTCATTTGTGGTCAAGAGGTCACCAAACCTACAATTTTGATTCATCTTTGGCCAAGGAGTCTACAGACAACTTTTCAGCTCTATAGACCTTTTGGACCTGGAGAGAAAGATGAAAATGCGATTTTTAAGGTTTTGATCCCTGTGACCTCATTTGGGGTCAAGGGGTCACCAAACCTACAATTTTGATTCATCTTTGGCCAAGGAGTCTACAGACAACTTTTCAGCTCTATAGACCTTTTGGACCTGGAGAGAAAGATGAAAATGCGATTTTTAAGGTTTTGATCCCTGTGACCTCATTTGGGGTCAAGGGGTCACCAAACCTACAATTTTGATTCATCTTTGGCCAAGGAGTCTACAGACAACTTTTCAGCTCTATAGACCTTTTGGACCTGGAGAGAAAGATGAAAATGCGATTTTTAAGGTTTTGATCCCTGTGACCTCATTTGGGGTCAAGGGGTCGCCAAACCTACAATTTTGATTCATCTTTGGCCAAGGAGTCTACAGACAACTTTTCAGCTCTATAGACCTTTTGGACCTGGAGAGAAAGATGAAAATGCGATTTTTAAGGTTTTGATCCCTGTGACCTCATTTGGGGTCAAGGGGTCACCAAACCTACAATTTAGACTCATCATTGGTCAAGGAGTATACAGACAACTTTTCAGCCCTCTTGAAGTATTGGACCTGGAGAGGAAGATGAAAATGCGATTTTTAAGGTTTTGATCCCTGTGACCTCATTTGGGGTCAAGGGGTCACCAAACCTACAATTTTGATTCATCTTTGGCCAAGGAGTCTACAGACAACTTTTCAGCTCTATAGACCTTTTGGACCTGGAGAGAAAGATGAAAATACGATTTTAAGGTTTTTGACCACTGTGACCTCATTTGGAGTCAAAGGGTCACCAAACCTACAATATAAATACCTCATTGGCCAAGGAGTTTTAAAACATCTTTTCAGCTATCAAGACCTTTTGGACCTGGAGTGAAAGATGAAAAAACGTTTTTACAGTTTTTGATCCCTGTGACCTCATTTGGGGCCAAGGGGTCACCAAACCTACAATTGAGATTCATCATTGGCCAAGGAGTCTACAGACAACTTTTCAGCTCTCTAGACCTTTTTGACCTGGAGAGAAAGATGACAATACGATTTTAAGGTTTTTGACCCCTGTGACCTCATTTGGAGTCAAAGGGTCACCAAACCTACAATATAAATACCTCATTGGCCAAGGAGTTTTAAAACATCTTTTCAGCTCTCTAGACCTTTTGGACCTGGAGAGAAAGATGAAAAAACGTTTTTACAGTTTTTGATCCCTGTGACCTCATTTGGGGTCAAGAGGTCACCAAACCTACAATTTAAATTCATCATTGGCCAAGGAGTCTACAGACATCTTTTCAGCCCTCTAGACCTCTTGGACCTGTAGAGAAAGATAAAAATACGAGTTCTAAGGTTTTGACCCCTATGACCTCATTTGGGGTCAAGGGGTCACCAAACCTACAATATAAATACCTCATGGGCCAAGGAGTTTTAAAACATCTTTTCAGCTCTCTTGACCTTTTGGACCTGGAGTGAAAGATGAAAAAACGTTTTTACGGTTTTGATCCCTGTGACCTAATTTAGGGTCAAGGGGTCACCAAACCTACAATTTATATTCACTATTGGCCAAGAAGTCTACAGACAACTTTCAGCCCTCTAGACCTTTTGGGCCTGGATCGAAAGATGAAAATACGATTTTTAAGGTTTTTGATCCCTGTGACCTCATTTGAGGTCAAGGGGTCACCAAACCTACAATATAAATACCTCATTGGCCAAGGAGTTTTAAAACATCTTTTCACCTATCAAGACCTTTTGGACCTGGAGTGAAAGATGAAAAAACGTTTTTTAAGCTTTTGACCCCTGTGACCTCGTTTGGGGTCAAGGGGTCACCAAACCTACAATTTAGATTCACCATTGGCCAAGAAGTCTACAGACAACTTTTCAGCCCTCTAGACCTTTTGGGCCTGGGTAGAAAGATGAAAATACGATTTTACAGTTTTTGATCCCTGTGACCTCATTTTGGGTCAAGGGGTCACCAAACCTACAATTTAAATTCATCATTGGCCAAGGAGTCTACAGACATCTTTTCAGCCCTCTAGACCTCTTGGACCTGTAGAGAAAGATAAAAATACGAGTTCTAAGGTTTTGACCCATGTGACCTCATTTGGGGTCAAGGGGTCACCAAACCTACAATATAAATACCTCATTGGCCAAGGAGTTTTAAAACATCTTTTCAGCTCTCTTGACCTTTTGGACCTGGAGTGAAAGATGAAAAAACGTTTTTACGGTTTTGATCCCTGTGACCTAATTTGGGGTCAAGGGGTCACCAAACCTACAATTTATATTCACCATTGGCCAAGAAGTCTACAGACAACTTTCAGCCCTCTAGACCTTTTGGGCCTGGATCGAAAGATGAAAATACGATTTTTAAGGTTTTTGATCCCTGTGACCTCATTTGAGGTCAAGGGGTCACCAAACCTACAATATAAATACCTCATTGGCCAAGGAGTTTTAAAACATCTTTTCACCTATCTAGACCTTTTGGACCTGGAGTGAAAGATGAAAAAACGTTTTTTAAGGTTTTGACCCCTATGACCTCGTTTGGGGTCAAGGGGTCACCAAACCTACAATTTAGATTCACCATTGGCCAAGAAGTCTACAGACAACTTTTCAGCCCTCTAGACCTTTTGGGCCTGGGTAGAAAGATGAAAATACGATTTTACAGTTTTTGATCCCTGTGACCTCATTTGGGGTCAAGGGGTCACCAAACCTACAATTTAGATTCATCATTGGCCAAGGAGTCTACAGACATCTTTTCAGCCCTCTAGACCTTTTAGACCTGGAGAGAAAGATGAAAATACGATTTTTAAGGTTTTGACCCCTGTGACCTCATTTAGGGTCAAGGGGTCACCAAACCTACAATTTAAATACCTCATTGGCGAAGGGGTTTTAAAACATCTTTTCAGCTCTTTAGACCTTTTGGACCTGGAGAGAAATATGAAAAAACGTTTTTACGGTTTTTGATCCCTGAGACCTCATTTGGGGTCAAGGGGTCACCAAACCTACACTTTAGAGTTCTATTTAGCAAAGGAGAACAGACAACTTTTCAGCTCTCTAGACCTTTTGGACCTGGAGTGAAAGATGAAAAAACGTTTTGACGGTTTTTGATCCCTGTGACCACATTTGGGGTTAAGAAGTCACAAAAGGAGTCTACACATCAAGTTTCATCTCTCTAGAGTCATTAGTTCTGGAGATGAAGGCGAAAAAGTTAAAAATTTGCAGAGGGACGGATGGATTGATGGCTGGACGGACGGCAGACGGCATGCCATGCGATAAGCTAATCAGATTTTTAAAGAGACAGTAGCACGTTTTTAAGGGAAATAAAAGGAGATGTTAGGAAACTGAAAATTAATGGTTCCAAGTTAAAGACAATGTATTTTAACTAACTGGAGAAGTAATAATTCAAATACATAGAAGTAAAGTTTACCCATGGAAATGTGTGGACACAAGTCTTACTTGTCATATTGACACATCTTTGAGCCGTACAAATGGTAACCATCCTAAAGAGCTCAACAATCGCAACTAAATTGTGTTATTGCATGCCAATTCTGACGTTATAACTTCGAATAAAATTGCCATGTTTCGATGTTTAGTGACCAATAGCTATCAACTTATCAGTCGATGAGCTCTGATTAGATCTGTCCAAGTTCATAAAGTGCATGAGAACATAACAACATGCCGACCTTTGATGTTTCCTATCTCTGACGTCACTAAGAGACAACGTTGGCGGTGGTCTAACGTCACAGATATCGGCTCTCATGCAGTAAAAAAACAATTTTGTTTGTGTGTTTCAGGATTGTCAGCAATCCACACAACCTTTCTGTATAGCCGGATCAAGTTACCATTAGAAATGAAGGAACACTACCGATTCTTGTGAAAAGGGCTGTTTTTGATCAAGTTTGTCAATTTTCAGAGGAGATTTGCGATATTTTTGCTATACTGTTTACTGCGTTTTAGGTGATTAACATTCATTATGGACAGTTATTAAACTTATTCGTCACGTGATTAAGTTCCAGCAGAAACGTTCTGCAAAAATGTATGAATATTGCTCAATTAAAAATGTTAAACTTGAAAGTTCGGGTTTCAACTATGTCATTGCCAACTTAAATGAAAATGTAAATATGAGATCGTTTTCGAAATTTCAGTTTTAAAATTGCAAAGTTTCTTTTGGAATTCAGTTTAGAACAATATTGCGCCATGCTAGTTTTTGAGGAAAGTAACCATAATGTACATTATCATTAACAAATCTATGTAAATCATATTTTCTCGTTGTGCTTAAAAGACAAGCACATATGCTTCCTGAATTATTACGTGACTTACTGACAGAAATGAACGAAATAATAACTTTGTTGATGAGGGATATTGATTATTTACACAGCCGCCCAAGAACATTAATCTGTAATTATCAATCAATCTGCCATTGCCCAGAAACCCAAATTGCTTTTGCAGAAACTGTAGAAATTCTTTAGTTGAACCTTTGAACACAACGTGAAAAAAACCCTTTTAGTTGATTCAATTGAATCAATATCTTTACCATGTAATTCAGGCAAAATTTCACACCCGTGAAAACTATTTGGTAGTATGATTAGCTTCCATTTACTGCCTAATGTAAGTGGATGTAGATCTTTTCTATTCAAGCCAAGTGTTCTTAATGAATTCACAGTTTGTCTAGCCTTTTGACAACCAGTGGATGTTCTCTCTCTGCTTGACATGTCTGAAGAGATAAGGATACCGCTATATTTTATAGATTCGGTATTGATATCAAGACAGGGTTGTCTCCCTTTACAAAAGATAATCAAAATGCTCTTGGAGGCATTGTTAGTTAAACGCCATTGTGAAGCATAATTAGAAACAATATTGAGAGAATCTTGACGAGCATATGGTGTGGTACAAAGGTACAAAGCGTAGTGTTATCAGGTAGTAAAACCACTGTATGGGAGACGCGTCACTTCCAAATGTTTTTAACCGATAAATAAGGTAGTGCGCCGTTAACCTGCTTGGTTGACCTTTACAGGAGAGTGGACGGAGATAATGTGATAATATGTCAAACTGATGATGTTGATGATTATTAAATTAGTGTCAATCTCTTCTCGACTGATTCGAGATTCTTTTATAATTACTATACTCCATCAAGAGTTAAGAGCTATTTAAAAAGATTTAACCATTATTTTCATTTCTTTTGTAGTCGTGGTATAAAAACGACAATAAAACACATTGGAAAGGAATATTTGAATTTAGAAAATATAATATAAAAGATAAATCTCTTTTCTATCAAATTAACACAGGTTTGAAAATCAAAAGTAGCATGTAAATTTGCAATGACATTTAATGTCAGAAGTGAAAGTCAGAGGTAACGCTTTTTAGATTCTCGGCTGTGGCTTTTAACCATGATTCAAAGTGATTGTTACAGTTTTTAACCCTTAGTTGTAGTCTGCTGGAAGGAAATGCTACATTGAATTTACATAAATATATATATATACTCAGTGCGACTATTTATTACCGTCTTTGTTTCATGTAGTTTTGGTTATGTAAAAATGTAATCATTCTTTTAACAATACCTTATAGATATTTCAAAAAGTTTTATATATTTTCTATAAAATGAAAGAAATAGAAGGTCAAAGGTTGGCGCATTTTGTAAACTAACAATAGTGCAAAATAAATGCAATGATAATCAGTTATGTAAGTCAATCATATGACTTCATATACAAGATGAAAACCTGCTTGAGTGATTGAGTGAAAGTTGAAGAAATATTTCTGTTACAAAGTTTTGTGAAAACATGTGAAGTTTCCTTAATATGTTGTAAATGAATGTTAAATGTTATTTTTTTTCAGAAGTTTACAATGGTAAATCTGAATGGCTCTCTATTTGTTATTTAACTGTAAGTCCAACTTTATCGTTATGCTGTACAAATGCAGCCATGATGAACTGCAAAATGTTTTTAATGTGAATGTTAGGAAGATGTTTGGAAATGTTGGCAAATATTGCACTTGAGGGCTTTAGACGGAACCTAGAATTTTAGAAATAAATATCTTCAGTTTAAAATGGGGCGTTTTGTTGTAATACGCAGTCAAAGTATATTTGACCGGTTCATTAATACTATGCATGTGAGAAGTTAACAATTTTGCATAACCGGGTGTTGTTATACGGTAGTCCAGCTAGATCAAATGTTTGCTCTGAATTGGTGTCTGGCAAGTTGTGATTAACAATCATTTGAACATATTCTTTAAACGTTTTGATTGTAAAAAAACTGTACATCTTCATTTGTGGCAGCGGTTTGATAAACTAGAACGAAACAAACTAAAACCTTGTGAGAAAAAGACAGACTGGAACGCGCCAGCTAAAAAAGCTCTATGAAATTCTTCTTCATTGTCATATGTCAGTAAGTTTTAAAAAACCTCAGAATAGGTCACAATATAATCAGCATTTTCATTTTAGGTGATTTGGGGATCAAGTTTGCCTTCTTCACACGCTATATCTCCAGAACATGTGGTACTTCAATTTTCTTTCAATATCCAGATATATGTATGTGATGTATTTTACTGTTAGTATTACATGTATATAACAGTGTGTGAGAACAAGTGTTCTCGACGTTTCGAATACATGCATAGTTTATTGCCACAACAGTCAAACGTACATTTAACATGTAAAAGAAGTGCGGAATTTGATACCAGCAGAATCACCGCTGGTATGTTAGAACAGACTAGTAACAGAGTTGTTGATCGACATTAAAGTAATATTTATACAAAAGATAAAAAGAAATTACTGAACATGTGTATGTCGATGTTCGGACTGTTTGTTGTTTGTATAGTTAATCAAGTAAATGCCAATTGGGGATTAATGAAACACATAGATATCAAATAAAAGTTACTAGGTATAATTTAGGCTGTGGCATACATTTATTATCAAGTTATGTGAAAGTGAATATCGATTTGACACTTGACCAGCAGGCTTTCATACAGTGATTATATGACTGTCGCTAGAGGAATGACTTGATCAAACTTTACAAACAATAATTTCGTTTGAGTGTTTCCCCTTCTAGTGAACAACTTGATATCTTACTGTGTTGATAAAGATTACAATCATTGCATTGATGTCATTTCTTTCCGTGCATGATTCCTAGTGCTGGTGAATACTAAAAATATGAATATTTGGACTTGCATTTCTCCCATTATTGTTATTTGTGATATGACGACAGATCATCTTGTCATTTCATGCCTTCTTTCTTTGAAACGGAGTCCAGATTGGGAGGTTATAGAGATTTCAAATTCTTATTTACTACAGTGAGTGTTTGAGGCAAGTATCATTTGTTGCCACAAGAACATCTTAAAACTGACATTTCTTTGTTAATGGCACATTAGGGACTTTAACAACTAACCATTAACTTTGAATCGGTACTTTCTAAAACTGGTTCAACAAATTCTTGCATAAAATCTTACTTTGGCGATATTCGGTGCATGTAAAGTGTCATTTACTATAAAAAAACATTTGCTTTAATGTGCTTAAAAGCGCAACCAATGGGATAAAAACAGTAGCACGGTTAGAAATAGTCTCGTCTCGTGAATCTCAGAATTTTTCAATTACGAATCTTTTAAATTTTCTTTGCTGAAAATTTAAAATGTTTCTTAAATTCATATTTTCTATAGAAACGAATTGTTTTTATACCAAACTGGAATATTTATGTTGCCAAAAAGTAAAGTTTTGAAGTGCCGCGTCTCCCATACAGCGAAATAAGAGGGTACATCAAGACCATACACGCGAATACCACTATTGACCAATGTATGTTCAGTTAAAAGATTGTTGATGAATATTAAGAAGAAGAATGAGGCTAATAATAATGGATAGCTTTTATATAGCGCTAAATCTCCGCATTGCAGACTCAGAGCGCTCTATGCTCCAGTACCCTGGTCTAACCCAAGCTGACGTATATGTCGCTAGAAGGTCACCACCAACACAACTCTTTACCAGGTACCCATTTCCTGCTGGGTGAACAGAGGCACATTTTGAATAAAGCCACTTTCCCAGGTTGACACCACAAGTCTGTCAACTTGTGTGTCAGTGTGGGGCAGGGGATCAACCCTTCAAACTCTCAGTTTATTCAGCAGTGACCGACTAACCCACTCTTGCAGCGAGGCGCGCCCGTTGTTGCTGAACTATACTGATAGAGGTCGACTGACCATTGCACAGGACCACGTGCCACCAATAGTCTCTGCCTTGCTGCTCACAACAGTCTGTTTTTCTTTCCAATGGTCATCTTTCAAAAGTAGTCTGACCAGTGGCCCGGTAGACATTTAACTCACATTTCACTCATGTTTCATCATCAGGCTAGATAATATATAGGTACATGAGATGTATACTGATTGACTATGATTGAATAGTGAAAGTTTATAAAAGTGCCATACTACTGACTCTAAATTCTATGCCCCATCATTTTCATATTAGTTATAATTCAATGGCTACTTACGCGTTCTGAGCTCATTTTAAAGGAACAGTAGCACGTTTTTAGGGGGAATATAAGGTGATGTCAGGGAAATGAAAATTAATGGTTCCAATTGAAAGACAATCTATTACAACTAAACGAACCAGTAATAATTCAATTATATAACATAAAGTTTAGCCTTGAGATTCCTTTTACTTACACAAAATGTATGAAAGGTCTTCACATAAAAGGGCTGCCAATGGATTCAATGTGAATATTCATACTTTGTCCTCTGACTGATTTTTGACACTGTCTATATACTACATTTAGCATTACCTTACAATTATCAGTGAAATACTTAAAATATAAAATTATCAAAAAACGTGCTACTGCCCCTTTAAAAAAGTCTGTGATGAATAAAAAACACTTTTCTGAATAATACGTTTTTAGTAAAATATGTATTGCTCAATGTAATGCGTCATGTATTTTTTTCTTATAAATAAACTTGAAACATTTGTGTACACTTTATAAACGTCAAAGTCGCCTACTCAAATGATAGGAATTAATATGAATGATGAGAGTTTATTAGGAAACAAATGCACATAACTACTCTGCTTTGATGTCACATCATGAAGGTACACATTGACATTTTTCTCCTTGTCTTTTACCTAATTCCATGCACAATTATCGTGCAATCTTAGCAAATTAAAAGCTCTGTGCATGAACTTATCATATGCTAGAATATCAGCTTTAAAAAACATATAAAAATATGCATATAAGTAGGGATAAGTATTGATCGAAAATTATGACTCACTTGGAGAGTGGGCTAGTAACTTGCTAACTTTGGATCCTGGACTAAACTTGACCCCTGGGGTTATTCATTAGTTTCTCAGCTGATCAGTTAGGGAATATCCAGCGATAATCAGTGTATATTGTAACAAATGATGTAAAAAATGATACTGTCAATCTTGGTCATTGTTTGCAATAGTTATTAGAAAACACTCTCACATCACTATTTTGAACGACATATAGGACTTATGTTCTATAAGGAATATTAAATGCTCTTTTAGAGGTACCTCTTGCATTACAATGAAAGGAAATGTAAGTAGGACACCGACGTTTGCTGCATAAACGATAATGATATGCATGAGTATATCAGAGCAAATAACAAGGTACCAAGGTAGTGCGGGAAGAGTGTAAGTAGAAATCTTTGTGAACACTTGAGTGTGTTTAGTATACGAAAATACATGATTGAGTACCAGCTGATTTCTGTTACCCTTTATGTTGTGAAATAGCAGAGACTCGAGTGCTACTACCCTTGAAAACTTCATTCCCCAGAAGATGAAATAAGAGCCATTGTCAGTGTCATATGTTTAAACTCACACATGACAAAAGAAGCCAACTTCTAACTGCCATATAGCTTTTCTGCTACTGTGTGATAAACTCCAGTACTCCAGCACCAGTTAAAACGAATTATTTTCTAGGTAAATAATTAAATAAGGGTCTTGATTTTTTTCATACATTGACTATCTAATGATTAACATTAAGGAACCAGTCCATGAGTTGCTTTGGGTCACATATGACAAACTGTTCAAATAAGTTGTGTATTGTGATCAAAAACTGGACAATACGGCAGTCTATCAGTCAAATGAAATATTTGGAAACTTATCAATAGTATTCAGAAAGACAGTTACAAGTTAATAATGTTCGAAAGGCCATATAACTATTATCTATGTAATTTGGAGGTGTGATTATTTCATTTAATGACCATAATTGAATATTTTACGATTTTCATTTGAAAGAAGCATTGAATGTATTTGGGCTGTTATTAGATGGATGAGTGCGATTTTTGGGTGCAGATAATTGATTAATGGAAGCAAACTCTTCATGATGAAAATCGTGGAGTGACTTTTAAGCATATTCACAATTCTTTTCATATCAAATTATAAAAAGAAATACTCTTTATGAACAATCAATTCATTCCAACTATACACGTTAATTATTTAACTGTTGAAACGCATTCTTAAATTTAAATCATTGTCGATCAGTTATCTTGTTAAAGCTAGCCAACTTGTTTTTATTTAAGTGGTTTAGGGGGAAATGTAATATATATTTAACACTATACTGCTTATATACGCGATTCTATGCTTCTGCCCTTTACTGCTTTTCTACGCGATTCTACGCCTTTCGAGACCTACGCAAGTCTAGCCCTGTGCATCAACAAAAACGCTGAATCTTGTGGAAATTATGTCTTACATCGCTTCTGCATACACACAATTTACGTTCCTATTTTTAAAATGATAATTTCCTTTCCAATCTCTTGTTTATTTCAAAACCCGAGGCACATGCTTTAAATCGTCATGACTCGGAAAATAAAGTTTGCCGTATTTTTATCCAATCAGCGAAGGGCGTGTTTACAGAGGACCGGTTATGTTTTTGTAACTGGACCCTTTTATAATAGTATCATAGTTAGCTTATTTCAAGATTAAAATCCACAAACATTAAGTTTTAAAGGTGATAATTAATGCCTCTTTGATTGATAACCTTTATTTTGCTGTGACAGCTTGATATAAATTGATCATCGTTTTGAGCGACCCGGAAGTAAATATTATGAACACTGGTTGACTGAGGCCGTGTTTTCTGTCGAAATGTCATTCAAGGCGATGCAAGCTGTTAAAAAGTTGCCAGTGGACGTTATAAGGTGAGTATACGTGTTAATAATGATATGGTTCTGAATATTATCAAAAGTCAAATAGTTTTGCTTTGTAAAAATTGTCTATCATCAAGTTTAAAAGCACAGGAACAACTATTCATATAAGGGCATTCTACACACGGACTGCCCAAAGTTGTAAAATTTGATTGACAGATGTAAACAAACAAACAGACGACATCCTTCAAGATGTCACAGGTGTCAAGTGACTTTACGTGGCACCCATAGCAGACAGATGAAAGTGATATGAGTGGAAATAATGATTTTTCTTCTGAATGCTAAATTACTGCAGTACCTGCACATTAATGAATCAACCAATGGCACAGATCCACTAGGTAAAGTGAGACCACTTCTAACCGACGCTCTGTCCAACATAAGGGAGAATTATGCCCCAAAGCAGCACCTGTCCCTAGATTAGGGCATGGTTGCATTTAAAGGGAGACACACTGCAGTACAATACAATCCCTCAATACCAATCAGGAGAGGTTTGAAAGTTTGGATGCTCTGTGATAGCCAGTCTGGCTTTTGTCACAAGTTTTAGGTTAGAAAATGAGCATTTACTCTACCTATTTGACTATCAATTCTTTACTCTGTATACAAATGGATGAATATTACAAGTTATCAAGCTGATTTATTTGATATTTAATTAAAATTATTTATAAAGTGCAAAATTATTATCAGAACTTTTAAAAAACTATATCAGACCTTTTACCAAATCATCATGATGAAAATGTCATTTCAGGTGTACATGGGAAAACTGCTTGAAGGGGATAGCGGTCCAACGGATACAAGGTGACCCAAGGTCTAACAACCGAGCTGGCCGGGAAACACCACCAGGTGTTCTTCGACAGCTATTTTACATCCAGCCCTCTACTGATCTCACTGAAGGAAGATGGCATTTACACCTGTGGTACTGTAAAATCAAACAGGAAGGGTCTTCCGCATGAATTCAGGTTAGTCAAGTCATTTATCATTTAAAACAAAGTGGTAATACTTTAGGATAGTCAAGTTACAAAATGTGTCTGTTGTGAATCAGAGGTTGTGAAATATTTTTCATTTGTATTGTATTGTTATTCTTCAACTTGTAAGGGAATAATCAATGAATCATATTATTATTGCTGATAAGTCATCATTATCAAGGTAGAAAATAAACATTAATTAACTTAGTGGTAGTCTGTAGGGCTACTAATTCAAGTTTTAACCAGCAAGAATTGAAAGCAATAGTGCATGACAACTACAAGGTATTAATATACATTTGTATGTGTCCATTGATAATATCTAACTTGGTAAAGGGGAAAATTTCAACACCTGCTGTGACTAATCCATTGTTTTTGAGGTAATATTCCAAACCTACATGGATGGAGTATAAAGTGTTTGGAGCCAATATTAAACTTAATTCATTCCTCAGACAGAAAGTGCAAATTTCTAGCCCAGTTACTATTTCTGTGTGTTTCTTGTGAGTTAATGACTATTTTGTCTGTTAGCCTAGTTAAATAATGCTGACATTTACAGTGTGTACTGATTGTTAAAGTTATAAACTGTTTGTTTCAGAAGCCTTCTAAGATGCAGCAGGGCGAATCCCGAGCATACCAGTGCAGACAGCTGACAGCCTATGTATGGCAGGATAAGAGGCCCATCATCCTTCTTGCAACAACATCGGACCCTACTGATGACGTCCCTGCACTGGGACGACAATCGGACGGATCGTTGACGCGTGTCTCCAGACCCGGCGCAGTGGCTTTGTACCAGCAGCACTTCAGGGGTGTCGACAAGTGAGATCAGCTTAGAGCTGCCTATCCAGTTGGAAGAGCTTCAAGGAAGTGGTGGAGATATATCTTCCATTTTATAATCAATATCTGTATGATAAATGCTTTTATCACAGCAAAGGAGTCTGCAAGAGCTGAACAAGAGTGGGCAAAGAGTCGCTACTGCCAACTTGAATTCAGGATGAATCTTGTACATCAATTGGTTTCAGCATTCCAACATAGGGGGAGATCCCGTAACGGTGTGTTGCCACTAACCTGTTCCACACTGCATGAGCACAGATTGGTGCGCCTTAAACGAAAGAAGTCGACTTGCAAGTGGTGTCGTGCAAAGAGAGGTGTGAGGCGGGATACCGTCTATGGCTGTGTGTCGTATAACCAGCACTTCTGCTCCCTGGCCCACCACAGTGCCTACCATGCTATAGGACCACACACTCAACAGGAACATGAACAGTGATCACAGTGTCTTTCACATTCTCACTTTGAAGCAAAGATTTACCAGTACCTGACATTCATAGACTCTTCATGCTTTCCTCCACTAAAAACTGATATTGATACATTCTGACTTATAAATCTTATATCATTTGCAAACTGGCAACTGCACTGTGTACATAGAGTTATTCTTTGTTATGTGTTTCAATGTTTTCAAGGGAGACAATCCAATTTAAACTGTAACGGTAACCATCTTTTCATGAGTTGTAGGAAATTTACTGCATATCATACAATATGATTAGTAAGCATCAGTATAAAAGTAATAATTTATACATGTACTTTAAACATTGGATTCTGATATGGTGAGCCTTGAGTTCATTAGAGAATTTTGGAATGATTGAAAGTGAATTGTCTCCCCTTGATCAACATGTTTCTTTATTTGTTTCTACATTGTGAATGAAATGAACATAACTTATATATATTTGACATATTTGATTGATTGTGTAACAATAAGAGACCAGTACATGATGATTCATGTCTATGATAATGATAATCACTCAAGTGTTTGCCTCATCAACAGACTTGTTCATAATACAGATGTCATGATGGCAAGAGTTGATAAGCTAATGTTGATAGACTATAGTTTCTGTGAATGTTTCCTATTTCATATTAACTAATAAGGAATGTTAGTTGCATTATTAAATAAGAATAAATTAAGCATTCTACTCTTATTCCTCTCATGTTTTTTCTTCCAACTGTGTTGCAGTTTTGGAAGTCAGTGATTCAACAGCAGTAAAGAACATAGCAGACTTCACATTGGAATTAATTGATTATTTATATTATTTCTTGATTGTTAAACATTCAAAGCTGTTATCTGCTTTAATGTGCTATAACATCATTAAGGAAAGGCTAATGTTACGTTTGTGATTTACATTTGCTCTGATGAAGTCATTTAAATTACTTTCCTTGATCATCATTTGAACCAGATTATCTCCCCTTATCCATCAATCAAACAAATCTTTACATCCAAACTCTCAAGTGTACTTTATCTTTTTATTGTTCTTTATAACCTTAGAGTACTAGTTATTCTTAAACTGCTTATTAAATAGATCTTAAATGGGTTTTTGTCTCTTAAACCTTTTCAGGATATAAACATAAGTATCTTTCACCTGCTGTAAAGTGTACTCGTTAAGATATCGTTAATGAATTTAAAAAAGTTAAAAAAATACTTTTTAGTGACAGAGAAATCATTAAGGAATAATTGTATCATATCAAAAGTTACATTTTTTTATTTCTAATTGTTTTTAATTTTTAAATTTCTTGCAAGCAGTAAGGGGCTGTGCAGGTGCTTGTCAGGTAAGAAGGAAGGGGGTTGTTGGGTGTCGGTATTGCAAGCAGTAAAGAGTTTAAAAAAAACAGAACTACCTTTGGCATATCGACCATAAAGAACTCGAGCTGAATATAAGTGAAATATGAGGAATATTCACATAATGAGTGTACATGTTTGTTAAGAAAGTGCAATACTCAAAATATAAATTTCTTCATTTATCTAATATTAAAAACCGGACAGGTATATAATCATCCGGACTGGCAGATGTTTAAAGTAACCAGTCCGGCTGTCTGGCTTTAGTTTTTGGGAGTTTTATACACTGGGTACTTGCATTAAAATTTTGTGGATTTAAAGAACTTCTGTAGATAGAAATTTTATCCCATGAACATAATTTACATCTCAAGTGCAAGAAATGAGTGAATGAAGGATGTGCTTAGAATGAAATTCAAATTGCAGACGTTTGAGACACGCCCATTATCGATAACTAATGATTGAATCTTTCTTCTTTTAGATAATGAGTTTATCCTTAAACAGTTTTGTTTATATTTGAAACAGCGCCTTCTTTCTTGTCAGGCAACTTTTCCCTGGTAGAGGTAGGGTAACAATAACGTTTCCCCAGTGTATCTATGGTATAAGTTATGATAGGATAGAAAGGTGAACTCTGTCCTCCACAGTGAACCCATTTACAGGGCGATGAGGTCAGATGATTTAGTATTTAACGATGCTTTCAAGCATATTTCAAATATATCATGGCTCATAGTATTATTGCAGGGAGAAAGTCCCTCAATGCTATTTTCACTATGCAATGTGGTGAAACCTTCCATCATCGGCTGGACCTGAAATTCAGTGTTATCTTGCACTCCAAAAGTTCAGTCAGTTTCCTACTGCAAACAAAATTGCCGAGCCCTTTGCTGTATTCGAACCCTGAACCACTTGTTCCACGCCCCTCTCCAAATAACATTGATGGAGTTTGCATGCAATATCATGTTGATGCAGATACAAAATTCCATTTGAGGCTGTTTGTTTTATCAAAACAGTTTTTTTTAAACCAATGTCTCTGCCATAAGAAACTCTTTTCAATAATGTCACATGCTGTATATTATGTAGAAAGGCATTCAAATTAAAATTACATTACATGTATTCTTTTAAAGGGTTATTTATAACCTTTAGTAAATAGAGAATCTCAGTAAGAGTTACAAATATCCGAAGCTTGCCGAGGATTTTAAACTTTTATCAAGGAGTGTTGATATATTGATATCAGAAGACAAAAGTTTGGGACTCTATTTAACATCCTAAATAATTCTTCATTAGGTTTTAAAAGAATGATGAACATTTCTGAATACAAAACTCATATTTGGGTTTCAGTGCTGTGATGTCATAGCATTGTGATGTTATCATGTTTATGATGTCATAGCATTGTAAGGTGATTAATTGATGATGCAAAAGTATTGTGATGTCATGTAGATGACGCCATCAGGGCATTGTTCCAAATCTACTGACTGTCAAAACGATATGGAACCCAGATTTGGATGAAAACACAAATAATAACCCAACTAAAACCTCATTTGTTCACATCAAGGACAGTAGATCGAGATTGCTTTCATTTAGAAGCAGTTGCAGAGTGATCTTACAACTGTAAATAGAGAAACCACATGCAAACATTTGTGTTTTATTCTTACCAATACAAGGCATTGCACTTGATGAAATATAATTGTAGAAGAATTTTATAAAGTCTATTAAAAGATACTTAATTGTTTATACCTTTAACAGATGAAACCAAAATTCATTGCGGAAAGTAATTGAAGTTTTGTTTTGTTGGAACACACACGTTTTGAAATGGACTGTTCTTAATCTAATTTATAACTAAAATAGTCAAACCCTTGTTATGTGTCATATTCTTCTGCAATATTTTGAATGAATTATGATATGTTTGATTCCAAAAGTACAGAAGCCTGTTACCGCCAACATAAAATGAAAAGCTTCTGGCAATAACGACTGTTCATCTCGTAAATACGACTTTCAATTTGAAGGCAATGATAAATTAAGACTGTCACGACAGTAACCTTTTTGAGAGATAAGCTCCTTCCACAAGTTTCGTTCAATTTCACCGACACACATATGTTTTTACTTGCTCCTTGTGCCCAGTTAAGGAATTCTTCAAATGTGTATCCCTTATCATGGACTATTTGAATACATCTATCAATTGCATCCATGTCACTCTTTTAGGATAGGCAATTATTTTCAATTAAACACCCAAAAAGTCTATCACAAAATATATATAGAAATTGATATCATAATAATTATGCTACATGACATGCATTGTATATATTTTAGTGTCATCTAAACATTAATTAAGATTTATTCGTTAACTAATAACATATATTCATCCCAAATGCTGAACACACTTTTTGGACCATTGTGTGTAGAAGTTCAATGAAGTTCATGAAGGCTAGGTAATCAGTGATTTTTTAAAGTATGGTTTGAATAAATCTAAAGCATCATTACAATAAGTAATGGTCTTTCTAAATGTTGGGACTAGGGCAAACTGACCAAGGTTCGGACAGCGTCCCATTTTAAATATCTTCAGAGATTGTATTGTCAAATATTTTATGAAGAAAATTTGTAAACTAAGTAAATTAAGCAAACTGTGTTATAAACAATCATCATTTCTACAATTTTATGATAAAAATTGATTGCAGACTACCTGCAAAAAGACAGTTTAAAGGGACAGTTGTAAGACAATATATTCAAACTAAATGGAACAGTAATAATTCTGATACATAATGTTAAGTTTAGCCATGCGATTCCTTTTTCTTAATCAAAGTTAATTAAAGGTGTTCACAAAAAATGGCCGCCAATGGAATTCATGTGAATCGTCATACTTTGTCCTCTGACTATGGCTGATTGGCTTGTGTAATGAGATTAATGACACTATCAAAGTAATAATAAACAGTGAAAATTTTATAAATTTTTAAATTATCAAAAAACGTGCTACTGCCCCTTAAAGTTATGTATAGAAAGTCACCAAGGTTTTTTACCTAACTTCGGACAATACAACTCTATTTGCCTGTATACACACAGCTTAAATATAGTCATTGAAATAGTTCCTATCATCACCAAACATGCATTAGGTCATCTATGTACAATAATATAACAGTATTTCTCCAACATGATAAACTTCCGCAAGTGTCGCATGAGTCATTTGAAGTTGATGACGTCACAAAGGCATTTGCAAGCTCTGACACAAAAACCATCGTAAAAGCTAAACTAAATGTTTTCAAAGTAAAACGTCTTGCTTGAATGTTTATTTTTGTTTCCTAAGCATTTGTTGGGCAATTTTTTTTATTACAGATCAATATAAAGAAAGGTTAAAAGTGTCAGAAACTGTCCGAACTAAAGTCCTTTTGATATAATATTTCGAAAATCTTGATATTAACTCCCAAGTTCACTTTAGAATTGCAAATGTCAATAGATGTTTGATTGTTTCCCTTTTAAAATAGATATAATCCAAGATGGTTTGGCACTACCTCCATTATCTTGGCTTTGTGTAAACATTTACATAAACAAATAATATCTGGCCACATTCTTCCATGTAATTGGTAAAGTGTTCTATTTTAAAAAGTTTGTTGATTAATGTGTCCGACAATAAAATGTAATGCTGAATGTGATGCAGAAAACATAGCTAAATACAGACTTCGCATTTCTATTTCAGGGTGTGAATGTGATAATATATTGTGGGGATAAAGGGGATAGCTAGGGGTATCTTATCCTTATTGTTAGCCTCTGAGTTGCTGTCGGTGTGTGTCAGTCTTATTACTCGTGGACCAAAATGGTGCCGGTAAAATTGAAAAAAATTGATTATGGTCACTCTTGTAAATTACAAGTTGCAGGGATTGAAGTAAAGATGATATGCTCTATTGTGATGGGTTTCTGAATGAAAATATCAGATAAAGTGAATTTTATTTCATTATGAGTGAGTGAGTGAGTTATTGTTTTTCGCTGATTGGGCAATACTTCAGCCATTAGCGGCGTCCTTTCGTTATAAAAGAGGATAATGTCCATATTTACACATTACAAACACAAAATATTACGTCCTCAAATTGACACATAAACTAAAACTGTAAAGCGATTGATAAGGTATAAATTGGTAACATCAGAATTAAAATATTGTTCAGATTGGAAATAAAGCCGTCATTAAACTGAGAACAAGTTGTATTAAGAGCCAAGAGACAAGTTTTAAAAATCGATGTTTCAGCGAATTTCACAACAATTTGTATATGAATTATCTAAATATGTTGCAAATTTCCTCAGTTTATTTGGAATATTCAATAGATAAGAGTTATCAAAACAATATCTCATTTTTTGGCTCGGAGGTATAACACATTTATCCAGAGACAGTGAAATGTAAGTCAAGTGAATGTTTCGTTTCTACCCAGATGCTTTTTATAATACCCTACAAAGTTGCTTGGGTTATATATAGTTGGTGTATCCGACCATCTGTCTGTCTGGCCGCAAATACATGCATCTGTCACCTTTTGTTCAATTGATAACTCTGATATTTATAGCTGTAATGTAAGGAAACTTGTCACATGTAATAACTAGATGTAGGATGAATTTGCAAACATAATATACTTATTAACTTTGGGGTAAAGATGTACTTTATGTATGATTCAGTCCCTCATCATTAATCATAGAATATATTTCTAAATCAATTGTCAAATACATATGCATATACTTTATGAGCTTGCTGATAAAGGCTTTCTGATCATTAATCCTAGTACTCTAACTGCAATTTTTGTAGGTTCTTATTGCCAATCAATGGTAATGATGATGTAAATAGTGACTCAACCAGAAGGTCAGTTTTGGGTTAAGGATAGATATCTTTATTAGGTAAACTTTGAAGTTCACTGACCCACTTGGAAACTGTTCTTGTCTTGCTTCTCACGTGCAGCACCTGCGCGCTACAAGTTTCGCCTTGGCTAAAATTAGAACTTATGAAACAGTGCTTTCTGATAACTTGCCGTGTGAAAAAAGATATACCATACTTTCAAATTGATCTGTAGGGGGAATTACATGTTTACTTTAATGTGTGAATTGGGCAGAGTGTAAATTATACTTATGTATTCAGCAATTTGAAGACATACCGGTTTTTCAAATGTACATATAACAATTATTCATGGAGAATAAACATGAGTTTTTTTCACACTATGACATTCATAAAAAAATTTGAAATTTACTGTTTGGTAATACTGTCTACCAAAAAAAGGCAAATATATGTTCTGTGTTATCTTAAATAACTACTCGAGCTATTTGTATGTGTGTCTAAATAACTCTAGACTTGCTGAATGAGGATGTAGACTGCCGTAATAAAGGTTCCTATTTGATAAACCTTCAGTATGCTTGACTAAACAAGAGTCTTCATTTAGAAATTAGTAGAGCAATCTGAAATGATGAGGGTCATTCTTCATCAAGTTGAATGGTTTCCTGCATACAAAATCTTGGACACAAATTGATAGTATTTATATGGAGAGAAAATGTGTTTATGTGCAATTAAACTAGTTGTGTACAATATGCTATGCAGATGCAGTTGTTGTATCTTGCAAATATTGCAAATATTCATCACAAATCTAGACCTACTTTTCTTACATTGGTGTTCATCACAAATCTAGAGTTGCTTTTCTCACAATGGCCGATTAATACAGATCTAGACTTGATTTTCTCAAACTAGCATTTAATATAAATCTAGACTTGCTTTTCTTACACTGGTGTTCAAAACATACCTAGATTTACCCTTCGTAAACTTCAGATTTTTCTAAACCTAGACTTTCTCTTCAAACAAAATTAATCATTTTCTCGGTTTTGTTCACATAAAAAGGATTGAACATCATTTTTGTTATTTTTGACTAGACCCCTGACATTACACATTCCTGAAATCAAAATATATATTTTTCCTGTATTGATAATGAGATATATAGATGCAGGCAGTGTAAGTGGTCAAAGAGATACATGGAGATTTCATGTTCATATTTACTCGGGAACGTTGATAAGTAATAGGTAGAAAAAAAAACGTGATTATCGGCTTCGATGCTCTCACATCTGCATATTTTAGTTTGTAAAAATAATTTCTATTAATAATCAACAGATAGGTCTGAAAAATCATTGTCATATCATACACTTTATGAATGATTATACGAGTTTACAAATGCCATAATGGAAACTTATTTAGAATGTATTGACATTACATTGACATATCAAAATGCATTACTACTATTCACTGTTAGTTGTACAAATATTCTTCATTAAGCGACTTTGTTATATATTTTATTTAATTGATCTCCTATGTCTGTATGGATATATGGGATTTGTGAATATTCATTAGAGAATGGTAGACAGTTTGAAAGCTTAAAAGTTGGCAGACGGGATCTGCACCTGTGTTAATCTTTCTTTCCACGTGCAACGCATGAAGGGTACAACTTTGCCCTGGTTAGAAGTCCTTTAAAACAGCTCCGGCTTGGCTACTCATTTATGGACGTATTTAAGAAATTAGATACTTTGCAATATAACAGATAATTCAAGCAAATAATGGTATCCTACCACCAAATGTAGAAATATGTTATTTCATTAAGTTTGTTAGATCCTGATTAGCAAGATTCATAGGAAAATTGCGTTGGTTACATTCACTAGGACTGGTGATAAAGGTTTCAATTATAGTTTAAGTGATTTTTGTGGAACATTTCCGAACAGCTTCAGCCAAAACATAATATCAACTCTCAACCATTCATAATTTTAACAATTAATGTGATTTATTCTATAATTTGTTAACAAAGAGTGTGTTTTTTTTCTAAAATTAAAAAAAATTGTGTCTCCCACAGAAAAATTGGTGTATCATTCTGATTTTTAAAATCAAATTGATAAATTGTGAAATAATTATTTTCAGTTTGACTATGAATTAAAAACCAAAAAAATACATCTAGGACCTAAATACTTCATCAAGTGAGAGTGGGCGGGGCCTAGCTAGAGTCACAATTTGTGGGAAGAGCCACGTCAACGCGATCAAACCACAGGGAGAACTGGGTTGCGTTCGGGCGATCAGTATTGGCTGGGAACAAGTCTTAATTTTAGGTACCAGTAGCACATGATTACTGGCAAAAGCATGTTGCATTTAGAACATCTTGTGTTGATGTTGACGACCAAACGATTCAGATGCGCACGCACCTGGTCAGGTTGTCTGGTGGGAGGAGCCTAAGGCAGGGTATAAAGTCTTCTCCCGCCACAGTTTTGCCATTCCGCTCTCAATCTTCGCACCATTGATCTGAGCAATTTGTCACGATGCCAAGAGAAAGTCGAACAAGCCGATCCCAACGCCGTGGTCTGACAGTGGACCCCAAGACCAGCATGGCCTGCCCCTTCCTCTCTGCCTTCGCCGAGCTGTACTCCCCCTGTGCCGGCAACGTCATCGCCACCAGGGACCTCCACGCGGAGTACAAGGCCTACGTAGCGGCGAAGACCAGAGACGGAAGACTGGTGGACGTAGCCAACAGCTTTGCCAGGTTCTCCCTCCAGTTTGCGGTCGTTGCTGTGAACAAGAACTTCGTCAAACATACGACCAGGGTAAAGGGGTATGAAGTGGTTAGGATTAACCGTAGTGCTAGGACAGCGGGGGTTAATGATGGGGACGCTTTGGCTAGTCCTCTTGGGTACGATTTTAGAGATTATAATAGACGTAGCTCTGTTTTGGACCGGGAACGAAGGGGGGATCTAAATTCTAGTCCTTTGATAGCGCCTGTCAGTACTGAAATTGGGAAGGGGTTGTTTGCAACACACGACTACCCTGCTGGGGCAGAAGTCTGTGAGTATTTAGGCCAGATTGTTAGTGAAGAGGAGGCAGAAATTCGGCAGGACGAGTACGACAGGCAGGGGTTATCGTATAGGTGTATTCAGTTTGAGGGTTGCCGACGTTCATCACATTTACGTTTAGATGGCCAGCGTAATCACTTGGGGGATCGAATTGATCCTGACACAAATTTGGGAGCAACGATGAACCACTCGGCTCGAAATTCTAATTGTAGGTTAGTTTCTGAATTGCGGGACGGGAGGCGAAGGTTCTTCTTGTATACAAAGACGGCGGTGAGCTCGGGAGGAGAACTAACATGGAACTACAATGACCAGAGGCCAGGACTACCCGCCTTCCTTAAGGACTCTTGAGAAGCTGAAGACCACAGGCTAGCTTGCTTCGACATCCCCGGCCCTTTTCAGGGCCAACAACTCGCAAAAAAGATAACTGGATTCAATGCTGCATTCCAATAATCAACAACGCTGAAAGAAAACTTTCAATGCAAACCCTTAAACATTGTTGAAAGAAAACTCTCAATGCAAACCCTTAAACATGGTTGAAAGAAAACTTTCAATGCAAACCCTTTAGAATTGTTGAAAGTAAACTCTCAATGCAAACCTTTAAAAAATTGCTAAAAGAAAACTCTCAATGCAAGCCCTTAAACATTACTGAAAGAAAAATCTCAATGCAAGCCCTTAATATATTGCTGAAAGAAAACTCTCAATGTAAATCCTTATTAAATTGCAGAAAAAATTGTAAATGAAAACCCTTAACTTCTTATGATATTCAAGTTTGAAGAGAAAGTCTAGGTTTAGAAAAATCTGAAGTTTACGAAGGGTAAATCTAGGTATGTTTTGAACACCAGTGTAAGAAAAGCAAGTCTAGATTTATATTAAATGCTAGTTTGAGAAAATCAAGTCTAGATCTGTATTAATCGGCCATTGTGAGAAAAGCAACTCTAGATTTGTGATGAACACCAAGATAAAGCACGAGGAAAAATGAAAGATAGTATTATCAATGTCATAACAAATAATACAAATTATTTTTAATTTCATGTTTTTGCGAAATTATGTTGATTCAATGTTGAAGGGGAATTTTTAAAAAGACATAAAGCAAAACTTATAACTCAAGAGATAAAACAACCCAAGAAAAATCTGATAAACTTAAAATCATTAACTGCGAATTGAATCCAATTTACACCTATCCAATATATAGATATAAAACTCAAAAGGTTGACACAATTGTGGTTAAATAAACAAAAACAAAGCTTAGTTAACTTCAAACTTTGATTTTGTTTTGAAATATTATACAAGTCTTTTAAGTTTTGAAGTTGAATAGTCAGTTATTATTGCAGAAGTAGGATAGCATTACTCATCACCGATGAGTTTCGTGCCTTTGCTACGGAAAGACGTTACAATTATGGACGGACAAACGTCTGGACGAACAGACAATGAACTTAATTACATATGAATTCTCTCAGATATTCGTTTTGACTCTCAGTACTTTATACACTCTCAATATTTGATAAGATAAGTTGTTTTACTTATAAACGAGCAATGATGAAATACAGTTGAATTTCAAACAGACAGACTGGGAGTATTTCTAAATCAAATCTCTTTTTTCAAATTTCTTTCTTAAAATCTGTTCCTTCCCTACAATGTTGACACCCAGTGAATTTGACATGTGCTCGTGCAAAGCGTGGCCTATATGTGACGTGTGCCCTAGAAACCATAACACAGACGTCTTAATTATAACATCTTCATCACTAATATTTGCCTCATTAAAACATTTTTGAAAAACAAATCGATTCATGTCACACAAAACTTTTGTCCAGACGCAGTTATTTCAAACTCATAATTACATTCATTCTCGTAATAAGGAATTTGGCTTATTTTATAATGCCATGGTCTAACATCGAAAACGTTTTCAATGTGTTGTAAAATTAGTACAGTTGGTTATGTTATTTTAAAATCAATCAGGTTATCGTAGGCAATGCAGGGAAGCTGGAACGAGGTTTAATTATTCGCCGTGCGTGAGGGATTGGGTACCGAGGTGACTATTAAACGTGTTGTTAATTGTTTCCAATATCAAATCTGCTAAATCAGCCAAATTAGGTTGTGTAATTTTATATTATTCGTACTCCTGTTTTCCCGTTAAGAGATTTATTTCTTTATTGTGCGAGTCTAGTACAATGATTTAGCCATATGTCAGCTAGTTAAAAAAAGGTCTCTGGTCTTTTCATACAGAGAACAGTGGTGCCATGATTTGTGAAAATCATTTCGTATCTTTGATCATTGAACATCACAGGATTGAAGAGATATAAAATAATATAAACTGTATTTCTGCAAAATCATCTTTGTAGGCCTTTACGAACAGAAAGGATTTATATCTTAAAATTTCATATTTCTTTTTTTTTAAATTTGATTAGAACTCCTTTTTATGTGTGGCTTTGAAACTGTGGACAGAAACAAGAAACTGGAATAACTGCTGGTAATCTAAATATTATCCATAAGTCTACTATAAGGGACTGGTTAAACAATATTGGGGGGGGGGGGGGGGGGGGGGTCGGGGGGTAGGTCACTTCAAGCCAATTGGTATGTATATAAAAAATTTTCCCTCCCAAAATCGATGTACCGTATTTCCTCGAATACAACCCCGGGGTTCTATTTCGTTCAGTACCCCCTTACCCCCCGGGTTCTATTCGAGGCCCGGGTTATAATGGAAGCCGGGTTGTATTTTTTCAGGTCTGAATTGACGTTTCAAAATCTTCTAGGAATGGCGTTTTCATAGAAAATTATTGATCTAGTTCTACATATCTCGTGGAATTTCTGTTGATATTCATTCTTTTATCAAAACCCGTATCAATCCCTGCAATATACGGTTTCCATGAAGTATATACTTACGGCATAATATACAAGTGTTTCTTTTCAAAACGAGCGTATTACTGATCTATATGCATAAGAAAGAAGCTGTATACATGGATATCAAATATCAATGTATATTACAGAATGTTACTTAATTTGCAACAGGGAGTATTCATTTTTTATGTTAGATCTGGGTTCTATTCGAGACCCGGGTTGTATTTATGTCAGCACCCCCTTACCCCCCGGGTTATATTCGAGGCCCGGGTTGTAATGGAGGCCCGGGTTATATTAGAGGAAATACGGTAATCTTTTATGGTGGGCCTGGTGTAATTTTTTCATTATCCTCCTTAAACTTATATATAATTATCCCTTGGAATAAGACTTTATGTAGTTTTACATTTTACATTTTTCATTGACTGCTTTTAATAGAATGTTGAATGTTACATATTACTCTGTCAATATTTGGTTATGTATGTTAATGTAGAGTCTTGCTTAATTGGGCTTCCTCATAGACTCACTGTTGAATTAATGTTCTGTGGGAAAGATAGGATAACGGATTGCATGATAATGGTTGACATGTGCATCACTTATGGATATGCTAAACTGTACAGTTTCAATCTGTACAGCCTTGTAGGAAATGATTTTGTCAGCGATTCATTAAATAGTTTAGAATCTATTTGGGAAGGCGAGTGCAAGACTTTCATAGGCAAGGTTAAAATCTACTAATCAAGGTGATTAATTCTTAAATTTTATTTTAAATGTTATTTGCAGAAACATAATGATAAGTTCAGTCAATCACGGCACCAAGTGTGTGGAGGCCAGGCAACTCTAATTTCTTCATGCCAAAATGTTATAAGACATTCATAAGACATTGGCTTTTGTGGCTAAAACAACTTAGATAATTCAATATTTCATCAAATAGTCTTTTAAAGTGTCAAAGCGTAAATTGTTGTATTTAAAACCAAAAGGGGCACAACTATGTATTTAGAGTTTGGACAGATAAACACTATTAAACAAATAACTTGGCAAGAAAACAGATAACGGCAAGGGAAAAAGTTAAGGAATATAAAGTTCAACTCCATAAAGCCAAGTCTTATAGGTTCTTCCAGTCTGTCTCATTTCTACAAAGCTGACAGTGAGGGATCTGAAATTGACATGTGCACGTGTAAATCATGTCTTAGTCCGGTTGCCCTTGCAACGTTAAACACAGGCCGTCTTTGCAGGGAAGAGTCAATTATTACCAAACCAAGTTTTCCCGACTGACACAGGACTGAATTATTTAAAACACTTGTTTTAGACAACACAATACATTTAAAACATTGATAAGATTTTTTAACTCACATCTACATTTCAAAGTCTACCATATAACCATGGCAAATATTCGAACCTTTGATCCATTCAAACATAATAATGGGCTACTATCAACGTTTATTTGAAAACATATCTTCCAAATTTTCCCAATGGCTTTGCCACATAATATTAAGGACATTCGCTGAGTATGCATAGTTATTACAGAAACAATAACAACAAGCAAAACTAGAGCCATTGGCTCTGTAGCTCATCAGGCATCATATCAAGTTTGCTTTATACAGGCAAGATGAGCTAAAAATGAAACTGATGTAACCTATTGCAAGAAAACCTATAAAAAAATAACAAAACAAATGTATTATTATTCAACACTTTCTAGATCGCCAATATCAGACAATGAAAGAAGTCCACACTAAAATATCCAAGGAGAAATAAATTCATCTAATGGAGAAAAATAGGTTTTTAAGATTGTGACCCCTGTGACCCTATTTGGGGTCATGGGGTCACAAAACCTACAGTTTAGAATCCCAATTGGCGAAGGAGTCTACATGCAGTCTTTCAGCTCAATAGACCTTTAGGAGCTAAAGATGATGATGAAAATAAGTTTTAAAGGTTGTGACCCCTGTGACCCTATTTGGGGTCATGGGGTCACGAAATCTATAATTTAGAATCCCCATTGGCAAAGGAGTCTGCACATATAATTTCAGCTCTCTAGACCTTTTGGAACTTGAGAAGAAGATGAAAATAGTTTTTTAAGGTTGTGACCCCTGTGACCCTATATGGGGTCACAGGGTCAACAAAGTTACAAATTAGAATCCCCATTGTCCAAGGAGTCTGCACATATCAATATTAACTCTCTAGACTTTTTGGAACTGGAGAAGAAGATGAGAATTGGTTTTTAAGGTTGTGACCCCTGTGACCCTATTTGGTGTCATGGGGTCACGAAATCTACAATTAAGAATCCCGATTGGCCAAGGAGTCTGCACATATCATTTTCAACTTTATAGTCCTTTTAGTACTGGAGAAGAAGATTGAAATAGGTTTTTAAGGTTGTGACCCCTGTGACCCTATTTGGGGTCACAGGGTCACCAAAGTTACAAATTAGAATCTCAATTGTCCAAGGAGTCTGCACATATAATTTTTAACTCTCTACTCCTTTTGGAACTGAAGAAGAAGATGAAAATAGGTATTTAAGATTGTGACCCCTGTGACCCTATTTGGGGTCACAGGGTCACCAAAGTTACAAATTAGAATCCCCAATGGCCAAGGAGTCTGCACATATCATTTTTAACTCTCTAGTCCTTCTGGAACTGGAGAAGAAGATGAAAATAGGTTTTTAAAGTTGTGACCCCTGTGACCCTATTTGGGGTCACAGGGTCACCAAAGTTACAAATTAGAATCTCCATATGCTAAGGTACTTGTACACAAAATGTCAGCTCTCTAATGTGTATGGTTCATGAGGATAATTCGAAAGTGTCAAAAGTTTACTGACGGATGACGGACGACGGACGGACGACGGACGGACGGACGCCGGACGACGGGCAATGCCATAAGCCTATCTGGACTTTCAGTCCTGATGAGCTAAAAATCAATGTTGGCCATTTCTGTGTAAACACCTTTTACTCATTTTGGATTAGAAAATGGATGTCCATAGGGTAACCAAATAAAGTACATTCGTTTTATTGATGCATTATTCAATATCTTTGACTTGCAGCTGATAATTCTTACTTTTTCGTTTTCTTTTGTTACTAAAATTGAGCTACTGCCCCTTTGACACATTTTCATCTATACAAGCACATAGGTGACAGAAAGTACAATAAAAAGAGTCATGTTAGAGTCCCTTATTCTTGCTGTTATCAGCAATGGTATGTTTTCTCACTCGAGGACGGTAAGCACGTTTATAAAGGGGAAGTGAAGTGGTCTCACAGACAAACAACAAGTGTGGAGAGACAATCAAAGTTATAAAATATTTCTAAAAAGTGCAAAGTTTATATCAAATAATTTAAAAACGTTTCTTGCTTCATTCGTAACAACTTAAATGATGAAACAGACACTAGTGATTTATGCCTTTTAACATAATAAAGAAACATTTTAATACAAAATGAGAATATTAATAGTGCACTTTTCCCAGGTACTAATAACCTGCTCAAAGTGCAAACTACATAATTACCCTGAAGAATCGAGTAAGCATACAAGCAATTAGCACGAACATGTAGTTCCGTCAGTAACCGATTTTACAGCTTGTTGAACTGAGTGAAGGAGAATAAAGTGCCTTATCGAGGGGAAAAAAACAGCACAGTATGACACCCAGGTGTTTCGAGTCTCTTTTAGGATTTGAACCCTGGTCGTTTGCGCCATAGACCAAACAAAGGCACCGGGCTGTGTTTCTCTCCCCTTTCTAGTATCAACCTAAAAATCTACAAGGTTCCTATAAAATAGAGCCATTGGCTCTGTAGCTCATTAGGCTTTATGTCAATATTGCTTTAGGGTGTGGCAAATGTGGTTGTCCCTTTAGTAGGGTCCACTTGGTCACCAAATGTTCAATTTAGAATCCTACTTATCTAACTTAGGAGTCTGTAGATAAGGTTTCAGCTGTCTATGCCTCAAGCTTCTGGAGAAAAAGAAGAAAATAGGTTTAAAGAGTGTGGCCCCTGTGACCCTTTTTAGGGGTCACAGGGCCATATAAGCTATGAATTATATTCCTCACTATTCAAGGAGTATGTACACAAGGTTTCAGCTTTCTAGGCTTTATTCTTCTGGAGAAGAAGATGAAAATAGGTTTTAAGGGCGTGGCCCCTGTGTCCCTTATTATGGGTCACAGGGCCTCCAAAGCTCCAATTTATTATCTTCACTAGCCAAGGAGACTGTGCACAAAGTGTCAGCTATCTAGGCCTTATGGTTCTGGAGAAGAAGTCGAAATTCCACCATTCCATGCCATAAGCCCATCAGACCTTACAGGCCAGATGAGCAAATAAAAGCCAACTCTTTAGATCAATGTCAAGGTCACTTAGTGATGGGTGTCTGGTCGGGTTCGAATCCCTTAAGGGACTCAACATTACAAGTACAAAAAACAAAAGGGGTCAAAATAAAAATAGTATATAGTGTTTACCTTAGGCATATTTCGCAGGGCGCAGAGCCAAACATTTTAATTTACCTTTTCCATAAATTCAGATATATGATTAGATACTTTACAAAGTTACAGTATTGTTTCATGTTAAGAATATAAAAAGAAATTTAAGACAAGAATGGATTAACCCTTTGTTTAAACAGCATGCATGGTTTGCTGACCCCATGTTAATCTAGCTACAGGAACAATAACAATACCGAGTGTTGATTGGTGGACACAGCTCAATGATCCCATCATTTGCCCTTATATTTGGTAAAACACAACATTTATTAATGAAAATGTGGCAGTACTGAAATTGTATATATTTATTATGACTAGTTACTCTAATTTAAGACAGCTAGAGTTGTGTTGTTTATAGTATTTTAGAAATATTATAGTGAAAGTCTTAAACAATCATCAAATTGCCAGTAAATGTCAGTGTCAATTGCCAGTGTAGGGCTTATTTATAAAATAAGTTATATTAGCAGCCACATATATTTCATATTTTACCATTTTCGCTTGAAGAGTGACTCAAAATTAACTTGTCTGTAGGTGCCGTTTTGCAAGTCATTGTGCCCTTTTCAAAAAGGAGTGGCCCTGTCTTTTTTCCAGCTTGGTATTAAAGGGGCAGTAGCACGTTTTTTGTGGGAATATAAGGTGATGTCGGGAAAATGAAACTTAATGGTTCGAATTGAAAAACGATGCATTTGAACTAAATGGAGCAGTAATACTCCAAGTATACGTAAAGTTTAGCCAAGCGATTCCTTTTTGTTACACAAAATGAATTAAAGGTGTTCACAAAAAATGGCCACCAATGGATTTTATGTGAATCTTTATAGTTTGTCCTCTGACTAGGGATGATTGACTTGTGTAATGAGATTATTGACACTGTCAAAATAATACATTAAACATTAACCTTCAATTATCAGTGAAAAATTTAAAATATAAAATTATAAAAAGTTGTGGTACTGCACCTTTAATGCTAACTTGCATGAATTTATATATGTCTCTAAAGGCAGTACCCCTTTTTTTCACTGACAATTGTACGATAATGCTAAATCTATTATTTTTATGGTGTCAATAATCTTATTACTCAAACAAATCATCCATAGTCAGAAATCATATAAAGTCCATTGGTGACCATTTTTGTGTGATCACTTAAACCATGTCTGAATTTATTTAATTTTTTACTGCTTAATTTAGTCTTAAGACATTTTCCTTCAACTGCAACCATTTATTTTCATTTTCCGGACATCACTTTATATTCCCCATAAAAACATGCTACTGCTGCTCTAAGGCAGGAACGTATGTAAGTTCAGCGCCACTTTCAAGAGTATTTCACTTACATCACAGCTACAAGTAATATTGCAGGGAGAAAGACGTAACACAATTGTGACAATGCATTGCAGTGAAACCAGAGAGCAACAGCTGGAACTTGCGAACCATAGTTTATACGGTCTAGTTGGCTCCAAGACATTTTCTTTTCTTGAAGGTGTTACTACACGGAGCTCGTTCTCATAGGTTTGAAAACAATATCTGTAAATATACAATTTTGTGGATTCTGCCAGAATGAAAACTCTTTTCATCAAAGTCTGGCGTCCTCAAAATTTGGTATTCTGTCAAAATTGGAATAGGGGTCCAAAAGCGAAAAGTACCAAATATGAAATTGGTTGATTTTAAATAATTATCATCATTAACTAAACACTGTCACAGGCAGATGTTTCTTATAAGAAACTCAGCTCCATTGCCTTCACATTACATCATAAATCTCATTGAGATAAGATCAAGCATTTCATTCAAGTTTCAATACCAACTTCAGATGTGTATTTTAAGATCAATGATGGATCTACCTGGATATATCAAAATTTTGGCCGATGTTTGTTTCATTTAAATGATATTGTATGGGGTCACATCCGACAAATTACATGGATAATGTATGACAAAGAAGTATTGACTGTAATATTTCAGTAATGAAAATGTCAAAGGAAAACTCAGAAATCCACATAAAAATTTATTTCATTATAACTCAACTTAAAATTCAAGTTTAAAGATGCAGCACAACGTTTTCAATGAAATACAGATGATATATCTCACTCAAATGCCTGACATAAGTTTGAGATTATAAGTGATAATATGAGTAACACTGTTATGTATTCACGTTTTTCCCTCTGAAGATAATTTTTTGCATGACCTGTTATTCATTGGGAGAAATTTTGAAGAAACAAAATTTCAAAAATGTGCTACTGTCGCTATTACAGACAACTGTTTCTCAATCATACTATCAGTAAAGAATTGCAATTACAGTTCTGCCTCAAGTCTTGGAAATATCATATAAAAAGAAAGCCATTGGCTCTGTAGCCCACCAGGGGTACTATCTTATTTTGCTTTAGGGTGTGGCAGAGTGATTTTGGACATTTGTAATCAATTCAGAAAAGGAAATTCCTTAACAACTCAAGAATATACAGGCAAGGGGTCTGTAGCTCATCATACTTTTGATGGAAATAGCTTTTAAGGCTTTTGACCCCTGTGACACCACATTTTGGGTCTACAATCTACAATTTAGAATCCTCATTGGCCAAGGGTCTACACAAAACTGTTCAGCTCTCTAGACCTTTTTCAACTGGAGGAGAAAATGAAAATAAGGTTTTAGGTTTTGACCATTGTGACCGAATTTGGGGCCATGGGGTCACAACAATTACAATTTAGAATCCTAATTGGCCAAGGGGTCTACACACAACTTTTCAGCTCTCTAGACTTTTGGAACTGGAAAAGATGAAAATAGGGTTTAAAGGTTTTGACCCCTGTGAGCCCATTTGAGGTCAAGGAGTCACCAAACTTAAATTAAAACTAAAATTTAGAATCCCCATTGGGCAAGGAGTCTACACATAACTTTTTTCATCTCTTAGACCTTAGGCCCTTATTAGGGGTCACAGGGCCATCAAAGCTACAATTAATAATCCTCACTAGCCAAGGAGTCTGTACAAAAATAGAACCAGTAGCTCTGTAGCTCATCAGGCTACAATTTTGCTTTTAGGGTTGCATATGCTGTTCCACCTTACTCGGGGCCACAGGGTCACCAAATGTACAATTTGGAATCCTCCTTATCTAACTTAGGAGTCTGTAGACAATGCTTCAGCTTTCTAGGCCTTATGGGGGTTCACCAAAGGTTACAATTTATAATCCTCACTAGTCAAGAAGTCTGTACACACAGTTTCAGCTTTCTGGGCCTTATGGTTTTTGAGAAGAAATCGAAATTCCACAAAATAACGGACGGACAGATGGATGCCGGACACCATGCCATGCCATAAGCACATCAGTGGGTCTGATTAAGAAGGTTGAAATAGGTTTTCAGGTCGTGACCCCGGTGACCTCTTATTTGGAGTCAGGTCACAGGGCCACCAAAGCATTTACTTCTGGAGAAGAAGATGAAAATAGGTTTTAATCGCGTGGTCCCTGTGGCCCTTAATAGGGGCCAATGGGCCACCAGAGCTACAATTTATAATCCCCACTAGTCAAAGAGTCTTACACAAACTATAATCATTCTAGGCCTTATGGTTCTGGAGAAGAAGTCGAAATTCCACAAAGTTTACGGACAGACGGACATGCCATGCCAAATGAGCTTAAAATGTAAAAACATAGCAGTTGGCTCAGCTTTAATATTCTCTCTTTCAGCCTTAATATTCAACTTTCTAGACCTTATGCTTCTGAAGATGATGATGAAAATTGGTTTCAAGAGGGTGGCCTCTGGTGCTTATTTTGAGCCCGAGGGCCACTCAAGTTACAATGCTTCCGGAGAAGATGGTTTAAATAGATACTAAAAGCGTAGTCCATGTGACCCGTAGTAGGGGCCACAGGGTCACCAAAGCTTTAGATAATAATCTTCACTACAGTATTCACTTCATTTCCTATGTATGTTCAAATAAGTTTTTACCCAATTTCACGTGTTCCCAATGATATGTGTATATAACTGGTTACCAAACCCTTAAAATCTTGTTGTCTTTCGATTCTAGTAACATTAGCTTTATCACTTTCTGTGAAATTGTTTCTTTCTAGGGTACTTTGTATAAATGTTTCTTTAAATCGCAACATTAGTGTGTGGAGATTGTTTGGTTTAAAATATATACAAAATTAAATTAAAAACGCCATCAGTGTTTTCGTTTCTGTTCAAGCAAAGGGGAGACAACCCCTTGTTGACCTAGAATACCAGACGGACTGAGGGGAGGTTGTATTCGTACCACAGTGAGGAATACCATTCAAGAGTCAGCAACCTGCAAAGGTTGGTGTGATTCTTTACCAGAAGATATCCTCAGTGTGGTAGCAGAAGCGGGACGTGGAATCCTTAATACAGTACTTAAAGTTTGTCGACTGAGTAAACGAGTGCAACTGAGTTAGTTTGTGCAACAGAGTTAGTTTGTGCAACAGAGTTAGTTAGTGTAAACTCAATGGACAGGAATGGACAGCAACACTCTGCTCTGGAGAAAATGTTAGTGAACCAAGGAAACACATACTAATTAAGGTGGCAATGCTTAATAACATATTCTATTCTGCCAAGTTGGCTACAAGTCTTGACTGACAACAATCATGGCCAAATCCTTCACCACATCCGTTGACCAATTGCAACTCTTGCAGGAATAATGCTCTCCTGGAGGTGATTCCAGGCGGCAGTGAAATGCCGCCAATGCCGAAGCCCTTCCCCTGGATCTAGTGAAGTTGAAGCCATCATAGTGCAACAGGAGGTTTGAAGTGTCCAGATTGAAAGAGAGCAGGAGACACGAGTTGAAATGTCCAGATTGAAAGAGAGCAGGAGACACGAGTTGGAAATGGAAACCAGCTGGTGGCCACAACATACTCTAACGATGCAGTCAAGGCAAACGTGGCTATGCCCTAGGAGGAGGTTACCATGAGTCAAACTTTGGTATCTGGATGGTATCATTGGATGCAAACACATCTGCCATACAATCCAAATCCAAAATTCAGTTATCAAGAGCCTAAGGGTCTGGTATATCTAGATCAACAAGTGGTGAGACAAGGGTTATGTACAATTTGCTTTTGTTTGGGCTTAAACTATGTGGTCATATGTATGAGAAATGTTTTCTTGTGTGTAAATTAAAATATGTCAATTTAAATCATAATACAAAAATAGAGAAGGTGGCTCTGTTGCTCATCAAGCTTCATATAAATTTTGCTTTAGGGGGTGGCAAATGTGGTCCCCCTTACTTTGGACCACAGGGTCACAAAATGTACAATTTGGAATCCTTATCTAACTTAGGAGTTTGCACACAAAGTTTCAGCTTTCTAGACCTGATGTTTCTTGAGAAAAAGATGAAATAATGTTAAAGGGTGTGGCCCCTGAGGCCCTTACTAGGGGCCACAGAGCCACAGACCAAAAAAGGTATCAATCAAAATCCTCACTGGTCAAAGAGTATATTCACAAGGTTTCAGCTTTCTAGGCATTTACTTCTGGAGAAGAAGATGAAAATAGGTTTTAATCGTGTGGCCCCTCTGGCCCTTAATAGGGGCCAAAGGGTCACCAAAGCTACAATTTATAATCCTCCTCCTAGTCAAGTTTCAGCTTTCTAGGCCTTATGGTTCTAGAGAAGAAGTCGAAATTCGTCCAAATTTAAGAACGGAAGGACGGCGGACACCATGCCATGCCATAAGCCCATCGGGCCTTACAGACCAGATGAGCTAAAAAGAGTGTTTTGATTAAAATAATTATGGTAATAAGTACCCCAGAGAGAACCCTTCTAAAAAGGACATTAAGTTCTTAAGATGAAAATATGTTTAAGGGCGTGGCCCTAAGGCCCTCAAAGCTAAAATTGTATCTTATCGTCAGCTTCCTAGGCCATATGCTCCTGGAGAAGAGGTCGAAAATGCACCAAGTTAACAGACGGACGGATGGACTAACCAAATATAAAGATCTAAACTGTTGCCAAGGAAATAAATAATAGAGCCAGTGACTCTGTGGCTCATCAGGCTTCATATCAATTTTGCTTTACGGTGTGGAAAATGTGAAATTAGGTTAAATGGTGGGGCCCCTGAGGCCCTATTAGGGACCACAGGGCCACAAAAGCTACAGTTTAGAATCCCAATTGGCCAAGGAGTCTACATGCAGTCTTTCAGCTCAATAGACCTTTAGGAGCTAAAGATGATGATGAAAATAAGTTTTTAAGGTTGTGACCCCTGTGACCCTATTTGGGGTCATGGGGTCACGAAATCTACAATTTAGAATCCCCATTGGCAAAGGAGTCTGCACATATAATTTCAGCTCTCTAGACCTTTTGGAACTTGAGAAGAAGATGACAATAGTTTTTTAAGGTTGTGACCCCTGTGACCCTATTTGGGGTCACAGGGTCAACAAAGTTACAAATTAGAATCCCCATCGTCCAAGGAGTCTGCACATATCAATATTAACTCTCTAGACCTTTTGGAACTGGAGAAGAAGATGAGAATTGGTTTTTAAGGTTGTGACCCCTGTGACCCTATTTGGGGTCATGGGGTCACGAAATCTACAATTTAGAATCCCCATTGGCCAAGGAGTCTGCACATATAATTTTTAACTCTCTACTCCTTTTGGAACAGGAGAAGAAGATGAAAATAGGTATTTAAGGTTGTGACCCCTGTGACCCTATTTGGGGTCACAGGGTCACCAAAGTTACAAATTAGAATCTCCATATGCTAAGGTACATGTACACAAAATTTCAGCTCTCTAATGTGTATGGTTCATGAGGAGAAGTCGAAAGTGTCAAAAGTTTACGGACGGACGACGGGCCATGCCATAAGTCCATCTGGACTTTCAGTCCTGATGAGCTAAAAATAGGTTATAAGGGAGTGGCTCAGAGGGTGATCACATCTATAAAATATATTCTCATTTAGCTTAAAGAGATTTTAAGGTTTTCAGCTTCCTTGGCCTTTTCATTATTGAGAAGATGATGAAGATAGGGTTGTGCCCCTGTGGACTTTATTGCTCGTCACAGAGTCACTACATCTATAAACTATTATCCATTTCAACTACTGAGTCTGTACACAAGATTTTCATTATTGGGAAGATGATGAAGATAGGGTTGTGCCCCTGTGGCCCTTTCTGCTGGTCACAGAGTCACTACATCTATAAACTATCATCCATTTCAACTACCGAGTCTGTACACAAGATTTACATTATTGGGAAGATGACGAAGATAGAATCTTAGGGTTGTGCCCCTGTGGCCCTTATTGCTGGTCACAGGGTCACCACATCTATAAACTATCATCCATTTCAACTACTGAGTCTGTACACAAGATTTTCATTATTGGGAAGATGACGAAGATAGAATCTTAGGGTTGTGCCCCTGTGGCCCTTATTGCTGGTCACAGAGTCACTACATCTATAAACTATAATCCATTTCAACTACTGAGTCTGTACACAAGAGTTTCATTATTTGGAAGATGATGAAGATAAAATCTAAGGGTTGTGCCCCTGTGGCCCTTATTGCTGGTCACAGAGTCACTACATCTAAAACTTATCATCCATTTCAACTACTGAGTCTGTACACACGATTTTCATTATTGGGAAGATGATGAAGATAGGGTTGTGCCCCTGTGGCCCTTATTGCTGGTCACAGAGTCACTATATCTATAAACTATCATCCATTTCAACTACTGAGTCTGTACACAAGATTTTCATTATTGGGAAGATGATGAAGATAGAATCTTAGGGTTGTGCCCCTGTGGCCCTTATTGCTGGTCACAGGGTCACTACATCTATAAACTATTATCCATTTCAACTACTGAGTCTGTACACAAGATTTTCATTATTGGGAAGATGATGAAGATAGAATCTTAGGGTTGTGCCCCTGTGGCCCTTATTGCTGGTCACAGGGTCACTACATCTATAAACTATTATCCATTTCAACTACTGAGTCTGTACACAAGATTTTCATTATTGGGAAGATGATGAAGATAGAATCTTAGGGTTGTGCCCCTGTGGCCCTTATTGCTGGTCACAGGGTCACTACATCTATAAACTATCATCCATTTCAACTACTGAGTCTGTACACAAGATTTTCATTATTGGGAAGATGATGAAGATAGAATCTTAGGGTTGTGCCCCTGTGGCCCTTATTGCTGGTCACAGGGTCACTACATCTATAAACTATCATCCATTTCTGCTACTGAGGCAAACACCATGCTATAACAGACAATCAACATCACAGATCGGATGAGCTTTTCAATACTCATTACCATCAAGAGGTGTGACTCAATACCATCCCCCACAGTTCCCGCGGAGGACTTAATAAAAGAAAACAACAAGCTTGCAGTGAACAATGCAAGACCTGACAATCACTAACTCTCGTTCTTTGTAAAGACTGTACGCCTGTCACTACTATCAAAAATAGTTAGACATCTGCATATACATCACAATACATGTTCGCCTCCTTGTCCTCTTTGATAAATTAATCCCAGTTCTTAGAGTTTATGAGTTCAAATATGACAGCATCAAAACAATTTGTCGGAGGTCAGCGCTGAATATATCATTGTCCTTCATCCTTGTGAGGTTGTAAACAGCTGAAAACAGTCCTTGATCAACAATCGATCCATGTCCCGTCAAGACAGCAAGATTTCCTCGGTAAACCATTCCACGACATTTAGACAAGTTCCAAGTTCTTCATACTCCATCAGATGATCCAAACTGAAATTAAAAGTAAAACGTCAAAAATGTTTTTCAAGATGACAACCTGTCCTAACCAAGCTGATAACGAGTTGTCATTCCTTATACATATTGATACTTTGATAAGGAGTTCTCATTCCTTACACATATTGATACTTTGTTACAAATCTAGGAATTATGCAGGGTGCTTTTAATCATTTCCTTTCAATGAAGCTATGATATATTTTTGCATCACTTTCCTATCTGTTACGGTTATGGACAAGAATACAATGACATTGTTTTTGATAAAAATATAGCCATTGGCCCTGTAGCTCATCAGGCTGCATATCAATTTTGCTTTAGGGTGTTGCAAATGTGTTTCTCCCCTTAGTAGGGTCCACAGGGTCACCAAATGTACAATTTAGAATCTTCCTTATCTAACTTAAGAGTCTTAGACAAGAATTCAGCTTTCTCTTCCTAAGCTTATGGAGGAAAATATGGAAATAGGTTTTAAAGGTGTGGCCCTTTTAAAGGGCCAAAGGGTCAGCAAAGTTATGAATCCTATCCTTACTAGTCATGTGGTATGAACACAAGGTTTCAGCTTTCTAAGCCTTCTGCTTCTTGAGAAAAAGATTAAAATAGGTTTTAAGGGCGTTGCCTCTGTGGCCCTCATAAGGGGTCACAGGACTGCAAAAGCTATAAATTATGGTCCTCACTAGTCAAGAAGTATATACACAAAGTTTCTAGGCCCAGGCCTCATGCTTATGGAGAAGAAGTGGAAAATGCACAAAGTTTACGGATGAATGGATGGACAGATGCCATGCCATGCCATAAGCCCACCGGGCCTTACAGGCCAGATGAGCTAAAACTTGAGATATGGATCATAATTTGCATTTTGAGCATTTTATTGTGACCTTGACCTTTAACACTTAGTGAAATGTGTTCATTGATTGTTTGTCCTAAGTACAACAATAATGTAATGAATTAAAGTGTTAAAAGTTGAAATAATCCATCTTTTCAATATATATAGACCTTGATGTAAATTTTTGTACTTCTCAAGATATATTATATACAAAATCTAAACTTCATAGCACAGAAACCAAGTAATCGTGTTCACAAGGAATTTTGTAATGATTTTATAAGTCGCGACTTTCACCTTTTACCTTGAAAGTGAACATTATAATTCCCCGGAGGTGTAAACACTTAGAAATGTTTATGAGTTCAGTAAAGCTTAATAGGATAAAGTTATACCCAAATTAGTGTACATTGCTATAACTCATTTCTCATGACCTTGACCTTTGATCTTCAAGACATACATATTTTATTCAATTGACTTTCAAACTCAATCAATATTTGCCATCAGGTTACCCAGTTTTATTCACCTAGTTGTCATAGCATCTGAAACAAAACTTGTCATAAGAGCATCAGTCAGTGTTGCATCCAGGTTTGAAAATTGAGGGTGAGGTCCCTTCTGGCTTTCATAAAAGTGGGGGAGTGACCTGAAATTGTGTGCTAGTGCTGATAGAGAGAACTAACATATATTCAAAAGCAATCATAGTTAATATGTAAATGATCTTCCATATCAATATTGCACGCGGTCACAAATTTCAAATGTCAAATGACGTGTTGAAGTTTTGAAGTTTGATTAAGTCCATAAAAATAGGTTATCTTTTGAAGTTTAAATGCAAAGTTGTATAGTCATATTTCCTTCTTTATTCAGCTGAAATCAAGAATAATCCTTCTTCCACTTTATCTTGAAATAATGGTTCATACCCCGGTAATTATGTTTATCTGAAAGTCAAATCATCGGGAAAAGTCAGCATTTGATTATTCATCGGTCTAACTTACGCGAATTTTTTAGCTTGAAGCAGGTGTTTCAGAAATTAGAAGCGTTGGATAAGGGAAGAAATCTATAACTCGTTTTGTCTTAGGCATTTTCGCTCACGAACTGGGCTTTCAAACGATTAAGCAGACGAAACCGGCCATTGCCCCGTACTTATTTGGGCGAAACATCTATTGCACAGTAAGCATGTCATTCATTCGGAAGTGCTATCACTATAATCATTACCTGGGATACATACGTTTCATTCAAAAAGACGGAATCCAACAACATTTTGCCGATTGCATTAGTAAACATGAGGCGACTTTTACAATTGATTATATTAACAAGTTATCATTTTTATTGATCAAAGTATGTAAAGTGTTGGGGAAAAAATAGTCTAGGTAGGTTGCGCAGTAGTTCGTCTGGATTGCAGGACTTGATGTAATTTTGCGAGATTACTCCCCCACATAAATATTAAAATTGCGGGAATGATACATGAAATAGCACATTTCCCACAAGCGTCCGGCCTGGATGCAACACTGTCAGGTCTGTTGATTACTTTGAAGTTCAAATGCAGAATCATAATCATGCAGTTATGCAGAATCAAGGGGCATAACTCATGTGTCTTCTTGTGTAATTAAGTGTAATAGTTTCAAAGGAAACTTGTCCCCGTTGTTAGCCATTTTACAAAGTCCATAAGGGCAAACAAAAGTTTAACATTACAATGTTACAAGCATGGCTACCTTCTCATTACTCCTATCAATGAAGTGTGTTCGACCATCCAACAAGTCTTCTGTGTTCAATGTTGCACTTGATGTGTTGCTTCATGATTCCCTCAAATCTCCTTTGTAAGTCTGTCCAAGTTATAAGTCTGCGTGGATCCAACAAGCCTGAAACAGTTACATAAAAACTTCAGCTACCTGGTTCAGTATAATCCACATCATATTGAAATATATAAAAATAGAGCCATTGGCTCTGTAGCTCATCAGGCATCATATCAAGTTTGCTTTATACAGGCAAGATGAGCTAAAAATGAAACTGATGTTACCTATTGCAAGAAAACCTATAACAAAATTACAAAACAAATGTATTATTATTCAACACTTTCTAGATTTCAAAATTTCAGCTCTCTAGTTTGTATGGTTCATGAGGAGAAATTGAAAGTGTCAAAAGTTTACGGACGGACGACGGGCCATGCCATAAGCCCATCTGGACTTTCAGTCCTGATGAGCTTAAAACTGACTTGCCCAAAAAGAGTGTCTTCTTTCCTTAAAAATAATACTAATTTAAACTAATAACACTGTTATGTAAATAATCTTGTGTATTATACAATGATTGCAAAACCTGGAAATTGTCATAAGACACACATGAAGATCTAGATAATGAAATAAATTATTTAGTGGTTTTGTAAATTAGCATCAATCAGATAGAATGTGATATATTGTGTTTTGAACTTTACAGTTGCAATATTTACAGAACATCTTTAGATATACTACACACTACACGCACGACTGATACTACACGCACGACTGATACTACACACTACACACACGACTGATACTACAAGCACCACTGATACTACACACTATACACACGACTGATACTACACACTATACACACGACTGATACTACACGCACGACTGATACTACACGCACCACTGATACTACACACTATACACACGACTGATACTACTCACTACACACACGACTGATACTACACACACGACTGACACTACACACTACACACACCACCGATACTACACACACCACACACCACTGATACTGCACACTACATGGACGACTGATACTACACACTACACACACGATTGATACTACACGCACGACTGACACTACACACTACAAACACGACTGATACTACACACTACACACACGACTAATACTATACTCATAACTGATACTACACTCACGACTGATACTACACACTACACACACGACTGATACTACACACTACTGATACTACACACTACACGCACGACTGATACTACAAGCACCACTGATACTACACACTACACACACGACTGATACTACACACTACATGCACGACTGATACTACACACACGACTGACACTACACACTACACGCATGACTGATACTACACACTACACACACCACTGATACTTCACACTCGGGCACGACTGATACTGCACGCAGGACTGATACTACACACTACACGCACGACTGATACTACACACACAACTGATACTACACGAACGACTGATACTACACAGTGTACACACTACACGCACGACTGATACTACACACACGACTGATACTACACACTAGACACACGACTGATACTACACACTACACGCACGACTGATACTACACACTACACGCACGACTGATACTACACGCACGACTGATACTACACATTACACGCACGACTGATACTACAAACTACACACACGACTGATACTACACACTACACACACGACTGATACTAGAAACACGACTGATACTACACGAACGACTGATATTACAGTGTACACACTACATGCACGACTGATACTACACGCACGACTTATACTACACACTACACACACGACTGATACTACACACTACACACACGACTGATACTACACACTACACACACGACTGATACTACACACACAACTGATACTACACGAACGACTGATACTACAGTCTACACACTACAAACACGACTGATACTACACACACGACTGATACTACACACTACACGCACGACTGATACTACACACTACATGCACGACTGATACTACACACGACTGATACTACACACACGACTGATACTACACGAACGACTGATATTACACAGTGTACACACTACACGCACGACTGATACTACACGAACGACTGATACTACACAGTGTACACACTACACACACGACTGATTATACACACTACACACACGACTGATACTACACACTACACGCTCGATACTACACACTACACGCACGATGCTACACACTACATGCACGACTGATACTACACGCACGACTGATATTACACACTACATGCACGACTGATACTACACACTACACACACGACTGATACTACACACACGACTGATACTACACACTACACGCTCGATACTACACACTACACGCACGATACTACACACTACATGCACGACTGATACTACACACACGACTGATATTACACACTACATGCACGACTGATACTACACACTACACGCACGACTGATACTACACACACGACTGATACTACACGCAGGACTGATACTACACGCAGGACTGATACTACACACATACTGCGTCAAAAGTGTCCAAAGTTCAGCGACTTTGGGTGCTGTCTGAAAACTTCGGTCACTTTGCCCTATGCAATCTTAAAGATCAGTCATTGTGTAAGTTATGTTTCTAAAGAAACTACAAAACTAAATTCATTGGGATAATGGTTGATCTTTGTTTCAAGATTGATGTTGCCATCATAAAGATTCTAGGAAATCATGATGAGGACTAAGTTACTTCAGTTCAGTCACTATCAAGTTATGTTGTAATGATAATCACGAAAAAAAAGAATATTTACACATAGGTTTTACCCTCAAAAGGCATATGAGGAGATCATGATTGACATGTCTAGAAAGTTGATGAAGCTAACAGAACTCCAGAAAGAGTATGTATTTGTATATTTTATCAACAATTTACTCAATTGAAAAATAACCATGGAGTAAAACAAGAGCCATCAGGAGAGATGGCTTCATCCCCCCGGCTCAACTAAATTTGAATGATCAGTTTTAGCATATATTTTAATATACTGATTGTGTGAATAATGTTGTATGCATACAAGCAGCTCATTCTGTTTGACTTTTAATAACCATCATAAAATTATGATAAACCACATTCAGGTCTTTTTTAATAGTAAATGCTTATGTGATGTCATCATCAAGTTCCTCATGTTAATGTGAAGAGAGAGCAAAACTACCATCCTGTTTGATTGAATATGCTGTTTGATTTAAACACCTTCTTCCCTTTGTGAGACACAGTTTAGCAATTAATTGTAATGTTGGAATGAAGAATGTCATTGAGTTTTAACTCCCTGCAATTTGAAAACACAAAAATAGAGTCATCGGCTCTGTAGCTCATCAGGTTTTATATCAATTTTGCTTTAGGGTATGGCAAATGTGGTTCTCCTCTTAGTAGGTCACCAAATGTACAATTTAGAAACCTCCTTATCTAACTAGGAGTCTGCACACACATAACTTTCAGCTTTCTAGGACTGATGCTTCTGAAGAAAATGAAGTCTATACGTGAGATTTCATCTTTCTAAGCCTTTTGGTTTTGGAGAAGAGTCTAAAATAGGTTATCAGGCTATGGCCCATATATGGGGTCACAGGGTCACTAAAGATACAATTTATCATCCTCACTAGTCAAGGAGTCTGTACACAAAATTTAAGATTTCTAGGCCTTTTTGTTCTGTAGAGGTAGTCAAAAATGCACAAAGACGGACGAGCTAAAAACCTTAAAAAACAACACAAACATGACACCCAAGTTTTACTCATGCGACAAACACCTCTTGATGACAAATGTAATGAGCCCATCTGGTCTTATTGGCCTTAGTTATATATAATGTACTAACAATGAAGCAGGCAACTACAAACCTATCAATGGCAGCTGCACGGATATCTCCCCTACGAAGTTCCAGTTCCACTATCCTCTCGCTGTTTTCTTCTTTTACGTCTGGTCAGTCCCGAAGGTCATCTCCGATTATTCAGCCACAGCGAGTGCCCACGGTCGCACAGTAGGGAAATAGAAAATAATCATTTCAATGTTATTATCAAATATTCAATAGAAACTGTATCAGATGAGTAATTGTTTATTCATTGTTTATTACTCAATCATTGTGAGATCAATCACTAGATAACAATGAGGTGGTAACATACATGTACGGAACAACTTTCGAACATCACATTACATTGTCCAATCACCTGATTCTGAACAAATCTTATCTTATAAATCCTACTCTATCTTATCCAATTCTACTCTATCTTATCCAATCCTACTCTATCTTATCCAATCCTACTCTATCTTATCCTACTCTATCTTATCAATCCTACTCCATATAATCAATCCTACTCCATCTGATCCTATCCTACTCTATCTTATCCAATCCTACTCCATCTTATCCTATCCTACTCTATCTCATCCAATCCTACTCTATCTCATCCAATCCAACTCTATCTCATCCAATCCTACTCTATCTTATCCAATCCTACTCTATCTTATCAATCCTACTCTATCTTATCCAATTCTACTCTATCGTATCCAATCCTACTCCATCTTATCCAATCCTACTCTATCTTATCCATTCCTACTCTATCTTATCCATTCCTACTCTATCTTATCCATTCCTACTCTATCTTATTCTATCTTATCAATCCTACTCCATCTGATCCTATCCTACTCTATCTCATCCAATCCTACTCCATCTTATCCTATCCTACTCTATCTCATCCAATCCTACTCTATCTTATCAATCCTATTCTATCTCATCCAATCCTACTCAATCTCATCCAATCCTACTCTATCTTATCAATCCTATTCTATCTTATCCTTTCCTACTCTATCTTATCCTTTCCTACTCTATCTCATCCAATCCTACTCTATCTCATCCAATCCTACTCTATCTCATCCAATCCTACTCTATCTTATCAATCCTATTCTATCTTATCCTTTCCTACTCTATCTTATCCTACTCTATCTTATCAATCCTACTCTATCTTATCCTTTCCTACTCTATCTCATCCAATCCTACTCTATCTCATCCAATCCTACTCTATCTCATCCAATCCTACTCTATCTTATCAATCCTATTCTGTCTTATCCTTTCCTACTCTATCTTATCCTTTCCTACTCTATCTTATCAATCCTATTCTATCTTATCCTTTCCTACTCTATCTTATCCTACTCTATCTTATCCTTTCCTACTCTATCTCATCCAATCCTACTCTATCTCATCCAATCCTACTCTATCTCATCCAATCCTACTCTATCTTATCAATCCTATTCTATCTTATCCTTTCCTACTCTAGCTTATCCTTTCCTACTCTATCCTATCGTACTCTTTCTTATCCTATTCTATCTATACTTTCCTACTCTATCTTATTCTACTAATTTTTATCCTATCCTACTGTATCCTATCCTACTGTATCTTATCCTATCCTACTCTATCTTATCCTTTCCTATTCTATCTTATCCTACTCTACTTGATCTTATCCTTCTCTATCTTATCAATCCTACTCAATCTTATCCTATCCTACTCTATCTTATCCAATCCTAACCTTACTCTATTTATCCTATCACACCCTATCTTATCCGGTCCTATCCTACTCTATCTTATCCTATCACACCCTATCTTATCCCATCCTATCCTACTCTATCTTATCCTATCACACCCTATCTTATCCTATCCTACTCTATCTTAACCTATCACACCCTATCTTATCCCATCCTATCCTACTCTATCTTATCCTATCACACCCTATCTTATCCGGTCCTATCCTACTCTATCTTATCCTATCACACCCTATCTTATCCTATCCTACTTTATCTTAACCTATCACACCCTTACCTTATCTATCGTATCCTATCCTACTCTATCTAATCCTACTCTATCTTATACAACCCTACTCTATCCTATCCTACTCTATTTTATACAACCCTACTCTATCCTATCCTACTCTATCTGATCCTACTCTATCTAATCCTACTCTATCTTATACAACCCTACTCTATCCTATCCTACTCTATTTTATACAACCCTACTCTATCCCATCCTACTCTATCTGATCCTACTCTATCTTATCCTATCACACCCTTACTATCTTATTCTATCACACCCTATCTTATCCGATCCTAACCTTTTCTATCCTACCTAATCTTATCCAATCTTAGCCTTATCTTATACTACATTACTATAAGCTTCATTATCTACTCTATCGTATCCAATCCTACTCTATCTTATCCTATCCTAACCTTTTCTATCTTATCCTATCCTAACTTTACTATCTTATCCAATCCTACTCTATATTATCCAATCCTACTCTATCTTATCCTATCACACCCTATCTTATCCGGTCCTATCCTACTCTATCTTATCCTATCACACCCTATCTTATCCCATCCTATCCTACTCTATCTTATCCTATCACACCCTATCTTATCCTATCCTACTTTATCTTAACCTATCACACCCTTACCTTATCTATCGTATCCTATCCTACTCTATCTAATCCTACTCTATCTTATACAACCCTACTCTATCCTATCCTACTCTATTTTATACAACCCTACTCTATCCTATCCTACTCTATCTGATCCTACTCTATCTAATCCTACTCTATCTTATACAACCCTACTCTATCCTATCATACTCTATTTTATACAACCCTACTCTATCCTATCCTACTCTATCTTATCCTATCACACCCTTACTATCTTATTCTATCACACCCTATCTTATCGGATCCTAACCTTTTCTATCCTACCTAATCTTATCCAATCTTAGCCTTATCTTATACTACATTACTATTAGCTTCATTATCTACTCTATCGTATCCAATCCTACTCTATCTTATCCTATCCTAACCTTTTCTATCTTATCCTATCCTAACTTTACTATCTTATCCAATCCTACTCTATATTATCCAATCCTACTCTATCTTATCCTATCCTAACCTTAGTATCTTATCCTATCCTTCCCTATGTTACTCAATACTAAACTTTTCCTTCTTATCCTATCCTACCTAAATATTATCCGGTCCTAACCTTTTCTATCCTTTCCTATCCTACATAATCTTATCCAATCCTAGCCGTATCTGATACTACATTACTATTAGCTTCACTATTTTGTCCTATCCTGTTCTTGTTATCTTATCCTATCCCTGTTCAATTTCATCCTTTTCTATTCTATCCTTCCTATCCTGTCTTGCCTAGTATTTGCTATCATATCCTTTATTACCCTATCTTATCCTGACAGTTTCCTATCCTATAACATATCTCGGCCTATCTTACGATACTCTGATACTCTAACCTGCCTTATGTATCTCCTCTTACATAGAGCCATAATGAAGCAAATGTACATAAACCTGACATCATCTAGTTTAACAAAATTGCCTTTGGATACCCAAGTTTGTCCATGTGTGCCTCAAACAATCACCATGGTGCGGAGGGTTTGAGAATCTCTCATGGGGGGGGTTGTAACTGGCAGACCTCAAGCTTGAAGAGACCAGAGCTCTCGCATGTAAGCATCAATGATGTAGAAAGATAAGATACATTATTATGTTCTACCTAAACTAATAAAGGAATTCATGTGAGTGTACTTATTAGTATAAACATAAGTTAGGATATAAGTATGGATTAGTATTGAACAGCGCTGCTCTAATGCATCTTAACTTTTTCCATCACCGACACCTCTAGAAGAGCTCTGTACCAGCAGATGTGCTTCAGATCCAAACAACAGACAAGATGGAGACTTTTCCCATCACGGACACCTCTGGCAGAGCTCTGTACCAGCAGGTGTGCTTCAGATCCAAACAACAGACAAGATGGTGACTTTTTCCATCACCGACACCTCTGGCAGAGCTCTGTACCAGCAGATGTGCTTCAGATCCAAACAACAGACAAGATGGAGACTTTTCCCATCACCGACACCTCTGGCAGAGATCTGTACCAGCAGATGTGCTTCAGATCCAAAAACAGACAAGATGGAGACTTTTCCCATCACCGACACCTCTGGCAGAGCTCTGTACCAGCAGATGTGCTTCAGATCCAAACAACAGACAAGATGGAGACTTTTCCCATCACCGACACCTCTGGCAGAGCTCTGTACCAGCAGATGTGCTTCAGATCCAAAAAACAGACAAGATGGAGACTTTTCCCATCACCGACACCTCTGGCAGAGCTCTGTACCAGCAGATGTGCTTCAGATCCAAACAACAGACAAGATGGAGACTTTTCCCATCACTGACAACAGATTAGAAATGTGTTGCTTGAAGCCCTTAAGCAAGTACCTTGAACCTATCTGTTCAAGGAGCCAGTTTTGTCAATAAAGGTATTGGACAGATAGTCGGCACTCAGAGACCATTGAGCACCTAAAGGCATTAATAATGATATAGGTACATAGTCGATAACATCTCCATATGAATTGCTTTTCATTCCAGCTTTTCATCATTTTCCTGAATAAACATAAGACAAAATGTGTATCTTTCTGAAAATGCATTACACCCACAGATTTACGTGTAGACACATCATTATGACCTAAATTGTAAATGTATACAATTCAATGAAATAATAAAAATCAACAATGCTATCTGACGAGTATCTGTATGTAATTGATGGTATATCTAATTAATTTAATTTAATACCTATGTCATTTAAAAGATGCAGTAAATCCACAAATTAACATGTAAGTACATTTTCATCATGAACTAATATATGTTCTAATATGTTTCTACTAAAGTAATTAAAAACCACAAACTTGCATGTAGGTATATCATCATCATAAACTAAAATATTAACTAATATATATCTACTAAACAAATTCAAACCCACAAACTTACAAGGTATATCATCATCATAAACAAAAATATTTGCTAATATATTTCTAGTGAAGACATTCAAACCCACAAACTTACATGTAGGTATATCATCATCATAAACTAAAATCTTTAATAATATATTTCTAGTAAAGACATTCAAACCCACAAACTTACATGTAGGTATATCATCATCATGAACTAAAATATTTGCTTATATATTTCTAGGAAAGACATTCAAACCCACAAACTTACATGTTGGTATATATCATCATCATAAAGTATTAAACTAAAATCTTTAATAATATATTTCTAGCAAAGACATTCAAACCCACAAAGTTACATGTAGGTATATCATCATCATGAACTAAAATATTAACTTATATATATATTTCTAGTAAAGACATTCAAACCCACAAACTTACATGTTGGTATATATCATCATGAACTGAAATATTTGCTTATATATTTCTAGTAAAGACATTCAAACCTACAAACTTACATGTAGGAATATCATCATCATAAACTAAAATCTTTGCTTATATATTTCTAGTAAAGACATTCAAACCCACAAACTTACATGTAGGTATATCATCATCATAAACTAAAATATTTGCTTATATATTTCTAGTAAAGACATTCAAACCCACAAACTTACATGTAGGTATATCATCATCATGAACTTAAATCTTTGCTTATATATTTCTAGTAAAGACATTCAAACCTACAAACTTACATGTAGGAATATCATCATCATAAACTAAAATATTTGCTAATATATTTCTAGTAAAGACATTCAAACCCACAAACTTACATGTAGGTATATCATCATCATGAACTTAAATCTTTGCTTATATATTTCTAGTAAAGACATTCAAACCTACAAACTTACATGTAGGTATATCATCATCATGAACTGAAATCTTTGCTTATATATTTCTAGTAAAGACATTCAAACCTACAAACTTACATGTAGGAATATCATCATCATAAACTAAAATATTTGCTAATATATTTCTAGTAAAGACATTCAAACCCACAAACTTACATGTAGGTATATCATCATCATGAATTAAAATCTATTTCTTTTAAAGAAATAAAACCCCACAAACTTCAATGTAGGCATATCATCATCATAAATTTTTAATCTTAACTATCAAATTTCTAGTAAACAAATTAAAACCCACAAACTTACATGTAGGTATATCATCATCATGAACTTAAATCTTTGCTTATATATTTTTAGTAAAGACATTCAAACCCACAAACTTACATGTAGGTATATCATCATCATGAACTAAAATCTTTGCTTATATATTTTTAGTAAAGACATTCAAACCCACAAACTTACATGTAGGTATATCATCATCATGAACTAAAATCTTTGCTTATATATTTCTAGTAAAGACATTCAAACCCACAAACTTACATGTAGGTATATCATCATCATGAACTAATATCTGTTCTTATATGTTTCTAGTAAAGACATTCAAACCCACAAACTTACATGTAGGTATATCATCATCATAAACTAAAATATTTACTTATATATTTCTAGTAATGACATTCAAACCCACAAACTTACATGTAGGTATATCATCATCATGAACTGAAATATTTGCTTATATATTTCTAGTAAAGACATTCAAACCCACAAACTTACATGTAGGTATATCATCATCTTGAATTAAAATCTTTGTTTATATATTTCTTTTAAAGAAATTCAAACCCACAAACTGACATGTAGGTATTTCATCATCATGAACTTAAATCTTTGCTAATATATGTCCAGTCCCAAAATTCAAACCCACAAACTTACATGTAGGTATATCATCATCATAAATTAAAATCATAACTAGTATATTTCTAGTAAAAATATTCAAACCCACAAACTTACATGTAGGTATATCATCATCATGTACTTGAATCTTTGCTAACATATTTCCATTAAAAACATTCAAACCCACAAACTTACATGTAGGAATATCATCATGAACATAAATCTTTACTTATATATTTCCAGTAAAAAAATTCAAACATACAAACTTACATGTTGGTATATCATCATAAGCTCAAATCTTAACTTGTATATTTCCAGTAAAGACATTCAAACCCACAAACTTACATGTAGGTACATCATCATAAATTTAAATATTTGCTAATATATTTTTAGTAAAGACTTTCAAACCCACAAACTTACATGTAGGTATATCATCATCATAAACTAAAATATTTATATTTATAAGTGAGACTAACTAGCTATCTTTAACATCACTTTGCTGAAGAAAGTTAGTAGCTGGAATTGAAATAGAACTTGCCTGACTAATCATAGGAGGACTGCTGCCTCCTCTGGACAGACAGACAGACAGACAGACAGCAGGGAAAGTGTTTCTGGTCATCAAGTATCCGCAGTTTGGATCTTCAAATTCTTCAATGTCCATATTGTTCAGTTGAGTGTTCATTGCTGTTCAATAAATCTGCAAAAAATATCAAGCAGCTACACAATATGTACTTATTTTACAGATCAAGACAATAAAGGAAAATATGCGACAACATTCACACCTTCATTTCAATCTGAATCTTAATACCAATTTGATCAACCTTTGAGACATTGTTTAGAAGTTTTGGACCAGACAGGACTCCACTGCATCATCGTTTTTTTTACCAATATACAGATTTTAAAACATAATTTCGAAATTGTTAATCATGACACACCTCATGTCAGTCTGTATCTGAAAACAGCAATCAGTTGTTGGTGTAAAAAATTTTTGGGTTTCCCAACAGGCGTTATTTTTTACCAAGCATGAGAAATTTAAGAAAAATTTTTTACATTTTTTACTTTGACATACCTTTATATCATTATGTATCTCAAGGTCAAATTTGATCAAAATGTAATGATTAGCTAAGAAATTGTGAGCCGGACAGGACAAGTCCCCAATTTTAACCAGAAATCTGTTTAATGTCTGGAATTGTTACATGTCCTTTTTCTGTTTGGAGTTTTTAAAAAAAAATCAAAAAGATAAAAAAATAAAAGTACCTAGGGTACAGAAGCTCACCTTAAAATGAATGATGTGGTATTGGTTTAATTATACATGTAACCATCTTTTATATAATTGATTATGGCTGCCATCATGATTTTTTTATCTTTTAAAATACTAGTCTTCTTTTGGAAATGACTAGAGCTTGAACAAACATTAATACACGAATGATATAATCATGATAAGTTAACAAGCAGTAGGTTTTTGTATAACTTTTTTGTATATCTATGGCTGAATTGGTGACCATCTTGTACTTTTTAATCTTCAAAATGCTACTTTTATGTGGGCATCCGTATTAATTTCATTATGATATCTTGATTGGTTTAGGTGTATCCATTTAAATGTCCTTCATTACTTACAAGATGGTGGCCACTTACATTTGTTTTGTAGTGAATCATTAATATGATTTCAAGATTATTTCACTGATGGTTATGCTGCATGGGATATTGAAAATCCCAAAAGTACAGATTTTTCAAGGAAAATGAATGACTGATTGAGAGGAAAGTCATAAACACAGCAATGCATAAGACACGTTTATTTTGTTCACATAATATTGACATGTCAAGTGACCATGAGATGTCTTTCATTAAAGTATCAATTTATTTAACACTCATACAGTACTATAATGGTAAACATTTTTGCATTGTCAAATCAACAGAGAGATATGACAAATCAAATTTCCTTACTTTTCTCACTAAACCCTTTTCGATTTTCATCTGCATATTTATTCCACATCAACTTATCATGTAGATTGCTAAACACAAAGCTTATTGTAGACAAGTTTTGTGTAAGTTGTTATTCTTAGAAAGAACATACCGTATTCGCCGTAATAAGCGCCCTGCTCCAATAAGCGCCCCCCAAAGGTTTTTGCAATTAACTCTAATAACCGCCCATGTACCAGCGGTACTAAATAATAAATTCAACTTACCTAACTTCAATCCAACAACCCCTTCAGACGAGAAACTAGTCGCTAAGAGCCCTTGACAAGGAATTTCCGCCCTGCTCCTGTCGAGTGTCTATATATTTATCATCTGTCACCACGCAATTCTGGGAAGTGTGACACAATCGATGTCAGACGATCGAGTTAGCGATGTTTACACAGGAATAAAAAATGCACAAGTTTACATCGATGTCATTTCTTAAAAAATAAAAATACATTGTCCAGTTGTTGTTTTTAATGACTATATGCATTGTAAAATAATAAAAATAAATTAATATATTGTTTTTAAATATTCAGGCATTATAAACGTACTGTTAAATTCAGCAGAAATCAAGATGGATGTGGTTTCACTTGCATCATCAATCGGGAATTGAATTATTTGATTTCCTAAATGTTATCAAGAACTATCGCTTTATAAGGCTTGTTATCCATTCTATATGTTTAATATGTCCATTTCCAAACTTATTTATCGTATTTAATCAAAGTTCAAAGATATTTTTGTCAAATATACTTTCGCGAAAGCACGTTGTTTTACTGCACTTGGAATCTCTATCGTAATTTCTTGACGACAAATAATATTATTAATATTCTTTCGTGCTCATGATCATAATTTTTGCATGTTTTTCTTCGAATTTTATATAAGTAAATATTTCAATTAACTACATGTGGTTTTGGAAAATGTAATATATCGAAAATGTTTAACAAATATTTGAATATGTAGACATTTAATAATGTATCGACAATTTGTTGTCATGAATTTATTACAACCACGTTTCAATTTCATACATCGTTTTCAAATCGACTTGCTGATTGGTTGACCTACATTTCTGGACCAATGAAAAGGCTTGTAACAAAGATCTCTCTTCCGTAAACACATGCAGCAAAAGCTGTCGACTGATTATTCACGTTCGTTTTTCATGAGAATAATATTATGTAATCTGACTAAGACAAACAACAAACAATGTAAGTTAGCATTTGCAATTTCTGTTATCATTCTTTTCAATAATATACGTCTGGAAAAGTGTCACTTGATATTTAAGAAGACTTTAACAATATAGTCAAAAGTATCGATGTAAATTTTCAATGCAACTCGCACAATGATGTTCTTGGTTGGGGTCTCTCGCCGCCATAGGCAATGTGATTTGAACTCGATAATGTGTAAGTATGTTTTGAAAGCCTGTATCAATCATCAAAGACAACCTAAACACAGTTCCACGTGAGTAGTCTATATTTTTCGTTCGTCACTCACATCATTTTAATAAGCGCCCACCCAAATCAATTTTTGAAGCGCCCTGGGCGCTTATAACGGCGAATACGGTATCACTGTCATGAGAATACAAGTCCATAACTTTTATTGCATACACATGGGCCATGGCCATATAGCATAATGCTCTACCATATCAATTGGGTCAGGTTGATTATGCAACAGACTAGCAGCTGACACTGTGATGCTAGCAGCCTGCCTTGGGATGTGTATTAGACAGCATAATGGAATATCTGAACTCTGGTTGACCCCTTATGTGTGGTATTTAAAGGAATAAAAGGGAAATACCATTGTTTAAAATTTAACATGTTTAATGTGATTTGGTTTTTGCAGCTAGTTGCCATAAAGATTTTAAACAAATTAATCAATTATGTTTGTCTTTCATCTTAATTTTTTTTAGAAACACTAAAAAATATAGAACAACTTGCACGACAATCTTAAATATTCCATATTTAAGATAATATTATGATTAGTAAGTTCAAATTAGAGAATTTATATGGTGCCAGTGATCACTTGATGAAAGCTTAAAATTTAATAATAATGATGTGTCATCTGCAGCTGAAAAGTCAATATGGCTGCTATTGCGGCCATCTTGGATTATCAAAACTGAAACGTCTACCTTTCTGTGCGGAATCACTATAGGTATAACATACTACAATATAAAAATGATATCTAGATTGGTTTAGGAGAAATAGTCTTTGTCATGAAATCTAATTGAAAATTCAATATGGCTGCCATGGCGGCCATATTGGATTCTTAAAACTTTAACGTCTACCTTTCTGTGCGGAATCATCATAGGTATAACATACTACAATTTCAGAATGATATCTGTATTCGTTTAGACGGAGTAGTCTTTTTCATGAAATCTAATTGAAAATTCAATATGGCTGTCATGGCGGCCATCTTGGATTCTCAAAACTGAAACGTCTACCTTTCTGTGAGGAATCACCATGGGTATAACATACTACAATTTCAGAATGATATCTGTATTCGTTTAGAAGGAGTAGTCTTTTTCATGAAATCTAATTGAAAATTCAATATGGCTGTCATGGCGGCCATCTTGGATTCTTAAAACTGAAACGTCTACCTTTCTGTGAGGAATCACCATGGGTATAACATATTACAATATCAGAATGATATCTGTATTCGTTTAGAAGGAGTAGTCTTTTTCATGAAATCTAATTGAAAATTCAATATGGCTTTCATGGCGGCCATCTTGATTTCTTAAAACTGAAACGTCTACCTTTCTGTGAGGAATCACCATGGGTATAACATACTACAATTTCAGAATGATATCTGAATTCGTTTAGGAGGAGTAGTCTTTTTCGTGAAAGTTTACGGACGGACAGACGGACGACGGACGAAGCGCCATGACATAAGCTCACCTTTACTTTGTAAAGGTGAGCTAAAAAACAAGCAAAAAAATGAGCGTGCATCCCTGACTAACTGAATTATTTTTCACTTTCCATGTAGACATCTCTTGCATAGCATTTGAACCCAAAAGAGGAATTGAGGAGAATGAATGAATTTCTGCACTATTTTGAACAAAGTCTTTTCATATAAAATGACCATTACTATGAAACTTTGCATCTTTTATTTTCATCTCTCCAAATAAGTTAAAAGAAAAATTTAAACTAGATTAGTGTTTGCGGGACACCGCAAAAACAGAGCAGCCCCGAAACTTGGGGTTTCGCCTTACCCTGTTCCGCCTTCTACAAGCCTCAACATATTGGGCATTTTCTTGTGACCTTGACGTTTGACACTCAAGGTCACGCAATCAATGAACACATTTCATTGAAAATAACATTAATGTATCGAATTAAAGTGTTTAAAGTTAAAATAATCCATTTTCTCAATATTTGTTGACCTTGCTGTGACCTTGACCTTTAACAGTTCGTACCCAAAACCTTTCCAAAATGTTGTACTTCTCAAGAGATAATATATACAAAATTTAAACTTCATAGCATAAAAGCTTTTCAAGTTAACACGTTTACAAGGAATTTGTTTGTGATTTTATAGCTCATGACCTTGACCTTTGATCTCGAAAGTGAACATGTCATTTTAAGTCCCTAGAGGTGTAAACAATTACACATGTTTATGAGTTCTGAAAAGCTTAACGGGATTAAGTTATATCCAAATTAGTTGCACATTGTAATAACATAAATGTCATGACCTTGACCTTTGACCTTCAAGGTTACACAATCTATGAACACTTTTCATTGAGTATAACAATCATCTATTGATTAAAAGTGTTCATAGTTATAAAAAAGCATTTTCGCAAAACCATGCTAAAGTCGTGACCTTGCTGTGACCTTGACCTTGAACAGATTGTAGCGAAAACCTTTTCAAAATTTTGTTTACTCTTCTAAGAATGATACATACCAAGTTAGAGCTTCATAGCACAAAAACTTTTCAAGTTATCGTGTTTACAAGGAATTTTTTAGTGATTTTATAGCTCGTGACCTTGACCTTTGACCTTGAAAGTGAACATGTCAAAATCGTTCCCCCGAGGTATAAGCAGTAAGTTATGAATACAAGTTCTGTAAAGCTTAGTAGAAAAAAGTTAAAGGCATTAGTATGTGCGCGGCGGACGCGGCGGCGGTGGCGGCGGAAACTGCACAAAACCTGATGCTAAATATGAAAAGAATAGGATAAATAGTTTTCTGCAATCAGTCAAACAAACTAAAAATTACCGAAATTGGTTCTTAAATGGCATAACACACTTCCTAGTGAGGTAGAGTGCATATATACAAAATTGGAAATATAATGGATGAATAGTTTTTCTTCTATAGGTTGGACAAATTTTGATGGAAAAATGACTAAGCAAAAAAATGGAAAACAAAAACAAAAACAAAGCTTATCAATTTTAGTTTTGATTTGGCACTGGACCGCTCCTAGTAGAGAAGAAGACACATGCAAAATGTGAAAAGAATCAGATAAATAGTTTTCCCTGTAAATGGTTGGACAAATCTGATATTGGAAAATGACCAATTCAAAACATGGAAATTTGTAAAAAATTCAAATATTGACGAAATTTGCTGAAACTTTGCACTGCACCCTTCCTAGTAGGGTAGAAGACATGTGTAAACTTTGAAAACAATCGGATAAAAAGTTTTCCCGTAATAGGTCGGACAAATCTGATATTGGTAAATGACTAAATCCAAAACACAGAAATTTGTAAAAAATTCAAATATTGACGAAATTTGCGGGAACTTCGCACTGCACCCCTCCTAGTAGGGTAGAATACATGTACAAAATTTGAAAACAATCAGATGAATATTTTTTCGAAATAGGTCGGACAAAAAATGTCCTCGGACAGACGGACGGATTGACGGAATCATTGGTATTACTATATACCCCCGACCTAATGGTCGGGGGGTATAAAAATCTTTAAAATATTACAAAAATATTTTGGAAATAATAAATTATGACACACCTTCTAATGATTATGTATCTCCATATTAAATGTGATGAAAATGTGATGATTAGTTTAGAGGTGAGGTGAGGTGAGGTGATATCGCCACTTTCAAGAGTATTTCACTTATATCATGGCTGCTAGTATAATAGCAGGGAGGAAGCCAGCGACCCTATTGTGGCTATGTATAACGGATAGATGGACGGACGGAGAGACAGTTCCATTTTGATCAATGAACTTTTTGCGGGGTATAAAAAGGTTAAAACTATGGGCCGTATGATCGTAGATTGTTTGGAGGAAGTTTAGCCCTTAACCTGGTCTAACAAGTGGGTTTTAACTGATCCGGTTTTATCGAAGCAAGTTCCCACTTGAACCTGGCCTATACCACCTGGTTTAAGTAGAAATATGTAAACCTGTCCTGGGGTAGTTTAGCAAAGGTTTAAAACTGTCGACAAATACTTTGTAAAAACATATAGAACACATATCAAAATTGATGCACAGAGATTTTCATATTTTAATACGTTATAACGTAGGTTCATCAATCAAATTGTATTGTGGAGACAAGATCAGATGCAATGATTCCAGAAACACAAGTGAAGAAGAGATCAGAGCTCACATACTGCCGCTTCCAATTTTGTTCAAAGAATTTCAAATTGAAAATCTGATAAACGTTGTTTGATAGTTGAGTATTCAGTTTTAAAGATAAGTCATTGTGTAAGTCATGTTCCACTGTAACAAAAACTAAATTCATCGGTTGGTGAAGCTAGCATGTATAGTTTCGGATGTATGCTCCAGACAAAATTATGTTACGGACGGACAGACAAGCAGACGGACGGAGGGAGGGACTGACAGAATTACTGCTATATACTCTTGCTTAGGTTGTAAGGTGGGGCTATAATTATTCATTATTAGAGTATAAAATCATTATTTTTTTTACAATTCACAAACAATTATTAATGATAGGTAACAAACATGCAAATGGATGATTACATCAACATTTGCCTTTCACATGTAACTCTCATAAATTATTACTTACATTACAACCGTAACAACACCCAGACATCGCATCATGCACGCATTGGATTGTCAGTGATAACATGTGGGTAAACCGAGCCAAATGCTATCAAATGTGACAAGCACTGAGTATAAATATATTTAAAATGCAGTCACGGAGTCAGGAACACATCACAGGAAAATTGGGAATCCCCAAACACGCTGAAACTACACAAGGCGATGACCTTGCCCTTTTCATCATGTCCTTTTCATTATCATCAATCTCGATAAAATCGTTTCATATGAAGTACCAAGAAAAGTTTGAAAGATCTTCCATCACATTACCATTACACAGCCACACATCAGCCTTGACGCTTGAACATGGCGAGCCGACCGAGAGGGGAGCATTGACAGATTTGAGTCTGACTCTGAATGTTTACATTCTACACTTTCCATGTCAAATCATTAATTAACTGTCAATCAAAACTTCATTGATAAATTGGACCTTATTGATATTTCTATTTTGGTTCATTTAAATCAAGCGAAACTATTTATCTTCTTCGAATGTTTAAACAAGCGACTGGGCAAATAGACTTTGGTCACATCACAAATGTTGATAATTAGGCATTTGGTTATTGAAACCGTTTTTTCGGAATTCTTTCCTTGATGCCATACACGTAAATGAGGATTATTAACAAATATATCTATTCTAACCGTGTGTAATAAATGAAATACCACGTGACCTCTTTAAGGTCGGTCAGATACTGCCGGAAGTAAACTCGTTTCGTATAATTGGAACTAATGAGGCCTCATGTAGTATTTCCTATTGTTATCTCTACATAGTTATAACCTGTTTGAAAGATAAACTTTATTCATTTCTTATACTTCTTGTACTACATGGACCATGAGAATAATAAGTAAAAAATAGAGCCATTGGCTCTGTAGCTCATCAGGCTTCATCATCAATTATGCTTTAGAGTGTGGCAAATGTGGTTCTTCCCTTAGTAGGGGTCACAGGGTCACCATAAAATTAAGTATATAGGCGACAAGTTTCAGCTTTCTAGGCCTTACACTTCAGGAGGAGAAGATGAAAATAGATTTGAAGGACGCTCCTGTTGCCTTTATTAGGGGTTACAGGACCACCAAAGCTACAATTTATAATCCTCACTAGTCAAAGAGTCTGTACACAAAGTTTCAGCTTTCTAGGCCTCATGGTTCTGGAGAAGAAGATGAAAATAGGTTTTTAGGGCGTGGCTCCTGTGGCCCTTATTAGGGGTCACAGGGCCACCAAAGCTACAATTTATAATCCTCACTAGTCAAGGAGTCTGTACACAAAGTTTCAGCTTTCTAGGCCTCATGGTTCTGGAGAAGAAGATGAAAATAGGTTTTTAGGGCGTGGCCCCTGTGGCCCTTATTAGGGGTCACAGGGCCACCAAAGCTACAATTTATAATCCTCACTAGTCAAGGAGTCGGTACACAAAGTTTCAGCTTTCTAGGCCTCATGGTTCTGGAGAAGAAGATGAAAATAGGTTTTTAGGGCGTGGCATATGTGGCCCTTATTAGGGGTCACAGGGCCACCAAAGCTACAATTTATAATCCTCACTAGTCAAGGAGTCTGTACACAAAGTTTCAGCTTTCTAGGCCTCATGGTTCTGGAGAAGAAGATGAAAATAGGTTTTTAGGGTGTGGCCCCTGTGGCCCTTATTAGGGGTCACAGGGCCACCAAAGCTACAATTTATAATCCTCACTAGCCAAGGAGTCTGTACACAAAGTTTCAGCTTTCTAGGCCTCATGGTTCTGGAGAAGAAGATGAAAATAGGTTTTTAGGGCGTGGCCCCTGTGGCCCTTATGAGGGGTCACAGGGCCACCAAAGCTACAATTTATAATCCTCACTAGTCAAGGAGTCTGTACACAAAGTTTCAGCTTTCTAGGCCTCATGGTTCTGGAGAAGAAGATGAAAATAGGTTTTTAGGGCGTGGCATATGTGGCCCTTATTAGGGGTCACAGGGCCACCAAAGCTACAATTTATAATCCTCACTAGTCAAGGAGTCTGTACACAAAGTTTCAGCTTTCTAGGCCTCATGGTTCTGGAGAAGAAGATGAAAATAGGTTTTTAGGGTGTGGCCCCTGTGGCCCTTATTAGGGGTCACAGGGCCACCAAAGCTACAATTTATAATCCTCACTAGCCAAGGAGTCTGTACACAAAGTTTCAGCTTTCTAGGCCTCATGGTTCTGGAGAAGAAGATGAAAATAGGTTTTTAGGGCGTGGCCCCTGTGGCCCTTATAAGGGGTCACAGGGCCACCAAAGCTACAATTTATAATTCTCACTAGCCAAGGAGTCTGTACACAAAGTTTCAGCTTTCTAGGCCTCATGGTTCTGGAGAAGAAGATGAAAATAGGTTTTTAGGGCGTGGCCCCTGTGGCCCTTATGAGGGGTCACAGGGCCACCAAAGCTACAATTTATAATCCTCACTAGTCAAGGAGTCTGTACACAAAGTTTCAGCTTTCTAGGCCTCATGGTTCTGGAGAAGAAGATGAAAATAGGTTTTTAGGGTGTGGCCCCTGTGGCCCTTATTAGGGGTCACAGGACCACCAAAGCTACAATTTATAATTCTCACTAGCCAAGGAGTCTGTACACAAAGTTTCAGCTTTCTAGGCCTCATGGTTCTGGAGAAGAAGATGAAAATAGGTTTTTAGGGCGTGGCCCCTGTGGCCCTTATTAGGGGTCACAGGGCCACCAAAGCTACAATTTATAATTCTCACTAGCCAAGGAGTCTGTACACAAAGTTTCAGCTTTCTAGGCCTCATGGTTCTGGAGAAGAAGATGAAAATAGGTTTTTAGGGCGTGGCATATGTGGCCCTTATTAGGGGTCACAGGGCCACCAAAGCTACAATTTATAATCCTCACTAGTCAAGGAGTCTGTACACAAAGTTTCAGCTTTCTAGGCCTCATGGTTCTGGAGAAGAAGATGAAAATAGGTTTTTAGGGTGTGGCCCATGTGGCCCTTATTAGGGGTCACAGGGCCACCAAAGCTACAATTTATAATCCTCACTAGCCAAGGAGTCTGTACACAAAGTTTCAGCTTTCTAGGCCTCATGGTTCTGGAGAAGAAGATGAAAATAGGTTTTTAGGGCGTGGCCCCTGTGGCCCTTATAAGGGGTCACAGGGCCACCAAAGCTACAATTTATAATTCTCACTAGCCAAGGAGTCTGTACACAAAGTTTCAGCTTTCTAGGCCTCATGGTTCTGGAGAAGAAGATGAAAATATGTTTTTAGGGCGTGGCCCCTGTGGCCCTTATTAGGGGTCACAGGGCCACCAAAGCTACAATTTATATATCTCACTAGCCAAGGAGTCTGTACACAAAGTTTCAGCTTTCTAGGCCTCATGGTTCTGGAGAAGAAGATGAAAATAGGTTTTTAGGGCGTGGCATATGTGGCCCTTATTAGGGGTCACAGGGCCACCAAAGCTACAATTTATAATCCTCACTAGTCAAGGAGTCTGTACACAAAGTTTCAGCTTTCTAGGCCTCATGGTTCTGGAGAAGAAGATGAAAATAGGTTTTTAGGGTGTGGCCCCTGTGGCCCTTATTAGGGGTCACAGGGCCACCAAAGCTACAATTTATAATCCTCACTAGCCAAGGAGTCTGTACACAAAGTTTCAGCTTTCTAGGCCTCATGGTTCTGGAGAAGAAGATGAAAATAAGTTTTTAGGGCGTGGCCCCTGTGGCCCTAATTAGGGGTCACAGGGCCAACAAAGCTACAATTTATAATTCTCACTAGCCAAGGAGTCTGTACACAAAGTTTCAGCTTTCTAGGCCTTATGGTTCTGGAGACGAAGTCGAAATTCCACAAAGTTTACGGACGGATGGCAGATGGACGGATGGACGGACGCCGGACACCATGCCATACCATAAGCCCATCGGGCCTTACAGGCCAGATGAGCTAAAAATAGAGCCATTTGCTCTGTAGCTCATCAGGCATCATTATCAAGTTTGCTTTATACAGGCAAGATGAGCTAAAAATGAAACTGATGTTACCTATTGCAAGAAAACCTATAAAAAAATTACAAAACAAATGTAACGATTTCGGAATAAATTTCCTTCCCCAAATGATTTATTATTATTCAACACTTTCTAGATCGCCAATATTAGACAGTGAAAGAAGTCCACACTAAAATATCAAAGGAGAAATAAATTTGCCATAAACTGTCATCTAATGGAGAAAAATAGATTTTTAAGATTGTGACCCCTGTGACCCTATTTGGGGTCATGGGGTCACGAAATGTACAATTAAGAATGCCCATTGGCAAAGGAGTCTGCACATATCATTTTCAACTCTCTGGCCATTTTAGAACTGGAGAAGAAGTTGAAAATAGGTTTTTAATGTTGTGACCCCTGTGACCCTATTTGGGGTCATGGGGTCACGAAATCTACAATTACGGATCCCCATTGGCCAAGGAGTCTGCACATATCATTTTCAACTCTCTAGTCCTTTTGGAACTGGAGAAGATGAAAATAGGTTTTTAGGGCGTGGCTCCTGTGGCCCTTAATAGGGGTCACAGGGTCACCAATGCTACAATTTATAATCCTCACTAGTCAAGGAGTCTGTACACAAAGTTTCAGCTTTCAAGGCCTTATGGTTCTGGAGAAGAAGTCGAAATTCCACAAAGTTTACGGACGGACGGATGGACGGACGGATGGATGGATGCGGGACAACATGACATGCCATAAGCCCATCGGGCCTTACAGGCCAGATGAGCTAAAAATACAATACAATAATGTGTCATTTAACAAGCGAAAACTGCAATCGTTCATTTTAGTGTGAACAGTTTGTTCATTCAAATGAGGGAACAGGGTTATGGTAGCTTTACTGACAAATCGTAACATGTTCCATTGTTAATAAGATGTTGACACATCTTAACTACGACACATCTTGTCTATTCAAAATATACATTCTTCTGAAATTTAAGATTTGATTTGAAATGAAATGCCAAAAAAATCAAATGACAGCAACACAACAGTTTTGACTCTTTGTTACAGGTTTTAAGCTCCGCCAACATGCAAGTTCACAGTTCGATTGCACATGGCCTATTCCAATTGCCCTCGCAATCGTTCTCATTAAAGTCAAGGTCATTTCTCATGAAGGCAGCACAGAAATTGAAAAATAGAGCCATTTGCTCTGTAGCTCATCAGGCTAAGCTGGCTTTACATTTGATTTTGCTTTATGGTGTGGCAAATGTGGTTCCCCCTTTACTTTGGGACACAGGGCCACGAAAGCTACAATTTATAATCCTCATTAGTCAAGGGAGTCTGTACAAAAAGTTCCAGCTTTCTAGGCCTTATGCTTCTGGAGAAGAAGATGAAAATAGATTTTAAGGGTGTGGCACCCGTGACCCCTATTAGGGGCCACAGGGCCACAGGGCCACAGAAGCTACAATTCATAATCCTCATCAGTCAAGGAGTCTGTACACAAAGTTTCAGCTTTCTAGGCCTCATGGTTCTGGAGAAGAAGATGAAAAAAGGTTTTTAGGGCATGGCCCCTCTGGCCCTTATTAGGGGTCACAGGGCCACCAAAGCTACAATTCATAATCCTCATCAGTCAAGGAGTCTGTACACAAAGTTTCAGCTTTCTAGGCCTCATGGTTCTGGGGAAGAAGATCAAAATAAGTTTTTAGGGAGTGGCCCCGGTGGCCCTTATTTGGGGTCACAGGGCCACCAAAGCTACAATTTATAATCCTCACTAGTCAAGGAGTCTGTAAACAAAGTTTTAGATTTCTAGGCCTCATGGTTCTGGAGAAGAAGATGAAAATAGGTTTTTAGGGCGTGGCCCCTGTAGTCCTTATTAGGGGTCACAGGGCCACCAAAGCTACAATTTATAATCCTCACTAGTCAAGGGGTCTGTACACAAAGTTTTAGATTTCTAGGCCTCATGGTTCTGGAGAAGAAGATGAAAATAGGTTTTTAGGGCATGGCCCCTGTGGCCCTTATTAGGGGTCACAGGGCCACCAAAGCTACAATTTTTAATCCTCACTAGTCAAGGAGTCTGTACACAAAGTTTTAGATTTCTAGGCCTTATGGTTCTGGAGAAGAAGTCGAAATTCCACAAAGTTTATGGACGGATGGACGGACGGATGGACGGACGGACGCCGGACACCATGCCATGCCATAAGCCCATCGGGCCTTACAGGCCAGATGAGCTAAAAATGCAATGATATCGATTCAAACCCAATTGTGATAATATCTTCAAACCTGGTACATAAGTTTGGTTTACTAAACTTGATCTTCATAATACAAAACAAAACAAATAGTTTGGACCAAAACCTGGTCTAACATAGACTTGGTACGATCATACGGCCCACACAGTTCTCGTCCTTAACAGTAATTCCAATTGTGTTACCGAGGAAAGGGCCATACATATATGTAGCAAGAAGTTTGAAATCTAAACAGGCACCACTAAACAATATACATGATTAATGTTTCATATATAAAGTTTGAAATGAGCTTGCGAAAGGTGTTTACTTACCATCAATCGGTTGTGAAGAGATTCGACCTCAAATAATAAACACCATACGATGATCACCATGATACTGCCTCAAGCAAACACGGCTTTGATTCTCTCTATGACAGATTTTGGTTGATGAGCGCTGTCCAGTTGGCTTCTGGTCACTTCCAGGTTGTGTTTGATCTACCTGCACACAATGAAACAATTACATTCAGTTAAATCATGTCTGTTGCTCAGGCTATCTTATTACTTATACAAACAGTAACATGGTCAACATATGAGAAGTCACAGGATAGCAAAACAAAACTACAAATTGCAATTTTGATCAGCAAAGCAGTATGCACATAAGATTTCAACTTTCCAGGCATTGTTTGGCTTCTGGAGAAATATAGGATATGTTAATGGTGTCACCCTTTGGGTCCTATTAAGGGCTCAGGGTCACCAAATCAATAAATTTGAATTCCTGTAAGTTAATGAGACTGTAAAAGTTGTAAGCCTTCTTTGCCTTTGCTTCTGAAGAAGATAAAAATAGAGCCATTGGCTATGTAGCTCATCGGGCTTCATCATCAATTATGCTGTAGAGTGTGGCCAATGTGACTCCCCGTTTGTAGAGGCCACAGGCGACAAGTTTCAGTTTTCTAGGCCTTATACTTCAGGAGAAGAAGATGAAAATAGATTTGAAGGATGTTCCTGTTGCCTTTATTAGGGGCAACAGGGTCACCAAAGCTACAATTCATAATCCTCACTAGTCAAGGAGTCTATACACCAAAGTTTCAGCTTTCTAGGACTTATGCTTCTGGAGAAGAAGATGAAAATAGCTTTTTAGGGCAGGGCCCCTGTGACCCTTATTAGGGGTCAATTGGCCACCAAAGCTACCATTTATAATCCTCACTAGTCAAGGAGTCTGTACACAAAGTTTCAGCTTTCTAGGCCTAATGGTTCTGGAGAGGAAGATGAAAATAGGTTTTCAGGGCGTGGCCCCTGTGACCCTTATTAGGGGTCACAGGGCCACCAAAGCTACAATTTATAATCCTCACTATTCAAGGAGTCTGTACACAAAGTTTCAGCTTTCTAGGCCTCATGGTTCTGAAGAAGAAGATGAAAATAGGTTTTTAGGGCGTGGCCACCAAAGCTACAATTTATAATCCTCACTAGCCATGGAGTCTGTACACAAAGTTTCAGCTTTCTAGGCCTTATGGTTTTGGAGAAGAAGTCGAAATTCCACAAAGTTTACGGAGGGATTGACGGACGGATGGACGGACGGACGGAGGACACCATGCCATGCCATAAGCCCATCGGGCCTTACAGGCCAGATGAGCTAAAAAGTAAGATAAAAGTTATACCCCTGATCGTGCATCCCTGACAAACCTTATCATTTTTCACTTCCCTTGTAGACGTCTCTTGCACAGCATTTGACCCCCATGCCATGTCATAAGCCTATCGAGTCTTTCAGACCTGATGAGCTAAAAAAGCGGTCATTTTAAAGTTCCAGTTCCACGATCCTCTTGCTGTTTTCTTCTTTTACGTCTGGTCAGTCCCGAAGGTCATCTCCGATTATTCAGCCACAGTGAGTGTCCACGGTTGCACGACAGGGAAATAGAAAATCATTTAGAAAATATCCTAATCATTTCAATGTTATAATCAAATATTCAATAGAGATATTGGAAAATGACAACTGATAAGTACAAAACATGAAAATTAAAAAAAAAAAGAATTTAAAGAAATCCAGCACAAAACCCTTCCTAGTGGAGTAGTTCAACATATTGAAATTTTTTAAAACTCCAAACATCAACAAAATTTGATGAAGGATAGAAGACATGTACAACATTAGAAAACAATCGGATGAATATTTTTTCTGAAATAGGTCGGACAAAAAAAGTCCTCGGACGGACAGAAGTGATGGAATTACTACATACCCTCGACCAAGGGGTATAATAAACATGGGACAGGAACTGGGCCGGGGGTTGGGGTTCTTATCAGGGGCGACATCTAGGAACTGATTCCCACCATCCTGCAGACTGCACTGTGAGGGATGCCGATGATCATGGTGGAAATGTTGATGCCAGTGACTAATCTAGCAGGTGCCAAGCTGTAGTTCTTTGTTCTCGTGACCAGAATGATGCCATCCGGGGCTGCAAAAACATCCTCCTCCATCTTTGTTATGTTCTTGTCCAGAACCAACACCAAAAACTGCTGAAGTGGATTGTTTCTTTTATTACTTGCAAATGATAACAAACATTACTCGGTCAAAGATCTCTTATAATCAGTTTTAATTTTACTTTGTAGAACAGCCTTCACACGACAAACTAACACCTCACATCAAACATCAAACATCTGAAGTGAATGCTTTTGATCTATCATTCCAAATAATCAGTCATCTCAGATTGTTAAAGTGACCAAGATAATTTAGAAAACACCCTATTTGTCCTCAAAAGCTAAAGTCACAACAACCCAATCGCACGAGTCCAATATTCCAAACCATGGGCCCCAATATCTCCCCTTTCCATGGACGAGTAAGGAAAATGGGGACCTATTAATTAATATATAAACAAACATGTCACTTATTACTTGTGAAACTTGTTTAACAGTTGAGAGTAAATGTCCGAGGAAATCCAATCTCATTTAAATGTTATAAAACCTGTTATTAATACCTGATATAAGATTTCAAACAATAAGACATAGTCATCAACATCCCCTCATTTTCGAACTCCATCAAGGTATTGATACCCTGAAGACACACACCAAATTCGGTTATCATATCTTAAATAGTTTGAGAAAAATGTCCCCTTTAAAAGCACCAACAAACAGAGTTAAAAAGACAAAACTAAATAACTCCATAACAATTAATAGTGCAGTTTTTAATTTTAAGCTCCATCAAGGTATTGAAAACCTTAAGACACACACCAAATTTTACACAGAGACACAAACGGAGCCCAAACCTATATCAACAATGAGTGGATACGGCTAAAGTATAAGGAAATACTAAATGTATTAAATATCAAATGATATCAAATCCATTATAAATTCCTAATTGAGCGTTTTGAACTGCCTAAAACATTTGAAATTATGAGTGGTATAGGGCTTCAGGAGAAATTTAAAATGTATCAAATCTCATTAAACCTGGTTCAAACCTGTAACTTGTACAGTGTTGCACTTTTGCCACCCCTGATATTTCAAATAACAAGACCTGTTAAAGACTCCAAAGGAAATGCAAAAGTCATCCATTCTCATTAAAATGGGGATCAAACCTGTCACTAACATCTAGCATCTAATTAATAGCCCTACAATTGACTAATCATGTTTAAACTTCCAAACGAAATGCGCAGGGTATCCAATATAAAAATAAAATAGAGCCATTGGCTCTGTAGCTCATCAGGCTTCATCATCAATTATGCTGTAGAGTGTGGCCAATGTGATTCCTCCTTTGTAGAGGCCACAGGGGCACCAATCATAAAATTAAGTATATAGGCGACAAGTTTCAGTTTTCTAGGCCTTATACTTCAGGAGAAGAAGATGAAAATAGATTTGAAGGACATTCCTGTTGCCTTTATTAGGGGCAACAGGGTCACCAAAGCTACAATTCATAATCCTCACTAGTCAAGGAGTCTGTACACAAACTTTCAGCTTTCTAGGCCTTACGCTTCTGGAAAAGACGATGAAAATAGTTTTTTAGGGCGTGGCCCCTGTGGCCCTTATTAGGGGTCACAGGGCCACAAAAGCTACAATTTATAATCTTCACCAGTCAAGGAGTCTGCAAACCATGTTTCAGCTTTCTAGGCCACATGGTTCTGGAGAAGATGAAAATAGGTTTTTAGGACATGGCATCTGTGGCCCTTATAAGGGGTCACAGGGCCACTAAAGCTACAATTTATAATCTTCATCAGTCAAGGAGTCTGCAAACAAAGTTTTAGCTTTCTAGGCCTCATGGTTCTGGAGAAGAACTGAAGATGAAAATAGGTGTTTAGGGCTAGGCATCTGTGGCCCTTATTAGGGGTCACAGGGCAACCAAAGCTACAATTTATAATCCTCACTAGCCAAGGAGTCTGTACATAAAGTTTCAGCTTTCTAGGCCTTATGGTTCTGGAGAAGACGATGAAAATAGGTTTTTAGGGCGTGGCCCCTGTGGCCCTTATAAGGGGTCACAGGGTCACCAAAGCTACAATTTATAATCTCCACTAGACAAGGAGTCTGTACACAAATTTTCAGCTTTCTTGGCCTCATGGTTCTGGAGAAGGAGATAAAAATAGGCTTTTAAGGCGTGGCCCCTGTGGCCCTTATTAGGGGTCACAGGGCCACTAAAGCTACAATTTATAATCCTCACTAGTCAAGGAGTCTGTACACAAAGTTTCAGCTTTCTAGGCCTCATGGTTCTGGAGAAGATGAAAACAGGTTTTTAGGGCTTGGCCCCTGTGGCCCTTATTAGGGGTCACAGGGCTACCAAAGCTACAATTTATAATCCTTACTAGCCAAGGAGTCTGTACACAAAGTTTCAGCTTTCTAGGCCTTATGGTTCTGGAGAAGAAGATAAAATAGGTTTCTAGGGTGTGGCCCCTGTAGCCCTTATTAGGGGTCACAGGGCCACCAAAGCTACAATTTATAATCCTAACTAGTCAAGGAGTCTGTACACAAATTTTCAGCTTTCTAGGCCTCATGGTTCTGGAGAAGAAGATGAAAATAGGTTTTAAGGGTGTGGCCCCTGTGGCCCTTATTAGGGGTCACAGGGCCACCAAAGCTACAATTTATAATCCTCACTAGCCAAGGAGTCTGTACACAGCGTTTCAGCTTTCTAGGCCTTTTGGTTCTGGAGAAGAAGTCGAAATTCCACAAAGTTTACGGACGGATGGACGGACGGATGGACGGATGGACGGATGGACGGATGGACGGACGGACGGACGCCGGACACCATGCCATGCCATAAGCCCATCGGGCCTTACAGGCCAGATTAGCTAAAAAGTGTATCAAATCTGTCACTTAAAGGGATCATACGAGCGGGGTATTTTTTGTGGAAGATTCAACATTTTGACAAAGAAAAAAGTGTATCGCTAAAAAAAAAACCATCATGAAATGAAGCCAATCATGGGAGCTTTTTGCATTACCAAGACAAAATGTTGTCGTAACTGAAAACTTTTATTTTGAATTATTTGTAAATATGCTCTTCTTCTATCAATCAAGTAGTTATTAATTAGTTTAGCATAATAAGCATATTACAGCACAGTTGTTTTCTCGCAATGCTAACCTTTCAAAATGGCAGATGGAATCCGCTCAAGTGGTGCCTTTAAACATTCTAGCACTTTGCTTGATTTGTCCTTAAAAGAAAAAGTCCCATAGGCCATTCAGCGTATTTTTTCTTGCGGAAACAACTTTCAAGAAAACTTACCTGTTTATACTAATATGATGATAATAATAATAATAATTTTAACGCCTAGTATCAAGTCCAGGACTGCTCAACGGCGATACAATTGGCTATACAATGTATATTATTACCTTGAAGGAATTGTACTTTCAATTCAAACTACTAAGCGCCTCGCGCGACCGTATAGGTCCATACTTTCCCCATTTTCAGGTACCCATTTATACAGCTGGGTGAATTGATTGCAATGTGGATGAAGTGCCTTGCCCAAGGACACAACACAGTGTTAAGCCCAGGTTACAAATTTTTGGTGTCTCCACCGGGATTTGAACCCAGGCCATTGGCGTGACAGGCCAGCACGCTTACCACTTCACCACTGTGTAATATGTGATTATAACATGATTATTTCCTTTGACGATAGTGCTAGTGAGGTTACATTTAAGTTGTTCTAGATTTAACAAATTGACAAACAATTGAATGCATTCATGGGAAATGCCAAATGTATATTTTCTCATTAAAATGTAATCAAACCTGTGACTTACATCTTCTAGTATTTCTCTTACTGCCAAACACAATAAATGCCCGATGTATCTTTTCTCTCACTATCACCTTCTAGGATATCTCTTAATAGCCCTTAGATTAAAACAAGTAGTGATGTTGAAATCTTCATGGGAAGGCCTAGAGCATCGAATCTCATTAAAACCGAATCAAACATGTTGCTGATACCTGGTGGTTCTTGTAAATCTAAACAAGCTAAACATGTATGTTTCCTGCAGTCATTAGTGTATCAACTAATAAACATAATTAAATATGCAGTCATACCAAAAATATACCTTTGTGTATCGTGTACCAAACCCAAAGCAAAACAGGGAAAATCAACTACAGTAGTTGTGTTTCACCCTCTAATAATAGATGCACATGTGAAATATCACAATCTAACCACAAGTTATGCCAAAGGTAACATTTTCGAAACCGAAGGGGGAGGTCATAAAGGTCATAAGGGTCTACCCCTAAGCAATCAAAAGTTATAAGCATGGTTAATATTTTTGAAATCCGCTTTCTGCACCAAGGATAAGGTCATGAGGTAAAAAATATCACATGACCTAAAAGGCCTCATCATGATAGATGCACATGTGTTATATCAACAGTCTACCCCTAAGCAATCAAAAGTTCAAAGCAAGGTTAAGGTTTTCAATAATTCTTGTAGCACAAAGGTCAAGGTAACCAGGTCAACAATTATGACCTGACCCGAAAGGCCTTATCATGGTAGATAATCATGTAAAATATCAAAGGTCTAACCCTAAGCAATCAAAAGTTATGAGCAAGTTAACAAATTTCGAAAAGTGCTATCTGCACCAAGGTCAAGGTCAAGAGGTCACAAATTATGACCTGACCTGAAAGCCCTTATCATGGTAGATAATCATGTAAAATATCAAAGGTCTAACCCTAAGCAATCAAAAGTTATGAGCAAGTTTAAAAATTTCGAAAAGTGCTATCTGCACCAAGGTCAAGGTCAAGAGGCATAAATTATCACCTGACCTGAAAGGCCTTATCATGGTATATACAAATGCAAAATATCAAAGGTCTACCAATAAAAAGTTATGAGCAAGTTAACAAATTTCGAAAAGTGCTAATTGCACCAAGGTCAAGGTCAAGAGGCAAAAAATTATCACCTGACCCGAAATGCCTTATCATGGTAGATACTCATGTAAAATATCAAAGGTCTACCTCTGAGCAATCAAAAGTTATGAGCTAGTTAGAAAAATTCGAAAAGTGCTATTTGCACCAAGGTCAAGGTCAAGAGGTCACAAAATATGACCTGACCCGAAAGACCTTATCATGGTAGATAATCATGTAAAATATCAAAGGTCTACCCCTAAGCAATCAAAAGTTATGAGCAAGTTAACAAATTTCGAAAAGTGCTATCTGCACAAAGGTCAAGGTCAAGAGGTCACAAATTATGACCTGACCTGAAAGGCCTCATCATGGTAGATAATCATGTAAAAGATCAAAGGTCTACCCCTAAGCAATCAAAAGTTATGAGCAAATTTAAAAATTTCGAAAAATGCTATCTGCACCAAGGTCAAGGTCAAGAGGCAAAAAATTATCAACTGACCTAAAAGGCCTTTTCATGGTATATACAAATGCAAAATATCAAAGGTCTACCAATAAAAAGTTATGAGCAAGTTAAAAAAATTCGAAAAGTGCTAATTGCACCAAGGTCAAGGTCAAGAGGCAAAACATTATCACCTGACCTGAAAGGCCTTATCATGGTAGATACTCATGCAAAATATCAAAGGTCTACCCCTAAGCAATAAAAAGTTATGAGCTAGTTAGAAAAATTCGAAAAGTGCTATCTGCACCAAGGTCAAGGTCAAGAGGTCACAAATTATGACCTGACCCGAAAGGCCTTATCATGGTAGATAATCATGCAAAATATCAAAGGTCTACCCCTAAGCAATAAAAAGTTATGAGCAAGTTAACAAATTTCGAAAAGTGCTATCTGCACAAAGGTCAAGGTCAAGAGGTCACAAATTATGACCTGACCTGAAAGGCCTCATCATGGTAGATAATCATGTAAAATATCAAAGGTCTACCCCTAAGCAATCAAAAGTTATGAGCAAGTTAAAAAATTTCGAAAAGTGCTAATTGCACCAAGGTCAAGGTCAAGAGGCAAAAAATTATCACCTGACATGAAAGGCCTTATCATGGTATATACACATGCACAATATCAAAGGTTTACCCCTAAGCAATAAAAAGTTATGAGCTAGTTAGAAAATTTCGAAAAGTGCTATTTGCACCAAGGTCAAGGTCAAGAGGTCACAAAATATGACCTGACCCGAAAGCCCTTATCATGGTAGATAATCATGTAAAATATCAAAGGTCTACCCCTAAGCAATCAAAAGTTATGAGCAAGTTAACAAATTTCGAAAAGTGCTATCTGCACAAAGGTCAAGGTCAAGAGGTCACAAATTATGACCTGACCTGAAAGGCCTCATCATGGTAGATAATCATGTAAAAGATCAAAGGTCTACCCCTAAGCAATCAAAAGTTATGAGCAAATTTAAAGATTTCGAAAAATGCTATCTGCACCAAGGTCAAGGTCAAGAGGCAAAAAATTATCAACTGACCTTAAAGGCCTTTTCATGGTATATACAAATGCAAAATATCAAAGGTCTACCAATAAAAAGTTATGAGCAAGTTAAAAATTTTCGAAAAGTGCTAATTGCACCAAGGTCAAGGTCAAGAGGCAAAAAATTATCACCTGACCCGAAATGCCTTATCATGGTAGATACTCATGTAAAATATCAAAGGTCTACCTCTGAGCAATCAAAAGTTATGAGCAAGGTTATATTTTTAGACAGACAGACAGACTGACAGACAGACAGGACAAATACAATGCAACCACAGAATCTCTGATTTCAGTGTATACAAATGTAAGTAAAATGTGACTTCAATCGTTTTGGGTAAATAATAAAGGGATCCTATCTCATTAAAGTGAGAACAAACATGCCACTGATTCCTATGATAGCTTTTGAATTTGTTGTATGCTGGGCAGAGGAGTGACAAATACAATTAATCCCTTTAGAATGAATCAACCCTGTCAAATTCTAAGCACATTGCCTCACTTTTTGTACTGCCCCTAAGATATCAAATGATGGGTGATTTAAAGGATAAATGGAATTTGCCCATGTATCCAGTCTCATTAAAATAAGGTCAAACTTTTCACTGATACCATGTTGAGGTTATTGTATTGTCCCTAGGAGTTCAATGTTGTGTGAGGATTTAAATAGCCCAATCCCCATCAACTCTAATACGTTTGTGTTAGACCAAAGGATAAATGTAGAACTGTAGACTTTGGTGACCAGTTTGGTCAGATTTTAATGAGATTGAAGGAAGATTAGGACCAACTTTACTAACTGTATAAAGCCTAGTATAACTCAACAAACCTATTCATACACATTTGGAGATGCCAAAAAGGGTAGATTTCACATATTAATTTTTAATTTTTAATTAAAAATTATTATCCTTTAGTTATCTAAATAAATCTTGTACTCCAATATAGTGAAATGTCACACCAAACATACAATAAAGCCGACCAGGTTTAGCATTGTTCAATGTAAACAAACCAATGAACATGTCTTGGGAACTTCCTGTCATTTTCTCTTCCTTATTAATATTCATGAGCTTTTCACGTGCAATTTCGCGGGAAACCTATCCCTACAATAACAAACAAGTTTGATCCAAAATCAGTAATCATATCCACCATTTACCACTACCTGATCCTATACAGATATCAGCTGACTATTTTATCAAACCCCCAAGTTAGATGGCTGACATTACGCTGTTGACAAAACCTAAAACACTCGAGCTGCCATACTCACCTCGTTATGCTGTTTCCGGGTCTTGCCTTGGTTCCTCTTGGGAAGACAGGCACCGTTGCAAGAGATATCTCGTGATTTCGTCTTTGCAAGTCTCATCAAAATACTTGTTTAAAACGCCCTATAACACAATATCTGAATTAATCAATAAACTTCACAAGATTTAGGTTCTTTAAGATTAGCTCTGAAATTACATTTCCAAAACACCCCATCACTCGGCCAAAACTCTTTCTGAAATGCTGGCACGAGCGCGTGCAAAGATGTCACGTGATCATAAAAAATGTCACATTTTTTTTCTAACTTATATCAAATCCGCGTACATCTATCAATTCTTTCCTAACTTTTAAAAAGAAGGATTTCCGTCGACCTAGTATGTGTTTTCTCTGTAAAAAAAAGGTTTGTTACCATGGGAACAGCTAACTTGACCAATGAGGCACCAGTGTCTAAAATCTGGGTCAGCTTGATGGACAGCTCGGATGCACTAAGCACCGTTGGGTCCTCGAGCGGGTGTGGCGCTTGCCGTTCGTTATAAGTACGCAAGTACCAAAACAATCAGTCACTTCTTGGTAATCAACAAAAATCAAACAAACTCGGCGGTAGATAAACGTAAGTTTCAGCTATTGCCGTCAAGGTATATTATTTCTTATATAATATTATATCTTTGCTTAAAAAATTTAAAGACACCAACCCTCTAAAATTAAAATCAATTAAAAAATCATAATATTCATATACTTCAATTAATGTTTGAGTTCGGCAAATCGAAGTTAAAAGAAAGACAAAGTTGGAATTTTTAAAGATAAAATATCATGTTTGGGAAAAAGTAAACATTATAATCATCAAAAACAGAACTTTGAATCTTCATAGGTTTCAATGAGGTGAATTGCATATTCTTAGATCAAGCTATTCAAAGGATTTTTATTTATATTTAAATTGTTAATAAAACAGACCTTATATAAGTTTTGATAATGTAATTCAAATGTTCAAACGTTAATCATGTATCAATTGGTGGTTATTTAAATTTGTATTAATCCATTACTGCCATCTGCCGTTGTGGGAATTCGTAATTACTATAATAATATAATTTTTTTGGTCAATTTGATTGAATAAAAGCATATAAAATCGCAATCGCTGTTGTCCTGACTGTATCTTATATAGTGAGAACGATGTTTACAAACACAATATTAGCCCACGCTTTTGTTGTATCAGCCAATGGGAGCAGGAGGTTGCATGCAGAAGTAACACTGGTTCATAGTAAAAACGATTTCAACACAATCTTAGCCCACGCTTTTGTTGTGACAGCCAATGAGCGAGCTAGGCGATCGCATGTATGGGGTCGCCTGTTCTGAGGCATTGTCGTCTTTTATTTATTTGGAGGTAAATACTTTGTTTTAAAACTTAAATAAATAGTGGAAAACTTTAAAATTATTTCATAACATGATTTGCTTTTTGTTAACTTTTCCCGCTTAGAGGAAATGCGTTTTTTAAAGTTCCAAACATCAACATGTCAGCCATCGCTGTTTGAGAGGCATTTTAGAAGTTTTTAAAAGTTGGTTATAACGAGACAACGAGTTTATGGATGATCAACATCTTCATTGTGGAAATAAGGGATGTTTCCGGTATAGATCCATATATCGTTTTCAAGCATGTTGTCTGCAATACAAAAAAAGTTGACCATCCATAGAATTTCTTGCATTCTTGATTTCAAGATTCATTAATACATAATATTAAAATTAGTGTCTCTAGCCTTGTAATTTTATTGTTCTAGTTCATTATTTTAATTCCCCTGTTTTGAACATTTAATGAATGTATTTTGCAACTTAGAGGAGGAACTTTCTTTTTACCGATAGTTTATATATTTTATTTCACACATGAAATATGATAAATCAAGCTTGAAAATATACAGTCGAGAGATTTTTATAAAACTTTTTCAGCACAATATTGATTTATCAAGAAAGTTAGGGGGAAAATGCGGGAATATAGAATAAGAAACGATTTTAAAAATTGATCAAAAGTAGTTAGCTCTTTCTTGTACAAAGAGAGTTTCAATATCCAAAAAGAGTTTGTTAAACTTTGATCAAAAGTATAAATTATTCGGCACCGTCCCCTTGGGATTCGTTGCTGTCACCCGGGATTTTTCAATAACTTACCGTATTTCAAAAAAGGGGATAGAGGGGTTGATGTGTGTACAATTTGAATGAACGAGGAATACATACAGTCAGTTATTCTAGAAATATTTTGATTTAAGCGAGAGATGTCGCATCCCTTGTCGCTATTTTATTTATGAGTGCACATATGCAAATTAAACATGGCAGTCAAGACAATTCTCTCCTCAATACATTGGTAAAATAATTTCAGAAATATATGGAATAGTTCGGAAGATATCAAGCCCGTAATAATAGTATATACAGTCAGTTATTCTAGAAATATTTTGATTTATGGGACAGATGTCGCATCCCTCGTCGCTACTTTATTTATGAGTGCACATATGCAAATTATACATGACAGTAAAGACAATGCTCCCCTCAATACATTGGTGAAATAATTTCAGAAATAAAAGGAACAGTTCGGAAGAGATCAAGCCTGTAATAAGAGTATTTACAGTCAGTTATTCTAGAAATATTTTGATTTTTGCCACAGATGTCGCATCCTTCGTTGCTACTTTATTCATGAGTGCACATGTGCAAATTAAACATGGCAGTAAAGACAATTCTCTCCTCAATACATTGGTAAAATAATTTAAGAAATTAATGGAAAGGTTCGGAAGATATCAAGCCCGTAATAAGAGTATATACAGTCAGATATTCTAGAAATATTTTGATTTTTGGGACAGATGTCGCATCCCTCGTCGCTACTTTATTTATGAGTGCACATATGCAAATTATACATGGCAGTAAAGGCAATGCTCCCCTCAATACATTGGTGAAATAATTTCAGAAATATATGGAATGGTTCGGAAGATATCAAGCCCGTAATAAGAGTATATACAGTCAGTTATTCTAGAAATATTTTGATTTTTGCCACAGATGTCGCATCCTTCGTTGCTACTTTATTTATGAGTGAACATGTGCAAATTATACATTGCAGTAAAGACAATTCTCCCCTCAATACATTGGTGAAATAATTTCAGAAATATATGGAATAGTTCGGAAGATATCAAGCCCGTAATAAGAGTATATACAGTCAGTTATTCTAGAAATATTTTGATTTTTGCCACAGATGTCGCATCCTTCGTTGCTACTTTATTCATGAGTGCACATATGCAAATTATACATGGCAGTAAAGACAATGCTCCCCTCAATACATGGGTGAAATAATTTCAGAAATATATGGAATAGTTCGGAAGATATCAAGCCCGTAATAATAGTATATACAGTCAGTTAATCTAGAAATATTTTGATTTATGGGACAGATGTCGCATCCCTCGTCGCTACTTTATTTATGAGTGCACATGTGCAAATTATACATTGCAGTAAAGACAATTCTCCCCTCAATACATTGGTGAAATAATTTCAGAAATATATGGAATAGTTCGGAGGATATCAAGCCCGTAATAAGAGTATATACAGTCAGTTATTCTAGAAATATTTTGATTTTTGCCACAGATGTCGCATCCTTCGTTGCTACTTTATTCATGAGTGCACATGTGCAAATTAAACATGGCAGTCAAGACAATTCTCTCCTCAATACATTGGTAAAATAATTTAAGAAATTAATGGAAAGGTTCGGAAGATATCAAGCCCGTAATAAGAGTATATACAGTCAGATATTCTAGAAATATTTTGATTTTTGGGACAGATGTCGCATCCCTCGTCGCTACTTTATTTATGAGTGCACATATGCAAATTATACATGGCAGTAAAGACAATGCTCCCCTCAATACATTGGTGAAATAATTTCAGAAATATATGGAATAGTTCGGAAGCTAGGCCCATATAGAAATAGTGTGCACACAGTAGTACAGGCGTGTATATCTGTCCAGTGTTTGAAAATTTAGCAGAAGTTCTGCATTACTCAATAATTTTGCTCTCTCGCAAGACGTTGGTTGCACCAATGCTTATCACGGGCTAGTATAAGCCTCCCTGTTGTGTGTCCAATGTGAAATGAGATCCGGTTTAAATACGTATACAGCATAATATGTTTTAAAAAGGACAACTATAGAGTTTATTGTAGGTAGATGCATAGAAAGACCCCCCGTAACCCCATCACCCTCCCCCCCCCCCCCTCCCTCCAAAAAGCGCAAACAGAGCATGGGTAGATTCATGGAACGGACGTGAACCCCATACAAAAAACCCAACTCCTAACCCCCGACCGCTAGCCTCTACTCCCCTACTCTAACAAGGTCACATCACGAGCCAGGGGTACGTTCGTAACAACCCCAACTGATACTACTACTACTACTAATAATAATAATAATAATAATAGTAATAATAATAATAATAATAATTAATAATAATAATAATAATAATAACAATAATAATAATAATAAAATAATTTAAAAAAATAAATAATAATAATAAATAATAAAAAAGCCTTCAAATTCGGCAAGCTACAGATCAATACAAGCAATTAATTATCTAAGACAGTTTAACTAAATCATTTCAGAGAACAGCCGTTTTGAATAAGCTATATATATCACCATTTTGTGCCCAAAAAATTCATATTTCAGTGATCAACGTGTGGAACAAACAATGCTAAAAGTACGAGCGGTTCTGTGAAGGAATGAATTAAGATTTTCCGTCTTAAAATTTAATGCCAGTTGTGAACGAAATTGAGTGTGTCTACATTAAGAAATATAGATCTAGTGATTTACACATGACCAGTATTTTTTACTGCAGAGTGGAGGAATGCGAGCGTTGAAAATAATAATATTCATAACTAACAAGATGTGTTTGTGAAACACGAATGCCCCCGGATGCATCCTGCTCGCTGTGTCAAGGTCAAGGTCACAAGGTCAAATGTCATGGTGTCATCTGAAAGGTCTCATCACAAGGGATCCATATGTCAAGTATCAAAGAGCTAGCTCTGACCAATCAAAAGTTATGACCAAGGTTAAAGTTTTTGTGGACAAACGGACGGACGGACGGAAAAGGTCAAATATCATGGTGTCATCTGAAAGGTCTCATCACAAGGGATACACATGTCAAGTATCAAAGACCTAGTACTGACAGTATAGAAACTATAGCCAAGGTTAAAGTTTTCGGAAAAGGCTCGCTGTGTCAAGGTCAAGGTCACAAGGTCAAATGTCATGGTGTCATCTGAAAGGTCTCATCACAAGGGATCCATATGTCAAGTATCAAAGAGCTAGCTCTGACCAATCAAAAGTTATGACCAAGGTTAAAGTTTAAAATGCTCGCTGTGTCAAGGTCAAGGTCACAAGGTCAAATGTCATGGTGTCATCTGAAAGGTCTCATCACAAGGGATCCATATGTCAAGTATCAAAGAGCTAGCTCTGACCAATCAAAAGTTATGACCAAGGTTAAAGTTTTTGTGGACTAACGGACAGACGGACGGACGGACGGAAAAGGTCAAATATCATGGTGTCATCTGAAAGGTCTCATCACAAGGGACACACATGTCAAGTATCAAAGACCTAGCACTGACAGTATAGAAACTATAGCCAAGGTTAAAGTTTTCGGAAAAGGCTCGCTGTGTCAAGGTCAAGGTCACAAGGTCAAATGTCATGGTGTCATCTGAAAGGTCTCATCACAAGGGATCCATATGTCAAGTATCAAAGAGCTAGCTCTGACCAATCTAAAGTTATGACCAAGGTTAAAGTTTTTGTGGACAAACGGACAGACGGACGTCAAGGTCACAAGGTCAAATATCATGGTGTCATCTGAAAGGTCTCATCACAAGGGATACACATGTCAAGTATCAAAGACCTAGCACTGACAGTATAGAAACTATAGCCAAGGTTAAAGTTTTCGGAAAATGCTCGCTGTGTCAAGGTCAAGGTCACAAGGTCAAATGTCATGGTGTCATTTGAAAGGTCTCATCACAAGGGATCCATATGTCAAGTATCAAAGAGCTAGCTCTGACCAATCAAAAGTTATGACCAAGGTTAAAGTTTTTGTGGACAAACGGACAGACGGACAGACAGACGGACAGACGGACAGGTGAAAAACAATATACCCCCGGAATCTCCGATTCGGGGGCATAAAAATAATGTTAAATTGCAGTAGAAATGTTATAGACAAAGCCCTCTCTGAAAAAAGGGGAAATCTATTATTTGTGAAACTTTGCAATTATTGGCACCATTTAGTGCAGAGCCGATCTTCATGTTTCACTGTTTCAAGTTGAACCCGCCCAGCCACTGGCAGCCAGTGTTGACGGACAGAGCGACGAACGGACGTGGGTGACTTAGTGCAAGGGACCAAACTTTGATTTCTGCCTGGATATGAAGTGGCCGTTATGGAGATAAAGATCTACAAGATGACCATTCAAGAGGGACGTGTACTGTCGATTATTGGAAGGATATTCTCTACTGATTTCAAGCGATCACAGCCAGTGACGTTTCCAGCGATGCCCAGAAGAGGGCTGCTCTTTCTTGGTACTGTGTCAACAGCATGGTGGCTTTGTTTACATTCGCGTCTCGCATCAGTGTTTTGGATGGCATCGGAGGGATTGCTGCACACGGTGAAAGAATGTTGACTTGTGTGATTCATTTGAAGTGGATTACCTACAATATCTTTATGGATTTATCTGCTTGCCTAATAGGTAGGATTTCTATATATAGGTAGGAAAATATAAAGATCTGTGTTTTCTATATTTTGCTTTGATGATTCAACTATATAGCTACAGGACACATTTGCAATAAAGTTAGTTTGAAATAATTAATTTTAAATTTTTACACAATTAGATTGCACAAATGATACGTTTGTTTTGGCATGTGTCAGGTTATTTTCTATGAAAAATAGACTTGCCCCTGACCTTCCTCTTTTGTTTATTTCTGACAGCACCCCTACTAACTGGAAATATTTTAGTAATGTTCTAGGGGCTTTATTTGCCTCCGTCGACTATGTCTTGTTATACATTTGGACATGAATGAGACTAAAGTTTGTACAGAGATGTAGGCGGGGCTAGCTGCTGTTATGTTCCTACGTCATAAGTAGTCCAAAAAATAAGAAAAAGAGTGCAAACTTTTTATAATAAAACCAAACATTTCTTAGATTTTTAAGTCTTGTAGTCACAATGGATCTGCATTTTACTGCTAATAGCACATTTTGGCTGGTTTTGGTTAGAAATCTTTACAATGACTTTTACAAGTTTTTTCTGATTTTGACAGCAAAGTCGAGATTTCAACTTCTAGTTTGTTCATATTTTGCTGCGTCATCGTGGCTCAGTTGCCCCGGGCCTAGACTTTGTCGGGTTGAAATTTTTTTAGGTAAGTATTTCCAAAACAGGAAGAGTTCAAAACAATTTTTCAGTGATACAAAATACATTTGATATCTCTTTTAATTTTTAGAGCGGGAAGTTGAAATTGTAGATGATTTAGGCAGTAAAGATTATGGATTTTGTAGTCATGGGCGAGTGGGTAGCACTGCCATATTTGGTAAAAAAATAATTCATATTTCTATTGCCAAAATAAACATTTGCACAGATTTCTCATACACAATTTTACATTCGTTGTTTTATGCACATTTTTCTCTACTACTATGTTAATTCTGATGGAAAATTGTGATCATGACTTTTTGAAGATTTTTAGATTTTCCAAATAATTTTCTGCCGTGGGTTGAGCTCGTCTGTCGGCAGTGGACGTGGTCACGTGACTTTGTTTACAACTCTGACTGGAACTGGTCACGTGACTTGATTCACGGCTGCTTTGTGAAAGTTATATGGCAGTAAGTTATCTTGTCTTTTCATCTTCTTCTGATTTACTGTTTATGTTTTGACAGTGAATTAGAAGTCCAGAAGTGTTACACAACGTCTCCTAGAAGAACAGTTCCAGTGCATGCACTATGTAAGTCATCCGTCCCGACCTGAACGAAGGTAAGTGAGCTTGTTTACCTTTCATTGATCAGCTGATTGACATGTTTACTGTATTAGAACCTATTAAAAGAATTATTTCTGAGTAAATCAACGCTTAGCACCTGACCAAATGTGCTTGTCATTTGATGATTTTGAAATATATATTTATATATTGTATTTAGAGATAGAAATAAAATCAGAATTTAGAAAAATTGAATTTTATAGGCCCAATGTTATTATTTACAATTAAGAACAGTTTGCAATGACACATTATAGCCTAGTTAAACACGAGCCCTAATATGTTGTAGACAATCACATCACTGTAAGATATTCTGATAGGTTACCCTCTTGAAATATACTGTTTAATAACAACTGTTAGTTACTCTTATAAAATTTGTATCTTCTTAAGAAATAAAAAGGCCTCAGCTGTGATGAATGCAGTGACATACTGTGTAGCTTTTGCACAAGGCATAACATTTTTTATCATTTGATATAATCTGATAGTATCATATCTTGAGATGTACTGTTTTTGTGTAATGTCACATGGCCTAGGAAGCTGTAGCTCAATTGACCACTATCAGTTGCAGTCAAGTTCAGCAACAACGAGTGCGGCCACCTGACCGGAATGGGATTGATGACCCAAGATGCTGTCCAGTACAGGCTGGGACTTTGAAGGATGTCTCCCTGCCAGACACGAGACATGACTTGAGAGACATACAGTGTTTACCTGGTGAGTGTCTTTCTTCAGATTATGCCGCTCTTCACTCAGTCATTATCATTACAAAAGGAACTTGAAATTGTTCGCTTATATCATGTACAATTTGAAGATTGCTCTTTACAGTATCAGACATTTAATCATTAGATAACGTGTTTGTATCAATTGATGGCAGGTCAATCTCATTAAAACAATAATCTCAAATTTGCTCACATTATTCATATAAAACTGGTAAATAACTCTTTAATGATATCGGGTACTCGGCTAGGACATGAGGTGTCTCCCTGGGTTGTGAATTCTTTTAAAAAGGGTCAATTGATATCTTATCAATCTCATTGAATTAAGATCATACATTTGAGAACTTTATTCATTCATAGATCTCACTTTTAAAAGTTCTTAAATGGCTGGATAGCTCTTTAATGATCTCAGGTATTCAAATGAGTCATTAGATATCTGCATTTGTTTTTTATCAACACAGCTAATTGATACCCGATCAATCTAATTAAAAGTAGATTATCTTAACCCCAGATATAGCTTAACTGATCTCAGGTATTCAAGTTAGGGATGATGTTACTTCATGGATAAAGTGTTTGTATCAATTAATGCCAGGTCAATCTCATTAAAGCAATAAGATCTCAAATTTGCTCACATTATTCATATACAACTGGTAGATTACGCTTTAATGATCTCGGACACTTAGCTAGGACATGAGGTGTCTCCCTGGGTTGTGTATACTTTTAAAAAGGGTCCATTGATATCTGGTCAATCTCATTAAAATAAGGTCATACATTTGATCACTTTATTTATGTAAAACTGGTAGATGACTCTTTAATGATCTTGGACACTAAGCTAGGACATGAGGTGTCTCCCTGGTTTGTGTATTCTTTTGAAAAGGATCCATTGATATCTGGTCAATTTCATTAGCAGCCCCGACTTAGTCGGGGCTGCTATCAGTATTTGTGCAGTTTCCGCCGCCGCCGCCACCGCCGCCGCCGCGCTCATACTAATGGCTATAACTTTTTTCTACTAAGCTTTCCAGAACTTGTATTTATAACTTACTGCTTATACCTCGGGGGAACGATTTTGACATGTACACCTTCAAGGTCAAACGTCAAGGTCACGAGCTATAAAATCACTAAAAATTTCCTTGTAAACGCCATAACTTGAAAAGTTTTTTTGCTATGAAGCTCTAACTTTATATATAACATCCTTGGAAGAGTAAAAAAATTTGAAAAGGTTTTCGCTACAATCTGTCCAAGGTCAAGGTCACAGCGAGGTCATTACTTTAGCATGGTTTTGCGAAAATGCTTTATTTTAACTATGAACACTTGTATTCAAAAGATGATAATCATTCTCAATGAAAAGTGTTCATTGATTGTGTAACCTTGAAGGTCAAAGGTCAAGGTCATGAGATTTGTGTTATTGCAATGTGCAACTAATTTGAATATAACTTGATCTCATTAAGCTTTTCAGAACTCATAAACATGTATAAGTGTCCATACCTCTGGGGACTTAGAATGACATGTTCAATTTCAAGGTCAAAGGTCAAGGTCACGAGCTATAAAATCACTAAAAAATTCCTTGTAAACGCGATAACTTGAAAAGTTTTTGTGCTATGAAGCTCTAGCTTGATATATAACATCCTTGGAAGAGTAAAAAATTTTGAAAAGGTTTTCGCTACACTCTGTATAAGGTCAAGGTCACAGCAAGGTCATGACTTTAGCATGGTTTTGCGAAAATGCTTTATTTTAACTATGAACACTTGTAATCAATAGATGATTCTTATTCTCAATGAAAAGTGTTCATTGATTGTGTAACCTTGAAGGTCAAAGGTCAAGGTCATGAGATTTGTGTTATTGCAATGTGCAACTAATTTGAATATAACTTGATCTCATTAAGCTTTTCAGAACTCATAAACATGTATAAGTGTCCATACCTCTGGGGACTTAGAATGACATGTTCAATTTCAAGGTCAAAGGTCAAGGTCACGAGCTATAAAATCACTAAAAAATTCATTGTAAACGCGATAACTTGAAAAGTTTTTGTGCTATGAAGCTCTTACTTGATATATAACATCCTTGGAAGAGTAAAAAAATTTGAAAAGGTTTTCGCTACAATCTGTCCAAGGTCAAGGTCACAGCGAGGTCATTACTTTAGCATGGTTTTGCGAAAATGCTTTATTTTAACTATAAACACTTGTAATCAATAGATGATTATTATTCTCAATGAAAAGTGTTCATTGATTGTGTAACCTTGAAGGTCAAAGGTCAAGGTCATGAGATTTGTGTTATTACAATGTGGAACTAATATGGATATAACAGTTTTTCAGAACTTATAACGATGTATAATTGTTTACACCTCTGGGGACTTACAATGACATGGTCACATTCAAGATCAAAGGTCAAGGTCACAAGCTATAAAATCACTTAAAAATTCCTTGTAAACGCGATAACTTGAAAAGTGTTTGTGCTATGAAGTTTAAATTTTGTATGTATTATCTCTTGAGAAGTACAAAATTTTGGAAAGGTCTTGGGTATGAAGTGTCAAAGGTCAAGGTCACAGCAAGGTCAACAAATATTTAGAAAATGGATTATTTTTACTTTTACCTCTTTAATTTGTTACATTAATGTTATATTCAATGAAATGTATTCATTGATTGCATGACCTTGAGTGTCAAAGGTCAAGGTCACAAGAAAATGCCCAATATGCTGAGACTTGTAGAAGGCGGAACAGGGTAAGGCGAAACCCCAAGTTTCGGGGCTGCTCTGTTTTTGCGGTGTCCCGCAAACACTAATCTAGTTAAAATAAGGTCATACATTTGATCACTTTATTTATGTAAAAATGGTAGATGACTCTTTAATGATCTCGGGCACTCAGCTAGGACATGAGGTGTCTCCCTGGGTTGTGTATTCATTTAAAAAGGGTCCATTGATATCTGGTCAATCTCATTAAAATAAGGTTATACATTTGATCACTTTATTTATGTACAATTGGAAGATGACTCTTTAATGATCTCGGACACTCAGTTAAGACATGAGGTGTCTCCCTGGGTTGTGTATACTTTTAAAAAGGGTCCATTGACATCTCGTCAATCTCATTAAAATAAGGTTATACATTTGATCACTTTATTTATGTACAATTGGAAGATGACTCTTTAATGATCTCGGACACTCAGTTAAGACATGAGGTGTCTCCCTGGGTTGTGTATACTTTTAAAAAGGGTCCATTGACATCTCGTCAATCTCATTAAAAAAATATCGTACATTTGATCACTTTATGCATTCATTGCCCTCACTTTTAAAGGAACAGGCACTCAAGAAAAACATGTGATTTCTGACCTTGGGCATGTGTAGTTTTACTAAATGGTCCATTGATAACAGGTCCATCTCACCAAGATAAGTTCTGAAATTTTTATTCTTGAATGATGTAATGAGTTCAAGTACAGCATGTGGTCCCTGGGCATGTGTAGTTGATAAAACGCTTAATGGCTAGCAGATCAGTCTCAATGTGTATCTATATACCCCTAGTCAAGAAATAGAGGATACTTAATGATGTTTGTCAAATACCATATTTATTTCATCGAGTGACATGGGTAAAGTTGATGAAATAAACATGGTATTTGGTGAGCCCCGTCTGTTTGCAGACCCATGAAACATAGCAATCCGCGACCTAATCAACATAGTCCCAACTTAATAATTTTATGGAAAATATTTCCTAAGATAACAAAAAATATTTCACTACAAAAACAACAATAACTAATATTTTCTGGTTCTCATATTACATTTAATCAATATCAAGATTCAAATGCCAAGTTTTTTTCGCAAAAGCACTTGCGTAGTGTTTCGTCTTAGAGTTCCCGTCCGCCATTTTACAACGTAACAGCTGGGTCCGAACGATCGTCAAGAAAACGGTAAATAACCTTTAAATTATTAACAATATTGCGTAAATAACAGTAACTGGGGATGTTATCAGGAAAAAACAGTCTGATAAAAGTATTCAACTGAGCTGACATAGTTTAACTGTTGTAATCCAAGTATTGTTATTGTTCTATAGGGCACTTCACCCCTCACGACCCGGCCTCAATCGCATTACATTCGGACAGCTTATTGTGTTGTGATCGTCCTGTGTCCCTCTCGGTTGCAGACACCGGTTGCGGCCGATTCATACCAATAACCTTTGGGGTAACATTGATAGTTACATTGCCACGGACAGTACTGGCAACCATTATACTCGACAGGAAGTTCCTGGAGTGAGAGGCGCTGTACGAGGATGATCCACCACGATCCTGCCAGTGCGAGATGAAATCAGCACTCGGTGACCCGGATGGATGAGTGACAGTGGCACAGGGCTGGCGAGAATTCGTAAGGGCAAGTTGACCTGGGTGACTCGAAGAAAGGGCAGGTTGACCTTGGTTACTCGTAGAAAGTGTTTTGGAGATATTCTTTTGTTGAATAGTGTTGATGCCAGAGTAATTGTTGATTGAATTCACATTTTTGTGGCCTGAAAGTAAACATTTTAAAAATAAATTTGCAATATTCCAGTCATTGCTTTTGTTTGGATTTAAATAATAATCCTTTTAGTTCTGTGCAATTTTGTAAATTTAAATTATTATTTGATAATCATTTTTTGGATTAACATTTTTATATGGCAATATTCTCAAGGATAATCCTTATAAAAATAATCCTTTATCCTTAGTAAAATGCTACTGTGGCTATGATAAAATTTCTCTTTTTTTATTTTATGAAAATTAAGTAATTTGAATAGTTATTAATGCATGTGTTGTATTTAGAGAGTTTATGTCTACCTGAAGGGCCTGGTAAAATTATTTTACAAGTAAAACACTCTCTTGTTGTGACATTTAGCTATTTACCAAATCTGTAAATTAATTGTTGAGAAAATCTACCTGTTACTTGAATTATTTCAGTGGGTGGCAGTCCCGAGTCCCGCAGTTTCTGTACAAGATGTTTTCGTACGCTGAGTAAGAAACAGGTAATATTCTTAATGTCATATAGGCTAATAATATTGTACTTTTGTTTTAAGATTTGATAGTTCAAAGAATATTAGATATTTTGAAAATGATGTTCATATGCTTAATTTGTGTTATTACTGCAATGTGGTCACAACATTGACAAAAATGTTTTGTTGTTAGTCATTCACCAATAGCAAAATTTTGTAAAGGATATATTTACCTATAGGGAGTGATTCTGTTGTCATTTTCAATATCCGTGCCAGCTTTCATAGTTTTCATAATTGCATATATATGCTGTTGATGCCCATGGCATTTGATTTATACCATGGTCCGTCTTGTTTGGTGGAAGTGGTTCACCGCCAAGAAGAAAGGTGAGTCCTCTGATGCCGCTGTGTCGGGACGCTTGCTGCTATACAGTTTGTACAGGAACACTGGGTCTCGGTCTGGCTCATCCGGTACCGCATAGGCTCTCGGTTTGATCTGCCTGACATTTCTTTCATTTTCCCCCGTTCTTGTCTTTGTCTGTCTCTCATTGCAAAAAAACAAGAACTCTTCTCCATTTTCATTCTGTAGCGTTATATCCCCCCATTTCAGGTCATGGGTTTCCAGTGGCCGTTCCGCATTCCAAAATGAGTGGTGCATGTTAACCACAAGGAATTGATCAGAGAAGACCGATTTGATGCTCCTAGATTGCCCTTCTGATACATATTATCAATTTGTTGATCAGTAATTTCTGCTGCTGCCATTACCATCTGTTACCATTGCCTTCAGTGTTGTTCCTGGGTGGTCAGTTAAGGGGGTCATTCTGGCCTTTTCTGAGTGGATGGGACCCCTTGCAATGGTAAAAGTATCCTACTTCTCCAAATTCTAAGGGACACCAAGCAAAAAGGGTAGGCAAATGTCCCCAGGACCCCACCCTCTAGGAACAACACTGGCCTTGTTTTTTTTAGATGTTTCATTTTACTCTTGAGTGTTTTCCTGCATTTGTTGAATTGAATGTCAGTCATGATGCTCACCCCATAGTCCTTTTTCTTCAGGTATCGCTCGATTGACAAAATAAAAGACCTGATGGTGCATGGCTCGTACTCGCCCCCGGTCTTCTTGCGGACAGACAGGTTGAACTGGCAGATGTACTGATTCAAGTCCAGATGGGCTTATGGCATGGCCCGTCGTCCGGCGTACGTCCGTCATCCGTCCGTCCGTCCGTAAACTTTCGACTTCTCCTCATGAACCATACACATTAGAGAGCTGAAATTTTGTGTACAGGTACCTTAGCATATGGAGATTCTAATTTGTAAATGTGGTGACTCTGTGACCCCAAATAGGGTCACAGGGGTCACAACCTTAAAAACCTTTTTTCATCTTCTTCTCCAGTTCCAAAAGGAGTAGAGAGTTAAACATTATATGTGCAGACTCCTTGGACAATGAGGATTCTAATTTGTAACTTTGGTGAACCTGTGACCCCAAATAGGGTCACAGGGGTAACAACCTTAAAAACCTATTTTCATTTTCTTCTCCAGTTCTAAAAGGACTAGAGAGTTAAAAATGATATGTGCAGTCTCCTTGGCCAATGGGGATTCTTAATTGTAGATTTCGTGACCCAGTGACCCCAAATAGGGTCACAGGGGTCACAACCTTAAAAACCTATTTTCATCATCATCTATAGCTCCTAAAGGTCTATTGAGCTGAAAGACTGCATGTAGACTCCTTGGCCAATTGGGATTCTAAACTGTAGGTTTCGTGACCCCATGACCCCAAATAGGGTCACAGGGGTCACAATCTTAAAAACTTATTTTTCTCCATTAGATGACAGCCTATGGCATATTTATTTCTCCTTGGATATTTTAGTGTGGACTTCTTTCACTGTCTGATATTGGCGATCTAGAAAGTGTTGAATAATAATAAATCATTTGGGTAAGGAAATTTATTACGAAATCGTTACATTTGTTTCGTAATTTGTTGTTAGGTTTTCTTGCAATAGGTAACATCAGTTTCATTTTTAGCTCATCTGGCCAGTATAAAGCAAACTTGATATGATGCCTGATGAGCTTTTCATTATTTATCAGCGGTAAAACCCCATTAGAGAATTATTCAATGATCTCGAGCATTCAACTAGGGCAAGAGGCTTTTTCCAGGGTTGTGTATTTTTTCAAAACAGCTCTTTGATACTCAGTCAATCTCCTTAAAAAAGATCTCAAATGTGATCTCTCTATTTATGAACTACGGGTAGATAACTATTAAAAATGTAGTGATGTTACATATGTTAGAAAAGTAATTTTACTGTATTTATTGTAATTTTTGCAATATTTTGGGACCAACCTAGAGAAAATTGGACCAAAAATCATTAAGTATGAGACAATTTACCAAATGACATAAACAACAACCCCGGCATGTTGACATGAAGGCGAATAATCAGCTGTTGCCATCTCAAAATTGCATTCCTAAATTATAAAATATACGCTGTCGGGGGCATATAAGTTGTCGGGCACGACTTTATTTTGTTCTTTTCCTCAAATCAGATATTTGTTGCCTCCAAGTTGAGACACAGTGTAATTCCTTCACACTAAGGATGCGCTGTATTATCAATATATCGGTATATTGCAATGCAGGAAAAGCGTACTATGAATCGGTACACACTTCTGAAAATATCCAATATGTCAAATTGTTTAAAAGGAACAATTTCCATCTAAAATTGCCCAAAAATACAACCATATACAACATGATTTTACAGAGAGTTATTAACAAAGTGTGAAGTTGTGTTGTGAAAATAAGTCAAGTATGTATCCAGGTTATGAGCAGTGATTAGAAGGCATCCCTTTCCAACAAGGCTCATAGCTGAGCAATGACGATCATTCTTAATGCTCATATTTAGAGAAGATGGCATGCAAATTCTTGAATTTGAAAAGAACCAATATATTTTGCAATACACGTTTTTGTATCGGAATATATTGCAATACAGAAATGAGGACATGAGGTGTCTCTTTAATGATCTCAGGTATTCTAGTGAATCATTAGATTTCTGCATTTGTTTTTTATCAACACAGCTAATTGATACCCGGTCAATCTAATTAAAATTAGATTATCTTAACCCTAGGTAGATATAGCTTAACTGATCTCAGGTATTCAAGTTAGGGATGATGTGACTTCATGGTTTGTGTATTTTTAAGCACAACTAATTGATTCCTGGTCAGTCTTATTAAAATTAGTCTGCTAAGTTTGTTCTCTTTATTATAAACGGTTTAACCCAAGGTAGATAACTCTTTACCGTACCAAGAAATATTCAGAATTTTCTAAAAGTATGAATAATTTTTTTACTAAGGATTGGATGTCATATTCCGGCGCATGCCCAGGGGACCGGAAGCAGCTACCACCGCCACCAGTGAGTACACGGCAAAATGACTTCCATTTCCTCATTGAGAAAGGTAAGGGGCTTTTCCCTGAGTTAAGGTAGGTTAAAGGTGCATTGCTGCAGTATTTTTGACCTTTTTCACTTTAAATTGTTTTAAATGCTGAAATACATACCTAACAAAATGGTTGCAAGTCAAAACAATCTTAATAACGAAATATTTTTTTATTTAAAAAAAAAAATTCTTCTTGTTTTGTGGTCCGCAAACTATTACGACTTCTGTTAATCGAATGTTACTCTACACCATCATGTCTGATTCCACAATGCCGTCACGTCATGTAGGTTACCCAACTGGGAAGTTTGATGCCCTTAGTTGACAATTATTTTTGTGTGAATGTATCAAATGATAAATACCTATGTACTAACATTTCCGGTTGTCATATAATTGTATAGATTATTCATCTTGGCAAAAATACTCTTGATCGTGTTGAAATATATGTATCGTAGATCAGATTCAGACTGTCACGTTCTGTCAAATGCAATCAAATAAGACCAGTATCTTCCAACTAAACTGTCACAATGAATAAGGGAGATTTTCTGAATACATTTGTTGTCATTCTGAAACGATCAGGGCCCAACTTCAGAGCATTAATAAAACGTTGTTGAACAATAGGCTAACACATTAAGGTAGCACGTTAAGGTTGCATATACATAATCATAATCATCAAGCTGTTAGCTAAAATGAATGAATGAATGAATGAATGAATGAATGAATGAATGAAATACTGATATAAATACATGATAATGAAATACTAAAAAATAGGTGGTAAAATCCTTTCAAACCTTATTTGGTCTGGAAGTTAGAAAACTATCCTTTAATGAATGTACTGACCAACCAAAGTGTTGCACCATTCCCATATAACAATTTTGAACTGAAAACATGTTTGCTTTTATGTAATCAAAAGTTCAGAAAAAAATGTGTGTGATATGTGTCTTCTCCAATAGCCAATATTTCTTAATTGTCAAATCAAAAGTTCTGCAAAGTTATCTTTCTATTCAAGATAATTTTAGCAAATTAAGTTACATAACTAGTTTCGTCATTTTATCAACATAAACTCTTTATAGGATTTCAAAACAGTTAACTCTCATGCAATTAGAAAATACCAAAGGCACTCACCAAATTGAGCATTATCTCAACTTTTGCCTATTGCATAAATGTGCAAGGAGCATTTTTTCAGATTAGTTATCAAAGAAATGGAAAAAAATATCAAATTCTTTTGAAAGTTGCAAATCCTAAAATGCAATATATGCAATATCGCCATGTCTCAGCCCTTCTCTGCTTACTTGCCGAGCACCTGCGCAGCCCCATACTGCTTTTGAAATGAGGGAAAAAAATAATTAATTCAAATTGTTGTGAAATTGACAATCCCTTGAAAGATTTTTGCAATTTTGTTATTCAAATTGCTCGTTTTAGATAATTTATTCAAAAGGTACAATATCACAAAGAAGTAAATCACACATCAGTCAAAGTATAAAACATAAAGTGTAGATTATATATTGATGGTAATATTATTTTATTTTTTGAAGGAGTTTTTATCAATGCAAACTCTTAAGGCATAAATTCCTGATAACAAAATGACACCTTTCAAACTATGATTAAGGGGAGATAATCAACAAGTTCAATCAGAAGGTTATCTTCAGTTCCCTCAAAACCATTAAATGAAGGGTATTAAGGCTTTTATAGAATGTATACAATATCAAATCACATACTTCCCAAATTCTGCATCAATTGTAAATTCTAAACCTGGAACTGTAACATATTGTCTTTGAAAATTAAAAATTACCACAGTTTTTTTTTTTTAATTTGTCAAGTAAAAACTCATACTATCAATGGCACTATCAAGAGCATATATTAAGCATATTGAACCAAACTTTGCAACTTGTCTTTATTTGACAATTCTATCTCAAAATAATAATATGTTCTCAGTATTGCCCTTGGCAATAACATCTGCTTTTGATATAAAAATAACGAAAGTCAACTAGAATTTATTTGTTTATATCAGTAATACAAACAGGGGCATGTCAAAGCCTACTCTAACATAAGACATTAAAAACAATACTATTTCACCAATTACACCATTAAACAAAAAAATAATAATTCAAGTTTCTATCTCTTTGCCGCTTTTGATATTTCGTCCAAATTCGATTTAATCTTGTTCAAATTTGTTTGACTGTCTGACTATAAATTTGGGATAAAATAACTAGTCATCATAGACATGGACTATATTTAAACTTATCAATTTTAAGCTTGTGTTCTGTTTATGAAACTTTCACAACCCAATTTACCATTTGCATAAGATTTTTTCCTCCATTATCAGATATTGTCATTTCTATATAATGGAAAAATAAATGAAGATCAAAATGACCAACTCTACAGCAACATATCCAAGGTTGTGAGTTTTTCTCTCAGCAAAAACAAATTAAATTTGAGAGGAAAAACAAGAGTTATATAAGATATAATGAAGATAAAGTGAGTCATTCATCCAACTAAAATCCTCATCCCATTCCCCTTCCCAATCTTCCTTGTGATAGTATCATAGTGTGTTCATGACATTTAAATCACTTGATATAAACATGTTGATAAGATTACAGATTGTAATTAGATATTATCATTTTTTAATTATTCTAGAGATTGTTTTCCTCCTTAAATATTCACACCAATTGATCATGCAAAGACAGTCAATGAAACATATTCATTATGTCATGAATGGAGCAGTATGATTATTTAATCAAATAAAATATCAAATATTTACCTAAAATTATATTGGAAAGGCAACTGTACTGTAATATACATTATACATTAATTGCATTAATTGCATAATAACAAATGAAACTTGATTATACACGTATATATTATAGATATGTATACAATTACCTTGTAATTCATTTCCTTATCAATTTAGCTCATCTTGCCTGTAAGGCCTGATGGGCTTATGGCATGGCATGGTGTCCAGCGTCCCTCCTTTCGTCAGTAAACTTTGTGGAAATTCGACTCCTTCAGAACCATAAGGCCCGGAAAGCTTAAAATTGGTGTACAGATTCCTTGACTAGTTAGGATAAAAAATTGTAGCTTTGGTGGCCCTGGGGCCCCTAATAAGGGCCACAGGGGCCATGCCCTGAAAACCTAAATCAATCTTTGTTCTGTCGAAAACAGATAATCCTGGCCATGGTATTGCCTCTTAAGGGTAAAACACTGCAAAGTAAAGAAAATACCCAAATTAGGAACATGTTACACTTAAAATAGCATAATCAAAGACCAAAGAGTTAAAAAAAACTAACAACAGAAAGTCACAAGTATCAATTTTAAGAGATATTTGATGTGTGCTTCCCATAAAATTTCTGAAAAGGAAAGGTTTACTGTTGAAAGATGATATTTTAAGGCACCTTCAATCAATGTCAAGCGTCTACACAAGTATGGTGAAATAAGTCTTCACATAAATAACACAATGAGCTTACATTGCAAAATAAGTTAACAGTTAAAATATAACCCCAATATTCTGATATGAACAATTTTTATTTCTATATTGATTACAGGTATCTGAAATCACATCACTTATATACTTAAGTCTAGAATTTGAGACTTTGTGGCTCCTACAAATGGGGAAACCACATTGGCCACAGCAAAATTAAATTTGAAGCCTGATGAGCTACAGAGCCAATGGCTCTATTTCTATAAATATATAAGACGAATGATAATGACTGATGGAAATCTGAAAAAATGACATGGATATAAATTAACTGAAATGATGTCTGATGGTAAAATGATAAAATGAAGGATATTTAATGAAATAAGTAACATGGATAATGTATAAATGTGTACACATAATCTGGTAAAATTTTGACGTAAGCTTTATTCTGAATTACATGCCTTAGATTTAATAATTTTGAGATTTATTATCTGAAGTCTGAAAAACCATGAGGGGCCCTAAATAGATATTAAATATTGCTGTGAATGGAAATTGACAAATGATTTGCTGAGGGGTAATAAATTGATTAGAACATGAATACGTCATCATGATATCATATATTATATTAATACTGCTGCAAAGTCTGAAAATTTCAAAACATTGTGTGTCAAAACCCATCTGGGATGAAGTATGGATTGTCTTGGTCTCACCTGCAGTGGGAACCCAGCCATCGCAGATTCGCACCGCTCGCCCGCTGTCAGTTTTGATGTGTTAGGGACCATCATGGCTGAGACAATGAAGCATAAGGTAAACTACATGTACTCTTTCTTCTCGACGGAGACCCTTTACTTGTCAATCACGTGCAAGCCGGCCCCTGCTATTTCAATCGCAAGTCACCCATTTCCGGAGTCAGACACTTCTGTTATCCGCCATATTTATGGAAACATAATTAAGAAGAGGATTTTTCCAGGTGATCTCCTTGAATACATATAAGTCGACAGAGTTTTAATAATTTTTGTAGAGGCGCCTCAATTCTATGATAAGTAAGAATAAATTCATAACATTTATTTTGTTGAAAACCGACCAGTTAAAAAGCTCATTAACTGCCGGAATGTACCTTTAAGGGAATGCATTTTTTTATATTGGGTCTCTAAAATTCTAATGTTTAGAAACATCAGGCCTGTAAGGCTAGATGGGCTTATGGCATGGCGTAGTGTCCGGCATCTGTCCGTTCATGCATCCGTCCGTAAACTTTGTGCAATTACAACTTCTTCTCCAGGAGTGTAAAGCCTATAAATCTGTATCGTTTTGTACAGACACCTTGATCAATGAGGATTATGATTTACAGCTTTTGGTGACCCTTGGGTTCCTAATAACCCTTGCATTTGGTGACCCTTTGGCCCCTTCTAAGGGAGAAACAACATTGGTCACACCCTTAAGCAAAATTAAATATGAAGCCTGATGACCTACAGAGCAAAAAGTTTTATTAATGTCATTTGTTTTGTTCAAAGTGCATGATTTAGTGATTAACTATCCAAAGTCTAAAGAACTACAGAACACATATATTTCCTCATTGTCTTAACACATTTATTTCAAGGTATTTAGTTTCTAGGTTCCCCAGGAATTGTAGGAGAGAGAGAAAAGAGAGAGACAGAGAGAGCTCGTTACTGGAAGCTGCTGTATTAGACTGCACCTGATCATGATATTCAACATATCGGTGCAGTTTAATGAGCGTTTTCCCCGTTTCAAATCGTCAGAGGTGCAGAGTCTGTATCCTGAGAGTTGTGATCTGGTTGGAGAAGACTGTGCAAGCTACAGTCCTGTAGAAATGCAAACAGAAGGAGACAGTGGGTCATCTGCTTTTAGCTGTGCTTGCATGTCACCGGTGAGAGGGTCTGGGCTTGTGTTTGTATACCAAATGTTGTGATCTTTTTTTTATCAATTCATTTCTGTTTTTAGGTAGTTAGTTAGTTTTTGTTTTAAAAGGGTTATTTAATTTAATTCAAATATGAGATTTAATCAATAAAGAAATTATTACCCAAGTAAGTGTGTAAGTGTGCTACATGACTTTTACGAAATTAGTGCAAAATTGTGTACAACCCTTACTCTCGCTTGGTCAATACACATAATCACACTTGTTTCATAAAAATAATATGACACACACATACTCTGGAAACATTTAACTCAACCCGGCTGGGAGTATATATTACTGAGCTCAACTCCCCAGGGAGCATAGGTATTATTGAACGCAACACCCTGGGAAGTATACATTCAATGGAGCTTGTGACCTGAAGAATAGACATGCCTCTGAGCTCAATATGTCATGGAGGCCAAGGCAATTGGGAGTATACATATCATTGAGCTCAACACCTTCAGGAGTAATCATGTCTTTGTTTTCAACTCCCTTGCAAATATACATATCATTGAGCTAAAGACCTTGGGAAGTATAATTTATTCTGGGGTCAACCCCATAGTGAATACCTTACACTGAATTCAGTGCCCTGGGGAGTACACCTATCTTTTAGCTCAACATCCTGTAAAGTATACTTAATTTGTAGGTCAGCACCCTGGGGAGAATACTAGTCGTTGATCTCAACACCATAGGGAGATACTTTGAGCTCAACAGCTTTTAATCACCGATATCTTTGAGCTTTTATACATTTAGGAGTACACCTTTCATCTATCTCAACACCAAGGGGCGTACATGTAGATGTCACTAAGGTCGACACCCGGAGAATTATACATATCAATGAGCTCATCACCCTGGTGAGTTTAGCTATATCTGAGGTCATCACCCTGGTGAGTATAGGTACCACTAAACTAAAACTCCTGGTGAGTATAGATATCTTTGAGCTCAACACCCTGGTGAGTTTAGCTATATCTGAGGTCATCACCCTGGTGAGTATAGGTACCACTGAACTAAAACTCCTGGTGAGTATAGATATCTTTGAGCTCATCACCCTGGTGAGTTTAGCTATATCTGAGGTCATCACCCTGGTGAGTATAGGTACCACTAAACTAAACCTCCTGGGGAGTATATATATCTTTGAGCTCAACACCCTGGTGAGTATAGCTATATCTGAGCTCATCACCCTGGTGAGTATAGGTACCACTAAACTAAACCTCCTGGGGAGTATATATATCTCTGAGCTCATCACCCTGGTGAGTATAGGTACCACTAAACTAAAACTCCTGGTGAGTATAGATATCTTTGAGCTCATCACCCTGGTGAGTTTAGCTATATCTGAGGTCATCACCCTGGTGAGTATAGGTACCACTAAACTAAAACTATTGGGGAGTATAGATATCTATGAGCTCATCACCCTGGTGAGTATAGCTATATCTGAGCTCACCGCCCTGGTGAGTATAGGTATCACTAAACTAAACCTCCTGGGGAGTATAGATATCTTTGAGTTCACCACCCTGGTGAGTATAGGTACCACTAAACTAAAACTCCTGGTGAGTATAGATATCTTTGAGCTCATCACCCTGGTGAGTATAGGTACCACTAAACTAAAACTCCTGGGGAGTATAGATATATTTGAGTTCACCACCCTGGTGAGTATAGGTACCACTAAACTAAAACTCCTGGGGAGTATAGATATATTTGAGTTCACCACCCTGGTGAGTATAGGTACCACTAAACTAAAACTCCTGGGGAGTATAGATATATTTGAGTTCACCACCCTGGTGAGTATAGGTACCACTAAACTAAAACTCCTGGGGAGTATAGATATATTTGAGTTCACCACCCTGGTGAGTATAGGTACCACTCAATTACCACTGGGGAGAATACAGGAGTACACCTATTTTTGAGTTAATATGCATTAATGGAGGAAAAAAACAAGTTGAACAAGATATTTGTCCATCCGTCTGTCCGTCCATCCCATCCATCTGTCAGTTTGTCTGTCCGTCCCATCCATCCATCTGTCTCTCTGTCTCTCTGTCTCTCTGTCTGTCTGTCTGTCTGTTGGTTTGTTCGTCTGTTCTAGAGCAAAACTCAAAAACTATTTGACCTAGGTCAATGAAACTTGGTATGTGGATTATTCAGCATATGTAGATGTTCCTTTGGGTATTTTTCACATCTATGAATTGTTATATTTGGCAGTTGTCGCGGAAACATACTTAAAATTTAACTTCCAGAGAAGAAGTCGAAAACTGTTAGACCCTGCTCAGTGAAGCTTGGTGTGTAGATTAGTCAGCATATGCTGATGTGCCTTTTTGGTATTTTCAACTTCTTTGTGTTTTATTTTCGGTCTATTTCATGGAATTGTATCTTTATTGGGATATGTCATCTTCTGGTGACTCTTGTTTTATTAAATCCATCATGCAGAAACTTCTGCTCACAATAAACCAGTTCTTTTTTTATCTAAATAAAAAAGGTTTAGGTACTTAACCAGTTTTAGTCGGTATGCAAATCCCTTGTCCCTGAGCAGAAATCTTCGACAGAATGTTTTAGAGGTTTACCAGTCGAGTTTTGAGTGTGTATTAATGGTAAAACAGTTGCACAAACTGAGCCGGTACAAAGGACATTGTTCATACACGCTGATCGCACTATGACTCCTGCTACCGCTAATCAATCTTACATGTATTACCTGTTATATACATCGTTACTTATACTCATAAATGTAGGGACCAAACATTAACAATGTTTTCTTATAGCAAAAAGGATATTGAAATAATCAAAATGATGGATGCTGTTTTAACGTCCAAACTAAGCAGCGACATAAATTGGTTTTGTTAAAGACATACATTAGTTTTGTTAAAGACATAAATTAGTTTTGGGAAAGACGAGATTCTGGGGCTACATTCTGGCGGCAGCAGTGATTCTTCGTTTGCAACGGATGGAAGTAAACGACAGAAGGTCCTCACTATCATTTAAAATGGCGAGTTTCAGTGACACATCCTTGAAATGACTTTGCATAAGCATACAAACGTTGCCACTGACAATGCAAGCACTTTTCAAACGGTTGATTAATATATGAATCAGCGCGGGTGTGAGGGGGTCAGCGCGGGTGTGAGGGAGTCAGCGCGGGTGTGAGGGGATCAGCGCGGGTGTGAGGGGATCAGCGCGGGTGTGAGGGAGTCAGCGCGGGTGTGAGGGAGTCAGCGCGGGTGTGAGGGGATCAGCGCGTGTGAGGGGATCAGCGCGGGTGTGAGGGAGTCAGCGCGGGTGTGAGGGAGTCAGCGCGGGTGTGAGGGGATCAGCGCGGGTGTGAGGGAGTCAGCGCGGGTGTGAGGGGGTCAGCGCGGGTGTGAGGGAGTCAGCGCGGGTGTGAGGGAGTCAGCGCGGGTGTGAGGGGATCAGCGCGGGTGTGAGGGAGTCAGCGCGGGTGTGAGGGGGTCAGCGCGGGTGTGAGGGGATCAGCGCGGGTGTGAGGGGGTCAGCGCGGGTGTGAGGGAGTCGGCGCGGGTGTGAGGGTAACAGTGCGGGTGTGAGGGGATCAGTGCGAGTGTGAGAGAGTCAGCGCGGGTGTGAGGGAGTCAGCGCAGGTGTGAGGGAGTCAGCGCGGGTGTGAGGGGATCAGTGCGGGTGTGAGGGGGTCAGCGCGGGTGTGAGGGGGTCAGCGCGGGTGTGAGGGGGTCAGCGCGGGTGTGAGGGAGTCGGCGCGGGTGTGAGGGAGTCGGCGCGGGTGTGAGGGAGTCGGCGCGGGTGTGAGGGGGTCAGCGCGGGTGTGAGGGAGTCGGCGCGGGTGTGAGGGGGTCAGCGCGGGTGTGAGGGAGTCAGCGCGGGTGTGAGGGGATCAGTGCGAGTGTGAGAGAGTCAGCGCGGGTGTGAGGGAGTCAGAGCAGGGGTGAGAGAGAGTCAGAGCAGGGGTGAGAGAGAGTCAGAGCAGGGGTGAGAGAGTCAGCGCAGGTGTGAGGGGATCAGTGCGAGTGTGAGGGGGTCAGCGCGGGTGTGAGGGGATCAGTGCGAGTGTGAGAGAGTCAGAGCAGGGGTGAGAGAGGCAGCGCGGGGGTGAGGGGAACAGCGCCGGGTAAGAGTCAGCACGGGTTTGCAGTAGAAAAGAATTCACAAAGACCACAAATGAGAAAACAACCAGAACGAGGGCAGGAAAAATTGACCCTGAGAGAAACTGTCTGTAAAGAAGATGAGTCGTGAGGGATTTTGCTTGTGAAAACTCTTTTAAACATCACTTTATGGGGCTAGAAGGTTGATTAAATAGCTGCTCGGACTTGCAGAATGAAAATACGCAGTAGAAATTGACCCTCAGATTATATCAGCAGTGAAAATGCTATCAAAAGATACCTATTGAAAAACAGCAGGGAAGGTAAATTCAAAAATCGAGCATTGAAATTCAGATGTGAAGGTTGCCTCCCCAAATAATTGGTCAGTGAAAGAAATTTCTAGAATGTGTACATTAATAATAGAAGTACAATCATGTTTTCGACATCCCTCACTGAAGAAAGCAGCAAAATTGGCTTTTAGAACGTCACAACAATTATCTACTTGTCGTTATTCTCTGTAAAATCACAAGGTAAATATACCACAAAATTATAAAATCTTCAGAGTGGTGACCTATTCTCTGATACAGATAACACCTTCTGATTACTTACACACTAGCTCCTTTGTTTTGTTTGATCATTCATTTTTCATACTCATACTGTCTGTGTAATGCATGTGCCGAGATGTTCATGTGAATCGATGACAACTTGATTTCCGAAATTTATTCAAATTAAAAGTTTGCTTTGCAAATCAAAGATTGTCAAAAAAATTGCAATTTACAAATACAAGACATTTATTAACTTTGCATTCTAAGCAAAGGATCGAACGAGTGACCTCTTGATTTCAAGCTAGGTGACTTATCCATTAGGCCACGGAGGCCTGTTGAAATACAGGCCATTTTTATGATTAAATGTCAATTTTTTCCCGAGATTAAACATCACTCTTAATGATTGTTTATAGATTTTGATAATTCATTTCATTTGTACCAAATCTTTATATTCATATTAAATCAAGTTTTTTTGTTATTTGTATTCATATTAATCTATTGTGGTAGCTTGTACGGTCCCGCTAGGATTGCACGTCTGCACGAGAGGGTCATGCCAATGTCAGCTACCGTATTTCCTCAAAAACACGCCGGGGCTCGAATAGAGGCCGGGGGTATGGGTGTTTAAATTAAATACACGTCGGGTCTCGAAAAGACACCGGGTCTCAAATAAACGCCGGGGTGATAAATTGATTAATTAATGCTCCCGTAGTTGAATTGAAATAAACTGTTTCCCATTTACATCATCTATAATATTTGTTTCCTACTAAAAAATAAATAGACGCCAGTCTCAAATACACGCGGGGGGTAAAGGGGGTCTGAAAAAATACACGCCAGGGGCGTCTATTTGAGGAAATACGGTACTTGAAATAGACATTGTTTCTCCAATCAGAGTCAATTTTTCAACTTCTCATTATATATAAAAACAGTTATGCATTTCAGTATTATCAAAACTGATGTTATGTTGAAAATGGATGAATATAGTGTTGAGCTCGTGTGTAAAATAGTTACCGACCTCGACCTCGGGTTGCAGAGAAAAGTAAATTCCCAATATATTTCCAAAATAAACAGACATGACATCAATCCAGTTCCTTCCTTCATCTGAACATCCACAAGATAAAAAAAACACCTCCGTCTAACCTTGTTAGACATCTGGTCTCTAAACTTTATTATCTGAAGTCCTTGTTCAGAATATACAGCTTTTAAACAGAACTTTGCACACAGAGCTTAACAGCAGGATGACTGAACGCCCAGACTGACGAATTAACCACGCTACAGCTCACCCTCTGCGGTGACCCTCCCAAAGCTGTCCTAACAAAGGGTTTCGACAGCAGCCAAACATGGTCACAACAACGGAATACACTTTTACGACACGCTGAAAAGCTCTTTTTGCCACACATTAAACCACATTTAAAATGTTCATTACATGTCAATGAATTGTAAAAAATCACAATCTTAAACCTATTACAAGACGAACATACAAGTTAGCATGGTAAAGAATAACAATGCACTTAAATTTAGAGGTCCAGCAAACTGCATTGAATTTGGGAGGTTTACATCTAACCCCCCCCCCCCCCCCCCCCCCTCCTCCTCCTCTTAAGGATAAGGCCTCTTTAAGGCCGAATGACTTAAGAATTTTGAACGATGTACAACACAATTCTGCTGTAACTCATAGGGCCCTCATAAAAAAATTAATAAAACTGGTATCAATTGCCCGTCTGTGAATCTAGATGTGTCTGATGTGATGCAGAATGTGACGCGGTTCAAATGTCACTCTTGTAAAGTAAAAAACAAAATCTATTTGAAATGCCTTAAGAATAAGAATAGAAATTGTTGGTCAATTGTAAGAATAAAACAATTGTTCGTTCCGAAACCCATGTTACCACAGCGTCCCAAAATAAGGTGACGTAACACCATAACATCCATTGACATTGACAGCTGCGCCGTCCCCCCCCCCCCCCCACCCCAAACCACAATCATATACACAACACACATGCAAATATTGGTTATTTTATGGACGCTTCTCGTGTAATATATACACGATCTTTCAATGGGAAAAGCAATACAATTACTGTTTCTTGAAATTAACTGAGGATACTATATCATCATTCTCCGATACACACATCAAAGCTATTCTTAAACCACAAAACTGTTTTCAATGCTCATAGCAAGTACCATACATGAGATGTGGATGTTATTTCGTTTCTGCAACCGATCGACAAGATACAACATCCTGCTCATCACACGCGGCAAATGCATGTGAATAATTCGGATGCATTCCAAACCACGCCAAAGCCAACTGTGTTTGTATTCTAATTAATGAAGAGGCACAACCATGTCACTCTTTTAATTGTCTGTCGTCTTCTTCTATCAAAACCATTCATATAAACCAATCGCTGCTAAGTATTTCTTTCAGTCCTTGGCTCAGCGTACCATACGCTTTCCAAACATATCACGCTTTCCGCAAAACTTCTCACACATACTTATCGCCATCCTCTTTCACCCTCATCGCTCTCCATACCCGCTACAAAAATCTGCAACTAGCTCCGCTCAAACCTCTTTCGCTGCTTCAAAACATATCCCTCTGCTTTTCCAAACTGCTCACATCCTCAATATGCATTATTCGAAAATCACAACCTGTCGTCAGGAAGACATCCCCTTGACTGCAAAACAAGACGTCCATGCTTCGCTCGCTAATATTTTGCCCCGTTTCAAAGTCCTAAATATTAACCTTGTGCGAAACGTCTTCAATCAAACTGGGTTTTTATTTCACCACAATTTTGCAAACATAGTATTCAATTATTGGTGACTGTCTTTCTGCTACTGTCATACCAGTGACAGGATATCAGTTCGTTAAATAAAGCCTTATGCAGATGTCAGAGAACGTCTTTAAACAAGTAAGCCTGTTAATTACACCTCTTGTCTGGCCCACATTGCAGTATTGTCATGTGTCATGACAGATGACAGATATATGTTACTTGTTACTAGGACCGTATCAGGTCAGTCCGGCAGGGGTGCTGGCTTTCCCCCCACCCTTTACGTTGTAGCACTGGAGCCTCTGTTCAATAAAAATTGGAAAAGTAAATAAATTGTTGGTTTAAAATTACCAGGTTCAAGCGCTTCACCAAATATATCTGCCTTTGCTGATGATGAACTGGTATTTTGTACAATTGATGCTTCGATTCGGGCACTTTTAAAAATGTGTACAAGCTTTGGCAAAGCATCAGGGTCAAACATAAATTATTCTAAAACAAATGGCATATTTATTGGGAAATGGAAAACTAGATGCGACCATTCCTTCGGAACATCTTCCATTGACCAGTCAAATATGTTAGGTGTAATAACATACAACAATGTTTCAAGTGATGATCAAATCCTCCCTGTACTATCTAAACTTCGTAAAGTGTTAAACCTTCTATATATTGGGAAAACAATAATGTGCAATATTCTGGGTTGAGCTAAATTGTGGTACCGTGGAGCAGTTATCCCAATGTCAAACTCTTTCAGAGGGAGCCTATCAGGTGCTCCGTTTTGTATAAATCCATTATAGAGGGAAGGGTTGGGGCTTACACATATACTTTCCAAATAGAAATCAATGCAGCTAAAACATCTTCAATCTCTTACTAAAGAAATCAGCAAAGTTGACATATTTTTCAAAGTAACAGCTATGCCTCTCTCTACGGCGCTTTTGCTCTGATTTTATGTCTCTTCTTTCACCTCACTCCGAGACGATCCCTTTACTCTACCAGCAATGTTTTTCGGCCGTAAAATTGTTCGAATCCCTCTCTAATAACACGCTGGTGGACATGGTTAATTTTTCCACTAAGCAGTTCTACAACTGCCTTCTTTCAAAAATTGTAGAGAACAAAATTGAAAAGCTATCATCGAATTAAATTTGCTTCTGTTTGGCGTAATTTACATCACAGTTTCGTAGATAACATTCCAAAATCGGTCAATTATGGTCGTCTCTCTCCCTCTTGGCTATCGATTATTTTGCCGCCACATGGCGGCCTCTCCTAGCTGTGTTCTTTGTTCTACTTCCATCGAAACTTCTGACTACATTTTTATATTCTGTTCTTGTGTGAATGTGTTGTGGTCTGTTGTCTTCCAGTGGTTAATTATTCTCTCTAACGACCTTGTTTCCAAATCTCATGAAATTATCTGTTTCGGACTTGTTCCAAAACTTCCAAATTCTCACCATTACGCTGTTTGTGTATACTGACAAAATATTCAATTTGGCTCACCCGTAATTTAAATAAATTCGAACACAAACGGCTCACCGGGAAGATATTGTCTCAAGTTTTAAAAGTTTCCTTAAAACACGTAATCGGGTCGACTTCTTTCGTTTTCCATCTAACGTTTTTGCTTAATATTGGCTTTCATCATTAATTATCTGTACAATTATCAACAATAAACTTTGCTTCCTTTTCTGAATGTCAATTGCCTTTAATACATAATGCTTGTATGTATTTTGTAACTCATTTGTATCTGCACATCTGCACATGTTATTTTATTCCTCTGTGTATGCACCTCTGCGCATGATGCTTTATTCATCCCTGCATAATATAATTATGTAATATAATACTGAAAATTAATGATTCCAATTGAAAGACAGTGTCTTTAAACTAAATATAGCAGTAATAATTCAAATCTATAACGTAAAGTTTAGCCATGCGATTGCTTTTTCTTACACAAAATGAATTAAGGGTGTTCACCAAAATGGCCGCCAATGGATTTTATGTTAATCTTAATACTTTGTCCTCTGACTATGGATGATTGGCTTGTGTAATGAGATTTTTAACATTGTCAATATTATACATTTAGCATTAACTTACAATTATGAGTGAAAATTTTAAAATATAAAATTGTCAAAAAACGTGCTTTTAAACGTCCCTTTTAGACCTAGTTTTATCTTCACAAGAAGGCCTTGAGAGCTCAAACCTTGTGTTCAAACTCCTTGACAAGTGAGGATAATATTGTATAGTTTTTATGGCCATATGGCCCCTTTTAAGGGCCATGCCCTTCAAACTCATTTCATATTTGATATTGGGCATAATAATGGAATTCCCTCGGTTGTCTGTACATCCGTACGTAAGTAACAACTCTTTACAGGGTATCGTTTATCCATATCTCCTCAAAACTGTTCAACAGATTTAATAGAAATTGCACATGTGGCTTATAGGAATCCTAAGGGTGTGCATCTCATATTTTGTTTTCACTTTTTGATTTTTTTTTGACATGTTGAACATCATTGTTGACATGATGAATGTTGACATTAATTTCTGACTTTTATTGATAACCGGTATCTGAAATCACATCACATCGCCTATATTCCTAATTCAAGGATTTGTGACCCTGTGACCCCACAGAGGGGTAAACCTACCTACAGCAAAATTTCTATGCTCTGTTCTCAAATTATTTCTTTACAAGAAATGAGTCAATTAGAAAAGCAAACTGTTGAACAATCAGATAGTACTGTTTTTGTCTTTAATGTACTTTTTCGATTTGGTTACAGGCAAACATTTCTGCTTAAGTCATTACGGGCATTGTAGAAAAAGAGGAAGGAACATCTCGATTTGGGACACGAAACTTGAGGAAAATTCTTCTCGGAGATTCTACAGACACAATTTCCTGCTGTCTCTGGGAGGACAAGACGAGCATGGTGGCATCATGGAAAAAGCTACACCTTCAAGAGGCTCACAAAGCACGAGTTTAAGGGATCTAGATATCCTGCAACCATTCAGACAACAACAATAACAGAAATTAAATTTGTTGACGTCGATGATGATTGCTACACAAAAGTGACAACGTCTGTGGAAAGTGTTGATGTCCTCAGAATCACAAGATTTCCCACCTGCCGGAACAAGACAAAGATCACCCCGGGACAGTTGACAGTAAAATGTGCAAAATGCATGAAGAGAACAATTTCTACAAATCTTATTGTGGATATGAGCTGTCATCTAACCATCACTGTTCAAAAGAACACTAAAGAGGTGACGGTGTCAAGTGGTTGAAAGAAGTATTAGACAGCTTTGGATGGTCCGCCGACAAGTGTGGACTTCTTATTATCTGAAGTTTGAATTAAATTTCACGCCGCTAATGGCTGAAATACTGCCCAAGCGGCGTAATACAATAACTCGCTCACTTTGCGATACCATTGTCCTCTCTAAGCACCCTTGTAAGAGAAATTTTTGAAGTTTGTTGGTATTCATATCCACATTCTCCATATAAGAATTTTCTAATGACCTATCTTTCATAAGCATGTTCTGTGTAAAGCCATGAATTGATGAGTTGCTGTTTCAGAGGCCTCCTTCAGATCCCTGAGAAATATAGGAGGTGGGAGCAAGAAAAAGTATTGAATCCAAAATATATCACGAAAGGTGATAATTTTACTTTTCTATCAAGTTCTATTTTTATTTTTATAATTTTATTTTTGATTTATCATAATTTGGTAATGGCAAGGAAAAAAATTGGTAATGGTATGGACTGAAATATCATTAGCTGAAAAACAATACTTAATAATGTTAAACTGATCTGGTATTGATGTTTGTTTCAATTATAAGACAATGGATTTGAACTAAATTGAGCAGTAATAGTTTAAATATATAACGTAAAGTTTAGCCATGCGATTACCTTTTCTTACAGAAAATTAATAAGAGGTGTTCACACAAAATGGATGGCAATATTTCTTTACTTGTACCTTTCCAAATATCGGTTACGTTTTTAGTCTTTTCAATCATTACTTTTTCGGACTTCCTGGCTTATGTAATCTTTAGAGTATTATCACGGCCGCAAGAATTATTGCTGTCAAAAGCCTGCATGGCTATTAATTGCAGTGAAACCTGCGAACAGCGGCTGGAACTAGCAACCATTGGTGGTTCTGCACTGAAATGCAGTGTAGCATTGCACCCAAACCTGACTGCGTGTAAAACAGTTCTCTACTGAAGACAAAGTTGCCGAGCCCCTGGCGGGATTCCAACCACGGACCTCCTGATCCGGAGCCGAACGCGCTAACCACTGCGCTATTCCGCCCCCTTAGAGAGTTAACAAATGTTATGGGTGCAATTGCTCTTTGAAGCCTGACGGACATTTTCCTGATGGCCCAAAGAGATTTAGTGTTAGCAGGGCAAGACGGTCTTACTTGTTGAATTGACATGAACGATGGACAAATCCATGTCATGGTATTTGTATTTTTATTTTAATGAATCATGTGTAAGACAACATAAGTCGTTATTCAGCTGGAGGGAGATCCGAGTTATCCCAGAGTCTGAGGGAGACATTTCCAAACACTGAAAAGTATACAAAGTCTTCATGGAGTTTCCAGCTATAGAGGCTTGCATGTCAGGACATTTCAGGAAATGTTCTTTTGCTTAGAAATAACCAAGATGTAGACCAAATATATTTGAGGAAAGTAAATATATTTGATGAAGATCTACTTTAAGATTAAGACTTGTTTGGTTGTTGTTAATACCTTTAAGTCATACATAAAAATGTACAGGTTGATATTAGGTTAATTGTAATGTGCATGTTATTTAATGGTAGAACATGCAATGTGGACCGAGCTTTAAGGAAATATGCTTCCCCCCTTTCTTGGCTTATGTGTATCATGTGATAATATTGTATTGCATAATTTGTCTTTTGATATATGTAATATGTGAGATTAAAAACTTCTTTCCAAAGTTCAAAATGATTAATATTAATTTAATAAGTGAAAGGTATGATAAGTGTGACATTATACATGTATACCAACAGCTTGTTGAGGAGGCCCGACACATTGAGGCTTGATTGGTTGAGAAGGTTCATGAACTCGTTGATGAAGGAGTAACGAATATCGAGGAAATGAAGAGGTGCATGAGGTCAGATTCAGAAGCCTGATGCTAACATCTCTGAGGACAATCGAAGGTTCTACCCCACTGATAGAGATATCAGAAGTCTGATGCTAACATCTCTGAGGACAATCGAAGGTTCTACCCCACTGATAGAGATATCAGAAATCACACGAACAGAAACTCGCTAATCTAAACTTTACCCTGAATGGTTTCTTTGCTTTATGGAGATTACATTCAAATAAAAAAAAATTATGTTTGTATTCGACCGGGATATAATACATATTGTAACCATCTATTTTCATTTTTCTGAATGAATTTGTTTTATAATAAAAAAAAACGTGCTACTGCCCCTAATGTGTGCGTTGAATCTAATTTTATAGTACCGGTAGTACATGTGCGGTTATTATATCTAATTACAAAACCCTTGGGGGGCGCTCATTGGAGCAGGGCGCTTTTCACTGGTTAAATAGGGGCTAGTATTCACAAAGAAGATAACGGTTAGTGGCGAGGCCAAATACTTTTGAGGAACACAAAGAAGCCATCACAGACATCAGGAGCCATGAAATCTACCAAACATCGCTGACCTTTTGGACATTTTAAAAGTCAAAATGGCTGTCAAAATATCCTATGGATCCTAAAAATTGCGGAAAGAAAATTTACTGAAATTCCTGCTTCATTTTGCTAAGGGGTTTGATCTTACTGAAATGGTGGTGCAAACTGTCATAGATACCAACTAGGTATAATGCCGCATAGAGGTCTACTGATCACACGAATGGGTAGCGGTATTGCCGAGCATATGTTTATGATAACCTTGACACGGCTTAACCATAGTGATGGATATAGAGTCTAATGTTTCAATGGTTGTACGCCGTGTGTACACAGTTTTGTTAGAAATTGAGACACTTTTTAAAATCGTTCTAGTAATCACTTTTGGCAAAGAAATTAATAAAAATAGTAACAGTTAGGAATTCTTATCGTGTTCTTTAACTAATTACTCTATTTAGTGTCGAAAATAATATTTCATCGTCAATCGAACGGTTACCACGTTCCCGGCAAATATATCGTTCGCCCAAACGCAGGATACTTCGCGGAGACGGTCTCCCTCCGTTAATGTTTAAGTAAAATGGGTCATATTACCATAACACTTCTAGAACAAGCCCGAGTCAGGGAAAAGCTCCTCGGATTCTTATCTGAATTCCTATCATCAACAATTAGTTGAGGTCTAAACAAACCATTCCATGTGTCACCCCTCCAGAGGAAGGTCATATTTATGAGGTCCAACAGGGACTCCGTTCACTGTGTATGTGTACATTAACCACTTATAACTGAAACTGTCTCAGGGTTTAGACATTGAATGTTCCTTTTTTAGGGTTAAATTTCCAACCAAAAATAGCTACTTTTTACACAGTCATTCCACATGGTAGCACAGCAGCAACTCTGTGGGCATGATTGCAAAATGTTGGAAGAGGTGGATATATTATATAAAATTATCTATAACATAACATACTTTCTGAATAGCACCTTTATTTTTTCATCTGATAAAATAGAGAGAATAAAACAAACAAAATAATAACTTTCAACTCTTTTAAATTCTTTTTTATTCTTTTAACTGTTACGATATTGGATTGGTGTAGTTATGAATAGAAATATATAGAAACGAGTAAATTAATTACTGACACTATAGATAGTTCTTTTGAAATCATGTTTACAACATCATTGAGATGCAGGTCACTAAGGTATGAACTAGGCTGAAATTTCTGTTTTCTCAACATACAGGCAGCAAGTTGAGTACTGAAACGGCATTATCTGGAGGGAATCCCGCCTCGTTCTGGTTGTACAGGCTCTATGGGGAATGGTAATATGACACCAGTTGAAATCTCATTGGTAATTCCCAAGTGGGTACATCTTGAAATGTCTCAAATACTCAAATTATAACAACAGAAGAGCACTTACCTTTACATTTATGAGGGGAACATATAAATACCTTCAGTTATGTGTAATTATAAAGTTACTTCCATGAATGATGACAACATAAATTAACTACAAACATCAGATGTATCCAGTTCCGGTTGCCAATTTTACGCACACCAACCACATAGAGCGTCATTCTAGGGTTTTTATTGGTGGTTGCTATGTCAGAAATCATGTCAATTAAAAGAAATAGGTGGAGTTTCAGTATATGTTGTTTTCTGGTTGGTCCAAGAACATCACCCTCCCTGAATCATTCCATTCACAAGTGCGCCGCTAATGGCTGCAATATTGCCCAAGCGGCGCTAAACAATAACTCACTCACTCCATTCACAAGTAAGGGTTCCTGAAAGCGTAAATTTGTCAACATCTTTGCCTCTATCGCTGATATCTGTAATTATTTTGAAGGACCTTTCACTCTTTCACTGACATCTCTGTTTTGTTTAAGTGCAAAGATGTTAGTTATTGAGATGGGCAATCCTTCATTAGGGGTAAACACGGTGTCTTGGGGGTATCACTATTTCATACTGGGATCTTTTTGTTTCATAATCCAATAATACCGTGTAGAGGAATCTTCAATCATCAATGTAATCTGATTATTTTGACACATACATCCTGCTATACTGAGGAAACACATTTTGTAGCCATGTACCAGATTTTCCATCATTTTCTAATATCTAGGTCACGTGACCAAGACAAAGCATATGATTGGCTAGAAAGAGAAAACGTCGTCTGCATGAATATACTTGAACCGTGTTGACTCATTGATAAGCAAATAGTGATGATTTCCTATTGAGAATACATATACTGTAATTCTTGAACAGACAAACATGAAGCTATTATCTTTATTTTCCATTTGTATTACTTTACTCATTGTCCAAACTTGGATAAATGTTATGTCTCTTTTGGAGTTGGGACTCATGGAAAATAATATTAGTAAATGTTTTGTGGTTTAACTTGTAATCAACAGGGAATATGTTGCTATTAATGATGGAGTCTATTTGATTCAGCATCATGATAACTTTCAACAACATGAAACGGCATGTACTACTCTACTAATGATATATCTGTTGAGTGGATCTGACTATATTAGTAACTTTTATGGTATCACCTACCAACGGTTCATTGCATGTTTATACAAATATATAGATTTTGTTAATGCAGAAAATGATACACATTAGTAACAATTTCTTTGGAAAGTCATTCCGTCCACATTTCCCACACTGCTTATACTAGGCTCATTTGTTGTACATATCTGGAAAAATACATTAAACTCTTTCGGCATGTATATAATGATCCTGCATCACTGTTGTTGGCTTTCAAAGAAGCAAATTGCAGTTATAATGCTGAGACTAAATGTCTCCTCGAATGGTTAGGATATGATTTAAATGACAATAATGTTAATCTAAGTAATGAAATAGGCTGGCTTGAGTTTACCCGAAGAGTATGTTACTTTTCGAATCATGGTTCTAAAGATGTGTACAAGCACATACCTCCAACTGACACTGCTTTAAATTTACATAGAACACGTGGGAATTATATTTTGATCATGGCCATTCAAAGTACTGTGCCCTTTTCTAACAAGTATTCCAAATGTTTTGAAAAAGGTTGGCACAAAAACAGTAATGATGAAGTCATAGTACAGTGGGATGTAAATTTAGAGCAAAGCAGACGAATGCTAACAAAAAGAAGACCTTTGCCTGCATCAAGGTGTGGATGCAAATCAGAAAAGAACATGTGTTCCCTAGCCGGTAAAGGATGTAAAACTTGTTGTAAGATGTGCAAACCATGTACCTCTTTATGTCTTTGTAAAGGTGGCTCTAAATGTCTCAACTACAGTACAATATGAAAGTGATGTCCCCTCCATATCCAAAAATGTCCTCTCCCTATCCGACCTCCTGGGTCCGCTCCGCCGATTATTCGGCGAGTCCACTCCGCTGGCATGTTGATTTGTTATTTTGTCAATAACTTCGTAGTTTCTGAACCAAATCAGTTCAAGTTGCACAGAAATCTTTATTATAACCAAACACTGATATGCGCGACAATATGTATGATATTCAAGGTCGTTAAGTGCATGAAAAAAAGCATTTAAAAGTCTCCTCTCCGAAAATGAAAGTGAGATAAACATCAACTTGACATCTAAAATACGCAAATTTCTTGCAGTTTGTGAACCAAAACTCGTAAGGAATGTATTCAAAATTCTATTCCTGATTACCACAGTTAAAGGTGACCATCTAAACCTCGTCGATTAGGAGAACAGACCATTTTGAAAAGTCCCCTCCTTATCGGGTACACGACAGTGATGACTGTCAAAGTGATAACTTTCCACTGTTCTTATCTGTTTAATGGCCAGTTAATGAGTTGTAAAAAGAGGTTTTTCGTCATGGGTGAAGATAGGCCCAACTAGAAGAAAGTGCCATATTCGTGGCGTTGTTAGAACCATTGCCCTCGGACTACTCTGTCCGAGAGTTGAAAGATTTATATCTCTGCGTGTTACAGGCCGATCCACAGACAACATGTGGAGTGCCGTCAGTTTTCTTCTAATAGCTGTACTTCACGGTCGATGTAAACATTTGGAGGAGAGACCCGTATTCATTCTGGGACAAACAATACACATACATAGACATAATGAGTCCTTTTTTAATAATCAACCATAATTAACCTGGCGGGATTCGAACCACGGACCTCCTGATCCGAAGCCGAACGCACTAACCACTGAGCTATCCCGCCCCCAGTGACAGGAAGCAGAGGTTTAAATCTCCTTGCCACAAGAAGAAGTTGCTGTTGGAGGAGGTTGCAAACGAAATTAACAACCGCCTAGGAACTGCCTTCAAGTCTGGCCAGGTTGAAAACCGTTGTTGCGGCCTACAAGAGGCATAAGAAGGACCAAAACACGACTGACCGCGACAAAAAGGAGTTCGAGTTTGAGACTCAAATGGACAAGTTGTTAGGCATCCGACATGATGTTGTGCCAGTGCGAGTTCTGTCAACTCTGGCTACGAGGACCGAAGAGAACCAGTCATCCAACGCATCCCCTTCGTCCTCAAAGGGTGTGAAACGTAAGTGGAATCCGAGTGGAGCGTCGGGTGTGTTAAGACTTTTTAAAAGACTACACAGAAGAACAAAGGAAAACGAAGGAGGAAAAGAGAAAGAAGGCCAAGCAAATGCATTAGGAAAAGATGTCAATGTTTAAATTAATGATTGATGCAATGAAGAAGTGAAATTTGAATTAACATTCTGTCTGTACATCCGTCCATTCAGCAGCATTGGTTTATTTAAAGGGGGAAAAGCACCTTTTTTTAAAATCTTATATTTTTAATTTTTCACTGATATTTGTACGTTAATGCTAAATGTGAAAGTGTCAAGTATCTCATTACACAAGCCAATCATCTATAGTCAGAACAAATTATTAACAATCTCACAAAGTCTATTGGCGGTAATTTTTTTGTAAACAGCTTTAATTCAGTATGTGTAAGAAAATATAGAGCCATTGGCTCTGTAGCTCATCAGGCTTCATCATCAATTATGCTGTAGAGTGTGGTCAATGTGATTCCCCCTTTGTAGAGGCCACAGGGTCACCATTCATAAAATTCAGTATATAGGCGACAAGTTTCAGTTTTCTAGGCCTTTACTTCTGATGAAGAAGATGAAAATAGGTTTTTAGGGCGTTTCTGTTGCCTTTATTAGGGGCAAAAGGGGCACCAAAGCTACAAATCACAAGTGTTTGCAACTAACGTGACAATGTCCCCCGCCGTTGAAATATTTCCAAATGATTGTCACATTAAGCAAATGTAATATTCCCATTGACATTGAGTGCAATGGTTCAAGGGATATGGCTTTAACAAAAGCTACAATTTTTAATCTTCACTAGTCAAGGAGTCTGTACACAAAGTTTCAGCTTTCTAGGCCTTATACTTCTGGAGAAAAAGATGAAAATATGTTTTTAGGGCGTGGCCCTTATTAGGGGCAACATGGTCACCAAAGCTACAATTTAGATCCTCACTAATCAAGGAGTTTGTACAACAAGTTTAAGCTTTCTAGGTCTTATGGTTCTGGAGAAGAAGTCGAAATTCCACAAAGTTTACGGCCGGACACCATGCCATGCCATAAGCCCATCGGGCCTTACAGGCCAGATGAGCTAAAAAGGAATCGCTTGGCTGAACTTGTAATTATACATTTGATTTCACCCCTTCATTTAGAGAGTTTGTCGTACAATGTGAACCATTTTTTTCTTTTTTTCTGATAACAAAAACGTGATAGGCCCCTTTAAACTCTTAGAATGCTTTCGAAAATTACCAATATACATGTACACTATCAATATATCATTGACTTGAGAATTGCTTATGTTTATGTTAGTTGGAATGTCTTTGTGCAAGTACTCTCAGAAACTAACTAGTCCAAATGGCTAGTACGGCAATTGCACTGATTTCAACCCCTGGTTTTATCATTCTTACTTTGATTTGTGAATCAAAAAGTAACTCATCAATCACTGATTGTATTCATTGTTACAATACACTATAAAAGCTGCTTTTCACCATCTTGAGTGACACATTTACGATACAGAAGCTTTCATAATAGTGTAGTCAATCAATGGTTCAATTGACGACCCTCTGCATCGTTTTCAACTACGAGTCCTTGTTGAACGTTATGAGCAGGTTGATCTTCCTCAAAGACATCCAACAGTTCATCACCTCAAATGACACATGAAGAATGCAAGCTGACAAGATTGCTTTGCATATATAAGACACATCTGACATGTTGATAAATTGCCAATGCCTCAATCTTCCTTTCAAAATATCAAATGAAAACGGACGGACTGACGCCGGACACCATGCCATGCCATAAGCCCATCGAGCCCGATATACAAAATTGCAGTGACATCATTGTGCCATATCTTACTAAAAAAATTCCAAAACTGGCAAATTTATTTTTTCATGAAATGCTTAGTCTTAACTATTCAAGCTTTCCTCAAATAGTTCTCTATGTAGTTACATTGATAAAGCATTGTCAGCCATTTGTTTCTCTTCTGTTTGTTCGCGCGGGAGCTCTCTTCCGGAAGAGGCTTCTTTCTTCGGAAGTGGTTTAATCGCACGCACCCTCTGGTCTGGGGTTTGGACAAAATCTGTAAATATTTGGTTTGGTTTCACACATGTTAAATGTTCAACTATGCCTCTCTGTAATCATTCTCTCCCAACAGAGGCAGATCAAGTCATGTTGATATAACCTCTGTTATATTACGACGAGTTTGTTGGATAAAATGGGAGATGCCCGATTGGAGGCAATCAAAACTAGAAAGTGTTTTTACCCGTAAAAACAGATGTCTCCCCCTTCCTCAAATGCTCCAAACCTCTTAACAATAGTATCATAAAGTACCATTTATGTTCTCAGGTTATTTATTCAAGTTGAATTAAACAATCAACTCCACAATTGTAGCAAACAAAATATTCAAAATTGCATGAAAATAAACAAAATAATTTGTTTTAAATCTCAAACCTCTAAAAGGCACATCTACATGATATGGAGAGACAATATACCAAGTTTGGTGATGATCGGTCAAAAGTGTTAGAGATCTGCTCCGGAAACGAAATGGGAACGCCGACGGGAACTCAGCTAAAACCAATATGTCTCCCGACCCTTCTATTCGGCGGGGGGGAGGGGAGAGAGAAAGACGTTATTAGTTGTGCAATCAGCGACGCTGTTTTTAAATCATCATTTTGGCTACTGAAACAAGGCAAAGACATTGTGATATGAACCACCCTTTCAATGCGAGAAGCCTTGTCATTTGATAAATACATTCAAATGTATTGAGGGACAACTGCCGGAACCCAGGGATTTCGGCGTAATAGAACAGAGGCTAAATCAACATGACTTGATCTCTGTGGGGGAGAGAATGCTCTGTCACATATCAGTGTCTTGTAAGTGGATAGTTTCTCTAGATTTTGATTTAGTCTGTTCAAGAACGTACAATGGGCTCTTTAGACTTTTTTGTACTCTAATGTAATGTGTACAAATTAGTAAATTGGTTCATGATTCAAATTAATTTATCAATTTACAAAAAAAAGGTACTTCAAGTAAAAAGTACATGTATCTGAATAGATGCTTAGATGGCAACAAAATCTATGTAATTAAAAAATGATATACGAAGGTGATAATATGTATGATATTGCTTTCTAACTCTATGAACTAAACAATTAATTAGAAGCCCCGTCTAAGGACGTATTTGTGCTATGAAGCTCTAACTTGGTATATATCATCCTTGGAAAAGTAAAATATTTTGAAAAGGTTTCGGCTACAATCCGTCAAGGTCACAGCAAGGTCATGACTTAAGCATGGTTTAGCGAAAATGCTTAATTTTAACTACGATCACTTTGAATCAATACATGATTGTTATACTCAATAAAAAGTGTTCAATTATTGTGTGACCTTGAAAGTCAAGGTCATGAGATATTGCAATTCCTTGTAAACACAATAACTTGAAAAGTTTTTGTGCTATGAAGTTTAGATTTTGTATATATTATCTCTTGAGAAGTACAAAATTTTCAATAAGTTTTGGGTACGAACTGTCGAAGGTCAAGGTCCCAGCAAGGTCAACATATATGGAGAAAATGGATTAATTTAATTTTTAACACTTTATTTCATTACAATAATGTTATACTCAATGAAATGTGTTCATTGATTGTGTGACCTTGAGTGTCAAAGGTCAAGGTCATGAGAAAATTCCCAATTTGGTGAGGCCTGTAAAAGGCGGAATCCCGCAAACGCTAATCTAGTTGTAATAAAATGTGCTATAATTTGATTTATAAGATAAGTGTGCATTTCTACATTTTACTCAGTTACGTAGTAATACAGACAATATATCTTCATATATTTACATATAAGTGATATGATGAACCATTTCAAGTATTATAAATTAAGTGCATGTACATTGGACAAGAGCACCTCTTCCTGTCTGTGTAGCTTTATGAGCTTTTTTCCCTCTCTCACTGAGCATGTCAGAATTGGCAAGGCGCGTATAAATTTGATCCCCGTTCTTTTTGTTGAACCATTTCAAGAAAGACAGTAGTTCCCCCGTGTGTTCTGCAATAGCTAATGAGTGAGCACATATCTTGAAACTCTCCCATTTTGGGCAGTTTTTATCACATGTAACCTGCCCTGAATGATACAGGTCACCAAGTGGGGCCGGTCAGCGTCTCGGCCTCTAGTTACCAACCATTTTTGATGATTGCTGCTTTTTGGCAAGCTATTATATCATTCCCGCTTGACTTTCTACGAGCTGCTTTTTTATGCCCCCGAATCGGAGATTCCGGGGGTATATTGTTTTTCACCTGTCCGTCTGTCTGTCTGTCTGTCCGTTTGTCCACAAAAACTTTAACCTTGGTCATAACTTTTGATTGGTCGGAGCTAGGTCTTTGATACTTGACATATGCATCCGGGGGCATTCGTGTTTCACAAACACATCTTGTTTAACATGTCCCTCACAATGAAGAAAGGCAAAGTTGAAATTTGACAGTTTTCGGGAAGGATAGAAAGTTGGGGGATATCCAACTGTTTCTGATGAGTCCACAACTTTTGTATTTTGTCATCACCTTTTCTTTCTGGATGGTATTATTCTGTAATATTTAGACCCTTCAACTTCAAGATGTTGATATTTTGATTTCAGTTTGAATTCACACTGACCAAGAAGTGTCAGTTTGACCTCGTCCTGCGGTCTCGTGATAATTTGTTCAAATGTTCAGACAAATACTGACTAGCTCAATTGATGTTTGCCTTGTTCTTTTTTTCATTTTGCTGTATATTGACTCATTCGCATTTTGGGTGTATAGCTTTGGTGGATAGCAAAGTCAACAGTTTGAGCGAAGGTTTGCTGACATACAATTCAAAATCAGATGTGCCTTATGTTTTTCAAAGAACTTAACGAATTCGTCCCCTTGTGCATGCCTGTGTTTCCAAGTGATTTTCAATTCTGCTAATTTTTGGTAAAACTCATCCTTGTCGCAATCGTGCCTGGAATCTGCTCTGATCCATCATTGGTTCAAAATATGTCATCAATGCCAAAACTTTAGAGTTTGGACACAACATTGTCTCGCATGTGCATATCACAGAGAAGGTGATTAAAAAATGGAAAACTTCGATGCAGACGAAATGTGAAGTTGAACCTGCTGACAGAAGACGTAATTTAACGTTTGACCCGTTTTGTTACACATGGCAGATTTGGAAGTTATAACACTCTGGTTGCTCAAACCTGGTACTCAAGATAGCTTTAGATCATATAAGTGCAATACTGGGTTTCCCACTTTTAACTTTTTTTGGCTCATTGTTTACACAAATGATTGATTAATAAGAGGAACTTTGTTTTAAATTTCTATCGTATTTCATTCTTCAATCGGAATCATTACAAAATGGTGCAGTTTCTTTTGGAAGTCAGTGTATATTCACTTCTCTCATCCGTTTTAGTTATAGTAGATGCAACCACCACCCTGTGATGCGATTCGTATTTGAACAAAACCCATCAAAGATAGCTTGGAAGCATGAGACTGATGTACAAACTCTTGAGTGCTGATCAGTAGAATGCGCGTCCATTCTTCAATATCCGTTACCAGGACCAAAGCATCTACGGCAACCCCATCACTGTAAACTGCCCAGTTGTATTAGAGACATTATAAAATATTCTTTCCGCGAAGTAACTGCGTTCGAGCGAAACCAGAATTGATTTAAATATACTAGATTGGATACAGTAATAACAGGATACAGTCAAAAGTGTCTCTTAAACACGTATTCATATGTTGCTGTTGACTCCATTTGTACCCGATCTCTCGACTCGTGTTTGGATGGCAACATCCACGTGTTTTATAACGGAAATATTTTTCAAAACACCAACTCACGCACTCACTAAAACCTGCATGCTATTAAAAGTTTTTGAAGTCAATATCCATTGAATAATATCATAGTTGTAAAAAATATGGTATGCAACTTATGAATTAATTACAACGATTGGAAACATTTTACACTTCAATTAAAATGCTAAGACCGTCCACGTGAACTCAATGAATGAAACGGGTCTGTTAGTAATTTATTGAGGTTTACAGACAGAGGAAGGTTTAAACAAAGAAGGGTTGGAGAGCCGGGGATATGTATAACTGTCTGGGCCTATATTCGTAACATTACATCATCACATGTGCACACTCTACTGTTTGAAGCTGGCTCCATTGATAAAGCCTGCCAGTTATTGTAACAATGCAGTGTAATACTGACCCTTGCCAACGTTAATGAAGTTTATTTACACAAGTGTAAGTACATTCCAAGAGAAGGGATACATTACCTTCAGACACGGGTAGACGATATATCAGGTATAGGTCTCGGCATTGTTTGAAACCAGGCCGCTGGTGTTTGATGTATGTAATTTAGCGATTCTTAACTGATTTAGGACAGGCTATACTTACTGTGCATACTGTCCTTCATAGGGTTAATTTGGTTTTCTTTGGTCTCCGGTAAAATGACCTGATTAGGTTTCACAACTAAAATGTAATACTCTTTTACTTTCTATTCACTGTGGTATTCAGCTTGTTGAAGAGTTTCAGGCTCAGCTAAAGTGTAAACCGGAAGGCTACCTTCTTCCGCGTAGCATGGTGCGTTCGTGTGAATATTTCATTCTTGTCCGATAACATTCCATGCACTTGCAATCAAGAAATACCTGAACATCATACGAATTCTTTGAAGTAAATCCAATAATGGTTAAAAAATATTACTGTCAATACGTTAATATTGATCCCTCGTCCACTGTGTTTACGATGGATAGCATTCTCTCCCCACAGAGGCAAATCAAGTCATGTTGATTTAGCCCCTGTTCTATTACGCCGAGTTTGTGGGATAGTATGGGAGATGCCTGATGGGAGGCAATCAAAATTAGTTGTGCAATCAGCGACGCTGTTTTTAAATCATCATTTTGGCTACTGAAACAAGGCAAAGGCTTTGGGATACGAAGCCTTGTCATTTGATAAAAAAGAGTTCAATGTATTGTGATGAAATTTTTTTTTTCCGCAAGGGGAAACTGCCGGAACCCAGGGATTTCGGCGTAATAGAACAGAGGCTAAATCAACATGACTTGACTTGAGTAACACCATGTGATATGAATAGTAATATACTGTAAGTGTGGCACAATTTTCGTGTCAATTAAAATAGTGATGTTGCCGAGTTCGCTTTGAATGATTTTGTAAATGTGTCTCATAAGTGACATATTATGTTCCCAAGGTGGAGTGGATTAACTTTATCAAGATTAAATAGTGTCTTAAGAACATTTTAGCTCAACTGGCCTGTAAATCCCGATGGGCTTATGGCATGGCATGGTGACCGGCGTCCTAAAAACCTATTTTCATCTTCTTCTCCAGAAGCATAAGGCCTAGAAAGCTGATACTTGGTGTTTATACTCTTTTACTAGTGAGGCTTTAAAACTGAAGCGTATGTGGGTCCACACGCCCACCCTCCAAGATTCAAGAGTGCTTCCACACTTCAGCATCCTCGGTTACCCAGGGTTTTGTATATGTTCCGATACTCTCTAGTAGAGAGTATCGGAACATATACAAAACCCTGGGTAACCGAGGATGACACTTCAGTTGACACCTAGTTTTCTGACAAGGAACATAAATCTTCCATGATGCAGCTTTCGTCGGTCGATAAGCCCCAAACTTTATTGTTTCTTTGTTATTGAAAAACTTCCAGAATTTCTTATTTTGATCATCATTCCTCTTTTTCGTAGAAGGATCCGTTACTGCTAGGTATTTGGTGTTCTGCAATAAGATGTATCTACAGCTTTCATTTATAGTCCAGTAATTCTAGCAAAATATTCAGTCCACCCAGGTTCGGCAACTTTGTCTGCAGTAGAGAACTGTTCTACACGCAGTCAGGTTTGGGTGCAATGCTACACTGAATTTCAGCGCAGTACCACCCATGGTTCGCTAGTTCCAGCCGATGCTCGCAGGTTTCATCGCAATACTGTTGAAGGACGTCCGATAAGAAGCACAATACGTCAGTTGCATATCATGTTTATTTCTATCTAGGAAATGGGATATAGAGGATATCTTTTGTTTTGAGTGTGATATCCTTATCTCTCATCGAGTGACGGGGTAAAGCCAGTATGCGCCACGAGTGAAAATATAGGCTTTACCCCGGCACGAGATGAGAGATAAGTGATACCACACTCAAAACAAAAGATATTCTGTTTATTATATCTCTCTGTGGTCAAAAATGTGGTAATTTACGTTCAAAAGGTCTTGGCTCGAGAGTTTTCTCGCGACGTCATACTATTGTTGATCGTAACTTAGCGACGGCGATGACGTCGCGTTGATTGTAGAAGTGACGTCAAACCATTGTTCACATGACGTCATCCTCTTTGTGATATTTTCACTGACTTGAAAAAGTGATATCACACTCAGTGGCGAGAACACTTTACTAGAACTGAGAAAACTCAGTCTCTCACCGCTTAGCATATAATAAAAATGTATTTTAATGAATATCATATTGTAACAGTTTGAATGTATAAAGTGTAAGCAAGTACACTTATCTGTGTTCAGCAATTACATACAGAGAAATTAGAAAATGTGGATGATATTTCCTCTGAACGAGGAATACTTACACTGTTTGCCGATTAGTTTCATCAATAATTGATCTGTGATTTCGGCTTTGTCGAAATCTTGTACAATACTTGTTGCCATGATCTCTTCTATGATAGGCAACTTTGCCTTAAGCATAACCGTTTTATCTTCTACGGACATTAACAATGTTGCGGTAAGTCCGTAATTTGCTGTTGAAGTTTTCACAAAGTCCAATACCAATTCAAAGATACTTGGGGACACATCGTGCTCTAAGGATGCTTATGAAAGTTATGACGGCAAAATTAAACACTTTGGACTAAGTTCACAAAGACAAAGTGCTTTCTTAAAATTCTGAATTTACTTATGCTGCTGTCACATTCTAAACATGTTGCGAGTAAAACACGTACGGAACATTTTTGCAGTGTATGATCAAATGATATCGTGTTAAAGACCACTTTGTTGAAAATTGCTATTTACGTGCAAATCACTCTGTTATTCTTATGGCATTTGAGGGATCATAGATTTATAAACAACGCCAAACATTAATTTGCTTAGGGAAACTTTCTGCACGAAGACAACGGTAGACCTGATACACCTTGAAAATAAGTGTTTTAAAACTCAAAATATGTTTTGTAATGTGTTTATATGTGAACGGGATAACTTTGTACGTGTTGCAACCCACAACATGTTTTGAATTTAAACACATTCAATCGTACAATCAGAGTTACGGAACCTTGTCCGGAAAGCGCGCGAAAATTCCTTTGTTCTCTTTGTTCGTCGTTCGGATATAAAAACGCTCTGTTTTCCTTGCATTTGAGTCTTCAAAGTCGGTTAGAAGATAATTTACGACAGGATACTATTGTATAACATCGATAACAGAAGTAAAGACCCATTAAAAACATGTTTGAAGGTAAAAACCTGTTGAATCTGACATATTTTAACAATTGAAAAACTGGGATAGTAAATTACACGTTTACATAACTACTATATTATTCCATCTGGTATCATGTTCAAATCACTGTTTTCGTCAACAAATAGCATTGTACTCAATAATCATGCAAAAAAGAAATTTGCATCATGCGTCAACATTATGTTTTATGGAGCTACGGCAGTTCAGTGTGTCATCAATTTACATTTATAATGAGCCAGTGGCCCGTTTACAGAAATTACAGAAATTAACTCTCTCTCTCTCTCTCATAACATGAATCCTGATTGATATATTTTATCGTTGTTTACCGTTGACAATTATTACGAGAGAATACGTGGACACTTGAAACTTAAAAGTGTCTGTAATAGTTTTTTGCATCATTTGTTAATTAGCATAACAAACATAGGCTTGTTTAATTCTTATGATATTTATTTTCTTTTGTATAGGACGATCAAGTCATGTGATACCATTGAGTCTTTTCGCTCGAAAACTGCTCAAAGAAACAGAGGTCAAATAGGTTCTCAGAAAAGGTAAGATAATTCGCCCAACATTTGTGTCTATATAAAGTTTATGTGATACCCATGTATTTTATGACGCATAACAACTGTTTTTATTGTAAGGGTTAGTTCCCGGGAAGCAGACCAGTATAAACACGGAGTCAACCTTAGGGGGAATAACTTCAAGGATTATTGATAGCTAACAATAGGCATTCTCTCCCCACAGAGGCAACTCAGTTATACCTGAATTAGCCTCTGTTCTATTACGCCTAGATCCTAGGGTTCCGGCAGATTGCCCTAGCGGCAAAAAGTTGTAACTTGAGATAGCTCCCTTATCTGCAGCCAATGAAAACACCTTTTGGATATCAACGACTTTGGGAATTCTCAAAGGTCGTACAGTGACTTTCGAAAGCATCATGCCTATTAAAAAAATCAGATATGGATAGGGTTTTTCATTAGAAACATACTGTTTTATAATTGTGTAAATTGTTCTTTGTTTTATGATAAATTTTATTTTAATAATTTACCAAATAAAAACTAATGAGAAGGTAAAAAGGCGATGTTTTGTAGAAGGAAGAGTTATCTCCCCTGAATGCCGAATCACCGGGAATAGCCGGGAGTAGCCAAGCTTTTGCGAATGACCCCTTTTGAAACGGCGTCGCTGATTGCACAACTAACTTCGATTGCCTCCAATCAGATTTCTACTTTTCTGTCCCGTGTATTAGCCGTAACAGAACAGAGGCTAATTCAGGTATAACTGAGTTGCCTCTGTGGGGAGAGAATGACAATAGGCGGTCTATGTGATTACATACACATGGGCGATATTAAAATGTGAAGTGGTAAAAAGGCGAACAACATGTTATTCGACAGAGAGACAATTGTTTGACGTGTTCACAGAGATAGAGAGAGATAATGTTTATTAAAGTGTCACGCACTTTTACAACAAAAAACAATACTAGTTCTAGTTCTTAACCCTTCAGTTGATCTTGAAAATTACAAAAATGTAAATAATCCAAAGGCAAGAAATGTTGTTTTAGAAAAAATTGAAGAATTGGATTTAATAGATATTTGGAGAGAACAACACAATACTAATAAAAAATTTACCTGGTGGAAGAGGAATCCTAAACAGCAAGCCCGGCTTGATTTTTTCCTAGTTTCTCAGGACTTGTCTAATATATCATATGAAACTGACATTGTCCCAGGATATAAATCAGATCATTCACCAATTACACTATCACTATCAAATCATCTAAGCAATGAAAGGGGCCGTGGATATTGGAAATTTAATACCTCACTTTTACAGAATGTCGAATACATTTCTATTGTTAAAAAAAACATTACATAATACCCTTCGAGAATATACTACAAATATATTTACAGATGTTGAACTTAATGATCACATGAGTGATGGAACCCTCGAATTAAAAATTCCTGTATCTTTATTTCTTGAAACATTTTTAATGAATCTGAGAGGTAAGACAATTTCTTTCTCCACTTTTGTCAAAAAAAACAGAGAAAAAAAAAAAACAGTTCTTGAAGAAGAAATACAAACCATTGAAGAAAATATAAGAAGTGATTTTAATAATTTAAGTGAAAATACTTTATCACAATTGGCTTCAAAGAAAAAACAACTGGAACAACTTAATGAAGAGGATATAAAAAGAGCTCAGTTTTTTAAAAGAATCAAATGGTACGAAGAAGGCGAAAAACCAACAAATTACTTCTGCCATCTTGAAAACAGAAATCACACCAGCAAACTTATTAATAGTATTATTAAAGATAATGGAGACTTGATTACAGATGGTGGCTGTATCTTAGATGAACTTAAACAGTTTTACAGTAAACTGTATACTGACATTCACCATCATGAAGAAGCAGAATTGAATAATGACCTTAGCAACATGAACATTCCAAAAATAAGCAATGAAGAATTTGACATGTTAGAAAAAGAAATAAGCCTTAAAGAGATTGGTAAAACAGTTTTCTCCATGAAAAATGATAAAAGCCCAGGAATTGATGGCTACCCTATAGAGTTTTTAACGTTTTTTTTGGAAAGATCCAGGCCCATGGGTTCATAGATTTATAAAGGAAACTTTTACAAAGAATGAGTTGACAATTACAATGAATAGAGGAATTATTACTTGCTTGCCCAAACCAAATATAGACAGAAAATTTATTAAAAACTGGCGCCCAATTTCATTGTTAAATTCACTATACAAAATTATCAGCTCATGTATAGCGAATAGGATCAAGCTAACATTAGATACAATTATTCATGAGAATCAAACAGGTTTCATACCTGGGAGATGTATAAGTGAAAATATAAGATTACTCTATGACATCACATTTAAAACAAGAAGGTTCAATCGACCTGGCCTCCTTTTACTAATTGACTTTGAAAAAGCCTTTGATACTATTTCAAAACCATTCATAATTCAGGCAATGAAATCATTTGGATTTGGACCTAATATGATTAATTGGATTAAGATCCTTACAGGCAATTATACAGCAGCAGTAATACAAAATGGTCATATCTCATCCTTGTTTCAGCAAGAAAGGGGCTGTAGACAGGGTGACCCAATGTCTCCCTATCTCTTCATCCTTGCAGTAGAAATATTAGGAATAATGATAAGATATAATTCTGATATTAAGGGCATAAGACTTAATGACAATGAGCACAAACTTGGCCAATATGCTGATGATACACAACTTTATCTAGATGGATCTGAAAAAAGCCTCAATGCTGCAATACAAACACTCAACAAATTCTATAAAATGTCAGGGCTAAAAATGAATGTAAACAAAACAAAAGCTATATGGATTGGTTCAATGATTGGTAGTAATATCAATCTAGCTAATGACTTGTATTTGGACTGGCACAGTGGGGACTTTGCAATATTACTCTAAATGCTTCTCTTAAAGACTTATGGGTAATCAACACCAGAAAACGCCTAGAACACATAAATAGATTACTGGCTAGTTGGCGAAGAAGAAAATTGACTCTTATTGGGAAAATCACTGTCATTAAAACCCTTGCTGTCTCATCCTTGGTACATATTTTCTCTGCTCTCCCTAACCCCCCAAAATCATTCATTGATGAACTCAATAAGATAATATATAAGTTTCTTTGGAATGACAAAAATGATAAGATTAAAAGATCAAATATCAGTAGAACATATGAAGATGGAGGTCTAAGAATGATTGGCATAGAATGCTTTATCAATGCTTTGAAATTATCCTCATTGAAATGTCATTTGAAGAAAAACTCAAGCTTAATTAACATCTTTCCATTAGGTCAATTATATTCACTAGGTTCTAATGCAGTTGATTGTTTATCAGACAAAGATAATCCCTTTTGGAGAGATGTTTTATTGGCTTGGCAAACATTTTATAAAAAACACAGCTTTGACAGTGAGGATGTAGACCAAATCTTAGCCCAGGCACTTTGGCTAAATCATTTCTTTAAATCTTCATACATCATAAAGAACTGGTATGATCACGGTATTCATTTTATTAGAGATATCTTTTCTGAAGAGGGGTTTCACAACTTTGTTTTTGTTAAACAGAGGTTCAAAATAAAAGGAACATTTCTAGATTATCAACATTTGTTAAACAACATTCCAGAGAATTGGAAACAGCAATTAGAAAACAGAATTATATGTTTAAATCATCTAACTTATAATATTGTCCATTATGATATGATCTCTGATAGTAAAGGCTCAAGGGTATTTTATGATAAACTGTTCCAAAGGTACTAGAGTTTTGGAACAATATCTTTCAACAAAACATAAATTGGAAGGATGTCTTTATATTTTACAGACAATGTATCAATGATTATAAGCTACTTGATTTTCAATATAAATTCATTTTCAGAGTTGATAAATGCACATTTTGTAAACATGCCTCAGAAGATATCTCACATGTATACTTTGACTGTGAATTTGTAAAAAGATTTTGGCAAGACTTGGAAATGTTTATTAATAATCATCTTCATTGTAACATCATACTTACAAAATTTGATATCACCTTTGGAATTAGCTCTCAAAATAAAATACTTAATCATATGATACTTTTACCCAAAAATTTTTATGTATCAAGTATGAGACAACATGTACTCTCTTCTGAGGAGTTTCTAAAATATCTAAAAATGACATGTTCAATTGAAAAATTTATTTCTAGGAAAAATAACAGATTTGAGATATTTATCAGGAAATGGAACCAGTTGCCAATGATACTAGGCATTGAATGAAGCTCTCATAAAATACTTACTCACTCTGTCCATACAGCCATATGTTGATGTTGTATACACTTACCTCTGTAAATTTTGCAAATGTACTTGCCTAATCATGTAACTTGTACAAATGCTTTGAAATGGAATTAAAAAAATATTTAAAAAAACAATACAGATATATCATACAGCAAATATTAAAAAGCACCCGGCCATATGGCCTATGAGACACTAAAAGCATTGAATATCACAGTAGTACAATAATATAAGAGAATACATTAAAACAAATAATTACACAGGTTCTACAGCAAGACTTACAAGCCAATCACACGTCACACGCCTGCACTCACACACTGACATGTACTCGGCTCACCCACTCATCCTTGATCACAACCTCACACACATATGTACACACGTACCTGTTCACAAAGTAGCCAAACACTCGCATACATGCTGATATGCTTGTTCAAAAGTATAAGCATATGCTATACATATGAACCATGCATTATTTCGTACGCCCATACACACATAAACGCTTCATGCACACTTATAAACATATAAACATATATACAACAACGAATAGCGGATGAATAGAATAAATACATTACATTGACATTGGACATGGTTGACAAATTAATGAACACACATTGACATTCCATATAGTATTAAATATTATAATTTAAGTAATACTGGGTAGTAACACATGATCATTTGACCAAACACTGAATATAATTTTTTTACAGGCAACATATGGACATGCATTTGAAGACCTGGGGATTTAAGCTAATTTGATAACATGGGGAATGTTGTGGCATTACAGTCTTTGGAGAGACATCTCCAGAAGATCCATTCATCAGCTTTCCTTTTATTTAGTCTATACATATATCCATCAACACACAGGTATCTACCACCACGGGAAGTTGGAATAAACTTGTGGTAACTGAGCAAGAGCCATTGTTGAAATGATATCGTTGTTGGCGTTTAAAAATAGTTATACATTGATGTTTATACATGACCAATCGTCAGTTAACTTAAGTAGAATAATGTGAGTGAACAATTCAATTTATGATAAGATAGTGAATATCACTCAGTAAACGCAACTCACTCTAAGACCAGTCAAGTGACTGAGTTATTTATTATTATTATTATTTATCAGTCACCACTCACGATTTTTGTGGAAAGATTCCCAACTCACTCAGTCTTAGCTGCACTTAACTCTAATTTAAACATAAATCTAACTTTGTATATTAAACATTCAATAATCAACATTCTTATTTTCTTGTATGTTTCATGTTTTGGCAAATCATAAAAATAGTTTATTATTATCATAAATCTTAAAATCATTTTGCAGCTCAAGTCGAAAGTGACAATATTAGTTTTTAACAAATCCTTAGTTCATTTTGCGGTTCAGTTTTCACATCAACCAATGTTTTAATCTGTTGAAATCACAGATTATAACATCAACGAGATTATATTAATGCTATTCATTCTGCTTCCCGGGAAGACACCATTTTAAGGCTGCAAGCACTATCTTAAATCTCTTTCACTAAGCCATCCGTTTTACTAAACACTTTTTGCTTATTTACTGAATATGAATGTCTGTAGTAGAAACATAGTTAGGGACCTTTCTCTTACTTGCATTAAAACGCTGTTTTTATAAGTAACAGAAGCATTTTGAATTTGTCTTTGATAGGGTCAGGACATCTCAACCTGGAAATGAAGACTGCTCCAGGTGACCAAACGAGAAGTTGTTAGAAGCTGCTGTGATGTTTATAAAGCATACAGATGACACTGTTAACAATAGAAGAAGGTCGCCCTGTCAAGAAATTTTACCTTGATTTTATGGGATCTAATTTAGCCAAAACATTTGCAGTTTTTGGTCTTCCTTTAAATATATAAGTGATATCAGCCCTTAATAATGAATAAATGGATGTTAGCTGACATAAATTAATCACTGTTACGTGTCCTTATTCCATGTCTGATAATTAAAAAAACTGTTAGACTATGTTACGGAAAGCCTGTTTTTTTTAAAGCAATACACATGTTTTACTTTTGAACTGTCTTCGTCGTTTTCTTGTATGTTATTAAAGATATATATTCTAACAAGTTAAAGGGCAGTAGCACGTGTTTTGAAAATTCTATAATTGTACTGATAGTAATACGTTATTATTGCAGATTGATATATGTTAGATTGAAACACTTTCCACAACACGTTTTAGATTAAAACACTTTCCACAAAATGTTTTATATTGAAACACTTTTCACAACATGTTCTAAATCAGTACGTGTTTTGACATTAAACATGTTTAATTTATGTGTTTAGGATTTAAACATGTTTAGATAATTTATGTGTTTAAAAAACAGGACAAGCTATGTGTTTGGCTTTGTGTTTAATATTAAAACACCATTTTATATATATATATATAGTGACAAGTTTAAGTAATGATTTAGTATTAAGAAAACGGACCGAGACGCGCGTTTAATCTTTAAACTTCCTGGCGTTGTTAAGTTACGTCTTAACCTCCTGTAATGACTCCAAGCTTGTGATTGGGAACTGAATGTGTTGTTGAGAAGAAGTAGTGGCACTTCCGGGCATTTGCCTAATAATCTGGTGTAACTAGTTTCATTTTTCTTCAGTCATATGGGTGTTCTTTTCAACAGCTATTATAGTTTGATGAATGTGACCTGAAATCGAGAACTTTGCTTTTCTTCAAAACTTGTTAGGTTTTAACGCGTTCATGTCATTATGACCTGCAATCTCAATGTTTATGCAAATCAGCAATATTAGAAAAAAGAGATGAAGTTGCAAGCATGTAGTGCAGTATTTTGACAGGGACTCTGGTAGACTTGAAACAAAGTTCCCTTAAACACAAAACGAATGAAGAGCAATTGCACCCAAAACATTTGTTAACTCTCTTATCACAATATTTCAATAAATGAAGTAAATGAGGTCCCAAAGGAGGAGATATACGTTCCTCAAATATGTTTGGTTACTTGTTTATAATGAAATGTTGTCTACTTTCCCTCTCAAGTGAGAGCGATGATCCTCTTTCAGTGTTTGGAAATGTCTCCTAGAACTCGGATCTCACTTCACCTCGTAGACAAAGACTACAACTTTCCAAATTGGTAAACAAGAACTCCCTCACTCTCTTAACATAATCCTGCCGTAAGTTTCATTTACTTTGACAGGCATCGATCTCGTCACATCTCTTGTCACATCTCCCTGGTTCAAAACAGACAGTTGGGATGCTAAAATGACTTCTGATTCTTTTTCGATATGTTTGTACATTCATTTACTGTACAGTGATGCTTAACAATGAACAATCGCCTTAATTCGATCAATTTATCATGATATATCGGAAAAAAACCTCTGTGTCATCGGATCTTCTGCCCAGCAACGAGGCCAGTAACCCCTAAGATATATAGCGGACGTTGCACACGGCACGCATCGTGACGTCATTCTAATAAGATCTATTCACGTCCTGGTGCATAAAGATGACATGAAGTATATTTTTTAGCTTTAACTTCTGTTGATGAAATTATAGTACGTCCTTTACAGTAAATGGATCAATGTATATCCAGTTCAGGAGTTGGAGTCAAGTATCATTAAATAGTTAATATAGTTCACCCTCTCTGACAAACCCGCTTTAGGTATCAATTTAGAAAATCATTGAATCACATAAATCTCAATAATACTAATAGACAATAAACAGACCTTAAAAATACACACTGACAAACCAATTTTATCATCAAGAATATGATATTCATTTTAAAGTTGATTATATACATTTCACATTATATATATATATATATATATATATGTGTATATTTTATATATTAAGGCTCAGTACACTAGATACTGAAACATCAGAACACTTTCAAATTGAGTTCGATATCCAATCAAATCCAGGATTATATGAAAGATATCAAATAGGTGACAGGTATGAACATATGTGATCCATTTTAACAGAAATAACCGGCTGCTGTAATTCTTGTGGTCCGCCTTATATACACTCTAAAACTAATCAAACTTGTATATATTTTACTCTACTCTCCTCAAAGTAATCGTTACAAGAAATATATTTTACAGACGGTGGTAAGTCACGTATCTGATCAGCAATAGCTACAACTCAGCGGTTTCGACATAGAATGGGTATTGCACGCCATACAGCACGAGCATTCATGACCTATGATTGTTTGTTGCCATGGGTAACAGGACAATCAGTCTGGTCGGGTAGGACAAGATAGGAGTACATTCCCAACCAGTGTGAGGCCGTGTATATCCGTGTACACAGAGTTCCAGACTTACTACAAGGTGAGGGAAGCTTTGATATCTCAACAAGTAGGCTTTATATTAGGGTAGAAATAAGATTTATTTGGGGTACGAGGCCGCCAACTTTGTTCTCCTTACAGAGGGATAACAAGTTAGAGCGCGAGTATAGGGTCGGTCGTTAACTCGGCAGGTCGGGACTATGAAGTTAGGGCGCGAGTGTAGGGTCTGTCGTTAACTCGGCAGGTCGGGACTATGAAGTTACGCTTGATTGAGTGTGCATGCATATGGAAGCTCGACTGTCATGATCCTTCTTACCCGGACCATAGACCGGAATATCATTTAGAATTGTGTGACGAACAGTCACGCATGGCTAGTTGTATGCTCCCCTGATCTTCTGTTATGGGGCTTAAGTGAAATTAATAGGCATCGTATCGGGTATTTATAATTAGAGGTTTTAACATATCACTTTTCATATCATACCTAATATCAGCCCGAGACTCCATATCATGATATGGGTCGAGGGCTGATATTAGAGTTCAAGTTCAAGTTCTTTATTTCATAGGCCAAAGGCCAAAACAAATAAAGCATTACAATACACAGCATTTGTGGGTGGATGGTGGGATACACAAGTTTGTTTTCAGATACATCAATTTCTTACATATTACAGAAGCCTAAGTATACAATATGACAATAGAATTAAGAAGTTACATTTTGTTTATAAACATTCATGATGTGATAAACACATTTTGATAAATTCAAAATAATGTCTCGGCATAGATTATTCATCAATTGGGTATATTTTATCATACAAGGAGGTGAATAATAATATTTTGGCAAATAGCGTTTGCGATACAAGGCATAGAGTGGGCATACTAATAACACATGATATTCATCTTCAATATCGTTTCCACAGCTACAACATAATCGTCTGTCATAGGGTAGTTTCATATTACTCCATCTCCCTCTTTCTATCATGAACATATGTGAACTTAATCGAAACCGGGACAACGCAAGTCTATATTTGGTGATATCTACTACATTTAAGTATTTTTCAAAATAAAGAGATTCCTTGACATAAAGATAACTTCTAGTTTCACTAAGACTGGTCAGACTTGATTTCCACATTTGTTTATGTATATCAGTTATTCTTTGGCTAAATTCAGATATAAATCTATTATTAGATATTATAGTGAGTGAGTTTTTGTTTTACGCCGCTTGGGCAATATTTCAGCCATTAGCGGTATTAGATATTATATAAAATGTGACATGTTGTAACCTTTTTATCATATATCATTTTTTTCTCTACAACAATTTTATTTTTAAAAAGTTATGCATAAATTGTTTGAAAAAAATGTTGGCCTATTAAAATGATAGCCTGATATGGATCGAGGGCTGATATTAGGAATGATATAAAAACATGACATGTTGTAACCTTTTTATCATAATATCAAACTTTTTCTCTACAAACATTTTATTTTGAATTGTTCTCAAAAGAATGTAGGCCTATTATCATAAAAGTCAAAACGATCATGCTTTTTAGCGTTTAGTTTGACTGTGAGCAGCTCCACTTAATCAAATTGCTAGAATCATCTCAAGTTTTAAAAGAAAATTAACAGTCAAAAGCGTCAACAACGTCGTTGTTTTGGTGAAGTTGACGTACAACTCACTATACCTATGCAGAGAATGACATTTGCGGACCGGTCTGAAACGGTGGATATGGATTTGCGGACCGGGCGACAATATGGTTGCTGTGTCCATGCCTCTATCACACGTGCAAAACATCCCATATTATTGCTAGATATATTATAAATATAACTAAGGAGGTCCTGCCCTACAATCGCTTAATGGGGCGGTTTTTTCAGACTATAGTGCAATAAGCAGGACAATTCATAAATTCAGATCTTTATCACCAATTAAATGTAGATAATTACAAAGTTTTAAAGGTGGTAAAACATCCGACTCTTTTATAGTTTATTTTAACAGAGGTAGAATGCAGAATCAGTCAGGTAACCCCCACATAGATCAACATAGAATTTCGATATTGCGGTACATGTACCCTTTTTAGCTCATCTGGCCTGTAAGGCCCGATGGGCTTATGGCATGGCATGGTGTCCGGCGTCCGTCCATCCGTCCGTCCGTCCGTAAACTTCTTCTCCAGAACCATTATTATTATTATTATATGGATATTTATATAGCGCGCATATCCAACCACTCGTGGTTGCTTAAGGCGCTTACATTTTTTCCCTGGTCAATGGCATTCTTTCACCGTCCGATCATTTTTCCAATTCAACTCCCTGGGGAGTATTCAATCGGCATCCATATGTGGCGCTCAGGTTAGGCACCATTCTATGCCTCACAGGGTACCATAAGGCCTGGAAAGCTGAAACTTTGTGTACAGACTCCTTGGCTAGTGAGAATTATAAATTGTAGCTTTGGTGGCACTGTGGCCCCTAATAAGGGTCACAAGGGTCACGCCCTTAAAACCTATTTTCATCTTCTTCTCAAGAAGCATAAGGCCTAGAAAGCTGAAACTTTGTGTACAGACTCCTTGACAAGTGAGGATTATAAATTGTAGCTTTGGTGGCCCTGTGGCCCCTAATAAGGATCACAAGGGACACGCCATTAAAACCTATTTTCATCTTCTTCTCCAGAAGCAAAAGGCCCTACTAAAGGGGGATCCACATTGACCACACCCTGAAGCAAAATCAAATGTAAAGCCTGATGAGCTACAGAGCCAGTGGCTCTATTTTTTATAGTAAGTCATCCTCATATATATGTTTTGAGGTATGAGCGTTAGAACAGCCTTGATCATTTATGACAACCTAGAAAATAAACATATTTATTGATAAAAATTCCAAAATATAATTTTTAATGATCCCCATTATTTACTGTAAATGGGATTACTTCACTAATTAATCGATTTGGTTAGTCCTTGCACATGAAGTAAATGGTATGAGATAACATAATCCCGGGTTATCAAATGAATATCACAGTAGCGATTCTGATAAGATGCTTGTAGTATTGTTATGGTGTTTCAGGGTAAACGCATACACTAACACATACCCTGGAAATAATCTCCCTTGACATATGAACTATATTAGAAAGGTCATCAGCTGACTGCGATAAGGTTTACCCTGAGACAGGATGGAATTTTAAAGGTGTTAAGCAGAGCGTTAACAATATCATTTTCTAGTAACAATTGTATGGCTCGTTAGTATATGCATTGCTTTAATCTAAGCGATCATTATTGGTTACGTTGTATCAGTCCAATCACTTCTTGGAAACACCCAATACAATGTAATAAGCGTTGTCTGGTTTATATAGGATAGCAAAGGGGACGCTAACAATTATAACGTCAGTCCTGAATAACTGTTAATGCTGTTACATTTCTTCTAATTCCAGATGTCGGACGCATTGGTTACTCTGACAGAAGCAGTGGCTGAATGTCCAATCTGCGGGGACGAGTTTGATGACATCTTAAAACTGCCACGTCGTATGCCCTGCTGTGAGCAGCCAATCTGCGACATATGTTTGGAAACCTACATCAGTGGAAGGATAATATTTCCATGTCCTCTCTGTCGCAAACAAGTTAAAATATCAGGTGGAGTGAAGTCTCTACCAAAGGATATGACTGTCCTCCGCTTCCTCGATGTCTTGAAGACTAGAAGAGATGCTGTCAAAGCATCTGCTGATGAATCTACTAACATAGAACCCACAAGACCACAAGCTGCAAGTAGTGGAGGAATCGACGTACCTGTTGTACCAATGTGCACTGCCTGTTCCCGCCATAAAGCAATCGCCACGTGCACCACATGTGGAGTCTACCACTGTCAGACTTGTTCGGATGATCATGCTAGAAACAAGTTCACAAGCAATCACATGATTTCTATCTTTGAACATATCAGAGAAGCAAGATCTACAAGACAACGAGGGGCACACAGAGAAAGAATAAGCCGGGTCGAAGCTTCGGACATTAATACCAAGTTGGACAAGGTTAATCTGAGGATGAAAAATCTCTCTAGTATGGAGCAGAACATCAACAAATGTCAGGAGATAGTCACAGAACAAATCAACCAATTCTTTGATGACATGAGTGAGGAGATACGTCACAGACGAGAACTCCTTTTGTCCCAGGTTGAGGCAAAGGCTGACAAGGAACGGGATTCAATCAGAAGAGCTCTGGAATCCCACAAGACCTTGCAGGACAAAGTTCAGTCTTTCACCCCTTGTGGACAATCATACGTCTCCCTGCTCCAAGAAAAGCCAGAGGATGTCGAAGCCGAGAGAATCGGATTCCTGTTCACAGAGGCTAACACTCAGGAGCTTCTTGTTGCCATCAGATCCGCAGGACAAGTGAGACTGGTTACTTTCACTCCAACACCGAGGCCCAGCAATGTTCCTGAAGATGAAGATTACAATATCGTCACTTTCTGTCCTGATGACTTTTCTGAAGGTAAGGAAACTTGTTTATACCTGCTGTGTCAGTTGAAAATCGCTATAAGTAATTGGTGATCTTTTCTAATCAAAATATGTATAGATACACTTATTAATTGTCCCAGAAATAGTATTTTATGACGACATTGTTAAATGTGTTTTTTTTAAGGGAACAAAATCTTTCTTATTTAAATACTTTGAGAAAGCACTGAAAGCAGTAATCTTTCTTTTTTGGATTAGATCTTCAGAAACAGCAGAGATTAAAATTTAGAAAAACTCACATGTCTGAAGCTTCAGGTTCAAACAATTCAGTTGTGTCTCAGGTTTATACATTTGTTTTTAAAGTGATAGTTTGATAATCAGTAGCCCAATGCATGACATAGGTATCAACAAAACGTCAGGACTGAAAACATAATAATCATAAGGTTGTTGCAAGTAATCAATTTTTCACCGTTGTATCGAAGCATTTTAGCTTTCAAGTAGGATATTTTACCAGTTTTCAAGTAGGATATTTTACCAGTGTCGTGGAAAGACAAAATTGAAAATTCTTGCTATCATGAAATGAAATGTGATCACCGTTTTATAAATTGTTCAACCTCGAAGCAGCAACACTGTACAGATCTTATCAATAAGTCAGTTTTCGATCTACATGTAAGAATCATGTAATATATTTTCATGGCACAATATTAACAATAAGAATTTGTTACAGTGGATAATGCTGAGGTGAAGTTTACTTCAGGAGACAAAGCTGTCATTGGTAAGTTGCAAATAATGTTGAGATTCTATGCTACGTGTTTGTAATTTCAGTGTAATTACACACAGCAGTGTTTGGGTGAATATAAGAGCAGTGCTGACAATTTAGCTCATCTGGCATGTAAGGCCCGATGGGCCTATGGCATGGCATGGTGTCCGGCGTCCGTCCGTCCATCCGTCCGTCCGTAAACTTTGTGGAATTTCGACTTCTGCTCCAGAACAATAATGCCTAGAAAGCTGAAACTTGGTGTACAGACTCCTTGACTAGTGAGGATTAAATATTGTAAGGGCCACAGGGGTCACGCCCTAAAAACCTATTTTCATCTTCTTCTCTAGAACCATAAGGCCTAGAAAGCTGAAACTTTATATACAGACAGCTTTGGTGGCCCTGTGGCCTCTAATAAGGGCCACAGGGGCCACACCCTAAACTAGAGGTGACTATTGACCCCCGAGTGACTATTGCGATAGCGAAAGTCTATTGCAGGGTACTATTGCGATAGCGATAGTCTATTGCAGGGTACTATTGCGATAGTTGTCAATACAGGAATGAAAAAAAATAGAGCCATTGGCTCTGTAGCTCATCAGGCTTCATCATCAATTATGCTGTAGAGTGTGGCCAATGTGATTCCCCCTTTGTAGAGACCACAAGGACACCAATCATAAAATTAAGTATATAGGCGACAAGTTTCAGTTTTCTAGGCCTTATACTTCAGGAGAAGAAGATAAAAATAGATTTGAAGGACGTTCCTGTTGCCTTTCTTAGGGGCCACAGGGTCACCAAAGCTACAATGTATAATCTTCACCAGTCAAGGAGTCTGCAAACAAAGTTTCAGCTTTCTAGGCCTCATGGTTATGGAGATGAAAATGAAAATAGGTTTTTAGGGCGTGGCCCCTGTGGCCCTTAGTAGGGGTCACAGGGTAACCAAAGCTACAATTTATAATCCTCACTAGCCAAGGAGTCTGTTCACAAAGTTTCAGCTTTCTAGGCATTATGGTTCTGGAGAAGACGATGAAAAAAGGTTTTTAGGGCGTGGCATAATTGGCCCTTATTAGGGGTCAAAGGGCCACCAAAGCTACAATTTATAATCCTCACTCTTCAAAGAGGCTTTACACAAAGTTTCAGCTTTCTAGGCATCATGGTTCTGGAGAAGAAGATGAACATAGGCTTTCAGGGCATGGCCCCTGTGGCCCTTATTAGGGGTCACAGGGCCACTAAAGCTACAATTTATAATCCTCACTAGTCAAGGAGTCTGTACACAAAGTTTCAGCTTTCTAGGCCTAATGTTTCTGGAGAAGAAGATGAAAATAGGTTTTTAGGGTGTGTCCCCTGTGGCCCTTATTAGGGGTCACAGGGCCACCAAAGCTACAATTTATAATCCTCACTAGCCAAGGAGTCTGTACACCAAGTTTAAGCTTTCTAGGCCTTGCCATAATTAAGTATATAGAAATTCAAGAAAAACAGTGTTTTATTGACTTTGTCACCTCTTTGTTTGTAGCGATTTCAAAATCGGCTGCACTCGTGGAAGTCGTGGAACTGAGATAACTCGTGTTTTTCCTGTTGCTATTTTTAGCTCGCTGCGATCTGTTTGCTGTTAGTCGTTTCCAGTATTTTCCAAATGTAAAAATACGTGTTTGTGTGTGGATTTTACTTTTAACATTCAAGTTAACAACTGATTTTTTTTCAAATTGCCATACTATCGATAGTTAAGACGTGCTATCGATACTATTGATCGTTCTAAAAAAGACTATCGATGAAGTACTATCGACAGAGCAACTATCGCGATAAGTCGATAGTTCGATCTATCGTTACACCTCCTACCCTAAACACATATTTTTATCTTCTTCTCTAGAAGCATAAGGCCCAGAAAGCTGAAACTTTGTGTACAGACTCCTTAACTAGTGAAGATTATAAATTGTAGCGTTGGTTGCCCTTTAATCCCCTATTACGGGGGCCACGCGCTTCTACCTATTTTCATCTTCTTCTCCTGAAGCATAAAGCCTAGAAAGCTGAAACTTTGTGTGCAAACTCCTAAGTAGATAAGGAGGTTTCCAAATTATACATTTAGTGATTCTGTGCTCCAAAGTAAGTGGGGAACCACATTTGCCGCATCCTAAAGCAAAATTTGATATGAAGCCTTATGAGCTACAGAGCCACTGGCTCTATTTTTTGCTAGTTCCAGCCGATGCTCTCAGGTCTCACCGCAATGAATAACCACCATATTGATGTGGGCCTTCTCTCTGCAATGATCCTAGCAACCGTGATTTAAGTGAAATACCTATACGGCACTAAATCCAAAATCACCTCCCCTTACCTGTGCAATTGCAAGATAAATGAATAACGCCAACACTCAATTCTACTCAATTCTTTATTAAACTTAAGCATTCAACAAATTGATGTTTACAATTATAAATTGACTCAAAATAAACGTATTGACAGAGGAGGATCAAAGGGCAATTCTATGAATGATCAACTTCTTTATTTCACTATAATGACGTTTTGGTATAGACCCTTAAACGGTTTTCAAGCATATAGATATATAGAAACAGACAGAAAAACAGAAATAGATACAGACTTATAAAGCTTATGTTTGAAAACGGTATTGATATATACCGAAACGTTGCTACTGTTAAATATAAACTTGGTTCATCCATAGAATTTTATTTGTCTTCCTCAGTTAATAGTATATGTCAATATGAACAAGGCTCGCCGCTGATGGGAGAAATACTGCAATAACAGCTTCAAACCCCAACACACTCACCATCTCACTTGAAGAAAGATTTATCATAAACCATTCAGAACCACATGACTTTATTAGTCATAAGAAAGCAAGACATGTAACCATTTTTTTCTATTTAATACGATACAATTATTTTTAGGAATGTGAGTTAAGACAAAGTAAATTTGACCTTAATTATTTTTTAACAGGTCCACATCTGGAGTTTGACACCAACACTGCCAGCAATGATATCCAAATATCATCAAATATCATCAGCAACATCAGACCAGATCCTGCACATCAAGACACAGGGTGTAGACTACAGTCAGAGAGGAGAGCACTGACATGTCGACCCCTTCCCACGAAGAGAGGTCACATGGTTGTGTTCCAGACAAGACTGGCTTTCACTGTCAACCAGGAGGCGGAGGAAGGCACACGGCTATGGGAAACAGCAGTGACAGGAGCTCCTGTAGATGCTAACTGGTCTCAGGCTACAGGACTCCGTCTGGGACTATCAGCCTGTACCAAACACAAGCAGCAGCTCTGTCTAAAGGTGGAGCACGACAACAGACTCCTCACCGATATACCTCTCGATAAAAACAGGGTTGGTGTGTCACGTGAAGTTAATCTGTGTATAGCGATTGACAGATATGCAAACAGGATGCATGTTATTGATGTAACAGATAACAAGATTGTCACAGAAACCGAAGCTTCACTTGACAAACCACTCTGGCTATTAATGTATGTTGATCAACCATCATACACTGAAATGACAAGCCAGCTGATATCTGGTAGAGAACTGATGTTGACACAACGGATGGAGTTACTTCTGTCATTTCTTATCTGGCGAGAAGTCTATTAAGTCTATATTAAGATACGATGTTATCAATGTGACAGTCTTAAAACTGATACGACTTTCATTATTTCAAATATTGTAACAAAAAGGGGCAAACATTTATCCCCCTATACAAAAGACATAAAGAAACCACTGCAATAACTACTTAGTATTGTTTGACAAACATACCTGTTGATTTTTATTTGTCGCAAAGGGGACATCTCTGTCACCACTACCCAAACGAAGACGTGACCATGATAATGCTCAGCAAACCCGTATTTAGTTGGAAAAAGAAAGAAGAATCGCCAATCCTTTACATCCTGGTCCAAAAGACAACAATAAACTACTCATCAGCGTCCAAGGACAACCTACTCATGCAATCTAACTGCAAGACAAGAAGCCAAGAAAGCAAAAAACATCTGTAAGATTTTGAAGAGAGATAGATCATCTTCGCCACCTCTGTATCAATTTCAATCAACAATGCCAAGCATTTGTCAATCACAAAATCCACACAAGTCTCCTAAAGACTAGCTTCGTCCAAAACCATTTTTCAAAGGAAAACTCAAAATTCAAAGAAGAGTGCATAATTGTGTTACATTCCGAGAAATATTATGGGATGTTCATTATGTTTGTGTGATTAAGTCAATCAGCTAGAAAGTTGAGGGACATAGTTATAGTAATCCACTGCGACAATGATACGTTTAAGAGATTGGATTGTCCAGGTAGAGAATTAAGAATTAAGTAATCACGATGTGAGAACAGACTGAAAGAGAGGCAAAGAAAGAGAAAGTATGTTTAACTCAAATTTGGAATTACCTTTAACCGTGGTTTGACCAGTTTGAGTTACCCTACCAGGAGCATGTAATCTCTATCCGACATAGCTCTCAGGACCACCAAAGCACACAACCACAACATCAAATTATTTAGTTGTGTTGTGGCATAATATGAAAGAACACAGTTCCCGCAATCTGACGGACATTCCTCTGCGAGAACGAGAGACGTTAAGATTATGAAATGATTTCATCGTGACCTGTTAAAACTGTTGTCCATATAACATTTTACAAATGTACGTTAAGAATATCTTTACCTGGATGGTGTTTCCAGGGCAGTATAGCATGATATACATACAAACAAAAAAGAATTCATACTTTCTGGACAAACATAGGATTCAAGTTGTGACATCTAATAGGTGGTCAAATCTGAATTCCTCACATTATTTCATGTTTACAAAAAACAAGAAATTGTTTTTCACAAAAAGAGGATATATTGTTAATGTTACACAGCTTGCCAACAACGTTAATGAAATCATATGTATGAAATCAATGAAAGCAATAACAATTTTGATACTGAAGTTGCGCACATAGCATCCATAGTGGAAACCCTGGTCACACCAAAGCTGATAAATATGATTCCTTGAAGATCATCACCAACACTCCTCCTTACCTGCAAGAACACATTTCCTTATTTACTCCCTCTGTAAACTGATTGATATGTATATAGTGCCTGAATATTGGCATCCACCTCTGTCAAGATGACTGTGATGGACTTTCATGACTTACTGAAGTTCTTTGTTACATGACCAAGACAGTTAACAACAATAATATATCTTCTGCATGTTGTTGTGATCCCTTTTTCGGCACCAAAGTGCTTTTCAACAGTCTTGGTTTTTAAAATGCAAAGAACTCACATCAAATTAAATTTATCACATTAACTCTTTTCCTTTGTGAAAGTGCTTGTCAGCTACAAGAATGTCCCCTGTGCCGGTGGATGTGATGCCACGTGGTAGACGCAGTGCTCTGTCTCCGGAAGGTTGATATATCCACTCTACCTGCGCCGTCTGTGTCAGACAGATGATAGGCGCTGTGCCCGGATCGTAAAGCAGGATATTACCTTGTCTCGACACATGGATGAAATTTTGACTACAAAATGTCTTATGAGCTTCTGGTAATATCTGAAGAGATCTTATAACACGCCCTTCCATGTCCATGATATCTACACAGCTAGGAGATACAGAACCTGCAAATAATGTGGACTGATCCAGCACGTCGAGTCGAAGATACTTCCTGCCAGTTGTATTTGTAGAATGAAGATCTAAGTCAGGATTTACAGTGGCTGTGACAATCAGTTTGGATTCCGGAACATAGACAACCAACATTTGATGATACAAGACAGCTACACACCGGAATGGAAGCTATTTAAGACCATACCATTAACTGCATAGAATGATTCAAATTCCCCACTGTAATCAGTCACCACTGTCACTTTCGTGTTGTTTACATTCAACACAGCTACAGCAGATAAGACACAATTATCCTTATGATGTGTATTAGCTTCAACAACCCTGTGTAGTACCGGTTCAGTTGTCAGATCAAGGACACCTGTCGTCTCCACCACCACATCCATCTTATCAGTTTGTGTTTGCTTTCCTTCATAAAGGTGATGAGGGCAACATCAGTGCAAACCCTTTGTGGTTACGATTGTTTTACAGACATACTAACTGTCCGAACGCCTCCATACATATTCTGCAAGTCACGTGATGTAGCTTATCAAATAGCGCCGATTCATCTACAAGACAAAGTGAAAAAATTACAATTTGCAGAAACATGTTACGAATCAAAATCAAACTGTTTATAAACATAATTAATACATTGCCAAAGGAATCGATTGTTAAGTTTCTCACATCTATCAAAATCGATTGGCTGTTTTATTTACCTTATCATATAAGCAGAGGTAAACATATTCTCACTATACACTGTTATATATACAGTAAAACGTTATCACATATGCTATTGTATCGGTCGACCTCTCAACAAAAGTTCACATGTTAGTTTTAGTCATATTGATAATCTTATTCTTCGTGTGAACCTACATATTTCTCTGGTAGCACATTAATTGTGGTAACATTACATCAGCGTGTATTTACCTGTCGCGATTTCTATGAACGAACCCCTTACTAAACCTCCCCGCCTATGAACCTCTTACTAAACCTCCCCGCTTATGAACCTCTCACTAAACCTCCCTGCCTATGAACCTCTTATTAAACCTCCCCGCCTATGAACCTCTTACTAAACCTCCCCGCCTAGGAACCTCTTACTAAACCTCCCAGCCTATGAACCTCTTACTAAACCTCCCAGCCTATGAACCTCTTACTAAGTCTCCCCGCCTATGAAACTCTTACTAAACCTCCCTGCCTATGAACCTCTTACTAAACCTCCCCGCCTATGAACCTCTTACTAAACCTCCCAGCCTATGAACCTCTTACTAAACCTCTACGCCTATGAACCCCTTACTAAACCTCCCCGCCTATGAACCTCTTATGTAACCTCCTCGCCTATGAACCTCTTATTTAATCTCCCCGCCTTTGAACCTCTTACTAAACCTCCCCACCTATGAACCTCTTACTAAACCTCCCCGCCTATGAACCTCTTACTAAACCTCCCCGCCTATGAACCTCTTATCTAACCTCCCCGCCTTTGAACCTCTTACTAAACCTCCCCGCCTATGAACCCCTTACTTCACCTCCCCGCCTATGAACCTCTTACTAAACCTCCCTGCCTATGAACCCCTTAGTAATCCTCCCCGCCTATGAACCTCTTACTAAACCTCTCCGCCTATGAACCTCTTACTAAACCTCCCCGCCTATGAACCTCTTTCTAAACCTCCCTGCCTATGAACCTCTTACTAAGCCTCCACACCTATGAACCCCTTACTAATTCTACCCGCCTATGAACCCCTAACTAAACCTCCCCGCCTATGGACCCCTTACTAAACCTTCCCGCCTATGAACTCCTTACTAAACCTCCCTGCCTATGAACCTCTTACTAAGCCTCCCCGCCTATGAACCTCTTATTTAATCTCCCCACCTTTGAACCTCTTACTAAACCTCCCTGCCTAGGAACCCCTTACTAAACCTCCCCGCCTATGAACCTCTTACTAAACCTCCCCGCCTATGAACCTCTTATTTAATCTCCCCGCCTTTGAACCTCTTATTTAATCTCCCCGCCTTTGAACCTCTTACTAAACCTCCCTGCCTAGGAACCCCTTACTAAACCTCCCCGCCTATGAACCTCTTACTAAACCTCCCCTCCTATGAACCTCTTACTAAACCTCCCTGCCTATAAACCTCTTACTAAACCTCCCCGCCTATGAACCTCTTACTAAGCCTCCACACCTATGAACCCCTTACTAATTCTACCCGCCTATGGACCCCTTACTAAACCTTCCCGCCTATGAACCCCTTACTAAACCTCCCTGCCTATGAACCTCTTATGTAACCTCCCCGCCTATGAACCTCTTATTTAATCTCCCCGCCTTTGAACCTCTTACTAAACCTCCCTGCCTAGGAACCCCTTACTAAACCTCCCCGCCTATGAACCTCTCACTAAACCTCCCCGCCTATGAACCTCTTATCTAACCTCCCCGCCTTTGAACCTCTTACTAAACCTCCCCACCTATGAACCCCTTACTAAACCTCCCCGCCTATGAACCTCTTACTAAACCTCCCCGCCTATGAACCCCTCACTAAACCTCCCCGCCTATGAACCTCTTACTAAACCTCCCCGCCTATGAACCCCTTAGTAATCCTCCCCGCCTATGAACCTCTTACTAAAGCTCTCTGCCTATGAACCTCTTACTAAAGCTCTCTGCCTATGAATCTCTTACTAAACCTCCCCGCCTATGAACCTCTTACTAAACCTCCCTGCCTATGAACCTCTTACTTAACCTCCCCACCTATGAACCTCTTACGAAGCCTCCACACCTATGACTCACCACAAAGTTTTTCCAAATTGCCGTCTCCTATATTTCATGGATATCAATACATGTCACTGTTGATAGCCTTGATATAAATAGACTCACAATCTCCGATCTAGGTCAGCTTATCTGTGTACCTTGCTGACACCTATCTGCTGAGAATTGCTGGGCTTATCGGGTAGTTGGCTACGACTGATAAAAGTGTAGGGGAGTAATATTCCTTTTTGTATTAAGATAAGCCAAGTACTTTATAACTTCGACCAGAGATATACATTTACCACTTCTCTGTATTTAGATGCAAACCAAAGGAGAAATATATTTGGTATTTTCCAATTCAGAGATAATATCTTTAAGATATTAATTAAATATCATATCCAATTTGGAACGGTGTTCTGTATAATCTTTCGCTTCAGGCTGTGTATATATGACCCATATGCAAAGTATAGATGCTTTTTTACGATAAAGAATCATTATCAAAGTAACAGTTGATACAATGAAATGTATCTAATTATATATAGATATTATAGAATATAGAAATTATATCTAACAAGAAAAGTACATGATAAATGCTAACCTTCATATCCTTCAACCGTCCATGCGGTAGATACCTGTTTACCACTGCTGACGTCAGAGCATCACGTGACCTGACCTGGCTTTTGTTTGTTTGCAGTCGCCGTGCAGTCCTTCTATACGATCCGAGACGAAATGAAATTCTATAGTCGGTTATTCATATGCGTCATGTGATAGACTTGCATTGAATATGTAAATTGGTGAAAATAAGAGAATCGATGGTTTTAATCGATATATCGTCATTATAGTGCTACAATAAACTGAATAAGGTGTTCGGTCATGCATATTTCGTAATTTGCACGTTCAGTTGTTATTATACATCTAAAACCGTATAGACATTTGATCTGCAGTGTATAATATTCGGCAACCTAACCTCTTAGTGTAATCTTTATCCTGTAGTTTGGACTGAGTGGTATTCACAGGCGCCTTTAGCTTGTTAAACATTCAATTTCTATTGACATACACGTCGCTATTGGCTGAAATATTGACCAAGCGCCGTTACACAATAGCTCATTCTCTGTCTCCTATTGAAACTATTTTTTTACATAGAAATGTTAAATATTATTTTACACTTTTACAAAGCTGTAAACGTTAAGGAGAATTAAGACTATGAAATTAACTATAAACTAATCAATTAAAACATCATTCATTATTTTTAATTTGAGAATATACATGTCATTTCTCATTTAGCTTAAACAGCGGAAGATTATCTAAAAAAATAGAACCATTGGCTCTGTAGCTCATCAGGCTTCATATTCAATTCAACTGTGGTCAATGTGCAAGTGCAAGTGACCAACTCTAATTTGAGTAAGAAGGGACCAACAAGCAACCAAAACTATAAATTTTAATCCTCACTATTCAAGGAGTCTACACACGTACAAGTTTCAGCTTTCTCAGTATAGTCCTGCTTCTGGAGAAAAGGAAACTAAGTTTTAAATGCGTGGCTCCTGTGTTCCTATCAGGGGCCGCAGGACCACCAATGCTATATATTATAATCCTCACTAGTCAAATATACAATAGTCTATACACAAGATTTCAGCTTTCTAAGCCTTTTGGTTTAGGAAAAGAAGGAGAAAATAGATTCATTATTATGGGGATCGCATACCTGTTCGTCGAATTCCATATTAACATTTCACATACGATTTATCTACCAAAGCGTAATATAACAGAGTTGTCCATCAGTCAAACTCTACCATACTCGGAGTAAATGTCCGACATAATTCAAATAGCCTATGGCTAGCCGGTCCGATTTCACCGTTTAACATTTGGCTTTTCTTGGATTCCGTCAAGCTGTGGTATCTGTGACTGTTTCCTCTTCATTATGGTGATGTATTAGTCTGTCTTGCAGATCCTAAAGCAAATATACTCAATTGATGATAAACCATGTCTACTAAAGTAAAGCAAGTCTAGATCACCCAGCTAGCATCTTTTTATAATACTTCCAATCAATCTCTATTTGCACTTATAGGCCACAGGCCTGTAGCACAATATGCATACAATATGTTCAGGCAGGATAGAGTAATTTTTTTCTGAGTAAAAATGCATAGTATAGAAACATTGACAGATTGTCTAAATGTGTTTTGCTAGAGTAAGTTAATATAGATATAAATTTATAAATATTATGATGTGCAAAATAATATTTCTTTATGTACTTCTTTCTCAAAGTGAGGTAGGCAGGACAAACACAAAGGAAATGATATTCATCTTCAATAAGTTTTAAATTACACATTTTACAAATTCTATCTTCTCTTTTTAGTCCAATATATCTGCCGGTTTATATTAGTAAATCATGCGATGAGCAACGAAATTTTGCAAGCGAGATTCTATATTTCCGGATATTCAGATGCGATAGATAGCTTTCATCCTGTATAGATTGCTTAAACATTCTAAAATAACAACATTTATTTGATACAGATAGGTGGTCTAGCCAATTTTGTAAATAAATATCTTGTAATCTGTGTTTAAATGAGATAAGAAACTTTGAATGAGAGTCTATGTGTTGTTCCAGCCATATGTAACCAAAACCAGTAGAAAATAGTAGATCTTTAACATCTGTGACCCAATGACGTTTTCCATTTCTATCATACAAAGTCATCATATTATAACATTTTCTGGGTAATCTATAACATGGCATATTTAATACTTTCAACCAATATTTTATTACTTTCATTTTTGACTCTATAGATAACGGAAATCTGCCACACTCACCGTATACCATAATGGCATTATGTTTGAGGTAGTTACTTTCACACCGAGAAATCTTTTAATTGCATATAAATGTACCTTTTCTATTTCATGAAAATTTCGGAAACATAAAGAAGCATTGGACTTATCTTAGCATCAAAAATACTAAAAAGGACTGATGTGACAAGTTACCTAAAACGTAGATATATCTCATAATGCCGATTAATATTTTCTTTGCTTGGGTCGATGCATTTTTAGCATGTAAAGACCACGATAAGTTATTTGTAAAACAAACTCCTAAATATTTGTAAGATGTAGTTATTTGAATAAGTTCACCTTTATAATACGATTTTTCATTTGCAGCAAGTTTACCCCCATTCTTGAAGACAATTACCTTAGTTTTATCGTAATTTACTGTTAGTTTCCATTAATTACAATATGTTTCCAATTCATTTATTTTAGCCTGTAATCCTCGTACAGTGCTAGAGAAGAGAATTATATCATCAGCAAAAAGGAGGAGAAATATCTGTACTATATCTGGATGTAGCTGAATACCATTTGAACAGTTTTCATGTATCTATATTGCTAACTCATTGATAAAGAAAGAAAATAGGAAAGGGCTCAAGATACATCCTTGTCTTACACCTATTTGGCTTTCAAATGTATCAGATATTACATTATTGTTTCTAACACACATTTTGACGTTGTCGTAAATACTCCTTAACAGTTTACCCATTTTGATGCTAACATAATTATTATCAAGAAGAGTCCACAATGTTTCTCTGTCAACTGAATCAAAAGCCTTTGCAAAGTCTACAAAGAGAACATAGAATTTAGAACCTTTAGTATTTAGGTATCTCTGTATAAGTGAATTTAGAACAAATATGTTGTCAGTAGTAGTGTATCCTTTCCTAAAACCAGCTTGGGATTCGGTTATCTTATCAAATGATTCTGCCCAGAATACCAAACGATTATTAATAATGGCAGTGAATATTTTACTTAATACACTTAAAAGTGTCATACCTCTATAATTTTCAGTTTAATTTTTATCCCCTTGCTTATGAATGGGTATAATGATGCCAACCGACCACGAATGAGGAAAAACTCAATTTTCGAGGATGACATTAAACAACAATTCAAGATATGGTAGTAAAATATCTGATGAGTGTAGGAAAAATTCTGAAATAGTATTATCAAGTCCAGGTGATTTGTTCAGTTTAAGTTTTTTGATGCTATCTAGAATTTCTTCTCGTGTTATTGGAGCGTCAAGAATGTCATAAATACATGAATCATATCAAAATACTTGTGAGACTAAATGTTAGTCTATTGGTGTACATGAATATGTTGGGGGTAGGCCGCTGTCTGCTGGTTCGTCTTGTGGTGCAAACCTTCCAGTTGTTGTATCTGTATCGTCTTTGTACGTAGACGCAAGTCCTAAAGTACTCACGGAAATAGAAATAAAAGAGTTTGTTGCATTTTTTTATTACTTGATGAACGTCGATGAAGGCCGTAAGATATATAAAAAAAAAATATATTTTAGCGGACGCGCTGGATGAAACGAAGATCTTTATCAGCTTTAATAGATATGATTTTTTTGTAAATATCTCTACATCCTTTATAAATATTTAAATATTTGTGAATATTCATAAATATCATCTTTAATCTCAAATAAGTGTTTGTAAATCCAATCTTCAATAAGTTGTAAAATTTGAGAATATGATGTTTAATTCAATATTTATTACCATTTAATCACCTTTTTGACAATATCATCTTCAGTCCTGTGCGTATGTGACATGTACATGTAGTCATACTCGTTATTATATTGTGTTTAATTTGGTATGTTGAATTGTGAGACTAGAAATATATATATTTGGGCGTGTTTGGGTTGTATTGGTTAATGTCTTACGGTGTATTGATGAAGAAACGTTGGATAAGCATTGTATTTATGGTGTATTGCAGGCTATCGTACATATTTAGATACTGGATTGTCAACAAATTTACATTTTGATCTATCCTCGGACAATACCACTCAATGTTCTCGTATACATCACAGCTTTAATATAAGCCTCAAAAAGGTTAATCTTATCACCCAACACACATTAACTCGTTTATTTACACTGAATACCCGATAATTTGCAAATATGATTCAATATTTTGATAATACACGGCTTCCTTTCCGAAGATAAACTTCTCGGCAACTCCCGAATGCGCCGCTAAAATCTGATGACGTCACAATGGCATTTGCTTGCATTGACGCTAAAACACTGTACAGGCAAAACTAAACGAAACTTTAACGAAACTTAGATGTTCAAATGATTTTAAAGTAAATGGAAGTGGTAAAGATTTTATTGACGCTTTATGCGTTTTTTTTGGAAATGGGGAAGAAGATGAATACCATATTTTGTTGATATGTCCATCTTATCACCATCTTCGTACAAGGTATCTACCTGTATATTATCATAACTTCCCATCAATGTTTAAGTTTATGTCACTTATAAATACACAAAATAATCAATTGTTATTTAAATTAGCTCTTTTTTTGTGAAAAAATGTTTAAGTTACGAAACACCTTAAAGGTTTAAGCGCTCTTGTATATATATATTTATTTATCACAGACTTCACGACCACTGTAATATTGGTCTCATGGCCATATATACGAAATAAATTCTGTTCTGTTCTGTTCTGTATATAAGCCTAAAAAATATTAATCTTATCACCCAACAAGCATTAACTTGTTTATTTACAATGAAAACCCGATAATTTGCAAATATGATTCAATATTTTGATAATACACGGCTTCCTTTCCAAAGACAAACTTCTCGGCAACTCCCGAATGCGTCGCTAAAATCTGATGACGTCACAATGGCATTTGCATGCATTGACGCTAAAACACTGTACAGGCAAAACTAAATGATTTAGGAGTAAATATTTTGTAATATGTGTTGGTTGAATGTTTCTCTGTGTTTCCTTAGCAGTTGTAAGATTCAATTGAAAATATCTATCGGAGTTTGATTATATAGTAGTTTCTCATTTAAAACAAATAAAGCATATGATCTTTTGGCGCTTCTTACATTTCCTGAAATTTGTGGACACATTTAGCTGAAAACAAATATTTCGCCAATTTCCTCAATGAACCAGTTTATTGCCCCTGTCCGAAAAAGTAAGTTTGAAAAAAGGTACGATAATAAAATATTTATAAAGAGAAATACATATCAAGACAGATTGCAAAGAAACATTTTGAAACAAATGACATGTAGATATTCTACGTATAACTGCGTCAGCTTCTAATCAAAAGTGTCCGAAGTTCGGGCGACTTCGGGTGGTGTCCGAACCTCGGTCAGTTTGCCCTTCACCTCAACATTACTGCGTGTAGAAACGTTCTCTACTGCAGACGAAGTAGCCGAGCCTCGGTTATTGGCTTATTTGTCCTCTTTTAGATTCTATACAACCCCATTCTTTCCCCACCTCTGTTCTATTACGGCTAATACATTGAATAGAATGGTAGAAATCTGATTGGAGGCAATCGAAGTTAGTTGTGCAATCAGCGACGCCGTTTCAAAATTGGTCATTCGCAAAACCTCGGCCGTTTCCGTGTGGTTCGGCAAAGCAATCGTTGAAATCCAGGGGAAATAACTCTTTCTTTTATAAAACATCACTATTAACCTTCTCAATAGTTTTTATTTGGTTAATGAGTAAAAGAAACTCTATCATAAAACAAATAATAATTTACACAATTATAATAAAGTTTCTATCTAATGAAAAACCCTATCCATATCTGTTTTTTTCTTCAAATATTTCCGTTTTACACTGTTAATGAAACATAAACATAAAGGCAAGATATTTTCCATGTCACTATACGACCGTTGAGAATTATATTTTAAGTTACAACTTTTTGCCGCTAGGGCAATCTGCCTGAACCCCGGGATCTTGGCATAAAAGAAGAGAGGCTCGATCGCACTAAGCTGCCTCTGTGGGGAGGGAATGATACAACCCTTGCAAATAATACCGTCCACATTCGGAGAGTCAGCGAATGTATAAATAAGTTCTATCAGTCAGTGATCTTTCTACACAAAATGACATTTTTCGAATTGTCATGCGATTAAAAAAGTAACAACAACAAAGTGTGAAACATTGGACCTTTATTGCATCCAATATATTTTGCCAAATGAAACTAAATAAACAAGGCTCTATCTTATAGTGCTGATGTGAAGTGTTCTGATGTTCTCCCTCACCTTCCTTGTTACAGCGGCTTCATGTTGAAATCGTCTACAATTGACCGACCGCAGTGACAGATGTTGGTCATTGCAGAGCTCGAACCTGACAGGATAAAAGAAAGATAATTGATGCAAGTAAATGAAATGTTTTAGATATTACAACATTTCTTTTCAAATATATTTTTTTTCAAAAATGCAGTCACTTAAAGGGGACAAATACACGTTTGATGAAATATCTTTATCTTCGTGCCATAGTCTCTCAAAGGTCTTTTCAAATACATAATGGAAGGTATAACCAGAAGTTTTACAATAGTTCCGTTTGCATAAAAGTCACGGTATCAATGATGATATAAAAGAATGACAGGCACCTTCTGATAACTGTCATACTTCAATACTAGCCAAGCGGCGCTAAACAAGTGTGTGGGTTAACGCTTGGGAAATATATGAGCCATTAGCGGCGGAAAATTTCTCAAATGACCTTAAATGCCAAGATTTCAAATGCTATGGTACCGATCAAATCTGGCAATGTGAGTGAGTCATTGATAAGGGCTAGGGACATCTCACACAATGGCGTTGATGGTATGTGACAACTTACTTGAAGAAGATCTCTTCAGAAGAGCGGTCAGGGCTTCCTTGTCTATACTTCCATCCCCTGAAAACAATGCAAACTCCTTAGGATTGTGTCACATACTTCACTTTGCTGAATATCGTCGTTTCTTAAAGGACTACGAATGTAAATGGCATAGTTCATATTAGAAATTCATTCATTCACCTTGAAGTGACAATTATAGGTAAATACTTGTTTTCATTGAAATTCTGAAAACATTCATTTATATTCGCGGCCCAAGCCAATTTCACACGTCCAATTTACAGGGTCTCTAGTTCTATAACATATAGAGCATTATCAACGCATAACCGTCATTATGACTGCTTAAGATATTATTCCAAAATAACGTGTGAAGACTCATTGTTTGTTTTCGATCGTCATCGTGACTCAAACGTTCGTGTTTTTATTCGACGTCGACAAGCTTTAAAATAACACGTTGTTTATACAGTCGATACTTCACGATCAGATTGCATAAAGTTTGACATAAACGGCCCCTAACAAACAACTCACGCAGAGGCTTTTTAAATGTTGTAAAAAAGTATTAAACTTTATATATCAAGCTGTGAACATCTCCGGAATGTTGTAATTTCGATTTTTGTTAAATAGTAAACGTCTTAGTGCCGTGCATATGAGTTTATAAACTTTGTTAAAGTTGATAAGATTTTTACATTAAGAAAGATAACTTTTGCGAAATTGCCTCTAATTGTAATTTTCTTTAAATATCTGTTACGGGTCAGGTCAGCTTATAGGGTGGTTTAAGGGATTCCTACTCACGTTTTGTGTCCAGGTGATCCAGGAGGTTGTCCAGACCAGGATAATCCTCCTCCAGATCCAGAAGATCCGCCACGTCTCTTCTCCCGACTTTCTTCTCCACTTTACTCAGCCTGTTTAGGATGCCATGTATGACAGTGTTACACAAACAGTTGTTGGTATTGGTGTGGTGGTGGTTGTGGTGATGGACTACAGTTCTTCTAGAAAATCGTGGGGTTGGAACTCGAACTCGAACTCGAAAACGACGTCGACGCCAGGCATCGACGGCACTGATAGTTAGCAGAGCAAGAAGCAGGATCACAAGGGACTGACGCACCATGCTCAACTGAAATGTAGAACATAGCTGTGAGTTCAATAGGCGATTGAGGATTGATTCCTTTAAGTCTTGTGTAATCGGTAGCTCGTACATTCTGCTGTATCAGCAAATAAGTTTCAGCCTACATGGAACGGTATAGAAGAATCTCAATTTCAGTGTATGAGTTGGAGTTTACGCCGCTTGGGCATTTAGGGGCGAGAAATGTAAGGAGATTAAAAGAATGATTCACATCGTGAAATGTCCCACTTGATAATGTTAGGTAATGTGTCGCCTTGGTATATCTAGGATATTACTATCTGAAATATTGCAGTCTTTCTTTTAACGCTTCGCAACCTGAAAAAATGGCTTTGAGAAGCAGTAACATGTTGTTAAAGATGAAATTGTATAGTTGATAGGAATAAGATATAAAACAGAAAGACATTGTGCTGCAAATGTCGTATCTCCATTTAAGTCATAGTCAATAAATCAATAACTTGCTTTTGTTATCCATACAATATTCGTCCTTGTTTCCTTTTTTCCACTATATGTTTTGAAAGATCTTTTATGGTAATCCATTATGACACTACTTTATTTTTCCTTTAATGTCTAACAACCCGTGAAGTAACTATCTTATCGAATACACCTTCAAAGTTAGAGTCACTGATGCCTGCCAATTACTTGACATTTTTAACGACACGCACTTGGATAATTTACTAGATATATTCTTTTGAATATATGAACATAGTTTTTCGTAGATAAATAGGTATGTGCTCATTCATCCATTCATTCTTACATGATACTTAAAAGAAGGAAAGGGTAAAAACTAAAACCAGTGTTACGGGGAGCTATTCTTACATAACCCCGCCTCCCGCTTATATCATATTTTATCATTTAAAGGGGCAGTAGCACGTTTTTAGGGGGAATATAAGGTGATGTCAGGAAAATGATAATTAATGGTTCCAATTGAAAGACAATGTATTTAAACTAAATGGAGAAGTAATAATTTAAATAAATAACATTAAGTTTAGCCAGACGATTCCTTTTTCTTAAACAAAATGAATTAAAGGTGTTCACAAAAAAATGGCCGCCAATGGATTTTATGTGAATCTTCATACTTTGTCCTCTGACTATGGATGATTGACTTGTGTAATGAGATTTTTGACACTTTCAAAATAATACATTTAACATTAACTTTCAATTATCAGTGAAAAATTTAAAATAAAAAATTATCAAAAAACGTGCTACTGCCCCTTTAAGGATCCACTGAACAGGTTGAATTAGGATATCGCGATTATTCAAATTCCTAATTTATATGTTTTCAACAATCTATTTGTGTGTGCAAACATAATCTTTGACATCAATTAGTGAGTTCAGTCATCTTAACGATCGCATTATGGATTGGAAGTGAAAAACACAGAATAACTTGTATTAAGTATTTTTGTTACATCAAAAGGTAACAGTTTATGCCAATATCCTCCCATTTTGTAAATAGCCAATTTGAGCGCGAAATCTGTTCTTATGTGACTTTAAGTAGGGAGCAAAAAAATTCTACAATCAACGTACAAGTGATCTTCTAATCAGATAGTAAGTGATTTGATGTCAGATCGGTTTCTGATTTGATTGTAATACTGTTATTACTTGTCATGGTTATTGATTTTTAGACCATAATGTTATTATCCAGACCGTGGTCATTAGGTCTACCCTACAAGGTCTCTAGACCTGATAATACGGTCATAGTAAGGTCAATGAACTTTTCACTACGAGATAGAAAACTTATAACACATGAACTTAACAAGAAAGGGATTTTACTATTATCCCGCGCACTTAAACACGGGACATTTTAAAATATTCGTAATAATACTCACATTCAGGCAAAGACCAAGGTTTGATTTTTCTGTCTACTTCAAGTTACATTTATTCCATAGCATTTCCGCCTTCTGACCAATCAGCATCCACCAGAATCGCATGCTTCTGTTAGGGAAGTGACAGTGCCATAATTTTATAGCACCCATCTGGAACGAACATTAAACATATCCTATTAATTCAGTGAGGTGTGTCAAACTTCGATGAAGTATAGATAACATTGCGTGTAGTGATGGTGGTTTTCGATACAAAACGCGTTTCTCGAAGGTACTGTTCAGGGCCACGTGCTGATCAATACCACTCTATCTATTTCGATTTATGAAAATGACGTTTCAAGGTGTTTGTTTGGAAGCATATGGTTATCTTATTCTGTAAACACATTTTCGAATTGTTCCATGCATCAACATTAAGACTGTAATCTAATTGTTTGAAAATCAAGATAGTTTAATCAACCTGTTTAAGTCAAATATTGTAATTTATGAATTTTGAAACATTGTTTTAGCATATATCCGATGAGATGTGTTCTGAAAATTGTCGTTTTAAAATCTCCTTAAAGGGACAGTAGCACGTTTTTTGATGATTTTTTGTATTCTAAATTTTTCACTGATAATTGTAAGTTAATGCTAAATGTATTATTTTGACAGTGTCAAAAATTTCATTACACGAGAAAAGCAATCAATAGGACAAAGTATGAAGATTCACTTAACATCCATTGGCGGCCATTTTGTGTGAACACCTTTAATGCATTTTGTGTAAAAAAAAGGAATCGCATGGCTAAACTCAGCATTATATATTTGAATTATTACTGCTTCATTTCGTTTAAATACATCGCTTTCAATTGGAACCATTAATTTTCATTTAACTGACATCAACTGGCTCGGTTGAAATATTCACGTTATGATTGATTAATGTTGATGGTAGCAGTGATAATATACAGATATCACCTTTTGAGCTCATAGACTTGCCACTACAAGGTGAGTCCCTCGATATCTAAGCTAAATCCATTAAAGAACTTGCATCCTCACTGTATGGGAGACTGGACTAACAGTTTATAGCTCCTTTCAAGATCATAGGAGTATTTGATGAAGGACGCAGGGGTAGATTTATCAATGATGTAGTTATGTTTCTTCTTGACAATCTGAATTGTGTACTTTAATTGACTTTTACTTAAACCTTGCTACTATACATAACAATGTTATATTTGGGATAACATTTCTTGAATAGTACAGATTCTTGTACTTTTTAGCTCATCTGGCCTGTAAGGCCCGATGGGCTTATGGCATGGCATGGTGTCCGGCGTCCGTCCGTCCATCCGTCAGTAAACTTTGTGGAATTTCGACTTCTTCTCCAGAACCATAAGGCCTAGAAAGCTGAAACTTTGTGTACAGACAGTATTTGATGAAGGACGCAGGGATAGATTTATCAATGATGTAGTTATGTTTCTTTTTGACAATCTGAATTGTGTACTTTTATTGACTTTTACTTCAACCTTGCTACTATACATAACAATGTTATATTTGGAATTATACTGAAGACTGGGAGACATGATCTGTGTAGATTATACTGGAGACTGGGAGACATGCTTCGTGTAGATCATACTGGAGACTGGGAGACATGCTTCATGTAGATGACACTGGAGACTGGGAGACATGATCCGTGTAGATTATACTGGGGACTGGGAGACATGCTCCGTGTAGATTATACTGGGGACTGGGAGACATGCTCCGTGTAGATTATACTGGAGACTGGGAGACATGCTCCGTGTAAATTATACTGAAGACTGGGAGACATGCTCCGTGCAGATAATACTGGAGACTGGGAGACATGCTCCGTGTAAATTATACTGGAGACTGGGAGACATGCTCCGTGTAGATGACACTGGAGACTGGGAGACATGATCCGTGTAGATTATCCTGGAGACTGGGAGACATGCTCCGTGTAGATCATACTGGAGACTGGGAGACATGATCGGTGTAGATTATACTGGAGACTTGGAGACATGCTCCGTGTAGATTATACTGGGGACTGGGAGACATGCTCCGTGTAGATGACACTGGAGACTGGGAGACATGATCCGTGTAAATTATACTGGAGACTGGGAGACATGCTCCGTGTAGATGACACTGGAGACTGGGAGACATGATCCGTGTAAATTATACTGGAGACTGGGAGACATGCTCCGTGTAGATGACACTGGAGACTGGGAGACATGATCCGTGTAGATTATACTGGAGACTGGGAGACATGATCGGTGTAGATTATACTGGAGACTGGGAGACATGCTCCGTGTAGATCATACTGGAGACTGGGAGACATGATCGGTGTAGATTATACTGGAGACTGGGAGACATGCTCCGTGTAGATTATACTGGAGACTGGGAGACATGCTCCGTGTAGATTATACTGGAGACTGGGAGACATGATCCGTGTTGATTATACTGGAGACTGGGAGACATGCTCCGTGTAGATTATACTGGAGACTGGGAGACATGCTTCGTGTAGATCATACTGGAGACTGGGAGACATGCTTCATGTAGATGACACTGGAGACTGGGAGACATGATCCGTGTAGATTATACTGGGGACTGGGAGACATGCTCCATGTAGATTATACTGGGGACTGGGAGACATGCTCCGTGTAGATTATACTGGAGACTGGGAGACATGCTCCGTGTAAATTATACTGAAGACTGGGAGACATGCTCCGTGCAGATAATACTGGAGACTGGGAGACATGCTCCGTGTAAATTATACTGGAGACTGGGAGACATGCTCCGTGTAGATGACACTGGAGACTGGGAGACATGATCCGTGTAGATTATCCTGGAGACTGGGAGACATGCTCCGTGTAGATCATACTGGAGACTGGGAGACATGATCGGTGTAGATTATACTGGAGACTTGGAGACATGCTCCGTGTAGATTATACTGGGGACTGGGAGACATGCTCCGTGTAGATGACACTGGAGACTGGGAGACATGATCCGTGTAAATTATACTGGAGACTGGGAGACATGCTCCGTGTAGATGACACTGGAGACTGGGAGACATGATCCGTGTAAATTATACTGGAGACTGGGAGACATGCTCCGTGTAGATGACACTGGGGACTGGGAGACATGATCCGTGTAGATTATACTGGAGACTGGGAGACATGATCGGTGTAGATTATACTGGAGACTGGGAGACATGCTCCGTGTAGATCATACTGGAGACTGGGAGACATGATCGGTGTAGATTATACTGGAGACTGGGAGACATGCTCCGTGTAGATTATACTGGAGACTGGGAGACATGCTCCGTGTAGATTATACTGGAGACTGGGAGACATGATCCGTGTTGATTATACTGGAGACTGGGAGACATGCTCCGTGTAGATTATACTGGAGACTGGGAGACATGCTCCGTGTAGATTATACTGGAGACTGGGAGACATGATCCGTGTAGATTATACTGGAGACTGAGAGACATTCTCCGTGTAGATAATACTGGAGACTGGGAGACGTGCTCCGTGTAGATTATACTGGGGACTGGGAGACGTGCTCCGTATAGATTATACTGGGGACTGGGAGACATGCTCCGTGTAGATTATACTGGAGACTGGGAGACATGATCCGTGTAAATTATACTGGAGACTGGGAGACATGATCCGTGTAGATTATACTGGGGACTGGGAGACATGCTCCGTGTAGATTATACTGGGGACTGGGAGACATGCTCCGTGTAGATTATACTGGAGACTGGGAGACATGCTCCGTGTAGATGACACTGGAGACTGGGAGACATGATCCGTGTAAATTATACTGGAGACTGGGAGACATGCTCCGTGTAGATGACACTGGGGACTGGGAAACATGCACCGTGTAGATTATACTGGAGACTGGGAGACATGATCGGTGTAGATTATACTGGAGACTGGGAGACATGCTCCGTGTAGATCATACTGGAGACTGGGAGACATGATCGGTGTAGATTATACTGGAGACTGGGAGACATGCTCCGTGTAGATTATACTGGGGACTGGGAGACATGCTCCGTGTAGATGACACTGGAGACTGGGAGACATGATCCGTGTAAATTATACTGGAGACTGGGAGACATGCTCCGTGTAGATGACACTGGAGACTGGGAGACATGATCCGTGTAAATTATACTGGAGACTGGGAGACATGCTCCGTGTAGATGACACTAGAGACTGGGAGACATGCTCCGTGTAGATGACACTGGGGACTGGGAGACATGATCCGTGTAGATGACACTAGAGACTGGGAGACATGCTCCGTGTAGATGACACTGGGGACTGGGAGACATGATCCGTGTAGATTATACTGGAGACTGGGAGACATGATCGGTGTAGATTATACTGGAGACTGGGCGACATGCTCCGTGTAGATGACACTGGAGACTGGGAGACATGATCCGTGTAGATGACACTGGAGACTGGGAGACATGATCCGTGTAGATTATACTGGGGACTGGGAGACATGCTCCGTGAAGATTATACTGGGGACTGGGAGATATGCTCCGTGTAGATGACACTGGAGACTGGGAGACATGATCCGTGTAGATTATACAGGAGACTGGGAGACATGCTCCGTGTGGAAAATACTGAAGACTGGGAGACGTGCTCCGTGTAGATTATACTGGGGACTGGGAGACATGCTCCGTGTAGATGACACTGGAGACTGGGAGACATGATCCGTGTAAATTATACTGGAGACTGGGAGACATGATCCGTGTAGATTATACTGGAGACTGGGAGACATGATCCGTGTAGATTATACTGGAGACTGGGAGACATGCTCCGTGTAGATAATACTGGAGACTGGGAGACGTGCTCCGTGTAGATTATACTGGGGACTGGGAGACGTGCCCCGTGTAGATTATACTGGAGACTGGGAGACGTGCTCCGTGTAGATTATACTGGAGACTGGGAGACATGATCCGTGTAAATTATACTGGGGACTGGGAGACATGATCCGTGTAGATTATACTGGAGACTGGGAGACGTGCTCCGTGCAGATGACACTGGGGACTGGGAGACGTGCTCCGTGTAGATGACACTGGAGACTGGGAGACATGCTCCGTGTAGATGACACTGGAGACTGGGAGACATGCTCCGTGCAGATAATACTGGAGACTGGGAGACATGCTCTGTGTAGATTATACTGGAAACTGGGAGACAGATAAAGGAGCTTGTAGATGTTTACACGTGACCTACGAATTTATCATGATTTACTTTTTTGCCTAATTTGTTATTGCGCATCTTTTTAAATTTCGATTTTGGATTCGAACTGGACCTTTAATGTACAGGTCGATTTGACCCAAAAGCTTAGCATGTCTATTCCACATTAAGGGCTATCAGGCTGCCAAGTTTGGTTGAATTTGAAGCAGCCGATTTGGTTGTAGCTCGTTCACCAAAAAAGTACAAATAATAATAATAATCCGGATAAAAAGAGCTCCTTAACTTTTCACTTTTTTATGATATTATGCAACTTAGCAAATATTGTGCTTGTAATAACGCGTGTATAGGTATAAAAAAATTAAGATATCCCCATTAGTAGAGGAATTTTGAATATTCAAATTCGTCGGTCAGGTTTATTATATAAAAAACTCTTACACATTCCTCCTCAAATGACTATTATTTCTTGTTGTTGTATTCAATGAAATTATTTTGACAGCCATTTATGATCATGGAGACAATGTTCACACATGCAATGAAGAGGACTACTAGTTATAGATACTGTCAAACATTATCGAAACTTTTATTGCCAGTCTGATGGCGTTAAATACGTTTTCAAAATTAAGTTTGACCGATTGTTGTCCTATCATGATCATGACCTAATGTTCAAATGCTCTTATGTTCCTAATGTGTTTTTACGACGTCGATTACTTTTAAAATGATACTCTCCTTAACACTCGATACTTCTTGATCAAATGACAATATTTATCACCCCAAACAGATCAGAGTGGCGTGTTTAGCAAGCTATTGCCTAGAAAGACAAATTGTTCGTTTTCTAAGCGGATATTTAATAAGGATTTTATCAATTAAACTCCTTCTGACGTACTAAATTCATTCTTTACTACTGGAAATCCGAAATAAGAAACCTTGATAATAAGTTTATGATTTGATATCTTAGCTTATGAAATGATCACGTGATAGATATGTCAACTATTGTCCCGATATCCTTTTTACAGGCAAGTCAATTTTGAAGTAATACCTTCTTGCTTGTTTAATCTAAGTTTTGTTTTAACCTTTATACCGAAAGGTGTATCTGTGCCTCAAGGTTAAAGTGCTATAACAGTGAGCACAGAAAACGTACGTAAAATCGTAACATTGATCTCATGTGAGAATCCTAGCTGCTGGAACAAATATTTGATATACTATTGATTTACATAAGCTTCATCTTGAGCTTTCCTCTATCTCTGTATGTCACCTTAAAACATAATCATTAGATGAATGGATCTGACAAGATATCAGGATATAATACTTCAGAACATTGGAGGCCAAGTACTTTTCTTAATGTTCTTTCTAAGATTTTAGGTGCATGTATAGCTAAATGATTAAAAAGTACTCTACCATGATAATCAGACAGGTTTTATGCCTGGTAGAACGTGTGAAAATTCAAGATTAATTTATAACGTTGTGTTGGAATCAAAGAATTATTGTCACCTTAAAACATAATCATTAGTTGAATAGTTTTGACAGGAAATCGGGATATCATAACATTGTCATGTGTATAAAAGATATATTAATAAAACACTGCAAGATCAGGAACGATTGATTTTTCTGTATTTGAAAAGTTTTTCTCGTTGTTTAATTGTTTGTCTGTTAACAAGTAATTGTCACATTTTAACGACATTCTAGCGGCAATAATGAATTAAATATTGTCAAAGCCGCTCTAAACAACTACTCATTAATTTCGTTTCGAAAACTAAAATATAGTTTATTTCTGAATAATTACATGTAACAATTGAAATTCAAAGAGAATTGATACGATGTAGAATACGCTGAGCAACCAGGAAGAAGCATAGTAAACTGTATATGACACCGGCTTGCTAACTGTATCTTCACACTCTACAGGGAAGTCACAGTTCATCTGCAAATGATGTTTCAGCAGAATTGGTAAAGAGCGCTAAGTACCCGGAAACACGATTGATTGTAGGACAAATGCAAATGCGTGTATAAAGGCACATACATAATTACTGTCGTTCAATATCAGCTTGGCATTGTAGGTAAGTAACTTCTGATAACAAACATGAGGTGAAGAACAATCATCAAAACCGTTATGGATTTTAACTGCTCATTCAAAATTGATAGTTTGTTCATCATCGACGATTTATACATTGACAAACAAAATATGTTGTACATTTAAAACCTTAGCACTCTGCGACATTTCGTGTGCTGTATAGCATTTTTTGAAAACTTAGGTAAGTATGATTGTTTTTCGCAATGGTCCATCAAACGATCATGCAGTGTAAAACTTGACACATTTCACCCTTTTAAATGTATGGTAGAACAAGGCATGCCTAAAATATAATTCAGTCTTTTGCTCTATCTCTGTTTCAATGAACATAATGCTTATATCGCATTTAAGCGGTGGGGAATTTAAAAACAATCCCAGACCTTTTTTTTGTATCTATATATATTTGATATATCATAAGATGTAAAATCTGTTTAAAAACATTTTAAACCAGTCTTCTTCAGTGAATATAATTTGACGTGCATTTCGCTTGTGTTTTTCCCCTTATGTACGGCATAACTGGTTCGAACAAATACGTGTTATTGATATCACTATAGTAAATCCTTAGGATTGAAATTTAAATTTTGCAAGCATTTGAAGTACATACCGCCCGCGTTATGTTCTACATGATAATACATCCGACAAATGAGTCCTTATCAAATCAAGCTTTAACAATTGTTTTAAAGAAAACAATCTGGTTCTTATATAAATAAATGTGTATCTCTGATTGTATTTTATGGACGAGACCACCGTTGAATTATATAGTTTAACTAATATATATACTAGCATAGCTTTTGAGAACCTTCTGGTTTAAAATGCAAGGGAATTTTACATTATTAATCTGATCATATTCTTACTCATTGTTTAATGTTTGAAGCATTACAATACAGTCGAACTTGTCTATAAAGGCCAGCCAAGGGACCGACCAAAAGTGGCCGTTATATAGAGGTGGCCTTTCTATAGAGGTTCGGGTGTGCAGTCATACTCAAAGACAACTAACGAAAATTCTAATATCATATTTTATTCTAAAATGAGAGTATATTTCACATACATAATTAAAAATACAATGTAGTTTTTAAAATCAATAAAGATATAACACTCATTAAAAGTTTGTTAAATGATGATCTTAAAAATTATTTGTTAAAATAGTCACTGATTTTTGTATTGTTTTGTGAGTGTTACAGTCATCTCACTCATAGTGTCCTTCAACCCCATGGCCAGTCTTAAAACCTTTTCGTCAACGACGTCACAAATTCTTCACGGTCAAAGTAACAAGCTTGTGTACTCACGCTATAATTGTTATCGAGTTAGGTGACACCAACCTAATCAACATGTTAATTACGACCACACGCTCGCTTATTGACACCGAGAGGTCACTTGCTGTGAGTGATCAAGCGTACTTCCCGATCACGTGACAGTCATGTGATTGCAAATGACCGTTACTTACAAGTCTTACCTTCGCTCTAACAAGTGACCGCTCTATAGAGGTAAAATATAACGTAAAATCGCTCGGGGGGACTTTAGGGTGGCCGTAACTAGCAGGTGGCCGCTCTATAGAGGTGTATAATGAATACAAGATTTTCTCAACAATCAGTTGGTTTTTATTTAAACATGGTTACATAGGCATGGCAGACAAGAATACATGCAGTACATCCGCTTGTCTGTAGTGCGTTTTAGTTTTTAATGATTTCGGGACATAAATTGCCTAGAACTATTTTGCATTGTTAAACACAAATACTTATGTGCTGTATCAGATTTATTAACATTTACGCTCTAAAAGACATTAATCTTCTTGCATATCAGTTTGAGATGACTTTATCAACGATGTCGGACTGTGTTAGCATATGAAATAGGTGTATAAGATAAAGCGAGATTAATTTATGTTATAATTCTAATTTTGGTATAAATAAAATCTAAATGCCCTTTTTATCAATTTATTACTGCATCGATAAAATACTCATAAGAATAATAAGAAAGTTATCACTGCACGAATTTGACTGTTTAATATCCTTATACGAACTTGCTCTTTATATGTAATTATTTCATTTCAGTGTAGAACAGCAACTGTTTGCTTCAAGACTAACTGATCATGGCACGATTCGCCCCATTTCTTCTGGTACTTGTTCTTTTTGCCATGTCAACGACAGTGAAAGGTTTCCTCTTCAGTCGTAGTTCATCCTCAACGATTAATCAGGTAAGATACATGGTTATTACTTACAAGTTTACATTATTGACGTTAATATGTCTTTGACGGCAAGAGCAAATATATTAATTAATTTAGATATGGATAATAGGTCACAACTCAAACGAACATCTTCATTCTGCGAAAGTGTAAGCATTTTGAGAATTATTAATTATCGCTTTAGTAAGTATGATTAGTTGTAAATTCAGTTTCATCCTAAGTAATATAAAAACCGAAATGTTATTGTTTTGTTACATTAATGTTGGCCTTTACCGTCACGACATATGATCAATAACACCGTATAATGATATCTTGTGAGCTACAGAACTTATTGTTCCATTTGCGACTTTTCCCGAAACTACGATATCGTTTTGGAATTAACATAACCTGCTTGGAAAACTCGGTAAGGTACTGGACCACGTGGAGGGAACAGATGCCCCACTCCACATAAGGGACGTTTACAAACCCCAATTAACTTATTGTTATCCCACCGGTATGTAATACCGTGGGATATAGTCATCACCCTGTCCGTCTGTATGTCCGTCCGTCCGTAATCATTTCGTTTCCGGAGCAGATATCAAAAACCGGTCCACATATCTTTCTTAAACTTTACATGTGTATTGCCCACCTACTGAAGTGGTGCCTTTTGATATTTTCACATTTCTGAAAATTTTATTATTTATTATTTCCATGGAAACGGCTCTTAATTTGACTCTGTTCATGAAAGGTTTCGTTTCATATATATTAGCTTATACTATTATGAACCTTGCTTGAAAAAATTTACAATTATAGTACTCGCAAATTAATCAAAAACTTTCTCATTTTCCCAGAATACTCACTATCAAAGCACCAACAACTGCCACTGCAACAACCAGCAGTACATAGGAGAGGTAACGAGTCTGGCAGCCATACTGGCCAAGCTGCTGGGAGGAGGCAAGTTGGGGAAGAGAGAGGCGGCGGCTGTGCTGGATCTGGAGGAGGACTACCCGGGGCTGGAGGAGTTCCTGGTCCAGGCTGGGGCAGATTGTGAGTAGCGTCAGGGGTTTCTCTAGGATTAAGCGCGATATCTTGGGTCGTTTCAATGGTGCAGATTGTAAGTAGCGTCATGGGTTTCTGTAGGATTAATTATATATAAGCGAGACATCTTTGTTCGTTTCAATGGTGCATATTGTAAGTAGCGTCATGGGTTTCTCTAGGATTAAGCGCGATATCTTTGTTCGTTTCAATGGTGCAGATTGTAAGTAGCGTCATGGGTTTCTGTAGGATTAAGCGAGACATCTTTGTTCGTTTCAATGATGCAGATTGTGAGTTGCATCAGGAATCTCTGAAGGATCAAGCGCGATTTCTTTGGTCTCTTAATCGTTGTTCTCACCATTCCAAGCCTTGTAACGATCAAACAACTTGTAGGTAATACATATCATATTCAGCATCGCCTGGATCTAGGGATGAAATAGGCAATGTGCGACCAAACTGCGAGATTGATAAACTATTCATAGTTATCGTTTCCTGGAATTATGTTTTCGGGGAACCAGCAGAATTTTTATTTATTCAGTAAAAAACGTTTGCAGATCTGATTGGATCGGAGGGGTCAGTTTAAAAAAAAGAATATTGATATGTTTGCAGCTATTTAAAGATATATTCATTGCCTAGTAAGATATTGAGATCTCTCAGCAGCAATTCATCATAACAAACTGACGAGTTATAACCAAATTACAAAATTATTTTTCCACAGCTAATGGTATGGTCGACAAGCGGGACTTTGTGGATGCAGTAAAGAGAATCACATCACGTACGTAGATTTCTTCAGGAGTTAAACCGTTTGCGTTTGAACAGCAGAGACAAACTAAATTGAATGATAGAAAATAAAACATAAAATTAGTTTTTGGATTCAATTTATCTCCATTCTACCCAGATTGTTTTTAGATATTCTTGCTAAATAGATTTGTCATTACTTCTGACCTGAATGGGCTGTCTCAACGTAACATTCTCGTTTATCCCTTATTGTTTTAAAACAGCCTATATTTCCAGAACTGCTTAGTTACATTATCCAGTGAAGTTTATCATAATTAAATTTGAAGATTAAGATAAATGTAATATGGTGTAGTACAGTCTATCCTAATGGTGTACATATTTCACTATTCTGATATGTTGTTGGTATTTCACTCTTCTGATATGTTGTTGGTATTTCACTGCAGATAACAGTCAGAATAACAGCCCGAATCTTTGTCACTGCGGACGAGCAATCGTCGACCAGTTCAACTTCGAGCTCTAGGTGAGAGGGTGCCCCAATGCACATACCTTAGTCAGTAGTTTGAAAACAGAGCCTGTTAATGTTAACATTTGCATGACCTCAGTTGTGTGACCCAGTAGCATCTTAAAACGAGTTATGTGTTTTTATCTCTTTCTCAAGCACCGACAGGCTACGAAAGTTGAAATCTTGTGTACAAACAAAATCTTCAAGGGCTCTTGAAATGTGGCCGCAAAAAAAGTTATGTTCATCTTCCCCTGAACAAAACAGCAATAAGCTTAAAAACGGGCTAAAAGCTCTTTGGCAACCTAAAATTTAGTTGAAAAGTGAATCCACTATAAAATAGGCTATTGTTCTTGTATCTTCTTCTTTTCCTTGTTGCAGGTATGGATATATCACATCGGCAGCGCGTTCATTGACAGGATGAAGTTGATCTTGTATGATAAATAAACATTCTTGAAACAAAACTATATTTGTTAATTTGTCAGTCTAAGTAAACCTAGCCTCAATATTATCCGTTTCACTCCGATATTGAGTCTAGAAAGGCCTAGTAGAGGGTCGCGTCAGCCCACGTATCGAATTAACCAATCGAAACTCATCTTACCAAGCCAAATAGTCTGCCTTCGCATGTATAACGTTGGCGGTTCATAAGTCGCAGAAAGGTCGGCTGACGCGACTCTTTACAAGGCCTTTCTAGACTCGGTATAGGAGTGAAACGGATAATAGATTGGTTAATTTGTAGAAGGCACCAACAAAGTAAACCGTTTCAACATTAGTACAGCATGACTAAGCCTTTGCCTCTTTGCTCCTAGATATATTAAGGCATTTTTTAGTATTTTACATTATGATAAACTTTAAATTACATATTACACCGTACATCTAGGTTGTGATATTAGTAAGGTTTTTACATGTATATAATCTTTCATAGCTCTTCTGAACAGTATCTTTGTTTTTGAATGTTACTTTAGGGAAATGTTGAGGTGATACTCAAAAATAATCTGTAAAAAACGTCACATTGCGTGTTGTAACAGTTTCTTTTGCGACGCTTCTTATATATCATTCTTATAATTCACAATATTCACAATTCAATATGGCTTTAGCGACAGGGAATTATATAAACTGGACTATTTCTTTCATTTGTATATTTATACACTTTGATCATTTCGTAAACAACTCTGTCTCATACGACCATATACCTGTATTTGTGTTTGAAAAATGTATGTATATTTCAAACTGATAGAGTTGTTGTTGGAAACCTATAATTGTTAAAACATATTTATTTAAGCGGAAGGATTGGGTACAAGCAATCCAACTTAGTGAAACCCTCTTATGTACAGTGCTTACATATTATATTAAAATCTAATAATACATGTTTATGTACATTAAAAATAACGAGAGATATAGGGATATGGTATACACGTATAAATATACAGGAGTCCAGACGGGTAAAACAAAGTCACGATCTGATTTTTGGATTAGCTTACAGAGAAAATGATTCTAATTATCAAATCTTCCAGAGAGTGATATATATTTATGAACTTCTCGAAAAATCCTAATATTTTCATTATAAGAAATGTCTGCACTGCCATTTAATAATAGGTCAACATTTACAATTTACAACTCTACTTTCGAATATTTTGCAAATAGTACAAAGCATTTGATATTTTATTTAAGAAATAAAGTAGCCCTAACCATCATGTGTTTTGCAATAAAGTATAGTTTTGCCCTGAAATATTATAGTTAAAGCATGAGGCCGAAGGCCGAATGGTTTGACGTTATAATTGTTCAGGGCAAAACTATACTTTATTGCAAAACACATGATGGTTAGGGCTACTCTATTACTTTTCTAGTATGTCTGTTTTTTACTCCTATAAGTTATTTCTACTCCAAAAAGACATATTTTGTAATTCACGTTAGGCCGCGAATTAAAAAATCCTCGATCAGGGCCATATCTTGTGACGTCATACCCGATTGTTATTGACGTCATGGGCCATTGTTTCGTGACGTCACTCAAAAACTATACTTTATTGCGGAATAAAGGGTGGGCGGCGCCTTTGATCTTTTCGGGAACAATACTAGAAATTGGAATATCTAGTATATTCCTCGCAATAATGATTAGGTTTTTTACAAGCAGCTTTGCAATTGCATTCCGGATTATCTACACGACCAATTTTATATAGACCATCGTTTAATCTATTTGAGAATCTTAATTGTTTATGTAACATTGATTGAGATACACACAAAACATCATGACATAGGATGAACGTGTCTCGCACTTTACAATGTTGCAAACAGGGCAACCGGCAACAAATTAATAAGGCGTCGATAACATATTCTTTCCGAATTTTTCGTTTCGTATTTACAGTAAAACCGCTTTTCATAAGATGAATTCATTTAAGGAATAATCAAAGGGTTCTCTTAACTTGAACACGATTGACAGTGAACACGATTGACAGTGAACACGATAGACAGTGAACACGATTGACGAGAGACGAATATGCGGGACAGATGAGAACGTTAAAATGCTCAAGCTAATATGAGGTACAATATGACCGTAAATGCATCACACAAGCGAATAATTGATTTGCCGGAAGATTTTACAGTTTGCATTACCGGATTTTACACAAAATTGGCTAAGTTTTTAATATCGACACCTTTTTACACATGAATAGTATAAATAGTTAGACTGTTTTCAAAGAGACCAACTATGCTATTCTAAGTAAATCTAGCCTCTATATTTCCCGATTCACTCCGATATTGCATTAAGAAAGGTCTAGTAGAGGGTCGCTTCAGCCGACCTTTCGCAAACCTATGACCCTCCAATGTAATTCGTCGAAGGCAGACTATTGTGGCCTGGTAAGTTGAGTTCTGATTGGTCAATCCGATACGTGGACTGAAGCGACAATCTACTAGACCTTTCTAGACTCAATATCTGAGTGAAACGGATAATATTGAGGCTAGGTTTACTTAGACTGCTTTGAAAAATGTATAAGGATCTACAAGTTTTTTTTCTAAAATATAAAAGCATCTAAAAATATAATTGAATTTCAAACATCATTCTTACAACACAATTTTACATTTTCTGTCAAACCTCATCAGTGACCGAGACAACTTCATACTCTCCTATATAAATTGACTTCAGATCCCCTTGTTTTACCCGTGATTAAGTTTTGACCGTAACTAACTGTCATACAAAAAACAAGGAACAAAAGTTGACAGTAAGTGTAGTGTCCTCTTATTATTTAATGAAACCAAAAGCAATAGCCAGGCCAATCACGTGAGAATGGGCGATATGTCGTGGTAGGGTAATTGGTTGGAAGACGACTTGTCGGTTCGAAGTGTGATTTTTTATTAATCATTATTTTGTGGATGTTGTGAACAAAGTTCCTATATTGTCTAATAAAATTATTTTGATTTCATGAGTCAAAGAGTTTACTTAAAAACTTAAGTCACAATCTAGAAAGATAGTTTTAAAAAAATGGTCATTAGCTTTAAATAATTCATCAAAGAGCTCATAAATACAGGGTTTCGGAATGTGTTACGTTAGATTTGAGGTTACAATTTCAGATATCCTAGAAACATCAACAAATCATAAAGACAAAATGTTTGCCACTGTACAAGCAAGTTGACATTGTTTGTCACTGGCGTTATGTCATAGAATAGCAATGTTCAATACAATGACCACTTTGATACTAATTGATTCAGTACAGTGTGGATAAGTGTGTTCATTAACAAATTTTTGGACAGTTAAAAATGACATAGGATAAGATAATTGCTTTATTATGCCTGAGGGATAGTCTTTTTACATCTCTTGCAGTTCTCCGTTATAAAAACAATAACACAGATGAAACGGATATGTAACATATTCACAAAACATATTATCACTATCATCCTGTCTTAGGGTACGAACATTACGCTAACTCCACTAATCTGGGCTCAGGAGCTATATTCGCTCGAGCGGCCCGACTTAGGGTATAGCAAATCAAATCATTTCCTCGCCACCTTCGCGATATAATTTCAACGAGAAAATTTGATTGGATATATTCCAAGTTGGGCCGCGCGATGAAATCTAGCTTCTGAGCCCAGGGTACAGATTAGTGGAGTCGTGTTGACGAGTTTTGAGAATTCTGTTTTATTCTGAACAGTTAGGTTTCCGTACCAATTTAAAGCTCCATTTTCATACTTACATGTGGTTTGGGATGAAATTTAACTATTGGGAATATAAATGAATCTCTCGGTAAAAACATCTTTCGTCGAAATTTTGATATCACATTTATATTTTTATTTAAAACATACTTATTTCGACGCCCAAGAGCACAGTTCCCCCTGTAAAAAGGGCATAGCATTTAACGAACCCGCTTTCGGTGACGTAATCATTTACAACGTGTCTCAACTACCGTAATTTCATTCGATGGGTAACAACTGTTGCAGCAACGAATACCTAATTCGGATGAAAATAAAATAAAATATAGACAAAGACGGTTTTCAAGTGTATATTTAGAAACCGGAAGTTGTGAGATGGCCACACTTGATACGCCTTTATGTTGACTGCCGTTTCGGTAATTTGTGTAAATCATCTCCTATTTAATGAATTTTGGTCCGATTTTTCCTTGGTTGGTCCCAAAATTTTGCAAAAAATACAAGGAAAACATTAAAATTCCTTTTTAGAATATTGAACTCTGATAATGGATCTTTAAAACGTACAAATTAAAGGGCACAACACTTTGTGTAAATGTTCAATAAAACAATCTCAAAATAGTTTTATCGATTTTAAAATCTATTGCAGATAATGAAAAAGACTTTGGTTTATAGCTTTGGATTTGTGATACAATTAGCATTTACGTATTTTGGACTGCTTCAGAAAATGGGTATTTATAAAAAAAGATATTGACCTCATCACAACTCTATAATTGTATATTAGTGCATTCAATCACAGTCAGTACTAAATAAACTCTTACATTGACAATACATGAAAAATACTATTTCATTAAATATTCCCATCTAATTCCAAACCCAAGCTTTCCAAAGCACAATGTACCTCGTCAAATTATCATATTGCTTGTGACCCACTGCGGTAAAGTGTTATATCCTCGATAGTATATTCAGGCATCTGTTGTTCATTAAAGGTTAACATAAGGAAGAAAACAGATTATCAGAGCTACCCGGACCTTTTTCTCACAGAAGCACAAATGATGGCGTAAGATGGTTACGATTGGTCGGTTAACATTGTCCGAGAGGAACAACTAGTGTTAGTTGTTGGACAAACACTGACCGTCGTAGTGTTCTTCTGTTATATTTATTATTACGGGTAAAACGAGATATTAAAGAAATGACTCACAGAAAGTTGAATTTTGTTTTTTAAATCTGGACAATGAAATTCAAAACCTATCATGCGTCCAGAAAATATTACCAATAAGACTCAAGTATAGTTTTGAACAAAAACAATTAAAATGGAAAATGAATGTTATGATTGCTTTGTACATTACCTTACTGATTTAATTCTTCTTAAAATTTCCGTTATGATGAATCAATTTAAATATCCCTCAGGTTCCAAGTGTCCATTACTTAATTCTCTCTGCACACACACAGTTAAGAAGCGGTTTCGAAATTTACTATTTGTATCGGGTCAAGCTTTAACTTTAATACAAATTAATTTGATCTAATTTTAGAAATCGTTTATCTTACATTTCTAAACCAACCGTGATTTTGTGCAGATAGCTTTTGATAAACTGAAATAATGAAAGCCGAATTAGATATTAAACTGTATAGTAAACTCCATCAAACTTGCATCAGAAACGTTTAGACTTCATTTTGATATTCATCCATCTGGTATCAATCCCGTATCATTTCCCTTACCATAACACAATCAGATGAACACTGTGAAGACAGATGTTAGTACTTCCTCCTCAATAATGACTTCCTGATAACTTTGCAAATGTTATACCAAATACAGCGAACTATGACAATCACCTCTTACTTCCTTCTTGTTGACAACACGTTTGTGCTGACTCCACAATTCCCTGAAGGCCAGTGACCAGGCTGTTATACAGGACATCACACCTGTCTCTGCACCTCTCATCAACAGCCCAATCAGAGTCTGATGCTTGCTAATAGACCAACACACGCAGTAAGTATCTGCAACTTGTCTGCACACCTTCAATAATTAAAAGCAAAAGACCAGTTTACGCAATGACTTCAAACGGGTACGTTGGTGTAGCTACTTCTAATATATGCAATTATTAGTTAGATTTTACTGGTCTGTTTCTTTTTCAACAGCTTTGAGAACATATTTTCTTTTATACCTATGTGTTTTGTCTAGACATATTAAAGAGACACATAATATGAGTTACATTTTGCGATAGTTCAGAAGTGTCTATCAAGTGACAAGCTTAAGTCATGTCATGTCGGCGTGGATGACAAGAAATTTATTGATGTAAAAATTCTCTATCCTTCCAGAACAATGAACTCTGCAGCGATCAGTCTTCTCCTCGTCGCCTCAGCCCTGGTCTCCGGTGCTGACGGCTTCTTGTGGAGCAGGAGCTCGAGAAGTTCCACAAACCAACTGTCCAATTCCTTCAGCACCAACAACTGCATGTGTCTGCACAAACTTTTCCAGATGTTGGGTGGACTCGGAGGAGGAGGAGGTGGAGGTGGAGGAGCAGGAGGAGCAGGCGGTCTGCTTCAGGCTCTGGGTAAACGGGAGGTGGCAGACCTGCTGGAGCTTGAAGAGGACTATCCTGGTCTTGAAGAGTTCATGGAACACGCAGATGTGAAACGTGAGTAACTCTATGACACTTGTATACGACATCGACCTTACTCAAACCTATATTTTTTCATGACATCCTCATAGATATAAAAGAAACATGTCATACAGAGAAAATTGATATAGCCAAAGTGTGAAGAACATTTGTATCGTACACTAATGTCTGACGCTTGATATTTAATGACATCTAACATAAACGAAATTTCATTTGAGACCAGCATGGTCCCGGTATAGTAATGTTGTTGTTTTTTGCTAAACTTGTTCGCACATATCGCACATGTAAGGACATTTCCCCCTTATAAGGGTTGAACCATATTGCGTGTGAACGATCGAACATTTACATTGAACTGCGTTTTGAGATTGAATTGGTGATTTATCAGGAGACTGTCGGGCTCGTTGTGTTTGAGGTATGGGAATTTTGGGTTTACCGCAGCTTTCAAGAGTATTTCACTTATTTTATGGCAGCAAGTATTATTGTAGGGGAAAATCGTACAACACGTCTGTGGCTATGCATTGCGGTTAGCCTGTGAGCATCGGCTGGAACTAGTAAACCATGGGTTGTACTGCGCTGAAATTCAGTGAAGCATTGCACCCAAACCCTAACTGCGTGTAGAAGAGTTCTCTACTGCTGACAAACCACGAACGTCTTGATTTGAAGCTGAACGAGCTAACCCCCGTTGTGTTTGAAAATTGAACATGTTTTACAAGCTATTCTCTTATACCACCACCACAAACCAGATAAAACAACATCTTTGTAAGTCCCCTGCGACACTTGCCGAGGCGTTTATTACAAGCGTATAAGATACATTGATATGCACGCCTCGTCGTACTTGTTCCACGTAGACAATCAGATTGTCAATTTACCTGCTGTTGAAGTAACTTTATGTTAGCATCCTATACTTTTATAAATTACATTTTTAACTGGATATACTCTTACCACATCTACAAGGTAGGTATCTTCCCGCACCTACAAGGTAGGTATATTCCCGCACCTACAAGATAGGTATCTTCCCGCACCTACAAGGTAGGTATCTTCCCGCACCTACAAGGTAGGTATCTTCCCGCACCTACAAGATAGGTATCTTCCCGCACCTACAAGGTAGGTATCTTCTCGCACCTACAAGGTAAGTATCCTTCTGTACCTACAAGGTAGGCATCTTCCCGCACCTACAAGATAGGTATCTTCCCGCACCTACAAGGTAGGTATCTTCTCGCACCTACAAGGTAGGTATCCTTCTGTACCTACAAGGTAGGCATCTTCCAAGACCCACAAGGTAGGTATACAGCAAAAGAAACGTTATTCCCATGATACACTGCAACGATATAAAAGTATGAAACAAACATATAATTTATCATAAAATACGCTGTTCTGTTCACAATAATTTAACTTTAAAATATAACAAATGAATATGTTGTCTACTGGTGGTCGCAGCCGAGAATGAACTTACCGCGCTATGACGTCACCTTATATACCTGTCCAATAGCGCCCCCTAGACAATTATCTCTCCTTTTATCTGGTTTGTCCCTACAGAGAAATCAATTTCCATCTTATTCACCCAGCTCAACCGATAGAAATTTCATTTGTTGTCCGGTTAAACTGCACCCAATGTATCATTATTTCTGCTAAAAACTTATATCTTTCAATGAGACCCAGTTGAGCTATTTTAAATTCCCATTCCGTCTGATTTATATATTGCCTTGATTGATTAGACGATACGCTCTTTCTTTTCACAGGAGACGGAGTTCTGGAAGTGCACGAGTTCAAGCGAGCTGTTAGACAGGCTGCATCAAGTAAGTCACAATTTGCATATTACTCTTTAGAAAAAGATCATACACATGTACACCAACACTTGAATATAAGAAATGAAATCAAGAAAGTTTACAATATAGAGAAAACCCATGCAATGACCTGTTACAACGTTATCAAATTTGTTGCATTTTGGTCTTATTGTCACCACTTGTTTGTTTGAAATCCGGCCTTTTACTATTTATTTGCATATATTGCGATATTGCCACCTATTGTCAAAATTATGCCAATGCTCTATAACGTGATTGTAAGTGACACAATATACTGTTGTAATTTCCTTCAACAAGTGATTAAAAAATCAAAAATGTGTATATCAGACATTGACTTTGACAACAGACATGTCGCAATGTTACCCTATGTCAACATCTCAAGAACAATCCTATTTTGTAGGCTTACTCGTAAATACATTGTATCTATTGTATTCTTTAAAAGTATGTATTTCCATTAAGCCATAAACAAATACCAATCTAACTGATGAAGAATGACGACAGCAGTCCCCATTGTTATGTATCTTAAATTGCCTGCCAGATTAGAATCTGGCCAAAAAGCACAAACTTTCTTATGATGGTGATAAAACCTGATTATATTGTATAACCTGTCTCAGATCCCGGTGAGACGTACAATTCGTATATGTGATAGTATGAAAAAGTAGTGGACATTATGTTCCTTACATTGTTTTCAGTCTGTAGTAAATCAAACACTCACTGTCGACTGATTATGATGTTGTAATTTTATGTTATTTAATTTCCTCAAAGATATCACTTGATGGTTATGTCACTTACCTTTTAAATTGATTTATTGATTTTTGGCTTTTAACTAATTCCGTGATATTTTGCTAATATGCTGTCCCATTCTTTTGCGTTTGCAATCATATCATTTCATTAAATTTCACGCCGGTAACGGCTTAAGTATTGCCAAAGCTGAGTTTAACAATAACTCACTTACTCATTATTTATTTTCGTCTATCAGATCCAAGTCAGAATAACAACCCCAACCTGTGCAAATGTGGACGGATGGTGGTCGATCCTTTCAACCCTGAGTTGTAGATAAGATAAGGTGATCTCTAGCGCAGGTAACAATCTTTAATTCTATGTTAAATATGTATATAAATATAAGTATGTCTGACTAATGGAAAACAACTAACCCTCAATTTCCCTCAATTCCTATGACGTAATATATCATTTTGTTTTTATTAGAATAGCAGGTTTAAGGAGTATAAAACATATTTTCAACGGGTAATGATACGATAATATATAACTGTTCTCAATTGCAATGAAGTTGGAATTAAATGGATAGATACTGATAAAAGAAAAAAACCTTTCATTTATGATAATGGTCATGTTGACGTTGTGCTATTTACATTTAAATGAATCTCAATAATCTTTTTTGTTTCAGAATCCCTGATATATGGATCAGTAATAAAACTGTTTAATTGTAAAAGCGTGTTTATCTTTTCTTTGATACACTTTTAACGATTGATCTTTCTGTCTTACGTATTCCATTAGCAACTATTTTTCGGATTATGCCACGAATAGAACACCACTTTCCTAGATGAATACATTACGGAGACGTAACCCTGATCTACAGAGTAATACAGCCACTGCCTTTCTTCACGTTTCGCTATGCTGCTGTTTTTTTATTGAAGCTACCCCTCTACAGCTTTAATTCAGTATTCTCAGCGAAATCAAATTTTATAAATCTTCTTCAGAACCTAAAGTAAAGGTGTCTTGCGTCCATCCGTCGTCCGTCGCCAAAATGATGATCTTAGAACAGCGTCGCCTTTTGTTCAACTAACTTGGATTGCCTCCAATCCGGTATCTCTCATTCTATTCCACAAACTCGGCTAATAAGAACAGAGGCTCGATAAACATTTCATGACTTGATCTGCCTCTTGGGGAGAGAATGTCTCTTTCATTATGTTTATAGCCTTTGATTGAATGCTGTGAACATTTTTCAGATAAATATTCACCTCAGTCTAAAAACGTCGTAAGTGACATGTGCTACTTATATGAAGTTTCATAAAACGAAAAGAAGAGGTATGAAACAATTTTGTATTTACGTTCCTTGAAACAAAGATCACGGTCGCATATTTGGCAACAATTCATTGCAAATTCTTCACATACATACCATATTGTAAAGTCATTTACCTCAGATGATTTATCATACAAAGAATGGTGAACGGATGATTTTTATATTGGTCAAACCACAAAGTTTCACAATCTTGAACACATAATCTTGCCATGGGTTTTAAGAGTTTTAAAGCTGATTTGTAACAGCGTAGGAAACTCCCGCCTACCCAACCGCCCGAGGTGGCCTATTATGCAGCCGAACGACCAAGTTTCAAACTTGCATGTCCGATGGTCGGGTAGATATTTTACTTACATGTTACTTTCATTTACATTCAGACATGGTGAAATATTTAACTTACATTTTACTTTCATTTACATACAGACGTTACTTCAAAGGTGTGTCAGACTGAATAGTATAGTCCATGCAACCTCACCACGCTTGCATCAAAATGTTAATGGCACTAATGAGGTATTGATTATAATGCAACGCCTTTATTCATAACACATAGTGAATGGAACTTCTGTCTAAAATGAAAGTGCGGCAGAACAGAGACGCTCGGTTTCTGCATAATTCGTTCTCCATCAACGTTTTATTGACTGGATAAATATTATTTTATTATCATAAAAACATTTAAAATCACTTGAACACTTTATGAAACTCTAATTCACCTGTTGAGTTAAAATAATTTGCAAGACGAAAAAAACTATACAACATGACCAATCCTGTTTTAAAATTATTGCTCAGCCAATGAATTGATCATTAAATCACGGACGATAGATGTAGGAAAACCATAGCATCAAGAATTGTCATGTCATGCCTGTATTTAATTGCTTAATCGAAATTATGAGGGATAACAAATCTAAGATATGTCAACAGGTATTTTAATTACTTAACCAGTCAAGATAGCCAATCTAGATTCATGAAAAGCATAATAAGGTACAGCGAAACTGTGAAACTATATTGTGCATTCCTGATCGGAATTGTTGAAACAATAATGTATGATTTGTCATAACGAACTACATGTAATGACTTTTAGTTGTCTTATAACAATACGTATAGATATGGTTGAATATCAATCATATGTACAGCTGCGTATCTTAAGTTTGTTCACTTGCTTGTGTATATTAGTATTCAATTATCATGTAAATTGGGTTCGTTTTGAGGTCCGTAAAATAACCTAGGAGCACATTCAAAGGTCCTTGTATAAAATAATCATTCCCAAACCATAATTCGAGATCGTCTCGTCCCTGGTGCTGAATTTCGATATTTAGCATAGTTAGATAGACTGATTCGGTCTTATTTGTGAAATTCAGATTTTCTTAAAATTCGATTGAAATAGTCCATATAATATACTTTGTAGGAAAAACAACAGCACAATTAAATTGATTTAGTGCAAAGGAACACATATGACTTAGCTAAATCTTTTAAATCACTTATGAAGGATTTTGTAGAGAAAAAGGAAAAATAGTGTTTTCAAAATTTTGACCCCTAGTCACTTCAATTCCCTGCCAAATTCGTAGGTATGGCATACGAATGTGTTAACGCAAACTGAATCTTAACAGACGTAATGACATTTCAACATATGTTTCGTTTTTGCAATGCTAGGATGCCTCAAAGACATTTCAAATTACATGATATTTTTACTTGAATACACAGGTAAGTGTATAAACTTATAGTATGCAGCTGTATATATCGACATAATTCAAAATGGCTTAATGGCCAAACATATATACTATGAATTGCAAAAACACGTAACTAGCATGATTTATCACATTCATTCAAAAGATCTCGCGTATTTATTCCCAATTGACAAATACGACAAATACTTGTTTTCAAATCTTAAAACAATATAATCAATGTTCATGGCATCCAAGCTTAATCGTTTAATTTCCAAGAATAGTTGTTATATAACCTATGAAACATAATGAATTGTTTTATGTCATAGTCATTCATATTACCTTTAATGAGCTCTTAACAATGTAATCAGTTTGTTCTATCACTGCCTTACAGGTGGAGATGTTTTTAAAAAAATGTGAACTTTGTGATGAAAGTATTGCTCAATCACTGACTATCATACCTAATGACAGGAGTGAATCTTCACTGTAGTGCACAATCTGATATAACAGGAAAAACACCTTTAAGCTGTGCTGTCAAAACCAATTCCCAACCAGGAAACTCTCAACTTTTTGTTTACACATGTAGGTATAGGTACATCTAAATAAGGAAACACTGTCTCTCTTCCGTCTTTTTCACGTGCATCACACACAAACGTATGAACGGTAACATGTGGTTACGATTATTGTATCCTTCTTCCTTTTATCATAGCCATTTTATAATACGCATATAATGTGTTTGTTTGAGAAATTACATATATAGAATAATAAGCGACCTTCTTTCATAGTTTTATCAAACAATCTAATGATTACGTTAACTTTACGAAGGCGAGTTACGAATCGAACGAATCAAAAGTAGATACAGAAAGTATAAATTGGATGTAAATAGTAAACTTAACGATCTTCCGTTTGAAAATAGTAATACTTAGCAAATTAAAATGAAAGACGAGCGTAAAAAGAGACCAGGTAAATCAATCGCAGTCGCCGAATTTGTGCTGAATTTAACATTACCATGAGCTATTGACATTGACACTAACTTTATGACCTAACATTATGACGTCACTTTGCGTGATTGTGATGTCATATGCACAGGAGTTTTACACCTGTTTAACTATTACACGGGAGTACACCTTTTGAAAGGTGACCAGTAGGGAAGTTAGGGTTGGTTATTAATACAAAGGCATTAGTTCAATATTATGAAGTATGAATAAATAAAAAAATCAAGATTTCAGTTCTTTATATATTTTTATTCGAACATTATATCGTAGAGGTGTATGCTCTCATTATCCTGAAAAGAAAACGACAAAAGCATCAACAATATTGCACATAAACTACACAACCCCTGCATTAAAACTGCTCATTGATTGTATTTAAAAAACAAACTTGAAATCGATGGGCATTAGAACTTAGCTCGAAGCTCGAACTTGTATTAAATGAAGTTCTATTGATTTATAATACAATTCGTGAAGTAAAATCGTCATTGTTATTGTAACTAAATTAGCTAATGAATGCATAAAAGCACTTACAGTAACCCATTTCAGCCAGAGCCTCTCTAAACTCTTCTAGGTCGACTAACCCGTCACCTGCCAATCAAAAATGAATTATGATTTACGAGAATGAATCATATTGATAATATGGATATTTTATGGCGCCTTTTCCACATCCTAAGACATGCTGAAGAATTCCCTACGTCATTACACTGAAGGTTCGTACATTCACCGCTGCTACTAAGCGCTTATCGTTATTATGTTGGTTAGTACATCCTGTTTTCATTTGTTGCACGGACGTCCATTAAAGACAATTGAACATCTACATCAGGGCGAACATTTGTAATTGTTACTTTCTTCGAACTAAAATTCAAAATGCTCAATGTTTCAACGATTACAGAAGAACCCCAAAACATCTTCCTGGAACTCAATCACGTTCATTCAACGATTTTAAAAAATCTATATCAATACTAAAAAAGCTTCTGCCAAAAATGATTAATTGGTTACTGAAAAAACAACAAAGTTTTGGCTATTAAACTATAGAAACGGCAAATTAAGTAAACAAACAGTGATGGCTTAGATATATATTAATATTATGCTTGTGTAAATGTACCGAACTGCCTTCTGAGAAACCACTAAAGGTTAAAAAACAAGAGACCGATTCCTGTTTTGTAAAAGATAAAACAAAGACCCACGTTTCTGGTCCGCGTGCTGCATGAAGAGACTAAGAGCCGGATGATCTTCATCCAAGTCCAACACCTCGGCCGCCTCTCTGGTACCAACATGGCCGTCGTTGTTGTGGTCGATGAAGGAGGAGTGTACAGTGCTCACACAACAGTCGGAGGTCTTCCAGGTCTTGTGGAACGTCTTGACGTGTCTCTCTGCAAGGAATAGCTTACATGACATCTATCGCTTTTCCAACAAGCAATGTTACATCATTTCCTTTCTTGGAAACGCAAACATGGCGATATGATAACATTTCCAGAATAGGTAGAACTTATCTCCGAATTTCTTTTTTTTTCAAATTGTAATTGATTAGATTGATTATTTTACGAGTCTTGTTCAAGCCTATAACAGATCTTGAGATGTTTACAATTCAAGCTTGTCGTAAAATATTGAGTTATAGGGAATCATTCCATGTGTCTTCTGATATAAGATGCATGTATATCATAGGAGACTTGTAAAAATAGAGCCAGTGGCTCTGTAGCTCATCAGGCTTCATATCAATTTTGCTTTAGGGTGCTTTTTACAGCTTTCTAGGCCTGATGCTTCTTGGAAGTAAGATGAAATTAGGTTGAAGGGGTATAAGGGGCCACAGAGTCACAGGGCCACCCAAGCTACAATTCTAATCCTCACTATTCAAGGAGTCTGTAAACCAAGTTTCAGCTTTCTAGGCCTATGGTTCTGGAGAAGAAGTCGAAATTCCACAAAGTTTACGGACAGATGGACGGACGGACGCCGGACACCATGCCATGCAATAAGCCCATCGGGCCTTACAGGCCAGATGAGCTAAAAGCTAATCACTGCACTACCCTTAAAATTACATGAGAAGGTGACCTCATGGTAAGCTGACTTTAGCATGTCTATGACATCATGGCATTGCATTACTTGCTAAAGTGAAACACTTATATTGTCATGCAGATGATGGTTGCAGAGCACTGTTAAAACATTGTATGCCATGGACACTCATATACTATCCCCTATCTCTTTCTATGGAACAACATTGCCTACCTTCGAGGTCGATAGCATGCTCCAGCTCCTCCAGACTCGGTCCATCTTCCAGCTGATCCAGGACCTGGTTTGCTTCTCTCAGACTCACCTCCCCGTCTCCGTCTCTGTCCAGGGCTCGCACAGTGATGTCTTTAGTGAAGTTCCTGGGTCCACAGTCACACTCGTTACTGGAGAAGGTGTTGGTTACAGTGGACACGGAGTGGTGGTGCTTCTCGCTGGAAGGTTCGTCCCACGACCACCAACCACTCGTCTCTGTCAGCAGAGCCATTGTTAGGAAAACAAGCAACGTGGTCTTCATGATTCTGCAGACAACAGTATTGACGATAATAAAAGAAACATCTGCTCCATAAACACTGGCGTCAGACGCGTAATGGTCACAGTTACTAGTACATGTACCAATATATTTCAGCTAATGTCTAAATGGAAGAACAAATAACAGTAAAGCAGTTTCCAATTCTATAGAAAAGTTTTATCATCCTATTAGAGAAATAGCATAAGTCAACTAATAGATTACTGTATCATGTTCATGTTGCTAATGGTGTAAAATAAACAATATATCAACAATATATAAACAAAATATCATATTCCTCAAAATTTCTGTACTGTATCAGATATGTATCATGAAAAAGTATGACCTTCTGTACAAAAGAAAAGAACAAGCCGCTCAATGAATATTAGATATGTTATCTTGATTCCGTTTTTGGTTGAATACATGTATGTCAGATGTTTGAAATATATATCATTAGTTATACCTTAAACGTCAGTTTCAAAGCAAAACAAAGTGTGTTGAAAATCACACAGTGGCTCTTTGAGGAAATATCTATTAATTAGTTATCAATAAAGATGTTACAAGCGAATATGATGTTCCTATATCAGTGTACATAAATATAATGTACCAATAAACACCAATGTACATTATTTTCCTGAAATCTTTCTTAACGGATGAGTCACAGAAGGTTTATAAGGTTTCACACTCTACATAGATACAATCGATAGTTGATTATACAACTCAAGCTCTTATAATTCATATGAAATAAATTACATGGGATATAGATAACAGAACTTACAGTCAGAATTCCGCAAATATACTATTGGTTCGGCTATTACACTTTTATAAGGATATATCTGTATTTAGTAAACATCATGTGTACATCCTGTTCACACCACGGCCCCGACAGGTTGAATCTGCTGACTCGGCACTTCTTGTACAAGGAAATAGCTGCTGTGAATAACACTTCTAATCATCAGTACACTTCCTTTAGAGCTGGTTTACAATTTAGATTGGCATCAATGATTACTAACTTCCGGAAAACGAACTAATTGACGGTAACATTTTGCGACATTATCTATTGCTGTGACAAAGTGTGAAAACACATTTGCAAAACCTTTGATGAATACTATCATGACCGTCGACTATCGATGATACTAACATAACAGTGCTAAAAGATACGCTTTTTTACAACATAATTTATTGTTAGCTATATCCGATCTACATATGTTAACATGTTGTGTTACTCATTATTTTACAACACGCGATATGGTTCATTGTTACCTATATTCGATTTGAAAATTATACCCTTTTGTTACTCAATTTTTTACTACAATGTATAATGAAATTTTAGTTGTTCTCTATCTTTCTTTGAAAACATACCGAATAGAATGTTAAAATTTGTACTATACGCGAAGGTAGATAACCCTGTAATTTATATTTAGAATGACACTGACTCAAAAGGTTAAAAATGTTCTTCTCTTCTTGATCGAGTTAGTCCCCATCCGCTTAGAAATAAACAGTTTTAAATATAAAAGGGGGAACAAATATCTATCCTCTTGTCTTTACTCATAAATGGTATCTTCATTTTATTTAATCAAAAGTGCAGTTTTCACCGAGTAATTTTGACTTTGAAGATGCAGCACATTGTAAATAATGACGGTGGGATAAAGTGTTCCCTAACGAATTTACGTATATATTTCATTAAGAGATGTGCAAGGTTTTAAAAAGCAAACACATTAAATTATTCATTCAGTCAGTAAATCACTCGATCAGTCAGTCATTCTGAAAGGAGAGTAGTTTGCAAAACTTGGCACTTATCCTGCTGGCAACTTATCAGTATGAACATGAATGATCTATCATACCATGCACATAATACATATAGTGTGATATGTACATGAATGATAACAACACCCGAATATCGGTAGTGTTTAACGTCAATTGCTTCTTGCATATAATTGCAAAATTTAATGTAATGTAGAATGCACGAGGAGGAGAATATTATCACGAATCCACGACTCAAAATACATTCTACATCTAAATCCGTGTTTCACATAACGAAACTAAAATTCGCCTTTTTCACTTTTGGATTGATTTCCTGCATTCAATTTACCAAACATACCATCTCGGTGTTCACACAACCTTACACAACACTACGTGCACGTGTATTACGATTGACAACTAATACAGTGTACGTTGTATGTCCTGCATGTGCCCTCTCCGCTTCAGTCGTCAAATTAGCAACAACGGATTCTACTGACAAACAAACTTTTTAATTCTGTGTCTTCTCCGTATTGCGAAATTGTGTGATTTAGACGGGCGTATTGCGATTATTAATTGCAACATTTCTATATATAAAATTTCTGATTTTATTCCTTCTCTAGATCAGGAACAGCAACAATTGGATAGATAGATTTTAAAATGTTGTTCGCATATATCTGTAAAAATATGTTTTATTGAATTGTGTTTTTCGATTCTAGATGGAAAATGTTAATTAAAACACGTATCATGTTGTTTCTGTATAGCAGTAAACCAGTATACCAGTACATAGTAATTCTGCCTGTCCTTATTCTGTATGGCCTCCGTGGCATAGTGATTTAGGTGAGGTGAGGTGAGCTGGTCTGACAGGTCTGGTCAGCGTATTCAAAAATAGTTCACTTACTAGTACATCACGAAAAGCCCGCAACTCTATTATGGTTATGCAATGCGGTGGAACTGATCAGTGTAGCATGCACCCAAACCTCACTGAGTGTAGAACCGTTCTCTACTGCAGACCAATTTGCCGATACCCTGGCGAAACCTAGTAGTTGAAAACGGATTTCAATGAATGGCTGTTCGAATCTACACTCCTATCTTTTTAAAAGTTTATTTTTCAAATTTAAGAGATTTAATAATTAGCATGAAATACTTGTTCACCATTGAGCTATCAAAAGGAAACTTTCGACACGTTTATGTTGTCGTTTTATATTTTAATGGCAATCATTTCTTGGCCCTTTAACTGTTCCTGTTTATGAAAATAAAAAAAACCGGGATACAAGTTAGTATTAACAATACAATAAAATACGATATAATTTATTCAAGTTTCACCATAAGACTTATATTCAGTCTCTGAAAAATAATAATTCTACAAAACAACTATGTTATTAAAGATAAGAAAGGAGCCTCGGAGAATTGGAAATTTCAGAAGTTTCAGTAGTTCACTGCAGATCCAGATAGACAGATCCAGGTTTTGTTAGGTCAAAAAATATCAACTACAGTCTGATTGTAAAACTATCTCATCATTTGTACAACATAATATTAAATACGGCGTTTGTACATACTGAAATCGGAAAAGTATAAATGCCACCAAAAAGTGTTTCCGAGAAACTAAAAGATTACATACATGTAGTATATAATCACTTCTGTGCCAGCTGACATATAACACTTTCATCGAAATATCAAGCACTTCACTAGACTGCTTCAAGGCTTAGGATGAACATCAATGATCATCTCTCAATGATACATCATAGCATGTTTTTATTGTCTTAACAAAGGGTTATATAATAATAACAATGATAAGTTTAACGTCAAGTATCCATCTTTGTAAGTTGCTCACCGACGATTCACTAATGTGCATTATTACCCTGACGGATTGTACTTTTTCAAAGCTGCTTGCCTGCGCTGAGAGTCCATTTCGGACAGTACACCCGTATAACCAGGTACCCATTTTACAGCTGGGTGGACTGAGTGCAATGTAAATGAAGATGATACATGTATCTGCGTGAAATGCGTGAATATTATGACACTGAATATATTGTTTTCACCAGATGATCGTGTTACTGGTCCTTTGCGGAAGCTTTTATGTAAACGTTCACTTTAATTGATGAGAAATCACAAACATTTGACTTTTAGTATAATACGTGACGTCCAGAGTCTGTATGGAATTACAAGCGGCGCCCACATATAGTGTGTATATGGCACTTTGCCTACATTCTTAAAACGACTTTACGCACCCGTAGGATTTGTGATATGTGGACTCTACCCCCTCGCAGGATTAAACGGTTCCAAATAATCAGGAAAATGAACCACGGATAAATAGATTCTCCCAAATAGAAAACAATACCAGCACACACCAACAAGATGATGAAGAATTATTGCTATATGTTCATGCATATCACAAAACACACAACGTTATCTAATATACAACCATGTCACAATACATACTTGTAGAATATAGCAGATAGAACATGATAGTATTTGATTCAATTTATGACCAGTTTTCATGTAAACTTAATATATGAGCTTCGCTTTAATAATTCTATATTTGGTTATTTGATTGTAATATGAAAAAGAATGCATGAAAATCACGAAATGTCCTTTTCATTTTAGCATTATTCAACTGTTCACTCATAGTTAATAAATGTTTACATTATAAGTATTATTTACGTAAAAGCTTTAGTTGTGATTTTTATCTATGTTGGTTTGAAAAGAGATCAAATTGATAGCTGGTGCCTTATTGCAGTGTTTTCTTCAATGTACCGTTATTTGGTACACGGAGGTTTTGATGTTACAATTGTAATAAGATCTGTTATGCTTTTAATTCTGTAAACACCATATGCGTCTATGATACCGCTAATAGTCAGTGATGGACGAAGGAGAATTACCACAATCCAGTAGACAGAACTAGGACAGTAGACAAAGCATTGTAAGCCAGTGTTGAAATCCTCTATTCTACAAAACATCATTACAACAAAACATCGTTTTTCAATTCAAGTGATAGTGATGCATGATAAACTGTGTTATAAGGAACATCACCAATGAACATAATGAAAATTCAAATATGATAAAATCCTTGCGCAAATTTATATTTAAGAGTAAGGGATTTGACAAAACAATGTAAATTGTAAAATAAAACATTACCTAGTGGAAAATAACAGCATGTTTTATGTTACATTGTAATTAATCGTAAATTGTAGATGTTCAATGGATGTAATTTTAACGATGTTTTGTTTCTTGTCTACTTCTTGTGTACTATATTTATCATGTTTGTACTGGTGCGGGATTCATATAAGCAAAGCTTGCATGTTCACAAAGATTCTTTTTTTGAATAAAATGTGCTTAAAACATAGAGATGCATGAATTTGGTACAAAAATCACACCTACTAAAGGCAAAGTCACACCACACTGACTTAGAACAAGTACACCTACTGATCTCAAAATTATCATCTAACAGTTTAATTGCGTTTATATTGAGTCTAGCTAGGCGTAGTAACGGCTCTCCTCGGCCGACTTATCGAATTGACCATTTAGAGCTCGGCTTACCATGCCGCAATAGTCCGCTTTCGCACATATGACGTTGGAGGGTCAAATGTCGCCGAAAGTTCGGCTGGCGCGACCTCTTACTGTTTCTTGCTAGACTCAGTATGGGAGTGTTGATGGCTAGGTTTACCAAGACTGAAACATTCTGGTGTATTGGTGTCTAATCACATGTGACGAATAAAAGATGGTCAATTGGGCGTTTTGATGCCTCTTTACAATAATATCTTGTTCCATTTGATTTTCAAAGTTTTATATTTTGCGTAAATTTAATGTTAATTTATATTTAATTATGAAATTCGTTCAGTATTGTCAGCTATGACATCATTCATCAAAGGGAAATGTTCATTTAGCCAGCTGAACCAAAAAGATTTCCAGTGGTATTAGGTGATTGTCACCGTTCTGTCAATACATGTTGAAAAATGAATGAACTTTAAGCGAATAGTTAGTTCTTTAGTTCTTCGGCATGAAAGTTGAATCATTCCGTTTCGACAGAACAGCAATAATTATTGTTGGTTATCAAACGGGATCATTATACCTTTTTTGTTTTTACCAACCGGCGGAAGTTTTTGTAATGTGATTTTAAAATTGTTTTTAAAGAAAAATGTCACACAATCTAGGTTTCACGTGTTTTGTTTTATATATTTTGAAAAGACAATGACTCCATTGTACGTTTGTAAGGTCTATAATTTTGACAAACTTCTAAATAGTTCGTTACAATAAATTAGAGTTGTTCCATTTTCTGTTACCTTTATGGCAAAACATTGTCGTATGGAAGAGCAAACAGTTCTACTAATTACAAAACAACATAACCTGCTTGATGAAATGCTTTCACTTTATTTTCAATAAACCATTCTCGTCTCAGAGTTCCAAATGCTGAAACGAAAAATATGAAATATATTATTCGGGGACATGTTTTTAGCTTTGTTAGTGTTTGATCACGCTGTAAAATGGAACATTTAGCTTCACAAGCCTTATTCATGTTTCAAAACAAGAAAATGACCTTTTTTGAAACTCGTATATAGCACTTGCAGTCTAAAATATCAACATCGGTATTTGAAGGTATATGATTTGTCCATTTCACACATTAACTTCAATCAAGTTTGCTTTACTTGAATGTTACCATTTTGTCATAAAGAATTGTAAAACTTGTAAAACTGTTTGTAATGTTGGCATATATCCTTACGTGTTCGCCATGTCATTACAGAAGTCCCAGGTTGAAGTCATCCACCAGAGATCGTCCACAGTTACACACGTTGCTCATTTTAGAAGAACTACTACCTGAAAAGATATCTCATTATTAAGAGCCAAATTAACATGTACTTCCATACTTATATTATATTACCTATCAAACAAATTCAATTGTAACTGTCATTGTGAATGCTTTGGATAAGTTTCCTAACCCTAAATCCTTGCCCCCTACAAATACCCAACATGTATACATCACCCCCAATGTACCCCAATTATCCCTTTTAGCAAAGTACTGCGTCGTAGCATTTCACGTAAGTCCGTATCATTGAAAACAAATAGTTCCAATCATTCGTACCTCAATAAGTTTCTGATCTGAGGACTGCCTCATAGCGACGTGCAAGGTGATCTTTGTAACCAAGTCTATAAGCAACGACGCTTACAAGCCATTGGGACGATTAAACTATTTTGCGCACGGCGACCAAACACGACCCTTGAATTAAAGAAAAAACGCATCGAGGTACGAGTGAAATGTTATATTTATTAGGTGAAAGTTTCGATTTTATTCATAGAACATTGGCATCTTGTCTACCACTTACTTGTTGCTCTCTTCAGAAGAGTCGTCAGTAGCTCACTGTCCACACTACCATCGCCTGAAACACATACTAACCTATATGAGAGTATTTCATCAGACGCGAAAACCTGTAATGACTTTAAAGTACTTTGAAACATTAACTTTCGCTCATTATAGTATCAGACGTTTTAAGAACTCGCTGCGTAAAATCAATACAAATGCAAAATCATATATAGGAAACAAATTTAAGGCAATTAAAACATCAGCAAAATATAACAGCCTTGTTTAAAAGCTGATAAAGAAAGTTAAAAATGTATATATCATGATTAGTTTCCTCAGAGAGATATTCCACAGAGTTGTAATTACATGTGATTATACCTAGCAAACACACGTTCATGACAAATTCTATAAAATACTTTTTTATTTATACAAGGTGAACAACATTCTCTCCCCACAGAGGCAGATCAAGTCATGTTGATTTAGCCTCTGTTCTATTACGCCGAAATCCCTGGGTTCCGGCAGTTTCCCCTTTCATCACAATACATTTGAATTTCTTTATCAAAAGACAAGGCTTCTCGCATGGAAAGGGTGGTTCACATCACAATGCCTTTGCCTTGTTTCAGTAGCCAAAATGATGATTTAACAACAGCGTCGCTGATTGCACAACTAATTGTGATTGCCTCCAATCGCATCTCTCATTCAATCCCACAAACACGCCGTAATAGAACAGAGGCTAAATCAACATGACTTGATCTGCCTCTGTGGAGAGAGAATGGGTGAACAATCAATTTTATATAATTCCATGTGAATGGTGGAACGAATCTGCGTTTATATTCTTGATAAAACTGTATTTCATGAATTGCTTAGATGGTACTCACGTTTTGTGTCCAGATGGTCCAGGAGGTTGTCCAGACCAGGATAATCCTCCTCCAGATCCAGAAGATCCGCCACGTCTCTTCTCCCGAGTTTCTTCTCAAGTGCAGCTAACTTGGCCTGGAGAGCTAAAATCAACTTGTGACAGTTGCAGTTGTTGGTGTTAGTGTGGCGGTGATGCTGTATGATGGTTGTACGACGTCTTCTCCCGAACAACCAACTGTCGACACTGACTGTCATTACAAGCAGAAGGAGCACCACTAGAGGTTGACGGATCATTGTTCTAGTTCTGGAATAGTGATGCAAGCAAGTGAGGGAATGAATCAGATGGGAGTAAGATGGTGTTGTGGTTAGCATGCTGGCCTCTCACGCCAGAGACCCGGGTTCGAATCCCAGCGGAGACACCAAAAATGTGTGACCTGGGTCTTATTCTGTGATGTGTCGCTGGGCAAGGCACTTCATCTACATTGTACTCAGTTCACAAGCTGTTAAAATGGGAACCTGAAAAACAGGTTGTACTGATCTACAGAGTATAGCGATAAGTAGCAGCTGTTAAAGTACACTCTTTCAGGGTAATGATGCAGGTAGCGCTTTGAGCATGTGGAAAAGGCGCCATATAAATATCCACATTATTATTATTATTTAACCTGTTTCAGCATTTAAACCACCTACTAGACACCTGTATGTTGCAATCTTAAAGAGAGTCAATAGATCAGGAAGAAAATTGATGGAAAGAAGAGGCTGGCGAAGTATTGAGTTCTAGAAAGGCAATTAAAGTGAGAAACCGAGCACTGAGTGAATCTTTAAATTACATAAATAGCATAAATAGTATAAAATCATCAGCGACTCGGTAGTTCGGGATGCAAATGTAAGGGTATTGAGAACGATCAATTACATTATTTATAATGTGAATTTTAAAACATTTCAATTATCATCAGACACAATTTTGGTTTTAAAATTTTGCTGGGTATCAAGAGTTACAAACGAAGACTTCCTTTATGCGATCCATTAATATATATGAAAATCAATCAGTAATACTCACAGACAGACGGACTCGATGATATCTTGTACTGCAACCGAATCTTATTTATCTCCCAACCTAACCAGCTAACTGACCAATCAGGATACATCCTCATGATACTCGGCCGTCTGTGACCTGGATTGCAGGATGTTACAACACAAAGCAGGAACTGATATTAAAAAAATGTAAATGATGTGCAAGATTTGTAAGATAAATATGAGGTGTAAATGAAATGTGGTACTTGTAAGAATTGTTCCGGGTGCTACTGGATGAAAAAGCACACTTTTCTGACTGGCAGCATGTGCTTATGACACATCAAAATGTTTGGCAGCATTGTTCTTTAGTATCATGCAATGTCATCCTTTTTTTGTATTTACAAATTTAATAAATCTCGTGAAGGCTGAACAAGAATCACATACATGCTTCTTGGATGTATCCTTTTCACAATCTTGTTATTTCTTCGAATCTAGGGTAAAGACATTATTTGACCACATCCTACTATTCAACATTAAGTTGAATGAAAATGAATAACCTTTTTTGCAATCCAATTTTCAGCTAATGTCATATCCATCTTACAAAAGTAACGTAGTGTGACAAACTGCATACATCCGGTCTCCCTGTTGCAGGAGCTTTAAAGAGACACAGAGTATGTTGATAGGATCACATATGTCAAATTTTGAAATCGATGTTATTACATCTGGAACCACTAACTGTTACTGAAAATAACAAGTTAAAGGTCAATCAGTACATTAGAGCGAAAATATGGCCATTCAAAGTCGGGATTTTGATCGAAAACCGGACAATGTGGCCCGAGTGGCGAGCGCAAATTCGCCAAACGTAATTTTAAAACCTTGTCATAAGCTGACAGGAAGATATATTCGATTCGATAGTGTTTTTTAGCTATTGCAACTAATAGGTAGATTAATTGGATGCATAATTTCGAATATTAAACGTATTTCATATGTTTTCTTGATATTTCCCTAAAATCAAGCATTTTAGAGATATTATGCATAAATGGATATATTTACAAGTCCATTGATGAGATATGAACTTGATCAGCATATTAGACATTTTGTAGCTTTTCAAAACCAAATAAAATTTTAAGAAAGATATTCTGTGTCATTTTAATAGGAGAGAGATAGGGAAAGTATTCTTAATCCATACTCGTGGGTGAGCGAGTGAGCTGGCCTTTATCTCAAACTCTATGATGTAAGTACTCTATGACAATAACTTCGTAGTTTCTGAACAAAATCAGTTCAAATTGCACAGAAATCTTTATTATAACCAAACAATAATATGCGCGACAATATGTACGAGATTCAAGGTCGTAAAAGGCATGATAAAATGCATTTAAAAGTCTTCTCTCCGACTCGAAAATGAAAGTGAGATAAACATCAACTTGACATCTCAAATACGCAAATTTCTTGCAGTTTGTGAACCAAAACTCACAAAGAAGGTATTCAAGATTCAATTACTGATTAGTTAAAGGTGACCAACTTAACCTCGTCGATTAGGAGAAGGGGGCACTGAAAGCAGACACCTACCTCTGTTGACCTGTCCCGTCCGTAGGTACAAGCCACGATGCAAACTGCCCAAACCCTTTTCAAATCAGGGAAGAGTTTGATAACACAAATTTATTGAATTATGCCAGTTCAAGTTCTGAAGATGAAAGTTTGAATACAAGGAAGCACAGGAAGAAACAATTGAAATGGTTGAAAGAGATGACAGTAGAAGACCTGAAACTGACAATACTAATTGTATTCGCAATGAACTCAGAGAATGGGCCCTTAGAAATCAGATACCTCTAAATGCGGTCTCTGCTTTACTCAGATTGCTCAAATATATATTTCCAATATTGCCAAAAGATGCAAGAACTTTGCTTCATACACCTAGAAACTATGACATAAAGAAAATCGCAGGTAGGGAATATCATCAGTTTGGACTTGCTCAATGTATTATAGAAAAGCTGTCTGGGACCAGTGTAGCTGAAATAAATTCTGTCTCATTTCAAATTAATATTGATGGTTTGCCAGTTTACAAATGTTCATCAATGCAGTTTTGGCCAATTCTGGGCAGATTTACAATGCCCTATGTGAAATGACCTTTTGTTATTGGTCTATTTGATGGTCAGTCTAAGCCAACAAATGTAGATGAATACTTGGTAGTTTGTTTGTGAAATGGAGCAACTATAACAAAAAGGGTTTATTTACCAAGGGAAAACATTTCCGTTAAGCTATCATGTGTTATTTGTGACACACCGGCACGTGCATTTGTTAAGAAAGTAAAATCCGACAATGGCTATTCAGGCTGTGATAAGTGTTGTCAATCAGGGGTGTGGGACGGGAGAATGACATTTCCAGAAATTAATGCATCTCTTAGAAGTGATGTTGCTTTTGATGAGCTTAGAGACGAAGAGCACCACCACTCAGGCAGGTCACCTTTCAACAGGTTGTTTCTGGAATGGTTACTCTACACTACGTATAGGTTAATGTCCGAGTAACTCTCCATTCCTAAAAAATAATGGAGCCGAGGGCCCCAGGGCCCGAGGCTCATTATTTATTAGGAATGGAGAGTTACAAGGATATTAACCGACTTAAATTACACTCAACTTAATGCCTTTCAGAAAAATAACTTAAAATATCTAAAACAAAATGAAATTTGAAGAGAAAAACTTGATGTTAAATACAACGCTCCATTACTGAAAAATAATGGAGCGAGAGAACAATAGGATGACGTCGCAAGTGTAATTTAAATGCGTTTAGTCTGTTTAGAGGTTATGCAGAAACTGATACATTTGTGGATTATTGGTCCAATTGCTACAGGATGTCAAATTGAATCAAATGCCGTGAAGTTACTTTCTGAAAAACTTGTGTTGTATAGAAGGTTTACTCCTCGTGAGTTTTCAAGAAATGGGAGGGAAGTGAGCGAAATTGACAGGTGGAAAGCAACATAAATCAGATTATTTCTTCTTTATACTGGCCCCGTTGCTTTGAAAGGAATAATAAATTCAGAACTATACATGAACTTTGAACTGATAAGACATGTAAGTGAAAAACAATTTACAATGTCAGATTTTGGTTATTTATCTTTTAAAGTGTGTCAACTAAAATACAAACATAATGACGGACCATTACCCCCAGGTTTAAGTTAGTCTGTCAGTATCGTGAAAGTACTAGCCCAGTAGATATTTGCTACCTGGGAATTTTACAGACGGACTGCCGGACGGACGCCGGACAACATGCCATGCCATGAACCCATCGGGCCTTACAGGCCAGATGAACTAAAAGTGTTACAAATGATCAAACTAGAAATGACATATATCATCAAGAAGGGATTACTTTTCGCGTCGTTAAATTAAAATTAATTTATCTGCAATACTCACAGGAGTAACACTTCAAAGTGTTTAATAGTTAGCATTGGTTTAGTTATTTAGTTTGCGAAAACTTTAACTTAATTTTGGATTTGAAAAGTAATGTTTTTATATTCCAGGTAATAACAGCGTAAGTCTAAGTATAGTCCAGCTTCAGGACTGTAAATAAAGGAGCCTTTAATACAGTCTAGGTTCTCCTTCAGCAAGTCTAGGCTACAGCAATTTACGAAATGAGGAGACCAAGAAATAAAAATGTTGAAAAGAATGTAATTATTTCAAAAATAATATATTTCATAGACTAAATTTTAGTCTAGTCTAAGTAAACCTAGCCTCAATATTATCCGTGTCACTCCTATACTGACTCTAGAGAGGCCTAGTAGAGGGTCGCGTCAGCCCACGTATCGAATTGACCAATCAAAACTCATCCTACCAAGACACATTAGTCTGCCTTCGCAGACAGACAGACAGACAGACAGACAGACAGAATGTTTATTAAAGTCTCACCTCAACATGAAAATACATACATTACATTTGATAAAACAGTAAAAGTTGAGCCACCCCTATAAGGGATTATGAGAGACTAATGTCATTAAAATATTTACAAGAAGCAAAATAGTTGCCTAAAGTTATAACAGTTATAACGTATAACGTTGGATTTCAACCGTTTCACGTGCATGTAACCCCTGAGAAATGTTTATACAAACTGGGACACTCGCATGCCATCAGAACATTTAGTTCTCACGCGATTCATTGGGAGGTTGACCTCAAGGTCAATAATGTGATCAACCTCATAGATAATAAGGTCAATGAGGTGCAATGAGTGCAAACTGCGCCTCATTGAGGCTAAATAACTCCTACTGTAGTGAAAACATCAGTACGACGAGCATCGATCTTTACACATGCACAAACATTTTCATACGTACCCAGCAGGCATTTTTACGTTGAACCAACGTTGAAACAACGTCGTTTATCAACGTTGAATTGACGTCGAATGTTGATTGGATTTGAAATTTGCCGCGACGTCGAAACCTGACGTTGTTTCGACGTAGAAATGACGTTAATAGATACGACGTCGCAACAACGTTGGTATAACGTTGTCCCGACGTATATACGATATTGTATCAACGTTGAAACAACGTTTTATTGACGTATTTTTAACGCGACATCAACGTCGATACAACATGGCTTTAACATTGATACAACGTTGATACGATGTTGCTGCAACGTTGGTAAAAAGTTAATCCCATTTCTAATGATGCTGAATAGATATGATGAGAGACGTTTTTCAATGTATATAACACTGCAGAGAATCATAGAGACCGGAATCGTATCATAAAAAAATATGGTATATCGTCGGGCTGTATAAATTCAACCAACAAATTAACAAGTCAAACACAAACCGAGATAATGATTACATAAATGTTTATTAATCTTTTATACATTTCTATGAAAAGCAGTCTTATCATGTATTCTTGTATATGTTTCTTCACAGCGTTGGCCATCAGCAAAGTTCTGTACAAAAGAAAGATAAAAGTAAATGAAGTGAAAAATCAATCACATTAATTGTATATGTCGATCCCTTATCAAATATGTGCTAATAACTTGTTCTGCTCTTTTGAATCCTGCCTTGAATGACTTTTGTGTGCATTGTAACTGATTTATTGTTTAATTGTTAACTTATTTAACATTTGAAACTGGTAAAATGAAAATGAAATGAATGTCGAATCATCGGAATGGCATTTACAACAGTATACACTATATACATACCTGAGGGTAGGTTGACAGATCAACTCCCAGAAGCACGTGCATGTATCTTCTCTGCTTCGCCAGTCTCCAGCTCTCTCCTCCCTCTCAATCGGCAGACTCTGAGAAAAGTTAATTATATTCAAATATAAACAATAATATCCTAACACATTTCTTTAAAACACTTCTTGATTCGTGGATTCCTTAAAACATAACTGTAATGGAAGTGAAAAGGTGTCAGTGAGGAATTTGCCTTAAAATTAATTTGTATATATGTATCATCCCAACTTGGAATCCCGTCCCATCTTAAGATGGGACGTCCCAACTTAGGATTCCAAGTTGGGACGCGTCCCATCTTAAGATGGGGCGGATCCGCAGTTGGGATGATACATATATACTGTATAATACACATTATAATTATACAATGAATCGTACATGTCGGTTCAAGCTTAAGTGAGTTGATATCAATCTTAGTCATATAGATATAATGCTAAACTGTCATGCATTAAAATATTAGATGGTAATATTGTGTTTTGAAAGGAAATAAACAATTGAAAACGAATTTCATCCATCAACAGTTCAGAAAAAAGTATGTGGTATGCCATCATTCCGTCATATTTGAACATAATTATATGATTAGTCTGATACAAAATTAATAAAGTTAACAATGAAAATAAAATCAATTTAATATAGCTGGAGCCCTTCTTGTCCTTAAATACGGGCGTATAATTTATACTTTTGGCAAATGATATTTCAGTTATTATTATTGAATACCAATTACATCAATACTGTAGGCCTACATGTACATGTATAAATGTCCAAATAGTATGATAGGTGAATATTTGATGTCGTTCATGAATATGACGCAATTGGGAACAACACTATTACAACAACCCTAACGTATTAAACGTAAGTAGCCATATCTTTCTATGACGTGATCATAGTTCAAGTGACGGAGTCATTCAAATAATTTATCAAAATTATATAGTTTTAAACTGAGATGATTGCCAATCTACCCGGTTTAAACACAACCCTTTTCATGATCTTTTTCTTACAAAAATAATACGGGACAACGCTGATTATGATGCACTCATTGCCACTGTATGATAACAATTCAACTGCTGTTTCATTCAAGCTGATGCTCAGAGTAGATAATTATTAATCAAAAACCACAACGAAACTGTACACGTACAGTGAACGCTCTGAACCAAATGAACTCCTAAACAGCTGATCGAATACTTTACGAGCTCCGTGCAACACCGGTTACGGTATCAAGCACTTTATGCTATGCCACAACACTGTACGGAGTTCAACAATGTTGCGGACACAAGTTGAATGACAGCAGAAGTTTTGAACCTATGACTTTCTTTTTCCATCCTGACTCACTTAACTAATTAAACAAATGCTATTTTTAAAATAATAGTTTAATATTAGTGCTATAATAATATATAATCGTACTAGATCTACAGTTGCCTTGGCACTAGGCCTAGGCCAACAGAAGTCAACGAGATGCGTTCAAATTTTGACGTGTCTAGTGTAATTGAAACTCAATGATGGAAAGTTTAATAGATCAAGGGAAATACTTACCATTTCAAAATAGTAGAGCGATGTCAGTGCACCCGAATCGTGATCCGATATAACATCTAACGGGACGTTGATTTCCCCTTACATCGACCGACAAACATGGCGACGAAAGTACTAAGATTGTGACGTAATAATTGAAACTATGACGTCATCAGCATTTGTGCTGGCGCGAAAATGTGGTATGCTTGTTGGCGAACAAAGTAACGTCTGGAATATAAGAAAAATGACTTTTTTTCAGTTCATACGCCGTTTAGGGAAACAAATTATCGGCAGATATTGTTTATGAATAAAGTGAGCACGAATTTGTTCCTGAATTTTCAAGTGCTAGCCTATTCACGAAACAATGCTTTTAAAACGGTATATTTATTCATTTATTCATTGATAGATTAATGACTGTTTAACATAAATTTATGTAACTATATTTGAAAATGACTTTTAAAGTGTACTTTTTTTACTGATTTCATATCTATACATTTTATTGGTAATTCGAAAAGCTTTATTATAAAAGGAATGGAAAAGGTTAAACTTTATAAAGGAAAACAACTCTAGACTCTACATAAAGAAAAAATATTTTCTATACGATATCCTAGAAAAAATGCCTTTCTTGTCGCGCAATCTGTTAGTTGTTACTAACAGTAATTTAGTTAGTCCTTTCATAACGGGGCGCTCTTTACAAGTTTAAAGGCGAATATCACACAATTTTAACAGACACTTATTCGCGTTTTTAATGAATGATCAACTAACAAACGAAAATCTTTAGTTTCACAAGAGACAGACATGCTTTCATCTGATATAATTCGTAGGTTGTAAAATCGGAACAACGTAAGGTCATTTATCAACATAAATCTCAAATACATAGACGTCGGAAATAGAAACGTTGAAACGACGTTGTGTATCTTGATTTTCTCGACGTCGAAAGAACGCCACCTTAACCGAAATAACCGACGTTGAAACAACGTTGTTCAGTCAACGTCGAAATTACCGACGTCGGGGCAACGTCGTTGTTATCGACGTCGAAAATACCGACGTTGTAACAACGTCGTTAAATCAACGTCGAAATTAACAACGTCGAAGCAACGTTGTTTTTATCGACGTCGAAATTACTGACGTTGAAACAACGTCTATTTTAAGTTGAACGACGTCGCGACCACATCTAAACTATAATCCAACGTCGATTCGACGTTGTGTGCCTGCTGGGTAATAGTTAGACAATGAGTGCCTGTTGTCTAATAGTTGAAATGGTTAGTTAGACCACGAGCGCGGATTAGACAACAAGGCACGAATTGTCTAACTTACTTTGATCATTTGCAACATGTGACAATTATTTCAGATTCTCTTAACATGTACTCATTTGAATAAAACGTTGGAACTATTTTGTGACAGTCTGTTTTCAATGTTTAGAACTAATGCTCGTACAATTACACTTGCGTGGGTGGTACGTGCATGCACTACAAGCCAGCACTTGCGTTTGCATGAGAACAATGTGGATGCACGTGCAAAGCAATAAAACTTCCTGCAGTACTCGTTATTTGCATGAGAACAATGTGGATGCACGTGCAAAGCATTATAACTTCCTGCAGTACTCGTTATTTGCATGAAAACAATGTGGATGCACGTGCAAAGCATTATAACTACCTGCAGCATTCGTATTTGCATGAGAACAATGTGGATGCACGTGAGAAGTGGTCAGACATTTTGAATTTCATTGTTTAAAATGGATAGCACCGACGACGAAGCAATTCCTTGCTCCCAAATTTCTTATACAATTTTGGAGTCTCTCAAACCATGTGAAGGTAATAATTCATTTGAATTTTCAACAAGTGATGACGAACTTTTGTGCAGCGCGTCCCAAAATATGGAGAAGGAACTAATTATTTCTTCAAATCCAACTTCAACTTTAACTGAAGGCCAGGATCGTTTTAAAGAGCCACAAAGTGACGATGCAGTTGCTGAAATGAGGGATAAGTTCATCCCGGAGAAAACTCGGAGGAGTTTGGAGTGGGCGTGTCGGTTGTTTGAGGAATGGCGAGTTTCAAGAATACGAAAGTAATGAGAGGTGAAACTTCCGGTAAGTGACTAAGCCTGATAACAAACAAACTGATTGAACTCAACGATGATGAACTTAATTAGTGTATGTGTCGTTTTATCCTGGAAGTACGAAAGCAAGATGGGACGGATTATCCGCCAAAAACCATTCGTCATCTTGTGTTGCTTCTCCAGATGCATCTCACCAACCATGGCCGAAATGCTCAGTCTGTTTCTCTCGGATACAGCATTTACAGAAATCCGGATAACATTGGATAACATCATGCGGGCACGAGCAAAAGAGGGGCTTGGTTTGTATTCCCGTCAGGCTGACGTCATAACGGTTGAGCAGGAGCAGACGCTCTGGGAGAAGAAGATTCTAGGAGAATCCAGTCCACAAATCTTATTAGACACCATGTTATACCTTAATGGTTTGAACTTTGCCCTCCGTTTTTGGAGCGAGCACAGGAATCTCAGTACTTATCAGTTCAAGTTTGTGTAATGCTGCCGGATTTGAAGGTAATTTCAAGTTCTAATAATTACAATCAAGTGTTCTCTATATCCAGTATATGTTGTGGCTGAATTTGTACACGTTAATTTAGTATATATTCAATCTATGCTATGGTCTCAAAGCAATATTTGACATTGTTTTAAGCATTAGATGGCAAATATGGCATTAAATTGCTATACTTTTGATTTGTAAGGCTCTATACATGTCTTTGTGAGAGGCTAAAATCTCCAAATATTAACCACGCCTTGCTGTTACTATATTTCAAGATTTTACAGAATTGAAGCACAATTTCGTTGCCCAACTGAAATACATCACTTGTCTTCGCTGCGAGCGAGATAACCAAAATATTAGCTATTTATATCAGTTGCGCAATATGTTTGCGCTTGTGATAAAGTTAACATGTCGGACTACATTGTATAATATATTATTATAATTTATTTTTTGGATTGTAGGTTTTTACACGAATAATCCGGGCAACCTGCGGCACCCGATTGTACGCGAGTGGAGTGGACGAACAACTGATTGCTCAGCGGGCGGGGCACATGAGCAACGCTCTGCGACTCTACAAGAGAACCAGAAACGAACAAGAAGATCGCGTCAGTAAGATAGTGCAGGGATCAAGGAAGCGCGCTGCTTCATCTCCCTAGGCTACTGCTGAGACTACCAAATCTGTCACCCTCGGATCTGGGGATCGAAACAAGTGAAATTGCAACTAAGCATCAATATCGAGTGACAATTTGTTCCATGAATTGTTGACAAAAGCATGTGAAACCTTGTTGGTAATAAACAAATAAAATATGCGTTTTGTTATCTTTTCTCTATGTATGTATCTGTCTTTGAATCACTCACCTGCCAAACATTGGATTCAGTATGTTCACTGTCACACAAAATATGGATTATGCAGAAAGTAGTTCCGACCGTGGTCTAACTGAAAATGAGGTTGGTTAGACCATGGATCACAACAAAGCAGCCATGGTCTAAATGTTATGAATAACTTGAAATAATTTACCATGACAGCCTTTTTCTAGCAAAATATAGAGAAGATTCTTTCTGTCTACATAGTCAAACGCTTTACGGAAGTCAATGAAAGCAGCATAGAAGCGCTGCTTAGATTTCCTGATATATTTCTGACATAGAGCATATAATACAAAAATATTGTCAATTGTGGAATGATCCTCCCTAAACCCAGCCTGTGATTCCAATAACAACTGATTACACTCCGACCAATGACGCAGCCTTTCCTCCACTATGGATGTGAAGACTTTACCAGTCACATTTAAAAGGGAGATTCCCCTGTAGTTGGCGGGGTTATCTGTCTTGCCGGATTTATATAAGGGAATTATTAGACCAATATTCCAAGACTGCGGGAAGATACTGTTTTGCAAAATAGCATTAAACACTATTTTAAATAGAGGAATAATTTGTAAAAGTTGTTTTACAAACTCAAGTGGTAATCCATCTACTCCCGGTGCTTAACCAGTTTTCAAGTGGTCTATTGCTCTCCGTATTTCATTTTCCATAATGTCTACACACAACATATCGGTGGTATTGCAGTCATTACAGGTTGAACAATCGTGACTTGATATGAAAAGTGATACAACATTATCGAAATCACATGGCGCTCTATCTTTTGGGTTAAGCAAACCCTTAAAATAATCCGTCCATTCCTGCGGAGTTACATCAGGATGTACATGGTTGGGTCTAAGTAATGATTTCAGGTTACTCCAAAATGTTTTACAATTTTCATATCTAAAGCTACATTTACCTTATCAACTGTTCTTCGTTCGAAATTGTTTTGTTTCTCATGGCAAGCATGTCTAAACTGTTTCTTGGCATGCATGTAAGATTTCAAATACTTTTCAGTCTTATTTTGCCGGAAAAGTTGTAAGAACTGATATTTCATTTACTTGAGGTCGATACATTCCTGTTCGAACCATCGCGGTTGTCGGGCTTTGTGTTTAAATGAGTTGCCAATTTTCTTTTAGACCATGGCTGCTTTGTTGTGACCCATGGTCTAACCAACCTCATTTTCAGTTAGACCACAGACGGAACTACTTTTTATGAGCAAGACTAAGTCGTGATAAAAAAAACTTCTATTAGAAACAACATAACAAAAACATGCATTTTATTACATAAAAGTGATTTTACAGATCGAGCAGCATTTCAGGTCATTAGGCAGAGAGGCATGTACAGCGTGATTTCAAAATGTGCCCTTCAAAAGCCTTGAGTAGGATCTCCTCCGTCGAATTTCGGCATCCGTCGTCCGTTTTTTCCACTCGTGTAATAGCATTGAGATGACTGAGCGGTGCTTCCCCGACAACTGTAAATGAAATAAACATCTGTAGACTTTCATATCCTGATTCCGTTATGGAATGACAACATTTCAAACGTAGGTTTTACAATGTTTACCAAGAGGTTACCATTTGAACAGTATGAAGCAGTTCTTATCCAACTTCCAAACAATGGTCAAATTGGATGCACGCCATTTCGCAACATATTGATACACGTATTGTAAAATGGCCTTAATAATAATATCTCAACTGAATAGACTACTGTTTCGTGAAACGATTTGTGTTCATTACTTGTTTATCGTTTAATTAAATACTCACCATATTTACAAGCACAACTTCTTTTCTAAGGCTCCACATGCGTAGGCTAGAGCTGTCAACATACGTCCGATCCTTTCCATGTCCCTTGCCCAAATGACAAAATCACAGCATGCGCATGTCGAAAATGAAGCTGCACGTGCATCTCGTGAGAATGCGTCTTAATGCAAATTTCACGAGCTCTATGGTTTTGTTTTGATGTCAATTACTTGTGTGACACGGTCGCCGTCAAATAGTTCGCAATCATTTCAACAACAAAATATCAACTTTTGATTTAATATAGCGTTTAATGAATTACGTTTGTAGGCAATGATCTAAGTAAGTTAGACCATTCGGGCCTTGTTGTCTAATCGTTTAAATGGTTAGTTAGACCACTCGCGCTACGCGCTCGTGGTCTAACTAACCATTTAAACGATTAGACAACAGGCCCTCATGGTCTAACTATTACATAATGTGATCCCATAAAATAAAAGAGTTCTGTCAGTTTTTCTGCAGCTTTATCTATATCTGTATTATTGCTTCCTCGAATTGTTGTCTAACTGTACCCACTGTAATAGTTATCAATGAAGAGTTGTTTTCCGGCATCTGACCAAACATATTTGGGAATATTCGAAAAACTTACACCTGTAGTCACTGGATTATGTTCACCAATACAATCATTCGGATAATATTCCAACGCCAATGAAATGGAAAGGTGATCCCTTTCTGTTTCTACTGTGTATACACATAATCAGTCACGGAGGGGAACAGGTCTGATGAGACAATAGAATAGTCAACCAAACTTGTCCCGTTATGACCAATATAAGTGAACGATCGATCTAGATCATTTGCAACGCGACCATTTACAATATGAATATTCCATAATTTGCACATATTTAGCAATGACAGCCAAAATTTGTTATGTTTATCATCCTGAGAGGCTCTTGGTATACTGAAAGAATCTACACAGTATAAGGAACCAAGATTCATGAACTCAACATCATCTTCATCTTCCATTATGTAATCATCTAACTTTGCTACACGAGCATTAAAATCGCCAAACAAAAGTAGAGTTTCATTTGTCTTGAAATAAAAGTTCCTGATAGTTTCAACATTTTGGTAGGATTTTTAGTTTTATGTCTATTTGGGGTGAAACAGCCAACACGAGACCTCCAACATTAAATAGAGACGCACATGATAGCGAATGCACGTGCAACACGCTTCGCTCGTTATGCGCGTGAGCCACTGTTCGTCACCGGTTTGAAGAAAATACCTTCAAATATACACAAATGTGTATATTTAAAATAACATAATAGTCACAGTCGTTTAAGAAGGGACTTACAGATGTTTTAGTCCTAAAGTCTGTGTTTAACACATGTTATTTTGGCTGTATTCCCGGGAGCTCATGCACGACACGTCCTACCGGTGCACGCTCCAAACACACACTCTTTAAGACAACCAATATGTATCCATGGGCGCGAGTTACCATTCCACTATGTTACGTATGCGTAGTTCATGTAGTTTTTTATTTAAATTGTTGTAGGTAACATTTATCAGTCTCACGACCTTTGCACAGTGTTGAGTAATTGCTAACTGGATTACGCATATAGCATATATTCGGAACCGCTCTCTGTGAATGGTATCACATGATGATAATTATACTAATATTTTGCTGAAAACATGTTGTATTTAAGAAAATGGCAAGTTACTGGAAAAATAGAGCCATTGGCTCTGTAGCTCATCAGGCTTTACATTTGATTTTGCTTTAGGGTGTGGCCAATGTTGTCCCCCCTTATTTGGAGACACAGGGCCTCCAAAGCTACACTTTATAATCTTCACTAGTCAAGGAGTCTGTACAAAATATTTCAGCTTTCTTGGCCTTATGCTTCTGGAGAAGAAATGAAAATAGGTTTTAAGGGCGTGGCCCCTCTGGCCCTTAATAGAGGTCAATTGGCAACCAAAGCTACAATTCATAATCCTCACTAGTCAAGGAGGCTGAACACAAAGTTTCAGTTTTCTAGGCCTTATGGTTCTGAAGAAAACGATGAAAATAGGTTTTAAGTATGTGGCCCCAGTGGCCCTTATTAGGGGCCACAGGGCCACAAAAGTTACAATTTATAATCCTCACTAGTCAAGGAGTCTGTACACAAAGTTTCAGCTCTCTAGGCCTTATGCTTCTGGAGGAGAAGAAGAAGAAAATAGGTTTGAAGGCACAAAAGCTACTATTCATAATTCGCACTAGACAAGGAGTCTGTTCACTAAGTTTCAGCTTCCGCTTGTTGCATAAAACCTTTCGCGGGAATAATAAATACCTCTGTTACCCGCTGTGCAATGTTATAACTTATATTGTGCCTTATATATACAAACTGATTTGACTATAAAGATACTTTCATCAATTTCTTTTTCTGGTCATTTTATGTATTATGTCCGGTTTTCTGTTTTACTCAGGAGCGGTGTTCAAATAAGCAAACAATAATTATGAAATGAGAGATGTTTAAACCAGATATATTCAATATTTTGTATGCCTAGGAATTCATTACCAAATGAAATCATCCGCGCGCCTTCCATTCATCAATTCAAAGCTATGATGAAACGAACAGTAAAACAAAATAATTCTTATTTGAATTTAGGGACTATTTGTCTTGTCAACATTTTATTCGAATGCATTTTACGAGCAAAGAAAACTACCAACAAACAAGTTGAGACCACTGTTGATACAAAACATTAGATACGTATGTTTGTTCCGAGTACACTTCATTGAAAGTAAAATGTTGTCAGTGAGGTCATGAAATATTCGCTAATTGAATTCAATCAGTTATCAAAATATTAACCTTTCTGGTAAAGCTGTGACATTGATTGGGTTCAGTGATTTCATATTTTTTTGTACATATACAGATGTTTTTACACTAGTGAATACATTATAAGCAATAAACATGAATATTTATTTAGAATACAAAACAATACATGTGAGCGTAAACACCGGGACATCAGTTAATAAGAATAATGTTTCTTTATTCAAATCCATTAAAACGTCAACGAAAGACTAACGCGAAGATTTCGCGAATATTTTGCGTGAGTTTCGCGAGGTTTCGCGAGAATTTCGGGTAACCTTTTTGATTGGACAACTTTAGGTTTGACAATGGAACTGAACAGATGTTGTCCTGAGTTAACACAACATTAAAAATATTTGAAAAACACTTTTGCAGACACTGTGATGTCATTGGTGACATTATTAATATGATTGGTAAAAAACAAATGGGAAACATAAGATGTTGTGGGATGTTTTGATAAAATTAACATTGAAAAGGACACATCCAAATAGGTATTGAACAAAACTAAAGTTATTATAATGATACAAATATGTAATATTTCTATAGCGTCCTATACAGCTTAGCTTACAACCACACTTAGGCACTTCACAAAACGGTCAGAGTATACTGCTAATGAGTATAGGCATTCTAATACATAGGTTTTGACACCCTTCTTGAATGAGACATAGGATTCCGAGTCTCTGATGGTAGCTTCCATAGGGTTAATGCTAATTGTCAAAGCGTTTGTCACCATATGTTCTGGTCGTAGGCACCATGATGAGTCTGGGAGTCGTGATGGTTCATATGGAGTGATAAGTTCCTGGAGGTAACATGGAGTGATAAGCTCCTGGGGGTAACATGGAGTGATAAGCTCCTGGGGGTAACATGGAGTGATAAGCTCCTGGGGGTAACATGGAGTGATACGTTTCTGGAGGTAACATGGAGTGATACGTTCCTGGAGGTAACATGGAGTGATAAGCTCCTGGAGGTAACATGGAGTGATAAGTTCCTGGAGGTAACATGGAGTGATAAGCTCCTGGAGGTAACATGGAGTGATAAGTTCCTGGAGGTAACATGGAGTGATACGTTCCTGGAGGTAACATGGAGTGATACGTTCCTGGAGGTAACATGGAGTGATAAGCTCCTGGGGGTAACATGGAGTGATACGTTCCTGGAGGTAACATGGAGTGATACGTTCCTGGAGGTAACATGGAGTGATAAGCTCCTGGGGGTAACATGGAGTGATAAGCTCCTGGGGGTAACATGGAGTGATACGTTCCTGGAGGTAACATGGAGTGATAAGCTCCTGGGGGTAACATGGAGTGATAAGGTCCTGGAGGTAACATGGAGTGATACGTTTCTGGAGGTAACATGGAGTGATAAGCTCCTGGGGGTAACATGGAGTGATACGTTCCTGGGGGTAACATGGAGTGATACGTTCCTGGAGGTAACATGGAGTGATAAGCTCCTGGAGGTAACATGGAGTGATAAGCTCCTGGGGGTAAAATGGAGTGATAAGCTCCTGGGGGTAAAATGGAGTGATACGTTTCTGGAGGTAACATGGAGTGATAAGTTCCTGGAGGTAACATGGAGTGATAAGCTCCTGGGGGTAACATGGAGTGATACGTTTCTGGAGGTAACATGGAGTGATAAGTTCCTGGAGGTAACATGGAGTGATAAGCTCCTGGGGGTAACATGGAGTGATACGTTTCTGGAGGTAACATGGAGTGATAAGCTCCTGGGGGTAACATGGAGTGATACGTTTCTGGAGGTAACATGGAGTGATACGTTCCTGGAGGTAACATGGAGTGATAAGCTCCTGGGGGTAACATGGAGTGATACGTTTCTGGAGGTAACATGGAGTGATAAGCTCCTGGAGGTAACATGGAGTGATACGTTTCTGGAGGTAACATGGAGTGATACGTTCCTGGAGGTAACATGGAGTGATACGTTTCTGGAGGTAACATGGAGTGATACGTTCCTGGAGGTAACATGGAGTGATAAGCTCCTGGGGGTAACATGGAGTGATAAGCTCCTGGAGGTAACATGGAGTGATAAGCTCCTGGGGGTAACATGGAGTGATAAGCTCCTGGGGGTAAAATGGAGTGATAAGCTCCTGGGGGTAAAATGGAGTGATACGTTTCTGGAGGTAACATGGAGTGATAAGTTCCTGGAGGTAACATGGAGTGATAAGCTCCTGGGGGTAACATGGAGTGATACGTTTCTGGAGGTAACATGGAGTGATACGTTTCTGGAGGTAACATGGAGTGATACGTTCCTGGAGGTAACATGGAGTGATACGTTCCTGGAGGTAACATGGAGTGATACGTTTCTGGAGGTAACATGGAGTGATACGTTCCTGGAGGTAACATGGAGTGATAAGCTCCTGGGGGTAACATGGAGTGATACGTTTCTGGAGGTAACATGGAGTGATAAGTTCCTGGAGGTAACATGGAGTGATAAGCTCCTGGGGGTAACATGGAGTGATACGTTCCTGGAGGTAACATGGAGTGATAAGCTCCTGGGGGTAACATGGAGTGATACGCTCCTGGGGGTAACATGGAGTGATACGTTCCTGGAGGTAACATGGAGTGATAAGCTCCTGGAGGTAACATGGAGTGATAAGCTCCTGGGGGTAAAATGGAGTGATAAGCTCCTGGGGGTAAAATGGAGTGATACGTTTCTGGAGGTAACATGGAGTGATAAGTTCCTGGAGGTAACATGGAGTGATAAGCTCCTGGGGGTAACATGGAGTGATACGTTTCTGGAGGTAACATGGAGTGATAAGTTCCTGGAGGTAACATGGAGTGATAAGCTCCTGGGGGTAACATGGAGTGATACGTTTCTGGAGGTAACATGGAGTGATAAGCTCCTGGGGGTAACATGGAGTGATACGTTTCTGGAGGTAACATGGAGTGATACGTTCCTTGAGGTAACATGGAGTGATAAGCTCCTGGGGGTAACATGGAGTGATACGTTTCTGGAGGTAACATGGAGTGATAAGCTCCTGGAGGTAACATGGAGTGATACGTTTCTGGAGGTAACATGGAGTGATACGTTCCTGGAGGTAACATGGAGTGATACGTTTCTGGAGGTAACATGGAGTGATACGTTCCTGGAGGTAACATGGAGTGATAAGCTCCTGGGGGTAACATGGAGTGATAAGCTCCTGGGGGTAACATGGAGTGATAAGCTCCTGGGGGTAACATGGAGTGATACGTTTCTGGAGGTAACATGGAGTGATACGTTCCTGGAGGTAACATGGAGTGATAAGCTCCTGGAGGTAACATGGAGTGATAAGTTCCTGGAGGTAACATGGAGTGATAAGCTCCTGGAGGTAACATGGAGTGATAAGTTCCTGGAGGTAACATGGAGTGATACGTTCCTGGAGGTAACATGGAGTGATACGTTCCTGGAGGTAACATGGAGTGATAAGCTCCTGGGGGTAACATGGAGTGATACGTTCCTGGAGGTAACATGGAGTGATACGTTCCTGGAGGTAACATGGAGTGATAAGCTCCTGGGGGTAACATGGAGTGATAAGCTCCTGGGGGTAACATGGAGTGATACGTTCCTGGAGGTAACATGGAGTGATAAGCTCCTGGGGGTAACATGGAGTGATACGTTTCTGGAGGTAACATGGAGTGATACGTTCCTGGAGGTAACATGGAGTGATAATCTCCTGGGGGTAACATGGAGTGATACGTTCCTGGAGGGAACATGGAGTGATACGTTTCTGGAGGTAACATGGAGTGATACGTTCCTGGAGGTAACATGGAGTGATAAGCTCCTGGGGATAACATGTAGTGATACGTTACTGGAGGTAACATGGAGTGATAAGCTCCTGGGGGTAACATGGAGTGATAAGCTCCTGGGGGTAACGTGGAGTGATAAGTTCCTGGGGGTAACGTGGAGTGATAAGGTCCTGGAGGTAACATGGAGTGATACGTTTCTGGAGGTAACATGGAGTGATAAGCTCCTGGGGGTAACATGGAGTGATACGTTCCTGGAGGTAACATGGAGTGATAAGCTCCTGGGGGTAACATGGAGTGATAAGCTCCTGGGGGTAACATGGAGTGATACGTTCCTGGAGGTAACATGGAGTGATAAGCTCCTGGAGGTAACATGGAGTGATAAGCTCCTGGGGGTAAAATGGAGTGATAAGCTCCTGGGGGTAAAATGGAGTGATACGTTTCTGGAGGTAACATGGAGTGATAAGTTCCTGGAGGTAACATGGAGTGATAAGCTCCTGGGGGTAACATGGAGTGATACGTTTCTGGAGGTAACATGGAGTGATAAGTTCCTGGAGGTAACATGGAGTGATAAGCTCCTGGGGGTAACATGGAGTGATACGTTTCTGGAGGTAACATGGAGTGATAAGCTCCTGGGGGTAACATGGAGTGATACGTTTCTGGAGGTAACATGGAGTGATACGTTCCTGGAGGTAACATGGAGTGATAAGCTCCTGGGGGTAACATGGAGTGATACGTTTCTGGAGGTAACATGGAGTGATAAGCTCCTGGAGGTAACATGGAGTGATACGTTTCTGGAGGTAACATGGAGTGATACGTTCCTGGAGGTAACATGGAGTGATACGTTTCTGGAGGTAACATGGAGTGATACGTTCCTGGAGGTAACATGGAGTGATAAGCTCCTGGGGGTAACATGGAGTGATAAGCTCCTGGAGGTAACATGGAGTGATAAGCTCCTGGGGGTAACATGGAGTGATAAGCTCCTGGGGGTAAAATGGAGTGATAAGCTCCTGGGGGTAAAATGGAGTGATACGTTTCTGGAGGTAACATGGAGTGATAAGTTCCTGGAGGTAACATGGAGTGATAAGCTCCTGGGGGTAACATGGAGTGATACGTTTCTGGAGGTAACATGGAGTGATACGTTTCTGGAGGTAACATGGAGTGATACGTTCCTGGAGGTAACATGGAGTGATACGTTCCTGGAGGTAACATGGAGTGATACGTTTCTGGAGGTAACATGGAGTGATACGTTCCTGGAGGTAACATGGAGTGATAAGCTCCTGGGGGTAACATGGAGTGATACGTTTCTGGAGGTAACATGGAGTGATAAGTTCCTGGAGGTAACATGGAGTGATAAGCTCCTGGGGGTAACATGGAGTGATACGTTCCTGGAGGTAACATGGAGTGATAAGCTCCTGGGGGTAACATGGAGTGATAAGCTCCTGGGGGTAACATGGAGTGATACGTTCCTGGAGGTAACATGGAGTGATAAGCTCCTGGAGGTAACATGGAGTGATAAGCTCCTGGGGGTAAAATGGAGTGATAAGCTCCTGGGGGTAAAATGGAGTGATACGTTTCTGGAGGTAACATGGAGTGATAAGTTCCTGGAGGTAACATGGAGTGATAAGCTCCTGGGGGTAACATGGAGTGATACGTTTCTGGAGGTAACATGGAGTGATAAGTTCCTGGAGGTAACATGGAGTGATAAGCTCCTGGGGGTAACATGGAGTGATACGTTTCTGGAGGTAACATGGAGTGATAAGCTCCTGGGGGTAACATGGAGTGATACGTTTCTGGAGGTAACATGGAGTGATACGTTCCTTGAGGTAACATGGAGTGATAAGCTCCTGGGGGTAACATGGAGTGATACGTTTCTGGAGGTAACATGGAGTGATAAGCTCCTGGAGGTAACATGGAGTGATACGTTTCTGGAGGTAACATGGAGTGATACGTTCCTGGAGGTAACATGGAGTGATACGTTTCTGGAGGTAACATGGAGTGATACGTTCCTGGAGGTAACATGGAGTGATAAGCTCCTGGGGGTAACATGGAGTGATAAGCTCCTGGAGGTAACATGGAGTGATAAGCTCCTGGGGGTAACATGGAGTGATAAGCTCCTGGGGGTAAAATGGAGTGATAAGCTCCTGGGGGTAAAATGGAGTGATACGTTTCTGGAGGTAACATGGAGTGATAAGTTCCTGGAGGTAACATGGAGTGATAAGCTCCTGGGGGTAACATGGAGTGATACGTTTCTGGAGGTAACATGGAATGATACGTTCCTGGAGGTAACATGGAGTGATAAGCTCCTGGGGGTAACATGGAGTGATACGTTCCTGGAGGTAACATGGAGTGATAAGCTCCTGGGGGTAGAGAGGAGTGATACGTTCCTGGAGGTAACATGGAGTGATAAGCTCCTGGGGGTAACATGGAGTGATACGTTCCTGGAGGTAACATGGAGTGATAACCCAGCTAACAAATCTACGTTGTATTAACGTTGTCACAACGTCCACTTTTCGTTGTCATTACGTACTTTCTGACGTTGTGACAACGTAATTGTGTAGACTCCAAAACAGATTGCTACAACGTGGTTTTTCTACCTGAATACGACGTTGTAGGGACGTTGAAACAACGTCATGTTTTACGTTTTTATTAGGTAGATTTCTAACGTTGCCACAACGTCATTTTGTAGACTCCCAAACAGGTTGCTACAACGTGTTTTTTCTACCTAAATGCAACATTCTTGAGACGTCACATAGACGTCATATTTTACGTTTTCCTTAAGTAAATTTAAAATGTTGTCACCACGTCATTTTGTAGACTCCCAAACACGTTGCTACAACGTGATTTTTCCACGTTAATATGGTGTAAGTACATTTCCACATTCGTTTTGCATAAGCAGTATTCAAAAGAAATAATACCAAGCACTTGGTTCGACGTGAAAGTAAAAAAACAATATGTATATTTAAATACCAAAAATTTAATTGAAATGTGTTTACAATATTATCAAAAACAAACAAATTAACAATCATTCATATGGGCAATTATACCAAAAAGGTGTATTATTTGTTAAAACCTGCCTGGCATAAATTGTATTGAATACATGTCCACGGGAAAACATTGAACTGAAACAGTTAATCAGAATAAACAGATAATAGATAACAAATCAGATGTTTATTCAATGTTGTTTATTTAACATTACTACAAGAAAGGTGAGTGAGTCACGTGTCTTCAATACACTTCATCTGTCAAACGTTCGATAATGAATGTCATCAAGACCAACCTTTGGCACCATTTGTTAATAAAGCTTCCTCCTGTGAAAATAAATTAAAAATGCCAGTCATTAAAGACAGATTATCATTACCATAACAATACCACTCTTGCATATAAAATCGATAACACGTCAAAGTTGTCTTCGTTTCAATTGAATTAACTGCTTTAAAATTCATAAAGTAGATAATAGGTTATTATTTGTAAAATTATCTAAAACTGTTACACTGATTAATATCAATATACCCGGGAGTGACTCAAGTCCTGCATCAAAATCAAATACTCAGAATTAGGGCTAATTAATAGAAAATATAAATAACCATTTATAGTTTACCACCGAGTCCTGCATCAAATATTCGAGAATTTCTGACGGCATATAAAGATTAAGCTGTGTTTGGCGAAATGCATTTTTTGATCGTGGTATTTTTTTAAAGAACTTTTACAACAAGTCCCTTTGACTCAATATTTTGTAGATTAATCATTGCGAACTCCAACATTAATATCTGGATGATAAATTTGTATGGTATTACCTGATAAAAACCTCGATTGTTCCATCTCTGTTCAGTTATTATGCGCCGTCCCTTGATCTTTCATTTCTCAGACAAACTGTCAGTCAGCCAACTGTAAAATGGAAATAACCAAAATTAAACAATCTCGATTGTTTGTTAAGACAAAATCAGCCAAGCAGGCGCAATGGGCCATGTTGCACAATGGATAAAAAATGTCCCATTAAAATTCTGAAATTTACTATTGATGTAAAGGAAATGGCCCACTAGAAAATAAGAAAAGCACCGAAAAGCATGAAAATGGCCCGTTGTAAAAGATGTCTTTCCTAATCCCTGTATGTCACACACCGATTTACACAATAACAGTGCCATTAGTTAGGTATTGATAGCTGTAACAATTGCAGAGAGTTGTTATTATTACTGATTTGTTATGTAGCTTATACTAGTATTATACACCACTCACAAAATGTTATATCGGAAAGCATACAAGTGATCTAAGGCAAGCCGCAACATTCAGTCATAAATTAGATTAATACCGTGAAGCACAAAAGCAGTATACAGCTTTCTGGCTGCAGAATTTCATTGAGATTGTCAAATATTCACTCTTCTAGCACATTTCTTATCCATTTTGTAAAATAAACCAAAAACTTAGAATTCAATTGTAATGAATTTTATCTGCTAGTTTACTGTAAATATAATGCAGTTGTAATTAATTACAAATCATAAAATTAAATATTAACTCTTTTATCGAAATCATGGGATTTATTACACATCTTCGTTGAATTGTAAACACACGTTTGGATAATTATTTATTTCAAATTAGCTGTGACTAGCTATGATAAAATTCCTATCGTAGTATGATATTATTTATTCATGTCACGCCGTGGAAATTCGGTTCTTCAAAAGGAAACATCCCGCAGCGAAATTAAAATCTTGTTACCCATACGAATTAAGCTATCTTAAAAAAATTACTCAGATATTCAATAATTGAAATATGATATAATTTCTGTACTCTATCACGTTTATGTCGTACAGAAGAATAATTTTCAATGACTTGGTACAGGCTTCGCACAATTTCTAAAAAAACAATGTTTTAAGGCCAATTTCAAGGCTTTCCTGGGCAAAATTAAGGCCAATAATTCAAACCGATGAGATCAAGCATGAGTGGTGTTCATAATTGTTGTTTAATTACATATACGGTACATACAGTGGAAACGTGACCCATAGAGCACCATAATAAACTTATTCACATATGCACACCCATGATTAGGGCAAACTGTCGGACGGTGTTCCGATCCAAATACTTTCAAAGATCGTACTGTACATTATCATTGGAAGAAAATAATTTTAAGCCAATTATGCCACTAGGAATGAAATTTTGTATTGTAATATTATACGATTTATTTTTGTAGAAATATTTGTAGATTAACTGAAATTAACAGGTTTGATTGTGTATATCAACTCGCCCGGGGTTCGGACAGTCTTGACCTAACCTCGGACAGTAGGCCTACCACTCAATGTTCTCGCATACATCAAAGCTTTAATATATGCCTCAAAAGGTTACTATTATCACCCAACACACATTAACTCGTTCATTTACAATGAAAACCGATAATTTGCAAATATGATTCAATGTTTTGATAATACACGGCTTCTTTTCCGAAGATAAACTTCTCGGCAACTCCCGAATGCGCCGCTAGAATCTGATGACGTCACAATGGCATTTGCATGCATTGACGCTAAAACACTGTACAGGCTAAACTAAATGAGTAAGGAGTAAATGGTTTTGTAATATGTGTTGGTTGAATGTTTCTCTATGTTTCCTTAGCAGTAGTTAGATAATTTATATGTTTTTCAATTCTCTATAAAGAAAATTTATAAGTGTCCGAACCATGGTCAAAACTGTCCGAACCAAGGTCATTTTCATATATTTCGAAAATCCCGATATTTACTTCTAAATAAACTTTTTAATTGCAAATATTTATCGGAGTTTGATTATATAGTAGTTTCTCTTTCAAAACAAATAAAGCTTATGATCTTTTGGCGCTTTTTACATTTCCTAAAATTTGTGACAAACATATACATGAAAACAAATATTTCGCCATTTTCCTCCATGAACCGGTTTATTGCCCCTGTCCGAAAAAGTTAGTTGGGAAAAAGGTACGATAATAAAAAGTTTTTTTAAAGAGAAATATATATCAAGACAGATTGCAAAGAAACATTTTGGAACAAACGACATGTAGATTTTTCACGTATAACTGCGTCAGCTTCTAATCAAAAGTGTACGAAGTTCGGGCGACTTCGGGTGGTGTCCGAACCTCGGTCAGTTTGCCCTACAATTAATTTGATTAAATTACTAAAATAAAAGATGAAAGATTAAATAGAAATTATTAGGATGTAGCTGGGATGATTCATTACAAAGGTGCAAAAATTGATCAGGATCCGACGGAAAATAACTGCATTTTATTTATGCTACACTAATATAAGCAAGTCTATGGAAACGACGTCAACGTCCGAATGAGATCGAGAAACTCTACCTGCAACCCCACTGGATATGTGCGAGGCTACAGCATTCTGCGGTCTACGTCCGAATATAACTGGCACGCCGGTCTGTAGCTAAACTGTCACGAAAGTCTGTGAAAATATCGCAAAGAAGCCTCAAGTGACTGTATCAACGTACGTTTTAGAAATTTTACGATGATACAAGAATACTTGTGTGAATAAACTGTAGTGTTTTGAGCATTGCTAGCAAAACGAGGCTTGCAATTATCAAAACAAACAAGCTTGTACCGAGTGAACTTTGAAACAGCTGATCGTCAATGATCAAATAGTTTCCAAACTCCTCACTACTCATGTGACGAAACAACCGTGAACGTCATACAAGTCAGTTGAGCAATGCGGTTCGCGGTGAGGAGTTTGTCCGTGTTTTCTTTCTAGTGCCTTTGTCACAGGATTTTACATAATAAATGCATGAATGCCGTAACTCGGTTATTGTCGATTCGAACTAAAACATAAATTACAGTGAATGTAGATGATAAAATATTGCAATACAATAGAAACGAAATGTACAGTACACGTACTTTCAGCCTGAACTGTACTGTAGGGTGACTGCAATTTTTAATATTCAAGTTACATCTGCTACTCTGTTTCGAATGCTTTTGTTGAAATAACAGGTATTCAAAGCTTCATTTAAACTTTCTTTACTGCCATAATGTTTCAACGAAAATGGATACTTACCTTTGATAGGGAAAGTAAATCCTTTGCCGGTAAAATTAGAAAAACACTGTCTTGCGTGTAGCGACTCTTCAAGTTTACGCGACATCAAACATGGCGACGATAACGACGTCATAACTAAAAATGATGACGTCAGAGGATTTTGTGTTGGCGCGTAAAGACAAAAATAGATTACCAAGTCCACAAGTCAGCAAGCTTTATATTATTTTATTTATTCAAGAAGAGTATTGTGTTCAAACATTATAAAAAGTAATGCATCATTGAATTACAAATCTTAACTTTACCTAATCAAGTCTAAGATACCTCCACATTTAGCAAAATCCTTAAATTTTATTTATTATAATCACATTCAATTGTCATCAATCTATTCTAAAATTTTAATTAATTTGGGGCCTTAGGCTTATATAGTGTTTTAAAGGCCAGGGCTATTTAATCTTTTTATGTCGGAACGAATGAACTAGTAAAATATAACAATGATGAACCAGAAAAATTGAATTACACAGAGAAAATATAGGTCTAGCTCACGTCGCTAGGACGTTGTGAGGACGTCTTGACATATTATTACGTTCTGAGGACGTCGTGACAACGTAACCGTAGCGATATGTTGAATATTCTTCATCTGTGCGTGTTTTCCTTGATAGACAATATTTCACTGTATTTATAATCAAATGGAGAGATCAAGCAAGCTAAGCTAACAAAAACATAAGTGATGTAACTATCATTTCGGACTCTAATTGAATGAGAATGTCATTACTGTTCTTACGACAGAAATATTTTGTATTTCATTAATCAAAGTTTTATCGGATTTCTGAGTTTAAAGAAAACAAAATGAGACATGTAGGCCCACAGCTTTAACTGTATGTCAAATGATTAACGACTACACTAGCTTTTGGAAATGCATTTTAAGACTTGAAGTGAGAATACATGGTTGTTGGCTAACTAACAGGGAAGTACCCGATAAACTAAAAATTGTTGCAACTGAAATAGGAAAGATTGATATTTATTGACTATTTGCCCGGCGTTTATAAATATATTGCGATCGGTGGTTGCCTTGCAAAACTGAGACCATGAGAGCAACTCCGTGAGTTGTGTGGGGTCCCATTCTTATGACCAACTTTATAAACAGTGTCATTTGATCAGGAAGTATCGAGTGTCGAAAGAAACTCACATTTTAAAGCTAAGCGACTTTTTGATAGTAGGCCTAACAATAAGAAGGTTTGATTTGCTATTGTGATCGAAAACCGGACAATGACGCGAGTCAATTAGTCAAACTTAATATATTTAAAACTTATCGAAAACAATCAGAATGGTTAAGGAGTTGATACTGATCTATTAGTTATATATCTAATCTATTTAAATTTGAGAATTTATGACTATAATGATATAATATTTGACTGTTTTCAGATTTGCAATGAAAACAAGTTTTTATCCCATGATTTGTGTGTGGGATTATTTGATATATAATGATTTTTATCATATACGTTCATATTAAATCAATAAATCGAATACTTATAAATATGTAATGAAAAATATAATTAATTATATATATTCATCTTTTTTTGTGATTACATAAACTTTGGCATAGTTTTCCTTCTGTAAACGTTATCAGGACGTTGTGAGGACGTTAGACTTTACGTGACATACCAACGTTAAAGTTACGTTAAAAGTACGTACAATCTATCGTTGTAACAACGTTGGGGAATGACGTTATATTTCACGTACTTAGTACGTCTCAGATACGTATCAAAATTACGTAACCAAAATAAAGGGTTTCACTAGACCGTTGGGCAAATATAACTGTAAGTCCTCTCTCGTTTTAGTATTTCAAGGGTTAATGTGGATTTATTTTTCATATTTCTCAATAACTTTCCTTGATTTATGTGCTGTAAAAACTTCGTAATCAGGACGTTGTTAGGACGTTAGACTAGACGTCACAATGCTACATACTTTTGATTTGTAAGGCTCTATACATGTCTTTGTGAGAGGCTAAAATCTCCAAATATTAACCACGCCTTGCTGTTTCTATAATTCAATATTTTTAAGAATTGGAGCACAATTTCGTTGCGCAACTGAAATACATCACTTGTCTTCGCTGCAAGCGAGATAACCAAAATATTAGCTATTTATATCAGATGCGCAATATGTTTGCGCTTGTGATAAAGTTAACATGTCGGACTACATTGTATAATATATTATTATAATGTATTTTTTGGATTGTAGGTTTTTACACGAATAATCCGGGCAACCTGCGCCACCCGACTGTACGCGAGTGGAGTGGACGAACAACTGATTGCTCAGCGGGCGGGGCACAGGAGCAACGCTCTGCGACTCTACAAGAGAACCAGCAACGAACAAGAAGATCGCGTCAGTAAGATAGTGCAGGAATCAAGTAAGCGCGCTGCTTCATCTCCCCAGGCTACTGCTGAGACTACCAAATCTGTCACCCTCGGATCTGGGGATCGAAACAAGTGAAATTGCAACTAAGCATCAATATCGAGTGACAACTTGTTCCATGAATTGTTGACAAAAGCATGTGAAACCTTGTTGGTAATAAACAAATGAAATATGCGTTTTGTTATCTTTTCTCTATGTATCTGTCTTTGAATAACTCACCTGGCAAACATTGGATTCAGTATATTCACTGTCACACAAAATATGGATTATGCAGAAAGTAGTTCCGACCGTGGTCTAACTGAAAATGAGGTTGGTTAGACCATGGATCACAACAAAGCAGCCATGGTCTAAATGTTATGAATAACTTGAAATAATTTACCATGACAGCCTTTTTCTAGCAAAATATAGAGAAGATTCTTTCTGTCTACATAGTCAAACGCTTTACGGAAGTCAATGAAAGCAGCATAGAAGCGCTGCTTACATTTCCTGATATATTTCTGACATAGAGCATATAATACAAAAATATTGTCAATTGTGGAATGATCCTCCCTAAACCCAGCCTGTGATTCCAATAACAACTGATTACACTCAGACCAATGACGCAGCCTTTCCTCCACTATGGATGTGAAGACTTTACCAGTCGCATTTAAAAGAGAGATTCCCCTGTAGTTGGTGGGGTTATCTGTCTTGCCGGATTTGCATAAGGGAATTATTAGACCAATATTCCAAGACTCCGGGAAGATACCGTTTTGCAAAATAGCATTAAACACTATTTTAAATAGAGGAATAATTTGTAAAAGTTGTTTTACAAACTCAAGTGGTAATCCATCTACTCCCGGTGCTTTACCAGTTTTCAAGTGGTCTATTGCTCTCTTTATTTCATTTTCCATAATGTCTACACACGACATATCGGTGGTATTGCAGTCATTACAGGTTGAACAATCGTGACTTGATATGAAAAGTGATACAACATTATCGAATTCACATGGCGCTCTATCTTTTGGGTTAAGCAAACCCTTAAAATAATCCGTCCACTCCTGCGGCGTTACAGCAGGATTTACATGGTTGGGTCTAAGTAATGATTTCAGGTTACTCCAAAATGTTTTACAATTTTCATATCTAAAGCTACATTTAACTTATCAACTGTTCTTCGTTCGAAATTGTTTTGTTTCTCATGGCAAGCATGTCTAAACTTTTTCTTGGCATGCATGTAAGATTTCAAATACTTTTCAGTCTTATTTTGCCGGAAAAGTTGTAAGAACTGATATTTCATTTACTTGAGGTCGATTCATTCCTGTTCGAACCATCGCGGTTGTCGGGCTTTGTGTTTAAATGAGTTGCTGATTTTCTTATAATGTGATCCCATAAAATAAAAGAGTTCTGTCAGTTTTTCGGCAGCTTTATCTATATCTGCATTTATTGCTTCCTCGAATTGTTGTCTAAGAACTTGGCCGTAGCCACCGTAATAGTTATCAATAAAGAGTTGTTTTCCGGCATCTGACCAAACATATTTGGGAATATTCGAAATACTTACACCTGTAGTCACTGGATTATGTTCACTAATACAATAATTCGGATAATATTCCAACGCCAATGAAATGGAAAGGTGATCCCTTTCTGTTCTACTGTGTACACACATAACCAGTCACGGGGGGGGGGGGGGGGGGGGGGACAGGTCTGAAGAGACAATAAAATAGTCAACCAAACTTGTCCCGTTATGACCAATATAAGTGAACGATCCATCTAGATCATTTGCAACGCGACCATTTACAATATGAATATTCCAGAATTTGCACATATTTAGCAATGACAGCCCAAATTTGTTATGTTTATCATCCTGAGAGGCTCTTGGTATACTGAAAGAATCTACACAGTATAAGGAACCAAGATTCATGAACTCAACATCATCTTCATCTTCCATTATGTAATCATCTAACTTTGCTACACGAGCATTAAAATCGCCAAACAAAAGTAGAGTTTCATTTGTCTTGAAATAAAAGTTCCTGATAGTTTCAACATTTTGGTAGGATTTTTAGTTTTATGTCTATTTGGGGTGAAACAGCCAACACGAGACCTCCAACACTAAAAAGAGACGCACATGATAGCGAATGCACGTGCAACACGCTTCGCTCGTTATGCGCGTGAGCCACTGTTCGTCACCGGTTTGAAGAAAATACCTTCAAATATACACAAATGTGTATATTTAAAATAACATAATAGTCACAGTCGTTTAAGAAGGGAGTTACAGATGTTTTAGTCCTAAAGTCTGTGTTTAACACATGTTATTTTGGCTGTATTCCCGGGAGCTCATGCACGACACGTCCTACCGGTGCAAGCTCCACACACACACCCTTTAAGACAACCAATGTGTATCCATGGGCGCGAGTTACCACTCCACTTTATTACGTATGCGTAGTACATGTAGTTTATTATTTAAAGGGACATTGAGTGTTTTGATACAAATTTAAGAACACTGCTAAAAATCTATATTATTGAAACATATACACAAAAATTATCCCCATTTAGTTTGACCTAAAATAAGCTTAGAAACCGAAATAATTAGTAGAGGTGTTTCCCCAGGATATAAATAGATCGAGTTTATAACTTTCTCTCGCAAAGCATTGTGGTCATTGTTGCTGTGGGTGAATTCGTACCCAAAACGAAGCTTTCCCCATCGGGAATTCGTACCGAAAAGAAACTCGTGCCTATAACAAAACGACGAACACGAATCCGTAGTCCATTTGATGGTTTATTAGTCATTAGTGATATGTTTATCATTAAAGCATTCTTTCTTAACAATTAAGGCAATTTAAGCTAATTACACTCATTATAAAATACATCGCACGTTCTGATTTTGAAATTATTTCAATGTGTAAAAGTATTCTATATTTACCCTCAATATATTGTCAATCAATATTTAGCTTCCAAACATTATTTTAAAGATATGAAATCAAAATTCAGAGTCAAAATCCCGTGGATTACAGACCTTAAAAGGCTCGATAAGTTGTGCAGTCGCTCTTCCGTAAATGGCTGACTGTAGAGTCACGTGAACGAATATTCCTGATATCGTTTATGATCTTTAGAATTTTGAAAGAACAAGTTGAAGTAATTTACATAAGTTGATTATATTACCAACCGATGACGAATTAAGCTATAATAACTCGGTCCTTAACGGAATGAAGAACTGCCTAATTTGCATAGAAATTTCGTATATCTCTAATATGATATCGACAAGAAAGCTATTTGTATATTTTTGTTCACGTTTAGTATTATCTTGGTGTCAACATAGTTATGGTTACATATTTAGACGAAATTAATGTTTAATTATCGAAGCCTATAAATAAAATTAGGAAACGTTTCCGGTACGAGTTCGTTTGGTTACGAATTTACTATATCCATGTCGTAGTCTGCTCACACACTGAATGTAAACACAGATGGCAAAGAGGGAAAAGGAAAAGAAAAGCTACATGGAATGTTTAGAAGAAAGTTATGTTAATTGGTTATTCAATATCAATATAATGCTTAAATAATTTATTGTTCTCTGGTTTACATACTGTTGGTATTTGTTAGTAATTGATTGATATTGCGGATGAAAATAGGCGAGCTGACGTAGTACGCAATAATCGGAAATCTGCTAAATGACATCACAATTCACTAGCGCGCGCTTCCGGTTACAAAAAATGTCTTTTGAACATAATAACATCGACTTATTGTGATTTGTCAGCATACTCTCATATACCTAATTGTAGTTAAAAGATTTATCTACCGATTGATATAATTTATAGGTGTTTTGAATAAAATCTTGTATCAGAAACATTAACATACTCAATGTCCCTTTAAATTGTTGTAGGTAACATTCATCAGTCTCACGACCTTTGCACAGTGTTGAGTAATTACTAACTGGATTACGCATATATCATATATTCGGAACCGCTCTCTGTGAATGGTATCACATGATGATAATTATACTAAGATTTTGCTGAAAACATGTTGTATTTAAGAAAATGGCAAGTTACTGGAAAAATATAGCCATTGGCTGTAGCTCATCAGGCTTTACATTTGATTTTGCTTTAGGGTGTGGCCAATGTTGTCCCCCCTTATTAGGGGCCACAGGGCCACACAAGTTACAATTTATAATCCTCACTAGTCACGGAGTCTGTACACAAAGTTTCAGCTCTCTAGGCCTTATGCTTCTGGAGGAGAAGAAGAAGAAAATAGGTTTGAAGGCACAAAAGCTACTATTTATAATTCGCACTAGCCAAGGAGTCTGTTCACTTAGTTTCAGCTTCCGCTTGTTGCATAAAACCTTTCGCGGGAATAATAAATACCTATGTTACCCGCTGTGCAATGTTATAACTTATATTGTGCCTTATATATACAAACTGATTTGACTATAGAGATACTTTCATCAATTTCTTTTTCTGGTCATTTTATGTATTATGTCCGGTTTTCTGTTTTACTCAGGAGCGGTGTTCAAATAAGCAAACAATAATTATGAAATGAGAGATGTTTAAACCAGATATATTCAATATTTTGTATGCCTAGGAATTCATTACCAAATGAAATCATCCGCGCGCCTTCCATTCATCAATTCAAAGCTATGATGAAACGAACAGTAAAACAAAATAATTCTTATTTGAATTAAGGGACTATTTGTCTTGTCAACATTTTATTCGAATGCATTTTACGAGCAAAGAAAACTACCAACAAACAAGTTGAGACCACTGATGATACAAAACATTAGATACGTATGTTTGTTCCGAGTACACTTCATTGAAAGTAAAATGTTGTCAGTGAGGTCATGAAATATTCGCTAATTGAATTCAATCAGTTATCAAAACATTAACCTTTCTGGTAAAGCTGTGACATTGATTGGGTTCAGTGATTTCATATTTTTTTGTACATATACAGATGTTTTTACACTTGTGAATACATTATAAGCAATAAACATGAATATTTATTTAGAATACAAAACAATACATGTGAGCGTAAACACCGGGACATCAGTTAATAAGAAAAATGTTTCTTTATTCAAATCCATTAAAACGTCAACGAAAGACTAACGCGAAGATTTTGCGTGAGTTTCGCGAGGTTTCGCGAGAATTTCGGGTAACCTTTTTGATTGGACAACTTTAGGTTTGACAATGGAACTGAACAGATGTTGTCCTGAGTTAACACAACATTAAAAATATTTGAAAAACACTTTTTGACATTATTAATATGATTGGTAAAAAACAAATGGGAAACATAAGATGTTGTGGGATGTTTTGATAAAATTAACATTGAAAAGGACACATCAAAATAGGTATTGAACAAAACTAAAGTTATTATAATGATAAAAATATGTAATATTTCTATAGTGTCCTATACAGCTTAGCTTACAACCACTCAAAAACGGTCAGAGTATACTGCTAATGAGTATAGGCATTCTAATAAAGATAGGTTTTGACACCCTTCTTGAATGAGACATAGGATTCCGAGTCTCTGATGGTAGCTTCCATAGGGTTCATGCTAATTGTCAAAGCGTTTGTCACCATGTGTTCTGGTCGTAGGCACCATGATGAGTCTGGGAGTCGTGATGGTTCATATGGAGTGATACGTTTCTGGAGGTAACATGGAGTGATACGTTCCTGGAGGTAACATGGAGTGATAAGCTCCTGGGTGTAACATGGAGTGATAAGCTCCTGGGGGTAGAATGGAGTGATACGTTCCTGGGGGTAACATGGAGTGATACGTTCCTGGAGGTAACATGGAGTGATAAGCTCCTGGGGGTAGAATGGAGTGATACGTTCCTGGAGGTAACATGGAGTGATAAGCTCCTGGGGGTAGAATGGAGTGATAAGCTCCTGGGGGTAGAATGGAGTGATACGTTCCTGGGGGTAACATGGAGTGATAAGCTCCTGGGGGTAGAATGGAGTGATAAGCTCCTGGAGGTAACATGGAGTGATAAGCTCCTGGGGATAGAATGGAGTGATACGTTCCTGGAGGTAACATGGAGTGATAAGTTCCTGGAGGTAACATGGAGTGTTAAGCTCCTGGGGGTAGAATGGAGTGATACGTTCCTGGAGGTAACATGGAGTGTTAAGCTCCTGGGGGTAGAATGGAGTGATACGTTCCTGGAGGTAACATGGAGTGTTAAGCTCCTGGGGGTAACATGGAGTGATACGTTCCTGGAGGTAACATGGAGTGTTAAGCTCCTGGGGGTAGAATGGAGTGATAAGCTCCTAGAGGTAACATGGAGTGATAAGCTCCTGGGGGTAGAATGGAGTGATACGTTCCTGGAGGTAACATGGAGTGATAAGCTCCTGGGGGTAACATGGAGTGATACGTTCCTGGAGGTAACATGGAGTGATAAGCTCCTGGGGGTAGAAAGGAGTGATAAGCTCCTGGGGGTAACATGGAGTGATAAGCTCCTGGGGAAAACATGGATTGATACGTTCCTGGAGGTAACATGGAGTGATACGTTCCTGGGGGTAACATGGAGTGATAAGTTCCTGGAGGTAACATGGAGTGATAAGTTCCTGGAGGTAACATGGAGTGATAAGCTCCTGGAGGTAACATGGAGTGATAAGCTCCTGGGGGTAACATGGAGTGATAAGCTCCTGGGGGTAACATGGAGTGATAAGCTCCTGGGGGTAACATGGAGTGATAAGCCCCTGGGGAAAACATGGATTGATACGTTCCTGGAGGTAACATGGAGTGATACGTTCCTGGGGGTAACATGGAGTGATAATTTCCTGGAGGTAACATGGAGTGATAAGTTCCTGGAGGTAACATGGAGTGATAAGCTCCTGGGGGTAACATGGAGTGATAAGCTCCTGGGGGTAACATGGAGTGATAAGCTCCTGGGGAAAACATGGATTGATACGTTCCTGGAGGTAACATGGAGTGATACGTTCCTGGGGGTAACATGGAGTGATAAGTTCCTGGAGGTAACATGGAGTGATAAGTTCCTGGAGGTAACATGGAGTGATAAGCTCCTGGAGGTAACATGGAGTGATAAGTTCCTGGAGGTAACATGGAGTGATAAGCTCCTGGAGGTAACATGAAGTGATAAGCTCCTGGGGGTAACATGGAGTGATAAGCTCCTGGGGGTAACATGGAGTGATAAGCTCCTGGGGGTAACATGGAGTGATAAGCCCCTGGGGAAAACATGGATTGATACGTTCCTGGAGGTAACATGGAGTGATAAGCTCCTGGGGGTAACATGGAGTGATAAGCTCCTGGGGGTAACATGGAGTGATAAGCTCCTGGGAAAAACATGGAGTGATACGTTCCTGGAGGTAACATGGAGTGATAAGATCCTGGGGGTAACATGGAGTGATGCGTTCCTGGGGGTAACATGGAGTGATAAGTTCTTGGAGGTAACATGGAGTGATAAGCTCCTGGGGGTAACATGGAGTGATACGTTCCTGGGGGTAACATGGAGTGATAAGTTCCTGGAGGTAACATGGAGTGATACGTTCCTGGAGGTAACATGGAGTGATAAGTTCCTGGAGGTAACATGGAGTGATAAGCTCCTGGGGAAAACATGAAGTGATACGTTCCTGGAGGTAACATGGAGTGATAAGCTCCTGGGGGTAACATGGAGTGATACGTTCCTGGGGGTAACATGGAGTGATAAGTTCCTGGAGGTAACATGGAGTGATAAGCTCCTGGGGGTAACATGGAGTGATACGTTCCTGGGGGTAACATGGAGTGATAAGTTCCTGGAGGTAACATGGAGTGATACGTTCCTGGGGGTAACATGGAGTGATAAGTTCCTGGAGGTAACATGGAGTGATAAGCTCCTGGGGGTAACATGGAGTGATAAGTTCCTGGAGGTAACATGGAGTGATAAGCTCCTGGGGGTAGAATGGAGTGATACGTTCCTGGGGGTAACATGGAGTGATACGTTCCTGGAGGTAACATGGAGTGATACGTTCCTGGGGGTAACATGGAGTTATACGTTCCTGGAGGTAACATGGAGTGATAAGCTCCTGGAGGTAACATGGAGTGATAAGCTCCTGGGGGTAACATGGAGTGATAAGTTCCTGGAGGTAACATGAAGTGATAAGCTCCTGGGGGTAACATGGAGTGATAAGATCCTGGGGGTGACATGGAGTGATAAGTTCCTGGAGGTAACATGGAGTGATAAGCTCCTGGGGGTAACATGGAGTGATACGTTCCTGGAGGTAACATGGAGTGATACGTTCCTGGAGGTAACATGGAGTGATAAGCTCCTGGAGGTAACATGGAGTGATAAGCTCCTGGGGGTAACATGGAGTGATAAGCTCCTGGAGGTAACATGGAATGATACGTTCCTGGAGGTAACATGGAGTGATAAGCTCCTGGGGGTAAAATGGAGTGATACGTTTCTGGAGGTAACATGGAGTGATACGTTTCTGGAGGTAACATGGAGTGATAAGTTCCTTGAGGTAACATGGAGTGATACGTTCCTGGGCGTAACATGGAGTGATAAGTTCCTGGAGGTAACATGGAGTGATAAGTTCCTGGAGGTAACATGAAGTGATAAGCTCCTGGGGGTAACATGGAGTGATAAGCTCCTGGGGGTGACATGGATTGATAAGTTCCTGGAGGTAACATGGAGTGATAAGCTCCTGGGGATAACATGGAGTGATACGTTTCTGGAGGTAACATGGAGTGATACGTTCCTGGAGGTAACATGGAGTGATAAGCTCCTGGAGGTAACATGGAGTGATACGTTCCTGGGGGTAACATGGAGTGATAAGCTCCTGGAGGTAACATGGAATGATACGTTCCTGGAGGTAACATGGAGTGATAAGCTCCTGGGGGTAAAATGGAGTGATACGTTTCTGGAGGTAACATGGAGTGATACGTTTCTGGAGGTAACATGGAGTGATAAGTTCCTTGAGGTAACATGGAGTGATACGTTCCTGGGGGTAACATGGAGTGATAAGTTCCTGGAGGTAACATGGAGTGATACGTTCCTGGAGGTAACATGGAGTGATAAGTTCCTGGGGGTAACATGGAGTGATAAGCTCCTGGGGATAAAATGGAGTGATACGTTTCTGGAGGTAACATGGAGTGATACGTTTCTGGAGGTAACATGGAGTGATAAGCTCCTGGGGATAAAATGGAGTGATACGTTTCTGGAGGTAACATGGAGTGATACGTTTCTGGAGGTAACATGGAGTGATAAGCTCCTGGGGATAACATGGAGCTGTGCCATGCAGCGCGTTAGGCATATGTCAGGATCTTGTGTGATTTAAACATATTTTTATTCATGAAATTAAAGCATTTACATGAATATGGATTGGCACAACAAGCTTTGAGCTTATATAAGTGCCGCTCCATTAAATATTAGAAATACAGTCAATAATACAAATCAAAATTTACAAAGTAAGTAAAGTAGTAATTCCACATAGGCCGACAACAAGCACAATAATAAGTGGTTTATAACCATCAAGATATATACAATATAGAAGTTCTATAATATTTTAAATTTATTAAATTAATTATTAAATTGAGGCGTTTACAATAACTTAAAACGTTTTGAATCTTGTATAAATGTATGGACAGATTCAAGAATATTCTGATTTATTATTTCGCTTAAATATTTATCATCATATAGAAAACCATTTTTGTAGAAATATGTATCTGATCGTAATAGATTGAAATTAGGGCATAAAAGGAAATAGTGGTGAGAATGTTCCCATACACACCTAGGGATGATATGGCCTTTGTAACGGATGACTGATATAGACCATATTAACTCTACTGAGGTCATTGTAGATTGATATCTAAATATTGCCCTAGGGAGTTATGAATATCAACCTCTGGTACAAATTTAGAGTATACACAACTATATACGTGTTTCCTCGTCCGGATAATAGAAAAACTCGGCTACGCCTCGTTTTTCATTATCCTCCCTCGGTTGGAGAGACGTCAGTGTTTCTTCAATATTACTCTCGGCTTCGCCTCGAGTAATATTGAAGAAACACTTCCGTATAAATGTTTAAAGGTAATGTAACGATGTTAGGGGTTGATATGAAGAGGTTGATATCTAGAGGTTGATATACCATAACTCATAGCTATAGAATCACTATGTTCATTGAGACATTCCTGAAATTTGACCATAAGATTTTTAACAAATACTTTAAGAATAAAAACACAGAAGGAAGAAATCGATATTTAATCTTTCTTCATTATGGTTACATTGATAACGCAATTTTCAGCGGAAATGACAGATTTGAACATCTCCTCCACGGGAAACTGGTCCAGAACTGTGGATTCAGGGTCTGCTGGCTTCTGATCGGTAGATTTGGCGTCTTCTCCGTCCTTACAGGCATTGTTGATCAAAGAACTCACTTCCAACCGTTGGCCTTCTGAAGTCATTTTGTATGCCCGAACACCTGAAACAATGTTGGAATGTCAATATGTTTTGTTAACTTATGATATTATTACTGCCTTAAAACGACAAAGCTATTGTCATAAATCTCATACCAGCGACACAAATTAAAATTTAATAGCACTTTAAGCATAGTAGCAAGAAGCAGCAGATATGCATACTTCATTATGAACAATCAAAATGTGACTCTTTTACATTTCTTTCTGATGTGAATGATCCAAATGAAAGACTTCAATATTTGCATGATGTACGCAAGAAAAGACTTTGTGAACCAATTAATTCTAAACATCGAATGCAGGTCTTATGTGATCTTATTCCAGAGGAAATCAATGAGATTGTTATCAGCGGTTCACGAAAAATCTTGACAGATTACAGGGTGTTAAGGGAAGTCTTCAAGCAAACAGTAAAGAACCCTTCAGTTGCAGACGTTCAAGTACTGACACTGTTCTTTTCACCAAAGATTGTATATTTTGTAACAAGGAGGGTGTTGTTGCTGTGAAACGTTTTGGAACTTGGACCACAGAGAGTACATCAAAGTTTAAGACAGATGGATGGAAAACTATTCTCGAAATTGCAGAAAGCAAATGCGATGAATCCCTTTTGCGAAGGATTAGAGGTTGTGATCTGTTTGCTGTAGAGGCACACTTTCACCCTAGCTGTCGCAAGGCATATGAAAGAAACCCAGCACACTGGAGGAGTGAAGATGGCGAAGCTAGGAGAAAACAAGTAGAACTTGAGGAAGCACACATGTATGCCTACAGTAAAGTTTGTCACAGTATTGAAACTGACATCATCAAGGATGAAAATATCATCAAACTTACAGATATATGTCACCTGTACAGGTCTACATTGGAAACAACAAAGTATCCTAATCCAAACTACAGAAGTGAGAAACTAAAATCTAAACTTGAAAATACATACAAAGGAAAAATAGCTTTCTGCAATCTTGACAAGAAAGGAAAATTCACATCTCATTTGGTGTACAGTTTAGATATGAAGTTAGAAACAGCTGTCCAAAATGCTTTTGTGCTTGGAAGTAGAGATACATTAATGGAAACAGGATCAACTTTGAGAAATGCTATCACAACAGCATATGAAAATTCCAATCCATTGCTTTGGCCAATAACTGCAAAAAACATGGACAATGTAGATGACATCATTCCGACAGAACTTACAACTTTTCTCAGATATGTTATTGCTGGAGAGAATGCTGAATTATCAACACATGCTGACAGGCTGATTTCTTCAATCGGACAAGACATTTGTCGTGCAGTAACAAATGGGGAGTGGAAGTTACCAAAGCATATTCTTGTCTGTATGACTTTGCGCCACCTTTTCAGGAGCAAACAACTGACAACACTGATGAACAGACTTGGTCACTGTGAAAGTCATTCTTTCTCAATTGAATTGGAAACAGCTATAGCAAAGGCAGTTGAACAAACATCACATCTACTATCAACACAGATTGTAAGAAATCCTACTGCTCCCTCTATATTCCATTCAGAATTTGATAATTTTGACCAACTTGTCAACACACTGACTGGTAGTGGTTCAGTCCACACTGCACATGGAATAATGATGCAGGAAGTTCTCATGAATGAGGACGGGGATCATGGTGGTACTACTCCAGAGCCCTTGACTATCCCAAGAAGTAAAGATCGCTCCTTGCACATGCCTGTTGAATACATTCCAGACTGTTATGTATCACAAAGAACAAGTCCACAGTATCCTGTCATCAACAATGTCTATCCTGGATGTGAAGGCCATGTACAACGCATCAAAGGTGAAAATCTCATCTGGCTATTTCTTGGAAAAGACAACAGTTTTGGTGAACATGTCATGCCTGGGTGGGCAGGTTTCATTTCTCTCATGGGAAATACTCCAACACTGCTTACCACAATTGACTATTATCCTGTTATCAACCGTCCAATTACTGAATACACGACTGTGCAGGAATGTCTGCGTTATGCTGAAGAAGCTACAATGGATGTTGGTCAACCTTACACTGTTACAACCTTTGACCTTGGAGTTTGCATGAAGGCTTTCCCACTTATATGGAAAAATCCAGTCAAATATGAGAAGCACATTGTCATGATTGGAACATTTCACCTAGTTTGTGCCTATCTGAAGATGGTTGGAAAGAAAATGTCAGGGTCTGGGTTGTCTGATATCTTGTTAGAAGCAGGATTGATTGGTACTGGTTCCATTCAGGGCGTTGTGTCAGGAAAGCACTACAAAAGAGCAATGCATTGCCATAAGACACTACTGGAGGCTCTCGAAAGACTTTTGATTGAGCAATTTCTTGCAGAAAGAAATGAAAACGACATATTTGATAGTTTGACTCAGTCATCAAAGTCCAAGGTCCAGCAATTAGTTGATGCTCCATCTAAGGAAACATTTGCCTCTGTCATCAAATTATGCATGGCTTGTTATCTCAAGTTGACTTGCTGACATAAGACTAGTCAGGGATGCAACAAAATATCATAGGGACAAACCCTGAAATAAATGAAAGATAATTCTAAGCGAAGTTTTCTGGTTTAGGTTGGTTATTAACTCTGTCTCGCTGATTCATACCCGTAGTTGCCTTGTAAATGACTATGCCCACAACGGCCACGACAGCAACACTACCAATCAAAATAACCGCAATGGCCCAAGCAGGGAATCCTTCCTCTGGTTCGGTTGGCATTGGGAAATTTGTGGAGAATCCTTCCTCTGGTTCGGTACGCGTTGTATCTGTGGACAGGAACATCAGTGGGTTAGTCCGCATTTTGATTAGTATTTCATTGAGGGGCATTTGCTGCAGAGATTAACAGCTTCGTCCTTGGTGTTGGCTTGAGGCTCAGGACAGGTCGATCCAAGTTGGTGGGTAACAGGAGTTAAGATACCCAAGTGATGAGTGTCGTCTTCAAGGGACCCTGAACTGATAACTAACTTGCATGCTATTTGGAGAGGTATTGGAAGAAGAGATAGGCTGCTGGGTCCAAGACCTTGGCTTCAAGATCTGGGTTTGGACATGTAAAGCAAAATTTGCAACTGGACTTGAAACATCAAAATCTAAATCTGGTAAAGCAAACTTTGCAAGCTTCAACGTTGTCCTTCGCTGAAAATCTTGGTAAGATCTTGACTTAATCCATTAAAACCGTCCAGTGGTTGAGCCTTGTATTGCAATCTATTTGAACAAAATCCATCATTAGAACTCAAAGTATGATCTAAATATTATGTATAGAAACTTCAATATAAATTTGATACAAAGCGGGATGGATGAAAATTAATGGTTTGATGGATGGAAGAATGTAGCAATGGTTAGGATGTAGGATGATAGGTTAGCTGAAACTCTCTTGATTTGCCACCAACAAAGGTGAGGGTACAGGGGATGGATGGAAGAATGTAGCAATGGTTAGGATGTAGGATGATAGGTTAGCTGAAACTCTCTTGATTTGCCACCAACAAGGATGAGGGTACGGGGGATGGATGGAAGAATGCAGCAATGGTTAGGATGTAGGATGATAGGTTAGCTGAAACTCTCTTGATTGGGCACCAACAAGGGTGAGGGTACTAGGGATGGATGGAAGAATGCAGCAATGGTTAGGATGTAGGATGATAGGTTAGCTGAAACTCTCTTGATTGGGCACCAACAAGGGTGAGGGTACAGTGGATGGATGGAAGAATGTAGCAATGGTTAGGATGGAGGATGATAGGTTAGCTGAAACTCTCTTGATTGGCCACCAACAAGGGTGAGGGTACAGGGAATGGATGGAAGAATGTAGCAATGGTTAGGATGTAGGATGATAGGTTAGCTGAAACTCTCTTGATTGGCCACCAACAAGGGTGAGGGTACAGGGAATGGATGGAAGAATGTAGCAATGGTTAGGATGGAGGATGATAGGTTAGCTGAAACTCTCTTGATTGGCCACCAACAAGGGTGAGGGTACAGGGAATGGATGGAAGAATGTAGCAATGGTTAGGATGTAGGATGATAGGTTAGCTGAAACTCTCTTGATTGGCCACCAACAAGGGTGAGGGTACAGGGGATGGATGGAAGAATGTAGCAATGGTTAGGATGGAGGATGATAGGTTGACTGACTCTCTTGATATTTTCCTTTGAAGATTGGAGGGTTGTTATCAATTGATTTCAACTATATATTGAAGGATGTTTACGACAGAATGTTAACTTTTAATCGAAGGATGTTAACATCAGAGATGTAAACTGTTATTAAAAGGATATTAACAAGATCAATGTAAATCGTCACTTGAAGGATGGTAGCAACAGATACGTAAACCTAACCTGAAGGACGTCAACATCAGATATATTGACTGTTATTTGAAAGATGTTAACAACAGAGATATTGACTGTTATTTGAAAGATGTTAACAACAGAGATATTGACTGTTATTTGAAGGTTGTTAACAACAGAAATGTAAACCTAACCTGAAGGACGTCAACATCAGAGATATTGACTGTTATTTGAAGGTTGTTAGCAAAAGGTATGTAAATCTTACCTGAAGGATATTAACAACAGAGATATTGACTGTTATATGAAGGATGTTAACAACAGAGATGTAAATCTAACCTGAAGGATATTAACAACAGAGATATTGACTGTTATTTGAAGGATTTTAACAACAGAGATGTAAACCTAACCTGAGATATTGACTGTTATTTGAAGGATGTTAACAACAGAGATGTAAATCTAACTTGAAGGATGTTTACTACACTTCTAGAGCATACTATTTGGATTAAAGATGCACAGTATTATCAATATATCAGTATATTGCAATACCAGAAGAACATGATGCGAATCAGTACACACTTGTGAAAATATCCAATATACCGAACATTCGAAAATGAGAAATGTTCATCTTAAATTTCGAATAAAACACAACAAAATAAAACATGATTTTACGAAAAGTTTTTGACAAAGCATGAAGATGTATTGTGAAAATAACTCAAATCCTTACAAGTAATAAACAGTGGTTGAAAGATATGCCTTTCCAAAACAGCTTAATACTGAGCCTCGATGATCGTTCTTGTATGCTCATTTTTAGACAAGATAGCTTGAAAATTCTTGAATTTGAAAAGTACAAATGTACTGCAGTATATCATACGAGGAACGAAAGCCATCCTTAGTTTGGATAGAACCTACTGGTGAGTGCTACTAGGATTGTTGCACACTGCAGAATAGAAATACATACTATTAACTCAGGACTCTTCCCTTCACAGTGAGCTAGTTAACAAAAACAACCCGACGGAAAAGTTTTCAGCCTATCATCTATAATTATAATCATCCTAGCAGGAAAAATTCAGAATTAGACCCCAGTCAATAACACTTTGGTCAGAATCGGTATTAAGTCAACGCCCATGACTAATCCAAGACCGGAACAACAAAGTAACATAATAATAATAATCCATATCAAATTCATCTCAGAACAGTGATAGTACACAGCAAGGTGAGTGATAACAATGGTTGGAGAAAGGCAATGCAAACAGAACATGAAAATGTGTTAAAACGAGTGTTATTCCTAATGAGAACGAATGGAGTTTATCCTAAGTAATAGTGAGTGAGTGAGTTGTTGTTTCGTGTAACTTCGTCGGTATTTCAGCCTTCTACTGCTTCAGAAAAGATTGAGAATTGAAATCACAAGTGAAAATCAAGGGAGGTAATCCTCAGTAAGAATAATCAAGGGAGGTAATCACAAGTGAGCGAGAGTAAGTGAACTATTGTGTAGATCTGTTTGGGTTGTATTTAACTAATTAGCAGTGTCACAAGTGAAAATCAATGGATAAAATCCAAATTGAAAATCAAGGGAGTTACCGTATATTTCAATCTATAAGGCGACTTCAATCTATAAGGCAACTTCGTGCATAAGGCAATCCCCTCTCAGCCCCCCAAATTGCTGGTAAAAGTATATATCTCAGATATAAGGCGACTTACTTACGTCATAAAGGCCAACTGTCATGAGGTCATAATGATCGCGTCACTGTCACACTTGTCTGGGCTAGTTATTTAAGATATATATAAGATATTTGTTTACTCTGGGGTTTTCATGTTCATCATTGAATTATACAGATATTTTCTCCCTAAAAGAAATTCACGTTGAACATTGTAACACCTCATTGTCATGAGTGCTTTAAGTTTATATGATACATACATAATGTTAAAAAGACCGGGAATTCTCATTTGTTCTAAGCTGCCCACACCTCTAACGAGAATGGATCAGTTGCTAAATCCTTAGCCGTTAGTTTCTTATCTGAAACGACCTGTGTATTAGTGACATGCCCCAAATTTCTGGTATAAAACATTCTCCTTATACACTGAAATATACAGCAATCACAGTGAGAATCAAGGGAGGTAATCAACGTGAAAATCAAGGGAGGTACTCAATGTGAAAATCAAGGGAGGTAATCAACATGAAAATGAAGGGAGGTAGTCAACGTGAAAATCAAGGGAGGTAATTTAAGTGAGAATCAAGGGAGGTAACGGCTGGTAGAGGGGGAGAAGGGTTAAGACACCAGCAAGCAGCAGACTCGTTGTTGATCCTGAAACATGGCAGGTTCAACATAAAACAATTGACAAATGCAGATGCTTAACCTTAAAGTGAGAATATAGTATTGGGGTTTAACAATCATTTCTGACTAAATTAATGATTGACTCGGAGTCAGTTTTCTCAGTAGGTCACAGTATTTTGTCCTAAAGTCAAGCCATGGTTGTTGAATTTTTCAGAAAGAATTGCATTTCAATAACTTTTCTGTAACTTTTTCTACGGGAATCAGGATGAGAAAATTTGTTAGCCACCTGGGATTTAGATTCTATGAAATTTCAACGAGAAAAATATTTGATTGGCTATATCCCAAGTCGGGCCCCTAAACCAGGGCACAATTTAGTAGTGGTAACATAACGTTCCTACCCTGATTCAGTTTCTTAAAATAATATTTTATCTCAACTAGACTAGCGCCCAATGATCTTAGTAAACTATAGATATTAAATCCTGTTCTGAAGAGAAATATAACTCACCGTAGACAGAGGATACAGAATTGAAGGCATCATCTGTGGAATCAACTTTCACATTATTCAAACAAGAAAACGGTTCACAGACAAATTAGTAAATAATAGTTGATAATCATTATGAGGTTATATATATACGGGGATGAAAATAATGTTCAGGGTGAAAAGGCCAAATTCTTGACAGTATCTAAAAAAGTCTGATTATAACCGAATAAAGTTTCAAAATGTCGAAGCAACTGGGAATCGAACAGGTTCTATTGTGAGCTTCCCCTTCATAAGGTCTGAATGCAGAAAACATACTTTTGTGCATCTTCCTAGGAATAGCCTTAAACCCCATTTTCCGAGCTGTCATTTTATGCCTTGTTGTTGACCCTTTACTTTTCGGTGCTGTTATAGTGCCCCTACAGACAAGAGGGTCAGCAGCAAGGCACAAAACTGACAGTTCTGAAACTAGTGTTTCATGCTTTGTGTAGGAAGATGACTCATGTGTTGCTGTATCCAGTTTAGTGTTAATATGTAGACAAACCCAGTCATCAGCAATCCAATCAAATCATTGTTTTTAATAGGTTTTATCGGAGGTCAAATTGACCTGCCCCTCGCATGAAACCAAGAACTTTTGCATTGAGTCCTTGCACATTGGCTAGATGAGATTTCGTCCGAAAGATGCGATAAAGGGGGTCGAGTTTTGAGTTTTGAAGAATGATAGGATCAATATTTTAAAATGTTATTCCTGTGAGCACAGCCGATTTGATCAGAATGGTTTACAAAATAAATTAACACTGTCCACTCAGAACCAAATGTTTTTCTTCATTTTTAGCGATTGGCTCAAAAGATCCTCAGGTTCAGTATGAGAGATTACATATTCAATCTACTGTGAATTTGATCTCCCAGTTGCCTGTAATGTCTTATCCCTGTATATATAAAACTCATTTTATATATGTCATTCACCCACCCTGTATATTATTCTTAAAACCTTTAATTCACCCTGTTGAGATATTGGTAAACAAAGCGAGAACTAAGGAAATATGAAATGGTTTAAACATTTCATTAAAACAAATATTTCATTGTTATCTTCAGATTTGAGACTATAAGATTTGCATCAATTTGGTGTGAGTGAGTGGGTGAGTAGGCTATACATTGGGCAATATTCCGGCCATCAATACTGTGAACTGTTTGCTGATGAAGAAATCGAAAGGACACAAGATTAAAAGCTTTGATGCAATCTATCTAAATCATATGGTCATAAGTTCAAAGTTAAGCCCTGAAATAAACATCGTTATTATTCTCTTAACACAAAATACAGGGATTAAAAATCTTTTCACAAAAAGCAAGTCATGAACTAAGAGCAGCTTTTCACAAAAAGTCATAGAACTTTGTCCGAAGGCAAACCCATATGGTTGTCAACTCTTTCTCTTTAATTGTGATTTTCAGATAATTAAAATGTAGAATTTGGTTAGAGACCAGTGACCTGGCAATAAAAGATGATCTAACCCCTGAAACAGGAGAGTTCTTCAATCTAGTTTAAACTAGCTGCAATGTATACGTCCAATATTTGTGCAAAATGCAATGTAAATCCTAGTGATGCCAAATTCAAATAGATCAACCAGTTCTTGTTCCATTGGTTGATTTCCGTGCATGCTCGACACGGACCTAGTGTGTAAGTCGCTAGATGTAACGTAGAACTAATGTGACGTAAACATTACAGCTAGTTTGAACTAGATTGGAGAGTTCTCATAAAAAACATAAAGTCATAATAAATGAACATGAGGTATGAGATATTTAGTTTAAGATGTTTAGTGTATTGATCAACCAAAATGAAGGAAAACAGGATGAGTAAGATGAAGGTAAATTGATGAGGTCAATCAAACGTTAATCTAACTATTGTATTCACCGTAATAAGCACCATGTAAGTGGAAGGAATGTTCATTAAAATTGCTTTAGAATAAGAGTAAAATGTATTGATTTTCATAATGACAAAGGTCAAATTATGCTATATATTCATATCAAAACTTGATAAGCGTTATTAGTTCATATTGCTGAACACTGGACACAGACGTACATGCAAGGAGCATCTTTAGCTCCCTGAGTATTGGAAGTAGTGGAATCATAAAAGATGTATTCGATGAAACTGTTCAAATTCATCACACAAGGTATGTTATGAAAAGAGACTGCCAATTAGGGGTCTTAAAATTAGATTGTTGATTGTGTGCTACCACATTGTTGTTCCTAGATGATCAGCTGAAGTGATCATTTTGACCAATTATTAAATATGGGACCCTTTTTGATGGTAGGAGTATCCTACTTCTCAAAAATGTTCAGGGACACCCGGTCAAAATGATAGGAAAATTCCCCAGGACCCCTCTAGGAACCGCACCGCTATTATATTACAAGATCTCAACAAGCCAAATAGAAATACAATCAGATTTACAGTTGACTCTTTTATGTTTGAAGGTTGGAAGTTCTTACATTTTCAACCCATAGAAGTAGATCAATTCATTAAATGTTTGATTTAGCCAAGGTTGATAGCTAGAAGGAGATCAGCAATGCTGTTCAAAACTCATATGGTGAGCAGTTGACTTATGTTTGAAGTAATTCAACTCATTAAATGTTTAAATTAGCCAAGGTTGCTAGCTAGAAGGAGATCAGCGATGCTGTTCGAAACTCATATGGTGAGCAGTTGACTTATGTTTGAAGTAATTCAACTCATTAAATGTTTAAATTAGCCAAGGTTGCTAGCTAGAAGGAGATCAGCAATGCTGTTCAAAACTCATATGGTGAGCAGTTGACTTATGTTTGAAGTAATTCAACTCATTAAATGTTTAAATTAGCCAAGGTTGTTAGCTAGAAGATCAGCGATGCTGTTCAAAACTCATATGGTTAGCAGTTGACTTTTGTATGATCAACTATCAGTTTGACTTAAAGTTAACACATGCTATTTGGCTTGTAGAGATCTGCTGTAATGTGGAAAGGCAATATCTCAAATATTATTTCAATGTAGTGAGATTAACAAGAATGTGAAAATCTGAAAAATTAACAAGCACATAAGTTGACAAAAACCTGACATTTGAAACAAAGAATAATACAAAAGAAATTCCTGAAAAAAAGGAGAAAAACAAAATGAAACTCAATACAAGTCAGTGAGTTAAATAAATCAAGAGAAACAATCATGGAATCAATAATGAATATAACAATGGAAAAACATTTTTATGAAGAAAATCAATCATGTTACTCACAAGGAAATACAGCTTAAAAAAATAAAATTTTCCACTCTTATTTTGTTAAGTATACATATTTATGTTTCATAAATATGATTAAAATCTATCTCCAACATGTTTCAAGATCAATTACTCTACTCTAGACAACTAAGGGAACTAACTCTGCTTTCTACAACTTGTTGAATCAAACCTCAATAGAGATGGACCAACATCCATGGTAACCTACGGTTGAGGCCAGGTGATTAGGAGTTAGACAATGCTTTCAAGAGTATATCAGGATCACGGCCAGTCTGAATAAAATTGACCATGTTTCGAAGGAAACAAATTAACAATGTGTATTAGGGCTTTCCTCTCCAAAACGGCCTGAAAGCACCCAAGCCAAGCGCTCATTTAACACCAGTTTGGCGCAGACAAAACCTAGTCACAATCGGGCCAATCACAGAAGTTACGTGCCCTTAGCTCTGATATCAAAAGCTTTTGTCGCCGTCCTTGCGATTGGATAGATGAGCTTACGTCAGAACATGCGTGTAATAGGGATGCCTTCAGACTGTGAAGGATGGATGTGGTTCAAACCTCACAAGAGTAAATGTTTTAAAACTTTTCCTCGAAGCACAGTCAATATTAATCAGACTGATGTCGGCTAGTATCATTGCAGGGAGAAAGCCTGCACCACTAATGAGGTCATATTTTTGTCAATGTTTTGCCACTCTCTCTGTGAAGTTTGAATAAACGATAAATCTTTCAAACCTGACATCAATAAATTAAGTGGAACAGTTGCATGTGTGTGCGAAGAGATATTACTACACAGGTTCCACGTGATACAATACATATTGCAGTACTTAGGTAATGATACGATACATATTGCAGTACTTAAGTCACGATATCATACGTATTACAGTACCTAGGTCACAATACGATACGTATTGCAGTACTTAGTTCACGATACGATACGTATTGCAGTACTTAGTCATGATACGATACGTATTGCAGTACTTAGGTCACGATATGAATCACAATGCAATCAAACAAATGTTCTGTAGAGAAATAATATATTGGTGATCTTCAAATCTAGCAAGAGGGTTTGAAGACACAAACATTTGCTGAAAAAGATAAGCCAGCTTATCTATGAATCTCTAATTGTCTCATTTGTTGAAACTTGAATATTTACAGAAATAATCCAAAGAAATAATTTCACAATTTGTTTGTAATTTCTAGAGTCAAAATTCATTGGATTTTGATAGATATCCACTCAAATATGTATCGACATTTACTAAAATTTTGAAAGACATTCACTAAATTTTGAAAGATATTCACTTAAATTTAAATTTGTATTGACATTCAATAAATTCTTTGATATCCACTTAAATTTGTATCCACAATCACTAATCTTTTTTAAGATATTCACTTAAATTTGTATCGACGTTCACTAAAATTTTGAAAGATATCCACTTAAATTTGTATCGACATTCACTAAAATTTTGAAAGATATCCACTTAAATTTGTATCGACATCCACTTAAATTTGGATCAGGATTGTATTAGCTGCATGATGACTGAATGATGTGTCGTTTCGTGAAATGCAGCATGTATCAATGTATCGGCATCTTCGGAGCAATTTACCCTTGGTGCCATCCTTGACGGTGATTGTGAAGGTGTTGTCAGGGAGACCGGTGGATCCATTGTTGAGCAGTTCCAACGTTAATGTCTTCTCGGTGGTACAGTATGATTGAGGAGTGGTAGTGGCGCATGTGTAGGTCTGAAACAAATCCACAAATTGGAACTTTTTGCATAAAGAAATTGACATGAGCTCTTATGACATCAATGCAACAAGTTAATACTTTTCCCAAATGACTGCAACATAAAGTTTTAACTATATTCTTCCAATTTACATGTAATAAAATTCTTTATATTGCAATTTTGACTAGGACCTGTGGCCACTTATATATTTCTTTTGTTTACAGTACTGATCATTAATATCGACAGTGTGATGAAACAAATATAACTGTTGAATCTACGTAGGAAAACTAAGTTGTTTTCTAGGTATGGTACAAAATTGAAAAGTTTCCCCAAGAAACAATATTAATTCTCAATAAAGCTTTCATAAAAAAAAGACAAGTATCTAGCAGTAGAATATCTTATCTATATAAATCTAACAATTATTTATAACAAGGTAGTAACTTGGGCGATATTGCAGAAATGACATCGATAATTTGACACCATGGCAAATTTATTAGTTAAGTCGTATCAAAATGGCTTGATTGAACTGTCGTTGAAGAAAACGGAATGAAATAGGATAAAAGGGGATCTGTTGTTAGGTCTACAATATGTCTCTTATTCATCATTCTTTGTTGTTGCTACTATCAAAAGTGGTTTGAAACTCTAGTGTTCATCTATTTTCTTCTCCCTAAATTATGTACGGTAGATAAAGTGACATTTTCTATAAAAAATAGTGCCATTAATTTTGTGGTTTCCCCCCTAAGTAGGAGCCAACAGGGTCACCAAATGTAAAATTTAGAATCCTGATTACTAAAGAGTCAGTTTAAAATGTTTTATCTTTCTGGTTATTAGGGGTCATATTATAACCCTAAATTTTTCTTATCCTGCAGAAGAAGATGAAAATAGGTTATACGGCTGTAGCCCCTGGGGCCCTCCACAGGGCCACCAAAGCCCTGAAATCATGATCCTCACTAGTAGAGCATTCTTTACACAAAGTTTCAGCTCTAATACAGTGTTGCATACAGGTTTTGACAGATAAGGGGGAGGTCCCCCCCTTGCTTTCTGAAAAGTGAGGGAGTGACCTGAAACTACTGCCAATACAGAGAACCAACATATATAAAAAGCAATAATAAATCTTATCTTATTTAGAATGATGAAATTTATTTGACTATCTTAATGATATACCATATGCATGTTGTCACATAATTTCAAATATCTATTGAAGAGTCGAAGTTTTGAACCGCGTGTACATAGATAATCTTTTGAAGTTTCAATGCAAAGTTGTCATATCACCCAGTAAACCATAAATCGTATCGAAAACGCTGTAAAAGCGATTTCCTGAACACGTTTTTAAAGCTTAGTGCCTACGTCTTTGGAAACTTCTCAAACCGTATGCAAACGTTTTTAAGGACATTGTTAAACTAGCTTGGCAACCTGATCCAAACGTAGCCAAACTCATTACCGACGACAGCATATCGTACCCAACGGGTGCTTTGGATGAGATGAAAACCCTCTCAGAGCGTTTTCATGTACACTTCCAGACGTCACCGTTTCTCAAGCAGTCTGTTTACTTAACGCTCGTTGTCACAATGGATTTGCAGTCATAATAAACGGCTTCCTTTCCGAAGATAAACTTCTCGGCAACTCCCGAATGCGCCGCTAGAATCTGATGACGTCACAATGGCATTTACTAAACGATTTAGGAGTAAATAATTTTGTAATATGTGTTGGTTGAATGTTTCTCCATGTTTCCTTAGCAGTTGTTAGATAATTTATATGTTTTTCAATTCTCTATAAGAAAATTTATAAGTATCTGAACAATGGTCAAAACTTTCCGAACCAAGGTCATTTTCATATATTTCGAAAATACCGATATTTACTTCTACATTAACTTTTCAATTGAAAATATTTATCGGAGTTAGATTATATAGTAGTTTCTCTTTTAAAACAAATATAGCATATCATCTTTTGGCGCTTCTTACATTTCCTGGAATTTGTGCAAACATTTACATGAAAACAAAATTAATATTTCGCCATTTTCCTCCATGAACCGTTTTATTGCCCCTGTCCGAAAAAGTAATTTGGGAAAAAGTTAGGATAATAAAATGAGAAATATATATCAAGACAGATTGCAGAGAAACATTTTGAAAAAATGACATGTAGATATTTCACGTATAACTGCGTCAGCTTCTAATCAAAAGTGTCCGAAGTTTGGGCGACTTCGGGTGGTGGCCGAACCTCGGTCAGTTTGCCCTACATAATTTGATTAAATTGCTTTCATACATTGGATAATGGATGGAAACTTAAACAGAAATTATGAGGTTGTAGCTGAGAAAATGTGCAAATATTTAACAGGATCCGGCGGAAAACAAATGCATGCAATACTACTTGAACATACAAGTCAATGGAAAAATGTCCGAATATAACTGACGCGGGTCTGTATATCCGCATATTGAGGGTGTTTTAAAAGTAAAAGTGATTAGTGGCGAAATAAAATAGAATAGGAACAAACTGGGTGTGACAATCCACAATGATAAAAGAATGTTGAATTGATTCCATGACTTGCTTTAAATAATTAATTTGTCCAATATCATGCAGCTTTATTTATTTGAACTATATCAAGTTTTACATATTTTAAAATGTTGACAAATATTGAAACTACGAGTATTCGACATCCTGAAGTAAGCATAATGTTCGTACCCTGAGACAGGATGGGTATTCGACAGATTATGAATGAGTAACAACTAAAAAAACAGAAGAAAAATTCAAGGAACTGTTTTAATGAGATTGATGTAGAAAATAAAATCAATATTACAACAATTAATATTACCCCCATCATGGCTTTCCTTCGGGAATATATTAATAAGACCATTGTATGATATAACGTTGACTTAACCAATTCAAAGCGTTTTTAATATTAAAACGATTGAAAGTCGTTTGGAAAACTAGATGCAGTCGTTTTAGATGATTGCAAAACGATTTCCAAAAGTATGCTTCCACTGGTTCCAAAACAAGGTCATAAGGGACCGCAAACGTCAGGTAAACGTTTCCAAAGCGAAAAAACCCCAGTTTGATGTGATGTTTTAAACTTTCGCCTGTCTAGTGGCGGAACGCATTAAATATTTGCCAAAACTAATTGTTACGGTCCACATTAATGATAGGATATTGAATTGCTTCACGAAATTGCTTTCAAAATTTGTTGAGAATGACTTCTACAAACGATTTTAAAACAACGTTTTGAAAACGATTTGAAAACAAGACGTAAACGTTTACGTTTTTTTTAATTTCAGTGATATTTAATCATTATCTCCGAAATATTTTAATATTTAAGCACACATTCAGTAAATACAAATCCTCATTGAAAAGATAATTTGATTCTTACCTCGTGAAATAACTTTAAAAGGCTGTTGTGTCGGAAAACGCACTTCAAAAATTCATGACAAGCAACTTTGGAAATTACAAATGGCGGCGGGAAGTGACGTCATGTGACCACGTGGTATGTTCAAAAACCACACCAAAACGTCTTGCAAACGTTGTGAATGGGAAAACGTCATGTGAAAACATAAAAGTCTTCTTTTTCATAAGATTTAAGAACTCAAGAAAAACGGCTTGAAAACGACGCTCAAACGTTGCAATTTTAAAACGTGTTTAAACTATAGGAAGACGTTGTGACAACGCTTCAAAGACGTTTTTAAAACTGAAAACTTTCAAAACGATTTCAAAACCAAAACGTTTGGTTTACTGGGCATATTTCCTTTTTCATCAGCTAAATTCAAGAATAATCCTTCTTCCACTTTATATTCAAATTATGGTTCATTTTTTTCTGAAGTCCAATCATTGGAATAGTCGGCATTCAATTGTTCATCGGTCTAACTTATGTGAATATCTCAGCTTGAAGTAGGCGTTTCAGAAAATAGAAGCGATTGTTAAGGAAAGAAATCTTTAATTAGTTTTGTCTTAGGCATTTTTGATCACGAACCGGGCTTCTAGCGATTTAGCAGATGAAACGGACCAATGCCCTGCAATTATTGGAGTGGAAACATCTACTGCGCAGTGTGCATGTCATTCATTCGGAAGTGCTATCACTATAATTATTACCTGGGATACATACGTTTCATTCACCAAGACGGAATACAATTTGCATTGCTAAACAAGAATTATTTCTATTGATCAAAGTGTTGGAAATAAAATAATCCAGGTACGTTGCGCAGTAGTATGTCTAAATTGCAAGATTTAATGTAATTTAGCAGCATAACTCCCTCCACATAGAAATTGCGGCAGTGATACATGAAATAGCGCAGTACGCGCAATCACGCGGCCTGAATGCAACACTGCTCATATCTTCCTTCCACCTTGGTCTATCTCTTGGGCAGCGCGCTTCTTTTTCCACTTGAAAAAAATACCTTTTCAAGATGGCGGATGTGACAAGACGTGTGTAAGATCGCTCTCGCTTGTGTGGAAGTTATTTGAGTAAATTAAGCTTATGTGAGGCCCAGCACAGGCACTTAAACTTACATCACGTATATCTATATCCGAAGTTGAAAGAAAATGTCTACCAGAGAACGAAGTCTCAAAAGAGGTGATAAATCAACTGCGAGAAGTTCGAGTGAGAAAAGGAAACCCTCAGGCTCACCGCAAGACTCACTTCCGACAAAGACGTCGAAACCTCTCTTTCAACCGACTATGCCCGATGTATTCACCTTTACTAGCACGCCGAAGTCCAAAGCCACAGGTGAAGAAAAACAAGAGAACACATCAAAACTACAGAAAAACATCCATCCGAACCAGGGACTCCTAATATATCCTACCCTTCGACGCTGTTCAACTTTATAGACGAAGTGTTCGTTGATGTCCTGACGACAAAATTATCACAGGCTTTGATGCTTCCAAAACTACAGGAAAAGTTCCAACAAGCTTTTGAACAGGTAGCGAAGGACATAATATCGCAGACCCTCATAGAGTTCGTTCAACCATTGAAGCAGGAGATAACAGCCCTAAAGGAAGAGGTGAAGAGTGTCAAGGAGGAGCTACACAGGAAGACAGACGAACTCGAGCAGTATAGCAGAAGGAATTCGATCAGGATCAGTGGGGTACAGGAATCTCAAGACGAGGATGTGCAGAAAGTGACCCTCAACGTTCTCAGGAAGATCAACAAGGAGATTTCGATATCGGATATTGACAGGTGTCACCGTGTAGGCAGACCGACGGAAGGAAGGAAGAGACAAATTATTGTCAAGTTCATCAGTCATCTGGATAAGAACGGAATGTATACCAATCGCAGAAAGTTGAGGAACAAAATGGAGAATGTGTTCATAAATGAGGATCTCACACACCACAGGAGCAAGCTCTTCAAGATGGCACGAGATCTGAAGAAATCCAGATGGATTGAAAACACATGGACAAAAGACGGACGAGTATTTGTGCTGGAACAACCTGAAGGAGCTATCAGACAAGTTCAGTGCAAGGAGGATCTCAACAGATACGTTAGGAGGAACTGAATGATCATGAACATGTGTTGTGTGTAAAAAGTGTGTAAAAAGTGTGTAAAATTTGGAATTCAACAACATGTAAGTAACTAGATTGTTTGTATACAAATATTGGTGCCAAGGTTCAGATGCTCATTTCAATCTTTGTGTCTATAAGCTCAAATATCAGTTCATGGTAAATTTATATTAGAAGCCCAATGTATATATCAGAGTATATCCACACAGACCCCCCCCCCCCCTCCCCACGGAATTCTTACATGTTTCAATTTTCAACTTATGCTATATTGTGTGTATTAGTCTTTTCTGTACAATTTCCCTCTGACTTAACCTTTTCTACGACTTTTTACAACCACAGTGTATGTTATCTCATTAGGTCTACACTTCCTGTCTACATTAGATATTTGTTACAAAACTCAGAATTTTTTGTTTTGCAATGAACTTTTCCGATATCCATGTCACACATTACGTAAACAGAAATACATGTTTCTAGAAAATAGGTAACAACATAGTTCAATATCGTGTGACAATCGGGATATTTCATTGCAAAACATTCAATAATTGCAAGCGCTTTAGAAAATCATTTAATCCATTTAATGAAAGATACAAACGCTTTTCATGGATCTTATTATTAGAATTCTATAACATGTGTAATCTCTTATCGGTATCATGTAACACAAGCCTAATGATAGCCTTCCTTTGTGTCCTACAGAGTCAATTAAGTAATACGAACGTAACGATAATACTACTATGATTACTTCAGCTTGCTGGTGATATCGAGTCCAATCCAGGCCCGCAATCGCTCGAGACTCACGACAAAACGTTAACTCTATTTCACCTCAATACGAGGAGCATAAGAAATAAACTAGAATATCTTAAAGAATATGTATCAGAGAATCATATTGTTGGTTTCACGGAAACGCATTTAGATACTAACATTGATAATAACTCATTAAAATTTACAGGATATCACAACCCAATTCGTAAAGACAGAAATGCATTTGATGGGGGTGTTATCCTTTATATAAGAGAAAACTTATCGTTTAAGAGGATGCATGAACTAGAGAACAGATATGATGAGACAATTTGGGTTAAAATACATGTACTGGTTAAACCGCTCCTCAATATGTTTAGCTTATAGACCTGAGTATAACTCACTAGAGTTTTGGGATCGACTAGACAATAGTATTGAAAGTGCACTATATTTCACAAGTCAAATCAGTTTAGTTGGTGATTTAAACGCGGATCTTTTATCTTGTAGAGGAATGCACCTCAAAGATATTATGATAAGTAAGAATCTAAGAAATATTATCAAGGAACCTACAAGGGTAACGACTAACTCTAGCACTTTTATAGATCCAATTATAATCAGTGATAAGACCAAATGACAAGCCTTGGTTCGATTAAAATTTACTGCAGAGAGTGCAGAAAAAGAGACAGATTGCGAAAAAAAGCGAGGAGAACAAATAAATTATCAGATATTACGCTATTTAAAAAACAGCGACAGAAGGTTAACAATATGAAATATTTTGCAAAGAGTTTTTATGCAAATGTTGATAACTTTTACGCTATTTAGTAAAGCAATCTGGCTCCAGTAACTGTATACCTCCACTTAAATCAAACAATGATCATGAAAATTCAACTTGTTTCTCTGATCATGAAAAGGCAGAAAGATTGAATGAATATTTCCAATCGATTTCAACCATTGAGGATCACAAAACATGTCTACCAAGCTTCAGAAATAGAACTGGTGCTGTTATGGATAGTCTTATAGTTACCGTTGGAGAAATTGAGGATATTATAAAATGTTTGCAAGGCTTCAGGGCCCGATAGAATAAATCATACACTATTAAAACATGTTGTCCATACAATAAGTCATGTTCTATGTTTATTATTTAATATGTCATTGCAATCATGTGTATATCCATCTGAGTGGAAGACTGCAAATGTTATGCCACTATTCAAAAAAGGTGATCCAACGCTAGCCTCGAACTATAGACCAATATCTCTAATCAGTTGCAATTGTAAACAAAAAAGAACAATATTGTATGTTTTTTTGTGATGTTTCAAAAGCATTTGATAGAGTTTGGCACAAGGGATTATTGTTGAAACTTGAAAATTATGGTGTGAAAGGTCAACTACTTGGTTGGTTAGCTAGTTACATAAGTAATCGCAGTCAAAGCGTGTTTGTTAATGGAGCAATATCCAAGCCAAAATTACTCAACGCTGGTGTTCCACAGGGCTCAGTGCTTGGTCCCTTTTTATTCATTGTTTATATAAATGATATGGCAGATGAATTGGATTGTTTAAGTCGGCTTTTTGTTGATGATTCGTCTTTGGGTTATTCTGCAGCAAATGATAAACTTTTGCAAGAAAAACTAAATGTTAACTTATACAAATTAAGCTTATGGGGTAAAAAATGGCTTATCAAGTACAATCCGGATAAAACTGAAGCTGTTTTATTCTCCACAAAAATTCATATTAATAAACCGAAGCTGCTTTTTGATGGGGTGGAAATAAAAATGGTAGAGACATATAAACATTATGGGGTAACACTATCAAGTAATGGCAAATGGACAGACCATCTTGAAGATATTTTAAAACGAATTTCAAAAATGGTATCCTCATTGCGAATTTTGAAATATGTGTTATGTAAAGAAACACTTATTATTTATATGATGTTTATAAGACCACATCTTTTGGGACGGGTGTAATCAAGAACTAATAAACAAGTTAAGATTCAGTTGCAAGCTGCAAGAATAGTAACTGGCCTACCTAGGCATACTTCATGTGACTATAATTTACGTAACTCTCAAAATATATCTTCTCCGTACACAAGACTCAATCATTCAGGGAATTCCTACTTTCCATCAACAATTAGTTCCTGGAATGTTCTAACAACCAATCATCGACAATCACTAACGGTTTCAAAATTTTAAAATGGTTTTGGTAATAGACATGCCTTTGCCCCACAATACTATGCATTTGGGAAAAGGAAATTAAAAATTATCCATACAAAATTAAGATATGCTGTGAGTTCATTGAATTATGATCTGTACAAAGTTGGAATTTCAACAATTGCTAGCTGTTCTTGTGGTTATTATATTGAGAATGTATATCATTTTTTATTGCAATGTACATTGTATAGAAAAAGCTTATGATTTCTTTACGGCGCATTACTGGACTTACAAATGATCTTAAACTTTTGCTTGAGGGAAGTGCAGACCTGTCAATAAGTCAAAACAATACTTTATTTATGTTGGTACCAACTTACATTAATGAAACAAACAGATTTCTTTGATGTCAATTAATTGTCAATAATGTTTGTTTCTTTCTGATTCTCTTACTCTACTCTACTCTTGTTCACTGTCTGCTGTCTGTATTCACTATGCATTATGTAAATCAATTTTGTACATACTAGGAGAGGGCATTTTAAGTTGGATAACTTGTCCCCAATCATTTTCTTGTGAATAAAAATTTGTTTAAACTAAACTAAACTAAAAAAATACTCAAACTCCACAGCAGTATTGTACTTACATGAACAAGTGTAAAGCTAGTCTGGTCCCCATCCATAACCTTCATGGTGTAATCACATACATCAGCTCGCAGGCTCTGGTACTGGTAGCAGACGGTCTTGTTAGGGTTGGTGCCGATGTACTCAAAGTAGAGGTGACACACAGGCTTAATGGGTTTGGACCCGGCTGCGTTGATTGTCTGCACTGCCACTGTACTGTCCCGCAGTTTGAATGTCGTGGCACAGTCCTCATCAAAGTAAGCTGAATTACAAAGGAGCAGCTATTCAGAATGATCAAATGTTAGAAAAAATTATTTCATATTTATGTAATGAAAGTGAAGCTTCTGTCCTCCCGACCAAGTGATTGAAATAACTTTCAAACTCGAACAGACTCTCGGGCAGGTAAAAGTTGCAAGCCTGTCTGGAAAGTTACCATATTTTGTAACCAAATTGTATTTCTTTAAATAAACAAACCAGAATAATGCATATGATCGTTAAAACGTCATTTATTCTTATTCTTGAAAACATAAACACAATCTTTGACTGGACTCTATATTAGTGCAAATTGACTAAAAATAACCAATCCCGGCCGAGATTACAAACTATAGTGTAATTTTCACAGACTGAGAATCTGTCACGGTTGAAATGTAGAAAAAGATTGATAACAAAGTATAAACTCATCTTGGTTTCAGATCTCCTAGGAGATATTGCTGGATCCCCGACAAACTATATCTACTGTGGAACACAGTCTTGGATGAATAGCCAATCACAACATTTTCTCGTTTAAATTTTTTCGAGAAGGTGGCGATAAAATAATTTGATTTGCGTTATCCCAAGGCGGGCCGCACGAGCGAATCTAGCTTCTGAGCTCAGTGTACAGATTAGTGGAGTTAGCGTAACGTTTGTACTCTGAGACAGGATGGGATGATGAAATAAGCTAGGAGACTGAACCAACCTATTCTATGTGTCCCCTGCATGTTGAATACTGTGATCAAGGCATCAATATCATTAATATTTGCATCAGCCACCGCAGAGTGCAGTTTGAGGGTAAACTCATACACGTCGGAGCAAATCTCAATTGGAGTGCTGTATGAAGAGGCTCGATTGTATTTCTGAAAACATATAAAAAACGCAAAAATAGAGCAGCCATGCCACTGAGATGATGAGAAACAAGTATACATGTATACATATGGACAATATTAGAGATAAATAACATATGGATAGTGAACAAATGTAACAATGTTATACTTGGGATACATCTTGAATAGTACAGATTTTTTTAGTTTTTCACGCTGAATCCCATGCGGGATTCGAACCTCTGAGGGTGTGCGTTTGAATCTAGCATGGGACTCGGCCTGAAAAAGTACAAGAATCTGTAAAAAAAAGTACTATTCTGGACAATATTAGAGATAAATAACATATGGATAGTGAACAAATGTAACAATGTTATACTTGGGATACATCTTGAATAGTACAGATTTTTTTAGTTTTTCACGCTGAATCCCATGCGGGATTCGAACCTCTGAGGGTGTGCGTTTGAATCTAGCATGGGACTCGGCCTGAAAAAGTACAAGAATCTGTAAAAAAATGTACTATTCAAGATATGTGATCCCAAATATAACATTGTATTATAATTATGTATAGTAGCAAGGTTGAAGTAAAAGTCAATTCAAGTACACAATTCAGATTGTCAAGAAGAAACATAACTACATCATTGATAAATCTACCCCTGCGTCCTTCATAAAATGCATCAAATACTCCCATGATCTTGACAGGAGCTATAAACTGTTAGTCCAGTCTCCCATGCAGTGAGGATGCAAGTTCTTTAATGGATTTAGCTTAGATATTGAGGGACTCACCTTGTAGTGGCAAGTCTATGAGCTCAAAAGGTGATATCTGTATATTAATTAATCACTGCTACCATTAACATTAACCCTTACGATGCTAAGGACGGAATATTTCGGGTATGCGATAACATTGCCTGTAAGACTTCTAGGCGAACTAATTGCCCGGGGAATTGGATTACATTGTTTGCACAGATTAGAGAAGCATACCTTATCTCTCAAAGGGCGCGGCAAACTAACCCGTGAGCGGATTTCAATAAAAAAGGCATTGTTTAAAAGGGCCTTGAATTAACATTTTGATGTGTAATATTTACATGCGCTTTAAGAAATAATGAAACTACAAGCAGTGAAAAAAACGGTGATTTTCAGGTATTTTCAGCTATGTACCATTTTACCGCTCTAAATTATTTCTAAATATCACAAAAACTATTTGGCGCATTTTGAATTTTTGTGTGTCAAAATAAAGATTGAAGAATTGTCTTCAATTCCATATATAATTTATACAAGTGCAACGATGAATAAATAGCTCCGCAAAAAGAGTCAACTTTTGACTTGTTATATCCGTAGATAAGTGGCCAGTTTGATTGAGCAACTTTGAGACTTGATATCTCAATAACTAATTGGCGCGGCTCGTAACATTACACATCATTGAAAGGAGAAAAGCATTGCCGTTATTTTGATATATATTTTAACATGTCATTGCGCTAAAAGAAATAATAAAACCGTAAGTATCTCAAAAATACTTAGCGCATTTCAACAATTTATGTATCAGAATAAAGAGTGAAGAACGATCTTTTATTCAATGTTTGTGCACATACAAAGAAAACTTTTCACATAGCGAGTGCTGCACAAACAGTTACTTTCTTCATTCATATTCAAGTGGAACTGTGCAGCGATTTTATTACATTCCTTCCTTCTTTGCTCGATATTTTTCGAACTGCTCAGCACTTTTTTATAATTTTTATATCACAATGAAGACAAAAGGATTGTTGTTGTTTCCATATAAAATTTGTATTTTTGCACACTAAAATAAAGGAATGGTAAACGATGCGACAACTGTCGCAATTATCCAAATTTGTTCTCTAATCGCTGAGGGTAAGCGTTGTGAGGGTTAATCAGTGAATATTTCAACAGAGCCAGTTGATGTCAGTTAAATGAAAATTAATGGTTCCAATTGAAAGACAATGTATTTAAAAAAAAGAGCCAGTGCCTCTGTAGCTCATCAGGCTTCATATCAAATTTGTTTTAGGGTGTGGCAAATGTGAAATTAGGTTAAAGGGTGTGGCCACTGAGGCCCTTATTAGGGGCCACAGGGCCACAAAAGCTATCAATCATAATCCTCACTAGTCAAAGAGCATATTCACAAGGTTTCAGCTTCTGGGCCTTTTGCCCCTGGAGAAGAGGATTAAAATAGGTTTTAAGGGTGTGGCCCCTCTGGCCCTTGATAGGGGTCAATTGACCACCAAATCTACAATTTATAATCCGCAATAGTCAAGGATTCTGTATACAAAATTTCAGCTTTCTAGGCCTTATGGTTCTAGAGAAGAAGATGAAAATATGTTGTTAGGGTGTGGTCCCTGTGGCCCTTTTTGGGGGCCACAGGCCACCAAACCTACAATTTATAATCCTCACAAGTCAAGGAGTCTGGACATAAAGTTTCAGCTTTATAGGCCTTATGGTTCTTGGGAAGAAGAAAATAGGTTTTTAGGGCGTGGCCGCCACCAAAGCTACACTTTTTTTATCCACACTAGTCAAGGAGTCTGTACACAAAGTTTAAGCTTTCTAGGCCTTATGGTTCTGGAGAAGAAGTCGAAATTCCACAAAGTTTACGGACGGACGCCGGACACCATGCCATGCCATAAGCCCATCATGATGTACAAGTGGGAGATTCTGGTCTATCTAGGATATTTCTTCCCCACCCTTGGTCATGATGTACAAGGGGGAGATTCTGGCCTAGCTAGTCAATTTCCTCCCAACCCTTGGTCATGATGTACAATGGAGTGATTCCCCACCATGGCCAGAATATGGGAAGAAATAGCCTAGCTAGGCCAGAATCTCCCCCCTTGTACATCATAACAAAGGGTGGGGAAGAAGTAGACTAGCTAGGCCAGAATCTCCCCCTTGTACAAGGTAGAATAAAGGGTTGGGGAAAGTTTGGCCTAGGACAGTCTTTCCCCGGGGAAGATTAAGCCTAGGGGGGGAACGTTCGGGGAAAGTCTGTCCTAGGCCAAACCTTCCCCTAGGAAAGTCTGGCCAGGGGAAAGTTTGGCCTGTTACACCGGTATATGCATTGGTAATCTTACAGAACACCCTCAAACAAATGTGTTCATCTATTTAGATAAACTATCATAAGTTCGTTTGTTGTTGTCAAATATTCTTTTTATGATATTCTATTTAAATTCAAGTTGTTCTGAAAGATTACTTTTATAAACTGAAATTAATGGTCATCAGGTCAAGAAGTCATGGCAACTATGATAACAGCTTATAAAAGCAAGTGGTTGAATTGTCAACCATATAATCTGACCCTTGCCTTCAACATTGTCATAGTTTTAGAAATCACTGCTGACATTTCAGATTTTAACCTGTTTCTGTTTCGAACTTGAATAGAATAATTTAAATGTGCTTCTGGTCACTTTCAACACCATGCGACAGATTTATAATTACTCTGGCCCTATGCAGTTGAGCTTTATGTTTTATGGTGCTATATGTTTTGATGTCAGTAAAATAATAATACATTTTGACCTAGATCAAAATGTGAATTTATTATGTGGTCGGACATCGTAACTGACAGCAGTTATTTTCATTTTCTAAATTACAGCTGATTTGTTGACATTCGTCAAACGGAGACAATGGTTATTTGTTTTTAAAATCCCTATCAGTAACAAAACTCACCTTGAACTTAGACTGTTTTTATTTCGTTGGGGTTAACTTGTTTTGATAAACGATCGACAATGCAATGTGGGGGAATCCCTGTTAATATAAGCTGCACTTTGATTGGCCAAAAACTAAACAGAGAGCTAATCATAACATGACATCAGTCTTTTCTAATGAAGGGAAATCCAAAATAATACAAGCTTTACTATGGTTGGCCAATCTATTAATAGCATCCAATCACAACAACAGTTTATCACTACGATTGAATTTGATGATCTGTACATGACCACATGATATCATATCTGAATTCTTTATAAAGCTTTATGAATCCAGGTTTGGATAGATATTTTCCATATTTTAGCACTTTTCAGGCACACACTATAAAATTCAAGTACTTTTCAAGCACTTTCAGGGAATAATGTTATTCATCCAGTACGCTAAGTTTCAAGCACTTTTCAAATCTGTGCGAACCCTGATGTACCAACCTCGGCCGGCTGTACTGTACTCTCGGGGTCGAGAGAGTCAAAGTACTGGAGCTCCAGCTTGTCGTTGGTGAAGGTGAGAGTCTGAATCTTGATACAGATCTTGTCCTCTATGGCCACGGCTCGGAACAACAGTTTACAATCCGTGAAGGCGCTGGAGGCGCCGGACGACGGACGATTGGGCGCAATCTCAACCACATCGTCTCTACCCACAACGTACGTCTTGTCACATTGGTCGTAGTCGGAGAAATAAACTGAAAAAGTAATGAGATTATATGATACAAAGGTGACAAAATGATGTTACCAAGAAGAACTGTACAGAGAAACTATCACAGTTGGTGTAGTCTGAGAAATAAACTAAAAAGTAACAAGAAAGAAAGGCGAGAATAGCAATTACAATGTTTTTATCAGGAAAGACTTTACAAAAAAGGCCTGAAAAGGTATTTTCAAAAACCTTTAATTGCTTGAGTCAATATTTACACAAAATTGAAATGATTTTCATTAAACTATGTATCACTATTTATGAAGCTGTATAGTGTAATGTATGGTAGTATCTTGACATCCATACTTTATACCTATCTGTCCGTCTCTGCTCTGAACAGTGTAACTTGAGACATTAAATTTCATTTTAGCGTTAAAAAGTTGGAAATATGGAGAAGACAAGAAGTTTTATGGATGATCATCTCAATTTTTGGTTTTCAAGCACATTGCATACTCTCTTTTCCCCCATGTGCTTGAAAACGGTTTATGGATCGCTACTTTTGACAATAAAGAAATTGAGTGAGTGAGTGAGAGAGTTTGGGTTTGATATGTTGTCGGCAATATTTACGTGGATGTTGCCTTCCAAAAGAGAGTAGTCACATCAGAGGAAAGAAAATGGACAGGATGAAGAGAACAGCCAAGTCAAGAAGTTCATCATCCATAAAATTCTTTGTATTCTTCTATAAACCAGTCTAGGTAAACCTAGCCTCAAAATTATCCGTTTCACTCCTATACTGAGTCTTGAAAGGCCTAGTAGAGGGTCGTATCAGCTGACCTTTCTGCGACCTATGACCTTCCAATGTTATACGTGCGAAGGCAGACTATTGTGGCTTGGTAAGATGAGTTTTGATTGGTCAATTCGATACGTGTGCTGACGCGACCCTCTACTTGGCCTTTCTAGACTCAGTATAGGAGTGTAATGGATGATATTGAGGCTAGGTTTACTTAGACAGTGTCTATAAACATTGTTGCTTAGAAGCAAAGAGAGAATTCTTTTGATAAACTGATGAGAAATAATGCCTACTATATTCTTTTGCACTGTTGACTTGATTAGCTAGAAGTATCAGAACAGCAACTGACAGAACGCTTCCAAAGGGTCCCATTTTCTTTGATGTTCAGTTAACTATCTGAAAACAAAAACAAAAGTAGTTATTACCCAGAAGAGGGAAACTTTAGGCTACATGATTCAATGTTGGCAAAGTTTATACGGATTGAAATTCCAGATACATAATGATAGATAATGTACCAAACTCTATAGGCCTACAGCTTTTGTTTGTATTCCATCTTAAAATCTTGGAGTATATATGTTTATTAAAATTAGAGCCATTGGCTCAGCAACTCGTCAGACTTCATATCTAATTTTCTGTGGTTCCTCTTGAGTTGGGGTTACAAGGTCACATAATGATAGATAATGAACAAAACTCTATAGGTTCACAGCTTCTGTTTGTATTCCATCTTAAAATCTTGATCAAACAAGCATTGTCAAAAACTATGGAGTATATATTTTCAAAACATACAGCCATTGGCTCTGCAGCTCGTCAGACTTCATGTCTATTTTCTGTGATTCCCCTTTTAGTTGGGGTTACAGGGTCACATAATGTACATTTTAGAATCCCCATCACCTAATGAGTCTTTAAAAAAATTCAAAGCTATAAATTATTATCCTCACTAGTCAAGGAGTCTGTACACAAAGTATCCTATAATATTGTGACATCAGCAGTTCATGACTGTCTATCCTTAGCACTGCCGTCTTCAAAATATTGTTTAGTTCCTACACAGCAGGACTTCTTGTGTGATAAAATCATTTACAAATCACAGGGGTTCGAATCTCGGAGTGGACAATATGATAAAACATGGACTTTTGCTCTTATATCGTTTTTATATGTTGAGATACACCTACATTTCAAATTTGAATGAAATCGGTCAAGAAATAAAGATTTAGCGTTATTCTCGATCTATTATATAGAAAATACAAGCGACTCCAGTCGCTCAAACCTGATCGAAAACAGGACAAATCATCTATTTTAAAGTGCAGTGCAATTAAATACGTAATTCTATCGCAAAACTATGCATTGGAATCATAGATCAATCTTCTCACTTGCTGAACATTTCGCCCAATTTTTCGAATTCGATCTAAATTTTTACCACTGACCCTCGCATTTACACCTAACCTATCTTTGAACAAATGTCTTGCTGACTACGGGAAAAAATGGGCAATTTCCCAAATTCAAACAAACTGCCATGAATGAATCGGAAATGAAAACGCCTGTCACTGGTCAATTTCCACGTGAGTAGATGTTGTCATTTCAAATTGTTTTGTAACCGTTGCCAACAGCTATCAATTTGAAATGACAACACAGGTGCACGTGGAAATTGACAAATGAGAGGCGTTTCCATTTCAAATTCATTCACAGCAGTGTGCGAATCCCTGTGGATAAACCTCTGTTGAATAAAGGCCTGTAAGCTGAGAGGGAGAAACTATTTGTATGGAGTAGGAGTTAGTTGTACAATCAGATCAACTGCACAAAGTTAATCACGGCAAACGCCTGGGAGAGGAGAACCACCCTTTCCATGTTAGAAGTGTTTTCATTGGCTGAACGTTTAAAATGGGTTTTGAAGCCCTTTCCATGTCAGAAGTGTTTTCATTGGCTGAACGTTTAAAATGGTTTTTGAAGCCCGTTCCATGGAAGAGAGTCCCTGAACTCAACAGATGATATTTGTGATCTATCAGACTATCACTGCTATATAATCAACATTATGAAAACATAAGGTGAACAATTCAACCTATTATCTTTATGAATCTATTACGACACACAACACCTTGTGGTACCAGGTAGAGAGTCCCTGAACTCAACAGATGATATTTGTGATCTATCAGACTATCACTGCTATATAATCAACATTATGAAAACATAAGGTGAACAATTCAACCTATTATCTTTATGAATCTATTACGACACACAACACCTTGTGGTACCAGGTAGAGAGTCCCTGAACTCAACAGATGATATTTGTGATCTATCAGACTATCACTGCTATATAATCAACATTATGAAAACATAAGGTGAACAATTCAACCTATTATCTTTATGAATCTATTACGACACACAACACCTTGTGGTAGAGAGTTCCTGAACTCAACAGATGATATGTGTGATCTATCAGACTATCACTCCTATATAATCAACATTACTAAAACATTAATAATTTAACAGAGTCTTATCTTCATGAAATCTTACAAAGTTTAGACAAATACCTTCAATAAACAATTACTTCCCTTTCACGAGGCAGACACACCATAAATGTTCATTTAAATATACTACGTATCACATTCAGAACTCAACAAAGCAATGTTTGTATCAACCAGTTGACTTTCAAGACAACAATACTAAACATGATAACAATGACAACTTGGCTGACGGCCAGTTATTACACAGAGCTGTAGAATGAGTTGGTCCTTCTCTTTAGTAACTGGTGTTACTTTAACGACCGACCTATTGGCACAGATCAGTGGCTGAGGGTTAAAGGCACCATTCGAGCGGTTTTCGCCCGCCATTTTGAAAGGTGAGCATTGTAAGAAAACAAATGTGCTGTAATATGCTTATTCATTAACAAAATTAAGTAATAACTATTTGATTGATAGAAGAGGGGCATACTTACAAATAATTCATAATAAAAGTGTTCAGTTGCGACAGCATTTTGTCTAAGTAATGCATTCCACGATCGTAGCTTCGATGATTGGCTTCATTTAACAATGTTTTATTTTTGAGCGATACACTTTTTTGTTGTCAAATTGTCAAAACTTTTACAACTAAAATGCTTATCTCACAAACATATATGAAATTAAGTGTGAAATTATCATGTAAAAATCATATAATTGTAAACAGGAAAATCCTCCTGAATTTCGTGTCCACAAAAAATACCCCGCTCGAATGGTCCCTTTAGGAAGAGGTGACACGACGAGACGATGAGACACTGGGTCGTCTCAGTTCAAGAAAAGGGTCCTTGTCACCTAGTTTGATATCACTTGTTCAATACAGAGGGGTGACAATGTGCAGAGCTTAAGATTTGTGGTGGGCCCGGGCAATTGCCCCGTGATTTTTATCAATGGCCTATCATTTTTTAAGTGTTTGGGTCCTACAGGCCCATGCCATGATTTAAAGTCATCTGCTAAGAACTTTTTTAAAGAAAACATTTAGTGTACATATCTTGTGTAAATGAAAATTAAGATAATTATGTATGCTTACATAACATTTGGCAGATAATGCAGCTTCCATTTGTAATTATAATGTCATATCAGAAACCTGGAAATTTTATATATTTTCCTTTGGCCCCTGCAAAAATAACGTGACCCGTCAAATGACTAAGTGAGGGGCTCCTGTGTCTCACAAGAATTTTAAAACTCTGCCATCAATGAGACGTCATTGCTTTTGCTAGTTAAAGGGATAATGATGGATGAACAGTGATGCAATCTTTGTTTATCAAATTGTTAAATAGAGAACAACTAAAATGTTACCTTCACTTACATATATGAAAACAAGTGTGATATAATATCATGTAATAATCATATACAAGTATAAACAGCGAAGTACTCTATATTTTGTTTTACAAAAAAACCGACAAGGCTGTCCAATGTAGCAATGGCATGATATTACCTTATGTTGCAAAGTCTACCAGCTTTTAACATAAATCCAAACTTTTCCGACACCAGAAACCTATTCTAAACAGAACAATTCTTGTTTTGAATGTAATGTAATGTTTCTTGGCTGAATTAAGCCTATGATTTCCTGTCATATCTCATCAGATCAATTGATGATAGATTACGGTAAGTGATATCACACTGAAAACAGAATATATCATTTAACTATGACATTGTTAATGGGGTCTGACTTGTCTGTACCTTTAAACTTCCTGAAAGATCTTCCGGGGGAACAAAAGAAAAGTTCTACACTCTAAAATTCTAAATAATTTGTCAAGTGTTCATGTTCCTTATCAAAACAGTGTGATTGTCGATTTTCTCAAAACAAGAAAGGTAATATCTTTTGTGATACATCTCTGGTCACAATTTAAATATTTCACCAACGTATCCTTCGCTTTTCGCTTTTGCGTTTGTACAATTTCCGGGATTCATTGTTATTCAACACCAACAACTTTGATTGCTTTCACCAGAAATTTAGTTTAAAACCGACGGCGTTAGCCGGAGGTTTTAAACGCTTAAATGTGCGGGTGTTGAATAACAATAAATCCCGGAAATTTTACAAACGCAACTATTTATCGATATTGTAACATGACCGTTAGTTATAAGCATTTTAAGAGCGAACTCTATTTTTGCGTAGGGAACTCTGAGTTGAAAGGATCTAACGACTGATCCATTATTGTTATAGGTGTTCGCAGCTATAAAGAAGAAGGAATTCCTAGTGTTATAGACATTACAATATTGTCCCTATATTGCAAACAAGTTGCACCCATAACGATGAGATCTTGTAGTTTTCACTGTCAAATTTATGAGAGAGAAAACAGTTATATAATTCCATAAACCAACAGGAACAAACCCAACTGAACAAATATCTTAAACTCGCCCAGACCATTGTGACGCGATCATTATGACGTCATAACCGTTGGCCTTTGTGACGTCGTGCCATGGGAACGTTCAACGGCATTCGAAAGAAACCAGCCGCATGGCACAAGGCGGCAAATTAGGAGAAACTTAGCCAAGTAAGAAAGTTTAGTTACATAAAACTAAAGCAAATATAAGCGAATTTTTGACATCTACGGGAATACGCAAGTTGGAAAATGACAACAACAACAGTAAAATGTGAATCGGCCACGAATATTGGGAGAATAAGAACATTTTAATGTTGAGGCGGACCACATAATGTTTCCTTTCGCGGTGATTCGCCTCAGCAAATTTGCGTGTGTTCATTGCAATTTAACACTGGGAAATCCTTCAAATCAACCAATCAGAAACTAGTATTTACCGAAGTCATGTTGCAATTTAGCATTACGTATCATTGAAGTGCCAAAGTGTATAACAACATTTCCTTACCTCTCACGTCTAGACACTACACTCTTACAAGTAGTCCCGTCAAAATGAATCAAACATATCTTAAACACAACCTCTTGACAAATTACCATGGCAACTTGAAAGAACACGACTTCAACATGACAGAGTAACATGATGGAGTATGGCATGTGTTTTAAACGTATTTTATTCATTGAATGGGATCGGTAAACAAGCCAAATGGCTTATATAATTACCAGTGTGATTGTCAATTTTCTCAAAACAAGAAAAGTGATATCTTTTGTGATACATATCTGGTCAAAATTTGAATATTTCACCGATGTATCCTCAGCTTTGAAAAAAATAGAGAAAACCAAGAGTGATTCACTTTACCATTACGTGTCATTGAAGTGCCAAAGTGTATAGCAACATTTCCTTACCTCTCACGTCTAGACACTACACTCTTACACGTAGTCCCCTCAAAATGAATCAAACATATCTTAAACACAACCTCTTGACAAATTACCATGGCAACTTGAAAGAACACGACTTCAACATGACAGAGTAACATGATGGAGTATGGCGTGTACATGACATCAAACTCACACACGTTGGCACTCTACTGGATTGAGATAGGGTGAGGTGGTTTGAGATAGGGTGAGGTGGTTTGAGATAGGGTGAGGTGTGGCAGATGAGTTAGGGTGAGGTCGGTTGAGATGGGGTTGGGTGAGGTGAGGAAGGGGAGTTGGGTGAGGTGGGTTGAAATAGGGTGAGGTGGGGTGAGTTAGGGTGAGGTGAGGCAGGTGAGTTAGGTTGAGGTGGATTGAGATAGGGTGAGGTGTGGCAGGTGAGTTTGAGCGAGACAGGTAATATCATTGGTTCAGAGATATAAGTAAAAGCTGACAAGCAAATGTTTCAGTGATCTATTACTTTTAGTGAATAAAGAAGAATATGTATGGTATCGGGAGGCCAATAGCACTTGAAATGCAGGATATTAAATCTCTGTTGTCACAAACAAACTGTAAACGATACCATCGTCATTCATCAGACCGTATCTCTCAACAATACATCAAGGGTCATAAAATCTTCACCCCGTGCCTCCTTACGGCTTGATGACAACACAGATTATAGGTAACCAGTGAGAGGAGCATTCATATTCGTGTTTATATCATCGTCTTTTTCACCTTCCCAACACTAGTCTAGTACAGGGGTCAAAACTCATTTCAGTGTTATAGGCTTGCGGCAGATTACTATTAAAGAGCCACTCGTGAGTTGCTTGGGGGTCACATATCACAAAACTGTATTAACAATGTCATTTGACCGAGAAGTATCAACTGTTGCAAGAAAGTATCATTTTAAAGCTAATCGACGTTCTATAATAACCATAGGTGGTTTTAATCTGTGTTGTGATCGACTGGACAAAGACGCGCATTTATCTGTCAAACGTTATTTTGGAAACTTATGGAAACATTCCAAAAGAGAGTTATGAGTTGTTCAATAGGTTTTATAACTTGCATCTATGTGGATAAGACATGTGAATTTGCCCGCCTCAAACATAAATGACTGTTTTAAGATTTTTATTGAAAACAAGTATTTATCATACATTGGACATTTTTGGATGAATGAGTGAGATTTTTGGATTTATATACTTAATTATGACATTTATTTTCGTCAAAAAGCAAAATGATATATATGATGAAAATCCGGAGTGGTTCTTTAATGATTCACATTTCTCAAATTAAATACAACTAATGGCAACAGATGCATTCCAATAAACTGTAAGTGGGACAGTTAACCAGGCTAGAGCAGTCACACTGAGTGTAGTGGACAAAGGTCAACAGTCCAGACACAACAATCAGGTAGAGTCAGTCACTGGTCACAACACTGATATTCCGGTCTACTGAGCAGACAAATCAACACCCTTACCATCTACCTCCTCGGAAGCAAGGCATAAAACCTTTACCTGAAGCAACAGAGAGCTGCGCACAGTGTTACACATAGTACCACATAGTACCACATAGTATGCTACTGGACAATAGTTTACATTCAGTGTTGGATGTTGTGTCATTTTTTCTAGCGAAATTATGTAAAATATGTGACTCTAATCAATAAGGCTGAGCATTATAAGCAGTGACAATGATATAGGGAAACCTCGAAAACTTTAAACAGCCCGACCTATGAAACACTGTCCCTGACATCTTCAGCGATGTTGTCTTCAAACATTGTAAATGCAAATATACTATTAAACTGAAATTGTTTTCCGAAATCAAAGACACCCAAATGCAAGAAGCTATTTTGAAGCCTCAGTAAGTCTACAATCAGATGACACAAGTATGTATTAAGTAACAAGGCCATGCAGTGAGAGAGTGAACAGTCAATTTGACATGGGTCGTGGTTGGCTAATTTCTGCTAGGTATTATTAATGCAGCATTCATCTCAAAGACTGTAACTGTTAGGCTAGTAGAAACAAGTATTGTGTTTCAGTCCTTCAGTTTTGTGGGTCATGGGGGCTTCTCACTCAAACATTTGTGCATCAAATTTTGTTTGCATGTACTGAATCGTACAATGTTAATGTTCCTGATTACTTAGATTACATTGATATTGCAGGTAGTGGTTTTTCAAGGACAAAAAGATGTTATTTTCTGACATAGTTGACTCCTACAAACATGTTCAAGACGACGATAAGGAAGTTCTACGGATGGTTAACTTTATTTGAGAGTAGTGATGTGTGGGTATAGATTCTTTTAAAGCCTATCCCCATAAGGATATATAGAGGAATGTTGCTCCTCTCAAATAAAGAAGTTGTTCATATATAGAATTTCCGTGTCGTCTTCATATCAATTACTTCTAAAATACTACTCATTGTACTCAATAAGTTCCTGTTCTTAAATTCCGCTTTTCACAGCTGGGCTAGTAAAAGCATAGACTTGTAGTCAGAATGACTAGTTAAATTTTTAAGAAGATAGGATTATGTAGATGTATTTGGCTAGTTTGAATGTGCTTTGGCTAGTACTCTCTAGTATTTTTTCATTGATAATTGTAAGTGAATGCTATATGTATTATTTTGACGGTGCTAGAAACCTTATTACACAAGCCAATCATCCATAGTCAGAGGACACAGTATGAAGATAAACACAGAATTCATTGGCGGTCATTTTGTGTGAACACCTTTAATTCATTCTGTGTAGGAAAAAGGAATCGTATGGCTAAACTTTATGTTAAATATTTGAATTATCAATGCTTCATTTAGTTTAAATACAATGTCTTTTAATTGGAACCATTAATTTTCATTTTCCTGACATCACCTTATATTCCCCCTAAAAACGTACTACTGCCCCTTAAGCCTAGGGCCTTCACAAGCAGTGAAACACAACATATTTTTGTCTGGGCCTAACAAGCTCTGTGAATACACCTGTAGATGTAATGTCCTATAGCTGACCTTTCATCTGAGTGACCTTGTCCTCCATGTTCGACAGGTCATCCATTGCCTTCTTTCTGTCTTGTGTACCAAATCACAAACAAAATTCTGATTCTTTGTCATGTATAATTGTAACATCAGAATTGCTAATCTTGATATGAAAATTCTACTTAAACCAATTGCACATAAACTCATTACGAATATTGACAATACTTTAAAACAAATCATGTATTATAACAATATGGAGCCAATAAGATACTATGCTATGCTTTTCTAGACTGGGTTGGTCATCAATTAAATATTTTTGATTTAGGGTCTGGATTACAGACTATTTCAAGGCGGGCATTTTGGCAAATGTTTAGGAGATGAGCCCCTTTGCAATGGTTAAAGTGTCCTACATATAATGATTTTATGTCAAAAGGGTGGGCAAATTTCTACAGGACCCCCTCTAGGAACAACACTGATTTCGATGTTTTTACCCTACAGGATCTAGCAGGGTGTTTTGGCATCAAATAAAACTGGATTTGAATATTTGAATACGCTTGACTGATTATTACATCAACCTATTTTTTAATCGTTGAATAACAGCAAGCTGACACATGAGACTCAACAATCACATAGATCTTCTATCAGTTACATCCTGCTTGCCAAGTATTAAATAGGTCAGCAGTAAGATTATACAACACAAACCCCCATCTGACTGGTGTACCATGACCATCCCCCCCCCCTTCGCAGATCCAAGTAGAAACCCTCTCTTTACTGACACAGGTGTACCCCACTCTAGGGTAACCTCTCAACCCCAAGTACACACCCCTCGCCCTCTGACTCTAGGGTAACCCCTCAAACCTAAGTGCACACCCCTCCCCCCTGACTCTAGGGTAACCTCTAATTCCCAAGTACACACCCCTCACCCTCTGACTCTAGGGTAACCACCCTCAACCAAGTACACAACCCTCCTCCCTGAGTCTAGGGTTACCCCTCAACCCTCAACCAAGTACACACCCCTCCCTCTCTGACTCTAGGGTAACCTCACAACCCTCAACCAAGTACACACCCCTCCCCCTCTGACTCTAGGGTAACCTCTCAACCCTCAACCAAGTACACACCCCTCCCCCTCTGACTCTAGGGTAGCCTCTCAACCCTCAACCAAGTACACACCCCTCCCCCTCTGACTCTACGGTAACCTTTCAACCCTCAACCAAGTACACACCCCTCCACACTGAGTCTAGTGTAACCCCTCAACCCTCAACCAAGTACACACCCCTCCCCCTCTGACTCTAGGGTAACCCCTCAACCCTCACCCAAGTACACACCCCTCCCCCTCTGACTCTAGGGTAACCTCTCAACCCACAACCAAGTACACACCCCTCCCCCTCTGACTCTAGGGTAACCTTTCAACCCTCACCCAAGTACACACCCCTCCCCCTCTGACTCTAGGGTAACCTCTCAACCCTCAACCAAGTACACACCCCTCCGCACTGACTCTAGGGTAACCCCTCAACCCTCAACCAAGTACACACCCCTCCCTCTCTGACTCTAGGGTAACCCCTCAACCCTCACCCAAGTACACACCCCTCCCCCTCTGACTCTACGGTAACCTTTCAACCCTCAACCAAGTACACACCCCTCCCCCTCTGACTCTAGGGTAACCTCTCAACCCTCAACCAAGTACACATCCCTCCGCACTGACTCTAGGGTAACCCCTCAACCCTCAACCAAATACACACCCCTCCCTCTCTGACTCTACGGTAACCTCTCAACCCTCAACCAAGTACACACCCCTCCACACTGACTCTAGGGTAACCCCTCAACCCTCAACCAAGTACACACCCCTCCCTCTCTGACTCTACGGTAACCTCTCACCCCTCAACCAAATACACACCCCTCCACACTGAGTCTAGTTTACCCCACTTCCTGATTACCTAACTTACTTCAGCCCCCAACATGCATAATGAAAACACAGCAAGTCTAAAGTTACAGGATCTCTCCACGGTCTATATCAACTTGACAGTCTTGTTGGAAGCTATAACTCACGTATTGATCACACTGTACATAAATAAAATATACATTTCGATGGTTTCCATGCAACATGGACTGAACTCAAAGTTTCTTCATGCATTGTTCCACTCTAGTTGTCACTCAAACTGATGTCTTGGTAACAGCTTCTTCCTATGTGTTACTAACACAAGGTCAAGGTCAAGGTCAACTGGTCTACCCTTCATACCCGGGATAAAATAAATGGAAATTGTCACAGGAAGCACACAAGCTATAAAAATATAAATTTTTATTGCCGATAGAAGTGGATAATATGTGTATTGTCTCGACCAACTAAGTCCTGATATAAGAGCCGTAACAGATTGGATTTGGTGTCACACTTAAATATTTCCCTCTTATGCTATCATTCATAATGACAAATTAGCGAATGATGATTTGGCAAGTTGTGATTAAAGGTAATTACAATAGTAGTGCGACAATAAAAAAAAATTGGAAATGTTATTACGATGTCAATAAAAGATGGAATCTTAATTTTTGCTATGTTTTTTTTTGTGGTATTTTTTGGCTACGGCCCTTATGACTTGGAACACGGCCCATTTGACTAAATGGCTCGGCCCTTTTGACTTTCACTTCGGCCCTTTGGACCTTTTCATTCGGCCTTTTTGACTAGGCAGTTCTCGGCCCTTTTGACATTCGGCCCTTTTGACTACAACCCCATGAGGGTACTCTGATCACGAAACAGGATCTTTGGGACCGACAAACGCACTTTTCACAAAAACATCCGCACTGGTAAATATTTTATGAGAAAATGGTCAAATAGTTTACACTATAAAGTATAAAGGTGTTATGGAACTGTTTTACTTACATTTCGTAATTTGTATCCTTCGTTACAGTCAAATTGTTTGATGTTCTGCTAACAATTTGTCTCCAATCGCACCCACAGTTGAATCACTCCTAAACTCCAAATGACGCTGTACTGTTATGCACAAACCGCTTGCGAAACCTATAGCTCATGCAAGGAGTTTCTTTTTCAAGCGCTGAACAGTAAATTCCGTACGGCTATTAGACCGTGAGCCGAAACACGATAGGTTTTTCGTGACTACATATATTACGTATCATAAGAATCAGTAGCCATTCCTCGCTCTGAAAATGCAATGTTCTACTTTCAACACAATCTCAATTTCATCTGAGGCATTGTTAAAAGTGACCACCGTCCGCACGACTGGTCATAAATCTTCGGAGACGTTCCGAGTCATTCATGTTTGTCTGTGTATGACACACGACCTGATGAAGGTACTATTGACTATTCTTGTATGATACCTTTAACAGAGGTGTGTTACCAGGTTCTTGTAAGATAACATTACCAGAGGTGTGTTACCAAGTTCTTGTGAGATAACATTAACAGAGGTGTGTCACATGAGTTCTTTTTCCTGATACCATTAACAGAGGTATGTCACATGAGTTCTTGTAAGATAACATTAACAGAGGTATTTTACACGAGTTCTTGTATGAAACCATTAACAGAGGTATTTTACACGAGTTCTTGTATGAAACCATTAACAGAGGTATGTTACACGAGTTATTGTATGTTACCATTAACATAGGTAAACGTCCCGCAAACGCTAACCTAGTTTACAAAGATATTTTCAAAATTGTTAATCATGATACACTTTTTATGTAGTTAGGTGTCTAAAAACAAAATCTATTTGAAATATGATTGTAAATGCAATAGCTAACAGCCGAACAGGACCCTTTCGAGACTAACATAATTTTCATTAGTTTTTGCCTCAAAACGCAACATTTTACTCAGATATATATGGGTACAAACATTATTGAAAAGGTACAAAATGCTCAATGCAAACTGAGATTAAATATGATGGAAAACATTAGGATATTCTTATTCTAATAACACATTGTAAGATCAAAGATCACAATTTGTATCGTCAATCACAATTCCTCTCCCATAAGATTGCTAAAACACAAATAAGACATTGGGATTGTGGTGTTTACTTGTCTCTAAGCTAAGGGATAAATGATTTGGTTATAATGCTTATATTTAATAAAAACACTTTTGGCTAGGGAGCATTATCAAATCTAATAAGCTAACATAATTGACACACACAGACTTTATGATTCTTATCTATTCAAAAGAATATATAAAAAGATAATGATGTAAAAACTGAAAAAGCACATATAACACTAGATTGAAACAGTTCACATGTTGTCTTGTCTGCATTTCGGGACGTGATACGTTTCTGGGTTTGGTTTAAACATATTTTATTCACTTGGAAAAGGATTTGGAACAAGTTATCTAACTTAAAATACCCTCTCCTTAGAATGTACATAGTCAATTTTCAATTATATATACAGCAAAATGACGGATTGCGAACAAGATCAAAGTATGAAGAGATAGAAAAAGGAGAAAAACATTAATATGCTAACTAAATCGCTTAGTTTCGCTGATAAAAGATTGTACTAACAAACAAATAGTTTTATTTTGAAATAGTGCAAGGTCTGCACTTCTTCAAGCAGAAGTTTAAGATCAATTGAAATACTATCCGGCATTGCAATATGCTGTAATGATGACATTAACTTTTCTCTCTGTCTGTTATACAATGTACATTGAAACATATAATGATAAGCGTTCTCAACATGGAAACCACAAGCACATTAGTATTTGTTTTAATCCCAACCTTATACAAATCGTAATTTAGGGAACTGACAGAATATCTTAATTTAGTATGAATGATATTAAATTTTCGGTTATCGCATGAAAAGTAGCTTGGTGCGTATTCATACTGCTTGGCTAAACATGATTTAAAATTTGAAAGTGATTTAACTTGTCGGTACATTGCTGGTAAAACATTCCAAGAACTTATTGTTGATGGACAGAAAGAATCGCGTGAATGTTTAAGTCTAGATATAGGAACAGATATGTTTACAGAGTTACGTTAATTGTAATTAGATTTCGAGCAAACATTCTGGGGAAGTAGATCTGAAAGGTACTGCGGTGCCAATCCATTTTGAATTTTATACATCAAATTTAACTTTCTTTTTCTTCGTCGTTCTTGTAATGTTTCCCAACCAGTTTCAAAATAAAGAAATGTTCGTGATGTGTACTTTGGTAGACCAGTTACAGTTCTTGCTGCTTGGAGTTTAATCTGTTCTAATTTACTAATCATTACAAGAGAAGTCCAATTTCATACTTCACAGGCATATTCAAGGTGTGGTATTATGAACTTTAAATAAATTTCGTTTAGAGTTTCTTTACATAGAACATGTTTTAAAAGTCGCATGGAACACACCATCTTTGAAACTTTTCTGATTATATCGTCAATATGATCAGCCCACTTTCCATTACTGGCCAGGGTTACACCTAAATGTTTATGTGTCTCAACCATTCTCATTCTCACACCATCGAAGTAGAGTTGCGGTATGTTAGTACAATTCTTTCTAGTGAACAATACAGCTTCAGTCTTATCAGGATTCTACTTTATTAATCATTTTTTACCCCAAACATTTAATCTACACAAATTCGCATTTAATGATGAGGTTTGGGATGATTGATATTTTTTAAGGTAAGAAATAACATTAGCACACTGATTGTAAAGATTGAATCGAACTGATTTAACTGCGATATAAAAAAAACTTCAAAACGTATTAGGGGCCACAGGGCCACCAAGGCTACAATTTATAATCCTCACTAGTCAAGGAGTCGGTACACAAAGTTTCAGCTTTCTAGGCCTCATGGTTCTGGCGAAGAAGATGGAAATTACATCAAGAGTAAACTAGTAGTCGAAATTCCGCAAAGTTTACAGACGGACGGATGGACGGACTGACGCCGGAAACCATGCCATACGCCCATCGGGCCTTACAGGCCAGATGAGCTAAAAAGGAAAGAAACTATGAGGAAACGATGTGCAACTAAAGTAATGATATCAAAAGCGTTGGTATATGAGAACAGATCAAGGTCTTGGAAGAAAGTGTGAATATTTAAAATTTGGATATCAAAAGAGGATAAACAGCTCTTTTTATCATCAGCAGAAATGCTGACTTTATACAGATTGCAGAATTACTTTTTTTCAGAAATGAAAGTACAACCTACCTAGGTTGCTGCAGCATGAGTAGATGGCCGAATGCACGACCGTGTCTATCCTGAAAGAGGTGTTGACAGACACGCCTTCTTCAACTCAACACAATTCATTGAGTATAACATTAATGTAATGGAATAAAGTGTTAAAGGTTAAATTTTTTTTCCATATATGTTGACCTTGCCATGACCTTGACCTTCGACAGTTCGTACCCAAAACTTTGAAAATTTTGTACTTCTCAAGAGATAAAATACACAAAATCTAAACTTCATAGCACAAAAACTTTAAAAGTTATCGTGTTTACAAGGTATTGCAATAACTCATATCTCATGACCTTGACCTTTGACCTTCAAGGTGACACAATCGTTGAACACTTTTTATTGGGTATAACAACCATGTATTGATTAAAAGTGATCATATTTAAAATGAAGCATTTTCTGCTAAACATTGTTTAAGTCATGACCTTGCCATGACCTTGACCTTCGACAGTTCGTACCCAAAACTTTGAAAATTTTGTACTTCTCAAGAGATAAAATACACAAAATCGAAACGTCATAGCAAAAAATCTTTTCAAGTTATTGTGTATACAAGGAATTGCAATAACTCATATCTAATGACCTTGACCTTTGACCTTCAAGGTCACACAATCGTTGAACACTTTTTATTGAGTATAACAATCATGTATTGATTAAAAGTGATCATATTTAAAATGAAGCATTTTCTGCTAAACATTGTTTAAGTCGTGACCTTGCTGTGACCTTGACCTTTGACGGATTGAAGCCGAAACCGTTTCAATTTTTGTTACTTGTCCAAGGATGATATATACATAGCACGTTAGAGCTTCATAGCATCTTTAAAAGTTGAAAGCTAGATAGTTCTTGATAATTTAAATAGAGTGATACAGGTATGCTGAGAAGGGAATGACGTGTTTGACCATTTATGTGTCTGGCTGCAGTTCCAGTTGATGCAGCCACTACAACAGGACTGAAGCCGATGAGAACACTTGTTGTTGCTGATATATTTCATTTCGTTCTATTTCTTTAATGTTTTCGCTTTGAAATCAAAGTTTTCATAAAACCCGCAACTAAGGGAAGTAACTCTAATAGCGAGCTGTGGTTCGTAGGGACGTGTCTTCGCTGCGGTTTACATATACATTGACAGGATTATCTTTAATTGTTTTCTAAATAACAAAGATTTACTGACCTTTGCAACTAGCGTACAAACACGCCACGACAACCTTATAGAAAACATATTCACAGACAATGTTAGCATTTTCTGTTTTTAATTGTATACGATAAAACAATTATTTTTCGTAATTATGAAAGTAGCCCCCATTTCTAAATACTCAAATCTTAGTGTTATCAATATTAGCTTGTAACTCCCATGATAATAGACAATACATTGTTTTAAGATAGCTACAGTTTTATATAATGAGTCATTGACTGTGACAATTATGCATGTTTAGAAAACGCACCATGTATACCTTTCTTGGGATAATTGCATTACATTTAATCAATAAATTAGGTCGCTAGCCTTCAAAGCAAAACTACTGAATATTCAAAACAACTACTTTTGGAATAAAGAAAACATTCTAAATGTTTTTAAGTTGAATATGATTGTGAAAAGATATAGCGATTTTGATTAAACCTTGCAACTGGAAGGTTTGCTGTTTCGCGATTTCGCGATTTCCCGATTTCGCTGTTTCACAGTTTCACAGTTTTGCAGTTTCGCATTTTCGCGATTTCGTTTTGGGATTTCGCAGTTTCGTTTCTTCTTGATTCGTGATTTCACAATTTCGTTTCCCCACTTGTCTCGCAATTTCGTGATTTCGCTTTGCCTCCTCTTCTACCGTTTCGCGATTTCATGTTTTCATTGTTCGCAATTTCGCTATTTCGTTTTGAAAATTTCGTGATTTCACGAATTCGTGTCGGTAATAAGCACGAAATCAAATGGCCCCTCTCGGCCATCATAGGATAAAGTGTTTTCAGGATACCGATTTTTTTAAGGATTTTAAGTTGTTACAACCTATGCTACAAACTGTTACAACTACTAAGAAATGATAACATAAATCAATTAAAACAAGCAGACATGTTCAACCATATCACCTGTAATCTGATAGTAAAAGTTTATAGTGACCTTAAATTGTTAAGCACACTTTAATGTTATTAAATATCTACCTAGATGATAAGTTCTTTTCCTAATTTGTTGGAAGCACCTTACTTAATTTGTTTACATATCCAATTTGTATCTTTACTTTCCACAATTAAAAACACTGAATCTGCCTGCTGCCACAGGGGCCACACCCTTTAAAACCTATTTACATCTTTTTCTCCAGAAGCGTTAGGCCTAGAAAGCTGAAACCTTCTGAACATACTAGTGAGGAATATAATTCATAACTTTGGTTACCCTTTGACCCCTAATAATGGTCACAACATTAAAACCTATTTTTATCTTCTTCTCTACAGGCATAAGGCATAAAAAGCTAAAGCCTTGTCTAGAGACTCTTAAGTCAGATAGGAGGATTCTAAATTGTATATTTGGTGACTCTGTAGCCCCTACGAAGGGAGGAAGCAAGGGAAGAAAGCAAAATTGATACGAAACCTTATGAACTTCAAAGCCAATGGTTCTATTTTAGCTCATCTGGCCTGTTAGGCCTAGAAAGCTTACACTTGGTGTACAGACTCCTTGACTAGTGAAGAATATAAATGCTAGCTTCGGTGGCCCTGTGATAAGGGCCACAGGGGCCACACCCTAAAAACATATGTTCATCTTCTTCTTTAGAACCATAAGGCCTAGAAAGCTGAAATTTTGTATACAGACTCCTTGACCAGTAAGAATTATAAATTGTAGCTTTGGTGGCCCTGTGAGGGCCACAGGAACCACACCCAAAAAACTATTTTCATCTTATTATCTAGAAACATAAGGCCTAGAAAGCTGAAACTTTGTGTACAGACTCCTTAACTAGTCAGGGTTATCAATTGTAGCTTTTGTGGCCCTGTGACCCCTAATAAGGGCCACAGGGGCCACACCCTAAAAATATATGTTCATCTTCTTCTCTAGAACCATAAGGCCTAGAAAGCTGAAATTTTGTATACAGACTCCTTGACTATTGAAGATTATACATTGTAGCTTTTCTTAACCCTGTGGCCCCGATAAGGGTCACAAGCTTAAGGGCCACGCCCGTAAAACCCATTTTCATCTTCTTCTCCAGAACCATAAGTCCTAGAAAGCTGACACTTTGTGTACAGATTCATGGACTAGTGGGAATTTTAAATTGTAGCTTTGGTGGCCCTGTGGCCCCTAATAAGGCCCTCAGGGGCCACACCCTTTAACCTTATTTCACATTTTCCACACCCTTAAACACAATTGATATTAAGCCTGATGAGCTACAGAGCCACTGGCTATATGTTTTATATTATAATGATTTGAAATGAAAACTTTAAGTTAGATTAGGGAACATAATGCAACCATTTTCAAGAAGATCAAGGTCAGATGACACTGATAACTTAGTGGGACCGAACTAAAAATATGTCAATGATATTTATTTACATATTCATTAAACTTTGCAACGAACCATCATATCAGTTGAGAGGGGAAGATTTTAAAAGTTGCTTAAAGTCAATTATGGCCGAAAACAACTACAAGGAAGGTTGCAATCTCATGTAATAAGCAAATTTGCGACAGTTTTAATATACAGTGTATTTACAAATTTTCATCGTTTGGACCTTATTATTGTTGAAGATCAGAATTTGACCGACTCATTGCATAAAAACTATCTATGTCTTAGTCTCAATCATTGAGGTGAACTGCCAATTTAAAAGCGATTTCATGAATATATGAATATTTTACAAATCTAAATGTTCAACACAAAGTCCTTTTCTTAGGTCAGAATTTGAAAAAACATTTATTTTTTGTATAATATCGGTGCTAGAGGAGGGAGGGATAGCGCTGTAGTTAGTTCGTTTGGCTTCGGATCAATATGTCGTGGTTCGAATGCCGTGGTTCGAATACCGCCAGGCAAATTTGTCTGCAGTAGAGAACTGTTCTACACGCAGTCAGGTTTTGGTGAAATGCTACACTGAATTTCAGCGCAGTACCACCCATGGTTCGCTAGTTCCAGCCGAAGCTCGCAGGTTTCACCGCTATACATAGCCACAATTGTTTTGCGGGCTTTCTCCCTGCAATAATACAATCAGCTCCGATATAAGTAAACTACTCTTGATATCGACGTTAAACCCCAAATCTCCCTTCTCTGTTCTCGGGCAACTAACTTAAAGGAAGCAAACAGTAATTCAAGTTGATGGGAATGCACGGTCAAAGGTATTAGTGAACTATTCTCGCGGTCTACTTCTTAAATTATTTGATGAGATCTACGTAATCTTTCTCTCGATCTGATGGTAACTTATACCATGTAGGCCAATTTATGAACATCATACAAAACTATTTTCATTTATATGTCCACCACTGGACTCATTACCTTATCGTGGTGTGGTGGTTTGTGTGCTTCGGCGACCCCGAGAGCTATGCCAGCTGGAGTTAACATGCTCCTGGTAGGGTCACCCAAGCTGGACAGGTCGACGGATAGAAGCCAGACCAAATGTGAGTCCTTCTAAAACCTGCTTTCTATTTCTCACTATGCCTTTCTTTCCGTCTTTTTCCTCATCCTTTCGATCCCTTTCTTCCTTTTCTATCTACTCTCTTTTGGGTGGCAACATCCACGTGTTTAATAACTGAAATATTGTTCAAAACACGTTAAACACAAACTCACTCACTCACTCACTCATTTATATGTGAATTATTTACTCATGGACAATTTGCCAATGTTGTGAATTCTGTTGATGGGGAGGAGACTTAGTTGTTCACTTAATGTTCTGTGTGACTACAGGGTATCTTTAAATACCTTCATTTAGTGTCATAAATTATGTTTATGAGATCTTCGCTTATCGGAAGAAATAAATGCTTTCATTCATCCATTCATTCATTCATTCATTCATTCATTCATTGAAGTACTGGATCCGCTTCCGACGAGCTCGGCGCACAAGGAAGAACGGTATTAAACTATCTGTGTGTCAGCTTGTCATCAGTGTCATCACACTTTACAGGGAAGTTACAGTTCATCATTCCTGTATTAACCAACATTAAATGATGTTTCAGCAGAATTGGAAGCGTGCACTAAGTACCCGGAAACACGATTGGTGTTTGTTGAAATGCGTGTATAAAACAACATGGATATAACCTATCGTTCAATATTGGACTGACAGCGTTGGTAAGTACCTAGTAGTTCTTTTGATTTTGCAATCATTTCTATATGATCAACTTTCCCGCTAATGGCTGACATATTGCCGAAGCAGCGCCAAACAATAACTCTCACTCGCTATTAGTTTGACAGTTTTATATCCACTTAGTCATTGACAAATAATATGAAAACGTAGCAATAACATATCTTTCAAATGATTTTATGATGTTTTTGCCCAATCAAATTTCAAACAAACACTGAACTGTATAGAACACAGAACGTATTGTTTTACCATATATAAGTTCAAAAGTTTTAGTTAATCAATGCATTCATAAGGAATTATGTGTAAACCTTTATACCAATAAACAGTATCTTAAATATTATTATTTTGATTTGGAATGTCACTGTTATACATATATTAGCAATATACGAGCGTAATCCCCAATCTGTTTTTTAGTTCCGCTCATATAAATCGTAAATTTAAATCGTAAATTTTGTGAAAATAAGAGATTTATTACATCCTTTACATATTAAAACCACGTGAATACAAATTTTGAAAGGAAAATAGTGTTTAAGATAGTAATCTGTTACGATGCAAATATCCGGCACTTTTAATAATGATATACATACACGATATGATATTAGTGGTAGGGACAAATAAGAGGTTTACAATCTCTATATCATATTCAAGTTTGAATTTTTAGAGCATTTGAAATGCATACAGCCTTCCTCTTCAGTACGAAATAGAACGTTTCTTTAAATATTTATAGGAACATTTTATCCAAAAATTTCAATTTCGAAACTTTTGTGTCACTCCGGTGAACATCTGATTTTAAAGTTCCTGAACGATCTTGACATTTTAGTTCTATTTAAACTTTTATTTAACCCTTTGACATTTTGCTGTTGCTTCGCGCTTTTAAATGTTTTGTTTTTGCAAACAGCCTTTAAAACTCATGTCGTCTTATTTCTCGTAGAAAATGGCGGGGTCTTCCAACTCGCCCACTCTTGTATGAACTATTATTTTGCTATATTATGCTTATAGGAAAATTTGTAATTTGTTATTCAAATAATACCATATATGATTACATACATGGTTAAAATAAAATATTTAAATGAACAGACACTATCTTGACATACATATGCATGTTGTGTGATAAAGAATGAAGCAATGAAATATTCCCTATATAGCTTTTATGCCAAAAGTGAATAAGGGGTCAAAAACGAATAGGTGATTGTATTGCTTTGAATTTTTTCTCCTCTTAAAGAATAGTACAGTTAAGACATTTCCGTAGAAAAAGTTGATGAATGTTTCAACTTTCATCAATGTTTTAAAACATTCTTTAAAATTTAGAATTCAGTAGCACAATGTAAGGTTTGCAAAAAGAAATTAAAAAACGCCAAACAATTAATTTGATTTTGCGCTTCAAATATTTATCAGTAGTTGCATATGATAAAAACTACTTAAAGCTTTTGATATCTTCTTCGAAGAAGTATACTTAAAACGGTGGCATCTTGCTACGCCAACATTTGGAAAAAAACTTATCTTGGAACGCCAACAAAATTTAAACAAAAGAATTTGCTAATCCAATCTAACCAATTAAGCGGAGCTCAAGCTTCACCCTTGAGTGACTGTGACCATGCTACTCACCTGACCACTGAATGTAATGCATAGATAATTGGTGAACACATTTAACCACCGTCACATTGGCTGATAATTTGTGAATACTTTTCACAATGCTTGGTTTCTGATTTCTTAATGCATTCAGCTGGCAAGCTAAGTATTTCTTAGTTTGAACAAGCGCACCTTTTGGTATTTTAAAAGAGAAGATTTATCAGTGAACACACAATTTCACCATGGCAAATGCTTTAGTGAACGTGTCTTTTGTAGCTAATCGTCTCGGAAATCCAAGTCTTGTTCATAATGGTTTTAGATTCAAAGTTAAGTTAAATCGTGGCAGTAGAAATTACTGGAATTGTATTGTGAGGGATTGTCCTGCCAGAATCAACACACTGGATAACCGACCTATCAAAGTCATCGATAACCATAACCACGTTTCCGACCCGATTCAACTCAGAGTAGACGAAGTTATGCAGGTTCTGAAGAAGCGTTGTGGTGAAGACTTGAAACCCATACCAACAGTTTATGATGAAGAAATGGTGAAATTACTGAACAGAGACTGGGATAATGATGCACATAGCCTCGTAGAACGAATTCCTACACTTCAGTCCTACACTTAAAACAAAGTTACGTAAACATTAGTATAGTTTTGTTTTCATACTTCGCTGGTGAAAGTCTCCAATAGTTGACTAATTTACGGAAGGTCTCCATTAGATTAGTTGAGTTGTTTACCGTCGCTTGGGCATTATTTCAGGCTTAAGTGACGACCCAATAAAAACTTCGGCCTAACTAATAAGAATCCTTCTCAGTACTTTTGTTTTCATTATATGTACATAAGCACTAACGGTATTGTTCCAGATCCTAGCCAACCATGACACGACTCGCCCCAATCGTTCTGGTGCTGGTACTTGTTGCCATGACAACGACAGTGAACAGTTTCCTCTTCAGCCGTAGTTCCTCCAGGACAGTGAGTCAGGTGAGGAGAGATGTTATTGCTTATTATTCTACACATAAATGAACTTTAAAGTGACTCGATGTTTGCACTGTGATGGTATGGAGACTGACCATAACCCTCCAAGATCTCATTCTCTTCCGTCTAGATGCAGGTAGTGGATTGAGTTGTTGTTAAGGAATAGTTTGTTTGGGATTATAAATCATAATCAAATAAATCAATAATTTGGTAATAAACAATGAAAAATCAAAAGTCCTTACTCTTCTTAATGTAATTCTTGGTGAGCCGAAAAGAAAATTGTACTACTTTTTCGATGGCGGTAATGAAAACTGCTACAACGTATTCTCAGTCAATCTCGATGGTACTCGTTACATTCATAAACCTTCTCACTTACTTATCGCGTGTATAAACATTCCTCCTTCATTCCTGTTAGTACGAACATTGTACTATGACCTCATAATCCCAATTGAGTAAATGAAAGAAGAAATCAGCGAGTGCTCAATTCACGAAAGCCCCTTTAATTCACAAGATAAGAAGCCACATACTATGACTTCTCCCTCAATTCCTAAGAGAAGCATACACGTATAATAACCTCTTCACATAATTCACTAGAGCACTAACTACGCAAGCACCAACAACTGCCACTGCAACAACCAGAAGTACATCGGTCAGGTGACAAGCCTGGCAGCCATACTGGCCAAGCTACTGGGAGGCAAGTTGGGGAAGAGAGAGGCGGCGGCTGTGCTGGATCTGGAGGAGGACTACCCCCGGGGCTGGAGGAGTTCCTGATCCAGGCTGGGGCAGATTGTGAGTAGCGTCATGGGTCTCTCTAGGATTAAGCGCGATATCTTGGGTCGTTTCATTGGTGCAGATTGAGTAGCATCAGGGCTCTCTCTAGGATGAAGCACGATATCTTGGGTCGTTTCATTGGTGCAGGTTGAGTAGCATCAGGGGTCTCTGTAGGATGGAGCGCCATATTTTAAGCCGTTTCATTTGTTCAGGCTGGGGCAGATTGTGCGTTGAAGCACCTGTTCGTCTTGGTTATTTGTATGACTTTTGTCTTTGAGAAGCTGCAATGAAGGGAGGGTGGAGATTTTTATTTCATTTTTAACCAGATAACCATCATCATTAGCCCAAGCAGCGCTTAACAATAACTCACTCACTCATCTTTCACCTAACACCTAGATCCATTCGCGGATTTTGCTGTTATGTCATGGAATAAACATATCACCATGTTCTCCCTGTATACTCATCAGCTCTTTGAAGAAATGTGTGTGGACCTACATCAACATGCAGATTCTTGTTCAACCCTGCTATTTCAAACTCAAGTCTTCCAATGTTTCTAACAATCCTCGCCGTCAATGGCTGCAATGCTGTCCAAGCGGCTTTAAACAACAACTCATTCTGATAATCATGACAGACTATTGAGCTATACAGAAATTGACACAATTCGTTTCCACAGCTGATGGTATGGTCGACAAGCGAGACTTGGTGGAGGCTGTGAAGAGAACTGTATCACGTATGTAGATTTCTTAGGAGATAAATCTTTATAACATGCTAAACTTGATTGATAACAACAATCATTGCATTTGGTCCCTTGTTTTCTTATCAATTTTATCAAGATCTCAGTTGACAAAAAAATATCCATACAGAGAAATATCATACTTACCGAGAAAATAGTATCCACAAAATACGATATGTTTACTGGTTACAATGATTGGGATTTAAAAAAATTGTTCTGTAAATTTTGGGTTTATCTTGTACAGTTTGTCAATATACTTAAACATATTCACTGCAGATAACAGTCAGAATAACGGCAACAACCTTTGTCACTGCGGACGATCAATTGTTGACCAGTTCAACTTCGAACTCTAGGTGAGTGAGGAAACAACATACAATAGTTACTCATAAAGGATTCTCAACAGTGTCTTCCATTATGGTCTGTATGTTCTGATGTTTTGTTATCAGCATCAATCTTGTAGGTATTGTAAACATAAGACATCGGATTTGGCACATACGGTAGTTCCCTACAACTGTTTTTGCACATCTTGAGATTTCAGATGGCGACATTCAAATCCTTTGAGTTCAGTGTACATTGCTCATCAGCATTGTTTCGACAATCAAATTCAAATGAATTTTTAACTGAAATGCGCAAAAGGCTGATGTGTCTGATTTGTGTAAACTTTAAACCTATCGATACCCATCAGAAGTTCTTGGCCTTGGTCATTGAGGATTATGAATTGAAGAATTGGTAACTCTGGGGCACCTTATATATGTTTCTCTTTTCTATTGTTTTGTGCGAACTCTTTTCCAGTTTATATATAAGCTCGATATTTTATCAGGTTAAAATCTTCATTCCATTATTTTACAGGTATGGATATCACATCTACGACGAGTTGAAAGACAAGCATTTTATGTTCAATTGAAATATATACATTTATGAAGCAATAAACGTCTTTGTTATTTTCTACACTGTAAAACTGTACAGTATTGATTTAGAGTGAAGAGTTGACAACACCACTGCTATGCATATACTATAAACCACAAACTGATAAACCGTAAATTGTACAGTAGAGTATTGTATGACAGAGCAATATAAAAGCAAAATGATGCAATAAACTTTTAAATACAGGCACATTTGACAAGATTTATACACAATACAATTATATTAAGGGGACGGCTTTGAAAAAAGTCTGCCTTTGTTTTGTAGCTAAGGAGGAATTTAAAAGATTTCTTAACAATGTGCCTTTTGACAAAATATGGAACGCATCTTGTCTGATGTTGGATATTCCCAGTAATATTTTGGGATAAGTTCACGTCTTAAAGTATGATAGAAAGGGCAATTTAAAGAGAAATGGTGTTCAGATTCTATGTTTTGGACAAACATCTCTCTTGTCTAACCCAAAAGTTAATATTACTGGGAACAAGGAATTTGATGTTTTTGCTGATACATATGTTGGTGAAAATAATCGCAGTCATGGTATGGATAATGATTTGTTGCACGACATGATTATAGATGAATTGTTGGCAGCTATAGACGGAAGCTTAATAAATCACCTGGTAATAATGGGATACCATCTGAGTTTTTCAAAACTGTCAAAGATATCATTGCACCATATCTTGTGATATTGTTTTCTATTAATTATATTCTCAGGAGGTGTATTTTCTGAAGATTGAAGTGCTGCAATAATTATACCTTTTGATGTAAAAGGAAATGCAAATGCACCAAGCAATAACAGGGGTATTTCCTAACTTAATAGCATGAGAAAACGTTTTACAACCATCGTTAAAAAGAAAATCAATGATTATGTTGACAATATTAGGCTTATTGGTGAATATCAAGCTGGGGTTGGGAAGCATTCCCCAATTGACAATGTTTTTATATTGCAATCTATCATTTTAAAGTATACAACAAAAAAACAAGGTAAATGCTACTTTGAGAGGCATTTTAAAAGTTGGAATGACAATAATGCAGAGGAACGACACAAGAATCCGTGTCGAAACGTCGCATAAAATGAACAAATAAGTTGTCATACATATATTCCTCTGCATTAGAGGTAAATTCTATTGAGAATTTGTTGATTTTAAAAAGGCGTTTGACATGGTTAATAGGAAAAATCTTCTTTATCTTCTTTTTAAAAATGGAAAACATGGAAACAAGTTTAGAGTTCTGCAAAGCTTGTATGAAAATGGGAAATCAGCCATCGTAATAGAAGGTACGAAGGTATCTGACAGGGATGTGCACTTAGTCCCTTGTTATTCTCTATATTTATCAAAGAGTTATCTGAATCTGTGAGTGGACCTTTTGATAATTGAATACCATTTCAAAAGACATGTATAATATATTATCTTCACTCCTTGCTGATGATTTAGTTCTTGTTGCGGATACACCTCGAACCTTACAAAAGCAGCTAGAATTTCACCATAATTATTTAGAAACATGGGGAAATCAATACAGTAAAAACCAGTGATTGTATTTAAAAACGGGGGATGACTCTCGAAATGTGAGATGATACAGAAATTGAAGTGGTAAATGCATACAAATTTCTCGGTATAATGATGACATCTAAACTTGTATGGACGAGAGCATGTAATATTTTAGCAATGCAAGCTTATAAAGCTTTGTTTCCTAATAAGAGCCTTATTCGTAAATATGATATATCTTTTTGAGGCACTAAAGACATTCGATATGAAAACTGTACCAATTTTGATGTGTGTAAGTGAAATATGGGGATAAATCAGCTGGACATCGATCAGAAATAATTTTGTAAATGTATAATGAATGGTAATACATATTTTCTTAATGTGGCTATGTATAATGAATGCGGGAGATATCCCTTTTATGTCAGCTCTTGTACTAGCTGCATCAACTTTAGTTTTAGAGGTATTGTCATGGCATCCTATAGGTTTCCGCACCAATCATATCTTATGTTCAAACTAACCTGTGATAGAAAAAGTAGCAACTGGGCATCCAACATTAAGCAGATTTTATTCAATTATGGTTTTGGACATGTCTGGACACAGCTGGGGAGTGGGGGATATCGATTTGTTTCTTAGACTATTTAAGGAAAGATTGATATATTGTGCAAGACAAAACTAGCACTCAGAAATTATAGATAAGGACATCATTTACCTGCAAGATGAATATATATGAAATTAAAAATACATAATACAGGAAAACTTTGCTTATTTTTAGAAGCAGTTACAACCGTCTTGGAATACAATGTTTATGATTAAGAAAGTTCTTATTCGAAATGTTCATAAGGTAATCGAAGATGAAATTCATAATGTATATCATTGCCAAATGTATCAATCGCTTCGTATTAATGTACTTTTGCAGTTCACTCATCATAACCATTTATGGAAGGACATTGATACAATTTCAACACACATTTTCAATTGAGTTATTCTTAATCTGATGGTATATTTACTTAGCAAAGAAAACTCGACTGATGATTCAGTTTTGCTTGAAGACTGGATCTTGGGTAGCGTTGCTTTATTTACGATCTATGTTGAGAACGCTTATCAATGAAAGCATGCGAGAAAAAATAATGTCAGCATAACATCAGGTTACAATGCTGATATGTATTTCAATTGGTCTTACACTTTTGCCTGGAGGACGTCCAGACATATGACTTCGACAAAATAAAAACTATTGCTGTTGATGCAATCAGTGAAACCAAACCATTTGATAAGCATGTTAATGCTATTTTTCTTGCTTAACTTTTCATAATTGTTCTTGTTGATCATCTGTCGTTTGATGTGTATATATATAAATGTAAATAAACTTTCAAAGGAAATAGTGTTTTAAAGGGGCAGTAGCACGTTTAGGGGGAATATAGGGTGATGTCAGGAAAACAAAAGTTAATGGTTCCAATTTAGCTCATTTGGCCTAATGGGCGTATGGCATGGCATGGTGTCCGGCGTCCGTCAGTCCGTCCGTCCATCCGTCGTAAACTTTGTGGAATTTCGACTTCTTCTCCAGGACCATAAGGCCTAGAGCGCTGAAACTTTGTGTACAAACTCCTTGGCTAGTGGGGATTATGAATTGTAGATTGTAGCTTTGGTGGACCTGTGGCCCCTAATAAAGGTCACATGGGTCCCGCCCTTAAAACATTTTCATCTTCTTCACCAGAACCATGATGCCTAGAAAGCTGAAACTGTGCGTACAGACTCTTTGACTAGTCGGGATTAATAATTGTAGATTTTTTTATCCTGTGGCCCCTACTAAAGGTGGATCCACATTGGCCACACCCTAAAGCAAAATCAAATGTAAAGCCTGATGAGCTACAGAGCCAATGGCTCTACTTTTCTTACACAAAATGAATTAAAAGGTGTTCACACAAAATTGCCACCAATGAATGTATGTGATTCTTCATACTTTGTCCTCTGACTATGGATCAATTGATGATTGACTTGTGTAATGAGATTTTTGATACTGTCAAAATAATACATTTAGCATAAGCTTGCAATTGTCAGTGAAAAATTTAAAATTGTGAAAAAACGTGCCAATGCCCCTTTAAATTGGACAACATGTTCATTATTTTCCAAGTGAATAAAATATGTTTTTACCTTATGACATTGACCTACCCGGACCTCCTTTCTACCGAAGCACATATCATGGCTAATGTTGCTGTGTGTTTTTAACATGAACATCTGTTAGTTGGTTAATCTACCAGTTGGAAAGATAGTTCCTTATATCTACTTACAGGATGTTGTATATAATCAATTATAAAAGAATACGAAAAAGAGTTCATGATAATATGACAAATGCTATACTATAAAGATGTTTCCAGAAACAAGAATAAACTCATGGCTTATACCTAAAATCATAATTATATACATGACATTTCTTACCTTTGTTCCATTCCCGTGTGCCAACGAATGCAGCAGAATGTTTGGATAAGTACTGACACAAAAAGCAATGTTTTTTGGAAATGATCTGTTATTAATACAAATACGGATTTATTAAGTAAAATGTTTTGAACACCCTGATTTTAGTTTGGCCAGTCACAGTTACCTCCGGAGGAACCGCTCAGTAAGAATAGTGACAAAATCGTATCTGCCTTTCCACTAGTCTATGGACATAGGCGAATTGGTATTAATATCTTTATTTACCTTTAATAAACTAATTTTTTGATTGACAATTGACCTTTGAAACTTTACTCAAGCTCTGGCATTTATAAAAAAAAAATTATAGCCATTCAAACCGTTTAAGAACCAATTAATAAATCGATCGTAAAATACATTTCTTAACAATGGTACTTCCGATGAAAGATAAGTAGAAAGCTTTTAATTTCATGAAATATGTAAAACCCGGTTACATTTAAAACTATATGGTAAATTGAAAAACAAACTTGCATCAGAAAAAAATAGACTAATTTTGACCTATCGATATTTTCCGTATTATTCCTCTAACCAAAACACAGTTAGTGCCATTCAATGGTGGCAGATGTTAGTACTTCCTTCTCAATAATGATTTCCTGATGAGTTAGGAAATGTGGTACTATAACAATCACCTCTAACTTCCTTCTTCTTGCCGCCATGTTTGTGTTGACTGCATGTGCGCAAGTGACCAGGATGTTATACAGGAAGTTACACCAGTCTCTGCACCTCTCATCCGGGGACTGGTGCTTGCTAATAGACTGACACTTGCAGGTGCTCGCTGATAGAATAACATTTGCAGTAGATATATTACACGAGTCTGCACACCTTCAATAAATAGAAGCATAGCGAATCATTAGTATTCATCGAGGCCTTCATACGGGTAAGTTTGCTATATGAGTTTGTCGATAATGGAAAGCGAATTTGGCCTATACATGTTTAACAAATCGGAAGACTGAGTTTGATTTTTATCATAATGAGAACGCCAATTTGGCATATGTGTGTTCAAACAACCCTAGGCGTGAGAAAGTGTTTTCCTGGCCTTTAATGCGGAAGATTTTAGATTTTTTTCAAAAATAGAAAATCCATATACAGATTATACAGATCAGGTAAGTAAGTAAGGTATTCTCTCTTGATTTCAACACGAAGTGTTTTTGGATTGTATGTGATGATGTAAAATTGTAACGTATTTTCGAAAGAATATTGCAATTGATTCACATGGATAAAATATAGCTTTTAAATATCGTATATCATCAATAAAATTTATTAACCGGTGTTGCAACAAGAATTTTGTCTGTGTAACTATGTATATCAAAACTGACATGAATTTATCTTATTTGTGTCTTTATTTACCTCCTTAAGTATAAATATGCTGAACTCTTAAATAAAGCTATGAGCGCTAATGGTCACCAATAATCACAGTATGCGTATCGATATTATCAAAAACCTCGCATGTACCAATATCATTTGACAAAGGAATTATCCTTCAAGTTAAGCAGCAGTAGAATACCTAACACAGAAAACTTTTAAAAAGTGCTACAAATCTTACAGTAGCATAGTGCTTAGGATAAAGCTCGCAAAGTTTACAAGAGTGAAACCTAACATATGATTGTTATCAAAGGTATAAATAACCCGTCCTATCTTTCTGTCTTCGGGAATGCAATAAGGCTTATAATAGACAATGATTGGATACTTGACAAAAATAACACTGTTTAAATTGTTACTAAATTACAGGCACTAATGAACAAAATTCTAGCTTGCAGCACAATGATTGTCTATCAAGTGATTCAGACAAGTTTAAATCTTGGCATGTGAGTGAGTGAGTGAGTTATTGTTTAGCGCCGCTTGGGCAATATTGCAGCCATTAGAGGCGAGAAAGTAAGTCATGGCATGTAGGCGAAGATGACAAGAAATGTACTAATGTAAAAACTCGCTATCCTTACAGCACAATGAACTCTCCAGCCATCAGTCTTCTCCTCGTCGCTTCAGTCCTCATCTCCGGATCTGATGGCTTCCTATTCAGCAGGAGTCAAAGCAGCTCCACAAACCAACTGACCAATTCCTTCAGCACCAACAACTGCATGTGTCTGCACAAACTCTTCCAGATGTTGGGTGGAGGCGGAGGAGGCGGAGGAGGTGGAGGATGGCTTCAGGCTCTGGGTAAACGGGAGGTGGCAGACATGCTGGACCTTGACGAGGACTACCCTGGTCTTGAGGAGTTCATGGAACATGCAGATGGGAAACGTATGTAAAGCTCCATGATGAGAACGGGGTTTGTATCCCAGAACTGTGGTATTTGTCGCAATTATTTGAGATAAATTGATCATGACAAAAGTTGATTGCGCTATACATGAGACAAAGGGAGAGACTTTCTGTTCTCATCTGGTCGATTTTGTCTCAACGAATGATGACATGATACGATTCATAATAGTTCATTGAGCTGGTTGTTAGATTTTCTTGACACAGGTTGATAATTAACTGATTTATATCCCTTTTATCCTGCACGAAAATGTGTGTTACTTTAACGGATCACGTTGCATGCTCAAGACCATCGACCTCAAAGAAATTATAAATTTTTCAGACAATGGATATGTCATTTAACATTTCAGGATATTTTTGTATTGCATCCTGCATGTTTTTGAACCCCCAGGATAATTGAACTTGAAATAAATTTCACAGGAGATGGAGTCCTGACGATGCGCGAGTTCAGGCGGGCTGTTAGGCAGGCTGCTTCTAGTAAGTTAATCTCTATCTGTCACAATGTCGTTCAGGACCAAAAGCTCCAACAACGTCAATGTGGAAGGATGTTATCATTCTATATGTTATTTGAATTTTTCACATTTCTTTTTATCTTCAATGTCATTTCCCAGTCAGAAATATAATATCAATCTGTGTTATTGTTATTGTTATCGAATGGTAATTTAATTCCAATTCAAATATATATGACATAAATTTCTCCAAGATATCTCCCAAGGGCGTGCATCACTTTCTAATTAAATTGAATATTTTCACAGATCCCAGTCAGAACAACAACCCGAACCTGTGTCACTGTGGCCGGATGGTGGTCGATCCCTTCAACCCAGAGCTGTAGATCACCTTACCTCAAAGGTGAGTAGGAACTTGCAAAATCTGACGTTGTTCTTGATAACTAAAAAAGAAATCTTTAGGAGTTTTATCCCTCAACTCGATTTTTGATTTAAGCAAATGCTAGAAGCTAGCGACAAACATACAAATACACCATTACAAGATGCACCGCTATATAACTTCCGTAGACTGGCAAAATAACGTTTGTGGTTAAGATGGGATAGCCGTGAGGATTGCAGAAAATGAAACAGTTTAATGTATTACATATAGTACGATTATATAAATGTATAAGGGTCTTCTTTCGGTCATCGTTCTACACAGAGTCAGGTTTGGGTGCAATGCTACACTGAATTTCAGCGTAGTGTCACCCATTGTTCGTTAGTTTCAGCCGATTCTCGCAGGTTTCACCGCAATGCATAGCCACAATAGTGTTGTGGATTTTCTCCCTGCAATAATACTTGCATCCGCGATATAAGTGAAATACTCTTGAAAGCGGCGATAAACCCCATATCCCCTCACCTCACCTAAAAGCGTCGGCCATCATTAACTATCTTGTTTACAGTTAATACGTAAATAACTGATCAACAGTAAAGTAATTTCATTCGTAGTTATTTTATATTGGACCAATTAGAAATACTGTCCATTTACAAAGTAAAAATAATATTATGCATCACACAATCTGGAAGAGTACAAATCATTGCTCTTTTTGTTGGTCAAACTCAGATATTCAGATATTTGTGGAATCTGAAATTGTCAACTATTAACGTTTTCATGAGAATATGATTTATTATAATTAATGCCATTTATCTTTTTTTGGTTTCAGAGATCGCTGATTCCTGGTTCAGAAATATAAAAAAGTTGTACAGTCACAAAAGTGTTTGTTTTTCCTTTTGTGATTCAGTCGGAGGGTTAATTCTAAAAACTAATCATATGAAAACCCTTATTCAACTTTCGGGACGTCCCAAATGAGTTTGGAATCTTTAACATGAACAAGAGTAAAAAGTTTTAATCTAAATAAATTTAGATCAACAGGTTTCATATTAGGTCATAGTCACTTGTGACTGATAACAACAATGGCATGACGTCATCGAACAAAGCTCTGACGCAATGACACGCTTAGACAAGGGGCTCTCTTTGGTGCCGACTCAACGTAATGCGCTTCAACATTGATAAAAATACAACGATTTAATCATAAAATAAAAAGAAAATTTGTGTGTTCTTGACAAATACCATGTTTTCTTTCTTCCTCACTCGATGAGATAAACATGGTATTTTTTAAGAAACACAAATATCCTCTAAATAACATGTCGTGTAAATGCATGGTTTGAATGAGATTGTTGTTTCAAACGTCTAAATTTTTAAATTACTTTAAACAAAATATATTTAAATCGTCAAGAAGTTAGTTTTAGGATCAATATTGTATAGAAAACAAAAGTTTTTAAAGTTTCATAAATAATAGCATTGTTTTACTGTGGCTTGAATATTCAAATCAAGAGCTCCGTTATCTTTGAACATCAAACAAACACAGTGTATCAGTGGGCGTGTCAAAACCTTTTCAAGCGGTTGGTTTTGTAATGATGGATGTTAAATACACCAATAGTAAATGTTCCTAGAGCAGTGAGGCTATACTAAGAAATGGAAATTAATTAAACAAAAAAATGTGTCAGGTCGAAATATATTTTTATTCAGAGTTGCGTATCGTATAAGAGGTGTATATTATCATCATCCTGAAAACCAAAAAAATAAGATTTAGAATATACCACAAAAGATACAAACATTAGAAGGTTAAATTCATGATAAATCCATGGAAAGTTTTCACAAGTTTAAAATACCAAAATCAGCTTACATCTCAATTTTATTCATAAGTATAAATTAGTCGGAAATAGTATTATTCAGTCTCCTCAGAATAACGGCGCTCAAATTTATATTGAATTGATACTGATATTTGTTACCATACGTGAATTATCTGTGGGATAGTTTTGAAATAGCATAAAAAAGAGTATAACTGAACACTTACAATAGCCCATTTCAGCCAGAGCCTCTCTAAACTCCTCCAGGTCGACAACCCCATCACCTGCAGATCAGATTAGAAGTGAAGAGATTATGGTTGACGACGATGTCACCTATTTGAATGGTACCGATTTAAAATATATACTAAACAATCCTTAACTTACAACTATTTCAACAGATTCATATAAAAATAGAGCCAGTTGCTCTGTAGATCATCAGGCTTCATATCAATTTTGGTTTAGGATGTGGCAAATGTGGTTCCCCCTTACTTTGGACAACACGGTCATCAAATATACAATTTGGAAACCTCCTTATCTAACTTAGGAGTTTGCACACAATGTTTCAGCTTTCTAGGCTTGATGCTTCTTGAAAATGTTAAAGGGCCACAAGAGCTATAAATCATAATCCTCACTAGTCAAAGAGTATATTCACAAGGTTTCAGCTTTCTAGGCCTTTTGCTTCTGGAGAAGAAGATGAACATAGGTTAAAGGCGTGACCCCTCTGGCCCTTAATAGGGATCAAAGGGCATTCAAAGCTACAATTTATAATCCTCACTAGTCAGGGAGTCTGTACACAAAGTTTCAGTTTTCTAGGCCATATAATTTGGAGAAGAAGATGAAAATAGGTTTTTAGGGTGTGGCCCCTCTGGCCCTTATTAGGGGCCACAGATCAACCAAAGCTTCACTTTAAAACGCTCACTAGTCAAGGAGTCTGTCTACACAGTTTTAGCTTTCTAGGCCTTATGCTTCTTGAGAAGATGAAGTCAAAATTCAACAAAGTTTACGGACGGACGGACGCCGGACACCATGCCATGCCATGCCATGCCATAAGCCCATCGGGCCTTACAGGCCAGATGAGCTTAAAAGCGAAAGCCAGTGTTATACAAAATTATTCGGGAGTTTCATTTCGCCAGTATTGAGTGGTATTACGCTTAGTGTATCACACCAACATAAATAAATACTGATTTGTGTGTTACAACTAGCATTTCCCCATGCCATGATTTCCAGGGCGTTGCTTACGTGATGACGTCACAACTTGACACTTTTTCAAAATTATCCTAATGTATAATGGCGTTAAAATAGTACACTGCAGTACCTGTTCGGTCGAATAATAACACTTATTCTTATTGTAACAGGACAGAAATCGAATATTTTCATGTCCAGCGGGATTCGAACCCGGGACATCCCTGTTCAAAGTCCTACCGTTTAGCTGTTCAACAAGAGAGATATCCCTCCAGCCTAAACCAGTAAGAATGCTTTTTGACCTCACCCTGTCACATCATCAAATGGTAGACTATTACACTATTCCGTTATTTCAAATGTATCAAATGACCATAGCTCATTAATACATGCAACAGTGCATATCTGAATGATTGAATTACTGTTTGTTTCTTATGACATAGACACCTCATTGTCCAGATCCTAAGCAAAATGAAATTAGTATTTCGAATGGAATGAATATTATTTCGGCAATAAGGGCAAAGTTCAAAATATATACATTTTTACCAGATTAATAAGTTGATAAAAACTAAAATAAATTAGTATAGAATCTCTATCAAAAAGGTAAAAGACATGCAAATTAAATTTTTTTATTACAGTTAATTTCCAATTTGTGTGAAAGACGTGTAACACACCAGAACATTAAACACCAACTGAACTCCTCGATGGATATCATATTAATCAGGAGTATGCTTGTGCCAAACCAAAAGGTATAGGAAATAGACCAATCCTTGCTATGTAGAAGATAACGAAAAGAAAGACCCACGTTTCTGGTCCGCGTGCTGCATGAAGAGACTAAGAGCCGGATGATCTTCATCCAAGTCCAGCACCTCGGCCGCCTCTCTGGTACCAACATGGCCGTCGTCGTTGTGGTCGATGAAGGAGGAGTGGACAGTGCTCACACAACAGTCGGAGGTCTTCCAGGTCTTGTGGAACGTCTTGGCGTGTCTCTCTGCAAGGAATAAAACAATATTGACCTTAACAATTGTCTTTAAAATAGTTGAAACTATTGCTCCTCAAGGGACTATCGCGATAGCGATAGGCTATTGTAAGTAACTTTTGCAATAGCAATAGTCTACTACTTTAATATCAATTTAGCTTTTGCGATAGTTTATCAATAATGGAAAGGCAGAGTTTTTTGCTTTGTTTGTGATAATTTCAAACGCTTGTCAGCACTTGTGGAAGTTGTAACATTGCATCCTCAACCAAAGCAATATAAACATACTCTGTTAAAAAATAGTCATGTAGCTCTCTGTATAGCTCATCAGGTTTCATATTCAGTTGTGCCTTAGGGTGCGGTTATTGTGTTTACCCTTAGGGACTACAGGGTCACGAAATGTACACTTTAGAATCCCCGTAAGAAGTGTGTTTTAAACATTGCAGCTTTCTATGCCATGTGCCTCTAGAGCAGAAGATGAAAATAGATCTTACAGGTGAGGCCCTATGTTCCTTATATGAGGCAACAGGGCCACCAAAGCTATGAATAATAATCCCCACTTGTCAAGAAGTCTGTACATAGGTTTCACTGGTCTAGGCCTTATCATTCTCGAGAAGAAGATGAACATATGTTTTAAGGTTGTGGCCTCCGTGGCCACAGAGACCACCAAAGCTATGGACGGGCGCCGGACACCATGCCATGCCATAAGGACAAATGAACTAAGAAGCTTCCTATGGAACAACATTGCCTACCTGCGAGGTCGATAGCATGCTCCAGCTCCTCCAGACTCGGTCCATCTTCCAGCTGATCCAGGACCTGGTTTGCTTCTCTCAGACTCACCTCCCCGTCTCCGTCTCTGTCCAGGGCTCGCAGAGTGATGTCTTTAGTGAAGTTCCTGGGTCCACAGTCACACTCGTTACTGGAGAAGGTGTTGGTTACAGTGGACACAGAGTGGTGGTGCTTCTCCTTGGAGGGTTTGCCCCACAACCACCAGCCTCTCGTCTCTGTCACTAACACAACTAGTGTCAGGAAAATAGTGAAGAGAGTCTTCATGATTCTGAAGATAATAATATAATGATTATGGTAAACGGTCTCCTCAGTTGGAGAAGTCGGTGCTTGTTTTCAACATACACTGGGTGGTTGTCGTCCAGACTCGAAAACCCGACATCTGCTCTACATAGCAAACAAAAGGAGAATGAGAGATTACAACATTGTATAAGAACGGTTTTTCAAATGAAACAGAATTAAAAAACAAATTTAACATAATTTTTTTCTGTCATTTCCCCAACAACACCCTCGAAAGTAGAGTACTTTCCACTGCCAAACATCACCGACAGGCTTTGGTGAGTATTTGTTGAATCAACTAACATAACCAATTTATTAGTGATCAGATATGATTTCCTTTCTATTCTCTACTGCTTAGATATGCTATAAATTGTCCAATCTATATTTTTGTCCGCATTAAAACTTGCATTCATCTTATCGAGATATAACAAACATTTCAGAAATGTATGCTTTAATGGCTTTTCGGTTTTGAGCTGCGAACAACTTAGGTTAAGGGTGGTGATGATTATTGAAAACCCCACAGTGGCGCTAATCAATCAGAAAGTTTGAACCATTCATAGAATTAATTAGAAATTGATAACCCTTGTAAATTGGACATGTGACCATTGCTTCCGTGATAAACAACAAAGTAAGCTTTTTGTCATTTGATGATGGAAACTTTATATGTTTCAACATCACCATTTTGGTTTATAATAAAATATGCCTTGAAAATTATATTAATTGAATTGGATATGTAATGATAATACAGAAAACAAAACGTACCGTCAGATATCCGCAAATATACTCAGTGATGTCGGCTACACACTTTTATAACATTATTTCTTTGTCTAGTTCAGATCATGTGTACATCCTGTTCACACTACAGCCCCGACAGGTTGAATCTGCTGACTCGGCACTGCTTGTACAAGGAAATATCTGGTGTGGAACAGGTTTGCATAACACGTAGAATCATTTGTACACTTCCTTGACTGCTGGAGTCAATACAGCATAGATTGGTATCTGTTAGCATGCTGACTTCCGTAAGTCTAGCTAATGGACAGTTACTATGTTACGTTTGTGAACAAGTGTAAAACTAATTAAGATAGCTTTTGATAGAGTACACTTTCCAACAGTGCGTAATAGCCGCCTTTTTACAAGATGTGATATTGCCTTGTTATTGATACTTACATGTATATTTGCTCCAAAATGTTACAAGCTGTGATACATAAATAACATATATATATATTCTCATATTGCTTTTGATTGACTTTCATGTATTTTCTATGAATTTGTATTTACGAGCGTATATGGATGTATGCATGTGTATGTATATGTGTGCGTGTGCTTGCGTTCGAGTGTGTGTGTTGAATTTATATTTAATTCATTCTTTCATCAATTCATCCATTTGCTCAGTCATTAATTCATTCGTTCATGTATTCATTCTTCCGTGCGCCCGTCTGTTGGACTGTATTCATTCATACATTTATTCTAAAACCGGATAAATTTTATAAAACTAGAGCCAATGGCTCTGTAGCTCATCAGGCGTCATATAAAATTTGCTTTAGGGTGTTCACAAAGTTTCAGATTTATAGGCTTTATGCTTCTGGAGAAGAAGATAAAAATAGGTTTTATGACTTTGTCCTTATTTGGGGTCACAGGACCACACGACCACAAATATATGAATTGTAATCCTCACTAGTCAAGGAGTCTGTACGCAAAGTTTCAGCTTTCTAGGCCGTTTGGTTCTGGAGAAGAAGACGAAAATTGGCTCCTAGGATGTGGGCCCACACGGTCACCAAAGCTACAATTTATAAACCTCACTAACCAAGGAGTCTGTACATAAAGTTTCGGCTTGCCTTATGTTTCTGGAAAATGCACAATATTTTCGGACGGACGGACGCCGGACACCATGCCATGCCATAAGCCCAGCGAGCCTTACTGTCGTGATGAGCAGATGACACCTGTCATGTGTTGCTCCAAACCTAGCGACACTCATGTTCCCAAAAGTTGAAACAGATGTGTGTGAAACCTTCGAGTATTGATTTTTCCTTAGTAAATTATCATAGAAATTATAAGAAAATTTCCTTTTAACGTTTCTCTTTCTCAGATTATACTTTGTTAACCTACATGAAGTTGATCTGCTAATGTGACTTACTTTATTTATCATCTTATGATAAAGTTGTATTTTAAAGGATAGCTCTGTAAAAATTAAATTTTTTTAATTTTGTCATTTGCCGAAATAATTTACCATATTTGTAGTTGTTTGTCAAATTTTTGATACATTAAATGAGCCTTTGTTACAACTGGCAGTGAATTGCGCTTTCACATGAAAAGGGCTATAGCTACATGCACTATTGTTTTTGAAAAGTACTTGCATTCAAACAAATAATTGTCCCTTTCCTTTGATTCCAAGGGTTACTGTTTGATATCAAGTTTTGAATTTCGGTTAATAGGTATTTATATGTATTTTAGGAACGCTCTGAACACAAAGTTTCAGCTTTCTAGGCCTTATGCGTCTGAAGAATAAATAAAAAATGCACACAGTTTACGGACGGATTGACGCCGTATCTTACCGCCATTATAGATTCTAAGAGTACTGTAGATTATGTGTCTCATCCTATAAGGGTACCAACTTAATATAGAAAATAAGTAAACTGTCTGTCAAACGAGTTTGTAGGGACAGCTTTACCTCTAACATTAATTGTACTTGCGACAACCACATGGGCTCTCCATCACCAAGATAAATACCATATTTAAAATGAAAATGACCTTTGAACTGAATTATCAAATTTAAGATCATATGCACACTGTTCTACTCGAATAACAATTCAATTATTCAAAATTTCAAAATAATCAATGACTCTTTTGTCATGTTTACTACTTGTGCGAATTGTCCAGTTAAATTAAACAACGTCAAATATCGTATATAAGAACCAGACGTACTCAAAATTATCCTTTCGTGCGTTTAATGACAACATATTGGCCACATGCCAATGTAGTTCTGCCAATGACAACAAAATAAGATTGGTTAAATGCGCTTATAGCTTATTTTATTAAAATCAATAATCTCTCATCTTCCGTCTCAGAAATCCATGTGCTGAAAGAAAAAATATTATATGTTAAACTAAGTAATTAATTGATCGGTATTTAAAGCAGTACATCCTATAATGTTTATTATTTAGATTTCACATCATTCTTTTCAATCAAAATACAACAAAATAACCTTTCATTTAAAAAAAAGATTCGATTTCACACGATTGTATGTATTTTCCTTGAATCCGACTATGTTGCCATGCTTTTTTATTGTGCATGTGCAATCAATATGTCCCCTTTTATTTTGGAACACATATGGTTTAACTTCTTTGAGAGGCATTTTAGAAGTTGGAATGACAATAATGCTGAGGAATATATGGATGACAACTTCATTGTCCATTGTATGCGACGTTTCGACACAGATTCTTGTGTCGTTCTCATGCAGAGGACGTCGCATACAATGGACAAAGAAATTGTCATCCATATATTCCTCAGCATTACATATGGTTTGTCCCTTCCTATTCTGTACATCATTATGTCTAACTTAAATGATTCTATTTTGCCGTGAAAGCATTAATGTGCATACACATGGACAAATATCAATAAAACGTGTTGGTTTTGTACGATATATCCTCACCAAGCAGAGTTCTCAGTCTGTAGTTAGAAGAGGCCAATGTTGAAGTCATCCACCAGAGATCGTCCACAGTGACAGACATTACTCATGTTGGAAGCACTGTTACCTAAAATATATATATCAGAAATAATAAGCAAGCAATGAACTTGTTTTTGTAATAATACGCATAACGAAGGTTTCAAGATGGATATCCCACATTTGAAATAGTATTAAAGATGATATCATGAAAACGATGGCATCTGATTATCATTGGTTTCAGAGAAGTTGAGATTTTGGATCAAGATTATTTCCCTTATATCGCAGCTGCTCGCATTATAACCACAAACTCTTGTTGCTATGTATTGCAATGGAACCTGTAAACTTGGTACCATCAATTTGCATATAAGATCTGAAAAGCTTTGTGAACAAACAGTTAAAGCGGAAACTGCACAACAACTGATAGACATAACAGAGATGAAGACATCTGGGGTTTAAAGCCGCTTTCAAGGATATTTTACTTATATCGGGGCTGCTCGTATTAATGCAGGGAGAAAGCCCGCAACACAATTGTGGCTATGCATTGCGGTAAAATCTGCGAGCACCGGCTGGAACTAGCGCACCATGGGTGGTACCTTCTGAAATTATGTGTATCATTGCAACCCAACCTGACTGCGTGTAGAGCAGCTGTCTACTGCAAACAAAGTTGCCGAGCTTCTGGCGGGATTCGAACCACGGACCTCGGGATCCGAAGCCGAACGCGCTAACCCGCCCCCATTGGAAAGGAAACGGGATGCATGTACTTGACTTGGTGATATAAGGTAATGATGAGTCAGTATTTTCTGTCATAAGTGACAGTTACTTCATTAGGAGTTGTCAGCGAACCAGCGAATGGGCGATCGTGTTATCAATCTCATTAAAATCAACAGAACTCGTCACTTCATACTCGCTTAGTTCCCGATCTGAGAACTTCTCCATAAGAGTCAATGGTATTGTCAATTAGGCCAGAAACTCAATGGAACGATTTAATATTTTCAGGATACAACGAATCATGAATGATTTGAAGATAGTTGATAAGAGTTTCGACCTTTTTAAAATGAGATTGATATAAAGTTGTTCACTTACTTGTTGCTCTTTTCAAAAGAGTAGTGAGCACCTCACTGTCAACACTACCGTCGCCTGAAATCAAATGGAAACATGTAGGGAAAGTTCTGCACAAAGCAGACTTTGTATCCATCACTATCTCACTGTTGTGATAGATAGAATACATGTATATGTAACTAGTCAAAAGTACACGTACATTTATGCGTCTTACTGGCGAGGTTTTATATGAAATAAATCACAAAATGGAAAACAAATACAATGCTTTCAATATCAGTATGTAATAACGAATGATAGACAAATTAAGTAAAGTTGGATATTTGGAAGCGGATTTCAATCAAAAAGCATATTGTTATACACATTGTAATATACACTAACGAAGGAACAGTTTGTTATTGCACCTCTCCTCGTTGTTAGAAACATTGAAAAGGGCTTCATGGGCTTATGCTATGCCAATAGCCGCATTTTTACTTTGTCATTCGTTCAGGAGGTAGATCAAGTCTTAGATTCTGATCCGATAATCGATTCAATAAGGACTGTTTACGGGCTAGAAAGCGAGACTGATTGATATATATTATCTTCATATAGCTGTTTAAAGATTTGAAACTTGATTTGATTACACTTCATTTGTTCTAGTCCACTTACTTTTTATTCCACACTCAAGTCAGATCTACAACTTTTGCAAATCAATGGAGTTTTGAAATTTAGAAATGTTAACGACCAAAGTGGGAATCGAACCAGGGGCCTTGATGTTGCGCTACACCGCCTCTGCCAACTAAGCTTCTGAGGATTGATAAAAGCTGGGGTACTCTATGTATTGTCTTGTCAATATAAGCCTATCTATAGATAAGGTTTGTACCAAATTTTAATGTTATAGATTCAGTATGGGTTTTTCAAAACGAAATAGAAAAGTATTGTTAATATTCGTGTGATCTAGTTAGGTCAAAGCATATATACTATATACGTGTCTAACCATAACAAAACACAATGAGTTCTAAATATTTTATCTTTCTTGAGAGAACGTAATTACTCACGTTTTGTGTCCAGGTGATCCAGGAGGTTGTCCAGACCAGGATAATCCTCCTCCAGATCCAGAAGATCCGCCACGTCCCTTCTACCGAGTTTCTTCTCAAGTGCAGCTAACTTGGCCTGGAGAGCTACAATCAACTTGTGACAGTTGCAGTTGTTGGTGTTAGTGTGGTGGTGATGCTGTACGACGGTTGTACGACGTCTTCTCCCGAACAACCAACTGTCGACACTGACTGTCATTACAAGCAGAAGGAGCACCACTAGAGGTTGACGGATCATTGTTCTAGTTCTGGAATAGTGATGCAAGCAAGTGAGTGAATGAATCAGATGGGAGTAAGATGGTGTTGTGGTTAGCATTCTGGCCTCTCACGCCAGAGACCCGGGTTCGACTCCCAGCGGAGACACCGACTGCCAGGACGAGCAGGAGGAGGACCAATAGAGGCTGGCGCGTCATTGTTCAAGTTCTGAACATTGTATCAAAGTGAGTATGTGAGTGAGTGGGTTAACGTCCGCTTGGATGAAAGGGCTACCAAGGCAATAATTTATAATCTAGGCCTTATGCTTCTTGAGAAGAAGTCAAAAATGCAACAAGTTTACGGCGGACAAACGTCGAAAACCATACCATGACATTAGCCGATCGGGCCGATGAGGTAAAAATAGAGCCATGGGCTCTATAGCTCTTCAGACTTTTGATGGAAATAGGTTTTCAAGGTTGTTACCCATGTGACCCGACACACACAACTTTTCAGCTCATTTGACCTTTTTGAACTGGAGGAGAAGATGAAAATAGGTTTTTAAGGTTTAGACCCCTGTGACCCCATTTGGAGTCATGGGGTCACAAAAGCTACAATTTACAATCCCCAATGGCCAAGGAGTCTACACACAACTTTTCAGCTCATTTGACCTTTTTGAACTGGAGGAGAAGATGAAAATAGGTTTTTAAGGTTTAGACCCCTGTGACCCCATTTGGGGTCATGGGGTCACAAAATCTACAATTTAGAATCCTCAATGGCCAAGGAGTCTACACACAACTTTTCAGCTCTCCAGATCTTTTTGAACTGGAGACGAAGGTTAAAATAGATTTTAAAGGTTTCGACCTCTGTGATCCCATTTGGGCTTATCGGGTCACACAATCTACAATTTAGAATCCCTACTTGCCAAGGAGTCTGCACATCAAATTTCAGCTCTCTAGAGTCATTGGTTCTTGGACACCAATGCAATCATAATTCGTCTTAACAGGAATCCGCATTTTCGGAATAACCCTAAATAGCATATCGATGTATAACAGCAACAAATTGTATAAAATCGCGTATAATTACAAAATCAACATTTTAACAAAGTTTTTCCTAATTATTTTGTGGTTTGTTACAGGAAACAATACAAAGTTGAATCGAAATTGAGAAGTCCATAAACTAAAACGGCCGAAGATTTAATTTCGTTTTCGCAACCATTGACACCAATGCAATCACAATTCGTCTTAACCGGAATCCGCATTTTCGGAATAACCCTAAATAGCATATCAAATGACGTTTAAAATGTCCGCCGTTTGCGAGACGCTCGGAGCGAACAAGCTTGAGGGCTCGTAGTTATTAAAATGCAGCCTTCACGGTGAATGTATGGATTGTGTTAGGGAGAGGAATGTTTTTACTTGTTACAAACGCAGGTGGGAAGTGATAAGATATTCTATATCTGTCTTTGCAACAGAACGTAACTCGCAACTGTCAAAACCGGACTTTTGCGTCAGGTGATTGTGACGTCACAAGGAATGAATGCACATGGTATGGTTGCAAGTTTTTCTGCATTCATCGAGAAATGGCAGCAGGTTTTTGAGCGCTCTCGTCCAATCAGAATCGCGGAAATTAGTGTAACAAAACCATTTTGTAATTATATAAATTTGAATTATTTTATCATTTATAGAGTTCTTCAGTTCAAACAGTCTCCCTGGCTAAAACCTTCCATTGACTTTAACACTGAGAAGAGAAAAAGCTAGAAATGAAATAACTGCGCCAAATCCACTTTTGTTTTTTGTGTGTGTTTTCATCAGGATCTGGCAACTGACACTCAACATGTCTGTACATGCTTGAATTATTGTATTCTAGATATCAGTCAGTTTGTCATATATATTCTCTACAACTGGATCAAGCCTACCTATGTGGAAAATTCTATGAAACCTGTGAGCCTCGTTAAGCCTCGCCTTGTTAAAAACTATGTTTATACATTTGTTTGTTTGTGGGACAGTTATCTTTAATTGTCTCATTGTGTTTTGTATGGCATAATAGAACTACAATAAGCGCTAATAATCAAAACTTTAACCAGTCAAGTGAATGAAATGCATGAGAAGCTGATAAAGACGATTTTACAAAAGGGAAATTATTGATTAAACATTTTAACTTATGAAAGAAAGCTCCGCTGAAGCTCTAAATAACACATGCTAAAAATCTATGTTGATTTGTTCCGATTCTGGTAAGGGCACGAAACTGATGTTCCATACATATATCAGTATATGCGTATATTACCCATAAGGTGGAAAATAAGAAGTGACGTATTTTTAATATTAGTACATGTGCACATATCACTTCTGCCTGGCAACGAATGTTGCAGCGCCACTCCCCGTATATTACGCCGACTGTCGGAAGGGAGGCAGGCCGTTTTCTAGATATTTCTAAGAGGATAAAATGGAATCGAATCGGTAATATAGAAATTATTACCCTCTTAACTCTGAAGTGTGTCATATGACTTTTTACGAAACTCGTGAATTTGAGTATATACTTGACACTCGTTTCTTGAAAGTCATATGACACACTTCATCGGGTAATAATTTCTATATATTGTTGTATATTGGGTTCAACCATCATAAAGATGTAGCGTACCTGCTAATGGTAAGTTTAGCAACAGTAAACAGTACAGATCTTTGTGATTAAAAGACTCCAATTCTCCTACTATATAAATGTCGCAAATAATCAGTGCAAAACAAAATAGAGCCATTGGCACTGTAGCTCACCAGGTGTCATATCAATTCTGTTTAAGGATGTGGCAATGGTTGTTTCCTACAGGGTCACCAAATGTAAAATTTAGAATCCTGATAACTAAAACGTTTGTATAAAATATTGAGCTTTCTCGGCCGTGTGCATCTAGAGAAAACAGAAATAGACATAACCTTTGTGGCCTGTAACAGGGGCCACATTGTCACGAAAGCTATAGGTAATAATGCTCAAAAGTCAAGGAATGTGTACACACGGTTTCATTATTGTGCGCTTGATGCTTCGGGAAAAGGAGGTGTAAATAGGTTTTAAGGGCATGGCCCCTGCTGTCCTTCTTTGGGGCAACAGGGCCATCAATGGTACAATTTGTAATCCTCATTAGTCAGGTAGTCTGTACAAAAAGGTTTAAGCTTTCTAGGCCTTATGCTCTGGAGAAGGAGTCGAAAATACACAAAGTTTTCAGACGGACTGCCGGACGTACATACGGACAGACATAGGACGGACGCCGGACACCAAGCCATGTCATAAGCCCATCGGGCTAAAAAGTGTTACACATGACCAAACTAGAAATGACATATATCAACAAGAAGGGATTACTTTTCGAATCATTAAATTAATATTAATTAATCTTCAATACTCACAGCTAATCAGTACGAGGGTAACTAGTGCTACTGTCCAATCTCCCGCTCTATATCTCCCTCACTGTCCAATCAGGATCCATCTTTCTCGTGCTCCGACTTCCGGGATGGGATATGGCCAGACTGTTACAGAAAAAGCAGGAACTGACATTAAACACATGTAAATGATATGTGCGATGGTGAAGATAACTTCCAATGAGGTGTGTACCTGTTTTCTTCCGGGTGCTATGAAGTGATAAAACCCCATTTATGTGACAGATGTGTGGAACACACTTCAAAGTGCTTAGTTGATAGCATTGGTTTAGTTATTCAGTTTGCGAAAACTTTAACTTAATTTGGGATTTTAAAAGTAATATTTTATTATCCCAGGTAATAACAGTGTTTATTACTCGCCCGTGTAAGATACCGCAGTGTAATATTTATACGACAATATTAAACTAGTGTAATAACACAATGCTAGGATGACGTCATAGAATGTGTTGTTGTGACGTCACAGTGTAAGCGCGCCGTCACAATCGTTGCTGAGTCGCGAAGATGTTAGTTTCGGCAACTTATCGGCAATTATGTTTAATTTTTAGGCCAAGTAATAAACAGAATACTAAACTCCCTTCCATTTAATACTATTTTTATTAAACTCGTGAATGATTTGGTATCAAACTCGCTTTCGCTCGTTTTATACAAAATCATTAACTCGTTTAATAAAAATAGTATTAAATGGAAGGTCGTTTAGTATCCTCTATGTAATATGAGTGTCACTGAGGGGCAATATAACACACATTGCTCCTTAAAACTGGATAATGGTTACATAGTCGCTCATATAAATATGAGGTAAGGCAGAAAAGTTACTATTTATGTATCACTTGGTCTCTTGAAATTTGACTAACATCTTTTTTTTTTTCGTCTGGTTAAAATTTTCACGGAAGTCATAAGCAACAACAAATTGGTGCTAAGTTGGTTCATAGAGATAGTCCGATTCACTGAGCCACTCCATTGATGCAAACATGTTTTACTAAGGAGTGTCAATTAAAGCATTTATAAATACTTTATACAGAAGACATATATAAAGTAAACCAAATTTATATGGCCTCTTAATAACAAGACCCTACTTGTTTTTTAATTTTTCCCAATAACTTTGTAAGGCCTATCAAAAATTCAACTTGGTTTTCTCTATCAATTTTTTTAGCGAATCCGGCCTGAAAGGCCCGATGGGCTTGGTGTCAAGCGTCCGGCAATTGGCTCTGTAGGTTATCAGGCTTCATATTAAATCTTGCTTAAGGTTGTGTTTAAGGTGTTTCCCCCCTTTGTACTGTCAATAAGGTTATGACATGTGCATGTTAAAAAGTGGCCAACCCTAATTTGATTAAGAAGGCTACTAGTCAACTAGTCAAGGAGTCTGTGCACAAAGTTTTACCTTTCCAGGCCTTATGCTTCTGGGGAAGAGGATGAAAATATATGTGAATTATAATAAGCTATGAATTTGATCCTTCCTAGTCAAAGAGTCTGTTCACAAATTGGTTGGCTTTCTAGGCCTAAAACTTATGGATAAGAAGATGAAAATAGCTTTTAAGGGTGATGAAAATAGCTTTTAAGAGTCTGTTCACAAATTTTTTGGCTTTCTAGGCCTAATACTTATGGATAAGAAGATGAAAATCGCGTTTAAGGGTGTGACCCTTGTAAGGGAGAAAGGGCCACCAAAGGTATAAATTACAATCCTCATTTGTCATGGAGTATATACATAAAGTTTCAGTCTTCTAGGCCTTAAGCTTCTGGAGAAGAAGATGAAAAAACGTTTTAAGGGTGTGGGCCCTGAGGACCTTATTAGGGGTCAAGGAGCCACAAAAGCTGTAAATCATAATACTTACTAGTCAAGGAGTTTGTAATCATGATTTCAGGTTTATAGGCCTTATGGTTTTTAAGGCGTGTGGCCATTTTTAGGGATAACCAAAGTTTACTAATTGTTATGCTCACTAGTCAAGGAGTATGTACACAAAGTTTTAGCTTTTTAGTTCTTATGCTTTTGGAGAAGAAGTCGAGCATGCGGACGCTGGACACCATCCCATGTCATAAGCCAATCGGGCCTTTCAGGTCTAATGAGCTCAAATGTCAAATGAGTTATTAAAAAGTTGGTAAAAAGTAAGAAACTATTACTAATCGTAAGTATAATTACCTTTTGAACATCTTCAAATCTGTGTTAATTTAAGTAAAAAGAAAGTTTTAAAATTGATTTAGTGTGTGAGTTATTGTTTTAGGCTGCTTGGGCAATATTTCAGCCATTAGCGACGTGAAATATTAATTAATGCTTGCGACAGAAAAGAATGAAACAGCACGAAGGCTGCGAAAACGTCACCAAAATATCACAGAATTGGTTTAAAGCTGATATCGCATATTAAAAGAATACAACTTAACAGATTTATTGCGTTGGTGAAATTTTAATGCGGTGTTCATTGTGATAAAAAGGTTGAGAAATTTGAATATTTAGGTTTCCTTGAATTGCGTAGAATCATCAGCGTAAACTGGTTTGTAATCAGAAAAATATTGTAGTTCTGTAGATCATCAGTCTTTACATTTGATTTGCTTTAGGGTGTGGCCAATGTGGTTCCCCATTAGTAGGGGCCACTGTCAACAATTGTACAATTTAGAATCGAACTTAGGAGTCTGTAGACAAGGCTTAAACTTTCTAGGCCTTAAGCTTCTGGAGAAGAAGATGCATATGGGGTTATTAGGGGGTGGCCCCTCATTAGGGGTCACAGGGCCACCAAATTTATAAACCAATTTATAATCCCCACTAGTCAAGGAACTATACACAATATTTCAGCTTTCTAGGCCTTAAGCTTCTAGAGAAGCAGATGAAAATAGGTTTTAAGGGTGAGGCCTCTGTGGTCCTTATAAGGGGCCACATGCAGGGCCACCAAAGCCACATTTTATAATCCTCACTAGTCAAGGAATCTGTTCACAAAGTTAACGCTTTTTAGGCCTTATGGTTCAGGAGAAGAAGATGGAAATAGGCTTTTAGGGGTGGCTCCTGTGGCACTTATTAGCGGTCACAGGGCCACAGGACCACAAAAGTTGTAATTTATAATCTTCACATATCAAGGAGTAAAGTTTTTTTTAAAGAATCAGCCTTCAAATGAATCAATTCATGAATTCATCAAATCACCATAACTAAAAGTGTTCATCATTTAGATGTGTTTGTACTCATTCGTTTGTAATGTATATTAACGATCATCAAGTTTCCTTTTAAATGACACCAGTCCGTTCATACCTGAGGTGAGGTTAGGTGATGTGGGGTTTATCGCCGCTTTCAAAAGTATTTAACTTGTATCGCGGCTGCTGGTATAACTACAGGGAGAAAGCACGCAACACAACAGTGGCTATGCATTGCTATGAAACCTGCGAGCATCGGCTGGAACTAACAAATCATGGGTACCTTGCATTCTCGAGGTGACTATTGCAAGCAGATGGTGATATAATCCGTTTGAGGAAGTCGTTTAACCATTCAAGCGAGTTGTACTAGTACCGTTCAGCAGTGTTTGCGATTTCCCCTCGCATGAATGAACTGACCCCGTGTGACTCTATATCTCCCCGAGGCATCACAATTGACCCTACAAAGACATCTGAACTTACAGGTGACTGCTCGATTGTCGGGTTACTGAAAACCACAAAGGCAGCATTGTTGACATATGGTTTAAACATATTATTTTGCAAAGAGAGCAATGAAACAATGTTTTGTGAACAAGATATAATGGTCTATTTGAACGCTGCTATTTATGATTCATAAAACTGGAACAGACACAAGAAAGTGGAACTTTTCGAAGCTAATAAAACATAAATATCGGTATATAATAAGTTTACAAATGTTGCTGGTTATGCCTTGTAATGCAGATGACTGCCACACATTTTATTATAATTTTGTTTGTTGACATACATTTCACGATAGAAATTTTGTAGGGGTTTCAAGGAAACATAATGATTAGAAGAACAGATTTTTTTTGCTGCTAGATATTTTCGTTTTAAAACTATTCATTAGGTTTGCTACAATATACTTAGAAAGTTTGTAAAATGTCTTTGGCTTCAATATAACTATTAGAAATGAAGTAAATATTATTAATCGATCTAAGGCAACATTAGAAGCACTTTTAGAAAAAATAACACGCCTTACAAAAATTATTCAGAATATATTGATTATGGTATTTAAATGAATAATATAAATAATGAACTATTGCTGAATCACAAAGTTTTATGAAACCATGTTCCAGTGAACACAAATGGGTCTTTTGATGGCATGCTTACGGAAACGAGTGACACCGATTATTAAATATTCAATATCAAATAATTACCAGTTATTATCCAACAAATCGTTAATTACACACTAATTCAATATGTTAATTTTATTTCATTGTTTGTTCCTTTTCCTTTCTTTCTTTTTTTTCAAAGCAAACAGAAATTACCGAAAGAAGTCACACCTTCTTTGTTTACAAACACAAAGCTGTCATGAAAAGGAAAATGGCACCCTCCAGTTTGTTGACACTCGTAATGCTGTTCGTTTCTGTTTGTAATGGTCTGTCACGTCGCCGCTCATTGAACGTTGACACGGAAGTTCTGTTACACTTCACACCTGGAACAAAAATGATGGTCTCAGGAGCAATTAGATGGGTCACAACCCTATTTTTGCAACTTTGAAAATTAAAGCGGGTAAGAGTTATGTCCCTTGATATAGCGATTTCATCAAATATTACGAAAACCGTCATTTTTTTGCCTTCTTCTATCACCAAATGTTGTTCGTAATGATCTCAGCTACATTTTAATGAATCACAACCCTACTTTTGATGACTTTGAATTTTTGTGCGATTACGTCAAAATTAACGAAAACCGTCACTTTTTTGGGATTAGGAAATACAGTAAAGTTCTTCGTGATGGTCTCAGGAGCAATTAGATGGGTCACAACCCTATTTTTGCAACTTTGAAAAATTTAAGTGGGAAAGAGTTATGTCCCTTCAATAAAAGATTTCATCAAATTTTGCGAAAACCGTTATTTTTGGGCCTTTTTGGATCACTAAATGTTGTTTGTAATGATCTCAGCTACATTTTGATGTATCACAACCCTACTTTTAATGAATTTAAATTTTTGCGCGTTGAGGGTTACGGGCCTTGAATAAGTGCGATTACGTCAAAATTAACGAAAATCAGCAGTTTTTTGGGCTTAGGAAATACAGTAAAGTTCTTCGTGATGGTCTCAGGAGTAATTAGATGGGTCACAACCCTATTTTTGAAACTTTGAAAAATTTAAGTGGGTAAGAGTTATGTCCCTTGATTAAGCGATTTCATCAAATATTGTGAAAACCGTCATTATTTGGCCTTTTGGGTAACTAAATGTTGTTTGTAATGATCTCAGCTACATTTTGATGCATCACAAGTCTACTTTGCTGAGTTTGATTTTTGCGCATTGAGGGTTACGGCCTTGAATAAGTGCGATTACGTCAAAATTAACAAAAAACAGCACTTTTTTGGGCTTCGGAAATACATAAAAGTTCTTCGTGATGGTCTCGGGAGCAATTAGATGAGTCACAACCCTATTTTTGCAACTTTGAAAATTTTTTAGTGGTTAAGAGTTATGTCCCTTGATTAAGCGATTTCATCAAATATTGTGAAAACCGTCATTATTTGGCCTTTTGGGTAACTAAATGTTGTTTGTAATGATCTCAGCTACATTTTGATGCATCACAAGTCTACTTTGCTGAGTTTGATTTTTGCGCATTGAGGGTTACGGCCTTGAATAACTGCGATTACGTAAAAATTAACGAAAACCGGCACTTTTTTTGGCTTCGGAAATACATACAAGTTCTTTGTGATGGTCTCAGGAGCAATTAGATGGGTCACAACCCTATTTTTGAAACTTTGAACAATTTAAGTAGGTAAGAGTTATGTCCCTTGACTAAGCGATTTCAACAAATACTGCGAAAACCGTCATTATTTGGCCTTTTTGGATCACTAAATGTTGTTCGTAATGATCTCAGCTACATTTTGACGGAGCTGCTAACTAGCAGAAGTTGTTGCTAAGGGTCCCCGGAACAAGTACCAATTGAAGGAGACAAGATTTTGCCCCTGGGGTCACCTCTGGGGGTGGGGTGGGTATAAAGCTATGCAGTGTTTTCCTGCCATTTTGGACGAAAAAGGTCAACTTCGAATTTCTGATTAAGAACTAGCGGAAGTTGTTGCTTAGGGTCCAAGGAACAAGTACCGATTGACAGAAATTTATTTCAAGGAGACAAGATTTTGCCCCTGGGGTCACCTCTGGGGGTGGGGTGGGGATAAGGCTATGCAGTGTTTTCCTGCCATTTTGGACTAAAAAGGTCAACTAGATTAGCGTTTGCGGGACAGCGCAAAAGCAGAGCAGCCCCGAAACTTTGGGTTTCGCTTTACTCTGTTCCGCCTTTTATAGGCCTTACCAAATTGGGCATTTTCTCGTGACCTTGACCTTTGACTCTCAAGGTCACACAATCAATGAACACATTAAATCGAGTATAACATTAATGTAATGAATAAAAGGGTTAAAAGTAAAAATAATCCATTTTCTCAATATATGTTGACCTTGCTGTAACCTTGACCTTCGACAGTTCGTACCCAAAACTTTTCTAAACTTTTGATCTTCTAAAGAGATAATATATACAAAATCTAAACTTCATAGCACAAAAACTTTTCAAGTTATCCTGTTAACAAGGAATTTTGTAGTGATTTTATAGCTCGTGACCTTCACATTTGACCTTGAAAGTGAACATAATAATTCCCCGCAGGTGTAAACATTTAGACATGTTCATGAGTTCTGAAAAGCTAAAGGGAATAAAGCTCTATCCAAATTAGGTGCACATTGCAATAACTCATATCTCATGACCTTGACCTTTGACCTTCAAGGTAACACAATTAATGAACACTTTATATTGAGTATAACAATCATGTATTGATTAAAACTGTTCAGAGTTAGAAAAAAAGCATTTTCGCTAAACCATGCTTAAGTCATGACCTCGCTGTGACCTTGACCTTTGACGGATTGTAGCCAAAACCTTTTCAAAATGTTTACTCTTCCAAGGATGATATATGCCAAATAAGAGCTTCATGGCACAAAAACTTATCGTAAGTTTACAAGGAATTCTTAGAGTGATTACATAGCTCGTGACCTTGACCTTTGACCTTGAAAGTGAACATGTCACAATCGTTCCCCCGAGGTATGAGTAGTAAGTCATTAATAAGAGTTCTGGAAAGCTTAGTGGAAAAAAAGTAATAGCTAGTTGTACGAGTGCGGCGGCGGCGGTGGAAACTTCACAAAAACTGATAGCAGAAGTTGTTGCTAAGGGTCCCCGGAACAAATACCGATCAACAGAAATTGATTTCAAGGAGACAAGATTTTGCCCCTGGGGTCACCTCTGGGGGTGGGGTGGGTATAAGGCTATGCAGTGTTTTCCTTCCATTTTGGACTAAAAAGGTCAAGTTCGAATTTCTGATTAAACACTAGCAGAAGATGTTGTTAAGGGTCCCCAGAACAAGTACTGATCGACAGAATTGATTTCAAGTAGACAAGATTTTGCCCCTGGGGTCACCTCTGGGGAATGGGTCGGTATAAGGCTATGCAGTGTTTTCCTGCCATGTTTGACTAAAAAGTCAACTTCGAATTTCTGATTAAAAACTAGCAGAAGTTGTTGCTAAGGGTCCCAGGAACAAGTACCGATTGACAGAAATTGATTTCAAGGAGACAAGATTTTGCCCCTAGGGTCACCTCTGGGGGTGGGGTGGGTATAAGGCTATATGCAGTGTTTTCCTTCCATTTTGGACTAAAAAGGTCAAGTTCGAATTTCTGATTAAAAACTAGCAGAAGTTGTTGCTAAGGGTCCCCGGAACAAGTACTGATCAACAGAATTGATTTTAAGTAGACAAGATTTTGCCCCTGACAAGAAGTATATTTTGAGCTGTACCTTCTGTTGATAAGTTTAAAGTACGTCCTTTACATGATATGGGTCAATTGATATCCAGTATGATATTTAGAGAATAACCAACGAGGTACGAGTGATTACGGGATATCTGCCCAAGTCAAAGTAATGTACACAGTCGCGAGCCTTGGCTTTGGTGGCCCTGTGACCCCTGATAAAGGCCACAGGGGCCACACCCTAAAAACCTATTTTCATCTTATTCTCCAGAAGCATAAGGCCTAGAAAGCTGAACAGACTCCTTGACTAGTGAGGATGATGACTTGTAGCTTTATAATAATAATAAAGGCAACAAGAACGTCCTTCAAATCTAGTTCCATCTTCTCCTAAAGTATAAAGCCTGGAAAACTGAAACTTGTCGCCTATATACAGTGTTTAAAATATTGCCCGTCAGCCAGTCCTTGAACTGGCTACTTTTTGCCAGGACTGGTTACTTTTTGGTCAGGACTGGTAACTTTTCAATTTTTTTCTTAAATTTCCCAAAGGAATTGACCAATGAATTTTCAGGACAGGCTGGATTTCGAATCTATTTTATACACTGCTATATACTTAATTTTATGATTGATGACCCTGTGGCCTCTACAAAGGGGGAATCACATTGGCCACACTCTACATCATAGTTGATGATGAAGCCTGATGAGCTACAGAGCCAATGGCTCTATTTTTTAAAACTATAATTGATAAAAGTGCCAATATCTTTAAGGGAAACTTACAAAGAATGCACCAAAACAAGTCTGTATGTCAGGATAAACAAATAATCTGAAGTTTGAACAACATTTGTTTCATTCGACGTTACTTTCATTCACTTAGCAAGTGTCAAGAACGATAACTCTAATCGGCCTGTGATCACGGTAGGATTATTCCCAGGGCTGATCAACTATGAGTATGTTTATTTGTAAAAGTTATTGCTTTCATGAATGTATGTATTGAATTTGAGTCCCTATGGTTTTTATGTGTTAATAATTACTAATGAATCAGTAAAAGTATTGTGCTTGGGTAGATTTCATGAATTGTCGATGGCAGTCATGTTTGTTTACAAACAGACAGCGCTTATTGTACCTTTGAAAAAAGCACAATCTTGAGATCACAATGAAATTTAACACGTCGATGAATAGTTTCAAATTATACTGCGTTTAAATATCAACCTGTAAGTTATATGATGTACAGTAATATTCATCGTTCTACGATTTTATTTTTAACCTAATCGACATACGTTCGACACATTCAATTTATCAATGAAACTTGAAAATAGTTCCGTCGACCAATCGTCTTTCATTCTCTTAGGAACCGACCAATCAACGTTGAGAATCACTAAAAAGCACATGTGCGGATATAACAAAAATATTCACTCGTGTATCCTCGCCCGTATGGGTAATATAATTTTATGAATTACTAGTTCAGGAGTTGGAGTCGATTATCATTAAAGGGTCTAACAAATTCAGCATCTGCCAGAAACCTGCTGTAGGTAACGCTTTTTAAAAATAGAGCCTTTGGCTCTGTATCTCATCAGACTCATCAGGATTTATACATTTGTTTTGAAAGGGATAGTTTGATAGGTAGTAGCCTTACGTGTGACATGGGTATTAACAAAACTTTAAATTAGTTTAATTTCGGGCTGAAAACATGATAATTATAAGGTTGTTGCAAATAATACATACTTCTTCATTGCACCGAAGCTTTATCAGTGTCATGGAATGACATACAGGACAATTCTTGCTATCATGAAATGAAATTTGATCACCATTTTATAAATTGTAAATGTTTTCTTCTTATCGTGTATCTTGTAATATATTTTCATGGCAAAATATTAACAATTTAAAAACTTGTTACAGGGAATAATGCTGAGGTGAAGTTTACTTCAGAAGCCAAAGCTGTCATTGGTAAGTTGTATTTAATGTTGATATTCTTTGGTACTTGTTTGTTATTTCTGTGCGATTACCCAGTACTGTTTATGTGCTATTATACACTGAATTGCTGTGCAGTACCAACCATGGTTTGCTAGTGTAAGTCAATGCTCACAGGTTTCAGGGGTTTATTTCTGCAATGATACTAGCAACCGTGATTTAAGTGAAATGCCTATACGGCGATAAATCTAAAACCACCTCACCTAACCTGTGCAATTACAAGATAAATGAATAAATCTAACACTCATTTCTACTCAATTCTTTATCAAACTTAAGAATTCAACAAATTAACGTTTACAAATACAATAATTAACTCAGGACAGATAATCTGTAATTCCTCGCAACTCGTTGATTTTTCTTATAATACTTCTTCGTTGCACCGCACTTTTTTGCTTTCAAGTACGATACTTTACAAGTGTCGTTGAATGACATAATGGAAAGTTCTTGCTATAATGAAAATAAATTTGATCACCGATTTATAAATTGTATACCTAGAAGCAGCAAAAGTGTACATATCTTATCAATAAGTCAGTTTGCGTCAGTTCGATCTATATGTAAGCATCATGTAATATATTTCCATGGCACAATATTAACAATTTAAAACTATGTTACAGTGATTAATGCTGAGGTGAAGCTAAGTTCAGGAGACAAAGGTGTCATTGGTAAGTTGCAAATAATGTTGAGATTCTATGGTACATGATTGTTATTTCTGTGCAATTATACACAGTAATGTTTGGATGCAATGCCTCACTGAAGATCAGAGCAGTGTCGACTATTTTTTGCTAGTTCCAGGTTTCACCGCTATGCATAAATACGTGAAATACGGCGATAAATCAAAAATCACCTTACATAACCTGTGTAATTACAAGATGAATGAATAACGCTTACACTTATTTCTACTCAATTCTTTATTAAACATGAGCATTTAGCAAATTATCGTTTACAAAAACAAATTGACTCAATAGTCTAACCCGTTATTTAAGTGAATTACCTACAAATCCAAAATCACCTCACCTAACTGTGCAATTACAAGATGAATAATAACGCCACCACTCAATTCTTTATGAAACTTGGGCATTCAACAAATTGACGTTTACAAATACAAATTGACTCAAAAGTGTGCCCATAAACGTAATGACAGAGGAGGCTCAAAGGAAATTCTATGAATGATCAACTGCTTTATTTCACTATAATGACGTTTTGGTAGACATCCGTTTTCAAGCATATAGATCATTATACCATTATAAAGCTTATGTTTGAAAACGATATAAGGACCTTTACTGAAACGGCGCAACTGTGAAATAAAAAGTTGTTCATCCATAGAATTTCATTTGTCTTCCTCAGTTAATAGTATATGTCAATTCGAGAAACACTCGCCGCTAATGAATTAAATGCTGCCAAAACGATTTCAAACCCAAACACACTCACCATCGCACTTAAAGTAAGACTTTTCATAAACGTCTCAGAACCACATGACCTTATTAGTCATAAGAAAGCAAGACAGGAAACCTTTTTTTTCTATTTAATCAGATATAATAAGTTTTTTATGTGAGCCTTTATTGACCTTATTTATTTTTTAACAGGTCCATATCTGGAGTTTGACACCAACACTGCCAGCAATGATATCAAGATATCATCAGAGATCATCAACAACACTAGACCAGATCCTGCACATCAGGACACGGGGTGTAGACTACAGTCATAGAGGAAAGCACTGACATGTCGACCCCTTCCCAGGAAGAGAGGTCACGTGGTTGTGTTCCAGACAAGACTTTCTTTGTCCACCAGGAGGCGGAGGAAGGCACACGGAAATATATAGATACAGACTTATAAAGCTTGATATATACCGAAACGTTGCTACTGTCAAATAAAAAAAAATTGTCATCCATAGAATTATATTTGTCTTCCTCAGTTAATATTTTATGTCAATATGAACAAGGCTCGCCGCTGATGGGATAAATACTGCAATAACAGCTTCAAACCCCAACACACTCACCATCTCACTTGAAGAAAGATTTATCATAAACCATTCAGAACCACATGACTTTATTAGTCATAAAAAAGCAAGACATGTAACCATTTATTTTCTATTTAATACGATACAATTATTTTTAGGAATGTGAGCCAAGACAAAGTAAATTTGACCTTAATTATTTTTTTAACAGGTCCACATCTGGAGTTTGACACCAACACTGCAAGCAATGATATCCAAATATCATCAAATATCATCAGCAACATCAGACCAGATCCTGCACATCAAGACACAGGGTGTAGACTACAGTCAAAGAGGAGAGCACTGACATGTCGACCCCTTCCCACGAAGAGAGGTCACATGGTTGTGTTCCAGACAAGACTGGCTTTCACTGTCCACCAGGAGGCGGAGGAAGGCACACGGCTTTGGGAAACAGCAACGACAGGAGCTTCTGTAGATGCTACAGGCTACAGGACTCCGTCTGGGACTATCAGCCTGTACCAAACACAAGCAGCAGCTCTGTCTAAAGGTGGAGCACGACAACAGACTCCTCACCGATATACCTCTCGGCACAAACACGGTTGGTGTGTCACGTGAAGTTAATCTTTGTATAGTGATTGACAGAGATGCAAACAGGATGCATGTTATTGATGTTACGGACGTCAAGATTGTCACCAAAACCGAAGCTTCACTCGACAAACCATTTAAGGTACAAATGTATGTTGATCAACCATCATACACTGAAATGAAAAGCCAACTGATATCTGGTAGAGAACTGATGTTGACACCAGAGATGAAGTTATTTCTTTCATGTCTTATCTGGCGAGAATACTAAAGATCGTGTGTTTTTGATAAGATATATTATTAATGTGACAATCTTAAAACTGATACGACTTTCAACATATCAAGAAATTGTAATCAAAAGGCATTTTTTTAAAGGGGCCAACATTTATTCCCCTTTACAAAAGACATAGAGGAAACCACTGTAATACCTTTATGGTATTGTTTGACTAACACACCTGTTTATATTTATTCAAACATACAGCAGGTTTTATTTGTCGCAAAGGAGATATCACTGTCACCACAACCCAAACGAAGACATGACCATGATAATGCTCAGCAAACCCGTATTTAGTTGGAAAAAGAAAGAAGAATCGCCAATCCTTTACATCCTGGTCCAAGAGACAACACTAAACTACTCATCAGCGTCCAAGGACAACCTACTCATACCATCACACTGCAAGACAAGAAAACCAGAAAGCAAAAAACATCTGTACGATTTTGAAGTGAGATAGGACTTCTTCGCCACTTTTGTATCAACTTCAATCAACATTCTCAAGAATTTGTCAATCACAAAATCCACACCAGTTTCTTAAAGACCAGCTTCGCCTAAACCAACAAAACTCAGAGAAGAATGCACAGTAATAGTAATCCATTTCGATAAAACACGTTTAAGAGATTGGATGGTTCATGTAGAGAAGTTATTAAACAGGACGAGAGAACAGGCTGAAAGAAAGGCAAAGTAAGAGAAATTATGATTAAGAACATCCAGTTTGAGTTACCCTACCAGGAGCATGTAATCTCTAATCGACATAGCTTTCAGGACCACCAACGTACCAAAATCACAACATATAGTTATTTAGTTGTGTTGTGGCAGAATATTAAAGAACACAGTTTCCGCAATCTGACGGACATGCCTCTGCGAGAATGAGAGACGTTAAGATTATGAAATGTATTACATCCTGCTCTGTTTAAACTGTTGTCCATGTTACATATCACAAATGTATGTTCAGAAAATATTTACCTGGATGGCGTTTCAAGGGCAGTATAGCATGATATACACAACAGCAAAATGATTAAGAATGCATATTTTCTGGACAAACATAAAGTTCAAGTTGTGACATCTAGTCAGTGGTCAAATCTGATCATTCTGTTAATGAATTCTTCACATTATTTTATATTTACAAAAAAACAAGTAGTTGATGATTTTCACAAAAGAATGATATATCGTCAATGTTACACAGCTTTTTATATGCCAACAACTTAAGTGCAAATCATCATGTATAAAATCAATGATTTCAATAACAATTTTGATACTGAAGTGGCGCATATATCATCCACAGTGTATACAACACCATCATTGTAACACTGGTCACACCAAAGCTGATAAATACATTTCCTGGAGGTCACCTCCAACCAAGTAAACATTTCCTTATATACCCCTAATGTGCTTTGGCTTTTGGACTGACATGCATATAGTGCCTGAATCTGGGCATCCACCTCTGTTAAGATGACTGTGACGGACTTTCATGACATACTGAAGTTCTTTCGACCATGATTAAGACAGTAAACAACAAGAATACATCCTCTGCTTGTCGGGACAAAAGAAGTCACATCAACTTTATCACGTTAACGACTTTCCTTTGTGAAAGTGTTGCCAACTGCAAGAATGTCCTGTGTGCCGGTGGATGTATTGCCACGTGGTAGACGCTGTGCTCTGTCTCCAGGAGGTTGATATATCCACTCTACCTGCCCCGTCGGTGTCAGACAGATGATAGGCGATGGAAAGCAGGATATTACCTTGTTTCGATACATGGATGAAATTTTGACTACAAAATGTGTTATGAGTTTCTGGTAATGTCTGAAGAGATCTTATAACACGCCCTTCATGTCCATGATATCTACATAGCAATGTTGACTGATCCTGCACGTCGAGTCCAAGATACTTCCTGCCAGTTGTTATTGTAGAATGGAGATCCCAGTCAGGCTAAACAGTGGCTGCAACAACCTGTTATTATTCCATAACCACCTTGTGATGAGACAAGACGGATATACAACGAGGAGAATTTATTTAAGACCAATGTGCTGCATTTCGGCATACCATTAATTGTATAGAATGATTAAATTTCCCACTGTAATCAGTTACCACTTTCGTGCTGTTTCCGTTCAATGCAGTTTCATCAATCAAGACACAATTATCCTTATGATGTGTATTAGCTTCAACAACCCTGTTTAGTACCGGTTTAGTTGTCAGATCAAGGACATCTGTTGTCTCCAACTTCACATCCATCTTAACAGTTTGTTTTTCTTCCTCTATATCCTTTATAAAGGTGATGAGGGCAACATCAGTGCAAACCCGTTGTGATTGCGATTGTTCTTACAGACATACGGGCTGCCTAATCACCTCCATACATATTCTGCAAGACACTGTCGCCGATCTATCTATAAGATAAATTGAAAAGTAAAGAAGAAATATGATACGAATCAATAACAAAATGTTTATTATTATTAATACATTGCAAAAGTAAAGTTATGATAAAATGACTTTGAATAATAGAAATGAAATCAATTGTTAGTCTCTCATCTAGATCAAAATCGATTGGATGATTTATTTACGCACGGACCCCCCTTAAACCCTCTTGACAACTTAACCTTATCATATAAGCAGAGGTAAACATATTCTCACTATATATCCAGTAAAACGTAATCACATATGCTCTTGTACTGGTTGGCCTCTCAACAAAAGTCAACATGTTAAGTTTAGCCTCACTGTTAATCTTACTCTTAGTGTGATCTTATGTTTCTTAGATAGCACATTAATGATGGTGACAACACATCAACATGTATTTAAAGATCGAGATTTCTATGAACGAACCCCTTACTAAACCTCCCGGCCTAGATAACTCACCACAACGTATTTCTAAATTACCGTCTCCAATATTTCATTGATCTCAATACATGTCATTGTTGATAACCATGATATAAATAGACGCACAATCTCCCATCCAGGTCAGCTTATCTGTCCCTGCATAAAAATAAGTTCTATACAAGATATTTACAAAGGATTAAATATCTATTAAAGAACTTATTTACAATATATTTACAAAGATTAAAGAACTTATTTATAAAAATAATAGAGGTAATAAATATCTGTTAAAGATTATATTTACAAGATATTTATTATTTGGGGGGGGGGGGGGGTTGGTATGGGGAGGGGCAGCTTGTCGGGCCTCCTTTCTTGTTTATACTGAATTTGTTGGATGTTTTTGACATTTTAATTACTATGATCTATATAATCGTTACCTTGGCCTATTTAGCGCAGAGAAACCATAACAGGGGTGTATCAAATTAAGACATATCACACTGATTTATTGTAACTTCTTCATTTGTTCATTATATATGGCTCGTAAATATATGTATTGTACTCTTCACATCCATGGAGGAAATAAAGATCATTCATTCACATCAACGCAGTATTATAATAGTTCTGACATTCCTATTTATAAATAAATGGAATCGTACACAAGACAAATTGTATTATAAAACAGAATACACAGAAAAAAGGTGTCCTTGTGACTTTGATATTTGGTAGATTTTTAAAACATACATAACCTACATATTTCTTTGATAGCACATTAATGGTGGTGACAGCACATCAGCGTGTATTTAACCGTCGAGATTTCTATGAACGAACCCCTTACTAAGCATCACGGCCAATGACTCACCACAACGTATAACGAAATTGCCGTCTCCTATAATGCAAGTACCTCAATACATGTCACTGTTGCGAGCATTTATATAAATAGACGCACAATCTCCGATCTAGGTCAGCTTATCTGTGTACCTTACTGACACCTATCTGCTCAGACTTGCTGGGCTTGTCGGGTAGTTGGTTACGATTAATTATGTACAGTGTACGGGAGTAATATTCCATTTTGTATTAAATAGTGTTTCCCAATAATTGTATAACTTAGATCTATATATGACATATATGTATCATGACTCTGTAGTTGTATACATAACCCGAAAGAGAAATATGTTTTGTATTTTCCAATTCAGAGATACTGTCTTCACGATATCAATTAAATATCATATCCAATTTAGACAGGTTTTCTTTCTAATCTTCTGTTTCAAGCTGTGTGTATGTGGCCAACATATGGCAAACTATGGCAGTTGTTTAACGACACAGTATCATTATCAAACTAACAGTGGATACTATGAAATGTTCAGTATGTCAAACAAGAAAAATAGAGCCATTGGCTCTGTAGCTCATCAGGCTTCATCATCAATTATGCTGTATAGTGTGGCCAATGTGATTCCCCCTTTGTAGAGGCCACAGGGTCACCAATCATAAAATTAAGTATAAAGGCGACAAGTTTCAGCTTTCTTGGCCTTATGGTTCTGGAGAAGAAGATGAAAATAGGTTTTTAGGGTGTGGCCCCTGTGGCCCTTATTAGGGGTCACAGTGCCACCAAAGCTACAATTTTTAAACCTCACTAGCCAAGGAGTGTGTACACAAAGTGTCAGCTTTCTAGGCCTCATGGTTCTGGAGAAGAAGATGAAAATAGGTTTTTAGGGTGTGGCCCCTGTGGCCCTTATTAGGGGTCACAGTGCCACCAAAGATACAATTTTTAATCCTTACTATTCAAGGAGTGTGTACACAAAGTTTCAGCTTTCTAGGGGCTCATGGAGATGAAAATAGGTTTTTAGGGTGTGGCCCCTGTGGCCCTTATTAGGGGTCACAGTGCCACCAAAGCTACAATTTTTAATCCTCACTAGCCAAGGAGTCTGTACACAAAGTTTTAGCTTTCTAGGCCTCATGGTTCTGGAGAAGATGATGAAAGTAGGTTTTTAGGGTGTGGCCCCTGTGGCCCTTATTAGGGGCCACGGGGCCACCAAAGCTACAATTTTTAATCCTCACTAGCCAAGGAGTCTGTACACAAAGTTTTAGCTTTCTAGGCCTTATGGTTCTGGAGAAGAAGATGAAAATAGGTTTTTAGGGCGTGGCCCCTATGGCCCTTATTAGGGGTCACAGGGCCACCAAAGCTACAATTTTTAATCCTCACTAGCCAAGGAGTCTGTACACAAAGTTTCAGCTTTCTAGGCCCTATGGTTCTGGAGAAGAAGTCGAAATTCCACAAAGTTTACGGACGGACGGATGGACGGACGGATGGACGGACGGACGGATGGACGGACGGATGGACGGACGGACGCCGGACAACATGCCATGCCATAAGCCCATCGGGCCTTACAGGCCAGATGAGCTAAAAAGTAAATGATAAATGCTAACCTTCATATCCTTCAACCGTCCATGCAGTAGACACCCTGTTTACCACTGCTGACGTCAGAGCATCACGTGACCTGACCTGGCTTTTGTTTGTTTGCAGTCGCCTTGCAGTCTCTATAGACGCAATGAAATTCTATAGTCGGTTATTCATATGTGTCATGTGATAGACTTGCATTAAATATTGATTCGGGGAAGATAACAGTATCGATGGTTTTAATCCATATATCGCAATTATAGTGCTACAATACACTGAATAAGGTGTTCGGTCATGCATATTTCGTAGTTTGCACATTCAGTTGTTAATATATATCTAAAACCCTATACCTTAAAAGATAAATTGAATGAATAGTGAGTTCTTGAGCAAAGACATTTGATCTGCAGTCTATATTATTAGGTAACCTAACACCATACTGTAAATATTGAACTTTCACGTATGTTCACAAATCTATAAATTCTAAATGCAGGTTGATCAATAGTTATGAATACTGTACAATGATTTGAACAAGAGGCATATGTTGATTCGTTTTTGTCATCGCTGTTTACTATTTACTATGACATGGATTTACTTGTTGATTTACAGACGCCTTTAGCTTGTAACACATTAAATTCCTATTGCAATACACGTCGCTAATGCTTGAAATATTGCCCAAACGGTGTAAAACAATAACTCACTCTCTCGCTCCTATTGAAATAAAAAAAGTAATTAACTATGATTTTGACCATAAAAATCATCATAAATATTATTTTACACTTTCACGTAGCTGTTAACCTTAAGGAGAATTAAGACTGTAAATTAACTATAAAAATGGTAAATTAAAACATATTTCATTATTTAATTTTTTTTTAGAATTTATATGCTTGTCATTTTTCATTTTTAGCTCATCGATGGGCTTATGGCATGGCATGGTGTCCGGCGTCCGTCCGTTCGTTCGTCCATTCGTCCGTAAACTTTGTGGAATTTCGACTTCTTCTCCAGAACCATAAGACATAGAAAGCTGAAACTTTGTGTACAGACTCCTTGGCTTGTGAGGATTATAAATTTTAGCTTTGGTGGCCCTGTGGCTCCTAATAATAATAAAAATAATTCATCTTCTTCACCAGAAGCGAAAAGCCTAGAAAGCTAAAATCGTGTGTACATACTTCTTGATAAGTGAGGAATACAATTTATAGTTTTTATAGCACTGTGACCCCTAAACAGGGTCACAGGGGCCACAACCTTAAAATCTATGTTCATCATCTTTTCCAGAACCATGAAGCCTAGAAAGATGAAACCTTGTGTACAGACTCCTTGACTAGTGAGGAATATAATTTGTAGCTTTTATAGCCTGTGACCCCTAATACGGGCCTCTGGGGCCACAAACCCTGAAACGCTATTTTCATCTTTTTCTCCAGATGCTTAAGGCCTAGAAAGTTGAAGCCTTGTCTAAAGACTCCTAAGTTAGATAAGGAGGATTCTTAATCGTACATTTGGTGACCCCGTGGACCCTACTAAGGAGAGAACCACATTTGGCGCCACTCCCCTGTGGTTGTCTTTGCCCTCTCTATTCGTTCCCTGTCACACTGTTTACGTTCTTCTTTCCATAATTGGTAGTTTTCCCTTTCTTGCTCCCACCTCCTATCCAAAACGTTCCTCGAGGGATCTGAAGGAGGCCTCTGAAACAGCAACTCGTCAATTCATGGCTTTACACAGAACATGCTTATGAAAGATAGGTCATTAGAAAATTTGTATACGGAGAACGTGGATATGAATAACAAACTTCACAAATGTCTCTTAACAAAGGTGCTCAGAGAGGAAAATGGTATCACAAAGTGAGCTATTTAAACTATTCAGTGAGTGAGTTATTGTTTTACGCCGCTTGGGCAGTATTTCAGCCATTAGCGGCGTGAAAATTAATTCTAACTATTTAGATAATAAGACGTCCTCTATGGTGTCACAATTGTCGGCGGACCATCCAAAGCTGTCTAATACTTCTTTCAACCACTTGACACCGTCACCTCTTTAGTGTTATTTTGAACAGTGATGGTTAGAAGACAGCTCATATCCACAATGAATTTGTAGAAATTGTTCTCTTCATGCATTTTGCAAATTTTACTGTCAACTGTCCTGGAGTGATCTTTGTCTTGTTCCGGCAGGTGGGAAATCTTGTGATTCTGCGGACATCAACACTTTCCATAGACGTTGTCACTTGTGTGTAGCAATCATCATCAACGTCAAGAGATTTAATTTCTGTTATTGATGTTGTCGGAATGGTTGCAGGATATCTAGATCCCCTAAACTCGTGCATTCTGAGCCTCTTGAAGGTGTAGTTTTTTCCAACTGCCACCATGCTCGTCTTGTCCTCCCAGAGACAGCAGGAAATTGTGCCTGTAAAATCTCCGAGAAGAACTTTCCGTAAGTTTCGTGTCCCAAATCGAGTTTTTACTTCCTCCTTTTAAAAAATGCCCGTAATGATTTAAGCAGAAATGTTTGCCTGTAAACAAATTGAAAAAGCTAATAAAAGACAAAAACAGCACTACCTTGTTGTTCAACAGTTTGCTTTTCTAATTGACTCATTTCTTGTAAAGAAATAATTTGAGAACAGAGCACATGGAAAGGAATTCATTAAAGGCTTTTAATTCAGAATTAAGTAAAGCAGTAAAAACAAGGCAAAATGTTAAGACTTGGATGAAACGTTTTAATGCATTTGATTGTAGCATGTCAAGGCAATTTTTTAAAATCACATATTTTGTTCAACTTTCAGTATTTACATATTCACATTTGGCTCAGAAATGCAAAACACTTTACTTTTTTTTTTTAAGTTGATTAGAGAAAAAAATACAGCCTTTTTTTGACATCATTCGGACATATTGGGTATTTACTTGTGACCTTGACTTTTGACACTCAAGGTTACGCAATCAATGAACACATTTCATTGAATATAACATTAATGTAACGAATTAAAGTGTTAAAAGTTAAAATAATCCAATTTCTCAAAATATGTTGACCTTGCTGTGACCTTGACCTTTGACCTATCAAACATGAACATGTCATTGTAATTCCCCAGAGGTGTAAACACTTATACATGTTCATGAGTTCTGAAAAGCTTAATGGGAATAGGTTATATCCAAATTAGTTGCACATTATAATAACACAAATCTCATGACCTTGACCTTTGACCTTCAAGGTTACAAATCAATGAATACTTTTCATTGAGTATAACAATCATCTATTGATTAACAGTGTTTATAGTTTAAATTAAGCATTTTCGGAAAACCATGCTAAAGTAGTGACCTTGCTGTGACCTTGACCTAGACCTTTTCAAGTTATCGCGTTTACAAGGAATTTTTTAGTGATTGTATAGCTCGTGACCTTGACCTTTGACCTTGAAAGTGAACATGTCAAAATCGTTCCCGCGAGGTATAAGCAGTAAGTTATGAATACAAGTTCTGAAAAGCTTAGTAGAAAAAAGTTATAGCCATTGGTATGAGCGCGGCGGAGGCGGCGGCGGAAACTTCACAAATACTGAAAGGCTGCTAATGAAAACACCCACAGGAGCAACGATCGTCCTTTCCAAAGCATTAAAGGCGTTCCTTCCAAAAGGAAAGAGTGCACCTTTCCAATCTTTCAGCCAAGGAAAGAGCGCACCTTTCCAATCTTTCCAAACGAATTAAAGAACGACCTTTCCAAAGCTCTATGGAAAGGACGAGTGGAAAGGTACGGCCTTTCCGCAGACTTCAATTTAAGAGCTCGTTAGATTTCTCCCCATGAGTTATGTCCCTTTATCCCGTCTATAAATAGCAACTGGCGACTGATTAGTCAAGGAATATAACTGGTGATAGATATATACCAAGGAATGGGGTTATATAATGCAGGTTCATTTGAAAGTATATAGATAGAAAATTTGATATACTAAAATTCTATAATTTGAAGACATTTGATTTTTTAAGAAGTATTTGAAAAGAGTGTTTTGGTTACAATATATGCAATCTCAATTTGTTCTTAATATTGATTTTATTATTCATAACAATATATTTTAAAGACAAAAGTTTATCTTATTAAAAAAACAAATAACCCAATGATTTAGAGTTTGATATTGATGTTTTCTAAATTGAAGAATTGACGTTCACAAAAATTATTTCTGTTTGATATAGAAAACTATACATTGTGTTCTTTAGGGTTTTGTATATATATAAAATATATATATAGTATGTCATCGTATGTTGTCTAGCAAATTGATAAGATTGCCTATTCGATTCTAATGTTTATCACTATCAAAATAGGAAAAGAAAAAAATATTAATAATCCTTCATCAAATCTAAATGAGGATAATTCAGAAATACATCGTCATTGGCGCATGTATGTAGTATGTAGGCCTGTTAAAAATAATACTATATACATTTTGAGTATCTCAATTTATCTAAAGAAACAATGTGATTTGCCCAAAAAACATCAACATACACTATACATTTCATTTGTTAATTCGTATAAGACAATTTTGTATTTTGTTTTGTATAGGTGTTTTCGTAGACACGAGGGGGGGGGGGGGGGGGGGGGGGGGGGGGGGTTTAATGGTTGGTTCGTAGACACTTGCACCGTTGGCAATAAACTAATTCTTATTTAAATTACAAATGTAACACATGAGTTATGTTTAAATGTCATATATATATAAGTATGCTATGGTAAAAAGGATCACTTATGGATTGGTGTATTGTGATGGATTTTGATGATCGATTTGTTACAATACTTCTTGTTATATTTTGTAATGTTTATATTCCTCATTGTATTTGTACCATGGGCTGTTTAGGATTTCAAAAATCATACTAAGAACATAATTTAGTTATTATAAAATATTATTTTTTTGTGTTGAAAACATTTTTTTATCAGTCTACGAACCCACCGTTTAATATGTCTATGAACCAAAAGTGTCCAAGCAAAACACCCCGTCTACGAATCCGTTTTATCTACGAAAAAACTGGTTCCCTTGTATTGGAATTCTTTTCAAAACTGAACTGAACTAATGCAAAGCAAGTTTCTAAAATGATCAAGATAAAAACATTTTCATTTTAATGAATTACTTTTTAAAATCTTGTAAACAAAACGTACCTTGTTGAAAATATTCCATTTGTATGTAAGTCCCAAGGGTAGTGTACTCCAATAAATATATCATGTGTTCATCTCAAAACACATACACTATATATGATGATCATGAATAGTTCAATTTTTCATTGGATCTAGTTTGACATCCTGTCGACCAATGAGTGACTTGTGTCTTGACAACTTGGCATGACCTAGATGCTTTGGCAGACATACTTATTCTCTATAACAACATCCTTTGGCTAATCCTTGTAATCACATTGTCAAAGAGTTGACAATCCCCTAAGCGGGAAGGGATTGTCAGGTATTGTCATATCAAGGCATGCACAGTTCCGCACTGCTGACAATATACATCAATACTGGGCATGGGGAGGGGTGCAAAAGGGCGGCTTCCCTTTTGATGTTAGTTTACGCGCACGTTGAGACTATTTGATTCACTTTATTCCACTAGTTCATTAGGTAAACATATATTATCAAGCTTTTAATAGCCCTTTTAGAAAAAGCATTAAAGTATGTAATATAATCCATCTAAAGTCAAGTACTTGAATAGTAAGTAATAAAGACATCAAGCAGATGTAAATGATAATCCCTAATGATATCTGTATACCATTCATAAATGATACTAACTGATTTGTAATAGGTCTCTCATTAAATCTATACCAAATGCAAAGGTAGAGACAGCTTAATATAAATTTGAGGTTAGTAGGAATAATTGCAAATATATATTTAAACCAATGTATTTGATATCTGAATGGTTTTATGTTTTTTCCCCCAGGAGAAGCATTTATATAGGCATTTGCTGCCTGTTCCTACCGTTTTTGCCTTTTTGTATTAATAAATTTATTCTGAATTTTGTGTAATGATTTATGGAAACTTTTTTCATCAGTTGTAAATCGTTTTATGGACGCGATTTAAACATAGTTCATTAAGCATTTCAGATATAATCCTAACAAAAACGTAATTTCAAATTGATTCATAATTGGTTTAAACATATTTTATTCATGAAAATATGAAACGGATTTGCAAACAAGCCAGAGGCTTATATTAATTGATTCAGAATTAATTTAGAAAGTATTTATGCTAACGAAAATAATTTAAATGCTTTCATATATTTCTTTTTTGACTATATGTTACAGTATTTCGTTGTAAAATACGAATACTTTTTATGTAATAATTTCATTCTATAATAAAAAGATATATATCACACGCCTTCATGAATACAGAGACCCTCCTCATGAGGTTACAATTATTTTGTATTTTCAAATAAAAGAATAAGATTCAAAACTTAACCATTGTGTAATAGGTCATACGAATCTTTACATTGTGTATAACAATATCGACATAATATTCATAATTTTGTTTAAAGAGTGACTGGCTTAAAAAACATGTAGCTTTCTCTTAAAAAGTTGTCAAAGTTGATAAAAAACGAATCTCACATTACCTGTTAACATCCCCTAACACTGATAACAATAGCTGTGGAGTATCCTCTTCCGTGAAGATGCTGTATGTAAATGTTGCTCTCAAAAAGTAACTGACTGTGAAATAGCTTTTACTTGTATAAACATATTTCTCGTGAATGTTCTGATATCATTTATTTTCCTTATAATGAATACATTTTGACATGTATATCTTCGGTGTACTGTTTTAATAGTCTCCTTTACAATACCCAGAGAAACATTTTTAGAAACATAGTTTTCTTTAGATGAAACATTTTAACTGTTGCTTATGAAAGCATTAACACTTGATACACAGTCGGTCTTATTGATCATCACACTAGGAAATGTTATTTACATAAGAGAGATGAAATCGTTTGGTTTGTAAATTGTCATAACAAACGATTTGGTTTTGCAAACAAGATCTTGTTGGTAATTCATATTTTATTCACTATATTCGCACAGTCAAACGAGATGCTGTACTCTACATATATGGACCTTTAAAATTCATATCATCATATGCAGTTGTTATTATGATGAAATATATTTATATCATACATTCATACGGCTTAGTAATAAATTGTTTTTTCTGCTTTGATATTTGAATATCCCTAAACAAATCTATCAACATGCATTTATTTTCAGCTAAAAAAATCATATATATATTTTTAATTTACTACTGCAAAGTCCAATGCATATTATGTAACAACGGGTAACCAGCTTACTATTTACCGGTTGGTTACTCATTATCACGTGCCGTACCGGGAGTTACTTTTGTTAGTATAATTGGTCAGTGAACACTCACGTGATTTATGGTATTGAAATATAATCAACCGTCATTGATGAACTTCTCTATCCTGCGATTGGCATCCCAGCTGAAGAACTCTCTGAAAAACTCATTGACTCTGTTCAGGTAAGCAGTATTTCTTTACATTTAATGATTCCCATTTCATTCCTTGACTTTTAGAATAATTATGTTTTAACAAATATCTTTTATATAATAATTTATAAAGGGAGGACTGTTATCTTTGTATCAACTGAGTAGGACACTTTTCACGTATACTTTGCATGTGAGTTACCTTTGTTAGTATAACAAATCTATTTAAATATTAAACTAACAAGTAGCAAACTGGTATTTTCGATAGGCATGAATGAACTCTGTACGATTTAAGTAATGAAGTAGGATTTTAGGGAGACAAGGCTTTAAACAACAGTGATCATAGGATGTAATGGCAACTTTGAGGGTTAACAACAATTCAGTGTATGTTGTTGATAGTCAAGATCAAAGTGCTGTTTCTTTAAATTAAAAGTTCACATAACCACTAACATATTTCACTATTTTCTTTGAAATATATTAAAGTCTGATTACAATATTGACTAGTGCGTCAAAGGGCGCCACTCAAATTACTAATGAAAGTCGTTTTTAATGTCACTTTTGATGGACCACAAACCAATGAAAACATGACTGCCCGTCACTAGTCACATCCCCTTTTTGTGATGTCATAAACAGAATCGGCCTCGTTATCTATACATCTATATAGCAACAATACGGAAAAAAAATAAATCATTTGACGATGTAATATTACTAAGCATTTGGTATAGATATCCACATCAATGGTAATTAAACAATCATTTAGACAGTATTTCAGTCTGTTTATTATTTCACACCTTTGCGAGTTTTATGGCCCCAAACCCAGGTTGGTTTTCTACAGCCGATAATTACGCTGTCTTAATGAAAGGCTAATTAAAGGTAGACAAATTAACAAAAATCACGTCCAGTTTTTATTTTGTTGAAAAATCTTTGAACTAAAATCTAGAAGTGATTAAGGCGAGTTTCAGTAAGCTTATTCACTTGAAGTATGTAGGCCATAGGCCAATGGTACAGAATATATCGAATACATGTGTTACAAAAGTAATTCTCTCAATTGCATAACTTTAACAATAAAAGTTGCTAATTGTTTTATAATAATTGCGTTACATGAAGAGTAAAACTTAAGTTTGCTTGGGAATTGACAATATCTTTTCGGAATTAATTCATTCCTTAATTTATCATAACATTTGCATATTAAAATAAAGTGATATTCGTCTTCTATATAATTGCATTTATATACCTTACATGTTCTCTCTTTTCTAAGTTTCTTACCAGTGTCTATTCTCAGATGACTAGAACAACATCGTAAACGGGCCATTGCATATCTAAATTTGTCACAGGTTATAGATGTTATGTACATTTCTGTTGAAAAACTGTGTTTATACATACAATTAAAATAAGTTTTAGGACTATCTTGATCAGAAGAGTGCCAATCTTGTTCACAACATAATTTTAGTCTATTTTAAATAAGTCGAGTTTAATGGATGTTTAAATACACAAGTTATCTCGATAGGCTAAAATATTGCAAGTTGATTTTAATCCTGGTAAGGCTGATGCAATTGTATTCTCACGCAAAAGTAGTCAAACGCAAAACTAGTCTAATAGAAGGAGTAGATAAATAATGGAATGAAGTTGATCAACATAAGGATTGATGAATAATGGTATAATCAGACTGTTAAATTCTCATATTTCTGAACTAGTTAAAAGTGTAAGTCCCTTAGTAAGTCACTTCATAGACATAAATGTAGATTGTCAAGGAAGTCACTAGAGCAAATGTACAAATCTTACATATTGCCATTTTTAAAATTTATGTTCACCAATTGGAATAACTGTACAAAGAACAAGAGAATTGTGGTTAGTTGCTTTGCGACCAAACTGAGGGACATGAATTGATTCACAATAATAAAATATATAAAGAAACGAACTGAAAACCGACGATATGTTTAAAAAATTAGCTTGTTTTATAGAATGGTCAAAACCAAGGTACCTTAGCAACCTAAAATCTCATATGTTTTTGATTACAATCTTCGCGATGACTCAACTTCAGACCATAAACTGTAAAACTGTTAATTATGCAAACTCCTTCCTTTGGATTTCATTACCGATAGAACATTGGAATTCGCCATCTTTGTCTTTGATCTTTTAAAAAAGCTACAGCCAATGAAACTGACATGTATAGTAATTTCAATTTTAATCATTGCAGTAGATGCAGCGATTTAAATGCACACACGTTTGAACTATTCTTATCACAAATTCCCGCCTGTAGTGAGGCCATAACTATGAAGATTCAACACATTTCTTCCTTTCATATTCTCTATTCACCCATATAAGGCAAGGTATGTTTTTCTATAATACAGGTTTTGATTTGAGATATGTTTATTTGGAAACCCAAATTGTTGTTCTTGTGTTAATGATGAACTATTGATATCTATGCACGAATTTATAAATTTACCGGCAAATTTGAAACCGATTGACGAATTAATTTAAAAAGTTACAGGCATTTTTCATGTTGTATTTTTTAAAGCTTGTCGGTGTTTAATTATTTAGATGAATGTTAAACAATCCTTCTTTATCGTGTTGACGTATAGATAACTATATAACTTTTGTAAATTCACCAGGACATGTTCTACATCTTGTATTTTGGAGCAGATAAACATAAACTTAAAGATTTACCAATCCAATTCTTCATTGAAATAAATATGTTTAAACCATTTACAATGAAACAAAGTCCATGCCCCTAGCGGCCCTAGACAAAAAAAGTAAACAGTCATTACTCTACAAAATGACAAACAATTTGGACTCAGAATATCTATGTAATTTGTTACCAGCAAGAGTTTCACAGATTAGTCAACATAGACTCAAGAATAGTAATAACATCTTTCTTGCAGCATCTCCAATGAACAGACGTCGATTTTCTTGTTTTAATACTGAATTTTATCCCAGAAGACATCTTTCGACAATGGGGAACCGTGACGTACTATTCCGCTAGGTGGCGCGTCGGAATTTCCGTCCCGGAAGTGTTGCTACAGTAAACATGTCGCTGTACGGCTGTTTGACAGTTGGCAAACTGAAGCACGAACTTCGCTGTCGTGGTGCTACCACACGGGGTCGGAAGGCTGATTTGATCGAAAGGTGAGTATAATATTGATTATTAAGATAAAACTATATACAATTTAACATACAAAATGTCTTTAGGGTATTTGATTCGTCATGAGCACAGCGGTAAAATCGCGCCATATTCATAAATGTCACGCTGAATGTCAAGTTTCAATCGCCAGTGGCGGATCACGTTATATCATGAATGGTATAGTAATGTTCAGGGTGGTCACTCTTTAGATCTTTTTACCAAAAAAATCAGAATTTGATAGAGATGAACTAACCGATCGATACGTTGTTGTCGTTTTCCGATTCAGTGTCAGTGTGAATAGGGTGACACAAATACCGGTACAGTACTGCAGTACAGTAGGCCATACTGAAAAAATCTCAGAAATAACTCCTGTTTTTACGAAATGTGAATTTGTGTGTTATGATAGGCGTAATGTTATTTTATTTAATTTTGAGTGATTTGCAATGTATTAGCAAATGTATTGCAATGTATATTGGCAGTAGTCATAGCATGTCATGATATGTAGAAAAATGTGTCATGAATGACATAAGATATATAAATGTATTATTGATATATTTTCAGATTAGAATCATATGACCGAAATGACAACTTTAGGAGGAAAGAGGAAGAGGTTGTTCTTCCAAAGTCAACTCCTTCAGTGTTTTGGCCAACCAGAGGATTTCAGCAGCTGTTGCCATCCCATCAAGCCACATTTCCAGACATTACTCATTCTGATGTGGAGGCCTACTTTAGGCACCGATTGGCAGTGGACAATGAAGAGGTTAGTGAAATAATTACATATATTTATATCTATATGTATTGAAGCATGCTGTTGTTCAATGTAATGTATAATTGATTCCTGCCAAGTCATTTATACGCAAACAAATTACATGTAAGTTTGTACTGTTTTCCTCCCTAAAATATTGAATTAATTATTGTAATCTAAAGATTAATAGAAATGATTATAGAATGATATTTTTTCATAATCATTAACAGGCTGGAGACTTCAAAGCCATTGAGAAAGGGACGCAGCTGCTGAAATCCAACCATGTTGTTGCCTGCAGTGTTGTTAATGTGGGGGGTAACACCTACATAAGTGGACTAGTCAGTGCTGCCATGAAAAAGAAGGTATATAAACATATTAAAGAATGATAATTGAAAAAACTTTGTCAATATGTCATTGTATTGAATATTGTGAAGATTAATATTTAATATCAGGTATTTTCACCAGTGTAACCAAAAACAGCGTTCATAAAAATAGCCTAATGCAAAGATCAAGTAAATGATCAAATATTTTAAAATATATTCAACATATTATGCTAAATAATTAATTAATATTAACAATCAGATATTTGATTCAAATTGCTTTTATGGTTCATTCAGGTCAACTATAGCTTTAAGGCTATGATTTCTGGTTGCGGTGATGTCATCAACACCCACTGTGAGTGTCCAGCAGGCAAGGGGCCACACGGCACATGCAAGCATCTAGCCGCAGTTCTCCTAATGAAGGCTGACTTCAAGTCTAAAGGGAACATCCTCATTAGACGATCATGTACAGACCGTCTGCAAACTTTCCACAGGCCCAAAAAGGAGTATTCAGGTAGAAATCAAAGCTTCAAATTTACCAATTACCCAATGCTGGAGTCCTACTACAAGTCATAATTTTTATCTAGGAGATAATCCTTTTGAAAGAAAAAATACATTCATATTATGTTATTAAAAAACAGTTTAATCTTATGAAATTGTCATTATTTAGATTCGCCCAAGAAAGCTGAAGACCTCGGCATGAAGCGTGCTGCTCTGCTCGATGACCCGCGACCTGTCAAGTTTCGTCGCATGGAGGGCTACCAGGACCATGTGAGAAATACAACCATCAACTACTGCAATCAGTCAAATCAAGACCTGACAGTACGCTACTTGTTTGACAGAGCAGATCTTCATGCAGCAACACATGACCACCACTATCTAGAAAGGCCATTCTCAGAGTACTGGGTGGATAAAGCACTTGAGGTAGACGATTTCAAACTTTTCGTCTTTAGGGCCTTAATATAAGATATAGTGATAAAAATGACTTGATATAAATTGTTTCTGCTTCAATAATATTGGGATATCATATATTGCTAAATCCAAAAAATATTGCAATAAATAATATTGCACAATCTTTATTGCAAAATATTGATTTTGGTTATATGAAATACATATAATAAATAAACCATGGTTCGCTAGTTCCAGCCGATGCTCCTAGGTTTCACCCAAATGCATGGCCACATCTTTGTTGTGGGCTCTGTCCCTGCAATAATACTAGCAGTCGCGATATCAGTGAAATACTCTTGAAAGTAGCGATAAAGCCTGCATCACTTCACCTCACCTATAGTATAATAAACTTAATAGACTGCCTCTTATGAATATTTCTCTTTGTCAACAATCACATTGATTCATTATTACTAGTTGTAGCAAAACTCTTTAGGCCATGGCCATTTATTAAAAATAATAATTTCTTGGTAGAAACTTTTTCCTTCCATCTCAGTATAAAAATCTTAAGACTTTTCCTACATGTTTTACAGATTACAGATCAACAGGCCCAGGATTTAGAAAAGAATACCAGGAAACAATCTAAGTGTACCTTGTGGCATGACGAAAGAAGGTGGAGGTTGACAGCTTCAAACTTTGGTACATTGTGCAAGTGCACTTCAAGGCGGAACAAAATAACATTGTGCAAAACCTTGGTATCATGTAAAAGATTAGTCTGTAAAGCAATAAGGCATGGCATTCAACATGAAGAAAGGGCTATCTCCCAAGTGGAATCTGTATGCAATGTACATGTAAGCAAATGTGGTATGTTTGTGTTACCTCAACTGCCTTTTCTTGCAGCCACCCCAGACGGTGTTGTTGATAGTGAAACTATTGTAGAGGTAAAGTGCCCTTACAGTGGCAGAAATGAGAAGATTGTACCTGGCAAGCTTTTCCCTTACCTCAATTTCAGAAAAGGCACAATTGCATTGAAGGAAAACAGTAACTATTACTTCCAAGTACAGGGTCAATTGTTTTTGTCAGGTAGAAAGCACTGCTTGTTTGCTGTTTATACTTTCAAAGATTTCTTTGTACAGAAGATAGCATTAGATGAGAAGTACTGTAGGGGAAGTATTGTCCCAAAACTCTCCCTCTTCTTTGAGTCTTTTCTCAGGCCATATATTGCTAAACACTGCATTTGCTAGTCACATAGTCACATACTGTTTTTCATTCTCAATCAATCAGGTAAAGTACAGCTTTACATCAAGAAAAAGATCCATCTTTAATATTTTCTGTTAATTCAAAGGGAAATCACTAAAGACATTTCTGCTCAATTCTTTGAATAAATTGTTTATCAGATAACTTTTGAGTCATTTGATGTAAAGTATGAGTCATGTGATGTGAAGTTAACCCAACTGGATTGAACATGACAATTACTATGATAACAAGTGAACACAAATTGAGACATCAGAATATTTATTCTGAATTCAGGCATTCTTTTCATGGATATAATCAAAAATATATTTCATTTGCAGGTTACATTATAATTGTATAAACATACATATCATTGTACATACATTGTAAAATAAGGATTTTAATAATTCTACAATACTTGTGGCCTATCTACAATCTATTACATGTACATACAAACACTGCCAGCTCCTGTGAACATCTTGTCATTCAAGGATTCATGAAAAAGTCCCATAGCCTTTGCTCTATAGATTACTGTATGCATGATTTGTTTTTTAATACTTGAAAGTATAGGTTATCATTCATATGCAAGGAATATTCATAAAACATGCAATCATAATTTCATATGTAGGATTATCTATTTAAAAAATTATTTCTAAAAATTTGATCATGAGAAAAATTAAATATTAAGTGGACTTGACAAAATATCTAATGCTCTCAATATATTTAGTTCTCTCATTCTATAAATTTTGAAGAAATTTAACAACCGTGACTTATTTCACACCATGTTTTGAATGGTTTCAATATTTTACATTTCAATCATAAATGATTTGACACTATGATCAAAAAAAGAATATTACAATTTTGTATTTAACAATGTTCTATGATGTTTAGCATATCTTATGTATAATGATTTTTAATCTTACAGTCCCCCCAAATAAATGTTCTACTCCCAAACTGTTTGTTAGGTAGACTTGAGCCTAATTTAACTTCACTTTACCATTTAATAACTGATAATCATGTGTAACATTATTATACTAACATATATCATGGGTTTCTCAAATTGAAATAAACAATATAAATAACAAGGGCTGATTTCATACTGTAATTTATGAAAAATAAAGTACCTCATATTCACCAATCAACATTGTCTTATACAGTTTTCATTTCTCAGATATACCTCTCAAATATCATCATGCAAGACGATTCACAATATTTGGTCAAAAGTTTGACAACATGTAACAGACACTGACAATCCGTGACCCTAAGGGTACCTTTGAATGATGGAGCTCTCTTTTCAATATCTTGTAAGTTTTTCCTAGTCCAATTACACGCTCAACATGGATGCGCTTTGATGCTACTCTACGGTCATGAACAACCTCTTCAGGTTCAAGTTGACTTCTTCCCTTTAACATTGTTGGGGTATTTACTTTTACATTTGCAGATGAAAATATATCTTGGACCATAATCCCTCTGTCTGCCATAATACTATCCCCAGAAGAAAACATGTTTGGATTAACTAGCTTACATCGCTCAATAATCTGTCTATCACTGCATGAGCCACCATAGCTATCACTGATGAAAGTTATAAGTCCACGAGGAGAACATCCTATCATTGTTTTGAGAGTGTTCTTATTCTTATAACGTGAGAAAGTTGCCCTTTGGTCCTGGACATTGCTAGGTTTACAAATTGGTGTTTCTGTGGCATCTAAAATAACTCTGGTTGAGGGGAAACGCTCCTTGAAATTCTCAGGCATTGTACTTTTTACAACATCTTGAGTAGCCCATAAATCTAACTCATCAAGTTGGAAGTACAAAAAGTTAGTCCATACTATAAACAGTGTTGATACAGTACTTTCACTGATATGAAAAAGTATTGACAGGTCAAAGTCATCCCTCGCTTGTCTTAGTTTGAGCAGGGTTAAAAACAATTGGTCTTCTGCAGGCAATAAGGAACATTTATAGGAGAGATGATTTACAGCTGGGCCCAGCACATTGAAGAAATACATGAAATGATTATAATCATCAAAACCTGTATAGTACAATACAGCTTTATGGTTGTCTTTGAAGTTATGAATGGACAATCGACAACTGGCATCTGATAATAGATCACATTGAGTACCAATAGTAACATAGTCATCTTGGGGCTCTGTACAAACATCAATGGACTCAACGACAGGAGACGAGATGGTAACTTCCGACTGCATGTCTGGTACATCATACTCTTCAACTTGTCTTGATCTTCTTTGGGGTGGCTGGATCTTGCTGAAGGAGAAGACGGATGGAACAGCATCTTCTTTGAGTCGTGGCTTCTTCCCTGAAAAACATTATTGAAATACAATTTATGAAATCGCAAAGAATATTCTCTCTTCATAGAATAGTTGTAATATTTGAATAGGTTGAATATAAAAATCTAGTATTGCCTGTACAACTGCATGCCACAAAGAAGGATATAAAAAGGTATAAAGTACCTGTAACATTATGATAATTTTCATTTTTCAACTTGATTTTACCGTATTTTCCCATCTATTTTTAAATTTTTTTTATAATATCAAGAAAATCACTAATTTTACATCCATGAATAATTTTCTTTTGGTGATAAATAAAAACAGGGATTGATTTTTCAAAATAGTTCTAATTGATAAAAACACATGATATCACTATACATGACTTATAAATATTTAAAAGATATTAATATTTTTAGGAAATTTGTCAAATTGTACATCTTATAATTATATGTATAGGCCTACCTGTAAAACAACAAAACCTATAATTTAGTCATAGGCCATAAACATATTGGACTGTGGATCGTTGAACATTAAAGTTCTAACATTTTAATCACTGAAGTGGTGTTTTAAAAAATAGTTATTACAAATAATTGTTTATTTTGGTTTTTACATTATAAGTGTTTATTTGTCCATTTTGAAAGGCCAGCATAATTTAACTTCACGATATACTTTCTGGGTCACATTTGGGTCGGTAACTATGGACGCTTACCGGTGTCAGACGGCTTGTAGTCGGCTGCAGAAAAGTGACTTCGGCAAACTACGCTGTGTCGGCTTGGATTCCACAGTTTCTTGGATTTTGGGTCTGCCCTCCTAATAGCTACCCGCCATTTCATGAGCAAACGTGAAGATTTGGGGAAACTATGGCCATCGGAACGACTACTGCAACCGGGCACACAGCACCGCGAAGGCATTTTGATGGTGTACCGATTATACAGAGCCAACAACAAGGACGGAAATTCCGCAGCGCCATCTATGAGTGAGTGAGTGAGTTGGGTTTTTACGTGTTTTGAACAATATTGCAGTTATTAAACACGTGGATGTTGCCATCCACAAGAGAGTAGACAGATCAAGGAGAAAGGGATCGAAAGGATGAGGGAAAGACGGAAAGAAAGGCATAGTAAGAGATAGGAAGCAGGTTTTAGAAGGACTCAAATTTGGTCTGGCTTCCACCCGTCGACCCGTCCAGCTTGGGTGACCCTACCAGGAGCATGTAAGCTCCAGCTGGCATAGCTCTCGGGGTCGTCGAAGCACACAAACCACCACACCACGATAAGGTAATGAGTCCAGTGGTGGTGACGTTGTTTCGTATCACGGTTCCCCATTTATACTGATTGTTTATGATATCTGTTCACTCAGTTAAATAAGTTGATGAATATACCTTACAATTTTCTAATTATGTGTTCACTCAGTTAGATAAATACGAGGATTGTATGTGAACTCACACTCTAGCACTCACACGACTGAGAGCAATCATACAAAGATGATTAACAGTTAACCTGTCAAAACTATCAAATATTATAGTGAGTAGCAATCATTCAGTAGTGAGCGAAAGTTCAACGTTATAATAAGTATTGAGTAAAATTTCAGCAGATTTCGTTAGGTGGTTTACATTTTTGTAAAACCCAACGTTTTAATCCATTCAAACAACATAAGTTGCCTTCGGTTTTTACTGAAATAACAAATGTTGCTCTCCAGGTACGACACCCATATGTTGAATAAAATATGTTTCCACTATACGGATTTCAGAGAGATTCATGTCAAGCATTAATATCACTCTTTATCTCACTCTCAAAGCTGCTAATAGCTAAAAACTGCCCAAGGGGCGTTACACAATAAGTAATAATAACTTAGTCGCTAACCTGTAACTCAAAATCCCTCAAGAACCCGAATGATATCAGACATATTTAAAACCAACCCTTTTATTTTGGATGTGTTCATACTGGGACAGTGGAGTGAATAGGATATAATGAATCCTGTAAAATGAATAACATTATCATTTGTTTTAAAATGGTTTCACATTCCTAATGTTTTGAAAGAAAGTTAGTTTTATAAATGAATTGGATGAGAATGCCTTTTTGCCTTGCATTTGAACTTGAAACTTCCGTTCGTTAAATGTTTAGTAATCCAAACTTACATTAAATACTTTTCAATTCATTCCTCAATTTTTCAGAATTATTAGGTTTTCACAAGATCTTTTTTATGTAATTTTAGAAAGGGAATCATGTGTTCATTGCATCAACAAGGCTATTTATTTTCTCTCGAGTCATCCCTTCAGCATTATTATCAATAATAGACTTAGCTCGGGAAGTAGAATATTGAACATTACGCAGTGTTCGTTTACTGTCTTTGGATGTAAATTTATGGTACCCACAATATAGCCAATTCATTTGACTCCAATTAAAAATGATGGAACTGGTAACTTGAACCAGTCATTTTGGTAAAAATTAGGCAGGTGGCAGGATAAAGGCATTATATGTTAATTTGTATGGAAGATAATAATTGGATAATATTTACTTATGAAATTTATGAACACTTATTAATTTTGTAACTTTTGTTTCATGCGAAGATTGGAGGAAAACTTATCTTGGAGAAAGAAAGCTGTACAAAAAGTTGTACGAAAGGACAATGAATTGCATCTGTCAGCAAAGAGGATAAGAGCAAAGAGCATCTTGGAAAATAAATTTGGCTCTACAAGCTCTACAAGCTGGAGGTTTTCCATGATTGTGGCTTACTAGACTGAAAATGGGGGTGAGATCAACTTGGAATCTCTCTCCTGTCCTTGTGATGTCTTTATCTACAGGATGCATACTATAACAGTTGACAAGAAGGAGAAGACCTCATCATTTATGCCAGTTCAGTGCATCAAGACAGTTTGTGAAGAGGAATTTGCAATATGGGACAAAGCATGTTTGTGGTTGTCCAGGAGACCGATTCACGTCCTGCTGATAGTTAGTGAGTGACAAGGAAACAAATCATTTTATTATGAATCATGTTGCAATGAAGAATATCGGTAGGAAAAAGATAAAGTGACCGATTAAAGAACTGAATTATTACAACATATGTACATGTTAGAATGTTAGATTCATTTTCACAATGAATGTATAGTGAATATTGCATGGATTTATGATTGTATAGAAATAAACATGTCAATGTTATTGTCTTTTCTTATTCTTTTGATAGATAATATTACTTGAACTAAAGTAGTAAACGGCAAATTCTAAATATATATTCAAAATTGAAGACATAGATATTAGATACATTTGAAAAATATGTTTACGTTTATCTTCAACTTATCTTTAACATTAACAATATTCATCTTTAAGAACAAGAATTCAAACTCAACAAGATTCTCAAATCCGCGATACTTAGAATAAAAAATATTGAATTGCATTTTTAAAAACGATTCAGTAAAAAGTTTTGAAAATAGTTTTGAAAAACTTCCTTTCTCATTCACAACAAGTGACAGAACCATCAAACTTTGTTGTTCATAACATGATGGATTCCCAGTATAAAATAGTATGTTATTGATCCTTATTAGAATAACACAACAAAAATGATAAATTATATGTCTCTATTCATTAATTATCAACAAACAACAAAGAACTCAACCAAGATCTAGACTCCAGAATGCTGTCAATTTAAAAATATGAAGAATGATTTTATTAGTGCTTCAATTTAGTCTTTCAAAATATATGCATCTCATGAAAGGTATCCTAGCTTTTAAGAAAATGATTATTTGACTGCTTACTTAATTGAAATGAAACAACAGAAAAAGCAATAACTGAACATTAATTTATGTGGGTTTTTTTTTCATTTTTTCAAAGTTCCTTGAATTCTCAAGTAAAAAGGTGTAATAGGATTTTACTAGCGCTTCAATGATTTGTCAGTTTTGGAAATATGGCTTTGGAAAGGCGTCCTTTCCAAACTGTGGAAAGGACGCCTTTCCGTCTGTGGAAAGAAGGCCTTTAATTCTTTGGAAAGTTTTGGAAAGGACGATCGTTACTCCAGTGACCACAATTACAATGCATATGCATACTTTTTATTTCTGGTATTAAATTGACTCTAGATATGACCCAGAATTAGAACAAATACGAAATATGAGCTATAAATATTTTTAATGAATATATATAGACAAAAAAGTAATGATTTCAAGACAAATAGGAGAAAAAACATTTTCCTTCAAGCAATTACATTACACGTTTTTCCAACTTGAATGGAACATGTACATATCAATCCTTTACTTTGCTTTAAAGAATTTGCTTCTTTCTTTTGCTGGGCCTTTGAACTGAACTGACAATTATTTACAACATTTAATAATTGGACAGAATAACTAACAATCAATCAATCACTGAAAAGTCATATAGTTCATCTGTTATCACATGTTATTCACCGTTGATATTCACAGTTGATATGATCTATGAGTGATCATATAATGTTCATAGTTTATCGTAGTTGGCACAAAGTAATCACAGTTCATATGATTTATGTGTTATCATATTCATTCACAGTTCTATGTGATATATGATTTATTGCAGATGATGTGCATATATTAATGAATTAATAGTTATCATTGATGAACAGTTATCACAGATGATATATCACAGATGGTCAGTTCATATATTTCTTTCCGTATATTTGATCACAGGTTTATCATATGGATCCTCGTTTGGTAAAAATCTGGTTTATTGCCTGTAAAGATATATGTTGTATCAGCCATCGTGTAAGTGCGATGGCTGACGGACGACACTTGAAAGTCATTCCATCAGGCATGATTACATAAATATAAAAGTACCGAGGGTACAGAAGCTCACCTTAAAATGAATGATGTGGTAATATGGTTTAATTGTGTAACCATCTTTTACATTATAATTGATTATGGCTGACATAATTTTTTTTAGTAGAGTGTAGCAGTTTGTGTATTTGGCTTTGTGTATTTGGAGAAGCATAGTGTGCTGAGCATGTAAACCTGAACTCTGGCTAAGCCCTTATGTGTGGTATTTAAAGACTTGACGGGAGAGAACATGCATTGTTGTGAAAAATATACATAATTTCACAAAACATAGTTAGCTTATGTCCTAAATTGATTTTGTGTCAAGAAGAACTTCTGTTAGATAAAGAAATGGTACAAATATGAGTAAAACACAGGAACTGGAACCTGATGCAAAATAACTCTTTCCACATCAACGTATCATGTAGATTGCTAAACACAAAGCTTATTGTTGACACGTTTTGTGTAAGTTGTTATTCTTAGAAAGAACATATCACTGTCATGAGAATACAAGTCTAATTTCCATAACTCTTATTGCATACACATGGCCATATAGCATAATGCTCTACCATAGCAATTGGGTCAGGTTCATTATGCAAAGGGCTAGCAGCTGACACTGTGATGCTAGCAGCCTGTATTGGGATGTGTATTAGAAAAGCCTAGTGGACTCAACAGGAATATCTGAACTCTGGTTGACCCCTTATGTGTGGTATTTAAAGGAAAATAAGGGAGATACCATTGTTTAAAATTTAACATGATGTTTAATGTGATTTGGTTTTTGCAGCTAGTTGCCATAAAGATTTTAAACAAATTTATTTATTATGTTTTCCTTTCATCTTAATTTATTTTAGAAACACTTAAAAATATAGAACAACTTGCATGGCAATATTCCATATTCAAGATAATATTATGACTAGTAATTAAAGATATTTAAATTAGAGAATTTATATGGTGCGAGTGATCACTTGATGAAAGCTTAAACTTTAATAATAATGATGTGTCATCTGCAGCTGAAAAGTCAATATGGCTGCTTTCGAGGCCATCTTGGATTCTCAAAACTGAATCGTCTACCTTTCTGTGCGGAATCACTACAGGTATAACATACTACAATTTAAAAATGATATCTAGATTGGTTTAGGAGAAGTAGTATTTTTCATGAAATTTAATTGAAAATTCAATATGGCTGCCATGGCGGCCATGTTGGATTCTCAAAACTGAAACGCCTACCTGTCTGTGCGGAATCACCATAGGTATAACATAATACAATTTCAGAATGATATCTATATTGGTTTAGAAGGGGTAGTCCTTTTCATGAAATCTAATTGAAAATTCAATATGGCTGCCATGGCGGCCATATTGGATTCTCAAAACTGAAACGTCTACCTTCCTGTGCGGAATCACCATAGTTATAACATACTACAATTTCAGAATGATATCTGGATTCGTTTAGAATGAGTAGTCTTTTTCGTGAAAGTTTACGGACTGACAGACGGACGACTGACGAAACGCCACGACATAAGCTCACATTGACGTTGTAAAGGTGAGCTAACAATTGAATATAGGAATAAAATGCTTATTACATATGATATACATTATTATGATTATAACAATTGTATGATGATTCTAAACATAGTGACGTCACATTTATGTTAGGCGTCATATATTATGGCTAAAAATATATACAGTGGGTATTGATGATAAAACTACATGAAATATATTATGTTATCCTTTCACACACTGTCTTACGTGTTAGTGCTCATGTTAGTAAGTGATACACGCATTATGAGATTACTTTAATGCGTGATTGGAAGTTTATGATTACTAACTTAAGATAATTGATTGATAATGATTATATATATCAAGCACGATGAATAGAGAAAGAATATAGAGAGTTGCTCACCTGTAAAACATGAATAACAACATTAGGAATATGTTGTATCAGCCATCGTTTAAGTGCGATGGCTGACGGAATACAATTGAAAGTGATTACAAATTGTCATACGTCACAGGTGTAGAAGCCCGTGATTTGGCAGAGAGCCAAATCAGGTGAAATGTACAACTCACGATATAAAACAGCGGAGTAACAGCCTTCTGATGGAAAGAAAGATGAATACAAGGCTGTCGGCGACACATACATGATAATAATGCATAATATACACTAATTGATATCTAAAAAAAATTTAAACTATAAAATATACATTTGCATTTGTATCAAACACACAGTGAAAATAATGCATATTAACCAATCAATTTACAAGTTACAACTTAGTATACTTTACTATAGTAATAGTAATAGTAATAGTGGATTTGTAGTGCGCTTTTCCATACTGGAATATTATGCTCAAAGCGCAGTGAGGATTAAAAAGGAGAAAGCTTTGTGAAAGAGGTGAGTTTTGATAGTGGTTGTGAAGGTGGAATGGGTGTGGCTTTGTCGGGCATCGAGTGGGAGATTGTTCCAGGCAATAGCTGCAGCATATGGAAATGTTCTTTTCCCGTAACTGGATAGTGTCACTTTTGGTTCGGTTAAGAGAAGTTTTGATTGGGAACGAAGGGATCTGTTTGGACGGTACAGTGAAATTAGATCACAGAGGTATTGTGGGGCTGTTTGAGAGTAGCATTGATATGCCAGACTAAGAAGCTTGAAGTCAATTCGCTGTTTAACTGGCAGCCAGTGGAGCTCTTGAAGGATTGGTGTGATGTGGCTTGACATGGGTGATAGGGAGACAAGGCGGGCAGCTTTATTCTGAATCATTTGTAGTCTGTTCAGATTAGTTTTAGTAGTGTTGACAAAAAGACTATTACAATAGTCTAGGCGAGATATGATAAGAGAGAGTGTTAGTGTTTTTGTGGCTTCTTTGGTGAGGCAGGGTCTTATCTTGCTGATATTTCTAAGTTGTAGGTTACAAACTTTCGAGAGGTGGCTGATTTGCTTATCTAGACTAAGGTCAGAATCTAAAACGACGCCAAGGTCTTTCACATGGGATGACAGAAATATGGTGGAATTGTTCACTGTCATGGATTGGATTTTGCATTTGTTGCGCCGCTGTGATGGACTGATGAGAATAGCTTCTGTTTTTTCAGCATTCAGTTGTAGCTTATTGTTTGTCATCCAAAGCTTGATTTCATCACAACAGTCAGCTAGTTGTGAGATAGCAATGGTGGCAGCTGTGGGACTTGGTGTAAATAGTTTACACAGATGATTGTCGTCTGCGTACAGATGGTGTAGCAGATTGTGACCATTGCTGATCTTACCAAGAGGTCTTGTGTACAGACTGAACAGTTTGGGTCCCAAAACTGAACCTTGTGGGACGCCACATTGAAGCTGAACAGGACTTGATGAAACTCCATTTATGACAACTTTTTGTGATCTGTCTGTATGGTAAGATTCAAACCATGTCAGTGCCGATCCTCGTATTCCAAATTCTGAGTCAAGCCGTTCTAGAAGGTTCCTATGATCTATTGTGTCGAAAGCCGCACTTAAGTCAAGAAGAGTTAGAAGAGCAACGCCACCATTGTCCACACCATTCTGTATGTCATTCAGGACCTTCAACAGAGCAGTTTCGGTGCTATGGCAAGGCCTTTGAGCCGACTGTAAGGGGTCATGGAGATTGTGCGTATCAGGATGTTCTGACAGGCGACAACTCACAGCCTTCTCAACAAGCTTTGAAACAAATGACAGGTTAGATACCGGCCTATAGTTCTTCAAATTTTCACTATCAAGTCCAGGTTTCTTTCATTTGGGTTTGACTAAGGCTGTCTTGAAGTCCTGAGGCATAGAACCGGAAGTTATTGATAAATTAATGATCTTGGTGATGGGCGCCAGGAGAATGTCTATGTTGTCATACACAAGTTGGGTGGGTATTGGATCCAGTGGGCAGAAGTTATGTTTCGCTCTCTTCAAGAGAGAGAGAACTTCTTCTTCACTAAAAGTCTGGACATTTGTGAGGGGTTCATTGGAGAAATTGCTTGCTGAGCTGGCAAAATTTGATCTGATTGTCTTGATTTTGTTGATAAAATAAAATGAGAAATCTTCTGATATTTTGAGATCACTTTCCATAGATGGAAGAGGTGAAGTACTGGCTTTCCCCATCATGGTGAAGAGGAGTCGATAGAGAGCTCTTGAATCTTTTGAATTTTCTTTCATTTACTATATCTGATATGAACTATCCAATCTTCATTAATCTTGATTTCCTTTTCTGATTCTTTCAGATAATGAATCTAGCTGTATCACAAAAGAAAACATTGTAAGTCCTTCAACCATGGATATATCAAAGCAAGTAGACTCAAACAGAAAATCCAAGTTGATCCTAACATCATAACTAATTTCTTAATATTTCTGATTCAGAAGGTACATCACTCTGGTCAACGGCCCTGAAAGAGAAAGAAAAAGACAGCCATAAATAATTTTGTAATTTTTCAAAGGAAAATTGGTATTAATGCTTTGAGCATGAACTTGATGTATAGATTGAGTGCAATAAAAGTACTAATTTCTATTATGATTTATGATGAGACATTCATTATCTATATATCGATTTAGATATTCAAATGGTTTTTTTTTTTCATATTTGATTATTGATTATGTTCAACAACATTTCATTATCATTGTATGAAAACAATTTGTTAATAATAAAAGTTAAGAGGTTAGTTTGGTGAACAATGATAAACAAAGAAAATGTTACATATGCAAAACAGTACTATTTGCTAATAAGATTAAAATAAATGTCAACGACAGCATAACAGAAATGAAAGATAACACTTTTTTCAAAGAATTTATTTTCATTGATTCACCAGACAAAGTATATTAGGGTTTATTGGGTTAATGATGTTATCTCATAGAAAAATAAGATATTGATATTATTTACTAAAGATTCAAAGATTGTTGTGCTTTTCATGCTAAACAAATCAAATTATTGACATTTTAAATTGTATTACTAGACCAACAAGGGAAAGGCTTTTCCCATATACACCATTAAAACCCTAATCTACTTTGTTACGGAAATGTTAATAAATATCAATGGTCATGCATGAATTCAAATTGCATGCAAATCAAATGTAAATCACCTTTTGCAAATGCACTTAATGATTGGAAGATAATTGGATCATTCCTTGTGCTATGACAAAGTCGTATCACTTGCAAGCTAAGTGAAGTAAATAATACCTCAGCCGCTACAATCACGAGGTCTCCATTTCTATAGTCATCATGAAGTTCACATGATATTACATTTCCTATGTATTCCCCGTCATCAAAGTTATGCTTGACCTTTTTTGCGTGGAGGGATTACCCTCCACGCATATATAGTGGCGACATTTAACTTCCGTCTATGGGCAGTTTAATGGTGTACTGCGCATGTCAATATACTCCCAGCTGTTCCGTTTCTAAGGTAGCTTCATGCGATGGAAAATGTAGGCCACGTGATATCAACTCCACTATAAACAATATCAACGCCACGCAATAACTGGCTTTTACTAAACTGGCTTTTACTGACGTATGTGATAGTGAAAAGGCTACATATCATGCTTACATTATTATCAAGAAAGAAATATATATTGACCTATATATCTGCTACACAGTTATAATTATATGTAAAATGCATTATATACTTTATGATATTATGTTATAATAAACATTTCTGCGCTGAGGAAGGAGGCTTACTAATTGTTTATATTCCAGGCCATGTCATTCACACGCTGAAGACAGGCTGATAACACTAGCTGACCTTGGAGCGATGCTAGCCGTAATGGCTCTGCCCAGTCGCTGTCGCAGACAAGTTTTAGAGGTGCCTACGTGATCTTTAACAGGGATGTGTTACTAAAATGTGAAAGCGCTCTACATAGTAATTATCCACGATTAGGGCTAATGTATGAAACTGTAAGAGCTCGAAGCTGGCATAGATCTACACACAATACATTCCCCGCGTATTTGAGTGATACAGATTGCGCGGACATTTCCTGAACAACTTGAGATTTGCTGCTTCCGAAGAAAGGTTCCTCAATCGTAAGTAGACAAAATTTATATATCATTTAGTTTAAATACAACAGCATGTTAGGACAAATACACCAGGGAAATACAATGTTTCGGCATGCTGGTATTCAATGTACTGGAATAGCATTTTTTGCTCTTATATTTTCCAAACTGTACATGCCGAGCACATGGCATTCAGATACGTTAGACCATGTTGTCATTTCGGGGAATAGACTGTTTGACGGAATTGTAGACAGTGTGAATCCTCAGCCTCTATTACATAGCGAATTGCCACATGATGTCAATGTAATGGGTCAACACATGCAAGCTTCTATTGAATACGAAACATTTGGCATTGTAGGGCAAACAGGTAATGTTGATGCTAATTCAGTATCGTTACCTGAAGGTATCGCAAATAGCAATGTTCATTCAAATTTTTTGTTAATGACATTTGCACAGACTACTATTGCGTTGATATTAGAAGATGATAATTTTTATCTTTTTGATTCTCATTCAAGAGATGTGGAAGGTCAAGTACATGTTAACGGCGCTAGTGTTCTCCTGAAATTTCCTGATATAGTATCATTAATAACTTATCTGGAGAGTATGTACGGTTCAAAGGAGTTTCAAATAACAGCATTTACTATTAGCAAAACTAAAAAACAAGCAAATGAGAAAGAAGATGACATAAGACTTAAATTCTGTTCTAAAAGAAATACATTTAAGCGAAAACATGTGCAGAGTGTCATGGAGCATAATTATTGTCTAAAAGACAAAAGTGTAAGAAAGAAACGGTCTTCGGTCAGAAAATTAAATTCAACAGATGTAAATTTTGTGTCTTTATCATCAGAAAATATAGAATTAGATCTCTCCGTAACAACAGACATTTACAATGAAGATGCTAATCTATCTATTGCACTGAATGTAACCGTACAGTCGAATGCTTCCTGCACAAAACAACAGTCATCAAACATATGCAAAGAATACACAGATTACATAAGGGATAGGCCGAGTGCATCATGCACGTCGTGTAAAAAATTCCTTTTTAATGAAGAGGTACATTATTTAAAGTGTGAAACTACTATTATGTCGGCATTAAATCTGACAATAGATTCTAAGTTATGTTGTTTTTGTAAGTCAAAATTGAAACAAGATATCATCCCAATTGTAAACCTAAATGCAAATTCTTTGGAATCTGGCATTATTCCTGATATTTTGAAAGGATTGTCTATTATGGAAAAGAGACTTATTAGTAGAATTCATGTATTTACAAACGTAGTTGTTTTACCTGGAGGCCAACTGGCTCAAAAGGGACTTTGTATAGACTTCCCAGTTGATATGATACATATTGCAAAAACATTACCATATAACAAGCATGATGTTAACATGATTACTGTACAATATGAACCCATGTCTGGTTCGAAAGAAACACCAATAACATCAGCACATATTGTCCGAAAATCGTGCTTGATTGCTTGCTTGCAATGGCTTTTACAGTTTAACAAATGTTACGCGGACATCATTGTTAATGAAACACTGTTAGCTACATTCCCTGAACTAGATACACAAAGTGGCATTCCCGTAGATGAGGTAACAGTTATACCAGTAAATTATTCCACACCCGAATCTGACTTAATGCAGTATATTCAGTCAGGCATTCCGACTTATAAACTGCCACGATGCTCTTCAAGTCCCGTTTTCGCTTTTAATGAAACCGATGGAGAAGAAATGACATTTCCTCATTTATATCCTTATGGAAGAAATGGTTTCAACACACTAAGGAAATATAAGTTGACAGCATCACAATATTTCCATCACCGTCTTTACTTTAATGATGGACGTTTCCGGAAAAACATTACATACCTATTACATGCACTAAATTACTTTGAACAGCAGAGATTACGATCAGATGTCTCTATTCTTATGCGAATAAGAAAAAAACATACAAGTGCATCTGGCGTTTCCTCCTCTCAACACCTAAGAGCAGAAAACATAACAAATATCAGTCAAAATCCTGATATATTGGAAAACTCATACATGTTCATGAAAAATATAAGGGGTACAGTAGCTTACTGGAAAGATACTTTGCTGAATTTGTTGTCGGTATTTAAAAGTATTGGGCCACCAACACTATTTGTCACATTGTCAGCTGACGATATGCACTGGCCAGAGTTAATAATGTCATTAAACAACTGTTCATATGAGGATGCCTTGAAAGTGAAAAATGCAAGCCGATTAGTTCGTAACGATCCCTTGATGACGGCTATACATTTTGAAAGGAGATTCAAAGCATTGTACAAATATGTACTGTGCGGTCCCACACAGCCTCTTGGCAAAATACAAAATTATTTTGGCAGAGTAGAATTCCAGAATAGGGGAAGTCCGCATTTACATTTATTCTTTTGGATAGAGGGAATGAATGATATTTCTAGCATGTGTAATGATGACATTGTTACTTATATTGACAAAACCATCAGCACTACAGTACCATCTGAAATGCAAAATAAAGAACTACACATTCTCGTCCCAAAGTTGCAAACACATCGACATACCCAAACATGTCAAAGGGTGCTAGGAAGATGTAGATTCGGTTTCCCATTTAAACCAACTAGTAAAACTCATCTTCTTACAAATATTGATGTGGCATCAACAAAACAAAAAAGTAGATTCTATGAAACAGCAAGAACAGATGGAGACGGATATATTAATGCATACAATGCGGTAATATTGCAACATTTTAAATCAAATATGGATATTCAACTTATAGGTAATGCGGAAAGTGCGGCTTATTATGTTTGTGCATATCTTTGCAAAGCTGAACCTGATGATTTCAAACAAGCTTTTAGTCAAGTATTACATGTGCTTAAAGAAACAAACCCACCACCTTCTTTACAAGCTCGATTATTCAAGATTGGCAACTGTGTGCTGAAAACACGCTGCCTTGGTGCTCAAGAGGCGGCTTATAGGCTATCGAATTTAAGAATGATCCACTCATCGTTTACTATTCTTCGCTTAAATACAAAGCCTCCACCAAAACGATACAGACTGTTGAAAAAGAAAGAAGAAAGAGATATATTACCCCCTAACAGTACAGATATATTTGAAAATAATTTACATGATTATTACATGTCCCGACCAAGGCTATTTGACGATATGCCATTTTATGAATTTTCTGTTTGGTATACGAAGTGTAATACGCAAAAAGCACACTGCACTGAACGAAATTCTTTACCACGTTATAAACTATGTGAACCATTTTCTGATATTACAATACGAAAACGGCGAAAACCAACTATAATCAGAACATGTAAGCAATCAATTACATCTAATGACTATTTTTACGGCTTACTCCTTATGTACTTACCCCATCGCTCTGAATTGGAACTCTTACAGTCATGTAATGAGCCAAATGTTTCTTATAACAGTGCCAAAGAAGCTTTCATTGCGAAACAATTACAATTACGAACTACCAATGTGGCATCATTTGCTATTGTTGACGAAATAGAAAGAGCAGTAAGAAATTTGCAACTTGCCAACATTGTTTGTCCTCAAACGAGCCAGCTGAATGACAACATTACAGGTAATTACAGCCAAGCTGATGTTTCCTTTCCACACAATGTTGATATTTCAGACTACAATTTTGAAACAATGACATATGACAATAATGAAAGCCTTAATCTACATTCGTTAGAAGTATGCACACATTCAGAAGAAGAGTTACATAAAATTATTTCTCAGCTTACAAGATCCCAATTGAATGTTTTTGAGCATATGCGTAAAAACATCACTAAATATAAGCAGTGCAAAACACCTTTAAGATATTTTATTACTGGGGGAGCAGGAGTTGGTAAGTCTTTCTTGATAAAAGTACTTATTGAATGGTTGCGATACCACACAGCTTCTTTTGTTGGCAATGACCCTGTAGCGATTTGCGCACCCACTGGCACTGCAGCTCGAAATATCCTAGGAACAACTTTACATCATACGCTTTGTTTGCCAGTACAGCATGGCCGGGAGGCAGAATATATGGAACCAAAGGGTACAACACTTAAAAAGCTAAGACAGAGGTTTCAACATGTACACACAATATTGATAGATGAAATAAGTATGGTCAGTGCTAAAATGTTGCAGTTCATTCATCGACGTTTAACATCTATAACTAGCAATGATAGTTTCTTTGGTAACCTCAATATAATAATAGTTGGAGATCTATTACAGTTGAAACCGAATCGTGGTCAATATATCTTTAAAGATATTACACTATGGTCACTGTTCTCGCCCTTTTTCCTTGATCAAAATGTACGCCAAAACGATGACACGATATTTGCATCCCTTTTGAATAGAGCGAGAGTTGGTATGCTAACAGATGAGGATAAATGTTTACTGAAGACTCGCCTTATAATTCCAATGCCATGTCAACCTTGCAATATTATACATATATTTCCAACTCGCAAACAAGTTAAAGCCCATAATGAAAGAATGCAAAGTCTACTAACTGAAAATATTGTTACAATTCATGCTATTCACTACTTTGCAAACACTAATATTTCCAAGAGTCATACAGTAACACCGGACCTCATTCCTACTGACGAGAGATGTGCCGGAGGTATACCGATACTTTTGCGTATTTCAAAAGGAACTCGTATAATGTTGATTCGTAATATTTATACTGTCCAAGGTTTAGTTAATGGAGCAATGGGTTACGTTTCAAGTATTGAATATAACTTTGAATCTAATGTGCCATCATTAGTTTATGTCAAATTTGATGACAACACAATAGGAAAACAGTTTCAATCTTCCTCTCACGAGAATGCTATACCTATTGAAGCTATTGAACAAGAGTTTTTATACAAAGGTAGATCAATAGTGCGCCAACAATTTCCATTAATGCCTTGCTGGGGTTGCACTATTCACAAATTACAAGGAGCGTCTCTTGATATGGCAGCAATGTCACTTGGTTCAAATGTGTTTGAAAGGGGAATGTCTTATGTAGCACTAAGTAGAGTAAGATCAATTAATGGTTTATACTTGCTAGCTTTTTCTCCTGATAAAGTCCAACCTTCAGAGGCAGCATTACAAGAATATGAAAGGCTCAGAGAAAAAAGCAATATCAATTAAATAACCTGTAATAACCTTTTTCAATCTGATATTAGCATATATTTACTCATAAAACAATATGTTATGCAAATTATCAAATTACAACTATTTTCCTTTTTCGATTGTTATATTGCAAAGTCTGCTACAATTACTAAATATAACTTACAACCAAACCATTGACTTTATAAAGATACATAACGCTTTGACGTTTATTCAAATAATGTAAAAAATAGAGCCATTGGCTCTGTAGCTCATCAGGCTTCATCATCAATTATGCTGTAGAGTGTGGCCAATGATACCCCCTTTGTGGAGGCCACAGGGGCACCAATCATAAAATTAAGTATATATAGGCGACAAGTTTCAGTTTTCTAGGCCTTATACTTCAGGAGAAGAAGATGAAAATAGATTTGAAGGACGTTCCTGTTGCCTTTATTAGGGGTCACAGGGCAACCAAAGCTACAATTTATAATCTTCACTAGCCAAGGAGTCTGTACAAAAAGTTTCAGCTTTCTAGGCCTCAAGGTTCTGGAGAAGAAGATGAAAATAGGTTTTTAGGGCGTGGCCCCTGTTGCCCTTATTAGGGGTCACAGGGCCACCAAAGCTACAATTTATCATCCTCACTCTTCAAAGAGGCTATACACAAAGTTTCAGCTTTCTAGGCCTTATGGTTCTGGATAGAAGATGAAAATAGGTTTTTAGGGCGTGGCCCCTGTGGCCCTTATTAGGGGTCACAGGGCTACCAAAGCTACAATTTATAATCCTCACTAGCCAAGGAGTCTGTACACAAAGTTTCAGCTTTCTAGGCCTTATGGTTCTGGAGAAGAAGATGAAAATAGGTTTTTAGGGCGTGGCCCCTGTGGCCCTTATTAGGGGTCACAGGGCTACCAAAGCTACAATTTATAATCCTCACTAGCCAAGGAGTCTGTACACAAGGTTTCAGCTTTCTAGGCCTTATGCTTCTGAAAAAGAAGATGAAAATAGGTTTTTAGGGTGTGGCCCCTGTGGCCCTTATTAGGGGTCACAGGGCCACCAAAGCTACAATTTATAATCCTCACTAGCTAAGGAGTCTGTACACAAAGTTTCAGCTTTCTAGGCCTTATGCTTCTGGAGAAGAAGATGAAAATAGGTTTTTAGGGCGTTGCCCCTGTGGCCCTTATTAGGGATCACAGGGCTACCAAAGCTACAATTTATAATCCTCACTAGCCAAGGAGTCTGTACACAAAGTTTCAGCTTTCTAGGCCTTATGGTTCTGGAGAAGAAGATGAAAATAGGTTTTTAGGGTGTGGCCCCTGTGGCCCTTATTAGGGGTCACAGGGCTACCAAAGCTACAATTTATAATCCTCACTAGCCAAGGAGTCTGTACACAAGGTTTCAGCTTTCTAGGCCTTATGGTTCTGGAGAAGAAGATGAAAATAGGTTTTTAGATTGTGGCCCCTGTGGCCCTCATTAGGGGTCACAGGGCCACCAAAGCTACAATTTATAATCCTCACTAGCTAAGGAGTCTGTACACAAAGTTTCAGCTTTCTAGGCCTTATGGTTCTGGAGAAGAAGTCGAAATTCCACAAAGTTTACGGATGGACGGATGGACGGACGGATGGACGGACGGACGCCGGACACCATGCCATGCCATAAGCCCATCGGGCCTTACAGGCCAGATGAGCTAAAAATGTAATGTTGCTAAATTTACGCTGCAGATGCCGTTGACAATACAAGAAGCTCTTCAGAAAGATGTGGACACAAATGTGTCACTTAAGGCAACCTGCCTTGATGTTGGAGAAATTGAAACTGTTAATGGAAATTATGCTGTCATCGCTGATGATTCATCATCGTGCACAGTCACAGTGTATAACTCAGACTACCACGGGAACTTCGTCAAAAACAGTGGAGTCTTCCTGCTGAATGCCATAGCAAAGGGAACTTATCTTGCCGTGACAACAAGAAGCAGAGTGGGCCTGTGCGCTGCCGTACCAGTGTCTGAAGAAGCAACAACTTCTCCTCCACCTCTTCCGTCCGATGGCCTTTCCCCTATTAAAGCAGCTATGGCGAGTCCGGCCAAGGCATTAGTCAGCCTCAAAGGGAAGGTCTTAAAGGTAAGCAATCCGGTAATAAAAAATCTGATAACCTTTGAAAAAAAAACCTGAGAGGCAATTATTAAAAAAATATCACACTATAATAATTATTGTGTACAACATATCTGTAAGTAATTATAATGTTAATGTACCTAATACTAACAAGTTTAATGAGAAGACACCAAATATAAGTACAATGTTTAAGCAATTCAAGAAAATAACAAAACTATGTGTGCTATTTATATTTTCAATTTGCAGAAATCCTCACCTACCAAGAAGCAGGCAAATGATGTTGTACTGAAATTTCAAGAAATACTTCTCAGGGACACTTCTGGCGCAGCCACTGTTGCTCTTTGGGGTCAACTAGTGGACCAAGTTGATTGCGGAGATCATATCAGGTTGAGAAGATGTCGGGTCAAACTATTTGACAAGCTCAACTTGAAGAAAATATCCTCCACAGCCTATACATCTCTGGAGGTACCATCGTCTCCCATACCACATATTATATATTTAAATATTCACATGCAGTCATATGGTTTATAAATAGGATTAAATTTCTATTCATTTAACACTGACTCCGGTTAATATTAATATCATTATTATTTTTTTCCAATATTCTATATTTCAGGTTGTCAAAGAAGATGCAGATCTCAATGAGATCGAGATGTTGCCCGAGGACAACGATGTGAAGTTCCAATGTGACGAGCCCACTTGGTCCGTAGGAACGTTAACAGCAGTCTCGTATGTTGACGTATACTACGGCTGTCCCCACCAAGGGTGCCATCAATCTAAGACCACCACCGAGATCACTGGACAGAATAATCCACCATCCCTTCGCTGTACCACCTGCAAGCAAACAACAACAGCTGCAGTGGCCGCTAAATGTTGCTTGGCTCGGATCCTCATCATCCATGAGGATGACAGCATGGAACTGACATTTTTCACTGCACAACTGAAAGAACTTCTCAATATGTCCAATTCATCCATTGCTGACGAAGAGTTGAATATCTCTAACATTACGGACACTCTGATTGGCATCTTGCCAAAAAATGTTAAGTACACTGCAAACAAAAATGTTTGCTCGAATATCGAGCTCCAATAAACATCACTGGACAATCTTCCTGAAATCAAAGTCAAAGAGTTCACAGTTATATAATTTCAATTCCGTTACATGGTGCTTAATTAATATGTCCATTCCGTCAAATAATATTGCTCAAAATTCCAATTAAATAACATTTCAACATTTGCTAATCCTAGTGTTGTGTTTTCACTCTAAATACTCAAGGGTTATAGGCTAGTCTATATTATTATGCGCGTTTATACCATCAGAGAAAATCAGGATCCTTGCCGTAAGTTTCACTGCTGTTACGGAAATTAGTTCATTCCGAGTAAAATATATATTTGACAATATCACATACATATGCAACATTATTGGATACGAATGAAATACTAATTGCTTACAAAGGTGATAATTATTGCGTACAATTGTGATATTTTTTGTTAGTATGCAGCAGTACATATGGAAGAAAAGAATTTGCTTTACCGTGTTGGATCCTGTTATTATTAATACTCTAAATCATCAACAAACATTTAATGCTCCTGTTCGCTACGTTGTCATTCACTACATCTATATTAAAGCTATTCTGTTTCTGTCATATAAACAATAATTGCCCTCCACGTATTGGATTCCTTTTTTGAAAGGCAGCCACTTGTTCCAACAAGTAATGGTGAGCCAGCCGAGACTGTTCTCTTGTTGGGATTTTCTCCCATAGACACATATTGCCAGGGTGAATCCCTGTTAAATAATAATAATAATAATAATAATAATAATATAGAATATCTTGTTTTTATTGACATTGCACATCTTTGTTGATTTGTTTTCCCAATATACAATCCTGAATACGTACATCTTAGAATAATGTAGATGGTTTAGGTTATTCCGCTCATGAGGCTACTTAATTCCGCTCCGTTACAAACAGATATTTACCTGATGAACTGTTGAAAATAACTTTTCACCAAACAATTCCAGAAAAATGTGATTGTTTCCACTTCCTTTTTACATACATTTAAAATATTAAATTTTATAAAGAAATTGTTCTGTTGGAAGAGTATTATGCATGATTCTGAATATCAACCATTTCAAATCTGCACCTTTAAAACATTTATTGGCAATGATATCAGAAATTTTCCAATCATATCCTTCAATAGCAATTTGTAGAATTTTTTCCCATTTAGAAAAACCTTGCAAGGAAATAAATTTTGAGTTTGATAAAGAGGCATATCATATTGTACTTCCCAAAAATTGTGTCAATCTTTGAAATATTAAAAGGATAAATAGGATCAGACAACATCCCTTTGAATTACTCTTGATAGAAAATGAATTGGAAAATTCTTCATATGTCTTCCTTCATCATGAAGTAAATCATTCAGATTTAAAGTTCCTTTCTTATATCAATCAAAAAACAAAAATAGAGCCATTGGCTCTGTAGCTCATCAGGCTTCATCATCAACTATGATGTAGAGTGTGGCCAATGTGATTCCCCCTTTGTAGAGGCCACAGGGTCACCAATCATAAAATTAAGTATACTATAGGCGACAAGTTTCAGTTTTCTAGGCCTTATACTTCAGGAGAAGATGAAAATAGATTTGAAGGACGTTCCTGTTGCCTTTATTATTATTATTATAAAACTACAATTCATCATCCTCACTAGTCAAGGAGTATGTACACAAAGTTTCAACTTTCTAGGCCTTATGCTTCTGGATAAGAAGATGAAAATAGGTGTTTATGGTGTGGCCCCTGTGGCCTTTATTAGGGGTCAAAGCTACAAATCATAATCTTCACAAGTCAAGGAGTCTGTACACAAAGGTTCAGTTTTCTTGGCCTCATGGTTCTGGAGAAGAAGATGAAAATAAGTGTTTAGGGCCCGGCCCCTGTGGCCCTTATTAGGGGTCACAGGGCGCCAAAAGCTACAATTTATAATCCTCACTAGCCAAGGAGTCTGTACACAAAGTTTCAGCTTTCTAGGCCTTATGGTTCTGGAGAAGAAGATGAAAATAGGTTTTTAGGGCCCGGCCCCTGTGGCCCTTATTAGGGGTCACAGGGCCACCAAAGCTACAATTTATAATCCTCACTAGCCAAGGAGTCTGTACACAAAATTTCAGCTTTCTAGGCCTTATGGTTCTGGAAAAGAAGATGAAAATAGGTTTTTAGGGCGTGGCATATGTGACCATAAATTGGGGTCACAGGGTCACCAAAGTTACAATTTATAATCCTCACTAACCAAGGAGTCTGTACACAAAGTTTCAGCTTTCTAGGCCTTATGGTTCTGGAGAAGAAGTCGAAATTCCACAAAGTTTACGGACGGACGGACGGACGACGGACACCATGCCATGCCATAAGCCCATCGGGCCTTAAAGGCCAGATGAGCTAAAAATTGACAGGTTTTTGACATTTTCGTTAGGCCTACAACATTGTGCCAACATTTAAATGCAACTAGGTATATTAACTGTGCCTTCTTAATGTACACCAGAGCCATTCAACCATTGATAATCTGACTTTCGTGGCAATAACCACTATTACTTTATCACGCTCATGTAACTGTACTATACTCATGCTGGAATAAAAAAAGAAAAAAGAAAAGAAAACAAAGTTACAAATCAGAATCCCCACATGCCAAGGTACCTGTACACACAATGTCAGCTCTCTAGTCTAGAGTCATTGGTTCTGGATAAGAAGACGAACAAAGGTTTTAAGGGTGTGGCCCCTGTGGCCCTTAATTGGGGTCACAGGGTCACAAAAGTTACAAATTAGAATCCCCATATGCCAAGGTGCCCGTACAAAAAATTTCAGCTCTCTGGGGCTTCTGCTACTGGAGAAGAAGATGAAAATAAGTTTTAAGGGCGTGTCCCCTGTGGCCCTTAATTGGGATCACAGGGTCACCAAACTTACAAAACAGAATCCCAACATGCCAAGGTACCTGTACACAACGGTTCAGCTCTCTAGTGTATATGGTTTATGAGGAGAAGTCGAAAGTGTCAAAAGTTTACGGACGACGGACGGACTCCGGACAACGGTTCATGCCATAAGCCCATCTGGCCTTTCAGGCCTGATGAGCTAAAAACGAAGGTGTCATGGATATCATGTTTACGAAACGTTCATCATTCACTTATCAGGATGCACTATCATTTCATCATCGAGAGCCACAAACACAGGGACCAGCCTTGGAATTCCAAATTTTATGCAGCAGATCACTTCTGAAAAGGGATGTGTTATCATGTGCCCAATTAAAGTTATATTAAACTTTTATTTACAGTTACTCCTTGGGTAATGGGAAACCTCGCTTTCCAGCAATCTTTTAGTCAAACAAAATAGTTTTCTAAATAGATATTTTCACTTGCCCTGAGATCTCCATATCGGCATCAAAACCAAAACAAATACGAAAAAGACCAAACATATCAATATTTTCACAATTGAATCACATTCATGTAACTAGAACGGCTGGACTCACTTAATATACAAACGATCAAACCATCAAAACAATTTGTTACTTTAATTGTTAATCTCCTCATCATTTATTTGAAAGATCATTTAGCACAACCCATCCGTGGCACTTTATGATACATGACCCCTTTTAAGTAACATGGGTCTACATATTATTTGTAATGCCATGTTTAGCTTATCTTGCCTGTAAGGCCCAAATGAGCTTATCGCATGGCATGGTGTGCAGCGTCTGTCCGTCCGTAATCTTTGAGGAATATTGCCTTCTTCTCCAGAAGCATAAGGCCTAGAAAGCTGAAACTTTGTGTACATACTCCTTGACTAGTGATGATTGTAATGTAAAGCTTTGCTAGCCCTGTGACCCCAAATTAGGGCCACAGAAGCCATTTCCTTAAAACCTATTTCCGTCTTCTTCTCCAGAAGCACATGGCCTAAAAAGCTGCAGTTTGTGTACAGACTCATTGACTAGTGAAGATTATAATTTATAGCTTGTGTGGCCCTGTGGCCCTATGGCCCCAAATAAGGGCCACAGGGGCCACACCCTTAAAACCTGTTTTCGTCTTCTTCTCCAGAACCAAAAGCCCTAGACTAGACTTGACTAGTGACGATTATAAGGGCCACAAGGGTCACACCTTTAATACCCTTGTTTTCACTTGGAAAAGGCATCGAAAGCTGAAATCGTGTGTACAGACTCCTGCTATTGACGATTATAATTTCCTGTTTAAGTGACCCTATGGTCACTTAAAAGGAGGTCTATACCATGAATTTTCAGTTGAATATTTGATTTATTTTATTATAATGTATAAATTACAGGTATCTGAAATAGCATCACCTATATGCTTAATTTTAGGATTCATGACCATATGGCCCCTACAAAGGGGTAACAACATAATTTTGCTACACTCCAGTCTACAGTATAATTGAAAATGAAGCCTGATGAGCTACAGAGGCTGAGCCTATAGCTATATTTTTTATTTTGAACTTTGCTGTTTTCCCAATATCAGAATTTGTCCGACCAATTGCAGGAAGACTGGTAAAAGATTATGGTTATGTATTGTATAGCCAAAAATGTGCATTTTCACACCTGTATCAAAGAGAATGAATACCCAATTTTCAAATACGAATCTATAACTCAAAAGCTTATCTGGGCTCTTCTCATATTGAGACGAGACATTTCACGATGTTTCTAATTATTTAACAGCAAGCCATACCATGTGAACGTGCCAACAACTGGTTTATATTGCCTTTATTATGACATGTTGCATCTTGTTTTCAATGTATTTTTCTTGTTGCAGGGAAATGTCAAAGCGAGTTAAAACAACCATGGTCAAGGAAGAAGAAGTCACAACAAAATATGGCCGACCCAAAATGAACAAGATGTGTTTGTGAAACACGAATGCCCCCGGATGCATCCTGCTCGCTGTGTCAAGGTCAAGGTCACAAGGTCAAATGTCATGGTGTCATCTGAAAGGTCTCATCACAAGGGATCCATATGTCAAGTATCAAAGAGCTAGCTCTGACCATTCAAAAGTTATGACCAAGGTTAAAGTTTTTGTGGACAGACGGACGGACGGACAGAAAAGGTCAAATCATGGTGTCATCTGAAAGGTCTCATCACAAGGGATACACATGTCAAGTATCAATGACCTAGCACTGACAGTAAAGAAACTATAGCCAAGGTTAAAGTTTTAGGAAAAGGCTCGCTGTGTCAAGGTCAAGGTCACAAGGTCAAATGTCATGGTGTCATCTGAAAGGTCTCATCACAAGGGATCCATATGTCAAGTATCAAAGAGCTAGCTCTGACCAATCAAAAGTTATGACCAAGGTTAAAGTTTAAAATGCTCGCTGTGTCAAGGTCAAGGTCACAAGGTCAAATGTCATGGTGTCATCTGAAAGGTCTCATCACAAGGGATCCATATGTCAAGTATCAAAGACCTAGCTCTGACCAATCAAAAGTTATGACCAAGGTTAAAGTTTTTGTGGACAAACGGACAGACAGACGGACGGACAGACGGACAGGTGAAAAACAATATACCCCCGGAATCTCCGATTCGGGGGCATAAAAAGGTCTTGATTGGGGACACCAGCGGAACCATTCCGTTGTGCTTATGGGAAGACCAGCGTCTACTTGTTGAAGAAGGACTCTCTTATCATTTTGAAAGTGTGACCTGAACCAGTTCAAAAACTCAAAAATATCTTTGAACCGTTCATGCAAGCAAGATTACCGGCATTGATGACATTGAATGTGATGATGACTGTGGACAAGAAATCGCATCAAGCATCCTATCAGTTCAAGTTTTCAAGATCGACAAGATGCCCCTCTAGCAGAAACGAACTGATGACAAATGTCGGCCAACAAACAATCAAATGCATAAACTGCAAAAACAGATCAGCTGTTGCAAATCTGCTGCTAGATTTGACCTGTAAAATCACTGTGATGGTAAACAAAACCCCAACAGAATTGATCCTACCGGCAGCGATCCTAAAACCACTACTCACTAAACTTGACTGTGGTAATGACAAGCCCGATACTATTGAGGACTTTCACTTAATGGCTGGACAATTCAACCTCAAATACCATCAATCCGACGTCATTGCCATTGAAAAGATCTAAATCTGTCTTAAACTACATATCGGAAAGCTTGTGACAATTGTTTGAATGTTTGAAGTTCATGTGGCCAAAACAAATCAAAATTGTGTTCAGGTCACCCAATAAAATAACATTAGGATGTCTTTGGTAATTTTCAGCTCATCAGGCCTGTAAGGCCCAAGGGGCTTATGGCATGGTGTTCTGCATCACAGAATACAAGGCATTGATTTCCTTACTGAGACAGAAATACAACCCTGGAGTAGATAAATGGAAAGAGTTTAAAAAATACTTTGTATATCAAAAGATAAAGGATAGCCTGAAACTCCTTCATGAAGAACAATATGTTAACTTTGGTACAATCATAAAATTTGCCTATCAATGCAAAGATGTCCTCCAATTCTGCAATGATATAACCAAGGAAATTGAAGATCATTTAATTAAGTGTGGATCTTTACCTACCCAGCAAGAACGTATCCCTACTGTGGAGACTGTAAAAGATGTGTATGATATTGTATCAAAGACAGATTTTACCATAGTACAGGAATTAAAGGGACTACAGTTACACTTTGACACAGTTCCGAGTTTGTATGAAATCTACAGAGGGACTTCACAGAAGAGCAGTGGGAAAAATTTTTTTTTTTGAGTACCATTTTGATCATTCACACCCATCAAGTAAAGACAAAAACATTGGAGAACAGGTAAAGCTGAAGTACAATATTTTGGTTCATTGTCAAGAGACCCGAAGACTTGGAGAAACACTTTCTAAGCAGCACTTTATTGTAACCAAGGAGAGAAAACAGAGAAAAGAAGAGACTGATGTCGTGCAAGGGCTTTATGTCAAAGGAAATTCTCGTCATTTTCCAGAAGTTATTGATTTAGATCTGTCTTCGTCTGTCGAAGAATTGTTCTCCCAAAAACCTGCTCTTGTTATTGCAGTGAATTGTAGTGGATTTTGCACACATAAGAAGGGTCTTCATGTTCTTATTACACTGATTATGCAATACATTTTTTTTTTTAAATTATCAATTTTGATATCTCTTTATAATATATAATAAGCTTTATTATTGTGTTACAGCATCAAGAATGAATATCTTTTCATTCAATGTCCCCTGCCGCTTATACTGAATTCAGTTTTGAGTTTTAATAATTTGGTAGACAGGAAGCTCCCTTACATAGCAAATGATAATATAAAGTAGATATAGTTATGACGACTGAAAGATCTGCTAGCAGACATTCCATAAGAGCTGTGGTGATTTGTGTAACCGTTAATGAAATATCACATTAACAAGAGTTTCAAAAATGGTATAAGTGCCATAGTGACCTTGAATAAAAGCTTAAGGTCACAATAATAATTTGGTGTCTCTATAATTCGGTCTGAGTGAAATTGTTCATGATATATTGTGTTAACAAGAGCTTCCAAAGAGGTCAAAGTCTCGTAGTGACCTTGAAAATAAGGTCAAGGTCACCATTACCGACTGGTGTCTACTTATTCCGGTCATGTAGACTGACACCAAATTTGAATACTCTGAGTGAAATGGTTCATGAGATATCGCGTTAACAAGAATCCGGACATACGTATGGACAGACGCCGCTGAATTCATAGTCCCCCGTTCCGCCGGGAGACAAACATCCATTGTTAATTCAACACATACAAGCAAAACTTTAAACAAGTGGAATGGGGAAATAAAGGTTTTTGAGTATCATTTTCGGACGAATATCCAACATTACCATTTAACTGTGCAATTCTTGTTTGCAAGTGCTTTATTTGATGGACCTGCAGTGTCTATTAATTCTAGTTATGTCTAAGTGTATAATTATTAGTAAATATCAGCTACATATTCTTAAGACGTAAATTATTATTTCATAACTATATAATTTTCTTAAATATATATATTTTTTCATTAGTTTATTTATTTATTGGGGATGGTTTTAGTATTTTAGATTTAAATTCAGTTAATGATCATATAATTAAACCCGAGATAACTGTTTTCTTATATTTACAATAGGTAATTTGAAATGTAATATGCATCACTGGAAAGCGAGTGATTTTGGTGTTTAACATGTACCAATATTTCAGTTATCAAACACCATGACTGGAGAACAGGTATACTCATTACACGATCAATACCCTTATTGTTATAAAAGGGTAGTGTGCGAACTGAAAGTATTTCTTTGTTTACTTAAATGTAGTACTAAATAGAAATTGCTTGAATGTTTAAATTTTATTTGGAGAAACTACTTGAAGTGTTCTTTGTTTTGTTTTTAGATAAACACTTCAGGCATTGCCATTACTGAAATGTATAAACGTTGTACTGGAAAGTTGATTTCCAGATGTTCTTAATATTGTATTTTTTTCGATAATTCAATGTTATATAATCGTAGGCATTTAAGACTAGGAACATGATTATTCATTTACATTCATTTCTTGTGCAATAATAAGTGAGTGAGTTTGTGATAAAGGCGTATTTAACAATACTGCTGCAACAATGAAGAAGATGGACTGCTCTTGGAAAAGTTCGTCGGCTTTTGTCAGGAAGCTCATTAATCATGACCCATGTGCTGGCTGTCAAGTGACCGTGAGCATACCACTGCTTATCTCAAGTTTAGTAATCTATTCATAGCTGCCCCAGCCCTTCACTGAAGCGGTTTTGGGCGGGTTCCGACACTAACTGCAGACCTCGTCTTTGTTGAATCTGCGAAGTGTGCGGATTGTACTACCGCTGAGACCAAATACGTGACCAACTAAATAAACAATTTCTGGACCTCATGAGTTGGGACCCCACACCATTTTCAAATTGTATAAACACTATTTGCAAATTTAAACGAGGCGATAATAATGTTTAGACTGTTACTGGATAGAATTGATACTTGCATAAAAAGAAAATACATATTTGGAAAATTGATATCATTTGTGATAAAAGTAAAATAATCGCAGAGGTGAAGTCTCTCTAGTGTGAATTTTATTTCAGATATTCTAAATTTCAACAAATCTTTTCAACATAATGCACTACACCTTCTGGTGCTAGAATACATTTAAATCGGATTTCGGATTCTTATGGTTTCGCTAACAGAATCGCCATGTTCTCTTGTCGAATTGCATTGGTAGAAGGATCGTTTTACGATTCCAATCCGGACCTATATTTTGATCAAACCTTGCTTTTTTAACTAGTAAGTAGCTGTGGATAGACATAAACAAAGGTTGAAACAACTAAGGAAATATATCTTTGTTCACTTTATCAAGTATTAGTAACTATTTCAATCAATAAACCATGCTCGCCAACATCTTTTAAAACCAAATGAATTCCGCAATTTGTTACTGTAGTTCATTGTCAACCATCCTTATCTTTCCATACTTTTCAGAGTTTCAGAAACCGGAAGGCTATTTCACTTCCGCGAAGCATGCTGCGTTCGTGTGAACATTTCTGTCTTGCGCGATAACATATCACTTCAACAATAACTGTAAATTATAAGAATTCTGTTAAGTAATTCCAATATTGGTTATTCCTTATTACTTTCAATGCGTTAATATTGATCCCACGTCCACAGAGTTTATAATGAAGAGAGATTTGTGTTAAATTTGAGTGTTGCCAAGTTTTCAATGAAATGGGAACCAACAACACCACTTCCGTTGACACTAAGGACGACATTTGGTTATCTCTAGGCCGATGGATTGGGTCAGGTGCTGTAGATAGCTGGCTAGCTCCAAACGGTAAAAGTCGCACTCCCCCTTTCGGGAAAATGGTTTTCTATTGTCCACTGAGAAATCACAGACCTAATCATAGTTGTCACACTGATGACAAACAAGAAATAATTTGTTATTTGGCTGGCTCTCTTGGCTGACATTCTTTAAAATCTGTTCTTTTTCTGTAGGTTCGTAATTATTAATTGCTAAGCTTTGATATTGAGATAATTAGCAGCCCCGTCTAAGGAAAGCAAGAAAGTCATAATCTCCAAACATAAAAATATTTATTTTCTTATCGCCCCATTTCATTTTTGATAAGACTTTTCAGCTGATCTGCATACTGTTGTAATGAAACTCCCAAATTGTACTGAGTGTCCTTAGCTTCCATGAATGAAACACCACTGTGTTATGTTTTGAATTCGTGTGATGCAGGTTAGCAATTTGCAGTGACATCATAAACGATCCTCCCCCATGATCTTGCCCAACTTTAAGCCACATTTCATTTTCTGGTATATATAGTCCCACCATGCCTCTCAGCTACCGAATATTTGTCAAGTAATGTCATGACAAACTTTGGTAGATCTTTAACAAAACAAACTGTTATGTCTACTTCATTAGTTTGTGTTGTATCAGTTACCTGCATTTTAACGGTCTTAGTGTTAATATGATTACCCAAAAGAGATGTTTTTTCTTCACTTTAAATTGATTCATTTTGGAATTTTACACCAACAGCGGACATAAATCTTTTATGTTTTCTGTATTGTGTCCATGACAAACGGAGGTTTGTTCTTATGGCTAGCCCATATCTAGATGAATTTTTAGCTCATCAGGACTGAAAGTCCAGATGGGCTTATGGCATGGCCCGTCGTCCGGCGTCCGTCCGTCGTCCCGTCGTCCGTCCGTAAACTTTTGACACTTTCGACTTCTCCTCATGAACCATACACATTAGAGAGCTGAAATTTTGTGTACAAGTACCTTAGCATATGGACATTCTAATTTGTAACTTTGGTGACCCTGTGATCCCAAATAGGGTCACAGGGGTCACAACCTTAAATACCTATTTTCATCTTCTTCTCCAGTTCCAAAAGGAGTAGAGAGTTGAAAGTGATATGTGCAGACTCCTTGGCCAATGGGGATTCTAAATTGTAGATTTCGTGACCCCATGACCCCAAATCGGGTTACAGGGGTCACAACCTTAAAAACCTATTTTCATCTTCTTCTCCAGTTCTAAAAGGACTAGAGAGTTAAAAACGATATGTGCAGACTCCTTGGCCAATGGGGATTCTAAATTGTAGATTTCGTGACCCCATGACCCCAAATAGGGTCACAGGGGTCACAACCTTAAAAACCTATTTTCATCTTCTTCTCCAGTTCTAAAAGGACTAGAGAGTTGAAAGTGATATGTGCAGACTCCTTGGACAATGGGATTCTAATTTGTAACTTTGGTGAACCTGTGACCCCAAATAGGGTCACAGGGGTCACAACCTTAAAAACCTATTTTCATCTTCTTCTCTAGTACTAAAAGGACAATAGAGTTGAAAATGGTATGTGCAGACTCCTTGGCCAATCGGGATCCTTAATTATACCCCCAAATAGGGTCACAGGGGTCACAACCTTAAAAACCTATTTTCATCTTCTTCTCCAGTTCTAAAAGGACTAGAGAGTTAAAAACGATTTGTGCAGACTCCTTGGCCAATGGGGATTCTAAATTGAAGATTTCGTGACCCCATGACCCCAAATAGGGTCACAGGGGTCACAACCTTTAAAACCTATTTTCATCTTCTTCTCCAGTTCTAAAAGGACTAGAGAGTTGAAAGTGATATGTGCAGACTCCTTGGACATTGGGGATTCTTATTTGTAACTTTGGTGAACCTGTGACCCCAAATAGGGTCACAGGGGTCACAACCTGAAAAACCTATTTTCATCTTCTTCTCCAGTTCTAAAAAGGACTAGAGAGTTGAAAGTGATATGTGCAGACTCCTTGGACAATGGGGATTCTAATTTGTAACTTTGTTGACCCTGTGACCCCAAATAGGGTCACAGGGGTCACAACCTTAAAAAACTATTTTCATCTTCTTCTCAAGTTCCAAAAGGTCTAGAGAGCTGAAATTATATATGCAGACTCCTTGGCCAATGGGGATTCTAAATTGTAGATTTCGTGACCCCATGACCCCAAATAGGGTCACAGGGGTCACAACCTTAAAAACTTATTTTCATCATCATCTTTAGCTCCTATTTAGGTCTATTGAGCTGAAAGACTGCATGTAGACTCCTTGGCCAATTGGGATTCTAAACTGTAGGTTTTGTGACCCCATGACCCCAAATAGGGTCACAGGGGTCACAATCTTAAAAACCTATTTTTCTCCATTAGATGACAGTCTATGGCAAATTTATTTCTCCTTGGATATTTTAGTGTGGACTTCTTTCACTGTCTGATATTGGCGATCTAGAAAGTGTTGAATAATAATACATTAAATTTTGTTTTGTAATTTTTTTATAGTTTTTTTTGCAATAGGTAACATCAGTTTCATTTTTAGCTCATCTTGCCTGTATAAAGCAAACTTGATATGATGCCTGATGAGCTACAGAGCCAATGGCTCTATTTTTTAATTTGCGCTGAATTCCATCTTTGGCACAGACTTTTTGTCTTCTGTGGAATGGTAGACGTTTCAGCTAAGAAATTTGCTGCTGTTTGGTGGAATCGTCAGACTGACCACTTATCAATTCCCTGACTTTGGCAATTACTCTAGATCAATCCCCTAACTTGGCAATTACTCTAGAACGACGTCGTTTCAAAGGACGGGTGGCTTCAGCAGATGATTTTCTCGTTGTTTTAATTCTTTTAAAGACAATTGGCTGACCTTTTGTTCTACAAAACAGAGTGCTTGCATCATAAGATGAGAGGAGCTTCCTTCCTTCGAACAAGATGTGTATGAAGTTGTTCTTCAATGTTAGAGAGAGGTTTTTCTAAAGGTTTTTGAAAACATGACTCAATGGTCCTACTTGGTGTGTTTTCAAATTGAAATGGGGAAGTCTGCGCCTCTTTAAACTCCCTCTGTTTGATTGGCCGTGGTGGTGTTTTGGGATTCCTTGAATCACCTTCACTTTCCTTACATACATAATTGTCATTCAAAGGGCTTACAAATATATCAGCATGTTTTGATCCAGATGCTAGTGCACAGGCCAACTCGGCACCGAGAACAGACCAGAGTCGTGAGAACAGAACTGATCCTCGTGGCTCAAACAGGAATCGGAGCAGATAAAGGCGTGGCCAGGGTCTAAAAGATTCTTCGAAAGTTCCAACAGGAAAATAATACAAATGACAATTACCTTCCATACATAGATAACATTGCTAATTTCATATTTTGGAATGTATCTGGCCTGAAACAGAAGTTAACTGATAACGAGTTTATTGAATATGTTAAGTTATTTGATATCATTGGCTTCACTGAAACTTGGTGTAATGACATTGACTTAATAAGACATTTTCCAGATTATTTATCAATTACCAAACATGCAGAGAAAATATCAAATTTTGGGAGACTTTCTGGCGGAATCATAGTGCTTGTAAGAAATCAATTCAGAAAGTTCATAAAATCTAAAAAAATCACCGAAAATAGCATATTCATTGTATTTGATAAAACAATGTTTGGTTTTGATAATGATCTGTTATATGCATGTGCATATATCCACCCAGAAGCATCTACTTGGTATAATCAATCTCATTTAGAATGTAAAAATGGAATTACTATTTTCCAAGATAACTTATTAGAAATAATCTCAGAGTTACCGAATGTTTGCATCTTGTGCGGCGGAGATTTTAATGCACGAACTGGAACAAAACCAGATTTCATTGAAGACGATATATTAGAATTTACAGAAAACGAAAATTACTCATTTATTGAATCTATTTTTGACTGCTTCAATCTTAAACGATTCTCCGTCGACAAGACAGTAAACAATTTCGGTACACACTTGCTTGATTTATGTTCTGTACTAAATATTCATATGATGAACGGGAGATGCGGCTCTGACTCAGAAACTGGTGATTTTACTTATATCGGTCCTAATGGTGCCAGCGTAATTGATTATATAATAGCATCTTCAGTTTTATTCGATTCCGTTAATGACTTCAACATACCATCCAGAGCCGAGTCGTCTCATCTCCCGCTCACTCTACAATTACGAACGCTTCATTCACATCAAGCAGATGTGCGCGATACTGATAGTAAGAATGGTTTTAAGTTTGTCTGGGATATGGATAAACTGGAACAGTTTAGACAAAATCTCGTATCTGATGATGTACAGAATCCTTTTGACAAATCAGTAGATAACGCATTTACGTGCATTGATAGAAGCATTAAGTATATTGTTGAGGCACTGAGTCTAGCTGCGTCTGATATGAAGAGAAATGTTAAGAAAGCTAATTCGTATGCAAATGACTGGTATGATACAGAATGCAGAAAATTGAAAGTCCAACGATGTAGATCTTTGAACAAATTCAGAAAATGTAAAGATTTAACTTCATTAGAAAACTATAATAAGACAAGAAATGAATATGATTCTTTGTGTAAACGAAAACGAATGGAATATTACAGAAACAAACAATCAATAATTGAAAATAGCATAAATGATTCGAAAAGATTTTGGAATGAGCTAAAACGTCTCAATGTAAAACCTACAGACGTGAATAATATTGATACAAAACACTGGTTTGATCACTTCAAAAAGTTGTATTCATGTGAAAATATACCAGACAGTGACCATAACGATTTTGAAGATGATGTATTTATCAATCATTCTGACGTAGATTGTGAACTGACAAAACAGATACTTGATTCACCCATAACTAGAGAGGAAATATTTGAGAGTATAAATGACCTGAAACTCAAGAAATCGCCAGGGGTAGATAATATGATTCCCGAATTGTTCAGATATTCAGCTGATCTTTTAACCCCGTACTTAGATTTAATATGCAACCTGATAGTCGAAAAAGGTACCTTTCCAAAAGAGTGGTCGATGGGAATAATTATCCCCTTACACAAAAATGGTGATTTAGACAATGTAAACAACTATAGAGGGATAACACTGCTCAGTATTTTCAGTAAAATTTTTACTTCAATCATAAACAAGAGACTAGTCTTCTGGGGCGAAACAATGGACAAGCTTACTGAATGCCAAGCAGGTTTTAGACAAGGTTATACAACCATTGATAATATGTTTATCCTACAAAGTATTGTCCAGAGATATCTAAATGTTAAAGGGGGGAAATTCTATGCTTTATTTGTCGACTTTGCTAAAGCCTTTGATTCGGTGAAACGAAATAAATTATGGAATATTCTAAATAAACATGGTCTTAGCCCAAAAATGAGTAATCTATTAAGACAAATATATGAAAATGTAAAAGCGTGTGTCAGAAATAAGAATATTCTATCAGAAACTTTTGAGATACAAATTGGGGTCAGACAAGGTTGTGTACTGAGTCCTTTTTTATTTAGTTTTTTAGCTCATCTGGCCTGTAAGGCCCGATGGGCTTATGGCATGGCATGGTGTCCGGCGTCCGTCCGTCCGTCCGTCCATCCGTCCATCCGTCCGTCCATCCGTCCGTAAACTTTGTGGAATTTCGACTTCTTCTCCAGAACCATAAGGCCTAGAAATCTAAAACTTTGTGTACAGACTCCTTGACTAGTGAGGATTAAAAATTGTAGCTTTGGTGGCCCTGTGACCCCTAATAAGGGCCACAGGGGCCACGCCCTTAAAACCTATTTTCATCTTCTTCTCCAGAACTATGAGGCCTAGAAACCTAAAACTTTGTGTACAGACTCCTTGACTAGTGAGGATTAAAAATTGTAGCTTTGGTGGCCCTGTGACCCCTAATAAGGGCCACAGGGGCCACGCCCTTAAAACCTATTTTCATCTTCTTCTCCAGAACTATGAGGCCTAGAAACCTAAAACTTTGTGTACAGACTCCTTGACTAGTGAGGATTAAAAATTGTAGCTTTGGTGGCCCTGTGACCCCTAATAAGGGCCACAGGGGCCACACCCTAAAAACCTATTTTCATCTTCTTCTCAAGAACCATGAGGCCTAGAAAGCTGAAACTTTGTGTACAGACCCCTTGACTAGTGAGGATTATAAATTGTAGCTTTGGTGGCCCTGTGACCCTTAATAAGGGCCACAGGGGCCACTCCCTAAAAACTTATTTTGATCTTCGTCCCCAGAACCATGAGGCCTAGAAAGCTGAAACTTCGTGTACAATCTCATTGACTAGTGAGGATTATAAATTGTAGCTTTAGTGGCCCTGTGACCCCTAATAAGGGCCACAGGGGCCACGCCCTAAAAACCTATTTTCATCTTCTTCTCAAGAACCATGAGGCCAAACCTATTTTCATCTTCTTCTCCAGAACCATGAGGCCAAGAAAGCTGAAACTTTGTGTACAGACTCCTTGACTAGTGAGGATTATAAATTGTAGCTTTGGTGGCCCTGTGACCCCTAATAAGGGCCACAGGGGCCACGCCCTAAAAACTTATTTTGATCTTCTTCCCTAGAACCATGAGGCCTAGAAAGCTGAAACTTTGTGTACAGACTCCTTGACTAGTAAGGATTATAAATTGTAGCTTTGGTGGCCCTGTGACCCCTAATAAGGGCCACAGGGGCCACGCCCTAAAAGCCTATTTTCATCTTCTTCTCCAGAACCATGAGGCCTAGAAAGCTGAAATTGTGTGTACAGACTCCTTGACTAGTGAGGATTATAAATTGTAGCTTTGGTGGTCCTGTGACCCCTAATATATATAAAGAATAATTGATAATGAAGCCTGATGAGCTACAGAGCCAATGGCTCTATTTTTCATAAATGAATTGGCCACACAGATCGAAAATAACTGCACACACGGTATCCAGTTACATCCAGATATCTTTCAATTATTTCTTTTACTATTTGCGGATGACATTGTCTTGATATCAAGTACAGTTATGGGTCTACAAAGGCAAATATATGAACTCGAAAACTTTTGTATGCAGTCAAAACTAACAGTAAATCTAGATAAAACAAAAGTAGTGGTATTTAAGAATGGTGGAAATTTAGCAAAACATGAGAGATGGTACTACAATAAATGTAAACTTGAAACTACAAATTCTTACAAATATCTTGGTGTATATTTCACAAGCCAATTATCCTGGGCATTACATGCAAAGTACGCAGCTGTGCAGGCGAAGAAAGTACTGTTAGGAATCTTAAGACAACTTCGTATATTAGGTGATCTCAATATGAACTCTTTTTTCAAAATATTTGATGTTAAGATAAGTCCAATTCTTTTGTATGGGGCAGAAATTTGGGGATTGAATACATTTGCAAAATTAGAAATGGTTCATCTATATGCCTGTAAAAAGTTTTTAGGTGTTAAACAGAATACTCCAAGTGTTATGGTATATGGTGAATGTGGCAGGTTTCCCTTATATATTTACTCTTATTGTAAGGTAATTCGGTATTGGATGAAATTAGTATATATGCCCTCATATCGCTTACCAAAGAAATGCTATGATATGATGTTGCTATTTGATAGAAATGGACATAAAAATTGGGCGACAGATGTAAAACAACTATTGTTCTCAACTGGCTTTGGAAATATTTGGCACAATCAGGAAAATGGAATATATCCAGAATTCATAAACACATTTAGTCAAAGATTAAAAGATATATATTTTCAAAATTGGCAGGCAAAACTATCTCTTTCAAGCAAATGTGACACATATCAACTGTTTAAAAGAAATATCCATACCGAATACTATCTATCTTGTTTAAATGTTAAGAAGTACAGAATAAGTCTAGCACGTTTTCGATGCTCGTCACACGAACTGTACATTGAGAAAGGTAGATATATAAATATTAGTAGAGAGCAAAGAATCTGTCAATTATGCCAATCAAATGAAATTGAAGATGAATATCATTTTTTACTTGTATGTCCGATCTACAGTAGCATAAGAAAGAAATATATTAAAGAAAAGTATTATGTACATCCAAACATGCTTAAATTTTCCAAACTATTAAATAGTTTAGATAACAAAGAAATCGAAAACCTGTCCATGTATATATTCTACGCATCTGTATATAGAAACCATATTGTTACATAAATAGTATATGTAAAATCAAATGTATTATGTATTGTACTATAGGCCTGTGGCCTTTTCAGTACCGGAAATAAAGATTGAGATTGATCCAGATGCTGATAATAAGCTTCCATTACTCATTTTAAAAAGCAAAGGAAGTAAAAACATTTGTTGGTAGAATAAAAGTAGTGTGTTTGGAAAAGGCAAATTGAAATATATTTTCATATATATGGCACAAAATGAAATTTTGTGAATTCTATTTTTTGGCAAGGTTTTGCTTTACTTAAATTATTGTTCACAAGGTAAATGAAGTTGACATGTTAAAGTATGTCATTTGATTTTATGAAAGACTTAGTTTTTAATTCATTGTTATAAAAAAAGAAACCATGTCTTCAGACATTTGAGAATGATGTTCATGAAGAACATAAAGTTGACATGATCATCATTAACAATGAAATGTCATAAAATATATAAAAGATTTCTACATCCTTAAGTAATCTATAGAAAAGGAAGGCAAGATCTAAACAACCATGGCGTTTGCATCTTCATTTGGTCGGGCAAGTACTTAATTTGCAACAATGTTGTGACACGTATTCTTTTGAATACATGTTGCATAAAAACATTGTATTTATTTGTCCAAAAGATGTTTATCTTTATCAAAATCTTCCTGAAATTTTGTGAAGTCTACTTTTAGGCAAGGTTTTGCTTTACTAAAATTATTGTTCACAAGGTAAATGAAGTTGACATGTTAAAGTATGTTTTTTGATTTTATGAAAGACTTGTTATAACAATGAAGTATAAACTAAAAGAAACCATGTCTTCAGACATTTGAGAAAGATGTCATAAAGAACAAAGTTGACATGATCATCATTAACAATGAAATATGATAAAATATAAAAATAAGATTTCTACATCCTTAACTAATCTTTAGAAAAGGAAAGTTTGCTTCTTCATATGGTCGGATATGAATGGAGAGGAATCTCTAAATATAATTGAACCAAACTTTAAACAAAGACAAGGGTAATATTGTAATAAATAAAAATATTTTAATTTGAAAATTGTCAACCAAACTTTACACTAAAGCCAAACTTTTAAAAGGCATTCTACATGATACACAGAATAAAACCTCAATGAAGATTCCAAAGTTGAATTTTAATTGACAACAATGTTATGACATGTATTCTTGCGAATACATGTTGTGAAGCTGATAGACAGAATTGAAATGATCTTTTCCAAGAAGATTTCTGAGTTCTCCTTCGAAAATGCTCAATGTGCGCCGTTCGAGAAGGTTAAAGTACATGTCAAATCTGTGTCATTGTTGCTTGTCATGCTGCATGTGGGACATTTGCGGTTTATCAGTTTTTTCTTCATGCATTCTGGAAAAAAATAGTGTTGTATATTTGTGGGTGAAAGAAATGAACAAATATATAATAGCAGAACCTTATTATGGATTAAATTACACTTGTGATGTCAGTCTATTATTCTCTTGCTCCATTATTTTTCTGTAGTGGAGCGTTACATTTAACTTCTAGATGTTCACTCAATATTGCATATTCATTAAGTCTTTAAGGTATGTAGTTAAATAAGTATCTAGTTGAGTGTAATTTAAGTCAGGTAATATCTTATAACTCTCCATTCCTTCAAAATTATTTATATTTACATCATTATTTTCTAAGAATGGAGAGTTACTAGGACATAACCCTATACGTTGTGTATCTTTAACAAAATAGCAAGTACAACAAACAATTAAGATGTGTAGGGTTTGTGTATGTAATTAGCAGTTTTTGTAAAGTTTCCATCGCCGCCGCCGCCGCACTCGTACTACTAGCTATTACTTTTTTTCCACTAAGCTTTCCAGAACTCTTATTCATACCTTACTACTCATACCTCGGGGGAACGATTTTGACACGTTCACTTTCAAGGTCAAAGGTCAAGGTCACGAGATATGTATTCACTCTAAGAATTCCTTGTAAACGCGATAACTTGAAAAGTTTTTGTGCTATGAAGCTCTAACTTTGTATATATCATCCTTTGGAAAAGTAAAAAAAAATTGAAAAGGTTTTGGCTACAATCCGTCAAAGGTCAAGATCACAGCAAGGTCATGACGTAAGGATGTTTTAGCGAAAATGCTTTATTTTAACTATGAACACTTTTAATCAATACATGATTGTTATACTCAATAAAAAGTGTTCAATGATTGTGTGACCTTAAAGGTCAAAGGTCAAGATCATGAGATATGAGTTATTACTTTCAAGTTCAAAGGTCAAGGTGACGAGTTATAAAATCACCGCAAAATTCTTTGTAAACACGGTAACTTGAAAAGTTTTTGTGCTATGAAGCTCTAACTTGGTATATATCATCCTTGGAAAAGTAAAAAAAAATTGAAAAGGTTTCTGCTACAAATCGTCAAAGGTCAAGGTCACAGCAAGGTCATGACTTAAGCATGGTTTAGTGAAATGGCTTAATTTTAACTATGATCACTTTTAATCAATACATGATTTTTATACTCAATAAAAAGTGTTCAATTATTTTGTGACCTTGAAGATCAAGGTCATGAGATATGAGTTATTGCAATTCCTTGTAAATACAATTACTTTATAAGTTTTTGTGCTATGAAGTTTAGATTTTGTATATATTATCTCGTGAGAAGTTCAAAACTTTCAAAAAGTTTTGAGTACGAACTGTCGAAGGTCAAGGTCACAGCAAGGTCAACATATATGGAGAAAATGGATTAATTTAATTTTTAACACTTTATTTCATTACAATAATGTTATACTCAATGAAATGTGTTCATTGATTGTGTGACCTTGTGTGTCAGAGGTCAAGGTCACAAGAAAATTCCCAATTTGGTGAGGCCTGTAAAAGGCGTAACAGGGTAAGGCGAAACCCGAAGTTCCGGGGCTGCTGTGCTTTTGCGGTATCCCGCAAACGCTAATCTAGTTACTTACTGGTGTTGGAGCAACATGCGTAAATGGTCACAGTGTTGAATTTATTTAAAGTGTTTATATATGATAAAGTATCTATTTGTTATGAAATAAACCTTAATATTGTTTTGATATAAGGCAGTGACAAATTACTTAGTGGAAGATGTGTTTTGGGGTGTAAAATGATACTCATTCTCTCTCTAAGATCAACTCTGCTGCCCTCAGCCCAAGCCTGCTCTCTGTCCCTCATACCAGACCTGTCAACTCCCTCTCTCTAACCCAGCCGTGGGACAGACTAGACTTGCTGAGGCTTTGTCACAAACATGTTCACGTTGACTTCCATGATTCAGTCTACGGGTTGAGCAGGAAAAATGCTACAAGCTGGACAAGAAAACACTTGATGCCAAGGGCATCAAACCGGCGACCAGAAGGGCTTAATCATAATAACCTGTAGAAATATGACAAACACCCATGAATGCATTTTATTTGCTTTATTAATTGTAAAGAAACAGGCACGGTGTGGTAGGGCTGACATATGAAATGTTTGAGTAATTGTTAGATGGTAATGTAAGATATAATCCTTAAAAAATAAAAAAGTACTATGTACTATATGGGAAACGATCGCTATGGCTCTGCAACGGTATCGGGGCGAATGTGTTAGCACTATATATATACAGAATGAAGTCATACTATAAAAGATTTAAATCCATAGAAAACATTTCTCAAACATCTTAACTTGCAATATGACAATTAAATCAATGTTTACACTTGGCAATAAATCTATCTTCCTCTGAGTTTATCTTGCATTGGCAAAACACATTTGTAAGTCAAGTCAACATTTGTAATGATATAGCCGCAGAGTAAAAAATCATATGGTAATATACATGACACAAGGGAACATTCAAAATCAAAGTAACTAGGCTCAATAAATCATATTTACACTTATTGAGTAATCCTGGATTTGGCACAAGAGATTCAAAAACCATTTGTGGTGAATTTCAGGAATGATAAGGTCCCTCAGTGATAAAACAGATATCAATAAAAATAACAAAAGAGAAAATTTAAAATCAAAGTAATGTGACACAAGGCATCACATTTACACTTGGCAAAATATCTATCTACCAACTACATATATCTTGCATTTGGAACAAAGGAATGCAAAATATTTGAATATCAGTTACAATATAGTCACTGAGTGATAAATCAGATATCGATTAATATGACAGATGGGAAAATTCACGATCAAACTTGGTAAAGTTCTATCTATTTAATGAGTATATATTGGATTGGAGTCCGTAAGTGATAGATAAGATGTCAACAAACATAACAAAAGGGGAAATTCACAATCAAAAGAATTTTGGCAAACATATCATATTTACACTTGGCAAAGGGCCTATCTACCTACTAAGTATTTCTTGCATTTGGAACAATAGATTCAAAAACATTTGATCAGATAGTCCTAACTCATCTTGATGACATAAACAGTTAGGACATCACACTCTTCAGGGTTAGTGGAAGTCCCTTGCTGTTAGCTAGACTTAACCACAGTTATGTCATCTTGATTTCTACTCCATCGCTTGTTGTCTGTCCTTGCTGAAAGAAAAAAATATAGTTGTACTTTCCTTTTTACAAACATTTATAAATGATAAAAGGTAAAAATACTTTTATAGTACTCAGTTATTAATTCTTATAATTCTTTCTTATAAACACCATAACAGAGAGTAGCATTTGAGTTAAAAAGTAATATTCATTACACTGTGACATTCTTTTTAAAATGTTTAACATAAACTTTCAGATGATAATTAGATCAAATGAACTATGAAATAAAATTCAAGAGAAACATACTTTGGAGTAGATGTGACAGGTCTTATCTTCCGTCTTTGGTCCTTACTGGACTCTACCTTGGGTTTTCTGGCAGCTATGATGACCTTCCTCATGTCAGATTCAGGAATACGTATCAAGTCTTCCTGATTTGCTGTGTATACTTCATTCCCAAGGTAGTATCCAATATTTCCTTCTTCGTCCTTCTGCAGACAACCTTTCTTCAAAAACTTTGGCAGTTCAGCGGAATGGCAACCAGCTTTGAAGAGGTATTCGATTTGGAGGTCCAGAAGAGATGCAATATTATCTACAGATGTGTGTGGTAACATCCATTTCTGGGGCTTTGAGATTGTTTTTTGGCCGGGGCGTTTCACTGATAACTGGCGAACTTGGGCGAAAGTTAACTTTGTAGACATCAAACCTGTTGGGCAGTAGAGAGCTTTGATGAAATCTTTGAAAATCAGCTTGTTAACAGAAGCTGACTGATATGGTCTAGAAGCCGAAAAGTTGAACAAATTGTCCATGAACGTGTTTTCACTTACAAACGTCTGCAACATTTTGTCATGGGATATACCATTGAATTTGAGCATGAAGTCGTTTCCTCCATAACAAAGTACAATGGAAATCTTCATACTTGCATCCGGACCATATTTTTGCTCCAGTAGCCTGATTATTTGTGTGACATTATAAATGTCAAATGACCCCCTTGGTTTGCTGAGGCCTACAAACACTGGATATCTGAAGTCGTTGTCCTCTTTTCTAGGCCATTGTTGAGCCAGTGCAAATAAGTGTATGGGAATTGCATCTATGTCACCTGATGTAACTAGTGACACAACACTCTCTCCATCTTTCAACTCGGGCAAAATCTCCAATAACCAGTCAATCTGTGCCATTTCTGCTTCTCCTTTCTTTTGATGTACATGGGCTAGTCTTGATTTGTTGGCTTCAATGTGTTGGATATAGTCAACCCCAGTCCCAGTTCCAGATTTCAATTTGACTCCAGCAAACTCCATCACAACAACTTTGACAGTTTGCATCAATGTTGTTGGTATTTCTGTTGATGCCAGGGTGACAGTGCCTGATTCACGGAGAAGTGCTTCGATGTTTTGTTGTCTCCTTTTCTTTGTCAGTTTTATATTTCCATCATCAATTTCTTGTGAAATGCATCCGCAAATCACAGAAACCAATGCGTTCTTCATTCCTGATGCCTTGCTCACATTGGCTTTTGAACAGTCAGGTTTCAGAACTGATTGACATAGGTTCATTTCTGATGTTAGGCAATTTGCTACATCAGAAAGATGCTTTGCTTTCTTTTGTCGTTTGTTTTCTTTTTTTTCTCTTTCACCTTTGTTGGTAGACACACGACATTTCATTCTTCTTACAGTTGAGCTTCCACTTGTCATATTTTTAACTTTGGTGACAAGGTCCTTTGGTGTTTCAACTTCAAGAGGTGGAATTTCTCTGGGTAGTCCACAAAGTCCGTTGATATGAGCATATCTCTTAACGAGATACATCCCAACATCATTGCACAGCATCATGCAAGTAAGGTTTTTTTTTCATGGTAAACATTTCTTGGGTTTTTATCAGCCTTCATTGATAAAGCCTCCTGCCTCAAAATGAGCAACGCTGTTGGAACAATATGGCTCACATCCTTCTTTGTCACTTTCCATGTTCTGATTGCATGATCGCCATCTGTGTTCCTTTCTTGATGAGTCACTTTATCTGTCATCTTCATGGAAGTAAAGGTATCTACAAGTGACATCCTTGGGATGACTGATGATGAGGTTGCCCGGGGTCGAAATGCTTTAATGACTTCTCTATGATCCATTTCTCTTTTGGTATCTAAACCGAAATTGACCTTACTTCCCTTGAAGGGAGTGGAGAAGAGAGTTTTCTTCATTGCATCATGGAAAGGTCCAGCAGTATAGTGCTCATGCAGAAGATTGCAACAAAAGGCAGCATAACTTGAGGCTCCATTTAGAAATGAAAATGGCAGAGAGGACTTTACTGCGGCAAGGAGTAGATTGTAGCCGTCAGCTCCACCATTTCTTTCTGCTACTGATATAGCAAGAATTTCGTCACAGTGCTCCATCATTTCCTTGTGTAGAGCAAAAGTGCCATTTAGACTTGATCCAGCTTGAAGGAAATGAAGATATTTCTGATGATACCCCATCCTAATATTTTCAGGATCTTCTTGTTCAGATGAAAGGAGTTTTCTTGCCACATGTGCTTCTTCTTCAGGCAGAACCTCAAGGAACTTAATGATGAATGCCATGTGTAGTGCAAATGATATGCGTCTAATATTTCTTTTTGCATCCTCAATGTTTTCCATATTAGCAAGATGTTTCATATCAAGTTCTCTGTCCTGCATAAATCCAAGTAGATAATAAAGTCCAGCATCATCGTAGGCACTGCACAAGTTTCGAATTTTAGATTTACGAAGATGAAGAAGAGGAAATTCTGGAAGGTAATTGTTGAAGAATTCATCTTAAGCCACGATTTTAAACAAATTCTTTCCAATCTTGTTGTCAGGACCAAAAAGTATCCTTGCATGGTTTCCTTCATTTGGGACATTAAGATTGCTTGTTTTGAGCATGATGTCACGGAGTATTTCCTTTAAAACTCTTGGATCATCATCTCTTCCAACCATTGGTGGGGGGTGTCGGCAGAGTAGAGGAGGTGGCTTGAAGACTTTGAAACCTAGTGATGAAACTGTATCTGGCAGAATGTCAGGACCACCGGCATCGACTGAGTCTTGGGTAGTTACAGTAGAACTATCTTCATCCAACAATCCAAAGTCATCATGCTGACCACTTGGAGCAAGTGCTTGAATGCCATTATTAATTGGAAGGTTTGGGGTTTTGTCTTCTTCATATGTCTCCTCAGCACCTGACATGAAATGAGTGAGTTGTTCATCATCTGTCATATCCCTCAGCTCATCTCCAGGATCCGAGATTTCACCTTCACTTTCTACTTCAATCGATGACAGAGTATCATCAAGAAATGAGATGTCCATATCACTGATTTCCAGAGACTGCATTGATTGATTGAGATCATCCAAATGCTGGTCATCCAATTCAGAATTTTCAACAGCTTCCTTCAGGTCTTCAAATGTTGCCATACCTGGCGTTTCAGTAGCATCACCCAATGCAGACAGTACTTCTGGATAATCCTCAAAAGCTCGCCAGAGATCCTTTTATTCCCAAGTGATACTGAGCTGAAAGAAATACATTTTGGCTTTCTCTTCAACAGTTGGAGTAAGAAAAACTCTGTGAAAGTCATTTGGAGTACCAGCGACGGGCTTTTTGCAGGGGCAGGAATCGCTACCATCACAGACATCATTATCATTGCCATGTCTGCACAATTGCTGAATCCTTTGGTATCTCCATGATAGTGATTGGAAGGGTACATATCTGAGAGGATCTTGCATCACCTCGATTAGCATCTTTATGGAAAGTAAGACGCACCAAGTTATCCACACAGAGTACTAAAAAGCAGTCTCTCAAAGAAACTCTCTTTAATATTGTCCCAGCAGCTGTTGCATACTCCAAAGGGTACTTTTCAAGATATGCCTTGTAATATAGAGCAGTTGGATCAGCTTGTCGCTTTAACCGTCGCTCAGCTTCTGGAAAGCTGCAAGTTATTCCACCCTGGGAAGTTATTGCAAACACTGTGTTGACACTGTGGTAGCTTAGAGAGAGCTCATCAGAACTCAGTTCCTGATAGATGCCGCAATAGCATCTGTTAATGATGTTGAGAAGTACATCAAAGGTTGAATATAACCGTTGTATTTTGTTTGTGATATATTCAGATTGATTTCTTGCTCTCCTTAAGCTGTCTGGAATAATAAATGAACCCAATATGATCTGTACCAAAAGTGGGACATGGTATATCCACTCATGTATGACGCTGAGTTGTCGGCAGTCAAGAGGATGCTCATGGTGCATGACTGTGCAGCAGTGTTAACACACATCTTCAGGCATGCATTCATCGGTGTAAAACAATGGCGATGCCTCTGTTTTTCTATTCAGCTTTCCCAGTGTCCAGTCATCATGTAGGTGAAAACGCTGTATAGGGGTTCCATATTGGGCTAGTGTGTCCTCCTTCAGCCAGATAATTTGATGGCAGTGCTCTTCATGAACAGTGTTCAGGTGCGAGGAAATTACAACACAGAGGTCATCGAACAGAATAGCTTCATCATTTGTAGCTTCCAAATATACATGCAAGCCCTTGTCAGATGAACAGCTTGGTGTTTGACATGCTACGCACACAAGTTGTGACAACAAATCTGGAAAAACTTCATGAATGGCTTCTGACAATGTTGCATCAACCTCGGTTGGAATGTGCGTTGATTGTCCTGTGAGCAGAACTCCATTCTGAAAATCAGCTGCTGCTTTCCGGGCAGAATTATCTTTGATAACAGTCTTACACACTTTGTGAAAAACTGGTTGAAGAGCAATTAGTTTTTCGCATTCACAAAGAAAGTTTTGTCTTCTTTTAATGCCCTCCGAAATTACTAGTGATGCATGACTGGAATCAAGTTTGTGGAAATGCCATTCAAACACCTTGTTTTTTCCCATTCTTTTTTGTCAGGAAACCATGTCTTGTGTTCAATTTGTAAGGTTGGTATATCATCATCAGTGAAATGTTTGATAGAAATATCATTAGTGAATTTTTCAGTTGTCAAATCAAGTGAGAAACAGCTCTGTAAATGTCCAAAATAGAATTCGCATTGTTTCCATCTTGAATGAGGGAATTTTCTATTTCATGTGTAATTGTCTGACATACATCTATTTTGTCATAATGAAGAAATATAAATCTCAGGCATGATGTGAGACTAATAAATTCCTCTCCGTTTTCCACAAAGTGACACAAAAACGTAATAAGAGATTTGAATTTCAATTTGTAGTTTCCCTCGACAGTGTTATCATGAATCAGCTCTAGCTCCTGTAAGGACAGAATCTTTAATCTTGACGCCATGGCTTAGTTCTTGCAGAATTCTGGTCATGTCTGAACATTTTAAATACTGTCGTGAGTTTTTTGTTTGATTTATGTAACCCATATAATATTAGGGACTTATAATTATTGGGTTTTTAAAAAAACGGATTGAACAATATGTGCCATCAATAATTTTCAACTAATTAACAATGCAAATTATACTGGACACAATGCACATCTTTAAAACCAAAATGTATCTGGAAGCTATATCACTACAAGTATGTGATGATCATATGTTATAGAAATATCACTGTTTTTTGTTTTGGGGGGGGTGGGGGGATTTTCAAGGATCATAACATAAATAGTGATTTCATCAAAAAAAACCTTCAATTGCAAAAAGCCTGTCACTGTTACTCCAAATGACTTTGACAGGGTTTTAAAAACAATTTCGAAGGTTTTCACAGCTGTAACTAGTAACTTTTGTTAGAAGGGAGTTGTTAGAGTATATGATCAGTTCACTTAACAAAATTACGTTTCCCAAAATGTAAGAAAATATTTTGGCTTACAACTTCCTTGTGGACACACAGACTATTATGAACGCTATCTGATTGAATGTATACTTGCATAACTTTTAGATAATTATTCTATCATAAAAAATACGCTTGGTAAAATGGATGACCACCCCCCCCCCCCCCCCCCCCCCCCACCCCCCCCCCCCCCCCCCCCGGTCGCCGGTCAATTATCCCTCCATTTCTTAGCCTCGCTATAGGAATCTGGTAAAGTGATAGTATAAACGTGAGATAAGCAGTCCGGTTGATTACAGATAGCTCAACCACCCTAAGAAGGGCATCATGTTAAATCAGTTATTATATTTATCTGAATGAATAAGTATCTGAATTAAATAAGTCATCACAATAAGAAAATTATTATCTATACAAGCAACAACAAAACACAAACAAATAAAAAAATTCAATTATATATAACATCTATGGACAGATCAAAAGACATGCTGTAGCTATACATCTGTCAAATAATTTACAGTTGTTCCTCATCATCAGTGATAGGAGGACTAACCTCATCATTTGGAATGTTTAAGTAATCTCCATGAAAATAGGTATAAACGTCACTCCATTTATAGTCTATTGTTGTATCTGAATCACAATCACTTGGATGTATACTTTCTGAATCAGATATTTCATTTTGGCAATTTGTACAAGTGCCTCCATTATTGTGAGGATTTTGGCATTTAGAGCCACCTTTACAAAGACATAAAGAGGTACATGGTTTGCACATCTTACAACAATTTTTACATCCTTTACCGGCTAGGGAACACATGTTATTTTCTGATTTGCATCCACACCTTGATGCAGGCAAAGGTCTTCTTTTTGTTAGCATTCGTCTGCTTTGCTCTAAATATACATCCCACTGTGACTTCATCATTACTGTTTTTGTGCCAACCATTTTCAAAACATTTGGAATACTTGTTATTAGAAAAGGGCACAGTACTTTGAATGGCCATGATCAAAATATAATTCCCACGTGTTCTGTGTAAATTTAGAGCAGTGTCAGTTGGAGGTATGTGCTTGTACAAATCTTTAGAACCATGATTCGAAAAGTAACATACTCTTCGGGTAAACTCCAGCCAGCCTATTTCATAACTTAGATTAACATTATTGTCATTTAAATCATATCCTAACCAATCGAGGAGACATTTAGTCTCAGCATTACAACTGCCATTTGTTTCTTTGAAAGCCAACAACAGTGTTGCAGGATCTTTATGTACATGTCGAAAGAGTTTAATGTATTTTTCCAGATATGTACAACAAATGAGCCTAGTATAAGCAGTGTGGGAAATGTGGACGGAATGACTTTCCACAGAAACTGTTACTAGTGTATCATTTTCTGCATTAACAAAACCTATATATTTGTATAAACATGCAATGAACCGTTGGTAGGTGATACCATAAAAGTTACTAATATAGTCAGATCCACTCAACAGATATATCATTAGTAGAGTAGTACATGCCGTTTCATGTTGTTGAAAGTTATCATGATGCTGAATCAAATAGACTCCATCATTAATAGCAACATATTCCCTGTTGATTACAAGTTCAACCACAAAACATTTACTAATATTATTTTCCATGAATCCCAACTCCAAAAGAGACATACCATACATCCAAATATCAGTGTCACATACAAACATTTATCCAAGTTTAGACAATGAGTAAAGTAATACAAATGGTATATAAAGATAATAGCTTCATGTTTATCTGTTCAAGAATTACAGTATATGTATTCTCAATAGGATATCATCATTATTTGCTTATCAATGAGTCAAAACGGTTCAATTATATTCATGCAGACGACGTTTTCTCTTTCTAGCCAATCAGATGTTTTGTCTTGGTCACGTGACCTAGATATTAGAAAATGGTGGAAAATCTGGTACATGGCTACAAAATGTGTTTCCTCAGTATAGCAGGATGTATGTGTCAAAATAATCAGATGACATTGATGATTAAAGATCTCTCTACACGGTGGTAATGACAGTTTGTTTATCAGGATTGTGAAACAAAAAGATCCCAGTATGAAATAGTGATACCCCCAAGACACCGTGTTTAATCCTAATGAAGGATTGCCCATCTCAATTACTAACATCTTTGCACTTAAACAAAACAGAGATGTCAGTGGTGACCTAGAGTGAAAGGTCCTTCAAAATAATTACAGATATCAGCGATAGAGGCAAAGATGTTGACAAAGTTACGCTTTCAGGAACCCTTACTTGTGAATGGAATGATTCAGTGAGGGTGATGTTCTTGGACCAACCAGAAAACAACTTATACTAAAACTCCACCTATTTCTTTTAATTGACATGATTTCTGACATAGCAACAACCAATAAAAACCCTAGAATGAGGCTCTATGTATCTTGATACAAAAGGATCCGCCTTTAAAAGTGGTTGGTGCGTAAAATTGGCAACCGGAACTGGATACATCTGATGTTTGTAGTTAATTTGTGTTGTCATCATTCATGGAAGTAACTTTATAACTACACATAACTGAAGGTATTTATATGTTCCCCTCATAAATGTAAAGGTAGGTGCTCTTCTGTTGTTATAATTTGAGTATTTGAGACATTTCAAGATATACCCACTTTGGGAATTACCAATGAGATTTCAACTGGTGTCATATTACCATTCCCCATAGAGCCTGTACAACCTGAACGAGGCGGGATTCCCTCCAGATGATGCCGTTTCAGTACTCAACTTGCTGCCTGATTTGTATATTGCATTGCATTGCTATTATCCTACCTGTAACAAATCACAAGACAAGAAGATAGGGTAGAGATCTTGACTTCATTCTGCTAAATAGAAATAATTTTATAAATTAGATTCTGTGGCATGTTGAAAGATCGTGTCCTATACTTGGAAATGCATTCTTTTTTTTTGCAGTAATAAAAGGCTTGTTTAAGTGACCAAAAAGCGCTAGTAGTTTAACGCATTTGGTGTTTTTTTTATCAATTTGTTTCTGTTCTAAATATTTTTTCATACTTAGAATGGATTTATGTTAATTGAGAAAACCATGAAACCCTCTGAATCATCTGAAAATCACGCCCATGAAACTATAGTATACAGTGTCGTAAAGTGGACTAGGAGCTAGTCTATTAAATTTCCTAAACAAAATGTTTAGATTCAGGGGTCCACTATCAGTGAAAGAGCCATCTGGTAACAAGCTATGACAGGTTGACAAGTAGTTTATGGTCTGTGGCACTGCTCGCCAGTAGAAGGAATGTGAAGCCGGAGAGATCAAACGTTTTTGCTCTGCTCACCAGTGAGCAAAATCTATGTACATATTCCACTAAGTAAAATTATAAATTAAGAAACTCAAAATCCATGATTTCTTTCGTCATTTTCCGTTTCATTTTCCTGCAAAGAATTTGAAAGAAACCCCATATGTCTACCGCCAGCACACATATATATCACCACCATAATACTTCCCCGCACTTCAGGGGGTTGGCGATATTTCTTAAGCAGCTGCGTAGTGTAACGAGCCTGGTAGGTCTTAGCGCACGCCCATTCTGTACTCGGGTGACCCGTTGAACTCTGAATGTGTGTTTATGCTGTCGTCAGTACACAGTACCGTAGTTCCTTAAGTAAACCTTTTTCGGATATATATATCTTTAGAGAAAACATTTCTCAACCTTTTTAACCGAATGAATTAGTGTTTTCCTTTTTACATCTTTGAACCATCAACAATATACAACTTAAATAAATTGAAATACAAGGTTATTTTTTTCAACATTCCTGCATGTTTTTAGTAACATTAATTTTTTAATATATCATTTCAATGTAAATTCATGTTTGATTTTATTCTGTTATTCATGTATTGCTTCATTTATGAACATTTCATTGAAATGTCATGTTGTTTTCTTTCAGAGACGACATGGGGCTGTTCAATTGGTCACTTTTAAGAGGACTGTATTCATTAACTGCTTATTGGTCGGAAATATTAACATTTTGGAATCAAATTTATTTTTATATTAATAGATAATGACTTTTTTTTATTTGCGATACAGTTATTTTGAATATATAACAAAACAATATTATTATTTAATCATTACAGCAGGATAGAATTTAGGAACCAATATTTGTTTTTATATTCATGGATACATGTATATGACATAATGACGGTTTTATTTAAACGGTACAGTTATTTTTAGTGTATTTGAAAACAGTTATATTCTTTAATCATTACATCAGTTATTATCAAGATCATTCTCTTGAAATTCTGCTATAATCCATTTTTTTGGACATAAATTTATTCAATCCAAAGTTGCAGCCACCCCATTAGTAGGAAAAACAAGCAATATTTAGCAAACATTAAATAAATCTATTATTTTGTATTTACAAGGTAATATCTATACCTTTTCTAAAAAAAATTTTCATCCTTTCTTGTGTTTGTGTGCAGTTTTATCAATAATGTATAGCACCGGAGTTCAAATAAAACTTAGGGATTATTCATTCGGTCATTTCGTCGGTTGCTTTAACCAATTTTAATAGTAGGCCTATGCTCTTAATTGCAGTCAGTAACCTCTAAGGTTTTATTTTTATTCCTATATTGATATATATGTGGGTTCTTTTCAAATATGAAAGATTGTGTATACAAGAAACAAAATACAGGAAGTTCTTGGAGATATTTGTCATTACAGATTGTCAGCTGTTAAATCGTAAATACGACCGAGCCTGACCCTGGTTGACAGCTTGACTAATGTACAACACGTGAAGCGGGGGAGGAAAGATAAAGATATAGCAACATGTTCCTGTGTCGACTTTCTATATTTAGTGATGGCATAAATTACACACTACTTTACGCTTTTTCTGAACGTTGATTAAAATTTCCTACTATATGTATCATTTGTAATAAATAAAATTGTATATGACTGAATTTCAATGTAGTTTAAGAAATCGGACACATAGTATTTTTCACGTTGATTTAACCAAATATACCAACTAAATATAGTACAAAGAACTAAAACAATATATTTCTGTCGTTAGCGTAAAAAACAATTAACGTTATCATGTAAATTTTAAATTACTTTAAATTTTAACAATGCGATGATCCAAAACATGCAAAACATTAAATGATTAATTAGATTTATATTACCCCAAACTGCTTACGTTAAGGGTCTCTCATATCATAACATTATTGCCCGTGCGATATTGTTTCGATGCGTTTAAAAAAAGGGCAGCACCCGTTTTGATGTCACGGATCGAACGGCATGCATTGACCCATCGGTTGTGTGGTTGTCTATCAAAATCGAACAGTGCGTTTTTAACGATGTGCAAGGAAAACAGATGTGTGTCCTCATCAACGATCGATGCTCAGTCATGGTATTTCTCTGATCGAATCGTTGTAGAGGGTCTTACCATTGCCCAAAGAAAATTGGTACAAATTATTGTATTTCCAAATTAAGAAAATAAAAATTGAAATGAATTTAAACCCAATCTGTTTCATCAAGCCATCAATTCAAAAACTTTAACTACTGACGATCATTGGCATTTTACGATACTTAAAGAACAGATTGATAATAAACTTCATAGATTTTGTACGTAAGATTATCCTTTGTCAATGAAACTTATCATTTATGCCCAACAAACACCCAAATTACATGAAACAATATTGTTCTTGTTTTAAAAAGGGATAAAGCAATCAAACTTTCGGGATGCAAGAAACGGTTGAGAAATATTTCATTAGTTTGCATACGTATTACTATAAGGAATGGGTTGAGATGTCTGTAGGTCCAGAATAGTATCTTTATAAAAGAGAATTGTAAAGACCCAAGAACTCCCCTTACATTTCCTTTCTAACCAAGTTCACAAAATCCATGAATAATAATGATTATCAATACTTAAATAACGTTAAGGAATAAGCGAATATTAAAATTTTTGACAATCAACTATCATTTATATTTATTCTTATATTCTGGAGAAATCCATGAACGATATATAATGAACATTTTTTATATTGAATATGAATATATTCCGTCATTATCCACCTGTTGAATTATTACTCATACCAATTACAATTTATATATTTACAGTAGAGATAGGTAGATGAAGTGATGTTAACTATAAGCATCGTTCTATTGAAAGTCTGTGACATAAAACTTATGACTCGTGTTGAAAACACCAATGGAAGGTTTGCAATAACACCAATTACACTTATCAGCAAGCCAATCTTGAAATGTGTCATGATGACAAGTGTATGTATAAACCAGATGTAAGTTGGCGGACTACGTGCCGAGGGCATACAATGTGTCTTTTAGAACTGTCGAGTACGTTTATATCCTTGGTGAATTATTCAATAACTTTAAGCCTTCTAAGTTAATTTTTTTTATCATTATTTTCAAAACTGCAGTCAAACTTATTCGACTTATACTCTGAAACTGAAAGTTTGAAGTTAGTTGCAACAGGGTCCCTAAAACTTTGCAAAGATACAATATAAATAATATCATGTCACAAACATTGCCATAATAGAACACATCTTTCCGATGATTGAATTCCCACGTATCGATCTCTCCTTTGGTACTGTGATATAGGTTGCTACTTCTGTAAGTTCATTCTATATAACTGGCATACATTGCTCTGAGAGAAAAAACACTGTCTGTGCAAGCAAATATTGAAACGTTCTCGATATTTATTTCAACTTCAAACATAATCTTCTTCTAACGGCAATGAACAAAAAATTTATTGAAGAGATGGGAGAGTTTCTCTGCACCATCAAAGATAACTACAGTAGAACACGGATATAGCAAACTCGGATATAGCGAACAATCAGATATAGTGAACTAAATTCTTTGGTCCCTTGGAGTTCGTTATATCCGTGTTCTATACTGTATGTATGTATTGGTTGCATCATAACTTGTGAAATGCAGTTAACGTTTTACGTCATTTTAGGAAACTTGCTGTAATCAGTGTCGTTTGTAATATATATTATTGCTGATACAACTTTATGATTGACGTTCCATTCAATATTCCATACAAGGCTATTTCCTAACAAACAAGTTATATTGGTTTTTATAAAATTGTAATGTGATTGTTAATCAGGTTTGTAGTACGTTGCTCTTCCTGTTAAACAATTCGAATTCGAACTAAATAACACTCTTACACATATAATTAACATAATTCAAAATCCTGCTAAGATATCAACAACTGTAAATATCATAATTCATTTTTATCTAGACCAAAATGAAAACAATTACTAATTGAATTATTGTCCGGTGCACGTTCTATAAGTAAAGGGTGAGCTCAATCTACAGTCTAAAACTACCCGACAGTGTGTCAGTGGTGAAAGAGAAAAATAAATCACCAGTTCAATATGTATTTTCCCAAACTTCTTTCGGAAGTATTGAACCTATAATTTTTACAATTTGTTTAATTAGAAGGTCCCTCTGATAATGTATGTAACATAATAGGACAAGTAAATACATAAATAGTTTGCAAAAAGGATATCTCGCATTCCTTATAGTTGTTTGTTGTGATGGACACTGTTGTGAGGTATATATCTGACGGAGTTCTGTATAAGAAAGACTTAAAAATGCTGAATTACATAAAGGGCAGAACGGGGTTTCTATCGATAGAAATTTGTTTCCCTTAAATAACTATTAGTAACGAAGCAATAGGTATCTATCGAACATTACGTTTTATTGAACAATATATTATAAGGGCTCATTTTGACAGAATCGGTTGAATATGAGTATTAATAAGTTTATGATATATAATTTAAAACATGTTTCTTAACTTACAGTGATCTGCTTAAACTTATATAAGAGGTGTTTTTTAATGATGGGCGAATTTATTCATCTTTGTGAAAACAAAATCAAAATTAAGAATAAGTATTGATATATGCAACTTAAAGGGTTGTAGGCATTTAAGGATCTTATCAACTGGCAATGTTAAAAACCAGGCTTCAGTTCAACTTTTTTTTTTTAGTGAAGCACTCCAGGACAGGTCGTTTATTTTGTAGATCGATTATAGTGTCAGGAGGTAAAATTTAATATTTCAAATTTCATGTCAGATTTACATTAACATATCTCTGCTACAGATCATGTAATTTTGATGCAAGGCATTCCTCTTGAAGTGATACATAGGGAATATTATAAGCAATAAAGAATTATCTTCTTTTATCTTATATGTGTACAGTATTAATAAACTATAAACTATAATGTGATATATATAAATTTAGAACATCGACTGCATGGAGTTATCTACGTGAGGTAGGCCGGCACTATTATGATTTTAGTTTTACCTTTCACATTTCATTGATTCAATGAGATAGATTTTTTGCAATATTCTTTAATTTGTAACAAAGTAAGAAATGGTTCTTTAAAAGAATGCTCTGATTTTCAATGCGAGCCTCCTTTAATTGTTCACTGATTGAAATAATTTCACAGAGTGGCAACTGTCATTCATCAACAGAACATATTATCTGATAATTGCGAAGATCTGCCAATTTTCGACAACCGTTTAATTTTAAATGCTAATAACGACACAATATGTACCTGCAGAACCTTTTTCAATTATTTTCCATATTTCGTGATACATGTCTATAAAACTTTAGGCACAAACGGCACATATGAACAAATCCCTAAATCCACATTTGAAGACATTTGATGCTGATGAATGCGTTATTTAAGCAAAACAGGCCTTTTCAATGATTCTATTTTGCAACCATTTTAAATCTGTGCATCTGGAACATTTATTTGCGAAGACAGACAAAAATGTTTCAATCATTGTGAGCAAATTTCATTTGTAGTTTTCTTCCCATTTTAAAAAGCTTAGAGGACAAACGAATTTTGAGTCAAAGAGAAAGGCATATAATCCTTTACCCTTTAGTATGGTGTTCATTTGTCATACATATATGTATACTCAAAGGGTATATGGGACCAAACAGTTTTCTGTTAAATTGGATAATGTTTAGAAATCGGCTATATGTCAATATGGCTCTTTCACTGATTCATATGTCAGAAAATACGTCTTATTATAGCAGATAATTTACAAAAACAACACCTTCTTCATACCAATCAAAATTATTAAAATATTGTCATTGTGTCACAATGATTGTGAGAGTATGTCGTATTCATTCGAAATCGCCATTTTGCTTATTGATATGAAGTGTGGCAATTGTAGGAGTATGTCCCTCCAAAATGAATTTAATAGAGAGGGAATAACTATATTATTCTGAATGAAGCCGCTATCTGTTATTAGGAGAGGAGTATTTATGTTTAAACAGTTTTGTCGATTTAAGGTCATTACCACTGATACGTTTTATCCATTTTAGTTTTTGTGATGAACTGATAATCTTTCTCATATTTGGATCTTGTATATCACATGTTCTGGGTTCAGCCGTACAGCAGCTCTTTCACTCTTATCTGGTTGATTTTTTCTGTATGAAGTTAAAACATTTCTTCTGTAGGCTTCCAATGACATTTTTTCGGGTTCTGTATAAGGACGAAAAGAGATGTTGAAGTTTTGGTAGTAGGAGCGATTTAAGCACAGTATATCTGCCATATAGGGTCAATGTTCAAGCTGGCCAATTATTAATTTGCCTGTCAATATGCGAGAGCTTTTCGTTGTAGTTGATCTTTTGTTAGTCAATATCAAACTTATGCCTAAGAGAGAAATATGTTTGTGACCAGTCAATATTCTTTTCTTGACACATCTTGTATCGGTATCTTTTTTGAACCAATCTAAATAAGTTTTGTTTTATCAACGTTGACTTTCAGTCCTGCGAAGCGGGCGAAAAATTCTAAAGTATTTCAGTAAAGCTGCGTAGAGGATTTTTTTGATTGGGGGGATGATGGAGGTAAGGATGGTTGATGGAGGTAAGGATGGTTGAAGGAGGTATGTATGGATGATGGAGGTGTGGATGGTTGATGGAGGTAAGGATGGTTGATGGAGGTGTGGATGGTTGATGGAGGTAAGGATGGTTGATGGAGGTAAGGATGGATGATGGAGGGATGGTTGGATGTTTACAGCTGCTGAACAAAAGTGTGTTATATCACATGCATTTTTTTAGTAAATGTCATATAATTTGGTATTCTCTTAGGTTCGACGTGAAGAACCACCTTACTGCCATAGTGAATCATGTGCGAGTACATGAAGGAAAAATCGTAATTCATTCACAAACAATAATATGAACTCATTTGCATATTAGAACGCATCGATTTATAAAACCCAGGGACGAAATGAAAACCCCATTTTCGTTTAATTTTGTTTAAAATTTTAATTTCAGAATGATTAAACATATCATATATTACATTTTGATGCAGTAATTTGAAAATCTTATTCTAAAATGTTGACTCCCCATGCCTCTTTGGGGTATGGCAAGGGTATGATCTTCATAATTCCACAGCTGCGTACCGTGTAAATATGAACCCTTAACATGTTGATTCACAAGTACCCTCTGAAAAGTTTTCTTTAAAATTTCCCCGCTTTACAAAAATACAAAAATTATGATATAAAAAAGGGAATTACGCGCATTCTTACAAACTTTTTTTCAGCAGTTGTACATACGAGTAGTAAATATTGACAACTTGAAATGTGATGTTTGTCTTCAATAAAAATCATTCTTATTACTGTCTTTTAGGTTGAAAGGTTTTTCTCATCTTTAGGTACGAAATAGTCTATCAAACGACTTCTTCAATTCGTTTTATGAATGAATGACATACCATAACATGTTATCGAAACTGATTGGCAATATCAACTAAACCTAAAGAACAGTCGAAAAAGAGAAAGGCAACCTTGAATTCCTAACATCACACCCTATAATACGCTCGGTCGAGAACAATCTAAATAAATTTTGATCAACAGGTTTTATATTAGGCCACAAAAGTATGACAAAATAAAAAATCTGTTGATCTAAATTTATTTAGATTGGGTCGAGAAATGAAGGCACTACGGAGGGCTCACGTCCCAATTATGATGCCTATGACATATTAAAAGTAGATGCAATTCTAAATGTCTAACATTATCGATGATTGACATGTCAATTAACTAGTTTTTCAATCTTGTATCTCAACATCATATGACATATATCGGTTTTGATCTTCAAAATTGGGATACGGCAAGTGCTGTACATGCATAACGATACATTCTTTTACCGATTTATGTCTTAAAACGGATCAAAGCAGTAATAATATACCAATATCATTGGAAATGCAAACGTCATTTGTTATTAATTATATTAATTAAAAATCTGTACAATCACATTGTTAATCACATTTTCAAAACTTCTGCTCAATCACTAGGTGTAAGGTGTACGCAAGGTCGTTCGTTGTTACTGATCAGTCACTTGACTAGTGGAGCTGCTATCTTCAACATCCATGTCCCATTTCTTTCGGTTGCATACCTAGCTATTCGTGGAATTCCATTCGACGGATCGGTACTGTGATCTTAGTTGTTAATTGGCTTACATAAAATTTGAACTTTTCAAAATAAGGAAAAAGGAGTGTTTGAACTCTCGTTCAATTTATTTTGATCACTTGAAGTTAGCATTGTGCGAACATATCATCTTCATTTCGATGTTGTATTTAATCAGTAAATATATAATTTGTTTTTCTTGTTGGAACTAAATTAACAAAGACATTTTTTAAACCTTTAACTTCACTTTTGCCGATCTTCAGATAAAGTACTCCTTGAAAAAAATAATAAAATAATATTGTTGCGTTACATAAGTCTTATCGGCTATTTTGGATGATAACAATCATGAATAAGAATAAGATTTGACGTCACAGGCAGCTTTGATGTTTCGATGACATAATTGACTAGCTCTTTCACTTGTATCAATGACAGTGAGTCAGTGTGCAGCTAATCCTGCGATTGAATCATTAGCAAAATTCACATAGACTTTTATGTTAATTAACTGTTGCAAATTTTGTTTCCTTAATTGAGAAAAAATTATACTTTTATAACATACAACTAGCAAACAAGCCCTCAGCTATGCTTATGTAATTATCTGTCATCTTTATGTGGATTAGTTCTTGAGTGACAACTGATTGAGTGATACATACACAACTTTATATGGCCTGTTCCATTGACAGCCATGTTGAAAGTGGGAAGTTTGTTATATATTTTGCTGTTTATGTGTTGTTAAATAGCTGCAATATTCGTAGGTGAAATGATAACTTATTTTATAAATAACCTTCGGCTTCGTTTCGATTTCTCACTTTTGTCCAGGCACTGTACATTGAAACAATACATTCGTGTGTTTTTGGCATGATTGCTCATCTTTAGCCTAGGTGATCAAAATACAGACCCGTACCAGTTATATTCGGACAGTGACGTTATTTCCATAGACTTGCATTTTAAATTGGTGTAGCATAAATAATTTTCACTCATTTAATTTCCGTCGGATTCTGTTCATTGTTTGCACATTTGTAACGAATCATCTCAGCTACAACATCATAATTTCTGTTTAATTTTCAGTCGATTATCTATGGAATGACAGTAATTCAATCAAATTATGTACATAATTGTGAACAAGTTTATATTAGCGATCTATGGGACAGGTGCCTTATTTTTGTACAAAAATCGGTAAATTTGTACTATTGCTTAAATAGTGATAAAACAGGAATACACAGTTTTATAAACATCTAATACATGCGTGGATGGGTAACTTTCTTGAAACGAAGACCCTTTATTCGTAAGTATCAATTTCTTATGAATTAAATTGCCTTGATGCCTCGACGATTAGTATTCTGCCCCGTAAAATATCCATACGCAAGTGAATATTACTAAACTGCATAAAGTACTAAGGTTAATATGTGCCTGGATTGTTTTAGAGTTTTTTAAACTCCAAATACCATATAAGGTAAAGTTTTTAGAGAAAACTCCAGGCAACAATATTTGTGTTACACATTCAAAAACATTGTCTTGCCATTTGAAACATTCAATTGAAACATAGACAAGCCCTACTTTCCTCTAAAGAGTATATACAAATAATAAATACAAATGTGACTTTCTCCGTCTGTTATTATTTTTAGTATCGTCAAGTCATCTGTTTTCAGTCATCATGTGTTTTCGGTCAGTCATTTTGACTCCCTTTTGTGTACATATCTAAAGGGATATTAAAGTACCTTGTGGATAATTTGAAGCAGAGGGTTCATATGTACATCTAGGAATAGTCATTTAAAATATAATTTGCTTAAGAAATATTTATTATGGTAAAAACATAAAAAAAACATCACATTTTAAAGCAAATTTCCTTAGGGAAAGAAAGTCTTTTTATTTTCAAACCTTGCTCTAATAACTGTCCACCTAATTTCCTTGTAATTCTTTACATAATGAGATGTCTTGATGTGATATTATTTATTGTCACTTGCCATTTTAAGAAAAAATATATTCATTGTTTTCAGTGTTATTTCTTATCAAATTTGTTTTCAAAACATTAAACGTTATCTCAGTGGTTTTGAATGAATTTCCTATAGTGCACAATATATTTTTTTTAAATATGGATAAACTCCAGGAGATGCCTTTATGAAAGCATCTTAAACTATCAGAAGTGATATTCCTGTCGGAGAAATAGTTAGGTCACCCCCAAAACCCAATGTTTCATGTTTTTCGATTTTTCATTATGAAATATGATGAATCAAAGTTATTTTTATTTAGAATAATATTTACTTAAAAAATATCAATTTAATAGATTTAGTCAGACTTATGTCAACTTTCTGTGTCATTATGGAACGTAAACTTCGAAAAACCGTCCTGCATATTCTAAATAACAGAGGTTCAAGAAAGTGACTGAAAACACATGACACTACTTCCAAAGTCAGGATTTTTTCAAAGTTATGTTAACAGCATTCTATGTTGTACAAATGTTAAATATAATTGGTTTTCATAAATTTTCTATAAGATAATATGGCAATAAATGATTAAGAGTAATTTCTCATCAATATATGTGGTAATTTTTCAAATACAGGTCTTTATTCCTTATCTGACTGAAAACCCATTACACAAGGATACGTAATAGTTTCCTCACTCTTTCATCTTGTTTAGTAAATGATTAAATATCATTCACTATTAGTCATTAAAACCTGTGGTCACCCTCCTCAATTGTGTAGCCCATCCTGTGTTGTTTCATTTTATCAATAGGTAAGTGTAAATCTTGTCATGCGAACGCAATTGCAGACGTGAGTAATTTTACACAAGGAGTGAATCTATATCCAGTAAGGGGATGGTTGAAATGCAATTCTTACATTTTCAAATTTGCATTGTGCGTAAAAAAGACATGCGCACACGCGTTGCAAAAGTACTTACATCTAATATATCAGTGCTTTCCAAAATAAATATTTGTCAGTAAGGTAACGGATTTGTCTTTAAGAGAACTGTGGTTAATAAAAACTTAGATATCATTATGTAAATAATAATAGTTTTTGATGTACTTAATTCTTGAGGTGTGTAAAGCTGGACACTCACACTCGAGATGATATCGGTCTTCATTCACATTCAAACTGCACATTTTATGGATTGAAAGTGTTTTTTGATCCAATCTATATACCTATCCCTACTAGCAAGTCATGAGATTAAATTCTATATGTCCGAACATTGTTGTGTATACATTGCTGAAACAACGTCTGAAATAAAACATTTATTTGAATCGGACTGCTTATAGTCTCCCAATCTCAACAACACCTTTACGTTATTATAACCGAGGCTTGCCGAAGCTTAATGGCTTCACACATCATGAAACACATTATCATCAGAAACAAATTAAGAACACAACACATCATAATAAAATATTAATGCAGTATATGGGACGCTCTATTATGATATGTGGGTTCGATTGTCTAATATCTAATGCCGTTAAAGGCGTCAATCATACATGAATATTATTGTTGTAATCGTTCAGCGTTTTGGAGTTTTTGTTTTTGTACAACCCATTGTCATCAATGTATAATACTTATATATATGTCTCGACATTTATTTTAGTTATGGAAACCGAATACCTATCCTAAACTAATTAAGTACATTATGTAATATTTCTCAGCAAAAAGCGACTGTGTGTCTACATATCTTCCATTGTGGCAGAAATTGAATGGGTGAATAACAAAATTAAAAGTATTATCATTTACCTTTCTATAAATGGATGTAATTTACCTCTTGGCCAAATATAACAATGACTTCCTGTATTGATAATTTTATAAGTATACATATTTTGTGACTTTTAGCTATATTTTACGCATAGTCTTTTCAGATGGCCGTTTCTGGATATAACTGATTAACTTTTAGCCTCACGCGTGCACCCTTCTACATGCAGTTACTTAAAAACACATAATATATACTATGTATATATCATTTGATATTAAATATAAAGCCACATCTGTTATTTCTCCTTGCAAACAATGATATTTTAATGGGTATTTGTTCTTATTCAAAATCGTATATATAAGGTAAGAAGAGTCGCATCAACCATGGATGCCTCAGGGGGATATACGGGAATGTAAGAGTGTTCTTATCTTATGTTGAACATGACTCGTGTGTCACTTCAGAAAACCAGATTTCCCACAATGATATCGAAATACTTTTGAGAAGACAGCTGTGTGAAAGAATAGTAGAGCAGAAAGTTTTCCTTTTACTACAAATTCTTATACAAAGGTTCAGTACGTAGGCTACCGCATTAAAAATACATTGATTTTTTTCTTCTACATACATAACAAAACCCTGACATTTTCAATTGGTCTTTAATATTTAGGAAAGTGTCTTGATATCAATCTAGTCCCTATACTTGATTAAATATTCTGAAACGAAAAAGTAAATGTATATAGGCTATAGGCCTACCATGGGCCTATCTGTTAGGTCTTGTTAATGATTATTTGCGTCGACATACGGCGAATTCCTATACGCCTAAGAATGAAGAAGGAAATGCAGTGAGAAAAAAAGTGAGAAAAAGTGAGAAAAAACCCTCAAAAAGCCTGATACGTTGAAAATCTTACATAACTCATTACTCAATATGTACGCCTCAAACATTTTCGGTTGGCGAGCCGCATTGGACAGCATATAGATTTATATGTACTTTTAAAATACAGTTACATTCCGATCTGCGATCATGCCAGTGTAAATGAATTAATTGAACAGTTTAATGTGATCAATAAAGGAGATGTTTTACACCATATTAAACAATTTAATCTGTGTCATAAATGATTAATCAAATGAAGGAATGTCTCATGACCCTTTAATATAGTGGTAATGTTATCGGGGACACTCATGATCAATTAATTTATATAAGTCACATATAATAGACGAATAAACATAATACTGAGGCATCTACAGGGGGATTTTTGTTTAAAATTTAGGCTTATACTTATATTTTCTCACATTTTTTGTGATTTGAAATGTTCAGTTTTGTTGGCATTTTATAACAGTTTTCTGTGTGTGCCTTAATTGTAAAACAACCTTTTGTGTATAAAAAATTGTCCGATTGTTTTTTTTAGAGTAGAGAGTTTGATAGAAAGCAATGAGAAAAGTGTAATGAAGCGTTACATTTGCTGCAAAAAAAGACAAAAAACTACAAAGTTGTAAGCTTCCTAATTTCCTGTTTATTATGATATAGGAATAGATAGCGAAAGTATATATATCTTCATTTTATTAGCAGAACTTATTTTAAAACAATGATCTCACAATTCGGAAGCAACATAACATAACTATTATGACATCTTTATTCGTCAACAATTTGCTAATTTATTAACACAGGCCTACTGTAAAAACTAGCTAGCAAGGAAAAATGGCTGTCCCGTAAAAGTGAGGCAAGGCATCCTTTTATTATAAATTTTATCAAATAAAGTTTTGCAATCTATCGAGTGTTTAACATCAGCTCAGCTATCACCCTTATAATTTACCAAAAATAGCAAAAGATATCCAGCTAATTCAACTTGTTGGACCATTTGTTTCATGTATTACGGTATCGCTCTTTCAAAACATTAACGCCTGTCAATCATCTAGCTAGTCATGAATATTCATGCCGGCCTAGCTCGTTACATGCCCTAGACCGGCCTAGCTGCTTACAATCTAACATCAACCACTTCAGGGCGGGGAAGAATAAGCACAGGGTCAGGATAATCTAAACAAATGTCAGGGGAAAACTTCATCTGTTGATAAATTGACAATTATAAACACCGAAAAATAGAGCCATTGGCTCTGTAGCTCATCAGGCTTCATCATCACTTATGCTGTAGAGTGTGGCCAATGTGATTCCCCCTTTGTAGAGGCTTCAGAGTCACCAATCATAAAATTAAGTATATAGGCGACAAGTTTTAGTTTTCTAGGCCTTATACTTTAGGAGAAGAAGATGAAAATAGATTTGAAGGACGTTCCTGTTGCCTTTTATTAGGGGCAACAGGGTCACCAAAGCTACAATTCATAATCATCACTAGTCAAGGAGTCTGTACACAAAGTTTCAGCTTTCGAAGCCTCATGGTTCTGGAGAAGAAGATGAAAATAGGTTTTTAGGGCAGGGCCCCTGTGGCCCTTATTAGGGGTCACAGGGCCACTGAAACTACAATTTATAATCCTCACTAGCCAAGGAGTCTGTACACAAAGTTTCAGCTTTCTAGGCCTTATGCTTCTGGAGAAGAAGATGTAAATAGATTTTTAGGGCGTGGCCCCTGTGGCCCTTTTTTAGGGGTCACAGGGCCACCAAAGCTACAATTTATAATCCTCACTAGCCAAGGAGTCTGTACACAAAGTTTTAGCTTTCTAGGCCTTTTGCTTATGGAGAAGAAGATGAAAATAGGTTTTTAGGGCGTGGCCCCTGTGGCCCTTATTAGGGGTCACAGAGCCACTTAAGCTACAATTTATAATCCTCACTCGCTAAGGAGTCTGTACACAAAGTTTCAGCTTTTTAGGCCTTATGGTTCTGGAGAAGAAGATGAAAATAGGTTTTTAGGGCGTGGCCCCTGTGGCCCTTATTAGGGGTTACAGGGCCACCAAAGCTACAATTTATAATCCTCACTAGCCAAGGAGTCAGTACACAAAGTTTAAGCTTTCTAGGCCTTATGGTTCTGGAGAAGAAGTCGAAATTCCACAAAGTTTACGGACGGATGGACGGACGGATGGACGGACGGACGGACGCCGGACACCATGCCATGCCATAAGCCCATCGGGCCTTACAGGCCAGATGAGCTAAAAATGACATATGTGACCCTCTGTTGTCATTATCTGTATCAAGCCAGTTAACAGTGATAACATCATGGCAGATGCTATTAATTTTATCACCCATATTATATGGTCACAAGGTTAAAGTGTCAGATAAAGCTAACTTTGTTGTTTCAAAACATTGTTAAAGAGATGATAATAAGTGTTTTTATTTCGAAGCGAGTGATGTTGCCAGAACAGCCGCCATTTGTAAACAGTGATGTCAAACGGGTAAGTGCACATGCCCAGTCATGACTCGACATTCTCCAAGCCAGTGTAACAAAAGAGCCGGGAATCTGAGAGTTGAAACAGCTGTGCCTTCCTCATGATATATGGTGACAGTTTCCACCCACCACACCTTTAAATATTGCTCCAGAATTTGTAGTAATGATGAAGGAACAGTGCTTGCATCCTCATCACTAACATTACTATTATTCACTTGATTTGGGCATGGTTGTGTGCCGATTCTTTCTCCTGTCGGGATTACACATCTAGTAATATGAAGATAGTGACAAGAAATTTTAATGTACAGCTGAACGAGGAAACGGAATTTTGTTTTAATCTACAACAATGTCAATGTTCTCTTTTGGTAACATAGCTCCTTGTACATCATCATGTCACTGCAATGACCTTCTGTATGTGACACAGATACATGCTCTGTACCCTAAACGAGAGGTCTAGTTTCATGTTGACTTTAACTTCATAGTTATACATTACATATTTATAATGAAATGTGATGCAAGTCCTGTTAGCTTTTGAGTTAAATAGTGCTAATTCAGCCAGCAAATGACAAATGTGCCCCCCCCCCCCCCCCCCTATTGTGCAACCTATTGTGGTTATGCATTGCGGTGAAACCTGCGAGCATTGGCTGGAACTAGCAACCATGGGTGGTACTGCACTGAAATTCAGTGTAGCATTGCACCCAAACCTGACTGTGTGTAGAACAGTTCTCTACTGCGCTATCCCGCCCGGAAAAGATGAAAATAGGTTTTAAGGTTATGGCCCCTGTGGTCAATACAAAGTCCAAAATGGTATTACTTATCAGTGAAACAGACAAGGTTACGATGGAAGAATTCATGCGTCAGCTCGGCATATAATTTCAAATAGAAGGCAAGATATTATTATTATATACATGTATAATATATTGTTTCAAAACTAATATTCTGTTATTGTACAAGGTCAAATAAGGTGATATTGGAGTTTCCTGCCGCTTTATGAGCAGTTCATCCATACCACGGCTGCTAGTATCATTGCCGGGAGAAAGTATGGAACATGGCAACTGGTACTAGCAAACCAAAGGCGGCACTGCGCTAAACTCCAGTGAAGCATTGCACCCGAACCTTAATGTCTATATATCTGTTGTCTACTGTTGTCACATTTGCAAAGTATTTAAACCGTGGACCTCCTGGTCCAAAGCCGAAAGCGCTTACCACTGCGCTATCTTATCCCGTTGTTGTACAAATATTTAGCAATAATTACATACATATATAAATTAAATTTACATTAATTATGTTCACATACCGTATGTTGCATCAGACATTTTACCAAATCAGAATGTGAGTTGACTTAATCATTGTTGAGCAGGAGATCCTTGTAAATCACCAACAAAGTCACTGAGAGCTGAGTTGGTCCAGCTCTCAACCCGACATTCTTCACATCCAGGTGAGCAGTTCAATCCATTCTTTCTAAAAGTACATCTGGATGATGCACAGTCTGCCCTGCAGTTGCATCTGATTACACACAGATGCAAGTGACAAGGGAGTGTGGACTTGAACAAGACGTTTCTGACAGAGTTGCCACCCCTATCGTGTGCTACCATGTCATATGCTATTTCATCTTTCCACACTTGAACTTGCATTGACAGTAGTTATGAACATAGAAATAACACTATCATTCACATATTTTAGGCCATACGATGGCAAAAATGTTGGCAAGAATGACGTCATGATGAGTTGGCAAGCGTTGTTGTTGGTGCATTTGACCAATGACAACGTATCTTCCCGCTGTCTTAACATATGGAACATACCAGTTCCTAAATTGTTGATAGCCAAATGTTGTTACTTTTTATGGTTATTAAAAAATGGCAAAGAAAAGTATGCAAATTAAGAAAAAAGTAAATCGTTGTTGAATAAAAACCTTGGAATGTTACCTCTTAAAAAGTGCCACACCCTAAAATCCTATTCTTCTTCTCCGGAGCCAAAACGCTTAGAAAACTGAAATCTTGTGTATAGACTCGACTAGTGAGGATTGTAAATTTGGTGACCCTGTGACCCATAATAAGGCAACAGGATCAACGCCCTAAAAACCTATTTCTTCTTCTGATGATCTAGGAGCAAGTGGCTCTATTTTTAGCTGATGCTAGATCATTCATTCTGCTTTTTAGCTCATCAGGTCTGAAAGACCCAATGGGCTTATGGCATGGCATGGCGTCCGTCCATCGGTCCATCTGTCCGTCCGTAAACTTTTCACATTTTCGACTTCTTCTCCAGAACCAATGACTCTAGAGAGCTGAAATATGATGTGCAGACTCCTTGGCCAATGGGGATTCTAAATTTCGTGACCCCATGACCCCAAATGAGGTCACAGGGGTCATAACCTTAAGATTCTATTTTCAACTTCTTCTTCAGTTCCAAAAGGTATAGAGAGCTGAAAAGTTGTGAGTAGAATCCTTGGCCAAAAAGGATTCCTAATTTCAAGTTTGGTGACCCCTTGACCCCAAATTGGGTCACAGGGGTCAAAACCTTAAAAACCTATTTTTATCGTCTCCTCCAGTTCAAAAAGGTCTAGAGAGCCTAAAGTTGTGTGTAGACTTTTTGGCCGTAGTTTTCCAGTGAAGCATCTCTGAAATGCTCAAAACAATCTGCAAGTAACAGCACATCTTATTTCATGTACAAATCATGGTAATCTCCCATTGTTTTTAATCCAAAAGCAATCCAACTATCTTTCAGACTATTGTAAAACTCTGACGAACGTGGAAGCTTGGTCAATTGAAACTTGCTTTCATCATCCATGAATTCATATGGATACACTCCCTTCCTAAGCAACAGATTCAGCTGCTCCTGGCTTGGAAATTCATATTCTAAACATTTGAATTTTGTTTGATCAGCTCTTTTCAAGTTGTCTGTTAGCCTTTCCAAGGAATCTTTAAGAAATTGAAATGAATCAATCAATTTCATATTACCTAAACTGAAGGAAATATACTTTTCCAAATTATTTGCAAGACAAGAAATTTTGCCTCTGAAAGTCTTATCTAACTCTTTCATTAGAATATGAGAGTCATAATTTCGAAGTCCATGAAAAATGATTGGCAGAAAATATTCATTCCTGCATTTTGAATCATCTGATTTTGAACTTTTTCAAAATTTATAATTGAGATTACAGCTTTGATGAGCAGCTCCACGGTAAGCCCCTGAGACGTGACAATGATCACCGACCTAAACACAAGTTGGCTTGAACTGTCGAGAGCAGATGTGACATTGAGAGGCGCTTTGAAATTGCTGCTCTTGCTCACCACTGAGAGAGATCGGCATAGTTAGCAGCCCCGTCCCAGTTTTTGTGAAGTTTCCATAATCAATCAATGTTTATGTACATACATGAAACTACCCTAACACGTAATTGTTTGGATAGATCCCTGATAATAATAATAGTAATAATAATGATAGTAATATACATACATTTTGAGATGATTGTATATCCATTTTCACATGAGGACCAGAGTCCAATTGCACATATGCAGATATGCATATTCATTCCACCAACTAGAGTCATTGGACATATATGCAGGTGTATCTGTCACATGTTCCTCAGAGGCATATGCGCATGGTGAAACACAATACATTTAAATATCTGTGTATACATTTTCACACGAAAAGAAACACAGTAGTCCATGGATACATATGCAACATCATAACGGATCATAAACAGTATGGAGACCATGGATTCCACATGAAAGGCTGTTGTTGTATACCCTGTGCCATTCTAGCCATCATGGGGTTGAACATCAGATTAGACTGCTGGCTAGGAGGGTAACCTGGGGGTGGTGGTGGTATCATGCTGTGCCAAGGTCGTGTTGGGATAGACCATGGAACAGGTGTTGGGGTGTTTATTCCAGATGTCCCAAGTTCGCGCACTTCAAGCACCTCAGTTGATGACTGTTGGTGTAATTGCACATTATGTCTCTTAGTATCCTGTTGATGATGTTGGCCTTGTGAGGTATTTGGGTTGTCCGCCCGGCTACGTTGAGTAGAGCTGTCTGTGGTTGTTATGTCACGCCTGGATTCAGCATGGGGTGTACCTTCCTTTTCGTTGGAGCTGTATGTGTGTGGCTTACTTTGATGAATAAACCGTTTTAAACACTTTCCAATTACTGAACATCCAATAGCATTGGGATGAACACTGTCAGCATACAAATATTCTTTCACATATCCATTTCGGTCACAGAAATAGAAGTCCAGTGGAAGAAATTCAATCTCATGGTCCTTGCATATATCCTCTGTAATGTTATTCAGGTTTTCAATGTGTTAATTACATCTGTGCCCTTGGTCGGAGAGCCGATAGGGTACACCACAGAATGCTATTCTAGCATTGGGGAATATATGTTTTGCTGAGATGTACATTGTTTCAATGGAGTTCTGCATGTTTTGTCGTTTGTTTCAGTCATTTGATCCTATCAGGAATGATACACTTTCAGTTTCTGGGTGACTGGATAGTTTGTCTAGCAATGCGATGATGTCTGCACATTTTGCACCTTGAAATGTTCGAACATGAGCATTTCCATTTGGCAAAATCCTCCGTCTGTCAATGTGTTTTAAGAGGGAGTCTCCAATGATGAGATGGAGCACTTAGTTTGGAAGTCTTCCCCAGTCTCTCTCTTTTTTATCATCATTATGATGGCAACTATTATTTTCCTGTGTATTGAGAGCAGAAGTGTCGTCTGCTAATGTTTCTGTTTCATTCAGAGATTCCTCTGACCCCGGCCTGATTGACATGTGGTCTGCACTGAGGTTGACCTCTGTTGGGGGGCTTCTTCCATTGGAGGGGGATTGGTATGGCAGTCTTCTCTCATCTGTAATTGATAGTGGTGTAGCCATCCCACTAGCCTTTTTGGGGGTTTGTGAGCACTTTTTTGAGACGAGTTTCATCGTGACACAACCTATTCTCAATTTTGACCATATTCTCTTTCAAGGATGCAATTTCTCTTCTCAAGTTTCGATTTTCGTTCTTTAGAGTGTTCATGATATTTTCCTGTTTCTTGGCCATGTTCTCCATATGATCCATTCGTTCTGAAAGTTCACGGTTAATAATAGGGTCATTTTTTTGATAATGCTCTCCATTCCATCCAATCTTTCTGCATGTTCAGTACAGATCTGCTTGTTTAATTCACATTTAGTGCAGCATTGGTTATCATGCATAGGCCTAGTTCTATTATCTACGTCTGCTTGTAGTTTGACCATGACTGACTCTAGATTTTTTATTGCCAGCATATGTTTTGGATCTGTTTGAGTGGGGCTTGGTCGTCCTGGTTTAGATCTTTTCAATGACCAGACTGTCTTGTACTGTCACATACGTCTGGGTGTGATGGAGGAGATTAGAGGTTGTCTGTTGTCCGGTGTTTTACATTTGATGCATATAAACGGTCTATCCGGGTCTGCTTCATGAAGAGCACATTCCTCATTCGTGAATTTATGACAATTTTGGTGACACCATTCCTGGCAGCTACTGCACTGGATTTGATTGCCATTGCTGTTTAATGTCACACACCGAGCAAGCGTTGCCTTCTATCAGTGTAACAGTTCTGAATTGCTCAAGTGCAGGTTTGAATAGACTGGTTAGGTTATTTCCTATGTCAGTCTTTCTGTGTCAGGATAACTGGCAAGTGTTCAGATACAAACACATCAGAACCTTTGCCATTTATCAGCGCACTACTGGTGGTGTGATAGAGGTTGAGTGTATAGGTAACAGAGCCCAAACAAACTTTGTAAATACATTCAGTCTGTGCTCCACTTTTGTCCACACTGATGATATTGGTGTTATCAACATAAATGTAGAAATCATCACAATTTTGTTTGAAAACTTCATAGGTACCTACATTTAGCAGGATCCTGATACCTCCGCCTGTCTGTATAACATGGATAGAGTCTCTGTCGGCAGCTGCCAGTTTGTGTTTCAGAGCCTTGGCCCTATCCAGGGTGTAGGGTTTCTCTCTCCTGCTGGTAGCTCCGCCATGTTGCTTCTTGGTAGCGAGATCCCCTGGGGTTGCCATGGAGGAATCTTCAATTTGTCGTCTTGTCTTCATTTGGAAACTTGAGTGTTGTTCTTCAAGGAAGGCAGAATGGTGTTATCTTATATTAGAAGAAGTTGTACTTGCCCATATTGGTCTGTCCTGCTAGTACATTACATTTAAATCAGAGCCAGATAGATCCATGTTTAGGTCTCTTGACCTTGACCTAAGCATGATTAATGGATGACTTTATCCGAGACTCGCTGGCCACCCTTTCGTTGCTGTTAGGTATTTAAAAACGTTTCTGAAATATTCTGCATGGTCACTTGTTCCTAGTGTCTAGGTCGAAAGTGAATGAATGGGGACGGGTATCGATGCAACTTCTGACTTGAACTCTTCTGACGTGAACGTAGGAGAACCCTCTGTGAATAGGTATAGGGGGGATAAAATGATTCCACATAGAAATCTGCGTCCGTGTGCACATGTCTAACAAACTGAAAAAAGGTAGTGTGAATACTGGCTGTTTCAAATATTTAAAGTGCCTGATTTCATGGTTTTTCTTGTGTTTTTTTCTTCTAAGAAATGTGAATGAAGGGTAATACATTTGATATATTTTACCAAACATCCAGACAATTGTGCCCTGTGTTTTGAGAAGGAAAATATATAGTTTCCCATCTTCTTTACCTTCTCAACAATATAATCGAGTGTGTGAGGTTAATCAACTTATACGCCGCTAATGGCTGCAATAGCCAAGTGGCGCTGAACAATAACTCACTAACTAATCACCGTATAACAATTTTGACCTTGAAGTTAGCCTCAAAATGGATAATTCGAGAAAATATTTTATATCCATCTTTTTCAACATTTTGTTTAAACAATATTTCATTCATAGACAAGACACAATTAAACAAATCCAATAATGATATTTAATTAAACAAGCGGTTTGTAAGGGTAAAATAGTCATGAACAGATTCTAAATTTTTTAGGTTGATATCCTCAATAAAAGAGTAGTTGCCAAATAATATAGTTTGAACATCATAACCAATGACGTAGAAAAAACACTTTGACAAAAATGTTGTGTAATTTGGACAGATAAATAAATAATGAATGACATCTTCATAATGATGACATTTGATGAGTCCTGCGACGTTTGCTTAGAGATGTAAAACCAGTTTCAAGATAGATTTTGGAATGGGTAACTCCTCTAGCGGATCCACATATGGTTCTAAGTGCATCTAAGTGAAGTTTCTCTAATAACAGCTCTTGACTTTGCGTACAATTATTCCAAATATAATCACAATAATAAAATATCGGTAAAATGAATGAGCTGTATAAAGTATGTAAAGTTTTTCTTTAAAGGCGATATTTGAGACTTCTCAGGCAATTAATCATAGGGCTAACCTTATAGAATTTACACTGATTACTTGCTCGAAATAACGGTAAATCACTCTTGTTGTTATGTTTGTCAATGTCAGAGACGGTCTCGCTTTCGTTGTCAGACTCGTAATCTTAAGTTTCCGATTAGATGGTACTGTTGTTGAATTTGGCCTACTGATAAAACTCAGATTATTCAAACGTGAGGCTGGTGGGATATAGAATTAGGCAGCGTCCGTCCGTACGTACGTACATACGTCCGTACGATTGAAATTGAATAACTCAAAAACTATTAACCGGATTCTTTTCATTGTTTGTCTATAGCTTTATCACCATGAAAGTAAGGTACCTATAGAGGTTCATGACCTTGACCTTCATTACAAGGTTATTACGAGACTTTACCCTTGTCAGCGGGATATCTAAAGAACTATTCTCTTCATAACTTACACAATGAATCATATTGGGAAGGCGCCGGGTCCAGTCGATTTTCGTGACCTTCACATTATTTTCAAGGTCAGAGCGAGGGATTGAAAATTTCAGCATTGAAACCTGCATGTATGGCTTGATAGCGAAGAACCGTTCACTAGATTCTCTTCATAACTTATGCACAGCATCTTATAGTGAAGATGCAGGGCCAAATGAATTTTGATGGACTTATTATTTTCAAGGTCACAGCAGAACTTTTGATTTATCATCAATTTACCTGCATGTTAAGCTTGTTAGTGTGATACATCAAGAGTCAATGACTGGAATTTGTTTTATAAATCTATTTTAGGAAGACACCGGGCCAATTTGGTTTTGGTGACTTTATTTTCAAGTCTCAGTGAAGCCAACATGCATTTAAAGCTTATTTTAAGGCTCATATGTTAAGAACTGTTCTCTATATTCACTTCTTTTTTTGCACAAGGCTTCTTATTTGGAATATCATTAGACTCCACAGTTGAACTACTGTCGGCATTAGTGTCATCTTCTTCATAGTCGAACATATCCTCAGGTGAGGGGTAGCAATTAAACCACAGCATTTCGTGAAAGCTCTTCCCATTGCGAGACTTCTTCTGTCCTCAAAACACAACATGAGTAGCTCTGTTGGTATCCGTCTCAAATCTTTCTGGACAAATAAATCTCACTTTGCTCCGGTCATCTTAACCATAGCAATGATACACCGTCGTAGCACTTCTTCAAAGTAGCACTTCTTTCTCATCCTGAAGCATCTTTACCATACTTTTAGACTGGATTTGTAAAATGGTCTTACTCTTAAGTGGTAATTCGGATGCAGGGACTTGATTGACTTTGAAAGCGTCAAAGTCTTGTTGTCTGCAAGCTTTCTTCAATTCTTCAATAGAGACTGTGAGAACATTTCAGCTGGTGAATGCTTCCTGCTTTGCCCCTTTTACTTAACTTGGCCTTTAAAGATCTTGCCTTGCCTGAAGATGTTTTCGTACTTAAAGATGTTGTTGACAAACTCTGAAAATGAATTAGTATAAATAGTTATAAACAAATATACAAAAATAATTAACAAATATTTCATTTTATACAATTTTCATGAAGAAAAACGCATTAAAAATATAAACGTTTGGAGTTCTTGTTCTAATATTTCTTGTTAAGTACTTGACTTTACGTTTATAAATAATCATTAACACATCTCTTAACATAAGAAAATACAACATATAACTAATATCATGAAACTCAAACTTCTGAGATGATTCTTTTAATGGAGACATTTTTGCAATGTTTAACCTTTACAGTGTCTCACCTTGACAGGACATTTGCTTCTCCAACGCTGTTTTATTCAAAATTTAATTTGCATGTTTTGAGTCTGCGCACCTATTGACAAAAGGAGAGAAGGTTTATATACTGAATGACAAAAACTCAATCTTCGTAGCCCCTTCTGCTAGCGAGTTTATAGACTGCTGCTCAGTAATAGTGATAACGATTTTTCGAGTTAAAATAGAAAAGAAGCCTCTAGGCCAATGGTTATTTCACTGCAGATGTAGACTTGCTCGTAGATGGCACGCTGTTACTTAGTCGGTGTCCTATTAACATCATGAATATTGATGTACAAGAGTGGAAAACTTATCGTGGAGAAAATGAATAAGTGCTGTGAACAATTTTATTAAAAATGCGTTTATCTAATAAGTGTGTTAAGTGAAGAGTCATATAGGAGACAGTAGAATTGATATTGATATAAAGGGCAATCACCTTGTAAGCGTCTTGACAATGGAGTATGATTTGAACTTAAGAAGGTTCCTAATCATGTTCATTTAAATTGTTAAACTCACACTATAGGTACAAGTAAAGTCATAATTAATCAATTAAATCTTTTTCTCAATATATCACGTGTGAATAATCAAAAGATATAAGATTACATATAATTTCAGGTGAGGTCGAGTTTCTTAAATAAACATATGCTCTCTGAAGATAACATGTGTCTTGCGTTTTTGAATAAACTTTATACAAATTTGTATTTATTGATGTATACATTCTAACATCAGCAATAACAAACGTTACTTCATGGGAATGAAAACTGTTCTCATATTGGGAGACCTACTAAAGAAGCTAATCAGTAAAAGTAGCAATCAGTAGCAAAAGCTATCCTCAACCAAAGTATTCACTATGCTTGTAATATTATGAATATTGCAAACCAACTGTATACATTGTTTCATGTTTTCGCTACGAAAATTAACGTAACAGTCATGTGATATTTTACTGTAAAGATGTATTACGATATGTAAGCTGCGATGAACTGCAGCATCCTCTTCCATATCTGCTTTCCAAAACAAGAATGACATTTGTAATGCAGTAAAAGTCAAACTTCTGAAGCGGAAGGTACACTGTTTTTCTGAAGCTCCCATCTGCTTTACGTGGCCAATCTCCTTATTGTGAACAGATGTATCACCAGTGCGTCTAGTGCGTCTAATCTAGTCGCATGCCGTCACAACTGAAAGGATTCGTCTCCATCTGCAATGTTTTCTTTCTCAATTATCCAGTCCAGCTGTGCCATTTCTTCTTGTCCTGTTCCTTGAAATGTGTACAACAGTTCCTTGTTTCTAAATCCGTGTATACTATAATCAACCCTGATTGGTGCTGCATCCACAGAACATTTGCATTTCTCCCAATCACAGTTGCATTCTGTAGTATGCAGTTCACTGTCAATGTCCAAAACCATGTTTGAAAAGTTCAGTCCCTCTACGTTGGATGCCAGATGTTTGCTTCCCCTCAATCGTTGTTGTAAGGGCCTCCTGGTTGACACTTTGGGAGCTGAGGATATCTGAGGCTGGTTTGGGAGCTATTGTTCTTTCCGTTCCCGCTTGTGGCGGATTTTGAGTTTATCTGGAGGAAACAGATACTTCTCTGCTCAGATGGTCATATGTTTGCAGGCTGAAAACTGATGCTTCAGGTTTCCGAATATATGTATTTTGATGAATTCCATGTATCCATAACTTTGCTCTGGAACCTTGAACTTCACACTGGCAAATGCAATGAATATCGGTTTCTTTGCTCTTTGTGACATCTACGAGTTCAATACAAACACAAAAATGCACTAGAATGACGATCTATATTTATTACATACCCTTTTTATGCCCCCGAATCGGAGATTCCGGGGGTATATTGTTTTTCACCTGTCCGTCTGTCTGTCCGTTTGTCCACAAAAACTTTAACCTTGGTCATAACTTTTGATTGGTCAGAGCTAGGTCTTTGATATTTGACATGTGGATCCCTTGTGATGAGACCTTTCAGATGACACCATGACATTTGACCTTGTGACCTTGACCTTGACACAGCGAGCCTTTTCCGAAAACTTTAACCTTGGCTATAGTTTCTATACTGTCAGTGCTAGGTCTTTGATACTTGACATGTGTATCCCTTGTGATGAGACCTTTCAGATGACACCATGATATTTGACCTTTTCCGTCTGTCCGTTTGTCCACAAAAACTTTAACCTTGGTCATAACTTTTGATTGGTCAGAGCTAGCTCTTTGATACTTGACATATGGATCCCTTGTGATGAGACCTTTCAGATGACACCATGACATTTGACCTTGTGACCTTGACCTTGACACAGCGAGCAGGATGCATCCGGGGGCATTCGTGTTTCACAAACACATCTTGTTTCGTTTAATTTACTTCAAATAAACCTGTTTACCTGTTGACTTGACCTAAATATATTTCTCCGCCAACCCTTTCACGAAATATTACGTCATCACATTCCTCCACCTATGACGTCACATGGAAATAGAGTGCATACAAAACGGTGATGAATATTTGAAAAAAAACAGACGCAAGATATTTGTTCATATGCTTAAAATTTATTTAATGACACTTGCATATCACTTACATGTATATCAACATTCATTCGAATTCAATATGAACATTCGTAATTTGAAACATTTTTTGACATTCGGCAAAGTTCGGTCACAACGTATTCAAACGTGAACGTGTGAACATGGAGAGATGAGGTTACCTGTAGAGCAGTTCAACGAGAGGAAATGACAGTACTCGCTCAGGATCAGAATCACTGTCAATGATGGCACGTTTAGGTTTTGGAGGGACATGTATTCATTGAATTTGTTTGTGAGGAAAAGTTGAAGTCACAAGTAATATGAAACGATTCCCAGTACAGACTGTATGGAAAAACACACTTTCAGATCTATCCTATGGATACACTATATTTGTTTAAGAAATGATAATAATTTCTGTACCTGTGTTGTAAGGGTAATCAGTATCATTGTGGCCGTCTACTGTTACAAGACACTGCTCACAAACTGTGGGGATAAGACAAATATTTGTTCTTATAGTTTTCAATACCTCACCAAACAGCTTAATAAATAGTGTCACAATGTCACAATATCTGAACATTCGCGTTTGCAAAAATGATGTTTGTTATTTTGATTAATTGATTATATGTCGGTTTTGCACATGAAAATATGATTTTAAGAAAATTGCCAATTAAATAATGACAATACTGACAATTAAAGATATTTTCATTTTAAGTTTGGAATTTGAGGTTAATCCTAAAAAAGATTACTTGCCTTATAAAAATGAAAATTTACCCCACAAGGCTTCGTTCATCTCCAAAGTCCTGTTGTTATCGAGTTTAAATGTATCACACTTGGTAGCACAGCCGTATATTAAAACCAACTTGGAAAATCGTCCATTGAAATATACACTCTGTCTCTTAGTCCTTTCAGAAGAAAAGTTTCCACATCTCTGAAAATTCTATTGTTATTTTCCCATTTTATGCAGGTGCCTTAAATCGACCTACACTGAGGCGTAATTACAGGGGATCTCATTTTAGGGTAAGGCCGGCAACCTTAAGAAAACACTAAAAATGTTCTTTCTCAAAAGTGGAACTTGTAGATGGCGTTGATACCATCTGATGAATAGGGGCTAATTGGGCGGAATTTTCTAGTTTATGAACCTATCATAGCAACGGATAATAGACCGATCCAGTCTGTCAATCAAATCTCACGCATGCGTTATATCAGCCAATCAGAGCGACGATTTTGCTACCGGAAGTCAACTTTACTTCTGGGGACAAACAAAGCGATAATGGGGACTCGTTTCTGTTGTTGCAAATAATATTTATTTATGGTGTTCTTTACAATATTTATGCATCGATGTCATGACATAATAAGTATTCCTCATTGTGTAGGGTAGCAAGGTTACCGTTATCCATCGCTAAAATTGTGGAAATGGCTTACTACATGGTAAAAAGACAATCACGGGTCGGACAAGTGTTCAAAGGTGAGAATTTGTTCGAATTACGCACTTTTCAAGTTACTCCCATAGAGCTGTCACCTTGTTGAAAGTTTAAGTACCCTTTGATAATTAATCTTCAGTACTGTATGTTTCTGAATCAACAGTTCATTTAAGTTGATCAAGATCATTAATAGCAATCCTACACGTTGACATTTCGAAAATTTCGCCATATTGTAAACAAACTATGTTGGACGTCTTGTTGTGCGAAATATCCCACTTAGAAATAATTAAATATCAAAGACACTGGCAGAAATTGAATTTGTGATAAATATAAGGTTTTCTGCATTTCCATTTCACTCATTATGTTCCATATATGTATTATGCTCCAACCCATAGATTAATTTATCCCATCTTTAGGCAGTGTGGGGACATTCAGACAGTACTTCAGGAGGAATGAGTATTGCATTCATGAGACCAGTCTTGCTTCTGGAAGTTGCTGCCAAATACGACTTCTTATTGAGGACGTTTTGCAACAGGATCCCTTTGCCTTTCGAGAAGTTGTTGCAGTGTGATGCAGTATATACTGTGATGGTGGTTGACAAAAAGTATGAACTTTAAAACCTTACATCTCTTTAATCAAAATTCCGAACTGATTGTATTGAGCTGTATGTTTTCCTATTTTTTACCGATGATCTATAACTAAACCTAAAAGTGGAGTTATTTTGGACAAAGTCACATCAGTCTTCACTCTCTTCATCTGACTGCTGTTTGGCTTGCTTCTCCATTATATCACTACAGTCAGTGGTCAACATCCTCTTGCTGCTAGTAGCTCTGGTACTACTGCTGGCTGCTGGACTCTTGCTTGTAGAAGTGCTGCCTCCAGTTGAGGTACGCGCCAATGGTATGTCAAAAAGAAACTGGTCATCCTCTGCTGCGAAGTCCTCCTGTTTCTTGGATCCTATTTTCGATTTCAGATCTGCAACATCCTTTTCGAGATATTTTATTCTGCTTGTCAGGACATGCTCCCTTTGTGTCAGTCCAGCCATCTGGAGTCTAAGGTAATAAGCTTCTTCCAATCTGTTTCATGTTCATCATCTTTCATGTATTGAAGGAGTTCATGAAGACCAGCATCCTTATATGCACTGAAAAGGTTCAGGATTTTCGATTTTTTCAGATGCAAAACTGGGAATTCAGCCAGAAATTGTTGAAAAACGGCTTCTTCTTTCATAAGTTGTATGAGATTCTTTGACAGTTTGTGGTCTGGGGCAAGAAGAATTTGGTCACTCAAAGTGTTGTCTAGTTGTCTGCCAAGGCTCTGAAGAGTTTCCAATAGAATTTCCCTAAGTTTGGCTTTGTCATCATCTCTTCCAACTGCTGGTCTTGGGTGTCGTGTCAAAAGTTGTGGCTTTGGGAACACTTGGAATTGTAAACTTTCTGATTCCTCCTCGGGAGTTTCTTGCAAGATGTTTTGATTTCTAAGTGGATCTAAGTCTGGTCCCTTCTTTCTTGCATTACTGTTTCAGGTTCTTCTCCAAGATTTAAGCACTCCATTGTATGATTCAAGTCATTTAGATCAGGATTTACTCCCTCTTGGTTGTTGCCAGTGATGAAATCCCCAATATCGGACCATAATCTACACAGTCCTCAAGTGCTATGGTCAACGAACTTTCCTGCTCATTTTGGAGGAGTTTGAATAGGAAATCACTGTTTTTAACTTCACGTTCGTCCTTTTTCATGCAATCACAGCTTTGTCCTGGTTCTGCGTGACATTCCGGAGAGGGCCAAGATGTCACCAAGCTGCAGTCTCTTGGCAATCCTTTGAGGGTCATGGGAATGGTACACAACTGTGAAGTTCTATTTTCCCCTGGGTTGGGATCTGCATGAGTTGTTAGGCGTACCAGATTGTCAAGACCTAGGATTATGTAGCAATCCTTCATCCCAACGGTGGAAGTTGAAATGTCTTCCTCAAAGCCTTTTTTGATAAATCAAGGTATACTTCTTGATATATGTTTTATAAAAACAGTGATCTTGATCGGATTCATTTTGCAGCCACCTAGCAGATGTTTTCAAATTTTGGGAAATTCCAATTGCGTTAGTCAAGGAGAAGACAGTTGATGCTGATTGATGGTTGAAGAGTAATTCTGCAGAATTCATTTTAGGGTTGATTCCACAATGTTTCTGTTTCAAAGTGTTGAAGCCAATGTCAAGAAGGGAATACAAGCATTGTATTTTTTTCTGAAACAAGTGTTGATAATCCTGAGACCGGCATATGCTTCTTTTGTTCAGAAACAGTCCAGTGAACAAGATTTGAATGGGTAATGGAATGAAAAGGTGCCACTCACGGAACAACGAGAAGCTCATCCAGTCTAATAGAGTTCATATCTATGAAAGTTATTTTCAGGACAATTTGCACACTTGAAACTTTCCAATGTCTTTGGTAGAATGAGCACCACTTCATGAAGGGATAGTTTGTGCTTATCTCTGAACCCCTTGTGTAAGAGGAATGCACTATTTTGCAAATCAGGTTTTGGTATGTCACCACTGTCCGTATCAAGTTCAACAAACATATGCACGCCATCTTGAGAGTTACATGTATCTACGCACTGCAAACATGATATTCTTGGGGTTTGTCCAATGTGTAAGTCCTCTATTGAGAGCGTGGCTGCCTTTTCCAATTGACAAAAAATGTGAATGACGCCTGATACTTCACACCTCTTATTGTTCATACAAGCCGACGCTTCTCTTCTCAATTTGCTTGTTTCCATGATGGTTTCGCATGAAGCTCTGAGTTGTGTTGATATGTTTTCAGCTGATATGCACTGGTCATAGTAAAACCATTTTGCTTTAACTACATCTTCAACTTCAAGAAAGCTTTCAGGATGCTTTGAATGAAAATGCCATTCAAAAACACAAATTTTGTTCCATGAATGTTGTTTGAATTCTTCTCTGTAACATGAATAGAGAGAAGGGATGTTCAGTAACTATATGTCATACTCAAGTTCATCGAATTGGTCACTATCAAACAAAGAGTTTTCCGCAATTCTTTTATATAACCTCAAAATAGTAGTTCTCTCTTCATCTGATTGCTTTCAATTTTGTAGACCGTACAGTAGAGAGTCTGTAACTTCTTTGCAAACTGTCCGACAAATGCCATTTGAACTGATATGATTGAAACAATATCTTATGATAGATTCAAAGGATAAAAATATCTTGTTGTTGATAGTTTTTACAGATGGATACTGGTAGTGTTGTACTTCATTCCAAAGATTGGACTTGCGTATTTCTTTATCCCCATAACATTTACTTGATTTAAGTAATTGGAGAAAGCCATCGATCTCAAAGAATAGTGTGTCAGTGTCCGTGATATATAACAAAGTTGGAAGTGTCACAAGGACTGGTGAAATGTGCCGTCGTCCGTTAAGTTTTGACACTTTCGACTTCATACCTGTCTCCAGCACCGTGACACGGAGAATGGAAGCTTATAACGCTTGTTGTTGAAGATCTATGCAAGAGCATACAATCAACCACCTGTACACTGAACATGCATGATGGCACGATACCACGAGTATTCTGGCCTGGTTGTAGGCATCCAAAGTATGTGTGCGCAGTGGTTAGAGCCGAGAGCATTCCTGTTGTCTAATCTCATTTTCAGATCAGATAATTGCCATCAATGACTTTGTTTTGTTTGTTTTTCTCCACGGGCCGCCATTTTGGAGGCGGTTTGAGGACAGTTTGGGATGCATTATAGACCATTTCAGGATGCTTTGTTGACCGTTACGAGTGCTCTGCGACCGTTCTCTGCTGCTTTTGTAGCCAATACAGAGGTTTTGCTTTCATTCAAAACGATTTGTTTTTAAATTCGGAAGAATTTGCTCCCATTGAGAGGGTATGTTTTCAGTTTTTAAGGATATTTCCTCTTATTTGGGTGATTTGTGTTCCGTTTTAGAGTTTTTGCATTCAGTATTGAAGTTTTGCTTTCCGTGTGTATGATAGTCTGTATTATATCCCTCTGTAAACACACATGGCTAAGGTGAGAAATGTGAATAATCTTAGTAAGAGCTTGATGGAATTAGCTCAAATTTCAGAGTGCAAATTTCTGACCTACATTTAAGGTATTGTCAAATGATAAGGTAGCCCTAGAGGTCACGGCACTGACAGCCCGATGTCGCCTCTCTTCTCTGTTAGGCATCTGCGGCTCGCTTCGCAGGCAACAGGTTTTAGCTGCTCCCCATCTATTTTACGCTTTGGAGACCAAACTAACGCATGCGCAGTACGAAAATAAAGGCCCCATATGCTTTCGCCGATATGGCTACTATAGGTGGCGTAGGCCATGCCTACACGCAACAAAGTTGCCAATGGTCGGATATGGCTTGCTGAAATGGAGAATAATAACTATATATCTGAAAACAGAAGTGAGAACTGTAATAAATGTTAACCTTAGCGGCTAGATGTAGGTGATTTGCATGTTTTCCAAAAAAGAAGATAACAACTTTGGTTTTACGAATCAAGTTTTATTAACACAATGTATGAATGGTGCGGATATGAGAGTGCTTATGATATGTATCTGGCGTTGTTAAGAGTAGATCTAGTCTAGGTAATGGCATGAATCGTATCACTACAGAGTTACAGAATGTGAGAAATGTAACCTCTGAATAAGGAGTACTTGTATGTCAAATTCACCAACCCCAAGAGTTCTGCATTTAAGTCAGTATGTCGTACGACCTCTTGATGGAGTTACCCAACATTTTCTCCTGAATAGGGAGTTTGGCTTTGAGCATTACAGATTTGTCTTGGACTTGTAGAAGCAATGTTGCAGTGAGGGCGAAGTTGGCAGCAGAGGTTTTAACAAAGTCTTAAGTGACTTTTACAGTACATTTTTATGACATCACCATTGTCACGACTCTCCAGTGGTGCCTTTGAGCAAGCATGCTTAGGACAGGCAAGGAAAGAGTCGGTATCCAAAATGGCCAATACTGTGCAATCTGTAGGGAGGCCGACCGCACTACCCTCAGTTCTACATGTTGGGATCTTCTTTAGGTCGTCATCATCTTATTTCCTGAACATAATAATAATACCAATAATAATAATAATACGACGACTTCTTGGAATGTTCATATTTAGAAGTTGGTGGATTGGAAGTTCTGATATTGGAACTTGCTTAATTTTGAAAGAGTCGAAGTCTTGGTTCTTGCAAGCCTCTTTCAGTTCTGCTATGGATACAGTCAGAACAATAGAGCAGTGGTTGCTTACTGCTTTCCCCTTTTTTCCATTCTTCCTCTTTGAGGAGCTGCTAGCCTTGCTTGCAGGGGTTTTCTTGGTGGTTGTTGTTGAAGACGAACTCTGTAAAGGATAGAGGAAATTGATAGTATTAAATCGTCTCAATTAATATCTAGGATTTAAAATTAAAATTACTGTTTGAACTTTATTATTGCTTTCTATAATTGTTATACTCATTAATTACCTATTCCATACCTGAACTAGATGTACAAATACGAAATTGGCAAACAAGAAGTCACGGCCAAAAATCCAATGTAACTGTTAGTATTTAAACTCCTGTCTTGTTCTATTTGCTTTCTTATTATGTAAGTTAGTTGCCCGTTTTGCTAACAGTGTAAAAGTCAAGAGCTCATGTAAGTTTTCTGCTATTACTTTTGGATGGGGGAACGATATTTAGAGTACAGCTTTTACCAAATGCCAGTTCGTCATTCATTTTCCCTCAGATGTAATTGAAAATATAATACACATCCAATGCCTTCATTGATAAATTGTATGCTTTATATTGATGGATTGAAATTTTAATCATATTGTTTGAAAATGGTCAAAACTATTGTAAGTTATTAGAAGTCAAACAAAATTAGCTGCATGTATAAATATATGCCAAAACTGATCATTTGACTTCAGTTGGGCCGGGGTGGCTCCCGTCTACAGTGCAGTTTACATAGCAGTTTGTTCTGAGTTGAGGGGAAATGTCACTAATGTTCTTTTTCCTTGCAGGTGGTGTGGGAAGTCCAGGTATAAACAAAGGACAAGGGAACCAAAATCGCTGCAGGCAAGCCCATATCTCTCAAAACTGACTTAGTGGCATTGAACTGAACGTGTGGGGTGATGCTGACAAACTTGATGAGGGAAAATGCTACAAACTTAAGGCCAACATCAGATCATTTAGTGATGTGACTAATCTGTCTCTCACTGTTGTAGAGATCAAGGCTATTAAAGGCACAAGTGCAGCGAGAAGTGTGCTTGACGGAGAAATTATGGCTGCCCGTGCGGAGAAACGCCATGCATGCTTGAAATGCAAAAAAAACCAACAGTATTGAGCTCAAGTGTGGTACAAAATGTAAAAACAAGATGGTGAAAGTCTGTATCACTGGAAGCATCAGTTTTGATGGGGGAAAGTTCCTTGAAATCAGAGAAGACATCATGAAAGAGTTGACTGAAAATAACAAAATCGACCATCTTTCAACAAATGACATTGAAGAGTTTTTGCTTGAAAAAGAAAAGGTCAAGGTCACCCTTCTCAACGAACAGAGCAACACAGTTGTGAAGCTGGAATGAGATAGTCCAAAGACCTACAAAGATACAAGAAAGGTGACTCAACAGAGATGACCTACTTCAACGTCATCGGTATATCTGAAGAAGATGAAATTCACTTCATAAGAATGTTTCAAAACAACCAATTTGAGATCATGAAACTTTGAAGGTCATTTGAACTGAAAGATGTGGTGAAGAAAGGTGACACTTACTGGTGTATAAGAACTAGCAAAATTGCTGTCACAAAGAACCTTCAAACAAAAGAGACAGATCCCTCATCTCTCCTTCTTCCAGAGGAACAACCATCCTCACGTAATGACTTAAGCAGAAATGTTTGCCTGTAACACAATCGAAAAAGTTCATTAAGGACAAAAACAGCACTATCTTGTTCAACAGTTTGCTTCTCTAATTGAGTCATTTCTTGTAAAGAAATAATTTGAGAACAGAGCACAGAAATTTGAAGCTTTTTGAAAGGAATTCATTAAATGCTTTTAATTCAGAATTAAATAAAGCGGTAAAACAAGGCAACATTTGAAGCCTTGGATAAAACGTTTTAATGCATTTGATTGGGCAAAAAGTTTCAGGGAATATACATACTCACTGAGTGAATCAGTGAAAAATACATAATCACTGAAATTTTCAGGGGTTATACATATTCCCTGATTATACATATTATCTGTAACATATACACGTCAGTTACACTAGAGTGATGTATTTAACGACATATCCATCTGTTAGGACACATAGAGAGATGAGAGGTGAATGAAGAGAAGAAGAAGTAATAGAATGACTTTACACTTGTATTTGTATTGATATCATTTCCCCCATTTAACCATTGATATAATACCTACACACAGAGTAACTTGAATTGACATGTTCAACTGGTCAGCTGTCCAAACCTCCCAAGCTAAGACACGTCCGGCGAAGCCTCTGTTTATTCAGAGCTCACGTTCGGGTCAGAAGAGTCGCCTCTAATTGACAACACAATGCGAAATGACTTGATACTTTTCACAACAAACGGCTGTCACGGGAGTCAACCAGTTCGTTCTATTCGAGCCTGTTTTCTTTATTATTGTTTTTAATGTTTTAAGTCATTCATCCACGTAAATATTTCAGAAATTATGTTTCATTTTTGAAATCATTGTTGCACTTAATTATTTAACAACCATTTTATTTTATTTTCAATCATAATTATATACATAACTAATTAACACCTCTACAAACCTTACACCTCATACCTCACACCTTCCTAGGGAGGATTTCTAACCCACTTTCTATATCTACTAAAAGGTTCTTTTTGATGTTATTGCTCATTATGACCTTTAGGCTATTGTTGAGATAAAGATAAAGCACTTTTGAAGACAGTATATCTGATAAGTGTTAACTCTATATTCATTTATCATACAATGCATAATTGTAAGCACCTCCTACTTCCTTAATTAAAGACCGCCCTCACCTATTAATAGTGGACCTCTCCGAAACATGGCAGTAACGTTTTGACTTGAAGTCTCTATAAACGACTAACATCTGGCTCACTCTTTTTTATATATCTGCTATTCTAGCAAACAGTTTGAAAAATGTAACTGAATGAGATAATAGAGATTTGAAATGCGTTAACACATTGATTTAAAATTGCTGCTTTTAAAAGATATTTCAATTATAAATTCGAAAAATGATTTCTGTTTTAAAATTGTTGACGTTGGAAGAGTACACATTTCAAACTTGTGAGGGGTGGCCCGTAGCGCCTGAGAATGTACACTCGACTGGGCAGAGTAGAAGAATGAAGCCAGATGTTATCAGAGACCATTCCATCTGTCCTGCACAAGTGCTTACGGTGATATATGACAAACAGTCTTGTTAGGGTAGAATGATTATATAGTTTTATTAACTGGTGTAGCATTCAGAGTCGAACAAATAAACTCATTAACATTGACTTATTAACTCATTCACATGATCATTACACATGTATGAACTATATATATACTTTGAAGAGTAATTACTGTTCAGTGTTTTTCTCTATGAAAGTAAGGTTGAACTTGAACATGTATTCACATACTCACACCTGTTACACAATCCTTAAGTTACAATTTCAAATGCAAAGTAATCAAAAGTTGCAGATTCTAAATCCATTGTCACATATTTTCCCACATATGTCCAACATAAGATTCTTGTTCGGTTTTCGGCATCCATCTTCTTACTCTTCCTAAAACACAGTTTGGCATAACATCCCTTCTATGCCACCTGTAATATCTCATTCGGCGATCTTGACCTAAAGCGGCAGCGGCAGGTTTTTCTCTCTACATAACGTGGATCACTCCAAACATTCCTATTCCTCAAAAGAGTCCAAAACCTTTTATAGAGTTCCTTTCTAAAATGTCTGTTTTGAATGCATGGTATAGCATTTTGAACAGGCATCCACGATTGTCTGTAGATTTCACTTGTTATACACGGATTACAAAAGCACTGAGCACATTCGTCGTTTCCACCCTGATCAGCAGCAATGGGGGCGGCCCCCACAGCTTGCTCCTCGCCATCAGCTGCAGCGGTGTCATCCTCATTTAGATGATCATTACCAGCTGCATGATCATCATGTGTAGCTCTCATCATTTCCCAACCATGATGTGTGAATATACCCTGTATAACATCCTCCATTTCCTGGGAAACTAACAGACAAAGAACATGACAGTTTTCCATTTCGCAGCTTTTTGAGAAATGAAGAAAATACTTTCACTCAAACCATTTGGTCACATACGTGACCCGTTTATGGCCCATAATGACCTTCTGAAGGAATTGGATAAAAATCTAAAAGAGAAAAACAGTAATTAGTGCCAAACCATTTATACCCTATCATTTCAATGAATCTTCACTATCTTGACACAGAAAATGTGCCATTTACTTGAATGTATTTCCTGTTATGGTCATGACAGATTATCACTATCTTGCTTCTCAGTCAGTTAGTTTTCAACTTCCCCAGGACATAGAGGCAAAATCATTTGCAACCAGTCAATCATGAACCCCGAAAAAAAAGCGTTGTATAACACCAATTCAAGAAAATCTGGCAGACAGGAGAGATTTAATATTGAGTTCCAATGCGGAGCTGAGGTGAAGGAAGGAATAAAGAGAAAGATGGGCCAAGTAAAGGACATACTATCTGAAGGTAAAGCAAATCTTCAGGTTAATAATGTGGACGTTATGGAGAAGATTCTTGATTTCTTCATAGCATCCCACAAGGTGGAAAATGATGATGCAGTGGATCCCCTAGAGCTAACACCAGCATACTGCTCAACTGACAGAGAGAATGTTGACCAGTGTATCTTTGTGACTGCAATACAATCTGTAGAGACACTATCTAATATGATAGCCGACCACACCAGGACCTGTAACAACGCTTCCTATTCCTGAAGAAGTACAGCCGAGGACATGTTGTGGTGGTGGATGTCAGGTGTAAAAGTTGCAACTGTGTACTCCACCCTTGGGCCTCATCACCTTATCTTCCTAACCAAAAGTTTCTAGTAAACTACAGAATGGCACATGGATACTGTTGCAGTGGAGTGTTAAAAATTCAGTATGAAAGGATGTGTCAAGCAGCCAATTTGTTTTATCTGTCCTATTCTTACTTAAATACCAACATGCAAGGAGTAGATCACCTGTACAGCAACTGTGTGAAAGAAGAATACGGAGAAAGCTGCAGTGATGCATTGAGGGAGGAGATCGGGATCAGGGCTTTACAATCTGAGAATGAAGAAGCCACCTGAATTGACATCATGACAGATGCAAGGCATGGATGGGGGAAGAATTCCCAACACACTGATGTTGTTTGTATTGGCAGCAACACCCATAAAGTCCTGATTGACGAGATTGTCAGTAAGGAAGATGATCCTGTGTCTCAGCGTCATTAGCGTTTGGGAACTGAACGCATCTATTCCTACCTTGAAACTCACCCTGATGGACCTGTGTATGTAAGGATGCATGCACACGACAGGAACATGTCAGTCAATAAATATATTCGGTGTGAACAACCACTGACTATCAATCAAAATGATACGTGTCATGCCTTGAAGTCAGTAGAAAAGGAAATGAAAAAAATCACAAGAGGTTCACAACACAGACATGGAGTCACATGGCATGAAGAGCTTAGCGACAAAATATCCTCTGTGAGAACTCATATTCATCATTCACTGAGAAATTCACAGGGAAATGAACTCAAATTTAGATCTTCACTTGACAATATTGTCAATCATTTTGGAAATAGACATGAACAATGCGAGTCTTCATCAAGATGTAGAAGTGTGGAGAATTATGAACCATTCAAAATAATCATCACTGATGAAAAAGCTGAAAAAATGTTTTTGAATGCCCTTCAAAATTGTCTGATATATAAGAAGCCTAAAGATTTTTTTTTTGCAACTGACACTTCTTACGTGGAGTCTTTTAATAATGTCATGAATGTTTTTCACAATAAGAGGATATCTTTTGGAAGGACAGAATATTTCAGGAGAAGTCACCTGGCTGTGCTGTACTGGAATGAGAATGTGGACAGAGAATCAACTAGTGAGTGGATCCCACCTGCCCGCAGACTCGCGCCACAGTTACACCAGCACAGAAACACAGCTGGCAAAAAACATTTAGTAAAACTAACCTACAGCTATCAAGGACTAATCTGGAATAGATTCATGGGAAAATTCTTTGAATAGACAGGTATGCGCGAAATGGATAGTTCATGTAATTTGCTTAATTTATGTTTTCATTGCAGATGTTTAGAATCAAATCATATAATGTGTTTGTATTTCTAGATAATATTGGGCAAAATAAGTTTCTCATATTGTATTGAATTGTTCTTAAAGAGAGTCGGAATTGTTTGAACCCTTACACTAGTATGTTCTTAGATCCTGTCATAATGTTAATACAAGTTGTAATGTGTGTACTATTAGAACCTGACAAATATCCAAGTGTGGTACATGGAACTAGAAACCTTCATAAGCGTTCTCATCAAATTTCCAGAATTATTAAAATTGAAAATAAATGAAATAAGGTGCCTAAACATGAGTATATTGTGATTGTATATATTGATTTATGATTGGATATATTTTGATTGTATAGGTATATATTACATGTGTATATATGTATATGCCAAAAGAAACAAAATCTTAAGTACTTGTTAAATAATGAATGACAAATAAGATAAGACACACATTCCATCCAATAAAGAATTTACTAATGCACAGACCTTCTTATTTATTTTCATGAAATGAGACATATATATCAATAAAATACCTCACTGTTATTGAACAATATGATCGTTTTCTAAAGGAAATATAACCTCATCATACGAAACAAACAAATTATCTGGGGCCTGTAGACTATCAGATTACATCTTCATGCCATGTTGAGATAGTGACAAACGACACACAAGTACCACATAAACACAGATGTATAACAGGATTCCGTTTCACTCTCCCCTACACTAAAAATGTGATGACCGAGATAAGAATTTACTCCCACGGGAGTAAAAGCGCGGCCTTAATAGCATAGGCATATACCCTCTCTTTCTGTGTTACAATTGTGTGCTTATTGTGCTTATATGTTAGCTCATCCGAACATAACAGCAAGTTTTTTAAGAATGAAAGGGTTTGCAAAAATGATGTTTCTCCCTTTGAGATTCACCTCATCATTTGATATATTTTTTTTTACAAATTCAGATGAGCAGGCTTTACAGTTGATATTTGATAAGTTCAGCTTTATCCATCAACAAGGCTTCTTCACTTAGTGCCTTACTTGGATTTTTGAATATTTCTTGGCTTTTATTTTATGTTTTGCTCATTAGGAGCATTAGATATATTGTAATAAACCAATGCTTATGATTGTAAACTTTTGATTTCAAGAATACATAAAGTAAATAAAATGCAAATATATATATATATAAGCTCTGGGAACTGAAAAATACCAGATCAGACCAACAGAATCCTATATTTCCCAAAATGTCAATGCAATACTTATTCTCATTGAAAATAGAGCCAGAATACTTATTGAACTTCATTTCCATTGTTATTAACATGCGAGAGTGACCAATCAATTCCTTTACAATAAGATATCGATAAGTCATATGTTTATATTTCAATTGCATTATAAATGTATAATTTGTGCAAAAAAAACACCAATGCTCATAATCATTACAGTGACAGGAAGTATTCCACTGTATCTCTAGTTATGTTAGCATAGGTTTTAGTGTGCTTCATCATACGATCTCTCCCACCATGACCAGTCTCTCTGTGTGCCTTTTCAAGTATTCCATAAAGTTCTTCAATATAGCATTATATTATCATTACTTCAGAAGCCCCACTTTCGCTTTGAACCTTGTCAACAAGTCTCTCCATATCTGCTACTTCCAACAAGGAAAACTTCTTCTTCCATCTGTAAATGTTAGAGTTGTCACTCTTTCCACTCTTTAATGCCGCGATGATCTCGTTGTATTGATCTCTATTCATCATACTTCTGGTTTGACCAGATTTAAACTTTTCCAGAAAATAACTTGTAAAAACCGCTTCAGACATTTCAAATGCTGAAACGCTGATTGTGATCTGTGTTTTAAATAAGAAACTGTACTTGCAAATTCACCTGAATAGTATTGTAGTCAATGGAAACAATTAACTTGCTTAAGTAGCTTGTATGTTCAGAAAGCCAAGGCTTGAATAACTCTATTAATCAAAGCGTGTGCATTGCTTGCTTTTAAATATGTTACATTGATCCATTAGACTGATTGGAATGAGTTCTGTTCACCATAGAGTTACCGAGTTCATGTTTACATCATGATTGGTGAGTACACCTCACCAATCGGCATTAGCGCTAATGTCGCTGGCAATAAGGAAAATCAATCCTATAATTTGCAGGCATTAGTGCTAATGCCTGCCAACTTTCGTCAATAACGCTATTGCCTAGACACTACGTTATTGCCTAGGCATTAACGCTATTGCCAGATTTACACTATTGCCGCTAACATATACATGTATGTATAGTTTTAAAAAACAAATTACCACTAATGCTTACGATTATGAAAACGCTGTCATTTACAGATGCCAATTACCATACACGAAGCTCGAGAAACGGACATGGATAGTTATGTCACTCTAAAGATTCTTATCTTTGACAGAGGAGAAGTAGTAAACACAGGTGACAAGAGCCGTTTCTATGTGGTGGCTGCAGACAACTCCTCATCATGTACACTGACTGTGTACAACCCAGATCTGTTGGAGAGTTTTAACAAGGGGTCTGCTGTTATCCTCGTGAATGCTATCAACAAGACCTCATACATAGCCGTGACGTCTAGGACCAGAGTTGGCCGCTTCAGTTCTATTGGACTAAACATTCCTGCGATGGTCAGAGAAGATGCACCAAAGCTTCCACTTGAGGGATTTACATCATTGAAAACAAGCCTCAAAACTCCTGCAAAGTCCTTTGTCAGTGTAAAGGGGAAAGTAATGAAGGTTTGTTTTCTTTATTTCAGCTTTGCATTGCTATCATATATAACTTTGTTACAATACTTTGTCACTCTCATATCAAAAATAAAAAATTTGAAATGTATGTATCTATATAATGTACAAATGTATAATGGAGCAAAGTGGTGTATTGGTTAACATGTCTCAGGTTCAAGCATGCACCAAATATTTGTGACATGGGCTTAGAACTGTGTTGTGTTCTTGGCACTTAATCCACATAATATGCACTCTGTCTTCTAAAATGGGTACCTGGTTACAGGTGTACCGACTCGCAGCGCAGGCTATTAATGCACATTAGTGAACCATCGTGCGCAGCTTATTTGATGGATACTTGCCGTAACACATATGGTGTTATTATTAATTACAGAGATCTACAAAATCGAGGAAACAAACATGGACAGGCGATATGCTCGACTTCCAGGAACTTTTGTTTAAGGGCACTTCCGGAGTGGCCAAGCTGGCTGTGTGGGGGGACTACGTCGACCAAACCAATGAGGGGGATATTATCAGCTTACGGCGTTGTCGAGTAAAACGCACTGAGGCCACTTTCTGCTAAAACAATAGTTGACATGCTAGCATTGATTGTTACTCATCAGTTTATTATATAGTCGAACTTCGTTGACCCGTATCCAGTATGTCTGGTTCATTAGATTTTCTATTTGATATAAATAACCGGACATCTTGCTATCCCGATCGTCTGCGGGCGTAAGGAAAACACTCGGGTAAACAGAACCTTCATTATCAAAGTAAAATTCCACACAATATTTTATAACAAAATTTAATTAAGCAACTAAAACTAATAGGTATTTTGATTAATCAAGTCATATAGTTAGGGTCGAATTACATGTCCACATTTTTTCAGTCTGTGTACGTTATGCACATAGCCTTAGAGCCTTCTCTCGCATACAGGTAATGTCCATCATTGTGGAAATTGACAACGCACCTTCAAAATCATGGTATCTTGAGGTAACTTGCTACGAGGAAGCAAGTCATGTTACCAAAGATTAATTTCGGTACCGTATCAGAAATACCAATTTCTTGGAGAACTTGTACCCACAAGTTCAACATGTTAACCTGTCGATCCCAAGGCGGAGATACCTACGTAAGAACAGACAGACAGAGTCAGCGAGTTATTGTTTAACGCCGCTTGGGCAATATTTCAGCCATTTGCGGCGTGGTTGAACGCGAATGGAATAATTTTGAAAGGTCCGTATAGTCATAAATTATCGCTTCCCCTCTATCCAAACTTAAAGGTAATCTAATGTTGACACTCGTCTGATTGTTTGACACCACACTTTACGAAATAATTATGCAAATTTGGCTCCAATCTAATGAACGTGCTGTATGAATTCGCAAGGAGTCCAGCCTACAATTGAACTACGTAACACTCTTCAGTATTTTTGTAAAATTTGTTTTCATTTTATCTATTGCAAATTCGTGTTGTCAATTGATGTTTATTTTGGAGGCATTTTTGATGACACTAAATGGTTTAAACAATATTTATTTGTGTACTCATGTACAGCGGGAGATGCTGACAAACTTGATGAGGGAAAATGCTACAAACTTAAGGCCAACATCAGATCATTTAGTGATGTGACTAATCTGTCTCTCACTGTTGTAGAGATCAAGGCCATTAAAGGCACAAGTGCAGGAGAAGTGTGCTTGACGGAGAAATTATGGCTGCTCGTGTTGAGAAACGCCATGCATGCTTGAAATGCAAAAAAACCCAACGGTATTGAGCTCAAGTGTGGTACAAAATGTAAAAACAAGATGGTGAAAGTCTGTATCACTGGAAGCATCAGTTTTGATGGGGGAAAGATTCTTGAAATCAGAGAAGACATCATGAAAGAGTTGACTGAAAATAACAAAATCGACCATCTTTCAACAAATGACATTGAAGATTTTTTGCTTGAAAAAGAAAAGGTCAAGGTCACCCTTCTCAACATTTTGGTTCAAATGCAGTTACAAAACCAATTCAGTTGATACTAAGTTTCCTCATAAAACGTATTTATGTTATATATTATGTTGATGTTGACATTCAAGATAACACTTTTAGGAATTACCATAATGAAAATATTTTTAAATCAACTCTTCAAACAAAAAGCTAAGACCGTACACGCCTTTTCGTGTAAACTTAAAGATTTGAAAGACATCTGAGTATTTCAAGCCAAAGTCAGATAAAACAAAGAAGCCTGAGAGAGCCGGGGTCATAACTGTCTCGGCGGCTCAGAAGCATTACATCATCACATCTGCAATCCACTGTCAAAACACTCACTTCACCTCAAATGACTTCACTGATCAAGTCTTTGATGAAGATTTGTTGCCGTTTGTATGGTAGGCCTGAGACTCGCCCTTCCATGTGGCTGGCCTCTCGGCGCTACCCTGCTATGTAGTTCAGTACCATCCGCGTATAGGGTAGCGCAGTGAGACTGGTGTTGTCCATTGCAATGGAACATTCGGAGAGAGAAATGAAACTAGAACAATATCTTTTCCTGGAACAGAGAAATGTTGACATATCTCTTAATTTTTAGGTATAGTGCGATTTCAAATGAAAAGTCTTATTCGATACTTTACTCTTGTTTAACCATTTGACATGATTTCATAATATGAACATGCCTTAGAGGTCAAAGGTTATGGGAAAGTTAGTACGTCAGTAGGCGAGAGACTTGTGATTACATTGAAATGAAAGTTATAGTAGCGGTTCTAATGAGTATATTTCTTGAAAGAAGATACTGTTAAATGACCTGCTTTCTTTTATTTTACTTGCAGACCATCTTAAACTATTATAAGTCAGTTTGTATTTCTCTCAATACCTAGACAAATAGATCAGCAATGAATATATGTACATCATCAACCACATAGACTTACCAATAAAGGAATCTTTTGTTAATTTATTTAAATTGGACATAAACTTAACGCCGAAAGAAATGTTACACCTCTTTGAATTTGAATATCATGAAAAGTGACGTGTTCAGAGGATTTTGCTTAGTTGTGTTGTAACACTCCATCAGTTTGGTGTTTTCTGCTAAAATAGCATACCTGTAGCTTTTATGGCATACAAGTTATAGCCAGTTCTTCTTGGGTGGGGTCAATTGTCCTATTTCCGATCATGCAACAATTAAAATATTAACAAAACTGACTTTGAAATTACTAATGTTTTTGAAAATATTTATCCGTTATTTAACGATATGACGAGATTTGTGACATTTCTATTCTAAACACAACAATCAGATTCTAAGAAAACGTTTTTGTTCAAAATGTGCTTCGACTGTTTTAGGAAGCTTTGGTACATGTTTCCGGATAATCCGTTATCAGTAGGGGAGAAACTGTTTTTGGCAAATGCTTTACACGTTACATAATTCAATATTTCAAGATGATCATTTACTATATAAAATATTAATTATATTATATAAATAATGTCCACGGGTCTCCTGCTTTAGTTTCTGCTTTACTCATATCCATCAAACATAAAAATTGATCCCCATCTTTTTTCTTTCTAGTTTTCTTATCTGTTGTCGGTCTTTTGGTAACTGAGACTTACTTTTAACATATTCAATACCGCCTAACTCTTCAATTATAGAAATAAAAGTATCCTTAGGTTTTTATCCTGAACTTTGCAATTATTTTGGAGCCTTCTTTACTTCTATGAAAAACTTGTTTTGATGATTTGTTATTCCATTACCTGTACTGAGTGAGCCTTATATGTAAAGAGAGGGAGTGAGTGTGTTAGTTATTGTTTAACTCCGCTTACGCAATATTTAAGCCACTAGCATTATATTCAAAGTCATATTGAACATAAATATTCTGTCTTAATTGACCTGCAGAATCTGTAACTCTTATGACAACCCGATGAAGATTGGGAGATGAATTATTAATATACTTATGCCTGCTCAAAACAAATTCAGGGACATTCCTTTGCTAAGTGTCCATTGTCCATCTGTTACGGTAAGAGCCATGGTTTGGCTTCCACATGGCTTTCAAATTACCATTGAATCGCACAGTGTATTTTCTAATGTCCAATTTTACTTGAATTAATGAGAAACGAAACATTTTCAGAGCTGTTTTCCGGAACACTTGTTGCAATGTATTTCTGCATTCGAGCTCAATGTAGTGATCGCTGATTGTGTTTGATCAAAACCAGTTATGATGATACCGTTATACACAGATTGGCACTCCCTGACCTCAGCTGGTCTGTGCGTCTTATCACGGTTTGGCTGTTGGAGGGAGATTTATCTCTGTTAACCTAAACGTGTTTGCAATACGTCTTTGCCTGGATTGGAACTGTTGAAACTTCATTGAGACAGAATAGCCAAAGCATGAAATGAGCTTATCCAGATAGCATCAGACAACATTCAACACGTTTTCACTTCCCCTCCCGCCTTAGCCAAACCAGACTGACGCGCCTCCGTATGCTCAAACACGCTTCGGCAATTTCATCATCTTGACAGACAAAACGCCTCTTCTATATACATTATTTATTGAAATATAATTACTATTAACAAAGAATGATACACATGCATTTCATGATAGAAACTCAAGTTATTATAAAGATAATGTAAATGTTTAAGTGTAGCAAATATTTAAAAAAATATATAGTATGATAATTGTTTTAAAATATCAACAAATTTCATTTGCTCAGCCATTGTAAAATATATTTACATGCCTGGACTTAACCTTTAAGGGATCATCAAATCCTCATGCGTTTTCTTTTTGATATTACGAATTAAGATACACGTGTTTGTTATAAACGATTATATTAACGTTTAAGACGACTTCATTCCTTATATTCAGAAAATTAACATGTCAACGGTTAACAAACTTTTGAAAGTAGCAAACCATGTAAAGCAGCCGAGCTGCAAGAAAATTTAATTCTTTTGTTGATCAGTAAATGATAAACCCATCCATTATTGGGTCTTAATTGCACTTTCGGTGATCTATGTTACAGATTCTCAAAAAGATGCGCCATTGCTAATCATTAGCAATTTACTGGGTATTCAATGATAACATAATCGCTTAATATCTGACATGCTACAAATCTATGAATAATCCTACATTTGCATGTAGATTAATTACGATTGCAAATTCATGTGTTTCATGTTTTTCTGATGGAGTTGATGCAGTGTCTTGAGCCTCAGAGGTGTCTTGTTGTGTTTCATGTTGTTCTGATTGAGTTGATGCAGTGTCTTGAGCCTCAGAGGTGTCTTCATGTTTTTAGCTCACCTTTACAAAGTAAATGTGAGCTTATGTCATGGCGCTTCGTCCGTCGTCCGTCTGTCCGTAAACTTTCAGGAAAAAGACTACTCCTCCTAAACGAATCCAGATATCATTCTGAAATTGTAGTATGTTATACCCATGGTGATTCCTCACAGAAAGGTAGATGCTTCAGTTTTGAGAATCCAAGATGGCCGCCATGGCAGCCATATTGAATTTTCAATTAGATTTCATGAAAAAGACTACTCCTCCTTTACCAATCCAGATACCATTCTGAAATTGTAGTATGTTATACCCATGGTGATTCCTCACAGGAAGGTAGACGTTTCAGTTTTGAGAATCCAAGATGGCCGTCATGGCAGCCATATTGAATTTTCAATTAGATTTCATGAAAAAGACTACTCCTCCTATACGAATCCAGATATCATTCTGAAATTGTAGTATGGTATACCCATGGTGATTCCTCACAGAAAGGTAGATGTTTCAGTTTTGAGAATCCAAGATGGCTGCCATGGGAGCCATATTGAATTTTCAATTAGATTTCATGAAAAAGACTACTCCTCCTATACGAATCCAGATATCATTCTGAAATTGTAGTATGTTATACCCATGGCGATTCCTCACAGAAAGGTAGATGTTTCAGTTTTGAGAATCCAAGATGGCTGCCATGGGAGCCATATTGAATTTTCAATTAGATTTCATGAAAAAGACTACTCCTCCTATACGAATCCAGATATCATTCTGAAATTGTAGTATGTTATACCCATGGCGATTCCTCACAGAAAGGTAGATGTTTCAGTTTTGAGAATCCAAGATGGCCGCCATGGCAGCCATATTGAATTTTCAATTAGATTTCATGAAAAAGACTACATCTCCTATACGAATCCAGATATCATTCTGAAATTGTAGTATGTTATACCCATGGTGATTCCTCACAGAAAGGTAGATGTTTCAGTTTTGAGAATCCAAGATGGCCGCCATGGCAGCCATATTGTATTGTCAATTAGATTTCACGAAGAAGACTACTACTCCTATACGAATTCAGATACCATTCTGAAATTGTAGTATGTTATACCCATGGTGATTCCTCACAGAAAGGTAGATGTTTCAGTTTTGAGAATCCAAGATGGCCGCCATGGGAGCCATATTGAATTTTCAATTAGATTTCATGAAAAAGACTACTTCTCCTAAACCAATCTAGATATACTTTCTAAATTGTAGTATGTTATACCTATAGTGATTCCGCACAGAAAGGTAGACGTTTCAGTTTTGAGAATCCAAGATGGCCGCAAAAGCAGCCATATTGACTTTTCAGCTGCAATGGCACATCATTATTATTAAATTTTAAGCTTTCATCAAGTGATCACTTGCATCAAATAAATTCTCTAATTTGAACTTACTAATCATAATGATATCTTGAATATGGAATATTTAAGATTGTCATGCAAGTTGTTCTATATTTTTAAGTGTTTTTAAAAAAAAATTAAGATATTAGACAAACATAATTAATTGATTTGCTTAAAATCTTCATGGCAACTAGCTGCAAAAACCCAATCACATTAAACATCATGTTAAATTTTAAACAATGGTATCTCCCTTATATTCCTTTAAATACCACACATAAGGGGTCAACCAGAGTTCAGATATGCCTGTAGAGTCCACAATGCTATTCTAATACACATCCTGATACAGGCTGCTAGCATCACAGTGTCAGCTGCTAGTCTGTTGCATACCTGACCCAATTGATATTGCAGAGCAATATGCTATATGGCCATGTGTATGCTATAAGAGTTATGGAAATTAGACTTGTAATCTCATGACAGTGATATGTTCTTTCTAAGAATAACAACTTACACAAAAGTTGTCATCAATAAGTTTTGTGTTTAGCAATCTTCATGATAAGTTGATGTGGAAAGAGTTATTTTGTATCAGGTTCCATTTCCTGTGTTTACTCATATTTGTACCATTTCTATATCTAACAGAAGTTCTTCTTGACACAAAATCAATTTAGGACATAAGCTAACTATGTTTTGTGAAATTATATATATTTTTCACAACAATGCATGTTCTCTCCCGTCAAGTTTTCAAATACCACACATAAGGGCTTAGCAAGAGTTCAGGTTTACATGCTCAGCACACTATTCTTCTCCAAATACACAAAGCCAAATCCACAAATTACTACACTCTCCTTAAGGATTTGTGCTATGAACTTTAGATTTTGTATATATTATCTCTTGAGAAGTATAAAATTTTCAAAAAGTTTTGGGTACGAACTGTCGAAAGTCAAGGTCACAGCAAGGTCAACATATATGGAGAAAATGGATTAATTTAATTGTTAACACTTTATTTCATTACAATATTGTTATACTCAATGAAATGTGTTCATTGATTGTGTAACCTTGAGTGGCAAAGGTCAAGGTCACGAGAAAATTCCCAATTTGGTGAGGCCTGTAAAAGACAGGGTAAGGCGAAACCCAAAGTTCCGGGGCTGCTCTGCTTTTGAGGTATCCCGCAAACGCTAATCTAGTTTAATACTCATCTTCAAAACTAATTGAACAGCTGTCTGAACAATTCTTTTTTTACAAAGCCTTTCTCACCAATTCTCTCTGTTAGTTAAAATACTTCAATAAACCTATTACTGAGTTGACCTCCAGATTATTTCTATAGCAAACCTCTCTTCTACCCCCACCCCTTCCATCCTCCCTTCCCCTCCTCCCCTTTCCTCTTCTGTCCTTCCATTGCAAACCTCTCTTCTATCCCTCCTTTCCCCTCCTATTCTTCCAGCCCCTCTCCTGCAACTCCCCTCTTAATATCTGTATTGCATACTGAATTAAGGGGAAGACACTCACATTATTGAATAACAGTAACTTACATAAGAAGATAAGTTACATAAGCTACATGCAGGTGCAAGAGGTCATCACAGGTCATCATATCTAGTAATTAGCATAAACCCCCTTGTGGCTAGCCTATTCTGACCAATCAGATTGCACTAACATATGTCAAGATTTAAGATATTCAGAAATCTTCAGTTAGAATCACATTAGACATTGACCTGGACAGTTTACTTTGGCAATTGGACTTATCACTAGCTGAATTTTAGATTTGTGTCAGAGGGATATATTCCAAATGTTTATGTGCATCCTTTTTTAGTTCTTTGGAAGTTGAGAGTGTGACTAATCTAACATTGGATTAACCAGTTTGTTGACTTTTGTTATTGTGTTTGAAAACTTTGGTCCGAGTACTGTACAAGTACTTTTGAGAAAGAATTCTTGAGATTTTCGGGACTATTTCTTGACTTCAAGAGTCTTCTTATGTCACTTGAAAGGTAAGTTGTTATTACAATATTAATATTAGCTGTTGTAAATAACTTCACACAAAAAATCCATAGGAAATTGGTTTTAAACATTTGGAATAATATAACTTTTTTAACTAGCATTAAAGATATGGATTTCCCAAATCTCCACCAGAGCTTTCAAAAACATATCGAGAGATGTAGGATTTGTACAAGCTTGTTAATGTGATTTTATGAAAGAGGTTGAATATTGGAACAAGAATAGCTCCAAATTTTGAGTGACTGAAATACAAATAAAATACATTCAAAGTAAAAGTGTCAATGCTAAAGAAATAGTCTAGATCAATATCTACTAACGTAGATTCCATGGGACAAAGCGATAAGATAAAAATAGAGCCATTGGCTCTGTAGCTCATCAGGCTTCATTATCAATTATGCTTTATATATATTAGGGTTCACAGGACCACCAAAGCTACAATTCATAATCCTCATCAGTCAAGGAGTCTGTACACAAAGTTTCAGCTTTCTAGGCCTCATGGTTCTAGAGAAGAAGATGAAAATAGGTTTTTAGGGCGTGGCTCCTGTGACCCTTATTAGGTGTCACATGGCCACCAAAGCTACAATTTATAATCCTTACTAGTCAAGGAGTCTGTACACAAAGTTTCAGCTTTCTAGGCCTCATGGTTCTAGGGAAGAAGATCAAAATAGGTTTTTAGGGCGTGGCCCCTGTGGCCCTTATTAGGGGTCACAGGGCCACCAAAGCTACAATTTATAATCCTCACTAGTCAATGAGATTGTACACAAAGTTTCAGATTTCTAGGCCTCATGGTTCTGGAGAAGAAGATGAAAATAGGTTTTAAGGGCATGGCCCCTGTGGCCCTTATTAGGGATCACAGGGCAACCAAAGCTACAATTTTTAATCCTCACTAGTCAAGGAGTCTGTACACAAAGTTTTAGGTTTCTAGGCCTCATAGTTCTGGAGCAGAAGATGAAAATAGGTTTTAAGGGCGTGGCCCCTATGGCCCTTATTAGGGGTCACAGGGCCACCAAAGCTACAAATTTTAATCCTCACTAGTCAATGGGTCTGTACACAAAGTTTTAGGTTTCTAGGCCTCATGGTTCTGGAGAAGAAGATGAAAATAGGTTTTTAGGGCATGGCCCCTGTGGCCCTTATTAGGGGTCACAGGGCCACCAAAGCTACAATTTTTAATCCTCACTAGTCAAGGAGTCTGTACACAAAGTTTTAGATTTCTAGGCCTTATGGTTCTAGAGAAGAAGTCGAAATTCCACAAAGTTTACGGACGGATGGACGGACGGATGGACGGACGGACGGACGGACGGACGCCGGACACCATGCCATGCCATAAGCCCATCGGGCCTTACAGGCCAGATGAGCTAAAAATGTAACATTTATAACAATGAAAACTATGTGAACGAATCACTGAAATTCAGTGATGACATCAGGTGTTTGGAAGTGATGAGTATATCCTACCCTACCATGCCTTTTGATAGCACCGGTCATTCCAACAATCCCACAAATAAAGTCTTTGTAACAAATGGGTTGTCTAACAGTTTGGAAGATGTTCCTGCCCATAATGTACCTATTGTAAAAATGTAGTCATAAAAGTGACTCTTCAATGATAAATTACATAATCTACACACTGACAGGAGAAACCAAGCCAGATCGACTCTGAGAAATAAGACAGCAGAAAATACTAATATAATCATTCAAAGTGTATTCAATGTATTTCTGTTCAGGAGATTTGTAAAGAATGTCACTCTGGATATGTTACATGTACTAACTTTCTGAACAAGAGGAAGACTTTATGACTTAGACTGATAGTGTGCACCTGTTATCGATAGTGTATCTATTATGATTCCATGAACCTGTATGAAGTAATCATATCATAAAAGTCACTATATTCACATTAGTTACTTGTCTGAAAGGGTTGTTAAGTTTTTGAATAAAATGAATACAGAATTTAAAAATCTAGTAACTGTGATATCTCAACAATAATTTATTGATTCTGATACAACAGTGGTCTTGGTAACAGTCAAAATTAATTAAAGGTAACATCATTTTTTGCCCTTTCATACATAAAATATTGATATTAGAAACACTTTAAAAGTGTCTGTCAATGTATCTGTAATTTAATCATGCTAATTACCCATACTATCTTTGAAAACTATGCTACGTACTCACAATTTGCTAAGGGTCATTGATTTCCATATATATGTCAAAGACTCTATAGTAATAGTAAAGTGATCAAAATATTTACACATTTTCACTTAGATGGAGTCCTTGGACTCTCAAGTGTGCAAACAACAAACCCCACTTTTTATCCCCCTGGCATATAATGCGGGGGGATATAGTCGTCAGCTCCGTCTGTCCGTCCGTCCGTCCGTCCATCTGTCCGTCCGTCCATTGTCAAATTGTTTCTGGAACAGAACTCTAAAACCGTTTGGTCTAGCTTAACGAAACTTGTTATATTGACAGATCATCACATGCTGTTGTGCCTTTTGGGGTTTTCAACTTTCTGGATTTTTTTATATTTTGGCCGTTTCAATGGAAACGCAACTTTGAAATTCGTTTCCTGAGCAGAAGTCGAAAACCATTTGACCTAGCTTCACAAAACTTGGTATATTGACAGATCATCACATGTAGTTGTGCCTTTTGGGGTTTTCAACTTTCTGGAATTTTTAATTTTGGCGGATTTCATGGAATTATCCTTTCAATAATATGATAACACTGATCATTCAACTTATGTGGGGTCGGGGGGAATAAGCTATCTCTCCTGATGGCTCTTGTTCATGCTCCCGAAAGGACAAAATACTGTTATCAGGTAAAACAGAAAAGATAAACAAACTGTTTTTTGGCAACTCAAAATTCAACATAGGATTTTATGGTCATCAAGTCATGACATTGAATTGTTCTTTATACATGTTAAAGTAAGTTTTGATGTTGTTGTAATCAATCAAAAATAGAGCCATGGGCTCTGTAGCTCATCAGTCTTTTGATAAAAATATGTTTTGACCCCTGTGACCCCATTTGAGGTCATGGGGTCACGAAATCTACAATTCGAATTCCCCATTTGCCAAGGAGTCTACACACAACTTTTCAGCTCTCTAGACATTTTGGAACTGGAGAAGAAGATGAAAACTGGCTTTTAAGATTTTGACCCCTGTGACCCCATTTGGGGTAAAGGGGTCACCAAAACTAATATTTAGAATCGGTATTGGCTAAGGAGTCTACACACTACTTTTCAGCTCTCTAGACCTTTTGGAACTGGAGAAGAAGATGGAAATAGCCTTTTATGGTGTTGACCCCATTTGGGGTCATGGGGTCACGAAATCTACAATTCAGAATCCCCATTGGCCAAGGAGTCTACACACAACTTTTCAGATCTCTAGACATTATGGAACTGGAGAAGAAGATGAAAATAGGCTTTTAAGGTTTTGACCCCTGTGACCCCATTTGGGGTCATGGGGTCACGAAATCTACAATTTAGAATCTTCATTGGCCAAGAAGTCTACACACAACTTTTCAGCTCTCTAGACATTATGGAACTGGAGAAGAAGATGAAAATAGGCTTTTAAGGTTTTGACCCCTGTGACCCCATTTGGGGTCATGGGGTCATGAAATCTACAATTTAGAATCCCCATTGGCCAAGGAGTCTACACACAACTTTTCAGCTCTCTAGACATTATGGAACTGGAGAAGAAGATGAAAATAGGCTTTTAAGGTTTTGACCCCTGTGACCCCATTTGGGGTCATGGGGTCATGAAATCTACAATTTAGAATCCCCATTGGCAAAGAAGTCTACACACAACTTTTCAGCTCTCTAGACCTTTTGGAACCCGAGAAGAAGATGAAAATAGGTTTTTAAGGTTTTGACCCCTGTGACCCCATTTGGGGTCATGGGGTCACAAAATCTACAATTTAGAATCCCCATTGGCCAAGGAGTCTACACACAACTTTTCAGCTCTCTAGATCTTTTGGAACTGGAGGAGAAGATGAAAGTAGGTTTTTAAGGTTTTGACCCCTGTGACCCCATTTGGGGTCATGGGGTTACGAAATCTACAATTTAGAATCCCCATTGGCCAAGGAGTCTACACACAACTTTTCAGCTTTCTAGACCTTCTGGAACTGGAGAAGAAGATGAAAATAGGTTTTTAAGGTTTTGACCCCTGTGACCCCATTTGGGGTCATGGGGTCACGAAATCTACAATTTAGAATCCCTATTTGCCAAGGAGTCTGCACATCAAATTTCAGCTCTCTAGAGTCATTGGTTTCGGAGAAGAAGATGAAAATGCGAAAAGTTTACGGATGGACGGACGGACGGACGGACGGACGGATGGACGGACGCCGGACGCCATGCCATGCCATAAGCCCATCGGGTCTTTCAGACCTGATGAGCTAAAAATTGGCATTATTGACATTAAGCCCATAAAACAGTAATGATTCTTGTACATGCATTATTTTTCTCAAAGTTTATCTCCTGTTAGAATTAAACTAAAATTATGGTTAAAACCAATATTAACTTTTTTTGAGAGAAATGATTGAGAATCCTCTTTATTTGGTTTCTGAGAATCAAATTGTTAAATCTTTGTTTCTTTGATTCCACTCCCAAAATTATCAGAGATAAAATGATCACATGACACTGGGGGTTTGACGGAAGACAAGGGTAATTCTATGGATGAACAACTTCTTTATTGGACGGTGGCGACTATACCGAAACGTCGTCCATAGAATTACCCTTGTCTATACCGAAACGTCGCCACCGTCCAATAAAGAAGTTGTTCATCCATAGAATTACCCTTGTCTTCCTTATACCATCAACTTCTAGAATGCCACTCAAACAGCTCATGGGGGTTTGAAGTTTACACATTGAGTCAAGTGAACCCCATAGAAGTGAAAAAGCACTTATCACTGACAACACTAATATATGGCAACTGTACGAACATGATGAAAGAGACATTGGCATTATGTATTGAAACCAACTATCACAAATTGTGTATATATCTTAGAATGGAATAAAATAAGGGCACAAAAGTGAAATCAAATTGAGTGGAAGAGAACAATGAAACATGTTGGCATACTTCATATATATATTTCTATCAAGATTTTCTCAAGATAAGAAATTCATGGAAATTATGGATATTATATATATTATGTTTGTATGTTTCAGATGCCACGGAAGAAATTCTATAAGCGGTCTCAGACCAGGGCAGATGCACACAAACAGACGGAGGATGTCCACCTCCCTGGAAACCCTTCATCAGTGTATGATGAGGGTGACCTTGTCAACTCTGACTTGTCTGATTGCGGGGGTGCAACCCTAGTTAACAAATGCACAACAAAAGACAGGGGTGCAACCCTGTTAACCAATTGCACAACAAAAGACGGTGTTGCAACACTGTTAAACAAATGCACAAAAAACATCGGGGGTGCAACCCTAGTTAACACTTGCACAGGAAATTATTGCGGGGGTGCAACCCTAGTTAACAATTGCACAGGAAATGATTGCGGGGGTGCAACCCTAGTTAACAATTGCACAGGAAATGACTACAGTCAAAATACAGCAGAAACCATTCAATCAGAAATTGATACTTTCCTATTGGCCCATGTTAATCAGGGATCTTTAAGATTTCCAGATGTATCACGAGGAAAACAATGTACATGTAATGCTTTGACAAGCCTATGTTTCTTTCATGTGATGACAAATTTAACATCAAATGATCTGGATGATATACTGTATGAAGGAGATGACTTGTATCGTAAGACAGTTGCTGTTCTTTTAAGTCAATCAAAATATCGGCAATCTATGTTGAGTCTTGAAGAGCTTCCCCATGAAGTTACCATCAATGATCAAGTGTTCTTTGTGACATTCCTACCTGATGTCTATGCTGGCACAATTGAAATGGAGAGCAATGATGTGTACAAATCATTGGAAGATGCAGTTAATGCAACATTTGAGAATGAAAATTCAGCTATCATAGTGATGCAGGGTTATGCAATGTCAATCATGAAGAAAAACAACACTTATCTGTTCTTTGACTCACATTCTCATGACGGAAATACTGTAATGGGATCATTTCACACAATGAGTAACCTCATATCATATCTGAAAAGTTATGCAAGAAGCCTGGGATATCTTCCAAATACAGCATTTGAGATTCAGCCCTTGAAAATTTGTATTGATCAAATTTCAAATGAACATGATCTGAGAGATAACTATTTTGCTTTTCAACAAGATCAAGCCAAAATCAAAAGAAAGAAGTACATGCAAGAATATATGAAAAGAAAGAGATGTGATATCAAATTCAGAACCAAGGAAAATATAGTTGAAAAAATGCTCAAAAGCAATACACGTGCCAAACCAGAAGTTCGAAAACAAGAACAAATAAAAGAAAAATTGTACAAACAAAATATAAGATCGAAACCAGAAGTCAGAACACAAGAACAAATGAAAGAGAAATTGTACAAACAAAATGTCAGATCGAAACCAGAAGTCAGAACACAAGAACAAATGAAAGAGAAATTGTACAAACAAAATGTAAGATCGAACCCAGAAGTCAGAACACAAGAACAATTGAAAGAGAAATTGTACAAACAAAATGTAAGATCGAAACCAGAAGTCAGAACACAAGAACAAATGAAAGAGAAATTGTACAAACAAAATGTAAGATCGAACCCAGAAGTCAGAACACAAGAACAAATGAAACAGAAATTGTACAAACAAAATGTAAGATCGAACCCAGAAGTCAGAACACAAGAACAAATGAAAGAGAAATTGTACAAACAGAATGTAAGATCAAAGCCAGAAGTCAGAACACAAGAACAAATGAAAGAGAAATTGTACAAACAGAATGTAAGATCAAAGCCAGAAGTCAGAACTAAGGAACAATTATCTCAGAAACTCATGAAAAAGAAAATGCGCCAAAATGAAGAATACAAACAAAAGGAAAGAGAATCTCAGAAATTGTACAAAAAGAATGTTAGACAAAATGAAAATCACATTCAAAATGAAAATGCAAAGGATATCACAAGAAAACGGAAGTTACGTGAAAATGACATCTTTAAGGAAATGGAGAGAACAGTGAAACAACGTAAGAGAATGAATAACAAATTCAGAAAAAAAGAAAAAAAGTCAGATTGTCAAAGAAAATCTGATCTAAGGAAAAATGAAAGCTTCAGAACTCATGAAAGAAACCAGGGTACTAAGACAAATGAAGGATCATCTATTAGAGAGAGCATTAACCTATTCCATAAGAACATTGCAACTAGTCCGTGTTACATATGCTCATCATGCACTCAATCATTCTTCAAAAAATCAGTAGTTGAAATGAGGTCACAACATTTCTCAGATGGGACTGAAAAACTTCTAATAAATACAATGACTGAAGACAACAAAGAATGGGTCTGTAGAACTTGCTGTGAATATTTGAAAAAAAAGGATTCCACCTTTATCAGTTGCCAATGGCATGAAATTCCCAGTAGTACCACCAGAACTTGAACTTCCTCAATTGGAAGAGCGTCTGATTTCACTCAGAATTCCTTTTATGCAATTAAGAGAATTACCAAGAGGTGGTCAGACTTCCATACGGGGAAATGTAGTTACTGTTCCAACAGACATTAAACCCACTGTTGAAGCTTTACCAAGACAGTTAGATGATTCAGCAACAGTTCCTGTCAAATTGAAAAAGAAGCTATCATACAAAAACAGACTTCTCAGAAAATGTAAGACCAAACAAAGTGGTAAAAGCACCACAGTGGCTCATTCATAATAGTGACCTGTACAAAAATGCTGATATACCTATCAATGAACAATGGAATGAAAACTTGACAGAGATTACTTCTGACAATTCAAAAGAATTCCTTGATCAGAGCTGTAGGGATGCAAGTCCACCTTTGGAAGAAAATATTTCCCTTATTGAAACTATGACTTATACATCATTCGATGATGACAAAACCGACATTCTGGATAATCAAAAATCCAGTGACAATACTGCAGAGGATAAGATGAACAATAACAATGACAATGAGGATAAATACAGTGAAGTGGATGAAACTGAAGGTGTTGTTTGCAACACTGACACAATGATGGATGATGCTGATCCCATTACATACAAATTTGCACCAGGTGAAGGGCAACACCCACTTAGTATCTTTCAAGATGAAGATTCTGAATATATGGCATTCCCCACATTGTTCAGTGGTCAAAGACGTCCTAACAATTCTGACAGATTTAAATCAGTTCACTATAGTGACATTGCAAAATGGGAACTTCGAGCAGCAGATCGAAGAGTTGCAAGATGTGTTCCAAATCTGTTTTTCAAAGTAAAGAAATTACAGATGAAACAAGTCAAAGACAAGGTATCTTTAACCTTGAGAAGGGTTAAGATGAAAGGCAAAAACATTAGCGCAAAAACAGATGTTGAATGATGCAGAAGTGAACAAGATGTGTTTGTGAAACACGAATGCCCCCGGATGCATCCTGCTGGCTGTGTCAAGGTCAAGGTCACAAGGTCAAATGTCATGGTGTCATCTGAAAGGTCTCATCACAGGGGATCCATATGTCAAGTATCAAAGAGCAAGCTCGGACCAATCAAAAGTTATGACCAAGGTTAAGGTTTAAAATGCTCGCTGTGTCAAGGTCAAGGTCACAAGGTCAAATGTTTTGGTGTCATCTGAAAGGTCTCATCACAAGGGATCCATATGTCAAGTATCAAAGATCTAGCTCTGACCAATCAAAAGTTATGACCAAGGTTAAAGTTTTTGCGGACAGACGGACGGACGGACGGAAAAGGTCAAATATCATGGTCTCATCTGAAAGGTCTCATCACAAGGGATACACATGTCAAGTATCAAAGACCTAGCACTGACAGTATAGAAACTATAGCCAAGGTTAAAGTTTTCGGAAAAGGCTCGCTGTGTCAAGGTCAAGGTCACAAGGTCAAATGTCATGGTGTCATCTGAAAGGTCTCATCACAAGGGATCCATATGTCAAGTATCAAAGACCTAGCTCTGACCAATCAAAAGTTATGACCAAGGTTAAAGTTTTTGTGGACAAACGGACAGACAGACAGACGGACAGACGGACAGGTGAAAAACAATATACCCCCGGAATCTCCGATTCGGGGGCATAAAAATATTGTAAATCTTGATGAAGGTTATTACATTTTCCGCACTATGCGAAATTCGCCACCATACCTTGAGAAAAAGAAAAAAGATTTGTTTGCAATGATTCGTCAGTTAGGTTTACCAACTTGGTTTGCATCCTTCTCAGCAGCTGACACACATTGGACTGATCTACTTTTACTCCTGTCAAAACTTGTAGACAACACGACAATTACTGAGAGTGAAGCATCACAACTAACATGGATTGAAAAGTCTCGTTTACTGAAGAAAGATCCAGTTACATGTGCTCGCTACTTTGATAACAGAGTTCATCAGTTTATCAATCAGATTCTCAGAAGTCACCACAATCCTGTTGGAAAACTGACTGATTTCTTCTACAGAGTAGAGTTTCAACAACGTGGTTCTCCACACATACACATGTTGATGTGGATCGAAGATGCACCAAAATATGAACAAAACACTGAGGAAGAAATCACAAATTTCATTGACAAATATGTCAGTTGTTCAAAAATATCCAATGAAGAGAATGTTGAACTAGCAAGATTTTGCTGTCTTCAAAATCACAAGCATTCAAAAACATGTCGCAAAAATAACAATCCTGAATGCAGATTTGGATTTCCCATTCCACCTATGAAAAAAACAGTCATTTTGGAACCACTTGATATTCCATCTGAAGAAAAGAAAGCTTACAACAAGAAATTTGATGAATTGAAAAAGAAGCTGAATGAATTCAAAACAGGAGATGATATATCTTATGACTTTCATCATTTTCTGAATAATGTGGTTGAAATGGAGTATGAAGAATATATGAAAGTCATAAGAAGTTCTTTGAAAGGACCAAAGATATTTTTAAAGAGATCTCCTTCAGAAATAAGGATGAACCCATACAATGAAGACCTCATGAAAGCATGGAAAGCCAATATGGATTTGCAATTTGTACTAGATGCATATGCTTGTGCTCTGTATATTGTATCATATGTCAGCAAATCACAACGTGGAATGAGTCTCTTAATGGAAGAAGCATGTAAAGAAGCAAGGGATGGAAATTTTGAACTCAGGAATCAAGTTCGCCACATTGGAAACAAGTTTCTCAACAGTGTAGAAATAAGTGCACAAGAAGCTTCCTATCTGATACTCCAGCTACCCTTGACAAAGGCTTCACGTGAAACACTGTTTATCAACACATCACCCCCAGAGGAAAGAATCTTTCTCATGAAATCAAAGGAACAGTTAGAGGAACTTCACCCAGACTCAACAGACATAGAAGGCAACAATCTGATCAAAAGATATTCCATTCGACCCAAACAACTTGAGGATATGTGTCTTGCTGATTATGCATCAACTTTGAATGTCAAGTATCCACCTGGCTTGTCAAAAGATGACTCCAAGAAATATAGGGAAGAGTATGAAGTTGTTGATGACGTGTGTGAAGAGCCCATCTCAAACGAAATCAAAATCACACTCAGAAATGGTATTGAAATCAGATCAAGGATCAAGGATCAAGGTACATGTTCTGTTTAAAGCCTCTCAACAACAAAATTGTATATTGTTTTTCACCTGTCCGTCCGTCCGTCTGTCCACAAAAACTTTAACCTTGGTCATAACTTTTGATTGGTCAGAGCTAGGTCTTTGATACTTGACATATGCATTCGGGGGCATTCGTGTTTCACAAACACATCTTGTTTTTATACAGTAAGTGAATATGAAAAATTTCCATCAATAAAAGAAATTGTGTTGATATTTAATGTCTTACTCATATAAATTCATCTAAAAATAATTGACAAATAGTTTAACCTGCATTATTTTCACATAATGTTATTCAGAAAGATCTACTTAATGTGAAATATTTAGCACTTGTAGGCTCTTGTTAGAAAATTCATTATTTCGTGGTGGAAGTAACTTGAAATATCATTGGTCAATGTCGCCGGGCATTTATCACGTGATAATCTTCTGCACACGTTGCAGACATATCTAAAGGTGGGAACTGTAGCAAAAAAAACTCATTTCGAATCCGAAATAAAAATTAAACATTTCTTAAACGTACTTTGCAAACTTCATATCATGTACAATAAAGATTGAATAAGAGTGTATAACCGTAAATATGATTTTTAGATATAATAGAAAAAAAAAAAAAGTATCGCAGAAACGTAAACAATATTTTTGCACACGGCTCTAAAACCGGTTATGCAACGGCACCGGTGGACAGGGAAATAACACGATGAAGACTGGCCAATTTTGTCACATGATTATGCAAGGCACGGGGCAAGTTTGTCACGTGATTATGCTGGCCAATTGTGTCACGTGATTATATGCAAGGAACCGGGAGCAGGTAATATACATCATAATTATTGGTCAATTATGTCACATGGTCTTCTTCCGATCACCCATAAAATCAGAAACTTTTTTATGTTAGACCACCAATTGTTAATTTGTGATTCCTGCTGCACTTGCTGATTCCTGATTTGCCGATATCCAACCGTATGCTGACCTGTCACCAAGTTTCCTGATTCAAGTGATATGCTGATTGGCTCCAGCTGACTTTTCACCAACTCCTGATTCAAGTGATTTGCTGATAGGCTCCAGCTGACTTTTCACCAACTCCTGATTCAAGTGATATGCTGATTGGCTCTAGCTGACTTTTCCCCAACTCCTGATTAAAGTGATTTGCTGATAGGGGAAAAGTCAGCTGGAGCCTGATTCAAGTGATTTGCTGATAGGCTCCAGCTGACTTTTCACCAACTCCTGATTCAAGTGATTTGCTGATAGGCTCCAGCTGACTTTTCACCAACTCCTGATTCAAGTGATTTGCTGATAGGCTCCAGCTGACTTTTCACCAACTCCTGATTCAAGTGATTTGCTGATAGGCTCCAGCTGACTTTTCACCAACTCCTGATTCAAGTGATATGCTGATAGGCTCCAGCTGACTTTTCACCAACTCCTGATTCAAGTGATTTGCTGATAGGCTCCAGCTGACTTTTCACCAACTCCTGATTCAAGTGATTTGCTGATAGGCTCCATCTGACTTTTCACCAACTCCTGATTCAAGTGATATGCTGATTGGCTCTAGCTGACTTTTCCCCAACTCCTGATTAAAGTGATTTGCTGATAGGGGAAAAGTCAGCTGGAGCCTGATTCAAGTGATTTGCTGATAGGCTCCAGCTGACTTTTCACCAACTCCTGATTCAAGTGATTTGCTGAGAGTGAAAGCCAGGGAGAAAGCCCCGCCAGACGCCATCTGCGCTACGTCCCCGCCCACCGGTTGCTCCTCCCATCACCTCCACCTACATCTGACATATCACCAAGGTAAACAAATTTCTTTACATTGTTCAAAGTACTTAAATTTGACAATAAATGTTGATCTGAGAGAAAAAATAAGTAACAATCGTGTTTAAAAGATAAATCAGTGAATAATCATTTGATCAATTCATTAAAATACACAAATTTTCTTGTTGATTATTATATTGATATTGAACTGTACTAAAGTAAATAACAAATAAAAATATTTTGAATTATTTCAAATGTTAATGTCTAAAAACTGTCATAGATTTACTGTCAGTTCTATTTTAAAAATGTTTATTTCCCATGTATTAAATTAATAAAGTAAGATTTTACAATTGTATTTTTCAGATGCAGACCATCAAGTGAGTGAGTGAGTTGGTGTTTAACGTGTTTTGAACAATATTTCAGTTATTAAACACGTGGATGTTGCCATCCAAAAGAGAGTAGATAGATCAGGGAGAAAGGGATCGAAAGGATGAGAGAAAAGACGGAAAGAAAGGCATAGTGAGAGATAGAAAAGCAGGTTTTAGACTCACATTTGGTCTGGCTTCTACCCGTCGACCTGTCCAGCTTGGGTGACCCTACCAGGAGCATGTAAGCATCAGCTGGCATAGCTCTCGGGGTTGTCGAAGCACACAAACCACCACACCACGTTAAGGTAATGAGTCCAGTGGTGGCAGACCATCAAAGAAATAAAGTCCGGTGCATCCAAGCCCTACATGAGGTGAGGTGAGGTGATCTGGGGTTTAACGCCGCTTTCAAGATTATTTCACTTATATCGCGGCTGCTAGTATTATTGCAGGGAGAAAGCCCGCAACACCATTGTGGCTATGCATTGCGGTGAAACCTGCGAGCATCGGCTGGAACTAGCAACCATGGGTGGTACTGCGCTGAAATTCAGTGAAGCATTGCACCCAAACCTGACTGCGTGTAGAACAGTTCTCTACTGCAGACAAAGTTGCCGAGCCCCTGGCGGGATTCGAACCACGGACCTCTTGATCCGAAGCCGAAAGCCCTACATGAAGATGATGGTGAGAGGGGAGGTGATTGGGGCGACAAAACCAAGAATCTACACTAACAAGGATGGACAAGAGGCGCAGATGGCGACAGTCTATCTTGCTGACGCCACTGGGCATGTTAAGTGTACAGTCTTCGACTCGGACCTGTCCAAGCTGCAACTGGAAAAACTGTGATTGTGAAAAACTTTCAGAACAAAACTAATCACATTATCATAAATGAAAAAAGCACTCTGTTTACCACACCCCAGCGATTGAGCATCCCCCAGGAAATAAAAGATGCAGCCCTTGCTGAGTTCCAGCCCCCAGCAGCCCCGATGCGGACCATCCGCCAGGCTAAACTGTCACCAGTAAAGACGCTGACCTCCATAAAGGGATACATCAGACGTGTAAGTATTGTTTACAATAGTATCAAGTATTCATGAATTTCAAAATATCTTAAGCTTCTGAAAAGTATAATATTACAAAATATTGTACCATCATTTATGATTTCATGTGTTTGAGTTTAAACTAACACATTTGTTATACAGTCTTAATTATCAATTTACTAATATTAAGCAATTATTTGGCAGGATGATGCCAAGAAGACCGTGCTGACCAAGTCAAGCAACAGACCAACTACTGTGAGATCACTAACGATGGACGACCACAGACCACAGACACCATCAGGGTATCTCTTTGGAGGGACAGCGCAGATACAACTGTAGCTGTTGGTGACTTCATTTCCATCACCAATGTGGCAGTTGGAGCGTTCAAGGACCAGGCGCAGCTGTCAAGCACAACCTCTTCCACAGTCAAGGTATTTATTCATATAGCAACATTTCTTAAATATTGTTCTGATAACAATATGTATCACTTCATTTATAAACGAAGAGAAGTGTTAAAGTAAATGTAAATAAAAACAGTTTTATATATGATTTTTAATAATTTCAAATTAATTATACATAAAAAGAGAGGTGGCAGAATTATGTATGTTCAATTCATGATAAATTGCATGTAAACATATTTGTTGCAGATCGCTGAGGTGACCACAACGGAGAGAGAACTCATCCCGATTGGTGTCACCAAGGAAGATGAACGCTTCTCCATCATGTTCCTTGACGGAGAGAACATCGTTGACTATTCTTTCAACAACACCGAAGCCATCATTTGTAGCAACAGTCCTGAGGAGAAGCTAGAATCGTGCATCATGAAGGGTGAACCAGTAATTGTGAAATTGAAAGGCGAAGAGATTTTGAACATTTCAGAAAATGTACAAGTAGATGAGGAGCTCCTCTTAAACTGATTCGTTTCTATTGTGACTTGAGATGAGATGAATGAACATTGACTTGCCAGATTTGTTGAATAGACATAACAAAACAATGTATCTTTGTACGAGATGAATAAACATTGATATATACATTACATGTAACGAAATATGTTGATTTGCCAGATTCGTTGAATAGACACAATAAAACAATGAATCTTTGTACGAGATGAATGAACATTGATATATATACAATATATGTAACCAAAGATGTCAACTTGTTGATCTGTTGAATAGACATAATAAACATGTTTATAATTTGATAATATGTGTTTCTATTGTTGCTTTCTGTTTGTTCAGTTGATACTTGAATAAAAGAAATATATCAATACAAAATTGAGTGAGCTTTTGAGATACTGAGTCTTAATTGAAATCTTGAGAGTCACCTTACAATTGAAGTACTATTCTCTTTCTTCATCTTTCTGTCATCTATGCTCTAGTTCTATAAAACCCTTATTTCCTTTTACTGTCCACTCTCATTTGTATTCTCAGAATCCCATGCTTAATAAGTGAAGAATTCTTGAAAGCATTTTAACTAATTCACTCTCTCACTTTCACATCCATATCCATGTCAATGTATCAAATGATTAAATTATACAAACAAATAATGAATAATGTAACCCAAATGTGATCTGATGAGTTGAGAAAAATTTGACAAATAAAATGTCAATATATTAGATTAATGATTGGGTCAAAATTGAATGGAATCAAGGCATATTGTAACATGACTTCGGTAAATACTCGTTTCTGATTGGTTGATTTGAAGAATTTGCCAGTGTTAAATGACAATGAACACCCGCAAATTGGCTGAGGCGAATCACCGCGAAAGGATACATTATTTGGTCCACCTCAACATTAAAATGTTCTGATTCTCCCAATATTCGCGACCGATTCACATTTTACTGTTGTTGCTGTCATTTTCTAACTTGCGCATTCCCGTAGATGCCAAAAATCCTTTTCTATTTGTTTTAGCTTTATGTAACCAAACTTTCTTAATTGGCTAAGTTTCTCCTAATTTGCCGCCTTGAGCCATGCGGCCGGTTTCTTTCGAATGCTGTTCCCATGGCACGACGTCACAAAGGCCAACGGTTATGACGTCATAGTGATCGCGTCACCGTCACAATGGTCTAGGCGAGTTTAAGATATTTTATGTGACGGGTTTGTTCCTGTTGGTTCATGAATTATATAACTGTTTTCTCTATCGTAAATTTCACAGTGAAAACTATATGATCTCACCGTTATGAGTGCAACTGGTTTGCAATATTAGAACACTATTTCAATGTCTATAACACTGGGAATTCCTTCTTCTTTGTAGCTGCGAACACCTATAACAATAATGGATCAGTCGTTAGATCCTTTCAACTCAGAGTTCCCTACGCAAAAATAGAGTTCGCTCTTAAAATGCTTATAACTAACGGTCATGTTACAATATCGATAAATAGTTGCGTTTGTAAAATTTCCGGGATTCATTGTTATTCAACACCCGCAAATTTAAGCGTTTAAAACCTCCGGCTAACGCCGTCGGTTTTAAACTAAATTTGCGGGTGTTGAATAACAATGAATCCCGGAAATTTTACAAACGCAACTATTTATCTTCTAATTTTATAAGTTAACATATCTCACACTATGCCAACCTCTCATCCTGTCCCTGATTCTTTCGTGCTCAAGTTTCTTCAGACATTCTATTGTGTTGAGGATACTCTTTATTCCATTCTGCATAAATGAAAATAGCACCATATACCTCACTCACTTATTCATCACTGTGTCAAGGATTGACTACTACAGAACACAATTGACCACTATTAGCACATGTTATGTCGATGTGTCCCTAAAACTTAGTTGAATTGACAAAATTTAATTGTCAAACGTAAGAGAAGTCTTGAATAATAGGAACAAAGTTTTTGTAATTTTACATTATAAGATCACCTGATGTGCAAGTAACTGTTTAAACAAAGTTTCTCTTATTTCAATTAATTCTATCAACAATAGTTTCCCCTCACAGCCCAAAATCATTCTACAGTGTACGTCCCATGTTGTATGAATGAGGACATCTTGAAAGCATGGTGTGATGAGTCTAAATAAATATGCAGATGACAATCGAAAACGGTTAAGTAAGAAAATCTGATTTGTCATATTTTCATCTGTTGATTTGACAATGCAAAACTGTTTACCATTATAGTACTGTATGAGTATTAAATAAATTGATACTTTAATGAAAGACATCTCATGGCCACTTGACATGTAAATATTCATATGTGAACATAATAAACGTGTCTTATGCTTTGCTGTTTTTATGACTTCCCTCTCAATCAGTCATTAATTTTCCTTGAAAAATCTGTACTTTTGGGATTCTCAATATCCCATGCAGCATAACCATCAGTGAAATAATCTTGAAATCATGTTAATGATTCACTACGAAACAAATGTAAGTGGCCACCATCCTGTAATTATTGATTGAAATCACATTAATGATTCACTACATAACAAATGTAAGTGGCCACCATCTTGTAATTATTGAACGCCATTTTAATGAATACTCCTAAACCAATCAAGATATCACAATGAAATTAATACACATGCCCACATAAAGTAGCATTTTGAAGATTAAAAAATACAAGATGGTCACCAATTCAGCCATAGATAAAAAAAAGTTATACAAAAACCTACTGCTTGTTAACAAAGCAGATTACCGTATATCATTCTTGTATTAATGTTTGTTTGGTAGCAGCGCCGGTCTATCAGGTAGTCCCATTGCCAGAGATGTCGCCAGCAACAGAATTGGAGCATGCACCTGCACCGCCACTTGCTACTTCGAATGAATCCAGCCTGGCTGTGATTTCCGGCAATGGTATGTTGAATGTCATGTTGCTATGAGCTATATACTTGATGAGAACTGACACAAAAAGAATGTAAAGTGGAACAAATTCCTCCATTTTATATTAAGATCAATATATTTATGTTGGTTTATGTTGTAAGGAAATTTAATATCAAATTTGAATTTTGAATTCGGTCACTTGCTCAGACTATACACAACAAATATATTGCTATATATAGAACTGTATCGTCGGTTGTCGGCTGTCCGCCACTTTCCCAGACTACACCAACAAATGACTTTATATAGAGAATTCCATTTTCATAGTCAATTAATAGGTTGGAATACATGTGTGAATGTAACGATAAATGTAAACTGTATATGATGTTTATTTTATTTAAGAGCATATGCATACAAAGTACATACATAATTAACCTTTGTAGGTATTATTTTAATAAACATACGTACACGAACCTTGAAAATTTCGTGTCTTCTTACATGAAGTTCTTGTCTTCATGTGTGTCTAGATTGCAAGTGGTATGTTATCGGACAAGACAGAAATATTCACACGAACGCAGCATGCTTCGCGGAAGTAAAGTAGTCTCCCGGTTTAAAACTTAGCTGCGCCTTAACCTCATGAAATCGTGAAATTCTAAAAGTTCAGTTGCGACTCAGATTATGAAAACTACATAGCCCACATAGACATAACCCAGACAAATGGGGGATAGATCCTATGCAAGAAAAGAAAATGCAGCTCATCTTCTACAGCACTCACACTCAACACCTGCATATGTGCCAGTTTCAACAAATAATTCATGAGATGAACAACGAAATCGGGATAAAGCAGTACATCTTTTTTGAATCACTCTTTGTAAGAAACCTTTCCAAACATATTTTCCATTCGGTAACAATAATCTATTGATTAAATATATATTGATATTAAATAATCTATTGATATTAAAAAATCTATTGATTAATATGATTGTTTTATTGTTATTGTCAATGTCACATCAAGGTCACGACTTTAGCATTGTTTTACAAAAATGCTTTATTTTTTCAATGAACACTTTTAGTCAATAGATAATTCTTATACTCAATGAAAAGTGTTCATTGATTGTGTGACCTTGACGGTCAAGGTCATGTCATATGAGTTATTGCAATTTGCACCTAATTTTGGTATAACTTAATCCCATTAAACTTTTCAGTAATTGTTTACACCTCTGGGGCATTACTTTGACATGTTCACATTCAAGGTCAAATGTCAAGGTTACGAGCTATAAAATCACTAAAATATTCCTTGTAGCGTTAACTTGAAAAGTGCTAAGAAGCTCTTAGCTATATATCATCCTTGGAAGAGTAAACATTTATTAAAAGGTTTTCGCTACAATCTGTCAAAGATCAAAGTCACAAAAATGTCACGACTTCAGCATGGTTTAGCAAAAATGCTTTATTTTAACTATGACACTTTTAATCAATACATTATTGTTATACTCAATGAAATGTGTTCATTGATTGCGTGACCTTGAATGTCAAAGTTCAAGACAAATTTGCTTAGGCCTGATGAAGAAAGCCCCAGTTTCGGGGCTGCTTTTGCCGTATCCCGCACATCGAATCTAGTTTTCACAACACTTCCACTTTTCATGGAGAAGCTTATGATATTGTTATTAAAAATATCTATTATTTGCCCTTAACTTGCAGCTCTTCGGTACTTCAATTGAGTCAAAGTCACCCCAGTTCCATGGTTGATCTCCAATCAGTCACCATGGCAATCTTGAGTCCAATAAGTTTTCCTGCTGCCATGTTTATGCCCTTGACCCTTATAGACAACGCCTTCACTTCTACCACCACCTACAAAATAAAACACCTGCATGTACTTAAGAAAACATCAGTCCTTAGAATTTCATTTCTCATTTGAAAATACAGGTTTTATGTAAGAAAATCAACACTTTTATACACAACATGATTGTTAAACTGAAAAGTGACAAGTGTTCATGGACTGTGTGACCTTGAATGTCAGAGGTCATGGTCACGAAAAAAATGCCCCTTTTGCTGAAGCCTGAAGAAGGTGAAACAGGAGTTGTCGAAAAACTCCAGTTTCGGGACTACTCTGCTTTTGAGGTAGCCCTCTTACTATGCCTTTCTTTCCGTCTTTTCCCTCATCCTTTCGATCCCTTTCTCCCTTATCTATCTACTCTCTTTTGGATGGCAACATCCACGTGTTAAATAACTGAAATTTTGTTCAAAACACGTTAAACACCACCTCACTCACTCACTCTAACGTCAATTTAGTTGTCTTCTATATTCAATCATACAACCCGCGGTTGCAAGCATCACAGTACTCGAATTGAAGTAACAGGTCTTAAACATTCATGGCTGAAATTACATTTCAACAACTATTTGTCACAAAGTTGACATGATCCCCCGGCGCAAATTGATGTTAGCAGAAAGCAAAATGTTTATATAGAAACACTTGTCACGTTACTAGATGTCATTAGTCCATACAAAACGACTGATCCCTGTGTCTTTCAAATAAGAAGCTTTGTGCAAAAAAAAAGGACTTGTTCTCTTTATTTTCCTAACATATCAGCCTTGCAAGCATTAAGGGCTACTTTCAATGTGACCTTAAAAATAATTTGAAAGTCACCAAAATCGATTTATAAAAAGAATCAAGTGAATGATTCTATGGATACACACTAACAAGCTTAACATGCAGGTAATGGGGTTGATTAATCATAATTTCTGCTGTGACCTTGGAAATCATGTGAAGGTCGTCAAAAAAATCCGAAGAGAATCTAGTGAGCTGTTCCAGTAATATCCCACTGACAAGCTTTAAATGCAGATCTCAATTCTTAAATTTACAAAGACTAGCTGTTACCTTGAAAATAATGTGTTGGTTACCATAATCGACTGGGCCCGGCGCCTTTCCAATAAGATGTATGTTAATTATGAAAAGAAAGCGGCGAATAGTGTTTCAGATATCCTGCTAACTAAAATGTTCAAAGCCTTGCTGTGACCTTGGCCTTGAAAATAATGTGAATGTTACCAAAATCGACTGGGCCCAACGCATTCCTAATGAGTAAGTGAGTGTTTAGCGCCACTTCGTCAGCATTGCAACCATTAGCGGCATCCTTCACATGCAATTTCAATTTTCAAATGAAAAATATTTGTTAAACAGATATTTCATTTCAAAGACACCACCCTCATAAAAAAAGTAAATATATATTTAATTTTCATCGATTTGTTTTGATAAGGGATTTATAACTGGTCGTACGCCAGCGATATATAGTTGGATACAGTTTTCGTGCATGGGACTTGGTAAGTGGGATTTAATTCTCTACAAAAATCTCTGTAACCACCCCCTTCCACAATGCTTAGGGGTCAAGGTCACGTGCACACATTAGTGCAAGTTTTTGGGTGCATCGCTTGTATTTATCTCACGACATTGTTTTCACTGAGAGGTGTTTTAGGTGATTGTTCATTGTCCCGGTGCTTCAACCTGAATGAGTGAGTTCAATAGCACATAGATTGCACTTAACTTTCTTCGTGTCCTCGATTTTGGAGAAATATTTCCCAACTTCGGAGCGTTTAGCATTAGACGTCGCCATTTTCGAAATTCACCGCGAATCTACACTTTATAACCACGTGATTATTCGTTTACAGTTCGTTTAATCTTGTACAGATCGTTTAATCGTTTACCGTGTACACTTCGTTTAATAGATTATCTATTACATGATTTTGTAAACTTTTATTGAGTCATCACAAAACGATACCCTGTATACGTTTAACCGTCCCACCCCTACTGAGAACCCGGGAAGATCATGTCAAGTGGACAATAAAGACGCAAGCAGTGCAAACATTAACGAGAAAGAAAGAGATTGAAAAACAGCAAGGGTAAGTCAATTTTAAGTTAACAGGATCACTATGATTAATAATTTGAAAAATTTGAAAGAGTGGAATGTTTATGGCAGAGTATCTTTCATCTCAATGATCTCCACACTTGACTCAATATTATAATATACTACACAACAGCCGAATTATAACTATTTATTGTCTCAACACAAAATTTAAGCTTTCTAGGCCTTTCGCCTCTTGAGAAGAAAAGAAAATTATGTTTTAGGGTGTGACATCTGCAGCCAAGGGGCCACAGGTCAACCCAAGTTACAAATTATAATCATCACTATCTGTACAAGTAATCTATACACTTTATAATCAGTTTAGGCCTTATGTTTCTAGAAAATAAGATGAAAATAGGTTAAAGGGCACCAAAGTTAGAATTAATAATCATCACTAGACAAGCCTTCTGATTCTGGAGAATATGAAAATAGGTTAAAGGGCACCAAAGCTACAATTTATAATCCTCACTTGTCAAGGAGTCTGTACAGAAAGTTCCAGCCTTCTAGACCTTATGGTTCTGGAGAAGAATTCGAAAACGCACGAAGTTTAAGGATGGACGGATGCAGAACACCATGCCATTAGCCCGTTGGGCCTTGTTTTGGCCGCATGAACTTCAAACATTCAAACAATTGTCACAAGCTCTCCGATATGTAGTTTAAGACAGATTTAGATCTTTGCTGTTGAATTGTCCTGCCATTAAGAGAAAGTCCTCAATAGTATCGGGCTTGTCATTACCACAGTCAAGTTTAGTGAGTAAAACCTGCTTCCTATCTCTTACTATGCCTTTCTTTCCGTCTTTTCCCTCATCCTGTCGATCCTTTTCTCTCTGATATGTCTACTCTCTTTTGGATGGCAACATCCACGTGTTTAATAACTGAAATATTGTTCAAAACACGTTAAACACCATCTCACTCCCTCACTCACTTAGGATCGCTGCCAGTACGATCAATTCTGTTGGTGTTTTGTTTACCATCACAGTGATTTTACAGGTCAAATCTAGCAGCAGATTTGCAACAGCTGATCTGTTTCTGCAGTTTATGCAGTTTATGCATTTGATTGTTTGTTGGCGGACATTTGTCATCAGTTCATTTCTGCTAGAGGGGCATCTTGTCGATCTTGAAACTTGAAGTCATCATCACATTCAATGTCACCAATTCCGGTAATCTTGGTTGCATGAACAGTTGAAAGATATTTAGAGTTTTTGAACTGGTTCACGGTAACATTTTCAAAATCATAAGAGAGTCCTTCTTCAACAAGTATACGCTGGTCTTCCCATAAGCACAACGGAATGGTTCCGCTGGTGTCCCCAATCAAGACCTTTTTCATTTTGCGTCGGCCATATTTTGTTGTGACTTCGTCTTCCTTGACCATGGTGGTTATAACTTTTGCTTTGACATTTCCCTGCCATTTTTGCAACTTCGCTAACAAATTGCGCAGTTCACGCCCTTAGCAACGAGAGGAGTCAGCTGTTATGAGTGAACTTGCTATGATTGCATGTTATTATTTCTTTAGCCCTTGGGCACTTTCCCACCATATTTTGGCCCATTATACAATCTTTTTTTAAGGTTAGCAATATGTTCAAGGGTTAGAGATGCATCACTTACCTTTGGAAAACAAAATTCAAGAATTCAATCGAGAATTTAGCGATGGATCGGGCTTCAATGTTTTTGTTATCGCTCCCGAACCATCTTTTTTTAGCCATTTGGGCACCCTTAGGGTTATTTGTAAAAATGACCACTTACCTCTAGACAACGAAATCATCTAGGTCATCGGCCGGAGTGACAGTCGCTTGAATTGGTGCGAGAGGACGCCGCACTGCAAGTAGCTCGTTGTCTTCTCTGTGAGGGTTATACACTCTTTTGATCAGGTCTAAAAACTGTGTAAATTTGTTGTCATTGTCATACAGATATTTTCTTTTCACGCAGAATTCTTCAAAATAAGAATACAAAGATTTGTTTGTGCCTGTTCGTGGCAGTGAACGTTTGAGGGCAGCCCGGTACCCCATGATGATTCAATCGTATTTGTGTGTGCCCCTGTTTCCGGGTCTTTGAAATGTAATAAATATTTCACTTTAAGATGAACAAAGTCTTCTTCCTTTAAACAATCGTATGCCTTCCAACAGTCACTGATGATGGTTGTGCCCGGCCTGATGTGCTTCAAAATTATAGGAATTAAAGTAATTGAATCCCTCTTTTCCACACATGCGAAAAGCACTGTTTTGAGTCTCTATCTATCCCCCAAAACACCCATTGTCCTTCTACACGTTTACCTTTATTCAACTTTCGTGTTCCAAATTTAGACTCATCAATTTCAACGATTCTTCCTACACCACCAAAATCGTTTGAAATCATTATTTAATTAATTAGCGACGAGTGTTTCTCGTATTGACATATACTATTATCTGAGGAAGACAAAATAAATTCTATGGATGAAAAACTTTTTATTTCACAGTGGCGCCGTTTCGGTAAAGGTCCTTATATCGTTTTCAAACATAAACTTTATAATGGTATAATGATCTATATGCTTGAAAACGGTGTAAGGATGTCTATCAAAACATCATTATAATGAAATAAAGCGGTTGATCATTCATAGAATTTCCTTTGATCCTCCTCTGTCAATACGTTTATTGGCACACTTTTGAGTTAATTTGTATTTGAAAACGTCAATTTGTTGAATGCCCAAAAATACACAAATCATAAATGATGCAAAATTGAGAATATAAGTTTGCAATGGTGACACTCATTTGGACACTGGTTAGATGATACATTTAGCTCTTCTCAAAACTTCCTTATGAATTCTCTTGACATCCTCCGGTATGAACATGAGTGATTGGACAATGAAAAATCATTATGTTCTTGATTCAGGTTGTGGAAATATACATTTCCAGGCTGTCCAATATGTTCAATGCCATCTTTATATTTTCGCTGGGTCCTCGTGACGACAACCAAATCATTTGGTGGAGGTGGTATTTGACCTTCAACCTCGGAGGGGCCTCTTGTATCCATAACAAACAGCAACATTTTTGTAACAGTACATAAAAAGTGTAAACTGTAACTCCCATATGATGGTTTGGGGGGTTCCACTCTTTCGGATACATATTCAAAGGGGTTTTCAGGAGTGTTGTTGGAGGCTCTCTTTCTTATTTGTGTTGACTTTTGTGCTTTCTTGCCTCTTCCAGTGGGCATGTCCGAGTTGGCAAGGCGTGTATTTACTGGGGCCCTGGTCTTTTTGTTGAAACAATTCAAAAGGTTTGAAGTTGCCCTTGTTGCTCTGCTACAGCTAAACAATGAGAGCAAATCTTGAAACTTTCCCATCGTGGAAATATCTTGTCACACGTTATCTGACCAGAAGGACACAAAGTTACCAAATGTGGCTGGTCTGGATCTCTTTCACTTGTAACAAACCATTTCTGGTCAGAGGTAGATCCTGGTAGGTTAACAATATCCTTTCCACTAGCCGTGGTGCGAGCTGCCTTCTTAAACATATCTTTCAATATGAAGGACAGCACTGTCGATATTTCGCAATGGTCAGGAAGGATGGAAAGAGGAGGAATATCCGGCTGTTCTAACTTTCTAACAAATTCTGCCTCACTCAAACGTTGCTTTCCCAATTCCTTTTTGACTTTGCTGTTAATAGCTTCATTGGCATTTTGTGTATATGGTTTTGGTGGATAGATAGCCAAGTCCACAGTTCGCTCGAAGAGTTGCAGACATGCAGTTCATGATGAGTTGAGCAAACTCACCACCTTTTTATGTCGTCCTCTCCAGGCGACATTCAGGTCTGAGAGTTTATTGAGAAATTCATCCTTGGTGCAGTAAACTAGTCCTCGAATGCGCTCAGTTCCAATGTTTATTCAAAAAATTTCATCAATAAAAGGCTTCCTATTTACAATGCCAAGACTTGACAACTTCGAAATCACATTGTCTCGCATATGCATATCACAGGGGAGATGATTTGCAAAAGGGAAAGTTGCAAGCATAGCCTGGTACAGATTATGGTCGCTATCAGTTCCAAATGCTTTAAGGTTGAGAGGTGCCAGTTGATGTTTTAGCAAACCAGATGATAGTGAAAAGTAACTATCAAATGATCTTCTTTGATGTAACAAGGTAGGGCTTATCATGACAGGATCATGACCTTTTCTTTTGTTGGAAAGCATCAGGTTCCTATAAGTTGTCAGTGTCACATAGTACTTCCCTATGATGAAGGTGGTATCTGCACCTGGAATGCTGAATTTTCCTGTTTTGGTGCAGAATCTTTCCACTTCATCAAGCTGATGTTTGGTAGCCATGAAAATGGAGAATTCTGGCACCAGTTCCACATCTTTGATGAATGAATTATTTTCCTTGGCCATGTCAACAACTTCCAGGATAGGGTCTGAACATATACTCCGGTTTACATTGTAAATTTGTTGCAGATTTCTTGCTTTATCAACAGGTGACCGAAGTGCATCTACTCCACCATGGTCCTGTAAAATTTGAGAGGTTGATAAGTTCTTAATTTATTCTTTTGTTGAGTGCTCTGTCCTAAAGAAAGGGGATGCTGAATTTTTAGCATTGCCATGAGGCTGTACTCTTACTTCATGTTCTTCTCCACTGAAATAATACTGCACATATATCAGTGGCCATGGACAGTTTCCCTCTTCACCTCTAATGACAATCCGGTGGAGATCTTCGGATGATTTATTTCTGTATTGATACCGGAATACAGACACTCATCCTGTGTTTGAATTGATAAAATGTCCCTCGCTTTCTTCACAACTTGTTTTTCTCGTGTAAGTTTGTACCCATGCTCCCATGCAGTATGATAGAATATTTTTCCAGTGGCCAATTTTCTTCAAATCGACTTTGAAAGAAGCGTTCTGATTAATGTCTCTTGGTATGTTGGGAGCAATTTTCTCACTGGCGGTGACGATGACAGCTCTTTTCAGTAGTTGGATAGCCAATTTTCTTCAAATCGACTATGAAAGAAGCGTTCTGATTAATGTCTCTTGGTATGCTGGAAGCAATTTTCTCACTGGCGGTGACGATGACAGCTCTTTTCAGTAGTTGGACTGCATCAAGTGTCTTTATCCCTCGGTCTAACGTGTTCAGCAGCAAGGGTTAGGGTTCTTCTAGTAAATGTCAGGGAATGACATGTAATACGGTGCTTCTACAGCTAGGGTTAGGGTTCTTCTAGTAAATGTCAGGAAATGACATGTAATAAGGTATTTCTACAGCTATGGTTAGGGTTCTTCTAGTAAATGCCAGGGAATGGCATGTAATTAGGTGCTTCTACAACAAGGGTTAGGGTTCTTCTAGTAAATGCCAGGGAATGGCATGTAATTAGGTGCTTCTACAGCTAGGGTTAGGGTTCTTTAGTAAATGCCAGGGAATGACATGTAATAAGGTGTTTCCACAGCTAGGGATAGGGTTCTTCTAGTAAATGCCAGGGAATGGCATGTAATTAGGTGCTTCTACAGCTAGGGTTAGGGTTCTTCTAGTAAATGCCAGGGAATGACATGTAATAAGGTGTTTCTACAGCTAGGGTTAGGGTTCTTCTAGTAAATGCCAGGGAATGACATGTAATAAGGTGTTTCTACAGCTAGGGTTAGGGTTCTTCTAGTAAATGCCAGGGAATGGCATGTAATTAGGTGCTTCTACAGCTAGGGTTAGGGTTATTCTAGTAAATGCCAGGGAATGGCATGTAATAAGATTTTTAGCTCATCTGGCCTGGTCCATAGGCCCGATGGGCTTATGGCATGGCATGGCGTCCGTCCGTCTATCCGTCCGTCCGAAAACTTTGTGGAATTTTGACTTCTTCTCCAGAATGATAAGGCCTAGAAAGCTGAAACTTTACAGACTCCTTGACTAGTGAAGATTATTAATTGTAGCTTTGGTGGCCCTGTGACCCCTAATAAGGGCCACAGGGGCCGCGCCCTAAGAACCTATTTTCATCTTCTTCTCCAGAATCATAAGGCCTAGAAAGCTGAAACTTTGTGTACAGACTCCTTGACTAGTGAAGATTATAAATTGTAGCTTTGGTGGCTCTGTGACCCCTAATAAGGGCCACAGGGGCCGCGCCCTAAAAACCTATTTTCATCTTCTTCTCCAGAACCATGAGGCCTAGAAAGCTGAAACTTTGTGTACAGACTCCTTGACTAGTGAGGATAATGAATTGTAGCTTTATAATAATAATAAAGGCAACAGGAACGTCCTTCAAATCTATTTTCATCTTCTCCTGAAGTATAAGGCCTAGAAAACTGAAACTTGTCGCCTATATTTAGCAGCCCCGTCTAAGGCTACTTTCAGTGTTTGTGCAGTTTCCACGCCGCGGCGCCCATACTAATGGCTATAACTTTTTTATACTAAGCTTTCCAGAACTTGTATTCATAACTTACTGCTTATACCTCGGGAGAATGATTTTGACATGTTCACTTTCAAGGTCAAAGGTCAAGGTCACGAGCTATAAAATCACTAAAAAATTCCTTGTAAACGCGATAACTTGAAAAGTTTGTGTGCTATGAAGCTCTAACTTGGTATGTATCATCCTTATTTTAACAATGAACACTTTCAATCAATAGATGATTGTTATACTCAATGAAAAGTGTTCATTGATTGTGTAACCTTGAAGGTCAAGGTCATGAGATTTGTGTTATTACAATGTGCAACTAATTTTGATATAACTTTATCCCATAAAGCTTTTCAGAACTCATAAACATGTATAAGTGTTAACACCTCTGGGGACTTAGAATGACATGTTCACTTTCAAGGTAAAAGGTCAAGGTCATGAGCTATAAAATCACTAAAAAATTCTTTGTAAACGTGTTAACTTGAAAAGTTTTTGTGCTATGAAGTTAACATTTTGTTAATATTATCTCTTGAGAAGTACACAATTTTGGAAAGGTTTTGGGAACGAACTGTCAAAGGTCAAGATCATAGCAAGGTCAACAAATATTGAGAAACTTGATTATTTTAACTTTCAACACTTTAATTTGTTACATTAATGTTATTTTCAATGAAATGTATTCATTGATTGCGTGACCTTGAGTGTCAAACGTCAAGGTCACAAGCAAATGCCCAATATGCTGAGGCTTGTAGAAGGCGGAACAGGGTAAGGCCAAACCCCAAGTTTCGGGGCTGCTCTGTTTTTGCGGTGTCCCGCAAACACTAATCTAGTATATACTTAATTTTATGATTGGTGACCCTGTAGCCTCTATAGTTGATGATGAAGCCTGATGAGCTACAGAGCCAATGGCTCTATTGTTTTTACAGCCGGGTTCTTCTAGTAAATGCCAGGGAATTACATGTAATTGAGTGTTTCTACAGCTAGGGTTAGGGTTCCTTTAGTAAATATCGGGGAATGACGTGTAATTAGGTGTTTCTACAGCTACTGTTAGGGTTCATCTAGTAGATGTTGGGAAATGACATGAACAATTTTCAGAAAAAACAAAAACTGAAAGGCACCACTCAACCACTAGACCTAACCACATACCAAATTTCATAAAAGAATATTACGGAAAGAACGATCCTACCCTCAATATGAACTAAGTACAAACTGTTTCCATGGAAACCAACAACAACAAAATTCAGAAAAAGACAAAATAGCAAAAGGCACAAATCCACCACTAGATCTAACCACATACCAAGTTTCGTAAAAAAAATATTGAATGCTTTTTGAGATATGGCCTGGAAATGAAAGCATTTCGGAACCACGGAATCGCAAACTTTTGCAAGTGACATAACAAGATAATTACACAGGGAAAAATTGCTTATTGTTCCTTTTAGAGACTAGATGTACTTCACAAACAGGTTCAAAATTTTACTTAAAACATTGTTTATCTAATTTAACCCTTACGATGCGGCTATATATTTTTGCTCTACAAGCCCACGTGGCGGAATTGTTTTGTCCGGTGCCAGCCACCGTTATATCCTGATTAACCGCTTCTTTATTTTTGTGCGCGGATATACATATGATACATGGAAATAAAGACAATTCTCTCTTCTATACGATGATGTAAAAATTATAAAATTATCTCTAATGGTTCGTGAGATATAAATGCCGCAAGGTGGGTACCCTCAATCATTTTGAGGTAAACAAATTTTTTTGCGGCACTTGTCGCAACGCTTTGCCGCTTCTTTATTTTTGTGCGCGGATATACATATGATACATGGAAATGAAGACAATTCTCTCTTCTACACGATGATATAAAATTATAGAATTATCTCTATTGGTTTGTGAGATATGAATGCCGCAAGGTGGGTACCCTCAATCATTTTTGAGAAACGGTTTGATATTTTATATCCGGGAGCAGCCAAGACTGCTTGCAGTCAATATATAGCCTTATCCTGAAAGTTACGGATTTCGCCAAGAGGGCTTACGTGCCATTTTATATTTGGCCCGTAAATATCACGCGCCCCGCATCGTAAGGGTTAATGAAATGTAATTAAGTACATGTAGATTTCGATAATTTTGGAATTTTGGATTTAGGAGTGAAAGTGAGAGTAGAGTGAACATATCATCACAAACTCTATGCTAGTCCTTGCTTCTTTGAGAGTTGTGAATAAGTAGAAAACCTTTGTTTTTGGGCAAGGTGTTTTCCCCTATTAATTTGACCTTACCACAGGGTGAATATGGATGTTACTTAAGAAATAAAGTTTGCTCTACCCCAATGTGTTTTGTAATAAACTGCCCTAAACTATTATAGTCCGAGTGCTTAAATGTTGTAATAGTTCATGGAAAAACTAAAGCGAACTTTATTTCTTTTCTAAGATACCAAACTTATTTGCAGGGAAGTATAAACATTCTTATAATTTCAAATTAAAATGGCGTTAAAATAATTTAGATTGTATATCCATGAACAGGGCTAACTGCTGGCTATTCCATGTTTATAACTGCATTTATATGTTATATGCATTTTAGTTTAGATTTAAGTCCTTATCAAAACATGTCATTATTGATAAAGTTATAAAGAAGACTCAACAAAGATTCGCAGATGCCTGTCTCTGATCACTTTGAGAACTAGATTAGCGTTTGTGGGATACCGCAAAAGCAGAGCAGCCCCGGAACTTAGGGTTTCCAAGGATGATATCTACCAAGTTAGAGCTTCATAGTACAAAAACTTTTCAAGTTACCGTGTTTACAAAGAATTTTGCTGTGATTTTATAACTCGTGACCTTGACCTTTGAACTTGAAAGTGAACATGTCATAATGATTCCCTGGAAGTATTAACATTTAGACATGTTCATGAGTTCTGAAAAGCTAAATGGGATAAAGTTATACCCAAATTTAGTGCATTTTGTAATAACTCATATCTCATGACCTTGACCTTTGACCTGCAAGGTCACACAATCATTGAACACTTTTTATTGAGTAAAACAATCATGTATTGATTAAAAGTGTTCATAGTTAACCCTTACGATGCGGCTATATATTTTTGCTCTACAAGCCCACGTGGCGGAATTGTTTTGTCCGGTGCCAGCCACCGTTATATCCTGATTAACCGCTTCTTTATTTTTGTGCGCGGATATACATATGATACATGGAAATAAAGACAATTCTCTCTTCTATACGATGATGTAAAAATTATAAAATTATCTCTAATGGTTCGTGAGATATAAATGCCGCAAGGTGGGTACCCTCAATCATTTTGAGGTAAAAAAAATTTTTGCGGCACTTGTCGCAACGCTTTGCCGCTTCTTTATTTTTGTGCGCGGATATACATATGATACATGGAAATGAAGACAATTCTCTCTTCTACACGATGATGTAAAAATTATAGAATTATCTCTATTGGTTTGTGATATAGGAATGCCGCAAGGTGGGTACCCTCAATCATTTTTGAGAAAAGGTTTGATATTTTATATCCGGGAGCAGCCAAGACTGCTTGCAGTCAATATATAGCCTTATCCTGAAAGTTACGGATTTCGCCAAGAGGGCTTACGTGCCATTTTATATTTGGCCCGTAAATATCACGCGCCCCGCATCGTAAGGGTTAAAATAAAGCATTTTCGCTAAAACATGCTTACGTCATGACCTTGCTGTGACCTTGACCTTTGACGGATTGTAGCCAAAACCTTTACAAAGTTTTTTACTTTTCCAAGGATGATATATACCAACTTAGAGCTTCATAGCACAAAAACTTTTCAAGTTATCGCGTTTACAAGGAATTCTTAGAGTGAATACATATCTCGTGACCTTGACCTTGACCATACGGTGGTATGTCTCATCAATGCCACTGACAAGTCCGTTAAGATGAAAAAGGGACAGCTGATTGGTCGAGCCTTTGCGGCCGAGCCGTTGGAAGGAACGAAAGGGGTCGGAGAAGACGAAGACCCCATCCATGTAAGGCAAGTCCCGGATGCGTTGCCCGAATCGGTCCCAGCCCACCTGCGGGATCTGTTCGAACGATAAAAATCTTACTTGCCGGTGGTCGATCACTCGGAGCTGTCAAATCTTCTCATCGAATTCCATGATGTGTTCGCCAAGCATGATCTCGACCTAGGTGAATTCACCGCAATTGAGCACAGCATCGACACGGGGGAGGCCCCTCCCATTCGCCAGAGGTTGAGAAGAACTCCTTTGGGTTTTGAGAAGGAGGAGAAGGCCCACCTGACAAAGATGTTGGAGGCAGGGGTGATTCAGCCCTCAGTATCGGAATGGGCCTCGGCCCCTGTGTTAATTCGGAAGAAGGATGGAAGTGTGAGATACTGCATAGATTTTCGTGCGATAAATGCTCGCAGCATCAAGGACGTGTTCACTTTGCCTCTAATAGACGAGTGCCTGGATACCCTGGCCTCCAGCACTTGGTTCTCGAAGTAGGCCTGAGCTGGGAAATTGTGGTGGCATTTTTGGACGACGCAGTGGTTAACGGGGCCACTGTCCCGGAACATTTCAAGAACCTCCGAACTGTGCTGATGCGTTTCCGGGAATATGGTCTAAAACTCAAGCCTAGGAAGTGCGAGCTATTCCAACTGGAGATAGAGTTTCTGGGGAGAGTCGTCGGACCGGAGGGGTTAAAAGTGAACCCTGAAACGTTGAAGCCGGTCCAGGAATGGCCAAGGCCAGCCAACACCAGAGAGGTGGAGCGTTTTCTCGGATTCGCGAACTATCACCGAACCTTCATCAAACACTACGCTCAGGTGGCGATACCCCTGTACGCCCTGACGGGAAAGAAGCAGTTCGAGTGGGGACCAAGTCAACAGTCCAGTTTCGACAAACTCAAAGTGGCCCTCATGACCACCTCTGTGTTAGGTCTGCCTAACAGACAAACTGATTTTGTACTGGACACTGACGCATCTGACTACGCCATAGGAGCAAAGTTGGCGCAAATTCAAGAGTGAGTGAGTTGGTGTTTTACGTGTTTTGAACAATATTTCAGTTATTAAACACGTGGATGTTGCCATCCAAAAGAGAGTAGACAGATCAGAGAGAAAGGGATCGAAAGGATGAGGGAAAAGACAGAAAGAAAGGCATAGTAAGAGATAGAAAGCAGGTTTTAGAAGGACACACATTTGGTCTGGCTTCTACCCGTCGACCTGTCAAGCTTGGGTGACCCTACCAGGAGCATGGAAGCTCCAGCTTGCATAGCTCTCGGAGTCGCAGAAGCACACAAACCACCACACCACGATTAGATAATGTGTCCAGTGGTGGCAAATTCAAGAAGGGGAAGAACGGGTCATCAGCTATGGAAGCTTCGCCCTTACGTCCGAACAGCGTCGCTACTGTACCAACCGGAAGGAATTGCTAGCTGTGGTGCGCTTCACTCGACAGTTCCGGCACTACCTACTGGGGGCACATTTCAAGGTGAGAACTGATCACAACAGTTTGCGATGGCTGCTGAGTTTCCGCCACCCGGAAGGGCAGTTGGCCCGCTGGCTTGAGGAACTGAGCCAATTTGACATGACCGTGGAACATAGGCCGGGGAGTAAACATTCATGGCCATGATTAGGTGCCACATCAACAAGGCCCAGACTTCGTGGGACGAGTTCCTTCCCCAACTGGCGGGGGCCATACATTCCTCTGTGAACCGCCAAACGGGGTTCACTGCAAATAGACTTATGCTCGGAAGAGAGGTGAACACTCTGGTGGACCTGATGTTTGGCCAACCCGCAGAGGGAGATCCAGACCCCGCAGAGTACGTGAAGGAGCTGGAAGAAGCCATGAAAGAGTGACATGACCGTGGAACATAGGCCGGGGAGTAAACATTCATGGCCATGATTAGGTGCCACATCAACAAGGCCCAGACTTCGTGGGACGAGTTCCTTCCCCAACTGGAGGGGGCCATACATTCCTCTGTGAACCGCCAAACGGGGTTCACTGCAAATAGACTTATGCTCGGAAGAGAGGTGAACACTCTGGTGGAGTGTTCACGGGGAAGGACTTTCATTAAAGTGCGTTTCCTTTTGCAGGAGAAAACACCAAAATGTCGAACAGCGAAAGCAAGAGGGAGAGAGAGGAGGACCAGTCAGAGGAGGAGGACTGGGGAGAACTACGACTGAGGGTCGCGGAGGCGAGGAGAAGGATGTCGAGACAGGAGGTGGGGACCTACAGCAGCCTGAAGGAGAAAGCGGAGGCCATGAGAGGGGTTCTCCCGGAGAGAGGGGCGGGGGCTCCCTACCCGAGAGGGGGGGTTCCCAGCTGTCGAGGGTGACCAGGGCGAGCTCGAGGGGGAATGTTCCTGGGGCTACCTCGTCCCGGGTCACCAGTCAAGGAGGAGGGTATCTTGGGGAACCAAGTGCTGGAAGTCCTGCGATTACACCAGGCGGGGGAGTGGAGACCACATCAGAAGTCGCGAGGAGTCGCCATGAAGAGGGCCCTGAAAAGTGAGGATTCCAGCCCGTCGGAGGAGGTCCCGGGCGACCGTCAAGGTCTGAAACGAAGGAGGAGGAGGAGTCCTCCCAAGAAGAGGCACAGGCGGGGGGTGCGGACCGTCAACGGACACAGTCACCCCACCAGAAGAGGAACAAGCCCCGATCCGAGGGCCACAGTCCAGAGCAGCCTCAGGATCAGAGGACAGGGACGAGGGAGGAAGACCAGGGGGGAGCCAGCCGCCCGAGGTTCCGAAGTTCGAAATGCCCGGTGGAGGGGTGCGGGACTGTCACCCGAAAGCTGAAGGACCATGCCTTCGAGGTCCACCTCCCACCCTACATGCGGGACAGAGCGCCGCCTCAAGTGGAAGCAGCAGCGAACAACGCCCATAGGAGCGTGAAGGCCTTGCGATGGTTGGCGCAGCAGATTCTGGGGGAGACGGCATCCACGCGGGAGCTGTGGAGTCATATTTCCCCACTCCTGGACCTTCCTGAACAGAGTGAGGTCAATCAGAACACCGTCTGGCTGCTGAGGAGGAGGGGTGGAGCCAGCCAGCCCGGTTCAAGCTTCACCCAGTCAACTCGCCAGCCGCCTTGGCCCACTGGAGAGCCCTCTTGCACATGGTCAATTACCTGACGCGGGCTGACCGGATCCTTTTCCGCAGGTACCACCCAGCAGGCATTTTAACGTTGAACCAACGTTGAAACAACGTCGTTTACCAACGTTGAATTGACGTCGAATTTTGATTGGATTTGAAATTTGCCGCGACGTCGAAATCTAACGTTGTTTCAACGTAGAAACGACGTTAATAAATACGACGTCGAAACAACGTTGGTATAACGTTGTCTCAACGTATATACGATATTGTTTTAACGTCGAAACGACGTTTTATTGACGTAATTATAACGCGACATCAACGTCGATACAACATGACTTCAACGTTGATACACCGTTGATACGATGTTGCTTCGACGTTGGTTAAAAGTTGATCCCGTTACTAATGATGCTGAAAAGGTATGATGAGAGACGTTTTTCAATGTATATAACACTGCAGAGAATCATAGAGACCGGGATCGTATCATATAAAATATCGTATATCGTCGGGAAAAGCTGTTTCAATTCAACCAATAAATTAACAAGTCAAAAACAAACAGAGATAATGTTTACATAATTGTTTATTAATCTTTTATACATTTCTATGAAAAGCCGTCTTATCCTGTCTTCTTGTACATGTTTCTTCACAGCGTTGGTCATCAGCAAAGTTCTGTACAAAAGAAAGATAAAAAAAACAGATGTAAATGAAGTGAAAAATCAATCACATAAATTGTATATGTCGATACCTTAATAGGCTTATCAAATATGTGCTAATAACTTGTTCTGTTCTTATGAATCCTGCCTTGAATGACTTTTGTGTGCATTGTATCTGATTTATTGTTTAACTGTTAACTTATTCAACATTTGAAACTGGTAAAATTAATACATAATGAATGTTGAATGGCATTTACAACAGTATACACTATACATACCTGAGGGTAGTTTGACAGATCAACTCCCGGAAGCACGTGCATGTATCTTCTCTGCTTCGCCAGTTTCCATCTCTCTCCTCCCTCTCAATCAGCAGACCCTGAGAAAAGTTTATATTATTGTATTATATTTAAATATAAACAATATCTTCGGACTCTTCCTAACACATTTCTTTCAAACACTTCTTGTTGCATGGATTGAGTCATAGGATTCCTTCAAATATAACTGTCATGGAACTGAAAAGTGTCAGTTATGAATTTCCCTTAAAATTTGTATATACACATTATGATTATACAATGAATCGTACATGTAGGTTCAAGCCTTGGCTAAGTGAGTTGATATCAATCTTAGTCCTATTTAGTATTATATACTATAGTTATGCTAAACTGTCATGCATTAAAATATTAGATTGTCACTGGTTATATTGTGTTTTGCAAGGAAATAAATAATTGAAAACGAATTTCATCCATCAACAGTTCAGAAAGAAATATGTGGTATGCCATCAGTCAGTCATACTTGAACATAATTATAGGATTAGTTTGATAATAAAAAAATTAAGTTAACAATGAAAATAAAATTAATTTAATATACCTGGACCCCTTCTAGTTCTTAAATACGGACGTATAATTTCTACTTTTGGCAAATGATATTTCAGTTATTTTTCTTCATTGAATACTAATTACATCTGTAGGCCTACATGTACAGCCGTGTCGGGTAAAGATACGCAGAGGGTAAAGATACGCACTTACGTAAAAGTTAACCTAATAATTGCACATTTAGTGTTAGCTCCTAACTTATTGTTGTCTTAACATATTTTTTAAATTCAAAATATTTTGGAAGGTTTTAGATTGCTTTAAAAGAGTAAGATGTTGAACAGCGGCACAAAACAGTGACATATTTGTACAAATGGACAAAATTCCTAACAAATTAATCGTCAAACTCATCAAATATTTTCTCTTCTCCCATTTCAAATGTGAATGGAAACAAAATCATTGATCCTACAATCAATATGTGATTCCTTGAACTTCTGAAAACAGTTTCAAAATCTATAAATATAATAAAATTGAATATGTTACGTGTATTCCAAACCTGCCTGCGTATCTTTAGCCTACATTTCCGGACCTTCCTAAAATAGGGGGTAGTCGTTAGAAAACTTTGACAATCATTCACAAATGAAACTCCAAAATATTATTCTGCATTAGAATTGTAAACTTTACCATAAACTTTCACATAGACATAGGGTTTTCTCATATCTTATATTTTCCTGAAACATGGAAATGACAGATCATTTATCTCTTAGGTGCGTATCTTTACCCGTCAGCACTGTACATGGCTACAGTACATGCATAAATGTGCAAATGATATGCCATGTGGATATTTGATGTCATTCATATGACGCAATGCGGAACAACACTATTACAACAACACTAACTTAAGTAGCCATATCTTTCTATGACGTGATCATAGTTCAAGTGACTTAGTCATTCAAATAATAGATCAATATTACATAGTTTTATTGCTAATATACCCGGTTTGAACACAACCCTTTTCATGACGGCGATCTTTTTCCTACAAAAGTAATATGGGACAACGCTGATTATGATGCAATCATTGCCACTCAATGATAACAATTCAACTGCTGTTTCATTTAAGCTGATGCTCAGAGTAAGACAATTATTAATCAAAAACAACAACGGAACTGTACAGTGAACGCTTTGAACCAAATGAACTCGTAAACAGCTGATCGAAAGCTTTACGAGCTCCGTGCAACATCGGTTACGATAACAAGCACTTTATGCTATGCCACAACACTGTATGGAGTTCAACATGGTTGCGGACACAAGTCGAATGACAGCAGAAGTTTTGAAACCTAGATCTATGACTTTCTTTTATCCTTAAGCTTGTGACTCACTTAACTAAACAAATGCTATTTTTCAAATAATAGTTTGATATCAGTGCTATAATAATAGATAATCGTACTACTATATCTACAGTTGACTTGGCACAAGGCCTACATAAGTCAACGAGATGCGTTGACGTGACTAGTGTGATAACTTCAAGTTTATAAGTATTGGAATATGACTACTGAAACTAATGATGGAAAGTTTGTTAATAGAAGAAGGGAAATACTTACCATTTGAGAATAGTCGAGCGATGTCAGTCCACCCGAATCGTGATCCGATATAAGATCTAACCGAACGTTGACCGACAAACATGGCGACGAAAGTACTAAGATTGTGACGTAATAGTTGAAACAGTGACGTCATCAGCATTTGTGCTGGCGCGAAAATGTGGTATGCTTGTTGGCGTTCAAAGTCACTTCGGAAATATAAGAAAAAGTACTTTTTTCATATACATGCGCCGTTTAGGGAAACAAATTATCGGCAAATATTGTTTATGAATAAAGTGCTCACGAATTTGTTCCTGAATTTTCAAGTGCTAGCCTATTCATGAAACATTGCTTTAAAAACGATATATTTATTCATTTATTCATTGATATAGATTTATGACTGTTTTACATAAACTTTTGTATATTTTGCGTACTTTTTTTACTGATTTCATATCTATACATTGCATTGATAATTCGAAAAAGCTTCATTTTAAAAGGAATGAAAAAGGCTAAACTTAACAAAGGAAAACAACTTTAGACTCTACATAAAGATTTTTCTCTACAATATCCTAGAAAAGAATGCCTTTTTTGTCGCGAAATCTGTTAGTTGTTGCTAATAGTAATTTAGTTAGTCCTTTCATAACGGGGCGCTCTTTACAAGTTTAAAGGCGAATATCACACACTTTTAGAATTATTCGCGTTTTTAATGAATGATCAACTAACAAATGAAAATATTTAGTTTCACAAGAGACAAACCTATTTTCATCTGATATAATTCGTAGGTTGTAAAATCGGAACAACGTAAAGTCATTTATCAACATAAATCTCATAGGCATAGACCTCGGAAAAAGCTACGTTGAAACGACGTTGTGTATCTTTATTTTCTCGACGTGGAAACAACGCCACCTTAACCGAAATAACCAACGTTGAAACAACGTTGTTTAGTCAACGTCGAAAATACCGACGTCGGGGCCACGTCGTTGTTTTCGACGTCGAAATGACCGACGTTGTAACAACGTTGTTACATCAACGTCGAAATTAACAACGTCGAAGCAACGTTGTCTTTATCGACGTCGAAATTACTGACGTGGAAACAACGTCTTTTTTAAGTTGAACGACGTCGCGACCACATATCAACTAAAATCCAACGTCGATTCCACGTCGTGTGCCTGCTGGGCAGGCGATCGAGGGGGAAGGGAGGAGGTCCGGAAGCGGAGCTGACTTTGGACCAAGCCAGGGGGTTCCAGGCGCAATTCCAGCAGATCCGACCCAAGGGCCACGGCCCGGACGCTCCCAGCAGGAGGTCACCACCCGTAACCAGGGGGGGAGAGCCCTGGGAGGAGTGTCCCTGTCTCCAACGCGGTACACTATCCGGCCCGCAGGAAGCGAAGCCACGATGGGGCCATTGGCGGCTCAGAGGGAGCTGTCCCCAAGAGGACAAAGGCGACGGAGCACCGGGGATCCGAGACCCAGATGGAGGCTTCCGCCAGGGCACAGAGCAACCCGGAGCAGACCCAGCCCAGGCCACCCGGGGATCAAGCGCCAAGGGAGAAGATACCGGTAGCCACTACCACCTAGACCGGACATGGCGGGACGTATTCGGGAACAGGGACCACCCGGATTCCACTGCTCTCATAGATCAAGGGCCCCAGCCACAACAGAGTTATGCTGTCGACCTCCACGACCCCTACGCTGCGGATTTACATTCGAGGTGCATCTCCCTGTTACGACAGGACCTGCCACGCGGCCAACCCCTCCACATCCATTGCTTCGGGGGGACCGAGGAGACTACCTAAGAGTGGATCAGGGACTTCCCGAACTGCCACTTCGGCTTCACCGGGGCAGTGGCAAACTTCGACAGGGCGCAGCGCCAAGCCCTCAAGAACCTGGAGGCGAGGAGGATCCTCTTGGAGACTGACTCTCCATACATGGCGCCCAGGGGGTATGTTACCAACAGTCCCACCTTGATCGGCTACGTCCTGGAGGGAGTGGCCAATATCCGCGGGGAGTCGCCCCAGCAAGTGGCAGGGTACACGCTGACCAATGCGCGTGCCCTGTATGTGGGTTAGTCAAGAGGAGGAGTGGGCGCACCAACCTTGGTGCGCACTAGAGGGGTACTCGCGTCGGTGACGCTGGCCCTCGCAGAAGAGAAGGAGCCACCAGACCAACCGGCAAGGCTCATCCTGACAGCCTCCAGAACGGTGGGGGGCCCACAAAATGGGGAAGAGTGTGGTGAACCTGGGTCAAGGCTACAGCCAAGGTCATGACCTACCGGAAGCTGCCGGAGAGGGCCGAGGTTCACCGACAGTTTTCAGACGCCATCAAAGCTAGTAAGTCGAGCCTAGATCTCCTAACGGCCAAAGTGGTTTAATAGCAGGCAAAAGCCCTATTATAGTCCGAATACTCCTTATTATTGTTGTACGGTAGTCGTAGGTTCACTACACCATCTTATCATGGTTCCAAAAGTGAAACCATGTAACCAGAAAACTTAACAGAACACAGGACAGGTACAATAGTTTTAAGACTTTATTAACATTAAAATTTCAAATGATGATTATCACTGTTGCAGTCATTTATTATGAAAAAAATGTGGGCACACTTAATTTCTGAAGGGCACATTTATGATATTTGTCTGGTGCCCTCAGGCACTTGTTAAAATTTGCATTTCTATCCCTGATAGTGAATTTTTTGCTGTTGTTTTTCATCGGAGGCCTGTTGCTGAACACTTGTTAGAGTTGTAGGCCGATTTCATCAGTGTTTTCATACGGATGTCGGCCGTTCCCTAAACTAATTAACCCTGTTCGGACACTTATGTGCAGGTCAGGTGAGGGTAGGGTACCTGCATAAAGAGGGAAAACTGTTATAAGATTTTCAAGGATGTTCAAATCATCATACTAAATGGGACACATGTCAATATCCGCATATCGGTAGGTGATTTCCCCAGTAAAAAGATAACGAAGTCTCACGTGAAGTAAATGTAGATATGATGAATAAAATACGTCAGACGACACTTGCTGTAGGTATCATTTTAATGACAGTCATCATTAAAATGATACCTACAGCAAGTGTCGTCTGAAGTATTTTATTCATCATATATATATATATATATATATATATATGTATATATATCAACTCGAACGTTTCCTTGAATTCATTTCCAGAAACAATAACTCGATAGAACTGCCTATTTAATGTTAAGATTGATACAAGACTAAGATTGGTGTTGTAATACCCTTTGTCTTGCAGTACATTAGTCTGTAAGTGACTAATTAAAACATAAAAGAAGTTATCTAGGATTCCATATCATACCCATGTGCGGTACATTATCAAGTCGAGTATTTCATACCACGTGGACATATATTATTGTCAAGTCTGTTCAGTAAAAGTTCACTCTCTCTATGTGATTAATAGTAACTTATATTACTTGAATTATTTAAAGTAACATTTAAAGCAAGCAATGGCAACATTTCATCAAATTCGCTCTTTTCATAACACATTGTTCACGGACAGAGTTGAAAAATTAACCCTAACCCCCCAAGATGACAATTATCAGATGGAATTGAATCTCGACCTTATGGTTTCAACCCAGTTTAGAATACTATTTCAATATTACGTGAAAAATAAATAAAAAACTAGATTAGCGTTTGCGGGATACCGCAAAAGCAGAGCAGCCCCGGAACTTTGGGTTTCGCCTTACCCTGTTCCGCCTTTTACAGGCCTCACCAAATTGGGAATTTTCACGTGACCTTGACCTTTGACACTCAAGGTCACACAATCAATGAACACATTTCATTGAGTATAACATCATTGTAATGAAATAAAGTGTTAAAAATTAAATTAATCCATTTTCTCCATATGTGTTGACCTTGCTGTGACATTGACCTTCGACCTTTCGTACCCAAAACTTTTTTAAAATTTTGTACTTCTCAAGAGATAATATATACAAAATCTAAACTTCATAGCACAAAAACTTTTCAAGTTATTGTGTTTACAAGGAATTGCAATAACTCATATCTCATGACCTTGACCTTCAAATTCACACAATAATTGAACACTTTTTATGGAGTATAACAATCATGTATTGATTAAAAGTCATCATAGTTAAAATTAAGCATTTTCGCTAAACCATGCTTAAGTCATGACCTTGCTGTGACCTTGACCTTTGACGGATTGTAACCGAAACCTTTTCAAATTTTTTTACTTTTCCAAGGATGATATATACCAAGTTAGAGCTTCATAGCACAAAAACGTTTAAAGTTATCGTGTTTACAAAGAATTTTGCTGTGATTTTATAACTCGTGACCTTGACCTTTGAACTTGAAAGTGAACATGTCATAATGATTCCCTGGAAGTATTAACATTTAGACATGTTCATGAGTTCTGAAAAGCTAAATGGGATAAAGTTATACCCAAATTTAGTGCATTTTGTAATAACTCATATCTCATGACCTTGACCTTTGACCTTCAAGGTCACACAATCATTGAACACTTTTTATTGAGTATAACAATCATGTATTGATTAAAAGTGTTCATAGTTAAAATAAAGCATTTTCGCTAAAACATGCTTACGTCATGACCTTGCTGTGACCTTGACCTTTGACGGACTGTAGCCAAAACCTTTTCAAAGTTTTTTACTTTTCCAAGGATGATATATACCAAGTTAAGAGCTTCATAGCACAAAAACTTTTCAAGTTATCGCGTTTACAAGGAATTCTTAGAGTGAATACATATCTCGTGACCTTGACCTTTGACCTTGAAAGTGAACGTGTCAAAATCGTTCCCCCGAGGTATGAGTAGTAAGGTATGAATAAGAGTTCCGGAAAACTTATTGGAAAAAAGTTATAGCTAGTAGTACGAGTGTGGAGGCTGCTAATGAGTGTCTAGCAAACAGTAGCATTTTGTGAGGGTGAAGCTTTCAATGACCAAAGGAAAAGAAAGTAATCTTGTAAGCAGACATTTTTTTTCAAATATGTTGACATATATCAAATCTTGTACAATGTAATTTAAAACTTGTGAGCAGAAATTTAAAAAGTAGAGCCATTGGCTCTGTAGCTCATCAGGTATCATATCAAGTTTGCTTTATACAGGCCAGATGAGCTAAAAATGAAACTGATGTTACCTATTGCAAGAAAACCTATAAAAAAATTACAAAACAAATGTAACGATTTCGGAATAAATTTCCTTACCCAAATGACTTATTATTATTCAACACTTTCCAGATCGCCAATATCAGACAGTGAAAGAAGTCCACACTAAAATATCCAAGGAGAAATAAATTCGCCATAGATTGTCATCTAATGGAGAAAAATAGGTTTTTAAGATTGTGACCCCTGTTACCCTATTTGGGGTCATGGGGTCATGAAACCTACAGTTTAGAATCCCAATTGGCCAAGGAGTCTACATGCAGTCTTTCAGCTAATTGACCTTTGGGAGCTAAAGATGATGATTAAAATACGTTTTTAAGGTTGTGACCCCTGTGACCCTATTTGGGGTCATGGGGTCACGAAATCTACAATTTAGAATCCCCATTGGCCAAGGAGTCTGCACATATCTTTTTTAACTCTCTAGTCCTTTTAGAACTGGAGAAGATGAACATAGGTTTTTTAGGTTGTGATCCCTGTGACCCTATTTGGGGTCATGGGGTCACCAAAGTTACAAATGAGAATCCCCATTGTCCAAGGAGTCTGCACATATCATTTTTAACTCTCTACTCCTTTTGGAACTGGAGAAGAAGATGAAAATAGCTTTTTAAGGTTGTGACCCCTGTGACCCTATTTGGGGTCACAGGATCACCAAAATACAAATTAGAATCCCCATTGGTCAAGGAGTCTGCACATATCATTTCAGCTCTCTAGACCTTTTGGAACTGGAGAAGAAGATGAGAATAGGTTTTTAAAGTTGTGACCCCTGTGACCCTATTTGGGGTCATGGGGTCACGAAATCTACAATTAAAGACACTTTCTGGTCCCCACGAAACCAATTTTGCCATCACTGCTTGTGTGTCTTAATGTGACAGGCCACGGCCCAAGCTCTGATAAGGCTGGTGCTGGAATGTTAACAATCGCCACTGAGAAGCCAGGGAGTTCAGAGTCAAACTAGTCGAGTTTGGAACTTTCAATGTTTCCAGACTGACTTGAAGTAGATATATTTGAAAGGGATATTTTTTATGTATTAATTGTGATATCTATATATAAAACAGGATAGTGATTTGCATGGTTTTAATTATAAAAATATAACCTAATAGTACACTTAACATTGCATTTATACATATGTATTCTTAAATGTAAACTCATTATTACTAAAGAAATGATCTGCTAACTATTCCCACTTGTGTCCCATATATGGCTGCCCTTGTGGATTTGGGTAGACGGAACGTACACAGTTCAAGATGCATTTTGGCATTACTTCTCGTCTGTGCAACACTGCCCACTGTCCACTTGCTAGCATTGCCTTTCTGTCCAAATAATGTTGATTGTTCCACGCTCCAAGGTTTTGCATCACACACCAAAACGTTTTGTAGCATGATTTTCTCAAACCAGCATTTCTTGCGTTGGGAGCTTGCCTGTGTCCGAGCCATGGTGATGGTAGAGTCGTTATGCACGGGTCAAGGAAACAATAAGGACAGTTGTTATCTGGAAGATCTTCTGGTTTCCGAGGTCTGGAGACTTTAGAAGACTTATTGTCATCTATTACTGATTGCTGAGCTACTGATGATATGGCACACTCTTCATCAGGAATATGATGATTGCATGGATTTTCTGTAATACATGTTATTGCTCATCTTCCTACGCAGAGCCTAAAAGGTCAGTTTCCAAACTGTCATTTTATGCCTTGCTGCAGAGACTTTACTTTTCTGTGCTGCTATAGTGCCCCTATAGACTAGAGAGCAAGCACAGAAAACTCAAGGCTATGCAGCAAGGCATAAAATGACAGTTTGGAAACTGGCCTTTTAGGCTCTGCGTAGGAAGATGGTTATTGCTCTGTGAAACGACTTTTATAATCACATATGGATATTCAATCTATTTTTCCATCCATACAGTTGTGTGCATTATATAAATCTATTTTGTAGTCAACAAATCATTACAATTTCATAATTACAATATATGATCTTACTTGCCTTAGTTGCCTAAATTCAAGAAATGCAGTGATCAAGCACAAATTTGAAGGATAACTTTAAAATGATAGTATAGTATAGTTTCAGTATAGTTAAACATCTTACCAACAACATGATATTCCCATCCGTTAAATGCAAACAATCCTTGTATTTGTTCCTCTTGTTCTCTTGTGAGCATTAGAATGTACACTTCAAATTTTGCGCCAAATGGCTATGAGTCAGTTCTCTGTCAAAATTGAAAGTGGGTCAGCATACTGCATCCAATCATAACCGCTAGATAGATTATTTGTCCAATCAGGTGCCTTCTGTGTTTTACTCCAGGGGCGAATTTCTTCTACAACTTTGAGAATTGTTCACATAAACACTTGAAAAAAATGCCTCTCTCTGATATCACGAATAAGAAAAATAGAGCCATTGGCTCTGTAGCTCATCAGGCTTCATCATCAATTATGCTTTAGAGTGTGGCCAATGTGATTCCCCCATTGTAGAGGCCACAGGGTCACCATAAAATTAAGTATTTAGGCGACAAGTTTCAGCATTCTAGGCCTTACACTTCAGGAGGAGAAGATGAAAATAGATTTGAAGGACGCTCCTGTTGCCTTTATTAGGGGTTACAGGGCCACCAAAGCTACAAATTATAATCCTCACTAGTCAAAGAGTCTGTACACAAAGTTTCAGCTTTCTAGTCCTCATGGTTCTGGAGAAGACGATGAAAATAGGTTTTTAGGGCGTGGCCCCTGTGGCCCTTATTAGGGGTCACAGGGCAACCAAAGCTACAATTTATAATCCTCACTAGTCAAGGAGTCAGTACACAAAGTTTCAGCTTTCTAGGCCTCATGGTTCTCGAGAAGAAGATGAAAATAGGTTTTTAGGGCGTGGCCCCTGTGGCCCTTATTAGGGGTTACAGGGCCACCAAAGCTACAATTTTTGATCCTCACTATTCAAGGAGTGTGTACACAAAGTTTCAGCTTTCTAGGCCTCATGGTTCTGGAGAAAAAGATGAAAATAGGTTTTTAGGGCGTGGCATATGTGGCCCTTATTAGGGGTCACAGGGCCACCAAAGCTACAATTTATAATCCTCACTAGTCAAGGAGTCTGTACACAAAGTTTCAGCTTTCTAGGCCTCATGGTTCTGGAGAAGACGATGAAAATAGGTTTTTAGGGCGTGGCCCCTGTGGCCCTTATTAGGGGTCACAGGGCAACCAAAGCTACAATTTATAATCCTCACTAGTCAAGGAGTCTGTACACAAAGTTTCAGCTTTCTAGGTCTCATGGTTCTGGAGAAAAAGATGAAAATAGGTTTTTAGGGCGTGGCCCCTGTGGCCCTTATTAGGGGTCACAGGGCCACCAAAGCTACAATTTATAATCCTCACTAGTCAAGGAGTCTGTACACACAGTTTCAGCTTTCTAGGCCTCATGGTTCTGGAGAAGATGAAAATAGGTTTTTAGGGTGTGGCCCCTGTGGCCCTTATTAGGGGTCACATGGCCACCAAAGCTACAATTTATAATCCTCACTAGCCAAGAAGTCTGTACACAAAGTTTCAGCTTTCTAGGCCTCATGGTTCTGGAGAAGAAGATGAAAATAGGTTTTTAGGGCGTGGCCCCTGTGGCCCTTATTAGGGATCACAGGGCCACCAAAGCTACAATTTATAATTCTCACTAGCCAAGGAGTCTGTACACAAAGTTTCAGCTTTCTAGGCCTTATGGTTCTGGAGAAGAAGTCGAAATTCCACAAAGTTTACGGACGGATGGACGGACGGATGGACGGATGGACGGATGGACGGACGGACGGACGGACGCCGGACACCATGCCATACCATAAGCCCATCGGGCCTTACAGGCCAGATGAGCTAAAAATCTAAGTCTTGACCCACCCAAAAAAGTAGTGAAGAAGAGACTCAGCGATGGTTCAGAAAAATAGTACAGCTACAACAAATGCAGGAAACATTTTGAGATAACTTTTCATTCTGAAGAGGAAAAGGAAGAGTTTGAAAAGAAATGGACATGCCTCAAGGCAGTATTCAAAGGGAATACATCAAAATTCTTAATCAACCTGGTTGACAACTTTATGGAAAATCAAATTCATTAATCTTCGAAGCAAGAAGGAGATAATCATTGCACATCGGAATCTCAGAATGAAGATTTTAAACTCTGAGTATACTGACGAAACCTTGTTCTTTGGAGATGTGAGTGAGTGAGTGAGTTGGTGTTTAACGTGTTTTGAACAATATTTCAGTTATCAAACACGTGGATGTTGCCATCCAAAAGAGAGTAGACAGATCAGGGAGAAAGGGATCGAAAGGATGAGAGAAAAGACGGAAAGAAAGGCATAGTAAGAGATAGAAAAGCAGTTGGAGATGTGAAGGCAGCTGAGAGCTTTCATGTTCAAATTGAATCGCACACTTTGTTGTGCAGGAATAAGTTACTCATTTCTAATGTGGACAAGATTGGCCATGTCCTATCCCTGCATTATGTTTGTGTTGCAGGACATACTTTAGTAATGGAATTCATCTTTGCCTCTTTCATCAAACTTCCTGGTCAAGTATAAAGTCCTTACATCATATATGTGCAGTGGCATGTTGACGAGTGAATATGAACGGTTTTGTGAATTTGCTGAATGTGGTGTTCTGACAAAACACTTCAGATCCAAGTCTATGGTGCTGCTGCTGTTGATGTGGAGAAGACTGCGTCAATAGCTACAAAAAGGGAGGAAGAGCTTGCTGCAAGTCGGGAACATGGGGATGATGGAATAAGACTCATGACCGATGCTCGTCATGCTTGCAGGAAAAACTCCTATCACTGTGATCATGTTGCCCTTGGCCTCAACACACATAAGATAGTGGATTACCAACATGTCACCAAAGAAGATGATCGGTCATCTCAGAAACATGAGTTGATTGTATGTACAAGAAGGTACAAAGGTTTCGATGCTGCTTTGATAAAAGTCCTGGAGCATGCACATGATCGAAACATGTCAGTCAACAAACATGTTAAATCACGACCATTGACTCAAAATTCAAATGACCGGTGGCATGTTGCTAAACCTTTAACAAAAGGCTTCAAGATGATCAGCCAGGGACCAAAGAAGACCATGGGGAAAGTATTGCATCCAGAACTCTCTGGAAAAGGATCACTAGTGAAAAACCACATATACTGGGCAATGGACGTTTGTGAGAAAAGTCCTGAAAAATTGAAGAGGCTAATATCATCCATGATTACACACTTTCATAACGACCATTCCCAGTGTCATGAGGATTCGACATGTCATCAGCCGGACTATGTCCCAGAATGGTCAATTCTAACTGATCCTGTGGCCATAGCTCTTTTTACAAAATATGTGCATTCTCTGCTTGTATATACTCAACCAAATGATTACATCTATGGAAGAGATACTTTTTACATAGAAAGTTTCAACAACACTGTATTAATGTATTTTGACAAGAGGGTACACTATGGGATACCAACATACCAGCTCAGAATCAATCTCGCAATCCTGCAATGGAATGAACATGTTGATAGGCTCTGTACTTCCATATCTGTACAATGACTTTCAGTTGAACATAACCGTAGACAGATTGGGAGGAAGAACTATAGTAGAAAGACCTTCAAATTTGTCAAAGATATTTGGCAACATCTGAAGGAGTACCTGGACAAAGGGGTATCTGGACATACAGACGCGTTTGAAGAGGAAGATATGTCCGAAGATGATTCAGATTAGACATCTTCATTCTTGTATTCGCAGTTACTGTAAGTAATGCTCCACATAATATGCTGTATTAGTAATTACAAAATCAATGTTTAAAGAATGTTTTTGAAATCCTGCCTTCCTAAACAGAATATAAGAACCATACAGTTATTGTCTACACATGTATGTAGTGACACAATGCTAGATGGTGTAATTCACTTCCTTCATTAATAGTGTTGTAATTTGTATTATATATGAACACAGGCTATACCCATGTTTTTTCAGGCAGTTTTGTAATTCAAATGTTATAAGATGTCTTATCATATTTGCAGCAGATGGCATTTAGAGGAAACAATAATCATCACCTGTTATTGAAATGATCCCATTTGATATGAATAATCATTGAATATTGTTCTGTAGTGTAAGGGAGAATATCAAAATAACATTACATTATATTTTAGATGAGGAAGGGTTATACCAAATGTTCACACCTACATTCTTTTGGATTACTTTTGTCAGAATTTGGGTTTGTTGTTATCCTTATCGATGTAGTCCTGTTCCTTGCCTTTAGTTATAGTATAATGCAGCCATCAAAATCTAAAGACACGCATTACACTATACTGTAGTAGATGTTATAGTGTCTTTAAATATTATTGACTAAAACTCTATCATCAGTATTATAGATGTTGACAGTATCAATAAGAAAAATTGTGACAAGGCCTTCATTTTCAACCCTTGCTCTCACATCTTACTTCAGCAAATGGAACTCAAATTTATTACAAGATGTTAGAGTTTTTTTAACTCACTTTCAAAGAGTTGAACATATATTTACATATTCATGATTTGGAGTTCAAGTGTCAGGCATTCACAGAGGAATACTAGAATATTCCGTACTATTTTGCCTTATGTAAAGGATATCTAGATCCTTGTAAATATCAATAACATGTAGCTTTATATGTCCAAAAAATTACACAGCATAATAAATGTAGCCATATGTTGATAGTTATATTATTGATTAGTGAAAGGATACTGAAAGGATCTTATGGATACAATATGTCATTATATTAATTATTTTGAACATACATTTTGTTTAATTTATTGTTATTAGTCATGTGAAGCAGAACTATTTCTTTTGTATGATGTCACATATTATGTACCGTTATTTATTCTATAGCTGTTCAATATGTTTGATTTGTTTATTGTATATGTATTTTATAACATATATATTTATTACTTCATATCTTGTGTAGAATTAGAAACAACTGAATTGTTTTTCTCAACTCACAATGTTATAAAAACAATCATAACAAATTCTTTTGGTTTTGGATTTTGCATGTGATGACCATAACTGTGATTCTGACAGGTCATTTAATCATCTTGTATTTGAGACCTTAGAGCAAAAAAATCAATTGATGGCTTACCAAATCAAGAAAATGCAGCAGGTCTAGATTGCATAGTTTGCAAAGACTAGGCATCTCTTATGCTTATATCTTGATACATTGTTTTAAATGAATACAACTAGCTATTTCTGAGACTAAATCTAGTCTAGGTACAAGGTCCCAGAGCAATTCATAATGACCCGGTAAGGGTGCTCCAGCATCCTTGTCGAGACATTCCACTCGCCCTCAGTGCTGATGTTATCAGTATAATCAGCTTTTGGTGACAGATATACAACATTCTTCCTGATGCCTCCTATTGTCACTTAAAGGGACCGGCAAGTGTCTTTAAGAATCCCTATTGGCCAAGGAGTCTGCACATATCATTTTTAACTCTCTAGTCCTTTTAGAACTGGAGAGGAAGATGAAAATAGGTTTTTAAGGTTGTGACCCCTGTGACCCTATTTGGGGTCATGGGGTCACGAAATCTACAATTTAGAATCCCCATTGGCCAAGGAGTCTGCACATATCTTTTTTAACTCTCTAGTCCTTTTAGAACTGGAGAAGATGAAAATAGGTTTTTTAGGTTGTGACCCCTGTGACCCAATTTGGGGTGATGGGGTCACCAAAGTTACAAACGAGATTAGCGTTTGCGGGATACCGCAAAAGCAGAGCAGCCCCGGAACTTGGGGTTTCGCGTTACCCTGTTCCGCCTTTAACAGGCCTCACCAAATTGGGAATTTTCTCGTGACCTTGACCTTTGACACTCAAGGTCACACAATCAATGAACACATTTCATTGAGTATAACATTTTTGTAATGAAATAAAGTGTTAAAAATTAAATTAATCCATTTTCTCCATAAATGTTGACCTTGCTGTGACCTTGACCTTGGATAGTTCGTACCCAAAACTTTTTGAAAATTTTGTACTTCTCAAGAGATAATATATACAAAATCTTAACTTCATAGCACAACAACTTTTCAAGTTATTGCAATTCCTTGTAAACACAACTCATATCTCATGACCTTGAACTTTGACCTTCAAGGTCACACAATATTTGAACACATTTTATTGAGTATAACAATCATTTATTGATTAAAAGTGATCATAGTTCAAATTAAGCATTTTCGCTAAAACATGATTTAGTCATGACCTTGCTGTGACCTTGACCTTTGACGGATTGTAGCCGAAACCTTTTCAAATTTTTTTATTTTTCCAAGGATGATATATACCAAGTTAGAGCTTCATAGCAAAAAACTTTTCAAGTTAACGTGTTTACAAAGAATTTTGCGGTGATTTTATAACTCGTGACCTTGACCTTTGAACTTGAAAGTGAACATGTCATAATGATTCCCTGGAAGTATTAAAATTTAGACATGTTCATGAGTTCTGAAAAGCTAAATGGGATAAAGTTATACCCAAATTTAGTGCATTTTGTAATAACTCATATCTCATGACCTTGACCTTTGACCTTCAAGGTCACACAATCATTGAACACTTTTTATTGAGTATAACAATCATATATTGATTAAAAGCGTTCATAGTTAAAATAAAGCATTTTCGCTAAAACATGCTTACGTCATGACCTTGCTCTGACCTTGACCTTTGACGGATTGTAGCCAAAACCTTTTCAATTTTTTTTACTTTTCCAAGGATGATATATACCAAGTAAGAGCTTCATAGCACAAAAACTTTTCAAGTTATCGCGTTTACAAGGCGGGGCTGCTAATTAGAATCCCCATTGTCCAAGGAGTCTGCACATATCATTTTTAACTCTCTACTCCTTTTTGAACTGGAGAAGAAGATGAAAATAGGTTTTTAAGGTTGTGACCAAAGTTACAAATTATAATCCCCATTGGCCAAGGAGTCTGCACATATGATTTCAGCTCCTTAGACCTTTTGGAACTGGAGGAGAAGATGAAAATAGGGTTTTAAAGTTGTGACCCCTGTGACCCTATTTGGGGTAATCCCCATTGTCCAAGGAGTTTGCACATATCAATATTAACTCTCTACTCCGATGGGCTTATGGCATGGCATGGTTTCCGGCGTCCGTCCGTCCATCCGTCCGTAAACTTTGTGGAATTTCGACTTCTTCTCCAGAACCAAAAGGCCTAGAAAGCTGAAACTTTGTGTACAGACTCCTTGGCTAGTGAGGATTATTAATTGTAGCTTTAGTGGCCCTGTGACCCCTAATAAGGGCCACAGGGGCCACACCCTAAAAACCTATTTTCATCTTCTTCTCCAGAACAATTAGGCCTAGAAAGCTGAAACTTTGTGTACAGACTCCTTGGCTAGTGAGGATTATACATTGTAGCTTTGGTGGCCCTGTGACCCCTAATAAGGGCCACAGGGGCCACACCCTAAAAACCTATTTTCATCTTCTTCTCCAGAACAATTAGGCCTAGAAAGCTGAAACTTTGTGTACAGACTCCTTGGCTAGTGAGGATTATAAATTGTAGCTTTGGTGGCCCTGTGACCCCTAATAAGGGCCACAGGGGCCACACCCTAAAAACCTATTTTCATCTTCTTCTCCAGAACCATAAGGCCTAGAAAGCTGAAACCTTGTGTACAGACTCCTTGGCTAGTGAGTATTATAAATTGTAGCTTTGGTAGCCCTGTGACCCCTAATAAGGGCCACAGGGGCCACGCCCTAAAAGCCTATTTTCATCTTCCTCTCCAGAACCATAAGGCCTAGAAAGCTGAAACTTTTTGTACAGACTCCTTGGCTAGTGAAGATTATAAATTGTAGCTTTGGTGGCCCTGTGACCCCTAATAAGGGCCACAGCGGCCACGCCCTAAAATCCTATTTTCATCGTCTTCTCCAGAACCATAAGGCCTAGAAAGCTGAAACCTTGTGTACAGACTCCTTGGCTAGTGAGGATTATAAATTGTAGCTTTGGTTGCCCTGTGACCCCTAATAAAGGCAACAGGAACGTCCTTCAAATCTATTTTCATCTTCTTCTCCTGAAGTATAAGGCCTAGAAAGCTGAAACTTTTTGTACAGACTCCTTGGCTAGTGAAGATTATAAATTGTAGCTTTGGTGGCCCTGTGACCCCTAATAAGGGCCACAGCGGCCACGCCCTAAAATCCTTTTTTCATCGTCTTCTCCAGAACCATAAGGCCTAGAAAGCTGAAACCTTGTGTACAGACTCCTTGGCTAGTGAGGATTATAAATTGTAGCTTTGGTTGCCCTGTGAGCCCTAATAAAGGAAACAGGAACGTCCTTCAAATCTATTTTCATCTTCTTCTCCTGAAGTATAAGGCCTAGAAAACTGAAACTTGTCGCCTATATATACTTAATTTTATTATTGGTGCCCCTGTGGCCTCTACAAAGGGGGCCACACTCTACAGCATAATTGATGATGAAGCCTGATGAGCTACAGAGCCAATGGCTCTATTTTTGTAAGGTATAATTGCAATGGGTCGGTTCACATGTCATAATGAAACCAACATTGATAAGAGATCAAAGACTTGCCGCCTCGGAATTCCACGAGTTACTCGCCAGAAGTTACTTTGTTTTTGCATGGGGACTTTAGTCCCCATGCTATATATTGTAGCGAGACTTGGCTTCCGTCTATGGAGCTTTGAGGTCTTGTGCGCATGTCAGTAACTAAGAACGCTTCGCTTTTATTCTTCCCCTAACAATGTATGCGAGTAGCATCAATAAGGCCTGGCCTGCTATTGCAATAACAAAACCTCGAATTATCTAGGAAAGGTCAGCGAGGGGCATGCCCCAGTTTCATGAAGTGAGTGAGTGAGTGAGTTGGTGTTTTACGTGTTTTGAACAATATTTCAGTTATTAAACACGTGGATGTTGCCATCCAAAGAGAGTAGACAGATCAGAGAGAAAGGGATCGACAGGATGAGGGAAAAGACGGAAAGAAAGGCATAGTAAGAGATAGAAAGCAGGTTTTAGAAGGACTCACATTTGGTCTGGCTTCTACCCGTCGACCTGTCCAGCTTGGGTGACCCTACCAGGAGCATGGAAGCTCCATCTGGCATAGCTCTCAGGGTCGCAGAAGCACACAAACCACCACACCACGATAAGGTAATGAGTCCAGTGGTGGAGTTTCATGAAACCTGATTCTGTAATGTCTCCTTTTCTCATATGCGGCAGACAGAGCTGTGTCTTCCAGTGATAAATAGATGGACTCCTAATCTATTAAATTTGAATGAAACAAGAATCCTTAAAAAGTAAACTATTTACAAATGTTAGTAGCAAAAAGTAAACTATTTACAAATGTTAGTAAATACCTTGCAATCAAATTTGATTAACTGTGAATTAACGGTCAGTGCTTGGGCACGCCATGTAGGGATAATTGTCATGTATCTCAGTGCGCAAGCCAATAGGTGTGATCTTTAACCCGAGACCCATTAAACGTGAGAGACCAGTTCTGATAAAGCCTCCGTTTCATCGCTGGCACTGTGCTCCACTGTGTCACCCAGTGATATGTAGACTGACACCCTGTCTCTAGAACCATAAACTTCATAATGAAAGTATCGTTATACTGAATGATGCATAAAGTTTTGATATATCGAGAATTTGGAGTTGCATCTAAAATAATCTAGACTTGAATATAAGGTCATTTTGTTTTAGATTCGGAATAAGGTAGTTGCAAATATTTTTAGATCTGCTGTAAAATTATACAAAGTTACTGTTTTTAAGATTCCTACTTTCAATCGTAAATGGAAAAGGAGAAATTAATCAAATAGGCCTATATAAACATATTTACCAAAAATGTATATTAGTTAAAAGCAGAAAAGTGTCATATATCTAACTAATTTACTGTGTGAGATAACGGATGCTGGATACATTCCGAGCAAGCTGATAAAGGCACCAATATTGTATGGCATGGGTACCGTTTTTGTCTACGTGACACTGATCATGTAGCGTACACGTGCATGGCTGTTTATATTATGCTTGGTTTGGGCATATAAAAAAAAGAATGTCGCCCATGAAGTAGCCAAAATAATTCTTTTAAAATACGTATGCCCGTTTTGGGCAACTAGTATCATATGATAGCAGCCATGTCATATGTATAATTTAAGATATGCCGCGGGAAATGTGTCCTCTTCGCGGGGTTGGTCATTCCGATTTTGGCTTCTGAGACAGGTTGGACCGTTTTTTCCTGGAATAATCCCTGGATCACGTTTCTGGATTCATCGCAAGAAAAGGAAGGTAAGTACCTTACTTATGCAGAGCTCATTAATTGTCAGTAAGTAATATCATGCTTGGCTCAATACACCAGGGTAATTCCTTCTTTCGATTTGCTGGTATTCAATGTACCGCAGTTGCCTTTGCTGCTCTGCTGTTTACTCGAATTCAAATGCCTAGCACTTGGTCCTCTGCTACTTTGGACCGGTTAGTCATTGATGGCAATGCTGTCTTTGAATCTCTGGTAGATATAAATAACCCTCAACCATTACTGCACGCCGAACTACCAACAGAGCTGCTCTTTGCTGGCACACAAATGTCATCATATCTTGAATTAGAGTTATTTGGAATAGTTGGTCAAAATGGAAATGCCGATGTGCAGACACATTCTTTATTAGATGCTTTAATTCAAGCAACAAGTATTTCAAATACTGTGTTATTAACATTAGGAGATGTAACGATAAGTATCATAACGGAAAATGACAATTTGTATTTGTTTGATTCCCATTCGAGAAATGCAACTGGACGTGCTTGCGGTAATGGAGCATGTGCATTACTACGATTCTCTAACTTGAACGCGTTAATATCATACCTTAGTGACATTTATATGTCCTTCCGGTTTGAAATTTCTGTTTTGCATATTACAATTAACAGTTATTCTAAAATTCACGTTATATTGTTCAAAAAATCTTTGTCCAATGGATAAAATGTTCGGATATAAAGCTTTTGGGCATCAAAGGTTCTACTATATATGACACTGACACATTATTCTTCATTAAATATATAAATAATAATTTATTCAAAATATACATTGCAAAATCTGGTCAGTATCTTACAATTTCTGATTTTTGTGTTAAAGAAATCACCCAAGACCAGGAAAACCGCGTACAACGATGTCCTTGACTTTCAAGAAGTTCTCGTTCGAGACAGTACTGGAGCAACAAAACTGGCCCTCTGGGGCGACCACGCAGGAACTTGTGAAGAAGGAAACCTGATCAGGGTTCAGCGCTGTCGGGTTAAGTTGTTTGAGCATAATCAAGAACAGAAGCTGTCCACGACCCAGTACACTCAGATGGAGGTATGTTGACTGTTTGGAAGCATATGCTACAACAATATATCAAAGTTAAGGCTGTATTGATGAACTGTAACATGGCTACACAAATGAATAAGTATGATGTCAATATTTTGATATATGGCAAATATCAGCAGCAAGGATTTTTTTTTATAAATAAATCATCTACAATATATAAAGGCCACTTGCGTTTAACAACTTTGTTTATATTCTGCTCTTTACCATGGAGCAATATTCTTCATTGGTAACAACATAATTATGTTTGTAGCATAGCCACTTTGCATACTTCGTGTATGAAATTAACTTTTTTTATGATTCTGTTCTTTCAGTTCCTGAGTGAAGACGCAGACCTGAATGTTCAAGAAACTGAGGAGGATAAACTGGTAACGTTTGACTCGGGGGAAAATTCCACTGCCTGGAAGACTGGTGTACTGTCTGCAATTATGTTTGTGGACACCTACCTTGGCTGCCCACACTCAGCATGTCATAACACCAAAATGACAACAGTTCAGAATGATGATGGCGTATTTCTCCAAAAATGCTACATATGTAGCAAAAGTGTCAAGGCCTCTTTTGCCAACAGGTGTGCAGTTGCACGGATTCTCATAACATCCGGCAGCGAAGAAAACAACGAGAACGAAGTGACCTTCTTTCTGCCTGAAATCAAAGAGCTTTTCCGCGCTCAGGCTCAAGAGTTTGAGTCCGAAAGAGCTATGGATCTCTTTTACTTAAGAGAGAAACTATTATCATTTATCAATGCACCAGTGATGTACAAAGAACAGCGAAATGTCTGCAAAGCAATCGCTAGTGCTTAGTTTAGAGAGATTAGTGCCAATCCATTCATTCATCCATTATGCATTACAATTAAACATTTAAATATATTTTATTTTGTTTGTTGTCACTTAACAATGACTCACTAATTGAGTGGAAAGTATAGTCTATTGAGGTTACTATTAATTTAATGGTACCATTTCTGACATAAGAAGTTTTCAAATTTCGCACAGTGATTATTACCAACTATAAATGCTTATGCTCTATTTGCACTTGATACAACAGCAATATTATATCCACTGCTTCTGTTACAAAAGCATCAATTGAAATTTCCTATTTCGTTCTCTTAATTATTCCAAAATAAAACATTTCCTGTCGCATTCACACGTGCGCATCATCTCCTGCTACCTATAGCCTCCCCATGCATTGGCTTCCTTTTTTAAAAGGTAGCCAACTTGTTTAATATTTAGACTAAACCTGAACACTTGTCGGAATATCGTTGCGTAGTGTACAACACGAACGTGAACGATAATGAGAGAAATCTTTGTTATTATATTTGGACTGGTTACAATCTTCTCTGCTTCGGAGAAACTGTCTTCAATTTCGGAATGTTCACCATCGGGGGTTATATTAATCTGCCTCCGACTCAGGATGACTCTTCTACATTTGGACGGAGATCCTTATGTTAGAATTAAGAGGATTATTCTGAGGGGGGGATACAGATGATCTCCTCATAAATCTTAATCTTTTCCGAAAACTGAGAGTAAGTAATATATATTTATTCTTTTTATTTAAAAAAGAAATTGTTTTACTATAATACACTGTATACTTTAAAATTTAGTTTTTATTAAATATACCCTAAAAATAATTACTTATAAACAATTTATTGATTTCAGTTGATACAAGGGGAAGGTGTTACATGTTCGAGTTTTAACGGGATTGAGAAGACATATATTCGAGTGAACAGGAAAATCTGCCTCCGTAAGTAAGTATCATTGCTTTTAGATAAAGAAATCATAAATCATAATCATTCTCATAATTGAATATTAGGTATAAATATTATAACAGTTAATTTTTAAAAACAATATTTTCCTGTTAATTTTCAGAAAGATCAACCACTAAATATGTGCCGTCTTCACCTTTCCCAAGCATAGCTAATAATGTCAAGATGCCCTAAGCACATCTAGTATTTCTACTATTCCCATTATCGATGATAGTACTACTAAGATTCGCAGCTTATACATTTTATGATAAGTAATACCAGCATGTAGATGGTGAAATCGATCTTGAACTGATCATGAATTCAACATTTGATATATATGCAATGTGAATACTATTGAGAAACTACACGCTATGACCTCACCTAAACTTATGACCATAATTGCAGCCTCCCTTTACTTCCACTCACAACAACGAGGGCAGCTGAAACGTTATCCTTCGGTACATAATTCGAGCAGAAATGGACTCAAAGGAAAAGATGGCAGAATGTTAACTGTGCGACTGTTGGACCGCTTACCATTGTATAAGTACTGTTTTGAATTCAAAGATGAAATCAACTGTCATTTAGTAAACCTAGAAGTACGATGCGGGAGAACCGGGTTTTGGGTTCAAGGCTGGTGTTGACGCCCAAACGCACTATGCTTCGCGGAAAACATACAGTTTCTCCATTTTGAATCGATCTTGTCCGTGCTCACCTCATGGTCGCGACACGATAAACTGATGATAAACACATGTTTCCCTCTGTATCCGGTTACAGTTGCTTTTGCTGAAATTGTATAGTTGTTATTAAAATGAGCAGGCAGCAAGTTGAGTACTGAAACGGCATTATCTGGAGGGAATCCCGCCTCGTTCTGGTTGTACAGGCTCTATGGGGAATGGTAATATGACACCAGTTGAAATCTCATTGGTAATTCCCAAAGTGGGTACTTCTTGAAATGTCTCAAATACTCAAATTATAACAACAGAAGAGCACTTACCTTTACATTTATGAGGGGAACAAATAAATACCTTCAGTTATGTGTAATTATAAAGTTACTTCCATGAATGATGACAACACAAATTAACTACAAACATCAGATGTATCCAGTTCCGGTTGCCAATTTTACGCACACCAACCACTTTTAAAGGCGGATCCTTTTGTTTCAAGATACATAGAGCGTCATTCTAGGGTTTTTATTGGTTGTTGCTATGTCAGAACATGTCAATTAAAAGAAATAGGTGGAGTTGCAGTATATGTTGTTTTCTGGTTGGTCCAAGAACATCGCCCTCACTGAATCATTCCATTCACAAGTAAGGGTTCCCGAAAGCGTAAATTTGTCAACATCTTTGCCTCTATCGCTGATATCTGTAATTATTTTGAAGGACCTTTCACTCTAGGTCACCACTGACATCTCTGTTTTGTTTAAGTGCAAAGATGTTAGTAATTGAAATGGGCAATCCTTCATTAGGGGTAAACACGGTGTCTTGGGTGTATCACTATTTCATACTGGGATCTTTTTGTTTCACAATCCTGACAAGAAAACATTGATCCAAAGCATCAAAACACGCCGCAAAACTTAGAAGTGAAGGACTTTGTGTAAGCAGACCATAAGTAAGGAAACCATGTAAATAAAGATGAACAGTGTTATGTGGTTGAAAAAAACACAACACGTAAAGAAGATATACTGATAATTTTATTGCAAAGCAAATGTAGTACTTTTTTGGCTGAAAGGAATAATCAGCATTTGAGGACTTTGTCCCTGAGCAAATAGTTATAATGAAGGCAATATTAACCCATTGACAACAATATGGGTGTAATATGACATTGTAATATGATATTTGGAAAAATAACATGTATTGCTGGATATAATGTTTAATGTTAATCTGTTATTCTACTAAATGAGTTGGCTAATAGGAAGTACTGGGTATATGTTTTTTGTTTTTTTTTAAAAGAAACAGATTTAAAATGTTCATGTCAAACATAAAATCAACATATAAAATGGTGGACTCTATAAATAGAACAATAATAATATAATAGTAATGCTTATATGATAATACTGTTGGTTTAACATTTTTTAGTTAGATAATAGAGTAAGTGGGAAATGTTTTTTTTTTTTATAAAAAGAGACATATTTAAAATGTACATGTCAAACATAAAATCAACATATAAAACAGTGGACTCTGTCCATGAGGTAATGTAGTCGTAGAAAAATATGGAAGCACATTGTTTGTACAAAGCAAAATAAAATCATGATGAAACTCCTGTAAACAACTTTGAGATTTTACAGTTTTACAACAAAGAAAATAAAGTGGACTCTGTCCCTGAGCAAATAGTTGTAATGAAGGCAATATTAACCCTTTGATAACAGTCTGGATGGAATATGACAATAGGGATCAAAATGTGTTTGGCAAAAATAACATGTTTGTATCAGTTGGTAATACTTTTCTTTTCAAAATGTGTGAATATTTATTTATGTTGATTATAGGGATATAATATTAATCTGTCATTATAGTAATTGAGTTGGTTATTACAACAACAACAACAACAACAAATTATTCATGATAGTAATGCTTATAAAATAATACTGTCAAGTTGAGTATTGGATATAAGTGATCAGGATTAGTCCATTTATAAAACTTTCAAGTCAAACATAAAATCAACATATAAAACAGTGGACTCTGTCCATGAGGTAATAGAGTCGTAGAAAAATATGGAAGCACATTGTTTGTACAAAGCAAAATAAAATCATGATGAAACTCCTGTAAACAACTTTGAGATTTTACAGTTTTTCAACAAAGAAACCACCACTGGACTCATTACCTTAACGTGGTGTGGTGGTTTGTGTGCTTCGACAACCCCGAGAGCTATGCCAGCTGGAGCTTACATGCTCCTGGTAGGGTCACCCAAGCTGGACAGGTCGACGGGTAGAAGCCAGACCAAATGTGAGTCCTTCTAAAACCTGCTTTTCTATCTCTCACTATGCCTTTCTTTCCGTCTTTTCTCTCATCCTTTCGATCCCTTCTCCCTGATCTATCTACTCTCTTTTGGATGGCAACATCCACGTGTTTAATAACTGAAATATTGTTCAAAACACGTTAAACACCAACTCACTCACTCACTCAACAAAGAAAATAAAGTGGACTCTGTCCCTGAGCAAATAGTTGTAATGAAGGCAATATTTACCCTTTGATAACAGTCTGGATGGAATATGACAATAGGGCTCAAAATGTGTTTGGCAAAAATAACATGTTTGTATCAGTTGGTAATACTTTTCTTTTCAAAGTGTGTGAATATTTATTTATGTTGATTATAGGGATATAATATTAATCTGTCATTATAGTAATTGAGTTGGTTATTACAACAACAACAACAACAACAAATTATTCATGATAGTAATGCTTATAAAATAATACTGTCAAGTTGAGTATTGGATATAAGTGATCAGGATTAGTCCATTTATAAAACTTTCAAGTCAAACATAAAATCAACATATAAAACAGTGGACTCTTTATGTTTATTATAGGGATATAATCTGTTATTATAGTAAATAGCAAAATTTTCATACAAGTTCCTTCTCATAAAAGCAAGCAATGCAACGAATGCAACAGTAGTGCATTGAATTCCATTAAATGGTTGAAATCTTACACAATCCTGGTGGAAATTGCCTAAAATGCTTCTTACCATTTTCCCCCCGACTGCTTCCTCGCTGTAAATGTAGGCTATCTCTCCAGCTTCCCACTGAGCGCTTGAGGCGGGAATAATCACCTTCCCACAGCAGTTACTTCCCCTTTCTTCTTCAAACGCCCTCTCTGAGCGCAGTGCACTATTCACGCTTTCCATAATGCGGTTATCTTGGAGGCTCTAAACTGTTGACCCAAAAAGGCGCGCACGGGTTACACCATTCCCATTGAAGATATCTAGGTCACAGCCGTGTTCCATGTAGAGACTCAAACTGTCTCTCTCTCCTCATTGTATAGAATTCCTCTTTGACCGAGTGTACAAATTAACATTATTATATAAATAGTAACTTTCTTTAAAATTTAAACTTAATTATTGCAGTGTGTTGGGAATGATATACACATTAAATCTAATGAAATATGTCTAAAATATAACAATTAAAAATACAACTTTTTTAACTCAATTACCCACAATTCCCATGAGCACTTTCACAGACACATTACAAAGAACCCACGCCGCGTGGCGGCGTGGAATAAACAAACTGTCATTACCAACGTGTAGAGGGATCTTTAATCATCAATGTCATCTGATTATTTTGACACATACATCCTGTTATACATTTTGTAGCCATGTACCAGTTTTTCCACAATTTTCTAATATCTAGTCACGTGACCAAGACAAAGCATCTGATTGGCTAGAAAGAGAAAACGTCATCTGCATGAATATAATTGAACCGTTTTGACTCATTGATAAGCAAATAATGATGATTTCCTATTGAGAATACATATACTGTACTTGAACAGACAAACATGAAACTATTATCTTTATATACCATTTGTATTACTTTACTCATTGTCCAAACTTGGATAAATGTTTGTATGTGACACTGATATTTGGATGTATGGTATGTCTATTTTGGAGTTGGGACTCATGGAAAATAATATATGTAAATGTTTTGTGGTTGAACTTGTAATCAACAGGGAATATGTTGCTATTAATGATGGAGTCTATTTGATTCAGCATCATGATAACTTTCAACAACATGAAACGGCATGTACTACTCTACTAATGATATATCTGTTGAGTGGATCTGACTATATTAGTAACTTTTATGGTATCACCTACCAACGGTTCATTGCATGTTTATACAAATATATAGGTTTTGTTAATGCAGAAAATGATACATTAGTAACAGTTTCTTTGGAAAGTCATTCCGTCCACATTTCCCACACTGCTTATACTAGGCTCATTTGTTGCACATATCTGAAAAAAACATTAAACTCTTTCGGCATGTATATAATGATCCTGCAACACTGTTGTTGGCTTTCAAAGAAGCAAATGTCTCCTCGAATGGTTAGGATATGATTTAAATGACAATAATGTTAATCTAAGTAATGAAATAGGCTGGCTGGAGTTTACCCGAAGAGTATGTTACTTTTCGAATCATGGTTCTAAAGATTTGTACAAGCACATACCTCCAACTGACACTGCTCTAAATTTACACAGAACACGTGGGAATTATATTTTGATCATGGCCATTCAAAGTACCGTGCCCTTTTCTAACAAGTATTCCAAATGTTTTGAAAAAGGTTGGCACAAAAACAGTAATGATGAAGTCATAGTACAGTGGGATGTAAATTTAGAGCAAAGCAGACGAATGCTAACAAAAAGAAGACCTTTGCCTGCATCAAGGTGTGGATGCAAATCAGAAAATAACATGTGTTCCCTAGCCAGTAAAGGATGTAAAGATTGTTGTAAGGTGTGCAAACCATGTACCTCTTTATGTCTTTGTAAAGGTGGCTCTAAATGCCAAAATCTTCACAATAATGGAGGCACTTGTACAAATTGCCAAAATGAAATATCTGATTCAGAAAGTATACATTCAAGTGATTGTGATTCAGATACAACAATAGACTATAAATGGAGTGACGTTTATACCTATTTTCATGGAGATTTCTTAAACATTCCAAATGATGAGGTTAGTCCTATCACTGATGATGAGGAAAAACTGTAAATTATTTGACAGATGTATAGCTACAGCATATCTTTTGATCTGTCCATAGATGTAATATATAATTGAACAATTTTATTTGTTTGTGCTTTGTTGTTGCTTGTATAGATAATAATTTTCTTATTGTGATGACTTATTTAATTCAGATACTACTTCATTCAGATAAATAGAATAACTGATTTAACATGATGCTGCCTTTGTATGTTATCCTTCCCCTTCTTAGGGCGGTTGAGCTATCTGTGATCAACCCGACTGCTTATCTCATGTTTATACTATCACTTTACCAGATTCCGATAGCGAGGCTAAGAAATGGCGGGATAATCCAGCTTGTAGCATTTTTCCTGCTCAACCCGTATACTGGAGGGAGTGTGAGTGAGATGGTGTTTAACATGTTTTGAACAATATTTCAGTTATTAAACACGTGGATGTTACCATCCAAAAGAGAGTAGACAGATCTGGGAGAAAGGTTGAGGGAAAAGACGGAAGAAAGGCATAGTAAGAGATAGAAAGCAGGTTTTAGAAGGACTCAAATTTGGTCTGGCTTCTACCCGTCGACCTGTCCAGCTTGGGTGACCCTACCAGGAGCATGTAAGCTCCAGCTGGCAAAGCTCTCAGGGTCGTCGAAGCACACACACCACCACACCACGATAAGGTAATGAGTCCAGTGGTGGTTATTATCCAGTGTGAATTTTCTTCAAAGATCAACCATGTTCCCATCATAGAGTAGGACAGGGTGGTGTCCTATCAATCGCCTAAGGGGCAAAAGTTTTGCTAAGTGACTAGTTTCGTCCGCTGTGTTGGGACTCGTCAGACTGAAGTAGCAAGGGATTTGTCTCTCCTTATATACTCTTTTGGTGGGTCACATGATTGGTTGAGTTCCGCCGCCGGCGGGGCGGGCGAACTTCCGGTAGTGACTTACGGTACCCGGAGGAATATCGCCGCCGGCGGTTTCCGGTTGAAGACTTCCGGTTCAGGTTCGGTACCGCCGGCGGCGGTGGAACCGGAAGTGGCGAATTTCGCTTCTAGTGTGGGATTTTGGACCATTTATTACGAGTGGAAATAGTGGGGATTGGTTAGTGTTTGTAAATTAGAACACTATGGAGCCCGTTGTTAAGTTGATTATGTGTTAATAAATATTGTGAACGTTTTGTTCATATCGAGGGGTACTTGCCAGATTGTCTTATCTGCACTTTTGGTGGATTTTGAGTTCAGTACATTGATACATTTTAAATGACAAGAAGTTTCTATGTTATAATTTTTGTACCAATCGGATAATTAGTTTTAAGATAATCTAATAATTACATATTGTTGTATCAATTTATGAGAGAAGACAAGCCTGCCATACTGTTGTATCAACATTATCACCGTGAATCAGCCTGCATGAATGTTGTATGTGCCAGTTGAAATTTTTCATCTATCAATGGTTGCAGTAAAATCATCCCGGCACAATTGTTTTATCTGCACATACAACAATAGTGTATGCGACTTCATCAAATATAAACACATTCTAGTTTGCCAAAATGTTGTATGTGCAGATACAACAACGGGGAAGAACAATTTGTTAAAAATTCTTCAAAATAAAGACCAGTAAAAATGTTGTATCTGGCAGACAACACATCTGACCTGATAATGGGATATACAATTACACTCTTCTCGCCAGCCTAAAGTGTTATCTGCTAGGCCAAAAGTCGGGAACTTCCATTGTTTCCTTGTTTATTAATTAAAGGTCCAACAATTTTACCCTGTTATTCTGGCGTAGGAATTCCAGCAAGGAGGACGGCGAAAATGGGTGAATATAACATTTAATTTAGTTTTCTATCATAAGCTGTAACTGATCACTTTCATGTTATTGTAATTTTGAATTGTTGAATTATTGTCTATCATAATTTGATAAAAATATGCTACAAACATTGTTATAACTTTAAATAATTATTGCGCAATGCATAACTATAATAAACAATGACTATTCTACTGCTTGTATTTCAGATACTGATAATGAAGACTGGCCTGAACTGATGGAAGATATCGCTGCCATATCTGAGATAGAACTTTCTTTGGGTGGTAGTAAAATACCTGAAACATGCCTGAATCCGGATAGATGTGTCACAGATACTGACAAACTAGGAGACCTAAACCCAGCAGATAGTACTACAAGAAATGCAACAGAATGTGGTCTAGTTCCTGACAAGAGTGCCACAGATGCTGCTGGAGGTCTGAACCTGTACAACAGTCCATCAGTCACAGATACTGTGTGTCGCCTAATTATCCCGGACAACTGTACACAGAGTACTGACAATGCAGGAGATCAAACCCTAGACAACAATTTACCGGCTATTAGACAATGCCAAGTATCCGAAAATGGAACCAGATCTATAGATGGCACAGGAGAAAATCTGGAGATTCTGATAAGGGGTTGGAACCACTGATTCCATCAGAGTCTTAAGCTCAGTAAACAGTACTGAAGCTGTTGACAATACTTTCACAGATATTGGCATTGCATTAGGTCTGAGCTTTGAAACACCTGATACAGTCACTGACATTGTAGGAGACTTGATTCCTGAAAGTCGTATCACAGCAACTGACATCGATGGGTACCAGATCAACACTACTAATCTATCCGCTGATGTGCCAACACATTGTGATCCATATCAAAGCGACGGCAGTGAGGATATCCCCTTATCAAAACTAAGAGACAAGCAGAGTACAGAGTTTCAAGGTGATGCAGAAAATGACTTTGAGAGTGACAATTCTGTGGATGATCCTGATTATAAAATGTCAAAGAAGGATATGCCCATATCTGATACAGAGTGTGATACAGAGGAAAGTTTATGTTCTGAAAACTCGCAACATTTTCACCAAACGAGAAAATACAAGAAAGGAGCCAGAAAAGAGAAATTGCCACAGAAAAAAGTACCAAAGCATTTCAAACTGCAACAGAATAAGCGTGGATTTTCAAGAAAACAACACTCTGACAATAGACTGGAAGAGGTTCTTAGAAAAAGTAAAAGACTAGAAAAACTTCACAATATGGTTCAGAAGATTCATTGTGAAAAACTAGATGCTCTACTTAACAGCAACGGCCTGAAACGAAAACAAATTAATTCAGATGGAGACTGTTTCTTTGTTGCAACATTACAGCAATTGGATGATGAGACTCTTACAACAGTGAATGAACTCAGGGATAAGTTGTGTGATCACTTGATGAACAGAAGGGATTATTATGCTGTCTACCATGTCAGTGGTGAAGACAGCAACAATCAAAGCTATACAGCTGCAGTTGAATACCTACGTGGAGCGGGACACTGGTCTTCCAACCTTGCTGATGTGCTTCCACTGGCCGTTGCAAATTTATTTTCTGCTAATTTAAAGATATACTCAAGCAACCCATCAAATCCTATAATTGATATAAGACCAGATGTGATGCCAACTTTGCCAAGGAAATTTCGGTATGCGCTCAATGCACACCGTGGGCATGAACACTATGATGGTTGTAGTCCACTTCATTCAGATGGGGGCAGCAGAACCAGACACCAGAACTTGGGAGATAAGGCACCGATGGACTTAAATGGCCCATCTGTTCAAAATGAGGATAGCACCATTACCGCAAGCAATAGACAAGATTCTACAACTCCGGTAAAGAGAAATGAGAATGAAAAGTCTGTGACACCACGGAAATTTGCAAACTACATTAGCCCAAAGAGAAGATATTACAGCCGCAAAAGAAAAGCACAGCCAGAGAAATGGAAGAAGAATGTTAGGAAACGCCTTTGTGTTACTGGAAAGGAATATCAAAGTAGCACTGGAAAACCCAGACATGCTAGAGAACTGAAGGACTGCAATTGCGAATGTAAATTCAAGTGTAGTACAAAGCTCTCAGAAAAGGAAAGACAGTCAGTGTTCAATTCATATTGGGCAATTGAATCCAGAGAAAGAAAATATGATTTCATATGCCAATATGTAACTGAGGCACCTACAGTAAGGAAGACCACCCAGAGAAAAGCTATGGCACGCCAATACATGCTCCCAACTGGCAATGGAACAGTAAGAGTATGCAAAAGGTTTTTCCTTGCTACACTGGACATAAGCGACCAGTCGGTAAATGGACCCCTTTTAAGGCAACGAGAGGGATGTGTTCATACTTCAAAAGACAAACGTGGGCAGCATTCCCCGGGAAATAAAACCCCCGAAGCATCGTTGAGGCTGGTAAGGGAGCACATCGAGTCCTTCCCAACTCTTAGTTCACACTACTCTAGGAAGGACACTGGAAGAAGATTTCTAGGAAAGGAGTTAACAGTCAGGAAGATGTATGAACTTTATACTGTAAAATGTTCAGAGAACGGAAATAAACCAATTTCACAGAAGATTTATCGAAAAGTCTTCAATGAAGAGTATAACCTATCATTTCATGTTCCTAAGAAAGACCAGTGTGTGCAATGCGAGCTGTACAACAAAATGAAAGAAGCATCAGAAATGGATGAGGACACTGAAACTCGGTATCAACTTAATCAAGAAAGGAAACAAAATGCCAGGCAGGAAAAAGAGAAGGATAAGAAGCATTCTATGGAAGATCAACATTTCCATGTATGCACTTTTGACATGCAGGCCGTATTGACTGTACCATGTGGTTTAGTTAGTCAGCTTTACTACAAAAGAAAGCTTAACTGTTACAACCTTTCTGTCTATTCTCTTTCTGATAAAGAAGCAAAATGTTTCTTATGGAATGAGACAGAAGGAAAGAAAGGCTCATGTGAGGTTGCTACCTGTCTGGTATTGCATTTGCGTTCCCTTCCTCACGTTGTTAACCATGTTTGCTTTTATTCTGACACATGTGGGGGTCAGAATAGAAATATCAATGTTGCGGCAGCACTACACAACGAAGTCATAAACAATCCAAATCTGGATGTTATTGACCAAAAGTTCTTTGAAAGTGGACATTCGCAAATGGAATGTGACAGTGTCCATTCCAGTATTGAATTTGTGAAAAAAAGGACAGCTGTGTATGTACCATCGATGTGGGATACACTCATCTGCGTAGCTCGGAGAAGAAACCCTTACTTGGTGGTCCCCATGAAGTTCTCAGATTTCATTGATTTCGAAAAGATATCACATGAAAGGTTCAAGAATATTCGTGATGAAGAAGGGAAAAAGGTCCAGTGGCTGAAGCTCAAATGGATCAAGTACATGAAAGCTGAACCTGAAGTAGTCTACTTCAAGTATGATATGAAATCTGAGGAGTTCAATTCTATGAAGATAGTGAGACAAAGTTCTCGCAGTCGTCCATCTCTGTTTCAAATATTTGGATGTGAGCTGCCTAAGAAATACAGTGCCAAGCTTCCAGTGAGTGAAAACAAGAAAAGGGATCTGGTATCACTTTGTACAATGGAAATTATTCCAGAAGAACATCATGACAACTACAGAAGCATGGCTACAGACAGAGAAACAGAAAGACTTGCAGAAGCTGATGTGCTGGAATCGTCGGAGGATGAACTGTGAATCGTGTTCTTTCCTGGATAGACGACTGATATATAAATTCAATCTATAACCGTAGTTTACAGACTGGAAAATTATAATTTGTGACAATTAAGTTCGTGGAAATTCATTGCACAGGGTATGTGGTTTTTTTTATCATATTGATTATATGGGTATATAAGTGGCTTGAATTAATTTGCTACCATTTAGATTACATAATTCTTTCATCATAACAGCCAAAATAGCATAGATACATTATTACAGGCTTATAATGGCTATGTTGTATCTGCACTTACAACGTTTTATCTTGAATTCAATTGAGAAATTAACATTTTTCTCGGAACAATTGTCTTATCTGCACATAAAACAACGTGGTTGGCAACATCGCCAACGATTTGGTTGCAACTATGCCCGCCATTATGTTGTATGTGCACATAAGACATTTATGTCAGCGAATCCTTCATTGTCATTGTTAAAATGTTATCAGGCATATTGTTGTATCTGCAGATACCACAATATATCCAGCTAAATGTAATCAAAATGAACATAATTTGGCATGCAATAAAGTTTTGTTCATTAAATGCCTGTTAACTAATTATTTATACAAAATGATTAAAATGCAAATCCTTCAACCAAAACTAAAGTCAAAATACTTCACTTACCTTATCGATGATGCAAATCAATTTAGTTCCTTTTTAAATGAATCCATATATCCAACAGAATATACACAAATTGGGTAACAAAATATCCATGCGGTTATAACAAAGCACGCCAGGCTAACAGGTAACTGGTAACAGCACGTGCATCACGCGCATCTCAGAGCTGAATGCTCGTGTCAAATTACCGTACTTCTTCACGTATGCGTTATTTTTTCATTTGGATATTTTCCGTGAGTTGTGGAACAACCAACAATTCTTTGTACTTATGTTTTTTTATATTTCATTCTTTTTAATTTTTGGAAGTTCATTACTTGAAAAACAGGTATTTTCATGCAGGGACACCTCATCTGGTTTCATCGGGACATTGTTGCTGAACTCTGTATATTCAATTTCATATGTCTAATTTGAAAATAATAATCCACAATTGTAGGGGCCTACAAAACAATTTCAAAAGGAAAAAAGTTTTTAAATTTCTTAAAAGTAAAAGGGCAAATATATATTGTTTACAAGATGTACACTTTACGTCAAAACAAATTCAAATAGTGAAACAACAGTGGGGCTATAACCAATGTTATATTAGTCCTTATACAAGTAACGCAAGAGGAACAGCAATTTTATTTAATAATAATTTTGATTTTGAGGTTATAGAGAAAAAATTTGACAAAGGTGGAAACTATGTTGCTCTCAAACTCAAGATTAAGGAAAAGACTTATACGATTGTCAATATATACGGCCCGAACAAAGATTCTCCCGATTTTTATGAACATATTGAAAAGCTTATAAAAGATTTCGATAGTGATGAAATATGCCTATGTGGGGATTTTAACCTTGTAATGAATCCTCAGAAAGACGCATTCAATTACAAAACTGTCAATAACCCAAAGGCTAGAGACAAAATATTAGAAATTATGGACTAGTTTGATCTTAAAGATGCATGGAGAGAAAATAACACCGATTCGACAAGATATACTTGGCGACAACCTACCCCATTAAAACAAGCCCGGCTTGATTTTTTTCTTTTATCACATAATTTGTTTTTATCTGTAGAAAAGTGCGACATTATACCAAGTATTGATTCCGATCACTCAGTAGTCGAGTTATTTCTAAAGTCCTACGAACTTCCACGTGGGAAGGGGTTTTGGAAATTCAACAATTCATTACTATATGACAAAAAATATGTCGATATGATCAAGGAAACTATCAAATCTACATTAAACCAATACGAAATTAATGAAAACGGCGATACTTCATACTCAATAGACGATCAACTTCTATTTGAAACTTTGCTATTAATGATTCGTGGTAAGACAATTTACTACGCCTCAACAAAAAAGAAAATAGAAACAAAATTAGAAAGAGACCTTGAAACGGAATTAGATGATTTAGAACTTAATCTAGATACAGAAGAAAACATAAACAATAAATCTGTTATTCTTGAAAATATAAATGACGTAAAACTAAGGCTTGAAGAAATTAATAACAGTAAAATACAAGGTATGCTAACAAGATCAAAAGCTAAATGGATTGAAAAAGGAGAAATACCTACAAAATACTTTCTAAAACTAGAATGCAGAAATTTCCTTAATAAATCCATTACAGAAGTTGAAAAGCCAGATGGATCTAAAATAACCGACATTGAAAGTATTATAAACGAAACCAGAAATTACTACACAAAACTTTACCAATCCGAAGATATTCACCCCATTGATCTCAATGAAATTTGCCAAACATATGATATTCCTAAATTAAGTGAAAATCAGAAACATACTCTTGAAGGAAAACTTACTATAAACGAACTAGCAAAAGCACTAAGAGGAATGAAAAATGACAAAAGTCCGGGCCCAGATGGCTTTACATCGGAATTTTTCAAGTTCTTTTGGAAAGATATTGGTAAATTCCTGCTTAACTCTTTAAATGAAGGCTATGAAAAAGGAACACTTTCAATTACACAAAAGCAAGGCCTTATTACGTGTATTCCAAAGGGTAACAAACCAAAAAAATACCTAAAAAATTGGCGTCCTATTTCGCTTCTTAATTCTTCTTACAAAATTGGTGCGGCAGCAATTGCAAATCGAATTAAAAACATCTTACCATCTATAATACATGATGACCAAAAGGGTTTTGTAAAAGATAGATATATAGGGGAGATAACTAGGTTAGTTTATGACATTATGGAACATACTGAAACCTTTCAAATTCCAGGACTTTTACTCTTAATCGACTTTGAAAAAAAGCTTTCGACTCTATTGATAGAAACTATCTTAACAGCGTCCTAAGATTTTTCAATTTTGGTCCAAACATTATTGATTGGATAACCACTTTCTACAATGATATCGAATCAAGAGTTTTGGTAAATGGATTTCCATCATCACCCTTAAAGATTGAAAGAGGTTGTCGCCAAGGCGACCCGGTAGCGCCATACCTATTTATCCTATCGGTTGAAATTCTAGGCATTCTCATTAGAAATAATGCTAACATAAAAGGAATAAATATTGGAAATATAGAGTTTCTCCTGTCTCAATTCGCGGATGATACGTCATTAACACTAGATGGATCAGAAAAATGTTTATATGCTGTTTTACAAACTTTACAATTTTTTGCACGATTTTCTGGTTTAAAGGTTAATGTAGAGAAAACAAGACTATTATGGATAGGTTCCAAAAAGCGATCTCGACTCAAATTATGTCATGATTGGAACTTGGATTGGTCTCAAAGCGATTTCAAATTATTGGGAATAAATTTCGGCATTGATATTGATCGCATGAGCAAAATAAACTATGAGGAAAAGTTTCTCCAAATAAAAAAAATAATGAACATTTGGCTAGCAAGAAATCTAACACCCTATGGAAGAAACACAGTTTTGAAATCACTTCTTCTGCCCAAGTTAAATCACCTTTTCTCCGCCCTACCCCGCCCACCAGAATCTGTTATCGAAAAATTTCAAAAAGAATGTTTTAAATTCATATGGAAAAATAAACCAGACAAAGTTAAAAGAGATACTGTTATACTCAACCCGGAACATGGGGGGTTTAAGGTTCCATTAATCAAAAATGTTATATCTTCGCAAAAATTAAAATGGATACATAGATTACAAAATAGCTCATCAACCTGGAAATATTTACTAATGCATAGACTGCACAACCAAGATCTTCTATGGATTTCAGATAAAACATATATTGAAACCATAGTTACATCTTCAATTTCAAATCAATTTTGGATAGAGGTATTTACAGATTGGTCCAATGTTCTTGTTAGATACAAAAAACATGTAAAAAATAAGTATGATATACTATCCCAAAGTATATGGAACAATGATAGCATAAAGGTTGGAAACAAAAGTATTTTTTATAAAGGCTGGGTAAAAAAAGGTATAATTTTTGTGAATGATTTATTAGATGAAAATGGCACATTCTATTCAAAGGACAAACTAAGTACTGTATATTCTCTTGATGTTAACTTTCTTCATTACGAGGGGGTCAAACGTGCCATATTATATTATGCAAACTCGTTAAGTTTAACTATATCTGACTGTAAACTGTACAATCCTATATACCCTTTTACTATCAAATGTACAAACACTTTTTTGGGTCACCAGAAACTTTATGATATGTTACTTGACTCACATTTTGTGAAACTCCCTTGCTATGATAAATGGGAACAAGTCATTGGTTTGAACTATACTGATTTAGATTGGGAATGTTTTAATATTATTGCGCACAAATGTACTCCCAGCATTGACCTAAGATGGCTACAATACAGAATAATCCACAGAATACTGCCAACGAAACATTTCCTCTATAAAATAAAGTATGTTGATACTTCACTATGTTCCTTTTGTAAAGAATCTGACGAAACTATTTACCATATGTTTTGGGAGTGTAGCAAGGTGCAAAATATATGGCGTGAGTTGAAAATGTGGCTCAATACTGTAGATGTTCAACTTAGTTTTACAATCTCTCAAGTACTGTTTGGAGTGAAAGGGAAAAATAATTATGCATTAAATGTTATGATCATATTAGTTAAGAACATCATATTCAATTGTAGTAAGAAAGGATGTACCCCACATTTTTCTTTTATCAAAGGACAAATAATACAATATTATAATATCACCAAATATATTTACATTAACCAAAACCAGGAAACATATTTCTTGAAACTTTGGTCTATTTTACACATTCTATTTAGAAACAATGATTAGACAATTTTGATTTACATTGTACATTTGTACATTTGTCTCTGTATAAATATATATAATTACATATGTCCTTGTATGTGACTTTGTACACAACCCTGAATGTATACCTGAAAAAAAGGAAAATAAAAAAAAAAAAAAAAAAATGCAAATGCAGAATTTTGTAGATGAATGGTACTTTAAGGAACATCAACAAAACATTTTATTCTACAAGATCTTGGAAAACCTGTGCAAGCATCTAAACTTTCAAATGCGTTTTTCTCAAAATGACCTCAGATGTAGATAAGACAATTTGGCAAGTACCCCTCGATATGTTGTAGGTGATGGCAGTAGACCATTTTGGCAGAATAAAAAGATCCTCATCCGGCCTGGAGGAAGAAACTTTGTTTTGTTTTCTTTTATAAAACGATAGAATTTCGGTTATATGAGAGTCTAATTTGATTTAAGAGAGACTAGTAATCTTCTAGTTTTTAGAAGAGTGGATTGAACCATGAGATGTAGGTTTTGCCATAGATAACTTTAAAGAGAGTATTTAAAGAGGTAAATATATAATACCCGTTGTCTCATGAGAGATGACGGGCTCGGGGGCCCCCTGTCTCTCCCGTGTCTGGGAGAGGGGGTGCCCCTAATAAAAACACAAATAGAAGTGTAAAAGAGTATATATTTATTAAAAGATAATAAATATAGGGCTGGTTAAGGCATGATAGCACACAGGTTTCATGTTTAGTAGGGAGTGATTTAGAGACAAAATAAATAGAAAAAAGTATAACATAAAGAGGTTATACTAAGTGATCACAATATAGGTATATCCAGCGTGAATCGTATGGCGTCAGCTGGAATGTTATCACTAGGAGGGCTGTAAGATGGCCCATATTTTGGGATCTGAATGTTTCTCGGCACATTGTGCTAATCGAAGCTTGGGAGGACCTCCCAGGCCTCGGTGATGATCTCATTAGGGTCAATGTTATCTGTTGTATACATCATGTCACCCCCGACATATAAAAACAAAAGGGCCATATAGCCAATTGATAAATATGATATATGATAAATTGTCTTCATGATATCTGCAAACTGACAACTGCATTATAAATGTTTATTATAATTGTAAGGATTGTTTTTAAAACGACTGATTCATAAAATAATAAAAAGGGGAGACACAGCGACAAAGCAACAAGTGGTGGCAGGATTGTACCGGTAACCCGATACTGTGTACGTGACTTTTTGCGTGGAGGCATTAGCCTCCACGCCAATACAGTGGCGAAGTTCAGCTTCCGCCTATGGAGCATTTCTTGTCGACTGCGCATGTGCAGAAATTTATAAACATTTCCTTCTGTTTCTAAGGAAGCGGTCCCAAGCTAACCCCACAACATCCAACATGAATGACATATTTACTTGCCATTCTATTAATCTAAATAAATCAGTGACACTTTGAATTGCCAGCCCATCCTTCTATGGGAGAGTTGGAGGAGAGCGGAGGGTGCTATCTGATATGTGTCAACTTAATTGCCCCGCTGCCTGGTATTGTTTATATTAGAAATGTTTCAGAGCTTTCCAGTGTAGTCTGGGCTGTTTTCATGTTGTAATAAGCTTTTCGCTTCACAGTTGTAAATGCTTGCTTATAATGAATTGTAAAAATACTATTTACTGTTCGTACATTCATTGTTCGAGAATGTAGGCTATCAATGCATCAAAGAAAAACAGAAACCTATACATATGTATACATGCATACCGAAATGCATGTCTTCTCAAATGATTTGTATTGTTTAATTGATAAACATTCTGAAGTGCATATCTTATAACACTAATAGGTTTTAATTCATACATTGTTCAAAACTCTATAACACTAATAGGTTTTAATTCATACATTGTTCAAAACTCTATAACACTAATAGGTTTTAATTCATACATTGTTCAAAACTCTGTTACAATAATGAGGACCGGAGTGCGGTGTAAGCAGATAACATAAACACAAACTCCCCTAAAACAGAGATGGTGACGGATCTGTGATAAGTCCAGCAGATGCGGGAAGCTGTGCCATAGAAAGAAGCTTGCTTAGAACAGCATCATTGTCAGAAACACTGAAAAATTGTTTTCTGTGTTACTGCAGATAACGAATCCGGGGAGGATATCATAGTACATTGACACATTTCGAAACACTGCCTTTCTGGCCTACGTGACATTTCTCACGCATCTCCGTTTGTGGTTCCCTGTACCGTATTTCATATAAAGAAAGATCATAAATTATCCTTCGATTGTATGTTTCAACTAATTATTCTTGGTAGTTCTTTGTCACCATTCATGTTGTATTCAATTTTCAGTTCAAGTTATCCCATAATTGGGGCCTATTGGGGTCAAACATATATTGAATTTATTGATAATTTATTTTATAAACAGGTCGATCACTCCGGGTTTTACGGTATTGTTCCATCCAGAACTTGCGCTTCACAGCTTTCACGCGCTTGAAAATTATTGTCCATGATTAGGGCTTGTTGAAGAAACCATTTTAAATGAAAGCTGCATTGCAGAGAAATGGTTTACATTGAATTGTTCGTATCATGCCAATGTTTGCCCAGCGAAAAATCTTCATAGACCCAGTACTTTTCACCGGAAACAGTCGCAAGAGAGCCACACACAAGACAGCTTCGTCGCATTGTGTTCAAGCGTGAGTGAATTTTTGGCAGAAACTCATATTCAAGGTAAGTAGTTCAACAGCATATGAAAGTAAAATATTTTGCCTGTTTGATGCAGAAATGTTAGGCAATATTCATCAAGGTAGTGCCATGTTTCGCCATGCTGGCATTCAGTGTACAGCAATCGCATTCCTCGCTCTCATAGTTTCAAATCTCAAAGGACCTAATATGTGGAATTCTTTCACACTAGATGAATTAATTCTTCGCGGCAATGAAATCTTTGATTCTGTAGTCAATCATGGTAACCCACAACCACTGTTGCATTCTGAGCTACCTTCTGAAATCAGTTTTGGTTATCACTGGGAATCAACAATAATTATTATTGTCAGTGAATCATTTGGTGTAGTAGGCCAAGAGGGCGACGTATCTGCCAATTCTCTGTCATTGTTGCAAAGTGTTACCGAATCCCTTCAGTTTACAAACACTTTTCTAATGACATTTGATGATACTACAGTAGCAGCTATTCATCAAGATGATACTATTTACTTGTTCGATTCTCATAGCAGAGATGAAACTGGGCACCCCAGTTCAGTCGGGGCAGCTGTTCTTCTAGCATTTGAAACTATTGAGTCATTAGTTGAATATATTAACAAAATGTACACAACAAAAGTATTCGAAATTACTGGGTTTCAGTTACGGAAGCAATCTGGCAATGTAAATGATATTAATGGCAATTTTGCTGCTCCTTTGAATGCAATGTCCACTTCAACTTATACAAGCAACATTCCACCCATGGACCATGTACAAGGTGTAGACTCTTCTAATCAACCTATTGTTAGCACAGAGCTGAAAACCCCTACAGTGAACCTTCAAAAACGCAAACAGTTTATATCAGGACCAGTTAAAAAGAAGTCAAGGAGGCATATTTTCACTTGTCAAAATGAGCATAACTATTGTTTACAGAACAAGGCTCATATGAAAAAAAGAACCTACTTTAAAAAGTCCTTACTTAGAGGCAATATATCTGAAATAAATTGTATCTCTCTCAATTTCAGTACTGGAGATGAAGCGTTTGATAATGACAGGTTTCTAACTAATTTGCATCCTATAAATGAAACAGATGTAGGAATGAATGTGGCAATTGATATGTTGAACACTTCAGCACCAAACAATATGGAAGAAAACTTTGACCCCTGTTTAGAAACATATAATAATATTATACGGGAAAAGCCAAATGTCATGTGCAAATCTTGTAATAAATTTCTCTTTGCCGATGCTGTTAAACATGCTAAAAGTATCACAACGTCTATGCTAAAGGTGGAAATCACAGAAAGTGATGATTTATGTTCATACTGTTGTACGAAGTTAAGTCATGATATTATTCCAATTACAAATACAAAAGAAAATGAACTAGATCCAGGAATAGTTCCTGAAGTTCTGACAGGATTGTCAGCTATGGAAAAAAGGCTAATAAGTAAAATTCAGGTCTTTACAAACATTATTGTGTTACCTGGGGGTCAGCTTGCACAGCGAGGTCTTTGTATTGATTTCCCAATAGATGTTATACAGATTGCTAAAACTTTACCATACCAAGGTTCAAACTGCGAAATGATAACTGTCCAATATGAAAATGATGGAATACCTGTCCCCTTAACTTCTGTCAATATTGTCAGAAGTAAAGTTATATCAAAGGCACTGCATTGGCTTTTGCAGTATAATAAGTGCTATTCTGACATTATCATAAATGAAACACTTATACAAACATTTCCAGATTTAGAAGAGTTCAGTGATGCTATTGATGTGGAAGAAATAGGTGTTGTGCCAGTAAACTACTCAGTACCAAATTTAGATATTGGTGTATACCTACAATCAGATATTCCAAAGCACATTTTGCCAAAATGCAACACAAGTCCTGTTTTTGCTTTCAATGAAAATTCTGGTGAGGAAATGACTTTTCCATGGTTGTATCCTTATCGAAATAATGGTTTCAAGTGGCATAGAAAAAGGGAAATGTCTCTTGCACAGTATTTTCATCTTAGGTTATATTACTTTGACGGTAGGTTCAGAAAAGACATAACTTATCTTTTACATGCTGTGAACTTTTATGAACAAAATCGACTACTGAATGATGTTTCGGTGCATATGCGGATGCGAAAAAAATGTGTAAGTACTTCATTTGGGACTGAAGAAGTTACATCACAAAACATTACAAATATAAATGAAAATCCTGATTTACTGGAGAACTCATATATGTTTATGAAAAACATAAGAGGAACTATAGCATATTGGAAAGATACCTTGCTTAACCTACTATCTTTATTCAAATGCAAAGGACCTCCTACTTTATTTGTTACTCTGTCAGCAGATGATATGCACTGGCCCAAACTAATAATGTCTTTGAAAAACTGTTCATATGAGGAAGCCTTGAAAGGTCAGAATGCTGCAGAATTAGTTAGAAAAGATCCGTTAATAACAGCAATTCATTTTGAAAAGCGATTTAAGGCTTTGTACAAGTATGTCTTGTGTGGGTCACTGAAACCACTTGGTTGTATAAGGGATTACTTTGGACGCGTAGAGTTTCAAAACAGGGGGAGTCCCCACTTGCATTTATTCTTCTGGATAGAGGATATGTCTCATGTAAGTCGTATTGAACATGACACACTTATATCATATATTGATAAGGTTATTTGTACAACAAGTCCATCTATAGCAGAAGATGCAGTAATGCATGGTTTGGTAACTAAACTGCAGACACATCGTCATACAGCAACGTGTCAAAAAGTTGTGGGTAAATGTAGATTTGGCTTTCCATACAAACCAGTTGTGAAAACGCATTTACTTTCCAACATAGATGTGGCTTCTGTAAAACAGAAAGGGAGATTTTATGAGACGGCCCGAACTGCAGAAGATCGATATATTAATGCATATAATCCAACAATATTGAAACATTTCTGTTCAAATATGGATATACAGATAATTGGAAATGCTGAAAGTGCAGCTTATTATGTGTGTGCATATTTGTGCAAAGCAGAACCTGATGATTTTAAGCAAGCATTTAGTGAGGCTTTGAATGTGCTACAACAACAAGACCCTAAACCCCCATTGCGTACTCGACTTTTAAAAATTGGAAATTGTGTACTCAAAACACGCTGTCTTAGTGCACAAGAAGCTGCTTATAGATTATCTGACCTAAAGCTAGTTCATAGTACTTTCACTGTGATAAAGTTGAATACAAAGCCACCTGCAAAGAGGTTTCGACTACTTAAAAGTAAAGCTGAACGTGATCTTCTTGAGGATAATAGTACTGATGTTTTCCACAATAATATCCATGACTACTACATGGCAAGACCCTCAGATCTAATTGATCTGTGCTTCTATGAATTTGCCATGTGGTATTGCAAGTGTTCAACCCAAAATTCTGTTGCTGGTCCACGAGCTCAAATGCGTTATAGACTAACAGGAAAGTTTTCTGATGTCACCATTCGCAAAAGTTGTAAAGCAGCAGTTATGAGAACATCTAAATTCTCATCTGGTAGTGATGATTACTTTTATAGCATATTGTTATTATTTTTACCTCATTCATCAGAGTCTGAAATACTACAGCATATATCTGACTCGAATATGGCATATACATCTGCTAAAGAAACATTTATTGCTAAGCAGCACTTATTAAAGGCTGATGATGTTGCATCGGCAAGCTTTATGAATGAATTGGAGCAAGCTATTAGATACATCCAGTTAGCCAGAGATGAACTTGCTGCTGTTGTGTGTCCCCAAACAAGTCAAATTGATAGAATGTTAAATAGTACTGTCACCCAAGCAGAAATGTCTTTTCCGCATAATAATGACGATGACAGTGGCTTTTCTCAGTGTGCTAATTCGCTTGATCACACTGATGATCTTACTGTGCATTCCTTAGAAACATGTAGCATTTCCCTTGATGTTTTACAACAGCAAATTAGTAAATTAACTCCTTCTCAATCCAGAGTGTTTCAGGACATATGTGCTCATATAAAACGTAGCAGACAAGTTAATTCATCATGCCCTCCTTTAAGATATTTCATAACTGGTGGAGCTGGAGTTGGTAAATCCTTTTTGATAAAGTTAATAATTGAATGGTTGCGCTACCACACAGCATTATTTATTGATGGTAATTCAGTGATTGTTTGTGCCCCAACTGGTACTGCTGCCAGAAACATACTTGGTACAACACTACATAGTGCACTTTGCTTGCCTGTTCAGCATGGCAAAGAAGCAGAATATATGGAGCCAAAAGGGAACACTCTAAAGAAATTGAGGGCCAGATTTCAAAATGTGCATACTGTTGTTATTGATGAAATTAGCATGGTCAGTGCCAAAATGTTCCAGTATATTCACAGACGTCTGTGTAGCATAACAAGTAACAATGGATTTTTTGGCAATTTAAATATGATTATAGTTGGTGATCTCTTGCAACTCAAACCTGTTCGAGGGCAGTATATCTTCAAAAATACTACATTATGGCCCTTATTTAAGCCATACTTTTTGGATGAAAACGTACGGCAACTTGAAAATACCAGTTATGCTTGTTTATTGAATAGGGCAAGGGTTGGTATGTTAAATGCCAATGATGAAATGCTCTTGAGGTCAAGAATTATATCACCAATTCCTATTCACCCACTGTCTATAATATATGTATATCCTAAACGAAAACAGGTATTCAAGTATAATTCTGAAATGCAAAAGCAATTACCTCACTGCATCGTTTCTATACCAGCTCAACACTATTTCTCACCCAATGACATCAGTGCAAATGCCCTGGTACCACCAGAATTAATACCTGATGATGACAGATGTGCTGGAGGAATACCAAATGAATTGCAGTTATCAAAGAGTACACGAATTATGCTCATAAGAAATATTTATACATCACAAGGATTAGTTAATGGAGCAATGGGATATGTAGAAAGCATAGAATATGATGTGGAAAACAACATACCCAGCACGGTATATGTAAAATTTGACAATTCGTCCATTGGAACTCAGTTTCAGTCAACATCCCATGACAATGCTATAGCAATTGAGGTTATTGAGCAATAATTTTACTTTAAGGGAAGGTCCATTGTACGACAGCAATTTCCATTATCTCCATGCTGGGCTTGCACTGTTCATAAGCTTCAGGGAGCATCATTACAAATGGCTGCTATGTGCCTGGGCAGTGATGTCTTTGAAAGAGGAATGGCATATGTAGCATTAAGTAGAGTGAAAACATTAACCGGCTTATACTTACTGGCACTTGACTGCAACAAGATAAAGGCATCTGACACAGCACTTGAAGAATATCAAACATTGCGACACAGAGCTAACAATGAATGAAGTTAAAAGAACTGATTTGCTGATATCCAAATTATGTGCAAGAGTGAAAATATATATTGTCTTGTGTAAATGATTCAATTGTAATACACATTTCAATTTACATAGACATAATGCTGCATTTATTCTGTAATGCTGAACATGCTGTATATGTTATGCTTCATTGCTGAAACATTGCATTTGAATGCTTTTACAAATGCCTATGACTATGATTGCTGAAACATATCAATTTACATAGACATAATGCTGCATTTATTCTGTAATGCTGAACGTGCTGTATATTTTATGCTTCATTGCTGAAACATTGCATTTGAATGTTTTTACAGATGCTTATGACTATCATTGCTGAAACAGATCAATGTACATAGACATAATACTGCATTTATTCTGTAATGCTGAACATGCTGTATATTTTATGTTTTATTGCTGAAACATTGCATTGAATGCTTTTACAGATGCCTATGACTATTCAAGATGCACTATCCAAAGACATGGACTTCAATGTGACCCTGAAAGCAACTTGCTTGGATGTGGGTGAGCTCATTTTAGTAAAGGGACGCCATCGATTTCATGCCACCATTGCAGATGGAACAGCAGCATGCAATGTAACTGTTTATAACAGTGCATTACATTCAAAATTTGTCAAAAATGGAGGAGTGTACATAATCAATGCACTAAACAACACCACTTATATGGCACTAACTTCAAGATCTAGGGCTGGGATAACTACTGCTGTGCCAGTCCCCGATAATGTGAGAGATGGTGCACCAAGAATGCCGCAGGATGGCTTCATCACCATACAAGATAGTATGAAGATCCCTGCTAAGAGCCTCGTGAGCATGAAAGCATGAAAGGCAAGGTGCTGAAGGTATGAACGTATCAGTCATGATATTAAACTTTTACTTATAGCAATGATATTATTTAACTATAACTGTCTTATTCTCAGTCTGTCAACTGTTTGGTTACAGAAAATATACAACTTGTTCAAATCTTACTCATTAAAGGTTGCATAATATGAAAGCTTTTTAAACTTATATGATTTAAAGGCAGTATCTTAATTTCATATGACTTGCACAATATTATGTATGACAAAATATTTTCCCCAGAAATCTCCTGCAAGTAAGAAGCAAGCAAATGACAGCCTGCTGAAGTTTCAGGAAATTCTCATCAGAGATTCATCGGCAGCTACTAAAGTAGCACTGTTGGGAGACCTCGTAGACTCTGTTTCGAGTGGAGACCTTGTCAGACTTCGAAATTGTCGCGTGAAATTGTTCCAGGCAAACCAGACTGAACAAGAGAAGAAACTATCCACGACATCATTTTCCTCACTTGAGGTAAAGTTTGCTGACATTACATTAAATTGATAGGTTTCTTGTTGCTGAGAAAAATTGCCATTGCCATTTCACTCACTGTATGCCATATTTACCATTTATCTTTTTATACTAAACTCAGTCATTTGTACGTGTTGAAAGGGATCAGTTAAAATTTAAGAATACAGTCACCAGTACATAACTGATAATCATACATAATATGATAACCATTCTACTTTCTGATTGCAGATACATGTACTACATGAAGATGAAGATTTGACAGGTGTCCAGATTACTGATGAAGACCAAGCCGTCTCTTTCCAAAATGACACAGTCTCCTACAGTTGGAACTATGGAATGATAGATGCTATTATAGATGTGGACGTATACTTTGGTTGTTCTAAAACACCTTGTCGAGCTTCAAAAACAACCACAGAATGCCAAGACGACGGGCATTATGTTATGCGCTGTAACAGATGCCAAACCCTTACGAACACCACTTCTGCCATACCATCAGCCCTGGCGAAGTTACTGGTAGTCAACAAGGATGACGATATTCAAGAAATCACTTTCTTTACAGAAAAACTCACGGAATTGATTCTTCTTGCCTCTGGCGAAACCCTGGAAAAAAACAATCTTAGTGAGCTAAAGGAACAGCTCACTAAGATTCTCCCATGCAAGATCAAATTTTGCTGTAATAAGGGTGTGTGTCTGGCCCTTGAACTTGACAATTGATTAACTTTCTTCTCTATTATTCTGGAATGTTTTGGTAGTTTTAGTCCATATTATCATTTAGTTTCCATATTCTACAATAATGCTTGTTATCTTTCCAAAAGATATCTGTAGGTTTAGCTTCCTTAATGATTCTTTCCTGAATCTCCTGTCTTATGTATCAATGAAAAATAAATTTATATCATAGTGTCTTGAATTATTCTTTGAGTACTATTTGCTGATAGTGGTCAATATATCTTCTATATTTTCCGGACTGGGTTATATGTGACCATTCTCAGACAAACAACTGACTGAAGCCATATTAAATTGCAACCCTGTAACAGGTGTGAACTTTTCAGAAATGAAATTTAGCTGATGCACATTTCAGTACCAACTAATAGTAAGGGAACAAAAACGTATGCTGCTTTCAGTGATATTATCTTATATAAGTGAATGTTTTCCCATGACTATAAAATAGTGGTGCTGGGAAATCAACCATGATTGTGTACAGTATTGAACGATAGATCTACATAATGTGGAAAACAGGCTTCAAGCCCGACCATGCTGACGTGCAAATGCTAGCCAACAACATCTCTGCAAAGGTAGTTTTATTAAAGCAATATGTTGCCCCTTCACGTATTGGATTCCTTTTTAAGGTAGCCACTTGTTTCACATCGCTTATCAGAGAGGGAGAGGGAGAGGAGTTGCCTTGGAATGTTTGGCGATAACATACAAATATGGGTGAGTGTTTCTGAAACGAAATGGGATTTTGTACAATACATTATTTTCTTTCAAATGTACATCTAAAGTATTTCGTGAAATGAATCATATTTCATTATCTTATATTACTACCTTTTTATTTAAATTTAACACGCACATTTTAACTATATGTAATAATGCAATTGTTACATTCCATTTGTGATTTCCACTTTTTAACATTCTCAGGTTTCCCGCTGAAATGACACATGCTGAGAATTGGGGCTCGAGAGAGGATCGAAAGCAATTGGTAAGATCAATAATGGCAAACTTGCACCAAGGCTGTAAAAATTTCCAACCATATAATGGCGTTCAATGTACTACAGTGGCGTTAATTGCTTTGCTATTTCTAAATTTTTCATCCAATAATTTAAAGCCAGCTGATTTGGACAAGGTGTTATTGAATGGAACACGTTTGTATGGCCGACTCTCACAAGAGATGGGATATCAAGGTTTTTTGGGACAGAATCAGTTGCCAAATTCTTTGTCTTATGATGGAATTGAATATGGTATTAATTACATGCTAGATATGTTTTATGGTCATGTCAATGGTGATGTTGTTACTGAAGCTGGTGAAACGAATTAATCGATGCAATTACTTAAGCTGTTTCCTTGTCATTTAATAATCTGCTGACATTAGGAGATTTAACAGTAGCTCTTTATGTTGATGTTGAAAATGACATGTTTGCTATATTTGAGTCTCATCAACGTAATAGTCATGGAATTCGTTCAGAAGATGGTGCAGCGGTTTTATTGTTGTTTGAAAATTTTGACGAGCTAGTGTCATACATTTTGGATAATTATGGTGATTGTCTTTATGAAATAACACCCGTTTTACAAAATGAACCTATAAACACATCTTATTTCGCTTCTGACAGAAATGTATCTGACTCCTATCGTCTCAATTGTACTTTAAAAAGTTCAGTGGATAACGACAGTGAAAGTAATATTACTGAAGCACAGTTTGTTTGTGGGGAAAAAGGTGAACATGGATCATATAATAGTGGTACGTATTCACTAAATATTTTAAATGATCATACATATACAGACTTACAAAAGAGAAAAAAATGAAAACATCACATACAGGTAAACAATCCAAGCAAAGAAAGCATGGATCGTTTAGCAATTTGGATTGTGCAGATACTGTCAGTAAAGAACAAACAAATTTTGGAACCGTTTTAACTGATAATTTGCTGCATGTAAATATTGCTTTTGTATGTAATGTGACAATTTTGGATGATGAATTTGAAAGTTCAGTACATAATTGCAGCAAACGTTTACAAAATATTCTAAATGATCATTCATATGCACATTTGGAAAGTAGAAAGAAATACAAGACATCACATAAAAACTCTAAACAAAGAAAGCATGGCACTTTTAACAATTTAGATTGTATAGATACTGAACCAAAAATTGTGGAACTGTTTTAACTGAAGCTTTGCTGAGAGAAAATATTGCTTTTGTTTGTGATGTGACCACCAATGAAAATTTAACATTCTTAGATTATGAATTTAATGAAAAACATATATTTGCCTATGAACATTATATACGGCAAAAACCTTCACATTACTGTGCATCTTGTAATAGATTATTATTTTTGGATCAAGTTTATCATGTGTCAAAAAGAACAAATACCACAAATATGCTTAATATCGATGTTAATAGTGATTTGTGTCAAACATGTAAAAACAAACTTTGTCAGAATTGTATTCCAGAAATTTGCTATTCTCAGAATTGCCTTAATCCAGGAACAATCCCATTAGAACTAAAGAACCTTAATTCTTTGGAAAAAAAAAAATTTCCAAAGTCAATATATTTATGACAGTGATAATTTTGCCAGGAGGTCAATATGCAGAGAAAGGTCTGGTTTTGAACTTGCCAGCTGATGTACAAAACATTTATACGCAATTACCACAAACACCAGAGGAGACTTTGCATATGACGGTTGAATTTGGATACTATGATGGAGAACCGCAGATAAAAAAAAATACACAAATATCTGTTTTAAAATTGAAAAATGCCTTGAAATGGCTCATTGAAAATAATGCTTTATATCAAGATGTAAATGATGTATCTCACACATTCAATGTAGACTCCAGTAATGATACAGAAAACACCAGCTTGCCTGAAGGCCTGGACGAAAATTTGTTAGTCCCTGTTAATGTTTCTGGGTACCACAACATGAATAAAAATATTAATGCAAACAAAATATATGTACCGAAAAACCTAAATGATCCAGTAAATATATTATGTATGACGTCAGGAGAAGAAATGGCATATCCATGGTTATTTCCTTATGGAAAAAATGGTTATAATTATGACAGACCACACAAAATAAGACCTAGTATGTATTTCAAACTTAGATTATATGACAGAAATTCTAATTTTAGAAAAAATATTTCATACATGCTGCATTCAGCCATTTCGTACGATATCTCTTTATTGAAGAATGAAATTGGCATACATATGAAAATGTTAAGAAAAAGCTCATCAGGCGCTACTAGTAGTCAAGATGTACCTGTTACAGCAGGCGATATAAAATATTCAGTTGAACAGTCAAGCTTGTTGCAAAATTCATACATGTTTATGAAGAATATTAAAGGGACTGTTGCTTATTTCCGTTATGCACTATACAACTTGCTGTCAATGTTTAGATGTTTATGTCAACCAACTTTATTTGTAACATTGTCTGCTGATGACCTTCATTGGCCAGAACTGGGCATGATGTTAGAAGATACTGATTTCAAAACTGCTTTTGGGAGGTCTTTTTCTTCATCCATGGGAGCAGATCCTTTGTTAACAGCAACTCATTTTGATAGGAGATTTAAAAGTTTGCTGCATAATGTTATTTTGAAAAATGCAAAACCTTTTGGAAATGTTTCAGATTACTTTGGTAGAATTGAATTTCAAAATCGTGGCAGTCCTCACATTCATATGTTTTTATGGGTTGACGATTTACCCAAAATTATTGATGAAACAACTGAAAAATTAATAACTTCATATATCAATAAAACAATACATTCAACCATTCCTGATGAAAAGGAAGACTTTGAATTGTCTGAACTTGTTAAACGTTTACAAACTCATCATTCTTCATATTGCTGTAAGCTACAACATGCTACATGTAGGTTTGGATTTCCAAGACGGGTTTCAAGTGAAACGAGATTGATTAGTAATATTGATGTGTGCAAGAAACATAGAGGTCGCTGTTATGTGACAAAGTGGAATAAATCCAGTGTTTACATAAATGATTATAACCCAATTATTTTAAGACATTGGAGAGCTAACATGGACATTCAATTGATTCAAAATGCAGAAGCAGCAGCTTTCTATGTTTGTACATATATCTGCAAGTCTGAACCAGATGATTTACGAAATGCTTTGGGTACCCTTATTCATTCTATTTTTAAACAAAATCCTGATATACCAAGATATCAAAGACTACTCAAAATAGGATTGTGTGTTTTAAAACATAGAAGAATGAGCAGTCAAGAGGCTGCATACCGTTTGGGAAATTTGCATCTTATTCATTCAACTAGAGAAGTAGTGTATCTCAATACCAGGATTGCTAGCAAACGATTTAAGTTGTTAAAATCACATGATGCAATAAATGAACTTGAAAATAACAGCACTGACATATTTCACAATAATATTTTAGATTATTATCATAAAAGACCTCCTGAATTGCAGAATTTAAGCCTTTTTTAGGTTTGCATCTTGGTATAAAGTGTTTCGAGTGTCACATCGTAAAATATTAGAACATTACTTTATAGAAGCTTACAATGTTTGGATCAACAGGAGAAAACGGTTTGCTGTTATCCACTATCCGCTACATACGTCTGATTACTTCTACAGCCTCATTCTACTGCTACTTCCACACAGAGATGAAAATGAAATTTTGAATGACTTTACCAATGCACGCGACGCTTTTAATGCTAAAAATCATCTGTTTGATGACGATATAAATTTTACATACATTTCCTTAACAGGAGAGATTGAAAGTGCTTTGCATAGAATACAAATGTGTGAAAGAGAACTAGAATTACACAATGACACGCTATTACATTTTCAGGATGAAGTTAATATTGAATGTTCAACTTCTACCACTTTCACAAATGAAGTTAATGTAGACAACCCAATACATGGACATGTCAATGCAGACAATCATTATTTGGCTCCAGATGATGTTCTCAATTTACATTCTAAGGAAGTCGGCAGTATGTCAGAAAGTGACCTGCTTGAAAATATTGGCAAATTAACCCCATCTCAAAGATGTGTTTTTGAATTTGTGAAAAGACATTACACTTTATTTCCTAATGAACCAATGCATGTTTTCATCACTGGAGGTGCAGGTGTAGGAAAATCATTCCTTATTAGAACAATTATTGCCCATATTCAAATATATACAAGTGTTATTATGGGTTTAAGCCCTGTCGTAGTTGTTGCACCAACTGGAACTGCTGCAAGACATGTAAATGGTCAAACACTTCATTCTCTTCTCAGTATACCTGTAACACACCATCTAACTTTTGAGGAACTGTCTTGCTTTCAACTTTCTAAATTGCGTAAAGCATTTAATATATATACAAAACATGGTCTTGTTAATGGTGCTATGGATACAGTACAATCTTTTAACTTTGGTGATGATGGATTTGTGTTAACAGTAAATGTTCTTTTTGATGATAAGGATATTGGTAAAAAATTTCAGGTTTCAACTGTTTCTAATTCTATACCTATTGAAAGATTTGATCATAGATTCATTTATAGAGGAAGAGTCATTATACGTCATCAATTCGCATTAGCATTATCATGGGCTTGCACAATTCATAAAATACAAGGTATGTTCCTTGATAAACTTGCTGTTGATTTGGGTAGTACAGTTTTCGAATCTGGCATGGCATATGTTGCCTTAAGTCGAATCACTTCTCTACAAGGATTGATAATTTTAAAACTGGATCCTAAAGTACTCAAGCCACCAAATGGAGTGCTTGAGGAATACGACAGGCTCCGCAATTTGTAAGAAAATTTTAATTTTTTAAATCCAGAATATAAAATTGAGTGCTTGAGTAATATTTTATACAACGCCATATGTAAGAAAATAATTTTATAAATTACAAATATTTCTTTAGTCTTGGTGTAAATAACCATTATAATCTTATTCATTTTTGCTTCCACAGGCAACAAATGAAGATAGATGTGACCTGAAACTTCTAATCTTAAAAAAATCCAAAGAACTTCAATCATATGCAAAAGGTCAAGAGAAGATGACATACTTTAATTTTGCCGGTGCAAACGGAAGTAACATGTCTTCAATACGTGTGTACCAACGCAACAAGTTTTCTATGATTCAAGAAGGGAAAAGTTACACCTTTAAGAACCCGATCAATAAAGGAGAATCGCACTGGCTCGTTTCCTGTAGCAGTGTTGGTTTCTGTGGCCGAGTGAATGTTGATCAGGAAGTTTTGACAAAGCAAGTTACTTTGCCAGAAGACCAGCCAGTGGCAGGAAAAATCAACAGTGATTGGAAAATTTCACAGGTATGACTTTATCATAAAGACAATACTTATAAAATTCTCATTCATTTCTAATTATCATTACGGTAAAGGGACAAGCTGCATATATACTAGTAAGTAAAAATAATATTTCACTGTTAAAAAAAACATGGTTATGACAAGTTTTAAAAATAAAATATGGTAAGCTGCAATACATGAATTGATTTTGTGCGAAACATAAACATGTCAAATTAATTTGATGATATGAACCTCATTTACAGTACTATTTCAGAGTTTTTAAAATCTTTGTTATGCTATTTCAGGTCTCACCAGTCAAAAATTGCCGAGATGGCACACTTGCTGTCCGGACAATTGCAATAAAGGATGAGAGCGGCAAGGTCGCAAAAGTTGCCTTATTTAAAAAAAATGCAGAGATGGAATTCCCTCCGGAAAAGATAGTGCAGATAACCGCAGTCTACAAACAAAAGTTCAACGACAAACCTCAGCTGACAGCAACATCGTCAACAGTTTGTCGGGTATTCATTATCATATATTTTGTGTGTGAGAAATAGGCAGAAACAGGCCCATATTTGTCAGCAACTGTCTGCCCCTTTGTCTTAGTCTGTTATCCAGACCCTGAAACAAAAATATTTCATTCGCTGGCAACCCAGGCCAGAAAATCATAAGTCTACATTACTCAGTTCCTGAAACAAAACCATCTTCTGGGATGCATTGCTTAACACTTGTCAATATTTTATTAAATATGCCTCTTAGACTAAGTGGTTGTGACTCCAGTTTATGCTTCCCCATAGTCTGTCTCTATCTAGCAAGTGATTGCACCAGGAATTTATAATATAAAAGTATATATTCTTTCTTTTTTTATCACGTACATGCACACTAGATGAAAATGTGAAAGATATGAAATACGCATCAGAGATAAGTAATCCTTCAAGATAACTAATGTTCTCCCTTTCTCGATTACAGTTCCTGCCTAGTGAAAGTCTGGACGTTTCAATAACAGAACACGACGAAGCTTGACGATGATGATTTCAAAGTTGAAGATGATGCTTCGCCCAACACTCTCTTACACCATAGATACTCTCATGGATGCAGCTTTATATAGCTCCTGCAGTAGTCAAGGTATGTATCTTAATTTGTGACATAGATGAAATGAGTGCACATTTCATAAGGGAATTCATTGTGTGATAGATGTAAGGGCTCTTTTTCCTTTAAATATATCCATTTCACATTTGAATTTGTCTCCACTTAGTATTTCATGTCTTTTTATTTGAGATGCACACCATTTCCTATATTTTTCTTCTTTCGTCATATCACATCTTTTTTTCGTTTTGTGTTGTAGGATGTCACAAGAAAACGAAGGACGGCAAGTGTCCCACCTGTTCTGGGCTTCACTCAATCCTCACTTGCAGAGTGAAAGTTGTCCTGGAGGAAGCTGGAAAAGGGAAACAAGAGGACATCACGCTGTTTGAAAAAGATCTCCGGAAGCTATTTACACTTTCACTCATGTCCTCAAATGATAACCTTATTACCGAACTCTGCGACCAATTGCCCATTAACTTCACAGCAAAGTTTGATAAGGGAAGACTGTATAATATCACCCATATTTAAACATAACTCAGATGTGAGGTTAGCATAAACAAACAGGAAGGTACTAACAAATGACCCAGATGGATGTGAGATTATTTGTCATTTTCATTTCCTAAAACAAAAACTCCAAATCCTTCCCCAAATTTCAGCAGGGACTGGTAATATCCTGCTTTTATTATTTTGTTATAAAGATATACAGTATTTTTAGCTCATCAGGACTGAAATTCCAGATGGGCTTATGGCATGGCCCGTCGTCCGGCGTCCGTCCGTCCATCCGTAAACTTTTGACACTTTCAACTTCTCCTCATGAACCATACACATTAGAGAGCTGACATTTTGTGTACACGTACCTTAGCATATGGAGATTCTAATTTGTAACTTTGGTGACCCTGTGACCCCAAATAGGGTCACAGAGGTCACAATTTTAAAAAACTATTTTCATCTTCTTCTCCAGTTCCAGAATGACAAGAGAGTTAAAAATTATATGTGCAGACTCCTTGGACAATGGAGATTCTAATTTGTAACTTTGGTGACCCTGTGACCCCAAATAGGGTCACAGGGGTCACAACCTTAAATACCTATTTTCATCTTCTTCTTCAGTTCCAAAAGGAGTAGAGAGTAAAAAATTATATGTGCAGACTCCTTGGACAATGGAGATTCTATTTTGTAACTTTGGTGACCCTGTGACCCCAAATAGGGTCACAGGGGTCACAACCTTAAAAACCTATTTTCATCTTCTTCTCAAGTTCTTAAAGGACTAGAGAGTTAAAAACGATATGTGCAGACTCCATGGTCAATGGGGATTCTTAATTGTAGATTTCGTGACCCCATGACCCCAAATAGGGTCACAGGGGTCACAACCTAAAAAAAACTCTCATCTTCTTCTCCTGTTCCAAAAGGAGTAGAGAGTTAAAAATGATATGTGCAGACTCCTTGGACAATGGAGATTCTATTTTGTAACTTTGGTGACCCTGTGACCCCAAATAGGGTCACAGGGGTCACAACCTTAAAAACCTATTTTCATCTTCTTCTCAAGTTCTTAAAGGACTAGAGAGTTAAAAACGATATGTGCAGACTCCATGGTCAATGGGGATTCTTAATTGTAGATTTCGTGACCCCATGACCCCAAATAGGGTCACAGGGGTCACAACCTAAAAAAAACTCTCATCTTCTTCTCCTGTTCCAAAAGGAGTAGAGAGTTAAAAATGATATGTGCAGACTCCTTGGACAATGGGGCATCTAATTTGTAACTTTGGTGAACCTGTGACCTGTGACCCCAAATAATGGAATTTCGACTTCTTCTCCAGAACCATAGGGCCTAGAAAGCTTAAACTTTGTGTACAGACTCCTTGGCTAGTGAGGATTATAAATTGTAGCTTTGGTGGCACTGTGACCCCTAATAAGGGCCACAGGGGCCACACCCTAAAAACCTATTTTCATCTTCTTCTCAAGAACCATGAGGCCTAGAAAGGGGAAACTTTGTGTACAGACTCCTTGAATAGTGAGGATTTAGCCACACCCTAAAATCCTATTTTCATCTTCTTCTCCAGAACCATAAGGCCTAGAAAAATGAAACTTTGTGTACAGATTCCTTGGCTAGTGATGATCATAAATTGTAGCTTTGGTGGCACTGTGACCCCTAATAAGGGCCACAGGGGCCACAGCCTAAAAACCTATGTTAATCTTCTTCTCCAGAACCATAAGGCCTAGAAAGCTATAACTTTGTGTACAGACTCCTTGGCTAGTGACGATTATAAATTGTAGCTTTGGTGGCACTGTGACCCCTAATAAGGGCCACAGGGGCCACACCCTAAAAACCTGTTTTCATCTTCTTCTCCAGAAGCATAAGGCCTAGAAAGCTGAAACTTTGTGTACAGACTCCTCGACTAGTGAGGATTATGAATTGTAGCTTTGGTTATAAATTATTTGGTTATAATAAAGGCAACAGGAACTTCCTTCAAATCAATTTTCATCTTCTTCTCCTGAAGTATAAGGCCTAGAAAACTGAAACTTGTCGCCTATATACTTAATTTTATGATTGGTGACCTTGTGGCCTCTACAATCACATTGGCCACACTCTACAGCATAATTGATGATGAAGCCTGATGAGCTACAGAGCCAATGGCTCTATTTTTTACAAGTATATAATTTAGAAAGGATTCACTTTTGTTCTTGTATTAGTGAGGTACAATCACTTGTACTAGTGAGGTACAATCACTTGTACTAGTGAGGTACAATCACTTGTACCTTTTTTTCTGAGGAACAGTTCATGTTATTTTGTTATTGCATTACTATATGTTTTTGAATAAATTGTATGAACACTTTTCCCCCTTGTTCTTTTCCTTCACTTTAAAGGTTAACCTGATCCTTATTTCAAAACAAATTACTTTTGCGCATTTACTAATTTCTTATATTTTACAATAATTTCGTGTTCAATGCCATGATGATTGACAAGAATGCTGGACTTGCCAATGTCCAGGAGAGCGACCAGCCATGTCAAGTAAAACACTCGATACATATTTCAAGTAACTCTGAAAATTATAAAACTAGGATTCTACTTTAAACGTTACATCGATTGTGTGAGTCAACAATTATTTCACTTATATAACACATGGAAATATAATATAAACAATTTCATATTTGTATCTACATTCATATTAACAATCATTTTGCTATACGCAAGTTTCTGGCAAAAAATCTTCTTAATCTTGATCTACGAGTTAGTATCTAAGTAGTTTTGTCTTAATTCCGTACCATGCTTTATAAACAATGACAACTTATGAATAACATCGTCCTCCTTTGATGTCAAAATAGAGATAAATCCTGTTGCACTCGTTTTTCGAAGGAAGCGTTCAGGTATATATTTAGTTCTTAGTTCAATATAAAATGGACAATCAAAAGTGAAGTGTATTTCGTCTTCAATAGAATCATTACATAATGGACAGAGTCTCTGTGATCTTTCAAGTGAGATATATCTTCCATAGTTTATCATAAGTTTAAGTAACCCAAGTCTGAACTTAGTGTATAACTTTCTAAGATAACTACTTGTCAGAACTGATAAATATTTTTCTGGTTCTAGTAAACTCTTAAATATTTTGTACAAATCATAACGAGAACTGTTTTCTATATTTGATTGCCATCCTTGATAAAACATATTAGTTGCAACGATACGGAAATCTTTCAAAAACATTTGTATATCAGAGTCCAACAATGCAAATATATTTTCCTGTACATTTATATGTAGAGCCAAAGTCAGATCATTGACAGTTAGTAAAATGGTTTGATATCAAAAGATATTGAATGACAGATTCGAAAAAAGATGTTTCGCCAGCATAATGGTTCTGAACTTGATTTATATGACCATTATATGTTTCTAAAATATAATTAAGCGACAACAACTCTTGGCCGTTGGGTTAAAGGGAGAGGAGATGAAATATTTTGACGGCAGCAAGCCATGGATATTCTATTAACAATCAGCTTACTAACATAATAGAATATAAAAAATTTTTCCTAAATTACAGCTCCCCACAATCGGCGCCATTTCCTTGAAGCGTGTTTCTGCTGAGCTGACAAAATGGTAAGAGGCCAATTATCACCAAGCATGTTCGGTTTTTCAGCCTTTCAATGGAGTGCAGTGCACTGCAGTGGCTTTAATGACATTAGTTGCCTTCAATTGTGGTTTCTTTCATCGTCAATTTGATGACACTGATTTGGACAATATTTTATTCGAAGGGACACATCTGTATTCCAAAATTGCTCAGACTACATACTTTTGAACTGTATATGGGCCAGAGGCCTCAAGTACAATACACACTCTTTGACTTTGACTCTCACGAAAGAAACTTGCAAGGCTTACATACATCAAATGGAGCTGCAGTATGGTTAGTGTTTGACAGTTTTGATGAGCTTGTGTTGTTTATATTTGAACATTATAGTGATTATTCATTTGAATTAACACCTGTTCTCTTTAACCAAAGAAATATTGACATTAATGAAACAGTGGTAAATTACGGAAGCGCTGAAGGGACATGGTAAAATAATATTTATCTGGTGCGCACGACTTAGTATCTCGTGCGCACGACTTAGTATCTCGTGCGCACGACTTAGTATCGCGGGCGCACGACTTAGTATCGCGTGCGCACGACTTAGTATCGCGTGCGCACTACTTAGTATCGCGTGCTTCAAAATGGCTAAAATGGAGAAACTCATTTCCTTTCTTGAAGATCGGGGAATATCAAGAGAAGACACCGAAAGAATGAAAAATAACAAGGTATGTAAACATCCCTAACCTTTATATTATGTCATAATAAGAATGAAAACCTCAACAAGAGTAATATTTTACAGATTTATATACATTCATGTATACTAAAGTTGCATGTTTTATATACATACGTGTATACTATAGTTGCACGCTCTCGTGACAGGTGATGTTGGTATACAGTGAGTAGAAGAAACACAAGCGTAAGCTTCGATAAACAATTCTTTCTTTGGTTATACATTGTAAGATCAAGTAGCAAGATACAGTTTTATGTAAACTGAACGTCAACAGAAATTTTACACCTTTTGAATTTGAATATCATAAAAAGTTACGTGTTCAGAGCAATTAGCTTTGTTGTGTTGTATCACTCCATCAGTTTAGTGTTTTGTGCTAAAATAGCAGACCTGTAACGTTAATGGTAAATAAGTTATCGCCAGTTCTTCATGTATGGGGTCAATTGTGGAATGTAATCCATTATGTATGAGTACATATAGCGCACGTATATCTTAATTTTCTGCCTGCAGAACAAATATTTAAAATGAGTTAATTTTCATCAATAAACGATGTATACATATAATTTACTTATTTCTAATAACACTGGTATGTTAAAATCCGTTGTCATATTTATAAAGCATTGGATGTCCATTCTCAACTCCCGAGTTCAACCGTTCTCTGTGCCACGTGATATCAAGCTCACATGATGTAACTCCAATTACTTACAAGTCCTGTGGCCCACTGGGCCTTGAATATTGACTGAAACTCTCTGTATATAAATGACATGAATTGTTATACTTCGAAAAGCCTTGTTCAAGTTCCAGCTGAACTCATACATATATTCACTGAGATAATTACATGAAGTAAAATTATCAGAGACTGTTGCTAAACATTACCATTTTAATGATGATCGCTTCAGTATAGTGAAGATATAAAGGTATAAAGTGTTTTGATCGAAATCGGACAATGTACTGCGCTTGCGCTCTTATTAGTCAAACGTAATTTTGGAACTTATTAAAAGAAGACAGAAAAACAAATTTGAGATGATAGTATTCAATAAGTAACTCGATCTATAGTTTCATTGCAAACTGTTAGCTATATTTACATTTTGGTGATGAACATGCAAGCCGAGTAAGATGATTTGAACTTCGAGGTTTGGTACGTATCAAAGCCAAATCAAATCTTTGGATAAGTAGCTGAAGTGTAATACGTCCCCTGGTTCGTAATGACGGACTAAGGGGACATATAACATTACAGTTAGTTTTAACTAGATTGCAACTAATACCGGGGCGGGAGAGTGCAGTAGTTAGCGCATTCGGGTTCGAATCAAGAGGTCCGAGGTTCGAATCCCGCAAGGGACACGGGAACTTTGTTTGCACTAGATATAACTGTTTTACACGCAGAACGGGTTGGTTGCAATTCAACAATGAATTTCAGCGTAGTACCACCCATGGTTCGCTAGTTCGATGCTCGCGGGTTTCACCGCAATGCATTGTGGGCTTTCTCCCTGCCATAATACTAGCTGTAGCGGCCGTGGTATAATTGAAAAACTCTTGAAAGCGGCGTTAAACTCACCTCAACTCAATAATTCCACCTGAAGCAACTATATAATGTCTACATTCGATGATGTTAGCCAAAAACTGAAACACAAAAAACGTGAATGATTTACCTGTTTAATTTGGACAATATCGAAGGTAACTGTAAACTTAAAGGCTCTGTAACACGTTTTTTTCTGTATTTTCTTTTCGCAAATTTGCTATTTATTATTAAAGTTTATACAATATATTGTTTTGTTAGAGGATAAAACATCCCTTTACACAACCCAATAAGGCGTATCCATAGAAAAGGTTATCAGTATTGAAAGAAAATGTTGCGACATATAAAACGACAGTAGTGTGGAAATCGTCAGTGTGAGAGGCAGATTTATTGGTCTCATGCGATTTGCGAGTTCAGACAGCAAGATGGATGGCCGTTCCATATTTAAAACTCTACCGAGTGTTTAGGTTTCGCTTCATCATTCAGATCACTTAACTACCCTCGGCGAGGTCATTTTAATTTGGACACATTAACATAGCCGCTCGAAAGGAAATGGACTCTCATGGCTTAAACCGAACAATGAACATTCGCTTCAGAACTAATGTTATTGATTAAGGAGAATTATTTAGCCATTGGTAGCACTTATTTAACTTTTGGAGAGATCACTTTATTTCACTAAGAAAAACGTGCTACAGCGCCTTTAATAATGGTCATTGCTCAATGAACTGTGGTATTACATGCCAAGGAATTTGTGGAGTGGTGTTTTTTACTTAGAATTTCAAAACTATACAAAGTTATTAAGGGATAGTTCCGTTACCATATGACTCGTTGGCGTTATTCCACGATACACATGTATAGCAGTGATGAACTGGTATACCTAAAGCTGTTGAGAATTTTCAGAAATTATCAATGATGAAAGTCGACTCTTTGTTTAAATCAAAAGAGTTCGTTAATGTAACAGTATATATAGTGCTACAACACAGTCCTAGATTTACATGTAGTAAGTCTCCTAATTGAAAATTCCAGGGGTATATTGTGGTTTTTCACATGTCCGTTTATTTACCTGCCTGTCTGCAGGGGCAAGCCAATTTTAAATTTGACCATATCATTTTAAGCATAGGCCTTTGATACTTCTCAATATTTGTATACTTTGAGGTTATAATTCAATGACCTTGACTTACGTTGAAACTTAAACATTAGTCATATTTTTATTGGTCAGTGTTGGTCATTTGACATTGATACTTGATGTATCGTTTATTATTCAATGGGCAGTTTTAGACAACGGGTTCGTTGTCCATTGGATAAAAAAAGTTTAAGTGGGTGTAAGTGACAATGTTACAATCTCTTGTTGCACCTTCTCAATGAAATTCAACTTGTTTATGATATCCCCTTTTTCTCAAAACTGAGATCGCATTATCAATTTCGTCCAAAGTAGTTTCCGATGGTTACGACATAACGCTTATAGTGGCACTCATAGTAACAGTGTTTTGTAAGTCAACATAATTTCGTTCTTCTTTTGCATTCACTTACAATGAAATTATTTTCAGATTGACTGTGATGTGCTTCTTCTGCTTGAGGACGAGGAATTATCCGAATATTTGCCACTTTATGGAGATCGCTTGCTGCGAAGAACTTCGCTCGTAGACTTGTAGAACGAGACTCAGATAGCACAAAAAGGAAAGCACACCTACGGAACCTAAGGGCCAAAATGCATAGACCTTCACCGCAAAACAGCGCCGAAGACGGACCACTGACATCAATAAAGGGATCTGGAAATAAGAACGCAATCAAAAGTAGCAGACGTATTGAACTAGGATGGTTAAACTATGATGTGTCGACAAACCAATACAAGCAGGTACGGGCCAAAACAGGAGGTGGCATCAGGCATCTAAAGGTTGACAAGATTATTACTGTAGGAGAAATTCTTTCCAAAGGGAAACAGTTGTTTTTCCCAGAGTGTAAATCAATTAGAGGACATATTGACGACTTTTGCTTTGAAATGAAGGATTTCAAACAGGAAGCCATTGCTTCTAACACGACAGTGGCTTCTCTGTACGAGCAGACGAAACTGGGAATGCTTAGATGCTACATGTGCACTAAGAAAAAAGAATCTGCTGAGAAAATGTCAGATGATGGAGAGTTACCTGATGAATCCGATATTGTCATGTCTACGCCAACTACATCTTCCACTGAAAAGCTTTAAGTTGACGAGGATGTGGCAGATGTAACAGAACACACTATTTCAGTATCCAAGACTTCAGCATCAGACCAAGAGCTTCCAGATATGTCCAATATGGCTGCCTCGCAACAACACACATGTACAGAACAGAATGGTGCAACTGAAATGATCGTGCATTCCGAGAGTACTGGCAATGGAAATCCGAATCCTGCAGCAGACACTGTAACTGATCCCAGAACGCAAGTCCAACCAGCTCCAGGACCTTCAGGTATTGACTTGGATGTCACATTGCCCTATGTTACCCTGACAATACACAGAGGAAATTGTCTACAAGAAATGGTGCACTATTTCAAGGATCCAGTGCTTGTTTCTACAGAAATTGCCTGTACGATGGTACTTCCTAATGGAACAGAAGAACATGGATATGGTGATGGTGTGTTCAGGGATTGTCTCACACAGTTCTGGAATGAATTTTATGAGTCTTCATGCGATGGCAATGAGAAGAAAGTCCCGACTATTCGCCATGACTTCCAACAGGAAGAGTGGATGTCCATTGGACGCATCATCTACAAAGGATGGATCCAAGCAAGCTACTTTCCAATTGCGTTGACACCAATTGTAATTGAATTGGCAATGTTTGGCGATTATGATTCTGACCTCGTCAACTCTTTTCTTGACACGCTCTCAACAGACGGCAAAACAACGCTGCAGCAGGCCATTGTCAATTTTCCGGAGGACTTGTAAGATCTTGTCGACACTCTTGATGACCATAAATGCAGAGTGTATCCAACAAAAGAAAATCTTAAAAAACTGGTGCATGAGGTAGCCCACAAGGAGTTGGTCCAGACACCTGCTTACATTATAGAGAGTTGGTCACAAGTTTTAAAAGATCTTGCAAAGGTTCTGAGTCCTGAAGACTTGCACAAGTTATATGACGATTTGGAGCCAACAAATCGAAAGGTGACAAAACTGTTGAAGGCACCTGAGATCATTCTCAGAGGGAAACCATGAACTATCTGCGACGGTTTGTACGTGAAACTGATGGAAGTACACTGAAGCATTTTCTCAGGTTCACAACAGGTTCAGATCTGATGTTGCAAGCACCAAAAGTTATCGAGGTGATCTTCTACACAGCATATGGACTACAGAGAACTCCTATTGCTCACACATGTGGCACGGTTTTGAAACTTCCTTCAGAATATGAGAGGTTCGCAGCGTTTAGGTCAGAATTCAACAATCTGCTATCAAGTGGGGTTTGGATTATGGATATTGCATAGACACCTCATGTTTCCTCATAAGTGCACTCCCGAGCTCGGGGCTGTGCTGTTTACTTTTGTCAGCTATGATGAACAGGTTTCATGAAAAAGCTGAAATGTTGACATTTTACGAAGTGTAAAATCATTTGAACACTGTATATGCCGTTTTATGTAGATTCGCCAGTGATTGTGTATTTTTTCATTTCATATTATAGATTTACTTCACATTTGGTGAACACTCAACAGAATGTGACGTAAGCTATTCTGGGTATTTCTTTTTGAGCTTTCAAACGTTATTATCAGTTCTCTTGTTGTCGTGAAAGACGACATTTCGTTCTACATTATTTAGTTTTTAAAAACCTTAAACGTTTGATAGATTTGATAAACGTCACTTTTAGTAAACACTGATTTGATTCTATTACAAGTGCATACAACAAGTGCCGACTTGGTAATTAGAATGTAGGTTATTTTTTGAGCCAATCATAAATCTTTATTGTGGAAATTATGTTAGGAGTGTTTTCTACTTTTCAATGGTCGATTGGCTGAATTAAAACAGTAACGTTTCTGAAGTTTGATTGTGAATGACAAATCGCTCAACGTGACTTTCTCTAAAGTCCATGTTGTTAAGTCTGTTTATGTAGTCTGGATATTGCTTTTAATATATCCTTATCGTTACAAATTAAACTGGTGTTCACTTCACTTTTAGTTTCTTATCCATTGTGCGTGTTCTTATATGCTTATATGATAATAAAATACTAATTAATTGGTCAAATGCCTTTATTCCTGATCATGAACTTCCACAGACAGCATGAGTTTCCATCAATTCAGAGTTCACTGAGGATGTATTCCCTCAGCTTTAAGTACAGGTTGGAAGCAGTGAATGCGTCAGAGGGAAGTTCTAAGGCGTTCTCCTCCATGTACATGTTGCATAGCATGTGCACGTCTTCATCGCATGGTGGTGCATCACCCATGAACGTGCATTCAGTCGCACATGCATCGAGTCGATGAGGGTCTATCGGACAAAGGTAATCCCTTGTATCATACACTTCTGGAAGAGAAAACATCACTGAAGGTCGACCTCCCGCAGAATTCATTGTTGGCCGTATGCGATGAGCATTCCAAACTTTCTGTGTGTCTACTAGATCTTCCTGTATAACATATCAAAACAAATTTGTATGAAAAATATATAGAGGATATGTCTTTTCTTGACTAATACCATGTTCATTTCAATGAGAGAGGTATATTATATTTTCAGGAGTGGCGCAGATAAACATGGTATTTGTCAACTTATTGACATATTTTTTTTATTTATTACATGATGTTATTCTTGTAGTTACGCCTAAATAGCGTCGTTTTCATGTTGAGCAGCGGTCGCAAGAACAACCCGTCACCACAGTAACAATGTGACATCACAATATAATTTGTTGTCATTGATTTATGACGTCAAATTATATTAGTCACTGGTCACAGTGAGTGAGTGAGTGAGTGAGTGAGTTATTGTTTAGCGCCGCTTGGGCAATATTGCAGCCATTAGCGGCGAGAAAGTTAATGAAATTGCCTAAATATGAAAATGATTGCAAAAGCAGAAAATGGAACAGCGCGAAGGCTGAAAAACATCAGCATAATATCACAAAGTTGTTAAAAGCTGATATATAGTATTAAAATTTATAACTTTTCAAAAAGCTCGATTTCCTTAAGAAAATCTAAAATACGGTGTTCACCGAAGTGATAAAAAAGTTGTGAAATGGAAATATTAGGGTAAAATGTTTCCCTGATTTGGGCTGTGTCCCAACACTCACACAATATGTGTTTAACAGTGAGGGGACATTGACAGGGTATACACATAGGGGGATCTACCCCCTTTAAAAGATAAGAATGAGTTAAATGAGTATGTCCAATACGACATCGTCGAAGGACACAAGCTTCCTGCCGGGTAAAAGAAGAAAGAGATTTATAACCTAAATGAGGTTGAATGGTATGAAGTTTGTTATGTTGTTGCTGGTCCCATTGGGACCTCCAACGCTGTTTAATGTAGGATTTAATAGCTGGTTTTGAATCTGTATATGGTACTTTAGTTGGTGAAATAGTTTTGAAGTTTAAAGCTGCCTTCGCGGCTGTATCAGCTTTATTGTTGCCTCTAATACCCATGTGGCTAGGAAGCCAGCAAAAGACAATGTCGCATTGAAGAAAGGTATTATGAAGTTTTAGAATATCTCTGATCACGGGGTGATCAGTTTTACAGTTTTTGATAGCCTGCAAGCAGGACAAGGAATCAGAGAAAATAATGTAATCATTTGGAGTTGAATTTTTGATGTGCTGAATGGCCTTCAGGATGGCCTTTGCTTCAGCAGTAAAGATACTGCTGCCGTCATGCAGCCTTGAAGCGTAAGTTGTTGAAGGTGTAACAGTTGCTGCTGCAACTGTAATGCCATCCTTAGAACCATCAGTGTAAATTGCTTGGTAATCTGAATAGAAATCGCAAAGCTCATTGAAAGCCTGCAGGAAGATTAATTGATTGGTGTTAGATTTTTTGTGTGTGCTTAAGCTAAGATTAACACGGGGCTTGACCAACTGCCATGGAGGAGTGGCAAGCAGACCGTATTCTGCTATTGTTGTTAAATCAATATCCGATTCTTCTACATGCTGTTGAAGGCGGATTCCAAGAGGTGGAATTGCTTTTGGCTTTGAAGCATACAACTGCTGGTATTCTGGGCTGAATACGCAGTTGTAGGCAGGATTTGAAGGATTTGATTTAAGTTTTGTTATATATTGGAGTGCTAGCTTGATGCGCCGATCTGCTAGAGATGGCTCATCAGCTTCAACATAAAGGCTTTCGACAGGTGAAGTTCTAAAGGCCCCAAGACAAAGTCTGAGACCCTGGTGGTGGATTGTATCTAGCATTTTGATATAAGAGGGGCGGGCAGATCCATAGATCATGGATCCATAATCGAGTTTAGAGCGGATGAGAGATCGATAGAGATGGAGAAGAGTTTCTTCATCTCCACCCCATTTAGCGTTAGATACGACCTTTAGAAGGTCCAAAGCTTTAAGACATTTAGCTTTAAGGTTTTTGATATGAGGGATGAATGATAATTTACTCTCAAAAGTAAGACCAAGAAACTTGGCCTCAGGTACGACCTTGATTGGAGTTTTATCCAGAAAAAGCTCTGGATCTTTGTGCATTTTGCGCATATTGCAAAAGTGCACACATGATGTTTTAGCTTTGGAAAACTTGAAGCCGTTTTCCAAAGACCATTTGAGGATTTTATTTAGACAGAGCTGCAGCTGCCGCTCAATTGATGGCATATTCTTGCCTCTGCAAGAAACTCCAAAATCGTCCACAAAAAGTGAACCATCTGTGTGATCGTTTAATACTTTAGCCAAGCTATTGATTTTAATGCTGAATAATGTAACTGATAGTATACTTCCTTGTGGGACACCCATTTCTTGATCAAAGAATTCAGAAAGAGTGGAGCCTACATGGACCTTGAATTGGCGATCATGTAAAATATTTGAGATAAAATGAGGCATTCGACCCCGCAGGCCGAATTCAAATAAGTCTTTGAGGATGCCATGCTTCCATGTGGTGTCGTATGCTTTTTCCAAATCGAAAAAGATTGACACAGCATGTTGCTTATTGATAAATGCATCTCTTACGAAAGATTCTAATCGAACAAGATGATCAGTTGTACTTCTTTGTTTACGGAAACCACATTGAATGTCAGTAAGTAATTTGTTGGTTTCCAAGTACCAGACAAGACGATCATTGATCATCCGTTCCATAGTTTTACATACGCAACTAGTTAAGGCTATAGGACGATAGTTGGAAGGATCTGTGTGATCCTTTCCTGGTTTAGGAATGGGGACGATGGTGGCATTGTGCCAACAAGATGGAAAGTCACCCGTTTCCCATATATGATTATATACCTCAAGCAAAACCTCAAGGCAAGATTCTGGTAGATGTTTTAACAATTGATAATGGATATTGTCAGGACCAGTAGCTGTATCGTGAGCCTTGGAAAGTGCTGTTTTAAGTTCTGACAAGGAGAAGTGCTCATTATAGTCTTCCCCATTATCAGATTTGAAATTAGGTTTTTGTTTTTCTTGAACCTTTTGATATTTTTGGAATTGAGGAACATAATTTGCTGATGAAGAATTTTTGGAAATGGTTTCTGCCAACTTATTGGCAATGTCGGTTTTAGCTGTAAGGAGGTCACCATTGACCTTGAGATGTTTTATTGTTGATTTAGAACCTTTGCCTTTGATTTTACTAATCATATTCCAGACTTTGCTCATAGGCGTTCTGGAATTTATTTTTGAGACATAGCCTCGCCAAGATTTGCGTTTTTCTTGATTGACTGTGCGTCGAGCCTTGGCCCGGGCTTTGCGGCAGCCATCAAGATTACCTGGAGTTGGATGTTTATTGAACTTGCGTTCAGCCTTTTTGCGGGCTTTGATATCTTGCCTGCAAGTATCATTAAACCATGGTTTAACAATACGAGGATTGGATGTTGATTTAGGAATAGTTTCCTCAGCAATTTCTATTAATTTATCTGAAAATGTTTGAATAGGATCTTCAGATTTTAATATTGATTTTAAATTTATGTTTTCCCTGCAGAGGGATGAAAATGTATCCCAGTCTGCTTTTGCAAATTTCCACTGAGGATTGTGTTCTTCAGGTGAAGGCAGTGCAGGCTCCAGTACCACTGGAAAGTGATCACTACCACACATATCTTCGTGGACTGACCAAGTGAAATCGTTAAGCAAAGATGGGTCAGTAATTGATAAATCAATTGCAGAATATGTTCCTGAAGCAGGATGCAAGTAAGTATTTGTCCCATCATTAAATAATGAGAGACCATTATTGTCAAGAAAATCTTCAACTTTTTTACCCTTGTCATTGGTGGAATTACTTCCCCACAAGGGGTTATGACTATTAAAGTCCCCAAGAATGACACATGGCTTAGGGAGTTGTTGAAATAGATTATCAAGATCTTGCAATCTAAGGGTATCTGATGGTTGAACATATATTGAACATAATGTTATGGTTTTAAATAAGCTGAGTTGTACAGCTACAGCTTGGAGTTTTGTTTTGAGAGGGATTTGACTGTGAATCACTCCTTGTCGAACAAGGACTGATGCACCACCCTTGGCCTTTTCTAATTCCGCTGAAAAGGCATTATAGAAAGTAAAGCCACGCAAAGTGGTATTATCAGATTGTTTAAAATGGGTTTCCTGCAAGCATATTGCCTGAGGATTATATGATTGAGCAAGTAAGGAAAGCTCATTAAAATTGGCTTTAAAACCACGACAATTCCATTGGAGAATTGCCATAATTAATAAAAATGTGGAATATATATACATTTTAAAATTATTCTAGCAGCCTGGAGAGCTTGCGCCCACCTGGATCCTCAGAAGATGCTCTGTGCCGCGATGGAGAGCGACTTGTTGACCTGGAAGGACATGGGGATTCGTCCATGTTCTCGTCCAGGTCCAGGTCCTGGAACCTGTTTGAAACACTGACAGGGTTCTTGTCAGCCTTTGAGACCCTGTCAGTGGTTTTGTGCTTATTTGAGTTCCTGTTTTTGTTTTTCTTTTTGTTTTCATTTGATGGAGAAGGAGGAGATTTAGGAGCCAAAGGAGTTGTTGGGATATTAGGGTTGTATATTGAGTTTTTATCAGAAGTGGTCATGGTGATGTTGTTGTATGTTTGAGTTTGAATAGTGTTAGGTTTTGCTAGTTGAGGTTTATATTTGACTGGCTTTGGTTGATTGAGCCAGGTGGTGTCAGTCTGGATGGCAACTGATGCCTTTGATTTTGGAGTAGCTGCAGCTGCAGCGTAGGAAGCTTTCTCATTTGCAGAGAACAGTTTCCTGGCCTCCGCAAATGGGATATTTTTTTCAGATTTGAATTTAATTATTTTACTTTCTCTGATGAAAGTAGGGCATTGTTTGGAGGACGCCATGTGGGGCCCTTTGCAGTTTGGACACATGTGAGGAGCTTCACAGGTGGAACTATCATGGTCCCCCTTGCCACATTTCTGGCAGACCGTGCTACCGCGGCAAGAGCGGGAACCATGTCCAAACTTCTGGCACTTAAAGCACCGAAGTGGGTTTGGAATGTATAGTTCCACCTTGATAAGAAGATACCCAGCCTTGATGTTAGGGGGAAGTGTTGAAGTACCAAATTCCATCAAATAGGTGTTTGATGGAAAGGTCTTGTTCTTTTCTTTATCCTTGTATGTGAATCTCTTCACATGTGTGATGCCTTGGGGTTTGAGCTCTTCCACAAGCTCGTCCTCGGACATGTCGGAAAGGACCCTGTCCCTGTCACGAACAATGCCCCTGCAGCTGTTGAGAGAACGGTGAGGGGCGACTTTAACAGCCACCCCAGCAACATTTTTGAGTTTGAGAAGATTTGCAGATTGTTGGTGAGTATTACACTCAATAAGAAGAGAGCCAGTGCGCAGTTTGGTAATGTTTTTAACTGTACCAGCAACTCCTTTGATTCCTTTTTCAATAGCAAAGGGATTAAGCTTAAGTGGCTCGCCACCATTGCTGCCTCCCTCCATCATTAAGAATCTTGGCCATGATTTGTTTGATTCCTCATCCGAAGATGAGGACGTTGATAATGCCTCAGTTTTGCGCTTCTTAAGGGATGCCATGGTTATTTTTAGGTGTCTCGCCAGTGCTGCTCCCCACCCTCCACGGAGTCCAACAAGGGCATGCCAAGTGTTTGTGGGTCTCCAACAAACTGACACCAGGGCTACAGCACTGGCATACTCCAATATGAGCGTTGCCAATGCTCTACTGGATTGACCCATTGGCCACTGCCTTCTTGGTGTTTGTAAATGGAGAGTTGAATTGATAAATAAGGTTTTGATTGAGCGATTTGAAATTATAGATGAATAAGCTTGATTGTTTAGTTAGTTAAGAAAACTGGAATGCAGATTGCGAAAGATTGAGAGAGCTTATAAAAAGTAGAATAAAACACCAAGGGCTTAGCATGACCGCCGATTGATCAGACCGGGCCCATCTGACCGCCTGTCTAACTGAAGTTAGGGTCGAAGTGGTGTGTTGGCGGGCACACCCGCAGGCATACACCAACCTCAACCACCAGAATCCCTTCCTCCACCGACACAGGTCGCAGTCCACGGCAAACAGACCGCCCCATTTTAGTCGCCTCATACGACAAGCATGAAGTACTGAGGCCCTATTCTAACCCGGGAGCCCCACGGGGGGAGCAAGTAAGGAAAGCTCATTAAAATTTGCTTTAAAACCACGACAATTCCATTGGAGAATTGCCATAATTAATAAAAATGTGGAAAATATATACATTTTAAAATTATTCTAGGAGCCTGGAGAGCTTGCGCCCACCTGGATCCTCAAAAGATGCTCTGTGCCGCGATGGAGAGCGACTTGTCGACCTGGAAGGACATGGGGATTCGTCCATGTTCTCGTCCAGGTCCAGGTCCCTGTTTGAAACACTGACAGGGTTCTTGTCAGCCTTTGAGACCCTGTCAGTGGTTTTGTGCTTATTTGAGTTCCTGTTTTTGTTTTTCTTTTTGTTTTCATTTGATGGAGAAGGAGGGGATTTAGGAGCCAAAGGAGTTGTTGGGATATTAGGGTTGTATATTGAGTTTTTATCAGAAGTGGTTGTGGTGATGTTGTTGTATGTTTGAGTTTGAATAGTGTTAGGTTTTGCTAGTTGTGGCTTGTATTTGACTGGATGTGGTTGATTGAGCCAGGTGGTGTCGGTCTGGATGGCAACTGATGCCCTTGATTTTGAGCTGCAGCTGCAGCATAGGAAGCTTTCTCATTTGCAGAGAACAGTTTCCTGGCTTCCGCAAATGAGATATTTTTTTCAGATTTGAATTTAATTATTTTACTTTCTCTGATGAAAGTAGGGCATTGTTTGGAGGACGCAATGTGGGGCCCTTTGCAGTTTGGACACACGTGAGGAGCTTCACAGGTGGAGCTATCATGGTCCCCCTTACCACATTTCTGGCAGACCATGCTACCGCGGCAAGAGCGGGAACCATGTCCAAACTTCTGGCACTTAAAGCACCGAAGTGGGTTTGGAATGTATAAATTAAACCCCTTTTAGAATAATAGAACAGTACTGTAAACTGTACTGAATATTCATGTGTCACTTATGGCACAGAGACTTTTAAAACTGATCCTCATTAGCACTTCGCAATCTCAAGTAAACCTACAGCATTCCTGTGACGCAGAAGAACTACAATCAAACTTCACCTTACAGGTAAGTCTCGTTTAATTTAAGTATTTTAATAGTAGAAAGCTGCATTTAATATGTATTTCATTTCAGAGACTGAAATTTAGTCTAGCTTTATACAACATTTCTTTAGAGGGCATTGTAGCATTATTTTACAACACTTGATTTCCTAACTTCAACAATTTACACGCGTCTCCCCAATCACACATGGATTTCAAGATTGGACCTTCTTTTAGTGTAGCATAATAATTATCATTTGTGAGGAATCATCCTACATCCTAGCTCCAGTTACATAATTTCAGTTAATTTCCGTCAATGGTCATACTTTGAACAACATATAACTTGTTGTATAAGAAATTAACATTGTGGCTTATGGCATATCTCTTTTACGAAACATATATATACATTGATAAATGCTATGTCATTAGTTTAGTAGTCATATGAATATTAAACTGAAATTATTTATTCAACCTGAGATGATTTCCAATCTGCCGGCAAATTTTGAAAAAAGATATAAACAGAAGTCATCTCACATTATTTATTAATCATTTATTAGTTATTTATGATACAAGAACAAGGGAAAATATGACATAATTATGCCACACTACTGTATCTAGGAAGTTTTATATTTTAGCGAACTGTCGATAGAAAACTAACACCAACTTTACTAAGAATGATTCAATATTAACAAAATATATATCATATTTTATTTAATAAATATTTCTTTTTTTTCTTTCCACACTTAACCGGTACTTTCGGTACTTAACCTAGAAATACATTTCAGGTCAATTAATTTTCTTCCAACCTGGCGGGGCTCTTTGATTTAATTGACAAGACAATAGAGGATAAATTTCTTTCAGGAATACAGAATGCGTAGATCGGTGCCTGAGAGCCAAAACATTGTGGTACTTGACACTGAACAGACAGTGATTGTGGCCTCGAAACGCGTAACCTAAAACTGGTTAATGGCCAGGAAGCATCATTTTGCAACAGGGAGCGGGAGTGACTATTTACTAAAAATGGGTGTCAGGATATCTTATTAATAAATATTGAACAAATTTGATTTCATTGAACAAGACATAAAACCCATATCATTGTCGTTGATAATAAAAACAATTTGTAAAAATAGAGCCATTGGCTCTGTAGCTCATCAGGCTACATCATCAATTATGCTGTAGAGTGTGGCCAATGTGATTCCCCCTTTGTAAAGGCCACAGGGGCACCAATCATAAAATTAAGTATATAGGCGACAAGTTTCCGTTTTCTAGGCCTTATACTTCAGGAGAAGAAGATGAAAATAGATTTGAAGGACGTTCCTGTTGCCTTTATTAGGGGCAACAGGGTCACCAAAGCTACAATTCATAATCCTCAATAGTCAAGGAGTCTGTACACAAAGTTTCAGCTTTCAAGGCCTCATGGTTCTAAAGAAGATGAAAATAGGTTTTTAAGGCATGTCATCTGTGGCCCTTATTAGGGGTCACAGGGCAACCAAAGCTACAATTTATAATCCTCACAAGCCAAGGAGTCTGTACACAAAGTTCCAGCTTTCTAGGCCTTATGGTTCTGGAGAAGAAGATGAAAATAGGTTTTTAGGGCGTGGCCCCTGTGGCCCTTATTAGGGGTCACAGGGCCACTCAAGCTACAATTTATAATCCTCACTAGCCAAGGAGTCTGTACACAAAGTTTCAACTTTCTAGGCATTGTGGCCCTTATTAGGGGTCACAGGGCCACTCAAGCTACAATTTATAATCCTCACTAGCCAAGGAGTCTGTACACAAAGTTTCAGCTTTCTAGGCCTTATGGTTCTGGAGAGGAAGATGAAAATAGGTTTTTAGGGTGTGGCCCCTGTGGCCCTTTTAGGGGTCACAGTGCCACCAAAGCTACAATTTATAATCCTCACTCTTCAAAGAGGCTATACACAAAGTTTCAGCTTTCTAGGCATCATGGTTCTGGAGAAGAAGATGAAAATAGGCTTTTAGGGTGTGGGCCCTGTGGCCCTTATTAGGGGTCACAGGGCCACTAAAGCTACAATTTATAATCCTCACTAGCCAAGGAGTCTGGACACAAAGTTTCAGCTTTCTAGGCCGTATGGTTCTGAAGAAGAAGATGAAAATAGGTTTTTAGGCCGTGGCCGCTGTTGCCCTTATTATGGGTCACAGGGCCACTAAAGCTACAATTTATAATCCTCACTAGCCAAGGAGTCTGTACACAAAGTTTCAGCTTTCTAGGCCTTATGGTTCTGGAGAAGAAGATGAAAATTAAATATTACTCATGATGGTTATCGTTTTAGCACCAGGACTACATATGGAAGTGGGGAGCTCATCAACTTCAACGTCAGCATCATCATCAACCTCAGCATCAGCATCAGCATCAGCATCAGCATCTGTATCCGCTTCACCAATGTCTTCATCAACTGTCATCAAGATGCCTAAACCCATGAAGTTGGTGAAAAAATCAGCAACAAGGTCCTCTGCTACAGCAACAGCAAGTCCAAGCCCAGTAGGGAGTCTGTTAAAGGTGGAGGGGCTGAAGTTGGAGACACTGCAGGAGATTCTGTCTGTGGAGAGGGAGAGACTCGCAGTGGAGAAGGAGAGACTCGCAGTGGAGAGGGAGAGGCTTTCTTTTGAGAGGCAGCGTTTCGAACTGAAACAAACAGCATTCAATTCTAGCGTTGAGTCATTCCTTACCCCTGTGATTAGTTTTGATTAATTTATGATTGTTATGATATATTGCTATGATATTTGTAAGCATAACTTAAATGGTGCTATTTGCCACTTTGGTTATTTCTTGTTATGTCAAGATTGACATTATTAGATTGACTTAAATAACTTGCACATAATTCTAAATTGTTTAAAGTGGATTCTTTTTATTATTAATGTGTAAAAGGAATTAAAATAAGAAAGTTAATTCATAAGATTAAGTGATATTATTGACTAAATTATTCTATTGCCAAAAATGATATTATTTTTCCATAAATAAGTAATTAATGATGTCATTCGAGGAAGTGTGAAATAAAAGGTTTGAACAATTTACCCTTTGTCATTGCCTTTCTTTTCTTTAAATATGGTATATTCTAATTTACTAAACATTTAATTCTCATTCTCACCTAGCTCATGCTGAGAAGAAGTTGTTAATGAGGTGTTGCCTCACATGGTGGCCGTCATTGACCGCTCCTACACAGGGGTCATCAGTGTGGTCATCTTCCACGGGTTCAGGTAGCGGAAGACGCTGGTCGACACAGAAGTTGTGTAGCTTGAAACAAGCTAAAACAACTTGACAACATTTCTTGGTTGAAAAAGGCAGATACCCTGTGCTTTTGTGCAGACACCTGTAAATATACATGTGCAATTTAATAATAGCAGCAGTGTTGGTAATTGGTTGTGATTTCATATTTGATCATTGGTTACAATCAAATTGACCAAACTGATCAATCATTTAATTTCTTCAGTATTGATTTTTTATCACTCAATTATTCTGATTAATTATAGAACTTTTAAATGTACTAGTGAGTGGATTGATATTCAACTATGTATTCAACTGGTTAATGATAAGGGTGATTTACTAAATTCACTCAAATTCAAAATAATTATACTATGTGTTGGTTTACATTATTATTGTTATCATAATCTACCAACCTGAACCGAGATTTCAGGACACCGAAGGACCTCTCAATGACATTCCTGGTCCTGCAATGAGCCGATTGGTAGTTTCGTTCTGCTCTAGTCTTTGGCTCTGCCAGTGGTGTCAATAGCTACGGTCTACATCCATATCTGTAACAATATAGATGATAACACATACAACATTATTATACACAATGAAATTACATGGGTTTATGTATTTAATTTATGTATTTATGTTTGCAATTATTCAACAATTATTCATGTAATTTGTTATTGATTTGATTCATATACAACTCAGACTCTTGACTTTAATGGATCATAACTGTCATACACAGTAATTGTAATTTACCCTGAATCACCAAGGAGATATCCATCTGGGCAGTCTTGTCCGAAAGTTTGTCCTAGGCTGCTGTTGTTGAGGATCGATGAATCATGAGCCGATCCTGGCCATCTTGCCACCACATTAGTGAATCTGAAAAAACACAATCAACTTAGAACTTGTGTCCATTTCATTTAAATCAATGAAATCATTATGGTAAGAATGATTAAATCATGTTTTTGATAATCTACAATGTTTCATACTTTGTTTCAAATAGGAAGTAAAATTTATTATGATACACAATGAAATATTTTATTTTTTTAGATAATGCACATTTTTTCTTATTCTTTGAGTTTTTCTGGTTTTGGCTTGCAGTCTAAATTTAAATTTAGATTTATAGTACTGTCCCTTTTAAGCTTCAACCTTTCTTTTCAATTTATGTACCATTTACTTATATACATCATAAAATTTCAAAGTTATACGAAAATGAATATTTCGACTAATCTTTATAAGGTTGCATCTGTTTTCAATACACATTTTTAAAGTAAAATTAACGTTCTTGAAATAGAATCGTTTCTTTGATATCATATTTTACAACCTGCAGTAGATAAAAAAAAAACATACTAGGCATGTATATATTTATCATAATTTGAAATAACTAAAAGAAAAAAATGATATAGATTTTAAAGTATGCTATGAGAAATAGACTGAAAGATTTAATGTAACCTTAAAAGGGCCTCGTCTGTTACTGTTGTGGGAATGACTGACTGGGCACTTAGTAACTGAAATGTCAAGGTCGTTTCTAATGTAAACAGGAAGTATTTCTTCGAAAGTTTTATTGTGAATTTCAATGTTTTGATCGAATAAAAGTTTCAATTGTCGTACCTTAAGGATGCATCGCACACTGCCTGCACGTTTATCGCATGGTACCCTTTCCTGCAGATGAATGCTCCTTCCTCGTCGGCATGCGGCTTGGCGATCGGTATCAACGTGCCATCAATTGCCCCTATTACCTTGGGAAAGCCGGCGATTTTGAAAAAATCACTTTTGGTCCGACTCATGTGGTTTTTTGTTGCAATGAACGAAATATTGTCAAGTACTTCACATATGGCCTGTATTGTCGGGTGGACTATTCTTGAGACACTAGATTTAGATATCCCATTTAGGTCGCCAAGTTCAACAAAAAATCCACCCTTCCCAAGGAAACGTAAGGTTGTTAATACCTTCGTGTCGGGGGAAAGTGCGGGGGAAAGTGCGTGAGAACGCTTGGTATCGGACATGATGAGGGGTGAAACTTTGTCTATTAGTATAAACAACGCCTTTCGAGGCATCCTATATCTAGAAATTAGAACATCGTCAGATAAGTTATCAAGAAGCAAGGTCCGATCGCGAAACACTCGCTCACGCTTCAATCCTCTCTCCTCTTCTTCACAAAAGAAGACAAATGCCGCCATATTGATTTCTTTAAGATTGATTTTAGCGCTTCTGAGTTGATAATAAACAACTTAGATTCACGATCTTAACTTTACGATTGGCTTAGTTAAGATCGGTTAGTGGAACGGTATGCCGATCGTAACTTTAGGCTAAGATTGGGATTTTAGGGATTTAAGATTGGCGTAGGACTAAGATCGGTTTGAGGAAAGGCACCCAGATGAGCTAAAAATATAAGCAGGCATAATATTGTTGAGAAACATTTTCAAAAATAACACAACTCCGAATTACATTATCGTCAGCATACCATCCTTACCTCTGGATGTAAATAGTCACTCTCGTATATAGTAGGCCAAAGCTTCTGAAGGGACTGCAGTCAGACAGATCTGCACGTTCATCAATTCAGCGCTTACAAGTCGATCGACATAACCGTAAGTAAAAAAATAGAATTTCGTATGTATGGCATATATTTATATTTGCAAATCAGAATATATATTTTATATGAGCTTATAATAAACTTATTTAAGACTATGTCCGGAATTCTTGGAAATATTCATCAAGGTTATTCATGCTTCACGAATTTATGTGAAGTTTGACGACTGCAGTATAGGAATGCGTTTCCAGTCGGCTATTCAGAATGATAGTATTGGCATTAATGTCATCGAACAAGAATTTTACTTTAAAGGCCGTGCAATAATACGTCAGCAATTTCCTCTCATGCCAGGCTGGGCATGTATTATACACAAACTGCAAGGTGCAACAGTAGATGTAGCAGCTATGTCCATAGGCAGTGATGTATTTGAATCCGGAATGTCATATGTAGCCCTTAGTCGCGTTAAAACACTAAAAGGGTTGTTTTTGCTTGCTTTTGATGCTAAGAAGGTAAGAACTTCACCCTCAGCAATCGCAGAATATGCCAAATTGCGACATCTGTAACTTGCTTTGAAGTCATGCAAAATCAAATGCTGCAAAACTATTTAGCACAAATATAACTTATCTCATCTGACAGCTGGTTGTGGATGCTTAACTTGCAAATGTTGAAACAGTTTTCTGATTTGTAGAGGACGCTCATTGCAATTGCCACAATGATGAAAACGCAAACTATATCATGCTGATATATGCAGAGATCAATGTCATCAAAATAAATATGCAGCTTTTGATTTAGAATTTGTGTAAATATTAGACAGACTACGCACTTTGCACTTCAGTCATAACAGTATGTATGCATAAGTTTCTTCGATATTATGTATATTTTTGCAGCATTTGATTTGATTTTGCGCAAATATTGATACACTGCTCAAATATTTACAGATGCCAATGTCACTTAAGCAAGCCCAAGAAACAAATCTGAACAGCAACGACACAGTGAAAGTCAAGTTGCTTGATGTAGGAGAGATTATTCACTCCTCTGGGAAACCTAGGTTTCATGCCGTCGTTGCAGATGCCCCCGCCTCCTGCACCATAACTGTGTACGACGCCAACCTTCTGCCAAGTTTCATTAAGGACACGGCAGTCATACTTGTGAATGCAATAAACAAAATCTCATACCTAGCACTGACAAGCCGAAGCCGAGTTGGACTAACTACCACAACTGGATTAGATGTGTCTCCAGACATCATGGAAACAGCTCAAAAACTAGATTAGCGTTTGCGGGATACCGCAAAAGCAGAGCAGCCCCGGAACTTGGGGTTTCGCCTTACCCTGTTCCACCTTTTACAGGCCTCACCAAATTGGGAATTTTCACGTGACCTTGACCTTTGACACTCAAGGTCACACAAACAATGAACACATTTCATTGAGTATAACATCATTGTAATGAAATAAAGTGTTAAAAATTAAATTAATCCATTTTCTTCATACATGTTGACCTTGCTGTGACCTTGACCTTCGACATTTCGTACCCAAAACTTTTTGAAAATTTTGTACTTCTCAAGAGATAATATATACAAAATCTAAACTTCATAGCACAAAAACTTTTCAAGTTATTGTGTTTACAAGGAATTGCAATAACTCATATCTCATGACCTTGACCTTTGACCTTCAAGGTCACACAATAACTGAACACTTTTAATGGAGTATAACAATCATGTATTGATTAAAAGTGATCATAGTTAAAATTAAGCATTTTCGCTAAAACATGCTTACGTCATGACCTTGCTGTGACCTTGACCTTTGATGGATTGTAGCCAAAACCTTTTCAAAGTTTTTTACTTTTCCAAGGATGATATATACCAAGTAAGAGCTTCATAGCACAAAAACTTTTCAAGTTATCGCGTTAACAAGGAATTCTTAGAGTGAATACATATCTCGTGACCTTGACCTTTGACCTTGAAAGTGAACGTGTCAAAATCGTTCCCCCGAGGTATGAGTAGTAAGGTATGAATAAGAGTTCTGGAAAGCTTAGTGGAAAAAGGTTATAGCTAGTAGTACGAGTGCGGCGGCGGCGGCGGCGGCGGCGATGGAAACTTCACAAAAACTGATAGCAGCCCCGTCCTTAGACGGGGCTGCTAACTACCATCCGATTGTCTCTCCACCATACAGCAGTGTTTGAACAGTCCTGTCAAATCTATTGTGAATATGAAAACAAAGGTTGTCAAGGTACTTGTCATCATACTAATACTTTTATCATCAATACGATTGTGTCTTTGCGTTCCTTTAACTTTTACTGTGTTGTGAAATTATTACTCTTCCTTGCTTTATAAACTTTGGTAAACCAAACACATTACCTCTAATAAACCTTCCTCTCTTATACCGCTTGTCGTTACCTCTAATTACATATTTGACATTTATTTCACCGATTTTCTTTATCCTTTATCATCGTCTTAACCTACATGATTTCCTATGTTTCATGTTCATCTTTTCAGTGTTCTCCTAAGAGAAGAAAACAAGCCTATGATGACATTCTTGATGTTCAAGAGATCCTGATAAAGGACCAGACCGCCTCTACAACTCGTTGACAAATGTGCAGAAGGTGATCTCGTACGAATTAAGCGATGTCGGGTAAATGTTTTGACAATGGAGGTGCACAGAAAAAGAAAATAACAACCACATCTCAGAGCAACATTGAGGTAAATTTACATCAGTATCGTCCACCGTTCATTTTGTGTTTCACCCATTAATCTTAATCAATATATATATGCAAAAATATGCGTAAAAATGACATATCTTTTGCTTGTGAATGTTCATGACATTGTGTCATGAAGGTAGACTAATAATTTATCTCCCTCAAATAATCCATGCTTCAGCATCATGATGCTATTGTTTGACTTTCTATTCTTTAATTATACCATGTATCTTTTCATACAGTTTAACAGCGAGGATGCTGAGTTGGAAGGGTTATACACAACAGAGGACGATGAAGAAGTCACATTTCAAGTAGGAAGCGCATGGCAGCAAATTGAGCTAATTGTTGTCATGCAGGCAGAGCCTTATTACACCTGTCCGAAGATGGCCTGTCGAAATGCTGCAGCTAAAACTATCTGCAGACAGACCACCTATATACTGCAGTGTTCATCTTGCGACGGGGTCTTCAGGGCAGCTAATGCCAACACTTATGGCAGTGCTCGATTTCTTCTTGAGAGGGGTAAGGAGATAACCATTTATCACCCCAACCTTCGGGAAGTGTTTCGTCTTCATGGCAAGGAGTTCATGGACACCATGGATGTCAACGAGTTCAGTGACTGTATCCTGGACATAATTCCTATCACCATTTGTGTCATTACTGAAAGGAATGTTGTGAAAGAAGTCAAACTGTAAAATGTTAACTTTGACTGTTTTTGACAGTTTGAATGAAAGTGTCAAATTGTAATGGATTGTATAACGTACCTACAGACAGACAGTATTTATTCAGTATTCAAGGCCATGGCCCATATTACAAAAATATTACAGTTTTATGTGCTGCTGGTAGTCTTGTTACAAAATACAAAATCCAAGAATTGGACGAAACGTCCGTAAAATATCTGGAAGGTTTCAACAATTTGCATGAATTCTACTCTATACAGTCAAGTTACTAAATTTATAACTATATAGGCTATTGAATGAAAGTTACATATTTCTAATTTTACGAGCCTGCAAAAGGAATTTAGCAATATTCACTATAACATTAACATTTTTACAAGACATAAGTCTTACAAAATCTTCCTTACTAAGTTTGATAAAATTATCATGGTGAATATACTCTTTTCTTGCATTCTTGTAGAGTTCACAAACCATTAACAAGTGATATTCATCTTCAACTAGTGATATTCCTTTGTTATGACAATATAAACAAATTCTATAAAAATATTCTGTATCATTATGTCTTCCTGTTTCAACAGCAAGTTTGAAATTATTACATCTAAATTGACTCAAAATATGTTTATAGTACAATGGGATATCTAAGGAGAGATATCTTTCAACTTGCAACATCGTCTTAAATTGACAGTAAGTCTGACATTTACTCGTTTCAGAAACAGTGCTATGCCAATCTTGGCTCATGTGAATAACAATATATGATAAACAATATAAGTTTGCTAGTACATGTAGCCATCAAAGAGATATAAACATGAATAAAAATATTGTTCTTTGCATTAGATATTGCCTTTTATTCAGTCTACTAAGCATTCAAGTGTTAATAAGCTTTTGGTCATTAGTCGATTTAAACTTGACTGTATGTAAAGATAGTTAATTTTAATAAGGATTAGACCATCACATTTTTTTAATTTTTGGAAACATGACTAAAACAGTGATTCTATGATAAATTACTTTGTCCTGAACATATTTCATGAAATATATATCTCAGCTTTACCAAATTTGCTACATATGTCAATCGTGATTGCTGGATATGCCTTGTGAGAGTTAAACGATATATATGGATTTTCTTCTCTGTGGTTTCTTTGGAAAACATAACTTACAAAGTGACTTAACAAAAATAATTTTGTCCTCAGTGCATCTCGTAGAATATTCATGATAACTACCTCAAATTTGAAACAAAGATCAACCATTATCTCTAGATGTACCCTTTTAATTGTAAAACCTATTAATGAATTCGGTATTTGGGTTTCAGTTGACAGAAGACTTACACAATGACTAACTGTATACTCAACTATTGTACTTTAACCAATATTAATAATTTTTACTATTTGAAATTCTTTGAACAAAGTGGGGAGCGGGGGTATGTGAGCTTTGCTCGCTTCTTCACTTGTTTTCTAAATATTGCGAAATAAGCAATTTCTTTCGGCGCGTGTAATCACGCCCACATACATGTAACTGTAGTGGCAGAATAAGTCACCTGTTTTCGAGGCATTGCTAGAATATGTATTCTATTATAGATTAATCTGTCATTATATTTCTCAAAGTAATGAAAATAAGATTTTATATACATTCAGGTTATAAGTATTTCTGATCTAGTATTTTTATGTGTTTTTGGTAGTGAAAGAGATATAGATATATTTTCACTGAGTTTAGTTATACTTGATAATATTAAGCCACATAGCATATATTTGTGTGGTAAGAGTATTTTTCATGTTTCCAATTCAAGTAGGACATATTATTATATTGTAGAAATAATCTCATTTCTGCTAGTGTAGTGTTTCAATCACCATTTTGATTGGTAGTCTAGGGATGAGTGAATATTTTATGAGAGCTTCATTTACCAAAGCATGTCATACACTGTGTGTTTTGACTAAGTGTTTGAATATTATACTTTAGGTTACATTGTGTAATCACTTCTTTATACTTACCTTATATTTTTAGCTCATCAGGACTGAAAGTCCAGATGGGCTTATGGCATGGCCCGTCGTCCGGCGTCCGTCCGTCCGTCGTCCGTCGTCCGTCGTCTGTCGTCTGTCGTCCGTCGTCCGTCCGTAAACTTTTGACACTTTCGACTTCTTCTCATGAACCATACACATTAGAGAGCTGATATTTTGTGTACAAGAACCTTAGCATATGGAGATTCTAATTTGTAACTTTTGGTAGTGAAAGAGATATAGATATATTTTCACTGAGTTTAGTTATACTTGATAATATTAAGCCACATAGCATATATTTGTGTGGTAAGAGTATTTTTCATGTTTCCAATTCAAGTAGGACATATTATTATATTGTAGAAATAATCTCATTTCTGCTAGTGTAGTGTTTCAATCACCATTTTGATTGGTAGTCTAGGGATGAGTGAATATTTTATGAGAGCTTCATTTACCAAAGCATGTCATACACTGTGTGTTTTGACTAAGTGTTTGAATATTATACTTTAGGTTACATTGTGTAATCACTTCTTTATACTTACCTTATATTTTTAGCTCATCAGGACTGAAAGTCCAGATGGGCTTATGGCATGGCCCGTCGTCCGGCGTCCGTCCGTCCGTCGTCCGTCCGTAAACTTTTGACACTTTCGACTTCTTCTCATGAACCATACACATTAGAGAGCTGAAATTTTGTGTACAAGTACCTTAGCATATGGAGATTCTAATTTGTAACTTTGGTGACCCTGTGATCCCAAATAGGGTCACAGGGGTCACAACCTTAAATACCTATTTTCATCTTCTTCTCCAGTTCTAAAAGGAGTAGAGAGTTAAAAATGATATGTGCAGACTCCTTGGCAAATGGAGATTCTAATTTGTAACTTCGGTGACCCTGTGACCCCAAATAGGGTCACAGGGGTCACAACCTTAAAAACTTATTTTCATCTTCTTCTCCAGCTCTAAAAGGACTAGAGAGTTAAAAACGATATGTGCAGACTCCTTGGCCAATGGGGATTCTAAATTGTAGATTTCGTGACCCCATGACCCCAAATAGGGTCACAGGGGTCACAACCTTAAAAACCTATTTTCATCTTCTTCTCCAGTTCCAGAAGGACTAGAGAGTTAAAAATGATATGTGCAGACTCCTTGGCCAATGGGGATTCTAATTTGTAACTTTGGTGACCCTGTGATCCCAAATAGGGTCACAGGGGTCACAACCTTAAATACCTATTTTCATCTTCTTCTCCAGTTCTAAAAGGACTAGAGAGTTAAAAACGATATGTGCAGACTCCTTGGCCAATGGGGATTCTACATTGTAGATTTCGTGACCCCATGACCCCAAATAGGGTCACAGGGGTCACAACCTTAAGTACCTATTTTCATCTTCTTCTCCAGTTCTAAAAGGAGTAGAGAGTTAAAAACGTTATGTGCAGACTCCTTGGCCAATGGGGATTCTAAATTGTAGATTTCGTGACCCCATGACCCCAAATAGGGTCACAGGGGTCACAACCTTAAAAACCTATTTTCATCTTCTTCTCCAGTTCTAAAAGGACTAGAGAGTTGAAAGTGATATGTGCAGACTCCTTGGACATTGGGGATTCTAATTTGTAACTTTGGTGAACCTGTGACCCCAAATAGGGTCACAGGGGTCACAACCTTAAAAACCTATTTTCATCTTCTTCTCCAGTACTAAAAGGACTATAGAGTTGAAAATGATATGTGCAGACTCCTTGGCCAATCAGGATTCTTAATTGTAGATTTTGTGACCCCATGACCCCAAATAGAGTAACAGGGGTCACAACCTTAAAAACCAATTCTCATCTTCTCCTCCAGTTCCAAAAGGTCTAGAGAGTTCATATTGATATGTGCAGACTCCTTGGACAATGGGGATTCTAATTTGTAACTTTGTTGACCCTGTGACCTCAAATAGGGTCACAGGGGTCACAACCTTGAAAACCTATTTTCATCTTCTTCTCCAATGGGGATTCTAAATTGTAGATTTCGTGACCCCATGACCCCAAATAGGGTCACAGGGGTCACAACCTTAAAAACCTATTTTCAACTTTTTCTCCAGTTCTAAAAGGACTAGAGAGTTGAAAGTGATATGTGCAGACTCCTTGGACATTGGGGATTCTAATTTGTAACTTTGGTGAACCTGTGACCCCAAATAGGGTCACAGGGGTCACAACCTTAAAAACCTATTTTCATCTTCTTCTCCAGTACTAAAAGGACTATAGAGTTGAAAATGATATGTGCAGACTCCTTGGCCAATCAGGATTCTTAATTGTAGATTTTGTGACCCCATGACCCCAAATAGAGTAACAGGGGTCACAACCTTAAAAACCAATTCTCATCTTCTTCTCCAGTTCCAAAAGGTATAGAGAGTTCATATTGATATGTGCAGACTCCTTGGACAATGGTGATTCTAATTTGTAACTTTGTTGACCCTGTGACCTCAAATAGGGTCACAGGGGTCACAACCTTGAAAACCTATTTTCATCTTCTTCCCAAATTCCAAAAGGTCTAGAGAGCTGAAATTATATGTGCAGACCCCTTGGCCAATTGGGATTCTAAACTGTAGGTTTTGTGACCCCATGACCCCAAATAGGGTCACAGGGGTCACAATCTTAAAAACCTATTTTTCTCCATTAGATGACAGTCTATGGCAAATTTATTTCTCCTTGGATATTTTAGTGTGGACTTCTTTCACTGTCTGATATTGGCGATCTAGAAAGTGTTGAATAATAGTACATTAAATTTTGTTTTGTAATTTTTTGATAGGTTTTTTTGCAATAAGTAACATCAGTTTCATTTTTAGCTCATCTTGCCTGTATAAAGCAAACTTGATATGATGCCTGATGAGCTACAGAGCCAATGGCTCTATTTTTTATTATGTTTCAGAATACAAATACAAAACTGTACGAACAAACACACATAAATACTCATGTGAAAACAAGAAAGGATATACATGAATCTAGGGAGAACAAATGTTCTGTTGTGTGTTCAATACAGAGATTCGAAGATAAAATTGACTTGGTTATTTTTGGTGACAGGAAGGCTTGGTGTCGTGTTCACAACAGAGCCCCTAATGTAAATGTATAAGCAATACTACTAAAGAAAAAACATGCATCTTGCGACTCTCACAGTTTATTTAATAAACATTGCAAATCCTTTAACATTTATGTGAGTATTTTAAGCATGACTCGGGGATAAATTTATTTTTGAATACGACTTATTGTCACAAGTGAAATCATTATTAATTCTTTGTGGCGTCTTATTAAAGTGGTTGTCTCCTGCCGTCTTCTAGGCGACAGATCTCTTAGGCGTGTGGACGGGCGCTTGCCGCCTGCCGCCTGCCGCCTGCCGTCTGCTAGGCGATAGATCTCTTAGGCCCCTGGACGGGCGCTTGCCGCCTGCCGCCTGCCGTCTTCTAGGCGAGGGATTTCTTAGGCGTCTGGACGGGCGCTTGCCGCCTGCCGCCTGCCGCCTGCCGTCCCAATTGACGGGGTTATTGGATAGGCGCGTGCCGCCTACCACCTACCGCCTACCGCCTGCCGCCTTCTTGACACTCGCGTGCTAGGGCCGCTTGGATTGTAGGTCGCGCTTGTCGCCTCACAGGAGATGGACTTAGTTCGCTGCGACTCAGCGACCCTGAACCGGGCGTACTGCGGACGGTGCGGGTCACGCAAGTCGGCGAGCTACGACCCTCATGTCGTCTGTCGCCTGTGCAGGAACACTTGCCCGGCGGATAACCGGTGTGCGGAGTGCGAGGATCTCTCCCCAGAGCAGCACAGGCGTTACTGCTCTTCCATCCGGAAGAGCGAGTCGCAGAGCCGCTGCAAGTTTACTAGGCGCCCCACCCCGGGTTCGTCTGCCGCCGCAGGCAGGCGCGTGTCGCCGGAGAGGTCGGACCTCATCATTTCCGAGGACGCAGGGGAGTTTGACTTGCCGTCCTCCCTGGCGTCGGACGTGGGGTCCCTCCGTTCGGACAAGTCGGTCCGCGACCCGCTGTCTCCGGACTTGCTCCCTGACGCGTCACCGCCTCGTGACTCGTCACCATAGGAGCCTTCTGATCACGGTCCCCCCTCGCCCCCTCGGGAGGAGCGACGGAAGAAGGTGAAGAAGGCAAAGAAGCGCGCCAGGGAGTCGCACCACGCTTCCTTCGACGCCAAGGCGTATAAGGATGATGTACTCACATCGGTCAAGTCGATGTTGGAGGAGTTCTCCCAGAAAAGATCTGAGGATCAAGGCGGGAAGGCCCCACCTTCGCCACCTCCTGTGACGCCGCCCACCAGGCGCGTCCGCCGGGTGACGCTGTTGTCGCCGCCTCCCTCCCCATCGGACACGTCAGTGCCTCCCTCACCAGGGTCGCTGTCTGGGGACAGAACCGAGGGGGATTCCCCCCCTCGCGTTCCTCCGTTGTCCGCCGCAGGCGGCCTACGTGAGGAGGAGGCACCTGATCAGGGTGAGAGGATGGCGGCCATCGCTGACTGGTGTCAGCTGACCCTACAGGAGGTGGACGAAGAGTGTTGTTTTTCCAAACAGGCACGTTTCGAGACCTTCTGTCAGGAGGAGGAGGTAGTGAGCCCGCGAAGCGTCCGCTTTCCTCCCCACCGCCTTCTCCTGACAGCAGCTAAGGATTTTGACACCCACGTGTCATCCGCGGCGCCGGGCCGTCTTGTTCCGCCTCTGGTGATCTCGGATCGTCAGAGGTCGGGGCTCCCGGTCGCCTCTTCTCCCATACCGCTTTCTCCCCCCGTCTTGGATGACGACATCAGGCTTGTGGCAGCGCCAGGAGTCGGCCATTCAGTGTCTGACGGGCACCTGTCCCACCTGGACAAGGAGGCCAGAAGCATTCTGGGCATGGCGAACTCCGTCGCCCATGCTTGTCAGGCCATGGCCGCCTTCTCCAAGGAGGCGGGGATGAAGAAAGGGGCGAGAGCACTGTATCGGGGGTTCGGTTCCGTGGCAGGGAACCTAGCCCAAATCATGCTAAGTGCCTCCCGCATCTCAGCGGGGGTCACTAACCTGAGGCGGGACGGATTTCTCGCGCGTACAAATCTCCCGGCGGAGATGCGCACCCGCCTCAGGAGCGCTCCAGCAGCGTCGTCGACGCTGTTCGACGGACAAGTCGCAGAGGATCTGCGACACTGCCAGGAGACCCAACAACAGGAGCTCACCAACCGTTTGGCAGCGGGAGGTGGGGTCCCTCCGTTCTAGGACCGGCGGGGTTTCCTTTCGGGACGGGGGCCGTGGCGGCTACAACGCCGGCCCCTCTCCAAAAAGGACACCCAGCAAGTTGCAGGGTAAGGGACGCGCCTATGGAGGAACCCACAAGAAGAGGTGACTCCTGGGCGCCTCCTCTCCTGCCGCCGGCAGCGGTAGAGGTTCGGGACGGGGCCGTTGGAGGTCGTCTCTCAACGTTTGTGGCCAACTGGAGGCAGTTGGGCCTGGACGAGTACGTCTGTCAGACACTGGAGCGTGGGTTTCATATACCCGTGCACACCCGCCCCCCTTTGACTTGTTCGCCAGTGGAACGTCCGCTAGAGCCGGAACGGCTCGCGCGCACACTGGAACAAGTGGAGATCCTAATCACCAAGGAGGCGGTGAGCGAGCTTCCGCTCAAGGTCTGACACCGGGGTTCTACTCTCCAGTATTCGTGAGACCGAAAAAGGACCCGAAAAAATGGCGGCTGATTCACGACTTGAAACAGTTCAACCGCTCCTACCTCGAGCGGCCGCCATATTTTCGGCTCTTGACCGTGTGGTCTATCATGCGGTTGCTACAACCATACAGCCGCATGGTGTCGCTGGACCTCCAGGACGCGTACCTGCATATCCCAATCTGCCCCGCGGATTGCAAGTACCTCCGATTCGTCCTGGCGGGTCGTCACTTCCAGTGGAAGGTGTTGCCCTTCGGGATTGCGACAGCCCCTTGGTTGTTCACCCTGGTGACCCAACCCATCGTCCAGTTCCTTCACAGGCACGACATCCAGTTCGCGATGTACCTGGACGACGGGTTCGGGAGCCACTGCTCCCCGTCAGTTCTGACCGAACAAAGGGACTTTGTGATCGCTCTGTTCAGACGCCTGGGTTGGCTTGTCAATCTGGACTTGGTTATTTTTGGTGACAGGAAGGCTTGGTGTCGTGTTCACAACAGAGCCCCTAATGTAAATGTATAAGCAATACTACTAAAGAAAAAACATGCATCTTGCGACTCTCACAGTTTATTTAATAAACATTGCAAATCCCTTAACATTTATGTGAGTATTTTAAGCATGACTCGGGGATAAATTAATTTCTGAATACGACTTATTGTCACAAGTGAAATCATTATTAATTCTTTGTGGCGTCTTATTAAAGTGGTTGTCTCCTGCCGTCTTCTAGGCGACAGATCTCTTAGGCGTGTGGACGGGCGCTTGCCGCCTGCCGCCTGCCGCCTGCCGTCTGCTAGGCGAAAGATCTCTTAGGCCCCTGGACGGGCGCTTGCCGCCTGCCGCCTGCCGTCTTCTAGGTGAGGGATTTCTTAGGCGTCTAGACGGGCGCTTGCCGCCTGCCGCCTGCCGCCTGCCGTCCCAATTGACGGGGTTATTGGATAGGCGCGTGCCGCCTACCGCCTACCGCCTACCGCCTTCTTGACACTCGCGCGCTAGGGCCGCTTGGATTGTAGGTCGCGCTTGTCGCCTCACAGGAGATGGACTTAGTTCGCTGCGACTCAGCGACCCCGAACCTGCCGTACTGCGGACGGTGCGGGTCCCTCCCCACCGCCTTCTCCTGACAGCAGCTAAGGATTTTGACACCCACGTGTCATCCGCGGCGCCGGGCCGTCTTGTTCCGCCTCTGGTGATCTCGGATCGTCAGAGGTCGGGGCTCCCGATCGCCTCTTCTCCCATACCGCTTTCTCCCCCCGTCTTGGATGACGACATCAGGCGTGTGGCAGCGCCAGGAGTCGGCCATTCAGTGTCTGACGGGCACCTGTCCCACCTGGACATGGAGGCCAGAAGCATTCTGGGCATGGCGAACTCCGTCGCCCATGCTTGTCAGGCCATGGCCGCCTTCTCCAAGGAGGCGGGGATGAAGAAAGGGGCGAGAGCACTGTATCGGGGGTTCGGTTCCGTGGCAGGGAACCTAGCCCAAATCATGCTAAGTGCCTCCCGCATCTCAGCGGGGGTCACTAACCTGAGGCGGGACGGATTTCTCGCGCGTACAAATCTCCCGGCGGAGATGCACACCTGCCTCAGGAGCGCTCCAGCAGCGTCGTCGACGCTGTTCGACGGACAAGTCGCAGAGGATCTGCGACACTGCCAGGAGACCCAACAACAGGAGCTCACCAACCGTTTGGCAGCGGGAGGTGGGGTCCCTCCGTTCTAGGACCGGCGGGGTTTCCTTTCGGGACGGGGGCCAGGCAAGGGCCGTGGCGGCTAAAACGCCGGCCCCTCTCCCAAAAGGACACCCAGCAAGTTGCAGGGTAAGGGACGCCACAGGAAGAGGTGGGAACCCACAAGAAGAGGTGACTCCTGGGCGCCTCCTCTCCTGCCGCCGGCAGCGGTAGAGGTTCGGGACGGGGTCGTTGGAGGTCGTCTCTCAACGTTTGTGGCCAACTGGAGGCAGTTGGGCCTGGACGAGTACGTCTGTCAGACACTGGAGTGTGGGTTTCATATACCCGTGCACACCCGCCCCCCTTTGACTTGTTCGCCAGCTGGAACGTCCGCTAGAGCCGGAACGGCTCGCGCGCACACTGGAACAAGTGGAGATCCTAATCACCAAGGAGGCGGTGAGCGAGCTTCCGCTCAAGGTCTGACACCGGGGTTCTACTCTCCAGTATTCGTGAGACCGAAAAAGGACCCGAAAAAATGGCGGCTGATTCACGACTTGAAACAGTTCAACCGCTCCTACCTCGAGCGGCCGCCATATTTTCGGCTCTTGACCGTGTGGTCTATCATGTGGTTGCTACAACCATACAGCCGCATGGTGTCGCTGGACCTCCAGGACGCGTACCTGCATATCCCAATCTGCCCCGCGGATTGCAAGTACCTCCGATTCGTCCTGGCGGGTCGTCACTTCCAGTGGAAGGTGTTGCCCTTCGGGATTGCGACAGCCCTTTTGGTTGTTCACCCTGGTGACCCAACCCATCGTCCAGTTCCTTCACAGGCACGACATCCAGTTCGCGATGTACGACGGGTTCGGGAGCCACTGCTTTGTGGGACTTTGTGATCGCTCTGTTCAGACGCCTGGGTTGGCTTGTCAATCTGGACAAGTCGGACCTAGTGCCGACGACGTCGCTCGTCTTCCTAGGCGTCCGTCTGGACACGACGCAGGACAAGGCCTTTGTCACGGAGGAACGGATGGGCCGTTACAGGGAACTCCTGGCGGGCGCGTGTCGCGGGCCTCTCTCGCTCCGACGGTGGCAACGTCTGCTAGGGTTCTTGACCTCAGCTCAAGACTTCGCGAGGAGGGGGAGGCTTCACCTCCGGCCCCTCCAAATAGTGCTGAACGGTCACGTTCGGGAGGTATCTTGCGGCCATCACATCAGGATGCCGCAGGACCTCATTCACCACCTACGATGGTGGCAGGACGAAAGCAACGTCTTGGCGGGGGTTCCCCTCCGGCAACCCCCCGCCGGGAGCCAGTTGTATGTGGACGCCTCTACCCAGGGGTGGGGCGCGCACCTGGGGACCGACCAGGCTGCGGGCGTGTGGTAGCCGGCGCAAGATGAGCTTCACATCAACTTCCTGGAGTTGAATGCCATACGTCTGGCGATCGATCACTGGTCGGATCGCCTGGAGAACCAGGTGCTGTGTGTCCACACAGACAGTTCGACGGCAGCCTGGTCGATCAACAAGCAAGGATCGACCAAGGCGGGATCGTTGTTACAGCTGGTGATGGAGCTGTTTCGACTGGTAGACGAACTCAACATCTCAATAAGAGCGGTGCACATCCCGGGAGCAAAGAACGTCCTTCCGGACGCTCTTTCTCGCCCGGACAAACCTCCCTCCACGGAGTGGATGTTGCACCCTCGAGTGTTCGAGGCGATCTGTCTCCAGTTCTGCAGGCCGCATGTCGACCTCTTCGCGACACGGCTCAGACCCTCTGGCATGGGGATTAGACGCGCTCGCGTTAGGATGGGAGGGGATGGACGCTTACGCTTTCTCCCCCCCCCCCCCCCCCCCCCCCGCCATTCTGACTCAAGTGGTGGCAAAAGTCCAGGAGACGAGACGCCTGCGTCTGCTCCTGGTCGCACCGAACTGGCCGGCAAGGCCGTGGTATGTCCACCTCCGGAGACTCTGCGCTCAGGAGCCGGTTCCCCTGCCAACCAGGTGGGACCTTCTCAGGAACAACCGAAGCAGACGGGTGCACGAGAACCCTCAGGTTCTACATCTGCACGTATGGGTTGTCTCCAAGACGGAATGAGGAGCGCAGGGTTCTCGGAAGCGGTAGCCGGCGCAGTGGCGACCTCACAGCGGTCATCCACGCGCAAGCTGTACGATTTCCAATGGGCTGCTTTCATGACCTTTTGCGAAGGGAAGGGGTTCGATGTGCAGTCGGTAACGGTGCCCCAGGTCGCAGATTACCTGGTCCACCTACGCACAGTGATGAAGCTTAAGGCTTCCTCCATCAACACGAACCTCGCGGCCATTTTGTCCGTCCTTCGCAAAAAGGACCCCGACTTGAACACCTCGGTCCTTAAGGAGCTCATTAGGACGTACAGGAACGTGGATGGCCGCCACAAACTGAGACCGCCAGAGTGGGATCTGGCGATAGTTTTGAATCACCTCAAGTCTGAGCACTATGAGCCGCTGACGGACACGACGCTGCTGCGTCTCACCATTAAGACTTGCTTCTTAGTGGCAATGGGGTCAGCGGCCAGAATATCAGAGTTGCACGCGCTGCAAGCTGATTTGCTCAGGTTTGAGGTGAGAGATGGAGGGTCAGCGACTTTGGGTCTAGCACCAGAGTTCTTGTGTAAGAACCAGGGCGCTGACGAGCGTGGACGGACGTTCACACTGCCGTCTATCGAGCCTACGGACGAACAGGATCGCCTCCTCTGTCCGGTACGCGCTCTGCGCATCTACGTGGAAAAGACGCGCACGCTGAGACAGGGGAGGCGCAGGCTCTTCTTGCCTCACTCCCAGACAATCTCAGGTCGGCAGTAGTGGACGCCTACAAGGCGGCTGGACTGCCGACGCCGGCGCGGACCAACCCGCATGAGATCAGGGCCATATCGGCGACTATGGCCCTGCACAGCAACTTGTCAGTGGCGGACATCATGGCCAGCTGCTTCTGGAAGTCGGGCTTTGTGTTCGCCAACCATTACCTGCGCGATGTCTCCACGGAGTTCCTGGAGGGCGTAGCCCGTCTGGGGGCGCATGTCTTTGCCCAGCAGCGAACCACGGGGGCCCCCCCTGGCAGGGGGCACAACCATCCACGCTAATGGGGCCTCACGAGTTGAGAGGGGCTCTTAACGCATTTAATAAACTTGCTTGTTGAATGGTTATAGTGGTTTTGTGGTGTTTTAATTAGGGATCGTCGACCGCGAGAGGTCAGACAATTAATCCTCATTAGAACGGCCGCTCGCTAGGTCGCCGATCATCAGAGCAATCTTGAGAGTTACCGCTATGCGACGAATTCTACCCGCCTACAGTGGTATCAGGCTAAGGTCACTTGTCGGAGGTTAGTAACTAAATAATAGTACATTTTTGATTAAACGTCATTATTTTTACTTACCGTAGACGATATATATAATAATAAACAATATGTGCATGTTTCCTGTCAACACATTTCAACGTAAACAACTCACCGCTTGTTAATGTAGTTTAGTTACAAGTCTATCTATTGTATAACCATTTAAATTTTGAATAGGGTTATTTGGAAAGTATGTTGCACTTCCGAATAAACATTCTTTCTAAAAGAATGCACTTTCAAACAAACATTCTCTATGCCTTTGTCCACAGTTTGACCAAATCACCATGGCCTTCTCACTATTATTTAATAACACCAGAAGCAACTTTCAATTTTCTTTTGGACAGAACCCAATTTTAATTTGATCTTATTAGGTATCAGCAAAACTGAAAGATACTTTTATTTTACTTCCTGCGGGAACAAGACACCTTTGACAATCGCTGTCCTCAGCAAGGTATGTTCTAGTTCACCCATTGTGCCCGGCTAATGGAGACTGTTGCTGTCACAGACTTCATTTACTGTCGGACTATCTGAGGACAATAGTTCTAAATATTGATGACATGAAGAGAGTTGTCGCCACTATAATCAGAGGAGAAGCCGAACTCACCATTTCCCACTTTAATGATGAGTTTATACATTTGATTTAAAAGGTAAGTTTATTCTAATTTCAAAGTGTAACAATAAATATTATTCAATAATCTGACCCAGTATACATACGTAGAACACATCTATCGATGTAGTTAACTACTCCCAAATAGAAGTTTATTATATAGCACCAATTCACCTTCATCATCAAGTCACTAATTCGAATGAAATTAAGTGACTCAGAGTTACACTTAAATCGAGAGCAGAAAACACCTTGATTCAATAGATTGGATTGAGAGATCCTGTCATTGCCACCTTGACGGTGGATGACATGAAAAATATCATTCAAATGTTGATGCATGCAGAGACCAAGACTGCGTTCTCACCATTTAGGATCGACTATCGACATGTCAACTTATGTAAGTATTTATTTTTTTCATTTTCAAATATTCTTAAAATGAAACATACCATATACCATATATATTTGACAAGTTTTCAATAGAGTTAATGTTTACTTTAATTTCTATATTTTCCACCATTCTAGACGCTGTGAAAGCGTGTTTCTATTTTAATATACACATGGGGGATGGGGAGGTGGACATCATTTTGGATGAAAAGGTGTCAAAACATCTAAAAGACTTCCTCATCGGTTGTCTTAAAGAACTGGAACGTTTCCAGCAGAAACCAGCAGACACAGGACTGACACTCAGTGTTTTGGAGCATGAAACATGTAATTCAAATGTTGATGCACGCAGACACAAAGACTGCGGTCTCACAAGTTAGGATCGAGTTTCGACATGTAATCTTATGTAAGTATTTATTTTTTCATTTTCAAATATTATTACAAACTTTCAGCTTTCTAGGCCTCATGGTTCTTGAGAAGAAGATGAACATAGGTTTTTAGGGGTTGGCCCCTGTGGCCCTTATTAGGTGTCACAGGGCCACCAAATCTAAACTCACTAGCCAAGGAGTCTGTACACAAAGTTTCAGCTTTCTAGGCCTTATGGTTCTGGAGAAGAAGTCGAAGAAGTCGAAATTCCACAAAGTTTACGGACGGACGGATGCCGGACACCATGCCATGCCTTATGCCCATCGGGCCTTATAGGCCAGATGAGCTGAAAAAAGGAATCTGCATATTGCTGAACTTTGTTTTATATTTGATTTATCATTGTTTCATTTAGTTTAAATACATTGTCTTTCAATTCATCTTCATGTTCATGACATCACCTTATAGTCCACCTAAAATCGTACTACTGCCCCTTTAAACGAAAATTAACTATACGTTAATATGCTTTATTTGTCCAAAATTAACAATAAGCTGAGATTAGCTGTAGTCATGAGTTGGTTAATCTTGACTATTTTGCAAAGCACACGCATCAGAAAAAATTGTAACGTACATAAGGAAGCTCACATTGCTTACAAGTGCAATAAATAATGTCATGGTCACCTGAAGTTACTGGTGTCTTCGTAATCCTCCAATGTAGGCTGTGACTAAATTTGAAGACATTAAGTGCAGCAGTTCATAAGATAACACCTAAACAAGAGTAACGAAAGTGGCCAAAGTGCCTTAGTGCCCTTGAAAATAGTGTCAAGGTCTTCCGAAGTGACTGGTGTCTGCGTTATCTCCCAAGTTAGGCTGTGACCAAATTGGAAGACATTTGGTGCAAGGGTTCATGAGCTATCACGTTTACAAGTGTAACAAGAGTGGTCAAAGTGCAGTTGCGACCCATTGACATACAGATTAACCAATACAGCCCTGCTTTGCTTAAATGTTGGAATGCCAACATGGATATCCAATATGTAATGATGCATACTCATGTATGGTTTACATCATATCCTACATCAGCAAAGCAGAACGTGAAATGGGTCTCCTTCTCTCTCAAACAGTAAGGAAAGCGCGCAAAAAAAAAAAAACCTGATGCAAAGGAAGCTTTGGGGACTATTGGGCACACTTATCTCACCCATAGAGAAGTGAGTGCACAGGAAGCAGTTTACAGAGTCTGCAACTTGCATTTAAAGGAAGGGTCCTGCCTAGTACAGTTTGTACCAGTTGGCATCAATACAACTCGGTTGAGCCTGCCCATTCAAACAATTAAATAAATACGTTCTTCTGAAGACTTCAAGGAAGAAGACATGTGGGCAACCAGTTTAATTGATTGCTATACCCATAGACCAACTGGTGAAGATAATGGACAAACTGTGCTCGGCTGAGTTTTGCTCTGACCACAAAATTGTGCCACAGGCAGAAATGTCTCGTGTCAACAATGACAAATGCAGAACTTCTTTATTGACACTACAGAGAGGACTTCGACACTTGCAAAATAGAATAAACAGCAAGCCAGCAGTCATTCGCTGTACAAGGTTTTCGCAATCCAAGGAATCAGAAAACTGTCACCATAGTATGTTGCAACTTGTTCTGCCCTATAGAGTTGATGGTCAGCTGAAGCCCCCTGGATTTTAGAGTTTTGGCAGTTATATGAATCTGCTTCAGTGAAAAATTGGCAGCATCACTCAATTTGTCAAGAAGTTTGTTGATGAAAACAAGCATTACAAGGGTGTTCATAAGAACTGTAGATCCAACTCCAGGTGTAGAACTGATGATTTTTATGAAGCAACACAGGTTGAAATCACTGATCTCACTGTAGAGGCCTGTCTCAAAACGTTTCTCCATAGTCTGCCAGTATATAAAAATGCTCAACTTTATGCCCTTTGCCGAAACACTCACTATGTTGAATCCTTCAACAACGCCATTCTACAATATGTTGACAAACGCATTGCATATGGCAAATGTTCTTACAAGATGAGAAGCTATTTTAGATACTGTTATATATTTATGTCCTCACTCTCGAACGTCTCCCTTGCCTCTTCCCCCCTCGACTGGCACATGTGCTTATCTATAAATAGACTTGTGTAGAGAGCCAAGCTCTGCTCTCAGCCTTGTCTTGACTTCAGCCACTCCCCCTCGGCTTAGGAATCTCTCGGTAGGTACCTACCGAGAACTTCAGGTTTAAGGCAATGGTCGTCGTCCATATCACAAGAGCGGTTTGTAATGTCACATTCATTGATTATATTGCCGAGTTACGTCAATCAAAGATTCATTGCAGATTTATGTCAATTAAAGAGGAGTTATTGTTTAACCATACTTGGGCAATATTTAAGTTATCAGCGACAATCAAAGAAAGCCAGTACCAAGATTAAGTTCTGGCGAACATAAATGTCTAAGGGAGCTGTTGCTTATAGAAGATAGCAAACCGTGTCTTAACGCAGTAGCGTGGATTTGGTCTCCAAATATCACATGAATTCAATCTCTAAGGATAATGTCTTTGAGATCTTATAATATTAGATGATACGTTGTTCCTAAGCAACATTTTGGAATAAAGCTGCTCTCGCTAGTGCTTGACGCGCGATTACCTAGGTATAGCGAGATGTTAAAATCTACCGTTTCATATCAAGTAGAGTGTATCGAAAATCCTTCAGACAACCGTGTAAGGTTGACGAACCGACATCCATTAACCCGACATAAATGTTTACCATCTACACGCCTCGCAGTATAGATCGGGATACCAATGAAACAAAGCAACAGACCGACATACAGCGAAAAGATGTCCGCTAACAGTTTTCCGCGAAGGCGGCTGCGTTTTGACGAACGGTTTGAACGCTCAATGCGATATTGTATAATATACAAGCGTCCATTTGATGAATGTTTTTCCCTCACATTCAAATATTAGTTTTGAACCTTTTACTCGATCTATTCTAATTGGATGGTTCATACTTAATCTATTCTAATTGGATGATGCATACTAAATGCATGAATCATAAATAACCCCGGACAATTTACTAAGTGGTGAAAAGTTTGAACCTCAGCCACAACCACGTATTCGGCAATTTATCATGTGTATTTTATAAATAATGTGTTTAATGTTAAGAGGAATAGACTAATCGTAGAGTTTAAAGGGTTTTTTTAAAATTGTGAATTCAATTATCCATTTAAAAAACATTTTCTTAAAAAGGCCTTCATAAATGTTAAAAGAGCCAATCCATGAGTGATATATACAAATGTCAATCAATGGTGTCATTTGATCGAGAAGTATCTAATGTTGGTAAACACAGGGATTTAATCTTAATCAACTCGTTTAAAGGCACGTTTTTTATGAATTCAATCCTTTAAATGACTTACATATACTTAACGCTGCAGTATAACCTTATAGGGGGAATATTAGGTGATGTCAGGAAAACGATGATTAATGGTTCCTACTTAAAAACTAAAAAACTAAACGAGGCAGTACTTAAATCTAATATAACATAAATTTCAACATTCGATTCCTTTTTCTTGCACAAAACCAATAAAATGGTGTTTACACTAAAATGACGGCCAATGGACTTTATATGAATCTTTACTATTTGTTCCCTGACTATGGATGATTGTTTTATGTTATGATATTTTTGACACTATCAAACGTACAATTATCAGTGAATGTTTGAAAATATAAAACATTCCAAACAATGTGCTATTGCCCTTTAAAGGATCAACATCTCACTACTCGCCCTCATAAACAAAACACAAGTATTAAGCGAAAACTGATGTTGGCCATTATCATGTGAACACATTTTAATCATTTGCTTCTTGAAAGAGATTCACGTAGTGTCGTATTTTTGGTTTAGGGCTCCTTGAAATGTTTCGATGTTTTGAATAGATTGACTTGCAATTGGGAATCTTAATCTCTGAAGGAAAATAAAGATTGCTTTTACAGTACCTACACATTTAATTCTTCCAGATGAGGACGGGATAGCGCAGTGGTAAGCGCGTTCGGCTTCTGATCAAGAGGTCAGTTGTTCGAATCCCGCCGGGGGCTCGTAACTTTGTCTGCAGTAGAGAACTGTTCTACACGCAGTAAGGTTTGGGTGCAAAAACCGTGCAACGCGTCACTGAATATCAGCGCAGTGCACCAATTCGCAAGTTCCAATCGATGCTTGCAGATTTCACCGCAATATATAGCCTCAATGGCTTTCTCCCTGCAATAATACTAGCAGCCGCGATATAAGTGGAGTAATTTTGTAAGCGGCGTTAAACCCCATATCACCTCACCTCTTCCATAATGTTGTGTTATTCTGTTTGGAGATAGTCATGTCCACATTGTCTACAAAACATTACTCATACCTTAGTCATGTTGTAGAATCAAACTTAGCTTATGTAGTCCATCGTCAATGGAAATCACTAACTTAATGACCTATATGAAATACAAAACCAATTCAAATTTTCTCTGATAAAGCTTAGTTTGTTTCAAGTATTTAAATAAATGACCAATATTACAATACTGTTATTGAAAATTTAGAGGGTTACTAGGCTAGATGACAGTTATTCAGACTATATCTAACAAATATACTCTAACTTTATTTAGTCAGACAAGGCTTGCTGAATGAGTTGTATTTTCTGGTCAGTGACGGAGATCTCGCGCCTGCTGACCAGCCTCATTCTTGTAGCACAGCGGTCGTTGAGGGGATCAACATAAAACATGGGGAAAACTTCCTGAGTGACGACACGATCTATTTTACCAAAGAGTTTCCCCCTCCCCCTCCCCACATCCAGCACCAACCCGAAGGTGAAGGTCAGATCTTCACCATATGTAGGGCAGGGGAGAGTGACACACTCACCAACCTGATGTCCCAACCTCTCCACGTCACCTGGATACAGATATGACCGGGGTGACACATGTCCCACACGGACACGGAGACAGAGCCGGGGAGATGAGAAACATACCACCCCTTGTCTATATTTCCCCTCCCCTCCACCAACCCCATCTGCAGCAGGGGGAGCCCGTCACTCTCCCTCCACCCCAGTTTACACGGAGTCTCCAAGTAGGAGGGAGACAAGATGGGGGAGGGGGAGGGAGGGGGGGGGGAGGTTGGAGCGGAGGGCACATCTTTAACTGATTTGGAGTTTCTCTGTCTCGGCTTGACGCCATGTTGTTTAGTTCCCGTCCTTCAACTTGTAGATCTCTGTGCACTCTCTCTGAGTTGAGAATCATCGCCCGGCCTGAAATATACAAGATTAATCTTATCAAACATATACAAATGCCATCTTAAAATGTTTATATTTGTGTTTTAAACACTTTGATGTTAAAATATTTGATAATTGCTTCAATTTTTTAAAATTTTGTTCAGTCGCTCAAACATACAAACCTGCAAAACGACAGACATTTATTAGATCTCAGTGTGCACTTAAATTATGAATGTTGTTATAAAAACCTATACAAATGGCATCTTAAAATGTTTTATTTTTATATTTTAAAGACTTTGATATAAAATTAATTGATAATTGCTATGATTTTAATAAAAAAGTGTTTGACCGCTGAGGCCTACAAAACGACTGACAGTTTTTAGAGCTTTGAGTGCACATCTTTTATGTTTGTTGTCATGAAACCTATATGAATGGCATCTTAAAATGTTTATTTTCATCACTGAAAAACTTTGATGAAAGAATAATTGATATTTGCAGTGATTTTTAATTTTTTGTTTAACTGCTCCAACCTACATACTTACTAGATGACTGATAAATTACGGAGCTTAGTGTGCGCTTAATTTACACTTCTTGTCACCAAAACCTTTACAAGTTGCATCTTAAAATGTTTGTTTTTCTATTTGAAACACATTGATAAGAGAATAATTGGTAATTGAAATGATGTTTTAAAATTTTGTTGTAATCGCTCAAACTAGCAAAATTGGTTATGTTAAGACCTGATTGTTCTCTAAATAAACAATTTCAGTTAGGCAAACATATACAAATGGCATCTTAAATTTTCTATCTTACTATTTTAAACAATTTGAAGAGAATATTTTCGATAATTTCATCAATTTTCTAAAATTGTGTTCTATCTGACAAAGTATTTTCAGAGCTCATGGTCCACTTTACAAAAATATGATTTCAAAATATATATGAATGACATCTTTAAATTATTATTATGATATTGCAAAAAGATTGATGACAAAAAACTTAATGAATTCTTTGATTTTGTAAAATTTTATTTTTCTCTCAAGCTAGCTAAAATTGCTTTTAAGTTTAGTGCTGATGTCAGCTATATATGGGAGACCAAAGCGCCTCCCCTAACATATTAACATGTTTCCTTGGCATGTTAAAATGTTTAGAATGCAACTTGTAGCATGTCACCGTCATGTCATGTCATGTCAGATAAACTATTGTATGACAAATGCCTTTTAACCTACCATGCCTGCATAAGGAGATATAAACTAAAATGTATTTCGACAAAGGTGGTGCACTTTGACCCGTAGTTTGGGGCAAAGTGCCCCATACGAAATGACACACAGATGAGGTATGTCAAACACCTATAATAAGCCATTACCATACAAAAAACATTTTTAAGGTGTCATGCAGCTCACAGGCACCCTTATGAAAATTTAACAAATAATAAAAACTTGCTCAGTATGCACAAAAAGGACAAAATATGTTTTTTTTATATGTCATGGACCTATATTTTCGAAGTTGTCCAAAAACATGATTACTATATACGAATTTCTAAGAACTATGGGAGTCTTGACATTTTAATTCATTTACTATCAGAAACCAGTAAATATAGGAAAGAAATACAGAAATTGAATGGTTTTATTGAAAGAAAAATTTACAAACATTTTAAAACATCTAATCTCTGTCAGGCCTAAAAAAATTATGTTGAATATCAAACTAACGTTAAAACATCAAAGAAAAGTGGATTTCCTGCATGGTGAACATAGGCACATTTTGAATATTATCGCTTACCAAAGTTGACACCACAAGTCTCTCAACTTGTGTCTCAGGATATGGATGACTGGATGTCTTCCTTCTCGAGATTGTTAAGTTTGTTGCTTGACTGAGATGCCCGTCTTGCCGTGTGCCGATGAATCCAGTTTCAAAATATACTTCTACCTGGATACAAACTTGTGATAGCAAGGAGTTTCCTCTCCACATGATAATCGCATGCCCCCTGACAAAGACCTTGTGTGTTGGTGGCAAGGGTCAGGTTGTTCGTTAAAAATGAAAGCAATCAGCCAGCTTTTTAATCCTGATGATGTGATAGGCTTTGTCAACGCAAATAAATATTAGAACATGCTTGCCAAAGTTGAAACCATAAGTCTCTCAACTTGTGTCTCAGAACATAGATGACCAGATGTCTATATTTTCTATATTTCTATGTTTGTTAAAGGCCATCTTCTTAAAAACAGTTCCAATACAAAGTGCTATCTGGATACAAACTGTCAATACGCCGAAGTTTCCTCTCCACATGTTGTGACCTTAACTCATCTAGCTAATCGCAAGCCCCTGGCAAAACGTTTTTGTGTTGCAAGGGTCAGGTATTTTATGCGTAACACTCGATAAAATGAATGCCATGAGCCAGCTCTCTAATCTTGGCGATGTGGTTAGTCCCTTATAACAAGGCGGTGTCAACGCAAATAAGTAACAGAACCATGACTTACCATGAATCCTATTCTCAAGTTTGCATCCATGTTACGTCAATATTAGGAAAAACATATTCCTTTTGTCTTTTTAGCAAGAGTCAGATTATTCGCGTGTCAGATTCGTTTACATACAATCAGCCAGCTTTTATAAATATGATGTGATTATATTCCTTACAACAAAGCCTTGCCTATACAAATAAAAGACAGAACACGCGACTTACAGGACCGCTTTCAGACCATATGGGGGATGTTCCAATGTTCAAGCTATTATCCCTGTATTGTCAATATTCTAAAAACCATTCCTCGGTTGATTTAAATCAGACTGCTGAATTGCCATGCAGGCGACTTCTTTACAAGGCGTCTGTTTAATGAATGAGAAAGTGTTCTGCTGGTTTGAAACCGTATTTAATAGCAGTATTTTGGTTCTTGTATGATACGATAGTTCTCAATTTCTTATGGGAAGAGTGCGAGATGTCGGTGTAAATACTATCTCTGTTATCAAGCAAATGATTTGTATGTGATAACATATTCTTATAGCCTTATACGTGTTATCTCCTTCTACTCGATGAAGATTTATCAATGTAATGAACGAATCATTTCTGATTTATTTCTCAAAAATGCAAAGGGTTTCATTCAAGCAAAGTATGTTCTTTTTTCTTTTCTTTTGAGCGGATTGCCAATTTTGCACCCCTTCCTAGAAGAGACCACAGGGTAACCATATGTAGGGAATATTAGAGTCACAGGGAAACATATGTAGGGATTATTAGAGTCACAAAGAAAAAAATATGTAGGCAATATGAGGGACCACAGGGTAACCATATGCAGGGAATATTAGGGGCCGCAGGGTAACCATGTGCAGGGAATATTAGGGGTCACAGGGAAACATATGTAGGGAATATGAGGGACCACAGGGTAACCATATGCAGGGACTACTATGGGCCAGAAGAAAACAATATGCAGGTAATATTAGAGGTCACAGGATAACTATATGCAGGGGTTATTAAGGGTCACAGGGTAACCCTATACAGGGAATATTAGGAGTCACAGGCTAACCATATGAAGGTAATATTAGGGCCACATGGTAACATATGTAGGAAAAATTAGGGGCCACAGGGTAACCATATGCAGGGACTATTAAGGGCCACATGGTAACTACATGCAGGGATTAATATGGGCCACAAGGTAACCATATGAAGGTAATATTAGGGGTCACAGGGAAACCTTGTGTAGGGAATATTAGGGGCCACGTGACAATCACATGCAGGGATTATCATGACCCAAAAGGTAACCATGTGCAGGGAATATTAGGGGTCACAGGGTAATCATATGCAGGGAATACTATGGGCAACAAGGTAACTATGTGCAGGGAATATTAGGGGTCACAGGGTAATCATATGCAGGGAATACTATGGGCAACAAGGTAACTATGTGCAGGGAATATTAGGGGCCACAGGGTAACCATATGCTGTGAGTATTAGGGGCCACAAGGTAACCATGTGCAGGGAATATTAGGGGTCACGGGGTAACCATATGCAGTGTTTATAAGTTATCACAGGGTAACCATATGCAGGGAATATGAGGGTCCGCAGGGTAACCATATGCAGGGACTATTAAGGGCCACATGGCAACTACACACAGGGATTAATATGGGCCAAAAGGTAACCATGTGCAGGGAATATTAGGGGTCACAGGGTAATCATATGCAGGGATTACTATGGGCAACAAGGTAACTATGTGCAGGGAATATTAGGGGTCACATGGTAACCATATGCAGGGAATATGAGGGGCAACAGGGCAACCATATGCAGGGTTTATTAGGGATCACAGGGTAACAATATGCAGGGAATATGAGGGGCTGCAGTGTAACCATATGCAGGGAATTTTAGGGGTCACAATGTTATCATGTGCAGGGAATATTACGGGTCACGAGGTAAACATATGCAGGGGTTATTATGGGACACAGGATAACCATATGCAGGGAATATTTGGACCAGAGGGCAATCATATGCAGGAATTATTATAGGCCACTAGGTAGCCAAATGCAGGGAATATAAGGGACCACAGGGTAGCCATATGCAGGAATTGTTAGGGGCCCCAAGGTAACCATATGCAGGAAATATTTGAGGTTACTGGGTAACTATAATTTTAATCTTCACTAGTCCTGGACTAATGCACAAAATTCATAGATGGATGCCAGAAACCAGGCCATGCCATTAGTCCATTGGGCCTTACAGACCACTTGAGCTAAAAAGGTAATTTTCACCAGACGGGTTCCAAAATTAACATCGTATTTTGAATGAATTTACAAGAATAATAATAAGAAGAAAACAGATAATTTTATTAGAGTCATTGGCTCTAGAAGACAGAGTCAAACAATCAAACAAATATAGAAGGTTCCATTTACAATAAAATGACATTATAAAAGATAGGAAATCAATACAATATTCACATGATAAAAAACAGTACTTTAAAAAGCAGATATGTTCTCCATTACGTACATATTGATGTATCACATTGTGATTGAAATGACTTAATTTGCTTCTATATCCTCAAATTTAACAGTTTCAATGAACGTTCTTTTCAGTACAGAACAGAATGTAATGTGGAACACATCACACTATCAATGTCATGTTTAATTTCACAATAGACTGTAATTTTTAACATATCACAATATCAATTCATAATCACAGATAAAAATTAAGACAAGCACAACAGATTTTATTGTTTCACCGAGTTTCTCAACGCAAGCATCTAAAATGAACATACACTCAACAGAAATAAGAAAACATAAGTTATAGAATCTTAACATATAAATTTAGCCTATTACGTCTGTGACGTCATTTAAAACATTTAAACTGTGGCTGTCCGTCGCAAGAAAGCTGACCATATTCTGAAAATTTCTAAGGAAAGCTGATTTTTTTATAAATAATTTATCACGCTCGCAAGTGTCAGATGAATATTATCAAGCTACTTTCAAAGAAGTAATGGAGTAAGCTACACCTAACATGGTAACATTATGTACAACTATTTAAGATGAAATCTGTAGCAATATATGCAATCATAGGAAAATATTAAATCACAATTTTGTAAGATGACATATGTAGCTATATATACATTTATATAGAAATAATAAATCACCAGTTTCTTAGATCACATCCCTGGCTATATATATATTTATTATAGCAGGGAAATAGTAAATCAAAACATCTGTAGGATTAGATGTAATTACTGAAAATAGTAAATCAAAATTGTATAGTCATTATGATATGAATACGCAAATAAAGATCAGTGAGTGAGTGAGTGAGTGAGTGAGTGAGTGAGTAGGAGATTTGCTGGACGACTTTTGCTAAAACACATAAATTGCATGTAATTAGATTTCCTTAAAAGTTGCTCAGTTTATCTAGTTAACAATGAATGAACAACGTCTCTATCCCAATATCGTACAATTTATTTCTTTATCTTTGTGTAGACTAAGAATGTAAGGGAGAAATCCTCTGTGTAAGATCAAAGAAAAATGCATGATTATATAAAACGGAATAACAAAGTTCCTTACAAGACTTTTGGCGCATTTTGACACAAACGGATAAAACTGCATCGAAACTATCATTTTTTGTGTATGTAGTACACGTGGCCTGTATAGATGATTGGCCATGCTTGATTAACAGGATAAAATAATATAAAGAAGTACAAAGGTTTATGTAATAACATAGCAGCCTTCACTTTGTCAAAGTACGGCTAAAATAATTTGTGAAAGATCATGATTATATGAAACGGAACAAATATTGAAGCTGAATTCACTCTCAAATATTACACATACTTCTAAAGGATAAAACTGTTTAAAAACTTCAATTGTTCTGATTATGGAGATATCAGAAAGTATTATGAATCTTATTTCGTTTTATGCCCGTACCCCCAAATAAGTATTGTTTTCGTTTCGCTCCGCGATCCAAGTTTTTTAAGTGACTGACATGCCATGCCTGCCTGTCAAATGTGACAAACTGCCTGTACTGAATGTACTATGAAAATGCCGCTGCCAACAAATAAATGCCTGAAAATTATCGAACCGTCAGCTTCTTTTCATGGTCCCGCGAGCCGGATAGTGCTTGAACGTAGCCAAATGTGTTCTGACAGTGAACTTCGCGACGAGACACGTCGTACGGTCGCGCTCGAATGATGAACGTGTTGTCCGGTTTTCGACCAGGCCACGACAACCGCCGGCACATTTGTATGGCTATGTCCTCGATGCAAATTCTGATAATGAACTATTGACAACGATGTCAGAAGCCAGTATTGGTAGTGTGATATTGGGTTTATCTTCAACTTCGTCTCGACTTAGTGATAGACAGTGGCCTGTATAAATGATTGGTGATGATTGATTAACAGGAAATATAAAATTTATGATCAATCAATGAAAAATAAAAAAGTAGATAACAACATTATGAACCCCTGTGCAAATAACCTCATGGATAGACAGACAGCATCTACTTTGCTATGAAATGCCCCTGACTGCAGCCCTAGATTTAAATGACGCAAACTTAATCTTATAGGTTATTTTCAACTTTACAATGACCACAACAAAATTCATGCATATTCTATATCAAAACTGAAAACATGGCCTTTGGTATAAACAGTTATTGGATAAATTTGGCCTTTATAGATTATACATCCTAAAGACTAATTTTATATTAATATTATATATTAATATTTTGTCTTTATATATTAAGATTTTGTCTTTTCCGATCTTTTTTATATTTTCTACTTACAAACAGCTTCAGAGTCTCAAAATCTGCTCAGGTAATCCGGGGTAAAACGCTGGACAACTGACGCCTGATCAGGGTAGCTTAGACATATTATTGCAACAAACATCTACCAACTTGATTTCATATCTCCAGAGAGATAAATCAACTGAGAACTTACGAACTTTTTATTCTTTTTGAAAGATTGACAATATCCGCACCACTTATTTTGATTGATTACGCAATTTACTTGTAGAACATGACTAGTTTACACAACACAACTGTTTCTGAGTGCATGTGACCTACATAGGTGATTTTGTTGTCAATGGACGGAAGAGAGTTAATCTGAAGCAGCTGCTTGTTTGCACTAACTGAGGAAGGCGGACAAGTATATACATTAGTGTGTATATTTTGTGTTAGTGTGGAATCTTCCATCTATACAAAAAATAAAAGTACCGAGGGTACAGAAGCTCACCTTAACATGAATGATGTGGTATTGGTTTAATTATACATGTAACCATCTTTTATATAATTGATTATGGCTGCCATCATGATTTTTTTATCTTTTAAAATACTAGTCTTCTTTTGGAAACGACTAGAGCTTGAACAAACATTAATACACGAATGATATAATCATGATAAGTTAACAAGCAGTAGGTTTTTGTATAACTTTTTTGTATATCTATGGCTGAATTGGTGACCATCTTGTACTTTTTAATCTTCAAAATGCTACTTTTATGTGGGCATCCGTATTAATTTCATTATGATATCTTGATTGGTTTAGGTGTACCCATTAAAATGTCATTCATTACTTACAGGATGGTGGGCACTTACATTTGTTTTGTAGTGAATCATTAATATGATTTCAAGATTATTTCACTGATGGTTATGCTGCATGGGATATTGAGAATCCCAAAAGTACAGATTTTTCAAGGAAAAAGAATGACTGATTGAGAGGAAAGTCATAAACACAGCAATGCATAAGACACGTTTATTTTGTTCACATAATATTTACATGTCAAGTGACCATGAGATGTCTTTCATTAAAGTATCAATTTATTTAACACTCTTACAGTACTATAATGGTAAACATTTTTGCATTGTCAAATCAACAGAGAGATATGACAAATCAAATTTCCTTACTTTTCTTACTAAACCCTTTTCGATTTTCATCTGCATATTTATTCTACATCAACTTATCATGTAGATTGCTAAACACAAAGCTTATTGTAGACAAGTTTTGTGTAAGTTGTTATTCTTAGAAAGAACATATCACTGTCATGAGAATACAAGTCCATAACTTTTATTGCATACACATGGGCCATGGCCATATAGCATAATGCTCTACCATATCAATTGGGTCAGGTTGATTATGCAACAGACTAGCAGCTGACACAGTGATGCTAGCAGCCTGCCTTGGGATGTGTATTAGACAGCATAGTGGAACATCTGAACTCTGGTTGACCCCTTATGAGTGGTATTTAAAGGATTAAAAGGGAAATACCATTGTTTAAAATTTAACATGTTTAATGTGATTTGGTTTTTGCAGCTAGTTGCCATAAAGATTTTAAACAAATTAATCAATTATGTTTGTCTTTCATCTTAATTTTTTTTAGAAACACTTAAAAATATAGAACAACTTGCACGACAATCTTAAATATTCCATATTTAAGATAATATTATGATTAGTAAGTTCAAATTAGAGAATTTATATGGTGCCAGTGATCACTTGATGAAAGCTTAAAATTTAATAATAATGATGTGTCATCTGCAGCTGAAAAGTCAATATGGCTGCTATTGCGGCCATCTTGGATTCTCAAAACTGAAACGTCTACCTTTCTGTGTGGAATCACTATAGGTATAACATACTACAATATAAAAATGATATCTAGATTGGTTTAGGAGAAATAGTCTTTGTCATGAAATCTAATTGAAAATTCAATATGGCTGCCATGGCGGCCATATTGAATTCTCAAAACTTTAACGTCTACCTTTCTGTGCGGAATCACCATAGGTATAACATATTACAATTTCAGAATGATATCTGTATTCGTTTAGAAGGAGTAGTCTTTTTCATGAAATCTAATTGAAAATTCAATATGGCTGTCATGGCGGCCATCTTGGATTATCAAAACTGAAACGTCTACCTTTCTGTGAGGAATCACCATGGGTATAACATATTACAATTTCAGAATGATATCTGTATTCGTTTAGAAGGAGTAGTCTTTTTCATGAAATCTAATTGAAAATTCAATATGGCTGTCATGGCGGCCATCTTGGATTCTCAAAACTGAAACGTCTACCTTTCTGTGAGGAATCACCATGGGTATAACATAATACAATTTCAGAATGATATCTGTATTCGTTTAGAAGGAGTAGTCTTTTTCATGAAATCTAATTGAAAATTCAATATGGCTGTCATGGCGGCCATCTTGGATTCTCAAAACTGAAACGTCTACCTTTCTGTGAGGAATCACCATGGGTATAACATATTACAATTTCAGAATGATATCTGTATTCGTTTAGAAGGAGTAGTCTTTTTCATGAAATCTAATTGAAAATTCAATATGGCTGTCATGGCGGCCATCTTGGATTATCAAAACTGAAACGTCTACCTTTCTGTGAGGAATCACCATGGGTATAACATATTACAATTTCAGAATGATATCTGTATTCGTTTAGAAGGAGTAGTCTTTTTCATGAAATCTAATTGAAAATTCAATATGGCTGTCATGGCGGCCATCTTGGATTCTCAAAACTGAAACGTCTACCTTTCTGTGGGGAATCACCATGGGTATAACATACTACAATTTCAGAATGATATCTGAATTCGTTTAGGAGGAGTAGTCTTTTTCGTGAAAGTTTACGGACGGACCGACAGACGGACGGACGGACGGACGGACGGACGGACGGACGGACGGACAGACAGACGGACGACGGACGAAGCGCCATGACATAAGCTCACATTTACTTTGTAAAGGTGAGCTAAAAACCGGATGTTTGTCAATGTATCAAACAACTTTTCTAAATGAGTTTACGTTTAAGAAATGATAAATTAACTTTGTGAATATCATAAATTTCAGTTTTTGATCTCTCAAGAGCCTAAATCAAGATGATGACAGTTTTATTCATAACATTTTCAGCTTGTTCCATTTATGACATACTATTTTGACTATACAAGTAGTTTTATATATTTAGTTAGAACAACTTGACATCCTTATCGGTTGTCAATCGTAATTTATAATTATGAATTATTTATCAATTCAACATGCAATTAGGTTAGCAATCATTGAATCGCCACCTTTAGCAATCGACGTATATTTGTATCATAACACGTTGATGAGAATGATTACTAACAATCTACTCATTTCTCTATGTATGTAGGATCTTTGTACTGCACCAGTGACCTAATTCCTAAGGACACAACATCATCATGACCCTTCCATTGTGCTACTTGTAAAGGTGTCCTCCCGTTTTTGTTCTTCTTCCCCTCGAACCCCCTCAGTTCCTCCAGAGTGACCAGGTACTTGACCATCTCTAGATGACCACCTAGACAGGTTACGTGGAGGATATTTAAGTTACTATCATCTACTGTGGTGAAATCAGCTCCCTCCTTCTTGAGGAGTTCCACCACTGACATGTGACCTTTGTCTACAGCATTCATCAGAGGAGTTCTCCCGTACTTGCCTCTACATTCTATATGAGCGATGTTCAGTGAGAGTACATACTGTACCATCTCTACACCACCACCCAGACAGGCCACATGTAGGATATTATTGTTTGCATCATCTACTGTGGTGAAATCAGCTCCCTCCTTCTTGAGGAGTTGCACCACTGACATGTAACCGAACGCTACAGCATTCATCAGAGGAGTTCTTCCGTACTGTCCTCTACATTCTATATGAGCGATGTTCAGTGAGAGTACATACTGTACCATCTCTACACCACCACCCAGACAGGCCACATGTAGGATATTATTGTTTGCATCATCTACTGTGGTGAAATCCGCTCCCTCCTTCTTGAGGAGTTGCACCACTGACATGTGACCGAACGCTTCAGCATTCATCAGAGGAGTTCTCCGCACTCTCCTCTACATTCTATATGAGCGATGTTCAGTGAGAGTACATACTGTACAATCTCTACACCACCACCCAGACAGGCCACATGTAGGATATTATTGTTTGCATCATCTACTGTGGTGAAATCAGCTCCCTCCTTCTTGAGGAGTTGCACCACTGACATGTGACCGAACGCTTCAGCATTCATCAGAGGAGTTCTCCCGCACTCTCCTCTACATTCTATATGAGCGATGTTCAGTGAGAGTACATACTGTACAATCTCTACACCACCACCCAGACAGGCCACATGTAGGATATTATTGTTTGCATCATCTACTGTGGTGAAATCAGCTCCCTCCTTCTTGAGGAGTTGCACCACTGACATGTAACCGAACGCTACAGCATTCATCAGAGGAGTTCTCCCGTACTGTCCTCTACATTCTATATGAGCGATGTTCAGTGAGAGTACATACTGTACCATCTCTACACCACCACCCAGACAGGCCACATGTAGGATATTATTGTTTGCATCATCTACTGTGGTGAAATCCGCTCCCTCCTTCTTGAGGAGTTGCACCACTGACATGTAACCGAACGCTACAGCATTCATCAGAGGAGTTCTTCCGTACTGTCCTCTACATTCTATATGAGCGATGTTCAGTGAGAGTACATACTGTACCATCTCTACACCACCACCCAGACAGGCCACATGTAGGATATTATTGTTTGCATCATCTACTGTGGTGAAATCCGCTCCCTCCTTCTTGAGGAGTTGCACCACTGACATGTGACCGAACGCTTCAGCATTCATCAGAGGAGTTCTCCCGCACTCTCCTCTACATTCTATATGAGCGATGTTCAGTGAGAGTACATACTGTACCATCTCTACATGACCACCCAGACAGGCCACATGTAGGATATTATTGTTTGCATCATCTACTGTGGTGAAATCAGCTCCCTCCTTCTTGAGGAGTTGCACCACTGACATGTGACCGAACGCTACAGCATTCATCAGAGGAGTTCTCCCGTACTGTCCTCTACATTCTATATGAAACTTATGTTTACCCAACAACATCTTAACAATGTACTCAGTACCCCCAAAACATGCAAAATGAAATACATTATCATTATCATCATCTACGGCTGAGAGATCACAATTGTTCTGCACCAGAAAGTCAAATATGGCTCCCTGTCTGTACCAAGCAGCGACCATGACAGGAGTGCGTCCCACCTTCCCCCGACAGTTTACACCAACCGTCCCCGAGGACAGGAGTCTCTTCACCTTGGCAAGCTTCCCCTGTCTGACGGCTTGGTGGAACTCGTCTACAGTAGCAGGGGAGGATGGTACTTCCTGTCTCGAGATCTTTCCATCTGGGGAAGTGAAAACCCAAAATTCTCATTATTTAATTTTCATCATATACACATGTTAATGGTAAGTTTGCATCAAGGAAATACTATACTTAATATTCTACTAAATATTCTATTGCCATTTCTAAGAGTCTCCTGGGGATATTCTCTATATGTTCATGTATTAGGAAATCTATCTCATATATGTCAAACTTACAAGCATTCCCAGTAACCTTACATGTACATCTGTGAACAGTGAATTTAGCTAAAAGTAATAACTTGTTCATCAATTTAGAGCTCTGTTTGAATCAGTTGGGTCACTTGAATTTCTATTGCATTGTAATTTGTGTGTGTCAAAATTGAAGTTAAAATTTTAGATTAATGGAGAAATTACAAAGAGATAGATATATATAATGAAGTTATATGAAATCATAAATTTTCTTATGAATATAAAAAGTATATTTGATGCAAAATGGACACAAGCAGGCATCCTTTACATTTGGCAGTTAATCAAGAGAAATGTAGATTTTCTTCCGTGAAGGAATTAAAGCATTGGTCTTGCATCAAGAAAAAATACTCACTTATTACAAATGTCATCAGAAAAGCAATTGGCTCAGAAATACGATACTTATGCATAGATACATTTTCATAAATCACACTTAATTAATCATCAATACGAAATTATATATCACTACAACTGACACCGATGAAATGACTGACTTTTTGCATATTATACTGAGAAGTTCAGTTACATCCCACTTAGGCCTCGTCGTCCATGGCAACCATTCATACATCTGATGCACGGACTCTTTTGTAAACCTTTCCTACACAAGGTTAAAAACAACCAATCAACAACATAGACATAGAATTGAGCTGAAAGTGTCAATAATTTAAATAAAACAAGCTGGAAAACTATCACAATACTTACACATTTTGCGTGAATCAAAATATTGAAATCACCTAATAACACTGTAGACTTTAGTTAGCTCTAGATAAAAACGATACCAAGAAATAAGCATTATATGATTTGTGTTACAACAAAACTTTTGTTATGTTAAAGATGCTATATCATACTTGCAATATTTTTTAAAGTATTTTTAATGTAAACGTTGTATTATTAGAAAAATTTAGCTACCAATCTTGAGAAAATCGGACCAAAATTCATCAAATAGGAGATAATTTACCAAAAAATACGGAAACGGCAGTCGACATAAGGGCGAATCAAGTGTGGCCATTTCACAACTTCCGGTTTCTAAAAGTACGTTTGAAAACCGTCTTTGTCGCGCTCAACTAGATATTATATTCTTTTTCTCTAAGTTAGGTATTCGTTGCTGTCAAAGTTGATACCCATCGAACGCAATTACGGTAGTTGAGACACGGTTTAAATCCTACAAGCATAATGATTACGTCACCAAAAGCGGGTTCGCTAAATGACATGCCCTTTCTAGGAGGGGTACTGTGCTCGAAGCTTCAAAATAAGTATGTTATTGTTGATTAAACAATCTAAATATGATATCAATATTTCGACGAAAGATATTTCTACAAAGTGATGTATTTCATTTCTCAATAGCTAAGTTTCATCCTGAACCGCTTGCAAGTATGATCTTTAAGAAAATAAGTCTAGAAATATCCAAAATAATTTGATAATAATACATAATTAATTTATTTCATAGATAACATAATATTCTTTTGGCAAAACTTGTTTTGGGAATGATCAAAGTACCTTTTTATAAAAATCCAAGTAAACATTTCATAAGTAGAAACCACTGTCAAAATTTAGCTGTCTATGAGGACTCTAACGTCTTCTACCTTCAAAATCGAAACAGAAATGGACAACCTGTGAAACTTTGTCTTGAAACTGGCTCATATTCATGGAGTGCACGAAGTCTGCAAGCCCAAAACATTTACTTCGTGCCTTGCTCTTTGACACGCAAGAAGCACGTGCTCGTACACCATTCATAGTACTACACACTTTATTCATAAAGCAGTGAAGGGGCCCTTGGAAGGTTATCGAAAATTGAATTTTTTTTAAAGTATTATTTTTGTGATTGATTGTACTCGGATTAAGTGAGATGTAAGTCAATTACTAGCATAGTAAATTGTATGCATCGGATAACGGCAGGGACACTTTGTCCTTGAGCCAGTACTCCAATAGTTTTTTATCCAAGATATGTCACGAACGCAATATCTATCATTTTGCGCCCGAGAGACCTTTTCATCTGAAAATCATGATTTTTACCTTTAAGATTTCGGAAAGATATTTAATGTATTTTTAATCCAAAGAAAACCCAAACATCCTTAGTATTCAATTCCAAGAACATAATAAGGTAGTTTTTTAATTGTAAAAGTAAAAATTTTAAACAATGTCTTTAGCATATTGCACATTATTGAGTATATGGTTATACATGATTTTTTTCCTGCTAAACATCATAAAAGTTAAACGCAGGACTTAGCGTAGTGGATATGTGTAGTATCTAAGTATATGTGAAGAAAAAATATTGACAGGCTGTTTTCCATGCTGTTTTTGCAACCTTAAATTGATGTTGCATTAAATATTCCTTTCGTCCATTGATTAATCTTCAAATTAAAAATTCAATTAATCATGCTAACTTTACATGGTCAAAGAATGTCAAATATCAAATTTTGACTGCTGAAAATAACTAAACTAGGAATGTGAATTTTAAATTCGTGGGCTTTTTCAAGCAGCATTTATAAAGAAGTTGATAAAAGTAACAAATATCGGAGGGTATTTTAATTCTATCAAAGACTGTTGATAAATTTGATATCAGAAGACGATGGTGCGATTATATTTATGATCCAAAATGATTTTTCATTACTTTGACATGGAAATGTTAATATGTACATCTCTGAACACTACCCTTCATCTCTTAAAAGGTAATATCATAGCATTGTGACGTCATCATGTTTATGACGCCATAGCACTGAAACAACACAGGTAAGCGTAGACAACCTCCAAGTCAGGGCGCCTACCCTCCGATTGTCTCTATGGTAGTTGACCTGCAGTGAGTCACAGGGGCATCAATCGAAATGAAGTAATTGAATAACCTCGAACCAAAGGCTTGGAATACATAATAAAAAATCGGTACTAGAGCATACTTTACGTTTGGCGTATGGATGTTGATGTTCTTTGTTTGGAACATGATAATTCATGAAATTGGTAATTGGCAGGATATGTTTTTTAATTCAAAGGACACTTTAAAAAATAAATAAATATTTGCTTGTCGATCTCTTTCTTGAGTTGAAGTTGGAATGTGAATCAAATAAGTTTTAATTTTCCTCTTTCAGCGATCACTGGTTGCATGCGCGGTGTAAGAGCTCTCCAACTCGGAAAATTTCTGATGGCAGCGAATATATTAGTTATATTAGTCACGGAGCCTAAATCGCTGTCTGCAGCTAGTATCAGACCGACGCGATTTAAAACTTTTATGTACATCACGTGTGTAATAAGAGTTGATATTTTCCTTTACACCACGTGGTGCGGTTATCGGGTCAATATCAGAGGTAGTTATTTTTAGATAACTGACCTCAGATCAACCTGGAGGTTGATTATCACGAGGTTGGTTATCTGATAACCTACCTCTTGATAACTGACCTCTCGGTTCGATACGGTGAACATGTCTCGGCTACGCCTCGCCATCTTCACCGTATTGCACCTCGAAAAAAACTTATCCTCGGCTTACGGGTCTTCGCCTCTAATTGTGACTTTTGATATTCTTTAGAATTTGTTGTGATTTTCACCGGTGCATTCACATATATTATGTCTTTATTTCCATATGCCATTCTAGAGAATATCAAAGGCCGCAAGAACGATAATAAAAGAAAACAAAAGACAGAAAAAATACTCTTTATTACAAAGAACTTTTGAAGTCATTTTCATATTACATGTTCATACTGCTTTCAATTCTTTCTATTTGGTTTCCTTGAAACATGCAAACATTTACATATATCAAACACTCCCACACACAATCCCGTTGGGCCTCAGTATCTATGCTAGTGTTCTCTTCAATTATTGTTCCAAATCCTTCATAGGAAGTCAGTTGTCGGGAGGTCACAAGCATTTGAAATGGTCCTTTTTGAAACAATGCACAAGAAAGCCGACTTCAGTATCAGCAAACATTTAACTGCCCAGCTATCATCAATGCGTAGTTCCTGAAACATTCAAAGGTTTAACGCTACTAACAGTCTGATTTCAAGTGCTGACAAAAATACATTTCCATTTACATACATGCATATTTCATATCATCACGCTTTCCCCGAAATAGTAACTTAAGTTTGGAACTGTCATTTCTAACATCGACTTTTGAATAATTTAGTATCTTATTGTTTAATGGACGATTGATAGTTTCAACGTTCACACGAAATTTATTGAAGATAATATCATACCAAACTGATCTCAAAGTCAGAAATCTAGCTAATACCCATATGTGTCTGCATTTATATACATATTACAATACTAAAAAGCATTTCTAAAGCAGAAAATGCGTACCCGCTTCTTTTGATTTCTTGTAATGCTTTAAACATATTTCCGAATCTATTACATGAAACAACAAATAAAGTATACTTTGCGATCAATCTCACCTTAATTGTCTCCGGGAAAGACCTCGAAACACCGGCAAATATATCTGTTTGACACCAGCGGCGGAGAGTACTCCATTGTACCAACCTTCTTGAAACCATGTGCTTTAGGTTGTGTGCTGCACATGAATTTTGAGGAGTTGCTTAGCAACTTGGCGTACAAGAAGTCCGTGCATCACAAGATGAAATAGACGACGTCCGTGCAGCCACACAGTTTTTGACTAGTGACGGATTATAACATTTTGCATCATTTGCCACCAAACAAAATTTCATTGACGTCCGTTTAAAATTTGCATCAATACAATTAAATTATAGTTCAGTTCAGTGTGACATTTTAAGGTAAATAGCACGGTAAAAGAATGAAAATGCACGGTTGGTAAACGGCTTAGAATTGTTTTACCGACAATTTCGCCAGTATTATCTCCAACTGCACGTGAAATACGCGCAGTGTTAAAATGAAATTGATCCATTCCTCAGGAGTGAAAGTTAACCATGCTAGACACCATTGTCACTTTTGAACTCATTATCAACAAACTGATATTCGGCTAATATTGGTATTTTCATTAAAAATGGAAAACAGTTTTAACAATAACCATGTAGTGTATGTGAAATAATAACCTCGACCTCGTGAATATCTGTGATAACCATCTCGCTGATCACTCGATGGTTATCACAGATATTCACTCAGTCAGCGGTCATTATTTCAACCGTAATCGGTTATAGTGATGAAAGAATTTCAATTAAAAAATTGTGATGAGAAGACCTTGATCTTACCTTCGAGTTTCAATCGCAATTCTTCAATCTCACGTTCATGGTTTTTTTTCAGCTCCTGTAAATTTTCAATAAAAAATATGTCATTTTAGCTGCTGATATATAAAGCAAGGACATGTTGGTAAGATCTGTTGTTTCCGGACAACCAAGTCTGTCGTGAGTTACTACTCCTCTTAAGAACAATGCCCATAATCTTTTAATTACCTATGGCACCATATCACATGAAACATACAATTTTCTATGAAGTGTCAAAATTGCACAGGTTACTATTACTAGGTCTTTAATGTTAGTGACTAGTGACTAATTGTTTATATAATGTCATTGATGACTTCATTCTTTGATGTCTTAGAACATTATTAGATATGGAGCCCTTTCCTGCCAATTAACAAAGGAAATATAAAAACAGCAACAGTTGTGTACCTTTTCAGTGTCATGTTCATGCTCCACCAATGAACCATCTTGGAATTCTTTCCTCAGGGATAAACCTTCAAAGGATGAAGAATAATTTGTCATTTTTGAATCTTCACTTTTTGTCATGAAAGGACATGAATGAATATATAATACAGCATTCTTGATAGCGCTATCTATATTATTATCCTGAAGGTTATATTTTCACATATGCTATTAGCGCTAATCGAGACCATACATCCTGTTTTCTTGTACTAAGTTCGGTCAACTGAGCGTCCGTCCATCCCCTGTGGCTGTGACTGCCTGAAGTAAGCATATACCAGGCGATCCAATACTGGAATAGCTTGCATTTGCCCAACATAAAGCTTTAACTGATAATGATAATATATATACTGATGGAAATTAATAAAGGAACGCATATATTGAGGGTGACATTTGTTTTATTGTCATGGCTTTTTGATCAAGTATTTTTCATTAAGTATGTACACCACAGGTTAAATTTCAGTATCTGGTGTGTCCTCCCTGTTTCCTGATCACTTCTTCATACCGTCGTGGAACACTTTGGATCAACTTCCGGATGACAGCACGAGGAACTGCGCGCCACTCTTCTTGGAGAGCCTGGAACATGGCATCAAGTGTCTGGGCCAGAACATCACGATCCCTCACCCGACGTCCAAGAACGTCCTAGAGGTGTTCAATTTGATTAATCTAGGGCTTTTGGACGGTCATGGCAACACTCTGACGTTGTTTTGCGTGAGAAAATACCTGCTGACGTGAGCCGTGCATTGTCATGTTGAAACTCAAAGTTTACACCCACTCTACGGCGGAAAGGAAGAACAACAGGTTGCAACACTTCGTCTCGGTAACGGACACCAGTCACCCTTCCATCAAGTCGAACAAGGTTGGTCCTATGGTCGTAGGTTATGCCGCCCCATACCATCACAGATCCGCCCCCGTAGGAATCGTGTTGTTTGGTGGTGCACTGATGATGACGTTCACGAAGACGTCGCCAAACGTGGATCCGACCATCTGCGAAATCCAAATTGAATCTTGACTCATCATGGTATTGCGCCAATGTCGAAGTTGTCTAACTTGATGTTGTGTAGCCCATGCTCTTCTGAGACGTCTGTGTTTCACAGTCAGCCTTACCCTAACAACAGGACGACGTGACTTTAAGCCTGCTGCTTTAAGTCTGTTTCTGACAGTACGGTCACACATTCTTAGTCTTGTTACTGCCCTGAACTCGATGCTATTTTCGATGCTTGTTCAAATCGGTTACGTAAGGACAGCAGCACCAGCTGGCGGTCGTTTCGGGGCGTTGTCTTACGATTTGGACCACGACTTGGTCTAATCTTTACGTTCCCTGTCTGACGGTACTCACATTTTCAGACTTAAATTGTCTTAAATTGTCTGGCTGTCTGGCATATTGATTGACCGCTGTTTATGCACCCGATAGCCTGCCATTTCTCATTATCAGAAAGGTATGCTCTTGGCATGATTCTGAAGGTAAAGGTACACTGACATTCGTTGACTCCTTGAAGGTTAAATGGACGTTGCTATGCATGAAGTTCATGGAAATCAATTTTCACGTGCACGGTACCTTTTTCAGTGAAAGTAAATTTCAACATTTTCAGTTTATAATGTCCCAACGCAACCTCGAACAAACGGAACATGCCAGACATAAGTTAACAGTAATTCAGCGTTCCCTTATTGGTTTTCATCAGTATTTTATATATATATATATATGTAATTAGATGAAATATAATAAAATTACAGAATTGGGAACATAAACACATTCAAATTAGCCATGTTGGCTTCTTCAGGTTAGTTTTGAATGTCAGTTGTCACGCTGATTATGACGTGACGCTCCTTATGACGTCATAGTGGTAGGAACGTCATAAGACAAGTTCAAGGAAATCTAAATTTTAGCATTAAGTAATGGTTTAAATTGTTTGATAAATCCATTCTCCATCAGTTCCAACAGCCGCGGATTATCGTATTTCACTTTATATTTTCCACCAGAACACTTTTCTAAGTGACTGCTTAAAGGGATAGTCCTATTTTCGGGCCGGTTGATTTGTGAACGATGAAGATTCATTCTTTCACTTAATCGCCTTTCTGTCTTGCTGATGTACAATTCTTTGCATCCTTCACACATTATAACATAGACGACATTTTTTGAATGACAGTTCATGTTTCTTTTACACAGAAGCGTTTATCTTTAACACTGAACTGCAGGTAAAGCATCGCCCGTCTCCACATTTTAAAACTCTAGATTCACCCTGGTTCGACATGTCAAATCTTGACTTTGTGAGAATATTTCTTAAATTTGGTGGTTGCTTGTGACTGTTTATGAATCTTGTCTTCTGTAAAATTGATTTAATTTTCGTACTTTGTTTCAAAATCGTGAGCTGGCTATTGATAATTTGAAGAGGATTGATATGTGACGGATTGAAGGTGGTCACAAGAGAAATCTCTCTATCAACAGTTTGAGGATGAGCCGTTTGTTTGTCTCTTCTCACAATTCAAAGTTTAAATTCACTGCCTTTTCAATGCAATCCTTGTTAGGTTTTCAGGCTAATTCAGTTCTAAAATATAGTTTTTCAATTCCAAAAGTATCTGTATCCGCCAGTCGTCTCTTGATACTATAGTGCAGATTCTTCTTGCAAGGCAGGATTGAAACTGATCTTTATTGTAAACCTACTGATAGGTGCCACCCTTCACACACTAAAAGAAATTTTCCATAGTGCCTTGCAAGAAGAATCTGCACTATAGTATCAAGAGCGTCACGTCATTACCAGCGTGACGACTGACATTCAAAACTAACCTGAAGAAGCCAACATGGCTGAAAGCGCTAGTTAGCTAATTTGAATGTGTTTATGTTCCCAATTCCGTAATTTTATTATATTTCATCTATATACACCTGAGAGTTGTGCTCGTGGATTTTTCGTTTATAATATATATATGCAAAGAAAACCAGTGTAGTTTTGTATGAATTAGCTCAACATTTGGGCAATGGAAGTATACCGATGTTATATAAGGGTTAAAGAGTGTTTAGCCTATACAAGATCATGTCATATAGACTGTTAATTGTGAATGCAATGATAAAGAACCATACAAATAATTGTCATCGACACATTGGATTCAATAGCTTCATTAATCATGAAATATATGTGTTGTTATATTCATCAAACATCTAGATAACATTGTCGGGAATTCAATAATCAACTCAATATTAATGACTGACCATTGACATTGAATTAATCATATATTATTACAGATTCGACCTCAAATAGTTGGCATGTATCCATATTTAAAACAAAGGGTTATAATTAGTCCATACAGAATGTAATTAATGTATTCTTATTTTTGGGATTTAATGTTAAAATAATCGGAAAAGATAAAATTAGATTAAAGGAATTTTCGAAACTAATTGTAATAGGTATTTCCTCTAAATTTTAATTTTATAAGAAGTATCTTCAGAATGAATGATAAATACAACAGGCCACAGCATGCATTGGACCGACAATAATAAAAATGTTTTTTTCTTAAATGACACAGTCATCCTGTTAGAAAATATCAATATTGTGGAGGATTCTTGCTGTTTGTCAGCGTTGATTATACATTTCTTTTATTTGAACAAATTCCCAATCAAATGGGTTTACCTATTCAAACTTGACGTGAAACTTTCGATGTTCATTCAAAGTGAAAATTAAATTATTAAACGTAAAAGAATAACTGTGCATAAACTTAGTTGCCAGCTATCAGCTCGCTGGATTAGTGGATTAACCGCTCATTGGTGAATAAAGTGACAGTTTGAAGGGTTGATTTCCTGTCCCTAACTGATACACAAGTCTGTGTTATTTAAAATGGGTTTCTGTTCACCAAGTAGGAAATTGCTATTATTACTATCATTCTAACAAGAGTTAACTCCCTTGCTTTCAAGAGGCGTGGCTAATCGTGATAGGTTGAATGCATTTTCTACATCATTGTACAAATAGGTGAGATGTTGTTACTTGTAATGACTAGTTTTGCATCTTGATTGCAATGCTGTTATTCTTTCATTCTCAAAAATAAGAATTACCAAATTAAACACAATTATAAAAAAACATCTGACAACATTCAATTTCCTTGCAATACCTGTTGATCATATGAACTTTCATGTAAGTTGTTTTGTTTATTGTATACTAGTCATTTCATTTCACCTGGAAAGGTTTATGATGATAACGAGAGTTATAAACTCACGTGCAGAAGAAACGTCCCCAAAATATTTTAAGAATTTCCCCTATGTACAGAAAAATACCCGTATGATTGTGGGGTATAAAACAGCCAACAAATCGTTCTTGGGCATCGATTACATCAGATTGATACGAAGAACATGCCAAGATTAACGTCGGAGAAGAGAGAGCGAGCTTTCGGGATGCTTCAACTAGGCGTTACACACGACCATGTCGCCAGAATCATGAGCTGTTCGAAGGGAACAATTGGTAGACTGGTGACCCGTCACAGGCAGACTGGCAGGAAAGCAGACAGGCCAAGGAGCGGCAGACCGAAGGTGACCACCCCCAACGAAGACCGGCATTTACAGCTGCTTCAACTGAGGAACAGATTCCTCACCATGACGTCATCTGCTGCACACGGCCTAAACCATCGAATCAGCAGATGACTATGACTGCTTCATCAGGGATTCCGAGCCTATCGACCGTACAGAGGGATGACGTTAACGAATCCAATTAGACGTCGAACACTGCCTTGGGCGAGAATCGTTCGACAATGGCAGCAGCGACATTGAAACTGAGTGCTTTTCACCGACGAGAGCAGGTTCCAGCTCAACAAGCCCGACGGCCGGGTACGTGTCTACAGGCGGCAGTACGAGCGAACGTCACGTTGTTGCGTCGTAGACGTTGAACCTTTTGGAGGTGGAAGTGTCATGGTTTGGGGAGGGATTTGTGGGGACCGGAAGACGGATCTGGTTACAATTGCTGGTAATCTGACTGCACGCCGGTACATTGATCAGGTTCTGCAACCCGTCGTTGTTCCTTTCGTCCGCCAGAACCCAAGTACGATGTTCCAACATCACAACGCCACGCCCCACACTGCTGTCATTACAAGGAACTTTCTATACACGAACAATGTGCATGTTTTGCCCTGGCCAGCGAGATCACACGATATGTCGTCGATAGAGCATCTGTGGGACTACCTCGGGCCTGTCCGTGCTGTGTCACTTCTTGCATCCCGAGGGGGGCAAACCCGATATTAATACATTTTGTTCAATTAACAGTGTGCTCCATGTTGCGACAGGTGATCGAATACAGGACAATACACCCCTAGTCAACGAATCTGCTTGAAAAACGGTACAAAAGTGTATTTGTGTTTAACAAATTCTTTTAATATGATGAATATACACCATGTTAATCATATTAAAGGTTGGAATTTACAAGTGTGTTGTTATTTATTATTTGGAGGTTGAAAACGCACGGGGACGTTTCTTTTGCACGTGAGTTTACACCAGAAAGTTATATGTCATACAAAATATTGAATATGAGGTACTTTGGTAACATCAAGCAAACATATATTCTCTCTTACTTCACAATTTTAACCTTTTTATACAGCCATTTCCATTATCATCATGACTATTTGAAACCATTGCCATGCTAGCAAAATAGTCATTGAAGATGTTACTTTGTAGATTTCATCTTGATATTTAACAAAAGTTGGCCTTTTGCTTGTCCTCTTAAAATAAACCGGATTTTGATATACATGTAAGAAAAGATCCGCATCCGCATAAGGTTTTCAAATATTTTAGTTATTGTACCGCATTTTTATAAACAGATATCACGAGAATCTATCGAGAAGGCAGAAATAAAGATACTCCTGGGAGTTGATTGTTGATACAATGTAGACATCGACTTCCATAATTAGTACTCAAGAATAAGTTCTTTTATTCGAAATGTCTAATGATAAAACACATTCAAAGTGAAAATTAAATTATTAAATGTAAAAGAATAACTGTGCATAAACTTAGTTGCCCGCTATCAGCTAAGTTCAGCAACAACGGGCGTCGCTCGCTGGATTAGTGGATTAACCGCTCATTGCTGAATAAAGTGACAGTTTGAAGGGTTGATTTCCTGTCCCACACTGATACACAAGTCTGTGTTATTCAAAATGGGCCTCTGTTCACCAAGTAGGAAATTGCTATTATTACTATCATTCTAACAAGAGTTAACTCCCTCGCTTTCAAGAGGCGTGGCTAATCGTGATAGATTGAATGCATTTTCTACATAATTGTACAAATAGGTGAGATGATGTTACATGTAATGACTAGTTTTGCATCTTGATAAAAAAACATCTGACATCATTAAATTTCCTTGCAATACCTGTTGATCATATGAACTTTCATGTAAGTTGTTTTGTATATTGTATACTAGTCATTTCATTTCACCTGGAAAGGTTTATGATGATAACGAGAGTTATAAACTCACGTGCAGAAGAAACGTCCCCAAAATATTTTTAAAATTTCCCCTATGTACAGAAAAATACCCGTATGATTGTGGGGTATAAAACAGCCATACAATGTAGACATCGACTTCCATAATTAGTACTCAAGAATAAGTTCTTTTATTCGAAATGTCTAATGATAAAACACAATTGATATATAAAGATTTTGTGATTGAAATATCTTACCTGTTGTTCTGTCTAAATAATCTATCACAAAGGCATGGGACCGCTCCAAACTATGAAGAAACTTCGCGAACGTGTGTCTGTTTTTTCGTTCCAATAGTTCAATCAGTTGTATTGTCCGTTCTTCTTCAAGGCGTTCATCCCTCAGTTTATTGTATTCTCGTCGCGTTAGAACGTCCTCCTGGTATAGATAATCAATCAATTCCCCTGACGTGAGATTATCTCGCAGATAGACATAATTCCTCTTCAGGATCTCTGTGTGCGACCTCTGTCCACTGCAATGAATAATTGATACACCCATTTCTACTTTTGTTTTGGCAAAAAATAAAGAAAGTAAAGAGAAATCATTTTAATGATAATGATTAAACATTGGTGCAAAGTTATTGTGAATGGAAATGCAATTAAGGTTTCAGAAGACAAAATGTGTTTTTTGTCATCATGGGTGTAATTGCAAAACCCATTCACAACAATTAACAAATATTAATGCAGATATTCTGATTGCCCATATCACAGGGACCCAATATGCAAAATAGGAATTTAATCTATTACAAACATATGGAATATCAAATACATAAGTTAATATTTTTACATTTTTCTATCTCTGAGAATCTAATTCAGATTGCCTTTGACAGATATTTATCATGTGGTTTTCCCAATGTTTGAATCCTGAAATAAGCTACAACTGAACGATTTAACTTAATAATAATCTGACAATGACTGGTGTGCTCTTAGATTTGAATGAAAAATTAATCATTTTCAGATTAGGACAATTCCAGGCTTTAAAAGCTGACTTCATAGGATATCAATAGTTTATCAGGTTAATAAAACATATTATGTTATTCAAAAATATTATGTTTTTTGAAAAAACCTGACTTCATAGAATATCAACTGTTTATTATTTAAATACACAATAATTTGTTCTTTAGAAACCTGACTTCACAGGATATCAACTGTTTATCAGGTTAATACACCATAATATATTTTTAGAAAGCTTACTTCATAGGATATCAACTGTTTATCAGGTTAATACACAATAATATGTTCTTTAGAAACCTTACTTCATAGAATATCAACCGTTTATTAAGCAAATAAAAATATTATGTCTCCATAAGGAGAGCAGAGAAAATATTTGTATAAACATACCTCGGTGTAGAGACCCCTTTATCCATGGTCAAGGCTTTTTCTTATTTCATCGTATTAAGCTGTAACAAAAAACCCGGAGGTTATTAAAATGAGTATACAATCAATCTTCCTATTTTCAATAGTGTATTAGAATTGATCTTCCTTGCTGCAAAACCAGAATGAATTGAAGAGTATTGTTTAAGATGACGAAAACATACAGGTTTTAATTTTGAAAGTATAGAGACACTTTCATTGAATGTCAGTTTGTGTGTTTGCACTGGAAATGAAAATGACAGATCATAAGATTAGATATAGCTTTTCTGTCCAAAGGAAACGTCGTGTACATAAAGAATTAAGAACATACTTTACACTTGAACGGGTGCTCTTTATGACTTTCCTTTAAATCGTTAACATGTGATGCAACAGTGATGTCATAGCATTGTGACGTCATGGTGTTTATGATGTCATAGCATTGTGGTGTCATTGTGTTTATGACGTCATAGCATTTAGACGTCATTACTGATGATGCAAAAGGTTTGTGATGTCATGACCCTTCTGATGACAGGGTTTTGTTCAATCTACTGTCAAAGCGATATCTCCTAGGAGATATCGCTTGTTATTACACACATGTGAGTGAGAACACTTCGAGATATTTTTGGTATCTAACATATGTCAGATACTGCGAGCGCCGCCTCTGATTGGTCAATCCATGGTGATGACCCGAGGTCACTATGACCGAACTACTTTTGTCATTCATATTTTACAACTAAACTTCATTAATTACTTAAACGAGCAGGTAGAATGTAGCCGCTTAAATAAAGAAACATACGACAGACATCACTGAAAGTCATTTAAACATATAATATAAACATTTGTGGTGGTAAATTAATTCTATTTTCGCAGGCCTAGAAATTAACCTAAAAAACTTAATAATAATAATAATAATAAATGCACACTTATAACGTGCCTTTTCCACACCCTAGGGCATGCTCAAAGCGCTACACGCTATATACAGGATACTATTTACAGTCAAATTGATGAAGTTAGAAGTAATATTCAGCAAAGAGATGGGTTTCAGTCTTGACTTAAAAATGTCAATTGTGTCTGAGCTTTTAACACTTTGAGGGAGTGAGTTCCATAGCACAGGAGCGTAGTGAGTGAAAGATCGGTTTCCGAAGGATTTTAGTCTGTAAGAAGGTACAACCAGAAGATTTTGTGAGTTTGATCGTACGTTGCGTGCAGGAACATACGGGTGAAGCATATCTGACAAGTAGGAGGGAGCCAAGCCGTTAAGACATTTGTATGTAAGACAAAGGACCTTAAAATCAATTCTGGCCCTAATGCCAGTGCAGTCCTTTCAATACTGGCGAAATGTGAGTTCGTTTAGAGGTCTGGCTGATGATGCGCGCTGAAGTATTCTGTATCTTCTGGAGTTTTTCAAGGAGATTGGAGCTCAGACCTGTTAGGAAGCTGTTGCAGTAATCGAGCCTAGTGGTAACAAGAGCTCGCACAAGGACTTCTGTTGCAGCAGTTGTAAGGTATGGTTGGATGTTATCAATTGACCTCAAATGGAAAAAAAACAGGTTTTGCTCAAACGATTCACATGACCATTAAAGGCCAAGGATGAGTCGATATATACCCCCAGATCTTTAACAACATCAGAAAAGGCTATATCTGCATCTGCGACTGTCAAGAAATCTGTTTTGACCTTTCCGAATTGATGCTTTGTACCTACAAGTATTGCTTCTGTTTTTGTGTCATTGAGTTTAAGCATATTTGCGGTCATCCAGGATTTGATATCCTGGTTACAATCAGAAATGCATTGTAGAGATCTGAGAGGATGAAGTCCTTCAGGAGCTGAGTGTCATCAGCATAGGCGTGATGATTAACTGTGTTGTCAGAGGAAATGATACCGACATACCGGGTATATAACACAAACAGGACTTGACCAAGGACTGATCCCTGTGGCACACCGCATGTGATTTTAGTAACGTGTGATCTGTCATCGCCAACAACTACAGATTGCTCCCGATCAGATAAATAGGAAGTCAACCAGTGGAGGACACTGCTCTCAAGCCCGTACTGATTTTTTAGCTTTGACAAAAGTCGCTGGTGGTCGATTGTATCAAACGCTGCGGAGAGATCTAATAACACCAGCGCAGCAATCTTCCCGTCATCAACAGCACTACGAAGCTAATTGGTCACATGAAGTAAGGCAGTCTCTGTGCTATAGCATTGACGGTATGCAGACTGGAAGTCGTCAAACATATCAGAAGGGCTACGTAGTTCATAATGTTACTAGCCCTGCAAACAATCTACTAGCCCCGAAAGTTCAAATTTTCGTCTGCTCCTCGATACGAATGGCTAAATCAGATGGTTTCGACAATCGACCATTCACGAATCATTCAGCACGCAAATGTTTATACCTTGTGCAGCAGCTCACTGACCAGAACATTCCTCCAACTAAAATCATGCAGATATCAGGACATCGTAATGTGCAAACCATCAACAGTTACAGCAATATTAATTATCATGGATCATCATCGTGCAATCAGTAACATCCTTAGCAGCAACAACGACCAGCCTGGTACGCTTGTTCTTCCGTCACACACAGCGAATGTGAGTGATCTCCCTTCCACCGTCAACGTTATGTCGAGTCAATCTCGGACCACCGTCACTCGCTTCGGTTCAGTGCACTCCATTTTCTCGGCTCCAACATACGGGGGAACCATTAATGTGAACTTCTATGGCTCAGATGCAAAGCGACCACGTCTCACGGATAATGAGGACGGTTAAGTAAAAGCTGATCTGAATTTGACGGCAAGCGTACACGCTGTTGTGCTCTACTCTGACGGACATTGTTACTCATGAAAATTCAGGTTTGAGTATTATTAAAGTTGTTAAAGATTCAATCTGTGTTATGTATTTCTTGAACGTGAACTTAAATGTTAACAAAATGTTAACGGGTTATCAGTTATCAGTCATTAAAATTAAAATCTAAGCGCTAAAGTCACAAACTATATTTTCCTGTGGCATTACATCCTTTACAGTTACACATTGTGACGTCACTGACGCAAAATCAAGCTGTGTTCATACGCGCCTTAACACAATGTGAAGAATATTTTGTTGTTATGTCAATGAATTACAGTCGTTAATTCGTGTGTAATAAATAAAATACCAAACTCATTCCCTATGGACCTCGCTTTCGCTCGTAAGATACGTTTACAAGCCACTCGTTGTAATAAATACGGTATCCATAGGGAACTCGTTTGGTATTCTCTATATCTTCCATGATAAAACCTGATATTAACAAACATACGTGAGGCTCCATATGCCTCCCCCAGGCCATAGCGACGCTACGTTTAAAGACTGTGAAATAACTTTATGAAAATTTATCACAGAAAAGCTGAACATGGATAGTTCCAATTTCCAATTCAAACGAGTATACAGGAAAGGTGCCAAGAGCACAAGCCAAGGTGATCGGAGACCACGCCCTATGATTGCAAAATTCCTTGTGACCCCGTGAACGCGATTTAGTTAGAGAAGATCTAGAGTTTCCGAGCAGTTTCCTGAAAAAATCAGCCTATAACGTAGGGAAATCCTACTGCCAGTTTTTAGATCTGCGAGAAGTCAGGGGAATAAGGCATCTCTTGTCGTTGTAGGCTATACGTCAATGGTAAACTGCACGCACCGTCTATGCCACCACCCTATCGTGCCCCTCAAAGTCAACGCGGGAAGTTGACACCAGCAGGCCCCAGAACGAAGCCAGGATAGGCACGGGCGTGTGGACAAACAGCGAAGTGCAATGACAGACAGGACAGCAACTCACAGCATGGAGTAACTAGAGAAGACGGCAAGTGCTATAAAAACTCACTTTGTTATGTATGTAACAATGATAATTAGGTCTTCAAGACAAAGTCTAGAAGACCTATTGTTATTATCGTGACAAGGTCTGAAGACCTATTGTTATTATCCGTGTTTTTCTTATTATTATTTGCACGTTTTTTGTGGCAAGTATTCTGAAGAAACGGTTCGATCGAATTTCATGACATTTTCAGGGATTGTAGCCCATATCATGAACTCGTTTTGTGTCGAGCCCGATTTTTGAATTTCCATTTTGTTTTCGAGTTATCTCCCCTTAAATGAAAAACTTCAAACCTCGATTTCTCGGTAACTATGGAAGATAATTTCATAAAACTTTCACCAAAATGTGGGCAACATCATTCCCCATCGAATGCACTCTATGCGGTTTTCGGCCGTATAAATAGATTTTTTGCTATTTTCGAAAAACTGAAAATTTTCTGAAATTTCGGGGTTTTATCGGTACGCGTCTTTGAAAATCTTCTCCTCACTAACGGCAGTACATACAGACGCATGCTATAGCTCGTTTTAAAGCCAGATGAACGCTGCAAAAAGTAATCCCCCAAACCTGCCCTCTATTTTGAGCGGTTTTAGAGCTACACCAATTTCAAAAATGAACTTTTGAAAAAAAAGATTTTTCTGCGTCAAGTTCAAAGGGGCACTACTCTGTTAGGAAATGGAATTTAAAAGATCTGTTTGCTGCATTCTGTTCTACAATGATAGTTGAACAAGTTCACTACAGGTCTATATTATATAAAAGTTGATATTAAAGGAAATATGTGGACATAAAAAGGTTTTTTACATTTTTCGATGATTTCAACAGTTTTCGAGGGTTATTTTACTTTGAGAATTTTAGTTCCAAAACTGTTACAGATAGACATTTTATCGTTGATGTTTTGTGAAGCAGATGTACTGAGTAGACAGAAAAAAATATCAACAACTCATGATAATTTTTTTTCTGTCCATGACCTGTCCTTGAATATTGCGATTTTTGGAAAATCCTCATTTTTGGCACATTTCAAGTTTCTTTATTAAGAAAGATATCTTTAAATTGATTGTATTTTTACATGCGCTATTCCAAGCACAACTTTTACTATATTGTACTTTATCATAAAAATGTTGATAGTTAAGGAGATAGAAGGACCAACATGGAGTAGGGGTCTAAAAACCTTCCAATTTTAGAGTCTTCTTTACATTACAACGTTAAATCACATGTATCTCGAAAACGGTGACAGATAATTCAACCAAATTTTTTTCGGCATCTAGGAATAATATTCTCTGAAGAATGATGTCATAGCTGGCATTGGCCACCATGATTAATTTTTCTGAAAAGTCTTTAACACTGAATATCAAGTGAAATTTGATCATTTTGATAATGTATTAGCTACTGTTTACCTGTTAGACAAAAAGTCATGTGAAGGTCAAACACTGTGTGAAGGTCAAAGAGGAAGTCTTGAAGACCTAAGTATTGACGCGTCAATCCTAGTTATTATTATTATTATTTTTATTATTTGTACCGATTTTGTGAACGCTCTACAGCCCAAACGACTCAACCGAATTTCTTGAAATTTTCAGGGATTGTAGCCTGTATCCCAACTTAGATTATCCTCGAACCAGATTTTTTAATTTCGATTTTGGTTTTGAGTTACCTCCCTTTAAAGGAAAAACTTCAAACCTCAATTTCTCGGTAACTAAGGGAGATAATTTCATAAAACTTTCACCAAAATGTGGGCAACAACATTCCCCATCGATTAAGCCCATAGCGGTTTTCGGCCGTATAAATAGATTTTTTTCTATTTTCGAAAAACTGAAATTTTGGCGACATTTCGCGGTTCTGACGGTACGCGTCTTTGAAAATCTTCTCCTCACTAACTACGATACATATAAAATCATACTATAGCTCATTTGAAAGCTGAGTGAAAGCTGTTTAAAGGATACCCCCCTTTAAGGCATCTACTTTTAGCGGTTTTTGAGCTACAGCACTTTCAAAAACGATATTTCGAAAAAAAAGATTTTTCTGCGTCACGTTCAAAGGGGCACCACTCTGTAAGGAAATGTCAAAAATGAAATCTGTTTGATGCATTCTGTTCTACAATGATAGATGAACAAGTTCACTACAGGTCATTATTATATAAAAGTTGATATTAAAGGAAATATGTGGACATAAAGAGATTTTTTACATTTTTCGGCGATTTTACCATTTTTCGAGGGTTATTTTACTTTGAGAATTTTAGTTTCAAAACTGTTACAGATAGAAATTTAATCATTGATGTTTTGTTAAGCAGATGTAATGAGTAGACAGAAAAAAATATCGGCAAGTCATGATAAAAAAAATTCTGTCCATGACCAGTCCTTGAATATTGCGATTTTTGGAAAATTGCCATTTTTAGCACATTTCAAAGTTCCACAGTTTCTTTAGTAAGAAAGATAGCTTTAAATTGATTAGATTTTCACATATGCTATTCCACGATCAACTTTTGCTAAGTTGTACTTTATCATAAAAATGTTGATAGTTAAGGAGCTAGAAGGACCAACATGGAGTAGGGGTAAAAAAATCTTCAAATTTCAGTGTTTTCTTTACATTACAACGTTTAATCACATGTATCTCGAAAACGGTGAGAGATAATTTAACCAAATTTTTTTCTGCTACTAGGAATAATATTCTCTGAAGAATGGTGTCATAGCTGACTTTGGCCACCATGATGAATTTTTATAAAAAGTGTTTAACACTGAATATCAGGTGGAATTTGGTCATTTTGATAAAGTATTAGTTACTGTTTACCTCTAAGACCAAAAGTCATGCGAAGGTCAAACACTGTGTGAAGGTCAAACAGGAATCTTGAAGACCTAAGTATTGACGCGTCAATCCTAGTTTGAACCATAATTATCCAGCTGACGGACAACAACTTTTAGTGGCGCAGTCTCGATTGACTGCACGAGCACCTCTTCTGGCACGTGCGCTGGAACATGTGTTACTCTCAACTCGGAACATTGTTTCAACCATGCTGAAAGATCTCATGCTCATGTCTCTCACTGATGTGATGATAACTCTGTATAAAAACAAACTAAGAATTTGTATCTTACTAAAGAAGGTTTTTCTGGAGATGATCTTATGACACAAAAAATTGGCCCTAATGTTATAGCCATTGATACAAACGTTAAACCTTCACACAACGAATTTAATTGCTTTACCATGACGAATTTCAAAATGTGTTATGATTCCAGTAATTCACATATATCAGAATGTGTTGTTGGTTTTGTTAGTAATGATATTGAATCGACTGAGATTGGTTCAATGAATGATGTAACAGAACAACCATAAAGGGAAATAGTGCTATCAGGAAACATGTTCTGTGTTTGTGATGGTGTGGATGAGGTATCTGCCTATGTTGTAGGCAGTAGGCACTGTGTTATCACTAGCTATGTCAAGATTACCATCGCTCAATTGTATCGATAACGGGAATTTTATGAGTTTGAATGTGTGTGGCTTAAGGAACCGACTAAACTACCCTGATTTCATAGATTTTTAATAAGTAATTATGATTTGTATGTTTACAAGAAACCAAAAATGACAATCTAGATGTTCATCTAGACACAAAGAACTTTATTTAAAGCACACCCCTATTTTGTAAAATCAATTTGGGTGCTCTTTGGCTATTTGGATTTATTTGATGTATTGACCACTTCAGATATAACAATTGCTTTGTTATTGACTATTTAATTGAACTAAAACCGTTAAGTTGCAAAAATAACGAAAATTTTTGAAAAACTGTGAGACTAGTGAAATTTGGCCAAATATAACTATTGTCATAGGGCCTAGGGGGGAAACTACACTTTAAATTTTGGATGTTATGAATATAAAATTACAATTTCGATCCCTCTTTGGCATTCATATATAAAAACCCTTTTAATAAGAGGCTAGCAAGACATTGAATTTTCAGTACTTTTTTCATCAAAAGTTGATAAAATTCCTATAATCTTAACATCTGTAAATTTGAGATTCCTTGAGTTGAACTTGTTGATATAAAAACTCCTTCCCTTAGATAAGCCATCATCTTTGACAGTGGCCAATTAATGTCTTTGTGCAGGTTTCTATAAATTCAATAGTTGATAATATTGTGATTTAAGGGTTCTTACTGCTTTAATGATTAACTTTTGCTATGAGGTTATTTACTAAAAATAGAGCCAGTGGCTCTGTAGCTCATCAGGCTTCTTATCAATTTTGCTTTAGGGTGTGCCAAATGTGGTTCCCCCCTTACTTTGGACCACAGGGTCGCCAATTGTACAATTTGGAATCTTCCTTATCTAACTTAGGAGTTTGCACACAAAGTTTCAGCTTTCTAGGCCTGATGCTTCTTGAGAAGAAGATGTTTTAAGGGCCTGGGCCCTGTGGCTCTTAATAGGAGCAACAGGGTCACCAAAGCTACAATTTATAATCTTCACCAGTCAAGGAGTCTGTACACAAAGTTTCAGCTTTCTAGGCCTTATGGTTCTGGAGAGGACCATGAAAATAGGTTTTTAGGGTGTGGCCCCTGTGGCCCTTATTAGGGGTCACAGCACAAAGTTTCAGCTTTCTAGGCCCTATGGTTCTGGAGAAGAAGTCGAAATTCCACAAAGAATATCGAAAGAACTTCTAAATGGTAGTCAGGATATGATTCTTGGTATTGTATATCTTCCACCAGAAGGATCACGGTATGCATTAACGGATATGTTCGCAGATCTGGAAGGTTCGCTTCTGTATATGTTATCGGAGACAGAACTGGTGTCAGTTGTAGGAGACTTTAATGCCAGCAGGGTCCTGATTGACTATTCCAAACTTGATGATAACATGTTGGATGCTCTAGATATGAATATTAAGGAATTATCTCGCGAGTTCGATCCCGAAACTAGTCTGAGGGGCTTAAACATACTTTTAATCCTTTAAGGCACGGCAAATAGATCATAGAACTTTGTCGACACTTTAATCTTGTATTTCCATTGGCCGAATTGGAGATGAAGCGCCGGAAGGAGGCTTTACTTGTAAAGATCAAAGTACAAATGATTACCTACTTGCGTCACCAAAATGCTTGAAAATTTTAGAAAACATGAAAGTCGAAACATTCTCTCCATTATTCGGATGTGCATTCGCCCCTGCTATTTGCTTTCTCTGGGAATATATCATCAAAAACCAGACTATTACCGAAAAAGCATCAAACACAAACGAAAATGAAAAAACAAAGCGATATACGATCAAAGAAGATCGGATTTATATTGTTCACAAATTGACACGGAACTGGTACACAAACTCACATTACTTACGTCAGAAGAATTGCACGACCGAGCTAAGGCATCTGAAGTTATAACCGATACAACAACACAACTTACAAATGTTCTCGTGAACGCCGCCTGAAATACTTTTGGCGTCAGATCTATGAAACAAAAACGTTTATCAAACACCAAAAAGGCTAATAAACCTTGGTATGGAAAAGAATGCCATTCCAAGAGAAAAAAATAATCTAAAGCTAGAAAGCGTTTCCGTAAAAACAAAACTTCAGTAAACCACGCGTACCTAAGACATACGACAAAAGAATACAAAAAGTGCATGCATAAACACTTAAGAAAATACAAGGATACAATTTGTGACTTGTTCAGAAAACAACAACGTAAATCGCCTAGATAATTCTGTGTGCTCTATATAATAAAAAACGTGTAATGATACCGAAAAAGATACCCCAAGCCTAGATGAATTTTATACATTCTATGAACACTTAAACTCTTATTGACATCCAGGAGATGCCGACTATCTAAACGAAGAAACTGAATTTGATAATGATATATTGAATAGAGACTTCACGCAAGACGAACTATTAAGTTTTAAATAGGCTAAAAAGAAATGAAGCTGCAGGGTTAGATCAAATCGAAAATGACTACATCATTGACTCAATGCATATACTAGGCCCTTGTTTGGTTAACTTCTTTAACTTGATTATTGCTACGGGTATTATTCCTGAAGAACGGTTTACAGGTGTTATACAACCGATTTTTAAAGGTAAAGGTGCCAAAACTGACACTAATTCACATCGACCAATAACAATCCTGAGTTGTCTTGGTAAATTTTTCACAGGTTTTCTTGAATTCTAGATTTACGGAATATTGAGAGTCAAATTCGATCTTATCAAGCAGGTTTTAGAGCTGGATACTCGACAATTGATAATATGTATATAATGACACTAGTGACTGATATACTGAAATTTAGTAAACAGAAACTTTACTGTGCATTCATAGACTTCTCAAAAGCATTCTTCATGTCTGGAGACTTGGACTTTTGACTAAATTATATAATAGTGGTATTACTGGAAGATTCCTATGTCTTGTTAAAATATGTTTCAGAATATCAAATAATGTATACAACTACATGATGATATATCAGACTTTTTTCATTCCGGGGTTCAACAAGGAGAAAATCTGTCGCCTCTATTATTCTGTATGTATCTCAATGATATTGAAGCGTGGATGAAACGAGATAAATGTAAAGGGGTGAACATCTCTGATTTGAATGATAATGTTTTTCTGTATATGAAACTGTTGTTGTTATTGTATGCGGACCACACAGTCCTGTTTGCAATAGACCCCAAGTCTCTACAACACTCACTTAACTCATTCAAAGCATATTGCGATAAATGGAAACTTAATATTAATATTAATAAGACAAAGATAGTTATCTTTGGAAATGGCAAGAGAAGAGTAAATACATTATCGTTTTTTATCAATGATAAGGAAATTGAGATTTTTGACAATTAATGTTATCTGGGATTTGTATTTCACAAAAAGAGGAAGTTCAATCTTGGTTTGAAATCTTTAGCTGTGAATGCTACGAAGTGTATGTATATTCTTTTAAGAAATGCCTGTAATTTGGATTTACCGCTGCACTGCACTATCAAGGCCTTTGATGCAATGGTCCTCCCAATACTGTTATTTGGAGACGAATTCTGGGGTTACTCAAATATAAGTATTTTAGAAACAATATATTTGAAATTCCTGAAATTGGCAGCAGGACTCAAAATGTCAATGCCTATGTAACGCGGTACGGCATCTGTAGTTCTGCAGACAGTCAGAGACCAGCTACAAGGCTAGGCGAGTTGTGTATCACGTGCGAAGCCGCCAAGGCTGCTGAGTGGTCGGAACATGCGTCGACAGGTTGTAGTGCAATGTACAGGACAGTTGAGTGCTGGCCTTGAAGGGAGAAGGGCTTTCTGACGATGTGACATTGGTTGTCTCACCCACGTGGTGTGTGGGAGAAGATGAACTTTAGTAGTTTTTAGTGTTTGCTCTGGTAAGATTACATAGAAAATAATTCTCAGTGCTCACTTCGTCAGTTAATTGTGTTTTTCTTTCACTAATGTCATTGCAATATTGATATATATTGTGTTGGAAGTTTGGTCTCAGTAGTGACATATCAGTGTTTGTATACCAATTTTAGTAACGTAATCAAATCATTAATTTGTATCACCACAACTTCTGAGGTCTTTTTTAAATATTTAAACTATTTTGTGACTCAATATTTCATAAGTTTTAGCAACTAGCGTAGACCTACTTCACTTTTGAGACAAGTATTTATATACTATCTAATACGAACCAATACAATATTTATTGTGACGCACGGAACCCCTTTCACCAACTCGGCAGCAGCGTTACAATTGGCGTCGTCGGCAGGATTTGTCATTTGAACATGATGGGCATTTGGTAAGGATATTTGTATGATCATGTGTTAGTTTGACAGGATTTATTCCAGAACAAGTGGTCTCTTGTTGTTGTAGGTTTACCATAGTTCAATATTGTTGTGAGCACTGATATTTGTTAGGTATTAATTTTTTTCATAACAAGCTTAGTTTTGCCCTACCCTACTTGTGAGTATGGAGGTTTTACCACACACCTTGTTATTTATACAAGGCACTTTGAAACAATTTCTGATGTGATGATGGTTTTTATTGTAATGAGTAAGTGGGTAATTTAGAGATATTTCATACACTTGTAGGGTTAGTATAGGCATGTCTTGGCTGGGATTTTGAAATCATGGGGTGTTATTGCTAGGTAGTTTTTAGTGTCCTTTTTTTTCATAATAATTGTTAGGATATTGGTTATTACATAAACATGGAAGGGAATACACAAGCTTCAGGTTTACCCTTTGTAGGTTTAGGTAGGGGTTCGAGGTTTAGTTTTGGACCGAGGTCTCTAGCTAACACTAGTGGGATTGGATTTTCGTTTTCACCAGGTGTTGTTACTTCTACTCAGGTAGTTGGTGCTGTTGGTCGTGGTGTTAGTCCCTCGGCTAGTTATTCAGTTGTTGGAGATAGAGTTGGTGTGAGTGAGAATGAGAAAGCGACTTATCCAATAGCTGGTCAGGCGTTGTTGCCCGAAGTGTAAAGTGGTGAGAAAGGGGAAGATTGGGATGAGTGGATACAGGTGTTTGAGGCGTATGCACTTGTCAATAGGTGGACTAGACAGGAAAAAGCTATTTTCTTGCGAATTCAGCTACGTGGTAAAGAAAGGAGGATTTATCTTGATCTACAAGCGGAGGTTAATGGTAGCTATATTACACTCAAACAGGCACTAGATGTGAGGTTAAATGTTAGAAGCTCAAGGACCCTTGCCACTGTCGAATTAAGATCAAGACGCAAACGACCAGATGAAAGTTAGTGGGATTTCGCTGTGGAATGAGAAATTTAGCCTGTAGAGCCTATCCTCTGTTTGACAAGTCAGCGTTAGAACAGCTCTGTGTTGACGAGTTCATTCATAACTTGGACCAGAAAGATTTACGTCTAAAACTTAGTCACTCTGCATTTCATACCTTGGATGAAGTAATTTCATTTTGCGTGGATTGGGAGGCAATAGAGCTAGCTGATAGAAAGGGGAAACAAGTTTTGCAAGCTTCAGTGGCATCTTCATCAAGTAGAGATCAGGAACTAAAGAGGCTGCAGGAAACAAATAATGAATTGAGAGCACGGTTAGAATTAATTGAAGTTAATATGTTTAGGCGACTAACACACGTTCCGTATATTCCGTTGGTATATCATGCTGACCAAGGGTTTCAATTTTGCCTTGTATATTTCAAAATAATTACTTAATTACGAGTGTAAAGATCCTTTTGTACCTCAGTTTATATAGATGGAGACAGGACATGTTAGCAATGTGTGATGTCAGCTTGGTCGACTGTGATTGTCTTAAAGAAGCACTGACATAATTGCCCTAATTATAGTTACTTGGATTATGTGTTAAAACAAGTAAACTTATTGGCATCAGTAGTCTATGCATATTAAATTATCTATTTACTATGATTGATGCGAATAATATGCCAACATAAAATGAATTATTCAAAAGAAAAAATTACCAGCTTCTTTAAACAGTTAAAATAAAACCTCACAACTTCAATTGCCTTTTTAGCTCATCTGGCCTGTAAGGCCCGATGGGCTTGTTGCATGGCATCCTATACATCCTAATCCTATACAAGTATAAATTGAATAATTGAGCAATTTCCATTTCTGAATTGATTACAGCTATCTGAAATCACATCACCTATAAACTTAATTCTAGGATTTGTGATCATTGGGCCCCTACAAAGGGAGAAGTCACATCGGCAACACCCTAAAACAAAATTGAATATGAAGCCTGATGAGCTACAGAACCAATGGCTCTATTTTCGAATTTATAATTGCTGATTTATTATTTAAGACAAGAAGTTATCAACTTACAGTATATCACATTATCTAAAGAAACAATAATTTGAATAGATAAATAATAATCCAGTACTTTCCAACATAATCACAGTACACCATATCATATTTCTATTTATTTTCTCAATAATTATTATGCAATTTTTAAAAATTACCTTTTTATCTCAAATATTTCAGTTATTTAAATTATTCATAACCAATGTTCATTGATTCTTTGCCTGCAAAATAAGTTATGAATCCCCAAAAATCTTAATGCTTGTTTTGTAGCTAAGAACATATTTTGACGAAACCCAGTGTGTACAAGGCGATTATCCAAAGATTAAAATCCCATGATCAGAATTTTAGTAATATAGATAATTTTTTAAGTATTTTTAACATATTCACTTATTATTCAAAAATCCATAGGTACAATCAAACCTGAAATCAGATTATTATTCATGAAATAAGAATTAAAAAAACAAAACGGCTTTCCTGAACCGGCAGATTGCTATAGATAGAAAGGGGCGTTTTTTTTTGCAAAGTCGCACAAAGGCTTGTGGGAAGTGAACACGTGATGCAACATTGCAGGCGATTTTACTTATCAATGAATTAAATACTTTCAAATACATTGATATCATTTGCATGTTTCGTCCATTTTGCAAGGCGGGAACAAATTTAGTTCATATGCCATAGCCATTGTCAACACAAGAATATTTCTAATTTGCATAAATAAGTTGTGAGGCATAATATGATAGAAGGACGCAAATTTTGTTTTGTTCGCAGATTTAGACTTCCTTATATGAAGGCAGGTTTATGGTTAAAAATATTCAGCCACTTGAACAGAATTTTTCTTTATTTCCATGATTTATGCTCTCCTTATTTTAGTTAGTTCATAACCCAAACTACTTTCTAAGAAAATAATTGAAATCTTAACGATCGGTTGTAATCTTGTATTGGTCGTTTAGTCAAAATTACCGTTACATGATTTCTGTGAAATTGGTGATATGACAGCAAGTAAATAAAATAATGCAGGTGTTTGAAATTTGTACTTAAGTGTCTGTAGCCAGTCGGAGGGCAGCGTAATACACTCAGGGAACCTGAATGGCCATGATTTCGATAAACAGGAAGTGAGGTGAATCCTACGCATGAAACAGTGGTGGCAAGTTTTTGAGGGTGGTATACTTCAAAATTCAAGTTAGGACCTTTCTCGTTTATCAAACAATCTGATTTTGGTATCAAAACAATTCTGAATGATTATTCTATCCGACTAGGTGCTCCTGTGTCACAATTTTTCGGAAAGCTTAGCTTGATATGCAAGTCTGACTAAGCAGCGTTAACGATAACTCTATTCTGTCAATGCCCATTCATACTATCGTTACCGAAGTCAAATGAAGTGATTGTTTTGAGTCCGGTTGTGTTGAATAAAAAATAATTTCATCTTTCTAACAAAATAGAAAGGATAGCAAAACTGTCAACCGTTCCTTATATTAAGTTTTTATTCTAACTTATTATGTAACTAAAAGACAGAAAGATTGTTAACAATCCTTGTTCAGATATTGTAATAATATAGAAAAAAACTGATAATACGTTTTTTCATGGCAGTTAACTTATCAATATACTTTTATACTTTTTGAACCGTTTAAATATGCTAGATTTTCTGTCACCAGTCCAAAAGAGACAAAAATAACAATTACTTTGCATTTTATTCTTTTATAAATCTACCAAAGCAATGACAAGTTGTCACTGAGGAAGGCTCAGTATCTTCTGGGGGCCATTTTGTTTAATATGAGACTTTTCTTAAGGAGTTATGTGTCCCCTTCTTAAGCTCGAAATGTTGCGAATGTTGCTATGGAAACTAAGAATTCTTAGTTGATTTAATAATACTTAAGGCTTAAGAAAATTCTTCGAAGCTTTATGATCTATTTCCACACAGATGAAGATGAACAATGAGTATAAAGGAAGGAACACCCTTTAAAGAGACACATAGTATGTTGATAGGATCACATATGTCAAATTTTGAAATCGATGTTATCACATCGGGAACCACTAACTGTTACTGAAAATAACAAATTAAAGGTCAATCACTACATTAGTGCGAAAATACGGCCATACAAAGTCGGGATTTTGATCGAAAACCAGACAATGTGGCTCGAGTGGCGCGCGCAAATTCGCCAAACATTATTTTGAAACCTTGTCAAAAGCTGACAGGAAGATATGTCCGATTCGCCAGTGTTTATTAGGTACTGTAGCTAATAGGTAAATAAATTGGATGCATAATTTCGAATATTAAACGTTTTTTAGATGTTTTCTTGATTTTTCCATACAATCAAGCATTTTAGAAATCTTATGCATAAATGGATATATTTGCAAGTCCAGTAATGAGATATGAACTTCAATCAGCATATTAGATAGTTTGTAGCTTATCAAAACCAAATAACATTTTAAGAAAGATACTCTGTGTCACTTTAAGTGATACAACTAATAAGTTCCTCGTCTAAATGTTTGGGTAAACATACAGTTCTGTTGCACAAGAGGTGTACGATATCGAGATCTTGAATGAAAATGCAGTCTTCAACAAGAATATTCACAGTTGGATATATCAATGAACCTGTTTCACTTAAACATCAGTTAGGAATCATAAAGTGTGAGCAATTATGTTGTTATGGCCATCACTAAACTAGTTATTCTTATGAGGTTCTCTTTGTAACAGCTCGGTTTAATGAATAGATGAACCTATCAAATGAACCTGTGATGCATGACTTTAAGCTTAAAGTAACACACTACTAACACCATTACATTAGTTCAATCATACAAATATCAAAATAATAAAATATCAGTCTTGTTATAAACTTCACTTCGCTGTGTCCAGCAAGAATAGTCACAATTGGCTCTATCATTGAACATTAGTTTCACTTAAACATAAGTTAGTTATCATAAAGTATACGCATTATTGATGCTGTGAGCATCACTAAACTAGTTATTGTTAAGAGTTGTCATTTCTAACAGCTCGGTTTATTGAATAGATGAACATATCATGAATGAATATTGGAAACATGACTTCAAGCTTAAAGTAATACCCACATTCATAAACCTTGTTTCTGTCAAATTATGATATGCTTAACTTTTTACCAAGTGTGTATTTGAAAAAAACCTGTAAAACTTTGTAACATGACAAAAAACGATGGCATTAGTAACGGAGAGCATAAATGACATCAAATAGAACCAAATTTGTACTGCTCATGAGTGCTTAAACATTAACTAACCTCGACCTTACCACTTCTCGATTTTCGTTCAAAGATTAAAAAAAAAATAAAAGCAGGACTTAATTTTTGTTAATTTGTCCAATAAACACCTTTGTGTAGCCTTTCATTTAGACAGCGTAAATATCGACTGTGAAAAACCCACCACAAAACTCCCGCAGTCTTTGCAGAGTAACGCATCATTATTTCAACAGAAAGACCGCCTAAATAATTGTTTAACTACCATTGATGTGAATATCTTTTTTACACCAAATCCTTAGTAGTGTTACGTCGTCAAACGATTTATCTAACTGAGTGGAAAACATTTTCTGAAAATCGTTGATTATTAGTTTTTTTCCGATGGTATTGTTACGATAGATGTATAGACAACGAGGCTGATTCTGTTTATGAAGTCACAAAATGGGGGCGTGACCAGTCATGCATTCACTTGTTTGTTGTCAGATAGGTCTAAGCAGCCCATCAAAAGTGGCTTTCAAAAACGGCTTTCATTACCAAACTAAACATATTTGAAGTGCGACCTTTTTGCACTATACAATATGTAATCAGACTCTCTATATTCCAAAGAAAATAGTGTAATATGTTTGTGGTTATGTGAACTTTAAAACATGTTGTATTCCTAATTCCTCAAAGTGGGACTACGAATAGGACTTTTCATGTATATTATATGTTACTATTGATGCTAAAGTGAAATATATATCAACAAGGGATCCTTAATAGAATGTTTACCACATGTTTTTTTGGATTTACTGGATTTATTTCCTATAAATAGAACAATGCATATATCAGGAATAAATCATTATGTCAACATATCAATTGTCATATTCACGTGTTGTCTATTTCATACATCGGACTCATAAAACAATGCTGTGATATTTTATGAGAAAAAATAGTCTTCACATCAATGTGTTACTCTTGTTAAAAAAACTTGTTTACGAAACGAGGGAGTGGTTTAGTAGTTAACGAGGGAACATGACTTGCATATCAATTCCAGCCACTAAAAAATTTTACTAAATTGGACTTGAATAATACTAATTATCATGAAAAATAATTGTGAACATTGAGTACTTCAGTAGCCCGTGTTGACATTGTGACGTCATGCATTGCGAGGGTGACGTCATTCTGAAGTTCACTATAACATCCTGTCATTCCGTAGTTATACCATGTAATTGCACAATGTTTAAAAACTTTGTAGCTTTATCAAACAGCAAAAGTAAAAAGGGTTAACAATGTGTAACATGTAATTAAGCATATCATAACAAGTATCAGCCTTTTGGATCTCGGTTTGTTATGAGGAATGATTTGTTAGTCTCCTTAATTACAGTATGTGAGTTGATAATTTTAAGAAAGATATTTGTAAACAAATACACCTTTAGTTTGAAGTGAGACAGCTACAAATAGATGTTCAAATCATAAGATAAACATATATAAATTCAATGTGTTGTTTCGCTATGTTAACCAGGAGACTTTCCTGGTGATGATATAGAGGTAATATGGGTTTTAACAACTGTTGAAGTATACCATTGGTATGTTATATAAGTGTTGTCTAGTTATGTTAATCAGGAAACTCTACTGGTGATGATATAGAGGTAATATGGGTTTTAACAACTGTTGAAGTATACAGTTGGTATGTTATATAAGTGTTGTCTAGTTATGTTAATCAGGAGACTCTCCTGGTGATGATATAGAGGTAATATATATATATATGTCTCTAATCCATGGCGGATTTCCTAATCTATGGCGAGTTTGATTGTTTGATTGTTTATTGACGTCATGTTAAGTGACGTCATTGACGGATGACGTCATAATAGCTAACTGTTCGCCCCGCAGACGAAACCGCTGTTCATTGGGAAGGCAAGATATTTTCCAACAGTAAGAAAATAATTCAGCCACTATTGCCGTCCGAGATAGCATAATACCAATTGCACTATGTTACTTATTTCCGTCATACTGTCTATTTAAGCCTTGGACAAATATCAGCTCTCCTTTGTAGCCCTTGAATTCATTGCAACTGTCTTCTTTAGTCATAAATTTGCTGAAACTAATATAAATGTCTACTTTAGCCCTTGGATTCATAATAAAGCATTTCTTATCGGTTAGGGTTAGCGTTATAGGTTCACTGTACAATATGTTCGCAACTTTATCTACTATATACGTTAGCGACCCTTGCACTAGACAAACTAACCCTAAAACATTGTCGATACGGATCCAAGGGTTAAAACAAGATACTCAACAAATATCTTACTGCTAAAAACGTCAGTCTAACGAGAATCCAAGGGCTATTTTCCTAAAGATATTAATTTAGTGGCGAACATATTGTTGTACCGATTGCATTACTTATTGACCAATTGCAGATTTTGGCCTATAATACAGTTTTAAAAGTACATGTAGGAAAACACATTAATTGAATGTTGGTAACACAATTCTTCCCAGCTGAAAATGTCTCATCACAATCAATACAAAATCCGCAATAGCTTTTGATAGGTATGGCATTTTTCCATGTATTTGAAAATCCGCCATGGATTTGGAAATCCGCCACGGATTTGAGGACTGCCATGGATTCGAGTCCTACATACATAACAACTGTTGAAGTATACAATTGGTATGTTATATAAGTGTTGTTTAGTTATGGTATTCAGGAGACTCTCCTGGTGATGATATAGAGGTTATATGGGTGTTAACAACAGTTACTGTTGAAGTATACAATTGGTAGGTACATCGAAATGACAATGTACAAAAGGGCTTATTTCGGCTTACAAAATTTAGACGAAGTCCATATTGCAAAGGGGGTGACACAAATTATAATCAATGATGATATACTAGAGAAGAGGCTTATTATGAGATAACGAAAAATATGTCAACGGTCGTCAAAAAGATGTTAAAGGTCGTCAATAAGATGTCAACAGTCGTCAATAACATGTGAACGGTCGTAAATAAGATGGCGAAGGTCGTCAAATAGATATTAACAGTCATCAAAAAGATGTCAATGGTCATCAATAAAAAGTTAACAGTTCTCAAAAAGGAAATAACAGTCGTCAAAAAGATGTCAACGGTCGTCAAAAACATGTTTACGGTCGTAAATAAGATTTTGACGTTTGCAAAAAAGATGTCAACAGTCGTCAATAAGATGTCAACGGTCGTCAATAAGATGTTAACAGTTCTCAAAAAGATATCTATGGTCGTCAAAAATATATTAACGGTCGTCAATACGATGTTTACGGTCGTCAAAATGATCTCAACGGTCGTCAATAAGATGGCAACGGTCATAAATAAGATATTAACAGTCGTCAATAAGATGTCAACAGTCGCCAAAAAGATGTCAACGGTCGTCAATAAGATGTTAACAGTCGTCAATAAAATGTTGACATCAATGGTCGTCAATAAGATGTTAACGGTCGTAAATAAGATGTTAACAGTCGTCAATATGTTGTCAACGGTGGTCAAAAAGATGTTTATGATCGTCAATAAGATGTTAACGGTCGTAAAAAAGATGCTAATGGTCGTCAATAAGATGTGAACGTTTGTCAAAGAGATGTCACTGGTCGTCAATATGATGTCAACGGTCGTCAAAAGGATGTCAATGGTCGTCAATAAGATGTCAACGGTCGTCAATAAGATGTCAACAAAAAGATATTTACAGTCGTCAATAAGATGTTAACTGTCGTCAAAAAGATGTCAACGGTCGTCAATAAGATGTCAATGGTCGACAAGAAGATGTCAACGGTCGTCAATAAGATGTCAACAGTCGTCAATAAGATGTTAACGGTCGTCAATAAGATGTCAACAACATGTAAACGGTCGTAATAAGATGTTATTGGTCGTCAAAAAGATGTCAACGGTCGTCAATAAGATGTTAACAGTCGTCAATAAAAGGTTAACGAAAAAGATGTCAACGGTCGTCAAAAAGATGTTAAAGGTCGTCAATAAGATGTCAACAGTTGTCAATAACATGTGAACGGTCGTCAATACGATTTTTTTATTTTTTTTATTTTCCATATTTTGTGATACAGGCATTTACATCATTCAAAAGAAACATAATATATAGTTTCACATATATACATTCATAGTTAATATGTACAAATTCAGAAGGTGGCCGATTTATTTTCCAAGTAGTAAATGTAATGTTGACCAATATTTAAAAAACATTTCTTCAGATTCTGTTGACAAAAATACATATCTTGACATATCATAGTAACGTCTAATTTCACGCTTTATGTATTCTAACTTGGGTATAAAACCTTTCATACTGCATCTATAAATATATTGTTTGACGAGTAAAATGATTGCATTAACAGGATTATTGTTTTTTCCTTTCATTCCCAAAATGATTATTTTGTTTGTAAATTTAAGTTTCAATTGTACTGAGTTCAACCATGATTCTATTTCGTTCCATAATCTATAAATAGGTTCACAATCCCATAAAATGTGATTAATTGTTTCAACTTCAATTTCACAAAATGAACATAATGGTGATGGTTCATATCCAATTTTATAAAGACTCTGTTTTGTTGGAAGGATATTATGTATAATTCTGAATTGAAACCATTTTAAATCTGTACTTTTCGAGCATTTATTGGCAATGATATTAACAATTTTCCAATCGTTCTCTTCGAGATCAATTTGTAGCATTTTTTCCCATTTTGAATAACTTGGCAAGCGGATAAATTTCGAGTTTAATAGAGTGGCATATAGTGTTTTGCTCCCAATAAATGTGTCAATCTTTGAAATATAAAAGGATAAATAGGATCAAGCAACTTCCTTTAGAATTTTTGTATATTCAAGGATCGAATATATGTCATTATAGCTCTTTTCACAGATTCATAAGTCAGAAAATTAGTCTTGATAGAAAACGTATTGGAAAATTCTTCATATGTTAACAGTCTTCCTTCATCATGAAGTAAATCATTCACAAATATAACACCTTTCTTATACCAATCATAATACAGAAATGGATGTTTATCAATTAGAATATTGTCGTTGTTCCAAAGTGATTGACATTGTAAATCTTCTTCACTTATAATTTCTTTTTTACTCATACATATGAACTCTGACCATTCGAAAAGAATGTCTTTCCAAAACAGGTTTGATGAAGAAGAGATCAACCTAGTTCGTATGAAGCTTCTATCAAATAGTAAAAAGGGAGTTTTGATCTTTAGTTGATTGTTGAAAAGATATGTCCATTTAAGGTCATTTCTGCTTAATCTTTTTATCCATTTTAATTTTTGTGATGATATAATCTTTCTTATGTTTGGAGTTTTTATCCCTCCGTGCTCTGGGTTTAAAATCATAACATCTCTTTTAACCTTATCTGGTTTGTTGTTCCATATGAAATTAAAACATTTTTTCTGCAATCTTTCAATAACGCATTTTTTCGGGTTTGGTAAAGATGAGAAAAAGTGGTTAAGCTTTGGCAATAAAAGTGATTTAAGCACTGTGTTTCTTCCATATCGAGTTAAAGTACGAGCTGACCAAATATTCATTTGCCTTTCAATTTGACATAGCTTTTCATTGTAGTTTTTTTCTACCATTTGTTCTAGATCAATATCAAACTGTATACCTAAAAGAGTAAAGTTTGTTTGTGACCAGTTGAAATTCCATTCTTTACACATCTTGTATCGGGTTCTCTTTTTGGAACCTATCCATATAAGTTTAGTTTTATCTACATTGACTTTCAATCCTGAAAAACGGGCAAAAAATTCTAGAGTATTTAACGCTGAGTAAAGGCTTTTTTCCGATCCATCTAGTGTAAGCGTTGTATCGTCTGCAAACTGTGAAAGAAGATATTCTATATTTCCAAATTTAATTCCTTTTATGTTTTTGTTATTTCGTATCATGATACCCAAGATTTCGACACATAGCAGAAAAATATACGGAGCTATAGGGTCTCCCTGGCGGCATCCCCGACTTATTTTAAAGGGATTAGACGCGAATCCATTAACCAAGACTCTCGATTCAATATCATTATAGAATGTTTCTATCCACTGTGTAATACTTGGTCCAAAATTAAAGAACTTTAAGACTTTACTGAGGTAATTTCTGTCTACTGAATCGAAGGCTTTTTCAAAATCAATTAGAAGCAGTAAGCCTGGTATCTGACAAGTTTCAGTATATTCCATTAGATCATAGATAAGTCGTGTTACCTCGCCAATATATCTTCCTGTGACGAAGCCTTTTTGATCTTCATTTATGATGCTAGGTAGTATCTTTTTAATTCTGTTTGCAATTGCGGCGGCACAAATTTTATATGAAGTATTAAGAAGAGAGATTGGGCGCCAGTTTTTCAAAAAATTCTTAGACTTATTAGCTTTTGGAATGCAGGTTATCAATCCTTGTTTCTGAGAAATTGACAAATTGCCATTTTCATAGCCAAAGTTAAGCGAATTAAGAAGGAAATCCCCTAGATCTTTCCAGAAGAATTTAAGAAATTCCGTTGTGAAACCATCAGGACCTGGACTTTTTTCATTTTTCATCTTCTTAAGTGCATAGGATAGTTCGCTCAATTTTAATTTTCCTTCAAGGTCACATTTTTCTTGTTCATTTAAGACAGGTTTATTTTCATTTTTAAATAATTGTTTAAGATTGATATCAGTTTGTTCTTGTGCAGTGTATAATCTTTCGTAAAACAGTTTTGTTTCTTCAAGTAATTGTTCACCTTCTGTTATGGTGGTTCCGTCATTTTTTTCTAAAACAGTAAATGATTTATTTAAAAACTTTCTTGATTCTAATTTCAAAAAGTATTTTGTTGGTTTTTCCCCTTTTTCGATCCAATTTGCTTTTGATCTTATCAGTATTCCGTTTAGTTTATGATTTGCAATTTCATCTAAGTCCTGTTTCCAAATGTTAATTTCGTCAAGCAATTTATGTTTTAAGTCAACGTTTTCAGTCAAATCTAGTTTCTTTTCTAATTCTAAAAGTCTCGTCTCAAATGTCTTTTCCTTTTTATTTATGATCTTCTTTTTAGTTGACAAATAGTATATTGTCTTGCCCCTGATCATGAGGAGTAATGTTTCCCAAAGTAACTGATCATCGATTGAATATTTGTTTGATTCAGTATCTGAAATTGTGTATTGTTCTAACGTTGATTTTATAGTTTCTTTCACTAATGTTACGTATTTTCTATCTTTTAGAAGGGAATTATTAAATTTCCATAAGCCCTTTCCTCTTGCTAGGGTAGAGCATGTTAAAGACATGGTTATTACTGAGTGGTCAGAGTTTATGCTTGGGAGAATATCACTACTATTGACTGAAGATAACAAACCATGTGAAATCAGGAAAAAATCTAATCTTGCCTGTTTTAGTGGTGTGGGTTGCCGCCAGGTGAAACGTTTCGAATCGTAGTTCAGTTCACGCCAAGGGTCTTTTAGATCAAAATTATCTATCATTTCGAAAACTTTTTCCCTTGCTTTTGGGTTGTTGATATGTTTGTAGTTGTATGTGTCCAACTGTTTATTCATAACTAGATTCCAGTCCCCACACAAACTTATTTCATCACTGTCATAATTCGTAACAATGTCCATAATATTCTGAAAGAAATCTGGATTATCCTCGTTAGGACCATATGTGCTTATTACAGTATAAGTAACCTCGTTCACAAGTATCTTGAGTGCAACATAGTTTCCGAATTCATCTATATTACACTCTAGTAGTTTAAATTCGAAGTTATATTAAACAGTATGGCTGTTCCTCGGGCATTACTTTTGAAACAGCTTATATAACACTCATTGTATCCCCACTGTTCTTTTATCTTTTGAATTTGATCGGCAGTAAAATGTATATTCTTTCTTAAAAAGTTGAATACCTTCTTGCGCTTTAAGTTGTTATTTAAGCCCCTACAATTATGGCATTATATTTTTATAGTTTCAGTCATTTATGTCAATTTGATGCAGTTGTTCAATATCAGTCAACTTGGAATCAATATTGGTATGAAAAATAAATTCAAAATAAGGTTATATGTACATTGCCTGTTGTTTTGATAAAAAGTACTTCTGGTATTGGAACAAATCAAACAAAGGTATCCCGCAGCGGGATAAATATATACAAACACAACATAAAACTGATATGAAAATTATCATCTTGAGGGATAATCTACCCCACGAATATCCTCGATGAGACAAAATAGTTAAGTGTCACTATAAATAAGGTAAACACGACTAGAGTAAGTCAGAGTAAGCACGATGAACGCCACTCAATTGAATGAAAAATCCGTGCATGTACATTGCAACTCGAGTCAATCATGCGTTTACAAAACTGCCACTTTGTATTATAATAATAATAATAATGATAATGGATTTATATAGCGCCTAGGTATCCAACTTTGGAGCTGCTCACCAGCGCTGTGACAAGAGGAAAATTTAGTGGTTGTAGGCTTCCTTGAAAAGGAAGGTTTTTAATCTTTTGCGGAACGAGTCTATGCTTGGTGATGTCTTTAGATTAGTTGGAAGAGAGTTCCACAACTTTGGTGCAAGGACAGAGAAGGCTCTGTCTGCAAGTTTGGTCCTAGTGTCTGGTACAGAGAAAAGAAATGAGTCAGAGGATCTCAGATGCCGGGAGGGTTTGTAGGTTGAGAGAAGATCTTGGAGGTAGAGTGGAAAATGTTCGTCTTTGAGAGAGTTAAAAGTCATCGTGAGGATCTTGAATTGGACTCGTTGTTTGATTGGGAGCCAGTGTAGATCCTTTAGGACAGGAGTGATGTGATTCGTCCTCTTCTTCCTTGTGATGATTCGTGCGGCTGTGTTCTGGGCTCGCTGTACTCTGTTTGTGGCTGCTGATCCGCTGAGGAGGAAGTTGCAATAGTCGAGGCGGGACATTATGTAACTCTGTGCCAGGACTTTTGTGCTTTCAATGTCCAGGTAGTCCCGAATCCTCCCGGTGTTCCTGAGGTGGACATAGGCGTTCTTCACTACGGCGAGGGCATGACTTTCGGGTGACAGTGATTTGTCAAATACAGCCCCTAGGTTTTTGACTTTGTCAACTGGAGGTATGTGGGAAGAACCAATCAGTATTGGAGAGTCTCGAACTTTCCCAAGTTGCTGCCTTGTGCCAATGATGATTTACTCTGTTTTCTCGTCGTTGAGCTTGAGGAAGTTCTGTGACATCCACAGCCGGATGTCAGCTATGCAGTTCAACATTATTTCCCTCTTGTTGGTGATGTTGGCAGGTTTTGTGCTGACATACAGCTGGTTGTCGTCAGCATATCCATGAAAGTCCAGCCCATGATGACGGATGATGTTTCCCAGCGGAGTGATGTACATCAGAAAAAGCACGGGACCCAGTACCGAACCCTGTGGTACGCCACAAGTCAGGAGACGATGATCGGACTTTGAATCAGATACAGTAACAGTCATTTCTCGGTTACTAAGATAGGAGCTTAACCAACTCAATGGAATGCCACTTATTCCCAAAGTGTGCTCGAGGCGTGTGAGAAGGATGTTGTGATCCACCGTATCAAAGGCCGCTGAGAGGTCCAAGAGCACAAGCAAAATGACTTCTTGTCTGTCCATGCATCTCAGGATATCATTATGGACTTTTAGCAGTGCTGTCTCTGTGCTGTGTCTGGTCTTGTAGGCGGACTGGAATACTTCGAATAATTGGTGGTCTGCAAGATGTTCTTTGAGTCGTGATAGGACGATCTTTTCCAGTACCTTGGAAAGAAATGGCAAGTTTCAGATTGGTCGAAAGTTCTTTAGGGCAGTCACGTCCAAAGAGGGTTTCTTGAGAATAGGAGTGATCAAAGCTTGTTTGAAACAAGGAGGGACATAGCCTAGTCTGAGGGAGGAGTTGAAAATGTCAGCAAAGATGGTTGATAGTGAATCTGAGCATGCCTTTACTATCCATGTTGGGGCTGGATCTAGAGGACATGACTTACAAGGAGCCGCTTTGATGACTCTTGTGATCTCCTCTGAGTTGGAAGGTCCAAATTCCACCATTGGTGCGTCAGTGTATATAGTGTCAGAGGATAGGAATTCTTTTGAGTCTTGGTTGTCAAGTTCTGAAAGAATGTTAGTTCTAATGTTATCCACTTTTGAGACAAAGAAATTAGCATATTCATCTGCCTTTGCCTTGTCTTCCTTTTCTGATGAGGGTTGCACTGGGGCTGTAGAGGTAGTCTCAGTGAGTCGTTTAGTGATTGAGAAAAGAAGTTTTGAATTGCGTCCACTGTCCACAAATTTTGTGTGCACATGAGTCAGCTTTGCTTTTCTGACAAGAATGTTGACTCTGTTTCTTGCTGCATGAAATAGCTGTTTGTGTATTTCCAATTTACTGTGACGCCACCTCTTCTCTGCAGATCTTCTTTCATGTTTAGCCGACATGATTTCATCGTTGATCCACTCGCTATTCCTGCGGATAACAATATTCTGAGTCCGCAAAGGGGCATGACTGTCAAGAATCTCAGTCATAACTGTGTGGTATGTTTGGAGAGCAGCATCAATGCAACTTGTGGTGTCGTCCATTCTGCTAAGCTGAAGCTGAAGCTGTCCATGATATCTGCCTGAAAGTCAGTTGGGTTTACAGTTCTTGTTTTTCGGTATGTTAGACGTTTACGTGTAGGCTTGGGTTTTGTAGTTGCTATAGAGCAAAAGATGCTTGCATGGTCTGATATGCCCGGGTCGATAACAGTGACGTTGTCAGTGATGCTGCTTGAAGATCTGGTTATGAGTAAGTCGATGATGTGTCCACTTTTGTGGGTAGATTCAGTGACTAGCTGTTGGAGATCCAGGAAGTACAGTAGCTGCTTGAACTTGGTAGCTAAGGAATTTGTTTCATCTTCGATATGAATATTGAAGTCGCCAGCAAAGGCAGTTCTTCGTTTCCTATTGATACAGATTCAAAAAGCTGTGTTAATTTGTCAATGATGATGCTGTCGCAGCCGGAGTTTGGGGGACGATATACAGTTAATAATCTGAGTCGGAGATTGTTGATTGTCACGTTTAGATCCAAACTCTGTAAGCATGAATATGATCGTTGGTTGTTGTTTCTGTTTTCGACTCTGATTGAAAGTTTGTGGATAACAGTAATTCCTCCGCCAGTCCGATTCTGGCGGTGGTCCGCAACGATGGCATACCCGTCGGGAACAAGTTCATTTATCACAATTGTGTCAAATTCTTTCAACCAGGTCTCAGTAACAATGAATATATCAATATCATGATCACAAATATACTCATTTAGTTCAGATGCTTTGTTACGAACAGAGCGTGCATTAAGTAGACAAAGAGTTAGTTGTTTGTTGTTTCTCGTCTGTGACTTGGTGGTTGAAGTCGTATAGATGAGGTTACCGTTAGTCACCCCTGACTGTGAGTTACACAAGGGTCCATTCAACTCCGTTTCAGATTGATTGTAAACAACTTTGATTGATCTCACTTTCCCCCTGCCTTTTCTCTTCCCTCGACGAGTGGGCTTTCCTGGGTAATGAGTACAGTAGAGAGAGTCATGCATAGAGATATCAGGGCTTGTCTTGAGTGGACTGGCCTTTTGTCTTAAGCCCAGCAGTTCGTCTCTGGTGTAGGTAATCATCCCAGGTGGACCCATGCTGAAGCTTGGGGTGTTGATCGTAGAACAATGGACAGTGACAAGTCTATTGTTGTTGAAAGCAAAGCTGCTCTGTAGATTTGTACAAGAATTGACAAATATACAGAATAAAGTCAATATTTCAATGACACAATTCAAAGAATGTTTTTCTTCCATTGGAAAGTTCATATGTTCATAGAACTGTATGCCAAGTTTGAAATCTATAGCAAAGTCGCAAATGCATGAAAATCATACATAAAGAGAGAGCAAAAAACATGCGTGCAAGCCTGTCAAGCGCACTACACTTATTATTTTATTGCTTTGAAAGTATCATGATTGAAGTAATTTGAAGATAGAATGTGTGGATATGAGCTAAAATTCGGAGAATATTATCGTTAGTTACTTGGTTGGATTATTCATTTGAAATTGTAAGTACATATCATTTTGTTACTGCAGATTTACAAGATTATAATGTACAGCACACGATGAACGCATATTGATCAGTGATCGAGTGTCGATCATGGAAAATTCTAGGTTGTATTTTTTAAACAAAAGATTATCTGAAATAACATACGCTCAATAAAACGTAAATATATACACATATGAACAAATGCATTCGCCAAAAAAGTTGGTTTCTAATTAAATGTCCTTTTGGTTCATTTGCGTTCTGTACACATAGTAATCGTTTGGAGAACAGAGATAAACAACACTACTTTACAAACAAATATACCCACTCAAGTGTTTCATATATAACTATTCATTGAATTATTTGACATTATGTTCATAAGCTCAAAGTGACATTTACATATATTGAAAGTAAATGATGTACTTCAGAAATATAATCTTGGTTCAAAATTTATAATGTATTGATAAAAAAGATTGAAAGAAAAAAACATTATGTAATTGGCGCTTTAAATAATAGTGATGGACGGTTACGTTCCATGGAAATTGCGGAGCTTTTTGGCATACTATGGTACAGAATGACTCTGTTCTAGAGGTAAAAGATAATGATTTAAAAAAATAAATCAGATGTAGCAAAATAAAAATGTTTAGACCATGTCAAAACCGGAAGTTGGGATCTCAATAGTTAATCAGACAAACATATAAGAGAATGCAATATGAAATAAAGTTGGCTGGTGCATCTGATTATCTACTTTTGGTGGAAAAAAATAAAATGTATAACATGGTAGTACAGATGGTAAAAATGGAAATAGTCAATAACATGGATTCACAATGTATAAATAATGTGTCCATATTTGATATCCGGAAGTTGATATTTTATATATCATTTATATATCAAAGTTCATATAATCAAAACAGTTCATATTTCATAAGGTGGGTTCATTTCCCCAGTTAATCTAATACGATTCCCCCATGGTGAAGCACTGTTTTTCCTCACTTCGAGAACGTGATCAACACCTATCTGACCTACGCGGGTTTGAAGATTCTCCTCATGAAATATTTCCCTCGACTTGCGGTAAAGAATGGCTCGTTGTTTTTTCAATTTTGCGGGTAGATCAGTGCGAATGGACATCTGTTTGCCCTTAAGATGCTTTGAAGATCTTAAAATCATGTCTCTGTCGGCCATGCTCAGAAAACTGGCGATAATGGGGGAGGGTGCATCTGGGGTTGGGTCACCGGGGAAGGGTTTTCTAGGGAGTCTGTGGACAGCCTTAAAGTAGATATTATCTACTGTATTGTCGGACAATTGCAGATCACCTGTAAACATATCCCGCAGAACTTTCTCCGAGTCTTCATTTACATTTTCTTTTATGCCATAAAATAAAAGGTTGGTTTTGCGATCATTTATTTCTTGCTGTAAAAGTTTTCTTTCGAAACTGACAGACTGCTCAGAGAGTTTAGATCTTAGAGTTTCAATTTCGGATTTCAAAACCTTCACTTCACCATCTTGTATGGCGGCCATACTTTCTACGTCATCAACGCGTTTTGAGATTTTACCAAGTTCTTGTTTCAAATCGTTTATGGATCTATTCAATTCCATGTTACCATTGTCAATTTTATCCGCAATTCTTTTCTCCATAATTATGAGAAGGTCCTCCATTGAAGGATTTGTCGAAGATCGAGTATTCACCCCTGACTTTGACTGGTGGGACGACATTAGTGATGAGCATAGAAAGTTCAAAAATTCACTGCACTGAGGATTACTCACTCTTTAGTATGAAGCCAAGTCTATCCTTTCGTTTTGTGTTCGTAGTAGAAGGCAGTTTTTCAAAGTTCAGTCATAAGTAGGCACATAAGATATTCGCGGGGCAGAGCTGATCACTCACACGTCTTGTCGTACCGCATGCGCAACCGGAAGTAAGTCGTCAATAAGATGGAGAAGGTCGTCAAAAGATGTTAACAGTCGTCAAAAAGATGTCAATGGTCATCAATAAGATGTTAACAGTTCTCAAAAAGGAAATAACAGTCGTCAAAAAGATGTCAACGGTCGTCAAAAAAATGTTTACGGTCATAAATAAGATTTTAACGTTTGTAAAAAAGATGTCAACAGTCGTCAATAAGATGTCAACGGTCGTCAATAAGATGTTAAAAGTTCTCAAAAAGATATCTACGGTCATCAAAAAGATATTAACGGTCTTCAATATGATGTTTACGGTCGTCAAAAGGATGTCAACGGTCGTCAATAATATGACAACGGTCGTAAATAAGATATTAATAGTCGTCAATAAGATGTCAACAGTCGCCAAAAAGATGTCAACGGTCATCAATAAGATGTTAACAGTCGTCAATAAGATGTCAATGGTCGTCAATAAGATGTTAACGGTCGTCAATAAGATGTTAACAGTCGTCAATACGATGTCAATGGTCGTCAATAAGATGTCAACGGCCTTAGATAAGTTGTCAACTGTCGTAAATATGTTGTCAACGGTCGTCAAAAAGATGTTTATGATCGTCAATAAGATGTTAACGGTCGTAAAAAAGATGCTAATGGTCGTCAATAAGATGTGAACGGTTGTCAAAGAGATGTCAATGGTCGTCAATAATATGTAAACGGTCGTCAATAAGATGTTAACGGTCGACAATTAGATGTCAATGGTCGTTAAAACGATGTCAATGGTCGTAAAAAAAATGTCAATGGTCATCATAAGATGTTAAAGGTCGTCATTAGGATGTAAACAGTCGTCAATAAGATGTTATGAACCCCTTACTAAATCTCCCTACCTTTGAACCCTTTCATAAACCTTCCCGCCTGTGAACCCCTTACTAAACTTCCCCGCCTATGAACATCTTACTAAACCTTCCCGCCTATGAACCCATCACTAAACCTCCCCACCTATGAACCCCTCATTAAATCTTCCAGGCCTATGAACCCCTCACTAAAACTCCCCACCTATGACTCACTACAAGGTATTTCTAAATTGCCGTCTCCTAAATTTCATAGATCACGATACATGTCACTGTTAGTAGCCATGATATGAAGAGACTCACAATCTCCGATCTAGGTCAGCTTATCTGTGTACCTTGCTGACACCTATCTGCTGAGAATTGCTGGGCTTTTCGGTTAGATGGTTACGACTGATTAAAGTGTAGGGAGAACTATTTTGTATTAAGATAAGTCAAGTACTCTTTAACTTCGACCAGAGACATACATTTACTATTTCTCTGTTTTAAGACGCAAACCAAAGAAGAAATATGTTTGGTATTTTCCAATTCAGAGATAATATCTTTACAATATTTATCAAATATCATATCCGATTTGGACAGGTGTTCTTTATAATCTTCTGCTTCAGGCTGTGAATACATGACCCATATGAAAAGTATTTCAGTTTTTTAACGACATAGAGTAATTATCAAACTAACAGTAGATACTATAAAGTAGTCATTACATCTAACAAGAGAAGTAAATGATAAATGCTAACCTTCATATCCTTCAACCGTCCATGCATGTATACATATACAGAAGACACACCACCCTGTTAACCACTGCTAACGTCAGAGCATCACGTGACCTAACCTGGCTGTTGTTTGTTTGCAGTCCCCTTGCAGTATGTCTTTACGATCCGAGACGAAATTAAATTCTAGAGTAGGTTATTCATATATGTCATGTTGAGACTTGCATTAAAATATGTGAATTGGTGAGTATCGATGGTTTTAACTGATACATCGCCATTATTGTGACACTGATATTGGTGTATGGCAATGCATATTTCGAACTTTGCACGTTCCGTTCTTAACTAATATCCAAAAACCTATACCAATATAGTTGAATAAATAGTACTTTCGAAAGCAAAGACATTTAATCTGCAGTCTATATTATTCGGCAACCTAGCACTCTACTCATAGTGAACATAAACAAACCTATAAATTCTTAAGGCAGTTTGATCAATAGTAAAAGATTGATGTATAGTTTCTAATGTTTTGAGAAAGAGGCATATGTTGATTTGTTTTTGTCGTCGCTTGTTGGCTTTTGTATATCATAATGGTTAATTCACACTGACATGATTCTTTTTCAGAAGGGTATCCTCCTTGGGGTACTTAATTAGCATAATTATCTGTTAATTTGCATATATGACAGGCTGTAACTATTTTTGAATAAAAATTTACAATCACAAAAAAGTGTTTTCGTATGTCCGACCATCCCAACGAAGTACCTGTCACCCTAGCGGCAGCAGCCTTAGTGCAACTCAAGGGCAGGTAACTCTAACTCCTCACTTATCAATCTGTCATCGAAGAAACAAGACGTGTCGAAGTTCTTCAAGAGAAATAAGTTTGCACAAAGAAAATATGGAAGAGTTAGTTACTGCATGTGTGGTAAACCTTTATTGTACATCGTAGGGGCGAATATAAGCTCGCATTACAGTATAATTCTCGCGTTGTAACTTAAATAATTTTCCATCTACCTCTATCATATAGGGTGGTTTGGGAAAATCCTATATGGCGGACGTGAGAAAGCTCGTGCTGGTGACCTGTTTATGTGTCCACTTCGACTTTCTTTACGTTCTGCCATCGGGATATTAATTATTTTATATCACATTCCATTTCGCGCAATAATAATTATTCCTTTTGACATCGTGTGTGATTTCACTTCTGATGTTGATGAATCTCTTTAGAGTGAAATACACGTGCGATGTCACATTACAGCAAGCATTAGTAATGTATTACATGCTTTATTTATTTCAGGTAGGGGCTTATATTATCAAGCTTGCTTTCGTGCCTAGGATTCACCCCAGACACCAGGGCCAGCAGGCACGCTGACGTGTTGTTCTTCACCAATCTCCTCAACGCGGGCGAGGACATTCACAAGAAACCCCCCCCCCCCCCCCTCTAAATTAAACAGGAAGTGTAAGTCCAAGGATAAAGTAAGGCTACGCCTCCCCCCATCAGGACCATTAGCAATATAAAGATTTCTGATGGGGATGAGCGTCAGCCACCGGCAACCCCGAAAAACAAACGGGTACCGACCCCCCCCCCCCCCTCCCCCCCCCGCCCCCAGCACCTTTTGATGTTAATCAATTGACACTTACATTGCAGGGGCAGATGAAGGACTTTCTTGAGCAGGCCTTGTCGGGTTTCCGTAAAGAGATCGGCTTGGCCTCTCAGAATGCCCCGGATGCCACTTCTCAGGGCGGGGTGACCGGAGCGACCCTAGTGTCGACTCATGGCACCTCTGCCGGCGGAGGTACCGTCCCCGGACCAGCCCCAGTGCTGCCCTACGGTTCGGACGCCAATGCCAATGTTGTGCTGACGGCCCAGAACATGCCGGGACATCCGGGTGTTTCTGGGGTCAGTTCTAACCCCAAGAGCACTGACCTCGGCACAAGTCCTCTTGGAAGAGCCCAAGGTCAAGCGCCAGCGTCCTCCAATACCCTCTACCACCAATCAGGTCTCTCCGGTGGCTTCCCTATATGCTCCCATCACAGGTGGCTATGGGCGGTGTAGAAGGAGGGATCAAGGTCGAGGAGGCGGCCGGCGCCAAAAACGCCAGGCTTTTTGGGGCTGCGGGAAACCCAAACAGGGTTCCTAAGGCCCCCCTACTCCTCAGGTGGCTCCGGGTCTAGGTGCCGAAGTGCCAACAGTCCCGGCAGTTCATTGCCTGCTCCTCCAGACTCCTGTTGGCGGCCGATTAGCCCTGTATAGGGGCAAGGCTACTACAAATCCTTAGGTCCTGTCCACACTCAGAGATGGCCACTTGCCAACATGGAAAAGCGCAAAAACAGAGGTCCTCCGAGCCGAGGTCAAGGCGTTGCTAGTCAAGGCTGCGATCGAGGTAGTTCCCGAGGGCCAGGAAGAGTCGGGTTTTTACTCAACTTACTACCTGGTGACCAAGAAGGACGGAGGCTTCAGACCAATTCTGAATCTGAAATTCTTGAACACCTTTCGTTCAAGATGGAGACTCTGAGGTAGGTAATTGCATCCGTAGAGACAGGAGATTGGCTGACGTCAATAGATCTCAAGGATGCTTGCCTTCATGTTCCAATGCACCCCCAGTTCAAGCAATACCTGAGGTTTGCTTTCGACGGGGTGTGCTACCAGTTTCATGTACTCCCCTTCTCCACGGTGCCAAGTGTGTTCACCAAACTGATGCTGATTCCGGCACAGGTCGCCAGATCACAGGGTAGGTGCTGTCACCCGTACCTAGACGACTGGTTGATCAGGGCTTTGTCCCGTGCCTCGAGTCAGGAGGCCACCCAGGACATTCTCAACATTCTAGTCAGCTTGGGTTGGATAGCTTAGGTCTGGAGAGCTCGACTCCGTATGAGGCCAGCCCAACAGGGTTTGGCAGGGTTGTGGGCTCATTCGGAAAGTCTAGAGAAGTTGTTGTCAATTCCGGAGTGGTTGTTTCCGCATCTCTGGTGGCGGACGGAGGCTGTTCACCTCTCCAGCGGATTGCCCCTAGACCCTCCGCAACAGACGGTGACGATTCCAACGGATGCCTCCCTTACGGGGTGGGGCGGAGTCTTGAATCACCTTACGGCATAAGGTCTTTGGACCAAGGACGAGGTCACTCTACACATCAATGTATTGGACTTGAGAGCCGTTCGGTTGGCATTCAGACACTTCCTAGAACACATCAGGGGTCAAGTGGTTCGTCTCGAGATGGACAACCAGACTGCCATGACGTACATTCTGAAGCAGGGGGGCACGGTTTCCCCGACCCTGCTTCAGGAGGCCTGGCAGTTTATTCTCTGGTGCGACCAGTTTCGCATCCATGTGAGGCCAGTGTATCTCCCCGGGGTAGACAATGTACGAGCGGACACTTTGTCGCGGAGGATTCTCGCCCCGCACGAGTGGAAGCTGCACCGGGAGATATTGGAAGTCATTTCCCAGTTGTTCGGACCGTTCCAAGTGGATCTAGTTGCGTCTGGAACGACGAACCAGCTGCCGGTGTTTTGCTCCAGGGTCCCAGACCAAAGAGCTCTATCTTCGCACGCATTCGCGCTCGACTGGACCGACAGGGTGTTGTGGACGTTCCCGCCACTTCCCCTAGTTCGGAGGGTCCTATCGGAGCTTGCCTGTCAGCCGCCCCAGCAACTGGTGCTTCTAGCACCGTTGCGGCCGGCGCAGAGTTGGTTTCCAACAGTACTTCGGTATCTCGTGATGCCCCCAGTTATGTTACCATTCAGACAGGACCTGCTAACACAGGAGGGAGCCCCACACCCGAATCCCAAGATTCAGTGGGTGGCATGGCCTCTGTCCGGAATCGCCTCCAGGAGAGAGGTATTCCTGCAAGAGTTGCAGAGACAATACTGGCTTCGAGGAGGGATTCGACAAAGGTTCAGTATAATGATGGATGGGCCTGTTATGCGCGCTGGTGTAACGATAGGGAGATCCTCGATCCCGTTTCTGCAGATCTAGTCTCTGTGCTAGAGTTTCTACAGTCTAGGCTTGATGCCGGCTTAGCCGCGTCAACAGTCAGGGGATACTCCACGGCAATATCGGCGATACACATGCCGGTGGATTGAGCTCTTCTGGGCAATCATCCACTGGTACAGCGTTTTTTAGCAGGTGTGGACAGAATTAGTCCCCCAGTGAGATGAATTAGCCTTTTGTTGGAACTATCGATAGTACTGGACTGGCTGTCAGGACCATCTTTTAAGAGGTTGGTGGGGCTTTCTCTCCAGCTTCTAACCTGGAAGACAGCTTTTTTGGTGGCGGTTACGTCTGACAGGCTGGCACGCGACCTTCATGCGATGTCTGCCGATCCCGAGCTGACTGTTTTTCACAAAGACAGAGTCAGCATTAGACTGCCGGACTCATACCGCCCTAAAGTCGACCTTCCATGTCACAGCTCCTATAGAACTCCCGGCGCTTATGCAACCGTCGACAGGAGGTTCAGTGAAGGCTGTCCCCCATATATTAGACGTCCGTAGATGCCTAAGGGCTTATATACACAGGACGAAGGAGGTTTGTAAGCAGAAACAGCTGTTTTGCTGCTACGGAGCGGGCAAGACGGGAGAGCCAGCTACTAAACAGACCATTTCTAGATGGTTAGTTTCAGCTATATGTATGGCTTATGTATATAAGGGCCACGAGCCCCCTGGTCAACTGAGATCTCACTCAGTCAGAGCAGTAGCGACCTCTACAGCGTACGCTGCGGCTCTGCCCATTGAAGAGATCTGCTCGGCGGCCATATGGACCGACCGAGTACGTTTGTGAAACACTACCAACTCGACAAGCTTTCAAGTGAGCGTGCTCCGTTCTGTAGAACAGTTCTTTCCGGTGGGAAGAATCCTAATCCCTCTGATTGAGTGAATTCTCGAGGTTTTAATGTTCTTTTTAATCTAATCAGACTAACTAAAGTACTTACCAGCACTTTTTTGTTTAAGTCCTTATCCCATCCCCCGTGCCGGCGGCTGCCGTTCCAGGAGGGGGCCTTGGGATTTCTGTACATATGTACTTTTTGGTGACGATTCCCCCTAGTTCTTTTTCCAAACAAAGGGAGGGGGGGTTGGTTTTTAAAACACTTTTTAAAGTATTAACGGTCTTATGTCACGACCGCATTACAGCACCCAGGGTCTATGATGTGAGCGCCCCCCGACGCGGGAGGTCACGTGACCAGGTGTGTATGTTTTCATTAAATGGATATTGTTAGCGACAGAATTCCACTCCCATTACACTTTATTTGGGAGTCTGTTTTATGCTTATTAAGTCCCCCAAGGAGGATACCCTTCAAAGAATCTGAAACCTCTGCAGGTTTGTTCGAATTTACTTTATCTTTAAGTTTGGAGTGGTATTCACAGACGCCTTTAGCTTGTTACACAATAAATGCCTATTGAAATACACGTCGCTAATGCTTAAAATACTGCCCAAGCGGCTAAAACCAATAACTCACTCTCTGACTCCTATTAAAATACATATATTTAAAATATGATCTTGTCGATAAAAATATCGTAGATATAAGTTTACACTTTCATAAAGCTGTTAACCTGAATGAGAATTAAGACTATAAAATTATCTATAAAATGATCAATTAAACATAATTCATTAATTCTAATACTTGTCATTAGATCATTTAACTTGAACAGCGGAAGATGATCTAAAAAATAAAGACATTGGCTCTGTAGCTTATCAAGCTTCATATTCAATTTTGCTTTAGACTGTGGTCAATGTTGATGTGCAGGTAGCCAACTCTAGCTTGATTAAGAAGGGGACAAAGAGCCATTAAAGTTTAAGATTATAATTTTCACTATTCAAGGAATCTGTACACAAAGTTTCAGCTTTTGTATAGGCCTTAAAATACTACTACTAATAATAATAATAATAATAATAGTCCACTTGTTAAGCGCATTTTCCACACATAAGAATGCTCAAAGCGCTGGAGGAAGAGAGTTCTTAGGCTGAATGATAGGCAAGGTGAAACAAAGTAGGACAGTCTTGAAAGATAACAGGTCTCTACATGTTTTAAGTGCCAAGGGCAGTTTGTTCCACTCAGTGGTTGCTGAACATGAGAACGATTTGTCACCATAGCGTGTCATCTTGACAGTCGGCACAGTCAACAGGTGACTATTTTGGGATCTTAGTGTCTCAGTCGGAATGTATGGCTTTATGAGTTCACATAATTTAGATAATCAGAGGCAATGTTATTGACACACTGAAAAGTTAAACAGAGAAGTTTGTAGATAATCCTGTAGTGCACAGGAAGCCAGTGCAAGTTCTTCAAAACTGGAGTGATGTGGTCATGCTTTTTGCAAAGGGAGACAATTCTTGCCGCAGTGTTTTGGATCCCTTGAAGTTTGGAGATGAGTAGTTTAGGTGCACTAGTGAGAAGCACATTGCAATAATCTATTCTTGATATTACTAAGTAAAGAGAGGGTCAATTTGAGAGCGGCATCTTTTGTGAGATACTTTCTGATGTGGCTGATATTACGAATCTGCAGAAAACAAATTTTTTAAAGATTGTTGACATGGTTTTCCAGTGACAGTTCAGGGTCTTAAGTTACTCCAAGATCTTTTACAGCTTGAGATAGACATATTGGTTTAGCTCCGATTTGAATATCATTGAGACGGAGCATGTTTCCTCCCACCCATAGCTTGATCGCCGAACAACACTCGGTTACCTTGGCAGAGGCTGATGAGGCTGAAAATGGGTCAGGCTTTAACACTGATCCTAGGTTGATATCATCCGCGTAGAAGTGCCGGAGCAGATTGTGTTCTTCAATTAGAGGTCCAAGAGGTTTAGTATATAGTGTAAAGAGCACAGGACCAAGCACTGAACCTTGAGGGACGCCATATGTCAATAGGGTAGTGTCTGACATAGTACCATCTATGTAAACGCTCAGGTGCCTGTCTGAGAGGTAAGAGTCCAACCATCTAAGGGAAGTGTTTGCAATGGAGAATAAGAAAATAGGTTTTAAATGTGTCACCACTGTTGGTTCCTTTACCTGTACCTGTGGGAGTGGATATCAGGGGACAGGGGTGGAATGTGCAGGTAACATAAGTTGTTTTGTACAAACTGTATGTGTTTATATTACTATATCTCAGTTTGTGAGCCTTGCGTTGCTTAAAGTATTTGTTAACAGTACTTGCAATATTTGAAGTTATCTAAAGGGACGGTAAAACATTTTTGAAAACAACATATATGAAAATGTTCTCAAATACAAATTAGTTTATGCTTAATGTATTTCCTTAATTATTAAATATCAAGCAAAACAACTGGGGGCTATCTCTTTCTGAAACCTGTTAATCAACTATCGGTAGACAAATCAGGTGACAAAGATAAACTGAACATTGTACGTTAATTTTAAATCTGTTTCTTTTGATTAATGAACATTCATTTGTGATTGAAAATATATTATCGATCCATCTTAAACTCGTGGTACTGCCTGTTTAAATTTACAAGAGGATTAAGTGAAATAACTTGTCATTCATAACCATTATTGCAGCTGTTCTCCCACTTGTGGAAACCAATGAATTCATATTATTTTAAGATGAAGATGAGTGCACCCTGAACACGGACAACTGTGATGTAAATGCTGACTGTACCAACACTGTTGGTTCCTTCACATGCGCCTGCAAGACTGGCTTCAAAGGAGATAGCTTGACATGCTCGGGTTTTGTTTTGTTAGAAGTGCAAAAACGTATAGTACTAGTTTTAAACATTGAAATATAAGGAGCTGAATAATCCTTTGGATTGAAATAATCTTTAATTTGTATCTAATATTTTTCTTAAAACTCATCTCAACCATTACAATATAATTTCTAAAGTTTTGAAAATTAGAAATTATGTCCTTGCATTGCTTACACTCGAATGAATAAAGACAACTCGTTTCTATTTATGTTGAAATGTTTAACAATGTGTTTCATATGTATAACATTTCAGTAGCGACATTTTCTGATTATTAAGATTTAAAGCAATTTAATTAAAAAATAAAGTGTTAAGACCCAGTTTGTTTGGTTATTAGGTTAAGATAAAAACAATGTATGTTTCTCACTTCTGATAGGTTGTCTGTGTATAATTGGGAGAAGGAAGAACATTATTTATACTTTGAAATCATATATATTAGTAATTCAGTTTAAAGACATTACGGATTGCACTAATAAGTTTTATGGTTTTTAGATTATCACTCGGGTGACCCAGCCCATCTGCCAGTTCTTACACATGCACGACATCCAGTTTGCAATGTATCTGGACGACGGGTTCGGGAGTCATTGTTCCCCATCAGTTCTCTCCAGGCAGAGAGACTTTGTGATCGCCCTGTTCAGACGCCTAGGTTGGCTGGTCAATCTAGACAAGTCGGACCTAGTACCGACGACGACGCTTGTCTTCCTGGGCGTCTTGCTGGACACGGCTCAGGACAAAGCCTTTGTCACGAGGGAGCGGATGGGGCGCTACAGGGATCTCCTAGCGCAGGCGTGTCGGTGGCCTCTCTCGCTCCGGCAGTGGCAACGCCTCCTAGGGTTTCTGACCTCAGCTCAGGACTACACAAAGAGGGGGAGACTTCAAAGTGGATCAAAATGGCATTGTGATGATAAACTTGATAAAATACTATTGAAAGGTGTATCAATGGATTGTGTTTGTGTTTAGAAATCACTTTCAAAACGCTTCAGCTGTTTTATTCGAGTATTGTGCGAGCACGCACTTGCGCAACTGACGTCACGCACTTGCAACACTTACGAAATCACGACAACAGTTACATTTTTTGAGCGGCAAGAGTACACATTTTGGAACCAAAATAGTTTTGATTGCTTGTTTACAGGATTCGTATTATATAGTCCTAAGACTTTCGCGTTCTAGTTTTGATATCAAATTGATGTCAATAGTAATTGACAATAACCGTTGTATTATTGATATGTACTGAACAAAAATGAAAACTTGACACTATTTTTTTCTAGCAAAAGCATTTTGATATTTATCTTAAATGAATTATTGCGTTTGTATGCTGTGCAAAAATCAATTGGGTATGATCAGAAGACAGAAGCACAAACTAACGTTTGTCTTTAACATCGATAACGTCTCAATACCTTTCCAAATGAATTTCCCAGAATGAAGAGAATTTATCTGAGGTAATAAGTAACGATTGTGTCAACCTCCAGCGTCTCGTACAGCCACACAACGTTGTGTAAGTTGCAGTTACAAACCGGAGTGGCGTCACACGTGATGCTCCTGGCGTAAGACGTGACATTGTCAAAAGGTCATCTAAATTGAACTTTCAATTTGATTTTCAAAATGAGCTTTAGTGTTTTTACTCAGTTTAGGTAAACATGCATCGATTGACCTTATGAATGCAAGTGCATTCGCAGTTTTCCGATTGTTGTGTCTATAAAGTCAATGATTGCACCTGACACAAATACATCACATAAAAGGAGTTAAAACCATTATCTTAACAACCATTAGGCCTAGTGCTTAAAATATTTCAATGAACAGACAGAAACAAATTCATTAATCTACCTTTGTCAAGTTTTCAATTTTGCTTATTATAGTTTTCTCAATTGCTTAAACATATTATGTTCTTGTCTTTTTAGAAGAAATTTAATACTTGAACGATGTAGGTGCAATTGTATTGAAAGCAATGTTTAAGATGTAACATGTCTTTATGTGAGAGTTTGTTCTTCAGAACAGCATTAAAACAAATCAATATAAACTAATTTGTAATAATGAACAACGCATATCAAAGAGATTACTGTTTTCAAATTATCATTTATTCGATTTACTTCTAAAGAAGAGCAAGCCCCGGTTTCGAGATTCAGATTAAACCTTTAAGAACAGATGGCTCAAGATAAATTCATTCATTATTAAATTTTCTTGACTTGTAAGTATTGTGCAGAGACCGCTGATTACTCCAGATATACGAATAGGAACAATGGTGTGAAACATTCAATATTATAGTAAGTGATATGATTGTTGCTTCCGAAAATAGATTCGAACCATGACCTTCAAATTCGAACAGTTTTGCAAGAGGATAAAATTATTTTCATTCTGGTCCTCTTTTCACACTTTATTTGCCGAAATGGAGGTAGATCTAAGTTAATAAATATAAATAACCTTGCATTTGTTTATCTGTATTTTAGACATAATGTGATATTAACAATCAACTATCTGTATCTTTATGGAAATAAGAACTCTGTATCATTATGAATATGTACATGTAAACATCATATGGGATTTTTATGGAAATATGAAGTCTGTATCATAATGAATATGTACATGTAAACATCATATGGGATCTTTATTGAATTATAAACTCTGTATCGTTATGAATATGTACATGTAAACATCAAATGGGAAATAAAAATGAAAAAAAAGAGGATAAAGGAGTAAAAAAAACGATTGCCAACTCTGACCTCGGGATTTGAATAACGAACCAAGTGCAAGCAACGGGTTCGAGATTCGTATCACGAATAACGGGACCACTCTACACTCTAGCAATGCAAATGTAAATGATGTTTTTGTAAGTAATATGTTGATTGCTTAAAAAGAGGAATTCGACTCTGGACCTTCAAGCTCTCAAAGTTCGCAAGTTGAATTACGAAAAACAAACCAATTTCATACTTTAAGTTCAGGATTTGAATAACGAACCCAGTGCCAGAACCGGGTTCGAGATTGGAATGGCGAAAAACGAATAACGAATAACGAACCCAGTGCCAGCACCTGGTTCGAGATTCGAATCATGAATGACGAATAACGAATAACGAATAACTAACCCAGTGCCAGCACCTGATTCGAGATTCGAATCATGAATGACAAATAACGAATAACGAACCAAGTACCAGCACCTGGTTCGAGATTCGTATCACGAAGACTGGGACCACTGTGCACTCAAGCAATGCAAATGTAAATGATGTTTTTGTTAGTAATATGTTGATTGCTTAAAAAAAAGGATTCGACTCTGGACCTTCCAGCTCTCAAAGTTCGCAAGTTGAATTACGAAAAACAAACCAATTTCACACTCTAAGTTTAGGATTTGAATAACGAATCCAGTGCCAGCACCGGGTTCGAGATTGGAATGGCCAATAACGACTTCAAAGTGGATCAAAATGGCATTGTGATGATAAACTTGATAAAATACTATTGAAAGGTGTATCAATGGATTGTGTTTGTGTTTAGAAATCACTTTCAAAACGCTTCAGCTGTTTTATTCGAGTATTGTGCGAGCACGCACTTGCGCAACTGACGTCACGCACTTGCAACACTTACGAAATCACGACAACAGTTACATTTTTTGAGCGGCAAGAGTACACATTTTGGAACCAAAATAGTTTGGATTGCTTGTTTACAGGATTCGTATTATATAGTCCTAAGACTTTCGCGTTCTAGTTTTGATATCAAATTGATGTCAATAGTAATTGACAATAACCGTTGTATTATTGATATGTACTGAACAAAAATGAAAACTTGACACTATTTTTTTCTAGCAAAAACATTTCGATATTTATCTTAAATGAATTATTGCGTTTGTATGCTGTGCAAAAATCAATTGGGTATGATCAGAAGACAGAAGCACAAACTAACGTTTGTCTTTAACATCGATAACGTCTCAATACCTTTCCAAATGAATTTCCCAGAATGAAGAGAATTTATCTGAGGTAATAAGTAACGATTGTGTCAACCTCCAGCGTCTCGTACAGCCACACAACGTTGTGTAAGTTGCAGTTACAAACCGGAGTGGCGTCACACGTGATGCTCCTGGCGTAAGACGTGACATTGCCAAAAGGTCATCTAAATTGAACTTTCAATTTGATTTTCAAAATGAGCTTTAGTGTTTTTACTCAGTTTAGGTAAACATGCATCGATTGACCTTATGAATGCAAGTGCATTCGCAGTTTTCCGATTGTTGTGTCTATAAAGTCAATGATTGCACCTGACACAAATACATCACATAAAAGGAGTTAAAACCATTATCTTAACAACCATTAGGCCTAGTGCTTAAAATATTTCAATGAACAGACAGAAACAAATTCATTAATCTACCTTTGTCAAGTTTTCAATTTTGCTTATTATAGTTTTCTCAATTGCTTAAACAGATTATGTTCTTGTCTTTTTAGAAGAAATTTAATACTTGAACGATGTAGGTGCAATTGTATTGAAAGCAATGTTTAAGATGTAACATGTCTTTATGTGAGAGTTTGTTCTTCAGAACAGCATTAAAACAAATCAATATAAACTAATTTGTAATAATGAACAACGCATATCAAAGAGATTACTGTTTTCAAATTATCATTTATTCGATTTACTTCTAAAGAAGAGCAAGCCCCGGTTTCGAGATTCAGATTAAACCTTTAAGAACAGATGGCTCAAGATAAATTCATTCATTATTAAATTTTCTTGACTTGTAAGTATTGTGCAGAGACCGCTGATTACTCCAGATATACGAATAGGAACAATGGTGTGAAACATTCAATATTATAGTAAGTGATATGATTGTTGCTTCCGAAAATAGATTCGAACCATGACCTTCAAATTCGAACAGTTTTGCAAGAGGATAAAATTCTTTTCATTCTGGTCCTCTTTTCACACTTTATTTGCCGAAATGGAGGTAGATCTAAGTTAATAAATATAAATAACCTTGCATTTGTTTATCTGTATTTTAGACATAATGTGATATTAACAATCAACTATCTGTATCTTTATGGAAATAAGAACTCTGTATCATTATGAATATGTACATGTAAACATCATATGGGATCTTTATGGAAATATGAAGTCTGTATCATAATGAATATGTACATGTAAACATCATATGGGATCTTTATTGAATTATAAACTCTGTATCATTATGAATATGTACATGTAAACATCAAATGGGAAATAAAAATGAAAAAAAAAGAGGATAAAGGAGTAAAAAAAACGATTGCCAACTCTGACCTCGGGATTTGAATAACGAACCAAGTGCAAGCAACGGGTTCGAGATTTGTATCACGAATAACGGGACCACTCTACACTCTAGCAATGCAAATGTAAATGATGTTTTTGTAAGTTATATGTTGATTGCTTAAAAAGAGGAATTCGACTCTGGACCTTCAAGCTCTCAAAGTTCGCAAGTTGAATTACGAAAAACAAACCAATTTCATACTTTAAGTTCAGGATTTGAATAACGAACCCAGTGCCAGCACCGGGTTCGAGATTGGAATGGCGAAAAACGAATAACGAATAACGAACCCAGTGCCAGCACCTGGTTCGAGATTCGAATCATGAATGACGAATAACGAATAACAAATAACGAACCCAGTGCCAGCACCTGATTCGAGATTCGAATCATGAATGACAAATAACGAATAACGAACCAAGTACCAGCACCTGGTTCGAGATTCGTATCACGAAGACTGGGACCACTGTGCACTCAAGCAATGCAAATGTAAATGATGTTTTTGTTAGTAATATGTTGATTGCTTAAAAAAAAGGATTCGACTCTGGACCTTCCAGCTCTCAAAGTTCGCAAGTTGAATTACGAAAAACAAACCAATTTCCCACTCTAAGTTTAGGATTTGAATAACGAATCCAGTGCCAGCACCGTGTTCGAGATTGGAATGGCCAATAACGACTTCAAAGTGGATCAAAATGGCATTGTGATGATAAACTTGATAAAATACTATTGAAAGGTGTATCAATGGATTGTGTTTGTGTTTAGAAATCACTTTCAAAACGCTTCAGCTGTTTTATTCGAGTATTGAGCTAGCACGCACTTGCGCAACTGACGTCACGCACTTGCAACACTTACGAAATCACGACAACAGTTACATTTTTTGAGCGGCAAGAGTACACATTTTGGAACCAAAATAGTTTGGATTGCTTGTTTACAGGATTCGTATTATATAGTCCTAAGACTTTCGCGTTCTAGTTTTGATATCAAATTGATGTCAATAGTAATTGACAATAACCGTTGTATTATTGATATGTACTGAACAAAAATGAAAACTTGACACTATTTTTTTCTAGCAAAAACATTTCGATATTTATCTTAAATGAATTAGTGCGTTTGTATGCTGTGCAAAAATCAATTGGGTATGATCAGAAGACAGAAGGACAAACTAACGTTTGTCTTTAACATCGATAACGTCTCAATACCTTTCCAAATGAATTTCCCAGAAAGAAGAGAATTTATCTGAGGTAATAAGTAACGATTGTGTCAACCTCCAGCGTCTCGTACAGCCACACAACGTTGTGTAAGTTGCAGTTACAAACCGGAGTGGCGTCACACGTGATGCTCCTGGCGTAAGACGTGACATTGTCAAAAGGTCATCTAAATTGAACTTTCAATTTGATTTTCAAAATGAGCTTTAGTGTTTTTACTCAGTTTAGGTAAACATGCATCGATTGACCTTATGAATGCAAGTGCATTCGCAGTTTTCCGATTGTTGTGTCTATAAAGTCAATGATTGCACCTGACACAAATACATCACATAAAAGGAGTTAAAACCATTATCTTAACAACCATTAGGCCTAGTGCTTAAAATATTTCAATGAACAGACAGAAACAAATTCATTAACCTACCTTTGTCAAGTTTTCAATTTTGCTTAGTATAGTTTTCTCAATTGCTTTAACAGATTATGTTCTTGTCTTTTTAGAAGAAATTCAATACTTGAACGATGTAGGTGCAATTGTATTAAAAGCAATGTTTAAGATATAACATGACTTTATGTGAGAGTTTGTTCTTCAGAACAGCATTAAAACAAATCAATATAAACTAATTTGTAATAATAAACAATGCATATCAAAGAGATTACTGTTTTAAAATTATCATTTATTCGATTTACTTCTAAAGAAGAGCAAGCCCCGGTTTCGAGATTCAGATCAAACCTTTAAGAACAGATGGCTCAAGATAAATTCATTCATTAATAAATTTTCTTGACTTGTAAGTATTGTGCAGAGACCGCTGATTACTCCAGATATACGAATAGGAACAATGGTGTGAAACTTTCAATATTATAGCAAGTGATATGATTGTTGCTTCCGAAAATAGATTCGAACCTTGACCTTCAAATTCGAACAGTTTTGCAAGAGGATAACATGCTTTTCATTCTGGTCCTCTTTTCATTATTAATTTTCCAAAATGGAGGTAGATCTAAGTTAAGAAATATAAATAACCTTGCATTTGTTTATCTGTATTTTAGACATGATGTGATATTAACAATCAACTATCTGTATCTTTATGGAAATAAGAACTCTGTATCATTATGAATATGTACATGTAAACATCATATGGGATCTTTATGGAAATATGAAGTCTGTATCATAATGAATATGTACATGTAAACATCATATGGGATCTTTATTGAATTATAAACTCTGTATCATTATGAATATGTACATGTAAACATCATATGGGAAATAAAAATGAAAAAAAGAGGATAAAGGAGTAACAAAAACGATTGCCAACTCTGACCTCGGGATTTGAATAACGAACCAAGTGCAAGCACCGGGTTCGAGATTCGTATCACGAATAACGGGACCACTCTACACTCTAGCAATGCAAATGTAAATGATGTTTTTGTAAGTAATATGTTGATTGCTTAAAAAGAGGAATTCGACTCTGGACCTTCAAGCTCTCAAAGTTCGCAAGTTGAATTACGAAAAACAAACCAATTTCATACTTTAAGTTCAGGATTTGAATAACGAACCCAGTGCCAGCACCGGGTTCGAGATTGGAATGGCGAAAAACGAATAACGAATAACGAACCCAGTGCCAGCACCTGGTTCGAGATTCGAATCATGAATGACGAATAACGAATAACGAATAACGAACCCAGTGCCAGCACCTGATTCGAGATTCGTATCACGAATACTGGGACCACTGTGCACTCAAGCAATGCAAATGTAAATGATGTTTTTGTTAGTAATATGTTGATTGCTTAAAAAAAAGAATTCGACTCTGGACCTTCCAGCTCTCAAAGTTCGCAAGTTGAATTACGAAAAACAAACCAATTTCACACTCTAAGTTTAGGATTTGAATAACGAATCCAGTGCCAGCACCGGGTTCGAGATTGGAATGGCCAATAACGAATAACGAATAACGAACCAAGTGCCAGCATTCAGGATTTAAATAACGAACCCAGTGCCAGCACCGGGTTCGAGATTGGAATGGCCAATAACGAATAACGAACCAAGTGCCAGAACTGCGTTCGAGATTCGAATAACGAACTCGGTGCCAGCACCCCGTTCGAGATTCGAATAACTAACCAGGTGCCAGCACCGCATTCGAGCTTCGAATAACGACCCCGGTGCCAGCACCGCATTCGAGATTCGAATGACGAATAACGAATGACGAATAACGAATAACGAACCCAGCGCTAATTTCTGGTTGGTTCGAGATTGCAAACGAACAATGCATGGCCCTAAAACAGTGATGTCATAGCATTAATAATAATAATAATAATAATATGCATATTTATATATGCGCCCAATCCACCTCGACAGACATGCTCAAGGCGCTACAAAAAAGAGAAATATGTACATATGTACAGACAAACAAACAAAATATATAATTTTTTGTCGACATTCAAGGCAGATACTGTTTAAAGAGATGGGTCTTTAGTTTGTTTTTAATTAAGTCCAGGTTGTCAGCAGTTTTTAAGTCGTAACGTTCCATAAAATATGGGCTGCATAGGAGAATGAACGCTGTCCAAGAGATTTCAGTTTGAAGTTTGGTACAGTTAGCAGGTCCTGGCTGTTTGACCGTATATTACGAGAGCTTGCATGTGATGTCCGATAAATATTGAGGAGCAAGACCACGCTTTGCTTTGAAAGTCAAGCACAGGATCTTGTGCTCGATTCTAGCTTTTATCGGTAACCAGTGAAGGGTCTTGAGTATTGGCTTAATATGGTAGAGTTTTGGTAGCCGATAAATGAAACAATAATAAATGTAAGGGTTATGGAAGACACTACTACTAGCAATGCTACTTTGCATTGCAGTGAAACCTGCGAGTATCGGCTGGAACTAGCCAATCATGGGTGATACTGAGCTGAAATTGTTGTAACTGCGTGTAAAAGATTACTCTACTGCAGACAAAGTTGTTGAGACCCTGGCAGTTTTCGAATTCCCTCGGGCATTCTAATGTGAAACATTCTTACATCTGTGTGACAACTAGTCATAGTCATGGTTTCATAAGTTCTTAGGCGTTATGCATACTTTGGGAATAGATGATAATTCTTGAAAATATGCAGTTGCAGAGGTGTTGTATACGAACAATGAGAGGAAGATCATTGTGTCACTTATCCATTAATCCAATATATGAATGGTAGAATGAATTTACATTGTCCCCAGATCAGTTGGGATTAACAGGCCCTACTGTAGTAGTCAGGAATAATGTTGTACAGACTGTAACAGAAAATGATATGAACGGTCTTTAAACGTTATGTAATGTACATAAAGACATGACATGATGCAATGCTATAAGTCTATTTGACAATTATCAGAAGTTTTTGTCCTGCATCTGGCCAACTCAGGCAAAACATTAAAATAACGACTAAGCCTTGTAACAGTATCAAGCATTTTCCTGAAGTGTATGTTGTCATCATGAGCGCTGTTCAGTTATTGTTTGAAAATATAGTTCATTCGGACATAGGGGGTGTTCAACATGTTCGCAATCACCTGGTCTGTGCAGCATTGTGTCGTTATCCCTGTACATCATTCTTCTACAGAGACGACAGCAATCTCAGTTTATTGTCAGATGTAACACACCAGGAGTCGGATGTGGAGCTGAAGCCAGAAGACAACGGGAGGTATTACAGTGCTTATGATGAGGGAATAGTAGGATATATAGGATAAACTTTGTGTTTAAATATATTAAATGGCATATATGATGTACTGCATGAACTTTTGTTTGATGTACAATGCAATGTTCAAATTTTATTTAAATGACTTGCAATATTAGGTTCCATTGAATATACTTAAAAGTATGACATGTGACGTACCATTTTGTTTATCATGCAATATGCCATTTGATTTACATTTACTGTACTACAATTTTTATATGACTAAATATTTGATGTTCAACATGATAACAACATATTAAAAGCAAATATGACCAAAACCTCGAACCTCTAGATATGTTACATGTAATTGAGCTGATTTAAATAAAGAAGACAGAAAAGTATAATATGGTTTTAGGCACATTTAGTATCATCATTTTGTAATTGCATATTCACTGCTCCAACTACAACTATATTGACATACTATACTTTTAAACCTAATATGCTGAATCAAATGTGATTTCTTTGTAATTATTTTGGTGGACGATGATGAATGTTCCTTGAACACTGATAACTGCCATACCAACGATAACTGTACCGACACTGTTGGTTCCTTCACCTGTACCTGTGGGACTGGATATCAGGGGACCGGGTGGAATGTACAGGTAGCATGAGATTTTTGTGTGAAAACTGTGTTAAGTTTCTATTACACAGTATTTATAAAAACTTTTTTGTTGTGGGCCTTGCTTTGCAAATATATAAAATTGTTAACCGTACAGCTGCGAACCTTAGATTTGTTCACATACCTGCGTAATCCAGTGCAAATATCATGTAATATGGCAGGACTTTGAGGCGTCCTAGCATTGCGAAAACAAAACGGATTATGTTTAGATTTCACTACAGAGGTTTAGACGCTATTTCTTATTTTCATAAGTGAACAACAGCTTTGTGCCTGAGTGGTATTTAATCCTTTGCATTAAGTCAATGTTTTTGCAGTCTCAATGGAATGTCTTAATCGAAATTGTTTTTAAAAATTGAATTTTAAAAAAAGATATTAGTACTTAGAAACATTGGCTAGTGAACAAATGCAAGGTACGCAGCTGTATTTGCTATATTTGTATTTATCTTAAAGGGACGATAATTCATTTCTTGAAACATAATATTTCCTTAAATATTTATCAATAAACATTAGTTTATGCATATTGCATTAAGAGGGTAAAGCATTGCATTACCTAAACCCGATCATGTTTGGTCGTAGAGGTCATTATTAAGTATCAAGCATGGGTATATTTATGGATGAAACCTTTTATTCATCTGAGGACGAAAACATTTTCACTAAAAACTGAACGCTAACTGATTTTTAACTGATTCTTTTGATTTTAGAAAATGTTTTTCAATAAGCAACATATATTTTCTTGGGATCATTCTGTTTGTTGTAAACATGTGTTACTGTCTCTTCAAATTCACAAACAGTCATTATTAACCCTTTATTATATCTATTTTATTGTAAGCAGGCCTTGAATTCATTTTATTTGCAGATGAAGATGAATGTACTCTGAACACGGACAACTGTAAACAGGACAACTGTGATGTTAACGCTGACTGTACCAACACTGTTGGTTCCTTCACATGTGCCTGCAAGACTGGCTTTGAAGGAGATGGCTTAACATGCTCAGGTTTGTCTTGTTGACAGTAAAAAATGCATAGAACAAGTTTTTAACATTAAGGTATATGGATATTTAATTTGTGTCTAATATTTTTAATCTAATCCTTAAAAAGGTGATCATTCCAAGCATATGTTAAGACTTAACGAAAGCTAAAAGAACTTATCTTAAACTTAACAATTAACAGTTTTACATTGAAAAATTAGAGAAAAGAAATGTGTCTTTGCATTGCTGACACATTTAAAAAGATACAGCTTAACTCGTTTATAGACTTGTTTAAGCTTAAAGCAATACGTTTAATATGTATGTCCAGTGAGACAGATGACTAATTTGGTGAAAGTATTGGTCCCCAAGGTTACAAGCAATTCCATCAAAAACAAATGAAAGACCCACTTTGTTGTGACATGAGTTTAAGATAAATACGTTGTATGTTTCCCAATTTTGATGAATTGTCTCTCTACCAATGCCAACACTCGCCAGGTTTCTCTTGAGACACTGCTAAAAAGAACAGTCAGAGCATATTGCCCTCGTGAGAAGGAAGCAACGTTATGTATAGTTTGAAATCATGTCTTTGAGTAATTCAGTATAAAAATTCTTACTATTGCCGTTGGGTCGAATTTGTTTAATACTTTACCAGTTGAACTTATCGCCTAGTGTTCCTTCTGTTCTACCATCCACCCCTCCATCTGTCCTACCATCCACCCCTCCATCTGTCCTACCATCCACCCTTCCATCTGTTCTACCATCCAACCTTCCTTCTGTTCAACAATTCAGCTTATATCTGTCCTACCATCCACCCTTCCTTCTCTCTTACCATCCAACCTTCCATATGTCCTACCATCCAACCTTCCATCTGTCCTACCATCCAACCTTCCTTCTGTTCTACAATCCAGCTTCCATTTGTCCTACCATCCACCCTTCCTTCTCTCTTACCATCCAACCTTCCTTCTGTCCTACCATCCTCCCTTCAATCTGTCCTACCATCCAGCCTTCCATCTGTCCTACAATCCAACCTTCCATCTGTCCTACCATCCAACCTTCCTTTTGTTCTATAATCCATTTCCTTCTGTCCTACCATCCACCCTTCCATCTGTCCTACCATCCAACCTTTTTTCTGTCATACCATCCAACCTTCTATCTGTCCTACTATCCACCCCTCCATCTGTTCTACCAACCACCCTTCCATCTGTCGTACCATCCAACCTTCCATCTGTCGTACCATCCAACCTTCCATCTGTCCTACCATCCAACCTTCCATCTGTCCTACCATGCAACCTTCCTTCTGTTCTACCATCCACCCTTCCATCTGTTCTACCATCCAACCTTCCATCTGTCGTACCATGCAACCTTCTATCTGTCCTACCATCCAACATTCCTTCTGTTCTACCATCCACCCTTCCATCTGTCCTACCATCCAACATTTTATCTGTCCTACCTTCAAAACTTCTATCTGTCCTACCCTCCAACCTTCCATCTGTCTTACCATCCACCCTTTATAATGTCCTACCATCCAATCATCCATCTGTCTAACCATCCAACCATCCATCTGTTCTACAATCCAACCTTCCTTCTGTTCTACAATCCAACCTTCCTTCTGTTCTACAATCCAACCTTCCTTCTGTTCTACAATCCAACCTTTTATCTGTCCTACCATCCAACCTTCCATCTGTCTTACCATCCAACCTTCTTTCTGTTCTACCATCCACCCTTCCTTCTGTCCTACCATCCAACCTTCCATCTGTCCTACCATCCAACCATTTATCTGTCCTACCTTCCAATCTTCTATCTGTCCTACCATTCACCCTTCCATCTGTCCTACCATCCACCCTTCCATCTGTCCTACCATCCAACCTTCCATCTGTCCTACCATCCAACCATTTATCTGTCGTACCTTCCAATCTTCTATCTGTCCTACCCTCCAACCTTCCATCTGTCTTACCATCCACCCTTATAATATCCTACCATCCAATCATCCATCTGTCTTTAACCCAAACCATCCATCTGTCTTATCATCAAATCTTCCTTCTGTTCTACTATCAACCCTTCCTTCTGTCCTACCATCCAACCTTCCTTCTGTCCTACCATCCAACCTTCCATCTGTACTACCATCCAACCATCCATCTGTCTTACCATCCAGTCTTCCTTCTGTTCTACCATCAACCCTTCCTTCTGTCTTACCATCCAGTCTTCCTTCTGTTCTACCATCAACCCTTCCTTCTGTTCTACCATCCACCCCTCCATATGTCCTACCATCCAACCTTCCATCTGTCCTACCATCCAGCCTTTCACCTGTCTTACCATCCAGTCTTCCTTCTGTCCTACTATCCAACCTTCCATCTGTCCTACCATCCAACCTTTTATCTGTCCTACCATCCCATCTTCTCTCTGTCCTACCATCCAACCTTCCATCTGTCCTACCATCAATCCTTCCTTCTGTCCTACTATCCTACCTTCCATCTGCCCAACCATCCACCCTTCATTACGTCCTACCATCCACCCTTCCATCTGTCCTACCATCCAACCTTCAATCTGTCTTACCATCCAACCTTCAATCTGACCTACCATCCACACTTCTATCTGTTCTACCATCCAACCTTCCTTCTATCCTACCATCCAACCTTCCATCTGTCCTACCGTGTAACCTTTAATCTGTCCTACCATGAAACCTTCAATCTGTCCTACCATCGAAACTTCTATCTGTTCTACCCTCCAACCTTCCATCTGTCTTACCATCCACCCTTTCTAATGTCCTACCATCCAATCATCAATCTGTCTTACCATCCCAGCTAACACAGGACGTAGATACGACGTTGTAGGAAGGTCGTGTTTTGGTAACGTAATTTCACAACGTTGTTCCGACGTTGTGTTCTACGTACTTATTACGTAATTATTATGTAGTATTGTGACGTCTAGTCTAACGTCCTCACAACGTCCTGATTACGAAGTTTTTACAGCTCATAAATCAAGGAAAGTTATTGAGAAATATGAAAAATAAATCCACATTAACCCTTGAAATACTAAAACGAGAGAGGACTTACAGTTATATTTGCCCAACGGTCTAGTGAAGCCCTTTATTTTGGTTACGTTATTTTGATACGTATCTGAGACGTACTAAGTACGTGAAATATAACGTCATTCCCCAACGTTGTTACAACAATAGATTGTACGTACTTTTTACGTAACTTTAACGTTGTTATGTGACGTAAAGTCTAACGTCCTCACAACGTCCTGATAACGTTTACAGAAGGAAAACTATGCCAAAGTTTATGTAATCACAAAAGAAAGATGAATATATAATTAATTATATTTTTCATTACATATTTATAAGTATTCGATTTATTGATTTGATATGAACGTATATGATAAAAATCATTATATATCAAATAATCCCACACACAAATCATGGGATGAAAACTTGTTTTCATTGAAAATCTGAAAACAGTCAAATATTATATTATTATAGTCATAAATTCACAAATTAAAATATATAACTAATCGATCAGTATCAACTCCTTCATGCCATTCTGATTGTTTTCGATAAGTTTTAAATATATTAAGTTTGACTAATTGACTCGCGTCATTGTCCGGTTTTCGATCACAATAGCAAATCAAACCTTCTTATTGTTAGGCCTACTATAAAAAGTCGCTTAGCTTTTCTTTCGACACTCGATACTTCCTGATCAAATGACACTGTTTATAAAGTTGGTCATAAGAATGGGACCCCACACAACTCACGGAGTTGCTCTCATGGTCTCAGTTTTGCAAGGCAACCACCAATCGCAATATATTTATAAACGCCGGGCAAATAGTCAATAAATATCAATCTTTCCTATTTCAGTTGCAACAAGTTTTAGTTTATCGAGTACTTCCTTGTCTCGATTAGTTAGTACGCCCACAACCATGCATTCTCACTTCAAGTCTTAAAATGCTAGTGTAGTCGTAAATCATTTGACATAGGCCTACAGTTAAAGCTGTAGGCCTACATGTCTCATTTTGTTTTCTTTAAACCCAAAAATCCGATAAAACTTTGATTAATGGAATACAAAATATTTCTGTCGTAAGAAAAGTAGGCCTATGACATTCTCATTCAATTAGAGTCCGAAATGATAGTTACATCACTTATGTTTTTGTAAGCTTAGCTTGCTTGATCTCTCCATTCGATTATAAATACCATGAAATATTGTCTATCAAGGAAAACACGCAAAGATGAAGAATATTCAACATATCGCTACGGTTACGTTGTCACGACGTCCTCAGAACGTCATTCATATGTCAAGACGTCCTCACAACATCCTAACGACGTGAGCTAGGCCTATCTTTTCTCTGTGTAATTGAATTTTTCTGGTTAATCATTGTTATATTTTACTAGTTCATGCGTTCCGACATAAAAATATTAAATAGCCTTTAAAACACTATAGGCCTAAGGCCCCAAATTAATTAAAATCTTAGAATAGATTGATGTGATTATAATAAATAAAATTTAAGGATTTTGCTAAATGTGGAGGTAACATCTTAGACTTGATTAGGTAAAGTTAAGATTTTGAATTCAATGATGCATTACTTTTTATAATGTTTGAACACAATACTCTTCTTGAATAAATAAAATAATATAAAGTTTGCTGAATTGTGGACTTGGAAATCTATTTTTGTCTTTACGCGCCAACACAAAGCTGTGCTATCTTCTGGGTCATACACGGGTCATACACAAGTTGAACATAACCTGTCATCTTACAATGGAAGGACCAAGCTCTGATAGAACCACTGAAGACATTGGGGCAACTGCAAGTCAACATGGAAAGTTGCTTTACCAGTTGCCAGCTGCTCATGCCCTCTCGGGTTGTGACACTGTGGCTCAGTGCTTTGGTGTTGGAAAGGGTACCGTGGTCAAAGCCCTTAAAAGTGGTGTAGGACTTCATAAATTAGGTGAACTAACCGCGGATACACATAACATCATCAAAGAAGCGACAACATTCATTGCTGCTTGCTACGGCGTCAAAAACATGATGACATCAAATATCTCTGAGGTCCGAAGAGAAGTCTGGTCATGATCAGCTCCTGAGCTCCCACCTACAAAGGAGGCATTAAATGTTTGACCATAGTAACATTGTCACCACACGTTAGTGTTGCTCCAGCTGATGTGCTTGAAATGATTAGGTGTGGTTGTGTTTCAGAGATACCATGTTCAACAGAAATGTGTCGATGCTTTTCAGCTCACTTGCCAGGCACAATGTTTTGCGGATGTTATGGAGAAATACACTGCCGTAATTAGCAGACCCGATGGGCTGTTGGGTGTGGTGTGGTAAATAACTTTGTTGTTGAGGAATGAGTAAATTCAATAATGGACACATACATGAGTGTAAATGAATAGTATGTTCTTTAACCATTTTGAATATTATTGTTTCATATGTTACAGGAATTTTAAACTTTTGGCAGTTACCAAAATGTTGTGAGGTTAATGAGATGAAATTAAATGTGATTTTCATTAATACCGGGCATAGAAATGCCCATCTATAGCATGAAATATTAATCTGGTCTATACTGAAATAGCTTAATCTCATTCTTTGCCCCTCTTAACATGGGATTAGACACCAAAATAAATTTGATACCATGCATAGTTGCTGAGATAATGACGAAAACAAGATTTTCGGTAATGGCTGACCTAATTTGCATATTGTGTGAATTGCCCAATGATGACAGAGTGGCATCATTCAGATTCTTAAAGAGCACACCTCAGAGGTCTAGAAACAGCCCAAAAACCTTGTACATACCACATTGCACGCTTATCTGTCTCGGCCACCGGACTATTTCAACAAAAGCATTCGAAACAGATTAGAGTAGCCGATGTAACTTGAATTTAGAAAAATTGCAGTCACCGTACAGTACAGTTAAGGCTGAAAGTACGTGTACTGTACATTTCGTTTCTATTGTATTGCAATATTTTATCCTCAACTGTAATTTATGTTTTAGTTCGAATCGACAATAACTGATTTACGGTATTCATGCATTTATTATGTAAAATCCTGTGACAAAGGCACTAGAAAGAAAACACGGACAAACTCCTCACCGCGAACCGCATTGCTCAACTGACTTGTATGACGTTGTTTCGTCACATGAGTAGTGAGGAGTTTGGAAACTATTTGATCATTGACGATCAGCTGTTTCAAAGTTCACTCGGTACAAGCTTGTTTGTTTTGATAATTGCAAGCCTCGTTTTGCTAGCAATGCTCAAATCACTACAGTTTATTCACACTAGTATTCTTGTATCATCGTAAAATTTCTAAAACGTACATTGATACAGTCACTTGAGGCTTCTTTGCGATGTTTTCACAGACTTTCATGACAGTTTAGCTACAGACCGTGCCAGTTATGTTCGGACGTAGACGGAAACTTCTGTCGCAGAATGCTGTAGCCTCACACATATCCAGTGGGGTTGCAGGTAGAGTTTCTCGATCTAATTCGGACGTTGACGTTGTTTCCATAGACTTGCTTATATTAGTGAAGCATAAATAAAATGCAGTTATTTTCCGTCGGATCCTGATCAATTTTTGCACATTTGTAATGAATCATCCCAGCTACATCCTAATAATTTCTATTTAATCTTTCATCTTTTATTTTAGTAATTTAATCAAATTAATTGTAATCATGGGTGTGCATATGTGAATACGTTTATTATGGTGCTCTATGGGTCACGTTGTCCACTGTATGTATATAATTGTATGTATGTATGTAATGTATGTAATTAAACAACAATTATGAACACCACAGGCACTCATGCTTCATCTCATCGGTTTGAATTATTGACCTTAATTTTGCCCAGGAAAGCCTTAAAATTGGCCTTAAACATTTGGGTTTTTTTTTAAATTGTGCGAAGCCTGTACCAAGTCATTGAAAATTATTCTTCTGTACGACATAAACGTGATAGAGTACAGAAATTATGTCATATTTCAATTATTGAATATCTGAGTAAGTTTTTTAAGATAGTTTAATTCGTATGGGTAAAAAGATTTTAATTTCGCTGCGGGATGTTTCCTTTTGAAGAACCGAATTTCCACTGCATTACATGAATAAAATATCATACTACGATAGGAATTTTATCATAGCTAGTCACAGCTAATTTGAAATAAACAATTATCCAAACGTATGTTTACAATTCAACGAAGATGTGTAATAAATCCCATGATTTCGATAAAAAAGTTAATATCGAGGGCTTGGTGCAGAAAGGTACCAAGTGCATTTTTGGCACATTTTCACTTTTTTGAAAATTATTGATTACTTACATGTCCCTCATGTTGTGTAAAAGTTTTGAGACTATACCTTCATTAATCACTTACATATTTAATTATGTAAAAAGGTACCAAGTGCATAACTCAGAAATCTTTGGTGCAGAAAGGTACCAAGTGCTGTCTGCTTGGAGCAGTAATGTACCATGTGACACTTGGCTCTTTTCTGCACCAACTCTTCTAACCCCCAAGCCTGACTATTTTTAGCCAAGTGGCACTTGGTACCTGTCTGCTCTAAAGAGTCTGTGAAGTACAGTAGAGGTTCCCACACATGGTACCACTGTGAAGTACTCATTCTCTTCCCACAGAAGCATATCAAGTCATGAAATGTTGATAGAGCCTATGTTCTTATGACACCAAACCCGTAGGTTCTGGCAGTTTCCCCTAGCGGAAACAATTGCACCACAATCCATTTGATTTTTTTTTTAGCAAATAACAACACTTTTCGTATGGAAAGAGTCGTTCATATCACTATGCCTTCGCCATGATTCATTAGCCAAAATGATGATTTTAGAACAGAGTTGCTGATTGCATCAAATCAGGCATCTTCATGTACCATTGACGATAGTGATTCAATATATAAAATTGATACACATAGATTGAATCAGATGCTGTTTTCAGTGTTCCAAAAACAACTAAGATGCAAGACAGAACATCTTTGTGAACTTCTACAAGCTTGCTTCAAAGGAAAGACGGAGAAACCAAATATGTCAAATGGAAGAGTCTTTGTTGCCAGTTAGGTTAAAAGTAAAAATAAAAGACAGTATCATTTAATCCTGGAGGATAAGCGAATTCGCATTTGCAGGACATTCTTTCTTGCTACACTGAACATTGGAAGGAAGATAGTTGACCATGCACTAGAAATGAAGAAATTTTGAGTGTTGAAAATGAAGGAAAGAAGAAGTGTTGCTTTATTTGGAAACAAGATTGACTTGGAGAAAATTTACATTGTGAAAAGACATATAGAGTCTTTTACACAAATCGAATCACATTATGCGCGGAAGGACAGTACCTATCCCATGACTTAAACAAAACTTTAACAAAAATTGTATATCTTGTACAAAATGTCTAAAGATTGACATAAAATATGTAAAAGAAAGCAAAAACAGAGAGGTCTTCTGTACAACTAATTTTTCATTCTATAAGCCAAAGAAAGATTAATGTCACGATGTCGCCTGTACGAATCTAAGAAACTTGCTGACCGTCTGGACAGTGAAACTGTGAAGATGTGTGTGAAGATCATCTAAACAATAAGATTTAAGCCAGACATGAAAAGGAGAAGGAGAAGGGTAAAGCAGATTCACCCCTAAAACAGAATAAACTGCACTATGAAGGAACCTTTGACCTACAGGCTAAGTTTAATACACAATGCAGTTTTTTAGGGGAGCTTTATTATGCAAGGAATATATCTGTGGACAGTCTGTCCTTTCACTTTTTTGGCGACTAACAAGTAACATGCCATCAGTTTAATGAAACCATGGCAAAAGAGGAGCTGATAAGATTGACGCCTTCCTTTCCAAATACACCTCATCCGTTTGTCATCTGAACAGAAATATAAAGGAAGTTTCATATTTTGTCTGATTCATGCGGTGGTCAAAATAGAAACCATTTCCTTGCAAGTTCTCTTCTCTTTTGTCTCGCCCCAAATGCCAACTTGCAGAGAATAAATCATGAGTTCCTAACAACAAGTCACTCTCAAATCGAATGTGATTCCATTCTCTCAGCAAGTTAAACTATAAAGAAGGTATTTATCCCTGCACCCTCATATCCTCGCCACAGGCAGAGAAGCAATATATCTCTATTCCATTAAAGGGGCAGTAGCACGTTTTTTGATAATTTTATATTTTAAAATTCCCACTGATAATTGTAAGGTTATGCTAAATTATTATTTTGACAGTGTCAGAAATCTCATAACACAAGCCAATCATCCATAGTCAGAGGGCAAAGTATGAAGATTCACATAAAATCCATTGGCGGCCATTTTTTGTGAACACCTTTAATTCATTTTGTGTAAGAAAAAGGAATCGCATGGCTAAACTTTACGTTGTATATTTGAATTGTTACTGCTCCATTTAGTTTAAATACATTGTCTTTCAATTGGAACCATTCATTTTCATTTTCATGACATCACCTTATATTCCAACTAAAAACGTGCTACTGCCCCTTTAAACCATTGGGATGTTTTCAACTTCTTCAAACAACATTATCCCAACATAAGGTTCTCAGTCAGTATGGTTCGCGTCAACTGGTTAAAGATAAAGTGGATTCAAGTCGGACGAGAGGCGTAAAAGTTCTTCTTTTCTCCATATTTTGCTCAATGATAGAAATGATGTTAACAATATCGTAGCTTTTGAGAAAATTGAGAATGATACAAATCAGTCTACAAGTGCATCAAATAACCATAGTAATAATGTTTAGATAATTATTCTTACCAAACACTAAAAAAACAGTTTTATAAAGTCAAATAGGCAAAGACATTAAAATACGCATTAAAGAAAATACTTATCTTTAAAATGTTCACGGTTTTTACTCTTTTGCAAGTTTGTAATATGGAATGCTCCATTAACTTGCTATAGTAATAATGTTTTGAGAACACATCAGAAAAAAATATGGCAGGAAAATGATGGAATTTCATAACAACCAATCAAGCCGATGCTCGCAGGTTCCACACTATTGCATAGCCGTTCTGGTGTTGAGGATTTCTCCCTGCAATAACACTAGCAGCTATGTTGTAAGTGAAATACTTTTGAAACTGGCGTAAAACCCCACCTCAACTCACCTCATAACAACCAAGAAGGACATATTCCATATTTTCCTGACCTTAGTGAATTTGAAGAAGTTGCAAATGTCTTCATCCACAATAAACAAACTTTATCAATATGTCTCTTCATACCATTGTAAAAACATAATAGTGTTTGAAATGAGTGATCAAAGCAAAAAACATAGAAAAGAGGAGTTCTTATTGTTGCAGAACATTAAATATCCTAAAAGAACGAAAGTCGTAAACCAAATATCAGAGAAAATAGGTTTTCGAGCGTCGAAATTATTTTGGACACGTATTCTTGTTGCACATGGCACCTTTTACAATTATATTTTCTGTGATATCATTATTGCAGAAAGGAACCAAGTGCCACTTGGTACCTTACAACACTGTGACTTGTGCTGAACAGTGGTGAAATGTGCCACTTGGTCCCTTTCTGCCCCAACTGATTTGACAAATCGACTGAGTGCAAAATGAAATAACTGCAAAAATCAACATAATTAAGGAAATATGGTATAATTTGCAAGGAACAATTAACCAATCTTTACTTGAAAACCATGCCCATTTTAAATTCTTTAAGTGATAATGTTAACACATACAGTGCAAGAGATATGGACATTGAAAACTTAAAATGCTATTTTCTCAAAATAAGGAAATATGCACTTGGTACCTTTCTGCACCAAGCACTCGATATTTTCTTTTATGATTTGTAATTAATTACAATTGCATTATATTTACAGTAAACAAGCAGATAACATTCATTACAATTGAATTCTAAGTTTTTCGTTTGTTTTACAAAATCGATAAGAAATGTGCTGGAAGAGTGTGAATATTTGACAATCTCAATGAAATTCTTCTAGAAAGCTGTTTACTGCTTTTGTGCTTCACGGTATTAATCTAATTTATGACTGAATGTTGCGGCTTGCCTTGGGTCACGTGTATGCTTTTCGATATAACACTTTGTGAGTGGTGTATAATACTAGTATAAGCTACATAACAAATCAGTAATAATAACAACTCTCTGCAATTGTTACAGCTATCAATTTCTAACTCATGGCACTGTTATTGTGTAAATCGGTGTGTGACATACAGGGTTTAGGAAAGACATCGTTTACAACCGGCCATTTTCATGCTTTTCGGTGCTTTTCTTATTTTCTAGTGGGCCATTTCCTTTACATCAATACTAAATTTCAGAATTTTAATGGGAAATTTTTTATCCATTGTACTTAGGCCCATTGCCCCTGCTTGGCTGATTTTGTCTTAACAAACAATCGAGATTGTTTAATTTTGGTTATTTCTATTTTACAGTTGGCTGACTGACAGTTTGTCTGAGAAATGAAAGATCAAGGGACGGTGCATAATAACTGAACAGGGATGGAACAATCGAGGTTTTTATCAGGTAATACCATACAAACTTATCATCCAGATTATTAATTTTGTAGTTAAAATGGTTCACAGTGATGATTAATCTACAAAATATTGAGTCAAGGGGACTTGTTGTAAAAGTTCTTTAAAAAAATACCACGATCAAAATATGCATTTCGCCAAACACAGCCTAATCTTTATATGCCCTGTCAGAAATTATCGAATGTTTGATGCAGGACTTGAGTCACTCCCGGATAATCAGTGTAACAGTTTTAGATGATTTTACAAATAATAACCTATTATCTACTTTATGAATTTTAAAGCAGTTAAATCAATTGAAACGAAGACAACTTTTACGTGTTATCGATTTTATATGCAAGAGTGGTATTGTTATGGTAATGATAATCTGTCTTTAATGACTGGCATTTTTAATTTATTTTCAAAGGAGGAATCTTTATTAACAAATGGTGCCAAAGGTTGGTCTTGATGACATTCATTATCGAACGTTTGACAGATGAAGAGTATTGAAGACACTCACTCACCTTTCTTATAGTAATGTTAAATAAACAACATTGAATAAACATCTGATTTGTTATCTATTATCTGTTTATTCTGATTAATTGTTTCAGTTCAATGTTTTCCCGTGGACATGTATTCAATACAATTTTAGCCAGGCAGGTTTTAACAAATAATACACCTTTTTGGTATAATTGCCCATATGAATGATTGTATAATTTGTTTGTTTTTGATAATATTGTAAGAACATTTCAATTAAATTTTTGGTATTTAAATATACATATTATTTTTTTACTTTCACGTCGAACCAAGTGCTTGGTATTATTTCTATAAATACTGCTTATGCAAAACGAATGTGGAAATGTACTTACACCATATTAACGCAGAAAAATCACGTTGTAGCAACGTGTTTGGGAGTCTACAAAATGACGTGGTGACAACATTTTAAATTTACGTAAGGAAAACGTAAAATATGACGTCTATGTGACGTCTCAAGAATGTCGCATTTAGGTAGAAAAAACACGTTGAAGCAAACTGTTTGGGAGTCTACAAAATGACGTTGTGGCAACGTTAGAAATCTAACTAATAAAAACGTAAAATATGACGTTGTTTCAACGTCCATACAACGTCGTATTCAGGTAGAAAACCACGTTGTAGCAATCTGTTTGGGAGTCTACACAATTACGTTGTCACAACGTCAGAAAGTACGTAATGACAACGAAAAGTGGACGTTGTGACAACGTTAATACAACGTAGATTTGTTAGCTGGGATCCAACCATCCATCTGTCTTACCATGCAGCCTTTCTTCTGTCCTATCATCCAGCCTTCCTTCTGTCTTACCATACAGCCTTCCTTCTGTCTAACCATCCAGCCTTCTTTCTGTCTTACCATCCAGCCTTCCTTCTGCCTTACAATCAAAGGCACAACCGCGTTATTTTAGAAAACTCTCCAGTCAAGACGTTTTTGACGTAAATCACAACTCTTTCCACCACACAGGTATATGAAAAAAAAAGTATTATTGTATCAGTGTCTCTTATCTCTGATTTCGTGACGGGATTAAGCAACTTATCATTCGGAAAATACCGGCTCTACTCTGCCACTCGATGAGTGATAAGTGATTTCACACTGAAAACAAAGGTAGCCTCTGAAAATAGAGCCATTGGCTCTGTAGCTCATCAGGCTTAATATCTGTTTTGCTTTTTGAGGATAGGCCAATGTTTTCCCTCCTTCCTCAAAAAAAGGCCACAGCGTAACCATATACAGGGAATATTAGGGGCCACATGGTTACAATATACAGGGAATATTAGGGGCCACATGGTAACCATATGCAGGGAATATTAGGGGCCACAGGGTTACAATATACAGGGAATATTAGGGCCACATGGTAACCATATGCAGGGAATATTAGGGGCCACGGCCCACAGGGTAACCATATACAGAGAATATAAGGGGCCACAGGGTAACCATATGCAGGGAATATTAGGGGCCACAGGGTAACCATATACAGGGAATATTAGGGGCCACATGGTAACCATTTACAGGGAATATTAGATGCATCAGGGCAACCATATGCAGGGATTGTTAGGAGCCACATGGCAACCATATGCAGGGCAACATGATAACTATATGCAGGGAATATAAGGGGCCACAGGGTTACCATACACAGGGAATATGACGAACCACAGGGTAACTTTATACAGGGAATATTAGGGGCCACATGTTAACCATTTACAGGGAATATTAGGGGTCACAGGGCAACCATATACAGGGATTATTAGGGCCACACGGTAACCATATAAAGGGAATATTAGGGGCCACATGGTAACCATATGCAGGGAATATAAGGGGTCACAGGGTAACCATATGAAGGGAATATAAGGGGCCACAGGGTAACCATACACAGGGAATATGACGAACCACAGGGTAACTATTTGCAGGGAATATGAGGCACCACAGGGTTACAATATTCAGGGATCATGATAGTCAAAGGGAAACCATATGCAGGGAATATGAATGATCACAGGGTAACCAACGCTATAAAATATTAATCCTCACTTGTCAAGGACCCAAGTCGAAAATGTACAAAGTTTACAGACGGATAGACGGACGCCAGGAACCATGCCATGGGCCTTACAAACCTAATAGTTAATAAGGTAAGTTTCACCAGGCTAGTTACAAAATTAACATCGTAGTATGAATGAATTTATAAGAATAATGATAAGAAGAAAACAGATCATTTTATTAGTCATTGGCTCTCGAAGGCCGAGTCAAACAATCCACAAATATAGAAGATTCGATTTACATGAAATTACATTAAAATGCATCAATTCAATAATCACATGATAAAAAACAGCACTTTAAAGCAGATATGTTCTCTGTACATGTTGATGTATCACAATGTGATTGAGATTGACTTCATCTGCTTCTATATCCTCAAAGTTAACAGTTTTAATCAACGTTCTTTTCAGTACAGATCAGAATGTAATGTGGAACATATCACACTATCAATGTCATGTTTAAGTACACAATCGACTGTAATTTCGAACAAATCACAAGATCAATTTACAACCACAGATAAAAATTAAGACAAACACAACAGATTTGATCTTTTCACCGAGTTTCACATAGTGTAGAAGAAGAAGTGTAAGATTCTCGATATATGAGTACATGTGCACATATCAATTTAGCCAATTTACATCTGTACCGTTATTAAAACGTATTTTAACTATTGCTGGCCGTCGCAAGAAAGCTGGCCATATTCTGAAAATTTCTAAGGAAATGAAATGAAACTGATTTTGTATAATAAATGTTTACCCTTGCAAGTATCAAATGAAGATTTCTCAAGCTACTTTCAAAGAAGCTGCACCTAACATGGTAACATTATGTACAACTATTTAATATGAAATCTGTAGCACTGTATGCAATCATAGGAACATATTAAATAACATTTTGTAAGATGACATCTGTGGCTATATATACAATAACAGGGAAAAAATAAATCACAATTTTGTAAGATTACAATCTTTACAATCTTTAGTATTATATGCATTTAAACAGCCAGTTTCTTAGATCACATCTGTGGATATATATATATATATATATTTTTTAAAGCAGGGAAATAATAAGTCACATGACATCTTTAGCATTAAATGCATATATATATATATATATATACAAAAAGTTCACAATCTTGAGATCGTTGTTCAGCTCTCAGGTATTATATATTAAAAAGATAAGTCAGAAGTTGAATGAATCCATTTTACTGGCTAGTACTTTCAGCTCAATTTAGGAGCATCTTCAGGCCATATACAAATAACAGATATGAACGTCGCCAGGCGACGTCATCGTGTACAACATGACGTCATTACATTATTACGTCACAGCGTAAGTAACAATAGGAAAGGAAAATAGACATTAAGCTCTAGAATGTAGGCTTGGTGAGAACATTTTGATAGAAACAAAAGAAAGCAGATTTATCAAAATGTTCTCACCAAGCCTAAATTCTAGAGCTTAATGTCTATTTTCCTTTCCTATTGTTACTTACGCTGTGCCGTAATAATGTTGCCTGTTGGCTTGATAACACAAATATTACACATAAAGGATAAAACTGTTTAAAAACATCAATTGTTTTGATTATGGAGCATGTCAGAAAGTACTATTAATCTTATTTCGTTTTTTGCCCATACCCCCAAAAAGTATTGTTTTCGTCTCGATGCGCGATCCAAGTTGTATACGTAAATGCCATGCTATGCCTGCCTGTCAAATGTGACGGCATTCTCCTATTTTAGGCCGGAAAAATAGGTATTTCATCTAAAGCATATTGATATTTACCCATCGAACGGTCACAGCTTACATATGTTGTTTTTCCAAAATGGTGGGTCGGAATTTCAATGGAAAATAAACAAAAAGAACCTAATCACATTGTAATGTGAGATGATTGGTGTTGTTCAATTCATCCGCTGAATTATAATTGTAGAACGAGGACCCACACAGATTCCGCTTAATATGTGTACATTTTCTTTAAATGTTGCATCTCCCTTCCCCAAACGAAAAAGAAAAATAAAAAAAAAACACCAATACCCTTTTCCCTGGCATGGGAATGCTATTTCTGAAAAAATCCACTGCATATATAACCCTGGTTTTTGGCCGGAGACCTTGTACATTACTCATGAAAAATCACTAAGATTGACATCATTTCTGACCTATTCAATCCCATTCTTTGGAAGAAGGAAGCGCCATAAAATATTTATTCCGTCGGTTGAGGGTTAATTTTTCAAATGTTCAGTTTTAGTATCGTTCCCCAAAAAAACTACCTTTTGCTCCTTTTTCAATATCATAATCCCCAAATGAAACACCTTTCCCGGGCATAATAGGACAGTTTTTTAAAGTATCTTTACTACATATTCAATCGTCCTTTAGGCCGGAGATCGTGTACATTTATCATGAAATAGGATTAGTTTCTACATCATATCCGTCCTATTTGATCCAATACTTTTGACGAATGAAGCGACTTAAAAAATATTAATTCCGCCTGTTGAAGGTTAATTTTTCAAATGTTCAGTTTTAGTATCTCTCGCCCAAAGGAAAACCCTTTCTCGGGCATAATAACACAGTTTTTTTAAGAATCTCTACTATATACAAACTCGTCTTTTAGGCCGGATACGGTGTACATTTATCATGAAATGTTCCCTTATCTCTACATCATATCCGTCCTATTTGATTCCATACTTTTGAAGAACGAAGCGCCATGAAATATTAATTTCAACGATTAAGGGTTTATTTCCGATGAATACATTTTCAAGGAAAACCCTTTCCAGGTCATAATACAAAAGCAAACCGATTCGTTTTATATCTGATCCACAATTTTTATTCAACCAGTATGCATGAGATTTGAGTACTTAGCTTTAGCTGATACAAAATCCTTCAGATTACATAGGGCTTTTCCGGCCTAAAACAGGATATGGCCCTTTTCATGGTCCCGCGAGCCGGATAGTGCTTTAACTTAGCCAAATGTATTCTGACAGTGAAATTCGCGACGAGACACGATCGCGCTCGAATGATGAACGTGTTGACCGGTTTCCGACCAGGCCACGATGACCGCCGGCACGTTTGTCTGATTATGTTCTCGATGCAAATTCTGATAATAAACTAGTGACAACGATGTCAGAAGCCAGTATTGGTAGTGTGATATTGGGTTTATCTTCAACTTCGTCTCGATAGACAGTGGTCTGTATAAGTGATTGGGGATGCTTGATTAACGGGAAATATAAAATGATCAATCGATCAAAAATGAAAAATACCGAACCCCTGTGCAAATGATCTCATGGACAGACAGACAGACAGCATCCACATTTGCCATGATTTGCCCCTGACCGCAGCCATAGATTTAAGTGGCGCAAACTTTATCATTAAGGTTCGTTTCAACTTTACAATAACCACAACAAAATTCATGCATATTACATATCAAAACTGAAAACACGACCTTTTGTTTTAAACAGTTATTGGATAAATTAAAATCTGTTCGACCTTTATTGATTATTCAACATAAAGACTAATTTACAGATTCAAAATCTGCAGAGGCAGTTGGCATAAATAGTCACTAGATATATATTATTTTTTTGTCTTTTCCGATCTAATTCATATTTTCTACTTACAAACAAATTCACAATCTCAAATTCAGCTCAGGTAATCTGGGGTAAAACGCTGGACTAATGACGCCTGATCATCGTATCGTCAACATATTATTGCAACAAACATCTATCAACTTGATTTCATATCTCCAGAGAAATAAATCCACTGAGAACTTACGAAATATATTTTTTGAAAGATTGACAATATCATCACCACTTATTTTGATTGATTACGCAATTTACCTGTAGAGCATGACTAATTTACACAACACCACTGTTTCTGAGTGCATGTGACCTACATAGGTGATTTTGTTGTCAATGGAAGGAAGAGAGTTAATCTGAAGCAGCTGCCTGTTTGCACAAACTGAGGATGGCGGACAAGTATATACATTAGTATGTATATTTTGTGTCAGCGTAGAAGATCTCATCTATTCAAAATTATGGATGTTTGTCAATGCATCAAAACTATAGTTTCTCTAAATGAGTTTACATTTAAGAAATAATAAAATAACGTTGTAAATATCATAAATTTCAGTGTTTGATCTCTCAAAACCCTAGATCAAGATTATGACAGTTTTATTCACAACATTTCCAGCTAGTTCCATGTATGACATACTATTTTGACTATACAAGTAGTTTTATATAACTTCTTTGATTGGCATTCTAGAAGTTGGTGTGATGAACAATAAGGACAATTCTTATGGTGGATGGTGTTGCCTCTCTGGAAGATTACATCCATTTGGCTTCCAATCAACTTAATCCTTTTTGTACATCCTATCAACATTGCTCATTTTCTTATCACAACACTGTACATCAAGCTTATTTATTGTATAAACAACCCTTCCCTAACTATGTATATAATTCCTCCATCCTTGAACATGTATCACTTGCTTGACAACGACATTAGAATCTATGTCGAAACGTCGCTTACACAGAATAAAGAAGTTGTTCATCCATAAGAATTGTCCTTTTTGTTTAGTTTTATATATTTTGTTAAAACAACTTGACATCCTTGTCGGTTGCCAATCTTAATCTAGAATTAAGAATTATTTATCAATTGAACATGCAGTTAGATCAGCAATCATTGAATGTATATTTTGATCATAACACGATGATGAGAATGATTACAAACAATCTACTCATTTCTCTATGCATGTAGGCTCTTTGTACTGCACCAGTGACCTAATTCCTAGACTGAAGGAAGGACACAACATCATCATGACCCTTCCCTTGTGCTACTTGTAAAGGTGTGTCCCCAACCTTGTCCTTCTTCCCCTCGAACCCCCTCAGTTCCTCCAGAGTGACCAGGTACTTGACCATCTTTAGGTGACCACCTAGACAGGCCACGTGGAGGATATTTAAGTAATGATCATCTACCGCGGTGAAATCAGCTCCCTCCTTCTTGAGGAGTTCCACCACCGACATGTGACCTTTCACTACAGCCTTCATCAGAGGAGTTCCCCCGAACTTGCCTCTACATTCTATATAATAGATGTTCAGTGAGAGTACATACTGTACCATCTCTATATGACCACCCAGACAGGCTACATGAAGGATAATATTGTTTGCATCATCCACCGTGGTGAAATCAGCTCCCACCTTCTTGAGGAGTTCCACCACTGACATGTGACCGATCGCTACAGCCATCATCAGAGGAGTTCTCCCGTACTGTCCTCTACATTCTATATGAGTGATGTTCAGTGAGAGTACATACTGTACCATCTCTACATGACCACCCAGACAGGCCACATGTAGGATATTATTGTTTGCATCATCTACTGTGGTGAAATCAGCTCCCGCCTTATTGAGGAGTTGCACCACTGACATGTGACCTAACTCTACAGCCATCATCAGAGGAGTTCTCCCGTGCTGTCCTCTACATTCTACATGAGTGATGTTCAGTGAGAGTACATACTGTACCATCTCTACATGACCACCCAGACAGGCCACATTTAGGATATTATTGCTTTTATGATCGACTGTTGTGAAATCAGCTCCCTCCTTCCTGAGGAGTTCCACCACTGACATGTGACCATTATATTCAGCCCTCATCAGAGGAGTTCTCCCGTACTGCCCTCTACATTCTATATCAAACTTATTTTTACCCAACAACATCATAACAATGTATTTACTACCTCCAAGACAGGCAAAATGAAATACATTATCATTATCGTCATCTACGGCTGAGAGATCACAATGGTTCTGCACCAGAAAGTCAAACATGTCTCCCTGTCTGTACCAAGCAGCGATCATGACAGGTGTGCGTCCCTTCTTCCCCCGACAGTTTACACCAACCGTCCCCGAAGACAGGAGTCTCTTCACCTTGTCCAGCTTCCCCTGTCTGACGGCTTGGTGGAACTCTTCTACAGTAGCAGGTGAGGATGGTACTTCCTGTCTCGAGATCTTTTCATCTGGGGAAAAGAATGAAATTTATACTTACTGTTTTCATTTTATATCATACTAGTATCATGTTTTTGATTATCGTTTGTTCATTCTTAAGAAACCTTCTTAACATGCTTCTTTAATATCAGATTGAACTTGTAAGGCAAAAAAGATTATCATAGTCCCGAATAATATGGAAAATACAACCGTTTATATTAAATATGTATCATAATGTAATACATTGATTAGATATACATCCTACCGTCAGTCCACGTTTGGTGCTGTATATTGTTTAAACTTTGAGCTCTATCATCCTGCAAATACAAAATTATGAGTCTCACAATAATGATTGTATTTTTTTGTAATCTAACTAAGTCTTTTTTTATTAGAAGTTTTCTATGAAATGGCGAGATCATAGACATCAAGTACAGTGAGTTGAATGGAAGCATATCACATTGAAATGTAACATATACATGACAATGATTAGCTTATATGATTTTTTCTTTTATTCAACTTTAAAGGGGCAGTAGCACGCTTTTTTATATTTTCAAAACGTAAATTCTAAATGTTTATTTTGATAGTGTAACAGATCTCACTTCCATACGCAATCATCCATAGTCAGAAAACAAATTATTAATATTCACATAATGTCAATAGTAGCAATTTTTGTGTAGACACCAATTATTCATTTTTTGTAATAATAAAGTATCGCATGGTACATTAAGGGTTTGATTTATTGCTGCTTTATTAAGTTTAATTATATTGTTTTTCGATTGGAAGGATTTATTTTCATTTTCCTAATCATTCATTACACATTTAATTAATTAAAAGATCTACACTTCTTTAATGATGGTCGTGATCACCTGAGATTGTTCCAGTGTCTTGATCCCCTCTTCATGGTCTGCAAATGACATTTACAAGGATTCTTTTAAATGGTTTCTTTTCAAACATGCAATCCAACTATTTACTAAATCTACATAACCAATGAATGTTAAACACTTATACCTAGCGCAAATTTATGTACATGAAGAAATTGTAAACCAGGGTGCCGTTTCGTAATTATGCACGTTCGTAAGCCGTTCCGACCGATATTACGAATTTGTCATAAATAAATAAGAGAGTTTCACTAAACGTTCGTAAACCGATCGTAAAATAAACCTTACTACATAAAATCGTATCTCAACGTGAAGCTCTTTTAGAGGTGAAAGCAAAAAGGTATACAGACTACAAAGAATTTTTTGCAGGTGCGCGAACTCCAGGGATTCCCTCTTCATGACGTCATGTGATCATGGGATTCCCGTTCCAACTGGTGTTCAATGTGACCGTTCAATGTGACAAACGGGCAAAGTATTTTTTATTGCTTTTTTGGCTAGCGCAATAAATCCTTTTTTACAGTGACTAACTGTAAATTTGATATCATTCCTAGTAAATCGTTTAAGCTGACCCAAGGAAATGACACTCGAAAATACTTGTACCTTTATCTGGATTCGATGCCGATGCCGATGATGTCAAAATACCAAGACACCGTCCCATAACTTCTATCATGTCAAGGATAAAAAATGAATTTAAAGAATATAATTCAATATTTTTATGTGTCGTGTATGGAATCTGGATATTGGTGCCGACCGATGGGGAAACTATTTAAACGAAGACAGGTTGGTGAAAAGTATTTAAAGTAAACAACTCCAGAATTTAAATAAAGTTGATCATGTATAATATTATTTATGCGTGTCGGCCCTATCTCATATACAAAATTATATTATGAAAATAAAAATATATCTTATTATTGAACATCACATAACTTAATGATATGGATTATTGTTATGATTCTTCCAATAAATATACTCCAAAAAATCAGAATTATAATCAATACTTAGCATGTCATAAATGTTTTATAAAATTTTATTACCAAAATGCCACGTGTGTTTAAAGAAATCAGTTACAAAAATTCCAATGCAGGTTTGTATAAAAAACGGAGAAAATTATTTATGAACATTTTATAATAAGGGTCTGTTTAACAATCGCTATTCAATTTCCAAATCTTCATGTATAAATTAAAATGATCAAAGCTTTGAAGTTTATATCAAAAATATTTTCAATTAAAAAGAAGTTGAGAAACAATAAAATTTCCAAAACCTTTTTGTACCTCATAAATAATACTGGAAATCAAAGGAACCAAATTATTCTTGCAAGAATAGGGCTGTTTAATTTTTTTCCAAATGGTGACACATACTGTACTATATATATATATACTGTATTGATTATATGTGTATAATTTTAACTTTCTTTTTCTTAATGCAAAATCTAAGAAAATTATGAGACTTGGCTATGTTTGTTTATTATATAATGTCAGCAAATCCTATACTATGATTGAGTTTAATTGTGAGTGAAACTAAGATTTCAAACATGTGATATGGTATCTTAGTTTAGCTTTAAATAAATCTTGGTACAAAAAGCTGAGAAATGACCATCAGAAATATAACTTCTAATGTTTGTAAATCTAAAAGGTAATAATTTGCCCTTAACAACTGACATTTATTAATAGTTGTTATAAAATCTTCATAATAAACCATGCACTTGTTTGCTCAATATTATAAAGTCAATTTGAAGAAATATGTTTTGATAGGTGTTGCTGTTTTTAGCAGTTAAAGGAGTAGTCAGATGACAATTTAAGATTTAGGACAAAACATCATTAGCATAAAAACTAAACCTTTGATTAATGTGTTCTTAGGTTTTCAATATTTCAATTATCTTAGTTAGAACTTAAGTACATTGGCTTATCTCGCCTCAAACATCAACTAAATTCATTTCAACAATACTTCTTTCATGTTTTAATCAGAGAAAATATTTGACTGATATTAAATATCATTATGCAATTGTTATATCTGTAAATTATTAGTATGTGTCTATGAGCTTACATGATTTCTATATAAAGGGACAGTTCTATCGGGGTATTTCGTGTGGAAAGTTCTAGAGTACTTCCATGTTTATACTTGTAATGCATATGATTATAATATTTCATCATTATTTCAAAATTATTTATCAAATATATAATGGGGTTAACATTTTTATTGTTCTTCATATAACAATAGAATGCATTATTGCATCTTTTAGAATTTTGTTTCCACACTAAGATAACCGGAAAGTACTGTCCCTTTAAGCGCAGTATCACACATGGTTCGTTAATTCCAGCCGATACTTTTAGGTTTCACCACAATGCGTTGCCAGCTTTCTCCCTGCAATAACTGGAGCAGGTGTAAGTGATATAAGTGACATACTGTTGAAAGCAGCTTTGAAACCCAAGACACCTTTTTTATTTCTAGAAAGTGTAGCGATGAAAAGACTGACAAATATACAGTGTGACTAATTTTTTTTCAATTTGACACACATCAATGAGAATAAAAACAGATTCTACACAGGAAAGGTCATATAAGATTGTCACTTTTAAAATATATACAAATATGATGAAGGTATTGTTAGTAATTTCCAAATGTCATGAAGATACATGTTGTGATTTTGGGACATAAACTCCTATATCATCATTAGAAATATATCCTATTATATAAAGGATAAATGAAAATAAATTTGCATCAACAACTGACACAAGTAGCATAAGATTTTACTGACACACAATTTAGGTTTACTTTAATTTCATTAATTTCTTCTCAAATTTGTAAGGTAAACTATTTGGATATATATTGGATTCAATCAAGCTTAAATACTTATTAGTGGTTCAAACATTGATCAATTTAAATAATTTGTGTTTTCAGTACATGCAGTCCTGTTCAAGCAATCAAAAGTGTTTGACTTGTTTCTATGACGCTCTTAGATTTACACATAGATATATACATATGGTATTTGTTGAAATGAATTTGTGTTTGTTGATTTGTGGTTTGAACTGAATGTTTTCTTTTTCTTAGCAAACTCTGTTTACAATCATGTTTACTTTTGATACTTAATGTCACTGATATAGGGGAGAGTATTTCATTAAATATATGGTTTTCTTCTTTCCGCCACGCCCACTTGCAACTTTGACACTCTGGGTTGTGTTGAAATTGATGGCAAGACGCGAGATGACTCTTACTGACTTCCCAAAGTGCCTTGCAATAGTCCTTCTTGATAAACCACTGTTGATCATCCCGATCGCTTGCCATCGTTGATTTTCGTTGGGGTATTGTTTTGGCATTTCTATGTTTGGAACCATTTAGGAATGAGACAGCGTGCACATTTACAATCACTTTAAGGTCATTTGCACACTTTGCACATGTATGTCGCGTTTAGGTGACAATTTTAAAGTCAATAACAATTGTTTAAGTTGCGTTTTGTAGACATTTTCTGAGGACCATCACTGCCTTGACAAAATTTAATGATAGGTGTTCCCTTAATTTTTTCACTGAGTATAGTAACATAAAAGAAGGTACACTTATTAGTTTTAACTTTTAATGTTTCAAACACTAAAGTTTAATCTGAAAAAATGTTGATATTTTATTTAAGATTTTTTTAGATGGCCCCTAATAATTAATTTAACTATATACTAGTAAATATGAGCAATATAATTAGGTTTTCCATTATCTAAGTATTATGTAAAAATAATCTTTGCAACACAAACATGTTTTTCAATTGGCAGAAATTCTATAGTGCAATTGTTTCGGCTTTTTCAGTAATGTGACAAATATTAACAAAGTTCAGTCCTATTTACCTAAATACCTCCAGCCATTCAGCCGTGTATATATTTTGTCCAGCAGCCATTAGCTGGATTAAATGAAAATGTGATGGTGTTTTTTATATGGAAGTAGTTAAAATCTAACTGGGGTTTGGAATATTAAATGAAGATTGTTACTGATAAAACGAAGCGTAACCTTGCATAAATGCATGAACATACACGTAGTTGCCCTCATCAGTTCGGGTGAAGGAAATGCGGCTGTATGGCATAGCACCGAATGACACGGGTGCAACCCTGCTTGGTCTCGGTAATCTGATGCTCTGTTGCCTGACTGTACTGACAGAGAGAAATTTACCAGCAGTAAAGTTTAGAAATTAGGTACTAGATCCAGGCGCTGTTCCTCGACTGGCGCCATCTTTGTTACATTTACGAACGAAATTTCAAGTAGCGACACCCCTTTTGCTGTCGTAATTTTTGACGTTACTTTTGTGCTACGATTATTTAGTGAAACTCTAACGATGAAAATCGTAACGCTAAGATCGGTTTTACGAAATTCGTAAGGATTCGAACGTTTAGTGAAACGGGACCCAGATGAAATGATATACTAAAACCGTAAAGGTGATAATGTGATACTGCACCAGAACGGATTGTTTTAATTCTAAGTTCGAAGTAATTCAAACGTGTTTTCCTCTTTGCAGAATAATAATAACAGAGGTAGCTGCTATCAGTTAAACTGGGAAAATTTTTTTTGGGTATATTTTATTATTTCATTTTAACATTTTTCACACTTTTGTGATATTTTTATTTGAGATAATGCTGTTTTGCTGTGGCGTCGTTTAACTCTCAATGATGGGTCAATTCAGCTTAGTCCTGGTGATTAGATATTCCTACGCTTTGGTGAATATTTACATGTATATTTCAACTTGAATACTTTTTTCAACGTTGCTGAACATGGCATTGTGTACTGTTTTATTATCACTTCAAAATGAAACGCATTGATCAAAAGTATAAAAAACAAGAAATAGTTAGTATTAAAGGGTCAGTAGCACGTTTTTTGATAATTTTATGTTTCAAAATTTTCACTCATAATTTAAATTTATTGCTAAATGTATTATTTTGACAGTGTCAAAAATCTCATAACACAAGCCAATCATCCGTAGTCAGAGGACGAAGTTTGAAGATTCACTTAAAATCGATTGGCGGCCATTTTGTGTGAACACCTTTCATTCATTTTGTGTAAGAAAAAGGAATCGCATGGCTAAACTTTGTGTTATATATTTGAATTATTACTGCTCCAGTTAGTTTCAATACGTTGTCTTTCAATTGGGACCATTAATTTTCATTTTCCTGACATCACCTTATTTCCCCCCTAAAAACGTGCTACTGCCCCTTTAATATATGTTTTTGATATTTGTTATAGGGAGCGCAACTGACAAAACTAGTGCACCGATTTTATATGGGAACAAAAAGCCTATTAACACTAGAATCAAACAGTATTAAATCAATAATTACATTTTATCTTGAATATGATATTACGTTACGTTTGTCAAATACAATTCATTACTATTTCATTTACACTAATGTAAATTTCGTTTAATGATTGATATGCTCTTAGCAAGATGATTTACAATAATTTAACAAGTCGATTGATTTTGTTATCTAAACATTTCATATCTAAACACATTTAAGCAGTGTTAATGATAGTCTAACTTGAAAACACATAAACACGTTAGTAGAAAGTTCTATCAACTGTTTAAGTTTAAATCTCAAATTGTACACTGAATATTCATTAAGAAACCATAGGTCATAAAACGATATCTGGATATAGGTGATACGTACTGAATAAAACCTCTTTCTGACACATTCAGTCCTGCAAACTTACTCGCAATTTTCGTCTGAAGGTTCCCAATATCCCTTTTATACGAGTCCATGTTCTGGCTTAGTCTTGAAACAACCTCCTGAAAATTGTATATAAACGAAAGTCTTAAAATAAGATATCACTATTATTGGTTAGATATGTTTAGATGTTTCGCTTAATCTTAAGATGCTTATCTATTGCTTATATCTAATCTCAACACTTGACAACCACTCCAAAGTACAAGTACTCAATCGCCTGACATCACCTATAAGAAGAAAAAATCATTTTGAAACGAAGTTGACATCTACCGTTTAAACAAAGCTGACAATGATAACATCAGATTTCAGACTGACCTTAAGTTTCTGCGTTTGGACTGTTTCTTCATTCTTTGCTTCAAGCGCTGAAACAGATTGATATATTCATTTATATAGTATACACGTAAATACATTATGTTATTGAATGTTGTTTATTCATCATCAACGTCCACATATTAGATAAATATTTTGAAAACAAATCTCATAAATGATTATTTTAATCAAATTTTGGAATTGGCAAATACACAAACATGATATGTCGATCTCTTTATATTCATTTCACACTTTCAATTTATGTTGTTACTATCATAGCTAGGTCGACGACACCTAGTTGCGTGGTTCATTCCTACCCTTCTGTTTGAAAACAAACATTTATGTAAAGATAAATAAATTGATTGGCAAACAAGCCAAAGTGTTATATTAATGTTTGTCCATTCCAATAACAACATTTATGCGTTGTTCATATTGTCTTGGAATTTCAAAAGGATATATCATAGCAAAAATAAATAACATTCAACATGTGTATGGATATGATAATAACGATGATAGTCATTTCCATCCACTAATGCATGATCAAGGCACTACCAACATTATTACCCTCGTCTTACCTAATTTATTTGTCGCACTAACACAACTCTTTTCCAGGTACCCAATTCCTGCTTGCCAAACAGAGGCACATTTTGAATAAAGTCTCTTGCCAAAGGGACACCACAGGTATTTCAAGTAGTGTCTCTGTGTGGTACAGGAAATCAACCCTTCAAATATATATCATTCCCATTCCCAAGGAAAACTCAGAATTCATTTAAAGTGTTCTTCTTGATAATCGGCATCTAAAACTTCTTAAACAACGTATCTGAGTCTATACTTACTTTTAATTTTCGACTGCATTTCTGTATTGTCTCGTTTTTGTCTCTCAGTATGCTCTGATAACTTTGATTTAATGTCTTTTATATCCATCTGAAACATGAAAACAGTGTGCTCTCAAAATTTCCTCCAACTTTTCATGTATAACCAATGCTGTCTTTGCCGGAATTGGCCGTCAGATATTGAACAATTATTTGTAAAGTGATGTATAAGTAAAATCAATGACAGTGGTCTTTTCAAGTAATCCTTTAATGGCTTTTCAATCAACTACATATATCAGCCCTGGTAGTTCTTATCAGGCTTTTGTGTGACGAAACAAACAAAAGGTATCTGAATCGCGAGACTAGCGACTTTATTTAGTTTAGTACTGGTAATAAAAATTGTTTGAATTACTGTTTGAAATGAATATCAGAAAGAAAATAGTTCTACCTTCAAAGCCAAATGACCATTTCCACAATGTACCCCTTCAATGAATAAAAAGAAATTGATTGAAAAAACCTCATGGGGATACATTTGTTCAATCAAAAGCAAGGCATTTTTAAAAGGTACCACATAAGCAAGTAAACAACAATCCACTAAATAACCAATCATTTAATGTTGACATGAATTCATTGTTGTTTAAGCAATGAAGATATTGCATAATAGGACTCCTGAACGCTAAAGGATGAGTACTAGTAATACTTTTGTACTTGATAACAAAACATCAAGTGGACAAATGTGCATCTAAGAAAGTTGCTAAAAGCATAAGGTTTATATACACTTATGTACGATTAATACCTTCAATAATTGTGTGTCGTATAAATTTACAATACAAGTGGTCTTTAAAGCATTGTGAAAGTGAGTTCAGGAAAATATGTGATTGAACAAAACATTTTTGACATACTCAAATTGCAAACTTCACAATCACAAGTTCACAATCATACAACAACGATGAGTATAAAAACGCAACGTTGTACTGTTATATCTGTTAAACGAATCCAAAATTAAAAAAATCAGGTATGTATTTCCTTTTCTTTAAAGCCTACATGGTTATTCGGACATTTGTTTGAAAAGCAAAATTATTGCTGACATCAAACCAACTTTTATCGGAATTCAGCATAACAATCCCATATTGTACTATACTTATTCCCTGTTGCTCATCTTTTGATAATTATGTAAAGTTTTATATTCAGTCGATTTCATTACCTGATCTTTAACATAGACATCACTTACTAATGTTTGTTGTGTTATTGACCATGTCTCCTTGGACAAAGCCAGCACTGTTCGATGATAAAACCTCCCCTCCTGAAACGCCTTGTACGTTGGCTGTCAGTTCTGGCTGATGAGTATCGAGTCTTGAGTTCGCTAAAATCACATTTACTCTGCAAGTTCATGCAACTGGTTGAAGAGAGTTATTGAAGGTATGAAGCGAAAAACAGCAGCTGTGACTTCGAAACAATAGCAATTAAACATAGATTCATAAGCTATCGCTTGTCTATTTTGCACTTGGCAATGGGTTTTCACCCATGACAACATTAGTTTGGTCAAAGCCACACTTCGCAGAAAATTAAAGTTATAAACATATGTTTTTCAAGGCTGAACTTTTGTTTATATCCAATGTTGTGCTTTGTAGGGTTGACGTTATTGTTTAGATCTTCAAATCTAGTGAAATCAATGTTTAGTAAAGAAATCATATTTTGGATATAGTCACAGGGAAAGATTACAACATCCATGTAGTATACAATTAACGAATTAACGACTTTGACAGGTTTCTTACCATCTGTCGGAGCTGACACATGCTTTGTGATTCCAGGAGTAGATTGTACCTTTTGAAAAAAAACTTGTGTAAGTGAGGTATTATATCTTGTACATATATTGTATATTTTCTCTTTTCTTTAATTATCAAAAACAATATTATTTTTGTTATCAGATTGAGAATGACTTAATCCTATGATTTGATGATTATAAGAACAATTTCTTGACTGTTTTTAATTTCACAAAATGTTTCGCACCCTGGATGGCATTTGAGAAACGAAAACAACTGTTCTTTCTAAATATGCTCCATAACCATACTGTATTACTGCTGTAATGTTGTGTGTGTTCATATTGAACATATTCAACAGTATGAATGAAATATATTATATCTCTATATGTGTCTATAAAGAAATATAGCCATAAAAAGAAAACTTACTGTTTCACAGTCTTTTGATAACTCTTTTCATATCAGTTTGGCATTTTGTTTAAACATTTACTTTCTCTTATGTGTACTTATGAATAGGTAAAATATAAATGACAACACGTTAAACACTACTACCACATCTGAAATGATTTTTCTTCTCTTAGCAAATATAATATAAATTGTTTGCTGTATCATATACAATCTTTGTAGAAATGTTGCTTGAGCCGCAAGGCGAAGGCTGACATTTCTACAAAGATGGTACATCAGACCGTATTACCAGAGGGAGAAGCATACAACGAATTTATCTTACCGTCATGTTAGAAGAAAATATATTAATTTCTTTTTGAGTGCGGTTAACGGATGAGCCATCACCGGTTTGTAAATGCATATGTTCGGGATCATAGTTATCTTTAACAACGTTGAAAGTTTGGTAAGGTAATTTTTTCATTATCTTTTTGCCTGAAGGTAATCAAAAGGTTGTATACTACATTCATGTATTAATGCTAACGTTTTATATGTGCATTGATAGTCAAATATTATGCAATGTATTTTTATTGCATTGTAGTTTTTTGAACCGCATTCAACTGTACTGAACCGCATCCAACCGTGTTCAAAGCATTCAACAATATCCAACCCAGTCAACCGCATTGAATAACATCTGTTTAACTATCATGTCTAATGTTTCTAATATTAATCCACCTCATATTTCAACACATCCTTACGCATCTGACGAATCGAGCCTCTCAATGCCAAATAGTTTCAAGTTCGACGTCAGCGAAATCCATATCAATTGCCTATACTGATGATATGTAATAAACAATCATAAACTTGATGTGAGTCTCGAAATCTTTGTTCTTGTATCTACACTGTTTGAACGACCTTGACCCCCTAATGTAAACAAAATGGCGTCATCCAACCTGACTGAAATGATATTGATATCATGAAATACTGTAGGCTTTGCGGTGAGACCGGAGTTACTTAACATACAGCAGGGCAGACCTATTGTCCTACAGACAATGCGCTCCTACAATATCCCCATGCCTGGCTGACAAGCTGAGTGAGGATGGCGTAACCTACTTGAGAAAAAAGCCGACACGTCGAGGATGCAAGGCCGGCAAGAAACTGAGAGTTAATTCTTGCATCAATCATTTAGCAGTATTCACCGCAAATGCCCCTCACTTAGACTCTGTGTTCTGAGTGCAAAATCTGTAAGAAACAAGACACAGGAACTAAATGAATATGTCAAAGACAATGATATTGATATATTTGTTATTACAGAGACATGGTTGAAAGAGGGCGATGCAGTCACCCTCAATCAGCTTATTCCAGATGGATTGTCAGCTCTTTGTGATTATAGGTTGATACAACAAGGTGGCGGAATTGCTGTGATTTTTAAATCCAATATCAAGGCAAAAGTTGTTAGTACAACTACTGATAGCATATTGATCCTCGCCTCTGTATTGAGGGCAAAACAATTCGTTTAGTATCTGTGTGCCGCCCACCCTCATCAGGTGGTAAATCTCAATCCATAGAGTTGATCATGGAGGAGATGACGAACCTTTTGGAAGCTTCATGCGGCACAAATGAGAATATTGTGTTAACTGGATATTCAACATACATGTTGACGACCCTTCTAATCAATTGGCTTGTGGGTTTATGGAAATTAATTTCGCTCAAGATTTGCAGCTGCATATCACTCAGTCAACACACAAGAGTGGTCACACATTGGATCTGGTGCTCACAAGGTGTTCAGAGAAAAATATCATCAGTGATATCGAGGCTCTGGATGCTGGGGTATCAGATCATTTCAGCATCTTCTGCACTAGATATTTCAAAACCTGGACCATTGCGGAAATCTGTCTCATACAGGAAGACTCGTGCTATCAACATTGAACAGTTTGCCAGAAATGTTGAGAGTAAGAAGAATTCAGGTCTCATGTCGTCTGCAGAATTGCTGGAAGATAAGGTCAAGGTCTATAATACCAACTTAAGTACCAGCTTAGACCAACATGCTCCTGTGAAAACATGGAAGTTCAGCTGGATGAATGATGATGTGAGCAGAGCAAAGCATGAATGGCGTAGGACCGAACATACGTGGCGTACGACATACCTGGAGGTTCATAGACAGATCTTTTAACAATCGAGAAACAAAGCAAACACTGCTGTTCGCCAGGCAAAGCTTTCCCATATCAAGTCTCCTGTTACTGACAACAAGAAGAATACAAGACTGTTATTTGCTATTGTGAAACAGCTCACATGTGCAAAAGTGCAAGAGGAAATCCGATCTCCATCAGAATCAAGGGAGATGGCGTAATCTTTTTCAACATTCTTTACGACAAAAGTTGAAAAAATCAGGGATGGCATAGCAGCTTGTTCAATTGAGGATGCTATGAACGGTGACATTCGATTCTCAGGACCACCTTTTTCCACGTTTCCTATTTGCAACAAGACGGAGACTGCAGATATCATAAAAAATTCTCCTTGTAAGTCATCATCCTTAGATCCGGTTCCAACATGGATCATCAAGGGATGTCTAGATGTCACATGCCCCTTAATCACAATAGTTTTGCAACATTCTCTTGAAGTCGGGCAAGTTCCAGAATGTCTAAAGTAGGCAATCATCATACCAATTTTAAAGAAACCATCATTGGACAAGGATGTTTTCAAAAATTATCGGCCAGTTTCTTACTTAGCCTTCATTTCTAAAGTACTGGAAAGGATAGTTCTCAAAAGGATCAATGCACACTGAAAACAATCTCACTGAAGTGTTCCAGTCTGCTTACAAGCCTAAACACAGTACTGAGACAGCACTGCTTAAGGTACACAATGACATTCTCAGGTGTATGGATAAGCAAGAGGTTGTTCTCCTAGTGATGTTGGATCTCACAGTTGCTTTTGATACAGTAGATCACCAAATGCTTATTGAAAGACTGAAGTCGACCCTTGGAATATCGGGTACAGTCTTGTCCTGGTTCCAGTCCTACTTGTCAAACAGGACAATGAGAGTATTGATAGATGGGGAACTGTCCGGTACTGGGTCCTGTTTTGTTTTCTTTATATATCCTTCCACTTGGAAATGTCATTCGGCGGCATGGATTAAATTTCCATGGCCACGCGGATGACAATCAACTTTATGTTCAAAGAACGTCATGGAGAACTGCATCGAGGACATACAATCCTTGATGTCTGCCAACTTCCTGAAGTTTAATCCAGACAAATCTGAATTTGTCATTTTTGGCACACGACAACAGCTGCAAAAAATCAGCAATATAAAACTAGACATTAGCGGCGCGGTTGTCCATTAAACTGACAGAGTACGTAATCTCGGTGTGATTTTTGAGAGAACGCTATCCCCTGAAGTCCAAGCATTATCCACAGCGAGATCTGGCTCTATTCACCTGAGGAACATTGGAAAGATCAGGCAGTACCTGGATTCGAATACAGCCAAGCTCCTTGTGCAATGCTCTTCGGTCTGGAGATGCTGCTCTTGGTCACCTCCAGCGTATGCAGAATAGGGCAGCAAGAGTTGTAACCAGGACTAAAACCAGGGAACACATTACTCCAGTTCTGGAAACTCTGCACTGGCTGCCAATAAAACAGAGAGTCAAATTCAAACTTTTGACAATCACCTATCAAGCCTCTTATGAACCAACGTATCCTCAATATTTGAAAGATCTCATATCCTTCCACATTCCAAACAGAAGTCTCCGATCAGCTCAACAGAAGCAGTTATCTGTTCCAGACACCAGGACAAAAAAGGCAGAAAGATCATTCGCCTTTGCTGCTCCTACGTTATGGAATGATCTGCCCCAAATCATCAGATTTGCTCAGAACATTGATACTTTTCACTCAATGCTCAAAACCCATTTGTTTCAAGAGCTTTCAGACTTCATTGAACTGCACAACCACTTTGCCAATGGCACTACAAGCTCATGACATAGCACCGCTGAGCAGCTTTTGTTGGATGATAGGCGCTCAACAAATCAATATTATTATTAGTAGTAGTATTATATTAATCGCGCGACATAAAGCTACTAACCGTAACATGCTTTAAAACTATTTTATTTTAATTCTATAGCATGTACAAGTAATGAAATACGGAATTTGTTTCCAAATAAAACATAAAATGATGGAAACAATCTATAATAACTAATCACGAAAACAGCTAATCAACTTATTTAGACTCTGCACAATGCGTGCATCATTTGGTAACGTCATGTTTATGCTTTACGACACCACTTCTCGGAGTGGAGCTGTTGCTATGGCAGCGGGGTACATAGAATTTGTACACCGTGGTCGGGGTACATAAGATAAAACTATTCGATCGTCAGCCAATCAAAAACAAGTATTTTACTGTAAGATAAGATAAACGTCTTAATACGAATTAAATAAAAACAGAATAATCGGGGTTTTCTCTTAGAATAGAACTTTGAGTTCCACTTTTTTTTTCTCAACTCGTCAATCTTCTTATATTTCTCAATGTCACTGCATTACTATCTCTTGCTTACCATCTGCGATTGTTCGATTTTCCTTATCCGTTCTTCATGGTCTGTAAATGATGGAACATTCAAATCAATACATTAAGACAAATAAAGCATTAAGACTACATGAAATTATTTATCTATTTTATCTGAGACCAAGTACTTCTTTGCAGATTGCTGACGAATGGACCAAATCTTAAAATCTGCAAATGATATATCATAGAATAGTTTGTAGATTATGAAAACATTCTAAAATAGTTGTGCATAGTCAATAGATTTGTGCAAGATGACAAGATTATGAGCTTCACTCTAAGACCCTAAAATTATTTTTTTGTTTAAATGTTTGAATTCGTTCATAAACACAATACGTATGGGACGTACTGTTTTGTCCTGCCTGTTTCATTTCATTAAGGGTGCGGTAAGCGCATAACAGTACTAAATGTCATCATGCCAAAATACATTGTATATTCGGATCGACGTAAATAATAAAGGTTAAAAGGACAATGCTATTGATATCCAAGAGGACGTTTAAACATGTAAGTTATTAGTACAGGATTAGACACAATTCAGATAAAATATGTCAGGTATAAAATATATAGTTGGTTGGTCTATCCATCATCATTTGTGGAAATTCAATCAATAAATTTGGTTTATGGTTTACATATTTTTCAAATTTAATATTTCAGAACTTCAAGGCCGAACCATTTTTTTACGGGCATTTGGCGGGAATCTATGAAGCGAAGGAACGAAGGATATGGATATGTATCTCGCTTTCACTCGTACAGTCTGACTTATTGACATACCTGCAATATCAGCTTTATCTCGTTCAAAGCCAGTTTTGAGAGAGTCCATTTCTGATTTGAGTCTCGAAGACTTCTCCTGAAATAAATCAAATTAAATAACAGACTTATAAATATTGTTCAAGTTTTGAACCTGTTTTAACATCTATTGAAAAATCTGTTTGCGAAAATAACTACCTTAAATTCCGTCTTTCGATTCTCTGTTTCATGGGCTTGTGCTTCTTGAATCTCTGAAATATAAAAGATAATTATCATACTGTGATTTTATGAATGTGAATGGAAATGTATCAATAATGACCTTTCTTTGATTAATTTCAAACAAATGTTATTTAATGGAATAAAATGAAATTAATGTGATGCAGACAGATATAAATATATATAATAAAGAGAGCCATAGGCTCTGTAGCTCATTAGGCTTTATATCTAATTTTTCTTTAGGGTGTGGACAATGTTGTTCCTCCTAGTTTGTATAGAATATTTTGGCTTTCTTCACCTTTCGGTTTAGGAGAAAACGATGAAAAACTATTTAAAGGGCATGGCCCCTGTGGCCCTTATTAGGGGTCGGAAGACCACCAAACCCATAAATTGTGAGTTACTAGTCAATGTCCGTACACCTAGTTTCAGCTTTCTTGGCCCTATGTTTCTTGAAAAGAAGGCGAAACTAGGTTTTAAGAGCGGAGCCACAGAGCAATCAAAGCTACAGTTTATAATACCCACTATTTTATTCCCACTAGTCAAGGAATCTGTACACCAAGTTACAGCTTTCTGAGAAAAAGATGCAAATAGGTTTAAGGGTTTGGCCCCTGTGACCCACAGGGCCACCGAAGCGTTGTCAAAGTTTCAACTTTCTAGGTCTTACGCTTCTTGTGACGAAGTCGAAAATGCACAAAATTACGGATGTACGGATGGACGGACGCCGGACACCATGCCTTGCCATAAGCCCATCCGGCCTAACAGGCCAGATGAGCTTAAACATGGGCATGTGAACAAGATGTCCAACTGCACATAAATACCAATCATATAACTGTTTTAGGCAATGGTTTTATACAATCTCATTGAAATCGAATCTTAGATTCTCTCTCTTGTTTCATATTTTGTCGTTACTTGTCACAAATCTAAGATCTGACGGAATCCCGTAGAGAACCATGTCCAGATGAACTTTGAACAGGAAATGAGCCCGAATTTGACAGTCAATCAGTTTGAAGGGTCGGTCCTGATGCGACAAATCAGATTCCATCTTCCTCCGTCATTTCGGCGTATCGATAAAATAATTAACTCCGCTATAGATGCTTTGTAATAATTCATATAACAAAACCTACAAATATAGGTGCACAGGCTTTGGTGTGCTTGGCTATCCATTGTAAATCACTGTGTCTGCACATGGAAATAAGCTACCGAGGGTTGCATGAGCGCGTCGGCATTGCAAGGGGCCTACTTGATTTGCAACCCGACTAGAACCGTTGTTTTGAAAAAAATCCGTTTGATAACTTATGACCGAATTTTGGTAAAAACCATAAAAGTTTCATAACATATGTTATGTTAAAAAGCGGATATGTCACTGACACTGACAAAACGCTTCTGACTTCTTTACAAAGCTATACAAATCCGGGAATTTGTTGATAATAAAATATATATAAGGTACGTGAAAAGATAGAATAGAATTCAAGATCCATAATGATCAGCATTTCATGGTGAATTTTGTATAATAGCTGTATGCATTTTACGGGCCTGAATTTGAGTAGTATTTTCAAGAACTCAATTCAAACTCTTCTTTTCAATTAATCTTCATACCCTGCAAGTCTCGCCGCAAAACATGTGACTAAGATGTTTTGAGAATACAAAACAAAATAATTATCAATTAATTAAAGAGTAAGGTTGGACTTCCAAGAAAAAAATATTGTTATTCCATGAATTTTTCTCAATTTTGTATCCTTTGATTTCGACCATAGTCTTGATTTTAATGTATCATAGGATTATTAATATATATACGTATAATATGCATAAGATTTACAGAAATATCGTATCAAGTTTCCGATAATCTGAAATGTGATCATATTTCAATAATTCTGACGACGAGGATGTTAACTAACATAGGTCCTACTGCTTTCATGTTGATGTAGCAAATCAAGCGTACCCAAACATTCAGAAAAGTTCCGCATTTTCCGCGTTACATAGAAAGCGATGATGTTTGAACCTTTAATCTACTTTCACAACTTTGAAAGCGCAACCATGACGGGTTGAAATCCTACTTGTGGTGGACTCTATGAGTGACCAGTAACAACATAATATAAATAAGGGAGTGAATCAATGATTTGATTTTAATCAGATTGTGCTTTTATATTTAAACATAAATATGTACATAAATACATATATAATCAAAAGATAAAAAATGACACAAAGGCAATTAAAAGTAATTGGAATCATCAGGAAATTTGAATTTCGATCTTTTGATTATGTAAAAATGTATACTAGTAAACTTTTCCGATTTATATATATATATGTTGCATACGACTTTTTAAAGAGTTTTTCTCACTCATCAAGTGTCGGTAATACCGTTATGTCATTTCATTTTGATGCAATACATTTCTTATTAATTAATTATTTTGAGTAATTCCTGTAATGGTCATGTAGAAAAGGTCTTGATCTTACCTTTAAGCTTAAATTCCATTGTTTTGATTTGTCTGCCATGTCTTTTCTCAAGTTGTTGTAATTCAAGCTTCAAGTTTTGTTTTTCCTTTTGGAGATTCTGAAATCCATGAACGCAAAATAACATACATTGTTGATAAAACAAACGGAAATGACAGAAACCGTACATACATAGTATGTGTCCACTCATCATGGCTCAGATTATGTCTGATCATAAAGCATTTATTTGTACGCATTTTTTCAAATAAGGGTCTATGTAGCCTTTACTCTTGTTGAATGGTGATATCTTGTATTGTTGCGTGATGCTTTTAAAGAAAGAAAATATGCAGAATTTTGTTAATTGATAATACATGACAGCAAATTAGAATTTTCCTTTAACATATTTTGATATAAACACTCTAAGATTTCAGTCAAGTTACAAACAAAGTGAAACAGTTTAGTGAGATTTGAATTTACAGAGATGATGTCTAAGCATAACATAATTTTAATGACAACGTTTCAAAACAACAATTTCTGTTGTGAACTCATAGTTTGAGCAGTCTGATTAAAATCGACCGTGCTCCGAGGAATAAAATATAAAAAATATTGTCTCAATCGGGGTTTAACCATTCGGGATATACTCTCCGTCTCGGTCTGAATGTTCCCACCTCTACCGCGTCTTGCTATAACCAGTTTAGCGCAGACAAACCTAGTCGTAAGCTATCCAATCACATCCTCGTTTTAAAAAGCGTTTAGCGGGGATGATGTATAGCGATTGGTACACTGGAGTTACCTGCCCCTAGTATGATATCGAAGCGTTTACTGCGCCCCTTTCGATTGGCTTGTGTCGGAACATGCGGGTAATAGGGGTGCCTTTAGACTGTGAATGAGAGGAAAGCCGGGATGGGTGTGGTTCGAACCCCACTAGAGTAACATTTTTACATTTTTTTCCTCGAATCACAGTCGATTTTAATCAGACTAATAGTATGAGCATTATTAATTCATTGCCTCCTTTTCGTTCTTTATGATCAATTATTAATAGGTAAAAAATGAACAAAATAAGACTGAAGGAAATTCACCCTTCTCATAGGATAAATAATATAATTGTTTCAGAATAACCCAGAACGTAAGCGGAATCGGTTTACCTTTAAATCCGCTTGGCCAGTCTGTATATGTGCATCAAGCTGAAATTCCTCCCTCAGCGATAAGCCTTCAATAGACAGAAGTACGTTTTGATTACTAATCGTTTTTCCAGTAAATCTCAATTTAATACTAAACTGTTGGATGATAGCATCATAAATAATCCATTAAGGGCATTCTGGTTATCAAAAAGGTGTAACTTCGTCTTTCTTCTGAAGAACATTAATTCATTTGTTCTTGTAGAGCCCTATGAGAAGACTACATGAGGTCTACATTCGAATAATACTAAACGAGGCATCTTCCGGATTATATGACTTTGCTTGGTCAGATTCCTAATTTGTTTGATAAACACGCGAGGAATATATGACAGGTGCTTGATCACTCATGCTTTTGATATGAAGAAGAATGAAGTTCTTAATAAATAATAAAAATGAATAGCGATGTTGATTATTACAAATTTAATGTTATAATGTAATGACTACGATTTCCTTCATAATATGATCGAGCATCGCACAAGAGATTTTTTTTTGCTTTAATTAAAGGAAAATGAAGTTGAGTTCTTTCAAAATATACATGTATTGTTCAGATAGTGCATCGGTTGTTCTTTGAAATTTATGAAGAAAAGCAAGAAGTAGTCCAAGGAATGCCAAGTTAAGCTTTAGCAAATGAAATATCTTAATGTTGTTATGATACAATTATGCCATACCAAACTGTTATATAAACCCTTTACGAAGTGCCAGGTTTGTAATAAAAATGTTTATGATGTCACTGGTGTTGAGGAATGAGTGGATAGATTAGTGCCGTACATATACAGCTGCGTATCTTAAGTTTGTTCACTTACCTTCGTATTCTAGTGCAAATATCATGTAATAAGAAACGTCTTTCGAGACATCATATCATTATAAAATAGAAACCGATAATGATGTAATTTCACTGCATAAGTTAAGATTTTGTTTGCGTTGACATATTCGTATGTCATACCTAGCAGATAGCTGTAACAAATTTGGCAGGTCATTGAAGTGACAAGGGGTCAAAATTTCGAAAGCATTGATTTCTATTTTGCTCTACAAAATCTTTCATTTGTGTTCCTTTGCGTTTATGCAACGTAACTGTGCTACTTATTTTCCAACAAAGTTTACATGGATGATTTAAATCGAAATTTAGAAAATCCAAATTTCACAAATATGACCCAATCTGTCTATTTAACAATGCCAAATATCGACATTCAGCACCAGTGACAAGACGATCCCGAAATATGGTTTGGGAATGGTTATTTTACACATGGACAATCGATGATCTTCTGTAAGTTGTCCTGGAGTTATTTTATAAACCTCAAAATAAAACCTAAATTACATGAAATTTGCTCTAAGAACACAAGCAGGTGAACAAATTTATGGTACGCAGCTGTATACATTCCAGGTGTGGTCTTTGTGTACACTTCGTACCTGTTGTTTGGTCAAGATGGTCGATCACAAAATGTTGATATTTCTCCAAAGCTAGAAGGAACTTTCCAAATTTGTGCTCGCTTTTTTGTTCGATCTTGTGAATAAGTGCCTTATTGCGGTCCTTTGCATCATGAATACCTGTCACGTGATTGTATTCACGTCGGTCAAAAACCTTTTCCTGGTATAGATAATGTAGAATGTCCGAAGAGTTCAGATGATTCAACAGATACACATAATTCTTCTGTAGGATATCCTTGTGTGACATGCTGCAATACATGACAATAGTTTAGTTTTAAAGATTCTTTTCATAATTGCAAGAAAGACAATGAGTAAAATAATGATAATGTGCAAGAATTTAGAAATTCAAAAAGGACTAATTTACAACAGCTGGATTGCAACAATCGAATTGTTTATGAAGTGTTTCATGTAAAGCAACAACAAAAAAGATAAAAGCTGCTTTAGTTGCCTAAATTTCAAAAAGAGTTTCAATCATTACGTGTACATGGTTTGCTGATCTAAACTAAATCTAAATTAGTGTAAGCCAAACAAACTAAACAAAATAAAATACTCGTATGACTTCAGAGATCACAAGAATATGGTTTTCTTTAGTGATTGATAAGTCCACATCAGTGGTAATACAGATTAAATATTTGAAGGGGTCGGAAGAAGATAGTGATAACCCACATTAAATGATACGGACCTAGGTAAAGTTGCTAGGTATGCTTGACATGACTAAGCCTTCTAAGTAAACATTTCTGAAAAAATGTAATAACCCACAAGATATTTAAAAAAAAGAGCCATTGAATCTGTAGCTCATCAATCTTTAATTTGCCTTAGGATGTTTCAAATGTGGTTCTCACTTAGTAGGGTCATCAAATGTACAATTTAAAATCATTCTTATCTAACTAAGGAGTCTGTAGCCATGGTTTAAGGTTTCTACGTCATGTGCTTCTGGAGAAGAAGAAGAGGAAAAAGATTGAACGGGTGTGGCCCCTGAGGCCCTTATCAGGGGCCACAGACCTATCATGCAGCTAAAGATTACAATCCTAAATAGTCAAGGAGTCTGCGAACAAAATGTCAGCTTTCTAGGCTTTATGCGTCTGGAGAAGAAAACGAAAAAAGGTTTAAGGGCTTGGTTCCTGTGGCCCTTTTAAGGGGCCACAGGGCCAACAAAGCTATAAATAATATTCCTCACTTGTCAAAGAGTATGTACACGAGATTTCAGCTTGCTAAGCCTTTTGGCGGGGCCCCTGTGATCACGCTAAAGATAAAACAATAATCAACATATTGTAACTCGGATGCCTGGTTGATTCTGTTTAGTCATCATCATCATTAATTTCTTTCAATTCTCATAAAATACGGTCATCGGACCATGTGTTTAGCAACTTTTGTGTGGCTTATGCCATTCTTTCTGAAACGGGTAAAAATGATCTTGCATATCATTAATTAGGCATGATGCAATAACAAGAAGTATGATATTTAGGAGAGGGAACAGATTTCTATATTTTCTTATGTTTTCTATGTTGTAGATAATGGTATTGCAGCCCATAAAATATAGTTATCTCAGATCTTAGGGTTGTGTGGGTTATTACTATCTTTCCCAGGTCCCTTCACTTCTTTGATAATAGGCATTCTGACAGTGTCATTTTGCCGTCATCATTCGGAAATAGTAATAATAATAAATACTACAAACCTTCGAGAATATATCAGCTAACTCATGAATATGATGTTTTATTTTCTGAAAAAAAAAGAGAATGTTATTAAATATTAATCTTATATTAAAAATAATTTGATAAAAAAACTTAAATCAATTTAATTACATAAACGGTAACGAAGGACGGTATTTGGTGACTTTACCTATATACTATATCATACTTTCCGGTACTCCATTAAGAAAGGCAATATATGTCAGTTGATTTTTTGAAAACATAAAGAGCTACTGCCTTGAATCTTTAGTAACACGTCTAGTCTATATGAGTAATACATGGAGCACTCGATAAATAGGAGAGGGTCATGTCAATACAACATGATTCACGTTATTCGAATTAAAATGAGCAACGAAATCAAGTGCCGTGTTTGTATTGTACCTTTTTAAAGTTACTACTCTCGTATTATCACTTTATAATACATTACCCACAGCAATAATTCATGTATGCAACATATGCTTCAAATGAGAAACAAACTTGTCCTTTTTAAATATACATATCTATATATATTCAACTTTGTTTAGTCGCCTTTGGCTACCCATTTTATTAAATCGAATTAAGTGATCAAAACGAATAAAAACCTGCACACCTATAGATATATAGTGGCAAAGCTCCTTAGTTGAAAAACTGTTTGTGTTCGGTGCTTGATTCCGAAGTTCTTGTTATGGTCTATGCACTGCATACCTGCACCGCACTTCATTCTCGTCTGTCTGTGTTAAAAAGAATGATATGAATTAATTACATACTTTTTGACTACTGAACATTGACAAGACCCTATATTCAGATACCAATATACAAGGAATAGCTAGTTTGGGATAACACCGGTATAAGGCGCCACAAAAAAAATATATATTTGATTCTACTTAGTATATCAACTTTTGAACATTTACTGTTACATGCACAATATATATACTGTGTCTATTGAAGTCTGATTGTTGGATCAAGTCAACAAAGCTTAACATTTCTATTCACTTTTTCTTCTCACGATATCGGTTTTATACAAACATGATGATGGTCACATAGATTTCTGACAAGAGTGGTGGTTGTAGGGCGTTGAAGATTATTGGCTATAGAACATAGTAGTTGTATGCACAAAAGTAATATGAAACTGAATATCATCAGTGGCTAAACAGAAGCTCTTTGACAGTTCAAACTTGTGTGCCTATTTCTACAAATTAAGGGTCGTTGAAGATTTTTGTCTATACAACATACGCAGCTGTATACATAAAATCGATTTGAAGCTGAATATCATCATCAATAGAAGCAATCTAGTTAAAACTAGCTGTAATGTTATCGTCCTCAAAGTCCTTACGTTACATCTAGCTACTAACCCACCTGGTCCGTGTCACGCATGCGCGGAAATCAGCCAATGAAAAAAGAACTGGCTGATCCCTTTGAATCGGACAATCTAGTTAATACAAGCTGTTAGAATCCGTCACTTGCTGTAACGTTTATTTCCAATATGTCATAATTAAATCATTGATATTTATGCTCATAATATCTAAAATGCAATATAAATCCTAACGACGCCCGATTCAAAGAGATCAGCCAATTATTTTCGCGCATGCGTGACACGGACCAGGTGGGTTAGTAGCTAGGATAATCCGAGATGTTCTTTAGATTGTCCAAGGGATAAGCGATGTGACATTGAAAGGTTTTCCCCCAAAGAATAACCTCCAACATGACACAATAATGATACCTGAGCTTTATATGTTCAGAATAATATGTTCAAAAATCTTGACTAATATTTTCTAATAATTTTGAATAACAGGGTTATAAATGGTTGAATATATTTTTAGTTGATATATTATATCATTATGGCCGGATGATGAATAATATATTGGGTTGATGTTTAGTAATTTTCTTCGGATAGTGTTAAATGATAATATGTATTGATGATGTTGAATAATATGAATGAATAGTGACAATCAACTTTGACACAAGAAAATGTGTTTACTGAAACAAACACTCTCATTGGATTAGCTGCTGAATAGGACACTACGATCACTTATCCTGATCTGGAGGATTACGCCAGAAGCATTATGGTCCACAACTCGCTCTACAGCGGGCCAAAGAAGTGGAGAACAAAGCTTTTTAATTATAAAAGCAATTATAAGGACATGCCGTCGGAAGCTTAATGGCAGAGAGCAGGCATATTATAATCCATTTATATTATTTAAATATTTGGGGCTCTCTTTTATGCGAACATTTCAAAATTGTTTCAAGCATCATAAAATTGATTGATCAATGCAATAATCTTGAATCAACTTGCCTTGCTTGCAGAGATATTTGCCTTGCAAAACTTAGACAAATTACTTTAAAGATTATTGAACGACAGTACAAGCAATTTTTCTCTAGGTATGATAACGTTTTCTAGAATGAAAGTTTTCGAAATTAAACACAAGAATTAGGAGATAAAGGCTTTAAATGGATAATTTAGAGCTATAATAAATCCGTTATATGCCGCTGATTTTCAAACACAGTATGTTTATCTCCATTCTACCATAATAGCGATTTAAAATTGAACTATATTCTGTCGCATTGACTCAGTTGTGCTGTGCCATGATGCCCGTGCACGATTTCCACGGAGCGACATTTCCACAGTGTTGACGGATTAGGTTATCTCGAATGACGTTACAAGTAGAAGGCCTCGGAGATTACCGACATATATCCGAATGCTGCAAAGGGAGCTCACTCTATTCAGTAGACGTTTTATTATTTCGTGACGGTTGTTAGCGTTGTGTTAAGTTCTGCATATATTCACAAACTTGATGTCGGTATAATTGCATTGGTGTTGTAAATAAATTTAAGGTAAGTGTATGCCGCATTTCGATTCATATTCGTATGAAATTCTGGCCGGTTAAACTTTGTCGAGCCCGATCTAACGCTTCTGCAGAATGATGGACCGTAAGAACGGGAAATCTGAACTGTTGTCAGTGTCGTGTATTTTACCGGTTTTGACAGACTGTAAGCGTTAAGCTTGTGGAAAGTTTGAATAAATTCTATAAGTAATGTACATACAACGCAATAATTGCAAAGTTGGTGAAATTTTTCGACACAACAGCAATATTTCAGAACTATTTGTTGCTAGGCAACAAATGAATTCTTGCGCACTAGACGAAGTAAACAGAGCACCGTATAACCAAATTATACGCCCTCTGATTTTTCAAAGCAGCCAATCAGAAACGAGTATTTTGCACATTTATGGTAGAATTTTAAATAAAATTAAACTAATTAAGCAAGACTTAACCAATAAGATTACCTGACCACTAAATAGAATGACATAAAAATCCGACAGAGAGTACCTATTACAACATCAACCTTTCCACTTAAATTAGATGAATATTCTTCACATTAAATGTTTTGTCTTGTCACTATAAAATATTTATGTTTTCAAATTAGGTCGCAATTTTTCTCTTCCTTTGTGATTCTTTAAGCTATTTGATAGGTTTTATCAATGCCGCTTTAAATGAGAACAGCTTTTGTAGACAGTAGCTAAAGCCACTTGACACCTTAGTGAAAATTTATAAAAATTTCAAAAGCTTGGATACAAATGCTCGAATACAAAGATTTATGATACAAAACCGATGCATAAATATTTGAAATGAATTAGATTCGTCAGAAAGCTAACTGAATACAGTGATGCAGGGCATCGTACAAAACTTCTGTGTGTCTAAAAGTTGTGAAAGTTCTGTTATTGTATATCTACAATAACTATGTTTACTTGTTAGCTGAAGAAGAAGTTTATTTTCAGTTTGTAGGCCATCGGCCCATGTACAAATTACAACAATGATGATATAGTATACAATACAATGGCAATATGAACTGTCAATATACAGTAGATCGACATTGAAGGGTTGACTTAATAAACTTAGCGCAATTCAGTAGAAGTACCATATCATTAGAAGTCAAAAGCTTTATCAATTTACAATTACCTGGTAATGTATTCCATGAAGGTAAATATTTCTCCCGGAGTAATGCATATTTATTACATTCAAAACGGAAGTGTACCTCGTTTTCAGTACTTCCGCTAATACACATCTTACAAATAATATCAGAGCCAACAGTTTCTTTCCATATAGTGTTACATCTTAATGCTAATGCATTAAATCTTAGTAAACATAGATATCTCCTTAGGTCTCTTACCTTAATTCTCAAAATGCAATAATCTACAGGAAGAGATAGTATAATGCTTTTGAAATGTACAAGTCTTGATGAGTTCATAATATTACCACTAATAGTTTGTTTTGAGCAATCAATTAACCTCTGCTTAAACAATGCTAGAAATGATGATACACAGCCAATGTCCTGGACAAGCCAAACATAACCAAATCCATAGCCATTTAAAAGCTTACGTATATTTGAAGCCCAAGTAATCCGACCAACAGAATCTAATCTAAGCATATAATTATAACTTTGTTTGGGGTAACGATCATCAGACATTCTTAATAACTTACACCAAAATGTGATACATTTAAAATAATAATCCACATTCATACTGTATCTTCCACATTCAGTTAAGGCTGCATTACTTGACACATGTTTACCAACACCTAAAACAAACTTACAAAAATTATTTTGAAATTTATCAACAACATTTCTTTCCTGATAACCCCAAATTTCTGCTCCATACAACAAAATTGGTTTGATTTTACAATCAAAAAGTTTAAATAATACATAAACAGGAATATTTTTAAATTTGTACTGTAATTGTTTAATAACTAATAATGCTTTACTGGCCTTTGCAACTAATGTCTTGGTACAAACGCTCCAAGACAATCTTGTTGAAAACATGATTCCAAGATAATTATAATATGTTGCGGTTCTTAATTGTGCACCATCAAAAAACCATTTTTCATAAGAACGGAGATAACCACCATTTCTGAACACTAAAACCTCCGTCTTATCCATATTGACTTGCAATCCCCATGACTTACAAAATTTACATAATATTTTTACCAATGCCGCTTTAAATGAGAACAGCTTTTGTAGACAGTAGCTAAAGCCACTTGACACCTTAGTGAAAATTTATAAAAATTTCAAAAGCTTGGATACAAATGCTCGAATACAAAGAGTTATGATACAAAACCGATGCATAAATATTTGAAATGAATTAGATTCGTCAGAAAGCTAACTGAATACAGTGATGCAGGGCATCGTACAAAACTTTTGTGTGTCTAAAAGTTGTGAAAGTTCTGTTATTGTATATCTACAATAACTATGTTTACTTGTTAGCTGAAGAAGAAGTTTATTTTCAGTTTGTAGGCCATCGGCCCATGTACAAAATACAACAATGATGATATAGTATACAATACAATGGCAATATGAACTGTCAATATACAGTAGATCGACATTGAAGGGTTGACTTAATAAACTTAGCGCAATTCAGTAGAAGTACCATATCATTAGAAGTCAAAAGCTTTATCAATTTACAATTACCTGGTAATGTATTCCATGAAGGTAAATATTTCTCCCGGAGTAATGCATATTTATTACATTCAAAACGGAAGTGTACCTCGTTTTCAGTACTTCCGCTAATCTAATCTTACAAATAATATCAGAGCCAACAGTTTCTTTCCATATAGTGTTACATCTTAATGCTAATGCATTAAATCTTAGTAAACATAGATATCTCCTTAGGTCTCTTACCTTAATTCTCAAAATGCAATAATCTACAGGAAGAGATAGTATAATGCTTTTGAAATGTACAAGTCTTGATGAGTTCATAATATTACCACTAATAGTTTGTTTTGAGCAATCAATTAACCTCTGCTTAAACAATGCTAGAAATGATGATACACAGCCAATGTCCTGGACAAGCCAAACATAACCAAATCCATAGCCATTTAAAAGCTTACGTATATTTGAAGCCCAAGTAATCCGACCAACAGAATCTAATCTAAGCATATAATTATAACTTTGTTTGGGGTAACGATCATCAGACATTCTTAATAACTTACACCAAAATGTGATACATTTAAAATAATAATCCACATTCATACTGTATCTTCCACATTCAGTTAAGGCTGCATTACTTGACACATGTTTACCAACACCTAAAACAAACTTACAAAAATTATTATGAAATTTATCAACAACATTTCTTTCCTGATAACCTCAAATTTCTGCTCCATACAACAAAATTGGTTTGATTTTACAATCAAAAAGTTTAAATAATACATAAACAGGAATATTTTTAAATTTGTACTGTAATTGTTTAATAACTAATAATGCTTTACCGGCCTTTGCAACTAATGTCTTGGTACAAACGCTCCAAGACAATCTTGTTGAAAACATGATTCCAAGATAATTATAATATGTTGCGGTTCTTAATTGTGCACCATCAAAAAAACATTTTTCATAAGAACGGAGATAACCACCATTTCTGAACACTAAAACCTCCGTCTTATCCATATTGACTTGCAATCCCCATGACTTACAAAATTTACATAATATTTTTACCAATGCCGCTTTAAATGAGAACAGCTTTTGTAGACAGTAGCTAAAGCCACTTGACACCTTAGTGAAAATTTATAAAAATTTCAAAAGCTTGGATACAAATGCTCGAATACAAAGATTTATGATACAAAACCGATGCATAAATATTTGAAATGAATTAGATTCGTCAGAAAGCTAACTGAATACAGTGATGCAGGGCATCGTACAAAACTTCTGTGTGTCTAAAAGTTGTGAAAGTTCTGTTATTGTATATCTACAATAACTATGTTTACTTGTTAGCTGGTGTTAATGAAGTGTGTGACAGCAGGATTAGATTGTCATCAGGCATTGTTCAAATTCGACTATCAAAACGCTATCTCCTCGCTTTTACAGTAGATTTTGAACAGGAAATATCCCTTTGACACTAGATTTTGAACAATGCCCAGTAATCAGATAATACATGACATCACAGATGTTTAACAGTTAAATTAGAATATCGGTATGGGTATTTTGAAACAAAAGTATTTTTCGAACACATTAATAATTTAAAGTAAATTTTGAGAAGGAGTCAGAAGGACGTCAGCGTCTGCAATGTCAACTATTCTTTCTTTTTTCTTTGATTACATTCAATATCAGAAACACAGATATTATTTTCAAAGGTTTTAAAAGTAAATCTCTTACACCCAATTTTGATTTTCATCAAATTTTTTAAAGAGTCAGTTATAAATTAAATTGATTTTTTTCGATTTATTAAATAGGAATTTAATCAAGTTTCATAAGCTTTTTAGACAAAATGTAATTGCAAGCAATTTGTTCTCTTAATTGTACACTTTTAGTCTTTATATCAATAATTTGTCACCCTGCCATAATCATTTAAGATTTTAAATTTCAGCTGAATTTTTGAGGTCATATTTGAAAATAAATTTGGAATTAAGAAGGTAATTGAGACATAGTACAAGTCAATAGCAATAATTAATTAGACGTTTGCTATCAATTGACTCTTGACAAAAAATAAGTACGTTATATATTTTATGACATTAATGTTTTGTCTCCAGGTTTTGAATACCATAAATTAAGGTGGAAAAAGGAAATAATCTCACCTAGCTCTCTCGGCAGAAACTATATCCATGCATACATTGAACAGGGTAAAATCACAAACCAAGGAGTACCGGACAAGACATACTCGGGACACAGAAGAGTATTCATGACTTTGTGTGATAGAAAGTCAAATTTTCTCCAGGAACGTTTACATATTCTAAGCAATGCTCGCTTGCCACTCAGTAACATATGTTAAGTCTGCTGAAGAACTTTAGGATCATAGTATGATCAAAACAAATACAGTAGAACACGGATATAGCGAACACTCGGATATTGCGAACAAATTTTTAAGTCCCGTCCCTATAAAATATCATTAATATTATATGCGTATAGCGAACACCGGATATAGCGAACTAAGTTCTTTGGTCCCTTGGAGTTCGTTATATCCGAGTTCTACTGCATGAAGGCTCATTCACACGCTCAAGACAAGAGAAGACAGGAACTGAACAAGAACCAGTAAACAGATGACAGACATTCATTACTCAAGTGCAACAGGTTTTACAACATTTCAATACGTAAACATACTGTAAGAAAGTAAAATACTTAATATACATCATAGCAACGTTACTTAATAGATCTTTATTCTTTTATCTTACAACTTCTAGAATGTCACTCAAACTAATTCAAATGGAAGCCCTGCGAAAATACTGCTAAAACAACTCACATTGTAAATTTCAATTGGAAGGAGTGAACCTAAATGCATATTTTGATTCTTGTCTGCAACATTAATGGTGTCATCAAAACAATGCATCTGCCATTCTATAAACACATTTTATGAAAAATTATCAACCTTTAAAATATTAAATTACTCAGTAAGTTTGACATATTTCCAACGGAGATAAATGCTTAACCCATGTAGTGCAGATATATGCATGTTGAAAGCAAGCTTCACTCAGTTCAATTCAATTCATTTGTATAAAACTGCATTCTTTCTCTTCAGTGACGGTTGCCTAGTGTAGTCCAACATTCACAAACTTAAACCGGCGACCCACCTTCAATAGCTGTGTTTATTCTGACTTTCAATGATAGCTCTCTTTTGAAATAATCGAAAGGCAAAGAGCCAAAGTAAATTAATGTTTAGGTGTTACCTTAAAAACCTTGTCCCGTATTTCAGCTACATTTGGATAACTGCCAGTTAATGTGTTTCAAGATTTCTGATCAAATAACATGAACAATTTGAACATATTCATAAATAAATAACAAATCCTAAATATCAATCCATTCAATGCAAACAAGACCTAATGTACCAACATCTTAAGTGCTAAATTTCTAATGGTCATTATTACCAAGGATTTTTAAAATCTCATGCATTCAACGCTACATGTTTACCTTTCAACTGTCCATATGCAAAAATTGATCCCACTCTTTAAATTAAATTGGTAACAGGTGTGGATTTTTGAATCATAAGATTCTTAAATTACATGTTTGTTTCTATACTATGAACACAAATAATAATCATATTTGCATAGATAAACAAGTAGATTAGGATTATGCATATATGTTATATGTTTAAGAAAAGTAGGACAGATATTGTTTTAACTAAATTACTTCATTACAGGGGGCCGGGTGATTGATTTTCAGGGGAGGGTCAGAAAATATTAAGAAAGAATTTAGGGGAGGGTCATGAGAAAGAATTATCAGAGGTTTAGGGATGGACATCATGAAACGGAAAAGGTATCATACATATTTATTGTATATATTAACAAAAGGAACACAAGACAAACTGGGTAATGGAGAGATGAATGTTATAGTTTTGGCTGTGTGATGTTTGTCTGTAATATATAAGCTATGTGTGCAACACTTTGTGGAAGCGTTTGTGTATTCCAGATGTCAGTCTGTGTGTGTGCGTGTGTGTGTCTGTGTGCGTGTGTGTGTGGAGGGTGCCGAGTTGTGTTAGTGTGAGGCTGCAGTATGATAGATAGCTAGAGTGCATTCAGGTCGGAGGAATGAAAGGTACATTAGTCCTGTATTGATCACTCAATCAAAGTTTATTTCTCAAAAAACACCCACGGTGGTACAAGAGAATACAAAAATACATATATACATAATAAACAGACAAGAATGGTGGCATTAAAGATAACAATCATTTTAACTTGTTATAAACAATACGCAGATATCTCGATAGGTTTTTACCTTCTGATAGCTTTGTTATAGATAGTAATTTTTTGTACTTGTACATATTTGGCCATGTTAAGAAAAATCTATTTATATAAAGACGACGTTCTGTTTCAAAGGCTTTACATTTGAATAAATAATGTAGTTCATCTGCGATGGCTGGGGAGTTGCAAAGAGGGCATGTTCTATCCTCACGGGGTAGACCACGCCATCTGCCGGTTTCAACAGGGAAGTTAATCTTTGTCTTAATTCTAATATAGGGATATATAATGACTTTTGTAGAAGGAGAAATAGGGAGACACAGAAAGGAGAGATCTTTGATTCCACTGGTTTTAACAACAATAGAACATTTACCGTTAAATACAAACATGATCAAGGTCACTAATCGTTTGCTAGTATTTCAATACACTGACATGAGAAGTTGCTGTGGGGCGTTTAAGATTATTGGTCTTAACTGTTTTGGAATTTAGGAAATTGATAAAACAGAAAGATTTGTATCATTCGACAGCCGTCTGTGTTATCACATACGTTAACTTTAACAAGGAAATTCATAAGATTAATATCAGGTTTTGATAATTGTTGATTTTATTGTGTAGAAGAGTGAGTTGTAATAATAAAAAAATCACTTTGTTTTATACATTACTGTCCGCAATTCTACGTATTTTCATTTTTAACATATACTGAACATCTTTGAAAACGCACCACCTTTAATAGTTTGGATTTCCAAGAGCATAAGCGAGCAATCCGTGTATATTGGCCATACGTTTGTAGACCAATGTTTGGTAAAGAAAAGAAACAAGAACAAATCAAATAAAACGATGAAATTCTAATTCAGTTGACCACGAAAGAAAGTTGGTATCCAAATGGAAAGTCAGTAACGTGTTTGACCACCGTTAACAGCAACACAGGCTGTGCACCGTCTCCTCATTGAGCGGATAATCCTCTGAATTATGTTCTGAGGAATTCAATTCCATTCTTGTTGCAAAGCATTGTCACATTGATGTGCCAACCTGCAACATGCCCAAGGCGCGTTCTCGTTCCTCTGCTGACAATCTTGGCATTGCAAAATAAACTTTACTTTGACAGGTACAGCTGAAATGAGGATGATTTAATGTTGAGGGTTAGTTATACCCCGACCGCATGCAATTTGTGCTGTTCCTGTGTGTTGTGCATGCATTTTGTTGTTTTTATGTAATTTGTTCGATGATGTGTTCGGGCAATCCGTTCTCGGCTATATGTCGTGTTTATGGTCTTTTGTGTTATTAGCAACATTTCCAACCTTCATTTATCTAAAAATAATAATATTACCATAATTCAAAATTTACAGATAGTGCGTTTTCAAAGATGTTCAGTATATAATTGACTAGGCAGCTGTGAAGAGTTAAGGTGTAACAGAACTCGAAAAGTGTGGTAGAATAATCAAGGAATCAGGGGGGGGGGGGGGGGGGGTAGGTTGGGTTAGGAAGGGGCAAAGAAGGTTTTCGGTTGTATTCAATAAGTACAAGTACATTTGCAGTCAATGAAATTGTATTACTGAACGTAGCATAACTATGGTTCGTTTATTTCCATTTGTATCCTCTTGAAACTTTTGAAGCCATTTTTTTATCTCTTAAACTGTTATTTTTGGTGTTTCATTACTTTTTGTTGTCATAGATATCACAGGTAATAAAGTTTGTACATATACTGATAAATATATCATTACTTAAAACAACTCACTAAACTAAACCGGCGAATAACCATTTTCACATTCTTATCGTCCAATGTGAAAAGTGGTTAAAATTTTATCCGTTTGAGTTAATGTTTTTTATGCAATAAGTAAAAAGATGTTACTCTAATACAAGAGATGAGTACCTCAACACTTCGAAACTCGTCATGCGTTACTACAATTTTCAAAGATTAATCTTCTTATTAAATCTCCATTGAAGTAAACCCATTAGCACGTCATTTGAAATGTCTTTGAACCTTGTGTATGTGAAGTTAGAAGTTATTTTGAGACCACCTTTCCCGAGATTCGATCCGAGACCTCCGGGTTGAGAGTCCTACACTCTACCTGTTCGGCTAAAGAGATATCCCTGCAGTCGAAGCCAGTAGGTATGTTTAGACCTCACTCTGTCAGATTCACCCCCTCCACGAAGTGACTCGTCCTCGAGTCAAACATTCGAGAGATATGTCTATTATGGATTTACATACCAAATAAGGATTAAGAAAGCTATGAAGGACTTAAAGGTGATGTGACATTAAGGAATAGTCCCGGCCGACGTTGGGCGCAAAATGTAACAGGAAAGAAAGTCCAATATTCTGTCCCGGGATTCGAACCCGAGACCTCCGGGATGCAAGCCATACACTCTAGCTACCTGTTCGGTCAAAGAGATATCCCTCCAGCCGATGCCAGGAGGAATGCTTTAGACCTCACCCTGCCACAGTCACCCCCTCCAAGAAGTGAGTCGTCTTCGAGTCAAGCCAGTTTGCAGTTCATCTCAGTTCGACGTACTCAGGGTGTTGTGAACACAGGGGAGTGGCCCCGGGTCCCACGTTGGGCGCCAAATGTAACAGAAGTGATTTTGAAACCACCTCCACCATGATCGAACCTGGGACCACCGGGTTGAGAGTGCTTCACTCTACCTGTTCGGCCAAGGGGATATTCCTCCAGCCGAAGCCAGTAGGAATGTTTAGATCTCAACCTGTCACATTTGCATTTGGTTACTAACCTGGAGATCTTAAAGGGGCAGTAGAACGTTTTAGGGGAATTGAAGGTGATGTCAGGAAAATGAAAATCCATGGTTCCAGTTGAAAGACTATGTATTTAAAATAAATGAGGCAGTAATAATTCAAATAAATAAAGTAATGTTAAGTCATGCGATTCCTTTTTCTTACACAAAATGAGTGTTCACACAAAATAACCGTCAGTGGATTTTATGTGAATCTTCATATTTGTCCTCTGACTTTGGATGATTGGTTTGTGTAGTGAGATTTTTGACACTGTCAAAATAATACATTGAGTATTAACTTGCAATTATCAGTCAAATATTTAAAATATAAAATTATAAAACACGGGCTTCTGCCCCTTTAACATTCTACCTGGTAAATCGAACCATTACATGCCAATCCCGAGTGAATGATAAAATTAACCAAATGTTATTGACCAATGACTTTCATTTTGGCAATCCATGAGCTTGAATTACACCTGTCCAGTTAGTGTTGACCCTGGTCTAATATATACGTATACCGACCTTCATTAAGTAAAGATATGACTATGGATGATTGGCTTGTGTAATGAGATTTTTGACACAGTCAAAATAATACATTAAAGATGCTATATCATAGTGCAATAATTTTTAAAGTATTTTAAATGTATACGTTGTATTTTTAGAAAAATTTAGCGACCAACCGTGAGAAAATCGGACGAAAATTCATCAAATAGGAGATAATTTACCAAATAATACCGAAACGGCAGTCGACATAAGGGCGAATCAAGTGTGGCCATTTCACAACTTCCGGTTTCTAAATGTACGCTTGAAAACCGTCTTTGTCGCGCTCAACTAGATTTTATATTCTTTTTCTCCGAATTAGGTATTCGTTGCTGTCAAAGTTGATACCCATCGAACGCAATTACGGTAGTTGAGACACGGTGTAAATCCTACAAGCATAATGATTACGTCACCGAAAGCGGGTTCACAAAATGACATGCCCTTTCTAAGAAGGGTACTGTGCTTGAAGCGTCGAAATAAGTATGTTATTGTTGATTAAACAATCTAAATATGATATCAAAATTTCGACGAAAGATTTTTCTACAAAGTGATGTATTTCATTTCTCAATAGCTAAGTTTCATCCCGAACCGCTTGCAAGTATGATACAGCATCTTTAATCATGAACTTACAATTGCCAGTGAAAAAATTGAAAATTTAAACATATAAAAATACGTGCTACTGCCTCTTTAAATATACGTGTCATGTGACTAAGCACCATGAGATCAGTTATTTTTTTAAGTTTTGCAAAAATAAATCAATATTGCTTGATCAAAAGTTTTAACAATAAAAGCTTAGGTTTTATTTACGTCATTGCCAACTTAAGTGATAACATCCATATCATTTTGATTACCTATGATGATTTTCAGTAACAGAGTAGGGTTTCTTCTCATTGACAGCTTAATGTTTCTATATCAAAAAAATTCCTTCGCACTAACATTTCTTATTTGAATTGTTTTTACTTTTGAAAACTCGGTTTTCTATGGATCCTTACAGAATATCTACTTATTAAAATGTTAAATTATACTTACTTAAGAAATGTTTAGCCCAGAAACGTTACATTTTTACAATAGTAGATGTTTAATAGTTGGGCTTTATTCAATTACATTCGAAAATAGTAAAACTTATAAACTGATTATATTTTCACAAAAAATATAGTCTCCATTAATATGGGGCCTTTAAAAGATACCTTCCCTCCAGCAAACTAGTTAATATTTGATTAAAGTAACTATGTTGAAATTAAGTAGCAGTTCCATTTAGCAGTCAAATTTGTTTTTGGAATTGGGATCGATAAATGAAACTTACCCTAGAAATACGATCACCCAAACATTAGAGTATCAACACATTGTCCACAGCGACCGACAGGACTGGGTAGATTCCACCCAGACATCAGAGTATATCAACAAAACAGGTAGATTTCGCAGTAGAGGAGCAGCGCATATCACTCCACTAGACTGATCTCCTATAGAACGTCTACTGAAATACCTGGCGGGGATATCTCCAACATTATCTATTCACTCGCTCTCTCACAACAAGTTCCTTACAAATCTGACCCTCATTATCAATAGTTTCCTTGCACAAATTCATACCCCAGCAACGACTGTTTGGCACGATCAGACACCCGACATGATCAATGACTTTCAAGCATTAAAGGGGCAGTAGCACGTTTTTAGGGGGATTATAAGGTGATGTCAGGAAAATGAAAATTAATGTTTCCAATTGAAAAACAATGTATTGAAACTAGATGGAGGATTAATAATTCAAATATAAAAGTAAAGTTAAGCCATGTGATTAATTTTTCTTACACAAAATGAATTAAAGGTGTTCACACAAAATGGCCGCCAATGGATTTCATGTGAAACTTCATACTTTGTCTTCTGACTATGGCTGATTGGCTTGCGTAATGATATTGCTGACACTGTCAAAATGATACACTTTGCATTAACTGACTATAATCAGTGAAACATTTAGAAAATAAATTTATCATAAAACGTGCTACTGCCTCCATATATCATTGTATAGATAATTATCCCAGCTTTCAGAAAATTCGAAGTTGAGTCTTTTAAAGAGCAAGGTTACATTTAACAGTCCATTTTGACACCCCGTCATCCGGACCCTTCAATTACTCTTAGGTCATAAATTCTTATGAATCGTTCACACAGCAGACACAACTTCGCTAGGAAGGGACGGTTTCAGACGTCGATAAAGAGCCATGGCATAATGTCATTGTTATTTAGTTTAAGGTTTCTTTTCATATTCTACAATTGTGCATTTATCGTCGTAAAAAGACGATATGTGCGTAGTTTGTTGCCATTCGGGAGGTTAAGGTCATTCCACAGTCCAGCAAGGCAGTCATTGTGATCCTTCAACATAACCCAGTCTTTAACATATAAATATTCATTATCAGTAATTGCATATATATCATTAAAGTAAATTGCGAACTAAAAAAATCTTTGATCCTGTTATGCCACGATTTACGATACTTGGTTGATCACTGGTTTATCACAAGCGATTCTGTCAGAGTCCATGCTGCATAGCTTACGCCAGAGTTTGGTAGATTCGATCTCGTGATTCGTGGAGGGCGCCGTTCAACCCATTTCACCTCGTACAGACAGATTTGGGGTCTTTCGTCCAACAGCAAGGAAGAATCGGCAGGCTTTGTTCTGTATAGAGTTGATGGATGAATATTCTCTTGTTCCCCATATAGCGGACCCATAAGAAAGAATTGGCTGAACCAAGTTATTATATACTCACGTGCAAAAGAAACGTCCCCAAACATTTTTTATTTGTAATTTTTTATCTAATGACATTGAACCTAACTCAGTGTTAGGAATAGATCACATAAACACTCAAGTTGATGACATGACCACAAAAGGACAATAAATGCACGTTTTTTACGAGAAAAATGATTTTAATCAGTGAAATTTCCTAAATGTACATAAAAATACCCGAATGGTCTTGGGGTATAAAGCCCCCGCCAAAATGTTTTTGGGCATCAGTTACATCATGTTGACAACAAGAACATGCCGCAATTAACTTCAAAGCAGAGAGGGTGAGCAAAGTGGATGCTTCAACTTGGCGCTACAAACGACCATGTCGCTAGAATCTTGAACTGCTCGAAGCAAACAATTGGTAGGCTGTTGATGCATTTTGGACAGACTGGCAGGACAATAATAAGGCCCAGGAGCTACAGACTGAAGGTGACCACCCCCATTGTAGACAGACATTTACGGGTGCTTCCCCTGAGGAACATTGTCCTGACTGTGACGTCATCAGCTGCACACAGCCTGAATCATCGAATCAGCAGATGGACAGTGACCAGACGACTGCGTTAACACGACATTTGAGCAAATCGACCTCTCAGAGCAATGAAGTTAAAGCATCAAATTTGACGTCGAATACTGGCTTTAGGGAGTATTGTTCGTCAATGTTGTGAATGTCTTGGCCTAGCCAGCAAGATGCCCGGATATGTATTCAGTAGAGCATCTTTGAGGCTACCTCAGGCGACGTATTCGACAACGCCAACAGCCTCCACTGACAGTGCAGGACTTGAGTCGTGTTTTGCAGGGGAAATGGCACCATATCCATAGTCGTGTTATTAGGCGATTTATAAACCATGTCCGCGGTCGTGTTGCGTTACTTGTTGCATCACAAGGAGGCCACAGCCGATATTATGACGTTTAAGTAACTGAAGCAGTGTGATTTGTGTTTTGACAGTAGATCGAATACCGGACAATACACCCCTAGTCAACTAATCATCTTGTAAAACGGTAAAAAAAATGTCTTTATGTTTCACGAATTCTTGCAATTTGATAAATATACAACAAGTTAATAATAATAAATGTCAGAATGTACAAGTGTTTTGAGATTTGCTATTTATAGTTTGAACACGTTTCTTTTGCACGTGAGTTTATAATGAAGTAAAAACATCGTAAGCCATTCCACCAGCAGATTTGAATTTACATATTATTACACCAAGGGCTCCATTTGCTGACTTAGCGATTTCTTTAGTTGTAAAGTTGAGGTCAAGGTGCTCTTCTAACCAAATGCCGCGGTACTTGTAGGCGTGGCTCACCTGGTTTGTTGTCTTTCCGCTTCTTTCTTACAGCTTTCTTGACGCGGACATCCCTCATCTTCAGCCCGTCACGGATAACTTTACTCACGAGTGAGCAGGTGATGCTGGGCTCGTTCTCCTCACGTTTATCCAGGGGGAGGTTCCGAATCACTACACTGCATGCAACTTTATCAACTTGGATTTTCGACACAGTTTCTGAGAAAGTACTTTCAAGTTCGCGCACTTTTCCGGATAGCTTCCCTATATCACCTTTAACATTGTGAATATCTTTTATGTGCGATTCTTCTGTCGATTATGTCGACTTTTTGCTCAATTCTGCGATTTTCTTATCAAAGTCTTTTCTTAATTCAGCAGTTTCCTCGCGCAGAATATTACTAGATTTTCCGTCACCCTCTTTTCCGACTGGACTATTTCGGCAGCTAGATACGTCCTTAATTTTTCCATCGCGACCAATACATTTTATGTCTGTATTTTATGTCTGTTAGAGGCCAGGAGGTCTGGCCATACAAACAGCGTACCTCTAGTCCCGAAGATGTTAGAGGCCAGGAGGTCGGGCCATACAAACAGCGTACCTCTAGTCCCGAGGGTGTTAAAGGAGAGGAGGACGGGCCATACATACAGCGTACCTCTAGTCCCGAGGGTGTTAAAGGCGAGGAGGACGGGCGATACATACAGCGTACCTCTAGTCCCGAGGATGTTAGAGACGAGGAGGACGGGCCATACATACAGCGTACCTCTAGTCCCGAGGATGTTAGAGGCGAGGAGGACGGGCCATACATACAGCGTACCTCTAGTCCCGAGGATGATAGAGGCGGGGAGGATGGACCATACATACAGCGTACCTCTAGTCCCGAGGATGATAGAGGCGGGGAGGACGGGCCATACAAACAGCGTACCTCTAGTCCCGAGGATGTTAGAGGCCAGGAGGTCGGGCCATAAATACAGCGTACCTCTAGTCCCGAGGATGATAGAGGCGGAGAGGACGGGCCATACAAACAGCCTACCTCTAGTCCCGAGGATGTTAGAGGCGAGGAGGATGGACCATACATACAGCGTACCTCTAGTTCCGAGGATGATAGAGGCGGGGAACACGGGCCATACAAACAGCGTACCTCTAGTCCCGAGGATGTTAGAGGCCAGGAGGTCGGGCCATAAATACAGCGTACCTCTAGTCCCGAGGGTGTTAAAGGCGAGGAGGACGGGCCATACATACAGCGTACCTCTAGTCCCGAGGATGTTAGAGGCGAGGAGGACGGACCATACATACAGCGTACCTCTAGTCCCGAGGATGTTAGAGGCGAGGAGGATGGACCATACATACAGCGTACCTCTAGTCCCGAGGATGTTAGAGGCAGGGAGGACTGACCATACATACAGCGTACCTCTAGTCCCGAGGATGTTAGAGGCGGGGAGGATGGACCATACATACAGCGTACCTCTAGTCTCGAGGATGTTAGAGGCGGGGAGGACGGGCCATACATACAGCGTACCTCTAGTCCCGAGGATGTTAGAGGCGGGGAGGACGGGCCATACATACAGCGTACCTCTAGTCCCGAGGATGTTAGAGGCGGGGAGGACTGACCATACATACAGCGTACCTCTAGTCCCGAGGATGTTAGAGGCGAGGAAGACGGGCCATACATACAGCGTACCTCTAGTCCCGAGGATGTTAGAGGCGGGGAGGACTGACCATACATACAGCGTACCTCTACTCCCGAGGGTGTTAGAGGCGAGGAGGACGGACCATACATACAGCGTACCTCTAGTCCTGAGGATGTTAGAGGCGGGGAGGACTGACCATACATACAGCGTACCTCTAGTCCCGAGGATGTTAGAGGTGGGGAGGACGGACCATACATACAGCGTACCTCTAGTCCCGAGGGTGTTAGAGGCGGGGAGGACGGGCCATACATACAGCGTACCTAGTTACATACAGCGTACCTCTAGTCCCGAGGATGTTAGAGGCGGGGAGGACTGACCATACATACAACGTACCTCTAGTCCCGAGGATGTTAGAGGCGGGAGGATGGACCATACATACAGCGTACCTCTAGTCCAGAGGATGTTAGAGGCGGGGAGGACGGGCCATACATACAGCGTACCTCTAGTCCCGAGGATGCTAGAGGCGGGAAGGACGGGCCATACATACAGCGTACCTCTAGTACCGAGGATGATAGAGGCGGGGAGGACGGGCCATACAAACAGCGTATCTCTAGTCCCGAAGATGTTAGAGGCCAGGAGGTCGGGCCATAAATACAGCGTACCTCTAGTCCCGAGGATGATAGAGGCGGGGAGGACGGGCCATACAAACAGCGTACCTCTAGTCCCGAGGATGTTAGAGGCCAGGAGGTCGGGCCATAAATACAGCGTACCTCTAGTCCCGAGGATGATAGAGGCGGGGAGGACGGGCCATACAAACAGCGTACCTCTAGTCCCGAGGATGTTAGAGGCGAGGAGGATGGACCATACATACAGCGTACCTCTAGTTCCGAGGATGATAGAGGCGGGGAGGACGAGCCATACAAACAGCGTATCTCTAGTCCCGAGGATGTTAGAGGCCAGGAGGTCGGGCCATAAATACAGCGTACCTCTAGTCCCGAGGGTGTTAAAGGCGAGGAGGACGGGCCATACATACAGCGTACCTCTAGTCCCGAGGATGTTAGAGGCGAGGAGGACGGGCCATACATACAGCGTACCTCTAGTCCCGAGGATGTTAGAGGCGAGGAGGATGGACCATACATACAGCGTACCTCTAGTCCCGAGGATGTTAGAGGCAGGAAGGACTGACCATACATACAGCGTACCTCTAGTCCCGAGGATGTTAGAGGCGGGGAGGATGGACCATACATACAGCGTACCTCTAGTCCCGAGGATGTTAGAGGCGAGGAGGACGGGCCATACATACAGCGTACCTCTAGTCCCGAGGATGTTAGAGGCGGGGAGGACTGACCATACATTCAGCGTACCTCTAGTCCCGAGGGTGTTAGAGGCCAGGAGGACGGACCATACATACAGCGTACCTCTAGTCCTGAGGATGTTAGAGGCGGGGAGGACTGACCATACATACAGCGTACCTCTAGTCCCGAGGATGTTAGAGGCGGGGAGGACGGGCCATACATACAGCGTACCTCTAGTCCCAAGGATGTTAGAGGTGGGGAGGACGGACAATACATACAGCGTACCTCTAGTCCCGAGGGTGTTAGAGGCGGGGAGGACGGACCATACATACAGCGTACCTCTAGTCCCGAGGATGTTAGAGGCGGGGAGGACTGACCATACATACAGCGTACCTCTAGTCTCGAGGATGTTAGAGGCGGGAGGATGGACCATACATACAGCGTACCTCTAGTCCAGAGGATGTTAGAGGCGGGGAGGACGGGCCATACATACAGCGTACCTCTAGTCCCGAGGATGCTAGAGGCGGGAAGGACGGGCCATACATACAGCGTACCTCTAGTCCCGAGGGTGTTAGAGGCGAGGAGGACTGACCATACATACAGCGTACCTCTAGTCCCGAGGATGCTAGAGGCGTGAAGGACGGGCCATACATACAGCGTACCTCTAGTCCCGAGGGTGTTAAAGGCGAGGAGAACGGACCATACATACAGCGTACCTCTAGTCCCGAGGATGTTAGAGGTGGGGAGGACGGACCATACATACAGCGTACCTCTAGTCCCGAGGGTGTTAGAGGCGGGGAGGACGGGCCATACATACAGCGTACCTCTAGTCCCGAGGATGATAGAGGCGGGGAGGACGGGCCATACAAACAGCGTACCTCTAGTCCCGAGGATGTTAGAGGCCAGGAGGTCGGGCCATAAATACAGCGTACCTCTAGTCCCGAGGGTGTTAAAGGCGAGGAGGACGGGCCATACATACAGCGTACCTCTAGTCCCGAGGATGTTAGAGGCGAGGAGGACGGGCCATACATACAGCGTACCTCTAGTCCCGAGGATGTTAGAGGCGAGGAGGATGGACCACACATACAGCGTACATCTAGTCCCGAGGATGTTAGAGGCAGGGAGGACTGACCATACATACAGCGTACCTCTACTCCCGAGGGTGTTAGAGGCGAGGAGGACGGACCATACATACAGCGTACCTCTAGTCCTGAGGATGTTAGAGGCGGGGAGGACTGACCATACATACAGCGTACCTCTAGTCCCGAGGATGTTAGAGGTGGGGAGGACGGACCATACATACAGCGTACCTCTAGTCCCGAGGGTGTTAGAGGCGGGGAGGACGGGCCATACATACAGCGTACCTAGTTACATACAGCGTACCTCTAGTCCCGAGGATGTTAGAGGCGAGGAGGACGGGCCATACATACAGCGTACCTCTAGTCTCGAGGATGTTAGAGGCGGGGAGGACGGGCCATACATACAGCGTACCTCTAGTCCCGAGGATGTTAGAGGCGGGGAGGACGGGCCATACATACAGCGTACCTCTAGTCCCGAGGATGTTAGAGGCGAGGAAGACGGGCCATACATACAGCGTACCTCTAGTCCCGAGGATGTTAGAGGCGGGGAGGACTGACCATACATACAGCGTACCTCTACTCCCGAGGGTGTTAGAGGCGAGGAGGACGGACCATACATACAGCGTACCTCTAGTCCTGAGGATGTTAGAGGCGGGGAGGACTGACCATACATACAGCGTACCTCTAGTCCCGAGGATGTTAGAGGCGGGGAGGACGGGCCATACATACAGCGTACCTCTAGTCCCGAGGGTGTTAGAGGCGGGGAGGACGGGCCATACATACAGCGTACCTAGTTACATACAGCGTACCTCTAGTCCCGAGGATGTTAGAGGCGGGGAGGACTGACCATACATACAACGTACCTCTAGTCCCGAGGATGTTAGAGGCGGGAGGATGGACCATACATACAGCGTACCTCTAGTCCAGAGGATGTTAGAGGCGGGGAGGACGGGCCATACATACAGCGTACCTCTAGTCCCGAGGATGCTAGAGGCGGGAAGGACGGGCCATACATACAGCGTACCTCTAGTCCCGAGGATGATAGAGGCGGGGAGGACGGGCCATACAAACAGCGTATCTCTAGTCCCGAAGATGTTAGAGGCCAGGAGGTCGGGCCATAAATACAGCGTACCTCTAGTCCCGAGGATGATAGAGGCGGGGAGGACGGGCCATACAAACAGCGTACCTCTAGTCCCGAGGATGTTAGAGGCCAGGAGGTCGGGCCATAAATACAGCGTACCTCTAGTCCCGAGGATGATAGAGGCGGGGAGGACGGGCCATACAAACAGCGTACCTCTAGTCCCGAGGGTGTTAAAGGCGAGGAGGACGGGCCATACATACAGCGTACCTCTAGTCCCGAGGATGTTAGAGGCGAGGAGGACGGGCCATACATACAGCGTACCTCTAGTCCCGAGGATGTTAGAGGCGAGGAGGATGGACCACACATACAGCGTACATCTAGTCCCGAGGATGTTAGAGGCAGGGAGGACTGACCATACATACAGCGTACCTCTACTCCCGAGGGTGTTAGAGGCGAGGAGGACGGACCATACATACAGCGTACCTCTAGTCCTGAGGATGTTAGAGGCGGGGAGGACTGACCATACATACAGCGTACCTCTAGTCCCGAGGATGTTAGAGGTGGGGAGGACGGACCATACATACAGCGTACCTCTAGTCCCGAGGGTGTTAGAGGCGGGGAGGACGGGCCATACATACAGCGTACCTAGTTACATACAGCGTACCTCTAGTCCCGAGGATGTTAGAGGCGGGGAGGACTGACCATACATACAACGTACCTCTAGTCCCGAGGATGTTAGAGGCGAGGAGGACGGGCCATACATACAGCGTACCTCTAGTCTCGAGGATGTTAGAGGCGGGGAGGACGGGCCATACATACAGCGTACCTCTAGTCCCGAGGATGTTAGAGGCGGGGAGGACGGGCCATACATACAGCGTACCTCTAGTCCCGAGGATGTTAGAGGCGAGGAAGACGGGCCATACATACAGCGTACCTCTAGTCCCGAGGATGTTAGAGGCGGGGAGGACTGACCATACATACAGCGTACCTCTACTCCCGAGGGTGTTAGAGGCGAGGAGGACGGACCATACATACAGCGTACCTCTAGTCCCGAGGATGTTAGAGGCGGGGAGGACGGACCATACATACAGCGTACCTCTAGTCCCGAGGATGTTAGAGGTGGGGAGGACGGACCATACATACAGCGTACCTCTAGTCCCGAGGGTGTTAGAGGCGGGGAGGACGGGCCATACATACAGCGTACCTAGTTACATACAGCGTACCTCTAGTCCCGAGGATGTTAGAGGCGGGGAGGACTGACCATACATACAACGTACCTCTAGTCCCGAGGATGTTAGAGGCGGGAGGATGGACCATACATACAGCGTACCTCTAGTCCAGAGGATGTTAGAGGCGGGGAGGACGGGCCATACATACAGCGTACCTCTAGTCCCGAGGATGCTAGAGGCGGGAAGGACGGGCCATACATACAGCGTACCTCTAGTCCCGAGGATGATAGAGGCGGGGAGGACGGGCCATACAAACAGCGTATCTCTAGTCCCGAAGATGTTAGAGGCCAGGAGGTCGGGCCATAAATACAGCGTACCTCTAGTCCCGAGGATGATAGAGGCGGGGAGGACGGGCCATACAAACAGCGTACCTCTAGTCCCGAGGATGTTAGAGGCCGGGAGGACGGGCCATAAATACAGCGTACCTCTAGTCCCGAGGATGATAGAGGCGGGGAGGACGGGCCATACAAACAGCGTACCTCTAGTCCCGAGGATGTTAGAGGCGAGGAGGATGGACCATACATACAGCGTACCTCTAGTTCCGAGGATGATAGAGGCGGGGAGGACGAGCCATACAAACAGCGTATCTCTAGTCCCGAGGATGTTAGAGGCCAGGAGGTCGGGCCATAAATACAGCGTACCTCTAGTCCCGAGGGTGTTAAAGGCGAGGAGGACGGGCCATACATACAGCGTACCTCTAGTCCCGAGGATGTTAGAGGCGAGGAGGACGGGCCATACATACAGCGTACCTCTAGTCCCGAGGATGTTAGAGGCGAGGAGGATGGACCATACATACAGCGTACCTCTAGTCCCGAGGATGTTAGAGGCAGGGAGGACTGACCATACATACAGCGTACCTCTAGTCCCGAGGATGTTAGAGGCGGGGAGGATGGACCATACATACAGCGTACCTCTAGTCCCGAGGATGTTAGAGGCGAGGAGGACGGGCCATACATACAGCGTACCTCTAGTCCCGAGGATGTTAGAGGCGGGGAGGACTGACCATACATTCAGCGTACCTCTAGTCCCGAGGGTGTTAGAGGCCAGGAGGACGGACCATACATACAGCGTACCTCTAGTCCTGAGGATGTTAGAGGCGGGGAGGACTGACCATACATACAGCGTACCTCTAGTCCCGAGGATGTTAGAGGCGGGGAGGACGGGCCATACATACAGCGTACCTCTAGTCCCAAGGATGTTAGAGGTGGGGAGGACGGACAATACATACAGCGTACCTCTAGTCCCGAGGGTGTTAGAGGCGGGGAGGACGGACCATACATACAGCGTACCTCTAGTCCCGAGGATGTTAGAGGCGGGGAGGACTGACCATACATACAGCGTACCTCTAGTCCCGAGGATGTTAGAGGCGGGAGGATGGACCATACATACAGCGTACCTCTAGTCCAGAGGATGTTAGAGGCGGGGAGGACGGGCCATACATACAGCGTACCTCTAGTCCCGAGGATGCTAGAGGCGGGAAGGACGGGCCATACATACAGCGTACCTCTAGTCCCGAGGGTGTTAGAGGCGAGGAGGACTGACCATACATACAGCGTACCTCTAGTCCCGAGGATGCTAGAGGCGTGAAGGACGGGCCATACATACAGCGTACCTCTAGTCCCGAGGGTGTTAAAGGCGAGGAGAACGGACCATACATACAGCGTACCTCTAGTCCCGAGGATGTTAGAGGTGGGGAGGACGGACCATACATACAGCGTACCTCTAGTCCCGAGGGTGTTAGAGGCGGGGAGGACGGGCCATACATACAGCGTACCTCTAGTCCCGAGGATGATAGAGGCGGGGAGGACGGGCCATACAAACAGCGTACCTCTAGTCCCGAGGATGTTAGAGGCCAGGAGGTCGGGCCATAAATACAGCGTACCTCTAGTCCCGAGGGTGTTAAAGGCGAGGAGGACGGGCCATACATACAGCGTACCTCTAGTCCCGAGGATGTTAGAGGCGAGGAGGACGGGCCATACATACAGCGTACCTCTAGTCCCGAGGATGTTAGAGGCGAGGAGGATGGACCACACATACAGCGTACATCTAGTCCCGAGGATGTTAGAGGCAGGGAGGACTGACCATACATACAGCGTACCTCTAGTCCCGAGGATGTTAGAGGCGAGGAGGACGGGCCATACATACAGCGTACCTCTAGTCCCGAGGATGTTAGAGGCGGGGAGGACTGACCATACATACAGCGTACCTCTAGTCCCGAGGGTGTTAGAGGCGAGGAGGACGGACCATACATACAGCGTACCTCTAGTCCTGAGGATGTTAGAGGCGGGGAGGACTGACCATACATACAGCGTACCTCTAGTCCTGAGGATGTTAGAGGCGAGGAGGACGGGCCATACATACAGCGTACCTCTAGTCCCGAGGATGTTAGAGGCGAGGAGGATGGACCATACATACAGCGTACCTCTAGTCCCGAGGATGTTAGAGGCAGGGAGGACTGACCATACATACAGCGTACCTCTAGTCCCGAGGATGTTAGAGGCGGGGAGGATGGACCATACATACAGCGTACCTCTAGTCCCGAGGATGTTAGAGGCGAGGAGGACGGGCCATACATACAGCGTACCTCTAGTCCCGAGGATGTTAGAGGCGGGGAGGACTGACCATACATACAGCGTACCTCTAGTCCCGAGGGTGTTAGAGGCGAGGAGGACGGACCATACATACAGCGTACCTCTAGTCCTGAGGATGTTAGAGGCGAGGAGGACGGGCCATACATACAGCGTACCTCTAGTCCCGAGGATGCTAGAGGCGGGAAGGACGGGCCATACATACAGCGTACCTCTAGTCCCGAGGGTGTTAGAGGCGAGGAGGACTGACCATACATACAGCGTACCTCTAGTCCCGAGGATGCTAGAGGCGGGAAGGACGGGCCATACATACAGCGTACCTCTAGTCCCGAGGGTGTTAAAGGTGAGGAGGACGGACCACACATACAGCGTACCTCTAGTCCCGAGGGTGTTAGAGGCGGGGAGGACGGGCCATACATACAATCAATCAAATCAATCAACTTTATTACCATAAGTTTACAAGTACATGCAAAACATTACGGGCGTAGTTTACATAAATATATCATATTTGAGACTATGGTTTGAAACAATCCAGTTGTGTTACATTGCAGACATTATGATAGAGAGAAATCTACATAGATTTCGGAATTGTATTACATTGTGAGTTTCAAATAATACTGACATTTTGTGGTAATTAGGGTTGTTTACAAAATAATTCTTTAAATAAGTACTTCTGTAGCTGTTAAATTTGGTACAATGGAATAGGTAATGAAATTCATCTCCGATTTTGGAGGGACATGATGGACAAAATCTTTCTTTTGAGTTAGTGTTATCCCAGCGGCCTGTTTCAATTGGTAATTTGTGATTGGCGGTTCTAAACTTGACTAAAGTATTACAGAGCTTGGTTCCTAGTTTACGTTGTAAAGAGGATATATTGTAAGATGTTTTCATGCATTCATAAGTAAGTCCTTTAGAAAATAATGATATACAATTGTAAATACATTGAAGGGATTGGTCTGAAATTCTAAGCTTAACAGCATTTTTAAACCAAGAAAATGAGACTATATTTTGAGATTGCCATATATTGGACATACCAATATTATCTAACGTCGTTTTGATACAAGTCAGCCATTTATTCTTATTGTTATATTTAACGAAGTTTGTCAGTGATATTTGGTACAATGCTGTTAACGTAGAATTACATTTCCCTGATATTATTCTAGACCAGAAACATAACATTCGCAATTTGATTTTATCAACGAGTGGTGATCTACCAGTTTCACGATATAGCATGTATGTCGGTGTGCTTCGTCTTAAATTCAAAATATATCTAATAAAATCCGTATGTATCCTTTCAAGTGCTTTCACATTTTCAAATCCCCATATTTCACTTCCATACAGTAAAATAGGGCAGATAGTGCAGTCAAATAAGTAAAGTTTACATTCTATAGACATGTCAATATTTCTTAAACGCTTGTATAGCAAATGCATAGCTTTATTTGCCTGGGAAATATTAGATTTTCTAGAATTCAGAAAAGAGCGGTTATTACTAAAAATAACACCAAGATATTTGTATTGGTCAACAAGCTCAATGCTTTCTTGGCCGATCATAAAGTTAGAATTTGTCGTGAGCTTTTTACTCCCGAAAATTATTATTTTCGTCTTCTGGACATTTATGGATAACTTGTTTTTAACACAATAGTTGTAGAAACAATTTAACGAGTTTTGCAACTCCTTTGGATCATCTGATAATATAACAGTGTCGTCAGCATATAACAATACAAGTAGACGGACAAATATGTATACATCATCATCATTAAGTGTAACAGTTACTCCTTCAATTTTATTTCTAAGAAGTGAGTTTTCTAAATCATTTAAGTACATTGCAAATAAGAGGGGTGATAAGTTTTCTCCTTGTCGTACACCCTTTTTACAATAAAAATATTCTGAGCGTTGACCATTTTGTTCTACACAGGATTTAATACCTTGATACATTGATTTGATCACATTAAATATATTACCATTAATATTGTAGGTAAGTATTTTCTTCCAAAGAATTGATCTGTTTACATTGTCGAAAGTTTTACTAAAGTCGACAAAGGCGCAAAATAGTTTGCGCTTACCTTTTTGGAGTAAATCTGATAGAGTATGGAGAGTATATATATGGTCAATGGTGGAAAAACCTTTCCTGAAACCAGCTTGATTATCTAACAGGATCTGCGTTTTTTCAACAAATGTTGTTAATCTATGATTAATGATAGATGTGAACAACTTACTTATATAACTTAAAAGCGTTATAGGACGGTAATTTGATGGATCGTCTTGGTCACCTTTATTTTTGAAAATAGGTTTTATAATACCGAGCAGCCGCTTATCAGGGAACACACCGGACTTGAGAACGAGATTAAAAAGTTTCTCGTATATTGGGACAAGTATATATTTTGAAGACTTAATATATTCATTGTAAACATTGTCAGAGCCACAAGCTTTTTCATTTTTCAGATTGTCAATTGCTTTTAGTATCTCTTGTTGTATGATGGGGACGTTGATTTCTTCTGTGATGTCGTCTACACATACAGGTTCTTCCTCTCCATCGTCCTCGGGACCGTTGTTAAAGCTTGTCGAGAGTAATATGTCCATCGTTAACTTTGCTTGATAGTGAATTAATAATTTTCCAAAAATCTTTAGGCCGTTTTGACTTCAAATTACTTAATTTGTTTTGGAAATTTTCATTGGATTTTCTTTTGAAATATTTTATTGTTTTTCTGTAATCTTTTGCCGCGTTTAACATCTTTGTTTTATTAGCCAAATGTTTATTCTGATTGTGAATTTTTCTTGCCAAATGATACAGATTTTGAATGCATATTTCTTTTTACATTTGTTTTTAAGCCAAATGTTTTAACAGCTGAATCACATAATAATGCAGACATTTTGTCTGTTAGACAATTGATATCAGAAGTTGTACATGCCTCAGGAGTTAGACAGGCTGCTTCCTGGTTGAGGGCTGCAATAACCTGCCTGTCGAGGTTAGCGAGGAATGAGTGCTCACGGTCAGGCTGCCACTGTCTAGGTCGCTCTGGCTGGTCTGGGGCCTCGGCTGGTAGTGGTTGGTTAAAGCTGAAGCACATCGACAGGGGGCAGTGTGCATCAGAGAACAGTGGGCTGAAATCTTCTACTTGAAAATCATATGCATTTTTTAAAAGGTCAATACTACAAATAAAGTAATCAACAACGGCACATTTTGTGGTTTTGTACCGAGTCTCCCATTTACTATGAGTAAATTATTTGCAATACACAGTTTGATAAGTCTATGTCCAAAGTTATTTGCGGTTTTGTCGTTGTTAATCCTTGTAAGGGGGATACCATTTTCTCCTAGGGAAAGTGCTTGATTCATGTAGTTGTTTAGGTCCTCGTCCATTTCAGTATGGTCAGGGGTATCGTACATAATATAGTCAGGTATTGTCTTTGTACGGGCATTAAAATCTCCAAAATTACATATAGAATTAGAAAGATTGCTGAATTCGATAACCTCCTTTTCAAAAGCGTCCATTTTATCATTAGTGGAATATTTGGAATTTTCAGGGGGAATATAGACCACAGCAAAATAAGCATCTTGAGTGTGGGAGAGAGTGCTTCTGATTTTAAACCACAGGGCATATTCTGAGTTTGTATCCATTACCTCGATGTGTTGGGAAAGTGTCTCCTTAACATAAAGTGCAATACCTCCAGACTTGCACCCGACTTTAGACATTTTCCTGTTTTTCATAAACACATTATAGCCAGGTATATCTACCTGATCGAAGTTGTCAAGTTTAGTTTCCTGTAGACCAACAAAGTCAAATTGTGAAATTCTTTTTAAAAAGTCTGGACAGAGAAGCTTAGTTCTAAGACCGCACACATTTAATGACATAAATGAAGGGTGTTAGAGGCGAGGAGGACGGACCATACATACAGCGTACCTCTAGTCCCGAGGATGCTAGAGGCCAGGAGGACGGGCCATACATACAGCGTACCTCTAGTCCCGAGGATGTTAGAGGCGGGGAGGACTGACCATACACACAGCGTACCTCTAGTCCCGAGGATGCTAGAGGCCAGGAGGACGGGCCAAACATACAGCGTACCTCTAGTCCCGAGGATGTTAGAGGCGGGGAGGACTGACCATACATACAGCGTACCTCTAGTCCCGAGGATGTTAGAGGCGGGGAGGACTGACCATACATACAGCGTACCTCTAGTCCCGAGGATGTTAGAGGCGAGGAGGACGGGCCATACATACAGCGTATCTCTAGTCCCGAGGATGTTAGAGGCGGGGAGGACGGACCATACATACAGCGTACCTCTAGTCCCGAGGATGTTAGAGGCGGGGAGGACTGACCATACATACAGCGTACCTCTAGTCCCGAGGATGTTAGAGGCGAGGAGGACGGGCCATACATACAGCGTACCTCTAGTCCCGAGGATGTTAGAGGCGAGGAGGATGGACCATACATACAGCGTACCTCTAGTCCCGAAGATGTTAGAGGTGGGGAGGACGGACCATACATACAGCGTACCTCTAGTCCCGAGGGTGTTAGAGGCGGGGAGGACGGGCCATACATACAGCGTACCTCTAGTCCCGAGGGTGTTAGAGGCGAGGAGGACGGACCATACATACAGCGTACCTCTAGTCCCGAGGATGTTAGAGGCGAGGAGGACTGACCATACATACAGCGTACCTCTAGACCCGAGGATGTTAGAGGCGGGGAGGACGGGCCATACATATAGCGTACCTCTAGTCCCGAGGATGTTAGAGGCGAGGAGGACGGGCCATACATACAGCGTACCTCTAGTCCCGAGGATGTTAGAGGCGGGGAGGACTGATCATACATACAGCGTACCTCTAGTCCCGAGGATGTAAGAGGCTGGGAGGACTGATCATACATACAGCGTACCTCTAGTCCCGAGGATGTTAGAGGCTGGGAGGACTGACCATACATACAGCGTACCTCTAGTCCCGAGGATGCTAGGGGTGGGGAGGACGGACCATACATACAGCGTACCTCTAGTCCCGAGGATGTTAGAGGCGGGGAGGACGGGCCATACATACAGCGTACCTCTAGTCCCGAGGATGTTAGAGGCAGGGAGGACTGACCATACATACAGCGTTCCTCTAGACCCGAGGATGTTAGAAGCGGGGAGGACGGGCCATACATATAGCGTACCTCTAGACCCGAGGATGTTAGAGGCGGGGAGGACGGGCCATACATACAGCGTACCTCTAGTCCCGAGGATGTTAGAGGCGGGGACGACAGGCCATACATACAGCGTACCTCTAGTCCCGAGGATGTTAGAGGCGGGGAGGACGGGCCATACATACAGCGTACCTATAAAGATGTAAGAGTCCACATCACTCTCAAACTTCAATGCAGATGAATGGTTTCCATAGTTCGTTTTACACATCGGGTTAATTTCACATGAATATCCTGTAGGCCAACCATATTGCATGAAATCTACAATCTGGTTATCAAAATACTGGCTTAAATTACTTCTGAGATAAGAAATATTTATTGAAGATTGTATCGGAATTCTTAAACCCTTAAAATTTGGAACGCCAGAAAGATAAACTTTGTCATGTAATTGTCTGAAAATATCTGAACAATTTGTGGCTAAACTTGATCTAGAGGTATTCCGATGTGAAAGTTCCTCAGAAAGTCACTGTGTTTGATTATCAGTGTTCCGTCTGGATGGAGTGTTGAATGGTTTGTTCTGCTTGCAATCCTTAGCCGGGTGGTTGGCAGAAATTCTCCTCCTGGTCAAACACTGGCTGCACACGTGATGCTCTACCTGTCCAAGTGTGTTCATGTGTTCTAGCTCTCTCCTTCCTTGGACAGCTTCCACGTTGAAATGGATCACAATAGAGTGTAGGCAAACACTCAATCAATCTTCTTGATTGTATGTGTTCAAAAGTGTCTTTCCAGTTGCACTTTCCTCTCTCTATATCATGTAAAACATCCTGATGATATTGTAAGACATTTGTCCATGAGAATTTCTCAGTGTAGTACATGCACTGAATTAGGTGGTCTGCCCTGTATTTCCTCTGTGATTCCGCCTCAATATGGTTAATGATGTGTGTTTCACCCCTCACAAATTCTGGCATAGACAAATCCTTAAAAGAAATATCCTCACTTCCTGCATATTCATGTGGCCATGCAATGTCAAGAATTGCCCGTTCTTGTGTATCCAGACTTCGAAGATTTACCTCTAGAGGATGTCAGACGGGAATAAGCATTACCTGGTCTAGATTCTGTATCTGAATCCTCTGTCGACGAGCCTGAAGAATGTTGAAGAGATTCCAGCAAAACTCGTTCTCGCTCTTCAGCCTGTCTCTTCGTTGAAGATTCTTTACGAATGTCTTCAAGAGTGAGCTTCTCAGTGTGTTTTCGCTGTGATTTTCTTCTCATATGGTCTATTTGAGACGCTAATGTTCTTTTTTCCGCTTCCAATGCACGTATTGTATCGTTTAGGTCGGATACCAAATTGTCGTCGTGTTTGTTTACATTTCCGGTAATGGGAGAAGGGACGTAACTCTTGCCTGAAGACGATTTTTCAGCGAGCAACCGTTTGTCTTTCGGTCGCGCTCCCGTCCCGCTATCCGGCGAGCTGGACAATTTCAATTCAGAATTCATCGAACAGTTAGCCCCAACCGGTCCCAAATGTTCTGATTCTTTGACCCCGCACGCTATGCACTTCTTTTTATGCGACATGCTGGCATGATCCAATACTTAAATAATGCCATGTGGATCAGTTTCGCTTGAAAAACACAGTAGTCAACTGCACCCTTGAACAGACATTCTAAAACTAAGAAAAAGGCGGTAAGCATTGGAACGCACGAGGAGGCTGCGTTTGTGCGAAGTGTAATGCCGAGAACATGAGTAGATATTACAATAGTCTAAATAGAATTAATCAGCATGATACATGCTTACACAATTAATATCTAGTAAGGATTTATCACTTATGAAAAATGTTGCGCTCTCTTTGAAGAGAACTCAGATATTTAATTGATTTTTTTTCTGTCTGTCTGTCTGTCTGTTTGTGTATGTGTCGCGTCTTCACCATAATTGACCATTAGTCAATGGCAGAACAACAATCTACGTCATTACCGCTGACATGTTTATTGCGGAAGCCGGGCTCACATTCAGGGGTCCCCAATACAAGGGACGTCACTCTGCTGAGTACTGCTGTACCGGTCGAACGGAGTCTGACAAGGCTTACAGAGTTGTCTCCCTTAGACTATTGCTTTAGTTTTCAGAGTAAATATACTACAGTTGACTATTTTGAAGATATCTAGAATTAATGTCACCAGTTCGCTGTCTAACAGACTGAGGGTGTGTTGGTGTTTCTGGGACGGCTCCTGTTGACCTCAGAGTTCATATCTTTTCGGGCTTCCTGCAGAGCTGCAGCTCAAAATTGTAGTTACCAACTTGTTGTTTTTCTTAGTAAATGCAACCTTGACTAAATATTTGATGTCTGAGGCATTGCAGTATGATGAGTTGTGATAAAAAAATTTTTTAAAGACATTCTCCTATCAACTTCTGTTCCTTTATCGTGTAAATCAGAGGCTGTGCTTCTATCAATTAAACTTTTTATTGAAAGTAAACTATTTGTATTGATAGTGTATGCACACATTTACTAATGATTTATGATAAAACTTTACAACAACACGTTATTATGCCACAGCAAGGCTTTTCACACTCGTAGTCGCTAGTTAATGGCTTCACTTCACTTTTTGTTTTTTATTTACCAAGACTACGCTGTCTTTATGAAATTGTCACAACTAAATCAACTAAATTGGTACCCTCAGTGACGTTATACAGGGGGTAAACATTCTTGTTAAGTCTAGCTTTTTCTTTTTCCGAAGGAATCTCTTAGATAATACTAACAGTACAAATCACAACAATATATTAACTATGCATATTCATTATAGTTTTCCGCAATGAAAACTGGAACATGATACATCAAAGTTTTATAAAATAAGAATTTTAACTTTGATCAACGTTTGAATACGTCTTGCCGTGTGCCGATGAATCCAGTTTCAAAATATACTTCTACCTGGATACAAACTTGTGTTAACAAGGAGTTTCCTCTCCACATGATAATCATCGCAAGCCCCTTGTTGGTGGCAAGGGTCAGGTTATTCGTTGAAAATTAAAGCAATCAGCCAGCTTTTTAATCCTGACGATGTGATTGGTACCCTTACACCAAGGCTTTGTCAACGCAAATAAATATTAGAACATGCTTGCCAAAGTTGACACCATAAGTCTCTCAACTTGTGTCTCAGAACATAGATGATCGGATGTCTTTCTTTTCTATATTTCTATGTTTGTTAAAGGCCATCTTCTTAAAAACAGTTTCAATACAAAGTGCTATCTGGATACAAACTTGTGTCAATACGCCGGAGTTTCCTCTCCACATGTTGTGACCATAACTCATCTAGCTAATCGCAAGCCCCCTGGCAAAACCTTTTTGTGTTGCAAGGGTCAGGTATTTTATGCGTAACACTCGGGAAAATGATTGCCATGAGCAAGTTCTCTAATCTTGGCGATGTGGTTAGTCCCTTATAACAAGGCGTTGTCAACGCAGAGAAGTAACAGAACACGTGACTTACATGACTGTTTTCAGATCATGTGTAAGGAGCAAATCCTATTCTCAAGTTTGCATCCCTGTTACGTCAATATTAGGAAAAACATATTCCTTCTGTCTTTGTAGCAATAGTCAGATTATTCACGGGTCAGATTCGTTTACATACAATCAGCCAGCTTTTATTAATGTGATGTGATTATATTCCTTACAACAAAGCTTTGCCTATACAAATAAAAGACAGAACACGCGACTTACAGGACCGCTTTCAGACCATATGGGGGATGTTCCAATGTTCAAGCTCGTATCCCTGTATTGTCCCTATTCTAAAAACCATTCCTCGGTTGATTTAAATCAGACTGCTGAATTGTCATGCAGGCGACTTCTTTACAAGGCGTCTATTTAATGAATGAGAAAGTGTTCTGCTGGTTTGAAGCCGTATTTAAGAGCAGTATTTTGGTTCTTGTATGATACGATAGTTCTCAATTTCTTATGGGAAGAGTGCGAGATGTCGGTGTAAATACTATCTTTGTTATCAAGCAAATGATTTGTGTGTGACATATTCTTATAGCCTTATACTTGTTATCTCCTTCTACTCGATGAAGATTTATCAATGTAATGAACTAATTATTTCTGATTTATTTCTCAAAAATGCAAAGGTATTCATTCAAGCAAAGTATTTTTTTTTTATTTTCTTTTGAGCGAATTGCCAATTTGCACCCCTTCCTAGAAGAGGCCACAGGGTAACCATATGCAGAGATAATTAGTCACAGGGAAACATATGTAGGGATTATTAGAGTCACAGGCTAACCATATGAAGGTTTTATTAGGGCCACATGGTAACATATGTAGGAAATATTAGGGGCCACAGGGTAACCATATGCAGGGAGTTTCCTGGGCCACAAGGTAACCATGTGCAGGGAATATTAGGGGGCCACAGGGTAATCATATGCTGTGAGTATTAGGGGCCACAAGGTAACCATGTTCAGGGAATATTAGGGGTCACGGGGTAACCATATGCAGGGTTTATAAGTAATCACAGGGTAACCATATGCAGGGAATATTAGGGTCCGCAGGGTAATCATATGCAGGGATTACTATGGGCCACAAGATAACTATGTGCAGGGAATATTAGGGGCTACAGGGTAATCATATGCAGGGATTATGAGAGGCAACAGGGTAACTTTATTAGGGGCCACATTGTAACCATATGCAGGGATTACTATGGGCCACAAGGTAACAATGTGCAGGGAATATTAGGGGTCACATGGTAACCATATGCAGGGAATATGAGGGGCAATAAGGTAACCATATGCAGGGAATATTAGGAGCCACAGGGTAACCATGTGCAGGGATTACTATGGGCCACAAGATAACAATGTGCAGGGAATATTAGGGGTCACATGGTAACCATATGCAGGGAATATGAGGGGCCAGAGGGAAATATTAGGGGCCAGAGGGTAACCATATGCAGAGGTTATTAGGGGTGACAGGGTAACCATATGCAGGGAATATGAGGGGCAACAGGGTAACCATATGCAGGGTTTATAAGGGATCACAGGGTAACCATATGCAGGGAATATGAGGGGCTGCAGGGTAACCATATGCAGAGGTTATTAGGGGTGACAGGGTAACCATATGCAGGGAATATTAGGGGCCACAGGGTATTCATGTGCATGGGTTCTTAGGGGGCACAGGGTAACCATGTGCAAGGAATATAAGTGGCCACATTGTAACCATATGCAGGGAATATTAGGGGCCACAGGGTAACCATGTGCATTGGTTCTTAGGGGGCACAGGGTAACCATGTGCAAGGAATATAAGTGGCGACCATGTAACCATATGCAGGGATTACTATGGGCCACAAGATAACAATGTGCAGGGAATATTAGGGGTCACATGGTAACCATATGCAGGGAATATGAGGGGCAACAGGGCAACCATATGCAGGGTTTATAAGGGATCACAGGGTAACCATATGCAGGGAATATGAGGGGCTGCAGGGTAAATTTATGCAGGGTTTATAAGGGTAACCATATGCATATGTCATTTTCAAGGCAGTCCAGCAATATATTTTAATCAGCAAGCGCTTCTGTTGACTGCAGCATGTGTAGCAGGGTTGACTTGGTCAATAGAAAACCAAAGGCTGCTGGGGTTCGATCTGGAGTTTATTACATACTGCTGGTTGCTATATGGAGATAGCTAGGAGTAACAATAACAGTAGTAGTTTTGTACACCCTGAAACAATACATAAAATACAATATAGATATATGCAAATTAGATATGTGTTACATCATACATTACATGCATATAAGTTATACTTAATAAAATGATGCTTACACATTTCAGAATGTAAGGTAATACATGAATGTATAAAATGAGATACAGCAATAGGCATTACAAACAATAGTTACATATTATGCAAATATTATAATGTACCATAATGCCTGAAGTAATATTACAATAAAGAACCTGTCTTTAAATCATATCATTAAGACAGATAACACAAAGTATGAGTTATTATACAATGATGATAATGATGATATTAAACATACCAAATATATGGTACTCAGGTGCCTGCTACCAATTGTACCTCCTCTTGCGGTTACATCATGACATGAACCTATAATGGTTAATGACACATAATAAATAAAGCACCTAGATGTATGTACATATATACATGTAAAATATAGTATTGCACAATCAGTCAATCATACATACCATCATCATATAGTTACAAACTATACTTCATCAAATCATATGCATTACATATGTAATACTACAAATATTAGAAACTATGAATCATATTATATAATGCATGATTCATATTAAATACATTAACACACACACTAATTATAGGCATATGATTAATTGAACAAAAGTAATGCTTATGCCTACTGAAATATATACAACACATCTTTACATGAGATATACCATTTGGAAATACATACTTATTAGTATGTACAACACTCTTGCAATATAGATGCTATCAACAGGATAAAATATGGTATTTACAGAATATTACCAATACATTGAGTAATGATGTGGTTGCTACATTATTGATATAATATACCAAATAAACTAGCACTAAACAATAGACATATTCACAGATCATGTACTTGACCTGCAAGCCTGACTACATATGAATAATATAACACAATCATTACATGTGCCAAATGAAATCCTTACCTTTAGCATGTAACACTAAAAGTACCAAACATTCATGCATCAAACACACATTATCCTAACCATTTATGTAATGATATTTATGCCTTACTTAAATATGATATGATAAACTTAGAAGTATGTAAACTAACCTGTTGTGTAGAGAATGGAGAGCTTGTCAAACTGACTGTCCAAAGAAAGTGAAATCTGTCTTATGTGTGTCACGTCAGTGAATATATTGCAGTGCACTTAAACATGTGTGCTGGTTAACTTTATAGATTTAGTAAGCATGCATGTTGAGAAGTTTGCTTCCCTAACAATAGATAGAACAAAGGAAGAAAGCTGAGGTAGTGAACTGTGAAAGCAGTCACACCAGAGAACAATAGAAAGAAAGCCAAGAGCTTAATTGGAGGCTTGTAAACTACAAGAGCATGATCATTGTAGTCTGGCTGCATTTTAAAATACCTGGAATAAAATAATGAATTAGAATATACATTTATACATTTAAAACATGCAATACTAAAATATATTACTCTGCCACACACTTCCCTCCTCCGTGAAATGACGTCCTCGTCATGTGTTCTTCCCGGTGATTATGTCCACTAGAGCATCAGTAGCCTTGGTTCCAGTAGCAGCAAAGACTCCCTTTGCTAGAAGTGTCCCAAGATACTCTGCTCTCACTTTCCAGTCTGGTTCTGCCGACGCTGCCATAACATAATCCCCTGATCTCTGCCACTGTGGTCTGTTTCTGTCCCTCGCAGATCTTCTAGGTCCAGGAGCTGCTGCTTCCCCTCCAAGAGGTTCTCCAGGCTGTGGGCTAGCAGGCTGTTCCTGTGACTCTTCTTCATCTGCTGCTTCAGATGATGTTGCTACATCCTGTCCGATATCTGGGTCAGTGACTTCGGCTCCATCATCCACATCATCAACAGCACCTTCTCTGGCAGCTTCTGTTACATCCTCTTCCGGAGCGGCATCTGATAAAACTTCAACCTCTTCATCCTCAGTTGGCCTATCAGATGGTTCCTCATCTGACACTGAAGGTTCCGGAAGTGTAACAGGGATAAACTCCTCATCCTCAAGGTTCTCACTCACAGTGTCCTCCAAATTGTCCTTGGGTTGTGGTCCAGGGGTTGGTGGCTTGACTGTGTTTCTCTGTTTCCTTGGGCGAGGCTTCGGCACAGGTACATCGGGGGCTGACAAATATCCAATAGGAAGTAACAGGTTCCTATGCAATGTCCTTTGATGTCCTCCGCCTGTTTCTTTTCCTACGACATAGACAGGGATGAGTGGATCTGGTTGCTTGAGGATGATGTATGGTTCTTCTTCCCATTTGTCAGCAATTTTATGTTTCCCCTCAAAAGTGACGATCTTGACCAACACTCTATCACCTATTTCTAGTCCGGCAGCTCGGGCTTTGGTGTCATAGTTCTTCTTCTGTCTACCTTGTGACTTCTTGGCATTCTCTGTAGCAAGGTCATAGGCTTGACGTAGTCTTTCTCGCAGGGCTTTAGTATACTGGGATAGCGTCTTGGACTTTCCTGGCTCTATGTCAAGTCCAAATGCTAGGTCCACAGGCAATCTCGGATGTCGTCCATACATGAGAAAGAAAGGAGAGTATCCAGTTGTTTCATGCCTCGTGGAGTTGTAAGCGTGAACAAGTGGTCCAACATGAGTTTTCCAGTCTTTCTTCTTATCTGTGTCAAGTGTTCCTAGCATGTCCAACAATGTACGATTAAACCTCTCAGTCATGCCATTACCCATGGGGTGGTATGGTGTTGTCCTTGACTTAGACATTCCTGTGAGATTGCAAAGCTCCTGCATGAGATGTCCTTCAAAATTCGCTCCCTGGTCTGAATGGATACGTTTTGGCAAACCATAATGGACGATGAAATTCCTAAAGAATACCTCTGCTGTTGTCTTGGCCGTCATGTTTTTAGTGGGATAAGCCTGGGCATACCTAGTGAAATGATCTGTAACAACTAGGATATGCTGCTGTCCTCCTTTTGATGGCTCTAGAGTCAGAAAGTCCATGCATACGAGTTCCAAAGGTTGAGTGGTACTGATGTTTACTAATGGAGCTCTGACAGATGTCGAGGCTTTCCTTCTGAGGCATCTATCACAGGTTTGCACATGTCTTTCAATATCTTTGGTCATCCCAGGCCAGAAGAATCTCTCTCTGATTAATGAGTGTGTCCTGTCTCGTCCTGGGTGTCCAACTTGATCATGGAGGCAACGTAGTACTGATTGACGACATCTTGTTGGAAGTACAAGTTGTTCAAATTTCTCACCATTTGTTGTGGTTATCCTGTAGAGAACTCCTCTTTGTAGCTTGAAGTTATTGAAATGCTTGAACAAACTTGTCATTTCTGGATCTGTGTTAATTGCATTATACTTCGGTCTTGTTCCATTCCTCAGGTGTGCCATAATAGAGTCTAAAGCTGGATCCCTGGCTTGTGCTCTTCTCCAGTCACGAGCGTTAATATCACAAGTTTCCTCTCGGATTTCTGGTATATCCTCCACAATATCTGTTTCTGATGATACGCTTTCCACTAGGCTTGGAACTGATACCATGTTACAGATTGCTCCAAATGACTCTGTGGATATGTGACCTTGAGAACAATCCTCTTCTTTTGGTAATCTTGAGAGTGTGTCGGCATCAGTGTTAGCTTTTCCTGGCCTGTATGAGATTGTAAAATCATATGCAGATAGTGCTGCCAGCCATCTATGTCCTGTAGCATCTAGTTTGGCGCTGGTAAGAACATATGTTAACGGGTTGTTGTCAGTCAGAACTGTGAAGCGATGTCCATATAAATAATCATGGAATTTCTCCGTAATGGCCCATTTCAAACATAGAAATTCAAGCTTGTGAGCTGAGTAGTTGCGCTCTGACTTGTTAAGTCCTCTACTGGCATATGCTATGACTTGAGGGGCTCCTTCCTGTTGTTGGTAGAGAACTGCTCCTAAACCATGTGTGCTCGCATCAGTGTGCAGTTCGAAAGGCTGATCAAAGTCCACATATCCAAGAACTGGTGGTTCTGTCAAGTGTTGCTTCAGTTCCTGGAAAGCGGCTTCTTGTTGAGGTCCCCATTTCCATTCCACCTTAGTCTGTTTACTTCTTGTCTTTTTGTTGGTCTTTGGCATTAACTCACTTAATGGCCTAGCAATTGTTGAAAAGTTCTTGACGAATTTCCGATAATACCCGGCGAATCCTAAAAATCTTCGGACTTCCTCTGGTGTTGTAGGAGTTGGCCAATCAGATATCTTTTCAACTTTCTCAGGATCCGCTTCAATTCCACTCTCTGATACGATGTATCCAATGTACCTGACCTTGTTCTTGAAGAATTTACATTTCTTTGGCGCTAGCTTTAGTCCACATTCTTGTAGGCGTTGAAATACACATTCTAGTCGCTCAAGGTGCTCCTCATAGGTTCTCGAAAAGATGATGAGATCATCGAGGTAAATAAGACATATCTTGAGATGTAATTCTGACAAGCACTGTTCCATGAGTCTCTGATAAGTGGCTGGCGCGTTGCAAAGTCCAAAAGGCATACGGTTGAACTCGTAAAATCCTAGTGGTCCGACAGTGAATGCTGTACGCTCCTTATGTTCTTCTAGGAGTTCCACCTGATGGTAACCAGACTTCATGTCGAGCACTGAGAAGTATTTCATTCCTCCAAGGCAATCAAGTAGCTCATCAATCCTTGGCAAAGCATAGTTGTCCTTAAGAGATCGTTGGTTGAGCTGTCTATAATCTACGCACATGCGTAACTTTCCATCCTTCTTGCGAACAAGTACAACGTTGGATGACCAAGGGCTATGGGAAGGCCGAATAATACCAGCTGATAACAGTTGTTGTAGATGGCTGTGAACTTCATCAAACATTCCAGGGGGTATACAGCGATGGCGTTGTTTGAAGGGGATGTCATCAATGAGATCTATCCTATGCCTGACTAAGTTGCTGTGTCCTAAGTCGTTGTCTCCTTTTGAAAATATGTCCTTGTACTTCAGGATGAGTTTGATTCCTTGATCCAATTCAGCCTGAGTCACTTTCTCCTGTCTCACATCAACTTGCTCCAGAAGGCTCCTTTCATCTTCAGTTTGATGTGGTATCTTTCCTTCGAATAACACAGGATGAAGTTCACATAGGACAGCTTTGGGTTTCACTACAATGGTCTGTGTTGTGATGTTTGACATATGTACATCCACTTGTCCTGGATCCTCCCAGTTGTAATCCATGATAGTTGGTGCGACATCTATATCCTTGTGGATGGTTGCGCTGTTTGATGGCTGTAACAAGGCACACACTTTTGGATAGTTGACTGGCTGTATCACTTGTCCTTTAATGATGACTTGACTGTTTGCTGGAATGATGATGTTGCAGGTCTCATTGCACTTCACAAGGCCTATCTTTCCTCCATTCCGCTGTAGTTCTCTCTCTCTGATGGTCATCGTCCTGAATGCCAGATACCAAGGTGTAAACAATGCTGCTTTCTGAAGGAACTTGACGCCATGTGTTGCTTTGCATCCAGTAATCAAATACTCCAAGATGTTAGTTCCAATTAGGGCTGGTACTCTTGAGTTGTATTTGGTATCTGACGATATGAGAAACATACATGATATAGGCTCTGCTCTTGCTATCCCAGATGTTTGCAAGTTGACCACAACATATCCTGAGTAAGGTAATGCTTCTCCTCCAGCGCACTCAATATTCAGCATGTTATCCAATGGTTCAATGGGTAAGTGAGGAAGGTGAGCATCACAGAAGGATTGTGCAAGTACTGAGACTGTAGCTCCCGTGTCTAGTAAAGCTGTTGTAGTGATTCCTTCTATAGTAACAGTGACTTCATTAGATGATCCCACAAGTCCATCAGGTACTCTGTTCTTCCTTGTCTTGGGGCGCTCAAACAAACCTATAGGCGGCCCCTGCCCATAGGCCTGTGCCAGTTTAAAGCCTGTCCATATCTTGTGTGATCCATCCTTATGGTACAGGTGTACTGCATGTGGCCGACTTGTCCGCAACGCCAACATGTGGGTCCTTGTTTCGGCTCTTGAGCTCTATACTCCTGAGTAGGATCCTGCCATTCCTGGTTATAATGAGGATATCCTTGCTCTTGACCTTGACCTTGATCTTGACCTTGAAATGCTGAATCAGATTGTGACGTTTCCTGGCAGAGCTGTGGATTAGCTGGATTTCTTGTCGTTGAAGTCTTCATGTCAGTTATCTCTGTTGTGAGCTTGTACAGCATGGCCTTTACATCTGACATTTCCTTCTTCCACTCCGGCTCTTGCTCTGTAGTCATCTGTACCATGGCATCAGTTATGGACGGGTTATGCTCTTGATAGGCCTGGTCATTCTCTATTACTCTGAGGGCTTCCATTAAACTGTCGAAGTCTTGGATAGTTGCATACTTATGGCCAGATATATCCTTCAGTGACGGTCTAAGTCCTGTCCATAGCATCCCTCTCAGCATTTCCTCTGTATCATAGTGACTCTGTGGGTTTTCCTTGATGGCATGTGTCAGTAGCTCCTCGAGTCTGCAGCCCCACTGTGAGACATCCTCATCCTCCTGTTGTTTAGCACTGTAAAATTGGGCCATCCTTGTTTCTTGTCTCTCTACAGTCCCAAACAATATCCTCATCTTCTTGAGCAGCGTGCTGAAGTCACTCCCAGGTCGCATGTTGGCTTGAATCTTTGCTGCCTCTCCCTTGAGTGAATCTCTGACAGCTTGCTCCTTTATCTCCTGGGCATAAGTATTGGAGTCCAAGACAGTATCCACATGGTAGCGCCATACATCATAAGGAGTGTCCTTTCCATTCCTGTCACCACTAAACGTTGGGATCCTTGGCGCTTCCTTGCACGCTACAGGTGTGGCTATGGATTCATCATTCTCTGTTATACCTTCCGTAGCCGTCTGAGTAAGAGAAGAATCAAGCTGGGTTGATAGTCTCTGAAGCCATTCTTCAAATTCCTCGGGTGTGTTAGCTCTGGGCCTCTCCTTCTGGCGTCTAAACACCTCCAACATGTTCCTCACTTCCTGGTCCGTGAAAAACATGGTTACAGATAGTGATAGTATCCAAGTGCACAGGTAAGTATCAAAATATCAAGTCATACACAGAGTGTCACATGGTAGGTATCACGTAATAGGTATCCATGGGAAGGGTATATCTCACACAATAACAAGTATCCAAGGAGTAGATTTCACAAACTATCACTTGGTATCACATGGCATCCAGTATGGTATCCAGTAAGGTATCCATATAGTATCCAAGTAATAGAAATCACATATGCACAGATATCCGGTTTGAAAGCACTGATTCACACAGAGTACACATCCACTAAACACTGAGGTAATAATCCGTATCCAGAGAGGGATAAGCGTCTCTCTAAGTTTTAAAGATCCGGAGAGGGATATGTGACTCTCATAAGGTTTAATTTACACATGTTTGAGAACTGAAATAAATGACATTAGATTAAGTAGCCTGAAACAAAATTAATGATTATATCAAACATACATTACAATACTACTTAACTATCCTGAAATAGAAGTTGTTATTAATTACATGATTGTCATAAAGGCAAAATGTATATGGCAGAGAACTAAACAAAACTAAATGCTGAAAGAAAACCAAGATTTAGTTTCACATGATATTACATGAATGATAAGAGCAATATCAAAATGAAAGAATATAGCATGAAAGTTATAGACTTATGGATAGCAAAGGGGTATGTATAAGACCTAAATGTTAAAGCATGTTAAAGCTAAACATTCATGGTGATTTAGTACAGCAATATAAAAAGTGACAATGTGCAATTCAGTCCATGTCAGTCAAAGAAGAGAGAAAAGACACAGAAAGAATATGTACCCTGTACCTACATGATGATATAGAATTAGTGAATGATAAACTAGTTTTGATTATTCTATCCACACACACAGTCAACAATCACTCATCACCCATTACTGCACACTTTAGCTAAAGGTAAGAAAATAGCTTATATGGATATACCTACAACTTGAGAATATTTATCAAGATGAAATAACTAAACTACCTAGGGCAAATATAGAATTACTTAACTAAGGCATAGTAATGAAACAAATGAAACAAATAAAACAAATGAAACAAATACAAATGCAATTAAACTAAACTAAAGCCGGCACTAACAAACTAACTTAAACCATGGTTAACTAAGTGAGCTCAAAAACTGTCAAATATCATGTCCTCAATGCAGTCATGCATCCCTTCCCTTCAGCTCCTGTCCACTCTCCGGTCCTCAGTCTCCAATCCCTCTATCTCCAATCCCTCAATCTCCAGTCCCTGTTCGGGCGCCATTTTGTAGCAGGGTTGACTTGGTCAATAGAAAACCAAAGGCTGCTGGGGTTCGATCTGGAGTTTATTACATACTGCTGGTTGCTATATGGAGATAGCTAGGAGTAACAATAACAGTAGTAGTTTTGTACACCCTGAAACAATACATAAAATACAATATAGATATATGCAAATTAGATATGTGTTACATCATACATTACATGCATATAAGTTATACTTAATAAAATGATGCTTACACATTTCAGAATGTAAGGTAATACATGAATGTATAAAATGAGATACAGCAATAGGCATTACAAACAATAGTTACATATTATGCAAATATTATAATGTACCATAATGCCTGAAGTAATATTACAATAAAGAACCTGTCTTTAAATCATATCATTAAGACAGATAACACAAAGTATGAGTTATTATACAATGATGATAATGATGATATTAAACATACCAAATATATGGTACTCAGGTGCCTGCTACCAATTGTACCTCCTCTTGCGGTTACATCATGACATGAACCTATAATGGTTAATGACACATAATAAATAAAGCACCTAGATGTATGTACATATATACATGTAAAATATAGTATTGCACAATCAGTCAATCATACATACCATCATCATATAGTTACAAACTATACTTCATCAAATCATATGCATTACATATGTAATACTACAAAGATTAGAAACTATGAATCATATTATATAATGCATGATTCATATTAAATACATTAACACACACACTAATTATAGGCATATGATTAATTGAACAAAAGTAATGCTTATGCCTACTGAAATATATACAACACATCTTTACATGAGATATACCATTTGGAAATACATACTTATTAGTATGTACAACACTCTTGCAATATAGATGCTATCAACAGGATAAAATATGGTATTTACAGAATATTACCAATACATTGAGTAATGATGTGGTTGCTACATTATTGATATAATATACCAAATAAACTAGCACTAAACAATAGACATATTCACAGATCATGTACTTGACCTGCAAGCCTGACTACATATGAATAATATAACACAATCATTACATGTGCCAAATGAAATCCTTACCTTTAGCATGTAACACTAAAAGTACCAAACATTCATGCATCAAACACACATTATCCTAACCATTTATGTAATGATATTTATGCCTTACTTAAATATGATATGATAAACTTAGAAGTATGTAAACTAACCTGTTGTGTAGAGAATGGAGAGCTTGTCAAACTGACTGTCCAAAGAAAGTGAAATCTGTCTTATGTGTGTCACGTCAGTGAATATATTGCAGTGCACTTAAACATGTGTGCTGGTTAACTTTATAGATTTAGTAAGCATGCATGTTGAGAAGTTTGCTTCCCTAACAATAGATAGAACAAAGGAAGAAAGCTGAGGTAGTGAACTGTGAAAGCAGTCACACCAGAGAACAATAGAAAGAAAGCCAAGAGCTTAATTGGAGGCTTGTAAACTACAAGAGCATGATCATTGTAGTCTGGCTGCATTTTAAAATACCTGGAATAAAATAATGAATTAGAATATACATTTATACATTTAAAACATGCAATACTAAAATATATTACTCTGCCACACATGTACATATATACTTATGTAAATATCTTTCTACCATTCTGTATTATACTATTTTCCATGTTTTCATGTATGTCACTATATATCTATCATTTTGTTAATACTTGGGAGAAGGTTACTTAAGTTGGATAACTTGTTCCTAATCCCTTTCTTTATTGAATAAAATATGTTTAAATCAAATCAAACCATATGCAGGGAATATGAGGGGCAACAGGGTAACCATATGCAGGGTTTATAAGGGATCACAGGGTAACCATATGCAGGGAATATGAGGGGCTGCAGGGTAACCATATGCAGAGGTTATTAGGGGTGACAGGGTAACCATATGCAGGGAATATTAGGGGCCACAGGGTATTCATGTGCATGGGTTCTTAGGGGGCACAGGGTAACCATGTGCAAGGAATATAAGTGGCCACATTGTAACCATATGCAGGGAATATTAGGGGCCACAGGGTAACCATGTGCATGGGTTCTTAGGGGGCACAGGGTAACCATGTGCAAGGAATATAAGTGGCCACATTGTAACCATATGCAGGGATTACTATGGGCCACAAGATAACAATGTGCAGGGAATATTAGGGGTCACATGGTAACCATATGCAGGGAATATGAGGGGCAACAGGGTAACCGTATGCAGGGTTTATAAGGGATCACAGGGTAACCATATGCAGGGAATATGAGGGGCCGCAGGGTAACCATATGCAGGGAATTTTAGGGGTCGCAAGGTTAACATGTGCAGGGAATATTACGGGTCACACGGTAACTATATACAGGGAATATCTGGACCAGAGGGCGATCATATGCAGGAATTATTATGGGCCACTAGGTAGCCATATGCAGGGAATATAAGGGGCCACAGGGTAACCATATGCAGGGATTATTAGTTTCCACAGGGTAGCCATATACAGGAATTGTTAGGGGCCACAGGGTAACCATATGCAAGGAATATTTGAGGTCACTGGGTAACTATAATTGTAATCTTCACTAGTCCTGGACTAAATGCACAAAATTCATAGATGGATGCCAGAAACCATGCCATGCCATTAGTCCATTGGGCCTTACAGACCACTTGAGCTAAAAAGGGTTCCAAAATTAACATCGTATTTTGAATGAATTTACAAGAATAATAATAAGAAGAAAACAGATAATTTTATTAGAGTCATTGGCTCTAGAAGACAGAGTCAAACAATCAAACAAATATAGAAGGTTCCATTTACAATAAAATGACATTATAAAAGATAGGAAATCAATACAATATTCACATGATAAAAAACAGTACTTTAAAAAGCAGATATGTTCTCCATTACGTACATATTGATGTATCACAATGTGATTGAAATGACTTCATTTGCTTCTATATCCTCAACTTTAACAGTTTCCATGAACGTTATTTTCAGTACAGAACAGAATGTTATGTGGAACACATCACACTATCAATGTCATGTTTAATTTCACAATAGACTGTAATTTTAAACATATCACAATTTCAATTTATAATCACAGATAAAACTTAAGAAAAACACAACAGATTTTATCGTTTCACCGAGTTTCAACTCAACGCAAGCATCTAAAATGAACATACACTCAACAGAAATAAGACAACAAGTTGCAACTACATAACTTATAGAATCTTCTGTATTTACCGTAGCACCAGAGAACATATCAATTTTGCCTATTTGCGTCTGTGACGTCAAATAAAAAAATTTAACTGTGGCTGGCCGTTGCAAGAAAGCTGGCCATATTCTGAAAATTTCAAAGCAAATAAAATTAAGCTGATTTTGTTATAAATAAATTATCACCCTCGCAAGTGTCATATGAAGATTTCTCAAGCTACTTTCAAAGAAGTAATGGAGTAAGCTACACCTAACATGGTAGGATTATGTACAACTATTCAAGATGAAATCTGTAACACTATATGCAATCATAGGAAAATATTAAATCATAATTTTGTAAGATGACATCTGTAGCTATATATGCATTTATATAGAAATAATAAATCACCAGTTTCTTAGATCACATCTCTGGCTATATATATATATTTATTATAGCAGGGAAATAGCAAATCAAAACATCTGTAATTACTGAAAATAGTAAATCAAAATTTTATAGTCATTATGACATGAATACGCAAATAAAGATCAGTGAGTGAGTGAGTAGGAGATTTGCTCGACGACTTTCCTTAAAAGTTGCTCAGTTTATCTAGTTAACAATGAATTAACAACGTCTCTATCACAATATCGTAAAAATTTATCTTTGTGTAGACTAAGAATGTAAGGGAAAATCCTCTGTATAAGATCAAAGAAAAATGCATGATTTCATAAAACGGAATAACAAAGATCCTTACAAGACTTTTTGGCTCGTTTTGACACAAACGGATAAAACTGCATCGAAACTAGAATCTGTTTGTGTATGTAGTACCCGTGGCCTGTATAGATGATTGGCGATGTTTGATTAACAGGATAAAATATTATATAGAAGTACAAAGGTTTATGTAATAACATAGCAGGCTTCACTTTGTCAAAGTACGGCTGAAATAATTTGTGAAAGATCATGAATTATATGAACCGTAACAAATATTGTAGCTGAATTCACTCTTTTCGAAATCACCAACGAGGTTGGCTTAATAATACAAATATAACACATACTTCTAAAGGATAAAACTGTTTAAAAACTTCAATTGTTCTGATTATGGAGATGTCAGAAAGTATTATTAATCTTATTTCGTTTTTTGCCCGTACCCCCAAATAAGTATTGTTTTCGTTTCGCTCCGCGATCCAAGTTTTTTAAGTGACTGACATGCCATGCCGGCCTGTCAAATGTGACAAACTGCCTGTACTGAATGTACTATGAAAATGCCGCTGCCAACAAATAAATGGCTGAAAATTATCGAACCGTAAGCTTCTTTCATGGTCCCGGGAGCCGGATAGTGCTTGAACGTAGCCAAATGTGTTCTGACAGTGAACTTCGCGACGAGACACGTCGTACGGTCGCGCTCGAATGATGAACGTGTTGTCCGGTTTTCGACCAGGCCACGACGACCGCCGGCACATTTGTATGGCTATGTCCTCGATGCAAATTCTGATAATGAACTATTGACAACGACGTCAGAAGCCAGTATTGGTAGTGTGATTTCGGGTTTATCTTCAACTTCGTCTCGACTTAGTGTCTGACAGTGGCCTGTATAAGTGATTTGTGATGCTTCATTAACAGGAAATATAAAATGATCAATCGATGAAAATAAAAAAGTAGATAACAACATTATGAACCCCTGTGCAAATAATCTCATGGACAGACAGGCAGCATCTACTTTGCCATGATTTGCCCCTGACTGCAGCCTTAGATTAAAAAGGCGCAAACTAAATCATTAAGGTTCTTTTCAACTTTACAATGACCACAACAAAATTCATGCATATAATATATCAAAACTGAAAACATGGCCTTTGGTATAAACAGTTATTGGATAAATTCGGCCTTTATAGATTATTCAACTTAAAGACTAATTTCAAAATCTGCTGAGGCGGTTGGCATAGTTAGTCACCAGATGTATATTAATTTTTTAAGTCTTTTCCGATCTTTTTTATATTTTCTACTTACAAACAGATTCAGAGTCTCAAAATCTGCTCAGGTAATCTGGGGTAGATCTGGACAAATGACGCCTGATCAGGGTAGCGTCAATATATTATATATCAACTGGATTTCATATCTCCAGAGAAATAAATCGACTGAGAACTTACGAAGTTTTATTCTTTTTGAAAGATTGACAATATCCTCACCACTTATTTTGATTGATTACGCAATTTACATGTAGACCATGGCTAATTTACACAACACCACTGTTTCTGAGTGCATGTGATCTACATAGGTGATTTTGTTGACAATGGACGGAAGAGAGTTAATCTGAAGTAGTAGCTTGTTTGAACTAACTTAGGCAGGCGGACAAGTACATACATTAGTGTGTAGATTTTGTGTTAGTTTGGAATCTTCCATCTATATAAAATAACGGATGTTTGTCAATGTATCAAAACAACTTTTCTAAATGAGTTTACGTTTAATGATAAATTAACTTTGTGAATATCATAAATTTCAGTTTTTGATCTCTCAAGAGCCTAAAGCAAGATGATGACAGTTTTTTTCATAACATTTCCAGCTAGTTCCATTTATGACATAATATTTTGACTATACAAGTAGTTTTATATATTTTGTTAGAACAACTTGACATCCTTATCGGTTGTCAATCTTAATTTATAATTAAGAATTATTTATCAATTCAACATGCAATTAGATCAGCACCAGAATCGCCACCTTTAGCAATCGACGTATATTTGTATCATAACACGTTGATGAGAATGATTACTAACAATCTACTCATTTCTCTATGTATGTAGGATCTTTGTACTGCATCAGTGACCTAATTCCTAGACTGAAGGAAGGACACAACATCATCATGACCCTTCAATTGTGCTACTTGTAAAGGTGTCCTCCCGTTTTCGTCCTTCTTCCCCTCGAACCCCCTCAGTTCCTCCAGAGTGACCAGGTACTTGACCATCTCTAGATGACCACCTATACAGGCCACGTGGAGGATATTCAAGTATCTATCATCTACTGTGGTGAAATCAGCTCCCTCCTTCTTGAGGAGTTCCACCACTGACATGTGACCGAACGCTACAGCATACATCAGAGGAGTTTTCCCGTACTGCCCTCTACACTCTATATGAGTGATGTTCAGTGAGAGTACATACTGTACCATCTCTACATAACCACCTATACAGGCCACATGTAGGATATTACTGTTACTATCATCTACTGTGGTGAAATCAGCTCCCTCCTTCTTGAGGATTTGCACCACTGACATTTGACCGTTCTCTACAGCAGACATCAGAGGAGTTCTCCCGTACTGCCCTCTACATTCAATATCAAACTTATGTTTACCCAACAAAATCTTAACAATGTACTCATTACCCCAAATACATGCAAAATGAAAGACATTATAATTATAGTCATCTACAGCTGAGAGATCACAATTGTTCTGCACCAGAAAGTCAAATAGGGTTCCTTGTCTGTACCAAGCAGCGACCATGACAGGAGTGTGTCCCTCCTTCCCCCGACAGTTTACACTAACCGTCCCCGTGGACAGGAGTCTCTTCACCTTGCCCAGCTTCCCCTGTCTGACGGCTTGGTGGAACTCTTCTACAGTAGCAGGGGAGGATGGTACTTCCTGTCTCGAGAACTTTTCATCTGGGGAAATGAAAAACTGTTTTATTCTCATTATTCAATTTTCATCATGTACACATGTTAATGGTAAGTTTCCATCTGGGAAATACAAGAGATAGATATATATATAATGAAGTTAAATGGAATGATACATTTTCTTATAAATAAAACAAGCAGACAGAGCCAGCTTTATCCCCCGCCAAAGGAAAAGGGTAGTTAAGGATACTAGTTGTGGAATATTGAACAGTGATCATGTTGTTTTTCTACAAGCAACCTTTAAGAAATCATGTTGTAGTGACTTGTTATTACCAATTTTAATTATTGGTGATGCAGTTTTGTGATACATTTAACATCGTCAAGGTAAGTCTCGCTGTTTTTAGTTTTAAAAATTCCTCAATTTCAATTCCATGGAAACCCCAAAAGGCACATCTCCCCATGATGCCCGTTGCATATACGAAGTTGCATATACCAAGCTTCGTCGAGCTAGGTCTCACCGTTTTGGAGTTGTGCTCCGGAAACATTATCGGGACGGACGGACGAACGTATGGACGGACGGAGACCATTTCAATATTACCCGCCAACTGCGTTTACGTTGGGCGGGGGATAAAAAGTATATGTGATGCAGAGTGGAAACAAGCAGACATCCTTTACATTTTGCAGTTAATCAAGAGGAACGTCGATTTTTTTCGTGAAGGAAGTATGGCACTGGTCTTGCATCAAGAATAATACTTTATACAAATGCCATCAGAAAAGCAATTGGCTCAGAAATACGATTCTTATGCATAGATACATTTTCATAAATTGCAATTAATTAATCATCAATACGAAATTATATATCACTACAACTGACACCGATGAAATGACTGACTTTTTGCATATTATACTGAGAAGTTCAGTTATCATGTTGATTGCAATATTACTTGTGATTTTATTTTAAAGAAGATTTGACTATCCATAAAAATCATTTTGTGTTTAATAAAATATATTTTAAAAAAAAAAACATATATCATATGTACCTGGAAGTATATGATACAGAGCGTTATATACATTACATGAAACTGATGATGTATGATATAGTATAAAACTAGTACAGTATGATTAGTATATGTATTTGATAATGTATGATAAAGGAAGAAATACACAGTTTCTGTACCCTTAAGTGTATGATTAGGGACGGAATACACAGTATATGTAACTGATAATGTATGATCAAGGAAAGTGTACATATTATATGTATCTGATAGTGTACTATAAAGGAAGGTGTACATAGTATGTGCATCTCATAGCGCATGATATTGGAAAGCGTACATGATACAAGTCTCTGTTAGTGCATGATAAAGGAAGGTATACACAGTACATGTATCTGATAATGAAATTGTTTATAGTTTATGTATATATGTACCTGAGAGTGTATGATAAAGAAAGGTGTATAAAGTATATTAATCTGATTGTGGTTGATTACCGGAGGTTTAAATAGTATATGTATATGATGGTGTATGATGATGTAAACATACAAAGTATATGTATTTGATAGTGTGTGGAGCGAAATTCCTTTGGATGTCAGGAATAGCACATCCATAAATTTTTATAATTTCTCAAAATTCAAATCTTTTAAATTCAATCTCAACAATCGTTATACTGCTCCAAAATATTATGATTGTGGACCGAGAAACACTAACATTATTCTCATAAAACTACGTTATATGTGTAGTATTTCGTGTCGGTATTTTGGACAAGCCAAGCTGTTCATGTGGAAATAATTGTGAGAATTCTTACCATTACTTGTTTAATTGTAAATTATATAATTTAGAAAAAACTGTCATGATGGCAAACTTACGCAGTGTTACCAATTTTAACATTTCTTGTGACAAAAATGTTCCTTTAATTATTGTATTACTTTTGTATGTTTATTTTTGTTCTTCTGTCCATTTTGCAAATACTATTTAATGTACATATTATGAAGAAGGTTTTCTAAGTTATATAACTTATACCCAATCTTTTCTGATGAATAAAATATGTTTAAAACTAGGTAAACTTTTGTGACAATTGAATGTGTATGATAAAGGAAGGTATACAGTATATGTATCTGATACTGAGTGAACAAGGAAGGGAAACAAAGTATATGTATCTGATACTGTGTGGTAAAGGAAGATGAACATAGTGGATGTATCTGATACTGTGTGGTGAAGGAAGGCGAAAATAGTGGATGTATCTGATACTGTGTGGTGAAGGATGGTGAACATAGTGGATGTATCTGATAGTGTGTGGTGAAGGATGGTGAACATAATGAATGTATCTGATAGTGTGTGATGAAGAAAGGTGAACATAGTTTATTTATCTGATAGTGTGTGGTGAAGGAAGCTGAACATAGTAAATGTATCTGATACTGTGTGATGAAGGAAGGTGAACATAGTTTATATATCTGATAGTGTGTGGTGAAGGAAGCTGAACATAGTAAATGTATGTGATACTGTGCGATGAAGGAAGGTGAACATAGTGGATGTATCTGATACTGTGTGATGAAGGAAGGTGAACATAGTGGATGTATCTGATACTGTGTGGTGAAGGAAGGTGAACATAGTGGATGTATCTTATACTGTGTGGTGAAGGAAGGCGAACATAATGGATGTATCTGAGACTGTGTGGTGAAGGATGGTGAACATAGTGGATGTATCTGATAGTGTGTGATGAAGGAAGGTGAACATAGTTTATTTATCTGATAGTGTCTGGTGAAGGAAGCTGAACATAGTAAATGTATCTGATACTGTGTGATGAAGGAAGGTGAACATAGTTTATGTATCTGATTGTGTGTGGTGAAGGAAGCTGAACATAGTAAATGTATCTGATGCTGTGTTGTGAAGGAAGGTGAACATAGTTTATGTATCTGATAGTGTGGGGTGAAGGAAGGCGAACATAATGGATGTATTTTAAACTGTGTGGTGAAGGAAGGTGAACATAGTTTATGTATCTGATAGTGTGTGATGAAGGAAGGTGAACATAGTGGATGTATCTGATACTGTGTGGTGAAGGAAGGTGAACAAAGTCGCTGTATCTGATAGTGTGTGATGAAGGAAGGTGAACATAGTTTATGTATATGATTCTGTGTGGTGAAGGAAGGTGAACATAGTAAATGTATCTGATACTGTGCAATAAAGGAAGCTGAACATAGTAAATGTATCTGATACTGTGTGATGAAGGAAGGTGAACATAGTTTATGTATCTGCTAGTGTGTGGTGCATATCGAGGTAGCCACAGCACGGAGACGGCATTAGTAAAGGTCTTTAATGATTTGAGGAGGGGTGTTGACGATCAGAAAGTTGGAATCTTGACCCTTCTTGACTTAAGCAGTGCCACTATCGATCATGGCAGACTTATCCATCGTCTCAGGTGCAACTTCCTTATTGACGGAACAGCCCTATCCTGGTTCCAGTCGTATCTCTCTGACCGTGTTCAGACCGTCATCGTTGATGGTCATTCCTCAGATCCAGCAGGACTGAAGTATGGGGTTCCGCAGGGCTCGGTATTAGGGCCTGTCCTGTTCACGCTCTACATAACAGAACTCGGAACAATCATTGATGAACACAACATCGATCGACATCACTACGCAGATGAGGCACAGGTTAACAGATGATTTACTTCTAATGAGGAACAAGCAGCCATTGCCCTGAAAGACATGTCACAATGCTGTGAAAACATCAAATCATGGATGCATGACAACAAGTTGAAATTAAACAGTAACAAGACCGAGTGTATTCTCTTGGGCCATGTCAAACGTAGAGATATGTGTGCTTGTGATGCTTTCGAGTTTGATAACTCACTCATTCATTTTTCCGATCAAGTCAAAGATCTTGGTGTGATCCTGGACTCTGAACTTTCACTCGACAGTCACGTTTCCAACCTCATCAAAACCTGCTTTATTTCACTCCGTAGCATTGGTAACATTCGCCAATATCTGACTACTAAATCAGGAACAACTCTCGTTCTCTCTCTTGTTGTCAGCAGACTTGATTACTGCAACTGCTTGTTGGTCGGTGCAACCAAGTCCCAGATTCAGAGGCTACAGAGAGTACAGAATGTAGCAGCCCGCATTGTTACCAGATCCAGAAAGCATGATCACATCACTCCAATCCTTTTCTCTCTACACTGGTTGCCAGTGGACTTCAGAATCAAGTTCAAGCTTCTTTGCCTTGTCTTCCGCTGTCTGACAGGAACTGCCCCAACCTACTTGTCCAGTCTGCTCTCTTCTTACAGTCCATCTCGTTCGCTCCGTTCACAAGACAAGAATCTGCTTGTAGTCCCTAGAATAAGAACAGTACAGTATGGGAACAGATCCTTTGCCTATGCAGCACCAGTGGCTTGGAACTCACTGCCACAAGATCTCCGAGATTGTAGTGACTTTCTCAGTTTCAAAACACTGCTCAAAACACATTTGTTTAGAGAAGCTTTCCAACTGGACTATTGACTCTTTCACATTCAACACAGACAGACAGAGAGATATTTTATTCAGTCTCACCTCTTATGTACATAAAATGATGATACATTGCCAAAAAACATGAGTTACCCAAATTATGAAATAGGGTTATGAGAGACTTATCGTCGTAAAACGTCGTAAAAGAACAACGTTTATAAATACATAGGATGAAGTATAAAAGTACATATGGATTAAAGAACATAAAACATGATAAACGTGCTAAAATATACATGTAAATAAATAGAAATATGATACATTGAATTACAGTAAAAGGGGAACAGATTAACGTTTAGCTAGGTAGGTAGGTAGGTTTATTTAATTCCCCCAGATTTGGAGATACAAGTTAACTCAAAACATTAAATTAATTTCAACATTGAAATAATGATATTTATATGGGGAGGTAGGTCCAGTTGATGCCTAGGGCAAAGTGTCCAACAAGCAGAAGCAGCTGTGTGGTGTCGATGTCGTACGTGTGTTGACCAAGCAGGACACCAGTCAGAGTTCTCAGATCAAGATTGTCCAGAAGAACATAAGTTTCAACACCGAAAATGTCAAGAATATCAGTCCACATGGTTTCACGTTTCTCTGTGACGACTTTGTCCAGACATAGATGGAGACGATGGTGCACGAGACCATGCACAAGACAAGAGCACATAGTACACAGTTCAGTCCTCACTGGATGAGTGATGAGAGACAGCACAATTTTGAGTCTAGCACGTCCGTGTGGATGGAATTTAGACGAGCTCCTAGTAAGTTCTGTGTGGATACGGGACGACATATTACGCCAAATGTAATGAGCGATTTTGACTACTTTGATGGTATGTAATTCGATGAAATGTTTTTAAGTACTCTGTATAAAACAAACCAAGCATGTCCGTCAATGGTATTGAAACGCGATATAAATATACAAACACAAATTTGCTATAATGAGATCCATGTCTTTCACCTTCTCATTATAAAGGTATTAGTTTAACTTAACGTGATTGGAAGCAGCTTAAAATATTTTCATTTACAGGTTCTACTTCTGCTCCTGCAAAAAAAGGGAAAATGTCTGAGTCATCTGAGGAATCGGAACCAGAAACCCCCTGTGTCATGAGTGAGTTGATTTATAAATTTGTTTATATATATAACCAAAAGTTTTGTACAAAAAAATGTTTAACCCATGTTACATATACATATGTTCAAACTCAGCGTTGTGCCTTAATTTTGTAATATTTCATATTATTTATGTTATAAACACACCTGTCATTAGCCATCATTTTATATTTTATACAACAATTGTACATGACGACGATTGAATTGAAAAAAAAAAACGATAAAATTATATTTAAAAAATGACTATAGAACTAAATGATGTTGAAGGTCTCTTGGTTGAGAACAATATGCATTTAAAAATTTGTTTACATTTTAGAAAGCGTGCCTGCCAAAGCAACGGCTGAGCCAAATTTTGATTCCGATTCCGAATCCACCACCATCATAGGTAGAAGAAACTGTTTTATTTATATTTTAATTTAATAACTGATTTGAAAACTTATTTCCTTTTTTTAAACATTGTGAAAATTATTTGTAAACATAACCTTTTGACTATCATATTATTAAATCAAATTCACATACAGTATAAGATTTGAGCCTGACACTCAAGGATATTATCAAAATAACATAAATTAACATTTCAATTGAATTAGATGACCTCCCAATTGTGCCTAGAAGTATGGGAATACGTATGCCGGCCGTTAGGATTTCGCAATCAGGTAATGTAATCTTATCATTGTAAGATGCAGTCATTCGTTAAAAGATGACCGTTATTCTCAAGACTGTTTTAGCAAATTGTAACGAACAATAACTTTTTGTATGTCGATTACAAAGTATCTTTTTTTTTTTTTTTTTTTTTGTTTTTTTTTTTTTGTTTTTTTTTTCACGGTTGAGAGAAAATTATATTGTTTGTGATACATAACACATTAAAGGCAAGTTCCATTGATTGTTTATAAGAGTGCATAAGGTAAACATCAAATTACACTTAATCTTTTAATTGGTGACTTGTATGCACTTAAAACATTGAAATACTATATTGTGTTAAACAAAGAGTTGAGAAATGCTTATGATAAAGATGGAAGCAATTACTTGGGAAGCGACAATTGTAATTTCTTAACTGATGTACATGTACGTTATCATAACGAAAAGAGTTTTTTAACAAATGCATCTCAGTTGAAAAACATTTTTTTTTTTTTTTTTTTTTTATTTTTTTTTTTTTTTATTACAAAAAAGAGGATGTTACATACACATTCAAGTAGTTGGCACAGATCGATGTAACAAAACAAAAAAAGAAAAAGAGAAGGGGTAAGAATAGGAAAAGAAAGGATAGTGGTGCAATGTGAGAGGGTGTATAAAGATGGGTACTCAGTTTATTACGTTAAAATAGTTCGGACCATTTTCTTTGAAAGTCAGGGTCTTCATCCGAGAAAATATGTTTCTCCAAATGGTAATGGTATTTTATAAAAGCTATAAGCTGATTGACATTTAAGTCAGTAGAGCCAAATCGTGTTTTATTTATATATTCTTTTGTTAAAATAAAAATGTGGTTTATTAATATGTTTGCCGTTGGGTCCCCCAGTAGAAATGCTTTGATGTCTATAGTGAGGTGTGTGTCCATCTTGAGGTTGTACCAATTTTCTAATTGATAGATAAGCAGTTGAGTTTTCTCACAGTGGAAGAATAAGTGCTCAAGTGTTTCAATTTCTCTACCACATAATGTACAAAGATTGTCTTGATTTACACCTATTTTGCAAAGAAATGATTTCGTTGATATTATTCTGTGCAATAGCTTGTACTGGAAATTTCTAGCTTTAGTTTCTAATGTTGTTTCATTTATCATTGCAAAACAGTCAGGAAGATAATTATCTGATAAAGCAGTACTCAGTTTTGATTCCCACTTTAAACGAAGGTTGTCTAATGGTACTGTTTTATTTGCGCACAGCTGTGAATAGACAAATTTACAGTCCGCCGAGTTACATATTTGTGTAAATAATGTTTCTTGTGTTTTGACTACTTCACCTATATGGGTTGCAGCCTTAATTAAGTCGAGGTAGTTTTTAGGTATGTATTTGATAAATCTAAAGTAAAGTAAGTAGGTGTGATCAAGATTAAACGCCTGTTTTAGCACTTCAAAAGTTTTAAAATTACCAGTGTTAGAGATGATATTCCGAAAACATGTCATTCCGTTCTTGTACCAAGAGACGAACAAAGTTATATCATCAAATGGAATGAAATTAAGAATTGGTAGAATTGAAAAATCTTCAATAATTAAAATATCGTTCCTGTTTAAACACGTGAAACTTGTAAGTACATCTTTCCAGAAGGCGTTTTTCACATGTTTGGCGTATAATAGAAGTCTTTCTCTTTGGAAATTAAACAGATCAATGTCTCCAAATGGTGATAATGATATAAAGCCTAAGTGGTGACATAGTCCGTTTCCAGTGGATAGTCTTTTTATCCATTTTATCTTCATATAATTACAAAAGGATATGATATCTATCATTTTCAGCCCCCCTTTTGCATACTCATTTATTAACATGTTGCGTTTAATTTTATCGCGTTTCCCTCCCCAAACAAACTTAAAGAGGATTGAATTCAAACGTTTAAAGAAGAGTTTAGGTGGGTTGGGAAGCGCCATGAAAAGGTGGGTAAAAGTATCTATGTTTGAAAATAATCATCAGTAATATCAGTAATATCTAAAAATGATTCCTTGGACTGATCTATCCTTTATTTAACAGTGTTTAACATAACTTCAGCATGCGCATGATAAAGCATGCTCATCGTGAGTAGAACACGGATATAGCGAACACGGATATATAAAGCGAACACTCGGATATAGCGAACAACTTTTCAAGTCCCCTCCCTATATAATATCATCAAAATTATATGCGTATAGCGAACACCGGATATAACGAACTAAATTCTTTGGTCCCTTGGAGTTCGTTATATCCGAGTTCTACTGTAATTACTTTTTATTTTATATGTATATAAACAGACTCAACTAGGAAAACCACCGAACCTCTGCTGCAACCAAGCTGCAACCAAACCAGAAGGCCAAACTCGGAGCCAGTTTATTCACAAGAAAGCAAGTGAAACTTATTTTTAGTACATGAATTCACCAGTGAAATCATTATTAATTCTTTGTGGTGTCTTTTTAAAGTGGCTGTCTCCTGAATTTTGTGCAGTTGTGAACTTAAGTTTTGCAAATGAACAGACTATTACACATTCAAAGGTGAACTGTAACTGTAGATCACAAATGATATTTAAATTAATACTTGAATAACCCTCCAATTAGTTACGTTATGCAGAAAAGTGTTTTGGTGGCTATATCAAGTCATTGTTTAGATAATTATATTTTAATGGAAATGAAAAGACAAGAAATTGTTATTTACAGGCTCAACTAAGAAAACCGCTGCGCCTCCGCTGTCTAGTTGCAATCATACCAGAATATCGAGCTCGGAGTCGATTTCTTCACAAGGGAGTAAATAATAACTTGAAGTTTTGTATTGCACATATCACTTTTCCTGACAAAAAGTGTCCTATGCAAGATACGACATATTGCCATCAGTGACATTATGATTAGTTCTTTGTAATGTCTTATTGAAGAGCCTGTCTCCTGAAATGTAATAATTATATTTGAATAACCCTCCCATTTTATGCAGTTACATTATGTAAAAACAGTTTGGTATCTTTAGGCGACTGTAGGAAGGGGGAAATGGTCCACTAAAATGTTTATGTTTACTATTAATATAAAGAGCAATGGCCCATTTGAAATTAAGAAAATTGCCTAAAACCCTGTAAACGGCACATAGTCGAAAATGCCTCTCCCAATACCTTATTGTCTACAATTACTCATTGTTTAATTAATTAGTTTCACTGGTAATGATAAGACAATTATACTTTTTAATGTATCATAAGAACAAAATAATTGTTATTTACAGACACAACTAGGAAAAGCGCTGGATCCTCCAAGCAAACCAGAAGGCCCAGCTCTGAGCCAGTTTCTTCCCAAGGTAGTAAGGTCAACTTTTTTAATGATTAAATTTTCCATATTTTCAATATCACCTTGCCAAACAATAGGCCCTATGCAAGATACAAATTACTGCCATCAGTGACATCATTTAATTTTGCGTGTGACATAAGACTTGGTGTTTTTGTTTTTTTTACTCCTTATTTGGATTGGATGTATGGTGCCATTTTGGGTAGTTATCTTTGTTTCAATTTTTAATTTTTAATCATTATGAAAAGTGTCTCGAATATGTCAAAGACAAAACTTAAAGTGGATCTAATAACATGTTGTAAGTTGATAGATTCCCAATCCCGATCTGAGGGAAGTGCGCCATTTGAGGAGACTGCACCATTTGAGGGGAGTGCGCCACTCAGGAGTGCGCCATCTGAGGGGAGTGCGCGACACTCCAATTATAGAACAGTCTCAGACATCAGGGAAATCAAGATTCCCAATGGACGAAGAGAGTAAGATTGTTACAGAAATCTTATATGAAAATTTTATTTTGTAGTAAATAGGGCCAAAATTACCACACAGTAAAACCCCAACGTACAATTTGCTATATGATCTCGAAAATGGTGTTACTTCTACACATTATTTGGATTTCTTAAATCAAAACTTATAAACCATGATAGTATTATATGTAAATACACATAGTATATGTAAATTTTTACCTGCATTCTGATGTGGATACCTATTGCTTTTGGATATATTGGTATGTATTCCAAATTGTTACCATAGACAAAATAATTGTGAATTGGCCATGTTATTTCATTTCCGAATAAATCAAATGTCTACGTCGTCTTTTATATTGATAAATAAAGAGACAAAACATTACATGATCTAATGTAGATGTCGTTTTGATGCATTGAGTTTGTCATTTGCCGTATATATCGCATTCACTTGAAAACTTTTACTCAGCGTCTTAAAAAGTTCGTCTTTGTGATCGAGCAAAATGAATATGAAAAAATGTTACAAATCTTTTTTGTCAACAGCTTACTGCATTGAAACGAGTTGGCGGGAAAGATGTCCGCCAGAACATCCAAAATTTTCTGAACAGGTAATATTATCAAGTTTGAGGAGATATAAATATTCTCATATACTATTTTTCACGTACATGTACTTATCACTTCTGATCATTCTAATTGTACCATTTTATTTATGTCTCTATTTCTCGACATCTTACATAAGTTATTCATTTCTTTGCAGGACAATGTCACCTCTGGTTATGGCGCACTACATATCAGAGGGTCCGACACGAAGCGCAGTTTCTCTGCCACGAAGCTCTTCAAACTGATAAGAGGTAAACAGTATTTAAAACATTTGTAATGGACAAATATACTTATTTGATTTTGTTAAATATAACATTGTAGTAAAGCTACAATTTGTGATAGAGTTGAAATAATCTGGTATTCAACAAACCCAAATAAGTATTTCTTGTCAGTCTTGTCTTGTTTCTTGTCAGTGATTATATGTACATCGGGTATTATGTAAATAGTATTTAACTTTATTATGATATATCTCTTTAAAAGTAGAAAAGTTATCAATCTTCTCTTACATGTTGAAAATAGTTTATACATTTTACATTATATAGCCGTGTATTTGTCACTCATAGATACTTAATTTAACTGATATCATAAATTCTCCGAATTCAAATTTAAAGCTGTTTGATTTAAACATATTTATTCAAGTGAAAGGATTGGGTACAAGTTATCCAACTTAGTGAAACCCTCTCCTATGTACAGTGCTTACATATAATATTGAAACATAATAATGCATTTTCAGATTTTCAGCTTAGTAGAGAGTGAAATGGGGATTGAAACGTTGCCTGTTCACGTCGCTGCCACGTCGCCGGCAAACCCTGAAATGGTGCAAACATGACCTAACTGCGACGGAGCGGCAACGTTGCCGTGCGACCTTCATACGACGTGGCTGCCACGTCGTGTGTCTGCTGGGCTGCAAAAGCAGTAAATTAAGCAGCCTGGTATTCCGTACACTTTTTTTAGGTCTTACTTCGTTTTCGTTTTATTCAGGTATGACTATAGAATGTTTATCAAGTTCCAAACATGTTATCCCAGTGACTTTATTCTATATAAAATTTCATATTGATTAAGGAATGGTCCGAATAACGTAAAGTAATGAACGACCTTGAATGACAATAACTGTGAAGGTCAGGGTTAAAAAATGGGTCTGACCAATCTTATTCAACCAATCACCATTTTAATTTAATGTTTGACAGAAAATGAAAACCTGAATAAGTAGGCATGTTTTCAATACTGTTTTGGCTTCACAAATCAATTGCCTTTCTCGTGGTGTAATAGTTATAAGGGTAAAGTTTTCCGTTATCAAGAAGTGACGAATTAAAAATATCAAACGTATTTTCAATAATAAAAGCGACGTGCAGGTGCGTGTTTTTCTTACTAACGGCGAATTTACCTATCTTGTTGAAAGTGGCAAAGTTCGTTTCAAAGTGCTTTTAAAATACTCAAGTATTATGTCATTCTGTTAGGAAAATAATATCCTATTACTCTTTGAAGTTCCAAAATAAATCTTTCTTCGTCATAAAACTATAGAGAAAATAAGACTTGTCGGCAAATGTAAACATCAAACGATTTTTTAAAAACACTTGTAAATTTGTCAGCGTAATTAACTTACGTTTTTGAGAATCTCATAATCCTCAAAAATTGAAAAAACTCATGTGATCCAATCTCTTGTCAAATGTTGTTCCTAAAAACGCAAATATTTCGAAATAATGTAAAAAACATCGCATCGCGTATCGATTTGTTTCAACAGTCACATGGGTCGCATCCCGCCAAATGATGACATAACAGCTGATAACGGTATTTCAGCGAGGTCAATGTCGTAATTTTTTTCTCAATGTTATAAACGGTTTGGAGTGGAAAATAACAAGTCATATCAATAAATAAAATTAGTTAAATCAACACAATTGCAATTTAGTTTTACCTCATTAGGCTAAAACAAGTCGTAAAAAAATTTAGCCGCAACACTTCCTTTATCGACTACTACTGACTTGCATTATTCGCATGATGTCAAATATTCATCATGAAGAATTTTCAAGAAGATGTCGTTTGCCAATAAAATATGAGTGAGTAATTTGACTGTTTTGATTTGTATTTGATATGTATGAAATCTATATGACATTTCTTCCTCAAATATATAAAAAAATAAACCGTAATCGTATTTGATTTTCAAGCGAGATGTGTTTTTCCCCAACACGTTGACCGTGCCATTTTAACAAATCGAGCATAGCGCAGTCTTGATCCCGCCGACTGTCGATGGTGCATCACTGGAATCGTTAGTTTCAAATTGATAAGTCGCTAAAATATAATTATTTTGTACGAATAGGATTGTTAAGACATCCATGGCACTGCCATATCGCTAATATGACGCCATGAATGGGGGGTATCTCATAAAAAAGCTTAGCAGTAATAAACTAAATGGTGTTTTATTATCTAAAAAAAACCACCTAGAATTGTAAAAAAAATACATTTTAGACACCATACATGTTTTATTTTTGTTTAATGTTCCAGAATTATTGTAGAAATACAATTAGCAAATATGGGCTACGTGATTGTCATGTAAATCACTATGATGTTTTGATATGTGCCCCACCGTAGCGAAGGAAATCTAAATCCAAGTTAAAATGTATTTTGCATCTATTCTACAATGAATTTCCGTAAACCCTTTAACAGTCATTCGTAGAAATGTAGCCTATTTCATTCTTGGTTTTAAGTGGAAAATTTATAGGATGACACTGATCTCAAAATATCTCGATTTAAACAGCATTGTCATCGTTCAACATTTTCGCGATCTTGCGAGATGTTACGACCTATTTTATCCGTCATTAGTGGCGATATCAATAAGAGATGGACGTATAGTTGTATAAAAACGTCAATATTTAATACTCATATTTGGGACATAGAAAGGCAAATCGATTACTTAAACTTTGGTGTAATTTTGAAAATGATTGATACGTTATTTGTAAAACCATCAACACGGAAGTAAATGGCATCGTTGAGTAAACATATTGACTGCTTGAAATTACGTTGAAAATTTATCATTGCAACTCGTTTGTAACAAGCTCATGTTTGTTGGAAGAAAGTCGCATTCGGGCAGAAAATTTTTTTTCTGGTGCAGAATTTATTTCTGAATAAACTGATATAAATTAGTTTCTAAAGAAATATTTATTGACAAAATTATTACTTGTGTAATTTATTTTTTATTCATTGTCATGTAGAGATAAACCTAATTGTAGAAAATTATTAGATTATTTGGGGGAAATAAAAACTATGACAAGTAAGAAAATCGATTTTTTTTACAAGAATATATTAAAAAAATTTAAATTCTGTGTTTTAGAAAGGAGAGAGAAACTAAATATGATAGAATCCAATGTGACGTCATTTTTAAAATTTTACACTTTTGGAGCACCAAGCAAAAACTTCAAAACAATCCACAATAATTGTATAACCTCAAACCAAAGGCTTAGTAATAATAATAATAAATAACTAGGATTGCCACGGCAGTACTTAGGTCTTCAAGATTCCTCTTTGACCTTCACATACTGATTGACCTTCACATGCATGTTTGACCTTCACATGCATGTTTGTTAAAGAGGTTTAAACCATTCCGACCAAAACATGACTTTTTAAAATGCAAAGTTTGACCCTTCCTCATGACCGGAAGTGACTGTTCGCGAGCGATTTAATTCTTTAATCCTGAAGACATTTCTCATGTCTAACTCTCATGCAAAAATCATTAAGATCTAATGTCTGGTTTTTGAGTTATGTGCCCTTGAAGTTGGCGATTTTCAGATTTTGGTCAACTTTGAAAGGTCACAGTACAAAAAGTATGACGGTTAGGTCTTTCAAAATTAGGAATTCAAGAAAACAATCCCTCAGCTACATTCAGTGTGAATTTCAGCTCTCTAGTGCAAGTATCTTCAGAGGAGAAGATTGTCAAAGGCGGGTGAGGTCGAAAACGGTGAAAATTGCACTAAAAGCAAGATGGCGGGCGAACCACGTGACCTACGAACTTGTCCTGATTTCCTTTTTTTCATTATGTTTCATTGCGCTTCTTTTAAAAAAAATTTCAAGTCTCTAAGTGGATTTTGAAAAAAAAATCAATGTTAAATTTTCGATTTTGGATTCGAACTGGACCTTTAATGTACGGGTCGATCTTGCCCAAAAGCTTAGCAGATCGATTCCAGGGTAAGGGCTATCAGCTGTGAAAGTTTGGGTGAAGTTGGAGCAGCCGTTTGAGCTGTAGCTCGTTCACAAAAAAAGTACAAATAATAATAAGAAAAAGGAAAAAAGGAAAAGAACTTGAAGAAAACGGATAAAAACAATAGGTCTTCCAGACTTTGTCTTGAAGACCTAATACTTTATTGCCTTTTCAGGAATTTATTTACATCAACACAGAGCTTGAACAGGAGAACAACCATATGAAATATTTATGTACATGCATTTAATTCTTTTCACATTTATTTAATAGACACATTGTGTTTGGAACAAAGGATGTACGGGCTCTCTTCGTTTTCAAAACTGGAACTTTGTAGCGGCGGCCTGAAGGGAGAAGGTGATATTCCGAATGAAGGTAATGTGTCGGGTCAGATATGATTTTGACAGCTTGATTTACGATTTGCCGCTCATATTTATCAATTAAACACTACAACTTGACACCAGCAATATTACTCGCAACGTTCACAATTTTGTTTACTTTAGATTTAAGATGAACTGAGAGAGACCCGTACCAACAATGGAATGAAAATGTTTATATGCTTTGAATAAAAGATGTATAAAAGGTTGACATGACGGAGGGGTTAACATCATACTAATACACACATACTAATAAATCGGTACAAGAGCATACTTTACTTTTGGCGTATGGATTTGACAAAAGTTGATGTTTTGGTTTGGAACATGAAAATTCATGATATTGGTAATTGGCGGGATATGTTTTTTATAATTCAATGGACACTTTAAAAAATAAATAAATATTTGCTTGTGGATCTCTTTCTTGAGTCGTTGTTCGGAGGTGGAATGTGAATCCTATAAGTTTAAGTTTGCTCTTTCAGCGTTCACTGGTTGCATGCGCGGTGTAAGAGCTTTCCCACTTGAAAATCTTCCGATGGCAGCGATTATATTAGTGACGTCACGGAGCGTAACGCGTGTGTAATAAGAGTTGATATTTCCTTTAATCGGTTAAAGAATTCCTATTGAAAATAAATTGTGATGAGAAGACCTTGATCTTACCTTCGAGTTTCAATGGCAATTCTTCAATCTCACTTTCATGTTTTTTCTTCAGCTCCTGTATATTTTAAATAAAAAATATGTCATTTTAGCTGCTGATAGATAACGCAAAGACACTTGGAGACATGTTGGTAAGTCAGTTTGCTAGATCTGTTGTTTCCGGACCACCCTATATAAGCAAGTCTGTCGCAAGTTACTACTCCTCTTAGGAACAATGCCCATAAGCTTTTATTTACCAATGGCACCATATCTAAAATGAAACATACACTTTCCTATGAAGTGTCAAAATCGCACAGGTTACTATTTTTATATGTTAGTGATTAAACTGTTGATATAATGTGATTGATGACTTCACTCTTTGATGTCTAAGAACTAATTAGATATAGAGCCCGTTCCTGCCATTACAAGGGAAATATAAAAACAGCAACAGTTGTGTACCTTTTCAGTGTCGTGTACATGTTCCACCAATGAACCAACTTGGAATTCTTTCCTCAGGGATAAACCTTCAAAGGATGGAGAATAATTATCTTGAATATGAATATCTTATACAGCATTCTTGATAGCGCTATCTTTATTATTATCCTGAAGGTTATATTTTCACATATGCTATTTAGCGCTAATCGAGACCATACATCCTGTTTTCTTGTACTAAGTTCGGTCAACTGAGCGTCCGTTCATCCCCTGTGGCTCCTTAGGATAAATGAATTGTTGTTGACAGACTGCCTGAAGTAAGCATATACCAGGCGATCAAATACTGGAATAGCTTGCATTTGCCCAACATAAAGCTTTAACTGATAATGATAAAATATATAATATCTATGTGTTTTTATATTCATCAAACATCTAAATAACATTGTCGGGAATTCAATAATCAACTCAATATTGATGACTGACCATTGACATTGAATTAATCATATATTACAGATTCGACCTCAAATAGTTGGCATGCATCCATATTTAAAACAAAGGGTTATAATTAGTCGATAAAGAATGTAATTAATGTAATCTTAGTTTTGGGATTTAACGTTAAAATAATCAGAAAAGATAAAAATTAGATTAAAGGAATTTTCGAAACTAATTGTAATAGGTATTTATATATAAATTATAATTTTATAAGAAGTATCTTCAGAAAGAATGATAAATACAACAGGCCACAGCAACATTGGACCGACAATAATGAAAATGTTTTTTTCTTAAATGACACAGTCATCCTGTTAGAAAATATCAATATTGTGGAGGATTCTTGCTGTTTGTCAGCGTTGATTATACATTTCTTTTATTTGAAAAAATTCCCAATCAAATGGGTTTACCTATTCAAACTTGATGTGAAACTTTCGATGTTCATTCGAAGTGAAAATTAAATTATTAAATGTAAAAGAATAACTGTGCATAAACTTAGTTGCCCGCTATCAGCTAAGTTCAGCAACAACGGGCGTCGCTCGCTGGATTAGTGGATTAACCGCTCATTGCTGAATAAAGTGACAGTTTGAAGGGTTGATTTCCTGTCCCACACTGATACACAAGTCTGTGTTATTTAAAATGGGCCTCTGTTCACCAAGTAGGAAATTGCTATTATTACTATCATTCTAACAAGAGTTAACTCCCTTGCTTTCAAGAGGCATGGCTAATCGTGATAGATTGAATGCATTTTCTACATACTTGTACAAATAGGTGAGATGATGTTACATGTAATGACTAGTTTTGCATCTTGATAAAAAAAACATCTGACATCATTCAATTTCCTTGCAATACCTGTTGATCATATGAACTTTCATGTAAGTTGTTTTGTATATTGTATACTAGTCATTTCATTTCACCTGAAAAGGTTAATGATGATAACGAGAGTTATAAACTCACGTGCAGAAGAAACGTCCCCAAAATATTTTAAGAATTTCCCCTATGTACAGAAAAATACCCGTATGATTGTGGGGTATAAAACAGCCAACAAATCGTTCTTGGGCATCGATTACAGCAGATTGACACGAAGAACATGCCAAGATTAACGTTAGAGAAGAGAGAGCGAGCTTTCGGGATGCTTCAACTAGGCGCTACACACGACCATGTCGCCAGAATCATGAGCTGTTCGAAGGGAACAATTGGTAGACTGGTGACCCGTCACAGGCAGACTGGCAGGAAAGCAGACAGGCCAAGGAGGGGCAGACCGAAGGTGACCACCCCCAACGAAGACCGGCATTTACAGCTGCTTCAACTGAGGAACAGATTCCTCACCATGACGTCATCTGCTGCACACGGCCTAAACCATCGAATCAGCAGATGACTATGACTGCTTCATCACGGATTCCGAGCCTATCGACCGTACAGACGGATGACGTTAACGCATCAAATTAGACGTCGAAGACTGCCTTGGGCGAGAATCGTTCGACAATGGCAGCAGCGACATTGAAACTGAGTGCTTTTCATCGACGAGAGCAGGTTCCAGCTCAACAAGCCCGACGGCCAGGTACATGTCTACAGGCGGCAGTACGAGCGAACGTCACGTTGTTGCGTCGTAGATGTTGAACCTTATGGAGGTGGAAGTGTCATGGTTTGGGGAGGGATTTGTGGGGACCGGAAGACGGATCTGGTTACAATTGCTGGTAATCTGACTGCACGCCGGTACATTGATGAGGTTCTGCAACCCGTCGTTGTTCCTTTCTTCCGCCAGAACCCAAGTACGATGTTCCAACATCACAACGCCACGCCCCACACTGCTGTCATTACAAGGAACTTTCTAAACACGAACAATGTACATGTTTTGACCTGGCCAGCGAGATCACACGATATGTCGTCGATAGAGCATCTGTGGGACTACCTCGGGCCTGTCCGTGTTGTGTCACTTCTTGCATCCCGAGGGGGCACACCCGATATTAATACATTTTGTTGACTTAACAGAGTGCTCCATGTTGCGACAGGTGATCGAATACAGGACAATACACCCCTAGTCAACGAATCTGCTTGTAAAACGGTACAAAAGTGTATTTGTGTTTAACAAATTCTTTTAATATGATGAATAAACACCATGTTAATCATATTAAAGGTTGGAATTTACAAGTGTGTTGTTATTTATTATTTAGAGGTTGAAAACGCACGAGGACGTTTCTTTTGCACGTGAGTTTACACCAGAAAGTTATATGTCATACAATATATTGAATATGAGGTACTATGGTAACATCAAGCTAACATATATTCTCTCTTACTTCACAATTTTAACCTTTTTATACAGCCATTTCCATTGTCATCATGACTATTTGAAACCATTGCCATGCTAGCAAAATAGTCATTGAAGATGTTACTTTGTAGATTTCATCTTGATATTTAACAAAAGTTGGCCTTTTGCTTGTCCTCTTAAAATAAACCGGATTTTGATATACATGTAAGAAAAGATCTGATATCAATATATCCGCATATGGTTCTCAAATATTTTAGTTATTGTACCGCATTTGTATAAACAGATATCACGAGAATCTATCGAGAAGGCAGAAATAAAGATACTCCTTGGAGTTGATTGTTGATACAATGTAGACATCGACATCCATAATTAGTACTCAAGAATAAGTTCTTTTATTCGAAATGTCTAATGATAAAACACAATTGATATATAAAGATTTTGTGATTGAAATATCTTACCTGTTGTTTTGTCTAAATAATCTATCACAAAGGCGTGGGACCGCTCCAAACTATGAAGAAACTTCGCGAACGTGTGTCTGGTTTTTCGTTCCAATAGTTCAATCAGTTGTATTGTCCGTTCTTCTTCAAGGCGTTCATCCCTCAGTTTATTGTATTCTCGTCGCGTTAGAACGTCCTCCTGGTATAGATAATCAATCAATTCCCTTGACGTGAGATTATCTCGCAGATAGACATAATTCCTCTTCAGGATCTCTGTGTGCGACCTCTGTCCACTGCAATGAATAATTGATACACCCATTTCTACTTTTGTTTTGGAAAATAATAAAGAAAGTAAAGAGAAATCATTTTAATGATAATGATTAAACATTGGTGCAAAGTTATTGTGAATGGAAATGCAATTTAGATTTCAGAAGACAAAATGTGTTTTTGTCATCATGGGTGTAATTGCACAACCCATTCACAACAATTAACAAATATTAATGCAGATATTCTGATTGCCCATATCACAGGGACCCAATATGCAAAATAGGAATTTAATCTATTACAAACATATGGAATCTCAAATACATACGTTACTATTTTTACATTTTTCTATCTCTGAGAATCTAATTCAGATTGCCTTTGACAGATATTTATCATGTGGATTTCCCAATGTTTGAATCTTTAAAAAAAGCTACAACTGAACGATTTAACTTAATAATAATCTGACAATGACTGTTTATCAGGTTAATACACAATAATATGTTCTTTAGAAACCTTACTTAATAGGATATCAACTGTTGATCTGGTTAATACACAATAACATGTTCTTTAGAAACCTTACTTCATAGAATATCAACTGTTGGTCAGGTTAATACACAATAATATGTTCTTTAGGAACCTTACTTCATAGAATATCAACTGTTGATAAGGTTAATACACAATAATATGTTCTTTAGAAACCTTACTTCATAGAATATCAACTGTTTATTAAGCAAATACAAAATATCATGTCTCCATAAGGAGAGCAGAGAAAATATTTGTATAAACATACCTCGGTGTAGAGACCCCTTTATCCATGGTCAAGGCTTTTCTCTCTTATTTCCTTGTTTTAAACTGTAAAAGAAAGCGGATCTTATTAACACGGCAAAAAGAGTATACAATCAATCTTTCCATTTTCAATAGTGTATTGGAATTGATCTTCGTAGTTGCAAAACCAGAATGAATTGAAGAGTATTGTTTAAGTTGCCGAATCAAAGTTAAGTCAAGAGAGTCTATTACTCTTGTTGATAAATTGGTGTAGTTGCCGAATAAAATCATCCTTATGTCAAATCAAACTTCAATACTAGGCATACCCAGCAACATCTGCAAACTTATTACGTACCAAAAATTAAAACATTCACTCATATATCTTTGTAAGTTTATCATGAGGTAATGGACAAATTTTTAGAGTTCAATACCACCTGCCAAGTCGATGAAAAATGTCCGTCGAGGATAAAAGGTTGATTATAAGATTATAGGTAAAAAAGTACCAGAAAAAATAGTCCTCAGGAAAAAGTCCTTTTATCGTAAAAACAGATTACATTGATCTTGACATCAAAGTTTTGGTAAAGAATGCATCCTTGAGTATTAATAATTGAAAACTATGTTTGTTTTAACTGAGAAAGTAATCTTTGCAATTGATATTGTAAAGAAAGTATGAAGTGTTTATGTATAATGACTTTAAATACATGGATTAAATTATTAAATTTAACCCAGAAGGATGTTACGATAACTAATTAAGGATTAAAATTGAGAGCTGTTTCTAAAGACCAATATTGAAGAACTCAACGACTTGAATGTGTGATTTTAGCTGATTGGATCAAAGCTGTTCAGCATTGTCATGTGAGTTTAGCTGAGTTAATCAAAGAAGATTATCAGGAGATGCGAGAACTAACAATGTTTGCGAAGGGTGGAACACCAAGTTCTTCAACTTGGTTGGGCACCACCACCCAAGTGCCTGGCGAACCATCGATTGGTTCAAAAATGATAAATTTTTTGATGTTATGTTGAAATATTAATGTGTTTCAGAAATGTCACAAATATCACGATATCATAAATGTATGTTGAATCATATACAAAGTACATGTAAATAAACTTTTTAATCAAAATCTTTGGCTTTTACAAAAAGGACTTTTTTCCTAGGCAAAATTAGGACTTTTTTTTATGAATGTGCGTTACTGTTGTTAAATTGAGTTAAGATTTAATCTTTGTCTAAGTGTTTCAAATAGATCAAATATTTATCATCTTTCTTTAACAGGTATCATAAACAGTAATGTCTCCTCGGATTTCAGGCAGTGAAATAAACAGGATTATTTTTACTTGTTTAATTGTGAGGATCATAAAATACATCGCTGATATTTGTAATCACTGTACTCACACCCAATACATTGATAAAATATACATCTCGTTAGCACCACCTTATCTATCTCTGTAATTTTCTTTTATGACGACCGGATACCTGTCATTTTATACGTTGTGTATCTATAGCAATGAAAGTGCGAAATGTCTAGTCGTATGACGTAAACAGTGACATAACTGTCCGGGCACTAACTATCTTGTCATCACAATAGGCGACAGATTGTCTGGCCTAGTGACCAACGAATTTGTACATAACAGTGACCGCCGACTGTCTTGGTAAACCCTAACAACCACCCCACGGGTAAAACTCCCAGAAGGACCCTACGCAAGCGAGACTGATCTTTTAAACCTCCTTCATCTGGTAAGTGTTGGTCATGGCGACCCACGACCAGAGCTGGTTGGTGAGATAGGTTCACGATATACATTACCTCGGGACCACTCGCGCAAGCCTATACAAACAGGCGCGTTGGCTCCCAACGGGAGATTTCCACCTAACACCTAAAATAATATTTACCACTCCCATATTTGGGATAACTGGTAGGACTTGGGTACAGGGCAAAATGGTTAAAACTCTTCATTAAAAGTGCAGGGTGTGGCTACCCTCGGCACTTTACTAAATTATAACTGGTAATTTTTCCAGTAGCAAACCTCAAAACCCTCACTGCCTGGTTCTTAATCGGGTTCAGTGGGGAGGACAGGTATTGTACCTTAAGTGTATGGTTAGACTACCCCCTGCACTTTACATAGGTACAATACCAGTTAGACGACCTTCAAGAAAGAAAAAACGCACATTGCGAAGATACCAACGCTGGAAACAACAGCAAATAACAGACTAAGTATTTCAAACCAAAAAGATAAGTATTACTCCATTCACTCAATTATCAATAAATTTAATTATAAAACATTACTAATTACAAATAACTATAAATACAATTCAAACACAATTATTCAAGTACAATTTAGTTTTATCACAATTAAAAATACCATCTCAAATAATACTATTTACCTCAATATAATTTCCCATACATAATATAGTCTTTCTATCTCTTTCAGGTACCACGCCTTTTCACAACACTACTTATTTACTTACTATTCATAAGCCCCCCCCCCCCCCCCCTCCACTCTATTCCAAATTCAAAATTAATTTTAACCACTTAAGAACTTTTATTAATTTTACTTGAGTGTCTAAGACCTATTCTAAATTTCATGCCCCCTTTTTTGGAAATAACTCAGGCTTAGACCCCACGTCGGCGACATCACCGTATGGTGAAGAAGACGTTAAACCCCAATCCAACAACAACATGTCTTGGCATCTTTCTGCAGACAAAATGTTAACCAATGATATTGAAGAATATAAATCCGACCAATGAAAAGAAGAAAAAATATGTAAATTTATTTCATAGGACTCCCCTTCATCACTATATGTTAAACCTTGATGGAGCATGTATGATGTTAACAAATGCAGCGGATCATATACATGGATACTTCTAGCAGGTATGTTTTTTTCTTGTTCATACGAGTTAAGGAAATACCCCCCCCCCCCCTCATTCAATATTTCGTAAAAATATATGGTAAGATGAAAGAGAAGCAACCATACCTTTGTGTAGGTATATTCGTAGAGGAAACGGGTTCGTAGATGGGATGTTTACAGGTTCGTTATGAAAAACAGTTTCGTATAGAGTGACAAATTGTGAAATAAGTTCATATAATCAATAAATTATCATTGTAAATGATAGTATACATATTCAAAGGAGAATAATTGTACATCCAATGTATTAATACGATCGATGTAATGTCTTGTATAAATAAACTGAGTAGATACTTTGTAAATAGTACATCAAAGTATATAATATATATTCACAATATTAAATGAAAATTTGAAGACCTCTACGAAGCTTTTTTCCCTGAAAAAATCGGTCTCTACGAAACCGCTGGTTCCCCATACCATACTAGGTTGCTGCGCAGTTAAAATAGCGCAGAGTAGGCAGCGCGCTGATCGAGATTTACGACCCTCTCGGGGCCTCGCTAATAAAACACTGGAAGTGAAAAATTAGAAGTTGGAGACCCCCTTTTTAATGGTGGGTGCGGGAAATTGTAACTAAAAGTGCGGTAAATCAACTTCCGGTTGAGATGCGCATGGAGTAAGACGTGTTTTCCACCCGCTCTCGCCCGCTCCGCTAATCGACAGCAATCTGGTTCACTAACATGCCAAACTTGAGAAGACATAATAGAAATAAAAGCACAAGAGATTCATCTAAACATACACAAAAAGAATTGACAAACTTTTTGTCTACAACGAATAACGAAAACGACAAAACTGAAAACTTGTCACCTGGAGCCATGTCTGAAAAAGAAACCACGTGCGACGACAAATTGATGAACTTCATCACTTCTTCGCTCAATGAACAGACAAAAGAAATAAAATCTGACATTTCTGAACTTAGGAATGACCTTACGGATGTGTTAGAAACTGTAAACTCAAATTCCCAGAAAATATCGTCAAACAAAGTAGAAATTGATGAACTTCGCGAAGAAATGGCCAACATGAAAACGAACTTTGACCTGCAATTTCTACAACAAGAAATCTACATGAGAAAAACTAATTTGCTGGTTTATGGAATTCCTGATGCTAAAGACCCTGAATCTGCGTGCAAAGAAGTGTTCACATCTCTCGGCATAGATAAGGTAGAACATATGCAGTTTGTTGCGATTCATCGCCTTCCTCGTACCTCGACAAATCCGTATACAGCGAAACAACCGAAGCCGGTTGTTGCGAAATTTGTCAAGCTAGATGACAGAAACACAGTACTACAAGCGAGTTACAAGAAAACCTCTCTTCTCCGCGAGTCGAAAATTACCATAAGGACAGATTTGCCAGTCAAATTGAAGAAATATAGAGGAAAGCTCGCAGCCAAAGCTTACGAACTGAGAAAAACCAAGAAACTACAAACCAGAATTCAAGAAAAGGGGACAGACATCCAACTTCAAGTTAGGACAGATGCGGATTCTCCGTGGAAAACTATCAAACTTGACGAAAATCCATAAACAATCATTTATTGTATCTCCCCGATACATTGGCACTTCAATAACTCTTTTCTTTCCAAAGTGATTGCTCTTATATTTTTGTTAATTTTTTATTTTTTTTTTGTGTTTCTTACATGTTATTAAGACGCTTTTAAAATATAGACAACCCGGGAGAAAACTTACATCTTTAAAAGTGACTACTAGAAAACCACGACAGATGATGGACTGAGCCACATGGTGAAGAGTTAATTGACTCTTAAATTGTGTATCATGTAATCAGTGTTAAATTCATGGATATTCATGGAACGGATTTTCGTAAAAAAAGTATAAAGGTGCATTTAATCAGTGTTAAATTCATGGATATTCATGGAATGGACTTTCATATAAAAGGTAAATATTGAACAAATATTCCGTTTACTATTGACAGTATTATCTATTGTTATTTCTATTATGCTTTTGTTGGACTATAAACCTTTGAAGTTTAATACATAGAAATCTATAATTATATAGTATACCTACTGATATTATTTGAAAGTAAATATTTATCATATGAAAAGACAAATGCTTACTGAAATCTGAACAAAATTTGGGTTTTTTCGTTGGGTTTTTTTATATTTTTTTTATTATATATATGATCTCGACCTATATACTATAATTATCAATGTATTTTTATTTCTGTCTGAATTCTATTCACGTAGAAATTGACAAATTTATTGATATTGACGCATTTAATATTTTGAATATAGAAATAAAATACGAAATCCTTACCATTGACCTATGGCAAAGCCTATATTATGTAGATAAAAATAATACTTTTTGCGGAAAGCATGCCGTATTAGGTACATGCTGCAGATTTTTGCACAACTCATTTTAATTAATCTATATTTAGGCCTCGAGCAAAAATTTCTTTTGTCACTTTTTTTTTGAGATACTTAAGCCAGACCAAAGCGTAAAGCTTTCTATAGAAAGTAGTATGATAATTACTCCCGGGATGTAAAAAAAAAAATATAATCTTTTCTCTAATACTTTATTAATGACTAGTTTCTAGCTCAGGATGATAAAACTTAACTCCTATTTTGAGCGATGGGCGACAAGGAAATATCCATAAGCATCGCTTCCAAGTTTTTTCATTGTTTTTATTTTCTTTGTTTTTTGTTGTTTTATTTTTGTTCTCTAATTGAAAATATCACATTTGTGGGTACCTCAAAACATGTATCTTTTTCATCAAAATGTTGCCATATTGCCTTAGTTAAAATGTTATACAATTTTGATAATGGCCAACATGACAATGGCTAATAAAATAAAAATAGTTTCGGCCAACTGTAGGGGTCTTGGGGAAAAGAAAAAACGAAGAGAAATTATGAATATCTGGAGGAAAAAACGGTGCTCTATTATCTGCTTACAAGACATCCATATTTCTGAAAATGATAAATTAATTATGAGAAATGAATGGGGATTAGATTGTATTATCGCCCCGTACAGATCTAATGCAAGAGGAGTAGCAATCCTCTTTAACAATAATATTGAAATAAAAATAACTAAAACGGTGAAAGATCCTAATGGAAATTTTATTGTTACAGATATCTCTGTTGAAGGAATAAAATTTACCTTGTCTAATATCTATGGACCAAACAACGATGACCCTGCTTTTTATGAGAATATTATTAAAATTATTGATAGTTTTGAAAATGACTCTTTCGTCTTGTGCGGCGACTGGAATCTAGTGATTGACCCATCTATAGACTTAGAGAACTATCGAAATGTTAATAATCCAAAAGCAAGACAAGTTGTTTTAGATATGATTGAGAACTATGACTTATGTGATATCTGGAGACAACAAAATAAATCTTTAAAACGCTTTACATGGTGGAAAAGAAACCCAAGGCAACAGGCTAGGTTAGACTTCTTTCTTGTATCTCAAGATATAGCAGATTTAACTTTAGAAAGTGATATTGTCTCAGGATACAAATCTGACCATTCAGCAATTACAATGTCAATTTCAAATTCTCTAGGTAAAGAAAAGGGCAAAGGCTATTGGAAATTCAACTCCTCTTTATTGCATAACACAGAATATGTTGAAAAGGTGAATATAACTTTGAAAGAAATGAAAGAAGAATACTTTGACAGAAACATTCACCATGACATAGAAAATATCAGTGACAATGAACTTGAATTAACTATAAGTAACACTCTTTTCTTGGAAACATTTTTAATGAAGGTGAGAGGTGAATCTATATCCTTCTCTTCCTCTTTGAAGAAAAAACGGGATAAAAAATTGGAACAATTGGAAATAAATCTCAACATATTAGAAAATGAAATTCGAGAAAACTTCCAAAATATTAGGGAAGATAAATTAAAAGAACTTAAAAATCTCCAAGAAGAAATTGAAAAATTAAGGGGTGAAGAAATACGGGGAATTCAAGTAAGAAATAGAATAAAGTGGTATGAAGAAGGGGAAAAACCTACAAAATACTTTTGCCATTTGGAGAAAAGAAACTATACAAGTAAGTTAATTAACCAGTTAATTAACGACAAAGGAGAAGAAATAATAGATGGTAAACAGATTTTAGAAGAACAAAAACAATTTTACGAAAACTTGTATTCAAAAAATGAAAAAGTATTAGAAAAAGAAATTGAAGAATTCCTCTTGACCGTCTCTGTCCCTTCTTTACATGACAAACAAACTCAAAATTTGGAAACAGAAATAACAATAAATGAGATTTCAAAAGCTGTGAGAGAAATGAAAAATAACAAAAGCCCTGGTATAGATGGTTTTCCAATAGAATTTTTTAAGTTTTTTTGGAAAGAACTTAAAGTTTGGGTGTACAGATTTGTTAAAGAAAGTTTTGATAAAGAACAATTGAGTTTGAATATCAATAGAGGAATTATTACATGTCTACCCAAAGGGGACAAAGATAGAAAATATCTCAAAAACTGGAGACCAATAACTCTTTTGAATTGCCTATATAAAATAGTCAGTTCTTGTATAACAAGGAGAATAAAGACTGTTCTGAACCATCTGATACATGAAAACCAAACTGGCTTTATTCCGGGGAGATCTATGGCAGATAATATAAGATTGATGTATGACATTATCCTAGAAACAAAACTTAACAATAAAAAAGGTATGCTACTGTCAATAGACTTTGAAAAGGCCTTTGATTCTGTATCCAAAACATTTATCATAAAAGTCTTGGAAAGATTTGGCTTTGGACCTCATATGATAAAATGGGTAAGCATTTTGATAAGTAATGCAACTTCTTGTGTCATTCAAAATGGTCATCTCTCTCCTTTCTTTGACAATGGCAGAGGATGTAGACAAGGGGATCCTATTTCACCATATCTGTTTCTCTTTGTTGCTGAAATATTAGCCAATATGATTAGAAATAATACTAAGATCAAGGGCATTTATCTGAATAAGACAGAGCATAAATTGGGTCAATATGCTGATGATACGCAACTCTTTTTAGATGGCTCAGAAGAAAGCTTAAGAGCTGCCCTAGACACTTTGGAAATATTTTATAACTACTCAGGACTCAAAATGAACTCTGATAAAACTAAGGCAATATGGCTAGGATCAATGATTGGTAAGGATATCCAAATTTGTGATGATATTAGCTTTGACTGGGTTCAGGGTGATTTTGAAGTACTAGGCATTCAACTAAATGCAAGGCTAGAAAGACTATGGGTCATTAATACAAGAAAAAGACTAGAAAACATTAGAAGATTATTGGCAAATTGGCGTAAACGTCAATTGACATTGATTGGGAAAATAACAGTAATAAAAACTTTGGCTTTATCAACACTTGTACACATTTTCTCCGCCTTACCTCACCCTCCTAAAGAATTTATGGACGAATTAAATTCCATATTTTTTAGTTTTATTTGGAACTCTAAACCTGATAAAATAAAAAGGGTGAATATGATAAAAAATTACGACAAAGGTGGACTGAGAATGGTAGATATAAATTCATTTATTATTGCACTTAAGCTTAACATCCTTAGAAAAAGTAGAGATAAAAAGTTGTACAACAACTATTTTCCATTAAATCTTCTTTTCAAGTTGGGTGCCAACATCTCATCCTATGGTCTTTGTAAAACTAATAACCCTTATTGGCAAGATCTGATACACAATTGGAATAAATATTATCAGTCACATGTAACAGACACACGAGATATCAGTGCTATTTTGGCCGAACCAATTTGGTTTAACCACCAATGTATCGACTCAACCTTTATTTTCGAGGACTGGTTTCGAAAGGGAGTACATCACATTAAAGATTTATGCTGTGAGAAAGGCTTCCTCCCTTTCCTAGATTTGAAACAAAAATTTAACCTGAAGGGTACATATTTAGACTATTATCGTGTTGTCAAAAATCTTCCTAAACAATGGAAAAATGTGATAGATAATTCTAGTCCAATCTGTATGTATGATTTGCACATTAATACTTTTTTGATGGAATGGATGAAACCTACGAGTTCTAGGAAGATCTATGATAAGCTTGTGCAAAGTGACCAACTGCCCAATATTTGTAATAAATGGCAACAAATGTTTATTGCTGACCTTAACTGGGAAGAAATATTCAAACTTCCAAGACAATGTTGCAAGGATATTAAACTCCAAGACTTTCAATTTAAATTTTTACATCGTATTATATATACTAAACTTGAGCTGTCTAAAATGAAACTGATTGACAGTAGTATTTGTACTAGATGCAACAACGAAACTGAATCAATTGTACATGTATACTATGAATGTCCATTGGTTGCTTTATTTTGGTCTGAACTTGAACAGTTTCTTAAACTGCATCTGTGTTATGAAATTCATTTCAGTTTAGAATCCATTTTGTTTGGTATTCAGGAATCTGTAGATTTCAAGTTGTTGAATCATATTCTGTTAGCTGCAAAAAGATATATATATATAAGTTGTATTAGAAATGACCCTCTGTACTTTACTGCATTTATTGCATCTTTGAAAAGTATTTTTCAAGTGGAAAAATTTATCGCCAGAATGAAAAACCGGTCAGATCAGTTTTTGAGAAAATGGTTGCCATTGCAAAATGTATTAGCGGTAAATTGAATATTATTGTATATCCTTCCAAATAGAACAAAGCTGTTTTTACATGCAATTATTTCACTCTCTATGTTAACAAAAATCATGTCATGAATGTACCCTCTCATGTGAATAAAAAAAAATTTAAATAAAAAAAAGTGCGGTAAATTGTTGCACATGTTATCACATGTTTTCCGCAATCTTCCATAACTATTATACTATGAAAGAAATGAAGAATGGATTGGTTTTAATGCTATAAATATATCCGAGATAACAAACTTATCGGATACATAATTATTTATTAACCAATAATACATATCAAGTGTTAATGTTATTTTATTATTCACAAAGAAAGTAAGGTAAATAAATGTTAATGTATTTGCAACTGCTATACCCAATGTGATATGAACAAAATACAATAACTTCCTTATGTTGCAGCAGTACTCTTGTCTTATCTTAGATGTTTCTCAATAACAACATATTCAAAATCGCCCTCAATCTGTAATGATCTGTTATCAATTATCTCCAAATATTATCTAAATGTACATATCGAAAAATGCATAGCAGAAGGTGTATTTCCTTGATAGCTAGAACAATATTTGAAATATAACTGTAAAAAAGTATGAAGAACATAAACAATATGAGTCTTTATTGACGCGTTCCCATCAAAATTAATTCTCATATTCTAGCAACTAGCTTATTGCATCCAAACTGTAAATCTGCCTTACAATGATGCATTAAAATCTCATCAAGAATAAAATTATCTTAGAAATGCAATTTGTGCAATAACAATCTAGCGATTATGATTTCCATATACTCTTAAGTTGTGAACACCTAAATCGTAAACAAATTTTTTTTTTTTTTATGATAGATCTTCTAGAACTTGATGTATATGTGGCGTTCAAGCAACAAGATGAATTTGATGTGTTTGCCTTCTTGTTTGGTGGTGAAACGGAGTTCAATAGATGTATCGAACATAGTACGTTTGAACGCATTTTTCTACAATTCTCTTTGTATGTAAACGATTTAAAACAACATTAAATACAAGAACTATATCTTTGTTCATATTGGCATTGTATAAATGATAATGATGTTGATGTAAAGTCTCAATATTAACACTGTATTTAATGACTATATATAGACAAAGAACTTAGTTTAGCACCCCCACTTTTTCAAACAGAAAAACACTCCTAAAAATAAACAATACACATTTTCAGGCAAAACATAAAGGCTTTTCAATAGAACGATCATCTAGCACTGTGGGAACGAAAACTTCATTCGTTTTGCGATTCACTGTCGCTGGATAACTGGTTTTATTAAAAGTTGGTATTTTTTGTTAAAATTCAAGTTACCTTTTAATTGAAAATGAACGTCAATATTCTTTGCTGCTATGCGATAATTATCATTCTTTTGACTAAAGTGATAATCTTTTAGTAAATGATCTCATAGCAAAAGTTAGTCGTTAAAGCAGTATGAACCTTCAAAATCGGAAACTTATCAGATTTATAATTTAAAGAAAACTGCACAAAGACAAAAATTGGCCACTGTAAAAAATAATGGCTTATCTAAATGGAGAAGTGTCTGATCAACAAGTTCAACCCAAAGAATCTCAAATTTACTCAAAGATGTAAAGATTGTAGGTGTTTTATACTTTTTTGGAGAATAAAGTATTGAAAATTCAATGTCCTGCTAGCCTCTTATCATGCATTTTCATAACAATTTCCCGTATTTTAACAGCGATTTTGATACAATTAACCTCCGTTACTTCATCTTCACGTGTTCATTACACCTGACGTCGTAACACCGAGCACTATCATTTACAGGACATTGCTACAGTAAAACGACGTAATGAACACGTGAAGATGAAGTAACGGAGGTTAATTGTATCAAAATCGCTGTTAAAATACGGGAAATTGTTATGAAAATGCGGTAAAATGTCATATAGATTGGTACTGTTAATTATAGCGGGTGGGTAACTGAGAAAATGCGGTAAATTATAACACATGTTACTTGGATAGCTATTATAAAAGAATGAATGAAGAATGGATTAGTTTAAAATCTTCATGCTGTAAGTATCTGCGAGATAACAAACATATAGTTAACATAATTATTTATTATCCAACATTTTGTATTTTAAGTGTTAATACAACGTTTGTGTTAAAAGAAATATTATTCACAAAGAAAATCAGGTAAATAAATGTTTATGTTTTTCCAACTGCTACATGTATATTTGGGTAAATCGTAATGATATTTAATTGATAAAATTGTCTTCTATCTAATATTATTGTCGAAACTTCCTTATGTTGCATTAGAACTGTTTTCTTACCTTAGACGTTTCTCAATTCTCTTCATTCAACAACGTCACTTCAAACTCTATTGTTTTCATGTGAGTGACGATTTCTTTTAAGACCATTATTGTCTAACATCATTTCAATATAAATCAGAATGCAAAAATAAGATAACACATGTGAATACAATTTATTATATGATCAGCAATGAAGTACTGGGTTTTATCAGTGAAATAAACTGTCTATCAGGCAATAGTGACGATATATGATATTTTCACTGTGACCACTAGTCAGGTGCCGGAACTACTTTCAGCCATGTGAACAAAAGAGGGTAACTGTCCAGTTTTAAAGTCATTTTAATTGCATATTTAATTAAAAAAACATATAATAAATATAATACTTAAAGTAGTTTTCCAAATACCAGATTTATTTCATCTCGTGACATGGGTAAAGTTGATATTTCACTCGTGGCTGCGCCATTCGTGAAATATCAACTTTACCCATGACACTCGATGAAATAAACCTGGTATTTGGAAAACAACATTAAGTATCCTCTATGTATCAATATCTTATGTGAAATCAATCACAATATCAAAACTTACCCCAGATATAGTTCACCAGTTATACAAACACAGATTGTGGCAAGCCATGACAGCGTCAAACCAAACACAATGTATATTCAATATTGTCACATGCACAACTCGTGAGGAGATCTGGTAGCGTCGGTCGCGAGGTTTACACAGCAGAACACTCCTTTATTTACAACGTACTAAAACGATAAAATGATTTCATACATTAAAGCAACAATGCAGTTGTCCCACTCTAAACACATCTGACGCTTATAATCGATCCTGGTATAGTGAACATGCAAGTTTACCATAGCCAAGTGAAAAATAATCCGACACGATCCACAAAAACTTTGCATAGTAAGTTTTAGATTAACCGAAAATCGTCTATAGTTTTATGTTATCGTTGAAGTAAGGAAATTAACATGCAATGTACACGTGCAATTCGTTAATATAACAGGGACATAAGCCTCGGCGAGAAGCTTAAAACACAACAGCTTAACAAGGACACTGGATATATTAATGTCCTTTGACTTCTTTAGATAAGTTTTAAAACAACATGTTCAACCCAGACCATTTCTCTTTATCAATAGTACATGAAGGTACTACTCAATCAAATGGCATCATTGTCATTGATAATGTGTGACATTATCAACTTATGCAGTATCTGTTTTCATGGTTAGCGAATGTCAAGGATATTTTAGGATTCGAAATTTGGGTAGTGTGGATTTAAAAGATATGACCTTCTCTTATCACTAGGGCCTGTAGTAAATTATAAGGGTGTTATCATGAATCAAGCTGTCAAAATCAAGCCGATAGAAAGTTCCAATTTTGAAAGCTAAGAGGGTCGTACAAATTTTGTTCAAAACACAGCAGATCTTTTAATATATATAATAGGCCTGAATGTGAAAGGAAATAAATTAATTGCATAAATATTTCATGTGACTCTTTCCCTGTTCAGTGTATGTGTTTATGTAAAACAAATTCCTGAAAAGGCAATGAATAATAGTTTATATTAGTATCATAATTATTGTTGATGTTGTTGTTGCTGATGTTGTTGTTGTTGTTGTTCTTCTTCTTCTTCTTCTTCTTCTTCTTCTTCTTCTTCTTCTTCTTCTTCTTCTTCTTCTTCTTATTATTATTATTATTATCATTATAAAAACATATATGTATTCCTTTTTAAAATACATATACAGAACGTCATACGTGCGCTGTTCCTCTGCGTCCATGACATCTTCGAGTTCAATACAAGCGACCCAAATGCACACGTATGACGTTCTGTATTTATTATATACTCATTTTAAACCTTTTTACAGTAGTTTTTATAATTTCTTAAAATATCTGAGAAGAGGTACTGCGCATGTATACATAATGCGAACAAGGCGATTACCCAGAACACGCTCGGATGATGATTTGATACCTCAATTATCTTTTTTTTTTCTCATAATCTGCGTAGTTAAACGACAAGGATAATTTTTCAAGTGTGAAGACAAAATAACGTAATAAAATGCTGAATCTCTCTCTCTCTCTCTCTCTCTATCTCTCTCTCTGTGTCTCTGGCATTACACCTTGTTTTCTTAAATGAATATAAAAAATAGAAACAATACTTCGCTGTATGAATAAAGCCCTGTTGCAAAATCATGCCGCTCCCCATGCCAAGGGTCGCATACCGATTCGTCGAATTTCTAGTTTTAGAATAGAAAAATCCATTCGACGGTACTGTGATTTTAGTTGTTAATTGCTTACATAACGTTGGAACGTTCCAAAATAAGACAAAGGGGGTGTTTGGACTCTCATTCGTTTATTTTGATCACTTGAAGTTAGGATGATGCGATGTTGTATATAATGGGTAAATATATCAAGAATTGTATAAAATATTCTCTACACTTTTGGATTTAGCTATATTTGGGAACAACAGCAGAATTTAAGTTCTTGTCAGAATTTGTGTTTAGACTTATGAAGAAAAATGGTACACGTGTGATTATCTACATATATCGCTCTATGAATCTTAAATGTAGACTGGGCCTATGACCTCCACAGTGCACAAAGAAATAAAGATTGATTGATTGAGTAAATAACATTATCAATATAAAACGTGGGGGCAATGCCTCAATTATAGCCAAATGGTATAGGCATAATATTTTAACAGGTCATGGACATCATCAAATTTAATGAAAGTTAGAAAGTGGTAAAAACTTGGAAGTAATGCCAAAGTATAAGTAAAATGATTTGAAAGTGATGCATATGTCATACATGGTTTTGAATAGGGACACAAAGGATCAATTCAACATTTAACTTGTATCCTTCATCAAAGTATTAAATTTAGATAAACAGAATGGGGTTTTACAGTATGAACCCTTTACTCAGTAATATATCCGTCGATGGAATAAGACTTTATCATGTAAGCAACTTACTTAATTTCAAGTGATCAATCGTAATGCTTATAAACAATCCGTACACCCCTTCAATAATTAACTTAGATTCTCCCAGGGTCTCAGGCTCGCAAAGATTCGACCGATCGGTACAAAATCACTCAAGCGTTATTCGACGGATAGGTACAGTTCAATTTTGAAAATTCGACGGATTAGGCCGTAATCATGCCAAGGTACATGTATGCCATTAAGGTGTCCATGTGTATTAGTACCTGATAAAGCTGTGCATCCATATTGTATGTACGAATGGTATTGCACGTATGGTATGGTATGGTGTGCATGGTATACTGTATGACCTTGTACTGTAATGTATTGTGCGGTAGGAGACTGAAGTGTAATATTCCTAATTCAGTTTATCATTTGTTTTTATGTGTAGCGTATCATAAGCCATTTCGCTGGATGTATAGCTACAAAACATGATATCTCTAACATGTGACACTGTAATAAAATCATTTTCTTCTTTTTCACTTCTATGAAGGTTGTATGTGTGTGTAAAATTGGTTATAGATAAGTTTTATTTGGTTGTATGGTACTGAGTGGGTGCAAATGAATAAATATGCCTGGTATGGTGCATGCAAGTGAGTGAATGTGTTCGTGTGTATGCTGGTATGTATGGGAGGTGATGAATTTGTGTATACATGTACACACGTATTGGTGTGGATAAATTTATTATATTTATTAATTTGAGGATTTAACGGTGTTAAGTGTCTCGTAGACCTAAAAGCCGGATGTTATGTTCGTCGTGTCATACTTGAATTTATTTTAGAATGTAACATGTCCATAGATAAAACAGTTTATTTCTTCAACTTCTTCATGACAACAACCGTTCTCATTATAATAGAACATAATTGTCGAAAATCATTGTCCTTTAACAGAAGGTGTTTTTTTTTCAAAAAAAAGTGTTCTTGTATTTACTGAATTGTATGTTTAAGCCAAGATTCCGTACTAGATAGTTTGAACATATCACTTCGTTATGCATATTTTCGGCCGCCAAAATGGACAGTTTCTATGAACAGAATCAGATAAGTGAAAATATATGTGGGTTTTCGTTTCGGGACCCAATGTATAATGACAGTTATGTTATCATGTTTATGCGTTTTTAAAAAAAAGTTAAATATTTATAAATGAAACAATATTTTTGGTATCATACGGTATCCTGGGAACTCATTAAAAAGTAATTATATGCATTTTTCCAAAAGTTACAAGACTATGTACGTACCACATCAATAAGATTTTATGATATTGTCCTTGACTTTCGCTGTATACGTGGTTTAAACAATAGTTATTCAAGTACCGATGGTACAGGGGGATGGACAAACAGGGTTTCCCCAAAATAAATAAATGAATATCCCCTTAGCATAGCTTAAAGTACAGGAAGATTACATCATAAGAATACATAAATATATGAATAGTAGGGGGAAAAACACATCATTGCAAGGAATTTTCAGATGAAGCACCTGCTTAGAGATATATATTTTGATTTGATTATTCTTGTATTGATATGATTTAACAGAAACGTTTTACCAAATAGAACAGTATTTAAACAAAAACTAGAAATAAAAAGTAGAAACTTTCATGCATGACCAATATCTATTTTAATTTGGACAGGTCAACTTGAGAATCACAAAACTATATGTCGCTTCTAGTTATCAGTTTTCGGAAATCAACAAATTATTCAATATTTATGAATTGAATGAACTTTACCGAAATGCACATTTGCATTACATTTGTAAGTTTATGGAGACATAGATGACCTTGTTAAGAAGATATTGCATTTTAAGTGAAATGTCACCATACTTCAACAATAAAGCTTTTATATGTAAAGTAACTATATGCTGTGGAATTCATTGCCAGCTGAAATCATCCACGCTCCGAAATAAATCAGTTCAAACTATAATGAATGAACAGGTACAGGTCATCCATTGTTGCCTGAAGTTAAAATGATTAAAATGCACATGTGCGTAATTTTATTTGCCACTGTTTAAAGAAGTCGGTAAATTCATTAAAAAAAACATGCATTTAAGGGTTTCATGCTATTCACATGAATCTCAATTAATTAAACATTTCCGGTTAACCAAGTCAATGAGTTTAGTTGTTATCACATAATCGAAGTGACCAATCAGGGCAATTATGTCATAGCAGTTGCTTCCTGTCGGCTAGACTGACATCTCACATTGACCCCTTTTCCTGTCTCTATCTAAATATAAAATATAACCTGTCTTGATTAGTCTTATCTTTTTATATTGTTTTAAAATTAACATATCCCCCTCCCGCCCCAGCTCACTACGCGTGAGCGGGATTGTCCTATCCATGGAAAGAAAGTAGTCCAAAATCACTTCTTGGTATGAAACCAAACAGCAGAAATCCAACGAAGTCCGTAGGGCAGGCCGGGCGGGAGTTGACCGTTAAGTTGAGGTAGGTATTATAAATATCTAAAATATTTAGATTTTAATAAATTTTTACCCTACCTCAACTTAACATAAGTTGCTACTGATCCGACAGCAGGGAGGAGGGAGGACGAGTCAAGCGTAGAAAAGCAGGTCCCCAGAGACATCCTCCCAGAGGGGCGCCCGAGCAGCAGCCTACTTGGACGTTGGGGCAGCTAGCTGTTGGGCTACCACCAACGGTCCAAAGGATTGCAGACCCTCCACGTCCTCGACGGCCAGGTCCCGGAGGTAGTGGGAGGCAAAAACAGTGGTAGATCTCCAGAAGCAGCCCTCCATGATCGCTGAAACAGAGCAGTTATGGTGCAAGGCCATCGTAGAAGCAAGTGCTCTGATTTCGTGAGGGTTGCTGGCGACAGGATGAGGCAGGCCGGAAGCGTCGTATGCAGCCAGGATGACGGTCCGGAGCCACAGTGAGAGGGTGTTCTTGGTCACCTCGCCTTTCACCGCCGGTGAGAAGGGGATGAAAAGTCTCTTCCTGATGCAACGAAGAGAAGCGGAGCGGCTGATGTATTCTCGAAGGGCATGCACGGGGCACAGGGAGAGTTCCTCAGCCTCCGACGAATGGACGATCTTGGAGAGAGGAGGGACCGTAAAGGTCCTGCCAGGCTGACCAGGAAGCTGATTCTTGGCGACGAAGTCCCAGAGCAGTCCGAGGTGCACGGATCCCTTCCTGGACTGCTCAAAGCGGATCCTGGTGACGTCCAGAGCATGGAGCTCGCTGACACGTGCAGCCGTGGCAAAGGAGAGGAGAAACGCAGTCTTCCCCGAGAGGTGTTGAAAGGAGGCCTCAGACAGGGGTTCGAAGGGGGCTCCTCGGAGATACTTGAGGATGACGTTGAGGTCCCAGGCTGGCGGAGGGAACTTCAGCTTCTGGTCCTCCAGCTTGAAGGACTTGAGGAGGGCCACCAACTCAGGAACCTTTGAGAATTTCCTGTCCATCTTCACAGCGAGGACCGAGTTGAGAGCTGACAGGTAAGTAGCAATGGTCCCGCCCTTTAGGTGACGCTTCTGACGCAGATGAAGAAGGAAGTTCGCAACAAACTGAGGATCCACAGACATAGGGTCCCGACCGACGTCCCTGCAGTAAGTCTCAAAGGACGTCCACTTGTCGTCGTAGAGCGACCTCGTGGAGACTCTGTGGGCCTTGGATATGGCGTTGGCTACACATCTGGAGTATCCTTTGGCGCGGAGTGATCTCTGAAGATGGTCCAGACGTGTAGATCGTACCTCTCTGGATCCGGATGGAACTGGTGACTGTGCGAATGTAGGAGTAGGTTTCGCCACTGAGGGAGCGGAAGAGGACATCTTTCGGCGAGCTGTAGAAGATTGGGGAACCACCCTCTCGCTGGCCAGTAGGGCGCGACCAAAGTCAGTCGAAGGCGACGAGTGTCCTTGATCTTGGCGATGACTTTGGACAGGAGAATCGGAGGTGGAAAAGCGTACGTGTCCAACTTCTCCCACGACAAGGACATTGCGTCGATGGCCTACGCTGCTGGGTCCGGGAGAGGGGACACGTACACTGGAAGCTGGTGGTTCTGCTTCGTGGCGAACAGGTCTATGAGAGGACGTTGGATCTGAGCGGTGATTAGAGCGAAGGCCTCCGGGTTGAGCATCCACTCCGTGGGCGACGGCTTGTCTGGTCTGGAGAGGGCGTCCGCGAGGATGAGGAATATGACGAGCCCGGATGAGGATCTGATTGTCGTCCAGCAACTGGAAGAGCTGAAAGGCCTGATCTAGCAGCAGGGGAGAGCCCGTCGTTCCCTGGTTCTTTATGGTCCAAACGACTGTGGAGTTGTCCGAGGCCAGGAGAAGGCGGGAGCCTCGGAGAACCGGAAGCCAGTAGGACACAGCTAGGATGACTGCCTGCATCTCTAGGCTGTTGGTCACGTAGGGGTCTTCCAGGACTTGCCAGTTGGGCCAGAAGATCCCCAGTCTTCCGCCTACCGGAGTGCTGTACACCGGCACGACTGGGGGCGGGAGGGCCCAGTCGCGTATGGCGTCGGTATCAACGTCTGGAGTAGGGGCAATTGCTGCCTCTACCTCCACGGCCTCTGGAGTTGTCCTTCCCTCTAGAGGCGTTGGGACCCTGCCGCTGGTACTGGCTGGGGCCGGAACGGGAGGGCTGGTGCCGAGAGCGCTGGCGCTTGTAGAGCTTCGGTTGCGTGGAGGAGGTCTGGCGACGAAAAGACACCTGGTTGTTTACGAATAGCAAGTTCTTGAAGGCGACTTCGGACTGAGCCACAGCAGCTTGCTCCTTGAAGACCTCCGGGATCTTCGCAGCAAAGAGGGTCAGCGCGGTGGGAGGAGCCTGAAGAAGAGGTTTCTTGAACTCGGTCTCCCAGGAGCACTGGTCAAGGAACCCAGCCCGTCTAAGGTGCACCGCAGAACCAAAGCCACAACGGACGGTATCGAAAATGCTACGGAGGGTGCGCCGCTGCCATTGGAAGACTGTGGTCTGGTGGTCGAGTCTTGAGGGTTGTCCAGGTCCAAGTCAGCCAGGAGGGTCTCCGTAGAAGACAAGAGCATGGAGAGGGGTCTGAAGGTCCTGCAGAAAGAGGCCTCCATCGCAGCGATCATAGCGTCCTGCACCTTGTAAGCATGGGCCAGAGGAGAGGCGAGGCGGCCGATGGCGTCTTCCAAAGAGGCGGCCTTGTCGTAGCGACTTAAGGAGTTGACCTGCAGAGGAGCTGCAGGCTTCGAAGACTTGAGGGAGGAAGAGATGGAGAGCTTCGAGAAGTCGTCTTCCAGCGAGGCGACACCATCTAGGACGTCCGGGTTGGGTGGGAGCATCACATCCGGGTCCTCACGTACGGTGTGGATAGAGGCAGACTCGCCGGGGGAAGTGCCCTGAGGTAGCCGATCCGCAATCCACTCAGGGACCAAACGCAGAGTTAAGTAGGTCGTGTTGTCATCCTCCTCTTCGTCGTAGTCGGGGGCAAAGTCCTCCTCTCTGTCCGGGTCTGAAGGGGGAAGCTTCTTCCTGGACGACCTGGGAGTCTTAGGAGGCGTACGTGGAGGCGTAAGGTCCTGGCGCCGAGAACGTTGGGACGACGACGTCTCCTTGAAAAACGACCGGGAGTGCCTACGCACAGGGCTGCGAGAGCGGGAGGGCGTATGCGGCGACGCTGACGGCGAGGTGATCTGCTCCAGGAACGTAGAGGAGACCTGGAGTGTCTGGAGGGCCAGCGTCCCCTAGGGGGTTAAGTCGAAGGGCGCCGGCGCTGGAGCTGGTCGGAGCGCTGGTGCTCGATGCGCTGGTCACGATGGCGCTGGTCCTGGTGCTGGTCCTGTCGCTGGTCCTGTCACTGGCGCTGGCCGTTGCGCTGCTCCTGGCGCTGCTCCTGGCGCTGCTCCTGGCGCTGGTCGTTGCGCTTGTCGGTGCGCTGGTCCTGGTGCTGGTCCTGGCGCTGGTCTAGGCGTTGGTCCTGGCGCTGGTCCTGGCGGTGGTAGGAGCGTTGGTCCTGGCGCTGGTCCTGAAGCTGGTCTGAAGGGGGCGGGAGACGAGCAGCCAAGGCCTTGTCAAGCATGGAGAGGACAGCCTTCTCCAGGCCCAGAGGGACGGCATCAGAAGGAGGAGGCGTAGGGTTCCTGGGAGGCGTAGGATCCCTGGGTGGCGTAGGGTCCCTCGGGGGTGTAGGATCCCTGGGAGGCGTGGGATCTCGTGGGGGATCCTGCAGAACTCCAGGAGGTGGAGGCGTCAGCGAGTGGCGAGAGGAGATGGAAGACATCGAGGTGCGGCTGAGGCGCTGAAGGAAACGCTTCCGGCGAGCAGCAGCGAAGAGCAGGAAGTCCGAAGGTGAGAGAGGACGGCACTCGTCACACCGAGAGGCGATGGAGCACGTCCAAGGGAGACAGTCTGGACAGCCAGCGTGAGGGTCTCTGGCCGACTTCGCAGAGGGACACGCACTGCAGATGACTCTGGGCATAAATCACTGCAAAGGCAAGCAAAACAATGCCAAGAGGGTAATACAAAAGCAAGCAGAAAAAGAAAAAAATAATTTTTTTATATTTTATTTTTATTTAAAAATAATCCCCCGGAGAGGATAAATTAAAGCAGGGGCTTGCATGAAATAGGAAAGATAACAAACAAAAATAAAAAATTTTCATTGAAGAAAAATTCTTTTTAGATTTGATTGTGTATCTTTAAGAGATAAGAAATTGTTTATATAGAGATACAAGTTCATAATTTTCATTATGTTATAGGATGACATTTAAGAATATTTTATCAAACTTTAGGCCCTATGTCGATATTTTCTTCGAAAGACACCTTTAATCGTAAATAAATCATCCATAACGTTATGTTTTGAAACATGAAATTTGAAAATGGCCTGTTCAGTACCATGTTTTTCGTGAAGCGATGAGATGCATTAAGTGAACGTTAGTCACTGACAATGTGGGACATTCAACGCTCGCCTTATAGAAAACAAATTGAAGGAACCGAATTCCTAGTTGATACAAAAATGGAATGTCGCTTCCGAATGTGGAATGCAAAAAAATACACCGAATAACTACAAAACAGCTCACATGCATATGTAAAATTGATATTTATTAAGGGTGTAAACGCTCACCCATATAATGTTGAAAATATACGATACATTTTACATCATAACATTATTATAATAATCAGTTTACAAATTAAATCTTGCCAATTATTTCGTACCACCCACATTGTCACGTGGGTATAAATTTGCTACAGTTCTGTCCATTGGTTATTTGAAATACCAGGATATGCTTAAAACAAATATCATTGGCTGAAACGTCTCTTTGAAGTTTCCAAGAGTATAGAGAGAAACTTCTGCCATTCGTTTTCAATATCAACTGTTACATAACTTTGGGGTCTCTGGACCCCAAAGCAATAACCCAGATAGAAGGCCAGACATCGCAAGAGGGGGAGTGGTGCGACGCCATGTTTGTTTTGACCGTGAAAGGATCGCGAAATTACGCGAGATATTCAGGTGATAATTAATGATCGGGAAAGATCAAAAGTGCAATAAGGACATTATGGGGCAGCAAAACAACAAGGCAAAAGGTCGAAGGAGGAAAGAACCAAAACCAAACCTTGAATTAGGGAAATTGTTAGCGAAAACAAAACACGTGTTGTCATAACATGTGAGAAGCAAGAAGTGATTTTGGACTACTTTCTTTCCATGGATAGGACAATCCCGCTCACGCGTAGTTAGCTGGGGCAGCTTACTGGGACTTCTTTCGAAAACTTCGCGGTATTGTCCATTTCTCATCGATAGGGTAAGTAGCAACTTATGATAAGTTGAGGTAGGGTAAAAATCTAAATTTTGTTAATATTGGCAAAAGACAACTCTTTGCATTATCTACATGAAAAAACAATCATTATGAAAACAATGCAATTTGTGAATAAGTAATAATAAGGAAATGTTATTAATCTAAAAGTATATAGCTTATATATGCCGTGACGATACCGCCGTGACTAGTGTAATCAATAAACATTATTTTAAAGAGAACTTCATAATTTGAGTAATGAAAATATTGAGATGGCTATTAAATCGGGTAATGTCATTAACGTATACGATTTACTTATATATTTTGAAACTCTTCTCAACATAAAAACACATGAATGAAGAGAAGAAAGATATGAAAGATAAATTTTTAAAAACTGCTGTTCAATCTTGGAAAGTAAAGCGTGAATTTCCCGAGAGATATATAATCTTGTAAAACCATTTACATATACGATTTAAATATACGCTGAAAAATACTACAAAATACTATGATAAAGACATTGATGATCCGCACAGGTGATAATGTAAAATCGGTAGTTTTGAACTATAGTAAGGCACATTTCAAGAAACGGCCATTCAATCTTGGAATATCTAGCGAAAAGTTTCTGTGAGTCGTCTAATGTTTCAATATCATTTATATACACCATTCCTTACATATATTTACACTCTTAAACTCTATTTCATATGACAAAGACACTGATGATCAACGAAGTTCTTAATGAAATTTGGGTGGTTGTGAGAAGTTCACTCATTAGGGAACGGGTATTCAATCTTGGAATATCTAGCGTAGATTTCCTATGAGTGATGTCATCTTGTAATATCATTTACATAAACGATTTATATATAGTCTAAAACTCTACTTCAAATGAACAAAACATTGATGACAACGAAGTTGGTCATGTAAAGTGTGTAGTTGTGAGAAGGGCCGAACAAGAAATGGCTATTCAATCTTGGAATATCTAGCCTAGATTTCCTGTGAGAGATACCATCTTGTAATATTATTTCCATATATGATTTATATATATTTATACACTGAAAGTTTTCTTCACACGGAAAAGACATTGATGACCACGAAAGTTAATCATGCAAATTTGGTAATTATGAGAAAGACATTCTTGGAAAATCTAGCGTACAATGTCTGTGAACGGTTTATTATTTTATATGATTCATGATATACTATTTATTAACATTCTTTTAAGTCGGATAAAATATATATAAAAATATCGGAATTCTCAATGAAATTTATAATGAAATTAAACAGTTCAAGAGTTGGATATTCAATCTTAGAATATCTAGTGTGGTTGATCTAATCTTGTAAACTGAAATGTTAGTTTCATTAAAATATTATAACTCCACCCCAAATAGAAAAGACGTGAATGTTAAACAAAGTTCATAATGAAATGAAGAATGATACGAAAAGCACATTTTAGGATATAGCACTTCAATCATGGCTTAACTAGCATAAATTACCCATCATTTATCAAAGCGATTATTTACATACTCTCAAACTTTACTCCACATTAAAAAATATCTTTTACTTTATTTTACTTATACATATAAGAGATTTCACATACCCTGCAATCTGACGACAAAATGCAACAACATTAAGATTGAATCAAGATCATAATGTAAAGAAATCAAATTGTGAAGAAAAACTTATGAAATTGGCCATTCAATCTTGGAATACCTTTACGTACATCTGCCGTGAATGGCCTTATCTTATCTTTTACCTTATCTAACTTATACATAAGCATTTTCACATACCGGTACTCTGAACATAGGACAACATTAATGATGAATTGAGATCATAATTTAAAGAATAACTTGTGACAAAGGATGCCAAAGAAATGGCCATTCAGTATTGGAATATCTAGCTTATATCTGGCGTGAGTGTTTTAAAGTAAATAATGTAACATATATCCATCACTTAAACTACTCTGAATCACTTGCTAAAAGTATGTTCATGATAGAAATAATGCAAATTGTAAATAAAAGTTATCAAAGAAATGCCCGTTCAAACTTGGAACATCTTGCGTATGTCTGCCATGAGTGGTCGAATCTTCAATCAATCTAAATACAAATACGCACGTTTTACATACCCTTGAACTCTACACCATGTCATATTTTCTTCATCAAAGTCCTTTTTATCAATGAAGTAATTTTCTTCATCATGGCACTGTGTAAAATAAAAGAACCCTTTTAAAATTTTATTTTTTCTAAACAAAGCCCTTTTCTTTGTCAAAGTTTTGGCCCCAAATAAAGTAATTTTCATTTTGGCAGTTATAATTTCCAATTAAAGTCATTTTCTTCATCAAAGGTTTTCCCCGAAATTAAGTCTTTTATTTTATCAAAGTCATTTTTCCAGAAGAGTCATTTTCCCATTAAAGTTATTTTATTCATCAAAGTTAGTTTTTTATTGTTTCCGGAGTCCATCATGTCTAACTATTATCCATAACAGTCCTTTCATTTGAATAAAGAGTAAGTATTGAAATTAACAGACATATGATATTATTTATAAAGATATCTCAAGATCGTACAGAAAATATCTTAAGATATTCGAATATTCCAAGATTGAACAGGAGGTTTTCGATTTCGTCAGATCTTAAGATTTCCGTACATATCTTAAGATTTTTTATACGATCTTGGAATATTCCAAGATGGTATAGGTCAAATCTTAAGATATTTTTTCTTCCAAGATTGTATAGTACATCACCACTCACAGGGCATATCTCGATCACCATGCGTTTGATATTCTCACATTGTTATCTTGAACAAAGAGTCCCTTTTCTCATGCGTTATTGTCTTGTCTCATGCATGTAGAATTAAATGCTTAAAGTCAAATCTTTTGTTTCTTTTAGCCAAGTAGCTTATCTATGGATTGATATACAGCTTTGAATTAGTATTTGGAAAAGTTAACGAAGAATATCTTCTCTACCATTCAGCACAGAAGAACACTTTCTGACCAAGGACGAAACTAGATGTGATCGGGAAAGCCAACAAAACCATAATATAATCCCAAGAAAGTTTTTCTAAGAAAGATACTTTAGAGGCATCGATAGATACATTTATTTTATAAAAACGTTTAGGTTATCTGTCAATCATATTTCATATTCAGGGCAGATTTGTAGTAATTCACATTAAATAAATTTTATGAAATTATTAACTGAATATTTGAGAATGCACAGACCATATGTATTTATTTTTATGTACTGATTGATCACTCATTAAATGTTGTCTATTTGCCTGTATGATGAATTTACGTATGTGTATACATGTGTGTTAATTGTAAACAATTAAATTCATGTATTTGCCTGTATCTTTGAATATGAAAATAAAAAAGATTTGTTTTATTCAAATTAAATAAATTTTATAAAATTGTTAAAAATAGTTTTAATAAGAATTCTTCAGAAATATCAAAGCCGGAGCATAACCGTGACGGGGCTGCTCGAGCGATGAGCGATTTCCTGAACAGACCTCCGGTGTCCAGGCACGTTGGGGTGTACATACGAGGATTACGGCCTAATCCGTCGAATTTTCAAAATTGAACTGTACCTATCCGTCGAATAACGCTTGAGTGATTTTGTACCGATCGGTCGAATCTTTGCGAAAATGAGACCCTGGGAGAATCTAAGTTAATTATTGAAGGGGTGTACGGGTTGTTTACAAGCATTACGATTGATCACTTGAAAGCTTACATGATAAAGTCTTATTCCATCGACGGATATATTACTGAGTAAAGGGTTCATACTGTAAAAAACCCTTTCTGTTTATCTAAATTTAATACTTTGATGAAGGGTACAAGTTAAATGTTTAATTGATCCGTCTTTAAGTTGCGATAACGCCCAGTGACGTAGTCAGCTCTCATGGGCAAGGCACTTCGTCCGCGATCTGGGAAATGTCACAGTTAAATGTGTGCTTTGATCAATTAAACATGTTATTAAAAATAAACTACTTCTATTGATAGCATGGGCACACATTTACAAATTATCTATGATAAAACTTAACAACCCCATTATGTGTAGCAAGGCATTTCACATTCGTGCTGTTGTTGTTACCGAGTGTGAGTTGTTCTTTTTAAATTTGTCAAATATCAATAAACAAAAATGATACCCCGAATAACATGTTTTAACTTGGTAGTGTTATAGCCATGTACTAATAACATTATATATATTATATATATTATATATATAAACTGAAATAGCCCAATGATTTTCGTTTCCACAAAAGATGCCTCGGAAGAACTGTCCCTTTAATCATCAACCTCAACCAATGAGATTTGATTCCTAAATTAAATTATGTCTGCTTTATCACTTTGATATATTTTTTCAGTTAACCGGGTTTCTGCCCATTATTCCAATCTTTGCCGCTAGGTTGCAAAACAGGCCCTGACGATAATCTCACAAACAGGTTCAAATATTGACCGGAGCTAACATTCATATATGGCGTATATACTTGTATTACAGCCTAACTCTTCGAATGTTAAAAATGCAACTGTTGATTTCCGTTGAATTACGCTTCAGCTTGATGTTTAGTTTGTGCAATGACATTTTTGACACTCTCGAAATGATACATTCAGCATTAAAGTAATCAGTGAAATCGAAAATAAAGAATTTTCAAAAAACGTGTTACTGTCCCTTTAAAGGGGCAGTAGCACGTTTTTTGACAATTTTATATTTTCAATTTTTCACTGATAATTGTACGTTAATACTCAATGTATTACTTTGATAGTGTCAAAAATCTCATTACGCAAACCAATCACCCATAGTCAGAGAACTGATTATTAAGATTCACATAAAATCCATTGGCAGCCATTTTTGTGTGAACACCTTTAATTCATTTTGTGTAAGAAAAGGAATCGCTTGACTTAATCTTACATCAATATTTTTATTCATTACTGCTTCATTTAGTTTAGATACATTGTCTTTCGATTGGAACCATTTATTTTCATTTTCCTGACATCACCTTATATTCCCTCTAAAAACGTGCTACTGACCCTTTAAGGGCAATTTTCCAATGCTGTCAAACGTATGTTTGAGAATACCTCAGTACAAGAGCGCAATAACAGTACCCTTACATGTTCTTTTGATTTTTACCCTGGCGTACGTCAAGGTTGGGTGTTGTCATCAATGCTGTTTTCCATCTTTATTAACGATTTATCTTATGAACTAGAAATATAGAGATGTTGTGTTGACATTAATGGTGATATGTTAAGTTTTCTATTGTATGCTGATGATGAAGCATTAGTTGCACCTGATGAGCAGTCCTTGCGGATAATAGTAGAAATTTTTTTACACTATCGTTATCAGATCTTTACCTCAATCATTTTAAGGATATTAACGTAGTTAATCATATTCCTTTTGTTGTTTAAAAAGTTAGTGAAGGTGTTTCAAATGAGTTTGTCAGTAGATGGCAATGCGAACTGTCACGAGTTGGAAGTATGAATGAGCAGCTAGGGTAACAACAAGCTAGTACGTATTGCACTTTTAAGTTTGAGTTTGGCTGTGAATGTTATGTTTATTGTAATATGTCCTGGGCAACGAAAAAAGCACTAGCTCTTTTTGGATGTTATGTAGCGCCGCTATACAGCTGCGTATCTTAAGTTTGTTCACTTACCTTCGTATTCTAGTGCAAATATCATGTACTTTGCAACGTCTTTGAGACATCATATCATTGTGAAAACGAAACCGATAATGATGAAATTTCACTGCGTAAGTTAAGATTCAGTGTGCGTTGACATATTCGTATATCATAGCTAGCAGATAGCTGTAACACATTTGCCAGGTCATTGAAGTGACCAGGGGTCAATATTTAGAAAACACTGATTTCTATGTTGCTCTTCAATTTCTTCATAAGTGATAACAGCTTTAGATCTTATTCATATGTGTACCTTTGCGCTAAGGCAACGAAACTGTGCTGATTTTTTTCTTACAAAATTTACATTTGATTTTAATCGAAATTGAAGATAATCCGAATTTCACAAATATGACCCAATCTGTCTATTTAACAATGCTAAATATCGACATTCAGCAACAGTGACAAGACGATCCTGAAATATGGTTTGGGAATGGTTATTTTACACAGGAACAATTGATGCTCTTCTGTAAGTGGTCCTGAAGTTATTTAATGAACGTCAAAACGAAACCCAAATTACATGATATTTGCACTAAGATTACAAGTAGCTAGGTGAACAAACTTATGGTATGCAGCTGTAGATGAAACTAGTCGGTACACGGGTTGTCTTTTGAAAAAAGAACAGGCTTTAACTGTACGGATTTTATTGAAAATGATACATTGTCCTTAATATGCCAATCAAATCATATCATAATGTACAAGTATTTTAGTTGTTTTAAATATAGATGATGTTGACAAAATCGAGCTGTGATGTTTGTATCTGCCAAAACCTGTCTTAATATCCTTAAAAGCGGACTGAAATTTTATTGAAAATATTTTTGTAACATTTTGCCTTTTTTGGTAAAAGATGAGAACTCTGTTGGAAAACTGTTACAAGTCCTGTCCGGCTCACAAGTTCTAAACTAATCATCACATATTGATCAAATTTGATATGGAGATACATAATCATATAAAAGTGTGTCATGAATCACAATATTGAAAATATTTTTATAAAATTTGCCTTTTGTGGCAAAAAATTAGGACTCTGTTGAAAAACTGTCAAAGTTCTGTTCGGCTCACTACTGCTAAAGTAATCATCACATTTGGATCATATTTGATATGAAGATACATAATCATATGAAGGTGTGTCATGGAGAACAATTGTGAAAATATGTTTGTTTGCATATGATCAAATTGATCTTTCAGATCCAAATACATAAATGTATTTGTTTGATTTTAACTTTGTCAGTTTACTCGAATTATGCCCAAACAATGAACATAAAGTTGGTATCATTTAGTTTTGTTATTATAACAGTTTCCTTCATATCCTTGAAAATTTTTGTACTTAGCGAGAAAAAACATAATCAGCAATATAATAAGGAAACCCTATACATATTGTGCAATTTGCGGGGGATATAGCTCGACCATGTCGGCTGCTTGTTTCTGTCTGTGTTGGTGTTGATAACCAGTGGTGACGTCGAATCAAACCCTCCCCCCAGGGGCAGAAAGACGACACTAGACAGCTCACAGGAAATGAGTAATGTTGAATGAATGAAAGAAATTAAAGCTATGCGAACAGAAATGAACGCGAACTTCCATGAATTTACTACAAAAATCGAAACATGATCTTCAAATTCTAACAGAAGAAAACTAAAGGAATAAAAATCACTGGTGTCTGATCTTCAACATCGTGCAGACTATCTCGAGGCACGCGAAAAACGCAACAACCTGATCTTCTATAACTTAGAAGAATAACCTGGAGAAACCCGCGACGATATTGAACACAACTCACAGACTTAATCTCTACACTAGTAGGCTTATTCCAGTCCGTACACTAAAGACACTGCCTATTATTGAAAACACCACCCATGTGACAAATAATCTGCAACAACATTTGATTTATGCATCTGGAATTGTGAAGGAGTTAAAACCATTCGTGTACACCACTACACCTTAAGTTATAGAATTTATTACAAAATTCTATATAATCGTATAGAAACATGGACAGAAGACACCGATAAATTTGATGTAAACGGTTTTCACTATGTCTCACAGACCAGAACAAAGAAGCCAGACGCAATGGGTAACTCAGGTGGAATTGTTGTAATTATTTAACGATATTTATCTTCTGTAGTGACAGTTTTGAAAAGTAGTTCAGTAAACGTCTTATGGATAAAACTCGAAAATACTACCAATAGTTTTCTACTCATATTGGGTTTTATTTACTACTCTCCTTGCAGCTCTAGTGAATACTCCCATGAACATCTTTGAGATAAAGGAGAGACTGATATTGTATCATTCAGAGAACATATCTAGGCTGCCATATCATCTCGAAGAGGGATTTTAATGCCAGAACTTCAACCTTACCGGATTATATTGAAAACGACGACCCTCAATTTATTCCAGTGGATGAAGACATAAATTACATCAGTGAAGATAATATTACACCTCGCAGTTCCCAGGATGACTATGTTAACAGCAGAGGTGGTGCACTGCTAGATTTGTATAAAAGAACTGGTTTTCGAATTTGTAATGGTCGTCTTTTTTATGACAAAGATGTAGGCAAAATAACCTCTGTAGCTAAAGACGGACAGAGTGTGGTTGACTATGTCATCTGTTCGGAAATCTCATTTGTAATCTTCAGTAATTTTTGTGACCAAGTTCAATCATCACATTTTCCTGTTGCCTCCTCTCTAATTATAAACAAGTTTGATTTTAAGCCATATCTTCAACAAAACCGCACTCCTAGACATAGGTACAATTGGAATAGTGAGAAATATTCCACATATAGAGAAAAGTGGGACTCAATAACAGAACAGGAAATAAATAACTTTAAAGGGGCAGTAGCACGTTTTTTGATAATTTTATATTCTAAAATGTTCACTGTTAATTTTAAGTTTATGCTAAATGTATTATTTTGACAGTGTCACAAATATCATTACACATACCAATCATCAATAGTCAGAGGACAAAGTATGAAGATTCACATAAAATCCATTGGCGGCCATTTTGTGTGAACACCTTTAATTCATTTTGTGTGAGAAAAAGGAATTGCATGGCTAAACTTTACATTATTTATTTGAATTATTACTGCTCCAATTAGTTTAAATGCATTGTCTGTCAATTAGAACCATTAATTTTCATTTTCCTGACATCACCTTATATCCCTCTAAAAACGTGCTACTGCCCCTTTAAAGAACTGATAAATAATGAGGACGTGAACACTGCACATGATTCATTTTATTCCAGCTTATTAAACTGTGCTAGCGACTTCAAGCAAGTCAAACATACAATGTGTAGGCGACCTGACTCGCCAAAGGGAGGTAACAGGTTTGACAGTGAGTGTAAGTCAGCCCAGCAGTTGCCCCGCAGTCGACTCCACAGTGCGCTACGCAGAGGCCTAGACAGTATAAGCAGCTATGTGCATCAAAACGTTCAGCGGTGTTCGAGACTCTAGCACAATCACTCCTGAATTCACTTACTATAAATGTTAGTAAACGTTTCTGGATTATTGTGAGGAAGCGACCTGCCTCCATTTCCAATAAAATTAGCACAAATAATTGGACTGAATACTTTGAAAATCTATTCAATGGACTTAAAGGGGCAGTAGCACGTTTTTTGATAATTTTATATATTAAAAAATTCAATCATAATTGTAAGCTAATGCTAAATGTATTTTTTAGACAGTGTCAGAAATCTCATTACACAAGCCAATCATCCATAGTCAGAGGACAAAGTATGAAGATTCACATAAAATCCATTGGCGGCCATTTTTTGGGAACACCTTTAATTCATTTTGTGTAAGAAAAAGGAACCGCATGTTTGGATCTCGCAGGATATAGGAGATATTAATGCATTTATTCCTGTATTCAAACAAAGGTTGTCTGATAATCTCTCACAAATTTGGCATTCTTCCCTCCAAGATTCAACCACATTTTCTAATTATATGCTATTCAAAAAATCTCCTTCATGTTGAAACATATCTTAGATTAGATATCCCTCCCTACTTAAGAAATTGTTTATCAAATTTTAGGTGTGGTAGATTTAAACTTGCCCTAGAGACTGGTAGATATAACAATATCTCATATGATTTAAGAATTTGCCCTATTTGTAAAAAATATAATCTTAATTTAATTGAAGATGAAATACATGTTCTACTTTACTGTAAAGCTTATACAGATATAAGGAATATATTTCTTGATAGATATTTAAAAAAAACATTGTCACAATATGCTTTTGCAAATCTTATGTCCTCAACAAATATAGAAATTATCAAAAATGTATATCTATTCTTACATGTGGTAAGGAAAATTTGAAATTCAAATATGTCTATGTAAGCTCATGCAATTAATCATTTTGTGTATGTATTATGGGCCAATGACCTTTTACTGAATAATATGTCTGTCTGTCTGTCTTTTGTGTTTTTATGAAATATTTGAGTTTGAGACATATTCGTTCCTTATAGTAAAATCAAGTTTTTTCGAATATTTGAAATTCTGCGTCCACAACTAAGGCAACCGATCCCAGCGTTGGTCACAACGCTTCATTATGGTTACTTTCATTCATTGGTAATGACAAATTATTCAATTTGCTTAGTCACTTTGCCTCGGGGTCGCGCTTTGCCCTGGTCTCCCCTATCTGGTAAGATATTTTCTAAGGCCATTTGCAATAGGTTAGTGGCTTGGGCAGATCATGAAAAGTTATTATTTCAGAACAGTCAGGTTTTAGACAAGGCTTCCAAACTACTGATAATATTTTTGTATTAGTCACTATAATTTCGAAATATCTTGGTCTTTACTGTGCTTTTATAAATCTAAAAGCAGCTTTGAATCAGCCTTTGAAATGGGTTGATGTTTAAATTGTGGCAGTCTAAGATCCAAGGTAGGGTACTTAGATTGATAGAAAATATGTATTTAAATGTTAAATCATACGTATCATTAAATGAAGGTTTCACCTCCTTTTTCGATTGTATGTGTGGTGCCCGACAGGGCTGTCAGCTGTCTCCATTTCTCTTTTCTCTATATGTTAATGATAGCATTGATTACTTGGGAGAGGATAATCAGAGGTGTATAGAGATAGGAGTTCTTCAGATCTTCATGCTGTTATTTGCAGACGATATGGCGATTGTAGAAAGTAAGGTCATAGGTCTTCAAAAGAGGTTAGATAGATTAAGTAGAGATTGTAATAAATGGCAGCTTAAAGTTAATGTTGAGAAAACTAAAGGAATGGTATTTAGAAAGGCCGGAAAGCTGAGGAAATATTTAAAGCTTTTCTTTAATGGTGGTCAGTTCTTATGAAGATCTTGGTGTACACTTTTCCAGTTAAGGTTCATGGTATATTTCCCAGAAGATTCTTTCTGAGCAGGCTTTGAGAGTTCTCAGAATTGTTCGCTCTAATCTGTTTAATTGTATAAATCTTCCATTTAAAGTTTAATAGCATATTTTCGATGTCAAAGTTTAACAGATTCGTATGTATGGTACAGAAGTTTGGCGGTTTCATTCACATCTGACGCTGTCCGGGTATACGATAAACTTTGTAAAAATATTTTGCATCTGGGTAGAACTACGCCTAATTTAGTAGCTCGAGGCGAGCTAGGTAGAAATTCTCTCCGGGTTCATCAATATGTTAGAATTATAAAATTATTGGGTAAGGCTCTTGTTTCAGCAGGATAATGTTATTTAGAAAAAGGTTTATGATTATCAAGATAATTTGGTTGGAGGGAAATGTTGGCCGTTGAATGTTAAAAAATTGTTGTTATGATTTCGCTTAAGTGGTGGACATATTAATGTTTTATTTCTATATTTACGGAAAGATGTATTGCCATTGATAAACTACTTTTTCAAACTGCTTGAAACTCCAACTATATAACGCTATTAAAATCTAAGTTAAATGTGAAGATTATATATCGTTAGTTAATATACCAGTGTATTGTATTGCATTGTGTAAATTTCGATGCTCCAACCATAAATTGTTAATTGAGTGAGGAAGAAACATCGGCGTACATCGCTGTCAAAAATTTTAATAATAGAATTTAGTAATTTAGTAAGTATTTTTATATGGATTAATTGTGAATTTAATGATAATCTTCGTCAAAGCCTGCTTCCTACATACTACACTTCTTACCCTACTGTTAGTAAATTTCTGCAGTTGATGTCATCACGAAATAACAATATTGTTAACAATCTGGCTAAATATGTATTTCTCACATTTAAGAAACGATCCAGTTTCCTATCATACAACTAGCATTCTATATCATGTTATGGCGCTGCAACTATTATCAATATTATGCATGCTTGTGTATAATGGGCCAGTGGCCTGCCTACGGAAATAAACACAGTTTCATTCTGCGGAGTAAGGGAATTTTCATGTATTAATGCGGTACAGAACCAGGCAGAGGTATATTTCTTAGGCGTATAAAATTGATGTTTTCTATTAATCTGTTCTCTTTAGAAGAATTGGGAAATCCTTGTGTAATCTGTAAGTGGTCTTAAAATTTTAAAAATCATGGAATAATACTCTTTTGATGATTTTGAATAATATGCAACTTCCTGTACATGTGTCTTGAATGATTTCTTTGTGATAAGAGCTTACTTGTGGCTGTTGATTATGATGAGTGGTTTAGTTAATAATGATAAGAGCGTACTAGTGGCTGTTGATTATGACGAGTGGTTTAGTTAATAATGATAAGAGCGTACTAGTGGCTGTTGATTATGACGAGTGGTTTAGTTAATAATGATAAGAGCTTACTTGTGGCTGTTGATTATGACGAGTGGTTTAGTTAATGATGGAATGGGGATTAATAAATGGAAAAAAATTACGAATTTACCGACTTGTTACAGATTCTTTACAAGTTGAACCTTATGTCATAAGTGTTCCTAGACATCAGTGTAGTATTATGAGTAAGTTAAGATATAGAATTGTACCGTTAGCTATAGTAAATTAGACATTGTCTAGGCCTGTTAAACCTCTTAGGAGTAGAGAATGTAATCTTTGTAATTGTAATGCAATCGAAGGCGAATATCATTTTATTATTGATTGTTATTCATTCTGATATACGATATAAGTTATTTGTTGAAGTGACTCATTACCTACCTGTGTTTGCTTCTTTAGATTCCGAAGATAGATGTGATTTAATTACTTCTCAACAATTTGTCCCACCGCTGGCCTCAACAGTAACTTCTGTATATGGACCCCGACTTCCACAAGTTGTTGTGCCCTGAACTGTAATAAAAGTCGCAAATTGTAAAACCTGCCGTGAATTGCCTCCAATTGTAATAATTCCAAGTCTGGCGAAAATTTTAATGAATCTTGCCTCAGTTGTAATAATTCCAAGTCTGGCGCTAATTGTAATAATTTTATGTCTGACGTAAATTGTAATAATTCCAAATCTTGTGCAAATTGTAATAATTCCAAGTCTGGCGCAAATTGTAATAATTCCATGTCTGGTGCAAATTGTAATAATTCCAAGTCTGGTGCAAATTGTAATAATTCCAAGTCTGGTGCAAATTGTAATTATTCCAAGTCTGGCGCAAATTGTAATAATTCCAAGTCTGGTGCAAGTTGTAATAATTCCAAGTCTGGTGCAAATTTTAATAATTCCAAGTCTGGTGCAAATTGTAATAATTCCAAGTCTGGCGCAAATTGTAATAATTCCATGTCTGGCGCAAATTATAATAATTCCAAGTCTGGTGCAAATTGTAATAATTCCAAGTCTGGTGCAAATTTTAATAATTCTAAGTCTGGCGCAAATTGTAATAAATCTTGCCTCAAATTGTAATAATTCCAAGTCTGGTGCAAATTGTAATAATTCCATGTCTGGCGCAAATTGTAATAATTCCATGTCTGGCGCAAATTATAATAATTCCAAGTCTGGTGCAAATTGTAATAATTCCAAGTCTGGTGCAAATTTTAATAATTCTAAGTCTGGCGCAAATTGTAATAAATCTTGCCTCAAATTGTAATAATTCCAAGTCTGGTGCAAATTGTAATAATTCCATGTCTGGCGCAAATTGTAATAATTCCAAGTCTGGTGCAAATTGTAATAATTCCAAGTCTGGTGCAAATTGTAATGTATCTTGCCTCAAATTGTAATAATTTTATGTCTGGCGCAAATTGTAATAAGTTTATGTCTGGCGCAAATTGTAATAATTTTATGTCTGGCGCAAATTGTAATAATTCCAAATCTGGCGCAAATTGTAATAATTCCATGAAATTCATGACTACCGTCCTCGTGCTTTAACTAAGATAGTTCAGGGCAAAATATACTTTATTACAAAACACATTGGGGTAGAGCGAACTTTATTTCTTAAATAATAGTGATGACGTAATAATAATAATAATATGAATATTTATAAAGCGCTAAAATCCATCCATCAAAGCATGCTCTAAGCGCTGTGTACAATGTCATGAGAGTCACATGTAGTACTGTTGGAAGAAATGGGTTTTGAGCTGTGACTGAAGACAGTGAAGCGGATGACTTGATATGAAGGGGTAGTTTGTTCCAGAGATTAGGAGCTATTGCACTGAATGAACGTTTCCCAAACTGTACCAGATTTGAACGAGGAACATTGAGCAAGTTTTTGTCAGATGAGCGTAGCTCTCGAGATGGAGTGTAGACTGAGATAAGATCTGACAAGTAATATGGAGCATCACCAGACACTGATACACAATGCTCAAGATCTTGAATTGGATGCGTGCTTCTACAGGGAGCCAGTGGAGAGCTTTCAAGGTGGGAGTGATGTGAGCGAATTTGGATGTCTTGGAGAGTATCCTTGCAGAGGTATTCTGAATTCGCTGAACCTTCTGTAGGAGATCCGAGTTTGCAAGATGAAGCAGGCTGTTACAATAGTCGATTCTCGATGTTACTAGAGATTGAACTAGGAGTTTGGCAGCGTCTGTGGTTATAAAATGTCTTATCTGGCCAATACATCTAAGATGGAAATAGCATGTAGGGCAGAGGTGCTCCACTTGCTTCTCCATGGTGAGACCAGAATCCAGATAAACACCAAGACTTTTGACATTTTCAGAGAATTGGATTTCCGAATCGCCGATAGTCACTTGCTTCTGTGCGATGGACCTAAGCTGGTGTTTGGTACCAATGAGCATGGCCTCGGTTTTGTCAGCATTTAATTTGAGTTGGTTTGATTGCATCCATGATTTGATGTCTGTTGTGCAAGATGTTATGCGGCAAAGGGATGCAGGGATCTGACTTGGTAGAATCTTGTCCATAAGTTGTGTATCATCTGCAAAGGTATGACGTCACAGTCATTAATTCTTATATATATATAATGTTGAATGGTCAAACAAAAATATTTAATATATATATATATATATATATATATTATTCTCGAGACAGTCGAATTTACATGAAAACAAGTTATATACCTATCGAATACCATCAACTCGTACTACCATTCTGAGAGTTTTCGATAAGTTTCTAAAATTACTTTTGAGGCAAGTCATTGTCCGGTTTTCGATAACAGTCCTGACTTAAAACCTTTATGTTTTAATTAAACAACGTCGGTTTGTTTTAACATAATAAATTGCTTCATTAGTCGATACTTCTGGATCAAATTACACTATTGATAAAGTTTTGCATATTGGCCTCACAACCTTTCACGGAGAGGCTCCTTAATAGAGAATGGCGATCTTCCATAAAATATAGATGAATGAAGGCAGGAGAAGAGATCTTCAGCGTTGGCAAATAAACGAACTTGTAAAATTAAAAATTATAAAATTTTGAGAATTATTGTCAAAGTTGGTGGGAATGGAACCAGGGACATTTATGTTGTTGAGCAGAGACTCTATCGACTGAGTTACTGAGGATTGATACAAGCAGAGGTACTTTCTGTTGTTTTATGTATACATTTTTTTCTATATATATAACCCGATGATTATAAGTACCAATTTTTAATGTAATACGGTAGTTTATGATTTTAAACCGCAATTAGAAGAGTATTGTTAATATTATATTGATCTAGTTAGGTCAAGCGCTGTATACTTAAAGAATAATGGAAACTTTTTTCTCGTCAAATATGACTCGACCCGAGTGGGGTATAAGTCACGCTACGCCTCGGAGACACACGATTCAAACAGGAGGTTATTGAGCGATACACCGAGGGAAGTGTGGGTATATCTATAACATATGTCCCTCGTTCTCGCTCGGAAATACTATTACTTAGCCACTCGTGTCGTAAACATAGGATGTCATGGACACTCATATAATATCCTCTAATATTTCTCATTCCAGTCCTTTCTATTCTTTGAATCTCTGCCTTCGTGCCTGATTTGTTTTTATTTTCAAAGTATCTGATAAAGACTTCCTGTTGCTTTGGTACATGGTGAACAGTCGACACACTAAACGATTATCAAATTGAAGATTACAGTCATTATTGAAGAAAGTTACATTTATCGACGCAACATACACTGAAGATGAATTATTTGGGGTATAAAATTGAGGTCTTGGATAATATAGCATGTATTAAACTTCTTTGCACCAAAAGTTAAAGAGAACATTATCTAACATTTGTAATAAAATGGAGTTTGTTGACATCAAAAACATTTAAATGGATGGCAAGCACGCATTTTTGCCATAAAGATTTTTAGATTCATTCGTAAGAACCCTTTTAGTAGTTGGACAGCTTAGCGTCATCTAAGGGCAAATTGACATCGTTTATCAAGCAGATTATCAGCCTCAGTAAACCTAGCCTCAATATTATCCGTTTCACTCGTAAACTGAGTCTAGAAAGTACCTATGACCCTCCAACGTTATACGTGCGAAGGCAGAATAGTATTGTGGCTTGGTGAGCTGAGTTCTGATTGGTCATTTCGATACGTGGGCTGACGCGACCCTCTATTAGGCCTTTCTAGACTCAATATAGGAGTGAAACGGATACCATTGAGGCTAGGTTTGCTTAGACTAGCAGATTATAGGCCACGTTGCATCAATATTTTAGATTACCCTATTGCGGACCGTTAGTTATATATAGGGCAATGTTATCTATGAAATGTTTTTATACGTCATTATTAATACACTATCAATGATATGGCACAATACAATCTATACGGCCGACATTATACGATTCGGCAACAGGGATACAGGTTATCTAGCTGGGCCAATACGACTCTGAGCATGCGCATACACACAAATGACGCAAGTCCTAAGTTATCGCTTCAAAACTTTCAACATATATGACAGTTCGCTAATCTCATTTACCATTTTGATTTCGATGAAAATGAACTCTCCAATATTGTGCAAGTATATCACAAAGATGTTTATTAATAAAAATGTCAACAATCAAATTTTTCCGTATTGGCCCACTTACAGGTCGCCTCGGGCCAATACAGCAGATCTCGGACCTGTAACTGGACCAATACGGAAAAACTTAAGCTATGAAACCACGCAAAGAACAGTTGGATGTGACCTGATATCCCCACGTGGACGACTTGCACTTTCTCAAGTAAAATAAATCTTTGATTGACAATCTCGTGATTTTTCATTAACTTTCTATAATTAATTGCACTGTGCGTTTCATTATTAAAAGTACCTTTATATCAAGTATAACAGACAGTCACTAAAGCTACCACAGAAACAAAACTATTTATCGGATTTGTCTGAAAATCACAAGGATCGCCCATCTGTCCCCTTCCTGGTAATGCTTTTGTAAACTAAATCATTAATCCATAAATAATTTTCTTGATAAAAGACAGATTTCCCACACAAATTGTATGAAATTTATTAATCGATGAGATGTTGTATACAGACATAGAATTCTAAAGAAAGGTTTGACGAGTAAGGCCTGTGAAATGTAAGCATTTAGTATTTTTCATATCAAATTCCAAACTGAAGAAGCGCCGCCTTGTGGCTGATCTTGGAAGTTGAAAGTAATGGCAGTGACCGCTCCTGATCTGATGTGGGTTCGAATCCCGCTCCCGAATTGACTTTAAAAGATACATTGATCAGAACTATTGCAGATAGTGCGAAAAAATTGTTCCCAATTTCAAACGTTCTATTGCAAACATAAACATCTTTTTTTTTCACTCTTTTTAAAACTGCAATATAGAAAACAATCTAATATTGATATTGTCAGTTAAGTTGGCAATGACATAGTTTTAACCTAAAGTTTGATGTTTAAAACTTTTAATTGAGCCATATCCATACATTTGTGCAAAAAGGACGTAATGACGTCATAATTTCCGCTGGTGCTAAGTACAGTAATGAAAATATGTCCATAACGAATGTTTATTAGTTAAAATCACTTAAAGGGGCAATAGTACGTTTTTTGAAAATGTTATATTTTAAAATTTTCACTTATAATTGTATGTAAATGCTAAATGTACTATTTTGATTGGGTCAAAAATCTCATTACACAAACTGATCACCCATGGCCAGAGAACAAAGCATAAAGATTCACATAAAGTCAATTATACATTTGATTAATTACTGCTTCATTTAGTTTCAATACATTGTCTTTCAAGTGGAGCCATTTATTTTCATTTTCCTGATATCACCTTATATTCCCATAAAAACGTGCTACTGCCTCTTTAAAAACTAGTTTGTGGCAAAGTACAAATATAACGAATCCCCGAAATTGACAAAATTACAAAAAAACATCCTTATCACAAAAATCGCCTGTGTTACTTCATTTCTATAGGTAACTTAATTCGACTCAACAGAGAGGTTGTGAAGATATAAACAGAGAGGTAGTGAATATATAAACAGAGGTTGTGAGGATATAAACAGAGAGGTTGTGAAGATATAAACAGAGAGGTAGTGAATATATAAACAGAGAGGTAGTGAAGATATAAACAGAGAGGTTGTGAGGATATAAACAGAGAGGTTGTGAAGATATAAACAGAGAGGTTGTGAAGATATAAACAGAGAGGTAGTGAAGATATAAACAGAGAGGTTGTGAAGATATAAACAGAGAGGTTGTGAAGATATAAACAGAGAGGTTGTGAAGATATAAACAGAGAGGTTGTGAAGATATAAACAGAGAGGTTGTGAAGATATAAACAGAGAGGTTGTGAAGATATAAACAGAGAGGTTGTACGTTAATGCTTTGATAGTGTCAAAAATCTCATTAAACAAGGCAATTATCGATAGTCAGAGAACAAATTTTAAAGACACATAAAGTCCATTGGCAGCCATTTTTGTGTGAAACCCTTTAATTCATTTTGTGTAAGAAAAAGAAAGTGCATTGCTGAACTACATTATATATTTGATTTAATGCTGCTTCATTAAATACATTGTCTCTCAATTGGAACCATGTATTGGCATAGACATGCTACTGTCCCTTTAAGATCGTATGAAATAGAAATTATGTCATTTGAAACTGGATACATGCCTGGCCTTAGTTCCTGTGTTGGATTTGATCAGTTATTGGACGAAAAAGTACTTCTAATTATGAAAATACAGCGCGTTCCATTGTAGAAATTTAATTAAAATCCCTTGATCATCAATCAGATTGAACTTTTGGTAATTTAATAAGACTTCACGAGAGAAGCATCATCATTTTGGTGTTAAGAAGAGCTCGGGTACAACTGTACTCGGAGAACCTTCTTGAAAATATCGTTTTGCCAGACAAAATCAAGTACTTCTTTTACGGATTTATATTTTGTAAAATGTTTTAAGGCTGAAGGCAAACAAACAATTAAATTTAGTATAGTTTACGTTTCAGGTATGCCAAAACAAATCAGTGGTGGTGTAAAGAAGAGGTTGGGTCCAACTGTACCCAGGGATCGTTCTTGAAAATATATTTCGTTGTGTATACTTTTCAGGTATGTAAAAAGAAAAGCATATTAAACTATCATAACTTTCCTTCGTCTGTTCAACGCTTGGATCAAGGGCAGGAAATGTCGGAAGTTAGTTCGACCTCCGATCCTATACTAACAAAGCTAAGATCTAAACGATCGACATTCTCTTCCGAAATCTCCATGAGAACGTGAAGATAGGCCTCCTGTACACTACCGATAACTGCAAAACTATATACGATCACTGAAGGTATGTACAGTCATGTACAGTCATTTGCACCCGATCACTTCATGATTACCTTTTCGCTGATTTAACGAATAATAAGCACTCAATTGAACTGAAACTTGACATTTACTTTCAAAAGTGAAACATTGACCATATATCATTCTTAAATATCTTCCAGAGGCAACAATAAGAATAATTTGAGAATTTGTCCTCTTGAAACAACGTAGTTTGCCGATAATCACGCATAACTTTTCTAATTGTCATCAGAGCAACTTAAAACTTTGTGGACATATTAACCATAAAATAAACAATCGTAAACTGTTACAATTTGAAGGAAATTGTACTGTACTGATTTTTAACACCGAACTTACGTTTACATCCGTGACGTGCACACTATCACTGCACTTTCTCGCGAACAGCACGCTATCACTGCACCTCTGCAGAACAGGACGTTCCAGGGTGTGTGTTTACGACTATAGATAGTTTTCCTCATTGCAACCCAACAGTGATTTCTTTAAGGTATATCAACTTGTGAGATCCTATAATACAATTGTCCATCACGCATAACTTTTCTAATTGTCATCAGAGCAACTTAAAACTTTGTGGACATATTAACCATAAAATAAACAATCGTAAACTGTTACAATTTGAAGGAAATTGTACTGTACTGATTTTTAACACCGAACTTACGTTTACATCCGTGACGTGCACACTATCACTGCACTTTCTCGCGAACAGCACGCTATCACTGCACCTCTGCAGAACAGGACGTTCCAGGGTGTGTGTTTACGACTATAGATAGTTTTCCTCATTGCAACCCAACAGTGATTTCTTTAAGGTATATCAACTTGTGAGATCCTATAATACAATTGTTTTCCCATGTAATATCAAGAGAAACCTGAAAAAGAATATATTTATACCCATATTGTATTGATAAAAACATTGCCAGTAATAATCAATAGTATTTCTCAACAAAGTTATCACTGGTGTTTCTATTCATTTTAGCTAATCTGGCCTGAAAGCCCCGATGGGCTTATGGCATGGCATGTTGTCCGGCGTCCGTTCCTCCCTCTGTCCGTAAACTTTGTGTAAACTTTACACCTTTTCTCCAAGAGCATAAGGCCCAGAAAGCTGAAACCGTGCGTACATATTTCTTGGATGCTGAAGATATAAAAACCTTAAAACCTATTTTTGAATTCTTCTCCAGAAGTATAAGGCCCAGAAAGCTGACACCTTGTGTACATACTCCCTGACTTGTGAGGAATATAATTTATAGCTTTGCTGACCTTGTTGCCCCTTATAAGGGCCACAGGGGCCTCGCCCTTAATACCCGTTTTTGACTTCTTATCCACGGCCCAGACTCTTTGACTAGTGAAGAGTATTATTTATAGCTTTTGTGACCTTTTGCCCCCTATTTTCATCTTCTTCGCCAAGCAAGCTGAAACTTTGTGTAAAGACTCCTTATTTAGGTAATGAGGATTCGCATATTTGGTGACCCTGTGGTCCCTTCTATGGGCGGAACCAAATTTGCCACACCCTAAAGCAAAATTGATATGAAGCATGATGAGCTACAGAGCCAATGTCTCTATATCTTATTTAATATCAGGGTAATGTCAGGTCACGACTCAAACAAATTAACTTCTTGGACAATTTCTTCTCACATAAACAGAGTAAACGTGCTGGCACTGTCTCTTTAAATGTCTTCAAACAACATCATATCTCTATTGTATTTGTCTCGTGTAGCCCTTTGGCGGCTCGTACATCTTTTATTGTATTGCATCATGTGCCAATCTTGTTTGTATGAGATGAGACATAAATAAACAAATTCTCTCTCACAAATTTTCTCTGTGATCAGTTTATCCCTCATGGACAAGGTGATTTCACGAACTCAACTTCATCTCAGCTAAACTGGTTACATCAGAAAGCAGCTTGCAGTCTCACAGAGTCGACTTCACAATTACATTTCAGAAGCCTAGAGTAGATCACAGACAGTCTGAGCAAGAAGAGTTCAGCTTTTAGATTTGAAAGTTGTTAATGGGAGTACATCATTTGAATGAATTCACGGACATACAAACAACAAAAGGCAGGTTTTAAAATCGAAATTCCATCAAATCACTCCAAACTCTCCGTTCTCTTGCTAGGGGCATTTGAAGGCTTTTATGCTGTTAAGGAGCAGTAGCTTGTCTTCATGTAAATACATTGATGTCATGAATAAATGTTATCAATTGAAAGACAATATTTTTCAACCAAGGGTAGCGGATCTAAATCGCATATCGTAATCTATAAAGATCTATATCAGTAATTAAAAATATTAAAAGGTGTTCACACAAACATGGTCGCCAACAATGATACTTGATAATTTCCTCTTAATCTTTCCGGATTGGGAGTCATCATAACGTGTTTGATCCTCAAAATAGAAATAAAATTGATAAAAAAGTAAAATTAAAACATCTAAAAAGCTGCGGTTGTATCATTTCCTTCTTGATGCTAGCCATACCCATAGATGTCATCTTAATTCCTATGCAAAGCCTAGAATGCCAGTTTCTGAACTGTCAATTTTATGCCTTGCTGCCGACCCTTGAGTTTTCTGTGCTGACATCAGCGCCTCTAAAGGTGATTATTAGCAACCTCCAGTTGCTTTCTGAATGGACTATTGCTTTCTCTCATAGAAAGCTAGAGAGCAAGCACAGAAATCTCAAGAGTCGGCAGCAAGGCATAAAACTGACAGTTCGGAAACTGGTGTTTCAGGCTTTGTGTAGGAAGATGCATAGATATAGGTATAGTACCTTTAGCGAAAACTTTTCAATCACAGAAACGGTTGGATTACAGAACTTCTGGAAATGGTTGCTTATTTGAATCATCTCTGATGATAATGAATAACAGATCAATTCAAGCTGTTACAAACTTTGAAGACATATTTTGCAGTGGTTATGAAACATCAAATTTAGAAAAGGTCAACAGACGGACGCAACTGAAAACAGCCCATCACATTGCGGTGGGAGACATTAATACAATAAATACACATAATGTGTAAATGTGTAATTTGTCATCACGACTCTGCCTTAAAGTTTAACTTAACACTGACTGCAAGCCTCGAGGCAACAAAACTAAATGTCTTCCTGTTTTCATCTGATAAAACACTGATGTCCCGTGCCAATAATCAAGTCAGCTGTATTGATTTCCGCTAAATCAGAACGAACTTTACATTAACGCCCCAATCCTTTCACAAGAAAGGAACCAATTTAAGAGTTAGGCTATAACTATTTTTACTAAATAGGAGGAACCGGATGCCAACTCAGTTACTCCTTCTGTTGCTTCGAGCTTCTTACAAGAAGTCTCCAAATTACATTTCATGTCTCTACATTAGATCAGGGAAGACCTGGATGAGAAAACGTTACCTCTTTTATGAAGAAACGTGATTTGTTCAGTAAATAAGGGTTATAATTTAGACGAACTGGTTGTATAAATATCCTGTGGCAGATTCATACTAAGGGACAAGTTTGTTATGTTGCTGACCTGATTGAGACACCTTTTATTTTACTACTCTGAGTTTGTTGGTTTGAGTCCCTCAAAAATAAATGTGATTGGTTATGTATATTTGGGTTAAAGAAACATATAGTATATTGATTTGGTACCAAGATACTTTTCCTCCAGAAAAACTGACTACTCTAAAACCAGAATTGTGTGTGCTGACTCTGTTTTAAAGTTCACATCATCACAAACATATTTCACTATTTTCTTTGGAATATAGAAAGTTTGATTACAATATTGTATTGTGCGTTTAAGGTCGCAACTCAAAATGTTTAGTTTGGTAATGAAAGCCGTTTTTGAAAGCCACTTAGACCTATCTGACAACAAACAAGTGAATGCATGACTGGTCACGCCCCCATTTTGTGACGTCATAAACATAATCAGACTCGTAATCTATACATCTATCGTAACAATACAACAGGAAAAAAAAATAATTAACGATTTTCAGAAAATGTTATCCACTCAGTTAGATAAATCATTTGACGATGTAACACTACTAAGCATTTGGTTTAAAAAAGATACCCACCTCAATGGTAAATAAACAATTATTTAGGCTGTATTTCAGTTGAAATAATGATGCATTACTCTGTATTGTCTGTTTATTACGTCACACCCGCGCGAGTTTATGCCCCCTAACCCAGGTGGGTTCTTCACAGGCGATAATTGTGCTGTCTACATGAAAGGCTAATTAAAGGTGTTTATTGGACAAATTAACAAAAATTAAGTCCAGCTTTTAAAAATCTTTGCACGAAATCAAGAAGTGGTAAGGTCGAGGTTAGTTGATGTTTAACTGAAACTTCAAGAATGTCCTGTCAACCCTCAGTCTTTACACAGACAGGAATAAGGACTCTCTGTCACTTTTCTGTTTTCATCAAGGTACATCATATTTCAACAAACAACAATGAAATATTTGTAAATTTATTAAACCATTGAAGACGAATACATAGTTAATGTCAAACTTTCATGATGACTGTTAAATACCATAATAATTTATTTATCATTTATGATTCAACAAAAAAAAACCATCATGTTTAATAGGCAAGAGTCAAAGTGCTGTTTTCACTTCTCAAGACTCAAGTTAAACCTTATGACAAAATGATACTTAGTTGCTTTCTTAGGTGTTATTTCTGCTGTGAACCAGATCTCAAGGTATCAGATATAGTCAAGTCTTAGAATATGACTGAAAGGTTAGAATAAATCTGGCCATTGTATTGACACTATGTGAACACCGGCTGTCCGATATGGTAAATATATAATATGGTAAAAACAAATCTGTTTATAAAACAGATAGAATATTTGATAAGAAACAAATTTCCTCAATTGCTTTGACAATGTTGATCTAATGAACAATTATTGTGACTGACATGCAAAAATGTGAAACTGTTGAAAAGATTGATAATTTTTAAACATTATCATAATATGATACATAATTTGATCATAGTTATTTCAAGGTTTACAAATGTGACAATGTTTTACTTAACAAGCATTACATGAATATAATTTAATTTCATTATGCTGTAAATTTTCAGAAAGTATTTATTCACAAACCAAGTACCATAAGACCATGAGTAATCATCTGCAGTGATTTTTCACTGCCTGTTAGCAGAATGAGCCACATGCAAGCAGATATGTAATGAAGGTTTACATAGCACACAACATTACCATAGAGGAATACAACATACTCTTTCACAGGGAATTGTTTATTCAATTACAGTTTGTTTTGATGAATCTGCCCAAGTTCATCATTGTTCAGTTGTGAGATCTCCACTTGCAAGGTAGATTTTTATGAACATTTGCTTAACCAGAGTTTGAACTGTTCTTGGAATCCAATAACGGTTTGAGTGACACTCTAGAAGTTTGTTGTGTAAGGAAAACAAAATAAATTCTGCTAACTGTCAAATATAGAAGTCATTCATCCGTAGAATAACATTTGTCTTTCTTTGGTTAACAAGACTTTAACATTAGTGTGATGTGCACGTATTGACAAGAAAAATAACAATTTATACTCAAAGACATTTCAGTAGATCTGTTAGGGAGATTAGACTGCTTAAACAAGAGGATTTCAAATCAGTCTCTCGACCACAGCTGTTTGTTAGTCATTAAATTCTCTCCCCACAGAGGTTGATAAAGTCATGAAGTGTTGATCCGTCCTCTGTCATTCCCTCCCCACAGACGTAGATCAAATTATGAAATGTTGATCCGACATCCGCCATTCTCTCCCAACGGACATAGATCAAATTATGAAATGTTGATCCGTCCTCTGTCGTTCCCTCCCCACAGACGTAAATCAAATTATGAAATGTTTGGATCATCAAGTCAGACCACAGGAACCCGATATCGTAAATAAAATGTAAGTAAAACGTGAGTAAGAAAGATCCGTTCCAATATGTATATAGAGTAAAGGAATAAAGGCATCTTGCCGATCTCGACTCGTTTCCGAGTTAAGTCAAAATTATCGCTTCAAATCGGTGACATCTCATTCACATACACAAGAATCTCTTAGTTATACATTTCTCAGCAAAACTTAGCTTGTTTCAAACACATGTCACCCTTCAAATAACTTTTATATCTATTTATATTCGCAAATCGACCGCAGAAACCTCTGGGGTGAACGTTACTCCGCACCAAATGCCTCTCGCGCGATCTGATAGGTCCGTTAATCGTAAGGGCGAATTTCTCTAGATAATTTCTAAACATTGTGAAAAATTTAAAAAGCGATTTTTATTGATGTTCCACCATTTTCAAACCAGGTTGTGACAATGGAGTCAAATGATTATTTGTTTTGGTATGTAGAATCATTTTTTGCACTAGGGGATTGTGACGGCCCAGTCGCTTGTCTTCACACACTGTAGAGTTAATAAATGGAAAATTTCATTATTTAAACAAGAGAGGTTCAAGATTTGTTTGTCTCTTGTGTATAATTACAAGAAAATAATAAATATTTTTAAAAAATCATAATACTATACTTTTACATATCATTAAATTTAAATTGATGTATTATATCATTGAATTATTTCAAGTAAATGATAAGTTAATATTTTTTCTAGAAATTGTGATTTGATGGTTTTTACCACGTAATGTAAAAATTAGCTTAAGCATTATTATGTTTTATTTATGTCAATTTGGAATCTTTTATACCAAAACTGTAAATGCATATTTTTGTTAACTTGAACACCTAATGAATAAAATGCTGGCAATCATAAATAATTTTCAGACAAACTTTTTTTTGTAAAAGTTAATTTTACATTTTTTCAGAATTAACAGCCTATTTATAAAAGTATTCACAAAAGGTTTTGATTATTGGGAACCAGTGGTTTGGTAGAGACCGATTTGTAGTAGAGACACCAGGTTCGTAGATAACAGTTTCGAAGAGACCTTCAAAACTTATCTTTCATATATAATGTATTATAAATATATATAAAAACATCCTTGGTTTGCATAATACAAACAAAGTTAAATTATAGCACTGGTATTCAGTTTTTTTTAATCTACGAATAAACCTACACCCTGATAATTGAGGATGTTGTACATGACACTGAAAACTGAAAAACACAAATATCAGAATGAAACATCTGAAATTAATAATTAGATATTTGACGTTGATATTTAGATAAATAACTGTAAAGAATCACTCTTATGTTTTACCTCATCACTGGACAGAAAGTTTGGCAATTCAACTTCGGTCAAACGTACATCACTGAGCCAAGCCACAGGAACCTGATATCGTAAATAAAATGTAAGTAAAACGTGGGTAAGAAAGATCCGTTCCAATATTGGAACGGATCTTTCTTACCCACGTTTTACCTACATTTTATTTACGATATCGGGTTCCTGTGAGCCAAGCCCAGTCATGAAGAGTTTTGACATGTTCGTATACACTTTCTTTCAATTTTTAAGTAAACAATCAAGACAGTATTACAGGTGCCTGTCTGGCCAATGAAAACAACAGAATGTTCTTTTTCTACTAAATACAAAGCAATCTTCTGATCAGAAATTGATAGCGAAATCATTTCCGAAACATTGCACTGTCCAAACCACGCCGTTTTGTTTGTAAAGCGATGCTTTAAATGAATTCGCCTAACGGACCAATCAGATCGCCCGAGAGACGTTTGGTGCGGAGTAACGTTCACCCCAGAGGTTTCTGCGGTCGATTTGCGAATATAAATAGATATAAAAGTTATTTGAAGGGTGACATGTGTTTGAAACAAGCTAAGTTTTGCTGTGAAATGTATAACTAAGAGATTCTTGTGTATGTGAATGAGATGTCACCGATTTGAAGCGATAATTTTGACTTAACTCGGAAGCGAGTCGAGATCGGCAACATGGATGCCTTTATTCCTTTACTCTATATACATATTGGAACGGATCTTTCTTACCCACGTTTTACTTACATTTTATTTACGATATCGGGTTCCTGTGAGTCAGACGTAGATCAAATTATGAAATGTTTGGATCATCAAATCAGACGTAGATCAAATTATGAAATGTTTGGATCATCAAGTCATGAAATGTTTGGATCATTAAGTCATGGAGTGTTGATGCAACCTCTGTTCATTCCCTCCAATAAAGAAACCTGATCGGATGCAATCAAAGTAAGATAGGCAGTGATTTGTTCTACAATCATCGTTTTGGCTACTTCATCATTGGAAAGGCTTTGTGATGAGAACAACCATATCCATGCTAGAAGTGTTTTCATTGGCTGAAAACTTTCAACCTTTTTTGTGTGTGCAAATGTTTGCTGCCAAATTAATTTCAAATAAATGTTAGATCAACATCTAATGAGTTCCGCTACCACTGTAGGGAGAGAATGAAAAGGAATACATATTTTCCAAAAATAATGTTGTTTGTAACACTTTTGCTCAAAATCATATAAAGTCAGAATGCAAAAATACATCAAGTACAATAATAATTACATGATGAATTCCTTCATTATCAAAGCTCTGAAATTGCTGAGTGGACCTCTCTCTTTATTTGATAAGCATTCTAGGAATTGTTTCATATTAACAAAGGAAACATGTTGGATCGAAGTAATTTGTTTCCATGAAAAAGTTTCTTGTCAGTTTTGATACCACATATCAATCTAAATTCCTTGAAATGATAACATGTGAAAAACCTGATGATATAAGATAAGATCATATCCAATATCTTAAAAATTAATTCCTCAGATTACCTCAGATTCTAAGATGCCTAGCGGTTAGAACAACCAACAACCAACAACTTTATCAGACAATAAAGGTATAGTTTTTACATGACGTAACAATTGAATGATGCTATTGGCTCTTCCCCGCTGCCCCCTCGTAAATCACGCGTGTCCATGGTAACCTTTTATCTCGGTTCTATCAAACAACATGGCGCTTCTGAAGCCGGGGTTGGTGCCCTTGGCCTTGGTATCATGTCCGTCACTGGTCACAGAGATGAGCAGTCGTTGAAAAGCTACAAAACAACTCATCTTATTCTCCATCCTTAAATTCTCATAAAATACCTGATATTTGGAAACTGTCTGAAATTATACCGGTGCCAAAGAAAAAATAACTGCACAGCATAGAACAACTATAGACCAGTGGCGTTAACATCTGAGGCAATGAAATCTTTTGAAAGGATTATTCTTCGCTATTTAATAACTGATATCCAGCAGTTTATGGACCCCATGCAGTTTGCCTACCGCGCTAGACGCGGAGTAGAAAACGCTGTTTTAACTGTTTTAGAGAAGGTCTACACTCATCTAGAAAACTCAAATTCATACGTAAGAGTGCTATTCGCAGACTTCTCGTCTGCATTTAACACAATTCAGCCACATATTCTAGTCAACAAATTAGTCAACCTTGGTGTTAATTGGAATATAGTGATGTGGATTTCTGACTTCCTGACGAAGAGGACACAGACTGTGCGCGTGAACAACGAACACTCATCCAGGCTCACCACAAACACCGGAGCACCACAGGGATGTGTTCTGTCTCCCGTGTTATTTACCAATTATACCAACGACTGTGTAGCAAATGAGCCGGGGTGCTCATTGGTGAAATTTGCTGATGATGCTGCACTTGTCGCCTTAATCTCAGACACGGAAGAGCCATATAGAACTGAAATAAGTAATTTTACAAATTGGTGTTCTGAACATTACCTCTATCTAAATGTTTCTAAGAGAAAAGAGATGATAATTGACTTTCTGACAAAAGGGAAAACTGATGAACTATGACAACGTTAAAGCACTCGGACTTCCGTCCTCGTGCTTTAACTATAATAGTTCAGGCCAAAACTATACTTTATTACAAAACACATTTGGGTAGAGCGAACTATTTCTTAAGTATAAATGACATTAATATCCAATATTTTCTTAACTTCTTCTTCAGAATACCTCAGAAGATAAATAAGCAAAAAAATCCTATAACTTTGAAATTAAATTGTCAAAATACCTCAGAATATGAAATACATAATATTAGATAATTTAAGACACAATGATGTACAACAATCATCATTTGTAGCCCTCAATTTAAAAAACCCCAGCAACATAAAACATTTTCAAAATTAATCATTCCAGCATCATTTGGAGCCCTCGGTAGGTTCCGACGCCTGAGTCTTCAGCTCGAGCACACAGTCGGTCCCGGGGTAGGGCGGTAGGCTGAGACTGTACCGCTGCTCGAGGGTCTTGGGAACAAAGCGGCCCCCTAGGTAGTGGAAGCGTCCCTTGAAGTGTCGGGCACAGAGCTTGGGGGCGGTGAGTGAGATCAACATGGCGGGCTGGAGCCCCTCCTCGTCACCTTCCTCTACGTCCCAACCTGGAGATAGATCACAGAATATCAGTACAATAGTTATCAATGTGTTTATTGCAAATGAAGGACACAATGTATAGCACCAGGGGAATATCTTCAAATATGTAGGGGGACACCAAGGCAAAAGTGAGGACAAAGACTTATCTCAGAACGAAAAGAACATCAACACTACAGGCACCATGTTCATGTTCAACAAAATCACCCCAATCAACAACATCATCAAATTATCAAAAACAACATCCCCATCAAGATCAACAACAAATCATCGTCATCATCTATCTATCATATTTATAATCCTCTATCCATCAATCATTCCTAAACACACCACAACTATGTACTCAACCATCACCACCATAAACATTATCATTATCATAGCATTAACCATGACAAACCTCTTCATCATAGTCATAATAAACACATCATCATTGTCATAATCAAAAACCCAAACATCTTCTTTTTCATCCTTTTGATCAAAAGAACCAGTCCATCATTAACTCCATCATTATCATTATCTTAACCATGAGAACCCTCTTCATCATTGTTATAACAAAAACATCATCATTGTCATCATCATAAAGCCAAACATCTTCTATATCATTCTCAAAACAACCAGTCCATCATCAATACAACCAAAATCCCCATCACTACCAAAATTTATATCATCACCATCACCACCACCATCATCAACATCAAAACCACTATCATCAACATCAAAACCACTATCACCATCATCAACACCACCATTACCACCTTCAACACCATCATCACAAACATCACCATCATCAACATCATCATCAACATCATCTCCAACATCACCATTAACACCACTAACTTTATCATGATCACTACCACCATCACCATCATCAACATCGCCACCACCACCATCACCACCACCAACATCACCACCACCATCATCAACATCAAAACCACTATCACCATCATCACCACCATCACCATCATCATCACCATCAACACTATCATCACTGCCATCACCATCATCAACTCCAACACCGTCATCACCACCATCACCATCATCATCAACACCATCACCAACATCATCACTATCATCATCACCATCACCATCAACACTACCAACACCATCGCCATCACCATCATCAACACCACCAAAAACATCACCATCAACACCACCATCATCAACAACACCACCATCACAATCATCACCATCACCATCACCAACACCACCATCACCATCATCATCATCATCAACACCACTACCATCATCATCATCATCATCATCATCATCATCATCATCATCATCATCACCTCATCGCAATCATCACCACCAATATCATCATCACTCCCACCACAGTCACGACCACAACATCACACGACTGTCCACCAACCTGAAGGAACATCAATACTGCAGATAGGAATGTTATCCTGGATGGTCTTCAACCGGTCCAGGATGGTGGCGAACTCCGGTCTGGCCGGACCCTTGAAGCTGAAGCCGAAGAGAGCGTCGATGACGAGGTTGTAGGAGTCTGTGATGAGCTGTGGGTTGGAGGGCAGGTAGGAGAGGAAGGGCATCTCCATCCCGTCACACTGCTTCCGCAGGTTCTCAAACAGAGGCTTGTTGGGCTGCTTCGGGTAGAAGACAGACGGTTTGTAGCCCTGTGGGAGAGAGAGAGTTGAGTTACATATTGTCAAACAGAGGCTTGTTCGGCTGCTTCGGGTAGAAGATCGACGGTTTGTAGCCCTAGAGAGAGAGAGAGTTGAGTTACATATTGTCAAACAGGGGCTTGTTGGGCTGCTTCAGGTAGAAGATCGACGGTTTGTAGCCCTGTGGGAGAGAGAGAGTTGAGTTACATATTGTCAAACAGAGGCTTGTTCGGCTGCTTCGGGTAGAAGATCGACAGTTTGTAGCCCTGTGGGAGAGAGAGAGTTGAGTTACATATTGTCAAACAGAGGCTTGTTCGGCTGCTTCGGGAAGATGATCGACAGTTTGTAGCCCTGTGGGAGAGAGAGAGTTGAGTTACATATTGTCAAACAGAGGCTTGTTGGGCTGCTTCGGGTAGAAGATCGACGGTTTGTAGCCCTAGAGAGAGAGAGAGTTGAGTTACATATTGTCAAACAGAGGCTTGTTCAGCTGCTTCGGGTAGAAGATCGACGGTTTGTAGCCCTAGAGAGAGAGAGAGTTGAGTTACATATTGTCAAACAGAGGCTTGTTCGGCTGCTTCGGGTAGAAGATCGACAGTTTGTAGCCCTGTGGGAGAGAGAGAGTTGAGTTACATATTGTCAAACAGAGGCTTGTTCGGCTGCTTCGGGGAAAAGATCGACAGTTTGTAGCCCTGTGGGAGAGAGAGAGTTGAGTTACATATTGTCAAACAGAGGCTTGTTGGGCTGCTTCGGGTAGAAGATCGACGGTTTGTAGCCCTAGAGAGAGAGAGAGTTGAGTTACATATTGTCAAACAGAGGCTTGTTGGGCTGCTTCGGGTAGAAGATCGACGGTTTGTAGCCCTGTGGGAGAGAGAGAGTTGAGTTACATATTGTCAAACAGGGGCTTGTTGGGCTGCTTCGGGTAGAAGATCGACGGTTTGTAGCCCTGTGGGAGAGAGAGAGTTGAGTTACATATTGTCAAACAGGGGCTTGTTGGGTTGCTTCGGGTAGAAGATCGACGGTTTGTAGCCCTAGAGAGAGAGAGTTGAGTTACATATTGTCAAACAGAGGCTTGTTGGGCTGCTTTGGGTAGAAGATCGACGGTTTGTAGCCCTGTGGGAGAGAGAGAGTTGAGTTACATATTGTCAAACAGAGGCTTGTTGGGCTGCTTCGGGTAGAAGATCGACGGTTTGTAGCCCTAGAGAGAGAGAGAGTTGAGTTACATATTGTCAAACAGAGGCTTGTTGGGCTGCTTCGGGTAGAAGATCGACGGTTTGTAGCCCTAGAGAGAGAGAGAGTTGAGTTACATATTGTCAAACAGAGGCTTGTTGGGCTGCTTCGGGTAGAAGATGGACGGTTTGTAGCCCTGTGGGAGAGAGAGAGTTGAGTTACATATTGTCAAACAGAGGCTTGTTGGGCTGCTTCGGGTAGAAGATCGACGGTTTGTAGCCCTAGAGAGAGAGAGTTGAGTTACATATTGTCAAACAGGGGCTTGTTGGGCTGCTTCGGGTAGAAGATCGACGGTTTGTAGCCCTAGAGAGAGAGAGAGTTGAGTTACATATTGTCAAACAGAGGCTTGTTGGGCTGCTTCGGGTAGAAGATCGACGGTTTGTAGCCCTAGAGAGAGAGAGAGTTGAGTTACATATTGTCAAACAGAGGCTTGTTGGGCTGCTTCGGGTAGAAGATCGACGGTTTGTAGCCCTGTGGGAGAGAGAGAGTTGAGTTACATATTGTCAAACAGGGGCTTGTTGGGCTGCTTCGGGTAGAAGATCGACGGTTTGTAGCCCTAGAGAGAGAGAGTTGAGTTACATATTGTCAAACAGGGGCTTGTTGGGCTGCTTCGGGTAGAAGATCGACGGTTTGTAGCCCTAGAGAGAGAGAGAGTTGAGTTACATATTGTCAAACAGAGGCTTGTTGGGCTGCTTCGGGTAGAAGATCGACGGTTTGTAGCCCTAGAGAGAGAGAGAGTTGAGTTACATATTGTCAAACAGAGGCTTGTTGGCCTGCTTCGGGTAGAAGATCGACGGTTTGTAGCCCTAGAGAGAGAGAGAGTTGAGTTACATATTGTCAAACAGAGGCTTGTTGGGCTGCTTCGGGTAGAAGATCGACGGTTTGTAGCCCTAGAGAGAGAGAGAGTTGAGTTACATATTGTCAAACAGAGGCTTGTTCGGCTGCTTCGGGTAGAAGATCGACGGTTTGTAGCCCTAGAGAGAGAGAGAGTTGAGTTACATATTGTCAAACAGAGGCTTGTTGGGCTGCTTTGGGTAGAAGATCGACGGTTTGTAGCCCTAGAGAGAGAGAGAGTTGAGTTACATATTGTCAAACAGAGGCTTGTTCGGCTGCTTCGGGTAGAAGATCGACGGTTTGTAGCCCTAGAGAGAGAGAGAGTTGAGTTACATATTGTCAAACAGAGGCTTGTTCGGCTGCTTCGGGTAGAAGATCGACGGTTTGTAGCCCTGTGGGAGAGAGAGAGTTGAGTTACATATTGTCAAACAGAGGCTTGTTGGGCTGCTTCGGGTAGAAGATCGACGGTTTGTAGCCCTAGTGAGAGAGAGAGTTGAGTTACATATTGTCAAACAGAGGCTTGTTGGGCTGCTTCGGGTAGAAGATCGACGGTTTGTAGCCCTAGTGAGAGAGAGAGTTGAGTTACATATTGTCAAACAGGGGCTTGTTGGGCTGCTTCGGGTAGAAGATCGACGGTTTGTAGCCCTGTTGGAGAGAGAGAGTTGAGTTACATATTGTCAAACAGAGGCTTGTTGGGCTGCTTCGGGTAGAAGATCGACGGTTTGTAGCCCTGTTGGAGAGAGAGAGTTGAGTTACATATTGTCAAACAGGGGCTTGTTGGGCTGCTTCGGGTAGAAGATCGACGGTTTGTAGCCCTAGAGAGAGAGAGTTGAGTTACATATTGTCAAACAGAGGCTTGTTGGGTTGCTTCGGGTAGAAGATCGACGGTTTGTAGCCCTAGTGAGAGAGAGAGTTGAGTTACATATTGTCAAACAGAGGCTTGTTGGGCTGCTTCGGGTAGAAGATCGACGGTTTGTAGCCCTGTTGGAGAGAGAGAGTTGAGTTACATATTGTCAAACAGAGGCTTGTTGGGCTGCTTCGGGTAGAAGATCGACGGTTTGTAGCCCTAGAGAGAGAGAGTTGAGTTACATATTGTCAAACAGAGGCTTGTTGGGCTGCTTCGGGTAGAAGATCGACGGTTTGTAGCCCTGTGAGAGAGAGAGAGTTGAGTTACATATTGTCAAACAGAGGCTTGTTGGGCTGCTTCGGGTAGAAGATCGACGGTTTGTAGCCCTAGAGAGAGAGAGAGTTGAGTTACATATTGTCAAACAGAGGCTTGTTGGGCTGCTTCGGGTAGAAGATCGACGGTTTGTAGCCCTGTGAGAGAGAGAGAGTTGAGTTACATATTGTCAAACAGAGGCTTGTTGGGCTGCTTCGGGTAGAAGATCGACGGTTTGTAGCCCTGTGAGAGAGAGAGAGTTGAGTTACATATTGTCAAACAGAGGCTTGTTGGGCTGCTTCGGGTAGAAGATCGACGGTTTGTAGCCCTGTTGGAGAGAGAGAGTTGAGTTAAATATTGTCAAACAGAGGCTTGTTCGGCTGCTTCGGGTAGAAGATCGACGGTTTGTAGCCCTGTGGGAGAGAGAGAGTTGAGTTACATATTGTCAAACAGAGGCTTGTTGGGCTGCTTCGGGTAGAAGATCGACGGTTTGTAGCCCTGTTGGAGAGAGAGAGTTGAGTTACATATTGTCAAACAGAGGCTTGTTGGGCTGCTTCGGGTAGAAGATCGACGGTTTGTAGCCCTAGTGAGAGAGAGAGTTGAGTTACATATTGTCAAACAGAGGCTTGTTGGGCTGCTTCGGGTAGAAGATCGACGGTTTGTAGCCCTGTGAGAGAGAGAGAGTTGAGTTACATATTGTCAAACAGAGGCTTGTTGGGCTGCTTCGGGTAGAAGATCGACGGTTTGTAGCCCTGTGGGAGAGAGAGAGTTGAGTTACATATTGTCAAACAGAGGCTTGTTGGGCTGCTTCGGGTAGAAGATCGACGGTTTGTAGCCCTGTGGGAGAGAGAGAGTTGAGTTACATATTGTCAAACAGAGGCTTGTTGGGCTGCTTCGGGTAGAAGATCGACGGTTTGTAGCCCTGTTGGAGAGAGAGAGTTGAGTTAAATATTGTCAAACAGAGGCTTGTTCGGCTGCTTCGGGTAGAAGATCGACGGTTTGTAGCCCTGTGGGAGAGAGAGAGTTGAGTTACATATTGTCAAACAGAGGCTTGTTGGGCTGCTTCGGGTAGAAGATCGACGGTTTGTAGCCCTGTTGGAGAGAGAGAGTTGAGTTACATATTGTCAAACAGAGGCTTGTTGGGCTGCTTCGGGTAGAAGATCGACGGTTTGTAGCCCTGTTGGAGAGAGAGAGTTGAGTTACATATTGTCAAACAGAGGCTTGTTGGGCTGCTTCGGGTAGATGATCGACGGTTTGTAGCCCTGTTGGAGAGAGAGAGTTGAGTTACATATTGTCAAACAAGAGGCTTGTTGGGCTGCTTCGGGTAGAAGATCGACGGTTTGTAGCCCTGTGGGAGAGAGAGAGTTGAGTTACATATTGTCAAACAGAGGCTTGTTGGGCTGCTTCGGGTAGAAGATCGACGGTTTGTAGCCCTGTTGGAGAGAGAGAGTTGAGTTACATATTGTCAAACAAGAGGCTTGTTGGGCTGCTTCGGGTAGAAGATCGACGGTTTGTAGCCCTGTGGGAGAGAGAGTTGAGTTACATATTGTCAAACAGAGGCTTGTTGGGCTGCTTCGGGTAGAAGATCGACGGTTTGTAGCCCTAGAGAGAGAGAGAGTTGAGTTACATATTGTCAAACAGTGGCTTGTTGGGCTGCTTCGGGTAGAAGATCGACGGTTTGTAGCACTGTTGGAGAGAGAGAGAGTTGAGTTACATATTGTCAAACAGAGGCTTGTTCGGCTGCTTCGGGTAGAAGATCGACGGTTTGTAGCCCTAGAGAGAGAGAGAGTTGAGTTACATATTGTCAAACAGAGGCTTGTTGGGCTGCTTTGGGTCGAAGATCGACGGTTTGTAGCCCTGTTGGAGAGAGAGAGAGTTGAGTTACATATTGTCAAACAGAGGCTTGTTCGGCTGCTTTGTGTAGAAGATCGACGGTTTGTAGCCCTGTGGGAGAGAGAGAGTTGAGTTACATATTGTCAAACAGAGGCTTGTTGGGCTGCTTCGGGTAGAAGATCGACGGTTTGTAGCCCTAGAGAGAGAGAGAGTTGAGTTACATATTGTCAAACAGAGGCTTGTTGGGCTGCTTCGGGTAGAAGATCGACGGTTTGTAGCCCTGTTGGAGAGAGAGAGAGTTGAGTTACATATTGTCAAACAGAGGCTTGTTGGGCTGCTTCGGGTAGAAGATCGACGGTTTGTAGCCCTAGTGAGAGAGAGAGTTGAGTTACATATTGTCAAACAGAGGCTTGTTGGGCTGCTTCGGGTAGAAGATCGACGGTTTGTAGCCCTAGTGAGAGAGAGAGTTGAGTTACATATTGTCAAACAGGGGCTTGTTGGGCTGCTTCGGGTAGAAGATCGACGGTTTGTAGCCCTGTTGGAGAGAGAGAGTTGAGTTACATATTGTCAAACAGAGGCTTGTTGGGCTGCTTCGGGTAGAAGATCGACGGTTTGTAGCCCTGTTGGAGAGAGAGAGTTGAGTTACATATTGTCAAACAGGGGCTTGTTGGGCTGCTTCGGGTAGAAGATCGACGGTTTGTAGCCCTAGAGAGAGAGAGTTGAGTTACATATTGTCAAACAGAGGCTTGTTGGGTTGCTTCGGGTAGAAGATCGACGGTTTGTAGCCCTAGAGAGAGAGAGAGTTGAGTTACATATTGTCAAACAGAGGCTTGTTGGGCTGCTTCGGGTAGAAGATCGACGGTTTGTAGCCCTGTTGGAGAGAGAGAGTTGAGTTACATATTGTCAAACAGAGGCTTGTTGGGTTGCTTCGGGTAGAAGATCGACGGTTTGTAGCCCTAGAGAGAGAGAGAGTTGAGTTACATATTGTCAAACAGAGGCTTGTTGGGCTGCTTCGGGTAGAAGATCGACGGTTTGTAGCCCTGTTGGAGAGAGAGAGTTGAGTTACATATTGTCAAACAGGGGCTTGTTGGGCTGCTTCGGGTAGAAGATCGACGGTTTGTAGCCCTAGAGAGAGAGAGTTGAGTTACATATTGTCAAACAGAGGCTTGTTGGGTTGCTTCGGGTAGAAGATCGACGGTTTGTAGCCCTAGAGAGAGAGAGAGTTGAGTTACATATTGTCAAACAGAGGCTTGTTGGGCTGCTTCGGGTAGAAGATCGACGGTTTGTAGCCCTGTTGGAGAGAGAGAGTTGAGTTACATATTGTCAAACAGAGGCTTGTTGGGCTGCTTCGGGTAGAAGATCGACGGTTTGTAGCCCTGTGAGAGAGAGAGAGTTGAGTTACATATTGTCAAACAGAGGCTTGTTGGGCTGCTTCGGGTAGAAGATCGACGGTTTGTAGCCCTGTGAGAGAGAGAGAGTTGAGTTACATATTGTCAAACAGAGGCTTGTTGGGCTGCTTCGGGTAGAAGATCGACGGTTTGTAGCCCTGTTGGAGAGAGAGAGTTGAGTTAAATATTGTCAAACAGAGGCTTGTTCGGCTGCTTCGGGTAGAAGATCGACGGTTTGTAGCCCTGTGGGAGAGAGAGAGTTGAGTTACATATTGTCAAACAGAGGCTTGTTGGGCTGCTTCGGGTAGAAGATCGACGGTTTGTAGCCCTGTTGGAGAGAGAGAGTTGAGTTAAATATTGTCAAACAGAGGCTTGTTCGGCTGCTTCGGGTAGAAGATCGACGGTTTGTAGCCCTGTGGGAGAGAGAGAGTTGAGTTACATATTGTCAAACAGAGGCTTGTTGGGCTGCTTCGGGTAGAAGATCGACGGTTTGTAGCCCTGTTGGAGAGAGAGAGTTGAGTTACATATTGTCAAACAGAGGCTTGTTGGGCTGCTTCGGGTAGAAGATCGACGGTTTGTAGCCCTGTTGGAGAGAGAGAGTTGAGTTACATATTGTCAAACAGAGGCTTGTTGGGCTGCTTCGGGTAGAAGATCGACGGTTTGTAGCCCTGTTGGAGAGAGAGAGAGTTGAGTTACATATTGTCAAACAGAGGCTTGTTGGGCTGCTTCGGGTAGAAGATCGACGGTTTGTAGCCCTAGAGAGAGAGAGTTGATATGACGACACAAGATTGTTCGTTTTTAATCTTTATCACCAGAAAACCTCAGAAATACGTGTTGATACATGGAGGGTGAAAAGAATTGTTCATTTTGGCATATTGAGATGTACATTGTGACACAGCGTTTGTAATTAAAGCTGTAAATTTGGCGTGAGTATTTTGCCATGTGCTTCTTCGCTTGAAAACATCAAAACAGGAAGTCAAGAAACAAAGGGAGGTAATACATAAACTGGGTATTTGCTTGGAAGCGCGACATATTTGCGCTGTGAGTAATAGGGAAAGAGGCGTACGTAAAATCTGTCCATTTACGCCGTAAGTATATAATAATGTCCTCAAAGGGCACAACACTCCCCTTCTGATTTTGGCACAAAATCACAATTGAAAACTGAAATAAAAGGCATAATAATGCATAATGAGAACTTTAAAAATGTCCTGACTAGAAATGTCCTGAGAGTAATGGATATTATGACTAGATTGCTGGTGTTAGAATCACAGCAAGCGGACCAGATCGGTCACTGGACGGATGTAAGTCACAGATTTACTGTCCCTGCACACACGGACTGCAACTTTCCGGACCAGTCCGTCTGGTTCGGGATACACTGCGTCGATTCGTCCCATAGGCCACTCATTTCGAGCGCTTTGAGAGTCCTTCATGAGAACAGTGTTGCCCACTTGCAAGTTTGGCTTTGAAACTTGCCACTTCGGTCGTCTCTGCAAGTTTTGGAGATATTCCGATCTCCATCGTCGCCAGAACTCCTCGGCAAGAGTTTGTACTTGCCTCCACTGAGCTCTGTACATGTCCTTGGCGTCTAAGGTTGTGTTAAAGCTTGAAGCGTGAATGTTCTTTTGTGTCAGGATCATGGCTGGCGATAACAGTGTTGGCACTTCAGGGTCCGTTGAGATCACAGTTATCGGCCGAGCGTTGATAATGGCGGTGACCTCAGCCATTAATGTCGATAACACCTCGTGAGTCAAGGTCTTCACATTGAGAAGCATCGCGTTGAGTATTCTTCTGGCAGTTCCGATCATGCGTTCCCATGCACCTCCCATGTGGGAAGAGTGAGGTGCATTGAACATCCAAGTCACACCATTCTCATACAGGAAGTTGTGTACTGGGCCGTCCTCAACATTCACTGCGCTGATGTCAAGAGGTTCAGTACAGCCGACGAAGTTTGTCCCGCGGTCAGAACGGAACTGTTTTACATCGCCGCGGAGAGCCTGGAATCTGCGGAGACAGTTAATGAAGGACGAACTTGACATCTCCTCGACCAGGTCGATGTGTACCGCGCGAATCACGAGACAGGTGAACAGTATCGCCCAGCGTTTAGTATTTGCTGCTCCGCCCCTGGTGCGACGTGTCACTATCTCCCAGGGTCCAAAGGCGTCTACACCCACAAATGTGAAAGGTGGGCACGGAGTGATTCTGTCGAAAGGCAAGTCCGACATCAATTGTGTTTCCGGTTTGCATCGCAGTTTTCTGCAGGTGACACACTTGCTGATGAGTGATGACACCAGTCGTTTTGCTCCAACAATCCAGTAACCGCCGGATCTGAGAGCACCTTCTGTGAAGTGCCTGCCCTGGTGACAAACTCTTTCATGGAAGTGCTGGATGAGAAGTCTTGCTGCATGGTGGTTTTTGGGAATGATGATTGGTTGGATTTCCTTGCAAGGTAGTTCACTGTTTTTCAGTCTCCCCCCAACTCTGAGAAGTTCATATTCATCCAAGATTGGTGAAAGAGATAAGATTGAGCTCTTTCTTGGCAAACATTTGCCAGTTTGTAGGCATGTTATCTCCTCCGAAAACCACTCTTGCTGCACAAGTCTCAGGATGGCACGTTCTGCTTCTTCATAGTCACTGACAGTTCTATACAGTCTACACTTGTGCCAACCCTTGCATGAATCTGAGGTAGTGTGAAAAGACTTCAGGATATGTCTCAAGAGGGATATTGTACTGACGAGTCTCTTCCATGAAGAAAATCGTGAGAAGCGTTCAGTGTCGAGACTTGCTTTTGGTTCGTTGTCGACAGAGGTTTTAGATACTATAACTTCTGCTTTCACTTCCTTGTCATCCTGGGGATCAACAAGAGAGTATTCAGGAACAGCATCCGCGTTACAGGTTTCCTGTCTCAAAAAATCAGGTCCGTTAAGCCAGAGACTGTCTTGGAGATGAGACGATCGTAAGGATCGTGTAGCTTGATCTGCCGGATTCGTATCTGTGGATACATGGTTCCATTGGTGAGGATGGGAGGAACGCCGTATTCTGTCCACACGATTGGCTACATACACATGAAATCGTCTTTTTTCGTTGTGGATGTAACCTAACACTACACGGCTATCCGTGTAGAACCTCAGACAGTCCTGTCGCAGTCTCAATTGTCTAGTCAACATGTCCGCCATCTCTACCGACAACACTGCGGCACAGAGTTCGAGGCGTGGGATTGTGTGTCCATGGCGGGGCGCCACCTTTGCCTTGCCTAGGAGGAAGCTCACAGTACTTGAGTTGTTGATGTCGTAGATTTTGAGATAGGCAACTGCTCCCACAGCTTCTTTAGAGGCGTCCGAGAACAGATGTATCTCCTTGTGGTCTGACTGTGAGAACGAATGTTCAGAGTACACTCGCGGTATTGTTACACTTTCTAGAGCCGATAGAGAATCACACCAGTTTCGCCATTCCGTCAAGTATTTGGATGGCAGGGGATCATCCCAGTCAGTCGTCAAGTCCATTAATTCTCTCAAGAGGAGTCTACCCTTGATGACCACAGGTGCGGTAAATCCGATAGGGTCATAAAGACTATGGATTGTGGAAAGCACTCCACGCTTGGTGAAAGATTTCTGTTCAGAGTTCACTTGGAAAGTAAATGTGTCCTGAGATATGTTCCAGGCTAATCCCAGACTTCGCTGTACAGGTGGAGTATCAGTGCTCAAGTCCATGTCCTTAATATCTTTGGCTAGGTCCTCAGCATCGAATGAAGCTAACACTGTTTGGTTATTGGAAGCTATTTTGTGTAGTCGAATGTTTCCTCCCTCCTTCAATTGCGCCTGAGTTCTGTGCACAATATCTATCGCCATTTCAGGTGTGGGAACTGATAGTAGACCGTCGTCCACATAAAAGTTCGAGCTGACGAACTCTTTCACGTCATCATCAGCACTCTCCACAGACTTCCGTAGGCCGTAGGTAGCGACAGCCGGAGACGGTGAGTTTCCGAATACGTGAGTGGTCATCCTATACTCTATCATCTCCTGACTTGGGTCGTTGTCTTTGTACCATATGAATCTGAGGAAGTCACGATGAGATGTGTTGACCTTGAAGCAGTAGAACATTTGTTCAACGTCCGCCATCACAGCAACAGATTCGGTCCGGAACCTGAGTAAGATGCCTAATAGATTGTTGATCAGGTCAGGTCCTGTCATGAGCACATTATTGAGTGACACACCGTTGTATTTGGCTGATGAGTCAAACACACCCCTTATACTTCCCGGTTTCTTGGCATTGTAAACCCCAAACAAGGGTAAGTACCAGCACTCTTGGTCCTTTGGTAGTGGCTTCGCGACTTGGGCGTGACCCTTGTCAACTATCTTTGACATGAACGTTATCATGTGCTCACATTTGGTAGGATCCTTTCGCAGGCTCTTGTCCAACAGTTCAGCTCGGTGGACAGCTTGTGGTTTGTTGTATGGAAGTGTTTGTCTACCAGGTCTGAAGGGAAGAGGTGCCGTCCAATACCCATCACCGTCTCTTGTGAATTCAGAGTCCATGAGATTTAGGAACTGTTTGTCTTCCACTGAAGGCCCTTGTGTTTCATCCAGGTCAGTTTTGATGAAAATGTCATGAAAGTCTCTTTTCTCCCTCACGTCAAAGTTATTAGTGCATGGCGGCATTATGGAAGTGCGACCATCCCTTAAAATTTGAGTCTTTCTCACAATAACATCTTCGGGTTGGTGGACCTTACCGAGGCAGACTTCGCCAACGATAACCCAGCCTAGGTACATCTTCTGAGCATAGGGAGCATTGGATGGTCCGAGACGCTGGTCGAGAACATGGTGAGCAGTAGGGAGATCCCGACCAATCAGAAGCAAGACATCGGCTTGTGAATTGACAGGAGGTATGAACTCTGCGATGTCCTTCATGTGCGGGTGGTTTGCGGCTGCCTCTGGTGTAGGTATTTCATCGCGCACATTTGGAATATCATTGCACTCAATAAGTGTAGGTAAGTGCAACGAGTTAGACCCATCTAGGCTTTCAACCATGTACCCTGATGCTCGTCTACCTGACATGGTGGCTGAACCATTGCAAGATGAAAGTGTGTATTCAATCTCTTGTCCACGTTCATTAAAGGCATTGAAAAGATCAGTTCTTGCAAGAGATTTGTTGCTTTGATCGTCCAGTATTGCGTAAGTTGTGAGAGATTGATCTGGTCTATCGATTGGAGAAACTTTCACTAAGACAGTCTTTGAACAAGATTTGCCGCCTGGTAACTTTTCACAAATTTGAGTACAAGTGGAAGTAACAGAGTGAGTTCTGTCCTCATGTGACACACTTTGACCCTCCCCTCCATGCTTCTTAGGGGGTGGCTTAGGATCCACAGATTTACGTGCTGTTTCATCGCCCTGGTGAATATGCATTGCTGTAGGGTGTTTGTCACTTTTGCAGATGAAACAGGAGATATTTTCTTCGCACGTGCGTGCTGCATGTGTAGTGCTTTCACAGCACTGGAAGCATATCTTTTGCTTCGTGAGGAAATCTCTTCGTTCCTTGATCGGTAGGCGACGGAAACCCTTACAATAGTTCAAAGTGTGACCTTCTGAGGTTTCGTGATAAGGGCAAAGTCTTTTCTCGTTAGAAACATCCGTCTTCTTTGACGTAAACTTATAGTCTGTCTGTATTCTAGATGAGTTTTGATGTGGTGTAGATTTCCTCGTGCTGACCATTGTTGATTGGGTGTCGTACAAGAAACTTGGATCATTTCTTATTCTCGCCTGTCGACACAGAAAGTCTGAGAATGTATTGAATGGAGGATATGCAACATCATGATGCTCCTTGTATCTTACGGCTTCGCTTGTCCACTTCTCTTGAAGGGCATGTGGCAGTTTGGCAACTATCGGGGACACTCCCGCAGATGAGTCATAATAGGCAAGGAGGGTCGAGTACCGGGGACTACACTTCACAGACTCGATCTCAGACACAATATCTGCTAAGTCAAATAATTTGGCATGGTCTCTTCCTGAAAGCTTGGGGAAATTAAAGAGTTTCTTCTTGAGCTCGGACTCCACTAACTCAGGACTGCCATATCTGTTTTCAAGACGTTCCCATATCTTGTGTAGGGCTCGAACAGGGTCGTGTGCATTAGCTGCCCGGATACTTGCTGCTTGCTTACTGGAGTCTGTACCCAGCCACTTAACGAGTAAGTCCATTTCCTCTTGAGGGGAAACACCAAGCTCATGCACAATTGCGTTGAAACTGTTTTGCCATGTTGCAAAATACTCAGGTCTGTCGTTGAATTTACTGAAGCGTGACAACAGTAAATCTTTCTTCATAAGGTACTTTGAAAGTTCAGCACACATATTGAACTGATCCGCTGGAGTAGGTACTGGCTTCTGTACCTCCGGTATGTACGGTTGAGCACTAGGGTTAAGTACACTGGTCCTCACAGGGTTAACATTACCAACTTGTTGTGTTGCTTCTTCCAGAACAACATTTTGTGGAACATTAGGAATATCCTGATTTTCAGTATGGTTATCACCAGGAAGCAACACATGTCTCACAGTGGTTTCACCAGTTGCTTGTCCCTTCACAGTGTTCACGACAGGTAACTGAGCTTTAGTGTTTGGGAGTACATAATGAGATTTCTGATCACCTAGGTTAGGTGGATTGTCAATGCGAAATGTGTCACGAGGTGGAGACATCGGCAGTTTTAGAATACACTTTTGTGTTTCAACAAAGTTTTCCATTTGTTTGATTTTTGCAGACATGTCTGATTTGTGATCTGTGTTTTCATAGATTAGGTTCTGCATAGCGTCTAGCTCTACTTGGGCTTCCTCTGCCTCACACTGAGAAGCCAAGAGTTTTCTACTGATCTCAAGTTCTGTTTGCTTTCTTGTAAGTTCTGACTCTTTTTCAGCAAATTTTAGCCTGGTTTTAGCGGCCTCTGCCTTAGCATGCTGTTTCATTAAGAGGGAACTGACACTTGAATGCCTGGAATTCTTGCTTCCTATCATAGAGGCTGATTCAATATTTTCACAATCTGATAAGCTCCTGATGCGGTCATTTAGTGATTTCATGCATTTCTGAACTTTATTCAACACACCATCGGTAATGTTCTGCTGTTGTGTTTCTGTAGCCATGCTTTCTACAGTCCTAGTATGTTGCAAATAGGTGACAAATTCTGTGTGAACTTGTGAATATTCTTTATATTTAGAGTCAACATAATTACGATAATCACGTAACGGATGCATTTCAGTAACAGTTTCTGACTCAGCAATCACTTCATCAATTTGTGTGTCTAATCTCAAAAGTTCAGCCACATACACAGACACTCTCTCATGAAACAATTCACTGGCTTTCTCGGTCAATTTTCGTGCACGAGACATGTTTAAATTGTAAATGTTCGTTGGCCTATTTATGCACAGTGTTGCGACAACATAGAGATAAAATGTCAGTATTGGGAAATTGGAGGCGCAGTTGTGTTTTAGAGTCGGGCGAATCTATGCCGAGAGTATTTTCGATTCAATTCTTTTCACTATGACGACACAAGATTGTTCGTTTTTAATCTTTATCACCAGAAAACCTCAGAAATACGTGTTGATACATGGAGGGTGAAAAGAATTGTTCATTTTGGCATATTGAGATGTACATTGTGACACAGCGTTTGTAATTAAAGCTGTAAATTTGGCGTGAGTATTTTGCCATGTGCTTCTTCGCTTGAAAACATCAAAACAGGAAGTCAAGAAACAAAGGGAGGTAATACATAAACTGGGTATTTGCTTGGAAGCGCGACATATTTGCGCTGTGAGTAATAGGGAAAGAGGCGTACGTAAAATCTGTCCATTTACGCCGTAAGTATATAATAATGTCCTCAAAGGGCACAACAGTTGAGTTACATATTGTCAAACAGAGGCTTGTTGGGCTGCTTCGGGTAGAAGATCGACGGTTTGTAGCCCTGTTGGAGAGAGAGAGAGTTGAGTTACATATTGTCAAACAGAGGCTTGTTCGGCTGCTTCGGGTAGAAGATCGACGGTTTGTAGCCCTGTTGGAGAGAGAGAGTTGAGTTACATATTGTCAAACAGAGGCTTGTTGGGCTGCTTCGGGTAGAAGATCGACAGTTTGTAGCCCTAGAGAGAGAGAGAGTTGAGTTACATATTGTCAAACAGAGGCTTGTTGGGCTGCTTCGGGTAGAAGACCGACGGTTTGTAGCCCTAGAGAGAGAGAGAGTTGAGTTACATATTGTCAAACAGAGGCTTGTTGGGCTGCTTCGGGTAGAAGATCGACGGTTTGTAGCCCTAGAGAGAGAGAGAGTTGAGTTACATATTGTCAAACAGAGGCTTGTTGGGCTGCTTCGGGTAGAAGATCGACGGTTTGTAGCCCTGTGGGAGAGAGAGAGTTGAGTTACATATTGTCAAACAGAGGCTTGTTGGGCTGCTTTGGGTAGAAGATCGACGGTTTGTAGCCCTAGAGAGAGAGAGTTGAGTTACATATTGTCAAACAGAGGCTTGTTGGGCTGCTTCGGGTAGAAGATCGACGGTTTGTAGCCCTAGAGAGAGAGAGTTGAGTTACATATTGTCAAACAGAGGCTTGTTGGGCTGCTTTGGGTAGAAGATCGACGGTTTGTAGCCCTGTGGGAGAGAGAGAGTTGAGTTACATATTGTCAAACAGAGGCTTGTTGGGCTGCTTCGGGTAGAAGATCGACGGTTTGTAGCCCTGTTGGAGAGAGAGAGTTGAGTTACATATTGTCAAACAGAGGCTTGTTGGGCTGCTTCGGGTAGAAGATCGACGGTTTGTGGCCCTGTTGGAGAGAGAGAGTTGAGTTACATATTGTCAAACAAGAGGCTTGTTGGGCTGCTTCGGGTAGAAGATCGACGGTTTGTAGCCCTGTGGGAGAGAGAGAGTTGAGTTACATATTGTCAAACAGAGGCTTGTTGGGCTGCTTCGGGTAGAAGATCGACGGTTTGTAGCCCTAGAGAGAGAGAGAGTTGAGTTACATATTGTCAAACAGAGGCTTGTTGGGCTGCTTCGGGTAGAAGATCGACGGTTTGTAGCCCTAGAGAGAGAGAGAGTTGAGTTACATATTGTCAAACAGAGGCTTGTTGGGCTGCTTCGGGTAGAAGATCGACGGTTTGTAGCCCTAGAGAGAGAGAGTTGAGTTACATATTGTCAAACAGAGGTTTGTTGGGCTGCTTTGGGTAGAAGATCGACGGTTTGTAGCCCTAGAGAGAGAGAGTTGAGTTACATATTGTCAAACAGAGGTTTGTTGGGCTGCTTCGGGTAGAAGATCGACGGTTTGTAGCCCTGTGGGAGAGAGAGAGTTGAGTTACATATTGTCAAACAGAGGCTTGTTGGGCTGCTTTGGGTAGAAGATCGACGGTTTGTAGCCCTAGAGAGAGAGAGAGATCAGAGTCTTTCTTTTGTTTAACAGAATAGAGGCCTTTCTTGTTTAACATGACTTCAAATAGGGCAAAAAAGTTGTCATCCACATATTCCTCTGGTTATTGTGATTCCAACTTCCAAAATGCCTCTAAAAGAGAATGACTGTGTCATGATAGAAAAGAAATCTCCTAGAAACTGAGACGCTACTTACAAAAAGCTTCAGGTGTCTGGCACAGACCAGCCCGTCCCCGCCGTTGTTCCCAGGACCACAGCAGATGAGCACAGCACCGTTGTCCTTCTTCATCGACTCAACAGGGAAACACTGCAGTAGAATTATGATCATGAACATCAACATAATATTGAACATGATGAACTTCATGGTTATCAATTATTATTTATTACAATTTTCTTTTCTGTGACCCTGAATTATTACTAATATTCCCAGTTGACATACTGAAACACTGTCATAGGTCCAACTCTTGAGCCTTTACTTATCATTCATTTTCATAGTGGTAACGAGAATGGTGCCTTAAACAGAAACAGGACCTTTTCATGGCTGCTACAAGGAATCACTGAAATAGGTTTGGTATGGAGAACTTCGAGTATTCATCCTTGAGATATGTTAGAGATATACCCTAACTAGATCAATAGAATATTAATAATACTCTTCTAATTGTGGTTTAAAACCACAAACTAACTTCATTTCATTAAAATTGGTACATACTAGTAATGATATACAAAGTTTATATATATATAAAATATATGAATACATAAAACGACAGAAAATACCTATGCTTGTATCAATCCTCATTAGCTCAGTCGATAGAGCCGCTGCTCAACATCATAAAGGTCCCTGGTTCGATTCCCACCATCTTTGATTATAATTCTCAAAAATTTGAAATTCTAAATTTTACAAGTCCGTTTATTTGACAACGTTGAAGATTTCTTCTCCAAACTAAGTGTAGATTAACAATAAAGTGTTAGTGTATCAGAAAAGTAGAGGTGTATCAGTGAATAACCTACAGTTACAACATAAACCGGAAAGATGTATCCGTCAATTCACCTACAGTTAGAACAAAGGAAACCATAGCAACGAGACCGGAAGTGGGGTATAATAGCTGTAGTCACCTACCTTAGGTAAGGTGAGGTGATATGGGTTTATCGCCTCTTTCAAGAGTATTTCACTTATATCGCGGCTGCTAGTATTATTGCAGGGAGAAAGCCCGCAACACAATTGTGGCAATGCGTTGCGGTGAAACCTGCGAGCATCGGCTGGAACTAGCAACCATGGATGGTACTGCACTGACATTCAGTGTAGCATTGCACCCAAACCTGACTGCGCGTAGAACAGTTCTCTACTGCAGACAAAGTTGCCGAGCCCCTGGGCAGGATTCTAACCACGGACCTCCTGATCTGAAGCTGAACGACCTAACCACTGCGGTATCCCGCCCCCTCACCTACCTTAGCTGCAGCTCTAGTAAACCAACTTAGCTATTGCTCTAGTAATTGACCTTAGCTATTGCTCTAGTAATCAACCTAATAGCTATTGCTCAGGTAATCGACCTTAGCTATTGCTCTAGGAACCCATCTTAGCTATTGCTCTAGTTATTATTATTATATGGATATTCCTATTTCGCACATATCAAAACTTACCCACCTTAGCAATAGCGACAGCACAGCTGTACCCAGCGAGCTCCATAATACCCACCTTAGCGATAGCGACAGCACAGCTGTACCCAGCGAGCTCCATTATACCCACCTTAGCGATAGCGACAGCACAGCTGTACCCAGCGTGCTCCATAATACCCACCTTAGCGATAGCGACAGCACAGCTGTACCCAGCGAGCTCCATAATACCCACCTTAGCGATAGCGACAGCACAGCTGTACCCAGTGAGCTCCATAATACCCACCTTAGCGATAGCGACAGCACAGCTGTACCCAGCGAGCTCCATGAGTTGGTCCACACTGAAGGCGTACTCTGTGAACAGCTCCTGGTCTATCTTCTGAGCCTCCTCCTGGCTGTAATAGAGATATATTGATTGTAGTGAGTGATGATAATAATATCAATAATAATGTTCCCTAGTACAAGTACGAAACACTGCCAGAACTGATTAGTGATCATACCAATTTGCCAACCTGGCAGGATACTGGTAATAGTTGATAAAGACATGGAATAGATGTTGTAACTCAGCTTCTAAAGCTGCTTTTATGTATATATAATTCCCAAACAGTGTTATTATCTACACCGAAACGTCGCACTCTTGTAATAAAGAAGTTGAAAAATCCATAGAATTCTTCCTCATTCATCCTACAACTTCTAAATGCCTCTCTAAGGAGAGAAGAGTGATCAATAATCATAAATGTCATAATCAATAATCATAAATAGATCATTAATCATAAATAGATCAACAATCATAAATAGATCAATAATCATAAATAGATCAATAATCATAAATAGATCATTAATCATAAATAGATCAATAATCATAAATAGATCATTAATCATAAATAGATCATTAATCATAAATAGATCAATAATCATAAATATCATAATCAATAATAATAAATATCATGATAAACAAGTATTTGTCACAAAGGTGACAAGATCCCCCGCCGCAAATTGATGTTAACAAAAAGCATAATGTATATATAGAAACACTTGTCTACACTTGTCATGCTACTAGATGTCATTAAGACCATAACAAATCGACTGGTCCCTTGGTCTTCCAAATAAGAAGCTTTTGTGCAAAAAAAGAAGAGAATATAGAGAACAGTTCTTAACATATCAGCCTTATAAATGCATGTTACCTTCGCTATAAGATGCTTTGCTTAAGTTATGAAGAGAATCTAGGGATCGGTTCAAGAGATATCCTGCTGAAAAGGCTTAAATGAAGATGTCATTGTTTAGATTTCATAGCCTCGCTGTGACCTTGAAAATAATGTGAAGGTCACCAAAATCGAGTTGGCCTGGAGCCTTTCCAATAAGATGCTTTGTGTAAATTATGAAGAGAATCCAGTGAATGGTTCCTGAGATAACCCGCTGACAAGCCTTAAATGCAGATGTCAATATTTAAATTTTAAAGCCTCGCTGTGACCTTGAAAATAATGTGAAGGTCACCAAAATCAACTCGGTCCGGCGCCTACCTAATAAGATGCAATGTGTTAGTTACGAAGAGAATCCAGTAAGTGGTTCTTGAGATATCCTGTTGACAAGCCTTAAAGGCAGATTTCAATGCTGAAATTTTCAAAGCCTCGTTGTGACCTTGAAAATAATGTGAAGGTCACCAAAATCAACTGGGCTCGGTGCCTCCCCAGTAAGATGCTTGGTGTAAGTTATGAAGAGAATCCAGTTAATGATTCTTGAGATATCCCGCCGACAAGGGTAAAATTTCAAAGTTTCGCTGTGACCTTGTAATAAAGGTCAAGGTCATGAAACTCTATAAGAACCTTTCTCTCATGGTGATGAAGCTATATACAAAAAATGAAAAGAATTCGGTCAATAGTTTTTTGAGTTATATACAATTTCATTCGTACGGACGCTGCCCAATACTATATCCCCCGCTTCGCGCTAAATGTGTGGCGGGGATAATAATCATAAATATCATAAGCTATAATCATAAATATCATGATCAATAATCATAAATATCATGATTTATAGAAGTGCTATTAACTGTTCACAGAATTTCTGCTGAGTTCTACAGGCTTTATGATGCATAGAAGAAATCATAAGACTGATCAGAGAGCCCATGACATACTAAGTTGTAGACACATGCGCCTAAACATAAGTATTTCTCGAGCGATTGGGAGGGATTACTGATATTTATGCCCAAGTTTCATAAACATTGGTACACATATAATATTCTCTTTAATACCAAAATCAACAAGCAGCTGACATGGTCGAGCTATATCCCCGCAAATTGCACAACATATGTAGGTTTTCCTTATCATATTGCTGACTAAGTTTTGTCGCACAAAATAACCAAAAAATTCAAAGATATGAAGGAAACTGTTCTAATCAAAAAACTTAATGTTACCAACTTTATGTTCACTGTTGGGCATAATTTGAGTATAATGCTGAGGAATATATGGATGACAACTTCTTTGTTCATTGTATGCAACGTTTCGACACAGATTCTTGTGTCGTCCTCTGCTTGAGAAAAGCAGAGGACGACACAAGAATCTGTGTCGAAACGTCGCATACAATGAAAAAAAGAAGTTGTCATCCATATATTCCTCAGCATTATTGTCATCCCAACTTCTAAAATGCCTCTCAAAGAAGTTATAATTTGAGTAACATGACAAATTTAAAATCAAACAAAAAAATCTATGTATTTGGATCTCCAAGATCAATTCGATCATATGTAAAAAAAATTTTAAAACTGTTCTTCATGACACACCTTCAGATGCGTATGTATCTCCATATCAAATTTAATCAATATGTGATGATTAGTTTAGAAGTAGTGAGCAGGACAGGACTTGTAACAGTTTTCCAACAGTGTCCTCATTTTTGGCCAAAAAAGGCAAAATTTTATTAAAATATTTTCAAAATTGTTCTTCATGACATACCTTCATATGATTATGTATCACCATATTAAATTTGATCAATCTATGATGACTAATTTAGAAGTTGTGAGCCGGACAGGACTTGTAACAGATTTCTTACAAATTTTCCACTTTTTCTCCAAAATCCTAATATTTTATGTAGATTTTCAGAAAATTGTTACACGTGACACATTATCACATGTTTCTTCATTTCCATGACGAATTTGAATTGAAATGGTTGATTAGTTACAAAGTTATGAGCCGGACACAAAGTGTAACAGACGGACGGACGGTACCCATTTCAATACCCCCCGCAACTTCGTTGTTGCGGGGGATAAAAATTGAATATGAATTGAGTTACTCAGCCTTCCAGAATGACAAATTTAGGGAGGCTGAAGAAATAATCTCTGATTTTTACCTTCTTTAAGTTATGTAAATTGAATATATTTAAATAAATAAATAGCGTTTGCTTTGGAGGGATCTGATTCGCTGAAGGCCGTCAGAGCGATTCTGTTCATACCCGTGTAAACTTAATTTCGTGACGTCATAATATATATGACGTCATATCTAGCCACGTCCCCGTGGCGGACCGTTTTTTCGCGAAAATAGTGCATCTCTCTTTGTTGTTAAATTGTGTATTTGGAGAAACAATATGTCTTCAAAACAATAAGTATATGCAGATTTATTTATAAGAATTGACTTCGAAATTTATAAAGTTGATGGAGGTATAAACTTAAAAACCACAGTGCAAACTTGGCATAAATCCGCTACGCGGATTTACACAGTTTGCACAGCGGTTTTTAAGTTTATACCTCCATCAACTTTATAAATTTCGAAGTCAATTCTTAAATGAATGTTGTCATGATGATTGAACAATAAATATGGCTTCTCTTGTTGGTTATCAGCCTAGGGCAGGAGGCTTCCTTTAGAGAGGAAGCCCTTTGCATTGATTATTATTTATCATTATTTTGATTTTAAAGTTTCATGCAAATGGATATCAGTAATGACAATTTAAAGCCTAATATCCAGTGCAAGCACTGCTCATTGGCTGTACATTATTACCCTGAAGGAATTGTTCTTTCAAAGCAGTGACTTAGCACTTCTCATGGTCATATAGGTCTGTATTTCCTGAATTCAGGGACCAAGTTGTACAACTGACTGAGTGCAATGTGGATGGAAGGCCTTGCCTAAGGACAACACAGTGTAAACCTAGGGTAAAAATTGTTTAGTGTCTCAAACTGAATTCGAACACAGGTCTTTGGCGTGACAGGCCAGCACACTAAATATATGTTATAACTCTCCCGTTGATATCACTGTTTGTTCACTGTAAATCTATCATGTTATTACACATATGTGTCAAAACGTTGAGTGTTGACCTCATTACGTGATCGTTAAGTATGATGTCACAATGTCAGCAGGCCGGCTGCATTGGTCCTGTCGGCGAGGTATTTAAGCCAGTAATAAATAAAATACTAAACTCTGTCCCATTTAATAACATTTTATGAGACGAGTGAATGGATTGGTATTTAACAAGCTAAAGGGAGTTAAAGGGGCAGTAGCACATTTTTAGGGTGAATATAAGGTGATGCCAGGAAAATGAACATTTATGGTTCCAATTGAAAGACAACGTATTTAAACTAAATGGAGCAGTAATAATTCAAATATATAATGTAAAGTAAAGCCATGCAAATCCTTTTTCTTACATAAAATTTTAATATTTTCTATTTTCACACCACCGGCTAAAAAAAAAACCCTTCTCGAGTTAATGGGATTCTCCTTCGTAATAAAAACCCCAAATATAAATTTTCAGAAAGAATGGGACAAAGAGAAAACAAATGTGCTGTATTATGCTAATTTATCAACAAAATAATGAAACAAATACTTGATTTTTAGAAGGGGAAAATATTTACAAATAATTTCTAATAAAAGTTATCAGTTACGACAGCATTTTGTCGTAGTAATGCATTCCACATTTGTAGCTTCAATGATTGGATTCATTTCATGTTTTTACTTTTTGAGCGATACACTTTATTCTTTGTCAAATTGTTAAATCTTGAACAACTGAAATGGTTATCTCACAAACATATATGAAATTAAGTGTGAAATTATCATGTAAAAATCATTTATAATTGTAAACAGGAAAGTCCTCCTGAATTTCGTTTCCACAAAAAATACCAGGCTTGAATGGTCCCTTTAAAGGGGAAGTACCCCGGTTAATAATACCATTTCTTCCCATTGTCCCTAATGAATTGAAGTTTATGCCAAATGTTTTGTTTATACACAGGGATAACAATTTTATGTAATCAACCAAATCTTTGGTTGAAGAGGTGATTGAGAGTTGATTGATAATGGTGGTGAGGTGTTTTGGAATTTCAATAGCATTTCACTTTTGTTACAGCTGCTTGTATTATTTCAGGAAGAAAACCTACAACACAATTGTGGTTATGCATTGTGGTAAAACCTGCGAACATAGACTTGAACAAGCCAACCATGAGAGGTACTTCACTGAAACAGATTGCAGCAATGTACCCAAAGAATAAGGAAGTTGCTGTTGGAATGAATATAAATCTCAGTGATAGATCGTCAAGAATAAAGCTTGCTGGATTTAATATGATTATCAGTGACAGTTGTTCGAGAATAAGGACGCTGTCATTCATAAAGCTTGCTGTTCTTTGGATTTAATATGAATATCAGTGACAGTTGTTCGAGAATAAGGACGTTGTTGTCCATAAAGCTTGCTGTTCTTTGGATTTAATATGAATATCAGTGACAGTTGTTCGAGAATAAGGATGTTGTTGTCCATAAAGCTTGCTGTTCTTTGGATTTAATATGAATATCAGTGACAGTTGTTCGAGAATAAGGATGTTGTTGTCCATAAAGCTTGCTGTTCTTTGGATTTAATATGAATATCAGTGACAGTTGTTCGAGAATAAGGATGTTGTTGTCCATAAAGCTTGCTGTTCTTTGGATTTAATATGAATATCAGTGACAGTTGTTCGAGAATAAGGATGTTGTTGTCCATAAAGCTTGCTGTTCTTTGGATTTAATATGAATATTGGTATAAACAGGATTATTTCCAGAGAAGTGTATGCAATATTGAAAAATAAATTATTCAGATACTTAGGACAGAAATATCTTGAATTATGATATATCTGGCACAATGTTATTTTTATTCAGCAGAAAGGTGGTTAATCTATTATTCTTAAAAACTGACATCCCATGAGAGAGTTCAATTTCAGGTTTTTAAAATTGTTTTCAACCAACATGGCATTAATATGATCAAATTCACACAAGATCAAAAATCAATAACGATAAAAGCCACTTCAGTTAACAGCAATTCCCCACGGGTCTCAAGTTTCATTTACTTAACAGAAAAAAAGGACAATAATAAACTCTTTGATGAAACCGAGGAAAAAAGGGTGTCAATTTCAAATGTGAAATGAATCATGTAATGGATTTTCTTGTCAAACTGATGTAATGTCAATGTTTTCTTATTGCTAACCCTTATTGTGCAGTATAAATTAACTTTAGTCATTACTGGTGGACACATTATTTCATTATTGAACCTCACTGATCAACACATCCTGATTTTGAAGTTTGTAATTGGGAGTTATAAGAGTTTAAATCTAGCCTGCAGGGGAATTTCTTATGAAAGTTATAACTACAGTAGAACACGGATATAGCGAACACGGATATAGCGAACACTTGGATATAGCAAACAAATTTTCAAGTCCCATCCCTATAAAATATCATTAAAATTATAATGCGTATAGCAAACACCGGATATAGCGAACTAAATTCCTTGGTCCCTTGGAGTTCGTTATATCCGAGTTCTACTGTAATTGAAACAAGTATCATCAAAGATTCTCATAATCCCACTAATAAACAAAAACTAAATGTCTTCTAAACATCCTTTCAGAAAACATTACCTTTTTAGAGCCCATCAGAGATGCATACTAAGCATAAAAAGGGTTTCAAGAATCTAAAGATACTGATCATTCCATGTACAAAGCAGATCTTGAAGCATAAATCAAAATCATTTCCATTTGCTAATTGCTTACACAGCTTTCATAAATCCCAGATCACAATAAAAGTGTTTGGATTTTCTACATACTGTATCTTCAAGCAAACCTATCATAAAATACAGATAACCATAAAATGTTGGGACAAATACACATGATCTGGAAGTAATGCTGGTCCAAGTACAGTAAATCCTGGTTATAATGCAACCATTTGTCCAAGAGAAAACATGGCACTGTATTCAAGTTGGCATTACACCAAGGTAAGTATATGGCATTTAGAAACATGTTGGCATTACACCCAGGTAAGTATAAAGCATTTAGAAACATGTTGGCATTACACCCAGGTAAGTATAAGGCATTAAGAAACTTGTTGGCATTACACCCAGGTAAGTATAAGGCATTAAGAAACTTGTTGGCATTACACCCAGGTAAGTATAAGGCATTTAGAAACTTGTTGGCATTACACCCAGGTAAGTATAAGGCGATTAAACATGTTGGCATTACACCCAGGTAAGTATAAGGCATTAAGAAACTTGTTGGCATTACACCCAGGTAAGTATAAGGCATTTAGAAACTTGTTGGCATTACACCCAGGTAAGTATAAGGCGATTAAACATGTTGGCATTACACCCAGGTAAGTATAAGGCATTTAGAAACTTGTTGGCATTACACCCAGGTAAGTATAAGGCATTTAGAAACTTGTTGGCATTACACCAAGGTAAGTATAAGGCATTAAGAAACTTGTTGGCATTACACCCAGGTAAGTATAAGGCATTAAGAAACTTGTTGGCATTACACCCAGGTAAGTATAAGGCATTTAGAAACTTGTTGGCATTACACCCAGGTAAGTATAAGGCATTTAGAAACTTGTTGGCATTACACCCAGGTAAGTATAAGGCATTTAGAAACTTGTTGGCATTACACCCAGGTAAGTATAAGGCATTAAGAAACTTGTTGGCATTACACCCAGGTAAGTATAAGGCATTTAGAAACTTGTTGGCATTACACCCAGGTAAGTATAAGGCATTTAGAAACTTGTTGGCATTACACCCAGGTAAGTATAAGGCATTTAGAAACTTGTTGGCATTACACCCAGGTAAGTATAAGGCATTAAGAAACTTGTTGGCATTACACCCAGGTAAGTAAAAGGCATTAAGAAACTTGTTGGCATTACACCCAGGTAAGTATAAGGCGATTAAACATGTTGGCATTACACCCAGGTAAGTATAAGGCATTTAGAAACTTGTTGGCATTTCACCCAGGTAAGTATAAGGCGATTAGAAACATGTTGGCATTACACCAAGGTAAGTATAAGGCATTTAGAAACTTGTTGGCATTACACCCAGGTAAGGGTGGGGAGAGGAGGGGATCCAAGTATTGTTTAATGAAGGGTTTTATACCCAAGTTAGAATACATAAAACGTGAAATTGGACGTTACTATGATATGTCAAGATATGTATTTTTGTCAACAGAATCTGAAGAAATGTTTTTTAAATATTGGTCAACATTACATTTACTACCGGTACTTGGAAAATAAATCGGCCACCTTCTAAATTTGTACATATTAACTATGAATGTATATATGTGAAACTATATGTTATATGTTTCTTTTGAACTATGTTAATGCCTGTATCACAAAATATGGAAAATAAAAAAAAAATAAAAAAAGTATTGTTTAATACAAATGTACTAGGCAGAAAGTCCATTCAGGCAGTGAATACAACACAACTAACCCAATTTGTTGGCTAGTCATAAAATATTCACAATGGAAAACAAGAAAATTCACTCCGTATAGTTCTCATCCCATTTGTAGTGTGGAAGCCGCCTGCAATCTCAGTTTCGCTCCCAGGCATTGACGTGAATCATGGTATTATTTGAATGATTGGTTTCTTCTTCACACATTGGTGTGAATCATGTTATTATTTGAATGATCGGTTTCTTCTTCACACATTGGCCTGAATCATGTTATTATTTGAATGATTGGTTTCTTCTTCACACATTGGCGTGAATCATGTTATTATTTGAATGATTGGTTTCTTCTTCACACAAGAGCAGCAGCAAATATCAAAAGGTGAAGATGAATAAAATTTTCATGCTTAATATTGATACTATCATATCACAATGGTACTTTTTCTGATAGATTGCCTTTTTTAATATCAGAAAATAAATATTGTTTAAAAGATGAGTTTTCTTCTCAAACAACATTCATATATTAGGTGAAAAGATACAGCGATACAGCGATGGAAAAGAAGGTTTATTAGGGCCACCAAACCAATAAATTATAATCCTCACTAGTCAAGGAGTCTGTACACAGGATTTCAGCTTTTCTACGCCTAATGCTTCTGGAAAAGAAGTAAAAACTGCACAGAGTTTACGGACAGACAGACGGACACAAGACAACATGTCATGCCTAAGCCCATAAGGCCTGATGAGCTACAAAAGCAGAATTCTAAAATTGCAAAATACCAAAAGTTCACAAAAAAATTAATTAAATTTGTAAACTGGTAATTAGCACTCTATCATACCACACATGTACCTTATCTGATAGATTCCCTCCTTTTACTGGTGAAAAAAACCAAACTAGGTTTCAACTGTTTTAACTTTATATAGATTTTTCACTAAACTAACATCATCCAAATTTTGTCATTTGTAGGAAATTTGTTTGGTTTTGACCTTAATTTTTCCATCCATTCTCATACTTTTCCAAATGTATCTTTGTAATAAGACCAGGCCTCCATAATAGAAAGATCCCTCTTATCATCCATCAATTACCATAATGTTTCAAGAAATCTCTGGTATTATTATGCTAATGTGAAAATGGACCTCTATGCTAAAGGGATGATTAGGCCAATTGTAGCCTGTTATTTGGGATCGTCATGGGACACATTGGCTGAGGATAAGAATACACTTGCTACTAATAGAAGTTTACTGTTTTCTTGTTGTTTTAAATGCCCTTCACTGAAATGTTTTGATGTAGAAAAAACTTTGTTTGGAAGGGAAATTTTTCAAATAAATCATTTTATTGTTGTTGCAAGACCATTTGACCAATCACCATTTTAATAAGAATAACAATACTGGATAGCTTTTGTATAGTGCCAGATCTCCACTATTGTCTAACCTGAGCTGACATATAGTGGCTCAAGGCTCACCTCCTACACAACGTTTACCAGGTACCCATTTGCATCGCTGGGTGAACAGAGGCTCATTTTGAATAAAGTCATTCGCTTAAGGTAACACCACAAGTCTTCGAATTATTTCTCTGTGTGGGGCAGGGAATCACCCTTTAATCTCTCAGTTCATGCAGCGTTTAGGTCACCCACCCATCCAGCGAGCCAGGCCCATTGTGGCTGAGCTACTCTGATAGCGGTCGAACTGAGCTATGCACAGGACCACGTGCAACCACCATTTTGCTATTTTCTTGGAGTGCAGGGAAAAATGACTTTGACAAAATGGCCATGCTGACAAATACAAAATGCCACAGGTCCTCTTCAAAACAACCAAAATGAAAAGTCAAAATGGTCATAGGTTCTAGTCAAAATGACCAAACTGAAAAGTCAAAATGGCAAAACTGAAAAGTCAAAATGGGAAAACTGAAAAGTCAAAATGGCCAAACTAAAAAGACAAAATTGACAAACTGAAAAGACAAAATGGCCACAGGTCCTAGTTAAAATGGCCACACATAAAATGACAATATTTGGAAGTATTTGGTAAAAAAATTTTTGCATTCATTTGGAACAGGGGAGACTTGTTGCATCGATAAATCAAAAGTAATCAAAGTACCTCCATGACATTTTATGACATTTGATATTTTGTTGTGATAGCACTGCAATTAACGTGTACACTATATCAACATCCAGTCCAGTAAGATGAAACACAGACGCAAGACAAAACAATCTGTGTTTGGTAAATATTAATACAGTAGAACTCGGATATAGCGAACTCGGGTATAGCGAACAATCGGATATAGCGAACTCAGGTATAGCGAACAATCAGATATAGTGACCAATTTTTAAAAGCAAGTAGCCAACACGGGATTTAACGAACTAAATTCTTTGGTCCCTTGGAGTTTGTTATATCCGTGTTCTACTGTACTTCTAGCTCTGCTCACAGTGTACAGGTCATTCAAAATAGGTAACCAGTCGGCAAGGCATTGAGATGAACTGCATTTTGGTATGCAGAATTTAAACCATTAACTGATGGAAATGTGAGTATTTCTGTCATGGATCTTTGGAAAATCTCAAAAACTACCAGCTCAGCACAAAGTAATATAGGTCATACAAACTGATGATATTGTGAGTATTTTTACCATGGATTAGTGGAAAACCTCAAGAACTACCAGCTCAGCACAAATTAATATAGGTCATACAAACTGATGATATAGTGAGTATTTTTACCATGGATAGTTGGACAATCTCAAAGCTACCAGTTCTGCACAAAGTAATAGAGGTCATACGAAATAGGTAACAAATAGCATCAAATTACAGGTGATCTGTCCATATCTCACTGTATTAAGGAAACCTTACAGGAAGGATTTTTTTAGAACCTGCCTAAATGGCTGCAAATCTCTCTCGAAATAGACCACACAGCATAATCATCCAATTATATTGCAGAGCCCGACCGACATTTCTGAATAATGGCCTTGTTCGCTTGAAACTAGACGAAAATATCTTTAGCTAGAGTGATGAAAAACAACTTGTATAAATCTGTTAGTGGATGTGTCGTCAGAAATAAGTAATTTGGTAGAAGCATTCCATGACAATGAAAACATAATTTCATTGAAATGAATCAATTTTGTGAGTTTTAAGACTATTTTTATCCAAGTTTAAATTCATATGCACTCAAATTCTGTTCATTAATCAAATCGATTTTCAGCTGAAGAGAAACAAGTTTATGATAAATCACGAACAAAAATGAACCACTATTTGTTTTCTTCTTGAAATTAGAGCCATGATGAACAGAATTTCTGTGAAAGAGGTACTGAAATTGAAACATCATTTGGTATAATCCAAGTAATAACAACAACAGAAGATATCTGACATTTTTACAAGACAATAGCATGGAGTTGACTTGTACATTTCAAATGTACTGTTATCTCAGGTCCAGTATTGTGAGGTGAGGTGAGGTGATGTGGGCTTTAACCCCAATTTCAAGAGTATCATGGCTGCTAGTATTATTGCAGGGAGAAAGGGAGAAAACCCACAACACTATTGTGGCTATGTATTGCGGTGAAACCTGTGAGCATCGGCTGGAACTAGCGAACCATGATTGATACTGCGCTGAAATTCAGTGTTGCATTGCACCGAAACCTGACTGCGTGTAGAACATTTCTCTACAACGTTTCCGAGCTCCTGGCTGAATTCAAACCATAGACCTCCTGATCCGAAGCCTAACGCTTGAACCACTGCGCTATCCCGCCCCCTACAAGACAAGATTTTCTTTAAAAAGATAGTGGCATATATCTTTAAACCATTGCATGGGCCTGTAGGACCCCAGCATTTAAAAAAAAATAGAGCCATTGGCTCTGTAGCTCATCAGGCATCATATCAAGTTTGCTTTATACAGGCCAGATGAGCTAAAAATGAAACTGATGTTACCTATTGCAAGAAAACCTATAAAAATAGAGCCATGGGCTCTGTAGCTCATCAAGATTTCATTGATTTATTATGTAAGGTTGAATATCTAAGTTATCTCAAGTAATATATTGTTAACAAGCAGAAAATATGTTTTTAAATCATGACCCCTGTGATCCACATTTGGAGTAACAGGGTCACCAATCCTACAACTAAGAATCGCCTTTGACCAAAGAGTCTTTACACAACATTTAACCTTTCTAGAGCTTTACATACTTGAGATAAAGATGTAAATAAGTTTTTGGGTCGTGACCCGTGACCTAGATTGGGGTCACAGGATCAAAAATTCCATAATTTTGAATCCTCATTGTCCAAGGAGTCTGCATACAACTTTTACAGCTCTGTGGACCTTTTGAAACTGGAGAAAAAGATGAAAATAGATTTTTAAGCATGTGACCCCTGTGACCCCATTTGGTGTCACGGGGTCACGAAATCTACAATTTAGAATCCCCATTGGCCAAGGAGTCAGCATACAACTTTTCAGCTCTCTAGACCTTTTGGAACGGGAGAAGAAGATAAAAATAGGTTTATAAAGATGAGACCCCTGTGACCCCATTTGGGGTCATGGGGTCACGAAATCTACAATTTAGAATCCCCATTGGCCAAGGAGTCTGCATACAACTTTTCAGCTCTCTAGACCTTTTGGAACGGGAGAAGAAGATGAAAATAGGTTTATAAAGATGAGACCCCTGTGACCCCATTTGGGGTCATGGGGTCACGAAATCTACAATTTAGAATCCCCATTGGCCAAGGAGTCTGCACATAACTTTTCAGCTCTCGAGACCTTTTGGAACTGGAAAAGAAGATGAAAATAGATTTTTAAAGATGTGACCCCTGTGACCCTAATTGGGGTCATGGGTTCACGAAATCTACAATTTAGAATCCCCATTGGCCAAGGTGTCTGCATACAACTTTTCAGCTCTCTAGACCTCTTGGAACTGGAGAAGAAGATGAAAATAGGTTTTTAAAGGTGTGACCCCTGTGACCCCATTTTGGGGCATGGGGTCACGAAATCTACAATTAAGAATCCCCATTGGCCAAGGAGTCTGCACATAAAATTTCAGCTCCGTGGAGTCATTGGTTCTAGAGAAGAAGTCGAAAAAGCAAAAAGTTTACGGACGGACGGACAGACGGACGCCGGACACCATGCAATGTCATAAGCCTATCGGGCCTTTCAGGCCTGATGAGCTAAAAAAATTACAAAACAAATGTAACGATTTCGGAATAAATTTCCTTACCCAAATGATTTATTATTATTCAACACTTTCTAGATCGCCTATATCAGACAGTGAAAGAAGTCCACACTAAAATATCCAAGGAGAAATAAATTTGCCATAGACTGTCATCTAATGGAGAAAATAGGTTTTTAAGATTGTGACCCCTGTGACCCTATTTAGAATCCCAATTGGCCTAGGAGTCTACATGCAGTCTTTCAACTCAATAGACCTTTAGGAGCTAAAGATGATGATGAAAATAAGTTTTTAAGGTTGTGACCCCTGTGACCCGATTTGGGGTCATGGGGTCACGAAATCTACAATTTAGAATCCCCATTGGCCAAGGAGTCTGCACATATAATTTCAGCTCTCTAGACCTTTTGGAACTTGAGAAGAAGATAAAAATAGTTTTTTAAGGTTTTGACCCCTGTGACCCTATTTGGGGTCACAGGGTCAACAAAGTTACAAATTAGAATCCCCATTGTCCAAGGAGTCTGCACACATCAATATTAACTATCTACTCCTTTTGGAACTGGAGAAGAAGATGAGAATTGGTTTTTAAGGTTGTGACCCCTGTGGCCCTATTTGGGGTCATGGGGTCACGAAATCTACAATTAAGAATCCCCATTGGCCAAGGAGTCTGCACATATCATTTTTAACTCTCTAGTCCTTTTAGAACTGAAGAAGAAGATAAAAATAGGTTTTTAAGGTTGTGACCCCTGTGACCCTATTTGGGGTCATAGGGTCACCAAAGTTACAAATTAGAATCTCCATATGCTAAGGTACCTGTACAAAAATTTTTAGCTCTCTAATGTGTATGGTTCATGAGGAGAAGTCGAAAGTGTCAAAAGTTTACGGACGGACGACGGACGGACGGACGCGTCATGCCATAAGCCCATCTGGACTTTCTGTCTTGATGAGCTAATCATAGGCCATTGATAAAAATTCGAGGAAATTGGTCCGAGCCCACGGTAAATCTGATGCTATATATCTTATCCCCATTAACAATATTCTTGGGAATAAAATGTTCAAAATATTGACGCTACCCGAAATCAAACATGTTCTTTAAGGGAGACTACCCTCTTCAAGGTCTGAATGCATCCCACCTAGTTGCATGTTGCTGTAACCAGCTGACACAGACAAAACCTAGAGATCAGCGATCCAATCACATCGTTGTATTTAGTTTAGTGCGATCTTGTATAGCCAATAGTACATCAGAGTTATCTGCCCCTAATAACTCTTACCGAAAGGTTTAACAGGTGCTTTTCAATTTGCTAGATGAGCCAATGTCTGAAATACGATCTGGATTGAGCTTAAAGTCTGATGGAGTCAATCTTTTAACAATTCTATTCCTCGGAGCATGTTTTATCTTAATCAGTCTGGGAAGGGTTAGCTCAGACAGCAAGTCATGCAATACTCCTATATAATCCTCCAGACATGATGAGCCAAATAGAACTATTTGCTTTGTAACTTATTAGTCCTTGCATGATTAAATACATCCAAGGTTAAAGACTTATCCATATGAGAGGTGATCCTTGGGGCTGAATTGACACCAAACACACAATAATAACCTGCCTTATGTTCAGTAACATCTAATGGGAACTTTAATGTGACCGAACACACAGCTGCATTTGTAAGTAAAGCCGTTGGCCATAACATGACGTCAATATGACGTAAATCCCTTAGACTTGCATGTTCCTTAGGTGTTGAGAGAATAACTATCATTAATTGAATAAGTGTCACTTGGTGTCATTGGGCGTTAAGCGAAGACCAGCACCGCTATCAAGATGACACTCAGTGTACAGGTTTCCAAGTGTTTGCCGTCATGACCTCCGTTTACTTTTAATCGGGGATGCAGAGGGTTTGCTCATCACCAGGAAGACTGCAGTTCGAGTCCAGTAACGTCATACCAAAAGACTTTTAATGAAATATTATATAATACAAATGAAAAATGGGCATACCGTCCAAAGATGAAAGTTACAAAATGAATGAGAATGCTGAAGAAGCCCTCATGTGTCCCTTAATGTTCTAAAATGGGATGTAGTCCTTTAGTTGTTTGGATGGTACCACTCTCTTCTTGATCCTATCAAATCTTTAACATTAGAAAACCATCCTTTATGGATCCATATAACCGCCTAGTATCAAACCCTCATCCTAAAGTGTATACTCACAACCCAAACACGCTATCAGAGGAAAAAAGTTTGAGATTCAAGATACAACTAAATTTACAAGTACTGCCCATTTTAATATGTCAATCAGAGAGCCTACCCTCTTCAAGGTCTGAATGCATCCCACCTAGTTGCATGTTGCTGTGACCAGTTGACACAGACAAAACCTAGAGATCAGCGATCCAATCACATCATTGTTTCTAAATAGTGTTTAGTGGCATCTTGTATAACCAATAGGACATCGGAGTTATCTGCCCCTAATAACTCATACCGAAAGGTTTAACAGGTGCTTTTCAATTTGCTAGATGAGCCAATGTCTGAAATACGATCTGGATTGAGCTTAAAGTCTGATGGAGTCAATCTTTTAACAATTCTATTCCTCGGAGCATGTTTTATCTTAATCAGCCTGGGAAGGGTTAGCTCAGACGTGCACTAGTGCTCATATTGAAAATATGTCACCACTTATTTTTAACCATATGGGTAATAATTACAAGTACTGCCCTAAAATGCCTGATGAGCAAAAGGAGAAGTCATTTTTGAGAAATTGGGAAATTTGATCAGTTCAAAGTCAACAATGTTTATTAGTAATGATATTGGTGAAAACTTTAAAGGATGTGGCACCCAGTTCCATGTTTAATGAAATAAGGCTTGCTGAGACATAATGTGTGCACATGTGATAAAATATGACATCATGTAGAGACTATCAAAAATGACATACATACCTGATGTAGGAGAGTTTGGAGTAATCAAATTCGTCCTTATGTTCTTCCTTGTCCTTATCCTTCCGACAACTGCCTTTACGTCGGAACGAGAAGCGTGATACCGATATCCTCTCCATTCTCCTTTCTGATTGGTCGAAATTAAATGTGTCCTTTCAGTAAAGTTCAACGTCAATTGTGGATTATCCTACTTGTATTTGATAAAGAACCAGGGTATAAGCTCCTTTTTTCTGATTGGTCAGAAATATACTTATACTTTCACTTTTACTTGAAAGTCTACAATTCTGCTTGCTTGAAATAGAAAACCACAATATAAGTTTCTTCTTTCCAATCGATCAGAATCAAACTTTTAGTTTCACTTTTTCCTGGGATATCTAATATTGAATATGGTGCTTGTTCTTGATATAGAAAACCTGAATGAAAACCTTCTTTTGTTCTTTAACAAACACGCTTGATCCAGAATTGCTTCTCTATCCAAAGCTGTCTGTAAAGAAATACTTTGACTTTGTAAGCAAGAAATCCTGTTGCAATATTAACTCTTGATTCCAATAATTTTGATCTTGAATCTTTTCCGTTGGCATGAAAATCCTTTAAATTTCTAAAGCAAGGATTTCTTGTTCAATATTCACTCTTAACTCTCGTTCAGTCAGAACTGAACATTGGAAAGGGTTAATCGCAAACTTGTAAACTCTACTGTAGAGTTGCTTCTATCACAGATACATTATTTCAAAGGAGGATTGTGAAATGTTTTGATCTGTCTTTCTCCAAGCCAAGTATTTTGGTCACATCAAAGATTCCAGGGAAGGAACTCAGTTTCTGTTATCTCTCAACTTGAAACAAAGTGTTTATTTCTTAAAAATCAACATTGAAGTCTTGTATTTCTTTGCAAGTTGCTTTCATAAACACGAGAAATTAAACAATCTCTCTACCAAGGATAACATGTCTTCTTCCGAAACTCGAGTAAGTCCGTTTTGTTTTTCTCACAAGGTTGTTATTTATCTTCTTTAACAGGAGAGTTAAATCCCTGCACTGGTGAAAAATGTTCCTTCAAAAGTTTCTCATTGCAAGTTCAACTTTGCCTTTATTCTTCAGTATAATCACACTAAAAAACATAAAATAATAACTTGAGAAGACTCAAAATATAATCCAAGCTGTTCAAGGTTTGTCTTCTTATTCCATGAGATATCTTCCCTACTTGAGAAGAATCCAAATCCAATCCAAGCTCTTCAAGGTATTTCTCTTTTTACTCCAACTGAAACAATGCCGTACGTTTTAAGCTAATAAAGTGCTTGATTTGAGCAGATGACAGCATGTAAATCTACTAAGGATCCAGTTACAGGATCAAGAACCTCAAGTTCTAGTGCAGATTTGTGACTTCTGTCGTCTACGAATCAGGCAACCTGGTCCGTTATCAGGTGTGAATCTATCTTCTTCAAGTCAAACCAGGCCTGATTTAACTTCTCACTCAACTTCACATAAATTTATCCCCATGCAGGTGCATTTCACAACACGAGCTAAATAAACAAGGAGAGAATAGCTATCCTTAACACACACCTGTATTCAATCAAACATCGTAACTGTAAATGATGTTTTTAACGTGTTGTTGGAAATCCTCGTAAGGATCAAGTTGTATCACACAACTCACGAAGGTCGGAAAAGTCCTTAGGATATCGCTCCTTTTAACGTGTTGTTTGAAATCGTCGTAAGGATCAAGTTGTATCACACAACTCCCGAAGGTTAGAAAAGTCCTTAGGATATGGTTCCAACCAGCTGCCCTGTGTGGGTGATGAGCATCTAATCCATTCCGTAAGTCCAAATTTCTACAAAATAAGACTCAATCTTAACTGTGATTTTTTTAAGTTTCTCAGATTTTATCCTTTAGAGAACTATCAGTTTTATAAAAAATTTCTTAAATAGGTTCAAATTTCTACGGATTAAGATTCAACCCATTTTTTTCTTTCCTGAAAATTTAAAATATTTTTTTTGGCTTAGCAGATTTATCATCTTTATAAGAAATTATCTTTTTAAAAAATATTTTCTCCTTATAAATTCTTCTTTATGGCAATGCGTCATTTAGCTTATATAGAAATTTGGATTTTTAATTAGTTAAAGCGTCAATCAGTTCTGGAAATGTAAACATCATGTTGTTCACTTTCAATCAATTATTCAATCTTTAACAAACGTTAAAATGTAAAATAATCAACAGATCAAAATCTTTAAAGAAAATATGATTTTAGCTGAATTGTGTGAGACTAAAGGTTTATCAGTCTATTTATAATGAACTATTTATAATGAACTATTTATAATGAACTATTTATTATGAACTATTTGTAATGAACTATTTATAATGAACTATTTATTATGAACTATTTATAATGAACTATTTATAATGAACTATTTATAATGAACTATTTATGAGGATGGTTAAATCTTTTGGTCATTGCAGACTTTAACCTATTTATCTTATTTTACGTCATTTAAATTTTATAGAAAGTGAGAGAAAATTAAACAAAAATTATTCTCTTCTTTTCATTTGGATGGTAAAACATGTCAATAGTTTTTATACAGACAAATATTGATTAGAATTTTTCTCCCCAAACTTCAATCAACTAATACAGCTTTTGGCCTGTAACTATTAAAGAAGACACAATGACAGATAAGTATTGGTGACTCTGTGTTGTTCAGTAAGTGGTATTAATGTATAATGATGGTATACTTACAGCCTCTGACTGGATACATGTACATAGAATATCTACTGGTATATACGTATGAATGTTGGTATACTTACAGCCTCTGGCTGGATACATGTACACAGAATATCTATTGATATATTTGTATGAATGTTGGTATACTTACAGCCTCTGACTGGATACATGTACACAGAATATCTACTGGTATATTTGTATGAATGTTGGTATACTTACAGCCTGACTGGATACATGTACACAGAATATCTACTGGTATATTTGTATGAATGTTGGTATACTTACAGCCTCTGACTGGATACATGTACACAGAATATCTACTGGTTTATTTGTATGAATGTTGTTATACTTACAGCCTCTTGCTGGATACATGTACACAGAATATCTACTGGTTTATTTGTATGAATGTTGGTATACTTGCAGCCTCTGGCTGGATACATGTAATCAGAATATCTAATGGTATATTTGTATGAATGTTGGTATTCTTACAGTCTCTGACTGGATACATGTACACAGAATATCTACTGGTATATACGTATGAATGTTGGTATACTTACAGCCTCTGACTGGATACATGTACACAGATATATACGTATGAATGTTGGTATACTTACAGCCTCTGACTGGATACATGTACACAGAATATCTACTGGTATATACGTATGAATGTTGGTATACTTACAGCCTCTGACTGGATACATGTACACAGAATATCTACTGGTATATACGTATGAATGTTGGTATACTTACAGCCTCTGGCTGGATACATGTACACAGAATATCTACTGGTATATACGTATGAATGTTGGTATACTTACAGCCTCTGACTGGATACATGTACACAGATTTCTACTGGTAGCACTGTCTGGGAGTTTGATAGGTTATAACCTGACGGAATACATCATTAATTCATCTTTATGCTAATAAAGAGCAAATTGGTTTTAATAATACACAGCAGGGCTTGTTAATTACACACTTGCTAACGATGTATGCTTGTTGCTGTCACATCTGTTGCTTATCTTTAAGACAATAATACGAGTGGGAATATGAAAGGTGATGATAACAGTTGATAAATCATTCTGATTCGCCAATGGTTTATATATAATTCTGATTGGCCAATGGTATATAAATCATTCTGATTGGTCAATGGTAAATACATCATTCTGATTGGTCATTGGTTTATACATCATTCTGATTGGTCAATGGTAAATACATCATTCTGATTGGTCAATGGTTTATATATAATTCTGTTTGGTGGTAAGCCAATGGTTTATAAACCCTTCTGATTGGCCAATGGTTTATACATAATTATGGTTCATATATGAAGCAAGAACGACACAAGAAACTGTGTCGAAAAGTTGCATATCATGAATAAAGAAGTTGTCATCCATATATATTTCCTCATTATCGTTAATACATTTTTGGCTGTGGCCTATCAAAGTTGACCAAAATCTAAAAATCGCAAACTTCAAGGGCACATTATTCAAAAAAACTAGCCATGGAATTTATGATTTTTGCATGAGAGTTAGACATTAGCAAGGTCTTTAAGATAAAAGAATAAAATCGCTCGCGAACAGTCATTTCCGGCCACTAGGACGTGTCAAATTACATAAGATAAGTAAAAAACTCTAAAGGGTCGTAGAGACATAAAAGTCATACCAAACGAAGCGCAATGAAATTTCAAGCAAAAATGTCTGCTGTGACAAGAACGAATTTTTGGTTTTGAAATTCTCCAAAAATTTGGCTTGAAAAAATCTGCACCATTTACATAACCCACATACCATACACAGTTGAATTGATAAAATGACCAAAAACTGACCTGAAACCCCCCCCCGCCTTTAAATCATGCCAAAGTCGCTACAAATGGCCTCAGGCACTCATATATTTGGCTGAATCCTGTTATTGTCGCATTGCGACTATATTTAATGTTATCATTATCAATAATTTTCAATAAACGGGTATCCATGTGATATTACTTGAGTGCTGTACTGCTTTGCAACAGTGGAATTATTTATTATATGATCAGCAATGAAATACTGAGTATTATCATATGGTCAGCGATGAAATACTGGGTTTTATTATATGATCAGCAATGAAATTCCGGAGTATTATCAGTGACATAAAATCAGGCTACAGCGAAGATAAATTATATTTTCACTCTGACCAGAATTTCTTTCACAAGAGAAATTTGTTTAGGAAAAGGAAATGTCAAAATGTCAATTCTTGACAGGATATGTTCATAATGTGGACTAACTTGCCATAAGGGGAGGCCACTCTGTCTATCAAAGTTCAAACTGCCAAGCTTTGATTGCCATTACTGTCAGATTCACCACATTCATTGATACTTCAATTTTCAAATGATCAGATGACTTAGTAATATTGGTTAAGTACTGTGTTTGATAAAAGCTTGAGAATGTCCCTATCTGTATTTACCAGAAGATATCTTTCGAAATTCTATGGCAAATATACACAAAAAAATAGTTTAAATCAACCTCGATTTTTAATATCAAAACATTCAATATTTTTTATAAATATCAAAATGATACCTTAACATTAAATATTGGTATATCCATGTGCGGTTTTGTTCATTATTGGTGTAAGTTCTACAATTTTATCAAATTTCTATAAAGAAGAGCCTCTTGCAGTTATCAAAATGTCATACAGCATGCCAGTAGAGTTTGGCATAAAGGTAGGATGTTTAGTTCATGGAAGCCCGAAAATACAATTGACAAAGAATGTGATATATTAAATGGTTTAATTGGTCTCATTATAAAACTTTTTGGCCTTAGGAAAAGCATCAAAGAAATCATATAATTTGTGTAAGAGTTCATCAACTTTTAGAAATACATGCCATTTAGATAGTGAACAAGACTTATTTCAATAGTACAGATTCGTTTACTTTCTCGAGCCTAGTCCCATGCGGGATTCAAACCGAGACCCTCAGAGTCAGGCAACATCGTCAGCAATGACCATACCAACAGCTAATCAACTTGCCCGACTTTAAAAAGAGAATACCTAGTCTAATACTAAGACTGTATATAAGTATTTTGACATAAATAAAACCCCTTGACAGCAAGTCTTGATCTGTGGTTACCTACAGAAATATCAATCATCTGATTCTCCTTCTAACATTGAAAAAAAAAATATTTCTGAAAGTTTCCGAAACAAAATAAAAGCCAAGAAGAAACCTATAAAAAAGAATGTGCTATGTATTGTAAACAGAATACTCAAACAACAATCACTGCTGCACTAATGGCTGGTTTCTTAATGATCGGCATGTGCTTGATATAACAAGTGATGGCACCGGAAGTTTGAACAGATTTACAAGATACAAGTTAGTAGGCCGACATTGTCCTGCACTTTATCAATATTTACCGGTGAACTATGCACTATTAATCAATATTTACCAGTGTAGCAACTTGACCTGGTAGCACAGAGCGAAGAGACCACAAACATCAAGGAGATAAGTTATTAAACGACAGTGAACTATGCACTTCATTATTTTTACTGGTGATCTCTGCACTATATCATTATTTACCGTTGAACTCTGCACTTTATCATTATAATTGACAAAATATAAATTAAGACAGTAGAAAGTTTTAAAGACAGCATGAAAAGCGTACTAAGCAAAGGTTGTGGCCAAATTTTGAATCTGGGTGAAGACACCAAACCGAACTTGGTCTCATCCTATTCTGTGTCCTTGCCAAGGCACTTTATCCACATTGCACTCAGTCCATCGAGCTGTTCAAGTGGGTAATTGAAAACAGTATGTACCAGAGACTAGCACTAAGTAGCAGCTGTGAAAGTACAATCCTTCAGGATAACGATGAACTGGCAGGAAGCCCTTGATCAAGAGATAACCAACATCACAGGACAAAATAACAATTGAGAAGCTAAATTGAGGCAATAGAGATTCTGACAGCGCCGGTGAGCAACAATTGTGATGGTACTAGGCGCTAAATAAATTTATTATTATTATAGACCGTCTGAATAATTAAAGGAAATAAAATGTGTTTCATAAACATCAAGATTACAAATATGTGTTTCATAAACATCAAGATTACATTTCATTTTTGTTTTGCAGCATATAGAATTTGTGTTAAAACATCAGAGTTATAAAGGTGTTTTCAATTTTTAATTGTATTGGATCTACATATTACAGGATATCAAAAAGAATATAATACCATTAGAAATGTAAAGGATAGAGAATTGTATGAACACATCACAATTGTACTGGATCTAAAGGATGAAGAACTTTGAAGTTGAAAGGTAGTGAGAAATATATCAAATATCATCAGAATTGTAAGGGATATAAAGTCTGTATTGAAATGATGTGTATGAGACTATGTGCTATTGACAGCGATCAATCAACCAACCAATAGTATGTTGATAGCCTGGCAGTAGTTAATGACCCGCTATGTACGTGATACAACAAACACCCCAGTAAACAAGGAAATCAATAAAACTATTACTTTTGTGAAAAGGTTGAACTTGTCAACAGAGTCAATTCCCCGAGGGACAAAGAACTCAGAAAGTTGACACAGCAGAAGGTTGATTTAACGAGAAGAGCGTGTTTAACCACTCTATTTACCCCGACACTTGAAAGGCATCTGATGAATGAATTCTTGTAGTACCTTCAGCAGTAGAAGTTCTGTGACATCGCCATCTTTATGTGTGACAGTTCGAAATCAATTTCTTGACTATTAGCTTACTTCTGGACGTAACTTGGTAAATAAGTTCAGCAATATTGGTAATGTTTTAATCCTGGATGGGTCAACTGATTTTTAATCATCAAAATATATTAATACCTTTACTTTATTCCATCATTTAACGGGCAGCATAGCAATTGAATGATTGATACAAATGATTCCTATGACAATAATTTTTTACGACCTTTAGAGATTTTGCAAATTGAACAAGATTTGACAAAAATTGGATCATATGTGTTTTTTTATTTTTGAGGAATTTTAGATTCTTAATAAATAGCTGACAGCTGCTGAACATGCTTAAAGGAGCAGAAGTACGTATTTTGATAATTTCATATTTCAAATTTTTCACTGATAATTGCACGTTCATGCTAAATGTATTATTTTGATAGTGTCAAAAATCTCATAACACAAACCAATTAGAAGATAAACAGTTGCGTTTGTAAAATTTGCGGGATTCATTGTTATTCAACACCCGCAAATTTAGTTTAAAACCGATGGGTTAGCCGGAGGTTTTAAACGCTTAAATTTGCGGGTGTTGAATAACAATGAATCCCGCAAATTTTACAAACGCAACTATTTATTGATATTGTAACATGACCGTTAGTTATAAGCATTTTAAGAGCGAACTCTATTTTTGCATAGGGAACTCTGAGTTGAAAGGATTTAACAACTGATCCATTATTGTTGTAGGTGTTCGCAGCTATAAAGAAGAAGCAATTCCCAGTGTTATAGACATTAAAATAGTGTAAACCAGTTGCACTCATAACGATGAGATCTTATAATTTTCACTGTGAAATTTATGAGAGAGAAAACAGTTGTATAATTCATAACCAACAAGAACAAACCTGAGTGAACAAATATCTTTAACTCGCCCAGACCATTGTGACGGTGACGCGATCATTATGACGTCATAACTGTTGGCCTTTGTGACGTCGAGCCATGGGAACCGCATTCGAAAGAAACTGGTCGCATGGCACAAGGCGGCAAATTAAGAGAAACTTAGCCAATTAAGAAAGTTTAGTTACATAAAACTAAAACAAATAGAAAAGGATTTAGGCATCTACGGTAATGTGCAAGTTAGAAAATGACATCAACAACAGTAAAATGTCAATCGGGCACGAATATTGGGAGAATCAGAACATTTTGATGTGGAGGCGGACCAAATAATGTATCCTTTCGCGGTGATTCGCCTCAGCCAATTTGCGGGTGTTCATTGCCATTTACGCTGGGAAATCCTTCAAATCAACCAATCAGAAACGAGTATTTACCGAAATCATGTTACAATTAAGGTATCTCAAATGATGAGAAATAATAATACAATCTTTTATTGCCAACAAGTAATGTTTTATTAATTCAAAATAAGAAAATGCAACAAGCCACATTGGGAATGGAACAACTTATACATATAACAACTTATATCTTCAAGGAAAGAGCATTATTCATTCAGAGACTTCAAAGGGTTTGAATTGAGTGTGATAATTGAGTTGTTATGATTTCTATTGATTTCAGACACTTGGCATGCCTGCAACTTCCTATACAGCATTTCCCCTTTAAAGGGCCTATTCAAGCGGGGTATTTTTGTGGAAACGAAATTTAGGAGGACTTTCCTCTTTTTTACAATTATATATGATTTTTACATGATAATTTCAAGTTAACTTCAAATATGTTTGTGAAGTTAGCATTTCCATTCAAGATTTAACAATTTGACAAAGAATAAAGTGTATCTCCCAAAATACAAAAACATCGTTAAATGAAGCCAATCATCGAAGCTGCATTCATGGAAGGCATAACTCATCAAAATTCTGTCATAACTGATAACTTTTATCATGAATTATTTGTAAATATGCTCCTCTCCTTTCAATCAGGTAGTTATTTATTAGTTTTATTAATGAATTAGCATAATACAGCACATTTGTTTTATCGCAAAGCTAACATTTCAAGATGGCCGATGAAAGCCGATCGATTGGTGCCTTTACTGAATGTATGAGTTGAAAATGGTTCTCACTTGTTGGCATGCTTATTAATGTTTTCTCTGTCCACATTGTAACATCTGAAGACAATCAAGATTGTTCTCAGAAAATCAAGTCAAATACTTTCTTCAAAGAGATATTTCAAAGAGTTTGAGTTGAATGTATTTTGTTGTCTTGGTTGATCCCTAAATGGGAGAAGATTATTAATTGTATTGACAAGACAGTCCTGAAAAAAGTATAAGAATCTATACCGAAACATCGCTACATTCTACAATAAAGAAGTTGATAATCCATAAAACATCTAAAATGCCTCTCAAACAACCTAAGACAGCCTGGTTTGTGTTGAGGTACATAAGGTGTGTATAGATTATTTTCTACAATTCATTGGGGTTTGAAAAAGTTCTATCATTTTGAGAAATGTCAAGACCTGATATTCTTATACTTGTCCACCTGTATAAATGATTTATAAATCTTTGAAAAGTTAGGGCATTTTCAGTGCTATCTTTAAGGGCCACAGAGCCATCAGAGCTTTAGTAATCCTCATTGACAGATACATGTACCTGTAAACAAAATTGCAACATTCCTTCTTTTTGTATGAGAAGATGAAATAGGGTTTTTCAATTAGGACATGCAGGGGCTATAAATTCACCAAATCTAAAAGAAATTCTGAATAGGTAAGTTACCTGTACAAAATGAGTTCTCCAGAGCAAAATCTTGTATGAACAAGATGAGAGTGTGAAAAGTTTAAAGAGGGAAGAATTATGGTTGGTATACAATAGGCCCACAACCATTGAGTTCTTTTGAGTAGATGGTTCGTAGAAGTAAGATGAAATTGTTAACAGTTTAGAGTGGAATGGATCAAGATTGGTATACAGAGGAATGGATCAAGATTGGTATACAGAGGAATGGATCACGGTTGGTATACAGAGGAATGGATCACGGTTGGTATACAGAGGAATGGATCAAGATTGGTATACAGAGGAATGGATCACGGTTGGTATACAGAGGAATGGATCAAGATTGGTATACAGAGGAATGGATCAAGATTGGTATACAGAGGAATGGATCAAGATTGGTATACAGAGGAATGGATCAAGATTGGTATACAGAGGAATGGATCAAGGTTGGTATACAGAGGAATTGATCACGGTTGGTATACAGAGGAATGGATCAAGATTGGTATACAGAGGAATGGATCACGGTTGGTATACAGAGGAATTGATCAAGATTGGTATACAGAGGAATGGATCACGGTTGGTATACAGAGGAATGGATCAAGATTGGTATACAGAGGAATGGATCACGGTTGGTATACAGAGGAATGGATCAAGATTGGTATACAGAGGAATGGATCAAGATTGGTATACAGAGGAATGGATCAAGATTGATATACAGAGGAATGGATCACGGTTGGTATACGATAGACCCACAACAGTTGAGTTCTTTTGAGCAATGGAACATGAGAAAAAGTTGACAGTGCGAAAAGATGTACGGTAAGCAGGTGCCATTACCTAAGGGTATAAGCCCATCAGAGCTTAAAGGGGCAGTATCATGTTTTTATGGGCAAAATGAGGTGATGTCAGGAAAATGAAAAAAATAGTTCCAAATTAAAGACAATGAAGCAGTAATGAATCATATATATATAATGTGAAGTTTATCCATGCGATTCCTTTTTCTTGAGCAAAATAAAGTAAAGCTGTTCACTTACAGAAATGGCTGCCAATGGACTTAATGTTAATCTTTATAATTTGTTCTCTGACTATGGATGATTGATTTATGAAATGAGATTTTGGACACTATCAAAAAAAATACATTTACCTTTAACGTACAAGTATCAGTGAAAAATAAAAATATTAGATTTCCAAATAGTGCTAATGCCCCTTTAAAATATAAACTTTAGATTTGTGGGCTTCATGGATATATGCGAACTATTGGTGGATCCATAAGAGATTGACTTGACATTTAAACAGTGGCAATTGATGACTTTGAAAACAGACAACAGGAATTGAAATCATGTGTTAATTCATTATTTGTAAGCTTGTATTCATAAAGTTAGTCATCTATGACATTCCCACTCGAGAAATCACTTAAAATATTGAATTTCAAGAACATAAATGGTGTTTCAAACAATAGCTTCAAGTATTCTGTTTCATTTCATAATGTGAACAGAAGAACTAATTTATCAGCTTTATCCTGTGTAAAGGGCAACCATGACATCTAGTTTGAAACATTCATTGAAATGTCAGCTCAGAAAACATGAAAGTTAAAAATTGGCATAACTGACAGGATATTTGCATTTTTTATTTATTCAGGGTCTTCAAAGACTCACGGTTGACTGCTGTAACAGACGGGTTATTTTAAACAGATTTCAGAATCAAGGCACAAGGCTTATCAACTTGATCAGTATCATGGTGCCACATGGTCCTGTGCAAAGTTCTGTTCGACCACTATCAGGCTAGTTCAGCAACATGGGCCATGGCTCGCCGAATGGATGGGTGACCCAAAGTGAGAGTTTGAAGTGTTGATTCCCTGTCCTACCCCTTGACATGAGTTGAAAGACTTGTGGTATCACCCAAGTGGGAAGTGGCTTTATTCAAAATGTTCATTCGGTTCTCCCAAAGTTGGAGGTGTCCCTTAGTAATGAGGAACTATACGTCAGCCGGGGTTAGACCAGGGTTACGAAGCATAGAGTTCTTTGAGACAATAAAGTGGAGAATTTCCATTATCTTGGGGCCATATTACCACTTTTTATCTATTACTCCAGTATGCTGCAATATAATTGCAGATAAACAAGAGCATTAGTGAGCACACAGACAGACAGACAGACAGAAGGTTTGCTTTATGCAACTTATTCATGGGAAACAAAGCTTAACATGTAGATATTGCATTTGGTAAAATATTCTATCAAAACCACAAAATGAATATTCGAAAATAGGTCTTACAATTAGTGTCCCAGCTATGAGCAACACAATGTGTCATGTCAACAAACGAGAAAATTTGCATTAACCAGTAAATCAACATTTTACTATGAAAATAAATTGACTTGAATATTTTTCATATTAATTTGTTCACTTAATTTCCATTCTAAATTCAAACATGAAAGTGTCTATCAATTTAGAACATTCAATTGATCCCAAGATTACCAAACTTTACAAAATACTCATGTTAACTGACACAATCTTACTTACATTAATTAAAACTCTTTTTTTTCTGAGCAAACAGTTACTTATACCATGAAAAGGAATGAACAGAGAAGCAGAATGTGTTTTTTGCAACACTATCATATTATTGCAATCACCATGTCAAGATCTTCATATTTGTGAAATTTCACGTTTAGATACCAAAATGTTGGAAAATGAATTTGCTTCGAACATACATTAACTGTATTTTCCCCAACTCATATAATAAAACATCTTCACAAATTGTTTCTCCATAAATCCATGTAAATTTGATCCTCGTCCAAATTATGGCTATTGAACCCAAGGGACCTGGGCATAATAGCGGCCATCTTGAATCTCTCTGTTTCACCCACATCAATCATCCGTAACAGGGCTCCAAATACAGACGTCTGTTTAAAGGTGCTGTACCACATTTTCAGATCATCATTCCAGAAAGTCCCATGCAGGTTTCTTATGGGATCACAATCAGTGTTGCTTGGTCAATGTGTGTGTCAATATAAATTGGCTTTTTTGTTTTCTTCTCTAAAACAATTGACTTGAGTCTGTTACGCAGAGGCCCCATCCAAAAAGCCTGTTTTCATCTTCTTCACCAGTATTATATATTATTGATTGTTGACCTCAATTGATCTATCTATTTGGCTTGAAGAGATAAGTCATATTGATTTTCCATACGAGATCTTGTTTTTCCATATTAGTTCTCATTTAATTTAATCTTTGGCAAATGTGTGATAACCTTATGGCAGCTTGAGATATAAGCATTACTTCTGGCGTTGGCTAGAGGGATATCTCTTTAGCAACTCCATGGTACTCACTTTACCCTGAACACATCAAACAGAGGTGCTTGATGACTCTAAGTGGTTTGATTCACTTTGTGGGGGTCGTGTAATTGGCAGGGTGAAATATAAGCATTCATACTGGCCTTGGCTGGAGGGATATCTCTTTTGCCGAATTGGTAGAGTGTGCCTTTCAAGCCGGACATCTCGGGTTCGAATCCCTATGGAGGTAATATAACAATCACTTCTGTTTCATTTTACATACATTGGAGACTCGGGTCAACTCACAACACCCTGGGTATGTCCAACTGAGGAGCTCATAACTCCTAGTGGTTTTACTGGAGGACGAGTCACTTCGAGGAGGGGGTGAATGTGGCAGGGTGAGATATAAGCATTCCTACTGGCCTTGACTGGAGGGATATCTCTTGAGCCAAATCGGTAGAGTGCGCCTCTCAAGCTGGAGGTCCTGGGTCCTAATCACTTCTGTTACATTTGGCGCCCAACGTGGGGGCCCGGGGCAACTCTCTGGTACTCACTTTACCCTGAACACGTCAAACAGAGGTGCTTGATGACTCTAAGTGGTTTGAGTCACTTTGTGGAGAGGGTGCATGTGGCAGAGTGAGATATAAGCATTCATACTGGCCTTGGCTGGAGGGATATCTCTTGAGTAGAATCTGTAGAGTGTTGGGCTCTCAAGCCGGGTTCGAATCCCCGTGGAGCTGATGTCACAATCACTTCTGTTATATTTGGTGCTGAATATGAAGCCCGGGTCAAGGGTCAACTCCCTGCCCTGGTACTCACAACACCCTGAATACATTGAACTGAGGTGGTTTGAGTCACTTTGTGGAGGTCGTGTATGTGGCAGGGTGAAAAATAAGAATTCCTTCTGGCCTTGGCTGGAGGGATATCTCTTTAGATGAATCTGTAGAGTGCCTGCTTCTCAAGAGGTGATCTCACAATCACTTCTGTTACAACATAATTAAGCAACAAAAAGTACTACACTCAGAAAACTACAACGTTTATTCCTAATGGAAGATGTTTACCATGATAACCTCTTTGACAAGACTGAATTATGAAATAAATCAATAAATCCAAAATTCACTCACATGATAACCTCTTTTAAAAGACTAAAGTATGAAATAAATCAAAAGACTAAAGTATGAAATAAATCAATAAACAGAAGTGTTCCCTAAAATTTTTTTTTTTATTTCCACAGGACGTCTTTCTGTGGAAAATGAACTCGTATGATAACCTCTTTCGAAAGACTGAATTATGAAATAAATCAATAAACAGAAGTGTTCCCCCAATTTTCATTTCCACAGAAGGACGCCCGTACAGGAGTCTACCTTCAAGCAATAAATCTGTCTATCTCCTGTACCCCTCTAGTCTCCTGTCTGAGCTTTGGCTTCACCAATACAAGATGTGTCACCAACATATGGTCAGGACAAAGTCTCAGCTCACATGATAATATCCTTGTCCTTGTTCTCCTTGTTCCAGAGAAATATAATGATATGTTGAATACTGAATCTCCTGACAAGTTTTTGACATATATGAAAAATAATTTTACTCAGAATACCCCAAAGCAAAAATTCTGTGTAATTTTAGGCATTTTATTGAGATTTTTTCTATTTTCCTACCATTATTGTAAACCTGAAACATTTTAAATAATCATCTACACTAAAGCAAATCTTCTTTGATATTCTTATGTGTCTCTTTCCCTTCCTTTTTTAGATCTTTTCCCAATATCTGTAAATGGGAAAATTTCATCTGAATATGAATGAAGTGATTTTTGAGAAATGATCATATTATAGCTGCTTATTAATTTAGTCATGTTTTTATCTCTTTGATCAAGTACCTGAAATGCAAATATGTTTAACCCTTTCACTGCGACAAGCAAGAAATCAGCATGAAAATGTCTTTGTTACTGGTTTTAAATTAATATTCTGAAAACAGTTTATCTATTCTTTGGATTATTTTGAGATTGATTCTGGGCGTCTGGGGTTTTGATTACAATAGTTCTTACCAATCCAAAACATTGCAACTATAAGGTATCTTCTTTGATTGGTATTCTAGAGTTGGTGTGATGAACAATATGGACAATTGTTATGGATGAACATCTTCTTTATTCTGTGTAAGTGATGTTTCGACATAGTTTCCATTGTCGTGGTCAAGCAAGTAAATGGTGACAAGATAAACATATTCAGGACTAGAAGAACAGAGGACAGTCTTTTAACAATTCTGATATGTAAATTGCTTTATTTGCATGCAATGTTCTATAAATTAAAACAATGTCTTCAGCCATCTAGATTATTGTCAATCTCAGTCAAGAGGTATATTATGCAATTATAGATTGGTGAGACCTGACTCCCGAGGTCAGGAGGGAGTCAGGTCTCGAGTCCTTGTATTTCACATAATGACCTCACCATGAGTAACTAAGTGTTTTATTATACCAAAATTCCTTTTTCCTCAAATTTGTTATGCATGTGTTTTATGTGTAACGTCAAAACAAAGTGGCACGTAACAGATGCAATCATGTGACAAATCACGTGACGAGTCAATATCTCAGGTCAGTGTCACAAATTACTGTCACAAAACTGACCTCCTTACGGATAGCCGGGGTCAATGTGCAGATATATTTTTCAATCATGTGATGTCAAATGACCAATGATATTCTTACAAATTAAATAGAGGTATAATAACTGTTTTTATAGACCCAAGGAAAACAATATTGACTGATGATGAGTCCGAGGTTAATATTGTTTTCTCGAGTCTATAAAAACAGGTACTGACCGAATTCATCAGCCCATAATTGTTCGTCAAAAACTTAAAACGGAATAGAAAACTAGTCATGGGCGGCATTTTGGCTTGATTGTTGGCAAGGATGGGTTAATGACGTCATGAAACAACGGTTTGACGTCATCAGCTCTATTTTTAGTAACTCAAGTCAATATCACTTTGGTCTGACTCAGGGTCATTGGGGTCAAGTCAATATTATACAATTATAGACTGGTGATGAGGTCAATACCTGTTTTTATAGACCCGAGTATCCTATATTGACCGAGGACAAAGTCTGAGGTCAATAATACTTTTCCTCGGGTAACAATAGCATGACGTCATGAAACAACGGTTTGACATCGGCTCTATTTTAAGTATCTCAAGTCAATATCACTTTTGGTCGGACTCAGGGTCATAGGGGTCAACTCAATACCACTTTCTGTCCACTGTGACTAGTTCTCGACCAATCGGATTGCCGGAAAATTATGCTCACATAATATATATATCAACATAAATTATTAATGCAGTAAAGTGTTTTTTACTTTTGCAGAAATATAAAGAGCAAAATATTTTTGAAACATATCAACTCCCTATCACATAATTTATATGACTTATCAAACCAGTTTATTATTATTTCCTGTTGGATTAAAGTTGCTTAAATGATCGATAGAAAATTTCTAAAAGATTTTCAAACTCATCTTGAATATCCTTTCTTTCTTCCTCAGAAAAAAAATATGATCATGAAAATGTCCTTAAAAAGTTTTTCTACATTTGATGATCACGAAAATAACCTAAAAATATCCTTTTTCACTTCTAATGATAAAACGTTAATGCCAAAATCTTCAAAAAAGTCAAATCTCTTCAACACCGTGACAAGATGATCGTGCAATTTAAAACTTTTGTCAAAAAAAGGCTTTTCTTTGGCAAATATTTATCGCAAATTAGAAAAGTTTCCTTAGTTCAACAGGAAATTTTTTTTATTGACGACAACATGATGCAGAAAGAAACAGTTAAAGAGAATTGTCCAATTATTTGTAAATTATTTGACGGTAATTGGCAGCTAAAGGTTTTTATACAACATGCAACTAGCTATAATGACAATTAATCTTCTATTCTGTGGAGAAAAATCATCATATGGTTGTTTGCCTGACATTAAAGTGATAAATTTGGATATACAATTTAATTTTGGTTCAACAGGAAATGATAAATATTGGACAAAAATCATTACGGTACTTTGGAAAGGAATACAAAATCATCATAAAACTAGATTAGCGTTTGCGGGATACCGCAAAAGCAGAGCAGCCCCGGAACTTTGGGTTTCGCCTTACCCTTTTCCGCCTTTTACAGGCCTCACCAAATTGGGAATTTTCTCGTGACCTTGACCTTTGACACTCAAGGTCACACAATCAATGAACACATTTCATTGAGTATTACATTATTGTAATGAAATAAAGTGTTAAAAATTAAATTAATCCATTTTTTCCATATATGTTGACCTTGCTGTGACCTTGACCTTCGACAGTTAGTACCCAAAACTTTTTGAAAATGTTGTACTTCTCAAGAGATAATATATATATACAAAATCTAAACTTCATAGCACAAAAACTTTTCAAGTTATTGTGCTTACAAGGAATTGCAATAACTCATATCTCATGACCTTGACCTTTGACCTTCAAGGTCAAACAATAATTGAACACTTTTTATTGAGCATAACAATCATGTATTGATTAAAAGTGATCATAGTTAAAATTAAGCATTTTCGCTAAACCATGCTTAAGTCATGACCTTGCTGTGACTTTTGACAGATTGTAGCCGAAACCTTTTCAAAATTTTTTACTTTTCCAAGGATGATACATACCAAGTTAGAGCTTCATAGCACAAAAACTTTTCAAGTTACCGTGTTTACAAAGAATTTTGTGGTGATTTTATAACTTGTGACCTTGACCTTTGAACTTGAAAGTGAACATGTCATAATGATTCCCTGGAAGTATTAACATTTAGACATGTTCATGAGTTCTGAAAAGCTAAATGGGATAAAGTTATACCCCAATTTAGTGCATTTTGTAATAACTTTTATCTCATGACCTTGACCTTTGACCTTCAAGGTCACACAATCATTGAACATTTTTTACTGAGTATAACAATCATGTATTGATTAAAAGTGTTCATAGTTAAAATAAAGCATTTTCGCTAAAACATGCTTACGTCATGACCTTGCTGTGACCTTGACCTTTGACGGATTGAAGCCAAAACCTTTTCAAATTTTTTTACTTTTCCAAGGATGATATATACCAAGTTAGAGCTTCATAGCACAAAAACTTTTCAAGTTATCGCGTTTACAAGGAATTCTTAGAGTGAATACATAGCTTGTGACCTTGACCTTTGACCTTGAAAGTGAACGTGTCAAAATCGTTCCCCCGAGGCATGAGTAGTAAGGTATGAATAAGAGTTCTGGAAAGCTTAGTGGAAAAAAGTTATAGCTAGCAGTACGAGTGCGGCGGCGGCGGCGGCGATGGAAACTTCACAATAACTGATAGCATTTAAAACATTAAAAGTCTCTCAACTCAGGGCAGTCTCAGTTTGGGGCAAGCTTTAACAGGGTTAACCCATCCAATTAATGAGCCGCACAAGATGTTGCTGAACTTCATTGATGGTGGTCAACTGAGCTATGCTAATTTTAGTTTACTCTGACTACTATACTTCATGTAATCAATATTGAATTATACATATTTTACACTTCTACATTCTTTGAAATCAATTTTGAAGGGAAATTGTTATCTTTTTAATGTATTCTTTAATCTATGCCCAACAAATCTACTGAGTGAATGTTTCTCTACTGCATCCGAATACTACATGGAAGTGAGGAACTAATTACAAGATTGCTAATTACTACCTGCATAAAGCGGAAATCCGATATACTGTATGCCCAATATATATATTTGTTTGAGTGGTGGAGAAAAGGTGAGGGCATTTGGGCTTTCACATTGTTTCATTGTTGCAATTTATAACAGTACAGAAAAACGTTATGCAATACGTATTGCAATATATGAGTACTTTTCAAATTCAAGAATTTGCATGCTATCTTTTCCTGAATATGAACGATAAAAATGATTACGTTTTTGAAAGGGATATTTTTCAATCACTGCCTACGACTGTATACATATTTCAGCTATTTTCACAACACATCTTCAAAATTTTTATGAATTTTCCATAAAACTATGTTTTATTAGGTTGTGTTTTTTTTGCAATTTGCAAGATGGAAATTGCCCATTTCAAAACACTTGACAAATATGAATTTTTCATAAGAGTTTACCGATTTTCGGTGATTTGTATCATGTTGTTCCTGTATTGCAATATACCGATACATTGTTAATACCATACACTCTTCATCAGTACATGTCTACTAACCATTGTGCTATCTGCTACCATCTTTAGTCTACTGTATCATGTTGTTCCTGTATTGCAATATACAGATACATTGTCAATACAGTACACTCTTCATCAGTACAAGTCTACTAACCATTGTGCTATCTGCTACCATCTTTAGTCTACTGTATCATGTTCTTCCTGTATTGCAATATACAGATACATTGTCAATACAGTACACTCTTCATCAGTACATGTCTACTAACCATTGTGCTATCTGCTACCATCTTTAGTCTACTGTATCATGTTGTTCCTGTATTGCAATATACCAATACATTGTTAATACTGACACTCTTCATCAGTACAAGTCTACTAACCATTGTGCTATCTGCTACCATCTTTAGTCTACTGTATCATGTTGTTCCTGTATTGCAATATACAGATACATTGTCAATACAGTACACTCTTCATCAGTACATGTCTACTAACCATTGTGCTATCTGCTACCATCTTTAGTCTACTGTATCATGTTCTTCCTGTATTGCAATATACCAATACATTGTCAATACAGTACACTCTTCATCAGTACATGTCTACTAACCATTGTGCTATCTGCTACCATCTTTAGTCTACTATATCATGTTGTTCCTGTATTGCAATATACCGATACATTGTTAATACCGTACACTCTTCATCAGTACATGTCTACTAACCATTGTGCTATCTGCTACCATCTTTAGTCTACTGTATCATGTTGTTCCTGTATTGCAATATACCGATACATTGTTAATACCGTACACTCTTCATCAGTACATGTCTACTAACCATTGTGCTATCTGCTACCATCTTTAGTCTACTGTATCATGTTGTTCCTGTATTGCAATATACCAATACATTGTCAATACAGTACACTCTTCATCAGTACATGTCTACTAACCATTGTGCTATCTGCTACCATCTTTAGTCTACTATATCATGTTGTTCCTGTATTGCAATATACCGATACATTGTTAATACCGTACACTCTTCATCAGTACATGTCTACTAACCATTGTGCTATCTGCTACCATCTTTAGTCTACTGTATCATGTTGTTCCTGTATTGCAATATACCGATACATTGTTAATACCGTACACTCTTCATCAGTACATGTCTACTAACCATTGTGCTATCTGCTACCATCTTTAGTCTACTGTGTATCATGTTGTTCCTGTATTGCAATATACCAATATATTGTTAATACCATACACTCTTCATCAGTACATGTCTACTAACCATTGTGCTATCTGCTACCATCTTTAGTCTACTGTATCATGTTGTTCCTGTATTGCAATATACCGATACTTTGTTAATACCGTACACTGTTCATCAGTACATGTCTACTAACCATTGTGCTATCTGCTACCATCTTTAGTCTACTGTATCATGTTGTTCCTGTATTGCAATATACCGATACATTGTTAATACTGTACACTCTTCATCAGTACATGTCTACTAACCATTGTGCTATCTGCTACCATCTTTAGTCTACTGTATCATGTTGTTCCTGTATTGCAATATACCGATACATTGTTAATACAGTACACTCTTCATCAGTACATGTCTACTAACCATTGTGCTATCTGCTACCATCTTTAGTCTACTGTATCATGTTGTTCCTGTATTGCAATATACCGATACATTGTTAATACTGACACTCTTCATCAGTACATGTCTACTAACCATTGTGCTATCTGCTACCATCTTTAGTCTACTGTATCATGTTGTTCCTGTATTGCAATATACCGATACATTGTTAATACCGTACACTCTTCATCAGTACATGTCTACTAACCATTGTGCTATCTGCTACCATCTTTAGTCTACTGTATCATGTTGTTCCTGTATTGCAATATACCGATACATTGTTAATACAGTACACTCTTCATCAGTACATGTCTACTAACCATTGTGCTATCTGCTACCATCTTTAGTCTACTGTATCATGTTGTTCCTGTATTGCAATATACCAATACATTGTAAATACCATACACTTTTCATCAGTACATGTCTACTAACCATTGTGCTATCTGCTACCATCTTTAGTCTACTGTATCATGTTGTTCCTGTATTGCAATATACCGATACATTGTTAATACTGTACACTCTTCATCAGTACATGTCTACTAACCATTGTGCTATCTGCTACCATCTTTAGTCTACTGTATCATGTTGTTCCTGTATTGCAATATACCGATACATTGTTAATACCGTACACTCTTCATCAGTACATGTCTACTAACCATTGTGCTATCTGCTACCATCTTTAGTCTACTGTATCATGTTGTTCCTGTATTGCAATATACCAATACATTGTCAATACAGTACACTCTTCATCAGTACATGTCTACTAACCATTATGCTATCTGCTACAATCTTTAGTCTACTGTATCATGTTGTTCCTGTATTGCAATATACCAATACATTGTTAATACTGACACTCTTCATCAGTACATGTCTACTAACCATTGTGCTATCTGCTACCATCTTTAGTCTACTGTATCATGTTGTTCCTGTATTGCAAATATACCAATACATTGTTAATACTGACACTCTTCATCAGTACATGTCTACTAACCATTGTGCTATCTGCTACCATCTTTAGTCTACTGTATCATGTTGTTCCTGTATTGCAATATACCAATACATTGTTAATACTGACACTCTTCATCAGTACATGTCTACTAACCATTGTGCTATCTGCTACCATCTTTAGTCTACTGTATCATGTTGTTCCTGTATTGCAATATACCGATACATTGTTAATACAGTACACTCTTCATCAGTACATGTCTACTAACCATTGTGCTATCTGCTACCATCTTTAGTCTACTGTATCATGTTGTTCCTGTATTGCAATATACCAATATATTGTTAATACCATACACTCTTCATCAGTACATGTCTACTAACCATTGTGCTATCTGCTACCATCTTTAGTCTACTGTATCATGTTGTTCCTGTATTGCAATATACCGATACATTGTTAATACCGTACACTCTTCATCAGTACATGTCTACTAACCATTGTGCTATCTGCTACCATCTTTAGTCTACTGTATCATGTTGTTCCTGTATTGCAATATACCGATACATTGTTAATACCGTACACTCTTCATCAGTACATGTCTACTAACCATTGTGCTATCTGCTACCATCTTTAGTCTACTGTATCATGTTGTTCCTGTATTGCAATATACCGATACATTGTTAATACAGTACACTCTTCATCAGTACATGTCTACTAACCATTGTGCTATCTGCTACCATCTTTAGTCTACTGTATCATGTTGTTCCTGTATTGCAATATACCAATATATTGTTAATACCATACACTCTTCATCAGTACATGTCTACTAACCATTGTGCTATCTGCTACCATCTTTAGTCTACTGTATCATGTTGTTCCTGTATTGCAATATACCGATACATTGTTAATACTGACACTCTTCATCAGTACATGTCTACTAACCATTGTGCTATCTGCTACCATCTTTAGTCTACTGTATCATGTTGTTCCTGTATTGCAATATACCGATACATTGTTAATACAGTACACTCTTCATCAGTACATGTCTACTAACCATTGTGCTATCTGCTACCATCTTTAGTCTACTGTATCATGTTGTTCCTGTATTGCAATATACCAATACATTGTTAATACCGTACACTCTTCATCAGTACATGTCTACTAACCATTGTGCTATCTGCTACCATCTTTAGTCTACTGTATCATGTTGTTCCTGTATTGCAATATACCGATACATTGTTAATACCGTACACTCTTCATCAGTACATGTCTACTAACCATTGTGCTATCTGCTACCATCTTTAGTCTACTGTATCATGTTGTTCCTGTATTGCAATATACCAATATATTGTTAATACTGACACTCTTCATCAGTACATGTCTACTAACCATTGCGCTATCTGCTACCATCTTTATTCTACTGTATCATGTTGTTCCTGTATTGCAATATACCGATACATTGTCAATACAGTACACTCTTCATCAGTACATGTCTACTAACCATTGTGCTATCTGCTACCATCTTTAGTCTACTGTATCATGTTGTTCCTGTATTGCAATATACCGATACATTGTTAATACAGTACACTCTTCATCAGTACATGTCTACTAACCATTGTGCTATCTGCTACCATCTTTAGTCTACTGTATCATGTTGTTCCTGTATTGCAATATACCGATACATTGTTAATACCATACACTCTTCATTAGTACATGTCTACTAACCATTGTGCTATCTGCTACCATCTTTAGTCTACTGTATCATGTTGTTCCTGTATTGCAATATACCGATACATTGTTAACACCGTACACTCTTCATCAGTACATGTCTACTAACCATTGTGCTTTCTGCTACCATCTTTAGTCTACTGTATCATGTTGTTCCTGTATTGCAATATACCAATACATTGTTAATACCATACACTCTTCATCAGTACATGTCTACTAACCATTGTGCTATCTGCTACCATCTTTAGTCTACTGTATCATGTTGTTCCTGTATTGCAATATACCAATACATTGTTAATACCGTACACTCTTCATCAGTACATGTGTACTAACCATTGTGCTATCTGCTACCATCTTTAGTCTACTGTATCATGTTGTTCCTGTATTGCAATATACAGATACATTGTTAATACCGTACACTGTTCATCAGTACATGTCTACTAACCATTGTGCTATCTGCTACCATCTTTAGTCTACTGTATCATGTTGTTCCTGTATTGCAATATACAGATACATTGTTAATACCGTACACTCTTCATCAGTACATGTCTACTAACCATTGTGCTATCTGCTACCATCTTTAGTCTACTGTATCATGTTGTTCCTGTATTGCAATATACCGATACATTGTTAATACCGTACACTCTTCATCAGTACATGTCTACTAACCATTGTGCTATCTGCTACCATCTTTAGTCTACTGTATCATGTTGTTCCTGTATTGCAATATACCGATACATTGTTAATACAGTACACTCTTCATCAGTACATGTCTACTAACCATTGTGCTATCTGCTACCATCTTTAGTCTACTGTATCATGTTGTTCCTGTATTGCAATATACCAATACATTGTTAATACTGACACTCTTCATCAGTACATGTTCTACAGTACATGTCTACTAACCATTGTGCTATCTGCTACCATCTTTAGTCTACTGTATCATGTTGTTCCTGTATTGCAATATACCGATACATTGTCAATACCGTACACTCTTCATCAGTACATGTCTACTAACCATTGTGCTATCTGCTACCATCTTTAGTCTACTGTATCATGTTGTTCCTGTATTGCAATATACCGATACATTGTTAATACTGTACACTCTTCATCAGTACAAGTCTACTAACCATTGTGCTATCTGCTACCATCTTTAGTCTACTGTATCATGTTGTTCCTGTATTGCAATATACCGATACATTGTTAATACTGTACACTCTTCATCAGTACATGTCTACTAACCATTGTGCTATCTGCTACCATCTTTAGTCTACTGTATCATGTTGTTCCTGTATTGCAATATACCGATACATTGTCAATACCGTACACTCTTCATCAGTACATGTCTACTAACCATTGTGCTATCTGCTACCATCTTTAGTCTACTGTATCATGTTGTTCCTGTATTGCAATATACCGATACATTGTCAATACCGTACACTCTTCATCAGTACATGTCTACTAACCATTGTGCTATCTGCTACCATCTTTAGTCTACTGTATCATGTTGTTCCTGTATTGCAATATACAGATACATTGTTAATACTGTACACTCTTCATCAGTACATGTCTACTAACCATTGTGCTATCTGCTACCATCTTTAGTCTACTGTATCATGTTCTTCCTGTATTGCAATATACCAATACATTGTTAATACCATACACTCTTCATCAGTACAAGTCTACTAACCATTGTGCTATCTGCTACCATCTTTAGTCTACTGTATCATGTTGTTCCTGTATTGCAATATACCAATACATTGTTAATACCGTACACTCTTCATCAGTACATGTCTACTAACCATTGTGCTATCTGCTACCATCTTTAGTCTACTGTATCATGATGTTCCTGTATTGCAATATACCGATACATTGTTAATACCATACACACTTCATCAGTACATGTCTACTAACCATTGTGCTATCTGCTACCATCTTTAGTCTACTGTATCATGTTGTTCCTGTATTGCAATATACCAATACATTGTTAATACTGTACACTCTTCATCAGTACAAGTCTACTAACCATTGTGCTTTCTGCTACCATCTTTAGTCTACTGTATCATGTTGTTCCTGTATTGCAATATACCAATACATTGTTAATACCGTACACTCTTCATCAGTACATGTCTACTAACCATTGTGCTATCTGCTACCATCTTTAGTCTACTTTGGTTTATCTACTGCTTATCTTTGAAAAGGTGCTTTTTCTCCGGTGTCAAGAGAACTGTATCTCACTGGATCTTATCTAACAACTCTTTAATTTAGGTACAGTAGAACAGATATAACAAACTCAGATATAGCGAACAATCGGATATTGTGAGCAAATTTTCAAGTCCAATCCTTATACAATATCATTAAAAAATTATGCGTATATAGTTCGTTATATCCGTGTTCTACTGTAATTAAAAGAAGCTTTGAAATCTCACATTTTGTCATATCTATTAATTATATTAGTGCTTGCTTCATAAATTCAAATTTTTCTGATTGACTGCATAAAGCATGCATCTTTATTTAATCTTGCTAAGAAAAGGTTCAAAGTGCTCAGTTCTTCTTGATAAGATGCAGAAAAGGATTAGAAGTTTTTTAAGAAGCTCTTTAATCTTTCATTTCTTGATTACATAATACTTAAAATACTTTCTTGATGATATAGAACTTAAAAGACAAAATTCCAATGCTATTTGGTTGATTAAAAAGCTCAAACTTCTCATTAATGATCTATGAAGTAGAATGTACTTATTGTTTTTTATTAGCTATTGATTAGCTATTGCCTCAGAATTATAGTATTTTTTCTTTTTAATCTAATTAAAAGCACAAAGAGGTTAAATTCATATTTTAAATTCAAGCAATAATCTTTGTAACATATTACAATTTTAAAAATCAGTTTAGAAATGTTTTATATCAACAGCAAGAAACATATCTTTAGTTTGCAAATACAATATTTATTTTGAAGTAAGATGAAGATAAATCTCACACAAAATAAATTGTTTATATCAAAAGCAAATAAAACATATCCAGAAGTTTTCAAACGAAAAATTAATTTTAAGATAAGATGAAGATAAATTTAAGACAGGTTAATTTTAAGATAAGATGAAGATGAATTTAAGACAGATTAATTTTAAGATAGGATAAAGATGAATTTATGTAAAAATACAGTATTCTAGTCTCTAAGCAATTAGGTTAATTAAAACAAAATAAACTATCTCACAAGGCAGCGAGCCACATGTAATATCACTGACTGCAAACAAACCTCCAGCTTGTGTCAATCCCTCGTCTTCCTTCCAGTCAGATAGTCCCAGAACAGACATATATATCAGACTCCTTACACTGTTCCAATCCTGTCTGGTAACCACTGATCACAAGAAGTTAGAGTAGCTTATCCCAACAACACTGTAGAGGAGTTTGATTTGGGTCGAAAAATCTCAACAACTCATGCTACAATGTTAAAGGTATTGTCAGACTCCTGACACTGTCACAATCCAGTCTGGTAATGACTGGATCATAAGAAGTGAGGGTAGCTTATCCCAACAACACTGTAGAGAATTTGACTTATTGCCCAAAGCTCTCAACAACTCATGCTACAATGTTACCGGTACAAAAAGACGCAATTCCTTTTGATGATGACTAGATCCCATGTATCTGTATTAGCAGTAAGGGTAGCTTATTCCAACAACACTGTTAAAAGTTCACTTAAAGTTCCATGAATCTAAACAACTCATTCTCCATTTTTTTGAGTCTGAAAAGATATTTGGACTTTGGTGCAGAATTTAAAAAATCTCAATGCTTAATGGTACCTTATTGAGTTCCTAATTAACTGATGAATGGCTGTTGATTAAATCATCTCAACTTTTTACAGGTTTGAGTTCAGTCCCTGCATCACAATGGTTGGTAACACTTCAGATGTTGTCAGGGGTTTACAAATAAGGTTTCCAACTCTTAGAAGCTCCTGCTACATGGAACAGAATTCTGGAAAGACAGCTTACAACTCTGTAAACTTTGGGCCTCTCAATGTCCAATCCAACAAGAGATAATCTCCATTGGAGCAGAGTAGTTGTTTAAATCTAAAACACTCTCAAAGTTCAAAAGTATTCAAGAAACTTTCAATGCTTCAAGTTCAAAGTAAGAATCTCACAAAAGAAATATTTCAAATGCTTCCTACAACCCATTCTTCCAAGCACCATTCACAGAAGTTCAGCACTTGATCCTCAACTCACAACCTGGTCACATGCTACAGTGTAGAGAACCTTAAAGGCACCACAGCCTGCCACTAACTAGATTTGCAAGCTCTGAACACCTTCTGCTACGCTAGACACATCCACACAGCTGACAGAGTCTCACTGACTGGAGGTAGCGCCTGGTGAAGTGTGCGCACCGGTAAATAGGATCAATACAACCATGTGTTATCATCATCGGGCTGTATACACTGCTTGATATCATTCATAGGCCAATACACACTCTGTCATCATAGAACTAGCTCGTACACCATGTGTTATCAATAAACAGCCCATATACACCTTGTGTTATCAATGAACAGACCATATACACCTTGTGTTATCAATGAACAGACCATATACACCTTGTGTTATCAATAAACAGACCATACACACCTTGTGTTATCAATAAACAGCCCATATACACCTTGTGTTATCAATGAGCAGACCATATACACCTTGTGTTATCAATGAACAGCCCATATACACCTTGTGTTATCAATAAACAGACCATATACACCTTGTGTTATCAATAAACAGACCATATACACCTTGTGTTATCACAGACCTGGCTATATACACCTTGTGTTATCACAAACCTGGCAATATACATCATGTGTTATCAATAAACAGCCCATATACACCTTGTGTTATCAATGAACAGACCATATACACCTTGTGTTATCAATGAACATACCATATACACCTTGTGTTATCAATAAACAGACCATACACACCTTGTGTTATCAATAAACAGCCCATATACACCTTGTGTTATCAATGAACAGCGCATATACACCTTGTGTTATCAATAAACAGACCATATACACCTTGTGTTATCAATAAACAGACCATACACACCTTGTGTTATCAATGAACAGACCATATACACCTTGTGTTATCACAGACCTGGCTATATACACCTTGTGTTATCACAAACCTGGCAATATACATCATGTGTTATCAATTAACCAACCAATATACACCATGCTTTATCATTGAACCAACCAATATACACCATGTGTTATCATGGAACCAATCAATATACACCATGTGTTATCATGGAACCAACCCATATCAATCATGCGTTATCATAGAACCAACCAATATACACCATGTGTTATCATTGAACCAACCAATATACACCATGTGTTATCATGAAACCAACCAATATCAATCATGCATTATCATGGAACCAACCAATATACACCATGTGTTATCATTGAACCAACCAATATACACCAGGTGTTATCATGAAACTAACCAATATCAATCATGCGTTATCATGGAATCAACCAATAGACACCATGTGTTATCATGGCACCAACCAAATACACCATGTGTTATCATGGAACCAACCAATTTAAACCATGTGTTATCATGTAGCAGGATGACCTCTGTGTGTTGTGAGGGTTCTCCCCTCTCCCTAACTCATCCTAACTTCAGTTGTCATCCTGATCATAAAGAATTCTTGACAGGTCATCTAGCAGCCTTATTCTTAAAAATTGTCTTACTTCCATCAACACCATCTTCTTTGTAACATATTGAGAGAGAGGTAAACTGTCTGTTATCAATATGCTGTTTTCCCTCTAACAATATGGCAAGACCCATATATAGTGAATGTTTGTGGTATAGATATTCCTTTATTCTGAATTGTGTATGCACATGTCACATGATCCTATGTCATTTCGTCCATCGATATCAGAAAAGTTTTTGACGTCTTGATGTGCGATGTTTAATTGAAGAATTGATGGAATTGGGAGAAAAAACAACAATAACTTGGAACAATTATCATAGGAAAAAACAACTGGCGTTATTTATTCATATGCAATATGATTTATTGCTATAAATGTAGATATTGTTCAACTCAGGCAAGAGAAGTAATAAAAAGATAATTTCTCATCAAAATGCAACATGACCAAAACAAAACATGGCCCGAACCGTGCAGATACTGTTGTTGATGCTCCATTTTCTAAGTTTTACATTACATTTGATAATTAATTTTGACAGATGTTGCTGTTGTCATTATTACTGGTATGGAGACCATCAATGTTTTAAGCAACATCTGCTTCCGTTCATTACCATTTATACAACATTGTTTAAGAATATATATATATTTATATACACTACTAGACATAAGCTATCATTTGATAAATGCACTCAGCATGAAACAGAGCTGTAGTGATAGAATATTTTGATATGTAGAAAATATTGACTTATATACTACATTTATATACTAGTATATATAGATAAAATTGGAAAAATTTACAAGTATACAGTTTTGCATAATCAAAAGATAAAAAATGGCACGAAGCCAATTAAGACTCCAACATTTCAATGGTATCATCAGGGAGTCTAACAAGAGACAGTTACTATATATATATATATGGAAATTGTTGTACCTAAGAACCAGTCCGCTACAAAAAGCATTTATCCTGAAGGGGGTTAACATTGCAGAAATAAGCACAGCGCTGCAGTACTCACGTTAATAGAAATAAAATGCTTTTTGGCGATTCTTTTTATATTTTGAGCAAAAGAAGAAGTTGATTGCTAAATATTCATTTACACACTTTTTTAAAACAAGGTAACCAAATGAGGATTACCATCATACAACATTGTTAAGGTATATATCGGAAATTCTCTCATTCATTCTTCTTAAGCACCAGCTACAGCCACTGTAGCGCTCCTATCTTAAACGTCTCTTGGTATGACATAACCCGCAATTACATCCCAGTCTTCCTGGAGATGAGCAGAGACCCTACCAATTGAGCTACATCCTGTTTATTACATGAGAATAAAACATCTTTTGGTATGACATGACCAGAATCCCAGTCTGCTCGGAGATGAGCAGAGACCCTACCAATTGAGATACATCCTGTTATTACATAAGAATAAAACATCTTTTGGTATGACATGACCAGAATCCCAGTCAACACTAAACCAACCGAATGAAGATGAAGAAAATTGGTATATTCACTGTTAATTTAACATGACATGATGAGCAGAAACTATACCAACAGCAACGTCCTGTTCATATCTTACTCAACATGATTGTTAACTATCTAAATATGTAATAAGTCGTAATTTACACTGCGGTGGCTTTGCGCATGACATTCATGCAGTGTTCGTTTCATCAACCTATCATATAACATGACATGATGAGCAGAAACTATACCAACTGAGCCATGTCCTGTCCATATCTTACTCAGCATGATAACTTAATTAAAATGACAACAATACTCATTTAATGCAGTGTTTGTTTTATCAACAATTCCTGATATTGAGGATATGAGGTAAAAATTATCTTATTCTGAGCCTTATTTAAGAAACAGTGGGTACTTCTTTCTGAAATGACGCCAAGGTTTGACGTCAACAACTAATGCCATGTCTCTTTTATTGACTCTAAACAGGCTCTTAGGATTATTTTACTGTCAAATATGGGAAAAACAGGACCATGGTCTTCTTGAACTGTTTTATTGGCTGATAATGTTCTTCTGAGAATACCTTCCATGTTTATCTGCTAACTCAGGCACTGGATTTAACATTATATATCTTTGAGCGAAGATTTAAAGTACACAAAAACTCAAACCCTGGATTTAACATTGTATATCTTTCTTTGAGCGAACATGAAAGTACATGAAAAAAGTTATTTCTCCTTGGGCCTTGAAATCTAGATTTGAAAAATAAATTCCACTTTAAATTTAGTTCCCTTTTTTAATTCAACCCGGAAGAATCTGACAGTGAGATTAAACCAAATCTAAACCTTATCTGTTTGTCGAAAGCTTAGGGACTCTAGCCTTCATTGAATATTTTTAGAATTCATTTCACAGCTTTTCAGATTTCTTGCTTTGGGATAATGTCATACTAAACCAATGCTAACTTTATGAACTTTTTAAAGCATCTTCTTTATACTTTGAGCTTAAAGGGACCATTCGAGCGGGGTATTTTTTGTGGAAACAAAATTCAGGAGGACTTTCCTGTTTACAGTTATAAATGATTTTTACATGATAATTTCACACTTAATTTCAATTATGTTTGTAAGGTTAGCATTGCAGTTGTTAAAGATTAAACAATTTGCCAAAGAATAAAGTGTATCGCTCGAAAATTAAAAACATCATGAAATGAAGCCAATCTTCGAAGCTACGATCGTGGAATGCATTATTACGACAAAATGTTGTTGTAACTGGTAACTTTTATTATGAATTATTTGTGAATATACTCCTCTTATATCAGTCAAGTAATTATTTCTTTATTTTATTAATGAATAAGCATAATACAGCACATTTGTTTTCTCGGAATGCTAACATTTCAAAATGGCGGACGAAACGCGGTCGAGTGGTGCCTTTAAGGTTGGTCATACTAAAATAATGGAATCTTTCTTATCTTAAAGGGGGTCTATTCTCTGAGCAAATACAGGGACAGGCTCTTTGACTTTGTTATTGTTTTGCAATTGCATGCTGGGAAAAATTTCGACTGGTCAGATATATAGCTCGGCCATGTCAGCTGCTTCTTAGATATTAGTTTGCATAGTCTAGGGTGACTTATTAAAATGCGGTGTATTTATTGAACTTAATCTTGTTTTGTTGATTCTAATTTTTTCATTTTTCACAGACTTATATATATTTGTCTCATAATTCATCTTAGTCATAGTTGTGTTTTTGCTAATCTAATCTTATCGAATATCTCAAGTTTCATAATACATATAACCAAATAAGATCTTTTAAAAAATAAAAACTTTTTGATATCTTGGTGAGAAAGAGATATTTATATACAGTCCAAATGGATGACTGATATTTCTTAAACCTCATATGTGGTGTAGTTATGTCATAAGTATAACATGACAATTAAGATGTTGAGCTATATCGTCTACACCACCGTACACTAATGGACAACTAATGGAAATCATTTTACTGACACAGAGCCTTGTAGGTGTTTGCTTTCTGCCATAGGCACCACACATTAGTGTTGTGAAGTTGTTAACAGCATACACCTAACATGCCTCGATAAAATATCCTGGCTTATGTGATGGCAAAATAAGTATGTATCAATATTTTCTCTTGTTTATATTACCAAAATTAAGATAATACTGAGTTTCATGAAATATGTCTGTGGATCATTTACTGGTGTAATGATAATGCATGGTGTATATAGGAGGATATCAGGGGATTGGTTGTAGCATAAAGTAGAGACAAATACGCTGATGTAGCAGGATGACAGAGATATATACAAAATATACCAGAATAGTGTTGTAACATGTTGAGTTGACTAATACCAGGAACATGTGACACGTTAATACTCGTTCAGAATAAAGGAATATTTATACCATAAACATTCACTATATCGGTCTGGCCATATTGTCAGGTGAAATAGAGCATATTGATAACATATTATCTGTCTAAAAACAGTGTAGTCAGGGAATTTAATATCTCAACAGCTGTATGTTGATAACACGGAACCACTCTAGTGAACAATCTGTCCTGAAGGTGATAAATCAGGGTATGTGAGTTTCATATAATCTAATTATACAGACACATAATCTTACAGATGGAAGGCAATATAACAAAACTATGAGATATATAGAGAATACTACACGAGGTCTCATTAGATACGAATTATACGAAACGAGTGTCCTTCCGGCGGTATCTGACCGAGCGAAAGCGAGGTCAGATACCATAGGAAGGTCACGAGTTTCGTATAATTCGTATCTAATGAGACCGAGTGTGGTATTTTATTTATTACACACGTTTAGAATAGACACATTTGTTAATAATCCTCATTTTAGTGTATGGCATCAAGGAAACAATTCCGATAACCCGAAACCGGTTTCAATAACCGAATGCGTAATAATCGACGTTCGTGATGTGAGCAGTCTATTTGCGCAGTCGCTCATTTAAACCTGCGAAGAAAGAAAATAGTTTCCAGTTTCGATTAAATCAACCAAACTTAGAAATGCCAAAAAAGGCTAATTCATCGATGATGAGTTTTGATTAACGATTAATTAATGATTGATACAGAAAGTGTAGAATGTAAACATTCAGAGTCAGAGTCGAATCTGTCAACGCTCTTCTCTCGGTCGGCTCGCCATGTTCAAGCGTCAAGGCTGACGTGTGTCGTTGTGGCTGGGCTAGCGGATACATTGGTTCTGTTGAAAACGGATTACTTACCAACGGGTAATGTAATGGAAGATCTTTAAACTGAAACAAACACCATTTCGAACTTTTCTAGGAACTTCAAATGAACGATAGAATCGATATGGATGATAATGAAAACAACGACGTGCATTGTTGATGATGAGAAAATAAACAAATAACTGTCACAAAGATGACAAGATTCCCTACCGCAAATTAACAAAAATAGAGCCAGTGGCCTTGTAGCTCATCATAATTATCAATTTGGATTTGGGTGAGGCAAATGTGGTTTCCACCTTACTTGGGGCCACAGGGTCACCAATCATAAAATTAAGTATATAGGCGACAAGTTTCAGTTTTCAAGGCCTTATACTTCAGGAGAAGAAGATGAAAAAAGATTTTAAAGATGTTCCTGTTGCCTTTATTAGGGGCAACAGGGTCATCAAAGCTACAATTTATAATCCTCACTGCTCAAGCAGTCTGTACACAAAGTTGGTTCTGGAGAAGAAGATGAAAATAGGTTTTGAGGATGTCGCCCATAATCCTCACCAGTCAAGGAGTCTGTACACAAAATTTCAGCTTTCTAGGCCTTATGGTTCTTGAGAAGAAGTCGAACATCCACAAAGTTTACTGAAGGATGGACAGACAGATGAACGGACTCCGGACACCATGTCATGCCATAAGCCCATCGGGCCCTACAGGTCACTGTAAAAAGAACATAATAAGCCGGTTTCAATGCTGAAATTTTCAAAGCCTGGCTGTGACCTTGAAAATAATGTGAAGGTTTCCAAAATCGACTGGGCCCGGGGCCTAAATCTCAATAAGAGGGTTTGAAGTTTTGTTAACGGTTCTTGAGAAAACGTCAGTCTTGTGTGACCTTGAATTAAAAGTCAAGGTCATGAACTTCTACAGAGACTTTACTCTCATGGTGATGAAGCAATATGCCACAAATATAAGGAATCCAGTCAACAGTTTTTGAGTTGATTGATTGAGTACGGATGCTGCCCCATACAATATCCCCTGCTTCATGCTTAACTCATGGCAGGGCATATAAAATATCATCCTGCTACATCAGCGTATATGTCTCTGCTAATGCTACAACCTATCCCCTGATATCCTCCTATAGTCTTCTGTGCAGGATGATAAAATATAGCATGACAGCAGTATTTGCTCGATACTTGACCATTTCACCTGCCACTAGAACCAATAAAGTTGAGACAAAAGACGTTTAAAACTCTGAAGAACATACATTTGGTTTCAACTTATGCTAATGAGAAAAATTTAGAAAAATATTTTTTTCAAATCAGTGCTACTACCCCTTTAAATAAATATAATATGCAAAAGGCGGACCATATTACCTGACATTTGACATTTTGTACTCAATCCTTTGGTCATCACTGGAGATTTCAGCAGGCTGTTGTCCAGTGCATTGTGGGTAAAAACAAAGCATTCTGGGACTGACAAGCTGATGAGCCTGTCTATTACGATTATATATGCTTCATTTGTTGGGATTGGCAGCTTTGGGATCCTATTAGAGAGATTGGTGCTGTCTGGGTACTGTGATAGGGGATTTGATACTGGTCAAGGTCTATCAACCAGTTGGAGCGATGGGGATAACGTTATGCTGGATTTCCTTTTTTTAACTTTTATTTTAAAACAAAAAATAGAGCCATTGGCTCTGTAGCTCATCAGGCATCATATCAAGTTTGCTTTATACAGGCCAGATAAGCTAAAAATGAAACTGATGTTACCTATTGCAAGAAAACCTATAAACAAATTACAAAACAAATGTAACGATTTCGGAATAAATTTCCTTACCCAAATGATTTATCATTATTCAACACTTTCTAGATCGCCAATATCAGACAGTGAAAGAAGTCCACACTAAAATATCCAAGGAGAAATAAATTTGCCATAGACTGTCATCTAATGGAGAAAAATAGGTTTTTAAGATTGTGACCCCTGTGACCCTATTTGGGGTCATGGGGTCACGAAATCTACATTTAAGAATCCCCATTGACCAAGGAGTCTGCACATATCACTTTCAACTCGCTAGTCCTTTTAGAACTGGAGAAGAAGATGAAAATAGGTTTTTAAGGTTGTGACCACTGTGACCCTATTTGGGCTCACAGGGTTACCAAAGTTACAAATTAGAATCCCCATTTTCCAAGGAGTCTGCACATATCATTTTTAACTCTCTACTTCTTTTGGAACTGGAGAAGAAGATGAAAATAGGTTTTTAAGGTTGTGACCCCTGTGACCCTATATGGGCTCACAGGGTCACCAAAGTTACAAATTAGAATCCCCATTGACCAAGGAGTATGCACATATCATTTTTAACTCTCTAGTCCTTCTGAAACTGGAGAAGAAGATAACAATTTTTTTTTTTTTCAGTCCTGATGAGCTAAAAATGATACCAGTCAAGATTTGACTTCACGTTAGAAGACCATAAGCATAGGAACACTTTTTAAACGTTTTTTGGGGGGGGGAGAGGGGTTCTTTTAGGTGAGTGAGCTGTTGCCTTTTTTGGCTGAGAAAGCTTTTCAACAATCGGGTCATGCTTTATATACAACCAATTTTGTTGCCCTTCATTGGTTGAATCATTAACTAATTAATTAATAGCATCTGACACTATTACTTGTCCAGATCTGAGGCATTATTATATGAACAATAATGATAACAATATGTGGGGTTTTCTATTTTTTATTTTCAAAATGTTCAATGATGAGTCAAAGCAACTTTAAATAGAAAGATTTTAAAAACATTTGAAAGTTTTTAAAGGTCCCAGGAATAATAACAATAAACAATATGACGGGTTTAATTTTGATAAAACAATGCAAAATAAAATTGTATCCGGAAAGATCATTGGTCTATCTCTGTCATCAGAACAGTGGGATTGATGATAATAATAAACATCATGAAACAATCTAATGCGATGCCCACAACTAATAATGTAATTCATTCTACATTCGTAAATAAAAAAAAATATATATATATTATTAGATAGAAAATTTTGTCCATACAAAGAAATTCTTAGAAACATCTGTCTATCTTATAAAAAATATTTTTGGGGACTTTAAATTTCATTGTTATAATTGCCATAGAGAAACTGTAGACTGTACAACAGGCTCTTATCATTAGAGAGTTCTATAGAGTAAGGAGGTAATATCACCTCACAAACCCGCTATTGTTACTGTTCATACAGGAAAAAGGACCATATTCTCGTCCAAACATTGGATGTTTGATGAGATGTTTTTTCAGCATATCTCAAAAGAGTCATTTTCTTTTCCTAATTTTTTCCATCCCGGTTCAATAAAGAAACAATATCTTCAAGACGTCAATGTGGACAAACGGCAGTGGCGCCAGATCCATCAGAGCTCCCTCAATGACAGCGTTATTGTCAAGCAGTCGTGTGGAATATCTCACTGATTGCCAATTTACCCTTGACACTCATCAGACGCTTCCATCAGGGGTCGTATCAAAAGTAACATTTTGATTTTACCCTGACAAGTTGCAAAAGTGTGTTATTATACCTCTATCAAATTTGTAAGAATATCATTGGTCCATTGACATGGCATGATTGAAAAATATATCTGTACACTGACCCCTGCTTTCAGTGAGGAGGTCAGTTTTGTGACAGAAATTTGTGACACTGATCTGAGATATTGACTCGTCACGCTATTGTTACATGATTGCATCTGTCACATATCGCTTTGTTTTGACGTAACACATAAATCACATGCATAACATTAACAAAGCTGAGGAAAAAAGAATTTCGGTTTGATTAAACATTTAATTACTTATGGTGACCTCCTTATGTGAAATTATGTCTGACCGCATTGAGAGTCAGGTCAGTCTTTGTATTTCACATAACGACCTCACATTGAGTAATTAAGTTTATAATACTAATCAGGACATACATTGCAATCATCAAGAGCCTGTATTCTATTGTGACAGGGTAAGATCAAAAGCATTTATAATAGCTTCAGCTGGAGGGATATCTCTTTAGCTTAATTGGTAGAGTGTCTGACTCTCAACTCGAAAGTCCCAGGTTCGAATAATGGTGGACATAAAAATCTTGGATTTTCACTCTTCCTACATCTGGCACCCAACGGAGGGCCGGGACTTATTCCTTTATGTTACAACAACTTTAAGTCCTGTTCAGGTTTGTAAATCATTTTTAACTTATATACTAAATCCTTCATTTCTCTCAAATGTTCGAATCACGGACGAGTCCCTTTGCCTCGAGTTGAACAGTCGGGATATATGGCTATGAAGGATTTATATACCAAATAAGGATTTACAAAGCTAAACCTATTCAGGAATAGCCCATCCAATGTTTAGCGTCAAGTGTAGCAGGAGTCAAAATCTAATATTTTCATGTCCAGCGGGATTTGAACCCGGGATCTCCAGGTTGAAGGTCTTAAACTCTTAGACAACCCGGTTGAAGCCAGGAGGAATACTTTTGAGCTCACCCTGTCACATTCAACCCCTCCACGAATAATACTCAATTTGATTAATTCATTAAACAGTATTGAGATGGTCCCTGTGGGTGTGTGACAGCATGTTGTATGTTTCCCTTCGTCCCAATCACTGACACTCGGACCACTAGGTACAGGAGACATGACGCTTCAAGCACAGTACTATAGAGTATGATAGACATGTACTAAGACTCGGACCACTAGGTACACCAGACATGACGCTTCAAGCACAGTACTATAGAGTATGATGCTTCAAGCACAGTACTATAGAGTATGATAGACATGTACTAAGACTCGGACCACAAGGTACACCAGATATGACGCTTCAAGCACAGTACAACAGAGTATGATAGACATGTACTAAGACTCGGACCACTAGGTACACCAGATATGACGCTTCAAGCACAGTACAACAGAGTATGATAGACATGTACTAAGACTCGAACCACTGGGTACAGTAGACATGATGCTTCAAGCACAGTACTATAGAGTATGATAGACATGTACTAAGACTCGGACCACTAGGTACAGTAGACATGATGCTTCAAGCACAGTACTATAGAGTATGATAGACATGTACTAAGACTCGGACCACAAGGTACACCAGATATGACGCTTCAAGCACAGTACAACAGAGTATGATAGACATGTACTAAGACTCGGACCACTAGGTACACCAGATATGACGCTTCAAGCACAGTACAACAGAGTATGATAGACATGTACTAAGACTCGAACCACTGGGTACAGTAGACATGATGCTTCAAGCACAGTACTATAGAGTATGATAGACATGTACTAAGACTCGAACCACTGGGTACAGTAGACATGATGCTTCAAGCACAGTACTATAGAGTATGATAGACATGTACTAAGACTCGGACCACAAGGTACACCAGATATGACGCTTCAAGCACAGTACTATAGAGTATGATAGACATGTACTAAGACTCGGACCACTGGGTACAGTAGACATGATGCTTCAAGCACAGTACAACAGAGTATGATAGACATGTACTAAGACTCGGACCACTAGGTACACCAGACATGATGCTTCAAGCACAGTACTATAGAGTATGATAGACATGTACTAAGACTCGGACCACAAGGTACACCAGATATGACGCTTCAAGCACAGTACAACAGAGTATGATAGACATGTACTAAGACTCGAACCACTGGGTACAGTAGACATGACGCTTCAAGCACAGTACAACAGAGTATGATAGACATGTACTAAGACTCGGACCACTAGGTACACCAGACATGACGCTTCAAGCACAGTACTATAGAGTATGATAGACATGTACTAAGACTCGGACCACAAGGTACACCAGAAATGACGCTTCAAGCACAGTACAACAGAGTATGATAGACATGTACTAAGACTCGGACCACTGGGTACAGTAGACATGATGCTTCAAGCACAGTACAACAGAGTATGATAGACATGTACTAAGACTCGGACCACTAGGTACACCAGACATGACGCTTCAAGCACAGTACTATAGAGTATGATAGACATGTACTAAGGAGCTACAACAGTGACATGGATATCTCAATCCAGACGTAAAGACAATCTACATAGTCAATCAAAACTGAGAGTCCTGGGGACAAATTTCAGTTAGATAACAAGATAGACAATAACTTTCTTGCACTATGATGGAACAGGCTCAAAGTACCTAGATATGATGCTTAAAGCACAGTACAACAGAGTATGATAGACATGTACTAGAAGCTACAGCACAGACATGGATATCTCAATTCAGACATAAAGACAATCCTGGCCAAACATAGTCAATCTGGGGACAGATTTCAGTTAGATAACAAGACTGATAATAGCTTTCTTGTATCATGACATCCATGACGGAACAGGCTGACAGCACCTAGAAATGTAGCCATAGGTGAGGTGATGTGAGGTGAGGTGAGATGGGGTTTATCGCCGCTTTCAAGATCAGTCACTTATATCCCGGCTGCTAGTATTATTGCAGGGAGAAAGCCTGCACACCATTGTGGCTATGTATAGCCGTGAAACCTGCGAGCATAAGCTGGAACTAGCGAACCATGGGTGAGGTGGGGTGATATTAGGGAGCATCGGATGGAGCAAGGGAACGATGGGTGGTACTGTACTGAAATTCAGTGTAGCATTGCACCCAAACCTGACTGCGTGTAGAACAGTTCTCTACTTCAGACAAAGTTGACAAGCCCTTGTTCGGATTCGAACTATGGACCTCCTGATCCAAAGACGAACACACTAACCACTGCACTATACCACCCAGGTATCCATAGGAGAACTACTTTCATTGTCAGCTATCAACAACGTTTACATGGGATCCTACTGGTCCTCACCTCCTCATGTTGTACAGCTGGGTAGACTGAGTGCAATGTGAATGAAGTGCCTTCCCTGTGAACACAACACAGTCTATTTGTTGTGTCTTCATGGGGATTTGAATCAGCCATTTATCCACTACCGGTATACCACTTTGCTTCGATAATATAAAACTGATAATAAAAAGCTATTTATCATGTGTAAATAGTAACAATAACTTTTTATTTCACTCTAGCATGGGGCAATACTGTTTTTGCCACTCACATTGACTAACAACCTGCCAAGATTGTAAATACAACATTTGAAAAAAGAAGATAAAATAATGTTTTTTACTAAATGCCATGCTTATCCCATCTTGTGAGTTAGAAAAGTTAATATGATAGTTAAAAATACATAGCTAATGTCTTCAATTCTCGTAAATCATTCCTTTCTTGCCTCTCTTTATAAGATAAATATGGTATTTGTCAGGGGAGAACAGGTATCCACTATATATAACCTATTGATGATAGATACGACCGACAGCGGAGAACAGGTATCCACTATTATCACCTATTGATGATAGATACGACCGACAGGGGAGAACAGGTATCCACTATAGGCACTAGGCAAATGTATTACAATATAAGCTCAATCGAATTGTTTTGTTCATTTTAGAACTGTCCCTTATGATTATCAAACAGCGTCTTACAATTAGGTAACAGGTATTTTTGTTGATGTTGTTTGTTGATTTTTGCTTTGTTTACTCGCTTAGGCCCTTTTATAATGAATGTGAAGCTTTCAAGATGATTTAGATACCATTAAAACTTTAAGTAGCGCAATTTAGATAAATGTGTAAGGCTTATCAAATGTATCTTCAGAAGTTCATTTAACAACATTTTTTAAAGGAAATTTAAAACTGTTGAACAATAGTCTTTAAATTTTGCAATTAAGCATATTATATAACTTGATATAATTTGATGATACTAATGGTAGTATTGGTCTCATCAAGCTTATTTTATATATTTCAACTCTGTAGATTATGATTTGACAATCTATGTTTCTAGCATTTGAACAAACGGTTTCTAAAGGTTTTGTAACATTCAAATACTTTCTTCGTAAGCGTTGTCTTGATGAATAACCTTTAAAAACTTTTGACATTTAACAGACTCAATAAGCAGACAACTTATCATGCATATTTCAAAGCCATTAAAAGCTTTTTCAGCAAAACTAATTTACATTGCCTAATGTTGAACAAAAGGGTTATAATGTTTGTTAGGTTGCTATGGTAATTATAACACATCAACTCTTGTAACAGCATTCATGTAACAATGTTTATTCAGTATCAGAGAAAGAATAAAACATTCTTTGTGTTTCAACTTGTTTTCCTTTCTAAACAACACATCAAAGTGAAAAAAATTATGATTCTTCCTTTGATCTTCGTATTTTTTAGTAAAATGTTTCATTTGGAATCTTTCATTGGAATTTTTTTCTGAATGAAAAATGATATTGTAAAATGATTGTTTTGCTCTTATCGATATCCTACACTTAATTTATATGTTTCAACTTTAATGAAATATTCATCATCTTTATATTACCAATCTTATAATGATAATTTGACTAAAATACATAAAGAAAGTACCACTAGTCGTGTTAATGATCACAAGAAAAAATAATTTCTAAATTTTGCTGCAACTTGTAAATGTGATCATGAATACTATTTCATATAAAAACTATCTAACACTTCTATAATGGATCTCTCAATAAGCTAGTTCTCAATGCCAGCACCAACACAGAAAGAGCCTATCCCCTGTCATGGATAACAGTAGATTCCTAGCCGCATCATATCAAAACATATACCATATAGAGAATACTTAACGACGTTCCATTTCATAACATTTTTAAGAAACAAGTGAATGGATTGGTATTTAATGAGCGCACTTAGCTAAAAAGAAGAAATTTGTCGACATGAGCATCGCAGCCGACCAATTGTGACGTCATTATAAAGTCCCGTCATTCGGTCAGCTCGCGATGTTATGACACATATGTGTCATACCATTGTAGATTTATTAAACGATGATATCTTCAACGGGAGTGTAATAATAAAAGATATGTGATGAATCCTAGCTTGATGCTCAGCAATAGAAGGAATCTTAGAATAAAGCTGTAAATGGCTCAAGAATTTCCAAAATTACAATGTAAATGGGACAATAAAAAGTTATTATTATTATCATTATAAAAAAAAACATGTGCACTCTCAAGCCAGTCTTATTACTAAATAAATCCAACTGTTGTATTAAAGGGGCAGTAGCACGTTTTTAGGCGAATATAAGGTGATGTCAGGAAAATGAAAATTAATGGTTCCAATTAAAAGACAATGTATTTAAACAAAGTGGAGAAGTAATAATTCAAATATATGATGAAAAGTTTAGCCATGCGATTTCTATTTCTTACAGAAAATGAATAAAAGGTGTTAAAAAAAATGGCCGCCAATGGCTTTTATGTGAATCTTCATACTTTGTCCTCTGACTATGGCTGATTGGCTTGTGTAATGAGATTTATGACACTATCAAAATAATACATTTAACATTAACTAACAATTATCAGTGAAATTTTTAAAATATAAAATAATCAAAAAACGTGCTACTGCCCCCTTAAAGGCTAACCAAATTACAACTATCTTTATTTGTTTATTATCACAACTGCTAAGGATATGTCATTAGTGTAACTCAAATGCTGCAAGGAATGTATATCAACATAGATCACTGATCTCTTAAAGATGCTATATCATACTTGCAATATTTTAAAAGTATTTTTAATGTATACGTTGTATTTTTAGAAAAATTTAGCGACCAACCTTGAGAAAATCGGACCAAAATTGATCAAATAGGAGATAATTTACCAAAAAATACCGAAACGGCAGTCGACATAAGGGCGAATCAAGTGTGGCCATTTCACAACTTCCGGTTTCTAAATGTACGCTTGAAAACCGTCTTTGTCGCGCTCAACTAGATTTTATATTCTTTTTCTCCAAATTAGGTATTCGTTGCTGTCAAAGTTGATACCCATCGAACGCAATTACGGTAGTTGAGACACAGTGTGTATCCTACAAGCATAATGATTACGTCACCGAAAGCGGGTTCGCTAAATGACATGCCCTTTCTAGGAGGGGTACTGTGCTTGAAGCTTCGAAATAAGTATGTTATTGTTGACTAAACAATCTAAATATGATATCAAAATTTCGACGAAAGATTTTTCTACAAAGTGATGTATTTCATTTCTCAATAGCTAAGTTTCATCCTGAACCGCTTGCAAGTATGATACAGCATCTTTAATTCAGGATCGCTCAGCCCATATTCATCACTGAAGACAAGTTAGGAAGATTTTACTGCCACTTCAAACAAAAAGTATTCTTTGTATCAAGCTCGACCATGTTTCAAACTTCTTATCTTGCACAAAAGTTACACAAGCTTAGATAACAGAAATCAATTATATTTCATTTCATTCTCAATGTAAAGAACTACGACCAAAGTTTGTACAAAGCATATGATCTTAAAGTCTTAAGTACATAATTACAAGCAGCTGACATGGTCAAGCTATATCCCCCGCAAATTGCACAATATGTATAGATTTTCCTTATCATATTGCTGATTAATTTTTGTCGCACAAAATAACACAATTTTTCCAGGATATAAAAAGAAACTATTCCAATAAAAAACTAACTCATACCAACTTTATGTTCACTGTTGGGCATAACTCGAGTTAACAGACAAAATTAAAATCAAACGAATGAATTTATGTATTATGTATTTGGATCTCCAAGATCAATTTGATCATATTTAAATAAACATATTTTCAAAACTGTTCTTCATGACACACCAACATATGATTTTGTATCTCCATAACAAATTTGATTAAAATGTGATGTTTAGTTTAGTTGTGAGATAGACAGGACTTGTAACAGATTTCCAACAGAGTCCTCATTTTTTGCCCAAAAGGCAAAATTTTATAAAAACATTTTCAAAATTGTTCTTCATGACACACCTTCAGATGATTATGTATCTCCATATCAAATTTGATCAATATGGGATGATTAGTTTAGAAGTTATGAGCCGGACAGGACTTGTAACAGTTTTCCAACAGAGTCCTCATTTTTTGCCAAAAAAGGCAAAATTTTATAAAAACATTTTCAAAATTGTTCTTCATGACACACCTTCAGATGATTATGTATCTCCATATCAAATTTGATCAATATGTGATGATTAGTTTAGAAGTTATGAGCCGGACAGGACTTGTAACAGTTTTCCAACAGAGTCCTCATTTTTTGCCAAAAACGGCAAAATTTTATAAAAACATTTTCAAAATTGTTCTTCATGACACACCTTCAGATGATTATGTATCTCCATATCAAATTTGATCAATATGTGATGATTAGTTTAGAAGTTATGAGCCGGACAGGACTTGTAACAGTTTTCCAACAGAGTCCCCATTTTTTGCCAAAAAAGGCAAAATTTTATAAAAATATTTTCAAAACTGTTCTTCATGACACACCTTCAGATGATTATGTATCTCCATATCAAATTTGATCAATATGTGATGATTAGTTTAGAAGTTATGAGCCGGACAGGACTTGTAACAGTTTTCCAACAGAGTCCTCATTTTTGGCCAAAAAAGGCAAAATTTTATAAAAATGTTTTCAAAATTGTTCTTCATGACACACCTTTAGATGATTATGTATCTTCATGTCAAATTTTATCAATATGTGATGATTAGTTTAGAAGTTGTGAGCCGGACGGGACTTGTAACTGATTTCTTACAAAATTTACCACTTTTTCTCCAAAATCCTAATATTCTATGTAGATTTTCAGAAAATTGTTTCTTATGACACATTATTACATGTTTCTTCATGTCCATAACGAATTTGAATTGAAATGGTTGATTAGTTAGAAAGTTATGAGCCGGACACAAAGTGTAACGGACGGACGGACGGATGGACGGACGGTACCCATTTTAATACCCCCCGCAACTTCGTTGCTGCGGGGGATAATGATCAAGAAGGGGTGCATTTGATGAGAAAATCTCCATATGATTAAGCTGTTTGAGTATGCGAACCAAGCAAATTAAAACAACATTTAAAATAGTGCAAGGTATTCATAATGGCAGTTATTCAATTCTTGAGAGATAACAGCAAATCCTTAGCTGAAAAAAAAATATTAAAATTTACAAATAAATTATTCACACATGTGGTTAATTGTAGTTTCCACCTGAAATTCAATATACACATCACTTACCTTGTACCTTAAAGATAGAGAAACATATATATTATTTCATACGGGTAAATATGGTATCCTCAGCAAAACATTTGAAATTTCAAATATCTCTTATTTTATGTAAAAGTTGAAAGAAGCAGACAAATGGTTAGCCTAAAACTTTTTTTATTAGGGCTTCCAAGGGACATAAAATAGAGCAATTGGCTCTGTAGCTCATCAGGCTTCATATTTAATATTGCTGTAGGGTGTGGCCAATGTGGTTTCCCCCTTGGTAGGGAAAGTTATAAATTATAATCCTCACTAGTCAAGGAATCTGTACACAAAGTGTCAGCTTTCTAGGCCTTATGGTTCTGGAGAAGATATAAATGCACAAAGTTTATGGACGGCCAGACCAGACACCATGCCATGCCATAAGGCTATAGGGCCTTACAGGCCAGATGAGCTAAAAAATTGACTGAAGTACTCGATGGGTCAGACTCGACTTGGAACCGGGTACCCAAAATTCTTATCTTTTCTTTATTCATCATCTAATTGCCTAGAAAGAATATACATACATATCGACCTACAAATGATCATACATCTGTTGTTTTGATTCAATGACTTAAAAAAGTCATGTTGATCAACGAGGTCATGCATCCCAGATCAACAGTCTAAAATTACTTATATATATAAGTAACAGTGACCTCTCCTTCTCAAGTCCTCTGATGAAACTTGAGCAAGTCTCTGTATAATCCTGGCATGCATGTTGAATGTGTGTTTATTACCCATACGGTTGAAAATAAGGCCAAATTTTTTTTTTAAATTGGTTTACGGATCCGCCGACCTCAAAAAGTGGAAAAGTGGAAAAAAAATATAGTAAAAAAACTGGTCTTATTTTTTTACCGCCGAATCGAAAGCGTGTATAAAATAAAATAATAATAAATGTCATTCATTTAAACTTAATTTCACTATCCGATATGTCTTTTTTCATCGAATATACCTATATTGAAAAACAACTTCGAAACGTGTCCGATTCGTTTCAAGAAAATCGTCCTTTCCGAGAATTAGCAAAGGGAGGTAACTCTAAACTTGTTTCCCTGTTACCACGCCGATAATGGCGGCCGATATTTTCTTTCATGTGGAGCTTGAATGTTTTCAAGATAGGAATCTTAACGTGAAGGAAATACGGCAGGTTTTCGAGCAGCGGATAGGGGAAGTTATCACAAATATTTTGATTGAAAAGAGGAATGTTGACAGCGTTAAAATCGATAGAATTTCCACTTCAGACAAAAACGACAAAGACCATGCTACAGCATGTGGTGTTGACACACCGTGCAGTGTTATAAGTAACACATTTGGACATAAGTATATATTCGCTGTTATCTCAAAGTTTGAACAGCAAACTTCAGGAAACAAAAGCGATGTTTCCACAACAAAAACTGCATTTGACATTTTGATGTCTGTCGATAGGAAGTACGATCAACTTCCAAAACAAAGGTATGTTGTGCCTATTTTCATTGTCGATATGTGATAATTCTGACAATTCAATACACTTTGCAGTATATATTAAGAAATATATTAATATATTATTAAATTATGATTGTGTTTTAAATATTAGATATTATATTTAAAGTTTACAATTATAATAAATTTAAAATGATTTATTATTTACATATATATATATTAAATAATAGGAACGTATTAACTTGTGTCTTTCAGTCCTCAGGGATAGGTAATTATATATTACATTGATTTTGTGTTTTGCTAGTTTATATAATGAAGAAGCAGCCTGACTATTTGGTGGTGGTTTTTTAAAAATATGTTAAAAATGCTAACACTCTAGTGAACTTTTAATACAGCACAAAAAAAACCTCTGATATATTCTATTACACTTTTTTCTACCTAGCACCTATCATTGCCTATTAAAAGCATCGGCATGCATGAAATAAGTTGTCTGCTGACAACATAATATTATTTTAAAAGTAGTGTTAAAGTAGAACTGTCTTGTGTTGCTTTTTAAAATATATTATTAAAATATATCATCTTCCTGCTTGACCACTCTCCTATACATACAATTATACATGATATCATCAGCATGATACAAATATATTATAAATTTTAATAAATCAAACCCCAACATATGTTCAGTTCCTATCAGTTTTATGGTATTTCATTTCTCTGACAATAAAGGTTGTAGTAGTTTATAATATTAAATTTTAAAATATTTTATCAATACTCATACTGGATGTTTGGTTTATTGGAATTCTATATCAGATATGTGATTCATTGAATAAAAAGTTAATTCAGATTTGATAGATACATTTTATTACATTTTGAAAATTTTAATTTATTAAAATATATATTAAATTATTTTTCCAGTGTATACATACTCGTAGTGGTATAGTATTAATATGATATTTAAAAAAAATATCTAACTGAAATATTTAATTTAGATTTCTTATTTATGAATTTATTCAAAATAATAACATATATTCATGGATGTGTTACCTTTTTATAGGTCTCCTACTAATTCCAAACAGAAACTCTTCAACGATCTGTTGGTGGTGTTGAAGGAAGCAGATGTTGGTTTTACGAGGCCTCAGGTTAACACCGTTGGAGAGACAATCACCCAGACAATCACCAATGCTTTGTGGTATATCGACCCCCACTGGGATAAACTACATTCCAGAGGAATTCAAGCACCTGATGTTTTTGCGGCTTTGAAGGGATACAACAATCCAACAGCCCAAAAGAAAAAACTTCCAGTGGTATGTATGATATAAATAAAATGTGATATTTCAAATTTCATTAATATTTCAAAGGTTAATATTGATTCAGACTAAAACTTGTTTCTCCACTTTTATTATATTCTCATAATATTCCTACCACATTTAATAGTGTCTTTGCATCCGCATACCCTGAATACATGCAAAATCACCATGTAGTACCTTTTTCAAGGTCTGACAACAGTCTTTAAAGTGACACCATGTCCGTGTTAAAAATGGATCCTATAGAAATGAACAAAGGCTAATTAGCAGCTAGCAATAGAATGTGTTGGTTCACAACATTGCTGTGAAAATATGATATGGATTAAAAAAAACCTTAAAAACACACATTTCAGCAAACTTTGGCTGTTGGGAGGCATGTTGATTAACCTTTGTTTATATCAACAGGACCCATTTTTATCATGGACGTGTTGTCTCTTTAAAGACACTGGCACCATTCCTCCATGCAAGTCTGACATTTTATACATTTCCTGGGTATTTGGCAGGTGCATACACCTCACATGTTTTCATGGTATTTGAGTAGCTATTTAAAAACGCGAATGATATGACACATATGCGACACTGGAGTTGACATGTGACAGAACTTTAATCTGATGTATTAAGATTTTTATTTTAAAAAAATCAAAAAAAGGAATTTTGATAAATATATTTACCAAATGGCTTTTGTTGAATTGACAAATTGGAAAGTGTTTATTATATGCCTTATAAATTTGTTGTTGTTGTTCAGTCAAAAATCATTTCAGCACTGCTTCAAATGGATAGATGATTATTAAATAATTTGTTCTTCTGATTTTTCAGTGCCACTGTGATGACCTAGATATGCATATTGGAGCCCTCAGTGATGTTTTGATGATGCCCTGGTTTACCATTTCCAAGTTTGCCTCATTCAAGAAGATATGCTGTCAACTTCTGTCAGGACTGAAGAAGTACAGTGACTTTCTTCACGCACAACAGAAAAGAACTGCATGTCATCACTCTGCTACAGAACCTGTTAGATCCTTTACGGATGCCTGGATGCTCCGCACAGTGGAAGCTTCATCACCAAAGCCCACATATTCTGCTGTGCAGCAAACACTGGACACTATGGAGTACTATGAACCTCTTTGGTTGTTCCAATTTGAACCCTCAGAAGACAGACTTGAAAGAAAAGTTTGGATAGAAAACCTGGTGATGCCATTTCCAGTTAAACTGTATGCCCACAGGTATGGGAATTATCTTGGAAATTTTACATTCATATGGAAAATTCCAGCTGCTTCTGAGGAACGAGATGATGCCAAGGACATCAGTGTGCTTGATGAAATCCGTCAAGATTTGCCAAAATTTTCAACACGTGCAATGAGAAAACTCTTCATTGAGCGGTATGCACAAAAGGTGAAGATCAAACCAGCTGTTCTTCGCAACATGTACAGATATATTACACAAGACTCTGCAGCTGCAGAATCTTGTGCAGAGAAAGAAGTGGATGATAGATTTTCAGCTTTCATATTATCATCTGATGATACAGACCTGATATATGACCTGCGTGCTAACAATGGCAGACCAAAGAATGACAAATTTAATCCTTTTTGGGAAGCTTTGGAGAAACACCTGGACAATGTTGCTGTTGTCCACGAGAGACGGCATGTTCAGGAAATGTACATGCCTGTTGCAGTGTCGATGACCGACCTGAGAGATCAAGTGTCCGAGGCCTTACCAGTCGACACACCAGTGCCTTCTGTATCCTGGCTTAGAATGAACTTCTGGCCTTCAGACCCATACACCCAGGCCTCAATGTATTACACGGGACGGTTCAAGGTGAAATATGCTGTCCAACAGCGGCTAAAGCGAGCTAGTCATCCGGACAGCAACTTCGCCTTCTTTCAATTCCTCATGATGAAGAAGATGGCCGCAAAGCATAGACAACAATCTTCAATGATATGCCTTGATGATAAAGCAATCGTACCGATTGGTGAACCAGGTCAACCACTGTCGACAAACGTGAGATCCCACAATAAATCACTTGTTCCTGTTGGTGTCAAACTTACTGCGCTAGACCACGACTTTCACATCCATGGAGCAGTTCCATCTGTTTTGTTCCTTGTGGACATACCAGAAGATGCATCAGACAGCTTTCACAAAGGATCTGTGAATGTGACAGTGAAGGACAAGGTATTCGAGCCATCCAGTCCAATACGCCACACAGCAGAAACCATGAAGATCCTTCGAGAAGTCAGGTCATCAGATGATGTGAACTTATCTACACCCATTCTCTTTATGTACACAGATGGGGGACCAGACCACCGGTGTACCTTTTGGAGTGTGCAACTAGCATGTATCATTCTCTTCATAGCTCTTGACCTGGATCTCTTAGTGACGGCCAGAACTGCGCCATCTCACAGCTATGCAAACCCAGCTGAGCGCTGCATGAGTTTGTTAAACCTTGGTTTGCAAAACGTTGCTCTCGAACGTTCTCCTATGACAGAAAATGAGGAATTTCGTGTCAAATCACTTTCAACTATGAAAGCCAGAAGAGACCTTGCAGCAAGACAACCATTGATGAAAGATGCCTTGACGTCATCAGTTGAGCCTGTTGTGGCAAAACTAAAACAACGCTTTTCCAGACTCAAACTTCATGAAGAGCATGTGCATGTCCATGATGCTGCAACAGAAACTGAGATATCCCAATCTTGCGAACTCCTTGACATCTTCAAAAGCAATGCCACCGATGAAACCTTCAAATTTGAAGATCTGTCCAACAAAAAAAATGCAGAAAAATGCCCCAAGTTGATGAAGTTCGTTGAACAGCACTGCCGGAGCCGCCAGTATTCTTACCAGGTACAATATGAAACAATTCATTAAAAAGTGATCTTTTATTTATGCATTGACTTACTTGATGAAATTGATAATGTTAAATATTATTTATTAATTTCTGTGCTGTTTAGTCTGACACATTGAATATTTGTTACATTTTTAAATGAAGTAAAATTTATTCAAATTAATTGTTTCATTTTAATGAAAATTTGCAAATATTGTATTTTACAGGTTCATAAGTGCAAAGAACAGGGTTGTTTCTACTGCAGCCTAAACCCCAGGAGACTTCCTGAAGAAGAGGCTGTTCACTGGCTTCCCGACCCAGTGCTGGGAGATGACGGCAACTACAAGGACTTTGAAGCAGTCTACGGAGCAGACACATCCGATGCAGATCGTCCAGCTTGCAAGAAAGGATCTGCAACTGAAGCGGACAAGAAAAACAAAGATCTTTTGAATGGAGGTATGTAGAATTTTATTATATATAGTGCAAGATGTAATGCAGAATATTTTTACAACCTTTTAAAAGCTTCTAAAAGGTTCAATATGGTATTCAAAAGAGTTATGTTCAAAACTAAAACCTTTATTTTTGTTCCATTTCATAAATGAAATTTCAGTTACACTCTTCCAGACAGGGACATATTTTGGAGTTTTTTCATTTGTCAGGATATAAAAATTAATTCATTATATACATTTTATACAGGAAAAGCAAGGATGTTCATTCACTGCTCGGAATGTGGTAAGCGTCGAGTTGTCTACTCCAGACAAAAACTCAACAGGGTACAGATGACAGCGGTGGACCAGCTCCAGGACAACATAGTGTATACCTGTGGGTCTACACTGTTTCCAGGGGGGCCATACAAGGAGACCTTAGTTGTCCGTGAAGGACAGACCTGTGCAGACCCAATAGAAACCACATACTATGCAGGTTTGTTTCAGCAGAAAAATTATTGTCATGAAATATGTTTTAACTTAATAATACTTTTAAAAGAATTTGTTTGTAATATCTGTCAATATAGCGCATTTAAAAAAAGTTATTAAAGTTCAAGTGTGTATTTATTAACTTTGCATTAAGAGTTCCTAACTTTCTGTACTTTAAATATTCATATTGTATTTTGTAATGCAATCAGATATTAATATTTATTGAAATGTACATTTGAAAGATTTTGTTGAGAAATGAAGGGTCTTTTTCCTCCCCCAGGTGTGACTGCATCGTTCACTCCAATTTGTTTTCACTGTGGAGATATGGAGGATATTGCTGACAATGAAGCCATTAGAAATTTGAAAGAACAGTATTCTATTGTTCGCCCAATTTGTACCTCTTGCCACCAGAGAGGCACACAGCCTGCCGTACGTTGTGCCTTAAAAGTTGGAAAGAAACGCAGACGGTGAATCTGATACAGTGTATCAGGATGATGTGCAGTTGCACACTCTATTACTTGTGTGGCAGGTTCTTTTTAGTTGTACACTTGAAACTTTCAATGCCTTGTGTATCAGGTTGATTTTCATTTGCACACTTTAAACTTTGAATCATGGACAGTGTATCAGAATGACAGTTTAATATATCTAATATGTTTGACGCTTGTACAGTGTTTCAGAATGATGTTCAGTTGTACACTTTAACTTTGAGACTAATGTATCAGAGTGATGTTCAGTTGTACACTTTTAACTTTGAGACTAATGTATCAGAGTGATGTTCAGTTGTACACTTTAACTTTGAGACTAATGTATCAGAGTGATGTTCAGTTGTACACTTTAACTTTGAGACTAATGTATCAGAGTGATGTTCAGTTGTACACTTTAACTTTGAGACTAATGTATCAGAGTGATGTTCAGTTGTACACTTTAACTTTGAGACTAATGTATCAGAGTGATGTTCAGTTGTACACTTTAACTTTGAGACTAATGTATCAGAGTGATGTTCAGTTGTACACTTTAACTTTGAGACTAATGTATCAGAGTGATGTTCAGTTGTACACTTTAACTTTGAGACTAATGTATCAGAGTGATGTTCAGTTGTACACTTTAACTTTGAGACTAATGTATCAGAGTGATGTTCAGTTGTACACTTTTAACTTTGAGACTAATGTATCAGAGTGATGTTCAGTTGTACACTTTTAACTTTGAGACTAATGTATCAGAGTGATGTTCAGTTGTAAACTTTTAACTTTGAGACTAATGTATCAGAGTGATGTTCAGTTGTACACTTTAACTTTGAGACTAATGTATCAGAGTGATGTTCAGTTGTACACTTTTAACTTAAATCAGTATGATGAACAGGTATACTTTATCTTTGAGATTAATGTATCAGAGTGATGTTCAGTTGTACACTTTTAACTTAAATCAGAATGATGAACAGGTATACTTTAACTTTGAGACATTGTATCAGAGTGATGTTCAGTTGTACAATTATTAAACTTTGACTTGTTTTCTGACAGGTTTATGTGCAGAATACACAAGTCAAAATTTAAAGTGTGCATCAGAATGATTTGCAGTTGTACACTTTAAACTTTGACCTGTGTATCAGGTTGAGTTCAGTTGAATACTTAAAACTTTAATACTTGTGTGTCAGGTTTTTGACTTGTGTATCTGGTTGAGTTCAGTTGAATACTTAAACTTTGACTTGTGTGTCAGGTTGATGTGCGGCATGCACTATCTTACATGACTATTTTATTAAATAATAAAAACAATTGAACTACATTTTTTGTTCGTTGAATTTTTTTTTTGGTGCCTACCGACCTTAACTTGATGCAAACATGTAAAAATAATTTGAAAACTTTATTTTTTTTTTTTTTTTTTTCCGACCTACCGACCTTTTTTTAAAACTCTAAATTCCGTAAACCAAAAAAAAAAAAAAGTCTGGCCTAAGTGGTGACATATTTTTGATATGAGCACTAGTGTCATTTTTTCGTCTGTGAGGTCATAACACCAATTAATTGTTCATGACGTCACTGCAGCCGGCCAGTTTCTTAGATATCTAAAATAGACTTACCCAAGATACTTGAGGTTTCCAACTTCAGTCATGTTTCGTCGTGTTGATTTAGATATGATATGTCGACTCAGCGATGTAAGCTGCCTGAAGGACCGTCTGAGAATGATTTGCATTGACCCTGGTGATGGACGGCTATATACAAGTTTTCAGCTGAAATTAACATTACACTGGTTAATTAGCAAATTGCTCATTGCTTATCTGATTAATTTAATTAAGATTATCTTTCTCAAAATGTTGGCTGCAGTTATCGCCTTGATTAATAAATGACAAAATCACTGTTAGCATTAATGAATCTGATGTTAATTAGCTAATTAGCAATTACTTTTACAATGTTTCATACATGTTATCATTGTCATTCTAATAAAGCGTTGATTAGAAGTTTTCTCATCCTAGTCCGGTAGTCATGATCATTATAATAACTCTGTTTGTTTTCTGCCAATATTTCACAATAAATAGATCATGAGTTAAAAATTGGTAAATAAAACAGCCAAAAACAATGTGTTATACATAACACTTTATATAATCAAATTAAGATTAATCTAATCAGGGTTGGCGTTTGTCAGAGATTTCTTTTTTCTTTTCCAATTGGCAAAAACTGGAATTAACTTGGCAAAAATGGAAAAAAATGGCAAAGTGGCATGTGATAATTTTTTTCTCCATTGTATTTTGTGTTACTAAAAACAAAATTTCTAGTTTATTTATATATATGTATGTATATATTTTTGTATATATGTCGATCAATATTAAAAGAGTGAAAACAACAACATTTTTATTTTGATAATAATGAGCAAATCTCAAAGGTCGTGGACGCCCAGATTTGACTCTTCACAGTCTCAACAACAGAACAAGTTAATTGAGACTTAATTACTAGCTATTTGAAGTATTATGAAAGCTGTTTGAGTGGCTTATATATTTTTTAATTTTTTTATAATAAATTGTTTCATAATCTGATATGTGTATTTTGACATTCAGTTTTTTAATCAAACTTAAGATACACTGTTGTCATATTTCACAGGTACCCCAATCATGTAAAAAGATGCACTTGTAGAATATAGATTCTAGGGGTGTAGGTCTTTTCGTAGGAGGATCCTGTTCGTAGGAGTGAATTTCGGTCTTTTCGTGGGAGGATTTTGAGGTCTTTTCGTAGAAGTAGAAAATTTCAATCCAAAACCTAAGGGTGTTCCTAAAGTACGTACCAGACAAAACCTCTATCACTGTCTTGATTGAATAGTTTTCTTAATAACTTACGCATTGTACTTTGAGAGTAGTTGTCACAATCCAATTTAATAGTTTTCTTAACAAACAAGGGATAGTAGTCGACGATTGATTATATGTTTTCTTAACTAATTTCTTAACTAACATCATTGAGGTTTATGAAAGCAATTAGATCTATATTAGAATAAAACTAAATATAAATAAAAATGTAAATAATAAATCTAAAAGTTTACTTATTGAACAATTTATGCATAATGGAGAGGAAGTGAATTACAATCATCAACTCTGTATATCAATATGGCTTTTATTAATATGTATTACTTTAATGTATTGTTTGATCATTCTATTTATCATATACTTGCTTATAAATACAGAGATTCTGAATGCACGATACACCCTTCGTCAAGCACCCTGTATCAGCCCGCAGGGCAAAAACCTGTATCAGCCCGTCGTCAAGGGTAAAAACCTGTATCAGCCCGTCGTCAAGGGACTTGAACGTGGAACCATAGGCAACGAATGCAAAAAATAGATCGAAGTCACGAGGAATTTAGAGTTGTCTCCCTTTGTACCGCTGACGTTAGACAGTGGCCGACATCGCGAAATGCTGCAGTCACTTGCGGATACGATTTGTCAGTTTTATTATTACTTTGATACAACTTTTCTTTCCAGTTTTGAAATTCAACCAGAGATAAAATGAACTCAAAAGTTGCAACAGGCGTGGGCTCGGGAGCTGAATGTTTATTGGTAGAGTACGTCCGGGTAATTCCGCTCACGAGGGTCGTAAATTCCGCTCGGTAACATAAAATCTGTCATTACAAATAAAATTTGTTTTGTTTTTGTGTGTACTTTGCATATTTCACAACTTCATTTCGTGCAAATCAAGAAAACAACAAACAATGAAATAATGCAGCACATATATGCCTAAAAGAATTCAATTTAAACATGAGATAGTTTTCTTTTCAATAATTATTTATTTTGCCACAATATTTCACGTCTACCCGAAGTCGTTTGATCCTCGCTAAACCGCTTGGATGCGGTCCAATCGAGTCGGGTGCTTGTCACTGACACTTTGCCTTTCGTGGGAAGGTAAATCAAAACAGATTAATAAATATAGATGTGTCTTCGCTCAAAGGATATGATATTTCAGTATCACTGAAATTTTGCAAGAATTTCAGTCTAAGTAAACCTAGCCTCACTATTATCCGTTACACTGCTATACTGAGTCTAACAAGGCTTGGTTGAGAGTCGCGTCAGCCCACGTGACCAAGTTGACCAATCAGAACTCAGCTTACCAAGCCACATAGTGTGCCTTCGCACGTTTAACGTTGGAAGGTCATAGGTCGCAGAAAGGTCGGCTGACGCGACCCTCAACCAAGCCTTGTTAGACTCAGTATAGCAGTGTAACGGATAATAGTGAGGCTAGGTTTACTTAGACTGCAAGAATTTGGAAGTGAATTGAAATTTTGTGAATTGATACCGTATGTTGGCGATAACTATTACAGTAAGGTGCTACGAAACTCAGTGTCTTTCCGTTGTTATTTTTAGCGGTCGTAAAGCAGTAGAAAACAATCTACGATTGAAACATTTCTTTCCTGGCAGGACGATCCCTAATCAAGTGTTATGTAGAATATTTTCCAAATTTGATGATGCGTTTTGGTATTAGAAACGAAAACGTCTAAAAAAACGGCGATAACTGTTCGCCAGCCAGTAAACGTCAACAATATAAAGTAAATCATGATATAAATATAGATCATTAACCAATTACTTGGCTCTGATAACGATTCTTAAACCTATAAATATCCTTCGAATATATATTTTTTCACTCCTACGAAAAGACCTTCTACGAACGGGATCCTCCTACGAAAAATGCACTGCTACGAACGGGATCCTCATACGAAAAGACCGTTTCCCGATTCTAGCACTACGAAAACAGATTCATGACATTCTGAACTTTCAACATTTTAGTTTCCATGTAATCAATTGATATAAAAAGGCTAAGACAGTTCTCTGTCGTTATAAAGCAGATTAATCAAACATTAGGCATGAAGATATACATTTTCAAAACTTACAAAAGTTATTTAGTTTCAACAAACACCGTCGAACTTGTTTGTAAACAGCACGTTCCGAGAAGGGAATTCCCAAATTTACAGCGACACCTAGCGGGGATTCCCTTAAATCGTCGAACTCGAATCTGCCTAGCTTCGCCTATCACCTTTTAACTTTGTAGGTTCGATTCTAATAATTCACATATTTTCTACAAAATATCTTTTTTAGCTTCAGAAGTCATAAGTAAGAATTTTACATCAACACGTTTATAAATTTACAGAAAACAAATATACATTTTCAATCAATTAATTAATTGTCACTATATATATCCCCAAGGAGAAGAAAAAGACAACATGCATTACATTAGTTCATCTTATATAAAGTCGTGCGCAATTATAGGTTCCTGATATGCTGGACTAGCATAACATACCTGGGCCTGCGTGTAATTATGAATTTCAATCTCTTTTTTTTATATAGTTCTGAATTAATGTTTTAATTTACATCTCACCGGCAAAAGATTCGACAGGTTAGATTTGATAAATATTTTGTTGTAATCTCAAGTATATACAGTACATGTGCATGTTTATCGCTTGATAAGATTGATATTGAAAACCTTTATAATTTATGACATATCATTTTGGGTAATTTTTCACCTTGCAAAGCCTTTATGAGATAATTATTAAACCAATCGATTTCCTCCTGGACTGATACAGCCAGCGACCTTTATAATCTAAAAAATATCTCAGGCTCTTGGGCTGAATTATCTCCCTTTGACCACTAGCGTTGACAATACTTCGTCTCCAAATCCAAGCAAATCCATTCATCACAACACAACACCAGCACCGCCATTCGGTTAAAGGGCTATTTTTGTTTGTGGAAACGAAATTCAAGAACACTTCCATTTTATACTTATGATTATTTCAAACTTGTTTGCATTATTTATGTTTGTGAGGGTAACATTTTAGTTGTTCACAAAAATATATATTAAGTCCAGACATCCGATTCGTCTTTCTATCACAAAATGAATTAAAGGCGTTCACACCAAAATGGAAGCCAATAGACTCTATATAGATGTGAAACCTAATAATTTTCTCTCTGACTATGTTTGTGTAATGATATTTTTACACTATAAACAAAATACATTTAGCATTAACTTACAACTAGAAGAGAGAAAATGAAAATATAAATTTTTCAAAAAAACGTGCTACTGCCCCTTTATAAGTGAATTAAATTACAATTCAAGTCGAACTTTTTAATTAGTATGTTAATCAAACATAAATTTTAAATGTTCAATTCATTTTACCCTTTCTAAGTCTCCAAGGTTCAAATATCAACATCATTTAATTTCAGAAAAGTTAGATATGGTTTTTTGATAAATTATGCATATAGATATCTTATCGTACAGGAAACTATATACAGAATGCCAACCAATTTTAATAGTTCACAACGTTAAAAGTACAGTGCCTAACCTGAATTTCATTTACCTACTTTAAACATTCGCACAGCATAAAAACAAACATGAACATAGTTACCTTGTAATGCTTTCATCAGTTAAATTGTCAAATCTGTTGTGTACAAAATAGATATACAAAAGGCTATAGAACGTGAATATCCTGGACATATAGACTTGCTTTGGCCTGTGTCCAGCCTGTAAACAGTGACAGTGAGTTTGGTAAAATAATTAGTCAGTGAACATGAGGACAGGCTACTGAACTCCCAAGCCGGGAAGCTGTTTTGTTGATTGGTTTTGGCTCGCTGAACGTTGGAAGGAGAGATTTGAATCAGTCGGAACTGAGCCAGAATGCAGGTATAACGTGATTAACTTGTCTTAATCGTTACTTAGTCAGTACTTTAGTCAGACAGTTTATATGTTCATTTGGTTAGGTAAAGTTGTGATCATTCTTCCTCATTCGTTCCATTTCATTTTAGCAATGTCTCGCATGACTCTAATATAGCTTTATTCACTAATTGAAACTAAATTCCAGACTGAATCATTCAGATAAAAGAAACCTTTGATACTTGATTGAGAATATAGTTTCTATGAATGAAACGAAAGACATTTTGAACAACCTCTCAAGATTTATTCAGCATTCATCCATCTTAAAGAATACAATTGCAAAATATCCATTAAAGTTAAAATAAGAAGATAGAAGTACTCGAGGAGAGAGACAACGCTCATATTAAAATGTTTGGTAATCAATCCGAGCTACAGAGTACCTGGCCCCCTGTAATTGGTATTTGTAAATGGTTAACTATTGTTGTCTAAACTAAATGATAGAGGAACTGATGACAAACTCGAATGTCTATTGTCAAAAACATTTGTTATCACATTTCCAATATAAGTAATATTTCTTCTTAGAAAGCTACTCTTGAAGTAATAAAGCATATTTTCTATTTAAGAAATGTAAAACTTACATTACATGCGTAACATGTGAAATGATGTTTCTAATTAAAGTTTTTTTCGATTATTGCAGCCAGTCTATAATCTACTATCTACTATCGACTATATCGGAATAAATAGAAGGAAAAGGTGATACTGAATTGTCGTTTATGAGTGAAACGAACCCTAGAACCCAACAATATTGAGAATAAGATTTACCATATCAAAACTTTTTCCTATAGGGTTCCATCTGGTTCGGCCCAAAGGCTGCTGTTGTGAGGGAACGTAACCTTGTGTTGGAGATTCGTCTGTTCGAGGTGTCCAATCCCATGTCAGCTTTCCCCGCCATTAGTTATGGGTGAACAGCTGCAGGCATCTGTTCTTGGACTTCTCCAGAACTGCTCTGCCAGGATTGGTATAACAAGGTGTGTCCTTGTTTAGAGTAAGGGACCATGTTTTCCATGGTGGATAGGGACCACACAGTCCCCAGTGTGGATGCGCCAGTTTAAAATGTAGGATACACCTCAGTAGGTTTAGTTTAGGGATAGGTTCCCTCAGACATATCCGACACATGGTTGCTAGCTTCACATACATGCACCTGGAATAGTGGAAGAAGAAGACCCAGGGGGATGCCGGGCCAGAGGAAGACCGAGGGGGATGCCGGACCAGAGGAAGACCCAGGGGGATGCCAGGCCAGAGGAAGACCCAAGAGGGCGATGTTAGATGCAGCGACTGAGGAAGGTATGAACCATATCTATTTTGCATACCATTGAACATAATTTATATTTTTATGAAATGCATAAAGAAACCTAAAAATATTCAAGAAACACTGATTGAATTGTTCAAATGCATAATATTTCCAGGATTAAAGTGATTTACATAGATGTATTTGTTATTAATTAAATTTGCAAGTTATACATATAAATTGCATTTGTTATATCAAACGCTGTTTAATTTATTCAAATGCATAATATTACCAAGATTAAAGTAATTTGCATAGCTGTTTTAGGTGATAATAAAATATGCATGTTATATATCTCAATTGCAATTGTTATATCAATCATAACATAATAGGTGATTTTAAATGCAGCGACCAAGGGAGGTATGAACGATATCTATTTTTCATACCACTGAACATAATTGATAGTTTATAAAATACAATAAGAAACCTATAGACACTCAAGAAACACTGATTTATTTATTCAAATGCATAATATCACCAAGATTAAAGTAATTTTCATAGCTGTTTTTTATAATACAAACTATGCATGTTATATATCTGAATTGCTTTTGCTATATCAATCATAATCAAATCTATTTTGCAGTACCGGAAGAAGACCCAGGGGGATGCCGGGCCAGAGGAAGACCCAAGAGTGCGATGTTAGATGCGGCGACCAAGGGAGGTATGAACAATATCTATTTTGCATACCACTGAACATAATTTATAGTTTTAAAAAAAGCATAAAGAAAGCTAAAAATACTCAAAAAACACTGATTTATTGATTCAAATGCATAATATCACCAAGATTAAAGTAATTTGCATAGCTGTTTTTTATAATACAAAATATGCATGTTATATATCTGAATTGCTTTTGCCATATCAATCATAATCAAATCTATTTTGCAGGACCGGAAGAAGACCCAGGGGGATGCCGGGCCAGAGGTACACCCAAGAGGGCGATGTTAGATGTGGCAAGCGAGGCAGGTATGAACCATATCTATTTTACATACCATTGAACATAATTTATAGTTTTATAAAATGCTTAAAGAAACCTAAAAATACTCAAGAAACACTGATTTATATATTCATTGCATAATATCACAAACATTAAAGTAATTTGCATAGCTGTTTTTTTATAATACAAAATATGCTTGTTATATATCTAAATTGCTTTTGCTATATCAATCAGAATCAAATCTATTTTGCAGCACCGGAAGAAGACCCAGGGGGATGCCGGGCCAGAGGAAGACCCAAGAGGGCGATGTTAGATGCTGCGACTGAGGGAGGTATAAACGAGATCTATTTTGCATACCAGTGAACATAATTGATAGTTTTATTAAATGCATAAAGAAACCAAAATATACTCAAGAAACACTGATTTATTTATTCAAATGCATAATATCACCAAGATTAAAGTAATTTGCATAGCTGTTTTTTATAATACAAAATATGCTTGTTATATATCTAAATTGCTTTTGTTATATCAATCATAACAATCAAATCTATTTTGCAGGACGGGAAGAAGACCCATAGGGATGTCGGGCCAGAAGAAGACCCAGGGGAATGTCGGGCCAGAAGAAGACCAAAGAGGGCGATGTTAGATGTGGCGAGCGAGGGGGGTATGAACCATATATATTTTTCATACCAGTGAAAATAATTTATAGTTTTATAAAATACATTAAGAAACCTATAAACACTCAATAAACACTGATTTATATTTTCAAATGCATAATGTCACAAACATAAAAGTAATTTGCATAGCTGTTTTTATAATACAAAATATGTTTGTTTCTAAATTGCTTTTGCTATATCAATCATAATCAAATCTATTTTGCAGGACGGGAAGAAGACCCAGGGGGATGCCGGGCCAGAGGAAGACCCAGGGGGATGCCGGGCCAGAGGAAGACCCAGGGAGATGTCGGGCCAGAGGAAGACCCAGGGGGATGCCGGGCCAGAGGAAGACCCAGGGGGATGCCGGGCCAGAGGAAGACCCAGGGGGATGCTGGGCCAGAGGAAGACCCAAGAGGGCGATGTTAGGTGCGGCGACCAAGGGAGGTATAAACGAGATCTATTTTGCATACCACTGAAAATAATTTATACTTTTATAGAATGCATAAAGAAACCTAAAAACACTCAATAAAGACTAATTTATGTATTCAAATGCATTAGAATACCAAGATTGCATAGCTGTTTTGCTAATAAATAATTATGCATGTTGTATATCTAAATTGCATTTGTTATATCAATCATAGCAATCAAATCTATGTTGCAGGACCGGAGAAAGACCCAGTGGCATGATGGGCCAGAGAAGGACCGAAGGGGGATGCGGGGCCTAAGAGGGCCATGTTAGATGTGGCAACCGAGGGAGGTATGAACCATATCTTTTTTACGTAGCAGTGACAATAGTTTATAGTTTTATAAAATGCATAAAGAAACCTAAAACCACTAAAAGGATTACTGATTTATTTATTCAAATACATAATATTGCCAGGATTAAAGTACCAGCTAATTTACAAAGCTGTTTTTGTTAACAATTAAATTTGCAAGTTATACATCTAAATTGTCTTGTTATATCAAACGCTGACTTATTCAAATGCATAATATTACCAAGATTAAAGTTATTTGCAAAGCTTATTTTGAGTGATAATAAGATATGCAGGTTATATATATATTTCAATTGCATTTGTTATATCAATCATAACAATCAAATCTATTTTGCAGGACAGGAAGAAGACCCAGGGGGATGCTGGGCCAGAGGAAGACCCAGGGGGATGCCAGACCAGAGGAGGACCCAGGGGGATGCCGGGCCAGAGGAAGACCCAGGGGGATGCTGGGCCAGAGGAAGACCCAGGGGGATGCCGGACCAGAGGAAGACCCAGGGGGATGCTGGGCCAGAGGAAGACCCAGGGGGATGCCGGACCAGAGGAGGACCCAGGGGGATGCCGGGCCAGAGGAAGACCCAAGAGGGCGATGTTAGGTGTGGCGACCGAGGGAGGTATGAACCATATCTATTTTGCATACCATTGAACATAATTTATATTTTTATGAAATGCATAAAGAAACCTAAAAATATTCAAGAAACCCTGATTGAATTGTTCAAATGCATAATATTTCAAGGATAAAAGTGATTTACATAGATGTTTTTGTTAATAATTAAATTTGCAAGTTATACATATAAATTGCATTTGTTATATCAAACGCTGTTTAATTTATTCAAATGCATAATATTACCAAGATTAAAGTAATTTGCATAGCTGTTTTAGGTGATAATAAAATATGCATGTTATATATCTCAATTGCAATTGTTATATCAATCACAACATAATAGGTGATTTTAAATGCAGCGACCAAGGGAGGTATGAACCATATCTATTTTTCATACAAGTGAAAATAATTTATAGTTTTATAAAATACATTAAGAAACCTATAAACACTCAAGATACACTGATTTATTTATTCAAATGCATAATATCACAAACATTAAAGTAATTTGCATAGCTGTTTTTTATTATACAAAATATGCTTGTTATATATCTAAATTGCTTTTGCTATATCAATCATAATCAAATCTATTTTGAAGGACGGGAAGAAGACCCAGGGGGATGCTGGGCCAGAGGAGGACCCAGGGGGATGCCAGACCAGAGGAGGACCCAGGGGGATGCCAGACCAGAGGAGGACCCAGGGGGATGCTGGGCCAGAGGAGGACCCAGGGGGATGCCAGACCAGAGGAGGACCCAGGGGGATGCCAGACCAGAGGAGGACCCAGGGGGATGCCAGACCAGAGGAGGACCCAGGGGGATGCCAGACCAGAGGAGGACCCAGGGGGATGCCGGGCCAGAGGAAGACCCAAGAGGGCGATGTTAGGTGCGGCGACCGAGGGAGGTATGAACCATATCTAATTTTGCATACCACTGAACATAATTTATACTTTCATAAAATGCATAAAGAAACCTAAAAATATTTAAGAAACACTGATTTATATATTCAAATGCATAATATCACCAAGATTAAAGTAATTTGTATAGCTGTTTTTTTATAATACAAAATATGCATGTTATATATCCAAATTGCTTTTGCTATATCAATCATAATCAAATCTATTTTGCAGGACGGGAAGAAGACCCAGGGGGATGCTGGGCCAGAGGAAGACCCTGGGGGATGCCGGGCCAGAAGAAGACCCAAGAGGGCAACGTTAGATGCGGTGACCGTGGGAGGTATGAACCATATCTATTTTGCATACAATTGAACATAATTTATATTTTTATGAAATGCATAAAGAAACCTTAAAATATTCAAGAAACCCTGATTGTTCAAATGCATAATATTTCCAGGATTAAAGTGATTTACATAGATGTTTTTGTTAATAATTAAATTTGCAAGTTATACATATTGCATTTGTTATATCAAACGCTGTTTAATTTATTCAAATGCATAATATTACCAAGATTAAAGTAATTTGCATAGCTGTGTTAGGTGATAATAAAATATGCATGTTATACATCTCAATTAGAATTGTTTTATCAATCATAACATAATAGGTGATTTTAAATGCAGCGACCAAGGGAGGTATGAACGATATCTATTTTTCATACCAGTGAAAATAATTTATAGTTTTATTAAATACATAAAGAAACCTATAGAAACTCAAGATACACTGATTTATTTATTCAAATGCATAATATCACCAAGATTGAAGTAATTTGCATAGCTGTTTTTTATAATACAAAATATGCATGTTATATATCTAAATTGCTTTTGCTATATCAATCATAATCAAATCTATTTTGCAGGACGGGAAGAAGACCCAGGGGGATGCCGGGCCAGAGGAAGACCCAGGGGGATGCCGGGCCAGAGGAAGACCAAGGGGGATGCTGGGCCAGAGGAACACCCAAGAGGGCGATGTTAGATGTGGCAAGCGAGGCAGGTATGAACCATATCTATTTTGCATACCATTGAAAATAATTTATAGTTTTATTAAATACATAAAGAAACCTATAGACACTCAAGAAACACTGATTTATTTATTCAAATGCATAATATCACCAAGATTAAACTAATTTGCATAGCTGTGTTTTATAATACAAAATATGCATGTTATATATATCTGAATTGCTTTTGCTATATCAATCATAACAATCAAATCTATTTTGCAGGACGGGAAGAAGACCCAGGGGGATGCCGGACCAGAGGAGGACCCAGGGGGATGCCGGGCCAGAGGAAGACCCAAGAGGGCGATGTTAGGTGTGGCGACCGAGGGAGGTATGAACCATATCTATTTTGCATACCATTGAACATAATTTATATTTTTATGAAATGCATAAAGAAACCTAAAAATATTCAAGAAACCCTGATTGAATTGTTCAAATGCATAATATTTCAAGGATAAAAGTGATTTACATAGATGTTTTTGTTAATAATTAAATTTGCAAGTTATACATATAAATTGCATTTGTTATATCAAACGCTGTTTAATTTATTCAAATGCATAATATTACCAAGATTAAAGTAATTTGCATAGCTGTTTTAGGTGATAATAAAATATGCATGTTATATATCTCAATTGCAATTGTTATATCAATCACAACATAATAGGTGATTTTAAATGCAGCGACCAAGGGAGGTATGAACCATATCTATTTTTCATACAAGTGAAAATAATTTATAGTTTTATAAAATACATTAAGAAACCTATAAACACTCAAGATACACTGATTTATTTATTCAAATGCATAATATCACAAACATTAAAGTAATTTGCATAGCTGTTTTTTATTATACAAAATATGCTTGTTATATATCTAAATTGCTTTTGCTATATCAATCATAATCAAATCTATTTTGAAGGACGGGAAGAAGACCCAGGGGGATGCTGGGCCAGAGGAGGACCCAGGGGGATGCCAGACCAGAGGAGGACCCAGGGGGATGCCAGACCAGAGGAGGACCCAGGGGGATGCTGGGCCAGAGGAGGACCCAGGGGGATGCCAGACCAGAGGAGGACCCAGGGGGATGCCAGACCAGAGGAGGACCCAGGGGGATGCCAGACCAGAGGAGGACCCAGGGGGATGCCAGACCAGAGGAGGACCCAGGGGGATGCCGGGCCAGAGGAAGACCCAAGAGGGCGATGTTAGGTGCGGCGACCGAGGGAGGTATGAACCATATCTAATTTTGCATACCACTGAACATAATTTATACTTTCATAAAATGCATAAAGAAACCTAAAAATATTTAAGAAACACTGATTTATATATTCAAATGCATAATATCACCAAGATTAAAGTAATTTGTATAGCTGTTTTTTTATAATACAAAATATGCATGTTATATATCCAAATTGCTTTTGCTATATCAATCATAATCAAATCTATTTTGCAGGACGGGAAGAAGACCCAGGGGGATGCTGGGCCAGAGGAAGACCCTGGGGGATGCCGGGCCAGAAGAAGACCCAAGAGGGCAACGTTAGATGCGGTGACCGTGGGAGGTATGAACCATATCTATTTTGCATACAATTGAACATAATTTATATTTTTATGAAATGCATAAAGAAACCTTAAAATATTCAAGAAACCCTGATTGTTCAAATGCATAATATTTCCAGGATTAAAGTGATTTACATAGATGTTTTTGTTAATAATTAAATTTGCAAGTTATACATATTGCATTTGTTATATCAAACGCTGTTTAATTTATTCAAATGCATAATATTACCAAGATTAAAGTAATTTGCATAGCTGTGTTAGGTGATAATAAAATATGCATGTTATACATCTCAATTAGAATTGTTTTATCAATCATAACATAATAGGTGATTTTAAATGCAGCGACCAAGGGAGGTATGAACGATATCTATTTTTCATACCAGTGAAAATAATTTATAGTTTTATTAAATACATAAAGAAACCTATAGAAACTCAAGATACACTGATTTATTTATTCAAATGCATAATATCACCAAGATTGAAGTAATTTGCATAGCTGTTTTTTATAATACAAAATATGCATGTTATATATCTAAATTGCTTTTGCTATATCAATCATAATCAAATCTATTTTGCAGGACGGGAAGAAGACCCAGGGGGATGCCGGGCCAGAGGAAGACCCAGGGGGATGCCGGGCCAGAGGAAGACCAAGGGGGATGCTGGGCCAGAGGAACACCCAAGAGGGCGATGTTAGATGTGGCAAGCGAGGCAGGTATGAACCATATCTATTTTGCATACCATTGAAAATAATTTATAGTTTTATTAAATACATAAAGAAACCTATAGACACTCAAGAAACACTGATTTATTTATTCAAATGCATAATATCACCAAGATTAAACTAATTTGCATAGCTGTGTTTTATAATACAAAATATGCATGTTATATATATCTGAATTGCTTTTGCTATATCAATCATAACAATCAAATCCATTTTGCAGGACGGGAAGAAGACCCAGGGGGATGCCGGACCAGAAGAAGACCCAGGGGGATGCCAGGTCAGAGGAAGACCCAAGAGGGCAATGTTAGATGCAGAGACCGAGGGAGGTATGAACCATATCTATTTTGCATACCATTGAACATAATTTATATTTTTATGAAATGCATAAAGAAACCTAAAAATATTCAAGAAACCCTGATTGAATTGTTCAAATGCATAATATTTCAAGGATAAAAGTGATTTACATAGATGTTTTTGTTAATAATTAAATTTGCAAGTTATACATATAAATTGCATTTGTTATATCAAACGCTGTTTAATTTATTCAAATGCATAATATTACCAAGATTAAAGTAATTTGCATAGCTGTTTTAGGTGATAATAAAATATGCATGTTATATATCTCAATTGCAATTGTTATATCAATCACAACATAATAGGTGATTTTAAATGCAGCGACCAAGGGAGGTATGAACCATATCTATTTTTCATACAAGTGAAAATAATTTATAGTTTTATAAAATACATTAAGAAACCTATAAACACTCAAGATACACTGATTTATTTATTCAAATGCATAATATCACAAACATTAAAGTAATTTGCATAGCTGTTTTTTATTATACAAAATATGCTTGTTATATATCTAAATTGCTTTTGCTATATCAATCATAATCAAATCTATTTTGCAGGACGGGAAGAAGACCCAGGGGGATGCCGGGCCAGAGGAAGACCCAGGGGGATGCCGGACCAGAGGAGGACCCAGGGGGATGCCAGGCCAGAGGAAGACCCAAGAGGGCGATGTTAGGTGCGGCGACCGAGGGAGGTATGAACCATATCTAATTTTGCATACCACTGAACATAATTTATACTTTTATAAAATGCATAAAGAAACCTAAAAATACTCAAGAAACACTGATTTATATATTCAAATGCATAATATCACCAAGATTAAAGTAATTTGTATAGCTGTTTTTTTATAATACAAAATATGCATGTTATATATCCAAATTGCTTTTGCTATATCAATCATAATCAAATCTATTTTGCAGGACGGGAAGAAGACCCAAGGGGATGCCGGGCCAGAGGAAGACCAAGGGGGATGCTGGACCAGAGGAACACCCAAGAGGGCGATGTTAGATGTGGCAAGCGAGGCAGGTATGAACCATATCTATTTTGCATACCATTGAAAATAATTTATAGTTTTATTAAATACATAAAGAAACCTATAGAAACTCAAGATACACTGATTTATTTGTTCAAATGCATAATATCACCAAGATTGAAGTAATTTGCATAGCTGTTTTTTATAATACAAAATATGCATGTTATATATCTAAATTGCTTTTGCTATATCAATCATAATCAAATCTATTTTGCAGGACGGGGAGAAGACCCAGGGGGATGCCGGGCCAGAGGAAGACCCAGGGGGATGCCGGGCCAGAGGAAGACCAAGGGGGATGCTGGGCCAGAGGAAGACCCAAGAGGGCGATGTTAGATGTGGCAAGCGAGGCAGGTATGAACCATATCTATTTTGCATACCATTGAAAATAATTTATAGTTTTATTAAATACATAAAGAAACCTATAGAAACTCAAGATACACTGATTTATTTGTTCAAATGCATAATATCACCAAGATTGAAGTAATTTGCATAGCTGTGTTTTATAATACAAAATATGCATGTTATATATATCTGAATTGCTTTTGCTATATCAATCATAACAATCAAATCCATTTTGCAGGACGGGAAGAAGACCCAGGAGGATGACGGACCAGAGGAAGACCCAGGGGGATGCCGGACCAGAGGAAGACCAAAGAGGGCGATGTTAAATGCAGCGACCGAGGAAGGTATGAACAATATCTATTTTGCATACCACTGAACATAATTCATACTTTTATAAAATGCATAAAGAAACCAAAATATACTCAAGAAACACTAATTTATGTATTCAAATGCATTAGAGGGCAATGTTAGATATGGCGACCGAGGGGGGTATGAACCATATATTTTTTTGCATGCCATTGAACATTAGTTATAGTTTTATTAAATACATAAAGAAACCTTAAAACACTCAAGAAACACTGCTTTATTTATTCAAATGTATAATATCTACGAACATTACAGTAATTTGCAAAGCTGAATATACATGTTATGTATCTAAACTGCATTTTTTAAATCAATCATAACAATCAAATCTATTTTGCAGGACTAGAAGAAGACCCAGAGGGATGCTGGGCCAGAAGAAGACCCAGGGGGATGCTGGGTCTGAAGAAGACCCTGGGGGATGCCGGGCCAGAAGACCCAGGGGGATGCCGGACCAGAAGAAGACCCTGGGGGATGCCGGGCCAGAAGAAGACCCTGGGGGATGCTGGGCCAGAGGCAGACCCAGGGGGATGCCGGTCCAGAAGAAGACCCAGGGGGATGCTGGGCCAGAGGAAGAGCCAGGGGGATGCTGGGCCAGAAGACCCAGGGGGATGCCGGTCCAGAGGAAGACCCAAGAGGGCGATGTAAGATGTTGTGACTGAGGGAGCTATGAACATCTCTTCATGTATTTTGCATACCATTAAAAATGATTTATAGTTTTTATTACATGCTTAAAAATTTAATATGCTTTATCAGAGTAAAGTAAATATCACTTGAAGTCACAACTGATTGCTGTAAAATTCCTATATCATATTAAATTAAAATTTTGAGAACATTCTTAAATTCTGTTGAACCACTTTTCTTTTCTTTATTTTGGACTAAATTTGATTTTCTAAAAACAAAAATAAATTCTATAATTACCTATTTTGTATTGACACCTATTTAGAAAAATATTATAAAAACTACTTGTTCTATTATTTTGAAAATATTTTTTATCTTTCTGAATGTTTTTTAGCTGTCAAGAAACAATTTTAAACAACCCAGGGCACATAAACAGCAGTGTACAGTGTACATATAATGATTTGACATATTTGTATCCAAAGAAAGAAACTAACGAATCCTATTTTACAGGACCAGATGAAGACCTGGGATGATGTCATGCCAGATGTTGTTGTGAAGGGACGTTAACTTTGGTGTTGGAGATATGTCTGTTTGAGGTGTCCAATCCTAAGTCAGCTTTCCCCATCACTAGTTTAGGGGCGAATAGCTGCAGGCAACTGTTCTCGAGAATTGCATCCTAGGCATTCTCTTTTGCAGAACTGCTCTGCCAGGATTGGTATAACAAGGCCGTCCATCCTTGTTTACATTAAGGGACCATGCTTATCATGGTGGATAGGGACCACACAGTCCCCAGTGTGGATGCGCCAGTTTAGAATGTAGGATACACCTCAGTAGGTTCAGTTTAGGGATAGGTTCCCGCTCCCCTCAGACATCTCCGACACCTGGTTGCTAGCTTCACAAACATACATATGGACATGCCAGGAGACGACCAAAGAGTGCCATGCCAGTAGACGTCCAAAGAGGGTGCAATGCCAGAGGTCTATCAAAGAGGGTGCCATGCCAGTAGAAGACCAAAGAGGGTGCCATGCCAGTAGAAGACCAAAGAGGGTGCCATGCCAGTAGACGACCTAAGAGGGCGCCATGCCAGAGGTCTATCAAAGAGGGCACAGGGACAGAGGTCTATCAAAGAGGGTGCCATGCCAGTAGACGACATCAATTGACGACCAATGAGACATTTTTAAAATAAATTTTTATAAGTGCCACATTTTATCCATGATCCATGATCAACAAAAATTCTTATCCCCAAAAATCCTTTTTCAGAAAAGCTTTCAGATAATTTGTTTAGGCAAATTTAACATTTGGAAATGTCTTTATTTCAAATATATATTCTGCTACATCCATCTACATATATTTTGTCTCAGTTGTAATAATCTCGAAATAGATTCAATTCAATTTGGAAAGGGAATTTGCTACATTTATTGTTTTTCAGGGATATGAGCTCTTTTTAATATCTAAAATTGATTCAAAGCTCTTAAGTGTGGCTCAAATTTTTTGTAGCTACCCAAATTTAATAATCCTCTAGCAGTAGTCAAATCACATTGAAACTTCAATTTCTACAAGGCACTTTCCATTTGGATTTAATATATTTTATATTCTTAAAATTATATAAGCATAGTAAATGATCAAGAAGGACAAGGGTCACAGTACACATGGCCTGTGTAAACATACTTATTGATCTACAGTATAGTAGATATGGTGTAATGTTTCTATTTGATCTACAGTATAGTAGATCTTGTGTAATGTTTCTATTTGATCTACAGTATAGTAGATCTTGTGTAATGTTTCTATTTGATCTACAGTATAGTAGGTCTTGTGTAATGTCTCTATTTGATCTACAGTATAGTAGATTCGGTGTAATGTTTCTATTTGATCTACAGTATAGTAGATCTTGTTTAATGTCTCTATTTGATCTACAGTATAGTGGATCTGGTGTTATGTTTCTATTTGATCTACAGTATAGTAGATCCAGTGTAATGTTCCCTTTTGATCTACAGTATAGTAGATCCGGTGTAATGTTCCTTTTTGATCTTCAGTATAGTAGGTCTTGTGTAATGTCTCTATTTGATCTATAGTATAGTAGATCCAGTGTAATGTTCCCTTTTGATCTACAGTATAGTAGATCCGGTGTAATGTTCCTTTTTTATCTATAGTATATAAGATATGGTGTAAACTTTCTATTTGATCTACAGTATAGTAGATCTGATGTAAACTTTCTATTTGATCTACAGTATAGTAGATATGGTGTAAACTTTCTATTTGATCTACAGTATAGTAGATATGGTGTTAACTTTCTATTTGATCTACAGTATAGTAGATATGGTGTAAAGTTTCTATTTGATCTACAGTATAGTAGATCATGTGTAATGTTTCTATTTGATCTAAAGTATAGTAGATCTGGTGTAAACTTTCTTTTTGATCTACAGAATAGTAGATCTGGTGCAATGTTTCTATTTGATCTACAGTATAGTAGATATGGTGTAAACTTTCTATTTGATCTTCATTATAGTAGATCTGATGTAATCTTTCTATTTGATCTACAGTATAGTAGATATGGTGTAAACTTTCTATTTGATCTACAGTATAGTAGATATGGTATAAACTTTCTATTTGATCTACAGTATAGTAGATCTGATGTAAACTTTCTATTTGATCTACAGTAAAGTAAATATGGTGTAAACTTTCTATTTGATCTACAGTATAGTAGATATGGTGTAAACTTTCTATTTGATCTAAAGTATAGTAGATATGGTGTAAACTTTCTTTTTGATCTACAGAATAGTAGATCTGATGTAAACTTTCTTTTTGATCTACAGTATAGAAGATCTTGTGTAATGTCTCTATTTGATCTACGGTATAGTAGATCTTGTGTAATGTTTCTTTTTGATCTACAGTATAGTAGATACGGTGTAATGTTTCTATTTGATCTACAGAATAGTATATCTGATGTAAACTTTCTTTTTGATCTACAGAATAGTAGATCTTGTGTAATGTTTCTATTTGATCTACAGTATAGTAGATCTGATGTAAACTTTCTTTTTGATCTACAGAATAGTAGATCTTGTGTAATGTTTCTATTTGATCTACAGTATAGTAGATCTTGTGTAATGTTTCTACTTCACCTACAGTATAGTATATCTTGTGTAATGTCTCTATTTGATCTACAGTATAGTGCATCCAGTGTTATGTTTCTATTTGATCTACAGTATAGTAGTTCTTATGTAATGTTCCTTTTTAATCTACAGTATAGCAGGTCTGGTGTAATGTCTCTATTTGATCTACAGTATAGTAGATCCAGTGTAATGTTTCTATTTGATCTACAGTAGAGAAGATCTGGTGTAATTTTTTTCTATTTGATCTACAGTATAGTAGATCCTGTGTAATGTTCCTTTTTGATCTACAGTAAAGTAGATCCTGTGAAATGTTTCTATTTGATCTACAGTATAGTAGATCTGGTGTTATGTTTCTATTTGATCTACAGTATAGTAGATCCTGTGCTATGTTTCTATTTCATCTACAGTATAGTAGATCCTGTGTAAATTTCCTTTTTGATCTACAGTATAGTAGATCTTGTTTAATGTCTCTATTTGATCTACAGTATAGTAGATCCTGTGTAATGTTTCTATGTGATCTACAGTATAGTAGATCCAGTGTAATTTCTCTATTTGATCTACAGTATAGTAGATCTTGTTTAATGTCTATATTTGATCTACAGTATAGTTGACCCTGTGTAATGTTCCCTTTTGATCTACAGTATAGTAGATCCTGTGTAATGTTTCTATTTGATCTACAGTATAGTAGATCTTGTTTAATGTCTCTATTTGATCTACAGTATAGTAGATCCAGTGTAATGTTTCTTTTTGATCTACAGTATAATATATCTTGTGTAATGTTTCTATTTGATCTACAGTATAGTAGATCCAGTGTAATGTTTCTATTTGATCTACAGTATAATATATCTTGTGTAATGTTTCTATTTGATCTACAGTATAGTAGATCCAGTGTAATGTTCCTTTTTGATCTACGGTATAGTAGATCCGGTGTAATGTTTCTTTTTGATCTACAGTAAAGTAGATCCGGTGTAATGTTCCTTTTTGATCTACAGGATAGTAGATCCTTTGTAATGTTTCTATTTGATCTACAGTCAAGTAGATCCGGTGTAATGTTCCTTTTTGATCTACAGTATAGTAGATCTTGTGGAATGTCTCTATTTGATCTACAGTATAGAATATCCAGTGTAATGTTCCTTTTTGATCTACAGTATAGTAGATCCTGTGTAATGTTTCTATTTGATCTACAGTATAGTAGATCTTGTTTAATGTCTTTATTTGATCTACAGTATAGTAGATCTTGTGGCATGTCTCTATTTGATCTACAGTATAGAATATCCAGTGTAATGTTCCTTTTTGATCTACAGTATAGTAGATCCTGTGTAGTGTTTCTATTTGATCTACAGTATAGTAGATCTTGTTTAATGTCTTTATTTGATCTACAGTATAGTAGATCCGGTGTAATGTTTCTATTTGATCTACAGTATAGTTGTTCTTATGTAATGTTTCTTTTTGATCTACAGTATAGTAGGTCTTGTGGAATGTTTCAATTTGATCTACAGTATAGTAGATCTTGTGTAATGTTTCTATTTGATCTACAGTATAGTAGATCTGGTGTAATGTCTCTATTTGATCTACAGTATAGTAGATCTGGTGTAATGTTTCTATTTGATCTACAGTATAGTAGATCTGGTGTAATGTCTCTATTTGATCTACAGTGTAATAGATTTTGTGTAATTTTTTTTCTATTTGATCTACAGTATAGTAGATCCAGTGTAATGTTTCTATTTGATCTACAGTTTAATAGATATTGTGTAATGTTTCTATTTGATCTACAGTATAGTAGATCTTGTGGAATGTCTCTATTTGATCTACAGTATAGTAGATTCTGTGTAGTGTTTCTATTTGATCTACAGTAAAGTAGATCCGGTGTAATGTTCCTTTTTGATCTACAGTATAGTAGATCTTGTGGAATGTCTCTATTTGATCTACAGTATAGAATATCCAGTGTAGTGTTTCTATTTGATCTACAGTATAGTAGATCTGGTGTAATTTCTCTATTTGATCTACAGTAAAGTAGATCCAGTGTAATGTTTCTATTTGATCTACAGTATAGTAGATCCTGTGCAATGTTTCTATTTGATCTACAGTATAGTAGATCTGGTGTAATTTCTCTATTTGATCTACAGAAAAGTAGATCCAGTGTAATGTTTCTATTTGATCTACAGTATAGCAGATCTGGTGTAATGTCTCTATTTGATCTACAGTATAGTAGATCCGGTGTAATTTTTTTCTATTTGATCTACAGTATAGTAGATCCTGTGTAATGTTCCTTTTTAATCTACAGTATAGTAGATCCTGTGTAATGTTTCCATTTGATCTACATTATAGTAGATCCTGTGTAATGTTTCTATTTCATCTACAGTATAGTAGATCCTGTGTAAGTTTCCTTTTTGATCTACAGTATAGTAGATCTTGTTTAATGTCTCTATTTGATCTACAGTAAAGTGGATGCAGTGTAATGTTTCTATTTGATCTACAGTATAGTAGATCCGGTATAATGTTCCTTTTCTATCTACAGTATAGTAGATCTGGTGTAATGTCTCTATTTGATCTACAGTATAGAAGATCTGGTGTAATTTCTCTATATGATGACAGTATAGTAGATCCTGTGTAATGTTTCTATTTGATCTACAGTATAGTAGATCCGGTATAATGTTCCTTTTCTATCTACAGTATAGTAGATCTGGTGTAATGTCTCTATTTGATCTACAGTATAGAAGATCTGGTGTAATTTCTCTATATGATCACAGTATAGTAGATCCTGTGTAATGTTTCTATTTGATCTACAGTATAGTAGATCCGGTATAATGTTCCTTTTCTATCCACAGTATAGTAGATCTGGTGTATTGTCTCTATTTGATCTACAGTATAGAAGATCTGGTGTAATTTCTCTATATGATCACAGTATAGTAGATCCAGTGTCATGTTTCTATTTGATCTACAGTATAGTAGATCCTGTGTAATGTTCCTTTTTGATCTACAGTAAAGTAGATCTGGTGCAATGTTCCTTTTTGATCTAATTCTCTTTCAAATTGAAATCATCAAAGTCCTTCTTAAATGCCCATTGTGTATGTCATTTCTTTAAAATGTTTACAAATCCATTGTTCAGTGGGACTTTTAGATATAATTATCCGCATTTGATAATTATGCATTTGAGGGAAACACTTATTCAATTCGATGGAAAGTACTGTTCAAATTCTCGTTTTGATTCGTTTTGAAAATGATCTTCACAAAACCTGGCACATTCAACCGATAGTGCTGATATGTTTTGAAAAGATTATTTTGAAACCGAAACAAAATTAATTGTCTTTTGTAATCATTGCGTTTTATTATTTGTGGGTTGATCAGGCCAAACTTAATTAATTCTCTTCCAAATTGATGTCATCAAAGTCCTTCTTAAATGCCCAATGTTTATATCATGTTTTCAAATTAAATTTTCAATTGGGCATTTAACAACATCAATCTTCTCATTTTGACATCTTCTCATTTTGTGAAATCAATTAATTTCGATGAAAATAACAATTTAAATTCATTTTTTTGTTCGTTTTGAATATGAACTTCACAAAAATTGACACATTAAGTGATGTAGCCGATATGTTTTGAAAAGAATATTTTGAAACCGAAACAAAATACATCGTCTTTTGTAATCATTGCGTTTCATTATTTGTTGGTCGACGAGGCCAAACGTGAAATTATTTCTCTTCCAAATTGATGTCATCAAAGTCCTTCTTAAATGCCCAATGTTTATATCATGTTTTCAAATTGAATTTTCAATTGGGCATTTAACAACATCAATCTTCTCATTTTGACATCTTCTCATTTTGTGAAATCAATTAATTTCGATGAAAATAACAATTTAAATTCATTTTTTTGTTCGTTTTGAATATGAACTTCACAAAAATTGACACATTAAGTGATGTAGCCGATATGTTTTGAATAGAATATTTTGAAACCGAAACAAAATACATCGTCTTTTGTAATCATTGCGTTTCATTATTTGTTGGTCGACGAGGCCAAACGTGAAATTATTTCTCTTCCAAATTGATGTCATCAAAGTCCTTCTTAAATGCCCAATGTTTATATCATGTTTTCAAATTGAATTTTCAATTGGGCATTTAACAACATCAATCTTCTCATTTTGACATCTTCTCATTTTGTGAAATCAATTAATTTCGATGAAAATAACAATTTAAATTCATTTTTTTGTTCGTTTTGAATATGATCTTCACAAAAATTGGCACATTCAAGCGATGATGTCAATATGTTTTGAAAAGATTATTTTGAAACCGAAACAAAATTAATTGTCTTTTGTAATCATTGCGTTTTATTATTTGTGGGTTGATCAGGCCAAACTTGAAATTAATTCTCTTCCAAATTGAAATCATCAGTCCTTCTTTAATGCCCCATGTTTATATCATTTCTTTAAAATGTTTTCAAATCCAATTTTCAGGGGGTCTTTTTTTAATAACATTATTCTTCCCATTTTGAAAATTATTCATTTGATGAAATCAAATCATTTCGATGAAAATATGTGTGTTGAAAATCTCTTTTTGGTTCATTTCGAAAATAATCTTCTCAAAACTTGGAACATTAAGTGATGTAGCCGATATGTTTTGAAAAGATTATTTTGACACTGAAACAAAATAAATGGTCTTTTGTAATCATTGCGTTTTATTATTTGTTGGTTGATCAGGCCGAATTTGAAATTAATTCTTTCTAAATTGAAATCATCAAAGTTCTTCTTAAATGCCCAATGTGTTTATCATTTCTTTAACAGAATTTCAAATCCAATTTTCAGGGGATCTTTTATAATAACAACTATCTTCTAAATTTGACAATCATTCATTTGATTAAAGCAATTCATTTTGATTAAAATATATCTGATCAAATTCTCTTTTTGGTTTGTTTTTAAAATGATCTTCACAAAACTTGGCACATTCAAGCAATGGTGCCAATATGTTTTTGAAGATCATTTTGAAACCGAAACAAAATAAATCGTCTTTTGTAATCATTACAATTTTTATTATTTGTTCGTTGGTTACTGAAAACGTTAAATGAATTCTCTTTCCCCAATTGAAATCATCAAAGTTCTTCTTAAATGCCCAATGTGTTTATCATTTCTTTAACAGAATTTCAAATCCAATTTTCAGGGCGTCTTTTAATAACAACAATCTTCTAAATTTGACAATCATTCACTTTGTGAAATCAATTAATTTCGATGAAAATAACTGTTAAATTTCTCCTTTTGGTTCGTTTTAAAAATGATCTTCACAAAACTTGGCACATTCAAGCGATGGTGCCAATGTGTTTTGAAAAGATTATTTTGAAACCGAAACAAAATAAATCGTCTTTTGTAATCATTACGATTAATTATTTGTTCGTTGGTTACTGAAAACGTTAAATGAATTCTCTTTCCCCAATTGAAATCATCAAAGTTCTTCTTAAATGCCAAATGTGTTTATCATTTCCTTAAATTTTTTTCAAACCCACTTTTCAGGGGGTCTTTTTTAATAACAACAATATTCTCATTTTGACAATAATTCATGTGATTACTGCAATTCATTTTGATTAAAATATATCTGTTCAAATTCTCTTTTTGGTTCGTTTTGACAATGATCTTAAAACAACTTGGCACATTTAAGTGATGGTGCCAAAATGTTTTGTAAAGATTATTTTGAAACCGAAACAAAACAAAAAGTCTATTGAAATAATTGCGTTTAATTATTGTTGGTTGTTCACGCCAAACATCATATTAATTCTCTTTTCCCAATTGACATCATCAAATTCCTTCTTAAATGCCCAATGTTTATATCATTTCTTTAAAATGTTTTCAAATCCATTTTTCAGAGGGGCTTTTAAATACAATTATCCGCATTTGATAATTATCCATTTGAGGGAAATTACTGTTCAAATTCTCGTTTTGATTCGTGTTGAAAATGATCTTCACAAAACTTGGCACATTCAAGCGATGGTGCTGATACCTTTTGAAAAGACTATTTTCAAACTGAAACAAAAAAATCAAATTTTGTAATCATTGCATTTCATTATTTGTTGATTGATCAGACCAAGTGTGAAATTCTTTTCCAAATTTTGTAATTATTGGCCTGATCAACAACATCAAAGTCCTTAAATGGCCATTGTTTATAACATTTCTTTAAAATGTTTTCAAATCCCTATTTTCAGGGGTGGCATTTAAAATTTCGATGTAAATAAGTGTGGTCAAATTATCTTTTTGGTTTTTCTTTTATATTATCTTCATTTAACTTCAAACAGTCAAGTAATGGTGCCGATAACGTTTCTAAAGACAATTATTATGTCACTTTTCTAATCATTTTGTATATCAAATGTTGATCAGGCCCAATTGTGAATTACTTCTTTTCCGAATTGAAAATATCAAGTTTGTTATATATTAGTATTGAAATTGTCCTGAAAACGGTGTTGCCATTTGAGGAAACTGTACCTTATTTTTAGTCTTTTGTTCATTTTTTGTGTGCCTTGTATCTAACACACAATTTCAACTTGATTCAATTGAAGGCTGATTGCATGTCTGATGTTCGAATCCTTTAAAGTACTATAATGTAATTTCATGAATTTGTCAATACCCTTCCAAAATGTATTGCTAATAAAAATTTAAAGTTTATCCAAATAATGCAAAATTCCATCGGAGATATTTCATGTTTTAGTGTGCACATTATGAAAGAAATTACCCTCATAGCAATTCATATCTTGAATACAAAGTGTGCCTCCCTCATTACATTCAACCGTTCTTCAGTTTGTGTGAAATGGAAATTTCGATAACAAACATTGCATTTATATGCATGCAAAACATGTTCTTTAACATTGACGATGCATTATTAATCGAACGTTCTCTATTTTATTATGTGTGATTAATGTTCAATATAGTTTTTCTCAGTTGTCAAACTGTCATTTATGACTTACTATAAATGTTAATTCAACAGAGAAAGGTAGAAGAATCTGTAATTGTCTAGTGATACATTTATTGAAAGACTCTATAAGGAGAAGTTCCACACTATACGTGGACGGACTTACACGCATGTACAGATTATGACAGGACATTATAAACACTTTCACAAGAACATTTATGATTTTATGATCAAATGTTCACGCCAGAAGACACAAAGATGACGTCACGAGTACTGCTGGCCATCTTTGATATATGAAATTGAATATGATGCTTGTCTCCCATCACCTCTGGTTAAGCTATACCCAAAGAGAATGAACTATTTAATACTATTTGTCAAAGACTTTCAATCTGTTTTGTTATTGAATGAAAGATCCTTTAAATGGTTTCAAGTTTGATATGTTCTATGCTATAAACAACGTATGTAAATGTGTACATTAGCAAGTCGATGCTATTGAAACTGTTATTATGCATCGAATATGATATTGCTTTGTAGTATACTTTGACTTTGAAGTACGTCGAAGTGTTCTTGAATAGTTCAGTATCTTGACAACAATATCTGCAATTGCAAATAAGAATTTGTGATCACTCGTCGTCTTTTACTAATATTTAGGTAATTGAGTTTTTGGGTAACCATGTAACATTGTGATAATTGCAACTTTGGTAAATCAATCAATTGGACGATCAGCTGATATATCTAAAAATAGTCTTAATAGTCTGTTTACTCATATTGTAAATAAATCAATTGGGAAGATCAGCTGATATATTTCAAAATAATCCTAATAGTCTGTTTACTCATATATTGTAAATAAATCAATTGGGAAGATCAGCTGATATATCTCACAATAATCTTAATAGTCTGTTTACTCATATATTGTAAATCAATCAATTTGGAAGATCAGCTGATATATCTCAAAATACTGTTTGTCCATTGTTTTGAAAAGATTTATATTCTGCCCTTACTTATTTTATCACTTTACGCATCAGTTAATATTTAAGTTAGTTACCATTTTTAATGAAAAAGCATTTGACTATAAAATGCAATAATTAAATGGTGTTGAAACCTACATTGAGAAACTCCAATGTTATGCCTCTTCACTGTACATAATTGTATATTTGTATATTTTGTAAATTTGTATATATTGTAAATTTTTATATATTGTATATTTGTATATATATATATAATATATATTTGTTTCCTCAATGAATATACAGTTCATGTTAGAGTTCCTTAGTGCTTGTATGTATAGTGTGTTGTGTACCTGGTTGAGTTGGTTATCACTTCTATTTTCCCTCTTTCTCTACATTGTATATCGTATTATCCTCGTCTATCTCTCTCTCCTTTTCTCTTTCTCTCTCTGTCACTCCCTGTGTAAATGGTTGTGAAAATTTTAGGTTCTAAGAATGTGTTTGTTCACTGGCTTTTAAACTGTTTGAAAGTTAAACTCATATGAATACCGTAGCATGTCTACGATATTCATACAACAGTTTAACTTGTACTCCTCGAACCGTTTATCAACCAGTGAAATAAACATAATTTAATTTTTTTTCTTAAATTGATGAATGAACTGTATATTTATTTGAAAATAAAGTTTCAACACCATTGTCATTATACAAACAATGTACGAATGTGAAAATGGATTGACGAATAAAAGTGTCGAATTAAAATAGAACGTCCTTTATTTTTAACCGTAGTTATGTGCATCGGGATCAATGACACGATGCAAAACAAAAACGATATACATGTTTAGTTAACAATCAGTTTTCTGGCTTACGCTGATGATACTGCTGATTGACTTATCTGCTACTGAGTGAGTTTACTGTTTAAAATAATGAGGATGTTTGATTTAAAGGGAATCAACAACCTAGCTTGTGAAACCTATTTGACCATCGTTAATGAGAACGTCCAGACGGGTAAAGGGGCTCATGTGACACAAACTTGGTACTGGTTGTCAGCTGTAAGCGGTTCGTAACAAAACGATTTCGTCCCTACCGAGCATTTACGACTCTTTCGGGGCCCTTCTAATAATACTCTGGAAGTTAAAAATTCAGTTTGCAGACCCCCTTTAATTGACGGAAGATGGAGCTGATTGGGTAATGTTTTTGAGCTTTTGGGCATGAAATTCAGTTTACTATATATATCCGTTAATTCCCTTCATCCGAATTCGCCATATGCATATTATTCTAGATATATGATATAACTTTAGATTGAACTTATTTATTTGTTCACTATATCCAAGTTCGCTATATCCATGCTCTACTGTATGTTATTTTTTCTAACTGCTGTAATGAGTTTCAATTGAAGTTGCTTCAGGCAGTAGCTGCAAAGCGCGAATAGACGAAGAAAGCTTTCTTTAAACTTAGTTTGATCTATTTTTGCAGGCATGGTTATTTTTAAAAAACTGTACCATTCAATAATCGGGTCAAAACTCCTATCCGGTTAATGATGTTTCATTGTCAAAAAGGGAGTGATGATAGTACGTAGTGCCGAAGTGACGTTACGTGTACATTATTTCCCGACAGAGGCAGATCAAGTCATAGTGATTTAGCCTCTGTTATATTACGCCGATCTTATGGGATAAAATGGGAGATGCCTGATTGGAGGCAATCAAAATTAGTTGTGCAATCAGCGCACTGTTTTAAAATCATCATTTTGGCTACTGAAACAAAGCAAAGGCATTGTGATATGAACCACCCTTTCCATGCGAGAAGCCTTGTCATTCGATAAGGAAATTCAAAAGTGGCCAAAAGTGTGTGCGTGTATGTGTGATTTTCGATTCCTTAATTTTTAGTAAAATTCCTGACTGTAACTATTGATATTATGCTTTATAACGGTTGTTTTACCTATCGTCACATACATTTTATTAGCCCGAATTTAAGTGAAGCATTCATAAAATGGATCAAATTGCAATTTTTTCACGGCAAAAGCATGGTGATATGAACCACCCTTTCCTTGCAAGAAGCGTTGTCATTTGATAAAGAAATTCAAATGGATTGTGATGCGGGTTTTTTCCGCAAGGGGAAACTGCCGGAAACCTTTGATTTCGGCGTAATGGAACAGAGTATGCTGACACAATAAAAACGATGTTTGTCCACTTCAAACGCTTTTACTTCCCAGCTTCATTTCCATGCAGTGTTACAGAAACGGTAAAAAACCTTAGAAACCATTAGTTTGCGCCGGTGAGAGAATGTGGAGCCGAGTAGTAATGGCTGACAGAAAACGTGTTTTTTGAGCGGAAACGGAAAGCTTAATATAGAAGGGAGATAACTCTCACAATGCGGTTAAAGCGGAAGTGATTGAGAAATGCAATAAATTGAAAGAAGCGGACGTAAAAGGTGAAAGGAAGGCCCGTGAGAGGCATTACACAGAGGCTCAATCAACATGACTTGATCTGCCTCAGTGGGGAGAGAATGGTGATTCTACTACACAAGAGTATTTTGTTTACGTTCGGGCTACAACCAGTCCTGATACCTATCGAGCCTAAAGCCTCCTATAGCTCTGATGCATTAAAATTCCCGGCGCTTCTAGCTCAAATCACTCTCCCGGAGAGCGGCTGTCAGAGGCTCGTAAAGGTGATACGGCTGAGTACGCTTTGGCTCTGCTCCAGGGAAATTACCCCGGCGCTGAGATAGCCCCAAATATGATACGTTTCAATCCGCATCGGACGCGGAAAGGATATGACAATTATACCTGCGTGTAGCAAAAGTGCACGGAAATGTTATCCCACACATGGTTTTATATCATCAACATTTACAGTACAAGATACATCGGATTAAGTTCCTTATAAGAACCTGTTCAGACACATAAATACGACGTTACCCTTCCCGCCTTGTGCTGTATTTTCTTCTGCATGATGTCGCTCGCTGTTCTTGTACTAACTCTTCTTTGTCCAAAACTTATGATAGTCAAGGCGGTCCCTCTGGGGCGGAGGGAGCTGTCGGGAGGAACGCTTTTAGCGATACCCAGGGATGAGTGTATCACAGACACCATCACCATTCACTGGAGTAGATAGCTATCATCTGACGATGGAGGAAAGAACGTGAAGGTGTCCTCTACTTTCAGCATTGAAGGGGAATGCTGATGTCCCAGGTGATGGGCTGCAGACTGCTTGCCTCCGTGTCGTCACCTAGTGTCGTTCCAGACAGAGCTCGGGCGTGTGTGAACGGTCGCTTGTCTAGGGGGTAGAACTATCTTCTGCAGAGTGTAAGGTTGGAGGAAGACAGGGACAGTCTGGAAACGATAAGCGTGGCTGGGAAGTTGTGGGTGAAGGTTCGGAAGTAGCAGTGAGTAGATCACGTAAGGGTTTTGGCGAAGTAAGTGAGCGGTGAAGTCTTTGTTAATTATTTCACGACGAATGGTGTCAAGATAGGATAGACAGATCGGTAAAGGGTGTATCACATGCCAGACAGGCGAAACAGCGAATGTTACTTTCTTACATAGTAAGTGAGTGAGTGAGTTATTGTTTAGCGCCGCTTGGGCAATATTGCCGCCATTAGCGGCGAGAAAGTTTCTTACCTAAACAGTCCACAAAAAAAGAGGCAATGGCTCTGTAGCTCACCAGGCTTCATCAATTTTGCTTTAGGGTGTGGCAATTATGTTTCCCCCCTTGATAGTGTCAACAGGGTTACCAAATGTATAATTCAGAATCCTCCTTAACTACCTAAGGCGTATGTAGAAAAATATGAAAAAAAGAAAGAAAGACTACCTGATGGAGCATGCACATCAGTTTGTCAGGAAGCACTGCACACCATCAACTCCAATTCTCCCAACATATGGTATTCAGTCTAATGAGACCAAATGCAGATACTGTGACAAGGTGTACAAAAGACACCTTTCTTTGAGGAAACATGAAGCTCTGATACATGATCATCCAGACCCCACTTACAACCCAAAGCCAGAAAACTGTCCACCCAATGCAACCTTCCAGAAAGCCACTGTTTATGATTACACAAGGTTGTGTTTGACCTTGGGTTAGCTCAGACTGAATCACAATAATGCAATCCAACTTGGTGATGGAGAGAGAATAATGCGAATAGCAAAATTCTTTTGCTACTTCTACAAAGGAGGAAAATGCCCTTAGTATGCTGGGTGGCCCTTATTAGGGACCACAGGGCCACCAAAGCTACAATTTATAATCTTCACTGGTCAAGGAGTCTGTACACAAAGTTTCAGTTTTCTGGGCCTTATGGTTCTGGAGAAGAAGAAAAAAGGTTTTTTAGGACGTGGCCCTTTTAAGGGGCCACAGGGCCACCAAAGCTACAATTTATAATCCTCACTAGTCAAGAAGTCTGTACACAAAGTTTCAGCTTTCTAGGCCTTATTGTTCTGGAGAAGAAGAGGAAAATAGGTTTTTAGGGCGTGGCCCCTTTGGCCCTTTTTAGGGGCCACCAGAGCTACAATTTATAATCCTCACTAGTTAAGGAGTCTGTACGCAAAGTTTCAGTTTTCTAGGCCTGGTTCTGGAGAAGAAGTCGAAATTCCACGAAGTTTACGGACGGATGGACGGACGGACGGCGGACACCATGCCATGTCATAAGCCCATCGGGCCTTACAGGCCAGATGAGCTAAAAAGTGTTCATTGCTTGTGTGACCTTGAATGTGAAAGGTCACGAGATATGAGTCATTGCAATGTACACCTAATTTGGATATAAGTTTATCCCTTATCATGTACTTGTGTAACTGTTTACACTTCTTGGTAATTGTTTTTGACATTTTCACTTTCAAGGTCAAAGGTCAAGGTCAGTGTAGAAAGCTGATTTAATTGTACCTGATTATAATTTGTAGCTTTATTTATTAATCAAATCATTGCGCGCCCTTAAACCCTATTTTCATCTTCTACAGAAACATAAGGCCTAGAAAGTTGAAACATAATGTATATATTATTTAATTTGTGAGGATCATAATGCATGGCTTTGAAGGCTCTGTCGCTCCGAATAACAGTAACAGGTGCTTCATCCATAAGTTTACCTATTTTTATCTTCTTCTCCAGAAGCATAAGGCCTACATATGTTTTGTAAATACTTCTCAGATAATTGGGGTTCTTAAACGAACCTTTGGTGAATGTATTACCCCTAGTAAGGGGGAACCACATTGACAACACCCTAAAGCCTGATCGGCTACAGAGCCAATGACTATTTTTTATTTCTTGGTTGTATTGGCGGAGAAAATGCTGCTGGGGTATGAGAACTGGGCTCAATGAGCCTGAAGGCAAATATCTATTCTTTCATCTGATGACTTCCATTATTCCTTGATGCAAGTCTTTGCATTGGGTGGTTATATGAAAGGCATACAATGGCTTTTATCTTGATACCTATGAGTTTGAGATAGAGACGAAATAAATAAGCTAGTGTAACAGGTGCTCAACAGTGCTAAAAAAAGCTTCTTAAAACTCTTGTTAAAAAGGTTATTGCTTGATTGACAATACATTAAATAAAATGTTATCTTTTGTTACTTTCAGGGACAAATTACTGCAAAGGCTGTGTGAATACCTTCAACAAGATATGTACAGAGGAAATTGAAGAAAGTCCTCCTTGCTGATGAAACTGGAACCATTCCACTATATCTATAAAATACACCAAGTCGACAGATTGATGTACGTATCATTTTAGCCATCTGAACCTTCATAAGTTTATGGGAAGTCAATACGCCGGCATATCAATGGGAACAGAGATAACTGACACAGCAATGCTTGACGTTCAAGTATCATGTTCCAGCATAGAAACAACTTGCTGTATCAACTCAGAAACAACTTGCTGTATCAACTCGGAAACAACTTGCTGTATCAACTCAGTGGAGGTCACACGAAGAAAAAGGTGTTCGAGTTGCTATTACTACATGGAGCCAGAAGACGGTGCATGGTGACAGCACTCTCAGCACAGGATCTGCTGATCAAACGACCGTTCACCTTCAAACTTGCCGGAGCTGATTTGATCGGTGTTGCCCTTGTAATGCGTTTGTTGCTCTTTTATTCACTCACATTCACACCCCTAGTTTGTGGTCTTCACGCACATTAGATGATATAGTGATAATGGGAAATGAGCTGTTTAATTCCCTAGTGAATCCAAGAAATCCTCAACCGTTTCTTTATACTGAATTACCAACTGAGTTATTCATGATTGATCAACAAATTTCCTCACAAATATTGTTGGAGTTGTTCGGCGTTGTAGGTGTTGCAGGGAATGAGCAAGCACAGTTGATTTCACTCTCAGAAGCTTCCTTTTCTGTGGCAAATACTGTTATCACAACATTTGGAGATAATACACAACAGTAGGGATAATATTTGAAAACAATAATTACTATTTGTTTGACTCTCATTCACGGAATCTAAATGGACAGCCATGTCCAGATGGGGCAAGTGTGTTGCTTTCATTCGCCACTTTAAATGACCTTATCGCTTATTAGGAGCCCGTCTAAAGACGGGGCTGCTTTCAGTATTTGTGCAGTTTCCGCCGCCGCGTCCGCCGCGCTCATACTAATGGCTATAACTTTTTTCTACTAAGCTTTCCAGAACTTGTATTAATAACTTACTGCTTATACCTCGGGGGAACGATTTTGACATGTTCACTTTCAAGGTCAAAGGTCAAGGTCACGAGCTATAAAATCACTAAAAAATTCCTTGTAAACGCGATAACTTGAAAAGTTTTTGTGCTATGAAGTTTAAATTTTGTATGTATTATCTCTTGAGAAGTACAAAATTTTGGTAAGGTTTTGGCTACAATCTGTCCAAGGTCAAGGTCACAGCAAGGTCAACAAATATTGAGAAAATGTATTATTTTAACTTTTACCTCTTTAATTTGTTACATTAATGTTATATTCAATGAAATGTATTCATTGATTGCATGACCTTCAGTGTCAAAGGTCAAGGTCACAAAAAATGCCCAATATGCTGAGGCTTGTAGAAGGCGGAACAGGGTAAGGCGAAACCCCAAGTTTCGGGGCTGCTCTGTTTTTGCGGTGTCCCGCAAACACTAATCTAGTTTGAATCAAGCATACGTTTCTCAGGCTTTTCAGTTTTCTGCAGTAGGGTCTTTTATTAAAAATACAAATGACCAAAATTTGAATTCAGATTCAACCAGTGAAATTTAAATACACATGAAGAAACCGAATTGCAGAACTTCCAAATACCCATTTTGATACACCTAAAGAAACCATATCAAATGATGGGTCTTTTTTTCAAAATATAAATGCCAAAAACGTGAATTCGGATTCAACCAGTGAAGTTTTAAATAAACATGAAGAAACCGATTTGCAGAAATTGCCAAATAGCAATTTTGATACACCTCAAGAATTGCCAAATAGCCATTTTGATACACCTAAAACAACCATATCAAATGAATGCTCAAAGAAAAGGCGTTTCCAAAGGAAAACGTTCAGAAGAACATTGACATGTAATTTTTTTAAATTCAGAACATAGTTATGCATCATCAACATCGAACGCATGCAAGCATCGAAAGGTTCCAAAATCAATGCTTTGTACTTCCTTTGATGCCAACCTACTTCAATTGTGACATAAATCTCACATATTTCCCCTCAGGTAGTATAACAAGCCCAACTATCAACGAAACTGCTGCTATGAGTAATATCTTCAACCTTTCATTTCTATCAAATGGTTCTCTGTACAGTTGTCATATTGCTTGCAGGTTGTTCACAATGACCCAGAGTGCAACGTGACGGCATCTCAGGATGACGACGATGTCATCTTCCAAAACGGCAGCACTGACGAACAGACATGGACGACAGGAACAATAGAAGCGATAATGCACATTGACTGTTACTACGGGTGTCCAAAATCAACCTGCCATGCCTGCAAGCTGTGTACAGTGATGAGAGAGGACGACACTTATGTTCTCAAGTGTCATACCTGTACACAGCAATGGCGACCTAGTTTCGCCAAAGAATGTGTGGTAGCCCGACTGCTGGTTGGGGCAGATGAACTTGCCTTCTTCTACCCTACTATCAAGGAACTGTTTATCCTAAGGGGTGAGACCATTGATTGCGGCCGCACGATGGACATTTCATACATGCGAGAAAAACTCTTCTCACTTATTTCTATGAAGATAAGTTACAAGCAGACAAAGAATATCTGCAAAGATGTTACTGAAAAAGAAATGTAGTTCATTTAGTAATAGTTAAACTATTCTCACTTATTTCAATGAATATAAGTTACAAACAGACAAAGAATCTCTGCAAAGATTTTACTGCAACTTCTGAAAAAGGAAATGTTGTTCATGTATTATTAGTTAGAGATACAATAAAACCAATAACCTGTCACTTATTTTGTTTGTAATATCATAGTTTCCTTTATCTAAAATTATGTCAAATGATTATTATAACACACCTTAATGCAGGACTAACTAGAATAGCGTTTGCGGGATACCGCAAAAGCAGAGCAGCGCCGAAACCTGGGGTTTTGCCGTACCCTGTTCCGCCTTTTACAGGCCTCACCAAATTGGGAATTTTCTCGTGACCTTGACCTTTGACACTCAACGTCACACAATCAATGAACACATTCCATTGAGTATAAAATTATGGTAATGAAAAAGTGTTAAACATTAAATTAATCCATTTTCTCCATATTTGTTGACTTAGCTGTGACTTTGACCGTCGACAGTTCGTACCAAAAACTTTTTGAAAATGTTGTACTTCTCAAAAGATAATATATACAAAATCTTAACTTCATAGCACAAAAACTTTTTAAGTTATTGTGTTTACAAGGAATTCCAATAACTCATATCTCAAGACCTTGACCTTTGACCTTCAAGGTCACACAATAATTGAACACTTTTTATTGAGTATAACAATCTTGTATTAATTTAAAATGATCATAGTTAAAATTAAGCATTTTCGCTTAACCATGCTTAAGTCATGACCTTGCTGTGACCGTGACGGATTGTAGCTGAAACCTTTTAAAAAAATTTAAATTTTCCAAGGATGATATATACTAAGTTAGAGCTTCATAGCACAAACAATTTTCAAGTTACCGTGTTTACAAAGAATTTTGCGGTGAATATATAACTCGTGACCTTGACCTTTGAACTTGAAAGTGAACATGTCATAATGATTCCCTGGAAGTATTAACATTTAGACATATTCATGAGTTCTGAAAAGCTAAATGGGATAAAGATATACCCAAATTTAGTGTATTTTGTAAAAACTCATATCTCATGACCTTGGACCTTCAAGCTCACACAATCATTGAACACTTTTTATTGAGTATGTGTTAATTAAAAGTGTTCATAATTAAAATAAAGCATTTTCTCTAAAATATGCTTACGTCATGACCTTGCTGTGACCTTGACCTTTGACGGATTGTAGCCAAAACCTTTCTTAATTTTTTTTACTCTTCCAAGGATGATATATACTAAGTTAGAGCTTCATAGCACTAAAACTTTTCAAGTGATCGCGCTTACAAGGCATTCTTAGAGTTAATACATATCTCGTGACCTTGACCTATGACCTTGAAAGTGAACGTGTCAAAATCGTTCCCCCGAGGTATGAGTAGTAAGGTTTGAATAAGAGTTTTGGAAAGCTTAGTGGAAAAAAGTTATAGCTAGTAGTACGAGTGCGGCGGCGGCGGCGATGGAAACTTCACAAAAATTGATAATAGGAGGGGTGCAGTGCGAAGTTACAGCAAATTGTGTTAACATTTGAATTTTTTATGATTTTTTTACAAATTTCCATGTTTTGAACTTAGTAATTTTCCAATATCAGATTTGTCCGACCTATTACTGGAAAACTATTTATCCGATTCATTTCAAATGTTGCACATGTCTTCTACCTTACTAAAAGGGGTGCAGTGCGAAGTTACAGCAAATTTCGTTAACATTTGAATTTTTTTGTGAATTTTTAGCGCATCAGGTCTGAAAGACCCGATGGGCTTATGGCATGGCATGGCGTCCGCCGTCCGCCGTCCGCCGTCCGTCCGTAAATTTTTCACATTTACGAATTCCTCTCCAGAACCAATGACTCTAGAGAGCTCAAATTTGATGTGGAGACACCGTGGCAAATAGGGATTCCAAATTGTAGATTTCATGACCTCATGACCCCAATTGGGGTCACAGAGGTTAAAACCTTAAAAACCTATTTTCATCTTCTTCTCCAGTTCAGAAAGGTCTAGAGAGCTAAAAAGTTGTGTGTAGACTCCTTGGCCAATGGGGATTCTAAATTGTAGATTTCATGTCCTCATGACCCCAATTGGGGTCACAGGGGTCAAAACCTTAAAAACCTAGTTTCATCTTCTTCTCCAGTTGCAAAAGGTCTAGAGAGCTGAAAAGTTGTGTGTAGACTCCTTGGCCAATGAGGATTCTAAATTTTAGGTTTGGTTACCCCTTGATCTCCAATGGGGTCACAGGGGTCAAAACCTCAAAAACCTATTTTACTCCATCTTCTCCAGTTCCAAAAGTTCTAGAGAGCTAAAAAGTTGTGTGTAGACTCCTTGGCCAATGAGGATTCTAAATTTTAGGTTTGGTGACCCCTTGACCCCAATGGGGGTCAAAGGGGTCAAAGCCTTAAAAACATATTTTACTCATTCTTCTCCAGTTTCAAAAGGTCTAGAGAGCTGAAAAGTTGTGTGTAGACTCCTGGGCAAATGGGAATTCTAAATTTTAGGTTTGGTGACCCCATGATGATAATACCACTTTGCGTGGTTTTACATTCTATAATGCCTTTTCAGCGGAATTAGAAAAGGTTAAGGGTTGTGCATCAATCCTTGTCTGACAAAGGAGTGATTCACAGTGAAATCCATCACTGGACTCAATACCTTATCGTGGTTTGGTGGTTTGGTGGTTTGTGTGCTTCTGCGCCCCCGAGAGCTATGCCAGCTGGAGCTTACATGCTCCTGGTAGGGTCACCCAAGCTGGACAGGTCGACGGGTAGAACCCAGACCAAATTTGAGTCTTTCTAAAACCTGCTTTCTATCTCTTACTATGCCTTTCTTTCCGTCTTTTCCCACATCCTTTCGATCCCTTTCTCCCTGATCTATCTTCTCTCTTTTGGGTGGCAACATCCACGTGTTTAATAACTGAAATATTGTTCAAAACACGTTAAACACCATCTCGATCACTCACTCACAGTGAAATCCCTCTCAAAACAAAACTCCAAGCTGTAGCTGTACAACTCAGCTTATTTAAAACCATAACATTATGTTCTATATATGTTCCACCATCAGATACCCTTAGATTGCAAGATCTTGATAATCTATTTCAACAACTCCCTAAGCCATGTGTCATTCTTGGGGACTTTAATAGTCATAATCCCTTGTATGGAAGTAATTCCACCAACGACAAGGGTAAAAAAGTTGAAGATTTTCTTGACAATAATGGTCTCTCATTAGCAGCCCCGTCTAAGGACGGGGCTGCTATCAGTTTTTGTGAAGTTTCCATCGCCGCCGCCGCCGCCGCACTCGTACTACTAGCTATAACTTTTTTCCCCTAAGCTTTCCAGAACTCTTATTCATACCTTACTACTCATACCTCGGGGGAACGATTTTGACACGTTCACTTTCAAGGTCAAAGGTCAAGGTCACGAGCTATGTATTCACTCTAAGAATTCCTTGTAAACGCGATAACTTGAAAAGTTTTTGTGCTATGAAGCTCTTACTTGGTATGTATCATCCTTGGAAAAGTAAAAAAATTTGAAAAGGTTTTGGCTACAATCCGTCAAAGGTCAAGGTCACAGCAAGGTCATGACGTAAGCATGTTTTAGCGAAAATGCTTTATTTTAACTATGAACACTTTTAATCAATACATGATTGTTATACTCAATAAAAAGTGTTCAATGATTGTGTGACCTTGAAGGTCAAAGGTCAAGGTCATGAGATATGAGTTATTACAAAATGCACTAAATTGGGGTATAACTTTATCCCATTTAGCTTTTCAGAACTCATGAACATGTCTAAATGTTAATACTTCCAGGGAATCATTATGACATGTTCATTTTCAAGTTCAAGGGTCAAGGTCACGAGTTATAAAATCACCACAAAATTCTTTGTAAACACGGTAACTTGAAAAGTTTTTGTGCTATGAAGCTCTAACTTGATATATATCATCCTTGGAAAAGTAAAAAAATTTGAAAAGGTTTCGGCTACAATCTGTCAAAGGTCAAGATCACAGCAAGGTCATGACTTAAGCATGGTTTAGCGAAAATGCTTAATTTTAACTATGATCACTTTTAATCAATACATGATTGTTATACTCAATAAAAAGTGTTCAATGATTGTGTGATCTTGAAGGTCAAAGGTCAAGGTCATGAGATATGAGTTATTGCAATTCCTTGTAAACACAATAACTTCAAAAGTTTTTGTGCTATGAAGTTAAGATTTTGTATATATTATCTCTTGAGAAGTACAACATTTTCAAAAAGTTTTGGGTACTAACTGTCGAAGGTCAAGGTCACAGCAAGGTCAACATATATGGAGAAAATGGATTAATTTAATTTTTAACACTTTAATTCATTACAATAATGTTATACTCAATGAAATGTGTTCATTGATTGTGTGACCTTGAGTGTCAAAGGTCAAGGTCACGAGAAAATTCCCAATTTGGTGAGGCCTGTAAAAGGCGGAACAGGGTAAGGCGAAACCCAAAGTTCCGGGGCTGCTCTGCTTTTGCGGTATCCCGCAAATGCTAATCTAGTTATTTAATGATGGGACAAATACTTACTTGCATCCTGCTTCAGGAACATATTCTGCAATTGATTTATCAATAACTGACCCATCTTTGCTTAACGATTTCACTTGGTCAGTCCACGGGGATATGTGTGGTAGTGATCACTTTCCAGTGGTACTGGAGCCTGCACTGCCTTCACCTGAAGAACACAATCCTCAGTGGAAATTTGCAAAAGCAGACTGGGATACATTTTCATCCCTCTGCAGGGAAAACATAAATTTCAAATCAATATTAAAATCTGAAGACCCTTTTCAAACATTTTCAGATAAATTAATAGAAATTGCTGAGGAAACTATTCCTAAATCAACATGCAATCCTCGTATTGTTAAACCATGGTTTAGGTCAAGGTCACGAGAAAATTCCCAATTTGGTGAGGCCTGTAAAAGGCGGAACAGGGTAAGGCGAAACCCAAAGTTCCGGGGCTGCTCTGCTTTTGCGGTATCCCGCAAATGCTAATCTAGTTATTTAATGATGGGACAAATACTTACTTGCATCCTGCTTCAGGAACATATTCTGCAATTGATTTATCAATAACTGACCCATCTTTGCTTAACGATTTCACTTGGTCAGTCCACGGGGATATGTGTGGTAGTGATCACTTTCCAGTGGTACTGGAGCCTGCACTGCCTTCACCTGAAGAACACAATCCTCAGTGGAAATTTGCAAAAGCAGACTGGGATACATTTTCATCCCTCTGCAGGGAAAACATAAATTTCAAATCAATATTAAAATCTGAAGACCCTTTTCAAACATTTTCAGATAAATTAATAGAAATTGCTGAGGAAACTATTCCTAAATCAACATGCAATCCTCGTATTGTTAAACCATGGTTTAATGATACTTGCAGGCAAGATATCAAAGCCCGTAAAAAGACTGAACACAAGTTCAATAAACAACCAACTAGCTAATCTTGATGGCTGCCGCAAAGCCCGGGCCAAGGCTCGACGCACAGTCAATTAAGAAAAATGCAAATCTTGGCAAGGCTATGTCTCAAAAATAAATTCCAGAACGCCTATGAGCAAAGTCTGGAATATGATTAGTAAAATCAAAGGCAAAGGTTCTAAATCAACAATTAAACATCTCAGAGCTTTTTCTGGATAAAACTCCAATCAGGGTCGTTCCTGAGGCCAAATTTCTTGGTCTTACTTTTGATAGTAAATTATCATTCATCCCTCATATCAAAAACCTTAAATGTCTTAAAGCTTTGGACCTTCTGAAGGTCGTATCAAACGCTAAACTCTTCTCCATCTCTATCGATCTCTCATCCGCTCCAAATTGGATTATGGATCTTCAACAACATACGCTTCAAGGCTGCATGACGGCAGCAGTATCTTTACTGCTGAAGCAAAGGCCATCCTGAAGGCCATTCAGCACATCAAAAATTCAACTCCAAATGATTACATTATTTTCTCTGATTCCTTGTCCTGTTTGCAGGCTATCAAAAACTGTAAAACTGATCACCCCGTGATCAGAGATATTTTTAAACTTCATAATACCTTTCTTCAATGTGACGTTGTCTTTTGCTGGCTTCCTAGCCATATGGGTATCAGAGGCAACAATAAAGCTGATACAACCGCAAAGGCAGCTTTTAACTATTTCACCAACTAAAGTTCCATATACAGATTCAAAACCAGCTATTAAATCCTACATTAAACAGCGTTGGAGGTTCCAATGGGACCAGCAACAGCATAACAAACTTCATATCATTCAACCTCATTTAGGTTATAAATCTCTTTCTTCTTTTACCCGGCAGGAAGCTTGTGTCCTTCGACGATGTCGTATTGGACATACTCATTTAACTCATTCTTATCTTTTAAAGGGGGAAGATCCCCCTATGTGTATACCCTGTCAATGTCCCCTCACTGTAAAACACATATTGTGTGAGTGTTGGGACACAGCCCAAGTCAGGGAAACATTTTACCCTAATATTTCCATTTCACAACTTTTTTATCACTTCGGTGAACACCGTATTTCAGATTTTCTTAAGGAAATCGAGCTTTTTGATAAGTTATAAATTTTAATACTATATATCAATTTTTAGCAACTTTGTGATATTTTGCTGATGTTTTTCAGCCTTCGTGCTGTTTCATTATCTGCTTTTGCAATCATTTTCATATTTAGGCAATTTCATTAACTTTCTCGCCGCTAATGGCTGCAATATTGCCCAAGCGGCGCTAAACAATAACTCACTCACTCATAATCCTCACTATTCAAGGAGTCTGTACACAAAGTTTAGGCTTTCTAGGCCTCATGGTTCTGGAGAAGAAGATGAAAATAGGTTTTTAAGGCCTGGCCCATGTTGCCCTTATTAGGGGTCACAGGGCTACTAAAGCTACAATTTATAATCCTCACTAGCCAAAGAGTCTGTACACAAAGTTTCAGTTTTCTAGCCCTTATGGTTCTGGAGAAGAAGATGAAAGCAGGTTTTTAGGGCCTGGCCCCTGTGGCCCTTATTAGGGGTTACAGGGCCACCAAAGCTACAATTTATAATCCTCACTAGCCAAAGAGTCTGTACACAAAGTTTCAGTTTTCTAGCCCTTATGGTTCTTGAGAAGAAGATGAAAAAAGGTTTTTAGGGCCTGGCCCCTGTTGCCCTTATTAGGGGTTACTAGCCAAGGTTAAGCTTTCTAGGCCTTATGGTTCTGGTGAAGAAGTCGAAATTCCACAAAGTTCACGGACTGATGGACGGACGGACGGACGGACGTTTTGCTAGTGTTCATTGTGTTAACCAATTTTGCAGCTGCTTTCCAAACTGAACGAAGCAATTTTACTATGTGTATGTTTAATTTTTACATTGTTACTGCAAATAGTTTAGCTGCCTTTATATAATGCTCATCCCACATTGCTTGTTGATGTAGTTTTATGCTCTACTCTTCTTTGCTTCTACTCAATCTGCAACTGCTGTCGAAAGTGAATGCAATAATGTAACTACTGTATGTACATATCTACTACGTTGTGCATTTATACAATGTTACTGCAAAAAGTTGAGCTGCGCTTACATTATGCTCATGTCAATTTGCTTGTTGATGAATTTTAGATGCTGTCAATTCAAGAAGCCCTCAAATCACCAGTGGACAGCAACATAGATGTTCGAGTTATGGCTCTAAGAAAGGTACCAAGCCACAATAGTTCAAGGTATCAGCTAAAAATACTGATAGCAGACAAGTCAGGTAGTACATCACTGACCTCCTACAAAATAGCCGGAAAGCTGCTTGGTAAAACAGGCATAACACTCTGTAATGCAATCAACAAGGGAAATGGATTTGTGGCAACCTCCAAGACGATGGTCGGCATCACCAATGCCTTCAAAATCCCTGAGACGATAATGGCAACTCTGGAAGGAGAAACTATTTTTTGAACACCGCGATCAATTCTATGAATCGAAATTCCTCAACCAGATCTTCTACATATTCTTCAACTTTACAGGTTTAGACTGACCATAATAAAGGCCAACTACAAAGGGTTCTAGTGTCCCATGATCTGTAATCCTCCCGAAAACCTGCCAAAATTGCATTGACGAGCTCTTGAATATTGGCAATCCGTCAATGTTAATTTGGAGGAATACTGTTGAAGTGTCATTATTTTCTGGAATATGTTTCAGCATGAAAGTACTCCCCGCAACTGATCTTCTTAATGTTATAGCTTGTACGTGTGCCAAGGAGAGTTCTTGGATCTTTGGGAACATCTACAGCTGCGTACCTTAAGTTTGTTCACTTCACTTCTCGAACTGTAATTTAGACATAAAGATGCATATATCTTCTTCGCTTTGATATTGACGTTAACTTTAATATATCTAAACAATAGTAATATGCAAATAGGTGATATCCATGCCCAAAAAGATAAATTTCAAATATATGTAATTTGATGGTAAGAGTTTGAAATGGAGACAGCTGATTTCACTGATGACAGGAGAGAAGGAATCTTAGCACTACGAGGTAAGTACATCATTTTCGTTTTATACATGCTATTTTCCTGAAAGTTATAATAAATTTATTAAATTAAGTTTCAGTTAAAATTTTCATCAAATTAACTATTACAAAACAAGTCAGAAAATTTGACAACTTAGACTATATATATCAGACTAAACCAAATCCATTTCTTTCAATAATCTTCATTTTCATCATACCAGGCCAATACCTTTCGGTAGTCACACCCTTCTCTCCATCTGTATGGATCAAATCAGCAAACAACATTGCCTTTCCCTCTACTTTGTCTCCTTTGTTGATATGCATCACTTGAAGCTCTTTTCCTTATACAAATGTTGTCAAGATGACGAGGTTTGAGAAAGATGATGTAACCAAATGATAATATTCGTAGATGTTAAAGCACTACAATTCAGACAGCAGAAACAGAAACCTGATCCTTCAAGCAAAAAGGAGACAAAAAAGAAAACCGGAAGTGAGAGCGACAGGAGGGATGACTCATGGCTCGCGCATGCGTACTAGCAGTTGCTATGGCTGGCATCATCATTTAAAGATGGCGTCTTCCCTTAGTAACCGCCTCCACCTGGTCAGCCTGAGAATTTGTCACCTCATACTAATGCTCGACAATCTTGTTCGCTTAAAATATCACAGCGATCCAAGCCCAGGAGAACATCGGTCCAAACCGATTTGTATGTTGCCAATAACACTGCAAGGCATGCCCAAGGATGCAGCAGAAACAGAGTCATGGCATGATGAAAATATATGCGATGGGACCAAAGAATGTCAGGTGTAAACATCAAATTGTATTATCTAAACCTGATGCTTTTGATGTGATGCTTCACTCCTCCACAGAAGAAAAACACAGTACTGATCCAAACTTCTTACAGCAGATCACATCGACACTGCAACAAGACATGTCAGACGGCTTGCTCAAGCTTTACAAATGGCATTCTTATTTCAATTTATGCAGTCACTGAAAGAAGAGTGAGTGAGTGAGTTATTGTTTAGCGCCGCTTGGGCAATATTGCAGCCATTAGCGGCGAGAAAGTTTATGAAAATGATTGCAAAAGCAGATAATGAAACAGCACGAAGGCTGAAAAACATCAGCAAAATATCACAAAGTTGTTAAAAACTGATATATAGTATTAAAATTTACAACTTATCAAAAAGCTTGATTTCCTTAAGGAAATCTAAAATACTGACTTTGCTCATAGGCGTTCTGGAATTTATTTTAGAGACATAGCCTCTGACCAAGGGAAATCGTTAAGCAAAGATGGGTCAGTTATAGATAAATCAATTGCAGAATACGTTCCTGAAGCAGGGGGTTATGACTATTAAAGTCCCCAAGAATGACACATGGCTTAGGGAGTTGTTGAAGAAGATCATGTATTCATGAGCAGAATTGGCATAGCTCTCTTCAAATTGGCACCAAATCTATGGCTTATTCTTATTTCAAACTATCATTTTCAAAGGAATTATACTTAAGTGCAGTTAATATCAAGAAGTTTAGAGTAGCTATTGCTCAATTGAGATGTTTCTAACATCATTTACGTATCGAAACAGGAAGGCATTTTAATATAAATAGATATGATAGATTGTGTTTACAATGTGATGAAGGTTATATTGAGGATGAGTACCATTTTCTCCTTGTATGTTCCAAATTCCACCAACTCCGTTTTAAATCTTTACCTCAGATATATTGTACAAATCCAAATGAAGCTAAATTCAAATTTCTCATGTTGACATCAGATTGTAAACTTATTAATAACTTAGCATGCTTTATTTATCATGCAATGTACCAAAGATGTTAAAGCTGAAAACCTTTTATTGTATACACACCAGTTTGTCATGTACAATCTAACATATGTAGTTATGGGCCGATGGCCTACACTTCAGAAATAAAGAATTGAATATATTGAAGAAGATCATCAAGATCTTGCAATCTAAGGGTATCTGATGGTGGAACATATATAGAACATAATGCTATGGTTTTAAATAAGCTGAGTTGTACAGCTACAGCTTGGAGTTTTGTTTTGAGAGGGATTTGACTGTGAATCACTCCTTGTCAAACAAGGATTGATGCACCACCCTTGGCCTTTTCTAATTCCGCTGAAAAGGCATTATAGAAAGTAAAGCCACGCAAAGTGGTATTATCCGATTGTTTAAAATGGTTTTCCTGCAAGCATATTGCCTGAGGATTATATGATTGAGCAAGTAAAGAAAGCTCATTAAAATTGGCTTTAAAACCACGACAAGTCCATTGGAGAATTGCCATAATTAATAAAAATGGAAATATATACATTTTAAAATTATTCTAGGAGCCTGGAGAGCTTGCGCCCAACTGGATCCTCATCCTCTATGCCGCGATGGAGAGCGACTTGTTGACCTGGAAGGACATGGGGATTCGTCCATGTTGTCGTCCAGGTCCAGGTCCTGGAACCTGTTTGCAACACTGACAGAGTTCTTGTCAGCCTTTGCGACCCTGTCAGAAGTTTTTTGCTTTGTTGATTGCCTTGTTTTGTTTTTCTTTTTGTTTTGATTCGATGTAGAAGGAGGAGATTTAGGAGCCAAAGGAGTTGTTGGGATGTTAGGGTTGTAAATAGATTTTTTATCAGAAGTAGTTGTAGTGATGTTATTGTATGTTTGAGTTTGAATTGTGCTAGTTGTGGTTTATATTTGACTGGCTGTGGTTGATTGAGCCAGGTAGTGTCAGTCTAGATGGCAACTGATGCCTTAGATTTTGGAGCAGCTGCAGCTGCAGCATAGGAAGCTTTCTCATTTGCAGAGAACAGTTACCTGGCCTCCGCAAATTAGACATTGTATTATTTTACTTTCTCTGATGAAAGTAGGGCATTGTTTGGAGGACGCCATGTGGGGCCCTTTGCAATTTGGACACATGTGAGGAGCTTCACAGTTGGAGCTATCATGGTCCCCCTTGCCACATTTCTGGCAGACCATGCTACCGCAACATGTCCAAACTTCTGGCACTTATAGCACCGAAGTGGGTTTGGAATGTATAGTTCCACCTTGATGAGGAGATACCCAGCCTTGATGTTAGGAGGGAGTTTGGAAGTACCAAATTCCATCATATAGGTGTTTGATGGAAAGGTCTTGTTCTTTCCTTTGTCCTTGTATTTGAATCTCTTCACATGTGTAATGCCTTGGGGTTTGAGCTCTTCCACAAGCTCTTCCTCGGACATTTCAGAGAGGACCCTGTCCCTGTCACGAACAATGCCCTTGCAGGTGTTGAGAGAACGGTGAGGGGCGACTTTGACGGCCAGCCCAGCAAAATTTGTGAGTTTGAGAAGATTTGCAGATTGTTGTTGAGTATTACACTCCATTAAAAGAGTGAGTGAGTGAGTGAGATTGTGTTTTACGTGTTTTGAACAATATTTCCATTAAAAGAGAGCCAGTGCGCAGTTTGGTAATGTCTTTAACTGTACCAGCAACTCCTTTGATTCCTTTTTCAATAGCAAAGGGATTAAGCTTAAGTGGCTCACCACCATTGCTGCCTCCCTCCATCAGTATGAATCTTGGCCATGATTTATTAGATTCCTCATCCGAAGATGAGGACTGTGATATTGCCTCAGTTTTGCGCTTTTTTTGGGATGTCATGTTGGTTTAGGTTGTCTCGCCAGTGCTGCTCCCCACCTGCCACGGAGTCCAACAAGGGGATGCCAAGTGTCTGTCGATTTCCAACAAACTGGCACCAGGGCTACAGCACTGGCATACTTTAATATGAGCGTTGCCAATGCTCTACTGGATTGACCCATTGGCCACTGCCTTCTTGGTGTTGGATATTGGAATATTGAATTGATAGAAAATTTTGAGTGAGTGAGTTGGATTAAGAGATAGATAAGATTGATTGTTAATATTGTTTGGAAAGGATAAATGATGTTTGAAGTTTTGAAAAGAGAAAAACACCAAGGGCTTAGCATGACCAGCCGATTGATAAGACAGGGCCCATCTGACCACCTGTCTAACTGAAGTTAGGGTCAAAGTGATGTGTTGGCGGGCACACACCAACCTCAACCACCAGAATCCCTTCCTCCACCGACACAGGTCGCAGTCCACGGCAAACAGACCGCCCCATATTAGTCGCCTCATACGTCAAGCATGGAGTAATGAGGCCCTATTCTAACCCGGGAGCCCCACGGGGGATTCTCGGGGGAAGATCAACTGTTGCATCGGAGAAGTGGGATGAAATATTGACAGAATTCATGAACAAAGGAAGGAAAAGCAATGCAACCTTTGACCTCCATTCTGATATGATGTTGCACCGTAATGAAGTGGTTGCAATTTCATTTGCAGGGCGATTTGGTGGCTAGCAGGGTACAATCTCTTGCTTGGAACAGTAAAATCATCTCTGAAGTTTTCTTTCTTGAATTGCGCTACTTCTTATGCCCCCTACTGTGCAAGGCTTCTTGCACAACATTACATAGCAGGCACATTTTATCAGAAGGAAACACTACTCAACACCTATAGGAGTGAGTGAGTGAGTGAGTTATTGTTTAGCGCCGCTTGGGCAATATTGCAGCCATTAGCGGCGAGAAAGTTAATGAAATTGCCTAAATATGAAAATGATTGCAAAAGCAGAAAATGGAACAGCGCGAAGGCTGTAAAACATCAGCATAATATCACAAAGTTGTTAAAGGCTGATATATAGTATTAAAATTTATAACTTTTCAAAAAGCTCGATTTCCTTAAGAAAATCTAAAATACGGTGTTCACCGAAGTGATAAAAAAGTTGTGAAATGGAAATATTAGGGTAAAATGTTTCCCTGATTTGGGCTGTGTCCCAACACTCACACAATATGTGTTTAACAGTGAGGGGACATTGACAGGGTATACACATAGGGGGATCTTCCCCCTTTAAAAGATAAGAATGAGTTAAATGAGTATGTCCAATACGACATCGTCGAAGGACACAAGCTTCCTGCCGGGTAAAAGAAGTGAGTGAGTGAGTGAGTGAGTTATTGTTTAGCGCCGCTTGGGCAATATTGCAGCCATTAGCGGCGAGAAAGTTAATGAAATTGCCTAAATATGAAAATGATTGCAAAAGCAGAAAATGGAACAGCGCGAAGGCTGAAAAACATCAGCATAATATCACAAAGTTGTTAAAAGCTGATATATAGTATTAAAATTTATAACTTTTCAAAAAGCTCGATTTCCTTAAGAAAATCTAAAATACGGTGTTCACCGAAGTGATAAAAAAGTTGTGAAATGGAAATATTAGGGTAAAATGTTTCCCTGATTTGGGCTGTGTCCCAACACTCACACAATATGTGTTTAACAGTGAGGGGACATTGACAGGGTATACACATAGGGGGATCTTCCCCCTTTAAAAGATAAGAATGAGTTAAATGAGTATGTCCAATACGACATCGTCGAAGGACACAAGCTTCCTGCCGGGTAAAAGAAGAAAGAGATTTATAACCTAAATGAGGTTGAATGGTATGAAGTTTGTTATGTTGTTGCTGGTCCCATTGGGACCTCCAACGCTGTTTAATGTAGGATTTAATAGCTGGTTTTGAATCTGTATATGGAACTTTAGTTGGTGAAATAGTTTTGAAGTTTAAAGCTGCCTTCGCGGCTGTATCAGCTTTATTGTTGCCTCTAATACCCATGTGGCTAGGAAGCCAGCAAAAGACAATATCGCATTGAAGAAAGGTATTATGAAGTTTTAGAATATCTCTGATCACGGGGTGATCAGTTTTACAGTTTTTGATAGCCTGCAAGCAGGACAAGGAATCAGAGAAAATAATGTAATCATTTGGAGTTGAATTTTTGATGTGCTGAATGGCCTTCAGGATGGCCTTTGCTTCAGCAGTAAATATACTGCTGCCGTCATGCAGCCTTGAAGCGTAAAGGCCTCCCCACACCAACACAGCGCGTCGGCAGCGCGTCAGCAGCGCAGCGCGTAGCGCGCGTTTTTTTACCCCATACTGGCGCAGCGCATCAATGCGCGTCGATGCAGCGAAATAATATATGGAACAAGTGACCAATGATATCTTGTTAGGTTTGTCTTGAAGACCTATTGTTATTATACGATTTCTGTCCTTACTGCGGAGTAGACATGCTAAGCTTTTGGGCGAACTCGACCCGTACATGAAAGGTCCAGTTCGAATCCAAAAACATTACAATCGTCCTCGCGTATGAATGAGTGACCAGAGAACGACTGTCAAATTAATATTAGGGTCGGGAAAAGAAAACATTGATGTACGTCTACTGAAGACGTAAACAACAACGCCAACTTCTTTGATGCATACTATTCTGCAGTAAAGACAAGAATATGGAGAATAATCTCAGGATATTATCGAAGTCAGAAGTAGGGGATTCCCCGACGCGTCGAAGCGCCACGCAGCAAAAATCACTTTTTTTGCGATTCAGAAATTTTGTTGCTGGCACGCTGTCGGCGCGCTGCGTTGGTGTGGGTTATCAATCATAAATCAACATGAGCAATTTTTTGGCTGCGGGCGCGCTGCGCTGCGCTGCTTGCGCGCTGTGTTGGTGTGGGGAGGCCTTAAGTTGTTGAGGGTGTAACAGTTGCTGCTGCAACTGTAATGCCATCCTTAGAGCCATCAGTGTAAATTGCTTTGTAATCTGAATAGAAATCGCGAAGCTCATTGAAAGCCTGCAGGAAGATTAATTGATTGGTGTTAGATTTTTTGTGTGTGCTTAAGCTAAGATTAACACGGGGCTTGACCAACTGCCATGGAGGAGTGGCAAGCAGACCATATTCTGCTATTGTTGTTAAATCAATATCCGATTCTTCGACATGCTGTTGAAGGCGGATTCCAAGAGGTGGAATTGTTTTTGGCTTTGAAGCATACAACTGCTGGTATTCTGGGCTGAATGCGCAGTTGTAGGCAGGATTTGAAGGATTTGATTTAAGTTTTGTTATATATTGGAGTGCTAGCTTGATGCGCCGATCTGCTAGAGATGGCTCATCAGCTTCAACATAAAGGCTTTCGACAGGTGAAGTTCTAAAGGCCCCAAGACAAAGTCTGAGACCCTGGTGGTGGATTGTATCTAGCATTTTGATATAAGAGGGGCGGGCAGATCCATAGATTATGGATCCATAATCGAGTTTAGAGCGGATGAGAGATCGATAGAGATGAAGAAGAGTTTCTTCATCTCCACCCCATTTAGCGTTAGATACGACCTTTAGAAGGTCCAAAGCTTTAAGACATTTAGCTTTAAGGTTTTTGATATGAGGGATGAATGATAATTTACTATCAAAAGTAAGACCAAGAAACTTGGCCTCAGGTACGACCTTGATTGGAGTTTTATCCAGAAAAAGCTCTGGATCTTTGTGCATTTTGCGCATATTGCAAAAATGCACACATGATGTTTTAGCTTTGGAAAACTTGAAGCCGTTTTCCAAAGACCATTTGTGGATTTTATTTAGACAGAGCTGCAGCTGCCGCTCAATTGATGGCATATTCTTGCCTCTGCAAGAAACTCCAAAATCGTCCACAAAAAGTGAACCATCTGTGTGATCGTTTAATACTTTAGCCAAGCTATTGATTTTAATGCTGAATAATGTAACTGATAGTATACTTCCTTGCGGGACACCCATTTCTTGATCAAAGAATTCAGAAAGAGTTGAACCCACACGGACCTTGAATTGGCGATCATGTAAAAAATTTGAGATAAAATGAGGCATTCGACCCCGCAGGCCGAATTCAAATAAGTCTTTGAGGATGCCATGCTTCCATGTGGTGTCGTATGCTTTTTCCAAATCGAAAAAGATTGACACAGCATGTTGCTTATTGATAAATGCATCTCTTACGAAAGATTCTAATCGAACAAGATGATCAGTTGTACTTCTTTGTTTACGGAAACCACATTGAATGTCAGTAAGTAATTTGTTGGTTTCCAAGTACCAGACAAGACGATCATTGATCATCCGTTCCATAGTTTTACATACGCAACTAGTTAAGGCTATAGGACGATTGTTGGAAGGATCTGTGTGATCCTTTCCTGGTTTAGGAATGGGGACGATGGTGGCATTGTGCCAACAAGATGGAAAGTCACCCGTTTCCCATATATGATTATATACCTCAAGCAAAACCTCAAGGCAAGATTCTGGTAGATGTTTTAACAATTGATAATGGATATTGTCAGGACCAGTAGCTGTATCGTGAGCCTTGGAAAGTGCTGTTTTAAGTTCTGACAAGGAGAAGTGCTCATTATAGTCCTCCCCATTATCAGATTTGAAATTAGGTTTTTGTTTTTCTTGAACCTTTTGATATTTTTGGAATTGAGGAACATAATTTGCTGATGAAGAATTTTTGGAAATGGTTTCTGCCAACTTATTGGCAATGTCGGTTTTAGCTGTAAGGAGGTCACCATTGACCTTGAGATGTTTAATTGTTGATTTAGAACCTTTGCCTTTGATTTTACTAATCATATTCCAGACTCTGCTCATAGGCGTTCTGGAATTTATTTTTGAGACATAGCCTCGCCAAGATTTGCGTTTTTCTTGATTGACTGTGCGTCGAGCCTTGGCCCGGGCTTTGCGGCAGCCATCAAGATTACCTGGAGTTGGATGTTTATTGAACTTGCGTTCAGCCTTTTTGCGGGCTTTGATATCTTGCCTGCAAGTATCATTAAACCATGGTTTAACAATACGAGGATTGGATGTTGATTTAGGAATAGTTTCCTTAGTAATTTCTATTAATTTATCTGAAAATGTTTGAATAGGATCTTCAAATTTTAATATTGATTTGAAATTTATGTTTTCCCTGCAGAGGGATGAAAATGTATCCCAGTCTGCTTTTGCAAATTTCCACTGAGGATTGTGTTCATCAGGTGAAGGCAGTGCAGGCTCCAGTACCACTGGAAAGTGATCACTACCACACATATCCTCGTGGACTGACCAAGTGAAATCGTTAAGCAAAGATGGGTCAGTAATTGATAAATCAATTGCAGAATATGTTCCTGAAGCAGGATGCAAGTACGTATTTGTCCCATCATTAAATAATGAGAGACCATTATTGTCAAGAAAATCTTCAACTTTTTTACCCTTGTCATTGGTGGAATTACTTCCCCACAAGGGGTTATGACTATTAAAGTCCCCAAGAATGACACATGGCTTAGGGAGTTGTTGAAATAGATTATCAAGATCTTGCAATCTAAGGGTATCTGATGGTGGAACATATATTGAACATAGTGTTATGGTTTTAAATAAGCTGAGTTGTACAGCTACAGCTTGGAGTTTTGTTTTGAGAGGGATTTGACTGTGAATCACTCCTTGTCGAACAAGGACTGATGCACCACCCTTGGCCTTTTCTAATTCCGCTGAAAAGGCATTATAGAAAGTAAAGCCACGCAAAGTGGTATTATCCGATTGTTTAAAATGGGTTTCCTGCAAGCATATTGCCTGAGGATTATATGATTGAGCAAGTAAGGAAAGCTCATTAAAATTGGCTTTAAAACCACGACAATTCCATTGGAGAATTGCCATAATTAATAAAAATGTGGAAAATATATACATTTTAAAATTATTCTAGGAGCCTGGAGAGCTTGCGCCCACCTGGATCCTCAGAAGATGCTCTGTGCCGCGATGGAGAGCGACTTGTTGACCTGGAAGGACATGGGGATTCGTCCATGTTCTCGTCCAGGTCCAGGTCCTGGAACCTGTTTGAAACACTGACAGGGTTCTTGTCAGCCTTTGAGACCCTGTCAGTGGTTTTGTGCTTATTTGAGTTCCTGTTTTTGTTTTTCTTTTTGTTTTCATTTGATGGAGAAGGAGGAGATTTAGGAGCCAAAGGAGTTGTTGGGATATTAGGGTTGTATATTGAGTTTTTATCAGAAGTGGTCATGGTGATGTTGTTGTATGTTTGAGTTTGAATAGTGTTAGGTTTTGCTAGTTGAGGTTTATATTTGACTGGCTTTGGTTGATTGAGCCAGGTGGTGTCAGTCTGGATGGCAACTGATGCATCAAATAGGTGTTTGATGGAAAGGTCTTGTTCTTTTCTTTATCCTTGTATGTGAATCTCTTCACATGTGTGATGCCTTGGGGTTTGAGCTCTTCCACAAGCTCGTCCTCGGACATGTCGGAAAGGACCCTGTCCCTGTCACGAACAATGCCCTTGCAGCTGTTGAGAGAACGGTGAGGGGCGACTTTAACAGCCACCCCAGCAAAATTTTTGAGTTTGAGAAGATTTGCAGATTGTTGGTGAGTATTACACTCAATAAGAAGAGAGCCAGTGCGCAGTTTGGTAATGTTTTTAACTGTACCAGCAACTCCTTTGATTCCTTTTTCAATAGCAAAGGGATTAAGCTTAAGTGGCTCGCCACCATTACTGCCTCCCTCCATCATTAAGAATCTTGGCCATGATTTGTTTGATTCCTCATCCAAAGATGAGGACGTTGATAATGCCTCAGTTTTGCGCTTCTTAAGGGATGCCATGGTTATTTTTAGGTGTCTCGCCAGTGCTGCTCCCCACCCTCCACGGAGTCCAACAAGGGGATGCCAAGTGTTTGTGGGTCTCCAACAAACTGACACCAGGGCTACAGCACTGGCATACTCCAATATGAGCGTTGCCAATGCTCTACTGGATTGACCCATTGGCCACTGCCTTCTTGGTGTTGGGTATTGGAATGTTGAATTAATAAAAAAGTTTTGAGTGAGTGAGCTAAATAAATAGATAGATAAGCTTAATTGCTTATATTGTTTTGAAAAGACAATTGATGATTGAAGCTGAGAAAAGAGAAAAACACCAAGGGCTTAGCATGACCAGCCGATTGGTCAGATTGGGCCCATCTGACCTCCTGTCTAACTGAAGTTAGGGTCAAAGTGGTGTGTTGGCGGGCACACCCGCAGGCATACACCAACCTCAACCACCAGAATCCCTTCCTCCACCGACACAGGTCGCAGTCCACGGCAAACAGACCGCCCCATTTTAGTCGCCTCATACGACAAGCATGGAGTACTGAGGCCCTATTCTAACCCGGGAGCCCCACGGGGACACCTATAGGAAACAGCAAGGTCAATTTTGCTAGTGATACCAAGTGGGAAATTGATCATAAAGATGCCCTAAAGGGTTCAGATCAGGCTCATCTCTTGAATCTGCTTCAAGACGAATGTCTCTAATTGATGCATTCAATGACATTCATTCATCAGCAGACAATTTCAAAGAAGAAAACACTCCCTCTAACATGTCTAATGGAGAAATATCCTGGGGTTATTCGTACACTGATGCTGAGCACATTTTCAGGGTAGTTGAGGTGATATTGCGGCAGAATGCTTTGTCAACAGAAAACTATACTACTCCATTCAACATGTATTCCCCAAATAAGTCTGTTCTCTCCCGGGAAATACTTGACGAGGACACAGAAGCCATTGGAGAATATCTTATAAAGAAATTCATTTATCAGGATCTTTTGTTTGGCTTATCTCCTGCTGATGTTCGAGATATAGCTGCAGTAGAAGGTCCTAAGCCACTTTTAAGCAGAGTGAAGAGGTCTAAAGGTGTAACAATCAAAGGAAAAACCACATTTACAAGAACAGTTCAGCAATCAGAAAGAGACTTGAAAGAAGCACAAAGGTCACAAGCCATGAAGAGAGAGATAAAACAGATTGTTTGACGTCAGAAATGAACATGTGCCAGGCAATTGTAAAGCCAGATTGCAGTAAGCCTAAGGTCCAGAAATCAACCTCAATGAAGAATGCTCCACTGAAAAGCATTGCTGAGTGTCAAGATGGAAATACGCAGGATGTAGTGGAATTTGTTAAAGGAACTTTGCCAATGGGGTTGACAAGAAGTGTGAAGATAGTCACCTTAGAATTTGCCAGAGTGAAATTCAAGAGTTATGTTATTACAGGAAGACAATATCTGAATTATTTACAAAATGCTGTTTTGCTGCCATTAACTTCACAGATGCCAAATCTGAAGAGAATCATCTTATGTGAAGAAAAGTATTCTTTCACTCCTGACCAGTTTAAAGCAGGAACCCGGCAACAGAGAAAAAAACCTTTCACTGTGTGTTATACACTTGAAAACCACAGATGGTGTCCTTACACAGAAACGATTTCAACGAGATGTTGTAACTGGAACAGCTTTTGGAAAACCTCTCATTAGCAAGTATGTTGCAGCCAATGCTGAAGACATCATATTGCCTCCAGGAATCACTCTTGACATCGACAGTGAACTTGAAATGCGCACCTGTGCTTGTGAGGGAGCATGCAACACCACTTTGCTGTGTCTTTGAAAAGGAAGGTCAGAAACCAACAGTTACATTTCCTTTAACATGTTAAGCAAAGGAAAGGCGAAGCTGAGATGTCTCAGGCAGATTGGTTGTTAACCTGCAAGGATGACCTGAAAGCCGGAGATACAGGTGTCAGTTTGATCACATGAGGTGACATAGATATTGTTGCAATTCATCTCTATGCAGTTGCAAAGCACTAGCCTAGTAATAAAAATGGTTGTTTCAGAAATGAAATTTATGTTGTTTTGCAAAAACCTCATATGTATCATGACATCTTCAATATTACGGCCATCTCTCATCTGTTTGAGAAGACATATCAGGATCCATCAACTCGTTTGAAGCTTTCATTAGGTCTCTGTATTGGTGGAAATGATTTCATCCCTAAATTCAAAGGCATATCACATGCTCAAATATTGAGACCTACCTTTATAATAATAATAATAATAATACTTTATTACCCCGAAGGGAATTCATGTTGTATAAATACAGAGCTGGTATACAATAGAAACAAACAACATAATTACAAGGAATACAAAGAACAACCAAAATCATGCGTATAAATTAAGGAGCATTTAAAAGGTGAACGCTGCAAGGATTGAAAGTATTTGTACCCCTATTGGTTTTAAAACATGGCAGTAAGTAGCTTCTTCCAGAAGGAAGTTTAACATATTCACAGTGCAATACATGACAATTCAAACAGTCATGTCCGACATAATCTATTTAAGATTATGAACGATTGTCCACCCTCAATTGATAAGGAAGTTTATGAAGATTTTGTTAAATCTTTGTATTGTCCTAAAAATGTATCACCCAATTCCCTGTCTGCAGAAGATGTAAGGAAGATGAGCATGAAGCTGAAGAAGAGGACAGATTGCAGATCTATATCTCAGCTACAGCTTCGAAATGCTGATGCATGGATGCCACCAGCTTCTGCACTTCATCGTTTAGCTGATGTTATCCAGCTTCAGGTTGACTACCTTGAAACCGCAGGATACCATGATGCTGATCTTCCTAATTTCATGAACACTGCATGCCTGAAACTAACATCGACAGGGCAGGTGGAATATGACTTTGGAGCTGACGCTCATCTGTCCGTGGAGGACAATTGATTTAGATAGACAGTGTTTAATACACCGTAATAATATCTAGTAAATATGTTCAAATCTATCGGTTTACCACCAAATGGGTAGATATAATCACCTACCTGTGCACGTTCACTCAACAGCTGCAATTGAACACACACCATTTCAGGCTTATTTCAATTGTTATTGTTACTTTTTACTTTTCACTAATAACAGTGCTATAAATAAAATTCAAGCATTGTTTAATCACATCAAACATTGATTTGAGTAAAGTCATAACCGCCTGTGTATAATATCTATGTTGAGAGCTGAGTGTGGAAGGAATAGAACTTTACATTCCTACCACAAGAGACATCTGGAAGCAGGGTCACAACATTAATGAGCGGGCCAAGCACTGTGGTAGCAAGATGCCATGTGTTGAGCCGTGTTAGCTAAATGTATTTTGACAGATTACAACAAACACATAATATAGCTTATCGGCCTAAAATTCTGTGATTGATGGGTTGTACGTAGGACTGGGATGAGAGGAGAGATATCCTGGAAAATTAAACGAGGATCTGACATTGAAAAGGAAATACCATCAGTTCTTGGAGAAAGAGGGTGCAAGCAATGCAACATTTTCTATACATATAGACATGATGAGGCATTGTGATGAGATAGTTGCAATATACATCTCTGAGAAAATTGGCGGGGAAGATGGATATCATCTGCTTCTATCTGCAGTGAAGTCATCACTTCCATTTTCCTTTTTGAATGGGGCATCATCTTATGCTTCATTCTGTTTGAAACTACTGTCAGAACACTACTCGGCAGGTCCCTACTGGCAAGGAATGAAAGCGACCCTCTTCTCTTCAAGACACAGGCAAAGCAATGTCAATATTGCCCTTGACACCCAGCGCGAAATGGACCACAGAGAGGTTCTAAGAGGATTTAGACCCCGATCAACCATTGCCTCCGTCTTCCCAAGAATTTCACTAGTGGAAAGTTTTAAATCATCCCATTCAACAAGGAGAGCACTTTTTGAAAAGTCCAACACTGATGAGGACATTCCAAAAGAAGTTGAAGAATGTGAAGAATGTGAATATTACCAGCAAGGATATAACAATTGTCACACCAACAGCAAACATGATGGTAACAAATTAGAGCCATTGGCTCTGTAGCTCATCAGGCATCATATCAAGTTTGCTTTATACAGGCAAGATGAGCTAAAAAATGAAACTTATGTTACCTATTGCAAGAAAACCTATAAAAAAATTACAAAACAAATGTATTATTATCCAACACTTTCTAGATCGCCAATATCAGACAGTGAAAGAAGTCCACACTAAAATATCCAAGGAGAAATAAATTTGCCATAGACTGTCATCTAATGGAGAAAAATAGGTTTTTAAGATTGTGACCCCTGTGACCCTATTTTGGGTCATGGGGTCACAAAACCTACAATTTAGAATCCCCATTGGCCAAGGAGTCTGCACATATAATTTCAGCTCTCTAGACCTTTTGGAACTTGAGAAGAAGATGAAAATAGTTTTTTAAGGTTGTGACCCCTGTGACCCTATTTGGGGTCATGGGGTCACGTTATCTACAATTTAGAATCCCCATTGGCCAAGGAGTCTGCACATATCGTTTTTAACTCTCTAGTCCTTTTAGAACTGGAGAAGAAGATGAAAATAGGTTTTTAAGGTTGTGACCCCTGTGACCCTATTTGGGGTCATGGGGTCACGAAATCTACAATTTAGAATCCCAATTGGCCAAGGAGTCTGCATATATCATTTTTAACTCTCTAGTCCTTCTGGAACTGGAGAAGAAGATGAAAGTAGGTTTTTAAAGTTGTGACCCCTGTGACCCTATTTGGGGTCACAGGGTCACCAAAGTTACAAATTAGAATCCCCATTGGCCAAGGAGTCTGCACATATCGTTTTTAACTCTCTAGTCCTTCTGGAACTGGAGAAGAAGATGAAAATAGGTTTTTAAAGTTGTGACCCCCGTGACCCTATTTGGGGTCACAGGGTCACCAAAGTTACAAATTAGAATCTCCATTGGCCAAGGAGTCTGCACATATCATTTTTAACTCTCTAGTCCTTCTGGAACTGGAGAAGAAGATGAAAATAGGTTTTTAAAGTTGTGACCCCTGTGACCCTATTTGGGGTCACAGGGTCACCAAAGTTACAAATTAGAATCTCCATATGCTAAGGTACTTGTACACACAATTTCAGCTCTCTTATGTGTATGGTTCATGAAGAGAAGTCGAAAGTGTCAAAAGTTTACGGACGGACGACGGACGGACGACGGACGGACGCCGGACGACGGGCCATGCCATAAGCCCATCTGGACTTTCAGTCCTGATGAGCTAAAAATTGAACTAAACTGCAAAATCCGAAAATCCAAGGAATATTTACACACCATTTCAAGAGGAACTTTCACCATCATTGCTTGATGACAGATCTTTTTCAGTTTTGGACATCAACTCATGTACCACTTTGCAGTCAACGAAAGTATGTTCGGGCTTACGGTTGATTACATTCCCATCACCACCAACAGATGCAGCAAAGGAACTCCTGGATAAGATTCGTAGATGTAAGAACACTACAATTCATAGAGCTAACTGTCGACAGAAACCTGATCCTTCAAGCAAAATTTCAAAGGAGACAAAAAAAACAGAAGTGAAAAGGGCACAGAAGTCTCTTGATTGCTTCTTTTCAGCAATGAATACATGCCAGGCAATTCTCAAACCAGATTGTACAAAAGCAAATGTACCCAAGTCAAGCGGAATAAATATAGCAATTTCAAATCTAGTTGAGGAATGTCAACCAATCACACAAAGTTTGAATGATGCAGGAATTATATGCGAGTCCACGGACATCATCAGTGTCTCATGGTCTTTGAGTTTGCAGGTGTAAAGTTTAAAGTTCCCGAAAAGAAAGTTGACTATCTTGAATTTGTTGAGAGAACAATCTTTGGAAAACTTCGCAATCAATTTCAAGTTCGCTATATCCAGTGTTTGCTATACGCATATAATTTTAATGATATTTTATAGGGACGGGACTTGAAAAATTGTTCGCTATATCCGTGTTTGCTTTTTCCGTGTTGTACTGTAAACTGAAGCTGTGCTGTCTATAATTCATAAACTTCACTTGTCAAGAAGTCTGCAAACAAAGTTTCAGCTTTCTAGGTCTCATGGTTCTGGAGAAGAAGATGAAAATAGATTTGAAGGGCATGGCCCCGTGACCCTTATTAGGGGTCACAGGGCCACCAAAGCTACAATTTATAATCCTCACTAGCCAAGGAGCCTATACACACAGTTTCAGCTTTCTAGGCCTTATGGTTCTTGAGAAGTCGTCGAAATTTCACAAAGTTTACGGACGGACGGACGCCGGACACCATGCCATGCCATAAGCCCATCGGGCCTTACAGGCCAGATGAGCTAAAAATACAAATCATTTGTTGGTCTAACTCTCAAAAGGCACATGTAGAGATCATGGTTGATAAGTGTATGAAGTTTGGTGAAGCTACGAAGTATAGTTTGTGAGATATGCTCCGGACAAACTCTTGTGACGGACAGACGGACGGACAGAATGAACGCTATATACCCCCCTTAGGCTGTAAGTCGGAAGTATAATGATTAATGTAAAGTAGATATAGTTATAATGACTGAAATATCTGCTAGCACACATTACATAAGGGCTGTGGTGATTTGTGTAACGGTAATGAGATTTCACATTACCAAGAGTTTCAAAAATTATCAAAGTGCCATAGTGTTCTTGAATAAAAGCTTACAGTCACAATAATATTTTGTCTGTATAATTCGGTCTGAGTGAAATGGTTCTTGTGATACTGCGTTAACAAGAGTTCCAAGAGGTCAAAGTGCTGTAGTGACCCTGAATCAAGGTCACCATTATCGACTGATGTCTGTGTATTCCCGTTATGTAGAATGACACCACATTTGAAGACTGAAACGGTTCACGAGATATCGCGTTAACAAGAATCCGGACGCATGTACAGACGTACGGACAGACGCCGCTGAATTCATATTCCCCCGTTCCGCGTGGCGACGGGAGACAAAAATCCATTGTTAATTCAAAACATACGAGCAAAACTTAACAAAAGTGGAATGGGGAACTAAAGGTTTTTGAGTATCATTTTTGGACGAATATCGAACATTACCACAATTCTTGTTTGCAAAGTGGTTTATTTGATGGACCTTCAGCGTCTATTTTAAATTATGTGTTATTAGTAAATATCAGCTACATACCCTTAAGACGTAAATTAATACTTCATAACTATATAATCTTCTGAAATATATTTTTTCATTAGTTTATTGTGAATGGATTTAGTATTTAGATTTAAATTCAATTAACGAATACATAATTAAACGTTAGATAATTGTCTTATATTTACAATAGATAATTTGAAATGTTATATTCATCTTAATAGTGAGCGAGTTTGTGTTTAACGTGTAACAATATTTCAGTTATCAAACATCATAATTAGAGAACAGGTATACTCATTTTACGATAAATACTCTTATTGTTATAAAAGGGTAGTGTGCGAACTGAAAGTATTACATTGTTTACTTAAATGTAGCACTAAAATGAAATTGCTTGAATGTTTATATTATATTTTGAGCAACTACTTGAAGTTAAACGTATGTCAAATCAAGTGTGTTTTTTGTTTTGTTTTTAGATAAACACTTATACCATTGAGAAAGGGCAATGACTGAAGTCTTACTGTTCAAATGTGGATTTCCAGATGTTCTTAATATTGAATTTTTGCGGGGAGGTGGGGACACCTCCCCGCCATCAGTTGCTAACTTGCGTTTCCGTCTATGGGGGAAAAGCCTTCTGCGCATGCATAACGAGCAAGGCCGTAATGTTACGGAGATCCACGAATGTAACAAATGGAAACCGAAGCAAAGCCGTCTGGTAGTTGCTAAGCGATATCCTTTGGCCTAATTAGAACAATGCAGTCTCTGTCGGCCAGAGTGGGGCCAGAGTGCTAGGGGCCATGAACATTCTGATAGTCTTACATGCACAAGTCAGATAAGGGCTTTTATATGAAGCCTAAAACAATAACAAATGTCCAACTTTGTTGAGATGTGCCTATAATGTGTGTCTAATACCGGGTTAAGTATTGTGGAGATATGGACACGTGTTCTAATTTCACTATCATTTCTACTTTACCTCCATCAATTAAATACACATTTTAATGTTTTAACATGAACAGATATGTGAAGTACATCTATTTCGTATCAATGTGAAATAAACTAAAAGAAGCTGTTCATTTTTAGAAGCAACTTATTTAAATCTAAAGTTACATTACGAGACCTCTGTTAGTCGATGAAATTAACATATTCAAATAAAAACAAATTTAAACCACCAACTAACATTCTACATTCTTAACTTATCCGTTACTTCCGATAATAGAATATAAGCTTATGAATATGAGGTTATTGTTTTAGGATTCAAAGGATTGTACATGTTTTCGCACTAATTGTGAATGGAAAGTAATAGAGTTCTAATTTTACCCCAGCAAAAGCTTTAAACAAATTTCTGTACCACAGTCTTCGAATTCACTCAAAGGTTTTGTCTTCTGATTGTGTTGACGACTCTTTATTCATTGCGTTATCGTACGCTGACGTGTACCATGGCTGCCCAAGGTCGGTCTGCCATTGCTGTAAGACGGTCACGGAAGAAGGGTATGATAGGTTTATCATAAGGTGTCCGCAGTGCAACAAAGTCACAACTCCTGCAACATCGAACCCATGTAATGTGGCCCGTCTTTTCATTGAAGTGGGAAGTGAAGTTGAATAATTACATTCTTTACAGCGCATGTGAAGGAACTGTTGAAAATTCTTCTTCACTTTCAGCTGATGGACAACGATATCCTTAATTTTGGTTATCATAAAAGAGAAACTCATGGCTTGCCTTGGAAAAACACTTAACTACATGGCACATAACTCAATCATAACACACCTGAAGTAGTTGTCCCATTGTATTTTGTGAATGTGTCACTCAGTCACAACAGACAACTTGATGGCTATGAACTATGAGCAATTCTCATAAATTCTCAAAATGTACATCTCATTACTGGTCTATGATATCTTGGAACTTGTATTCTTAAACGTTTTACCATGTTGTGGTAATAAATACATAAATACATAAATATCCTTTTCCAATAAATGTTAAAACATAATATTCTTGTGTATGTCTTTAATGAAAATATTACTTTCTCATATTGTAGACTTGTGATGTTCGCAAAAGAAGCGATTCGCATATAAAAATAGGCCCTGATACCTTTATTAGTGACATTATATATATACATAAATTGATAAGTCACTTTTTCATAATCCAAATAGCTAATGTTTCTCTACACAAGAACTAAATGGTGCTTTTTGTAAACTTCAACACATTTCATTTTAAGGTACTTGACACTGAATGACTATTTTCCACACACAGATTATACTTACTTCCCCGTATTGGTTTCCTTTTTTAAAAGGTAGCCACTTGTTTCTTACAGTAACATTTCTTTAATCGTATGCATTTAAGACTACGAACATGATTATTCATTTACAATCACTTTTGCGCAATGAGGAGTGAGTTTTTGATTAACATGTTTAAAACAATCATGCTGCAACAATGAAGAAGACGGACTGCTCTTGGAAAAGTTAATCGGCTTTTGTCAGTGACCGTGAGAGTACCCCTGCTGATCTCAAGATGGGGTTAGGGGGGGGGGGGGGGAACTGTCAAGTGACCGTGAGAGTACCCCTGCTTATCTCGGGCGGAGTAACTAACTGCAGACCTCGTCTTTGTTGAATCTGCGAAGGGTGATGATAGTGCTTTCGCTTAGACTATAGACGCGACCTCCTACATAAACACCATCTGGACCACGCTAGCTAGGACACCATTCCATTTCAAAATTATATAAGCACAATTTGCAAAATAAAACGAGGCGATAATAATGTTGTGAATGATCTAAAATGGCATTGATACTTGTATAAAAAGAAAATAAATCGTTTGAAATCATTTGTGATAAAAGTATATTACTCGCAGGTGACGTCTTTCTAGCGTGAATTTTATTTCAGATATTCTAATTTCAACAAATCTTTTCAACATAATGCACTACACCTTATATATGGTGCTAAAATACATTTAAATCGGATAACGTATTCTTATAGCTTCGCTATTAGAACCGCCATGTTCTCTTGTCATATTGCATTTGTAGAAGGATCGGTTTAGGTTCCAATCCTGACCTATATCTTGTACAAACCTTGCTTTTTCAGCTGTGAATAGACATTAACAAAGGTTGAAACAATAAAGGAAATATATATGTTTTTACTTTATCAAGTATTAGTAACTATTTCAATCAATAAACCATACTCGCTAACATCCTTCAGAATCAAATAAATTCCGCGATTTGTTTTACTGTAGTTCATTGTCAACTATCCTTATCTTTTCATAGTCTTAAGAGTTTCAGGCGCAGTTAAAGCAGAAACCGGAAGGCTACTTTTCTTCCGCGAAGCATGCTGCGTTCGTGTGACCATTTCTGTCTTGGGGGAATAACATATCACTTACGCAATAACTAATATTTATAGGAATTCTGTTAAGTAATTCCAATAATGGTTATTCCTCATTTTTTTCAATACCTTCATATTGATCCCACGTCCACTGAGTTTATCATGAGAGAGATTTGTGTTACATTTGACTGTTCCCAAGTTTTCAATGAGGTGGGCACCATCATTACTTCTTCCGTTGACACTAAGGAACGCGTTTGGTTATCCCTAGGCTAGAAAGGGGTTGTAGATAGCTTAACTGCAAATGGTTAAACCCGCGCTCCTTCATTGGGGAAAATGGTTTTCTATTGCCCACTGAGTAACTACAGACCTAATTAGAGTTGTCACACTGATGAGAAACAAGAAATAATATGGATAGCTCTCTTGACTGACATTCTTTATACATTGTTCTTTTTCTGAAGGCTCGAGCATTTCAGTAGACAAAAGAATGAACTACATAAACAAGGAATAAAACGTAATTATTAATATCATAGCTTTAAAAATGAGATTATGAGATAATTAAAAAGTGATTTTTCGCCACCATCAATTGACTCCTTCCTTATGATATATGGTGGCAAATTCCACCCATCACACCTTTAAAAACTTGCTCCATAATTTTTACTAAATAGGATGAAGGAACAGTGCTTGCATCCTCATCACTAACATTACTATTAGTCACTTGGTTTTAACATGGTTGTGTGCCGTTTATTTCTCTTTTAGGGATTCCCCATCTAGTTAAATGAAGACAATGACAACAATGTTAATGGTGTATAGCTGGAAAGAGGATATTGAGTTTAGTTTTTTTCTACAAAAATATCACTATTCTCTTTAGGTAACATAGCTGTTTGTACATGATCATGTCACTGCAAACCTTCAGTATGTGTCACACATACATGCCCTGTACCTTAAATATTAGGTCTAGTTTCAACTTCTTTGACAGGCATTTTAGGAGTTGGAATGACAATATGGATGACAACTTATGTCTTCATTGTATGCGACGTTTCGAGACATATTCTTGTGTCGTTCTCAAGCAGAGGAAAAGTAATGATGTATGAGCATACAGTTATATTAATAGCACAAAGCACAGTAACAACAACTTAATAAAGAGAGTAAATGTAATGAAACAGATAAGTGGTAAGAAGCCAGTAATGTACAATACAGGAGATGTTTACATTTCATTGATAGAGGCCAGTGATGTACATAGGTGATTACAGTTAATTGATTAAGGAGAAGGTCATAGGCTGACGGGATGTAGTTGTTGTAACTGTGCATTGTACTATTTTACTGTGACATGTGTCAAGATGAGACTTATTCTAAGAAAGTGGTAAATACTTCACGGGTCAGATGTCTATGTGCTATTTAAGTTGGCGGACTACCCATGTCATTCTTAAAAACGATGTATCAACAAATTATTAGATGCAGTTGATTCACTAGCTTGTCATGCGGTGGTAGGATGTTATTATCCCCAAAACAGACAATAACACAGTTCATAGCTGCACCTTTGCCTTACTTTACTCTTAGATGTAGTACTACTTACTGAGATCATTGAGGTAATGTTGTACACATAATACAAACCTTTTGGCTTCGGCAACACAACAAACACCGCATGGTTTGACGTTCATGGGTACTGAATCACTTTCTTCAGATGATACATAGAGACTTGAGCTGTCATTTTTGCAAAAGAAAATTATGTTCCAACTCATGTGCCAACTCAGCTTTTCCATTATGTTGTTTAATTTCGTTTAATGGATAGGATTCTGTATGGTCCTGTGCCTTTTTGTCCTACACTTATTTCAGAAAAGCTTTCATCGAACTTCTGAAATTGAGGCTCAAAACGAGACTTTCTTGGATGTCAATTTCTTATTCTAAATAGCTGATGCTGTATATATTGCTGATGCCATCACTTTCATATACACTGCATCTCTGGCTGACAAGTCTTGAAAACTTCTGGATCTCTTAGGGCATCTTTGCTCTATTTAGCTTATGATAAAGCAATATATCCATTATTGTTTCTTTTCAAAGTCATATTCTTTAAAAGGAGATTCCACATTACTTTCTATGGTAGTGGAAATCAAAGCTGACATCTGTTATGTTAAAGATTTTGCACGCTGCTAATGGCTGAGATATTGTCCAAACGTAAAACAATAACTCACCCACTCACTCCATGTTATACAGGTGAGGAACTTATTCATACTTGAGGATTCTGTTGGAGACATATTCTCTCACAGATGTTGCATGTCGGTCCACATGCTCCTGCCAGTCGAGAATGGCCAGCCCTATCTTAATTTGGTACATGCGAGAATGGTAATGTACCCGTTTACATATATACATCAAAATCGTGTTGTGAAATGACTCAATATAATGAGTATCACGACAATGAACATACTGATGTGGAAATCTGTACACGCATAGGTTTCTTATTGCACCTATTAATAAATCTTCTGCTTTCTGCTCTGTGATTTTAAATCTAGAAAGGATGTAATTTGGTTGCTTGCATCGAGATGTTTGATGACAGTTACCATGATTGTCTTTGTAGTGTTCTACAATATTTTCTAGAGAATGCTTAAGGGTCTCCGTATCACCATTACAATTTTTCATTGCGAAGAATGTGTGGATCTTTACTGGTCCAGCCTTGTCTTTCAACTGTAGATGCCAGTTTGTTCCAAGTGTTTTCTTAGGACCACCACAAACCTTGGAAATTTCCTTTCGAACGGACTTTCCTGCATGCCAGGCAGCAAATGAGTCAATAACCTCTTGATGGTTCTGCCTAAGGCAGGCACTCACTGACGCACTCCGATCATGAGTAAGTATACCAATCTTTATTCCCTTCCTATTAAAATCCTCATACATTCTCCTTATGCCACCAATTTCATGACTTTGTGATGATCTCATTCCTTCATCAGTCTTTGTCACATGCTGACAGTTAATGATTTTGTGTGTTTCCTGTCCTAGAGCTGTGACATCCGAGTGAAAGCTGTTTTTTCTGCAAGCATGGCGTGCGTCTGTCATAAGGTCAAGCTTCTTTTCTTCTTTGTAAGCGTTGACTGCAACTTCTTCTTCAATTGCTGTCTTGATGCTTGCATCCCAAAGTTTTGTCACAGCCCTATGGAATGCAGGAAACAATTTTGTCCTAAAACGCTTGCCAGTTATTCCGATTCCAGAGAAATTGCAGAATTTCTCATATTGAATGGGGTTGATGCCAGAACACAAGTAAGCATGAAGAAGCCTGAAGTTGACTTTGAAGTCAGTGGCCAACCGTGGAGATGAAGACCAAATCACAGGAAAGGAATTAAACTACCTGAGCAACATGTCCTTTTTCAGCTCATCTGGCCTGTAAGGCCCGATTGGCTTATGGCATGGCATGGTGTCCGGCGTCCGTCCGTCCGTCCATCCGTCCGTCCGTAAACTTTGTGGAATTTCGACTTCTTGTCCAGAGCCACAAGGCCTAGAAAGCAATAATAAGGGCCACAGGGGCCACACCCAACAAACCTATTTTTACCTTCTTCTCCAGAAGCATAAGGCCTAGAAAGCTAAAACTTTGTGTACAGACTCCTTGTCCAGTGAGGATTATTAATTGTAGCTTTTGTGACACTGTTGCAACAGGAACGTCCTTCAAATCCATTTTCTTCTTCTTCTCCTGAAGTATAAAGCCAAGAAAACTGAAACTTGACGCCTATATACTTAATTTTATGTTTGGTGACCCTTTGGCCTCTACAAAGGGGGAATCACATTGGCCACACTCTACAGCATAATTGATGATGAAGCCTGATGAGCTACACCTTTTGTGCAGATGATAAGATCTTTATCTGAAGCCTCAAACTTGGTATCCTTTATGTCTTCATCCTCCAAGTGATATGCCTTGATTTCTGGCGGTCATTCCAGAACTGTCAGGGATGGTGGGACGGTGATCCTTTCAAGTGATCATATGATGAATTGATAAGTCTGAAAATCAGATCTGCTGCTGATTTGACAGCAAATGAAGATAACAAAGTTTTCAACTTTTCCTCAAATTCACACTTTTCACTAGAGAACTGTAGTTCAAAGTTTAGAAGCGAAGTTTAGCCTTGTCATCCTCCTTGCCGACTGCAGGGGGTTGATGTCTTGTTAGCAGAGGAGGGACTGTGAAAGCTTGAAACTCGTACTTGGTACTTTCCTCCATTGGTTTCCTTTGGTTTGTTGGAGATGAGATGGTAGTGTCAAGAGGCTGTTTTGGGCATTCATCAGCTTGAGCAAACTGTCGCTCAGACACATCAGGCAATGATGTCGAAACGGCCGTTGCATCTTCTAAAGGTAGGGACTCCATTGTTTGATTTAGGTCATCCATGTTGGAGTTTGGCAATTCTGGTCCTGTTTCAACGAAATTACCAGAGACAAAGTTACCGACCTAATGCCTGAGTAGACAAAGTCCCTAAACGCTGTGAACCTGAAAAACATTTTTCAACTGTTCTTCTGATGGTAAAAGATCAAACAGTAGATGATGACTTCCCTCTTCCAGATTTGTCTTTTTCATGCAATGACAGTTTCTTTCATGCACTGCATCACAGTCTGCTTCATGCCAAGATTCTGTTATGATGTTGTCCCTTGGTAATCCTTTTAAAGTCATTGGTAATGTACAGAGCTGCAATGTTCTGCTTTTTCCAGGATATGGGTCACTGTGAGTTGTCAGACGCACAAGATTGTCAAGACTTAGAACAGAGCTACAGATAACTTTTTGCCTTATTGGGTAATGTACTCCTTTGTAATAATTTAATTGGGTATTTTAATTTTCATTTGAGTAACCAAAATATTTGTACTCCTCAAAATCAGCTCAATTGGGTACTTTCTGGATTTTGCGTTTCTTTATGATAATATATTTGAAATGAATTAATTACATTATAGAAGACGACTTAGTCAATCTTTATCAGAATATGCTGAGTTTATGACATCCATAATATATATATGCTGAATAAAAAAGGTTAGGGACAGGGTTTTACGGGACTCAATTTTCCTGAGTCATGTGGGTCCTCTGCGACTCAGTATTATTGTGATACAAATATCCAATACTTGAACAACAAGCAGCTGACATGGTCGAGCTATATCCCCCGCAAATTGCACAATATGTATAGGTTTTCTTTATCATATTTCCGATTAATTTTTGTCGCACAAATTAACAAAAAAATTCGTGGGATATGAAAGAAACTGTTCTAATAAAAAACTAAATCATACCAACTTTATGTTCACTGTTGGGCATAATTCGACTTAACTGACAAAACTAAAATCAAACGAATGAATTTATGTATTATGTATTTGGATCTCCAAGATCAATTTGATCATATTTAAACAAATATATTTTCAAAATTGTTCTTCATGACACACCAACATATGATTATGTATCTCCATAACAAATTTGATCAAAATGTGATCATTAGTTAAGTTGTGAGATGGGCAGGACTTGGAACAGATTTCCAACAGTCCACATTTTTTGCAAAAAAAGGCAAAATTTTATAAAAATATTTTCAAAATTGTGCTCCATGACACACCTTCATATGATTATGTATCTCCATATCAAATTTGATCAATATGTGATGATTAGTTTAGAAGTTGTGAGCCGGACGGGACTTGTTACAGATTTCTTACAAAATTTACCACTTTTTCTCCAAAATCCTAATATCTTATGTAGATTTTCAGAAAGTTGTTTCTCATGACACATTATTACATGTTTCTACATGTCCATAACAAATTTGAATTGAAATGGTTGATTAGTTAGAAAGTTATGAGCCGGACACAAAGTGTAACGGATGGACGGACGGACGGACGGACGGTACCAATTTTAATACCCCCCGCAACTTCGTTGTTGCGGGGGATAAAAACACATTTCAGTAAGATTTTATGTTAAGATGGTATTGAAATATCAACCAATAACCATCCCGCCATAGGCAAAACTTAAGTAACCTTTAAATCAAGTATGAAACATCCATAATTTTTTTTAAACACTCCTGAAATAGGAAAAGGACTCCCAAAAATATATATACACTGAGTCTCGGGGACTCTCACTTTTGGATGCTTATATAAAACCCTGTAGGGATATAATATATATTTTTTTGTCATTTATCACTTATATCATTATTCATACTTTCAATATGTAAAAGAACAACTTTTTTCCTCACAATTGTTATTTTATAACCAGTTTTTAAAATATGGCCAGCCCTACACTGAGTCCTTAAACTGGCAACTTTTTGGTCAGAACTGGTAACGTTTCAAACATTTTCTTTACTTTCCCCAGAACAGACAGGCTAGGTTAACATCTCTTTTATACACTGTTATAACTGTGAAAAAATTTCAACTTTTATATATATATATACCTAGGCCTATACAAATATTCATTATTTCATAAAAATATGAATATCCAAAATTGTTTGTGTCCAGTATACACGATTTTCACTTTATAAAAAAAGATACGATAAAGACAACATTACAAAAAGAAATAAAGCCATTATCTAACTTTTACAATTTAATGCAGATAATACTGAAAGCTAAAAGATCGTCAGGGAGCATCAAAAGGTTAAAAAGATAGTCTACAGCTATCTTAGGACCGAAGAAGACGGTGAAACTAAAATCCAAGGACTAAATAATGATGCAGTTATCTGTAGTTAGAAATAGTCGGAGGATATTTACACAACTTGGCCTTAGTCACATGGTAATAAACTCCTAACTGTGTCGTTAATCAAGTCATGTTTGTTGTAAAGGCGTAACTGACACTGCCTGAGAGTATATGAGAGTTCTGAAAATAGATCTGAGAGGCGGATATCAGCTCTGAAAATTTTGGGCAATAAATAACAAGTACGCAAGTTTGGAGTTCTAATTGCTTTGTGTACGCATGGTGAATGTAGTTAATTGAGTATTTAAAAAAATGTTAGCGTACTTGTACGCAATAAACTTCAATTGAATTGGGTTTTCACAAAATTGTTTGCGTAATTTACGCAAGTACGCAGCTTATCTGTAGCTCTGTTAGAATGACAAAGCAGTCTCTCATTTTCACCTTTGACACGGAGAACCCTTCACCTTGTATTCTCTCGTATATGAGCTTGTATCCCTTAACAAATGTATTGTAGAAGCACTTGTCCTCATCTGCTTCCATTTGAAGCCAGTTGATGGCAGTCCTCAAACTCGGTGAAATTCCACAGTCATTTGTGATAGAAAACACGGTTGATGAAGACTGGTGGTTGAAAATGAGTTCAGCCAAGTTCATTTCCGCCACGATCCCACTATGCCTTTGATTGTACGTGTTCAATCCAACATCAACCAAGGAGTATAATCTCTGAAGTTTCTTTTCAAAGAGCTGATGTGTCTCTTGTGATCGCTGGATGCTGATTTTGTTTATGAAAAGTTCAAAGAACAATATCTGAAGGGGAAGAGGAACAAAGATGTACCATTCGCGTAGCAGATTAAACGTCTTCCAATCCAAAGGATGGTGAATCCATTTTTGAATATTTGTAATGCACTCATTACAGTACTTCTCTCATTTGACCATTGTCGACTCAGCTTGCTCATTGCCTTCATCCATTGCATTGACACTTGAAACTTTAGCAATGTTGGTGTTAATAATGCCTCGAACATGATCCTGGTACAGCTGATATCTATGACATCCATTTTCTGTACAATGTGAACATTTGAAACTATCAAGTGTTCCTGGTTTGCAATGTCTTCTAGTTCAGAATTTGATGCATCTGTAATTTCAGTGAACATGTGTATACAAGTGACATGTTTACAGTCATCAGTGCATTGTACACAAACAGATTTTGCAATACCAATCTGCGAAACTGTCTCTTCAAAACGTTCCAAGAAATGAACAACACCCAATATTTCGCAACTAATACTGTTCATACAGGATGATGTTGCTCTTCTCTGCTTGCACCTAACTATGGTATTTTCACAAAGACTTTTACGTTGAGAGGAGATGTTTCTTGCCTTTGTACAGAGATCATAGAAGTCCCATCTTGCTTTAACAGCTTCATCATGATTGGTGAAAAGGTCTGGATGTGTAAGGCCAAAGTGCAATTCAAATAGTTAAATATTTTCCCAGAACTTTGGTTGGAAGTGATCATTGTAAGTTGTATACAGAGATGGGATATCCACGTCAGTCACTTGTACCTCTGACTGAAAGTCATCGCAGTAATTTATGTTAAATAGTGTGCTATCGGCAATTGTCGTGTATAGTTCAAAATGGTAGACCGGGGCTGACACTTTTGTTGTTGCTGTTGTTGGCTGCTATCTGCGAAAAGGAGTGCAGTTGTCACCTCCTTACAAATACACCTACATATTCCATTGCTGTTGGTATGGTTGAATGAAAACCGAATGATTGCTTCAAATGATAAATGTTTCTTGCCATCAAAATCTTTCACAGAAGAATTGTGGTAATGGCAGATTTCCTTCCAAATATTGTCTCTCCTCACAGGTTTGTCATCAGGAGAACAGCTTCTTGGTAGCAAGTTTATTAAGTCATCGAAGGAGAAATAAAGTGTATCCGTGTCCGAAACACAAGTCATTGTTTGAATTATCAAAAGTGATGATGGTATCTTCATTGCTCCTTTTTGTCAACCTGTAAATGAAATACATTCATAAAAATGAATTAAATTATAGACCGTATTCATATAAATAAGCCTAATTACAAATCTTCATGAACATGAAAATGAACAGTTTTGTACACTTTTTTGTAATTTAATAATACAAATTCTTCCCTTAAGTTCGAGTGGAAACTGTAAAGTTTGTCTAATTCAGTACAGAGGTAGTACGTATTAGCAAACAAAATTGATATATTATACATGTATTGTTTGAACTCCAGTCAGCCTAACTTGGCCTTTATATTTTCATCAAGACAAATAATATATGTTTACAGAATCAGAATTATAAGATCAACAACAACATCATTGCTCTTAATTCGGTGGTCTATTCACTGTTTTTTATTTTAGCTATTTTGCATGGTCTTGCCACTATCTGCCAGTGTGAGTTTAAATTGCAACAATATCAACAAAGCCAGTTTCACTCCTGTAAAATAACCATTTCCATTGTAAAGCAGTATTCAAATTATAGGTAGGATTTTCGACAATTTCCAAAAGTAAACACCACCCTGGTAACATAGATTCAGAATATATGAACACATACAGGGCTGTTTTTTATTCCTTATCATTCGGCATAGATTACATGATATAGTGTGATTTGTTCTTATCTATGTGTGAACATAAATTTAAAATTTGAAAATAATACAAATATATTAACCAATACATAGGTATTCTACGGGGCTTTTTATGAAAGTTGATAAAGATGTGACATGATAATACAGTAGTAATACATGTAAGCACATAATCTTTATGAGAGCAATTAACCCATTCCATAATTGGTTGTTTTGGTATCTTGACCTTATGTCATTTATGTAAAACAATATAACAAATTATATATAAAACATGCTACGATTATGTTCATCAAAAATATACCCTACGCCAATGAACTGATTTTATTTTCCAAATTGAAGCCCAATTGAATTTTTCCGAAAGTAGACCGAGAGTATTTATTGTTGCCAAATTACCATTAAAACATGAATCATATACATATGGGTTTGATTTTTGAAATATCCGGAAAGAAGAACCTTTTACAGTCTGTAGTCTATCATCCAGACCCTGGAACAAAATAATCCATTTGAAGACCACCCCAGTCTAGATAATTAAGGATTCAGCTTTTCAAGCTGAATCCTTATTGTTATTGGCGTGTTTTATTATTTTTTTTTTTTTTTTTATTCCACGAAACTTTAGCACAGTTTTTAGCCAAAACGGCACAAGCAAATGATACCAAATTTTACAGACTTGTAGACCTTACCCTGGAATCGCGAGGTTAAGCTTTTGAGCCAAATCGGCTCAGTCATATTTCGCCTATGTAGGCGTAAAGTTTAAAATTTTAACATGGGAATTTTTTTCAAAATGCACTTAGAGACTTGAATTTTTTTTTAAAAGAAGCGCAATGAAAAATGATGAAAAAGAGACAATCATGACGAAGTCGTTGGTCACATGGTTTGGCCGCCATATTGGATTTAAGCACATTTTACAAAAGTTCGACCCCGTGCACACTTGGTGAATCACCACTCGGCCAAACTTGAAAAGTTTTTGTGCTATGAAGTTTAGATTTTGTATATATTATCTCTTGAGAAGTAAAAAATTTTCAAAAAGTTTTGGGAACGAACTGTCAAAGGTCAAGGTCACAGCAAGGTCAACATATATGGAGAAAATTTTTAACACTTTATTTCATTACACTAATGTTATACTCAATTAAATGTGTTCATTGATTATGTGACCTTGAGTGTCAAAGGTCAAGGTCACGAGAAAATTCCCAATTTGGTGAGGCCTGTAAAAGGCGGAACAGGGTAAGGCGAAACCCCACGTTCCGGGGCTGCTCTGCTTTTGCGGTATCCCGCAAACGCTAATCTAGTTGGTAATGTGATAGCAGTGTGTGGCCAGCAGAGGGGAGATAGGAACTTGTAACCTTCTAGATAGGGACCTTCTCTGCGAATTGCACTGGAGTAATATTTAGGTGTGGACTTCAAAAACAAAAGGACATTCACTCGTACAAAAGAAAAAGCTACAAAAGCAATACAATTTGTTCTCGGTCGTAAACCGCACATGACGCCTGTTTGATTCTATGGTTTTGCCTATTCTTCTGTATGGATGTGAGGTATGGGGATGTGAAAATATAACATATTTTAGCTCATCTGGTTTGAAAGTCGCATGACATGGCATGGTGTCCGGTGTTCTTCCGTTTAGCTCATCTGGTTTGAAAGTCGCATGACATGGCATGGTGTCCGGTGTTCTTCCGTCTATAAATTTTGTGCTGAACCATTAGGCCAAGAAGCTGAAACTTAGTGTACAGACTCCTTGACTAGTGAGGCTAAATTGTAGCTTTGGTGGCCTTGTGGTCCCTAATAAGGGCCACCGGGGCAAGGCCCGTAAAATTTATGTTCATCTTGTTCTCTGGAACCTTAGAGCCTAGAAAGCTGAAACTTTGCGTACAGACTCCTTGCCTAGAACTAGGTACTTCTTTTCTTAGCCCAAAGAGACTATTTAGATGAGCAAATCTTTTCAGGAGATACAACCCGATTGTGTATGAATATCCAAAGCTGTTAATGGGAACACTGGTTGAGATGTTGAGTAGACATTTCTTGGAAAGAGTTCTTCTTTCTCCCTTTCGAAGACTTAATTGTGCCACCCGACATCCTTTCTTGTCACTCACCATGTTTTGAGTGGAGGTTCCTCCTTCTTGTTGTCGTCTGAGACACCCGTGGCAACACAGAGGACAATGTTCCCCAGGGTCGAAAGCCTTTAACAACATCTCGGTGGTCAAATTCACGCTGAGTATCTAGCGCAGAATTGACCTTACTTCCTATATAAGGCGTTGAGAAGAGAGTTTTCTTCATTGCATCATGTAATGGGCATGGAGCAGTTGGCAATAGAAGATGGCATATGATGATGCTCCATTTACAAATGAAAAGGCAGGGATGATTTAACTGCAGCCAGAAGGGGTTGTAACCGTCTGGACCACCAATTTTTTCAGCTGTATATGGATATAGCTGATATTTCGTTGCAATGTTGCATCATCTCACGATGAAGGGCAAATGTTGCGTTAGATTGTGAGCGAGTATTCAGACATTCTGTGCACATTCCTTGATATTGTTAGCTTCTCTCAACTTCACCTTTTGGCAAAATTTAAACAAGATTTGAGACATCCTACACTGGAAGACTTTCGATTAATTTCACCATGAAAGCAAGATGAAGGGAAAGTGACATTCATCGAACATTATGTGTTGCATCCTCGATTTTCTCGACATTTAGCAGCTGTTTCATATCCAGTTCTCTGTCTTGCATGTAGCCCAAAAGTTGACACAACCCAATATCCTCGTACGCAGAACAGAGGTTATTTATTTTATATTTTCGTAGATGAAGCAGTGGAAATTCTGGTAGAAAAAAGTAGTTGAATTTGTCATCTGCAATGCTGATTAGCAAGAGTTTTTTTCCTATCTTTTTATCTTGGGCAAATAATGTTCTTGATTTGTCATCTTCAAATTCGTGTTTACCTGTTTTCATAAGGATATCACTGAGAATTTCTCTGAAGACTTTCGGATCATATTCTCTGCCCTCTACAGGTGGTGGAGGATGAGTGAACACTTTGAAACCCAAGGACTCTATTGCATTCTCAATGACTGCATCTGCAACCTTGTCCGCTTCATCTCCTTCCTCGTTTGCATCAACTCGTTTGCATCACTTTCTGCTTCTATAGGTGACAAGCTCCCATCATCAGATCTTGGTAAGCTGAACATGGAATCATCATCATCTTCATCATCATCGTCATGGTCATCCTCCTCAATATCATCTTTATCACTATCTTCCTCCTTTTGTCCTTCCTTCTCTTTGTCAGGTTTTTCAATTCCAACTTCCAGATAAGTCAAATAGTGCATTGAGTAGTTCAGTACATCAATTTCGTCAACTTCAATAGGCTCTTTGTCAGTTAGCAGGGAAGCATTTGGTACTGATGCACCAAAGCTAGAGTACATTTCTCGAAAGTCTCGTGAAGACCCCAAGTTAAGGACATTTGAAAGAAATTCTTTTGTTCCTCTTCTGCATCTGTTAAGGTTTGAAAGATTTTTTCAGAGTCCTTTGGTTACAAAATGATTTGCTTTTTACATGGACATTCTTTCTTATCATCACAAATACCAATTGCGTGGATAAAGCTCCATGTGAAGTCAATCTCGACCCAACACTTGGATGACTGAGATGAAGGTCTCCGTTGAGCTTCATCAGGACGGTTGTGTTATCAACTGTTTTATGGCTGTTTGGTATCAGTTCAGCAACTGGGACAGGAGGATTCCCTTTGTCTTGGCCTTTCATTACAATCCTTACAATTACACATCAAGTGAGTAATACTTTTGGGTTGTGAAGGGATATGCTAAGTTGTTACATGCTGCAAACACTGACAGCAAACGGTGAAAAGGATAATGATTGTATTGCTTCTTTTAAATGACTGCCTGACTCATCTCCCTTTTCATAAACTTTTTGGAGCAAACCTATTTCAGCTTTTACATCTTTGTGAAGCCTTGAATCGAGAGATGCCGCTGATGATATCTTTTGAATAAACTTCTTTCGAGCCATATCCAGTAGTACTTCCGGACTCAGATGCAATTGTATTTGAGTTGCTAACTCGTTCATAAAAGACATTTGATGGACTCTTCACTCTCAAATCCTTTGCAATTTTATTCCTTTCCTCGCAAAGTGTGGGTGTGTCGACCTATCCTCTCTTCATTGTGATTATAGTTGTTTACTTGTTTATTGTTTTCATTTTGATTTTCACATTTTTCCGGCTTTTTGTTCTTTCTTTATTTTCATGCCATGCTCCGCAAAGCCATGAAATTGGATAGGGCCTTAGCTGAGAGAAATGGACGATTTCCTTCCCTGGAGTTCCTTGATGCGGTTTTTGCAGAATTTGAGAGGACAGGAAGTTTTAGAAATTTCTTTGAAAATATATCTTTTCAACTTTCAATCAAACATCTTTCGCCTCTTTTTGTTTGTTCTGATGTTTAATTTTGACCAGGTTTCAATACATATCACAAAGGAAAATTTGTTTTTAATGGCGAGCACATCCACACCCTCTTCAGAGTTCACATCTTGGTTGCGGTTATCAAGGTTGTTATTGGCTGTGATCTCTGTTCCAATAGCCTGATCTGTGATTACCAGTACTAACCTGCTCAATTTTTTCGATGCACATCAACTAACTTAAAACCATCACGTACACCACTTAGTGTGTTATCTTCTTCCTTGTCGTCTCATGAAGTAAAGCGTTCCAAGCCTCGGTATTTAGCGATCTCAGTGCTCGAGTGTCTGAGAGTTTTGTGGTGGAGGGTGTGCTTCTAAACCATATCCTCTACCCTGAGCTTGGTAACCAGTGTATTTGTGATGAGAGTTACTTGCATGTCCCCTTCGGAAACACACTGAGCAGACGTGAGATCATCTCTGTGGCAATTTCCGTAGTTGAAGATATAATATTCAAATTAGATAGAGAAGAATAGTTTCAATAGTTAAATAGACATCTTGCAATGTTTTTGCAATGCATGAACTGTATAATACAATGACAATAATATCAAGACTTTAATACAATAATCAGCCCTAATGATAAATTTAATATTGATGTACGAATGGCTTTCTCATATCATCTACTTCCCATAGTGAAACACAAATTATTTATCCACACAATTTTAGGTTTAACCAATTTACCACACATCAACCAACTGAGTAAGAGTATTCCTACTATAAATGAAAATGTTAATACCACAAACGTTTGTCTATTTTTGATGAGAAGTCCTTAATGAGATCTTCATTAACGATTATGTAGGGTAATCCTCTGTTTGATCCTAAGAAATGTAGTCCAAAAGGCAAAAGGTTTTCTTAGCGCCGAAAACCCCTCAACACCCAAGTCATTCAGATTCTGAAACTGGACATAAAATAATATGGAAAGTTTGTATGTGTTGGGTGACATCTGATTGTTTATCTGCAAGAACCCTGTAGTTTGATGGTTTATAGTAGTTTGATATTATTCTAAAACTTCTATTGAATATTTGAAAGGAAATGATAATCCTAATCATATGCCTTGTGGTGACATTCATGGACAGGAAACACATTTGAGAGAGTGAATTCTTTACATGATCAATATAAAAAAACAAAACCATGAGCTCTGTAGCTCATCAGACTTTTGATGGAAATAAGTTTAAGTTTGTGACCCCTGTGACCCTATTTTGGATCATGGATCAGTTTACAATCATCATTGGCCAAGGAGTCTACATACAACTTTTCAGCTCTCTAGACCTTTTGGAACTGGAGGAGAAGAAAAAAATAGTTTTTTAAGTTTTGACCCCTGTTGCCCCATTTGGGGTCAAGGGGTCACCAAACCTGAAGTTTAGAATCCTCATTGGCCAAGGAGTCTACATGGAGAAGACGATAAAAATAGGCGTTTAAGGTTTTGACCCCTAGAACCAAATTTGGGATCAAGAGGTCATCAAACCAATAATTCAGAAACCTCAATGACCAAGGAGTCTACACAAATCTTTTCAGCTATCTAAACCATTTGGAACCGGAGTCTACATACAACTTTTCAGCTCTCTAGACCTTTTGGAACTGGAGGAGAGAAAAAAAAGGTTTTTAAGTTTTGACCCCTGTTGCCCCATTTGGGGTCAAGGGGTCACCAAACCTGAAATTTAGAATGCTCATTGGCCAACGAGTCTACATGGAGAAGAAGATAAAAATAGGTTCTTAAGATTTTGAGACATGTGACCCCAATCGGGGTCAAGGGGTCACACAATTTACAATTTAGAATCCCAATTGGCCAATGAGTCTACACACAACTTTATAGCTATCGAAACCTTTTTGAACTTGATAAGAAGTCTAAAACGTGAAAAGTTTACAGATGGACGGACGCGGGACACCTTGCCATATGTCCATCGGGTCTTTCAGACCAAAAAATTGGGTTCTTTCAAACCCCCAGAACATAGATAGTTTACCCATCATCAAATAGATTGATACACAAATTCAACTGTCTAAAGACTTGTGAATCTTAATAGGTGAGGACATTTACACAAACACTTATTTGTTTCAAATATTTTTAACTTTGTCAGCATCGCTGAGAACTGTCAACTCTTTCTCAGCTTTTTCTTTGTAGGATTCTTTCTGTAGGTCGGAAAGAAGAGCCCAAGCCCTGTTCCATTCCTTGGAGCAGGTCTCCAGTCGATTGTCTGAAAACAAAATAAGAATGAAGATAAATTAAAAAATAAGGTCGTATATAAGGTCGAAAAAGATGTTGTGTAATTCAAAGCAAATTGATTGTGATTAGATGTGATTATATTAGATAATCATTATGGTTATGTGAATGAAAGATAGATAAACAATAAAACATGATAATTATAACATGATGGAATTTGAAGCTGGTTGATAACTTTACTTGATCATTACAAAAAAAATTTGGGACTCGCAAGGTTGAGCTTGAGAACATGGAAACTAATCTTCCCTAAACAGAATTTACTAGATTTAGATCCTGACGAACATTCCATTAATATCTCCAATATTAAATAATCAAGAAAGTTGAACATCCCATAAGGTATAACTTTAAATGTTGATTAATCAACATATCAAGTGTTGTTTTCAAATTCTACTCTTAAATCACTTGATCACGAACCATCGAACAGGAGCAAACACTATTATCCGGGCTTTGTATGATTGGGCGATGATTAAAATTAAGCCACAGATTTAAGTAATGATCCTGACATTAACTCATGGTACTGTTAAAGTACAGTCCATCCGTCCGTCCGTAAACTTTGTGGAATTTCGACTTCTTCTCCAGAACCATAAGGCCTAGAAAGCTCAAACTTTGTTACAGACTCCTTGGCTGGTGAGGATTATAAATTGTAGCTTTGGTGGCCCTGTGACCCCTAATAAGGGCCACAGACAGAAGGAAGAGTGGATGGTAGGACAGATGGAAGGGTGGATGGTAAGATAGATGGAAAGTTGGATGGTAAGACAGAAGGATGGTTGGATGGTACGAAAGGAGGAAGATTGAATAGTAAGATAGATGGAAGGGTGGATGGTAAGATAGAAGGAAGACTAGATGGTAAGATAGATGGAAGGGTGGATGGTGAGATAGATGGAAGGGTGGATGGTAAGACAGAAGGAACGGTGGATGGTAAGATAGATGGAAGGGAGGATGGTAAGACAAAAGGAAGGTTGAATGGTAAGATAGATGGAAGGGTGGATGGTAAGATAGAAAGAAGATTGGATGGTAAGATAGATGGAAGGGTGGATAAGAATATGTTATCACCTACAAATCATTTATAACAGAGATAGCATTTACACCGACATCTCGCACTCTTCCCAATAAGAACTTGAAAACTATCGTATCATACAGGAACCAAAATACTGCTCTTTTTACGGTTTTAAACCAGCAGAACACTTTCTCATTCATTGTAAAGAAGTCGCCTGCATGGCAATTCAGCAGTCTGATTTAAATCAACCGAATGGTTTCTGATAGGGACAATACAGGGATACGAGCTTGAACAGTGGAATTACCCCCACATGGTCTCAAAGCAGTCCTGTAAGTCGCGTGTTCTGTCACTTATTTGTATAGGCAAAGCTTTGTTGTAAGGAAAAGAATCACATCACATTAATAAAAGCTGGCTGATTGCAAGTACACAAAACTTACGCATGAATAATCTGACTCTTGCTACAAAGACAGAAGGAATATGTCTTTCCTAATATTGACGTAACATGGATGCAAACTTGAGAATAGAATTTGCTCCTCCACATGATCTGAAAACAGTCCTGTAAGTCACGTGCTTTGTTGCTTATTTGCGTTGACAACGCCTTGTTATAAGGGACTAACCACATCGTCAAGATTAGAGAACTGGCTCATGGCAATCATTGTATCGAGTGTTACGCCTAAAACACCTGACCCTTGCAACACAGAAGGGTTTTGCCAGGGGGGTCGCGATTAGCTAGCTGAGTTAAGGTCAGAACACGTGGAGAGGAAACTCAGGCGTATTGACACAAGTTTGTATACAGGTAGTACTTTGTATTGAAACTGTATTCATTCAAACATAGAAACCTAGAAAAGAAAGTCATCCAGTCATCTATGTTCTGAGACACAAGGTTAGAGACTTGTGGTGTCAACTTTGGCAAGCGTGTTCTAATATTTATTTGCGTTGACAAAGCCTTGGTGTAAGGGTACTAATGACATAGATGATAGAGTTACTTGCCCTTGGAGGTGCACGACACGTTTGAAAACGCTCTCATGTTTTCCTTTGAAAACCACAAAACAAAAGGGAATTTGAACATCTGAACTTGTCTAATCAAACATTCACACATCGACGCCTGTTCTGAAGAGTAACATGGTGGATTTGGCCACATACAGATCCAGAATTTGAACTTTCCGTCAACCACCCGGTACTCGGCAGGTGAGCCATGTTGACGGGTACACGCCATACACTCAACGGCACGATCGCGATTCTGATTATATGCCCTATCGTATGATGATATGCACTCTGATGTTCACATTACACTTGTCACTCTCTGCGCTAATCATCTGTAACCAGAAGGCTATTTACAATTTTTCATTTGAACAGTTCATGCCGAAAGAAATAACATTTTTTTGTGTTACAACTCAAACTGTGACCTAGTCCTGTCTTTCTACCACACCGCACGTGCAACACAGGATCGAGCTCTGTGCTTACTCGGCGACGACGAGCTTCCCGTGAGAGTGATCGTACAGCGTTTGTTGTGTGCGAATGACATTGAGTCCAACCCGGGCCCAGTTTCACTTGATGAAGTTCAAGATAACTTACTCGCCGCAATCGACAGTATGAAGTCAGAGCTAGCCACCGTCAAAACTGATCTAAGTTCAAAGATCACCTCTCTTCGTAAGGACATTAAAGCTATTAATTCTAAATGTGACCAACTCGAGGAATCTGTAACGGATATGCGTGGAGACATTGACATCATAAAGCAAAATCATGAGACTGTGAACCAGGACATCGATGCTCTCGCTCTGAAACTCGATTCCGTTGACGTTAAAATGTCCAACATAGACTCCGAACTAGACCGATTGGAATCCTACAGCAGAAGGGACAACATCATTATTCACGGTATACCTGAAGCGGACGGCGAGGAGAAATCTATGGCATGCAAGCAGACAGCGTTGTCCACCCTCAATGAACATGCCACTTTCAAAACATGGGAGACATCTGACGTCATCCGTGCGCATAGACTGGGTGCCAAGCGGGACAATGCTACAAGACCTCGTCCGATGATTGTAAAGCTGCACATGTCAGACGATAAAATGCGCTCCCTGAAAGCCAGACCGACCTTTAAAGCAGCAGGACTGGGTATATCAAGTGACCTAACGTCACGTCAACGTGAGCAGCTTCAAGCTTTGAAGGGAACCAACATGTTTGGTTACTTCAAGGATGGTCAGCTGGTGACTGTGCCTCGATCTACCACTGAACGAAACAGATCTGCTAACGGTAGAGGGAGAGCCCAAACCCAAGCAACGACACGAACAACGAGGTCGAACGTCGCCAGCAAGTAGGATTCAGGCCGAGGCCGGGATCATATCTCACAGGGTTACGCCCACTGTAATCAACTCGCACAACGAAACTTTCTCATTCCTCTGCTGGAATATAAACGGACTCAGTAGCAAAGCACGCGATGATGACTTTATACAATACATTAAGACTTTTAAGATTATCTGCCTCCTTGAAACTTGTTGATTCTAATTACGATATGAATTGGTTAATTGATTATGAATATTTCTACAGTTCAGCGGTAAAAATATCTGAATATGGCAGACTTTCGGGAGGTGTGTGCGTGTGCATACATCGGTCTATTAGCAAGCTGTGTAAGTTGATTACTACAGATATTGACAATTTCATATGTATTCAAATGTCAAAAATCCTTTTTGCTATTGACAAAAATGTTAATTTGATGTGTACATACATACCACCCGAAGGGTCGCCATATTGCAATCATGTTGATACTAACTGTAATTTAGACAAACTTGAGGAATTTATATTATATAAACAGTCAGATCTTCAAGACTCCCACAATGTTTTGTGTGGTGATCTAAATTCCCGAACTGGCAATGCAAACAACCCATCAACGACCGATCAGGAGGACAATGTACATAGACTATTTCCTTTCCCTGAAGATGAGATATAGAAATTGACAATCGGAAATCTTAGGATTTAACTACATGTATAAACAGATTTGGGAAGAAATTTTTAGATATATGTTTCGCATTTCAAATGTTTATTATTAATGGTAGTGTATTTGGGGACCTGCACGGGGAATATACTTATTGTGCGAGTCAAGGTGCGAGTGTGAACGATTATTTTATATGTTCGCCTGATTTCTTTCAATATATTGACATGTTTAATATTGGGGATCGGCTTTAATCTGATCATTTACCTCTTGAATTAACTTGTACATTTCCGCTCATGAATAATGTCATGGATGATGATATCGGGCCCACAAACACAAAGCGGTTTGTTTGGAATGAAAATTCAGCAAATACCTTTTTATTGAATATAGAAGAAAAATTCAATTTGATTGGATGAACAATTCTCGATAAAATCGAAACAGATGTTAACGGAGCAATTAATGAATTCGCTGAAGTTTTGTCGACGTCGGCCGAGTGTATGCTCAAACATGTTAATCGAAGACCCCGAACATGTACTTTAAATGCAGATTGTAGAAACGCCAGACGGAATGCACGGAAAACTCTTCGAAGATTCAGAGTTACCCGTAGCAACTACGATAGACGGAAATATTGCGATAGTAGAAATAAGTATAAAGCTTGTTGTCGAAAATTTAAGTTTGACTTGAACATGCGCAACCAAGAAAAATTAGAACGATATGTATACAGTCCCTCTGCGTTTTGGAAAAATATTCGTCACCTCCAAAAAAAAAGCTGGAAACAACATAACAAAAGGTCAGTGGTTGTTAAATCATTTTAAAGATGTGTATTCAAACGATAAAATAATAGATTTGTCATTTGATGATGACATTTCCACCGTAGATGCTATACTGAAGTAGACGAACTTGTATTGGACAGTCCTATTTCTGAACATGAGATATCAAATGCTATCAATCATCTAAAAAACGGAAAGGCTGCCGGGCCTGATGATATAATTATAGAAATGATAAAGTGTTCTAAATCGGAATTATGCCTTTCCTTATGAAATGTTTCAATAACTTGTTCGAAAACGGAATCTTCCCTTGTAGTTGGTCAAATTCTATAATTATACCACTTCATAAAAAGGGCGACAGAAATAACCCAGACAACTGTCGGGGTATATCATTAATGAGTATCATAGGAAAAGTAATTACTTTGATATTGATCAACAGGTTATCAAACTGGGCAAATATGCGTGATAAGATTCAAGAATCACAGGCCGGATTTAGAAAGGGATATTCCACTGCAGACCATATATTTACTTTGTATTCAATGGTCCAAAAGCACTGTCAAAACGTAAGCATAAATTGTATATAGCATTTGTGGATTTTAAAAAATCTTTTGACTCTGTTGATCGTTCCAAATTATGGCAATGCTTACGTAAAGCAGGTTTACAAGGGAAAATGTTTAACATTCTAAAGTCAATGTATGGTAACATGCGAGCGTATGTGCGTTGGACAGGTGGTGTAACAGATTTGTTCGATTGTCCGCTGGGTTTAAGGCAAGGTTGCTGTTTAAATTTTGTTTTCTTTTTTCATAAACGAATTATATCATGATATTATTTCGGATGGAAAACATGGAATCCAAATGTATCCAGATTTTGTAGAAATGTTAATCCTTCTTTTCGCTGACGATGTGATTTTAGTTTCAGATACTGTAGTCGGTTTACAAAATCAATTAAATATGTTGGAGAGATACACTAAGGAATGGAAGTTGCAAGTTAATTTAAGTAAAACAGAGATTGTAATATTTAGGAGGGGAGGTCCATTGGCTGCAAGAGAAAAGTGGTATTATGATGGTAATTTGATTAATGTATCAGAACAGTATTCATACTTAGGATTCTTGTTCTCAAATAGAATGAATTTAAATGCATGTACAAATAACTTAACCCTACGTGGGAAAAAAGCTTTAGTACAAGTTATATCAGTTTTATGTAAAGTTGGAACCATGTCAACCAAAACATTTTAAAAGATTTTTAATACTCAGATTCAACCCATTCTTTTGTATGGATCTGAAATACGGGGTTTCCAGCGTTTCGATTGCATTGAGAGAGTCCACCTTTTAGCCTGTAAAAAGTACCTAAATATCTAACAGTAAATACAAACTATAATGCTAGAAGACTGTTTGTTAAATATCGTTTGGGTTTGTTAACGTTAATGATTAATGAGGGAAGAAAAACCTCTATCGAGAAAGAAAGTCGATATTGTCCGTTGTGTGCCCTTGATATAGAGAATGAAATTCATTTCACATTTTCTTGCCCTTGTTATTCCGAATTGAGAAAGAAATATATTCCGCAATATTATCTAGAAAAACAACCAAGGGATGGCTATATTTGTTTGTTACAAACTAAGAATGACAATATTATTATTCAACTGTCGTTGTATGTAAAACATGCATTATCAAAACGAGAAATTTTACTAAAAGAAATTGTATACTCTTAAATATGTATGTAATTATCAAGAATGTCGCTGTGCTATATAATATACCCTGCTGTAACTCCTCTGTATATGGGCCGGAGGCCTTCCATACAATAAACATCTTTGACTTTGACTTGACTTGACATCGTCAGGAATAAAAAAGCCAGCTGCTTTCGTTTTTAAAGCAAACTTGAATATGAAGCCTGATAAGCTACAGAGCCAATGTCTTTTTAGGTCATCTTCCGCTGTTCAAGTTAAATGATAAATGACAAGTATATTCTTAAATTAGAATTGATTAATTATGTTTAATTGATCATTTTATAGATAATCATATAGTCTTAATTCTCTTTCAGGTTAACAGCTTTATGAAAGTGTAAACTTATATCTACGATATTTATATCGACAAAATCATATTTAAAAAACATATTTATTTCAATAGGAGTCAGAGAGTGAGTTATTGGTTTTCGCCGTTTGGGCAGTACATTAAGCATTAGCGACGTGTATTTCAATAGGCATTTAATGTGTAACAAGCTAAAGGCGTCTGTGAATAACAATCCAAACTTAAAGATAAAGTAAATTCATGTCATGGTGAATAAACCATTATGATATACAAAAGCCAACAAGCGATGACATATGCCTTAAGAATTTATAGGTTTGTTTATGTTCACTATTAGTAGGGTGCTAGGTTGCTGAATAATAAAGACTGCAGATTAAATGTCTTTGCTTTCGAAAGTACTATTTTTTCAACTATATTGGTATAGGTGTTGGGATATTAATTAAGAACAGAACGTGCAAAGTTCAAAATATGGATTGCCATACACCAATATCAGTGTCCAAATAATGACGATGTATCAATTGAAACCATCGATACTCACCGATTCACATATTTAATGCAAGTCTCAACATGACATATATGAATAACCTACTCTAGAATTTCATTTCGTCTCGGATCGTAAAGACATAATGCAAGGCGACTGCAAACAAACAACAGCCAGGTTAAGTCACGTGATGCTCTGACGTCAGCAGTGGTTAACAGGGTGTCTACCGCATGGACGGTTGAAGGATATGAAGGTTAGCATTTATCATTTACTTCTCTTGTTAGATGAAATGACTACTTTATAGTATCTACTTTTAGTTTGATAATTACTCTATGTCGTTAAAAACTGAAATACTTTTCATATGGGTCATGTATTCACAGCCTGAAGCGGAAGATTATAAAAAAACATCTGTCCAAATCAAAAATGATATTTGATAAATATTGTAAAGATATTATCTCTGAATTGGAAAATACCAAACATATTTCTTCTTTGGTTTGCATCTTAAAACAGAGAAATAGTAAATGTATGTCTCTGGTCGAAGTTATAGAGTACTTGACTTATCTTAATACAAAATAGTTCTCCCTACACTCAGTCGTAACCAACTACCCGAAAAGCCAAGGAATTCTCAGCAAATAGGTGTCAGCAAGGTACACAGATAAGCTGACCTAGATCGGAAATGTGAGTCGATTCATATCATGGCTATTAACAGTGACATCTATCGAGATTTATGAAATTTAGGAGACGGCAATTTAGAAATACCTTGTGGTGAGTCATAGGTGGGGAGTTTTAGTGAGGGATTCATAGGCCTTGGAGATTTAGTGAGGGGTTCATAGGCGGGGAGGTTTAGTGAGGGGTTCATAGGCGGGAGGGTTTAGTAAGATGTTCATAGGCTGGGAAGTTTAGTAAGGGGTTCACAGGCTAGAAGGTTTATGAAGGGGTTCAAAGGTAGGGAGATTTAGTAAGGGGTTCATCACATCTTATTGACGACTTTTTACATCCTTTTGTCGACCTTTAACATCTTATGACGACCATTGACATCTTTTTGACGACCATTGACATCGTTTTAACAACCATTGACATCTTTTTGACGATCGTTGACATCTTTTTGACGACTGTTATTTCCTTTTTGAGAACTGTTAACATCTTTTGATGACCATTGACATCTTTTTGACGACTGTTAACATGTTATTGACGACCTTCGCCATCTTATTGACCGTTCACATGTTATTGACGACCGTTGACATCTTACTGACGACCTTTAACATATTTTAGACGACCATTGACATATTTTTCGTTAACCTTTTATTGACGACTGTAAACATCTTATTGACGACCGTTGACATCTTTTTGACGACCGATTACATCTTATTACGACCGTTTACATGTTGTTGACATCTTATTGACGACCGTTAACATCTTATTGACGACTGTTGACATCTTATTGACGACCGTTGACATCTTCTTGTCGACCATTGACATCTTATTGACGACCTTTGACATCTTTTTGACGACAGTTAACATCTTATTGACGACTGTTAATATCTTTTTGTTAACATGTTATTGACGACCGTTGACATCTTATTGACGACCATTGACATCCTTTTGACGACCGTTGACATCTTATTGACGACCGTTAACATCTCATTTACGACCGTTAACATCTTTTTGACGACTGTTGACATCTCATTTACGACCGTTAACATCTTTTTGACGATCATTGACATCTTTTGGGCGACTGTTGACATCTTATTGACGATTGTTAATATCTTATTTACGACCGTTGCCATCTTATTGACGACCGTTGACATCATTTTGACGACCGTAAACATCGTATTGAAGACCGTTTATATCTTTTTGACGACCGTAGATATCTTTTTGAGAACTGTTAACATCTTATTGACGACCGTTGACATCTTATTGACAACTGTTGACATCTTTTTTGCAAACGTCAAAATCTTATTGACGACCGTAAACATCTTTTTGACGACCGTTGACATCTTTTTGACGACCGTTGACATCTTTTTGACGACTGTTATTTCCTTTTTAAGAACTGTTAACATCTTATTGATGACCATTGACATCTTTTTGACGACTGTTAACATCTATTTGACGACCTTCGCCATCTTATTTACGACCGTTCACATGTTATTGACGACTGTTGACATCTTATTGACGACCTTTAACATCTTTTTGACGACCGTTGACATCTTTTTCGTTAACCTTTTATTGACGACTGTTAACACCTTATTGACGACCGTTGACATTTTTTTGACGACCGATAACATCTTATTAAGACCGTTTACATGTTGTTGACATCTTATTGACGACTGTTAACATCTTATTGAACAACTGTTGACATCTTATTGACGACCGTTGACATCTTATTGACGACCCTTCACATCTTATTGACGACCGTTGACATCTTTTTGACGACAGTTAACATCTTATTGACGACTGTTAATATTCTTTTGTTGACATCTTATTGACGACCGTTGACATCTTATTGACGACCATTGACATCCTTTTGACGACCGTTGACATCTTATTGACGACCGTTAAGATCTCATTTACGACCGTTAACATCTTTTTGACGACTGTTGACATCTCATTTACAACCGTTAACATCTTTTTGACGATCATTGACATCTTTTTGACGACCATTGACATCTTTTTGACGACCGTTAACATATTATTGACGACCGTTAACAACTAATTGACGACCGTTAACATTTTATTGACAATAAACATCATACTGACGACCGTTATGATATGCATATCGTGTAAACTGCCTTTCTTAAATGTATTTGGTTCTATCCAAAAGCTTTTAGCCCTTATGTACAAAAAGGTAATTGTTAAGATAGAGGATATTTATTTCCACTAAATATTTTTTTACATGACAAAGTATGAATATTTCTTTATTCATCATTACGTTTTTTGGCACATTACCTTTTAATGTATAATACAATAGTGATTGGGAAATATGCTAATATATATGTTTAGTTAAAAGTTATTATTTCAATGATTAGCTCTTTTAACATAAACGAGAACACATGTCATCAAAGTTAATTGGTTAACATTTGAGAACTCTCTCGGCTCACCACATATGTTATTGAATCTCAATACGAGGGTAGAGTAAACCAAAATCCACCTGTAATCCACCTATTATCTACCTCCAATAAGCCCAACCAACTCACCAGATATTTTATTGAATCTCAATACGAGGGTAGAGTAAACCAAGATCCACCTGTAATCCACCTCTTATCTACCTCCAATAAGCCCAACCAACTCACCAGATATTTTATTGAATCTCAATACGGGGGTAGAGTAAACCAAAATCCACCTGTAATCCACCTCTTATCTACCTCCAATCAGCCAAACCAACTCATTGCTACCTGAGTCATGGTCCGCTAAAGTCTCAACACGCTACACACTGAGGTTGTTGTTTACAATGAATGTGGACAATCAAAATCTACCTTTTTGTCAGGCGCAGTGTTAAAACGAATTTACGGACAGTATACAACCAGCACTGATTGAAGGATTAATTCTTGATATTTGTTAGGTAAGATTTTATTTTATTTTAGCATAAACAATAGCTGGAATTCAAGCTGGTGCGTGTCTTGACTATAGGTCACATGTGGTATACATTATTAAGCTGGCCATAAAGGCCTCATCAAAGCAGTTAACTACCTTCTAACACAAATATCTTAAAAATCATTCACCTATAGGCCTATGGTGATAATAATAATCTGTTATACTGAGTCTTCACGACATAGGGATATTCAATGACCATATCGTGTGTAGTATTGGTTTGTTTGCTAAGTACAAATATTGTCTAGGGTAGTTAGCTTGTTTGCTAAGTAAAGACATTGACTAGGTCAGCTATGCGGACAGGCTTGACCAGCCTTGTTCTGTGACCTGAATCGCCCCGACCGTCCACTGAGGTAGGTATTGCACCATCTGTCGTCATAGCTATTTTCAGATTTTTAGTCACGACCGCTCTGGGAAGTCCCCGTGAGGACACCTTGGGAGGACACCCTTTTTCCCATGTTAAGGCCGACTGTCCTCAAACTGTCATTTCCCTAACTACTATTAACCTCCGATTCAAGCTGAATCTGTACTAAATCACAAAACAAGTGAACTTATTTTGAGATTCATGATTCATGATATGGACAATTGTCAAAATTCCCCATTTTGCTAAATTCAGTGTTAAAACGGAAATATGTATAGCTGACTGAAGAATTAATTTATTGAGATTTGTTTGGTAAGATGTTCCATCGTTTAACATTAAAAAAAAGTTTAAATTCGTGTAGAAAGAATTGTTTTTTGTTCATTCTGTTATTCCATATATATATCATATTGAGCAAATTATGATTCAATTTGTTTAAGTTAATGGACAAGATAAATCTTCGTGCCATGACCAGGGTTATGTAAATCTTCCAATATTTTGTAGATACGTTTTATGTCCAAATTTTGTATATGTCAATTCATTACCCAAAGCGGAAAATAGGTAATGACTTACAATGAAGGCACTGTGCACATAGATGTACACGTTTTCTTTTGCAAATTAATTACAGTACAATTCAAATTATGTAAGTATCGTTTTCCCAGTCATTTATTCTACTGTGTCATTATTTTCTTACAGTTTTGCACATATGTTTATATTTAAGCAGTGAGTGACTTATTGTTCATGTCGCTTGCCATTAGCTGCATATATCTAAGCAGAGAATAGACCTAACAAATGTAATTCATAAATGATGAAGACTAATTAGAAGCGCATAACTGTCAACAATCAATGTGAAAATATAGCTTTTTGTTCTAAGAAACGTATATTGAATATTTGAATATCATTACAGAACAATTTGCAACATGATTGTGTTTGAAAATTAAAAACCTGCATCTTACATTTTATCAGTAATTCAAACAGTTTGATTACCCAAATCTGTGATTAACAAACACAAAGCTAGTTACTTAATCTTAGTCAAAAAGGAACCTTTCTCTTGATAGTGGTCTTTTAAAGTATATCTTGATATCTGTGTCATTTTGAATTTAAACTTTGTCTCATGTTTATAAGCCGAAATAAGCGCTTTTGTACATTGCCATCAAAGGCTAAATAGAATCTCATAACATCAAGGTGAATTGTCCTACCTCATGTAAAAATCTCGATCTCTGATTGGTTCACGTGATCCTGGATAACTACTTATATCACCCCCTTGAGCGGGAGGATAAATTATTAATACCCCGTCATGAACCAATCACGAAAAAAGCAGGCAAATTAAAACTTATTTATACCCCGCCATGAAAAAAGCGTGCAGATTGAGCTCCTTGAAAAATATGTTTCGTGGAATACATTGATGTAACATTTGCTCAAATGATATGTAGCTTTATACAAACTAAAGTCAAAGTAATTGCAAGCTATATAATGCATATATAAATAAACATACATGTATAATGCCACAATTACCTTATTAATCTAGGATTTGATGTTTAAAATGTTTTTCGTAGACAAAACTGTCAAAAAATTGTGTCGCGGCTTTCTTGATCATTGCATATGAGAATCGGTTCACATTTATTGGAAATATCAGTATTCACTCACTGTTTCCTTGTGTGTCTTGCAAGGGAAGTTGTTTTACATCGAAATTATGCTTCAAGAACTGTGTTCATAAAAAGAAATTCATCTGCCTAAGCGAGGCACTGACACGATTGATGATATAGTTTTCACAACAACACTTCCGTTTGTGACCCTGACCTTTGTCATGTGCCTCAGCAGTGTTTAAATATTCGGTAAGATAAATTCGTTTTAACATTGCATTTATTATTCTAGAATAATAAATACCCGCTATGCAATGTTAAAACTTATAATATAGCTTCTTGTACTAGGGACTGTATATTGAATGTTTGAATATCATTTGCAACATGTGTTTGGAAATAATATATAAACCGGCATGTAATATTAAACATTGATTAAGTATTCAAGATTCCAATTGTTTGCTGCACAAATTTTTAATAATCAACCACTCCATTAGTCACATAGTCTTAATCTAATTAAAACATTTCATTATGTCAAGAAGTTTATTTTCTCATAATAAGCCTCTTCTCTAGTATATCATCATTGATTATAATTTTTGTCACCCCCTTTGAAATATGGACTTCGTCTAAATTTTGTAAGCCGAAATAAGCCCTTTTGTACATTGTCATTTCGATGTACCTACCAATTGTATACTTCAACAGTTGTTAATACCCATATTACCTCTATATCATCACCAGGAGAGTCTCCTGAATACCATAACTAAACAACACTTATATAACATACCAATTGTATACTTCAACAGTTGTTATATATGTAGGACTCGAATCCATGGCAGTCCTCAAATCCATGGCGGATTTCCAAATCCATGGCGGATTTTCAAATGCATGGAAAAATGCCGTACCTATCAAAAGCTGTTGCGGATTTTGTATTGATTGTGATGAGACATTTTCAGCTGGGAAGAATTGTGTTACCAACATTCAATTTATGTGTTTTCCTACATGTACTTTTAAAACTGTATTATAGGCCAAAATCTGCAATTGGTCAATAAGTAATGCAATCGGTACAACAAAATGTTCGCCACTAAATTAATATCTTTAGGAAAATAGCCCTTGGATTCTCGTTAGACTGACGTTTTTAGCAGTTAGATATTTGTTGAGTATCTTGTTTTAACCCTTGGATCCGTATCGACAATGTTTTAGGGTTAGTTTGTCTAGTGCAAGGGTCGGTAACGTATATTGTAGATAAAGTGGCGAACATATTGTACAGTGAACCTATAACGCTAACCCTAACCCTAACCGATAAGAAATGCTTTATTATGAATCCAAGGGCTAAAGTAGACATTTATATTAGTTTCAGCAAATTTATGACTAAAGAAGACAGTTGCAATGAATTCAAGGGCTACAAAGGAGCGCTGATATTTGTCCAAGGCTTAAATAGACAGTATGACGGAAATAAGTAACATAGTGCAATTAATCTCCTGATTAACATAGCGAAACAACACATTGAATTTATATATGTTTATCTTATGATTTGAACATCTATTTGTAGCTGTCTCACTTCAAACTAAAGGTGTATTTGATCTTTCTTAAAATTATCATCTCACTTACTGTAATTAAGGAGACTAACAAATCATTCCTCATAACAAACCGAGATCCAAAAGGCTGATACTTGTTATGATATGATAAATTACATGTTACACATTGTTAACCCTTTTTACTTTTGCTGTTTGATAAAGCTACACAGTTTTTAAACATTGTGCAATTACATGGTATAACTACGGAATGACAGGATGTTATAGTGAACTTCAGAATGACGTCAACCTCGTAATGCATGACGTCACAATGTCAACACGGTCTACTGAAGTACTCAATGTTCACAATTATTTTTCATGATAATTAGTATTATTCAAGTCCAATTTAGTAAAAAAATTTAGTGGCTGGAATTGATATGCAAGTCATGTTCCCTCGTTAACTACTAAACCATTCCTCGTTTCGTAAACAAGTTTTTTAACAAGAGTAACACATTGATGTGAAGACTATTTTTTCTCATAAAATATCACAGCATTGTTTTATGAGTCCGATTTATGAAATAGACAACACGTGAATATGACAATTGATATGTTGACATAATGCTTTATTCCTGATATACGCATTGTTCTATTTATAGGAAATAAATCCAGTAAATCCAAAAACACATGTGGTAAACATTATATTAAAGGATCCCCTGTTGATATATATTTCACTTTAGCATCAATAGTAACATATAATATATATGAAAAGTCCTATTCGTAGTCCCACTTTGAGGATAAGGAATACAACATGTTTTAAAGTTCACATAACCACAAACATATTACACTATTTTCTTTGGAATATAGAGAGCCTGATTACATATTGTATAGTGCAAAAAGGTCGCAATTCAAATATGTTTAGTTTGGTAATGAAAGCCGTTTTTGAAAGCCACTTTTGATGGGCTGCTTAGACCTATCTGACAACCAACAAGTGAATGCATGACTGGTCACGCCCCCATTTTGTGACTTCATAAACATAATCAGCCTCGTTGTCTATACATCTATCGTAACAATACCACAGGAAAAAAACTAATAATCAACGATTTTCAGAAAATGTTTTCCACTCAGTTAGATAAATCGTTTGACGACGTAACACTACTAAGGATTTGGTGTAAAAAAGATATTCACATCAATGGTAGCTAAACAATTATTTAGGCGGTCTTTCTGTTGAAATAATGATGCGTTACTCTGCAAAGACTGCGGGAGTTTTGTTGTGGGTTTTTCACAGTCGATAATTAGGCTGTCTAAATGAAAGGCTACTCAAAGGTGTTTATTGGACAAATTAACAAAAATTAAGTCCTGCTTTTATTTTTTTGAAAAATCTTTGAACGAAAATCGAGAAGTGGTAAGGTCGAGGTTAGTTAATGTTTAAGCACTCATGAGCAGTACACATTTGGTTCCATTTGATGTCATTTATGCTCTCAGTTACTAATGCCATCGTTTTTTTGTCATGTTACAAAGTTTTACAGGTTTTTTTCAAATACACACTTGGTAAAAAGTTAAGCATATCATAATTTGACAGAAACAAGGTTTATGAATGTGGGTATTACTTTAAGCTTGAAGTCATGTTTCCAATATTCATTCATGATCTGATATGTTAATCTATTCAATAAACCGAGCTGTTAGAAATGACAACTTTTAACAATAACTAGTTTAGTGATGCTCATAGCATCAATAATGCGTATACTTTATGATAACTAACTTATGTTTAAGTGAAACTAATGTTCAATGATAGAGCCATTTGTGACTATTCTTGCTGGACACAGCGAAGTGAAGTTTATGACAAGACTGATATTTTATTATTTTGATATTTTTATGATTGCACTAATGTAATTGTGTTAGTAGTGTGTTACTTTAAGCTTAAAGTCATGCATCACAGGTTCATTTGATAGGTTCATCTATTCATTAAACCGAGCTGTTACAAAGAGAACCTCATAAGAATAACTAGTTAAGTGATGGCCATAACAACATAATTGCTCACACTTTATGATTACTGATGTTTAAGTGAAGCAGGTTCATTGTTATATCCAACTATGAATATTCTTGTTGAAAACTGCCTTTTCATTCTAGATCTCGATATCCTACACCTCTTGTGGAACAAAACTTTATGTTTACCCAAACATTTAGACAAGGAACTTATTAGTTGTATCACTTAAAGTGACACAGAGTATCTTTCTTTTATTTGGTTTTGATAAGCTACACAATATTGCTGATTGAAGTTCATATCTCATTACTGGACTTGCAAATATATCCATTTATGCATAAGATTTCTAAAATGCTAGATTGTATGGAAAAATCAAGAAAACATCTAAAAAACGTTTAATATTCGAAATTATGCATCCAATGTATTTACCTATTAGCTACAGTACCTAATAAACACTGGCGAATCGAACATATCTTCCTGTCAGCTTTTGACAAGGTTTCAAAATAATGTTGAGCGAATTTGCGCGCGCTACTCGAGCCACATTGTCTGGTTTTCGATCAAAATCCCGACTTTTAATGGCCGTATTTTCACACTAATGTACTGATTGACCCTTAACTTGTTATTTTCATCGATTTCAAAATTTGACATATGTGATCCTATCAACATACTCTGTGTCTCTTTAAAGGGTGTACCTTCCTTTATACTCAGTGTTCATCTTCATCTGTGTGGAAATAGATCATAAAGCTTCGAAGAATTTTCTTAAGCCTTAAATATTCTTAAATCAACTAAGAATTCTTAGCTTCCATAGCAACATTCGCAACATCTCGAGCTTTAAAAGGGACACATAACTCCTTAAGAAAAGTCTCATATCAAACAAAATGGCCCCCAGAAGATACTGTGCCTTCCTCAGTGACAACTTGTCATTACTTTGGTAGATTTATAAAAGAATAAAATGCAAAGTAATTGTTATTTTTGTCTCTTTTGGACTGGTGACAGAAAATCTAGCACATTTAAACGGTTCCAAAGTATAAAAGTATATTGATAAGTTAACTGCTATGAAAAAACGTATTAACATATTTCATTGTGTCTTAGGTTTTTTCTATATTATTACAATATCTGAACAAGGATTGTTAACAATCTTTCTGTCTTTTAGTTGCATAATAAGTTAGAATAAAAACTTAATATAAGGAACGGTTGACAGTTTTGCTATCCTTTCTATTTTGTTAGAAAGATGAAATTCTATTATATTCAACACAACCGGACTCAAAACAATCACTTCATTTGACTTCGGTAACTATAGTATGAATGGGCATTAACAGAATAAAGTTATCGTTAAAGCTGCTTAGTCAGACTTGCATATCAAGCTAAGCTTTCCGAAAAATTGTGACACAGGAGCACTTAGTCGGATAGAATAATCATTCAGAATTTTTTTGATACCAAAATCAGATTGTTTGATAAACGAGAAAGGACCTAACTTGAATTTTGAAGTATACCACCCTCAAAAACTTGCCACCACTGTTTCATGCGTAGGATTCACCTCACTTCCTGTTTATCGAAATCATGGACATTCAGGTTCCCTGAGTGTATTACGCTGCCCTCCGACTGGCTACAGACACTTAAGTACACATTTCAAACACCTGCATTATTTTATTTACTTGCTGTCATATCACCAATTTCACAGAAATCATGTAACGGTAATTTTGACTAAACGACCAATACAAGATTACAACCGATCGTTAAGATTTCAATTATTTTCTTAGAAAGTAGTTTGGGTTATGAACTAACCAAAATAAGGAAAGTATAAATCATGGAAATAAAGGAAAATTCTGTTCAAGTGGCGGAATATTTTTAATCATAAACCTGCCTACATATAAGGAAGTCTAAATCTGCGAACAAAACAAAATTTGCGTCGTTCTATCATATTATGCCTCACAACTTATTTATGCAAATTAGAAATATTCTTGTGTTGACAACGGCTAGGGCATATGAACTAGATTTGTTCCCGCCTTGCAAAATGGACGAAACATGCAAATGACATCAATGTATTTGAAAGTATTTAATTCATTGATAAGTAAAATCGCCTGCAATGTTGCGTCAAGTGTTCACTTCCCATAAGGCTTTGTGCGACTTTGCAAAAAAATACGCCCCTTTGTATCTATAGTAATCTGCCGGTTCAGGAAAGCCGTTTCGATTTTTTAATTCTTATTTCATGAATAATAATCTGATTTCAGGTTTGGTTGTACCTATGAATAATAAGTGAATATGTTAAAAATACTTTAAAAATTATCTATATTACTAAAATTCTGATCATGGGACTTTAATCTTTGAATAATCGCCTTGTACACACTTGGTTTCGTCAAAATATGTTCTTAGCTACAAAACAAGCATTAAGATTTTTGGTGATTCATAACTTATTTTGCAGGCAATGAATCAATGAACATTGGTTATGAATAATTCAAATGACTGAAATATTTGAGATAAAAAGCTAATTTTTTAAAATTGCATAATAATTATTGAGAATATAAATAGAAATATGATATGGTGTACTGTGATTATGTTGGAAAGTACTAGATTATTATTTATCTATTCAAATTATTGTTTCTTTAGATAATGTGATATACTGTACGTTGACAACTTCTTGTCTTAAATAAATAATCAGCAATTATAAATTCGAAAATAGAGCCATTGGTTCTGTAGCTCATCAGGCTTCATATTCAATTTTGTTTTAGGGTGTTGCCGATGTGACTTCTCCCTTTGTAGGGGCCCAATGATCACAAATCCTAGAATTAAGTTTATAGGTGATGTGATTTCAGATAGCTGTAATCAATTCAGAAATGGAAATTGCTTAATTATTCAATTTATACATGTATAGGATCAAAAGGTTCACCAATAAATTTTTAGGGCCCATAGGATCACCAAATTTGTAAATTATTTTCCTCAACAGTAGGAGTCTGTACACAAGGTTTCAGGTCTATAGGCCTTATGCTTCTGGAGAAGGAGATGAAAATGGGTTTTATGGGCGTGGCCCCCGTGTCCCGTATAACTGGCCACAGGGGCACATAAGCTACAACTTATAATATTCACTAGCAAAGGAGTCTGTACACCAGTTTATTTTAGCTTTCTAGGCCTTTTGCTTCTAAAGGGAAAAATAGAGCCATTGGCTCTGTAGCTCATCAGGCATCATATCAAGTTTGCTTTCATCTCCTTCTCCAGAAGCATAAGGCCTATAGACCTGAAACCTTGTGTACAGACTCCTACTGTTGAGGAAAATAATTTACAAATTTGGTGATCCTATGGGCCCTAAAAATTGATTGGTGAACCTTTTGATCCTATACATGTATAAATTGAATAATTAAGCAATTTCCATTTCTGAATTGATTACAGCTATCTGATGAGCTAAAAATGAAACTGATGTTACCTATTGCAAGAAACCCTATAAAAAAATTACAAAACAAATGTATTAGTATTCAACACTTTCTAGATCGCCAATATCAGACAGTGAAAGAAGTCCACACTAAAATATCCAAGGAGAAATAAATTTGCCATAGACTGTCATCTTATGGAGAAAAATAGGTTTTTAAGATTGTGACCCCTGTGACCCTATTTGGGGTCATGGGGTCACGAAACCTACAGTTTAGAATCTCAATTGGCCAAGGAGTCTACATGCAGTCTTTCAGCTCAATAGACCTTTAGGAGCTAAAGATGATGATGAAAATAAGTTTTTAAGGTTGTGACCCCTGTGACCCTATTTGGGGTCATGGGGTCACGAAATCTACAATTTAGAATCCCTATTGGCCAAGGAGTCTGCACATATAATTGCAGCTCTCTAGACCTTTTGGAACTTGAGAAGAAGATGAACATAGGTTTTCAAGGTTGTGACCCCTGTGACCCTATTTGGGGTCACAGGGTCACAAAAGTTACACATTAGAATCCCAATTGTCCAATGAGTCTGCACATATCATTTTTAACTATCTACTCCTTTTGGAACTGGAGAAGAAGATGAGAATTGATTTTTAAGGTTGTGACCCCTGTGACCCTATTTGGGGTCACAGGGTCACCAAATTTACAAATTAGAATCCCCATTGTCCAAGGAGTCTGCACATATAATTTTTAACTCTCTACTCCTTTTGGAACTGGAGAAGAAGATGAAAATAGGTTTTTAAGGTTGTGACCCCTGTGACCCTATTTGGGGTCACAGGGTCACAAAAGTTACAAATTAGAATCCCCATTGTCCAAGGAGTCTGCACATATCATTTTTAACTCTCTAGTCCTTCTGAAACTGGAGAAGAAGATGAAAATAGGTTTTTAAGGTTATGACCCCTGTGACCCTATTTGGGGTTACAAATTAGAATCCCCACTGTCCAAGGAGTCTGCACATATCATTTTTAACTCTCTACTCCTTTTGGAACTGGAGAAGAAGATGAAAATAGGTTTTTAAGGTTGTGACCCCTGTGACCCTATTTGGGGTCACAGAGTCACCAAAGTTACAAATTAGAATCCCCATTGTCCAAGGAGTCTGCACATATCATTTTTAACTCTCTACTCCTTTTGGAACTGGAGAAGAAGATGAAAATAGGTTTTTAAGGTTGTGACCCCTGTGACCCTATTTGGGGTCACAGAGTCACCAAAGTTACAAATTAGAATCCCCATTGACCAAGGAGTCTGCACATATCTTTTTTACTCTCTAGTCCTTCTGGAACTGGAGAAGAAGATGAAAATAGGTCACAGGGTCACCAAAGTTACAAATTAGAATCTCCATATGCTTAGGTACCTGTACACAAAATTTCAGCTCTCTAATGTGTGTGGTTCATGAGGAGAAGTCGAAAGTGTCAAAAGCTTACGGACGGACGGACGACGGACGACGGACGGACGCCGGACGATGGGCCATGCCATAAGCCCATCTGGACTTTCAGTCCTGATGAGCTAAAAACTACTAAAGTTCATCTTTTCCCACACCCCATGTGGTTGAGGCAACCAATGTCACATCGTCAGAAAGCCCTTCTCCCTTGAAGGCCAGCACTCAACTGTCCTGTACATTGCGCTACAACCTGTCGACGCATGTTCCGACCACTCAGCAGCCTACACAACTCGCCTAGCCTTGTAGCTGGTCTCTATAAGCTGATTGTCTGCAGAACTACAGATGCCGTACCGCGTTACATAAGCATTGACATTTTGAGTCCTGCTGCCAATTTCAGGAATTTCAAATATATTTTTTCTAAAATATTTATATTTGAGTAACCCCAGAATTCGTCTCCATATAACAGTATTGGGAGGACCATTACATCAAAGGCCTTGATAGTGCAGTGCAGCGGTAAATCCAAATTACGGGCATTTCTAAAAAGAATATACATACACTTCGTAGCATTCACAGCTAAAGATTTCAAACCAAGATTGAACTTCCTATTTTTGTGAAATACAAATCCCAGATAACATTAATTGTCAAAAATCTCAATTTCCTTATCATTGATAAAAAACGATAATGTATTTACTCTTCTCTTGCCATTTCCAAAGATAACTATCTTTGTCTTATTAATATTAATATCAAGTTTCCATTTATCGCAATATGCTTTGAATGAGTTAAGTGAGTGTTGTAGAGACTTGGGGTCTATTGCAAACAGGACTGTGTCGTCCGCATACAATAACAACAACAGTTTCATATACAGAAAAACATTATCATTCAAACCAGAGATGCTCACCCCTTTACATTTATCTCGTTTCATCCACGCTTCAATATCATTGAGATACATACAGAATAATAGAGGCGACAGATTTTCTCCTTGTTGAACCCCGGAATGAAAAAAGTCTGGTATATCATCATGTAGTTGTATACATTATTTGATATTCGGATACATATTTTAACAAGACATAGGAATCTTCCAGTAATACCACTATTATATAATTTAGTCAAAAGTCCAAGTCTCCAGACATGTAGAATGCTTTTGAGAAGTCTATGAATGCACAGTCAAGTTTCTGTTTACTAAATTTCAGTATATCAGTCACTAGTGTCATATACATATTATCAATTGTCGAGTATCCATCTCTAAAATCTGCTTGATAAGATCGAATTTGACTCTAAATATTCCGTAAATCTAGAATTCAAGACACCTGTGAGAAATTTACCAAGACAACTCAGGATTGTTATTGGTCGATGTGAGTTAGTGTCAGTTTTGGCACCTTTACCTTTAAAAATCGGTTGTATAACACCTGTAAACCGTTCTTCAGGAATAATACCCGTAGCAATAATCAAGTTAAAGAAGGTAACCAAACAAGGGCCTAGTATATGCATTGAGTCAATGATGTAGTCATTTTCGATTTGATCTAACCCTGCAGCTTCATTTCTTTTTAGCCTATTTAAAACTTTTAATAGTTCGTCTTGCATGAAGTCTTTATTCAATATATGATTATCAAATTCAGTTTCTTCGTTTAGATAGTCGGCATCTCCTGGATGTCAATAAGAGTTTAAGTGTTCATAGAATGTATAAAATTCATCTAGGCTTGGGGTATCTTTTTCGGTATCATTACACGTTTTTTATTATATAGAGCACACAGAATTATCTAGGCGATTTACGTTGTTGTTTTCTGAACAAGTCACAAATTGTATCCTTGTATTTTCTTAAGTGTTTATGCATGCACTTTTTGTATTCTTTTGTAGAATGTCTTAGGTACGCGTGGTTTACTGAAGTTTTGTTTTTACGGAAACGCTTTCTAGCCTTAGATTAATTGTTTCTCTTGGAATGGCATTCTTTTCCATACCAAGGTTTATTAGCCTTTTTGGTGTTTGATAAACGTTTTTATTTCATAGATCTGACGCCAAAAGTATTTCGGGCGGCGTTCACGAGAACATTTGTAAGTTGTGTTGTTGTATCGGTTATAACTTCAGATGCCTTAGCTCGGTCGTGCAATGCTTCTGACGTAAGTAATGTGAGTTTGTGTACCAGTTCCGTGTCAATTTGTGAACAGTATAAATCCGATCTACTTTGATCGTATCGCTTTGGTTTTTCATTTTCGTTTGTGTTTGATGCTTTTTCGGCATTAGCCTGATTTTTGATGATATTACCAGAGAAAGCAAATAGCAGGGGTGAATGCACATCCGAATAAAATGGAGAGAATGTTTCGAATTTCATGTTTTCTAAAATTTCCAAGCATTTTGGTGACGCGAGTAGGTAATCATTTGTACTTTGATCTTTACAAGTAAAGCCGCCTTCTAGCGAGTAGGTAATCATTTGTACTTTGATCTTTACAAGTATAGCTGCCTTCTAGCGAGTAGGTAATCAATTGTACTTTGATCTTTACAAGGTATAGCCTCCTTCTAGCGCTTCATCTTCAATTCGGCCAATGCAAATAAAAGATTAAAGTGTTGACAAAGTTCTATGATCTATTTGCCGTACCTATTTAAACGTTTATCTTTGGTTTTCCGGTTCAAAGGTATGTTTAAGCCCCTCAGACTAGTTTCGGGATCGAACTCGCGAGATAATTCCTTAACATTCATATCTAGAGCATCCAACATGTTATCATCAAGTTTGGAATAGTCAATCAGGGACCCCGTCTGGCATTAAAGTCTCCTACAACTGACACTTGTTCTGTCTCCGAGAACATATACAGAAGCGATCGTTCCAGATCTACGAACTTATCCGTTGATGCATACCGTGACCCTTCTGGCGGAAGATATACAATTCCAAGAATCATATCCTGACTACCATTTAGAAATTCTTTCGATATTCTAAACCAGATAATAATCAATAGGTGAAACATAGGAATAGTACTTGTTCCTAACTGGTAGACCCAAGCCACCAGAGCGCCTCAGACCATTACATCCATGCTTAAGAAATAGTCTAAAATCATCTTTCTATACACAAAGGACTTAATTAAGCACCCCCCCCCCCTACTTTTTCATACAGAAAAACGCTGCTGATAATAAACAAAACAAATGCACAGGCAAACAATAAGGATTCTTTAGTTGAACGATCATCTAGCATTGTGGAAACGAAAAGTGTATTCGGTTTTAGATTCACTGTTGCTGAATAACAGGTTTTATAAAAACTTGGTATTTCTAAGTCAAAATCCAAGTTACCTTAAAATTGAAAATGAAAGTCAATATGGTTTGCTGCAATATGATTATTATCATTATCTTGAATGAATGATGACGTTTTAGTAAATAACCTCATAGCAAAAGTTAATCGTTAAAACAGTAAGAACCTTCAAAATCACAAAATTATTAATATTGAATTTAAAGAAGCCTGCACAAAGACATTAATTGGCCACTGTCAAAGAAGTTCAACTCAAGGAATCTCAAATTTACTCACAGATGTTAAGATTATAGGAATTTTATCAATTTTTGATGAAAAAAGTACTGAAAATTCAATGTCTTGTTAGCCTCTTATTAAAAGGGTTTTTATGTATGAATGTCAACTAGGGATCGAAATTGTTATTTTAGATTCATAACATCCAAAATTTAAAGTGTAGTTTTCCCCCTATGACAATAGTTATATTTGGCCAAATTTCACTAGTCTCACAGTTTTTCACAAATTTTCGTTATTTTTGCATATTAACGTTTTTAGTTCAATTAAAATAGTCAATAACAAAGCAATTGTTATATCTGGAGTGGTCAATACATCAAATAAATCCAAATAGCCCAAGAGCACCAAAATTGATTTTACAAAATAGGGGTGTGCTTAATTAAGTTCTTAGTGTCTAGATAAACATCTAGATTGTCATTTTTGGTTTCTTGTAAACATAAAAATCATACTTATTAAAAATCTATGAAATGAGGGTAATTTAGTCGGTTCCTTAAGCCACACATATTCTAACTCATAACATTCACGTTATCGATACAATTGAGCGATGGTAATCTTGGCGTAGCTAGTTTTAACACAGTGCCTACTGCCTACAACATAGGCAAATCTGCTCATCCACACCGTCACAAACACAGACCACGTTTCCTGATAACACTATTTCCCTTAATGATGGTTGTTCTGTTACATCATTCATTGAACCAATCTCAGTCGATTCAATATCATTACTAACAAAGCCAACTACACATTCTGATATATGTGAAATACCGGAATCATAACCAATTTTGAAATTGGTCATGGTAAAGCAAATACGTTCGTTGTGTGAAGGTTCAACGTTTGTATCAATGGCTATAACATTAGGGCCAGTTTTTTGTGTCATAAGATCATCTCCAGAAAAACCTTCTTTAGTAAGATACAAATTCTTAGTTTGTTTTTATACAGAGTTATCATCACATCAGTGAGATATGAGCATGATATCTTTCAGCATGGTTGAAACAATGTTCCGAGTTGAGAGTCTCACATGTTCCAGCGCACGTGGTAGAAAAGGTGCTCGTGCAGTCAATGCAATCGAGACTGCGCCACTAAAAGTTGAATTGTTGTCCGTCCGCTGGATAATTATGGTTCAAATTATCATTGTTACATACATAACAAAGTGAGTTTTTATAGCACTTGCCGTCTTCTCTAGTTACTCGATGCTGTGAGTTGATGTCCTGTCTGTCATTGCACTTCGCTGTTTGTCCACACGCCCGTGCCTATGCTGGCCTCGTTTTGGGGCCTGCTGGTGTCAACTTCCCGCGTTGACTTTGAGGGGCACTATAGGGTGGTAGCATAGACGGTTCGTGCAGTTTACCATTGACGTATAGCCTATCAACAACAAGAGATGCCTTATTCCCCTGACTCCTCGCAGATTTGAAAACTGGCAGTAGGATTTCCCTACGGTATAGGCTGATTTATTCAGGAAACTACTTGGAAACTCTTCTTTAACTAAATCGCGTTCACGGGGTCACAAGGAATTTTGCAATCATAGGGCGTGGTCTCCCGATCACCTTGGCTTGTTCTCTTGGCACCTATCCTGTGTACTCGTTTGAATTGGAAATTGGAACTATCCATGTTCAGCTTTTCGGTGATACATTCTCGTAAAGTTATTTCACAGTCTTTAAAGGTAGCGTCGCTATGGCCTGGGGGAGGCATATGGAGCCTCACGTATGTTTGTAAATATCAGGTTTTATCATCCAAAACTGTGTTCCACAGGAGATATCGCTTTGACAGTAAATTTTGAACAATGCCCTTTCATCACAAACCTTTGCATCATCAGTAATGACGTCACAATGTTATGACGTCATAAACACCATGACGTCACAATGCTATGACATCACTGGTTTAGGAGTTTTAGGGCTATGCAGTGCTCAAAGTTGACATTTCATGCAAAAGTGATGATAAATGATATTGGATGATAAATATAATCTCACCCTCGTGTCTTCTGATATCAAATAAATCAACGCTCGTTGATAAAAGTACAATATCCTTGGCAAGCCTCGGATATTTGTTACTTTTATCAACTTGTATTGATATATTTGATATCAGAAGACACCTGGGTGAGATTCTCTATGTCTGTAACACAAAATATATAACTTAAACCAACCGTATTGCGTACAAATCATTTTAATGAACGTCTGAACAAATGAAATGTTGACTCCTGTTAATTTATAAGTTGAAAAGTTGCTTACTATATAATCAGAATGGTTACAGAATGTAAACTTGTTTTTATTACTTTCTATTGAACAATGGCTATATGCGGTGGATGACACCTTCTGTATTCGTAAAGTTCCACGTTTTGATATATTTTCTTCTATAAGCATAGATTTAAGATAGAGCACATGTGGTTGACATCTAGTTTGATTTGATATGATTTTATCAATCAATCAATCTTTATGTCTTTGCGGTGGAGGCCATAGACCCAGTCTACATTTTTTAGATTTACAGAGCGGTACATGTATATAATTACAAACAATACGATAAACAAACAACTTGCAATATATTATTAGCGTAAAAATTAATCTCTAAGAATCATTGGACTGTGTATGAAAATCATTTACTTTATGCAAAGATAACTGTTCATGTCCTTGTATGTAAATGCTACCAACATCTAAGGCGTTTGTATTTACCGTATTATTTCTATTCAAGCCCAACTATGAATAAATTCAATATGCTTACAAGACAAACAAGATGTTGTCCAGAACTTATCATTTTTTTAATTGTATCATAAACTTCAACTTCTAAAAATCTAAAAGATGCCTAATGCAAGTCTCGTAAGGAGAATCTAGAATTTTGCGTGAAGCATTAGTTAATAAGAGGAGTTTAATTATCTGAAGAAGAAAAGAAGTTTTAGGTAAAACGTTTCTACTCAGATACACTGTCGATGTATATATGTTAAAATCATTTATATAGGCAAACTAGTCTATTAATTAGATTATGGAACCAACCAGGAACAACACCATTTATGATAAAATAAGGTATTTCGTGGTAAGACACAATCATAGCTGATTGCAGTGTGTACGATATGGGTGCACAATGTTAACGAGTTAAGAAAAAGTCATAAAGATCACCCATTGAAGTGTAAAGTATGTTCTTCATTCTTTATGTACACGACGTTTCCTTTGGACAGAAAAGCTATATCTAATCTTATGATCTGTCATTTTCATTTCCAGTGCAAACACACAAACTGACATTCAATGAAAGTGTCTCTATACTTTTAAACCTTAAATTAAAACCTGTATGTTTTTGTCAACTTAAACAATACTCTTCAATTCATTCTGGGTTTGCAACAAGGAAGATCAATTCCAATACACTATTGAAAATGGGAAGATTGATTGTATACTCCTTTAAAGGGGCAGTAGCACGATTTTCGAGGGAATATAAGGTGATGTCAGGAAAATGAAAATATATGATTCCAATCGAAATACAATGTATTTAAACTAAATGAAGCAGTTATAATTCAAATATATAATGTAAAGTTAAGCCATGCGATTCCTTTTCTTACACAAAATGAATAAAAGGTGTTCACACAAAAATGGCTGCCAATGTATTTGATGTGAATCTTTATAATTTGTTCTCTGACTATGGATGATTGGTTTGTGTAATGAGATTTTTGACAGTATCAAAGTAATACATTAAGCATTAAGGTGCAATAATCAGTGACAAATCGAACATTTAAAATTGTCAAAAAACGTGCTACTGCCCCTTTAATAACCTCCGTTTTTTTTACAGCTTAATACGATGAAATAAGAAAAAAGCCTAGCCCATGGATAAAGGTGTCTCTACGCCGAGGTATGTTTATAAAAATATTTTCTCTGCTCTCCTTATTGAGACATAATATTTTGTATTTGCTTAATAAACAGTTGATATCCTATGAAGTCAGGTTTCTAAAGAACATATTATTGTTTATCAACCTGATAAACAGTTGATATCCTATGAAGTCAGGTTTCTAAAGAACAAATTATTGTGTATTTAAATGATAAAGAGTTGATATTCTATTGAAGTCAGTTTAAAAAAAAACAATATAATATTGTGTATTAACCTGATAAACTATTGATATCCTATGAAGTCAGCTTTGGAAAAGCCTGGAATTGTCCTAATCTGAAAATTATTAATTTTTCATTCAAATCTAAGAGCCCATCAGTCATTGTCAGATTATTGTTAAGTTAAATCGTTCAGTTGTAGCTTTTTTTAGGATTCAAACATTGGGAAAACCACATGATAAATATCTGTCAGAGGCAATCTGAATTAGATTCTCAGAGATAGAAAAATGTAAAAATATTATCTTATGTATTTGATATTCCACAGGTTTGTAATAGATTAAATTCCTATTTTGCATATTGGGTCCCTGTGATATGGGCAATCAGAATATCTGCACTAATATTTGTTAACTGTTGTGAATGGGTTGTGCAATTACACCCATGATGACAAAAACAGATTTGGCTTCTGAAACCTAAATTGCATTTCCATTCACAATAACTTTGCACCAATGTTTAATCATTATCATTAAAATGATTTCTCTTTACTTTCTTTATTTCTTTCCAAAACAAAAGTAGAAAGGGCGTATCAATTATTTATTGCAGTGGACAGATGTCGCACACAAGGATCCTGAAGAGGAATTATGTCTATCTGCGAGATAATCTCACGTCAGGGGAATTGATTGATTATCTATACCAGGAGGACGTTCTAACGCGACGAGAATACAATAAACTGAGGGATGAACGCCTTGAAGAAGAACGGACAATACAACTGATTGAACTATTGGAACGAAAAAACAGACACACGTTCGCGAAGTTTCTTCATAGTTTGGAGCGATCCCACGCCTTTGTGATAGATTATTTAGACAAAACAACAGGTAAGATATTTCAATCACAAAATCTTTGTATATCAATTGTGTTTTATCATTAGACATTTCGAATAAGAGAACTTATTCTGAAGTATTGATGTCGATGTCTACATTCTATCAACAATCAACTCCCAGGAGTATCTTTATTTCTGCCATCTCGATAGATTCTCGTGATATCTGTTTATAAAAATACGGTATAATAACTAAAATATTTGAAAACCTTATGCGGATATATTGATATCAGATCTTTTCTTACATGTATATCAAAATCCGGTTTATTTTAAGAGGACAAGCAAAAGGCCAACTTTTGTTTGATATCAATATGAAATCTACAAAGTAACATCTTCAATGACTATCTTGCTAGCATGGCAATGGTTTCAAATAGTCATGATGACAATGGAAATGGCTGTATAAAAAGGTTAGAATTGTGAAGTAACAGAGAATATATGTTTGCTTGATGTTACCAAAGTACCTCATATTCAATATTTTGTATGACATATTTATCTTTCTGGTGTAAACTCACGTGCAAAAGAAACGTCCTCGTGCGTTTTCAACCTCTAAATGATAAATAACAACACACTTGTAAATTCCAACCTTTAATGTGGTTAACATGGTGTATATTCATCATATTGAAAGAATTTGTTAAACACAAATACACTTTTGTACCGTTTTACAAGCAGATTCGTTGACTAGGGATGTATTGTCCTGTATTCGATCACCTGTCGCAGCATGGAGCACACTGTTAAATCACCAAAATGTATTAATATCGGGTGTGCCCCCCTCGGGATTCAAGAAGTGACACAACACGGACAGGCCCGAGGTAGTTCCACAGATGCTCTATCGACGACATATCGGGTGATCTCGCTGGTCAGGGCAAGACATGAACATTGTTCGTGTTTAGAAAGTTCCTTGTAATGACAGCAGTGTGGGGCGTGGCGTTGTCATGTTGGAACATCGTTCTTGGGTTCTGGCGGACAAAAGGAACAACGACGGGTTGCGGAACCTCATCAATGTACCGGCGTGCAGTCAGATTACCAGCAATTGTAACCAGATCCGTCTTCCGGTCCCCACAAATCCCTCCCCAAACCATGACAATTCCACCTCCATAAGGTTCAACGTCTACGACGCAACAACGTGACGTTCGCTCGTACTGCCGCCTGTAGACTCGTACCTGGCCGTCGGGCTTGTTGAGCTTGAACCTGCTCTCGTCGGTGAAAGGCACTCGTACGGGTATTTTTCTGCACATAGGGGAAATTTCACTGATTTAAGTCAATTTTCTCGCAAAGCACGTGCATCCCATACACTTTTGTGGCCAAGTCATCACATTGAGTGTTAAGGCGACCTGTTACTGAGAGTGAGCTATGTTCATGGTCATTAAATAGAAAATGACATATAAAAATATTTTGGGGACGTTTCTTTTGCACGTGAGTTTATAACTCTCGTTATCATCATAAACCTTTCCAGGTGAAATGAAATGATTAGTATACAATATACAAAACAACTTACATGAAAGTTCATATGATCAACAGGTATTGCAAGGACATTGAATGTTGTCAGATGTATTTTTATAACTGTGTTTAATTTGGTAATTCTTATTTTTGAGAATAAAAGAATAACAGCATTGCAATCAAGATGCAAAACTAGTCATTACAAGTATCAACATCTCACTTATTTGTACAATTATGTAGAAAATGCATTCAACCTATCATGATTAGCCACGCCTCTTGAAATCAAGGGAGCTAACTCTTGTTAGAATGATAGAAATAATAGCAATGTCCTACTTGGTGAACAGAGACCCATTTTAAATACACCCACTTGTGTATCAGTGTGGGACAGGAAATCAACCCTTCAAACTCTCACTTTATTCAGCAATGAGCGGTTAATCCACTAATCCAGCGAGCGACGCCCGTTGTTGCTGAACTTAGCTGATAGCGGGCAACTAAGTTTATGCACAGTTATTATTTTACGTTTAATAATTTAATTTTCACTTCGAATGAACATCAAAAGTTTCACATCAAGTTTGAATAGGTAAACCCATTTGATTGGGAATTTGTTCAAGTAAACGAAATGTATAATCAACGCTGACACACAACAAGAATCCTCCACAATATTGATATTTTCTAACAGGATGACTGTGTCATTTAAGAAACGAACATTTTCATTATTGTCGGTCCAATGTTGCTGTGGTCTGTTGTATTTATCATTCATTCTGAAAATACTTCTTATAAAATTATAATTTAGAGGAAATACCTATTACAATTAGTTTCGTATATTCCTTTAATCTAATTTTCTCTTTTCTGATTATTTAAACATTATATTACAAAAATAAGATTACATTAATTACATTCTTTATCGACTAATTATAACCCTTTGTTTTAAATATGGATACATGCCAACTATTTGAGGTCGAATCTGTAATATATAATGAATTCAATGTCAATGGTCAGTCATCAATATTGAGTTGATTATTGAATTCCCGACAGTGTTATTTAGATGTTTGATGAATATAAAAACACGTAGATATTATGATAAATGAAGCTATTGAATCCAATGTGTTGATGACAATTATTTTTATGATTCTGTATCATTGCGTTCACAATTAACAGTTTATATGATATGATCTTGTATAGGCTAAACACTCTTTAACCCTTAAATAACATCGGTATACTTCCATTTCCCAAATGTTGAGCCAATTAATACAAAACCACACTGGGTTTCTTTGCATATAAAGATATATTTATATATATATATATATTCAGACAGTCTGTCAACAACAATTCATTATCGTAAGGAGCCACAGGGGATGAACGGTTGTCAGTTGACCGAACTTAGTACAAGAAAACAGGATGTATGGTCTTGAGTAGCGCTTAATAGCATATGTGAATATATAACCTTCAGGGTAATAATGTAGATAGCGCTATCAAGAATGCTGTATTAGATATTCATTCATGTCCTTTCATGACAAAAATTAAAAATTCAAAAATGACAAATTATTCTCCATCCTTTGAAGGTTTATCCCTGAGGAAAGAATTCCAAGTTGGTTCATTGGTGGAGCATGAACGTGACACTGAAAAGGTACAAAACGGTTGCTGTTTATATTTCCTTTGTAATGGCAGGAAAGGGTTCTATATCTAATAATGTTCTTAGACATCAAAGCGTGATGTCATCAATGACATCATATAAACAATTAGTCACTAGTCACTAACATTAAAGACCGAGTAATAGTAACCTGTGCGATTTTGACACTTCATAGAATCAAATCAAAGATTATGGGCATTGTTCTTAAGAGGAGTAGTAACTCGCGACAAACTTGCCTATATAGATCTTGCAAACTGACTTACCAACATGTCTTCAATTTTCTTTGCTTTATCTATCAGCATAGGGTGGTTCTGAAACAACAGATCTAGCAAACTTACTTACCGACATGTCTCCAAGTGTCTTTGCTTTATCTATCAGCAGCTAAAATTACATATTTTTTATTTAAATTTACAGGAGCTGAAGAAAAAACATGAACGTGAGATTGAAGAATTGCGATTGAAACGCGAAGGTAAGATCAAGGTCCTCTCATCAAATTTTTTTTAATTGAAATTCTTTCATCACTTTAACCGATTAAAGGAAAATATCAACCCTTATTACCCACGTGATGTACATAAAAGTGTTAAACCGCGTTTGTCATAAGTGGGTCGGTCTAAACCTGCTTCAGACGGTGATTTACCCTCCGTGACGTCACTAATATAAACGCCGCCACGGAAGATTTCCGAGTGGGAGAGCTCTTACACCGCGCATGCAACCAGTGACCGCTGAAAGAGCAAACTTTAAACTTATAGGATTCACATTCCAACTCCGAACAACGACTCAAAAAAAAGATCGACAAGCAAATATTTATTTATTTTTTAAAGTGTCTTTTGAATTATAAAAACATATCCTGCCAATTACCAATATCATGAATTATCAATAACATCAACTTTTGTCATATCCATACGCCAAACGTAAAGTAAGCTCTAGTACCGATTTATTACTTTGTATAATAAGCCGTTGGTTTGAGGTTATTCAATTACCTTATTTCAATTGATGCCCCTGTGACCTACTGCAGGGCAACTACCGTAGAGACAATCGGAGGGTAGGTGCCCGGACTTGCAGGTTGTCTACGCTTACCTGTGTTGTTTCAATCCTACGGCGTCATAAACATGATGACGTCACAATGCTATGATATAACCTTTTAAGAGATGAAGGGTAGTGCAGTGTTCAGAGATGTGAATTAACATTTCCATGTAAAAGTAATGAAAAATCATATTGGATGATAAATATAATCGCACCATCGTCTTCTGATGTCAAATTTATCAACAGTCGTTGATAGAATTAAAATACCCTCCAATATTTGTTACTTTTATCAACTTCTTTATACATGCTGCTTAAAAAAGCCCATGAATGTAGCAAATTTAAAATTCACATTCCTAGTTTAGTTATTTTCAGCACTTAAAATTTCCATTTGGAGCTCTGGCGATTAAAGTTAGCATGATTAATTGAATTTTTAATTTGAAGACTAATCAATGGACGAAAGGAATATTTAGTGCAACATCAATTTAAGGTTGCAAAAACAGCATGGAAAACAGCGTGTCAAAATTTTTTCTTCACATATACTTAGATACTACACATGTCCACTACGCTAAATCATGCGTATAACTTTTATGATGTTTAGCAGAAAAAGATCATGTTTAACCATACATATTTTACTTTTACAATTAAAACCCTACCTTGTAATGTTCTTGGAATTGAATGCTAAGAATGTTTGGGGTTGCTTTGGATTAAAAATATATTCAATATTCTTTTTCCAAATATCAAAGGTAAAAATCAAGATCGTCTCGTCAAATTCAGATGAAAAGGTCTCTTGGGCGCAAAATGATATTGCGTACATTATGTATCTTCGATAAAAAAAACTATTGGATTTTCTTTATTCCACTTGACAGTACGATACAATTTTTCTATTTAATTTTTACTTCAATAGCATGTGTATAACAAATGGGAACTATGCAAATGATGTCCCTGTACTGGAATGCAGTTAATTGTCATTGTGTTGCAACCAACATGATAACTGAACTTTTCAGTATAATATGCAAAAAGTCAGCCATTTCATCGGTGACTGTTTGAGTGATATATAATTTCGTATTGATGATTAATTAATTGCGATTGATGAAAATGTATCTATGCATAAGTATCTCATTTCTGAGCCAATTGCTTTCCTGATGGCATTTGTGTAAAGTGAGTATTTTTCTTGATGTAAGACCAATACTTCCTTCACGAAAAAAATCTTCATTTCTGCCAAATGTAAAGAATGCCTGCTGTTTCCACTCTGCATCAAATATATATTTTTTCTACTTATAAGAAAATTTATTATTACATATAACTTTCATTATATATATATATATCTTTGTAGAAGTACTTTCTCCATTAATCTAAAATATTTTAGAAAAATGGGATTTTTTACTTCAATGTTGACACACACAAATTACAATGCAATAGAAATTCAAGTGACCCAACTGATTCAAACAGAGCTCTAAATTGATGAACAAGTTAATACTTTTAGCTAAATGTGCTGTTTACAGATGTAAGGTTACTGGGAATGCTTGCCAGTTTGACATATATGAGATAGATTTCCTAATACATGAACATATAGGTAATATCCCCAGGATACTCTTACAAATGGCAAGAGAATATTTAGTAGAATATTGAGTATTGTATATCCCAGATGCAAACTAACCATTAACATGTTTACATGATGAAAATCACATAATGAGAATAAAATAGTTTTTCATTTCCTCAGATGAAAAGATCTCGAGACAGGAAGTACCATCCTCCCCTGCTACTGTAGAAGAGTTCCAACAAGCCGTCAGACAGGGGAAGCTGGACAAGGTGAAGAGGCTGCTGTCCTCGGGGACGGTTGGTGTAAACTGTCGGGGGAAGGAGGGATGCACTCCTGTCATGGTCGCTGCTTGTTACAGACAGGGAGCCATATTTGACTTTTTGGTGCAGAACCATTGTGATCTCTCAGCTGTAGATGACAATAATGACAATGTATTTCATTTTGCATGTCTTGGGGGTACTGAGTACATTGTTAAGATGTTGTTGGGTAAACATAAGTTTGATATAGAATGTAGAGGAAAGTACGGGATAACTCCTCTGATGTTTGCTGTATATAATGGTCACATGTCAGTGGTCGAACTCCTCAAGAAGGAAGGAGCTGATTTCACCACAGTAGATGATGCAAACGACAATCTCCTTCATGTGGCTTGTCTAGGTGGTCATCCAGAGATGGTACGGTATGTACTCTCACTGAACATCACTCATATAGAATGTAGAGGCAAGTATGGGAGAACTCCTCTGATGAAGGCTGTAGGGGGAGGTCACATGTCAGTGGTGGAACTCCTCAAGAAGGAAGGAGCTGATTTCACCACAGTAGATGATGCAAACGACAATCTCCTTCATGTGGCTTGTCTAGGTGGTCATCTAGAGATGGTACGGTATGTACACTCACTGAACATCATTCATATAGAATGTAGAGGCAAGTACGGGAGACCTCCTCTGATGCATGCTGTACATAATGGTCACATGTCAGTGGTCGAACTCCTCAAGAAGGAAGGAGCTGATTTCACCACAGTAGATGATGCAAACGACAATCTCCTTCATGTGGCTTGTCTAGGTGGTCATCAAGAGATGGTACGGTATGTACACTCACTGAACATCACTCATATAGAATGTAGAGGCAAGTATGGGGGAACTCCTCTGATGAAGGCTGTAGGGGGAGGTCACATGTCAGTGGTGGAACTCCTCAAGAAGGAAGGAGCTGATTTCACCACAGTAAATGATGCAAACGACAATCTCCTTCATGTGGCTTGTCTAGGTGGTCATCTAGAGATGGTACGGTATGTACACTCACTGAACATCACTCATATAGAATGTAGAGGCAAGTACGGGAGACCTCCTCTGATGCATGCTGTACATAATGGTCACATGTCAGTGGTCGAACTCCTCAAGAAGGAAGGAGCTGATTTCACCACAGTAGATGATGCAAACGACAATCTCCTTCATGTGGCTTGTCTAGGTGGTCATGTAGTGATGGTACAGTATGTACTCTCACTGAACATCACTCATATAGAATGTAGAGGCAAGTATGGGAGAACTCCTCTGATGAAGGCTGTAGGGGGAGGTCACATGTCAGTGGTGGAACTCCTCAAGAAGGAAGGAGCTGATTTCACCACAGTAGATGATGCAAACGACAATCTCCTTAATATGGCTGGTCTAGGTGGTCATCTAGAGATGGTACGGTATGTACACTCACTGAACATCAGAGGAAAATGTAGAAAAAGGCCGGGAGAACCCCTCTGATGCTTGCTGTACATAAAGGTCACATGTCAGTGGTGGAACTCCTCAAGAAGGAGGGAGCTGATTTCACCACAGTAGATGATGCAAACGACAATCTCCTTCATGTGGCTTGTCTAGGTGGTCATCTAGAGATGGTACGGTATGTACACTCACTGAACATCACTCATATAGAATGTAGAGGCAAGTACGGGAGACCTCCTCTGATGCATGCTGTACATAATGGTCACATGTCAGTGGTGGAACTCCTCAAGAAGGAAGGAGCTGATTTCACCACAGTAGATGATGCAAACGACAATCTCCTTCACTTGGCTTGTCTAGGTGGTCATCCAGAGATGGTACGGTATGTACACTCACTGAACATCACTCATATAGAATGTAAAGGCAAGTATGGGGGAACTCCTCTGATGAAGGCTGTAGGGGGAGGTCACATGTCAGTGGTCGAACTCCTCAAGAAGGAAGGAGCTGATTTCACCACAGTAGATGATGCAAACGACAATCTCCTTCATTTGGCTTGTCTAGGTGGTCATGTAGTGATGGTACAGTATGTACTCTCACTGAACATCACTCATATAGAATGTAGAGGCAAGTATGGGAGAACTCCTCTGATGAAGGCTGTAGGGGGAGGTCACATGTCAGTGGTGGAACTCCTCAAGAAGGAAGGAGCTGATTTCACCACAGTAGATGATGCAAACGACAATCTCCTTCATATGGCTTGTCTAGGTGGTCATCTAGAGATGGTACGGTATGTACACTCACTGAACATCAGAGGAAAATGTAGAAAAAGGCCGGGAGAACCCCTCTGATGCTTGCTGTACATAAAGGTCACATGTCAGTGGTCGAACTCCTCAAGAAGGAAGGAGCTGATTTCACCACAGTAGATGATGCAAACGACAATCTCCTTCATGTGGCTTGTCTAGGTGGTCATGTAGTGATGGTACAGTATGTACTCTCACTGAACATCACTCATATAGAATGTAGAGGCAAGTATGGGAGAACTCCTCTGATGAAGGCTGTAGGGGGAGGTCACATGTCAGTGGTGGAACTCCTCAAGAAGGAGGGGGCTGATTTCACCACAGTAGATGATGCAAACGACAATCTCCTTCATGTGGCTTGTCTAGGTGGTCATCTAGAGATGGTACGGTATGTACACTCACTGAACATCACTCATATAGAATGTAGAGGCAAGTACGGGAGACCTCCTCTGATGCATGCTGTACATAATGGTCACATGTCAGTGGTCGAACTCCTCAAGAAGGAAGGAGCTGATTTCACCACAGTAGATGATGTAAACGGCAATCTCCCTCACTTGGCTTGTCTAGGTGGTCATCCAGAGATGGTACGGTATGTACACTCACTGAACATCACTCATATAGAATGTAGAGGCAAGTATGGGGGAACTCCTCTGATGAAGGCTGTAGGGGGAGGTCACATGTCAGTGGTGGAACTCCTCAAGAAGGAGGGAGCTGATTTCACCACAGTAGATGATGCAAACGACAATCTCCTTCATGTGGCTTGTCTAGGTGGTCATCTAGAGATGGTACGGTATGTACACTCACTGAACATCACTCATATAGAATGTAGAGGCAAGTACGGGAGACCTCCTCTGATGCATGCTGTACATAATGGTCACATGTCAGTGGTGGAATTCCTCAAGAAGGAGGGAGCTGATTTCACCACAGTAGATGATGGATACTTAAATGTCCTCCACATGGCCTGTCTAGGTGGTCATTTAGAGATGGTCAAGTACCTGGTCACTCTGGAGGAACTGAGGGGGTTCGAGGGGAAGAGGAGCAAAAACGGGATGACACCTTTACAATTAGCAGAAGTGAAGGGTCATGATGATGTTGTGTCCTTTCTTCAGTCTAGGAATTAGCTCACTGGTGCAGTTAAAAGAGCCTACATGCATAGATAAATGAGTAGAGTGTTTGTAATCATTCTCATGAACGTGTTATGATCCAACTATACGTCGATTGCTGAAGGTGGCGATTCAATGATTGCTGATCTAATTGCATGTTGAATTGATAACTAATTCTAAATTCTAAATTCTTAAGATTGACAACCGACAAGGATGTCAAGTTGTTTTAACAAAATATATAAAACTACTTGTATAGTCAAAATAGTATGTCATACATGGAACTAGCTGGAAATGTTGTGAATAAAACTGTCATAATCTTGATTTAGGCTTTTGAGAGATCAAACACAGAAATTTATGATATTTACAACGTTAATTTATCATATTTTCTTAAACGTAAATTCATTTAGAAAAGCTGTTTTGATACATTGACATACATCCGTTCTTTTAAATAGATGAAAGCTTCTTCCCTGCAACAAAATATACACATTCATGTATATACATATACTTGTCCGCCTTTCTCAGTTAGTGCAAACACGCTGCTGCTTCAGATTAACTCTCTTCCGTCCATTGACAACAAAATCACCTATGAAGGTCACATGCACTCAGAAACAGTTATGTTGTGTAAATTAGTCATTGTCAATCTTTCAAAAAGAATAAAAGTTCTCAGTCGATTTAATTCTCAGGAGATATGTAATCAAGTTGATAGATGTTTGTTGCAATAATATGTTGACGCTACGATGATCAGGCGTCATTTATCCAGTGTTACCTGAGCAGATTTTGAGACTCTGAATTTGTTTGAAAGTAGAAAATATAAAATAGATTTGAGAAGATAAAAAATGGATATATATTTGGTGATTATTTATGCAAACAGCCTCAGCAGATTTTGAAGCTATAAATTAATCTTCAGGTTGATTAATCTATAAATTAATATATATTAATTTATCCAATAACTGTTTATACCAAAGGCCATGTTTTCAGTTTTGATATGTAATATGCATGAATTTTGTTGTTGTTATTGTAAAGTTGAAAAGAACCTTAATGATTTAGTTTGCCCCACTTAAATCTATTACTGCAGTCAGGGGCGAATCATGGCAAATGTTGATGATGTCTGTCTGTCCAGGGATTTGGGATGCTGCTTTATTTTTTATTTTTCATCGATTGATCATTTTATATTTCCTGTTAACCAAGCATCATCAATCACTTATACAGGCCACTGTCTATCACTACGTCGAGACGAAGTTGACAGCGTTGTCAATAGTTCATAATCAGAATGTCTCGTCGCGAATTTCACTATTAGAATACATTTGGCTAAGTTCAAGCACTATCCGGCTCGCGGGACCATGGAAAGGGCCATATCCTGTTTTAAGCGGGAAAAGCGCTATTTAATCTGAAGAGTTTTGTATCAGCTAAAAAGTAACCAAATCTCATGCATACTGGTTGAATAAAAATTGTTGATCGGATATAAAACGAACTCGATTTGCTTTTGTATTATGACCTGGAAAGGGTTTTCCTTGAAAATGCATTCATCGGAAATAAACCCTTAATCGGCGAAATTAATATTTCATGGCGCTTCGTTCTTCAAAAGTATGGAATAGGACAGATCTGATGTAGATATAAGGGGAAATTTCATGATAAATGTACAGGATATCCGGCCTAAAAGACGTTTTATTATGCGCGGGAAAGGGTTTAACTTTGGGGACTATAATATAGAAAAAAGGGGCATGGTATTGTTTGGTGGGGAGAGATGCTAAAACTGAACATTTAAAAAATTAACCCTCAACAGGCGGAATTAATATTTTAAGTCGCTTCATTCGTCAAAAGTATTGGATCAAATAGGACGGATATGATGTAGAAATGAGTCCTATAATTTTCATGATAAATGTACACGATCTCCGGCCTAAAGGACGAGTGAATATGTAGTAAAGATACTTTAAAAAACTGTCCTATTATGCCCGGGAAAGGACACTGTTTCATTTGGGGACTATAATATTGAAAAAGGAGCAAAAGGTTGTTTTTTGGGGGAAAGATACTAAAACTGAACATTTGAAAAATTAACCCTCAACCGACGGTATAAATATTTTATGGCGTTCCTTCTTTCAATGAATGGGATTGAATAGGTCAGAAATGATGTCAATCTTAGTGATTTTTTTTTTTATCATATACCTGTGTGGTGGAAAGAGTTGTGATTTACGTCAAAAACGTCTTGACTGGAGAGTTTTCTAAAATAACGCGGTTGTGCCTTTTATTGTAAGGCAGAAGGAAGGCTGGATGGTAAGACAGAAAGAAGGCTGGATGGTTAGACAGGGTGGAAGACTGGATTGTAGAACAGAAGGAAGGCTGGGTGATAGGACAGAACAAAGGCTGGATGGTAAGACAGAAGGAAGACAGCTGGATGGTAAGACAGAAGGAAAGTTGGATGGTAAGACAGAAGGAAGGTTGGATGGTAGGACAGAAGGAAGGTTGGATGGTAGGACAGATAGAAGGTTGGATGGTAGAACAGAAGGAAGGTTGGATGGTAGAACAGAAGGAAAGTTGGATGGTAAGACAGAAGGAAGGTTGGATGATAGGACAGAAGGAAGGTTGGGTGGTAGGACATTAGAAAGGGTGGATGGTAAGACAGATGGAAGGTTGGAGGGTAGGACAGATAGAAGTTTCGATGGTAGGACAGATTGAAGGTTTCATGGTAGGACAGATTGAAGGTTTCATGGTAGGACAGATTGAAGGTTACACGGTAGGACAGATTGAAGGTTGGATGGTAGGATAGAAGGAAGGTTGGATGGTAGAACAGATAGAAGGGTGGATGGTAGGACAGATTGAAGGTTGGATGGTACGACAGATGGAATGGTGGATGGTAGGACATAATGAAGGGTGGATGGTAGGACAGAAGGAAGGATGGATGGTAGGACAGATGTAAGGGTGGATATTAGGACAGAAATAAGATTGGATGGTAGGATAGATAAAAGGTTGGATGGTAGAACAGAAGGAAGGTTGGATGGTAGGACAGAAGGAAGTGTTGATAGTAGAACAGAAGGAAGACTGGATGGTAAGACAGATGGATGGTTGGATGGTAAGACAGATGGATGATTGGATGGTAGGACATTATAAAGGGTGGATGGTAAGACAGATGGAAGATTGAAGGGTAGGACAGATAGAAGATTGGAAGGTAGGACAGATAAAAGGTTGGATGGAAGGACAGATGGAAGGTTGAATGGTAGGACAGATGGAAGGGTGGATGGTAGGACAGATGGAAGGTTGGATGGTACGACAGATCGATGGAAGGGTTTATGGTAGGACAGATGGAAGGGTGGATGGTAGGACAGATGGAAGGTTGGATGGTAGGACAGAAGGAAGGGTGGATGGTAGAACAGAAAGAAGGTTGGATGGTAAGACAGATGGAAGGTTGGATGGTAGGACAGATAGAAGATTGGATGGTAGGACAGATGGAAGGTTGGATGGTACGACAGATGGAAGGGTGGATGGTAGGACAGATGGAAGGTTGGATGGTAGGACAGATAAAAGGTTGGATGGTAGGACAGATAAAAGGTTGGATGGTAGGACAGATGGAAGGGTGGATTGTAGGACAGATTGAAGGTTGGATGGTAGGACAGATGGAAGGTTGGATGGTAAGACAGAAGGAAGGGTGGATGGTAGGACAGATGGAAGGTTGGATGGTAGGACAGATAGAAGATTGGATGGTAGGACAGATGGAAGGGTGGATTGTAGAACAGAAGGAAGGTTGGATGGTAGAACAGAAGGAAGGATGGATGGTAGGACAGATGGAAATGGATTATAGAACAAAAGGAAGGTTGGATGGTAGGACAGATGGAGGGGTGGATGGTAAAACAGAAGGAAGGTTGGATGGTAGGACAGATTGAAGGGAGGATGGTAGGACAGAAGGAAGGTTGGATGCTAAGACAGGAGGAAGTGTGGATGGTAGGACAGATGGAAGCTGGATTGTAGAACAGAAGGAAGGTTGGATGGTAGGACAGATGGAGGGTTGTATGGTAGGACAGATGGAAGGTTTGATGGTAAGAGAGAAGGAAGGGTGGATGGTAGGACAGATATAAGCTGGATTGTAGAACAGAAGGAAGGTTGGATGGTAGGACAGATGGAAAGTTGGATGGTAGGACAGATGGAAGGGTGGATGGTAGGACAGATGGAGGGGTGGATGGTAGAACAGAAGGGACACTAGGCGATAAGTTCAACTGGCATGCTTCATCAGAAAGTATTAAACAAATTCGACCCAATGGCAATAGTAAGATATGAATTTTGTAAACTGAATTACTCAAAGACATGATTTCAAAATATACATAATGTTGCTTCCTTCTCACGAGGGCAATATGCTCTGACTGTTCTTTGTAGCAGTGTCTCAAGAGAAACCGGGCGAGTGTTGGCATTGGCAGAGAGACAATTCATCAAAATTGGGAAACATACAACGTATTTATCTTAAACTCATGTCACAACAAAGTGGGTCTTTCATTTGTTTTTGATGGAATTGCTTGTAACCTTGGGGACCAATACTATCACCTAATTAGTCATCTGTCTCAGCGGACATATCATAACATATCAAACGTATTGCTATAAGCTTAAACATGTTTATAAACGAGTTAATCTTTATCTTTTTAAATGTGTCAGCAATGCAAAGACCCAATTCTTTCCTCTTATTTTTCAATTTAAAACTGTTTATTGTTAAGTTTAAGATAAGTTCGTTTAGCTTTCGTTAAGTCATAACATATGTGTTTGGAATGATCACCTTTTAAATGAATAGATTTAAAATATTAGACACAAATTAAATATCCATTTACCTCAATGTTATAAACTTGTTCTATGCTTTTTTTTTACTTTCAACAAGACAAACCTGAGCATGTTAATCTCCTTCAAAGCCAGTCTTGCAGGCACACGTGAAGGAACCAACAGTGTTGGTACAGTCGGCGTTAACATCACAGTTGTCAGTGTTCAGAGTGCACTCATCTTCATCTGAATGAAATAATATTAATTCAAGGCCTGCTTACAAAAAATAGACATATAAAGGGTTAATAATGACAAGTTTCTTGACTTAACTGTTTATGAATTTGAAGATACAGTAACACATGTTTACAATAAACAGAATGATCCCACGATAATAAATGTTACTAATTGAAAAACATGTTTTTAAATAAAAAGAAGCAGTTTAAAATAAGTAAGCGTTCAGTTTTTAGTGAAAATTTTTTTCGTCCTCAGATGAATAAAAGGTTTCATCCAAAAAGATAACCACCAGTGGTTTTGCTTGATAATTAATAATGTCCTCTACGACCAAGCATGATTGGGTTTAGGTAATGCAATGCTTTACCCTCTTAATGCAATATGCATAAACTAAGTTTATTGATAAATATTTAAGGAAATATTATGTTTCAAGAAATGAATTATCGTCCCTTTAAGATAAATACAAATATAGCAAGTACAGCTGCATACCTTGAATTTGTTCACTAGCTAATGTTTCTAAGTACTAATATCTTTTTTGTTTAATTCAATTTTTTTTCGATTAAGACAGTCCATATAGACTGCAAAAACATTGACTAAATGCAAAGGATTAAATACCACTCAGGCACAAAGCTGTTGTTCATTTATGAAAATAAGAAAATAATGTATTCGAATTTTTTACCCTGTTCACTTAGATGGCCTGCCAAATTTGTTAGGGATAACTGTTAGGTATGGCATAAGTATATGTTAATTCATAATGAATCTAAACTTCTGTAGTGAAATTTCAACATAATCCATTTTGTTTTTGCAATGCTAGGACGCCTCAAAGTCCTTCCAGATTACATGACATTTGCATTGGATTACGCGGGTATGTGCACAAATCTAAGGTTCGCAACTGCATGGTTAACAATTTTATATATTTGCAAAGCAAGGCTCACAAAAAAGTTTTATAAATACGGTGTAATATAAACTTAATACAGTTTTCACACAAACATCTCATGTTACCTGCACATTCCACCCCTGTCCCCTGATATCCAGTCCCACAGGTACAGGTGAAGGAACCAACAGTGTTGGTACAGACAGCGTTGGTATGGCAGTTATCAGTGTTCAAGGAGCATTCGTCCTCATCTACCAAACAACATGTCGAGGGTTGTTTTGTTCTGTTGTTATGATGGGGGTCTTAACGGGTTTTTTATTTTTCAAATGATTCTTCTAAGGGACAATATATCTTTTCCATTGTGACGTCATGTCCTTTTTGGGGTGGCACTGGCAGTCCCCCTTTTCTGAGTAGGTCTTGAGTATTTCCTGTAATATCAGGACTATGATAATAACAAGAAAATCATATTCATGACCATGACATACTATGTTTATGACACTTGTGCCTAAATATCAGTATTTCCCTTGCTTTTGTCGGAAATACTAATACTATATACTAATCTGTCCTAAGTCCTAAACAAAGTATATCATGGATACTCACATTATATCCTCTATACGTGTATAAAGAGAGTTCAAGTATATTATCCTGATGATAATGAAATGTATGTGGAAATGTTTTGTGATCCTGTTTTAACCTGGAAACAAAAATGCAGCGCCAACAACAAATACAGTTTCTCTTTCGTTATCATTATGAGTGTCAAGGGAAAAACTTCAACTGTCATTGATTAACGTTTTTCTCTACGAAAAAAACCATTAATTGAATCCTAATCTTCCAAATGATCTTCATACCTGGTTGACTTATTTGACCTTACATAAAAATGGTATTTATTAATGATGAATGAATAACGTTGTATCCTTCTCCTGAGGGTAATATTGTCCGATAAATAACCGTGTAGCAGTGACAGACAGACAGACAGACAGAAATATTTTATTAAAGTGTCACATGATATGTTACAAGTAAAATGACATTTGTAAAAACATAAAATATAACATATCACCCAGCCATATCATTGGCTTATGAGACACTATTACAATTTAAACTATAAAATATAATATTATACAACATATATAAGTAAATTAATATCCATAGTAAAATACTGCATAAATAAATAAAATTAAGAATATAATTGCCTTCTGCGAAACATGCAGTTTCTAGCGAGACACCAGGCGATAAATTCAGGACACAGTTCTTTAGATTATATGGTTCACCAGAACGTATCACACAAGGGAAAACCTTTCAAGTCTTATTTAAATCACAACAGTGTCAAAACAAAGTTCGTCTATTTACGTATTCCTAAATGGGTAAGCAGGACATAGTTTGAACATCTTGTCGTTTTGAAGGAAAATCTATAAACCATTAAACTTATTAGTGCAATCCGTAATGTCTTTAAACTGAATTCCTAATAGATATGATTTCAAAGTATAAATAATGTTGCTTCCTTTTCCCATTTACACATTGACAATCTATCAGAAGTGAGAAACATACATTGTTTTTTTCTAAACCTAATGTCCAAACAAAGTGGATCTTAACACTTTATTTTTTAATTGAACTGCTTTAAATCTTAATATGCAGAAAATGTCGCTACTGAAATGTTATACATATTAAATGCATTGTTAAAAATTTCAACATAAAAAGAAACGAGTTGTCTGTATTCAGTTGAGTGTAAGCAATGCAAGTACACAATTTCTTATTTTCAAAACTTTAGAAATTATAATGTAATGGTTGAGATAAGTTTCAAGAAAAATATTAGATACAAATTAAAGACTATTCTAATCTAAAGGATTATTCAGCCCCTTATATTTCAATATCAAAAACTAATACTATACGTTTTTGCACTTCTAACAAAGCTATCTCCTTTGAAACCAATCTTGCATGTGAAGGAACCAACAGTATTGGTACAGTCAGCATATACATCACAGTTGGCCGTGTTCAGAGTGCACTCATCTTTATCTAAAAATAATATGAATTCATTGGTTTCAACAAGTGTCGTTTAGAATAGAACAGCTGCAATAATGGTTATGAATGACAAGTTTCTTCACTTAATCCTCTTTGTGAATTTAAAGAGGCAGTACCACGTGTTTAAGATGGATCGATAATGTTTTCAATCACAAATGAGTGTTCATAAATCAAAAGAAACAGATTTAGAATTAACGAACAATGTTCAGTTTATCTATGTGACCTTATTTTTCTACCGTTAGTTGATTAACAGGTTTCACAAAGAGATAGCCACCAGTTGTTTTGCTTGATACTTAATAATTTCCATTATGACCACGCATGATCGGGTTGAGTAAGGAAATACATTAAGCATAAACTAATTTGTATTTGAGAACATTTTCATATATGTTGTTTTCAAAAATGGCTTACCGGCCCTTTAGATAACTTCAAATATTGCAAGTACTGTAAACAAATACTTTTAGCAAGGCTCACTAACTGAGATTTAGCAATATAAACACATACAGTTTGTACAAAACTTCTCATGTTACCTGCACATTCCACCCCTGTCCCCTGATATCCAGTGCCACAGGTACAGGTAAAGGAACAAACAGTGGTGACACATTTAAAACCTATTTTCTTATTCTCCATAAGTATATGGCCTATACAAAAGCTGAAACTTTGTGTACAGATTCCTTGAATAGTGCGAATTATAATCTTAAACTTTAATGGCTCTTTGTCCCCTTCTTAATCAACATAGAGCTGGCTACTTGTACATATACATTGACCACAGCCTAAAGCAAAATTGAATATGAAGCCTGATAAGCTACAGATCCAATGTCTCTATTTTTTAGACCATCTTCCGCTGTTCAAGTTAAATGATAAATGACAAGTATATTCTCAAATTAGAATTGATGAATTATGTTTAATTGATCATTTTATAGATAATGTTATAGTCTTAATTCTCTTTCAGGTTAACAGCTTTATGGAACTGTAAACTTATATCTACGATATTTTTATCGACAAAATGATATTTTAAAAATATTTATTTCAATAGTCAGAGAGTGAATTATTGGTCAACATATCAACATATGCCTCTTGTTCAAAACAAGAAACTATACATCAATCGTTAACTATTAATCAAACTGCCTTAAGAATTTATAGGTTTGTTTATGTTCACTATGAGTAGGGTGCTAGGTTGCCGAATAATTTAGACTGCAGATCAAATGTATTTGCTTTCGAAAGTACTATTTATTCAACTATATTTGTATAGGTTTTTGGATATTAATTAAGAACAGAACCTGTAAAGTTCGAAATATGCATTGCCATTCATCAATATCAGTGTCACAATAATGGCGATGTATCAGTTAAAACCATCGATACTCACCGATTCACATATTTAATGCAAGTCTCAACATGACAAATATGAATAACCTACTCTAGAATTTCATTTCGTCTCGGATCGTAAAGACATACTGCAAGGGGACTGCAAACAAACAACAGCCAGGTTAGGTCACGTGATGCTCTGACGTCAGCAGTGGTAAACAGGGTGTCTACCGCATGGACGGTTGAAGGATATGAAGGTTAGCATTTATCATTTACTTCTCTTGTTAGATGTAATGAACATTTCGTAGTATCAACTGTTACAGTGATAATAATTCTTTATCGTTAATAAGCTTCTATACTTTATATATGGGCCATATACCTCCGGGCAAAAAAAATGAGACAATTTTAGATTAACCGTATTTATTAAATTTTTGGCATTAACTTATGAAATTTGGAACATATTTAGATAATTGATATACAAATTGTATGAAACAAGCTGAAACTCAATCAGTTCACTTTTTCATGATATACATTGTGAAATCTGCTCAAACATAGATTTTTTCAAATCCTCTGTTGGTTCTGAAAACAACTTATACAAAGTTAAATGAAACTTTTGTTTCAAATCTGCAGAATATTTTGATTCTATTGTTACAAATTTACACGTAATCATTCGCTTGACAACTTTAGTTGTGACTTGATATTTTGAAACTACAAGGAATACATAATATGTATCTGAACGCCAGGAAGTAATTTTTTCGGGTTTTATAATGTGTAAATTTGGTCATCAGCCTGTTGCATAACATAAATATTTCCACTTTCTCTAATAATTGTGTTCAGCAACCAATCACATAAAAACTAAGAGTCTTTACTTGAATAAATAAAACCAGTTATTTACAAAAGCGTCGATAATCAATTTTTTTCATTTTTTCCGGCACCATTTTGGACACTGAGAAATTAGACTTTGACTTGCACAGTAAAACCCCTGCAACTCGAAATCTCGCCAAAATTGGTTCAAAGATACCCCAAGGCATACCCTTTATTTCCAACAATTTCTTATCTCATTACCACACTGCATGATAAAAAACGCGAAGTCTTTGTTTTGCTTTGTTTTTCTGCATCGCGGCGGTCACTAGGAAGTCGTCTGCTACAGCGTCGTCACGTGACCCGACCCAACGACAGGGTAGATAATGCACAGAACATCAAAGCAATGTCACAGCGGCTAAACATTTCCAAACCATGTCCGAAATTTTCAAATGGCAACCTAAAAACAAATTTTGTGAATTGTCTCATTTTTTTTGCTCGGAGCTATATATACACGGCCTGAAGCGGAAGATAATAAAGAACATCTGTCCAAATTGGATTTTATATTTGGTAAACATTGTAAAGATATTTTCTCTGAATTGGAAAATACCAAACATATTTCTCCTTTGGTTTGCATCTAAAAACAGAGAAATAGTAAATGTATGTCTCTGGTCGAAGTTATAGAGTACTTGACTTATCTTAATACAAAATAGTTCTCCCTACAATTTAATCAGTCGTAACCATCTACCCGAAAAGCCCAGCAATTCTCAGCAGATAGGTGTCAGCAAGGTACACAGATAAGCCGACCTAGATCGGAGATTGTGAGTCTCTTCATATCATGGCTATTAACAGTGACATGTATCGAGATCTATTTAAATATAGGAGACGGCAATTTAGAAATACCTTGTGGTGAGTCATAGGCGGGGAGGTTTAGTGAGGGGTTAATAGGCGGGGAGGTTTAGTAAGGGGTTCATAGGCCTTGGAGGTTAAGTGAGGGGTTCATAGGCGGGAAGGTTTAGCAAGATGTTCATAGACGGGGAGGTTTAGTAAGGGGTTCACAGGCGGGAAGGTTTATGAAGGGGTTCATAGGCAGGGAGATTTAGTGAGGGGTTCATAACATCTTATTGACGACTGTTTACATCCTTTTGACGACCTTTAACATCTTATGACGACCTTTAACATCTTATGACGACCATTAACATCTTATGACGACCATTGACATCTTTTTGACGACCATTGACATCTTTTTGACGATCGTTGACATTTTTTTGACGACCATTGACATCTGTTCGACGACTGTTAACATCTTATTTACGACCGTTGCCATCTTATTGACGATCGTTGATATCTTTTTGACAACTGTTAACATCTTATTTACGACCGTTGCCATCTTTTTGACGACCATTGACATCTTTTTGACAAACGTTTACATCTTATTGACGACCACTGACATCTTATTGACGACTGTTAACTCCTTTTTGAGAACTGTTTACATATGCATCTTATTGACGACCGTTGACATGTAATTGACGACTGTTGACATCTTTTTTACAAACGCTAAAATCTTTTTTACAAACGTTAAAATCTTATTTACGACTGTTAACATCTTATTGACGACAGTTGACATCTTATTAACGACATTTAACATCTTTTTGACGACCGTTAACCTTTTATTGACGACTGTTAACATCTTATTGACGACTGTTGACATCTTTTTGACGACCGATAACATCTTATGACGACCGTTTACATCTTGTTGACATCTTATTGATGACCGTTGACATCTTAATTTCAACTTTTGACATCTTATTGACGACCGTTAACATCTTTTAGACGACCGTTAACATCTTATTGACGACCGTTATCATCTTATTAACGACCGTAAAAATATTTTTCACGACCATTCACATCTTTTTGACGACTGTTAACATCTTTTTGTTGACAATTTGATAAACAAAGAATGCATCACTGTCCATCCATCATTATCTCGTTAAATAGCAATAGCAATGACTTCACATTGATGGCAGAGTTTTAAAATTCTTGTGAGTCGCAGGAGCCCCTCAATCAGTCATTTGACGGGTCACATTATTTTTGCAGGGGCCAAAGGAAAACATATAACTTTACATCATGGCATGGGCCTATAGGACCCGAACACTTAAAAAATGATAGGCCATTGATAAGAATCATGGGCCCACCACAAATCTTAAGCTCTGCACATTGTCATCCCTCCATAATTAAATAAGTGATATAAAACTAGCTCTAGATGACACTTTCATGGAACTGAGACGACCCAGTGTCTCATCGCTGAACGTCCGCATTTCTTTACCCTCAGCCACTGATCTGTGCCAATAGGTCAGTCCTAAAAGTAACACCAGTTATTAAAGAGAAGGACTATCTCATTCTACAGCTCTGTGTAATAACTGGCTGTCAGCCAAGTTGTCATTGTTATCATGCTTAGTATTTCTGTCATGAACGTCAACCGGTTGATACAAACATTGCTTTGTTGAGCTCTGAATGTGATACGTAGTAAATTTAAATAAACATATATGGTGTGTCTGCCTCCTGAAAGGGAAGTTATACTTTATTGAAGGTAATTGTATAAACTTTTTAAGATTGCATGACGACAATATGTTCTGTTGAATTGAACACCTTATGTTTTCATAATGTTGATTATCTAGTAGTGATAGTCTGATAGATCACAAATATCATCTGTTGAGTTTCGGGTCTCTCTACCACAAAGTATTGTGTGTCGTGACAGATTCAATTAAGTGAGGCCTCGATTACCATGAAAACAAATAGGACCCTTTGTGTTAAATCTTTAATTCTTGTGGGTTCCTTTGAAACAAGCAAAGCGTTCAATGAAAACAAATAGTATTCTTGACTTACAGATTATGGGTTATTTTGAAATTTGATGATTATTTGATGCAGGGCTCAAGAGTAGATTTATCAATTGTGTAGTTGTATTCTTCTTCACAATCTGAATTTTCTACTCTTTGATGCGTGTTTAGCCATGTATCCAGTTCTCCTGGTATTGTTTATTTGTTTTCTTAGTATGGTAGATGAAATAATTGCATCCTTCGCTAAGGTCAGTCGATTAAAACAAGATCCTTGGTTTCAATCAGGATCCTTTTATGGCAGAAATTTGCTTCAAAAACCATTTGAAACATTCAGCCAATGAAAACACTTCTGACATGGAAAGGGCTTCAAAAAACATTTGAAACAATCAGCCAATGAAACACTTCTGACATGGGAAGGGCTTCAAAAACCATTTGAAACATTCAGCCAGAGAAGACTTCTGATATGGGAAGGGCTTCAAAAACCATTTGAAACATTCAGCCAATGAGAACACTTCTGACATGGAAAGGGCTTCAATTACCATTTGAAACATTCAGCCAATGAGAACACTTCTGACATGGTAAGGGCTTCAAAAATCATTTGAAACATTCAGCCAGAGAACACTTCTGACATGGGAAGGGCTGCAAAAAACATTTGAAACATTCAGCCAGAAAACACTTCTGACATGGAAAGGGCTTCAAAAACCACTTGAAACATTCAGCCAATGAAAACACTTCTGACATGGAAAGGGCTTCAAAAAACATTTGAAACATTCAGCCAATGAGAACACTTCTGACATGGGAAGGGTGGTTCTCCTCCCCCGGGCGTTTGCCATAATTATCTTTGTACAGCGTAGCTGAATTTGCTGCTCCTCCTCCTCCTCCTCAATTAGCATCTCCCTCTCAGCTTACAGGCCTTTATTCAACAGAGGTTTCATCATCAGGGATTTGAACATTGCTGTGGATGAATCGGAAATGGAAACGCCTCTCATTGGTCAATTTCCACGTGCACCTGTGTTGTCATTTCAAATTGATAGCTGTTGGCAACCGTTACAAAACAATTGAAATGACAACATCTGCTCACATGGAAATTGACCAATGACAGCCGTTTCTATTTCCGATTCATTAATGGCAGTGTGTTTGAATTTTGGAAATTGACAACATTTTCCGGTAGTCGGCCAGGCATTTGTTCAAAGATAAGTGTGATGTTAAAGGGAGTCAACAACCTAGCTCGTGAAGCCATATTGACCATTGTTAATGAGAGGGTCCAGACGGATAAGGGGGGTCACATGACACAAACTTGGTACTGGCTGTCAGCTGTAAGCAGTTTGTAACCAAAAGAGTTCGCCCCTAGCGAGTATTTTCGACTCTTTCGGGGCCCACATAATAAAACACTGGAAGTTAAAAATTCAGGTTGCAGACCCCCTTTAATGCGAGGGTTAGTGGTCAAAATTTAGATGGAATTCGAAAAAAATTCGAAATGTTCAGCAAGTGAGAAGATTGATCTATGATTCCAATTGCATAGATTTGTGATAGAACTACATATTTAATTGCACTGCACTTTAAAATAGTCGATGTGTCCTGTTTTCGATCAGGTTTGAGCGACTGGTGTCTCTTGTATTTTCTATATGATAGATTAAGAATAACGCTAAATCTTTATTTCTTGACCGATTTCATTCATATTTGAAAGGTAGGTTCATATCAACATATAAAAACGATATATAAGAGCAAAAGTCCAGGTTTTGAAATTTTGTGTATTATCATATTGTCCGCTCCGAGATTCGAACCCCTGGGATTTGTAAAGGATTTTATCACACAAGAAGCCCTGCTGTGTAGGAACTAAACAATATTTTGAACACGTCAGTGCTAAGGATAGACAGTCATGAACTGCTAATGTCACAATACTCCGATACACTATTATGGGACACCTTGTGTACAGACTCCTTGACTAGTGAGGATAATAATTTATAGCTGTGGATTTTTTTAAAGATTTATTAGGTGACGGGGATTCTAAAATGTACATTTTGTGACCTTGTAACCCCAACTTAAGAGGAACCACAGAAAATTAGATATGAAGTCTGACGAGCTGCAGAGCCAATGGCTCTAATTTTGGTAAACATATATACTCCAGAGTTTTTAAAAATGCTTGTTTGATCAAGATTTCAAGATGGAATACAAACAAAAGCTGTAGGCCTATAGAGTTTGGTACATTATCTATCATTGTGTTTCTGGAATTTCAATCCTTATAAACGTTGCCAACATTGAATCGTGTAGCCTAAAGTTTCCCTCTTCTGGGTAATAACTACTTTTGTTTTTGTTTTCAGATCGTTAACCAATCATCAAAGAAAATGGGACCCTTTGGAAGCGTTCTGTCAGTCGCTGTTCTGATACTTCTAGCTAATCAAGTCAACAGTGCAATATGGTAGGCATTATTTCTCATCAGTTTTTGAAAAGAATTCTCTATTTGCTTCTAAGCAACAATGTTTATAGACAGTCTAAGTAAACCTAGCCTCAATATCATCCATTACACTCCTATACTGAGTCTAGAAAAGCCAAGTGGAGGGTCGTGTCAGCCCACGTATCGAATTAACCAATCAGAACTCATCTTACCAAGCCACAATAGTCTGCCTCCGCACGTAGAACATAGGTCAGCTGAAGAGTGTTATAGATGAAAATTAATTATGATGAACTTCTTTATTGTAAGTCTGTTCCTTCATCCTGTCCATTTTCTTTCCTCAGATGCGACTACTCTTTTTTGGATGGCAACATCCATAGAGGTTATCATGCGAGTGTGTTTTGGGATCGTAAATATCCTGCATTAGGAATAAACATTGTATTTTGCGAGCCTTGGCGAGCTAAATACATAGTGTTTATTCCTAATGCAGGATATTTACGATCCCAAAACACACGAGCATGATAACTTCTTTATCATACAATGTCATTTTAAGATTTAATTCGAAAAAATGCCTGATAATACTATTTTAATAGTTGACGTTGTTTTAAGATTCGCGCATTGATATATGCAAATGAATAGAGCAATGACTCTGACGGTGAATTGACAAAATATAACTCCTCCTTATATATGCCTTTTATTGCCGTTTGAGTTATTTTGTCACGACTACAAAGTTTTTAAATTTAAAAAATCTATAAAATTCGATGTATTTAAAAATTAGACACATTTTAAATGGTCTTTGGCGGGATCGAACTGACATTCTTTAATCCGACGTCATCGAGAGGACGAGTCAATCACACCAAGGGGCAAGAGTTGCTTCCCTTCGCCTACGTGACAACTGCAGCTTGCGTTGAAACAGCGATTGAACGAACATTGGTGCCCGGAGAGCTAAACTAGATGATAGTCTGTGGATTTCCCATTCCAAACTAAACAATATTAAAGTTAAAAACAACGAAGATGGGTAAATGAAGTGTTTGAACATGAGATTTGAACTGCCTTTGGTACCTGTGAGTAATATTGTTCGCTCGGTTTCATTCAACCCGTGATGACAGTGTTTTGGCACTTCTAAGTCATGCAAATGGTTAAATATCCATGCATTGTTGTTGTTATTTCTTAGATCAATGTCTATGCAATATATCATACATATTGTAATGTCTCTCTCCGTTACTAAAGGCATTCAAAGTGTTAACGCTTGTGACGTCATCGGAATTTTCGAAAGAAGTTCCGACCTTGACCTTTGAAATTTGCATCGGTATCCGTATATGACCCTTAGCCACGCCCAACGGATACCGAAAATATCCGTTGGCTTTATTATGCCGAGAACACTATCCATTGTATGATAAACGTAAATATTGCTGACACCATATCAAAACCAAACTCTCTCAACTCACTCACTAAACTTCTTTATTGTCAAAAGTAGAGATCCACAAACCGTTTTCAAGCACATGGGGGAAAAGAGAGTATGCATTGTGCTTGAAAACCAAAATGTAGCTACTTTCTACAAAAATTAAGATGATCATCTATAAAACTTCTTCTTCTCGATATTTCCAACTTTTTGACGCTGAAATATGACTCAAGTTCAGAGCTGGGAAGGACAGATAGGCATAAAGTATGGATGTACCATACATTACACGATACAGCTTCATAAATAGTGATACATATTTTAATGTAAATCATTTCCTTTTTGTGTAAATATTGACTCAAGCAATTAAAGGTTTTTGAAAATACTTTTTCAGGCACAGTTTTTTAAGTCTTTCCTGAAAAAAACATTGTAATTGCTATTCTGGCCTTTCATTCTTGTTACTTTTTAGTTTATTTCTCAGACTACATCAACCTTTACAGTTTCTCTGTACAGTTCTTCTTGTTAACATCATTTTTCAGTGAGGGATTTGTCACCTTTGTATCATATAATCTCATAACTTTTTCAGTTTATTTTTCCGACTACGCCCAATGTGACAGTACGTACGTGGTAGGCAGAGACGATGTGGTTGAGATTGCGCCCAAACGTCCGTCGTCCGGCGGCTCCAGCGCCTTCACCAATTGTAATCTGCTGTTCCGAGCCGGGGCCCCGGAGGACAAGATTTGTATCAAGATCCAGACTCTCACCTTCACCAACGACAAGCTGGAGCTCCAGTACTTTGATTCTCTCGACCCCGCGGCTTCAGTAACCCCGACCGAGGTTGGTACATGTGAAACTTTATTTTGAGGTAGCAATGTTGCCTTGTGATCATATTCAAAGGGGCAGTAGCATGTTGTCTGATAATTTTATATTTTAAATATTTCACTGATAATTGTAAGGTAATGCTAAAAGTACTATTTTGACAGTGTCAAAAATCTCATTACACGAGCCAATCATCCATAGTCAGATGACAAGGTATGAAGATTCACTTAAAATCCATTGGCGGCGATTTTGTGTGAACACCTTTAACGCATTTTGTGTAAGAAAAAGGAATTCCATGGCTAAACTCAGCGTCATATATTTGAATTATTACTGTTTCATTTTGTTAGCTCATCTGGCCTGTAAGGCCCGATGGGCTTATGGCATGACATGGTGTCCGGCGTCCGTCCGTCCGTCCGTCCGTAAACTTAGTGGAATTTCGACTTCTTCACCAGGCCCTAAAAGCCAATTTTCTTCTTCTCAAGAACCATAAGGCCTAGAAAGCTGAAACATTATGTCCAGACTCCTTGACTCGTGAGGATTATACATTTTAGGTTTGGTGGCCTGTGGCCCCTAAAAAGGGCCACAGGGACCACACCCTAAAAACATATTTTCATCTTCTTCTCAAGACCAATAAGGCCTAGAAAGCTGAAATTTTGTATACAGACTCCTTGACAATTGAGGATTATAAATTGTAGATTTGGTGGTCAATTGACCCCTATCAAGGGCCAGAGGGGCCACATCCTTAAAACCTATTTTTATCCGCTTCTCAAGGGGCAAAATGCCCAGAAACTGAAACTTTGTGAATATACTCTTTGACTAGTGAGGATTATGATTGATAGCTTTTGTGGCCCTGTTGCCCCTAATAAGGGCCTCAGGGGCCACACCCTTTAACCTAATTTCACATTTGCCACACCCTAAAATTTGATATGAAGCCTGATTAGCTACAGAGGCAATTGCTCTATTTTTTAAATACATTGTCTTTCAATTGGAACCATTAATTTTCATTCAACTGACATCAACTGGCTCTGTTGAAATATTCACGTTATGATTGATTAACCCTCACGACGCTTACCCTCAGCTATTAGAGAACAAATTCGGATAATTGCGACAGTTGTCGCATCGTTTACCATTCCTTTATTTTATATGGAAACAACGACAATCCTTTTGTCTTCATCGTGATATAAAAATTATAAAAAGGTGCTGAGCGGTTCGAAACATATCGAGCAAAGAAGGAAGGAATGTAATAAAATCGCTGCACAGTTCCACTTGAATATGAATGAAGAAAGTAACTGTTTGTGCAGCACTCGCTATGTGAAAAGTTTTCTTTGTATGTGCACAAACATTGAATAAAAGATCGTTCTTTACTCTTTATTCTGATACATACATTTTTGAAATGCGCTAAGTATTTTTGAGATACTTACCGTTTTATTATTTCTTTAAGCGCAATGACATGTTATATCTCAAAATAACGGCAATTCTTTTCTCCTTTCAATGATGTGTTATGTTACGGGCCATGCCAATTAGTTATTGAGATATCAAGTCTCAAAGTTGCTCTATCAAACTGGCCACTTATCTATGGATATAACAAGTCAAACGTTGACTTTTTTTGCGGAGCTATTTATTCATATACTTGTATAAATTATATCTGGAATTGAAGACAATTCTTCAATCTTTATTTTGACACAAAAATTCAAAAGGGGCAAATAATTTTTGTGATATTTAGTGCGGTAAAATGGTACATAGCTGAAAATACCTGAAAATCACCGTTTTTTCACTGCTTGTAGTTTCATTATTTCTTATAGCGCATGTAAATATTACACATCAAAATATTAATTCAAGGCCCTTTTAAACAATGCCTTTTTTATTGAAATCCGCTCACGGGTTAGTTTGCCGCGGCCTTTGAGAGATAAGGTGTGTTTCTCTAATCTGTGCAAACAATGATCCCATTCCCCGGGCAATTAGTTCGCCTAGAGGGCTAACAGGCAATGTTATCGCATACCCGGAATATTCCGTCCTTAGCATCGTAAGGGTTAATGTTGATGGTAGCAGTGATAATAAACAGATATCACCTTTTGAGCTCATAGACTTGCCACTACAAGGTGAGTCCCTCGATATCTAAGCTAAATTCATTAAAGAACTTGCATCCTCACTGCATGGGAGACTTGACTAACAGTTTATAGCTCCTTTCAGGATTATAGGAGTATTGGATGTAGGACGCAGGGGTAGATTTATCAATGACTTAGTTATGTTTCTTCTTGACAATCTTAATTGTGTACTTTAATTGTTGTTTGTTCATCCTTGCTATTGTACATAACAATGTTATGTTTGCCATCACATTATCTTGAATAGTACAGATTCTTGTACTTTTTTGGGTCGAGTCCCATGAGGTCAGAGGTTCGAATCCTGCATGGGACTCAGCCCAAAAAAGGAAAAGAATCTGTACTTTCAAAGATCTAAATGGAATTTGTCTATAATATTGTACAAATACATGTATACTTGTTTCGCATCATCTCAGTTGCAGGGCTGCTCTACTATTGTGTTTTGTATATTTTCAGACCTACAATCGAGCCTCTGCATACAGCACTCCAATTGAGATTTGCTCCAACGTGTATGAGTTTACCCTTTTACTGATGCAAATATTAACGATATTGATGCCTTGATCACAGTATTCAACATGCAGGGGTCACAGAGAATAGGTTGGTTCAGTCTACTAGCTTATTTCATCATCCCATCCTGTCTGAGTGAGTGAGTTATTGTTTAGCGCCGCTTTGGATATAGTGCAGCCATTAGCGGCGAGAAAGTTCATGAAATTGCCTCAATATATAATATTGATTGGCTATTCATCCAAGACTGTGTTCCACAGTAGATATAGTTAGTCGGGGTCCAGCAATATCTCCTAGGAGATCTGAAAGCAAGATGAGAGTTTTCTCATTCTTTTTCTACAGTTTAACCGTGACATATTCTCAGTCTGTGAAAAATACACTATAGTTTGTAATCTCGGCCGTGAGTGGTCATTTTAGCTCATCTGGCCCGATGGGCTTATGGCATGGTGTCCGGCGTCCGTCCGTCCGTAAACTTTGTGGAATTTCTTCTCCAGAACCATAAGGCCTAGAAAGCTGAAACTTTGTGTACAGACTCCTTGGCTAGTGAGGATTAAAAATTGTAGCTTTGGTGGCCCTGACACCCCTAATAAAGGAAATAGGAACGTCCTTTTAAATCTATTTTTATCTTCTTCTCCTGAAGTATAAGGCCTTGAAAACTGAAACTTGTCGCCTATATACGTAATTTTATGATTGGTGACCCTGTGGCCTCTACAAAGGGGTAATCACATCGGCCACACTCTACAGCATAATTGATGAAGCCTGATGAGCTACAGAGCCAATGGCTCTCTTTTTAGTCAATTTGCACTAATATAGAGTCGAGTGAAATATAGTGTTTATATTTTCAATCGAAGAATAAATGACGTCTTAACGATTATTTACATTATTGTGGTTTGTTCATTTTAAGAAATACAATTTGGTTACACAATAAAGTCTTGTAATTTTTACCTGCCCGAGAGTCTGTTCGAGTTTGAAAGTTATTTCAATCACTTGGTCGGGAGGACAGAAGCTTCACTTTCATTACATAAATATAAAATAATTTTTTCTAACATTTGATCATTCTGAATAGTTGCTTCTTTGTAATTCAGCTTACTTTGATGAGGACTGTTCCACGACATTCAAACTGCGGGACAGTACAGTGGCGGTGCAGACGATCAACTCAGCCGGGTCCAAACCCAAAAAGGACGTGTGTCAACTCTACTTTGAGTATATTGGCACCGACCCAACCAAGACTGTCTGCTACCAGTACCAGAGCCTGCGATCCACTGTATGTGATTATAGTCCATGAGCCAGGAGAGATCTGACTACCAAATTGGGGGACAAAATGCCACTATGATTTTTAGATAGACTAGTCCCCCTAGTATATGAATTCATGTGATGGACAGCTGACAGGCCCAGCCAAATGTGTTTTTGGGGGCCATCTTTAAAGATGGCCGCCATTTTGAGAAAAAATTGCCTCTTTCATACATTACCACCTTTTTATCTAAATTTTAAAAAATATTTGATACCAAATTGTTTTCTTTGGTGTTCAGTAATGAATGGCCTTTATTTTTATTTAAAATATGTTAGGTTTGACTATATTTTTACTATTTATTGAAGATGCAAAACATAAAAAAGTGATTTTTTAGTTAACAAAAATGACGACTTGACTTCCAACAGAATCATTTCTATGGACATTAAGGAATGATTATATACCTTTTCGAAAGTTATGCAAGTATTCTACAAAGACATATTGGTATTTTTAAACTGTTTAAAGCGACAGTCCTATCAGGTTATTTACGTGGAAACAATATTCAAGAGTACTTCCCTGTGAATACTTACATATGTTTTTTACATTATTATTTCACACTTATTGTCAAATATGTTAGTGAGGGTTACATATTAGTTTTCTAGATTTAATAATTTGACTAAGAATAGAATGTATCGCTGTGTCCACAAAAATACCCCAATAGGACTGTCCCTTTAAGGCATGCCCGATAGAAACCAGAAACCAACCAAATTCCTTAGATTACATATTACAGGATACTGCCATTTTCAACCAAAAAATGTTTTTGAAACTTATTTATTCACCTTCAATTGTCTTATACATCTGCAAAACAACAATCCTCATTAGCAACTGGACATAAAACATGAGATATGTCCTCCTTTCTGAACAAATTAATGTTGCAAATTTCTAACTTTTGTGGAAACTGCTGCATGACATTTTAACCACATTTATCATTGTCACTGTCATCAGGAACTATCAAGAACAATGTTTCTTTTGTGAAGCACTAGTTTCTTCATTATTTAAAGAGTTCCAATCAGTTTGATCATACGTCATCTACATCACTTCCACTGTCATCCTCATCAGTTACAGCATACTGTTCCGGGGCATCTTGTTGACCGTCATCCATGTTTGAACAGGTGAGTAGTCTGCACGCTGGTGTGCATTTCAAACCATTCTGCAGACATGTACAGTCTGAGGTTTTACAACTCCGAGAACATCTACATGACAAGAGCTCCAACACAACTTCAGGAGCAGGAGGTCCTGTCATCCACTTTACAGACATGTTTGACTGTTGGTCTCTCTCCCACCCATTTCCAACTGGATCTGGGATGTCAGGAATTTGCTCAAGGCTTCTTTTCCAAATTGCTGCCTGATAGTTGGCTCGAATGGTATGTTGCCGAACTGCATCAGAACATGGTGGCAACTGTCCTGATTCAACATCACCTCCCCGGCTGCAGAACAAAATGTATCTCAGTTCATTGACACTCTTTACTTCAGTATTCTGACAATAGAGCTGGCATGTGAAGGCTTCAACTTTCTCACAGAAACCTTGTGTCAGAAGCCAGTTGTTTCCCAGATTTGCAAAAGTTTCTTGAAACTTTGAAATCTTTTGAACCCTTTTGAGTGCCTTGATCTTTCCTTGTCCAGACAAAGCACTGGTTGAGTCGCAACCTGTCCATGCATGTAATCCAAGTAGCGCAGCACACACAGCATTCCCAAGGGCATCAACTACTTTGTTGACATCAACCAGTCTAACACGAGCCTTTGTTCCACGCCTGAGGAGGATTTTGCTGCTGATGTGTCGGGCAAAGGTGAGAAGGAGGATAAAGACATCAGTGTCATCAGCAACACACACAACTGTTGAATACTCTTCGGCAGCATGTTTTGCGTGTAACAGCAACCTTGTGTCAGCTTCTTCATGACTGCATGTTAGTTCATCCACAACTTGCCAGTTCTCTCTAGTCAGCTTGATACACTGGCTTCCGACTGTCACAAACATGGTTCTCTCACCCAATCTCTGTCGTCTTCCTGGATCTTTCCAACTGTTAGCCAGATACTTTGTCAAATTATTTTTGCTTTCAGTTGAGGAGAGAAGCTTATTCCAACTCTTGATCTTGTGACCTGATTTGATGTGTGTGAAGACGATTCCTTCCTTTGAGCCTCGGATAATTCGTTCAGCATTCTTTATGGATTCTTCTCTGTAAACATCAAAGATGACATCAATGCGCTTGGAGTTCTGGCTGGTGTGCAGCATTTGTGACATGACAGTGTCTGACAGCTCATTGAAAGTATGGTTGTCTCCCTTCAGTCTTTGAATTATTGCCATTGCATCAATGAGAACCGCACTCTGATCAGGGACACATTCAGCAAAGGACACTAACCTTTCAAGGTGATTTGACAGGACTGATTTGTTTGTCTTCTTTAAGGAACCATCAATATTTGCTAGTGCTAATGGTAATGGACCAAGAGGGTGGCACAGAACTTTTTGCATGTCAAGTTTTCTATTTTGTGCAATCAAGACCATGTTCCCAAAAAGCCTTCTGTCTGCTTTCAACATCATGTTTCTGTCTTTGCCAATGTCTGTTTTCTTTTTCATGTCGCTGAAGGTTTTCAAATTGATTTTCTTAATTGGGTCATAGAACCCATCGCCTTTCTCGAGTCTCTGTTGAAACTTGTTGTAAGATTCTTGTCCTCTCTGATGTGCAGTTAAAAGATCTGATGACACTTGTGCTGTAGCTGCTGTCCCAGAGGAAATACAGATGAGTTCTAAGTGATCTTCATGAAATGGATTTGTCCAATTGTTTGTCAGGAGTTCAAGAAGTGACTGGACATCTGATTCATCTTTCTGTATACGAGTCTTTTCTAAGTCAGCATGGCTAAGGGCCTGGGGTTTGATGGCAACTTGATCTCGGAGTTGTCTCAGTGCAGCTGCCCTGTGTTCTGCAGTCAGATAGTATCTGGAAACAGTCCCAGGCTTCAGGCTGAAACCACGAGTTCCACCGACGGTTTGTGTGTCTTTGTTAACAGGTTCCTCTGTGGCTTGATCAATGGCGATTCGCCCAAATGGATTGCAACTGCTCAGTTGTGTAGAAAATCCTTTATTCAGGAAATGTTTGTGGAGCTTTGGAGAAGTTTCATGAAGTTGTGACATAGTCGCATAGTAGATAGGAAGGTATCTTGCATAGTTAGTCTTGTTCATGGCAAAACACCAAGGGATCATCTCATGTATGCAGGCCAGATGGAGGTTCCAATTTCCTTCTCTGTCAGCTCGTATGAGGCCAAGTAAGATTTCTACCATGTCAATGTATGTCATCCAAAAAGACGTCAGTTGCCCTCTTTGATGTCTCAAAACATCAAGGTATGACATATACTGGTTGAATATCTTCATCCATGACTCATTTCCAGTGGCATTCATCTTGTTGGTATGGCTGAGATTCTGATGCAGTTGGTCTATTTGTCTAAGAACATCTTCTAGATGATGTACATCTGCTGGACTTGATTGCTGAATCCATTCGATGAATCCTGGCCAGATCAATCTCATCAAAGCTTCATATACAAGTTTGTGAAGTCGCACTGCTCTGTTGTAGTGTTTTCCATCAAGGACTTTACTTATGGAACCCTCTGCTATGATTCCTGACTCAACAGCAAGATCCCGAAGTCCAGCATCTCCAAACATCTTTCCAATTGATGACATGAGGTTGCATATGGTATGAAAATTGCCCATCATAAGAACAACAGTTTTGAACTTGTCTTTGTCCCTCCAGGTTATCTCAGTTGCTTTTGCAAAGAGAGCTTGATCCAAAACTACAGCAATTTTCTGCAAATGAAGTGAGCGTTGAATTGTGACAGACTGACAGAGAATTTCCTGTACTGTTGACATTTCTGTAGCAGGAGCATTTATTGTTGGTAGATAGCCACGTAGGTCTGCTGTGACTTCCTCTTCATTCCTGCACAATATATTGAACCCTGTCCATGAATTGACCACTTGGTTGGATGAGTCATGTATTCTGCTGAGGATCCAAAGCAAATTTTCCTGTTGTGCGGAACGCAGAGAGGTCTTATGAGCTTGAGAAAGTTCATCTGGTTTCACTGGTGGAGGACTCTTCTTTTTCCCTACAGTGTAGATTGGTAGAAGTTGGTCAGAGGGTTCAATACTCCTTTTCTTTGTTTTCTTGAATGGCACATCTGAAGCTGATTTTTGACTACTACACGTGAAAGATATTGGTTGAACAATGATGCCATTAACACGATGTGACGTACCAGTGCCACTTAAAACTTCTTCTTGTCTGTCAATATTGTCAAAGGCTAATACTGTTGGAACTGATGGATGAATCTTCGAAGGCAGAGGGATATCTTCACATCCAAGATGATGCAGTTTCTCAATACACAAGGCTGTATCAATTTCTTCCATGGTAGAGTATGAGCATGAGTGACCTAGACGATTCAAAATCTTGATAAGCTCAACATTTCCGGTCAGAGTTTTTATCACCCAAGGCAGAAGAACATGTTTTGGTGTGATTGCCTTACCAACGCTTACACAAACTATGATATCTTGAGCAATGGATGAAGACAATCTCTTAATGCGTGAAGAAGGTTCACTCAAACCACCAAGCAAGATATCTAAAAACTTTGTGAGAGTGTTCGGGATATCAGGCTTAGGGGGCCATGGCTTTTCGTTGAAGTTTGCTTTGATTTCTTCACGTAAGAACTTTGCAACAGTACTTGCTTTCATTTCCATGTTGTCCTTTTTATCATCTGAGTCTAATTTGCTTTTGAGAGAAATGTAATCAGAAGCAATCTTTTCTACCAATAGATTGTCTGGCCTTATATACACATTGCGTCCAACTGTAAAGAAATGTCTCTGAATTCAGATTGCAGATTTCTACGAAGATGGTTTTTTGTTGATTCCTTAATTGTTTCAACTCCACGTGACTGCATGAATGATAGCAAAGTTGTGGTCAGTTCAATAAGTGAAACAATACTTGGTGAAGTGAATATATCTTGTCGGATATATTTATAAAGCATTCCCAAAGATTCCTCTTCTACCTGTTTATAGAGGTCAGTACCTTCAGAAATTCTTTTTTCACTGTCACATTTCTGACGTGTGTAGTTTTTGTAGCATGTCCTGTGGTAATGCGCCTCAGCTGCAACTATGTCCCGTGAAGTGATGGATAATATTTTTTCATCCAAACGTTGAGTGGCTATATCACGAATTGTACTGTCAGCTCTAAGGTCAACTGCAGGTTTTAGTGGTTCACGACTGTTTGTTCCTTTGACATATTTTGTTTGACGTTCACAAAATATGCATACCTTGTTGTAAACCCTAGAATTAGAGGCAATATTTTCTCGGCCCATATGTCTTGTTGTGAAAGGAGTTCCATGATTTTGTTCAGTTTCTTGTCTTGAAATTTGAAAAAGTTGCTTCTTATGAGTGAAGTCACTTCTGCACTGTCTGTGATAGGTTACTTCTTCTGGAATTGTGGAGACATTACTCTTGCTGATTTTGACGAGTGGTTGAAATTGCCTTATGACTGCTGCATCAAATAAAACTGTCCATGAACGTTCATCTTGTGGGCAAACTAAATCTGCAGCTGATGATTTTCCATTGCAAATTATGCATACTCAAAAATCATGTTTGCTTCGTTTCAATGGTGGGTCATTCTCAGACATAATTGGACCCCTGTGCTTAATTAAGCTTCCATTATATCTGAAACAAAACAAAATGTGTTGCAATAAAATCATAAAACCATCCAAGAAATAAATGATGTGATTCAACTTTATTTGGAATGAAATCATATTTCATGTTTAAGAAGATAAATCATCAAAAAAAAATTTTTTTTTGGCATGTGCAATAATTTTTTGAAAAAATGACTTCTCCCTTGTTTTGTGAGTTGTCTCCCTTTATTAGCAGACGGCAAGTTACAGAGTTCTCATTACAATTTTTCCTCATTTATACATTAAGTTTATTTCTTTTTTAGTGATTTGTATTCTCTATCGTATCAAGCAGCCATAGTGCAAGTTTTAAGCATATGTTAAAGGTATAAAGTGTTGTATGCTTACCTAATGCAGCTTGACAGCACAAGCAGACTTCATGGTTGAAGGCAGCCATTTTTAAGGGACCAGTCATTGCACAAAATTGTCAGCATGATTAATATAGGTGAAATTTAGAGATGTCACTTCTACTTTGGAATGTCTATTAACATTTAGATATAGAATTTAGGTGTTATGTATTTGTTTGTTTTTATGTAAGTGTGTATAATACAAAAGTAAGTGTTTTTTATTTGTGTATATACATATATATAAATGTATACACAATATTTGAATGCATATTTGTATAATCAGAAAAATTCTGTAACTGTAACTTATGGAACTGATTATTTGCAAAATAATAACACAAGTAACTTAAAACTATATAAACTTTAAATGTGGTTTCCAAAAATTTATATATATGTGGAATTTGGTTGTTGGCTGCAACCTGACGGTCATGCCTTAAAATGCACTAAAGAAACCAAAAAAGTGCTTCCATTAAATTTGTTGATCATGGTTCTATAGACATAATTGTTCCCCTTTAAAATATCTATATAATCATTATTAACTGACCATATAAATGCTTCTGAAATAGAAAACAAGTGTCCTTTTCGTAAAAAAATGTCACTTTTTGATCTTTGACGTTTTGATTTAATTATTGAAGTATAGTAGAACCTAACATATCATATATCAAAATAAAGGAAATTCATCAGTGAACACTATTTCATTAAATTCTAATACAGAAAACGCTTCTATATTAGTTAAAAAGGTGGTTATCTGTGACAAGGGCCTTTTTTCTCAAAATGGCGGCCATCTTTAAAAATGGCCGCCAAAACAGCATTTAGCTGGACTTGCCAGCTGTCCATCATGTGAATTCATATACTAGAGTCAATTGGCTAACTAAAAATCATAGTGGCATTTTGTCCCCCAATTTGGTAGTCAAACCCTATTTTTCAAGCCCTGGCTCATGGACTATTACACCATGAAGGTTAATGATGGGGACCAGACTAGCTTTACACTTGTTCATGTAAGTATAATAAGTAGTATGCAAGTAAAAAAAATAAACTTTTTGTCTTTTTGTCTGTCTCTGTGGAGTTGAAGGATTACAAATTTTAAGTATGTATTTCTAGTGGAAAGGAAGTACACTGCCCACGAGATAGGCCATGGTGGAAGGAAAATATAAGCAGTGTTGCATCCAGGCCGCGTGATTGCGCGTAATGCACTATTTCATGCATCACTCCTGCAATTTTAGTGTCTATGTGGGGGAATTACGCTGCTAAATTACATTAAATCTTGCAATTTAGACATACTCCTGCGCAACGTACCTAGATTATTTTATTTCCAACACTTTTATCAATAGAAATAATAGGCTAACTTGATCATGTAATCAATCATAAAAGTCGCTTCTTGTTTAGCAATGCAAATCTCGTTGGATTCCGTCTTGGTGAATGAAACGTATGTATCCCAGGTAATAATTATAGTCATAGCACTTCCGAATGAATGCAATGCACACTGCGCAGTAGATGTTTCCGCTCCGCTAAGGGCAGGGCTGAAAAGTGGCCAACCTCGTTAGTCACTGAGCCTCTGCTATGTACTGTCAAGCTGATAGTTATTTCTCGCGTGCTTCCTTGTCACACTTCCGGAAGGTGCTCCACGCATGCGTGAGCTATGATGTTATCAGGGCTGTATTGTCACACTTCCTGAAGGTGCTCCACGCATGCATGAGCTACGATGTTATCAGGGCTGTATTGTCACACTTTCGGAAGGTGCTCCACGCATGCGTGAGCTATGAAGTTATCAGGGCTGTATTGTCACACTTCCGGAAGGTGCTCCACGCATGTGTCAGCTACGAAGTTATCAGGGCTGTATTGTCACACTTCCGGAAGGTGCTCCACGCATGCGTGAGCTACGATGTTATCAGCGCTGTATTGTCACACTTCCGGAAGGTGCTCCACGCATGTGTGAGCTACGATGTTATCAGGGCTGTATTGTCACACTTTCGGAAGGTGCTCCACGCATGCGTGAGCTACGATGTTATCAGCGCTGTATTGTCACACTTCCGGAAGGTGCTCCACGCATGTGTGAGCTACGATGTTATCAGGGCTGTATTGTCACACTTTCGGAAGGTGCTCCACGCATGCGTGAGCTACGATGTTATCAGCGCTGTATTGTCACACTTCCGGAAGGTGCTCCACGTATGCGTGAGCTACGATGTTATCAGGGCTGTATTGTCACACTTCCGGAAAGTGCTCCACGCATGCGTGAGCTGCGATGTTATCGGGACTATTTTGTCACACTTCCGGAAGGTGCTCCACGCATCTCATCTGCTTAATCGCTAGAAGCCCGGCTTGTGAGCAAAAATGCCTAAGACAAAACGAATAACAGATTTCTTTCCTTAACCAAACCAACGCTTCTATTTTCTGAAATGCCTTCTTCAAGCTGAGATATTCACGTAAGTTAGACCGATGAACATTCGAGTGCCGACTATTCCAATGATTTGTCTTCAGAAAAAAACAAAAATGAACCATAATACATGTATCAAGATAAAGTGGAAGAATTATTATTCTTGAATTAAGCTGATGAAAAAGTAAATATGATATGACAACTTTGCATTTAAACTTCAAAGGATGACCTAATTAAACTTGGTTAACTCGACTCTTCATTAGAAATTTAAATTATGTGACCACATGCATATGGTATATCATTTAGATAGTCAAATAAATTTGCACTAGTTTCACTAATTTGCTTCGCTTTCGGTCTTACTTTCCGCTCAGCTTTCTTTCCTCAGGTTTTGAAAACCCAAGCATAACCGAGTTCGAGTGTTTTAACTAACTTAGATGCCGTTATTAACAACCCGTAATCATTTGTCCATATTGTAGTATTTGTAATCATATTTTCAGACTGATCATAAAAATTTAGAAAAAAACAACAAATATCAAGGATTCATGTTCGTCGGTTAATTTTAACATTTATTATTGGATTACATTACTTTATACTGTCGCTTCAATTCTGAATATAAAAGATTAAAATGAATTTCCTTCAAAAAAAGCATTGTGTTCAGACGACTTTTTGATATTGACATAGCACATAAAGCACGTGCAAAGCATTCTTCGAGGTGTAAGGTTTTACAAATGACAATCGACAAGTCACGTGGTTGACACCGTATTTGGATCCTTTAAATTTATCACAAATGAAAAGGTGTAACACTGTTAATATCCATTTTGAATGTTTGTATGCATTTAAAATTGGAATTAAAGTGCAATTGGATTTCCTAATGCTTTAGGGCCGATTTTTTGTACCGAAATCTGATCTTCAATCAATAGATTGTTTAATATAACCTTGACTTCTAACTGGCCCGTTAGAGTAGTGGTTATAGTGCTAGCTTACGGTTCAGAGGGTTGAGGGTTCGAATCCCGCACATCGGAAGCATTGTAAGTTTTTTCAAGATAATGTGGACTTAGGTGTTAGGTTACACATAGGAATATAAAACCCTTTGACTTTGAAATATAAAAACCTTCCAACCCCCGAGTAGGTGTTACATATGAATATAAAAACCTTCCAACCCCCCGAGTAGGTGTTACATGTGAATATAATGCCCTGACTTCCCAATATAAACCCTCCTTAGAGGTTATTACGGGAATACAAGAGACCTCCAAAACAATAGACGAAATCCCCGATAGGTTTCTAACTTGTTATATAAACCTCAGGTGTCATAATCCTGTCATTTTGGAGGTCATTCTTTTCTCGGGTAAACCTGCTTTCAACGTCACATCGCTTCTCACCGGGACATTCTAGAATATCCCAGGGGCATTCTATAGAATATCCCGGGGACATTCTAGAATAATTTTTACTTTACTTTTTATATATTTTACATTTTATGCAAGACTCATAACTTGCAAACATTACGAAACAAACCAATGGATTTGTAAAACTTGAACTTTTAACAAATTCTGATTTAACGTTTCAAGCGGGATTCGAACCCGTAGCCTCTATGTTGTTAAACAGCGCTCTTACCGCCTGAGCTACCGAGGTTTGTTGTCAGCAAATGTTCATTTTGTTGTGTCATCACTGACACTGTAATTTTTATATACATAATGTTAATATATATTAAATATGATTCTAAAATCGTATGCAAAGTGTATATTAAAAGTCTTTCGCCAAGAGCTGCTGTTAAACAGACAACTTGCATGGATTGGCTGCGTTTGTGCGTTACTTTCAGTGTTATTATATATACACAAAGAACTTAATTAAGCACCCCCCACTTTTTCAAACAGAAAAACACTGCTGATAATAAACAAAACAAATGTACAATCGAACAATAAGGATTTTTAAATAGAACGATCATATAGCATTGTGGAAATAAAAACTTCATTTGGCTTATGATTCACTGTCGCTGAATAACTGGTTTTACAAAAACTTGGTATTATTTAGTCAAAATCCAAGTTACTTTAAAATTGAAAATAAAAGTCAATATTTTTTGCTGCAATGTGATTATTATCATTCTCTTGAGTGAATTGATGACTTTTTGGTAAATAACCTCATAGCAAAAGTCAATCGTTAAAGCAGTATGAACCTTCAAAATCACAAAATTATCAAAAAATGAATTTAAAGAAAACTGCACAAAGCCATTAATTGGCCACTGTCAAAGAAAATGGATTATCTGAAGGAAGGAGAACTGTTTGGTCAACAATTTCAACTCAAGGAATCTCAAATTTACTTACAGATGTTAAGATTATAGGCATTTTATCAATTTTTGATGAAAAAAGTACTGAAAATTCAATGTCTTGCTAGCCTCTTATCATGCATGATAAAAAGTTTTTTTGTGTTTGAATGTCAACTAGGGATCAATATTGTTATTTTTGATTCATAACATCCAAAGTTTAATGTGTAGTTTTCCCCCTATGACAATAGTTATAATTGGCCAAATTTCAGTAGCCTCACAGTTTTTCTCATATTTTCGTTATTTTTGCTTAGAAGCGATCTTAAGTTCAATTAAATAGTCAATAAAAGGGCAATTGTTATATCTGGAGGGGTCAATACATCAAATTAATCCAAATAGTCCAAGAGCACCCAAATTCATTTTACAAAATAGGGGGGTGCTTAATTAAGTTCTTTGTGTATATTTCAATATTTTTACCGAGTTTTTCGTCCTTTCCTTCGCTTTATATGACAGATATTAACCTGTCCCTCAGGTTTTATTGAAATGTAAACATTCGGGGTCGGGGAACCGTAGGAATCTAGTAAAGACTTGACGTTGTAGTCATTCGGGAAAAGTGTTAACTTGTTGCATTGATGTCATAAGAGCTCATGTCAACTTCTTTATGCAAAAAGTTCAAATTTGTGGATTTGTTTCAGACCTACACATGCGCCACTACCACTCCTCAAACATACTGTACCAACGAGAAGACATTAACCTTGGAACTGCTCAACAATGGCGCCACCAGTCTCCCTGACAACACCTTCACAATCACCGTCAAGGACGGCACCAAGGGTAAATTGCTCAGAAGATGCCGATACATTGATACATGCTTCATTTCACGATACGACACATCATACAGTCATAGCAGCTAATTAAATCCTGATCCAAATTTAAGCGAATGTCGATACAAATTTAAGTGGATATCTTTGAAAATTTTAGTGAAGGTCGATACAAATTTAAGTAGATATCTTTGAAAATTTTAGTGAACATTGATACACATTTAAGTGAATATCTTAAAATCTTTTAGTGAATGTTGATACAAATTTAGGTAAGTGGATATCCAAATATTAAGCGAATGTCGATACAAATTTAAATTTAAGTGAATATCTTACAAAAATGTAAGTGAATGTCTTTCCAAGTTTTAGTAAATGTTGATATATATTTGAGTTGACATCTATCAAAATCCAATGAATTTTGACTCAAAAAAAAAAAATACAAACAAAATTGTGAAATTATTTCTTTGGATTATTTCTGTTAGTATTCAAGTTTCAACAAATGCGACAATTAGAGATTCATAAATAAGCTGGTTTTTCTTTTTAGCAACTGTTTGTGTCTTCCAACCCTCTTGCTAAATATGAAGATCACCAATATGTTATCTCTCTACAGAATGTCTGTTTGATTGCATTGTGATACATATCGTATTGTGACCTAAGTACTGCAATACGTATCGTATCGTGACCTAAGTACTGCAATATGTATCGTATCGTGACTTAAGTACTGCAATACGTATCATATCACGAGGAACCTGTGTAGTATTATCCCTTTTGCACACACATGCAACTGTTCCACTTAATTTATTGATGTCATGTTTGAAAGATTTATTGTTGAGTCAAACTTTACAGAGAGAGTGGCAAAACATTGACAAAAATATGACCTCATTAGTGATGCAGGCTTTCTCCCTGCAATGATACTAGCCGACATCAGTCTGATTAATATTGACTGTGCTTCGAGGAAAAGTCTTTAAACACTGACTATAGTGGGATTTGAACCACATCCGTCCTTCACAATCTGAAGGCACCCCCATTACACGCATGTTCTGCAGCAAGCTCATCTATCCAATCGCAAGGACGGAGGCAAAAGCTTTTGCAAGGGCACGTAACTCCTGTGATATCTATTTAAGCATGAACGCCTACTTGTTGATTTTTGAGCGGGACAATGTGATTGGACCGATTGTGACTAGGTTTTGTCTGCGCCAAACTGGTGTTGAACAAGCGCCTGGCTTGGATGCTTTCAGGCCGTTGTGGAGAGGAAAGCCCTTATACACATTGTTTATTTGTTTCCTTCGAAACATGGTCAATTTTAATCAGACTGGCCGTGATATACTCTTGAAAGCATCACCTGGCCTCAACCGTAGGTTACCAAGGATAATGGTCCATCTCTATTGAGGTTTGATTCAACAAGTTGTAGAAAGCAGAGTTAGTTCCCTTAGTTGTCTAGAGTAGAGTTATTGATCTTGAAACATGTTTAATCATATTTATAAAACATAAATCTATATACTTCACAAAATAAGAGTGGTAAATTTTATTTGTTTAAGCTGTATTTCCTTGTGAGTAACATGATTGATTTTCTTCATAAAAATGTTTTTCCATTGTTTATATTCATTATTGTATCCATGATTGTTTCTCTTGATTTATTTGACTCACTGACTTGTTTTTTCTCCCCTTTTTCCAGGAATTCATTTTGTTATATTCTGTATTTCAAATATCAGTTTTTTTCAACTAATGCACTTGTTCAATTTTCAGATTTTCACATTCTTGTTTATCTCACTACATTGAAATAGTATCTGAGATATTGCCTTTCCACATTACAGCAGATCTCTACAAGCCAAATAGCATGTGTTAACTTTAACTTTAAGTCAAGCTGATAGTTGATCATACAAAAGCAACTGCTCACCATACCGGTACATGATTTTGGAACAGCATCGCTGATCTCTCACTAGCCCACAACCTTGGCTTATTGAAACAGAGGTTGGATCAACATTTTATGAGTTGTTCTACCTCTATGGGCAATCTCTACCCACAGAAGCAGATCAAGTCATGATATGTTGATACATCTCCTGTTCTATTACGCTGAAATCCGTGAATTCCGGCAGTTTCCCTGGTGGCGAAAATTTCAACACAATCAGTTTGAATTTCTTATCAAATGACAACGCTTCTCGCATGTGGTTCATATCACAATGCCTTTGCCTTGATTCAGTAGCCAAAATGATGATTGCCTCAAATCAGGCATCTCCCATTCTATCCCACAAAGTCGGTGTAAGAGAACAGAGGCTGCATCAACATTTCATGACTTTATCTGCCTCTATGGGTTGAGAATGTGAGAACTTTCAACCTTCAAACGTAACTCAACTGTAAATCTGATTGTATATCTATTTGACTAGTTGAGATCTTGTAATATGATAGCTGTGCTGTTCCTAAAGGAGATTCTGAGGAATTTGCCCATCATTTTGACCTGGTGTCTTTTTACAGATGGAGATGTAGGATACTCCTACAATCAAAAAAGGGTCCAATATTTTATAATTGGTCAAAATGATCACTTCAGCTGATCACCTAGGAACAACACTGTGGTAGAACACAATCAACAATCTAATTATAAGGTATTCGAGGCAATAAGCACCTCCTCGCTATAAGACCCCTATACAAAATTAGCAGCCCCTTTCCATAACATACCTTGTGTGATGAATTTAAACAGTTTCATTGAATATATCAATTGAGTGATTCCACTACTTCCAATACTCAAGGAGCTACAGATGCTCCTTGCATGCACGTCACTTTCCTGTGTTCAGCAATAAAAACTATTATGCTTATCAATTTTGAATATGAATAGATAGCATAATTTGACCTTTGTCATTATGAAAATCAAAACATTTTACTCTTGTTACTAAAGCCATTGCAATGAACATCCTTTTCACTTACATGGTGCTTATTACGGTGAATACAATAGTTAGTTTACAGTTTGATTGACCTAATCAATTTACCTTCATCTTACTCATCCGGTTTTCCTTCATTTTGGTTGATCAATACACTATACATCCTCACTAAATACCTCATTTTCATTTGTTATGACTCTTTCTTTGTATGACAACATTCCAATCTAGTTCAAACTAACTGTAATGTTTACGTCACATAATTTCTTTGTTACATCTAGCGACTTACCCACTAAGTTCGTGTTGAGCATGCACGAAAATCAACTAATGGAAAAAGAACTGGCTGATCTCTTTGAATCGAGCTTCACTAGAATCTTAGCTAATCTGGCCTGTAAGGCCCGATGGGCTTATGGCATGGCATGGTGTCCGGCGTCCGGCCATCCATCTGTCTGAAAACTGTGGGGAATTTCGACCTCTTCATCAAGGCCTAGAAAGCTGAAACTTGGTGTGCAACATTGAAGCTTTGGTGGCCCTGTGGCTTCTAATAGGGGCCACTCGTTAAAAACCAATTTTCATCTTCTTATCCAGAACCATAAGGTTTAGAAAGCTTAAACTTGGTGTACAGACTCCCTGACTAGTGAGGATTATAAATTGTAGCACTTGTGGCCCTTATTAGGTCCAATATTTTATAATTGGTCAAAATGATCACTTCAGCTGATCACCTAGGAACAACACTGTGGTAGCACACAATCAACAATCTAATTATAAGGTATTCGAGGCAATAAGCACCCCCTCGCTATAAGACCCCTATACAAAATTAGCAGCCCCTTTCCATAACATACCTTGTGTGATGAATTTAAACAGTTTCATTGAATACATCAATTGAGTGATTCCACTACTTCCAATACTCAAGGAGCTACAGATGCTCCTTGCATGCACGTCACTTTCCTGTGTTCAGCAATAAAAACTATTATGCTTATCAATTTTGAATATGAATAGATAGCATAATTTGACCTTTGTCATTATGAAAATCAAAACATTTTACTCTTGTTACTAAAGCCATTGCAATGAACATCCCTTTCACTTACATGGTGCTTATTACGGTGAATACAATAGTTAGTTTACAGTTTGATTGACCTCATCGATTTACCTTCATCTTACTCATCCGGTTTTCCTTCATTTGGTTGATCAATACACTATACATCCTAACTAAATACCTCATTTTCATTTGTTATGACTCTTTCTTTGTATGACAACATTCCAATCTAGTTCAAACTAACTGTAATGTTTACGTCACATAAGTTCTTTGTTACATCTAGCGACTTACCCACTAAGTTCGTGTTGAGCATGCACGAAAATCAACTAATGGAAAAAGAACTGGCTGATCTCTTTGAATCGAGCTTCACTAGAATCTTAGCTAATCTGGCCTGTAAGGCCCGATGGGCTTATGGCATGGCATGGTGTCCGGCGTCCGGCCATCCATCTGTCTGAAAACTGTGGGGAATTTCGACCTCTTCATCAAGGCCTAGAAAGCTGAAACTTGGTGTGCAACATTGAAGCTTTGGTGGCCCTGTGGCTTCTAATAGGGGCCACTCGTTAAAAACCAATTTTCATCTTCTTCTCCAGAACCATAAGGTTTAGAAAGCTTAAACTTGGTGACTCCCTGACTAGTGAGGATTATAAATTGTAGCACTTGTGGCCCTTTGACCCCTATTAAGGGCCAGAGGGGCCACGCCCTAAAACCTATTTTCATCTTCTTCTCCAGAAGCAAAAGGCCCTGAAAGCTGAAACCATGTGAATATTCTCTTTGACTGGTGAGGATAATGATTTATAGCTTTGGTGGCCCTGTGGCCCTGTGGCCTCTAATAAGGGCCTCAGGGGCCACACTTTAACCTAATTTCATATTTTTTCAAGAAGCATCAGGCCTAGAAAGCTGAAACTGTGTGCAAACTCCTAAGTTAGATAGGGACTAGCATTCCGAATTGTACATTTGGTGACCCTGTGGTCCAAAGTAAGGGGAAAACCACATTTGCCACACCCTAAAGCAAAATTGAAATGAAGCCTGATGAGCTAAAGAGCTATTGCATTTTGCACAAAATATTGGACGTATACATTGCAGCTAGTTAACTGTAGAAGATGAAGGCAATATTATGGATATACAACTTCTTTATTCCGGTTTGCGACGTTGCGACATAGATACTAATGTCGTTATCAAGCGAGTAATGCAGGTGATACAGTAAAGCAGGATATATATGTACATGATGTTTTTACAGTAGATAGGGAGTGAGTTGTTTGTACAAACACCTGCATTACTCGCTTGATAACGACATTAGTATCTATGTCGAAACGTCGCAAACCTGAATAAAGAAGTTGTATATCAATAATATTGCCTTCATCTTCTTCATCATCGCAACTTCTAGAATGCCCATCAAAGAAGTAGTTAACTGTATTGGAGAACTCTCTTGTTTCAGGGGTTATAAAAACTTTTTATGCCAATTCACTGGTCCCTTAACAAATTCTACATTTTAATTATCCGAAAATCACAATTAAAGAGAAAGAGTTGACAACCAAATGGTTCGCCTTCCGACAAAGGTCTATGATTTTTGTGAAAAGTTGCTGCAAGTTCATGACTTGCTATTTGGGAAAAACAATTTTAAACCCTGATCTTGGTGTTAAGAAAACAATAATGATGTTCATTTCAGGGCTGAACTTTGAACTAAAGACCATTAGATTTAGATGGTCTAATAATTGCACCAAAGCTTCTCATCTCATCTTCCTCATCAACAATTCATAATAATATATTTGAATATAATATGATTATAATAACAACACTAAATATGTACCACAATAACAATATTGTAATAACTGGCAAGGCACACAATACAATTGACGTTAGTTCGTTTCATTTGTTATAAACCTTCATAGTATATATATGATCTCATAATGATTATAAACTATTTATTAATGATTTGTCTGTGAAACGTTTGAATAATGTGAAAGTTGATTCCATAGATGATGCCTTCAATTCTGTATCCTCTGTCACAGTGAGTTCTAGTTCTGTTCACAACAGGATGTAATATATAAAGTGTTCTTAGATCATTGCGGGCTAGTCTAGATAAAAGATTATTTTTAGAAACTGTCTCAGGGTACGAATGTTACGTTAACTCTTATAATCTGTACCCTTGCTCGGGGGCCGACTTGGGATATAGCCAAATCATTTTCTCACTTAAAGTTCATAGAGAAGCTGGCGAGAAAATGATTTGATTGGCTACACCCCAAGTCCGGCCGCAGGAGCGAATCTAGCTTCTGAGCCCAGGGTATAGATTAGTAGAGTTAGCGTAACGTTACCACCCTGAGATAGGATGTATTTTGAGTGGTTAAGCAATGACAGAAGAAAGGGATGTAGATCGGTATTCCATAATTTGGGGAGTTTGGCAGACAAAAATTTGAGTTGTGTAATTATATTGAATTATTTTAGCAGTTATGCATTCTACCATTATTTTGTTTTATTTAGAGGTTTGATAGGCAGAAATAGAAGTTATATCATTATTTTCAATTATTACTTTTGGATCTGTTAACAAATCAGGAGTTGCCTATGATATTAGATTGTATGAAAATTAGGCAGTATAGATCTTTGTTTCAAAGTTTAGCTAAAACAACAAAATAAGTTGATTCAGGCAGAGCTCTGTAAAGTCTAAATCCCAGGTCACTAATAAACTTATTTAATCCTGAAAAAATTACAGAAAAGTTATTGAAATGCACATTTTTCTGAAAAATTCATCAACCATGACTTGACTTTCGGTCAGAATAGTGAGAATACTGTGACGTACTGTGAAAACTGACTCAAAGTCAATCATTAATTTAGTCAGAAATGAATGTTGACCCTAATTCTATACCCTCACTTTAAGGTTAAGCATCTGAATTTGCTGCTTGCTGGAGTCTTCACCCTCCTCCTCCTCTACCGGCCGTAACCAACCTGTGATTACCTCCCTTGATTTTCACCTTGGTTGACTTCGCGCGAGACTATTGGTGACTATAGTTGAACTAATCAACAAGCGAAGTCAGTCTGGTCGAGCCAGAGTAACGTCATATCCGATCTAGAGCTCGACCTACGGTTTGGCGCGGGTTACTCGGGATTTAAAATGGCGGCAGTGTAGCGGTAAGTATGATTTTACAGAACGTGTTGGCCAAAATTAAGCAAAAACTAAATGAAACAACGATATTTTGGGTATCATTTTACTTCAAAAGGGCGTTAACACTCTTGCAAACTTAAAAAGGACAAGTTATGATTTTTATTAATCAGATATTGGTATTAAATTGGAATTCTATCGAAACCAATTTTCAAAAAGGGTCCATTTTCAACACGTGGTGTCAGTTGTCGAGGTATGGTCATAATGGAGGTGGTTCCTATCAACACAACTTTCCTTAGTTATTAGTTACTTCAAAAGGGCGTTAACCCATTTATGCATGACCTCTCAGATTTTAATTTAATTGTGACAATTTATAGTTCATAACTTGCAATGAAGGGAATCAGTTGTTATTTTTCCCTCAAGTAATTTTTTCCGTGTTATTTTGATGATTGAATTAGCGTCCCATATATGGGGCGACATGCACAGGAGGGTACAGGTTTTTATATGCACATGATGAAACCAAATGTTTTGACAGAATAATTAATTTTAGTTGGATAACATTTTGGGGACTTCCTCTTTCAAGAATGCAAACAATTTCAGAATGTCCGATTTCAGGTGTACTTCAGCAGAGCAATCAATCGAATTTTGCGAGAAAAACTTAGTATATGTAGTATTCAAGCATTAACAATTTCTGCAGAGAGCGGGAAAAGGAACATTGACCACCACGTTTGGTTCTTCCTGATGTACTTCTAGCACATGAAATGCTCTGATTTACTCATTTCATCCTTAAAACCATCCTCATCTTCAATATAATCTGTGGCAGCAGAAAATTTGGATATGTCCATATAATTATATATCAGCAAAGGGTTATAATAAGTCACTTATATTTTTTTCTAATTTTATTACCTTTCAGGTTATCCTTTCCAATAAATATCAAGACAAGAAATTATATTTCTTCACAAAAATAATTTCCGAGAATCACCAAAAAACCGGCACCCTCTTGTGCATGTTGTCCCATAAGTGGGACGCTAATTTGACAAAAGTTTGAGCATGGAAAGAAATTTAGTTGACATTCACTCTTATTTTTAGTTAAACTATTTTTACATTGAAAAACATTAAAAACAAGTCAATTTAGTTTAAATGGAAAATTCAATTATTCAGTGGTACCTCAAACTTTTGCAATTTGCTAAATTAGTATATTCTCTGTTTCAGGTTGTCAGATTTCACCGTATTTACATCTACAACTATTTAACTTTGTTGACATATAAATACGACATCTTCCCTTTAAAAAACAGCTTACAGGAAATATTCATCTTGTATATGAACAGAGAACCAGACCATTGAATTAGCGTCCCATTTATGGGACGTCATGCACAAATGGGTTAACACTCTTGCAAACTTAAAAAGGACAAGTTATGATTTTTATTAATCAGATATTGATATAAAATTGGAAATCTATCGAAATCAATTTTCAAAAAGGGTCCATTTTCAACACGTGGTGTCAGTTGTCGAGGTATGGTCATAATGGAGGTGTTTCCTATCAACACAACTTTCCTTAGTTATTAAAAGTAGTGTTAGTTTTTAATATTCTTTTTTGAAATTTTGAAGACGTTAAAAAGTTTTTAAAATGCTGCTTGTGTTGAAAGTGGTCAAAAAGCGGTGAAGAGTTAATGCAAAGTAATACGTTCATTCTTTGTGGAATCATCATTTGTGTCTTATATTGGCAGTATATGTAAATGTTAATTCAACACTTGTGAGACGATTTCATTTCTATTCACACATTGTCCATAGTTATTTTCTCAACTATTCACAAACAATAAAAAAACAACCAATAGAGACAGTATGTTGTTAAGATATGATCTTTTTTCAATGCATATGCAATTAAAATTTCTAAAATGGAAATATACACATTAAATTATTCCAAATTGCTACAAATGAGAGAGAATATATCACTGAAATTCAAAAAATTATACTGGGGTACATGCCTCAGTCAGTGCCACAGATAAGCAGTGTATCTACGTATTTAACGCAACAAAACCTTTAAAAACCCAATTAGTTCAAATGCTTGAGTATAAATATGCAGAAATTTTCATTAAAACACTAAAGAATCAAAAAGCTTGTTAACTGTAAGCAATGATTTGTGAAGGCTAGCGTAGTCGTCCCTAAAATTGTTACAAATCGATGATGATATAACTCCTCAAAATATAATTTTTTGTATGATTTAAACATGTTCATTTATATCATTACCTTTTGAAAAATGTTTACATGCAGAGAAAATACCTATTTATGTACTTTAAATTACAGCACAATCTCTTTCTCACATGAAATACCAACTTCTCCGAAATTTATCAGTACAATTTTATCTTAAGTACACTGTCAAAATCCACAGGAGCACTGCCTCAGTATCTTGTTTATGCATCTATTATGTGTTTTCCATTTATTTAGAATCTTTAACATTGAGGACTTAATTGATGTTGCGTTGACAAGTTTAAGTTTTATTATTATCCCACAAAAACGATCATATATTAAATAAAAATGGGTTGATAAAGATGCTTAAATTACCGACATGAAATTACCACCTTCATACAAGATGAATATCAGCAGAGTATATCTTATCTAATTTGACCAATGTGTCCTTATCAGAATACATTTTGTTACAGATGTCAGATGATAGAGAGGAACATGTTACAATTCAACACCAAATTCATCGTTGGACTTGTTATATTTGCCATCTGCAGCCATCAGTAGTTAACATCGAAACACTTGAAGTCCAGGAATCCGCCAAAAAATCGCTTATATTTATTGATGGTGATTATAGGTGAGTTTAAGTAGATTTTTTAATGCTCCTAAGGTCTAAAGCTAGATTTTCTTCTGCCTTTGGTCAAAAACTGATTGCTATCAATATTATTTTGAATTAATGAGTCAGAAACAATTGCTGAAAACAATGTATACATACACTATTTTACTTGCTTACTCAATAGTTTCTGTCAATGGTATAGCCTTTGATTGATTGATGACATATTTGATAATTGGGCCAAAGGCCCATTATACCCGGCAAACATATTACTACATAAATACACATTATACACATGAGGTTACAGCAATATCTTAAAAAATAGAGCCATTGGCTCTGTAGCTCATCAGGCATCATATCAAGTTTGCTTTATACAGGCCAGATGAGCTAAAATGAAACTGATGTTACCTATTGTAAGAAAACCTATAAAAAAATTACAAAACAAATGTAACAATAAATTTCCTTACCCAAATGATTTATTATTATTCAACACTTTCTAGATCGCCAATATCAGACAGTGAAAGAAGTCCACACTAAAATATCAAAGGAGAAATAAATTTGCCATAAACTGTCATCTAATGGTGAAAAATAGGTTTTTAAGATTGTGACCCCTGTGACCCTATTTGGGGTCATGGGGTCACGAAATCTACAATTAAGAATCCCCATTGGCCAAGGAGTCTGCAAATATCACTTTCAACTCTCTAGTCCTTTTAGAACTGGAGAAGAAGATGAAAATAGGTTTTTAAGGTTGTGACCTCTGTGACCCTATTTGGGGTCATGGGGTCACGAAATCTACAATTAAGAATCCCAATTGGCCCAGGAGTCTGCACATATCATTTTTAACTCTCTAGTCCTTTTAGAACTGGAGAAGAAGATGTAAATAGGTTTTTAAGGTTGTGACCCCTGTGACCCTATTTGGGGTCACAGGGTCACTAAAGTTACAAATTAGAATTTTCATATGCTAAGGTACATGTACACAAAATTTCAGCTCTCTAATGTGTATGGTTCATGAGGAGAAGTCGAAAGTGTCAAAAGTTTACGGACGGACGACGGACGGACGCCGGACGACGGGCCATGCCATAAGCACATCTGGACTTTCAGTCCTGATGAGCTCAAAAGGTAAAACTAGTAACTGTTCAAAGCAATCATACAATAATTATAATGAATTATAGTGAAAGGAATTTTTTCCTAAATTTGAATTCAATAAATTTGTATACACAAAAAACTTTATTAAGCATCCCCCACTTTTTCAAACAGAAAAACAGTGCTGATAATAATCAAAACAAATGTACAGGCAAACAATAAGTAAGAACGATCATCTAGCAGTGTTGAAACTAAAACTTCGTTCGGTGTAAGATTCACTGTACCTGAAAAACTGGTTTTACAAGAATTTGGTATTTTTTAGTCAAAATCCAAGTTACCTTTAAATTGAAAATGAAAGTCAATGTCTTTTGCTGCAATGTGATAATTATCATTCTCTTAAGTGGATAATGACTTTACAGTAAAAAGCCTCATAGCGAAAGTCAATTGCTAAAGCAGTGTGAACCTTCAAAACCACTTTTCATTGAGTATAACCTCTATTGATTAACAGTGTTCATTGTTAAAATAAAAGCATTTTCGCAAAACCATGCTAAAGTAGCGACCTTGCTGTGACCTTGACCTTGAACAGATTGTAGCCAATACCTTTTCAAAAAATTTTACTCTTCCAAGGAAGATACATACCAAGTTAGAGCTTCATAGCACAAAAACTTTTCAAGTTATCGCGTTTACAAGGAATTTTTAAGCTATTTTTTAGCTTGTGACCTTGACCTTTGACCTTGAAAGTGAACATGTCAAAATCGTTCCCCCAAGGAATAAGCAGTAAGTTATAAATACAAGTTCTTGAAAGCTTAGTAGAAAAAATAGAGCCATTGGCTCAGTAGCTCATCGGGCATCATCATCAATTATGCTGTCGAGTGTGGCAATGTGATTCCCCCTTTGTAGAGGCCACAGGGTCACCAATCAATAAAATTAAGTATAAGGCGACAAGTTTCAGTTTTCTAGGCTTTATACTTCAGGAGAAGAAGATGAAAATAGATTTGAAAGACGTTCCTGTTGCCTTTAATAGGGGCAACAGGGTCACAAAAGCTACAATTCATAATCCTCACTAGTCAAGGAGTCTGTACACAAGGTTTCAGCTTTCTAGGCCTCATGGTTCTGGAGAAGAAGATGAAAATAGGTTTTTAAGGCGTGGCCCCTGTGGCCCTTATTAGGGGTCACAGGGCCACCAAAGCTACAATTTATAATCCCCACTAGCCAAGGAGTCTGTACACAAACTTTCAGCTTTCTAGGCCTTATGGTTCTGGAGAGGAAGATGAAAATAGGTTTTTAGGGTGTGGCCCCGGTGGCCCTTATTAGGGGTCACAGGGCCACCAAAGCTACAGTTTATGATCCTCACTAGCCAAGGAGTCTGTACACCAAGTTTCAGCTTTCTAGGCCTTATGGTTCTGGAGAAGAAGTCGAAATTCCACAAAGTTTACGGACGGATTGACGGATGGACGGACGCCGGACACCATGCCATGCCATAAGCCCATGAGCTAAAAAGTTATAGCCATTAGTATGAGCGTTGCGGCGGCGGCTGCGGAAACTGCACAAATACTGAAAGCAGCCCCGTCTTTAGACGGGCCTGCATATTATGAAGAGAAACCAGTTAATGGTTCTTGATATAACCCACTGACAAGGGTAAAACGTCAAAGTCTCGTAATGACCTTGAAATAAAGGTCAAGGTCATGAACCTCTATAGGGATCATACTCTCATGGTGATGAAGCTATATACAAAAAAAAGAGCCATTGGCTCTGTAGCTCATCAGGCTTCATTATCAACTATGATGTAGAGTGTGGCCAATGTGACCCCTGACCAAAAAGTAACCAGTTCAAGGACTGGCTGACAGGCAATATTTTAAACACTGTATAAAGGCGACAAGTTTCAGTTTTCTAGGCCTTATACTTTAGGAAAAGATGAAAATAGATTTGAAGGACTTAGATTTACCACAACGTTGTCTATATGTTGTGTGTCGGTTTGTTGACAACTTACGAAACCACAACGTTGTGGCAACGTTAGCCTGCGACATTTATCTGAAATAGTCACGTATTCAAAAGTTAACTAATCAGAAATTACATTTTGATACAACAAATATTACACAAATAAGAATTAAGTTTTTGTAATTGATAACTTTGACAGATTTTCAATCTTTTAATTCTAAGTTGTACAAAACTACTGTGAGTGTGGAGCTCTACATAATCTCTCTGACGCCATTGTTCTAGTGCAGAAACGATTAGAAGCTTTTGTTTCAAGGAGTATTGTAAGCTGTAACACGATTGCAACGGTAAGATAATGTTCATATATGTCCCTAGTTGGTGTTATGCACATAAAATTAAGCTAATTAATCACTAGTTATGATATTTGTCCATTATTCTGTGTTCTGCCATGTGCTTTTGTTTTTGTCATTACACACCTCAGCAGTTAGCTCCCCTTGTTAAATTGTTGTCAAATGTTAACCTGTGTAAGCATATACAACATATTGCAATAAGCACCTGCTGCATATATACTTTAGTGAGTGAGTGAGTGAGTTGTTGTTTAACGTGTTTTGAACAATATTTCAGTTATTTAACACATGGATGTTGCCATCCAAAAGAGAGAAGATAGATCAGGGAGAAAGGGATCGAAAGGATGAGAGGAAAGGCGGAAAGAAAGGCATAGTGAGAGATAGAAAGCGGGTTTTAGAAGGACTCACATTTGGTCTGACTTCTACCCGTCGACCTGTCCAGCTTGGGTGACCCTATCAGGAGCATGTAAGCTCCAGCTGGCATAGCTCTCGGGGTCGTCGAAGCACACAAACCACCACACCATGATAAGGTATGAGTCCAGTGGTGGCATATATACTTTAAAAAGTGTATTTCTTTGTGAAAATTATATAGAATATGGATAGAATAATAATAATAAACTTTATTACTTCGAAAGGAATTCATTTTGTATCATTACTGAGCTCCGTACATACATTAACAGACAATTGACAGTACAGACACATTCTTGTTGGTATTTTTTTAAGTCAAAATAATTCCTCGAATGATATTTTCAATAAATACGATTATTAGAGTATTGTCAAAGACAAAGGTTAAATTGAATAGAGTATTGATATTTTTACTGTCATATAGCTGATATACAGTAGTAATTTAGATGACTATAGATCTACATGTCAATTAAGTTAGAATTATCAGTTCAGTAAAACATATTTAAATATCTACTTTTTTTTTTCTAATTTTTTTTTTTCAGGTTTGCATTATGGATGAGGCTAAGAAGAGGTCATACAACAGACAGTGGCTTTATGCCAGGCGACAATTAAGAAAATAAGGTAAGGCTTTGCCTCATGAAGATTCATCTCATTCAGACTGCAGTGACACTGCTATCAATCAAAGTATGTGTGGTGTATAAACTTTAAATTTTTATTTTGTACTTGTATTACTAGTTTTGTGAAAGTATGCAAAACCATTAAAATACATGACATAGATGAAACATGTTACTTGATTTATATTTATGTTGGCCAATCTTTTTTAAAGAATTTTGTTTTATTTCTGATATTGAATAACAGTGGTCATGTACATAACACAGTATAATTATTGTGATACCTATAATTAATGACATCAATGACATCAGGGAAGAGAAATCTAAATCATTAATGAAGTGGAACTGCAAAGAATTTTCATTAGCAACAATCAATTCATATACATATATGGTATCATTTATGCTTAGTTTGTCATGTTCATGTCCAGTTTTTGTGTTTGCTATTCTATATATATGTATGTACTGGTGAGGTATTAACATAAGCATAATTTTGCTTATTTACCGAACCAAATTCTCAATGAATAAAAATATGATTAAACTGAGTATTGAAACAAATATGGGATATGATTGACAACCATGTTGTGGTTTCATCAGATTCGGATGACAGCACATATTCTGAGGACTCCTTATCAGAAAATCTTGCCTCATGGGAAACTCAGTTTGGTGTTTAAATGAATGCCATTGATGAACTGTTGAAAGTACTGAAAAACATGGACATAATGGACTGCCTGTCACAGACCGAACACTACTGGGTACTTCAAGGGAAGTAGAAGTGGGCACGAAATCTCAAATGCATTATGTCTATCTCGGATTCAAAAGTGAGCTAGTGAAGTGTGTGACTAGATTTTTGAATGGACTGGATGAGACGTCTGAACCGGTTGTGAAGGAAATAGAACTTTCATTGAATATTTATAGTTTATTGGAATGCATCTGCTGCCAATAGTTATATTTCATTTGACTGACTCTACCTTATTGTTGTGTCTGGACTGTTGACCTTTGTTCACTACACTCAGTGTGACCGCTCTAGCCTGGTTAAATGTCCCAATTATAGTTCATCGGAATGCATCTGCTGCCAATAGTTATATTTCATTTGACTGACTCTACCTGATTGTTGGGTCTGGACTGTTGACCTTTGTTCACTACACTCAGTGTGACCGCTCTAGCCTGGTTAAATGTCCCAATTATAGTTGTATAGTATAGTATTATCTGCTGCCATTAGTAATATTTCATTTAAGACTAATCAATAAAAAAGAGCCACTCCGGATTTTCATCATATATATCATTTTGCTTTTTGACGAAAATAAATGTCATAATTAATTATATAAATCCAAAAATCTCACTCATTCATCCAAAAATGTCCAATGTATGATAATTACTTGTTTTCAATAAAAATCTTAAAACAGTCATTTATGTTTGAGGAGGGCAAATTCACATGTCTAATTCACATAGATGCAATTTATAAAAGCTATTGAACAACTCATAACTCTCTTTCGGAATACTTTCAATAAGTTTCCGAAATAACGTTTGACTAATTGAAACATGTCATTGTCCAGTCGATTGTGACACACCTTAAAACCTTCCTATGGTTACTATACAACGTCGATTAGCTTTAAATGATACTTTCTTGCAACAGTTGATAGTTCTCGATCAACTGACATTGTTAATACAGTGTGTCATATGTGACTTTAAACAACTCACGAGTGGCTCTTTAATAGTAAACTGAACAAATTTTTGGCCCCTGTACTAGACTAGTGTTGGGAAGGTGAATAATACGATGATATAAACGTGTTAGAGATATACCCATACTTCCCGAGGTGTATCGCTCAATAACCTCCTGTTTGAATCGTGGGTCTCCGAGGCGTAGCGTAGGGGAGCCGAGGAACCGAGATTCAAACAGGAGGTTATTGAGCGATTCACCGAGGGAATTGTGGGTATATCTGACATATACCCCACTCCGGTTGAGTCATATCTGACAAAAAAGAGCATTCCATCATTCTTTAAGTATAAAACTCTTGACCTAACTAGATCAATAGAATATTAATAATACTCGTTTAATTGCGGTTTTAAAACCACAAACTAACTTCATTTCATTAAAATTGGTACATACTAGTAATTATATACATAGGTTTATATAAATAGAATATATATATACATAAAACAACAGAAAATGCCTCTGCTTGTATCAATCCTCATTAGGTCAGTCAATAGAGTCGCTGCTCAACAACATAAAGGTCCCTGGTTCGATTCCCAACATCTTTGATTATAATTCTCAAAATTTAAAATTCTAAATTTACAAGTCCGTTTATTTGCCAAAGTAGACGATCTCTTCTCCTACCTAAGTGTAGATTCACAATAAAGTGTTGGTGTATCAGAAAAGTAGAGGTGTATCAGTGGATAACCTACAGTTACAACATAGAAAGGAGAGGTGTATCTGTCAATACACCTACAGTTAGAACAAAGGAAACCGTAGCAACGAGACCGGAAGTGGGGCATAAGAACATGAATGCTCCTCTCCCTGGTGACCTATATAGCTGTGTTGTCATCAAGCCGTAAGGAGACACAGGTTGAAGATTTTATGACCCTTGATGTATTGTTGAGAGATACGGTCTTAAGAATGACGGTGGTATCAACCTGTTTACAGTTTGTTGGTGACAACAGACATTTAATACCCTGCATTTTAAGTGATATTGGTCTCCCCATACCATACATAATCTTCTCTTTTCACTAACAGCAATAGATCACTGAAATATGTTCTTGTCATCTCCGCTTTTACATAGATCTCTGAACCCATAATATAACCTGTCTCGTCCCAACTCACCCACTTCAACCACCCTACCCCATCCCAACCCACCTCAAACCACCTCACCCAACCTAACTCTACTCAGCCTCACCTCACCCCATATAAATACACCTTACCCCCTTCACCCTAACAAACCACCTCTCCCCGCCTGACCCTGTCTAACCCAGCCTAACCCCAACACATCACCCCAACCCAACTCAACCCACCTTACCCCACCTCACCCAAAACAAACCATTTCACTCAAACACCCCTCTTTACCCTATCTGCCTCACTCCCACTCACCCTATCTAACCCTTTCTAAACCAGCCTTACTCCCTTCTAATATTTGGCCAAAGATGTATCACAAAATATATTACCTTTCTTGTTTTGAGAAATCCGACAATTACTCTGTTGACTCGAGTACTACAGTTAATTGACTTTTATCTATTTGAAAAATAATTAATTCATGAACATTGAAGAATTGTTTAAGAATAAAAACTCTTGTATTATTTAAGAAAAAACTCTTAGAAATGTATCTGTATTTGAAGTTTGTATTTCCCTTTAAAGAACTTGAACACTTGAAAAATTATTTAGAACTTTAGCATGTAGAACTTTTCTTTTTTCTTATGTCATGCATAAGGGATATATATATATATATATATATATATATATATATATATATTTGAATAAGGAGAGTTGGTTTCTCACGTGAAGAAGGGTTGTATATAAGAAAGAGTAAACATCAGATGGTTTGGACTGGATCAATCTTCTTTAATACGTTGAATTCATTTCGACCATTATGTGGGTCTTGTCAAGTATGATTACAAATGGAAGGTTAAAATATTTATACAGGAATAAAACAATAAATTCATATAATCAACACATTGTTGTGTGTTTAGATTGACAGTTAGGAAGTCAGTCATGCGTTGTCAATCACGTAATGATTGCCCCAAGCACTAATTGCCAGGTGCAGTTTGAATACAATAGAGTCAGTCAGCAATGACGAATCCGTGTTGTCTTATCAATCACTTGATGGTCAGAGAGGTGTAATTAAACAAGCATGCTAATATATCACAATGGTAATCACTTCCTCATGTGAGCTAACTGTTCATGTCCCACTGTTTAGTGTTGGAGAATATTTTTTGATAAAAACTGTTTCTTTTGTTTCAAGATTCATAGTTTTATTTTCTGATTTTGCATAAACCTTGTAGAAAGGGAAAATATTAAAGTTACCTTTGCTACATTGTGCTATGTGTTTGCTTATCTTGAGGTGGCGGAGATTAGGGTCATTAATTTGTTGTTTGTGTACCCGTAGCTGCGCTTGTAAATTACTTGTTTGTCCTATGTAGGTAAGATTGCATGTAGGGCAACGGATTGCATATATTACATCTTTAGATTTGCAATTCAGCCACTGAACTTTGCCAATAGGTCAGTCCTAAAAGTGACACCAGTTATTAAAGAGAAGGACCAACTCATTCCACAGCTCTGTGTAACAACTGGCCTTCAGCCAAGTTCTCATTGTTATCATGATAAGTGTTTTTGTAACTGGTTGCTACAAACATTGCTTTGTTGAGTTCTGATTGTGATATGAACATTAATAGTGTGTCTGCCTCGTGAAAGGGAAGTTACACTTTATTGAAGGTATTTGTCTAAACTTTGTAAGATTTCATGAAGATAGGACTCTGTTGAATTATTCATGTTTTTGTAATGTTGATTATATTTCAGTGATAGTCTGATAGATCACAAATATCATCTGTTGAGTTCAAGGACTCTCTACCACAAGCCGTTGTGTGTCGTAATAGATTCATTAAGATAATAGGTTGAATTGTTCACCTAATGTTTTCATAATGTTGATTATATGGCAGTGATTGTCTGATAGATCACAAATATCATCTGTCGAGTTCAGGGACTCTCTACCACAAGCCGTTGTGTGTCGTAATAGATCTAGATTCATTAAGATAATAGGTTGAATTGTTCACCTAATGTTTTCATAATGTTGATTATATGGCAGTGATTGTCTGATAGATCACAAATATCATCTGTCGAGTTCAGGGACTCTCTACCACAAGCCGTTGTGTGTCGTAATAGATTCATTAAGATAATAGGTTGAATTGTTTACCCTATGTTTTCATAATGTTGATTATATGGCAGTGATTGTCTGATAGATCACAAATATCATCTGTTGAGTTCAAGGACTCTCTACCACAAGCCGGTGTGTGTCGTAACAGATTCATTAAGATAATAGGTTGAATTGTTCACCTAATGTTTGCATAATGTTGATTATATGGCAGTGATTGTCTGATAGATCACAAATATCATCTGTTGAGTTCAGGGACTCTCTACCACAAGCCGTTGTGTGTCGTAATAGATTGATTAAGATAATAGGTTGAATTGTTCACCTTATGTTTTCATAATGTTGATTATATGGCAGTGATTGTCTGATAGATCACAAATATCATCTGTTGAGTTCAGGGACTCTCTACCACAAGCCGTTGTGTGTCGTAATAGATTCATTAAGATAATAGGTTGAATTGTTTACCCTATGTTTTCATAATGTTGATTATATGGCAGTGATTGTCTGATAGATCACAAATATCATATGTTGAGTTCAAGGACTCTCTACCACAAGCCGGTGTGTGTCGTAACAGATTCATTAAGATAATAGGTTGAATTGTTCACCTAATGTTTGCATAATGTTGATTATATGGCAGTGATTGTCTGATAGATCACAAATATCATCTGTTGAGTTCAGGGACTCTCTACCACAAGCCGTTGTGTGTCGTAATAGATTCATTAAGATAATAGGTTGAATTGTTCACCTTATGTTTTCATAATGTTGATTATATGGCAGTGATTGTCTGATAGATCACAAATATCATCTGTTGAGTTCAGGGACTCTCTACCACAAGCCGTTGTGTGTCGTAATAGATTCATTTAGATAACAAGGTTGAATTGTTCACCTCATGTTTTCACAATGTTGATTATATAGCAGTGATTGTCTGATAGATCACAAATATGATCTGTTGAGTTCAGGGACTCTCTACCATGGGAAGGGCTTCAAAAACCATTTAAACTTTCAGCCAATGAAAACACTTCTGACAGGGAAAGGGCATCAGGGGCCACACCCTAAAAAACTATTTTCATCTTCTTCTCCAGAACCATGAGACCTAGAAAGCTGAAACTTTGTGTACAGACTCCTTGGCTAGTGAGGATTAAACATTGTAGCTTTGGTGGCCCTGTGTCCCCTAATAAGGGCAACAGGGGCCACACCCTAAAAACCTATTTTCATCTTCTTCTCCAGACCCTGTTACCCCAACTGAAAGGGGAACCACAGAATATTAGATATGAAGTCTGACGAGCTGCAGAGCCAATGGCTGTATTTTTTGTATTTATATACTCCAGAGTTTTTGACAATGCTTGTTTGATCAAGATTTTAAGATGGAATACAAACAGAAGCTGTAGGCCTATAGAGTTTGGTACATTATCTATCATTATGTATCTGGAATTTCAATCCTTATAAACTTTGCCAACATTGAATCACGTAGCCTAAAGTTTCCCTCTTCTGGGTAATAACTTCTTTTGTTTTTGTTTTCAGATCGTTAACTAAACATCAAAGAAAATGGGACCCTTTGGAATCGTTCTGTCAGTCGCTGTCCTGATGCTTCTAGCTAATCAAGTCAACAGTGAAAAAAAATATGGTAGGCATTATTTCTCATCAGTTTATCAAAATAATTCTCACTTTGCTTCTAAGCAACAATGTTTAAACACAGTCTAAGTAAACCTAGCCTCAATATCATCCATTACACTCCTACACTGAGTCTAGAAAGGCCAAGTGGAGGGTCGCGTCAGCACATGTATCGAATTGACCAATCAAAACTCATCTTACCAAGCCACAATAGTTTGCCTTCGCACGTAGAACATTGGAGGGTCATTGGTCGCAGAAAGGTCAACTGAAAAGTTTTATAGATGATGAACTTCTTTACTCTGTCTGTTCCTTCATCCTGTCCATTTTCTTTTCTCTGATGTGACTACTCTCTTTTGGATGGCAACATCCACGTAAATATTGCTGACAACATATCAAACTCTCTCACTCACTCATTAAACTTCTTTATTTTCAAAAGTAGCGATCCATAAATCGTTTTCAAGCACATGGGGGAAAAGAGAGTATGCAATGTGCTTGAAAACCAAAATGTAGCTACATTCTACAAAAATTAAGATGATCATCCATAAAACTTCTTGTCTTCTCGATATTTCCAACTTTTTAACGCTGAAATGAAATTTAATGTCTCAAGTTACACTGTTCAGAGCAGGGAAGGACAGATAGGCATAAAGTATGGATGTCAAGATACAACCATACATTACACTATACAGCTTCATATATATATAGTGATACATATTTTAAAGAAAATCATTTCCATTTTGTCTAATTATTGACTCAAGCAATTAAAGGTTTTTGTAAATACCTTTTCAGGCACAATTTTTAAGTCTTTCCTGAAAAAAACATTGTAATTGCTATTCTCGCCTTTCTTTCTTGTTACTTTTAAGTTGATTTCTCAGACTACACTAACTGTGACATCATTTTGTCACCTTTGTATCATATAATCTCATTACTTTTTTAGTTTATTTCTCCGATTACAACCAATGTGACGAGACGTACAGGTTAGGCAGAGACGATGTGGTTGAGATTGCGCCCAAACGTCCTTCGTCAAGCGCCTCGAGCGCCTTCACCAATTGTATACTGCTGTTCCGAGCCGAGGCCCTGGAGGACAGGATCTGTATCAAGATCCAGACTCTCACCTTCACCAACGACAAGCTGGAGCTCCAGTACTTTGCTACTCTCGACCCCGTCAATGGAACAACCCCGACCGAGGTTGGTACATGTGAAACTTTATTTTGAGGTAGCAATATTTCCTTGTGAGATTGGCATATTTAAAGGGGCAGTAGCACGTTGTCTGATAATTTTATATTTTAAATATTTCACTGATATTTCTCAGGTAATGCTAAATGTATTATTTTGACAGTGTCAAAAATCTCATTACACAAGCCAATCATCTATAGTCAGAGGACAAAGTATGAAGATTCCCTTAACATTCATTGGCGGCCTTTTTGTGTAAACACCTTTATTGCATTTTGTGTAAGTTAAAGGAATCGCATGGCTAAACTCAGCGTTATATATTTAAATTATTACTGCTTCATTTTGTGTAACATTGTCTTTCAATTGGAACCATTAATTTTCATTTAACTGACATCAACTGGCTCTGTTGAAATATTCACGTTATGATTGATTAACTCTCATGTACATACATTTTTACAAGACATGGCGAAGAGGGGGAAAAAAGTTCTTTACTTACAATTCTAAGTCGCCAATCCCGTAAATAAATGGCCAATACGTATCCCAAACTTTCAATTGAATTTCTATCACACGTGGAACGGTTTCGATATCGAAAGTAAAGTTGTCTTCATTTCGACCGCCATTATTCAATAAATTGTGACCACACATGCGCCGTATTACTACAGTAGGAATCACTGAATGTTCCACTTCACAACCACATACAAACTATTTCGAGGAATTCTTTAGAACGATTATTACAACGATTTGAAAATTGTCTTTATTTCAAAGCTAATAAAATCATATAAATACTGAATGCGCATATACAAATAATATACGTATATAGAGATAATTTACCGGTCTTTATGGTGATATTTTTTCATAAGATATACGTTGCCAAAGTAATTGAGTGATTTTTCGTGAAAACGTTCCGCCGTGCATAGAGTTAAATAAGCGAAAGAATCCCCCTGGGATGCTCTAGTGGCCCAAGCGTGTGCAGGCAAAAGTGTTAGACTCGCTGTAAAATTCACTGCCGCGTATACGAAAATTGTCTTTATTTCGAGCTTGATAAATAGCTTACTATTATGGGTACAAATATAAATTTTATATGTTATCGAAAGGCATTTATTCCTCTTATGATCATATAAATGATGTTCCAATGTATAGCATGGTTTAGAAGAAATGAAATAAGAGTGTAGGGTACCATCAGCAGGGTTGCATCCAGCCTGCGTATTTGCGGGAATTGCTCAAATATTCTGATATTGGCACCTTTTAAAATATCAAGGCGCCAATATCTGCTCCTAAAAACTCAATCTTTCTTGCGCTTTTATAACTAAGTAGAGAGTGATATTGAATGATAACTTGATTAATGAAAGTTAGAAAGCTGATAAAAAGTCGCTTATGAAACATACATGCTCAGCTGAGATGTCAACAAACACATAAACTGAGTTCATTCTTAATAACATAATAACTGTGTAATGAGTGAGGAAATGCGCAATAAAGTCATTGGACCAGTTTATCTATTCTTCATATCCATTCAATGAAATTCATTTGAAAATGGATAAACGGGAATATGTTTTTGTTACTAGTGTTCTCATTGGATAAAAAGTCATAGGTGAAAGTTTGAATTTATATCATTGGCTGCCAAATATTGTATCGCATGTTGCTGTCAACAACCATCGTAAGAGGAAGAAATACAGACTTTCTGATAATTGCGACAGTTGTCGCATCGTTTACCATTCCTTTAATTTTTAACTTACCTCAACTTAAATAGTTGCCACTTACCTTACTTGATGAGTATAGACGTTTTTACCGCGAATAGACACTAGATAATCCGGAAGTAACTGCCCCCAGTTCCTGCGCATGAGCGGGGAAACGTCGAATCCTGGGAAAAAAGGTCAATTCTCTTAACTCACCTGTTTGAGTTTGCATCACGTATTTCCCCTCCCGTAATCCTTTTTTCTTTAGGAGGGTGGATACAAAATATCGAGGTATTCAGAAATAGCTAAATTTGGTCTTATTTTGTTGCAAGATATGTCTTGAATCAAATTGTGTCATAAAAATACCATGTCACAACATTTTTTGTTCGAAAAAAGGCCCATCCGTTAGGGCACCCAATGATGAAAATACGATAATTTAAAAACTCCTTTTCAAGATAACTTTTGAATATAATTGTTATTTAAATGTTTTTCTATTAAGGCATTGCAGTACCTCCTTAAGGTTTGGTTTTGGGTTATTTTTTCTCCCCTACCTCTTCAATGTTCATTTTACTGCCCCCACACGTCAATAAATCCTTTCATACACCTTGATTTATCAATTTTGAATGTTTCATGATCTTTTTCCATCTCGCACATTCATAACAAACATGGCGTCGGTTTGCTTCGTCTTGCACCACTTCTCAGAATTCCGTCTAGACAGCTGTCTGGTTTTGCACACGCCCTGTTTCATCGTCCTTCGGTGTGGTTCCTTTCATTCATGTGTTCGTGACTTGGCACGTACACATCTGACTGGCTTCGCACCTCCATTTGTCATCATGGAGATGTGTTTACGTTTCAATATCCTTGCATTGTTTACTTTCCTAAAGTTTTTGCTTTTTCATATCTAATTATAATTTCATTATTATAATTATTTCATAACATCTATTTATATGATTAATTATAATTTCACATTATAATTATTTTATATCATTCAATCATTTATTTAATTATCTTTCGAATTATAATCAAATTTAAAAATACTTTACTAAGCAATATATTTTATATTTAAAATTTTTACTTTTATTTTATGTAATTTATATTCTTATAACACTTTACAAAAATATAATCATTTATAACAAATAATTTTTTTTAAATATTTATTATATTTTTCTCCTCTTTACTCATGCAAGCTTTATTTATTCTTAATTAATTTTAACTAAGCTTGCCATGGGTCCCACATGTTGGCATATTCTGCTTCCCTTTACAGTGATTTATGCCAAAAGTCATCTGCATTGTGTGACGTTTCGCCAAGTCGGCGAGAGATCCCCACCAGCGCTGTCCTGACTGTTTACCTCAGCAGTGCTTGTTCGACTCTCGGTGTGACGAGTGTGGTTCCCTCTCCCCCCAGGACTTTCAGCTGTTTGCCTTGGCCCGCCAGAAGTGTTTCTCGCAACGTCTTCGTCGCACCATGTCCCTGTCTTCTAACTCACCTCGTCAGTCTGTTACTCCTACGCCTCCTGAGAATGTCATCGTCCCTCCTAAGGATCCTTTTCGTGCTCCTACGCCTCCTCGTGTTCCTACGCATCCTAGGGACCCGACGCCTCCTCCTCCTCCTCCTCCTAGGCCTGCTGGCCTACCTCAGGATCTGAACGAGCCGTCCTCTCCATGCTTGGCAGAGCGCTAGCTACTCGTCTACCTCTCGATGTCCAGCGCCAGGACGGTTCCACCTATTTGACCGTAAAGCTCATCCCTGATTTGATCGCGGATCACTTGCCGACTCTTTTCACACGGTGCGCTGGTACTCCCTCCTAATCAGGACATCCTTGACGGCATCGCTTCCCTGGAAGAGGACTTCCAGAAGTTATCCATCTCCTCCTCCCTCAAGTCGTCCAAGTCCGCAGCACCTCTCCAGGTTCACTCTCTTAGCCGGTTTGATAAGGCGGCCACGCTGGATGTTGCGATCGGACGCCTCTCTTTGTCTCTAAACCATTCCTACAAGGTCCAAGATACCAAGCTGGCGACTGTTGAAGCTGCTCTTCGTAGGACTTTCCGCCCACTCTCCATGCTTCTTACAGCTACGGAGGCTCTGTCTGAGGACCTAAACATGCAGAACCCGTCTAGGCTCGATCATCAAGCCACCATGTTCCAATGGCGAGCGCGCGCCCTTAGAAACGTGTTCGACAAAGTGAGATGCGGCTCAGGATCCTACGTCCACATCCGACGCACAGGCTTCCTGGACCAATGTGGATGGGATAATGAATTTAAGAAGTCCTCCCTCCAGGCTCCTCCCACCGCCTCCACCCTCTTCGCGGACAAAATCCCGGATGTTTATAAGGAGCAAGCCACCATCACACAAACAGATCAGTGGAGCGTCCTCCCGTTTGGAATTTCCTCGGCCCCATGGTTATTCACGCAGATCACCACTCCCATCTGCCGATATCTCCATCTCAAAGGGATACAGTTCGACCCGTACATCAACGACTGCCTCATGTCCAACCCTCTGTCTCACGCTCTACTCAGACAGTCAGTGTTCGCGCTCGACCTGTTTCACCAGTTGGGTTGGATTGTCAACAGGGAGAAGTCTCATCTCGTCCCCACTCAGGACCTGACCTTCATAGGGGGACGCTTCAGGACAGACGTAGGCCGACTGTTCGTTCCTCCAGACTGATGGACCAAGATTCAGTCCTTTGTCCAGCGAGCCTTGGTGTCTCCTCTCCGGCTCAGAAACTGGACAGCTCTACTAGGCCTCCTCACGTCGACCCAGGCCCTCACGCTCCGAGGTCGTCTCATGGTCCGTCCTCTTCAAGTGTTCCTCAAGCTGTACATCCAGGCGGACAACACGTCATCAAAGTTTGCCCTCCCTGCGCATCTCAGCAAGTTTCTCTGATGGTGGACCCAGCGATCGAACGTCTGCGAAGGCGTCTCTTTGCTTGAGTTTCAACACAATCAGGAACTATTCTATGGAGACCAGACCACATCGGGCATATGGACACACCCTCAGACGACCTGGCACTCGAACAGTCTGGAGATGCAGGCCGTCATCTTGGCTGTAACACACTGGCTTCCGGTTCTTGGAGGCTCCCGCCTGCTTCTGGCCTCAGACAACTCCTCAGTCGTATGGACCATCAGGAACCAGGGCACGACAGGCTCTCCCCGCCTTCTAGACCAGGCTCTCGAACTGTTCCAACTGTTGGAGGACAACCAGATCCTCGTCCAATTCAGGGATGCAGGAACGTCCTCACAGACGCCCTCTCCAGACCCGACAAGCTGTCTCCCACGGAATGGATACTCAACCCAGAGGCCTCCGCTCTCATTGCTGTTCAGATCCACCGTCCCCTTCTCGATCTGTTCGCTACGAAGCAGAACCACCAGCTTCCGGTGTGCTTGTCTCCTCTTTCTGACCCAGCTGCGTGGGCCGTAGACGCAATGTCCTTGTCGTGGGAGAGTCTGGACGTGTAAGCTTTTCCACCACCGATCCTCTTGCCCAAAGTCGTCACAAAGATAAAGAACACCCATTGCCTCCGACTGACTTTGGTCGCGCCCTACTGGCCAGCGAGAGGGTTGTTTCCAGACCTACTACTACTCGCCAAAAGAGACACTCTTCCACTCCCACAGTGGCGAACTCTACTTCTCAATCCGCACAGTCACCAGCTCCATCCGGATCCAGAGAAATACAATCTACACGTCTGGACCATCTTCAGAGATCTCTCCGTGCCAAGGGATACTCCAGGCGTGTAGCCAGCGCAATATCCAAGGCCCACAGAGTCTCCACGAGGTCGCTCTATGACGACAAGTGGGCGTCCTTTGAGAACTACTGTACCGACCCTGGTCGTGATCCCCTGTCAGTGGATCCTCAGTTCGTGGAGAACTTCCTCCTTCATCTGCGCCAGAAACGTCACCTGAAGGGCGGCACCATCTCTTAACTTACCTGTCTGCTCTTAACTAGGTCCTCGCTGTAAAAACGGACAGGAAGTTCTCTAAAGTTCCTGAGTTGGTGGCCCTTCTCAAGTCCTTTAAGCTCTCGAGTCACCTCTCGAGGAAGACTGCTTTTCTCCTTTCCTTTGCTACGGCTGCCCGGATCAGCGAACTCCACGCTCTGGATGTCACCAGGATCCGCTTTGAGCAATCCAGGAAGGGATCTGTACACGTTGGCCTGCTCTGGGATTTCGGCGCTAAAAACCAGCTCCCGGGCCAGCCTGGCAGGACCTTTACTATCCCTCCTCTCTCCATGATCGTCCATTCGTCGGAGATTGAGGAACTCTCCCTGCGTCCTGTGCGCGCCCTGCGAGAGTACATCGATCGCTCTGCTTCTCGTCGCGGCACCAGGAAGAGACTTTTCATCCCCTTCTCACCGGCGGTGAAAGGCGAGGTGACCAGGAACACTCCTTTGTGGCTCCGGACCATTATCCTGGCTGCTTACGACGCATCCGGCCTGCCTCATCCTGTCACCAGCAACCCTCACGAAATTCGGGCACTTGCCTCCACCAAGGCTCTTCACCGCAACAGCTCCGTTTCAGCGATCATGGAGGACTGCTTTTGGAGATCTACCACTGTCTTTGGCTCCCACTACCTCCGGGACCTGGCTGTCGAGGATGTGGAGGGTCTGCAGTCCTTTGGACCGTTGGTGGTAGCCCAACAGCTAGCTGCCCCAACGTCCAGATAGGGTAAGCTGAACGCTTTACTTCGTTACTTCTCACTAGTGCACTTGTTGAGTTGTTTCGTTGTTGGCGACAGCATGGGGTTCGCCGTCTGCTTCTCTGTGCAGCTGCCGTACGCGCGCCTACGACTCGTCCTCCCTCCTCTCTACTGTTGGATCAATGGCAACTACTTAAGTTGAGGTAGGTTAAAAATGTTTTAAAATCTAAATATTTTAGATATCTAAATACCTACCTTAACTTTAAGGATGAATTCCCGCCCAGCCTCCCCTTCGAACTTTGTTGGATACCTTTTCCAGGTTCGTACCAGAAGAATTGACCTTTTTTCCCAGGATTCGACGTTTCCCCACTCAGGCACAGTAACTAGGGGCAGTTACTTCCGGATTACCTAGTGTCTATTCGCGGTAAAAACGTCTATACTCATCGAGCATGCAAAATTTTAAATTTTATATGGAAACAATGACAATTCTTTTGTTTTCATCGTGATATGAAAATAATAAAAAAGCGCTGAGCGGTTCGAAAAATATCGAGCAAGAAAGGAAGGGATGTATTAAAATCGTTGCACAGTTCAACTTGAATACGAACGAAGCAAGTAACTGTTTGTGCGGCGCTCGCTATGTGAAAAGTTTTCTTTGTATGAGCACAAACTTTACATTGAATATTCTGAGACATAAATTGTTGAAATGTGCTAAGTATTTCATGAGTTATATAAGTGTGAAATAATGCTACATAACGCGAGAAAATGAAAAATAACCCTTTTTGAGATACTTACCGTTTTATTATTACTTTTAGCGCAATGACATGTTATATATCAAGTCTCAAAGTTGCTCTATCAAACTGGCCACTTATCAACGGATACAACAAGTCAAAAGTTGACTTTTTGGCGGAGGTTGCTTGAAAAGAATAGCACTCAAACAGTTCATGGTTTTATTCCTTCAGTTATACATTCAGACGACCATGCGTCTCAACTGCCACATGTTTAAGTGAAGTGGAGCTAGTCTTCAAGCAAAGCCACACTTCCAGTTGGTTGCGTATATTAGTTACGTATCCTGTACGTTAACATTGCTGTATCTTTATTCATCATTGCGCTTGTATAAATTATATATGGAATTGAAGAAAATTCTTCAATCTTTATTTTGACACACACAAATTCAAAACGCGCCGAATAGTTTTTGTGATATTAAGTGCGATATAATGGTACATAGCTGAAAATACCTGAAATTCACCGTTTTTTCACTGCTTGTAGTTTCATTATTTCTTATAGCGCATGTAAATATTACACATCGAAATGACGACAATTCAATGCCCTTTTCAACAATGCCTTTTTTTATTGAAATCCACTCAAGGGTTAGTTTGCCAGGGCTTGTGAGAGATAAGGTGTGCATCTCTAATCTGTGCAAACAATGTTATCTTGTGCCCTGGGCAAAGTGTGCGCCTGTGGGCAATTAGTGACTGACGCATCGTGATTCTTACTCTTTGAAGAGTACGAGAATGATAAGGCGTTTTCATGAGTTTTGTTCATTGTGTTATAGATGACATAATGTTGTGAAACTTCGTACACCTTTTGATCCACCATTTAGACCACTTTTCATAAAAAGAATAGCATTTCAGCGAGGCGCGGAAGATAATTACGAGCCTCGAACTGAGAAAAGTCTTGGTGCAGAAAATTCTGCGATTCGCCTAGAGTGCTATCAGTCATTTATAGCATTATCAGGAAAGTTAGTTTCCTCTATCCAAGGTTCGACTAGAGGGCTTACGGGTTAGATTCTTGTACTTTTTTTTACAGATTCTTGTACATTTTCAGGCCGAGTCCCATGCTGGATTCGAACCCACACCCTCACCCTGTATGGGATTCAGCGTGGAAAAGTACAAAAATCTGTATTATTCAAGATGTATCCCAAGTATAACATTGTTACATTTGTTCACTATCTATATGGCATTTATCTCTAATATTGTACATATACATGTATACTTGTTTCTCATCATCTCAGTGGCATGGCTGCTCTATTTTTGCGTTTGTTATATGTTTTCAGAGCTACAATCGAGGCTCTTCATACAGCACTCCAATTGAGATTTGCTCCAACGTGTATGATTTTACCCTCAAACTGCACACTGCGGTGGCTGATGCAAATATTAATGATATTGATGCCTTGATCACAGTATTCAACATGCAGGGGACACAGAGAATAGGTTGGTTCAGTCTCTTAGCTTATTTTATCATCCCATCCTGTCTCAGGGTACGAACGTTACGCTAACTCCACTCATCTGTACACTGAGCTCAGAAGTTAGATTCGCTCGTGCGGCCCGACTTGGGATAAAGCCAATCAAATCATTTTATCACCACCTTCTCGATAATATTTAAACGAGAAAATTTTTGATTGGATAATCATCCAAGACTGTGTTCCACATTACATATAGTAAGTCGGGGTCCAGCAATATCTCCTAGAAGATCTGAAAGCAAGATGAGTTTTATCAATCTTTTTCTACATTTCAACCGTGACAGATTCTCAGTCTGTGAAAAATACACTATAGTTTGTAATCTCTGCCGTGATTGGTAATTTTTAGTCAACTTGCACTAATATAGAGTCTATTTAGAGTTAATATTTAATCTGTCACATGCAGCGGAAAATAAGGACTGTAAACAGTTCTGGAAGCAATTGAAATGTCTTATTTCTAGCAAAAATGATGAAAGTGACATTACACCTACTGACTGGTTTACATATTTTAAGGATCTGTTGAACCCATCTGTTTCCGATACTGAATTTAATCACGAAGTTAGACAATTTCTTAAAGACCATGATACCTTTACATGTGGAAAATGCATGAACATTGATATGTTATCAGATACTATTAGTCACGAGGAAATTACACATGCTATCTGTGATATCAAATCTGGTAAAGCACCTGGAATAGATGGTATTCCTCCAGAATTCATAAAGAATGCTCCTTTCCTTGTTAATCTCCTATACTCATTGTTTAATGTCATATTAGATTCAGGAATTTTCCCCTCAGAGTGGAATGTCGGTTTCTGGTACCTATTTTAAACAGGGAAGTAAGTCTGATCCGAATAACTATCGAGGAATATCTATGTTAAGTGCTACTGGCAAAATATTTACCTGTGTCATTGAAAGGAGACTGCGGAATTTGGCCGATTTCAATGACTTACTATGTGAGGGTCAAGCCGGCTTCAGAAATAATTATTCCACTATAGATAATATGTTTTCACTATATGCATTAGCCCACAAGTACTTACGTAAAGCAAAACATCGTTTTTATGTAGCTTTTATCGATTTCCGCATGGCCTTCGACCTTATCGATAGGAAGAAACTGTTATATATTTTATTGGAAAAGGGTGTACATGGTAAGATGTATAATATCATAAGAAATATGTACTCAAATGTATGTGCTTCTGTAAGATTTGGTAAATCCAGAACAGATTTCTTTACAACTAGTAACGGTGTTCGACAGGGTTGTATGTTGAGCCTACTGCTCTATATTACCCATACGGGCGAGGATACACGAGTGGATATTTTTTTGATATCCGCACATGTGCTTTTTAGTGATTCTCAACGTTGATTGGTCGGTTCCTAAGAGAATGAAAGACGATTGGTCGACGGAACTATTTTCAAGTTTCATTGAATAATTGAACGTGTCGAACGTATGTCGATTAGGTTAAAAATAAAATCGTAGAACGATGAATATTACTGTACATCATATAACTTACAGGTTGATATTTAAACGCAGTATTATTTGAAACTATTCATCTACGTGTTAAATTTCATTGTGATCACAAGATTGTGCTTTTTCCAAAGGTACAATAAGCGCTGTCTGTTTGTAAACAAACATGGCTGCCATCGAAAATACATGAAATCTATCCAAGCACAAGAATTTCACTGATCCATTAGTAATTATTAACACATAAAAACCATAGGGACTCAAATTCAATACATACATTCATGAGAGCAATAACTTTATCAAATCAACATACCGGTACTCATAGTTGATCAGCCCTGGGAACAATCCCACCGTGATCACAGGCCGATTAGAGTTATCGTTCTTGACACTTGCTACGTGAATGAAAGTAACGTCGAAAGAAACAAATGTTGTTCAAACTTCAGATTATTTGATTATCCTGTCATACAGACTTGTTTTGATGCATTCTGTGTAAGTTTCTCTTAAAGATATTGCCACTTTTATCAATTATAGTTTTAAAAAATTGACAGGTTTTTGCCATTTTCGTTACAACATTGTGCCGTCAACAACACATCACAGTGGTAGTACGGCGTGACGATCGGCTGATTCAAATACTTATTATCTTTATCAAATAATGTTGTTTGTTAAGAGTTTTATGTGTGTTAATTTGTTCAAGGTTGAAAAGTGTATTATATCATTCAAGGACAATATTTTCGTCATTTTCGTATTGTTTTGAAACTGAACTAGATTCCGATGCGTTATTGCCTTATTCACTCGGGAGATGTTCGGTTGGACACGCGTATGAATACAGATCAGCTGATTGGTATCACTTACTACAGCATTACTACGATTTCTCAATCGCATTTTTTCAGTCGTTTGTTAATAATATTTCATTACAAATGGGTAATATATAGAATAATCAACTCGGTACGAGTGATTACGGGATATCTGCCCTCGTCAAAATAATGTTCAGTCGCTCGCCAAGGCTCGCGACTGTGAACATTATTTCGACTCGGGCAGATATCCCGTAATCACTCGTACCTCGTTGGTTATTCTCTAATTATCATATCTATTAATAAACTTGCAGAAGATCTTCAGCATATTTGTAAATGAATACATTGAAATTATCAAAATATTATTGTTTGCGGATGATGTTGCACTTTTAGCAGATAGCATTGTTGATTTGCAAAGGAAATTAGATATACTTGATGAGTTTTGTAACAGATGGGGGTTTGAAGTGAATCTTGATAAGTCAAGGGTGGTTGTATTTAGAAATGGTGGATGTGTTAAGAAGTGTGAAAAGTGGTTTTATAGAAAAATACCTGTAAAGGTAACACCTTACTATAAATATTTAGGAATTGTATTTTCATCTCGCTTAATATGGTCTAAAACCTGTGAAACTCTGTCTTTACAAGCTAAAAGGGCATGCTTTCCAGTGTTTCAACTTTTCGCAAGATACCAGGATTTGTCTTTGTCTATTGCTCAAAGTATATTTGTCAGTAATACTGCCAATTGTAACGTACAAAAGCGAAATTTGGGGCTACACTTTTAGAACATGTATTGAAAAGGTTCATAGTGAATATTTTAAAAGGTTTCTATGTATTAGTAAAAAAACAGCATCATGTGCTGTACCTGGAGAAATTGGCAGATGTAATTTGTGTGTGCATTATTATTCAAAGTGTATTAAAAATTGGTGTCGAATTGTCCGCATGGACCGAAAAAGATAACCAAATGCAAGCTATAAGATGTTAAACATTTATGATGAAAATGGTGGAAATAACTAGGTTTCGCACGTTAGAATGCTTTTGTTTACTACAGGTTTTTCTTATGTATGGATAGCCCAAGACTGTGGCGATATAAATCATTTTATGTTAGCTTTCAAACAACGTTGTATAGATATCGATATACAACACTGGAATAGTAAAATCAGTAATTCATCATTTCTTGTAAATTATAGTACCTCCAAGTCACTTTTAGAGCCGGAAAAATATATTTATAGTGGTACATTAAGTAAAGACTTAATGCGAATGTTAGTTAAATTTCGATGTCAATCACATAACTTGAATATACAAATCAGCGTTTTTCAAAAGCAATTGTTCCTTATAATGAACTGGTTTGTCAAAAATGTGCTTTGGGACTGTGTGATGATGAAAATCATCTTTTGCTTATATGTCCATTCTATAAACAATACAGATCTAAATATATTCCAGCCTTTTATTACAGCCCCCCTTCTACTGCTAAATTCCAAGCTCTTATAAGGTTACAAAATACAACTGTTCTTAAGAAGATGTGTATATTTCTAAAGCTGAGTCTACGTTAACATAATTATTATTTCATATACTCTACACACCATATCATTATCCCACCGGTATGTAATACCGTGGGATATAGTCATCGCCCTTTCTGTCTGTATGTCCGTCCGTCCGTCCGTCCGTCCGTAATCATTTCGTTTCCGGAACAGAACTCAAAAACCAGTCCACATATCTTTCTGAAACTTAACATGTGTATTGCCCACCTACTGAAGTGGTGCCTTTTGATATTTTCACATTTCTGAAAATTTTATTTTTTATTATTTCCATGGAAACGGCTCTTATTTGGACTCTGTTCATGAAAGGTTTCGTTTCCGGAACAGAACTCAAAAACCGGTCCACATATCTTTCTGAAACTTTACATGTGTATTGCCCACCTACTGAAATGGTGCCTTTTGATATTTTCACATTTCTGAAAATTTTATTTTTTATTATTTCCATGGAAACGGCTCTTATTTGGACTCTGTTCATGAAAGGTTTCGTTTCATATATATTAGCTTATACTAATCTATTATGAAGCTTGCTTGAAAAATTTACAATTATCTTTCAAAGGTTTACATCTTACGATCATGTGGAACCGGTGGGATATGTCATCTTCTGATGACTCTTGTTTATGTATATGACATCTGTTGTATTCTTGGCCATATGGCCTTTAATTCTGAATAAAGTGATTTGAATATAGAGTCGAGTCAAAGATAGTGTTTATATTTTCAATCCAAGAATAAATGACGTTTGAACGATTATATGTATTATTCTGGTTTGTTTATTTAAAGAAATACAATTTGGTTACAAAATATAGTCTGGTAATTTTACCTGCCCGAGAGTCTGTTCGAGTTTCAAAGTTATTTCAATCACTTGGTTGGGAGGACAGAAGCTTCACTTTCATAACATAAAGAAATAAAATATAGTTTTTTTTCCAACATTTGATCATTCTGAATAGTTGCTCCTTTGTAATTCAGCTTACTTTGATGAGGACTGTGCCACGACATTCAAACTGCGGGACAGTACAGTGTCAGTGCTGACGATCAACTCAGCCGGGTCCAAACCCATTAAGCCTGTGTGTCATCTCTACTTTGAGTACATCGGCACCAGCCCTAACAAGACCATCTGCTACCAGTACCAGAGCCTGCGAGCAGATGTATGTGATTACACCATGAAGGTTCTTGATGGGGACCAGACTAGCTTTACACAGGTTCATGTAAGTAAAATACTGCTGTGGAGTTGACGGAATACAAATTTTGAGTCTTTTTTTTTCCAGTGGAAAGGAAGCACACTGCCAAAGAGAAGGCCAAGGTGGAAGGAACATATGAGCATCCAGGCCTCGTGATTGCGCGTAATGCACTATTTCATGCATCACTCCTGCAATTTTAATGTCTATGTGGGGGAGTTATGCTGCTAAATTACATTCAATCTTGCAATTTTGACATACTACTGCGCAACGTATTTGGATTAATGTATTTCCATCACTTTGATCAATAGTCATAATAGGCTAACTTGATCATGTAATCAATCATAAAAGTCGCTTCTTGTTTAGCAATGCAAATCTCGTTGGATTCCGTCTTAGTGAATGAAACGTATGTATCCCAGGTAATAATTATTGTGATAGCACTTCCGAATGAAGGACATCCACACTGCGCAGTAGATGTTTCCGCTCCGCTAAGTGCAGGGCTGAAAAGTGGCCTACCTCGTTACCCAGGTAGCACAACAACATTGGCCCGACATCGGCCTGACGCTGTTAACATTATCGGCCCGACGTCGGCTAACTCCATCGGGCCAATGAAGTTTTGCTCATCGGTTCTTCATCGGCCCGATGTCGGCATAACATTATCGGGCCAGCATCGGCCCGGCATCGGTCCGTATTTGAATAATTAATTACTTTTTGGTAATTAGTAATAATTTTCTAGGGCATTGAACTTGAGCACACCTTACTATGATTAATACAATCATCAGTGGTAGACTATTAGCTCTTTAAATCTAAAACTCTTGTTGTTAAGTATTTTCAAAATTCAGGCTTGGGATCACTAAAGTCGTAAAATTATCAATTCTAATATCTAAAGATAACTTTAATAATAAGAAAACAACTTTTGCGAGGGAATATATGGCCCTTTTACCTTAATGTTAACTTCATTACATACACAAGACCATTTTTCCATAACAAAGTATGACACTTTTACAATAAAAACTACTGGGTGTGTTATTTCATAATTAAAACCTAGAATAAAACTATTTTCTTTGACAATTATCTGTAAGTCCATTTAATGCTAATACAATTAAAGAATAACAAATGGTTTACTTTGATATAAACATTTTAATCACTGAAAATAATACATGTGTCAGAGCTAAAATTTGGATACTAAAAGTTCATTGTTTCATCCACTTTCCTCCACATTCCTGTTCGCTTCACCACGGAGCATTTCCTTAATGTCATGTTCAATGTCTTTTCAGAAGCTTGCCTTGAATCCGTGTTTTTCTTGACAGCCTCTGAATTAAATGAAAATATTTATTAATCTATATGTAAGGAGATATATTTATGATAAAATAATGCTCTGACGAGGACAAAATGTGACGATCTAATGTAGGGACCGCACGATGCGCAAAAGTTAACTAAAACTCAATTAAAATTTCGCGACAAATCATGGAGATAATTGATTTTTTTTCCATTGGTTGAGAAGTCAGAAAGTATTTATTCAATACTTGAGTTGAGTTAGTAGGATATTATGTTCTTACCAGTCAGTAATCGCATCAAATCATGTTTGACACTTCACCCTATATGTAATATTGAGAATGTAATTACTCATATACCAACCAAGGAAAGTTTTCTAGTTTTGATGAATTCTTGTGTGTCTACATGTAATTAAGAAATGAAAACATCGTCTGTTGGTATGTTACGACTTCACGCTTTAAAAAGCATGTGTCAGTATTCACACCAGACAAGTTTCCTTCATCCGCAATAGTTATAATTAATATTTCTGTAATATCAATATATATATACATATAAATGACAGCTATATTGTATACATGTATTAAATCCTGTATGTTTTCCCGCATAATGTTATATATACTGTTTACAACAGTGTATAAGCTAATTAACACACTCAATTTGATTGTTAAACCATTGTATACATTTACAGAAGCAAGGGTCAGAATATCCCCACTAAAAATATAAATAGAGGCAGCGATCGCGAGAATGTGGGGCAGCCTGTGACCCTGATTATCAGGCTCTTGTTTATAGATACATGTGAGGTCGGCCATTTATATTAAATTACCACTAGTAAGCAAGAATGTTCTTGGCAACTTAGTCCTATTAAAACATTGTTTTTAATAGAAATTACAAATGCGAGTCTTTCTAAATGTTCCCAGTTCTCTATTCATAATAAAGTGCTAAAAAATTATTGATTACTAAGTAAATAGCTTAGTCTAAATCAGCATCAGTTACCGGTAGAAGAATAACCGTAACTATTTTCTTCTCAAAAGAAAAACACATTAACAGAAAAGCGAAAGATAGGATTAAACTAGCAAAACAATATATATAGCAAATTGATACCTACCCGATGTTGTCGTCAGAGTCCTAATTCCAATCCTCATGGTTTTCTATGGGAAGCTACAGCTTGTGAGCAAAAATGCCTAACACAAAACGAATAACAGATTTCTTTCCTTAACCAACGCTTCTATTTTCTGTAACGCCTTCTTCAAGCTGAGATATTCACGTAAGTTAGACCGATGAACAATCGAGAGCCGACTATTCCAATGATTTGACTTCAGAAAAAAACAAAAATGAACCATAATATCAAGATAAAGTGGAAGAATTATTTTTCTTGAATTAAGCTGATGAAAAAGGAAATATGATATGACAACTTTGCATTGAAACTTCAAAAGATTACCTATGTACACGCTGTTCAAAACTTTGACTCTTCATTAGAAATTTAAATTATGTGACCGCATGCATATGGTATATCATTTAGATAGTCAAATAAATTTGCACTATTTTCAGGCAACTCCCAACTCCAACTTTTCTGAAAGCAAGGGAGGGACCTCCCCCTTATTTGTCAAAACCTGTATGCAATGTTTAAAATATAGCCTGTCCGCCAGTCCTTGACTAGCTACTTTTTGCCAGGACTGGTTCCTTTTTGGTCAGGACTGGTAACTCTTCAATTTTTTAGCTCATCAGGCCTGAAAGGCCCGCTGGGCTTATGGCATGGCCCGTCGTCCGCCGTCCGTTCGTCGTCCGTTTTGACACTTTCGACTTCTCCTCATAAACCATATACACTAGAGAGCTGAAATTGTGTGTACAGGAAACTTGGCATGTGGGGATTCTGATTTGTAACTTTGGTGACCCTGTGACCCCAATTTAGGGCCACAGGGGCCACACCCTTAAAACTTATTTTCATCTTCTTCTCCAGAAGCAGAAGCCCCAGAGAGCTGAAATTTTATGTACAGGCACCATGGCATATGGGGATTCTAATTTGTAACTTTGGTGACCCTGTTACCCAAATTAAGGGCCACAGGGGCCACGCCCTTAAAACCTATGTTCGCCTTCTTCTCCAGAACCAATGACTCTAGAGAGCTGATATTTTGTGTGCAGGTACCTTGGCATGTGGGGATTCTGATTTGTAACTTTGGTGACCCTGTGACCCCAATTTAGGGCCACAGGGGCCACACCCTTAAAACTTATTTTCATCTTCTTCTCCAGAAGCAGAAGCCCCAGAGAGCTGAAATGTTATGTACAGGCACTTTGGCATCTGGGGATTCTAATTTGTAACTTTTGTGACCCTGTGACCCCAATTAAGGGCCACAGAGGCCACACCCTTAAAACCTATGTTCGTTTTCTTCTCCAGAACCAATGACTCTAGACTAGAGAGCTGAAATTGTGTGTACAGGTACCTTTGCATGTGGGGATTCTGATTTGTAACTTTGGTGACCCTGTGACCCCAATTTAGGGCCACAGGGGCCACACCCTTAAAACTTATTTTCATCTTCTTCTCCAGAAGCAGAAGCCCCAGAGAGCTGAAATTTTATGTACAGGCACCATGGCATATGGGGATTCTAATTTGTAACTTTGGTGACCCTGTTACCCAAATTAAGGGCCACAGGGGCCACGCCCTTAAAACCTATGTTCGCCTTCTTCTCCAGAACCAATGACTCTAGAGAGCTGATATTTTGTGTGCAGGTACCTTGGCATGTGGGGATTCTGATTTGTAACTTTGGTGACCATGTGACCCCAATTAAGGGCCACAAGGGACACGCCCTTAAAACTTATTTTCATCTTCTTCTCCAGAAGCAGAAGCCCCAGAGAGCTGAAATGTTATGTACAGGCACCTTGGCATCTGGGGATTCTAATTTGTAACTTTTGTGACCCTGTGACCCCAATTAAGGGCCACAGAGGCCACACCCTTAAAACCTATGTTCGTTTTCTTCTCCAGAACCAATGACTCTAGACTAGAGAGCTGAAATTGTGTGTACAGGTACCTTTGCATGTGGGGATTCTGATTTGTAACTTTGTGACCCTGTGACCCCAATTTAGGGCCACAGGGGCCACGCCCTTAAAACTTATTTTCATCTCCCTCTCCAGAAGGAGAATCCCAAGAGAGCTGAATTTATTATCTTTTTCTCCAGAAGCATAATGCCTAGAAAGCTAAAACTTTGTGTACAGATTCCTTGACTAGTGAGGATTACAAACTGGAGCTTTGGTGGCCCTGTGGCCCCTAATAAGGGCCTAAGGGACCATGCCCTAAAAACCTATTTTCATCTTCTTCTCCAGAAGCAGAAGGCCTAGAAAGCTGAAACTTTGTTTACAAACTCCTTATCTAGTGAGGATTATAAATTGTAGCTTTGGTGGCCCCATGGCCCCTACTAACGGGGCACCTTGGCCACACCCTATAGCGAAATCAAATGTAAAGCCTGATGAGCTACAGAGCCCATGGCTCTATTTTTTGTTTATTGTCCCCTTAGGAATTGACCTATTAATTTTCAGGACAGGCTAGGTTTCAAATCTATTTTATACACTGCTGTATGCAACACTATATGAGAGCAGAAACTTTGTGGAGAGAATGCTTTACTAGTGAGGATCATAATTTCAGGGCTTTGGTGACCCTGTGACCCCTGATAAGGGCCCAAGGGGCTACAGCCGTAAAATCTATTTTCATCTTCTTCTCCGGAATAAAAAAAACTGAGGGTTATAATATGACCCCTAATAGCCAGAAAGCTAAAACATTTTATAATGACTCTTTAGTAATCAGGATTCTGAATTTTACATTTGGTGACCCTTTTGGCTCCTACTTAGGGGGGAAACCACAAAATAAATATTAAGCCCGATGAGCTACAATGACAATGGCACTATTTTTTTTATAGAAAATGTCGCTTTATCTACCGTACATAATTTAGGGAGAAGAAAATAGATGAAAACTAGAGTTTCAAACCACTTTTGATAGTAGCAACAACAAAGAATGATGAATAAGAGACATATTGTAGACCTAACAACAGATCGCCTTTTTATCCTATTTCATTCCGTTTTCTTCAACGACAGTTCAATCAAACCATTTTGATACGACTTGACTAATAATTTGTCATGGTGTCCAATTATCGATGTCATTTCTGCAGTATCGCCCAAATTACTAACTTGTTATCAATACTTGTTAGATTTATATAGATAAGATATCTTGCTGTTAGATACTAGTGTTTTTTTATGAAACCGTTATTGAGAATTAATATTGTTTTTTGAGGAAACTTTTCAATTTTGTGTGATACCTAGAAATAAACTTAGTTTTCCTGCGTAGATTCAACAGTTATATTTTATTCATTACACTGTTGATATTAATAATCAGTACCATGAACAAAAGAAATATATAAGTGGCCACAGGTCCTAGTGAAAATAGCAATATAATATAAATAATACCATTCAAAGGTGGGGTACACGGGGAGATATCCGCCTCAAGCTTGGTGTTATGCGACGAGCCGAAGGTGAGTTGCATAACACCAAGCGAGAGGCGGATCCCCGTGTACCCCGCCTTTAATGGTATAACGAATTAATCTTACCGAATATTTAAACCAAAGGAATATAAAATGAAGAAAAAGTGTAAGAAATTCGTAAGTCATTTTACTATAGTTTGTTCAAAGCTACATATCAGTTGATAAAAAGTAATAAGCTTAATCATGTGTTCGAGGTCGCATACATTGTACATTTCAAGACGCTCAATGTGCACGCTTTTTCATGCTTTTTATGTGCAGGGGTATAAATGATATATTCCCCCGCTCAAGAGAGTGATATCAGTATTTATTCAGGGTCACGTGGACCAATCAGAGATCGAGATTCTTACATGAGGTAGGATAAAGAATTTTATTACATGTAAATTGGAAGAGTATAGTAAAGACTTGACGTTGTAGTCATTCGGGAAAAGAGTTAACTTGTTGCATTGATGTCATCAGAGCTCATGTCAACTTCTTTATGCAAAAAGTTCAAATTTGTGGATTTGTTTCAGACCTACACATGCGCCACTACCACTCCTCAAACATACTGTACCTCTGAGAAGACATTAACGTTGGAACTGCTCAACAATGGCGCCACCAGTCTCTCTGACAACACCTTCACAATCACCGTCACGGACGGCACCAAGGATGAATTGCTCAGAAGATCCCGATACGGTAATACATGTTTCATTTCACGATATGACACATCATACAGTCATCATGCAGCTAACTAAATCCTGATCCAAATTTAAGTGAATGTCGATACAAATTAAGTGGATATCTTTGAAAATTTTAGTGAACATTGATACAAATGTAAGTTAATATCTCAAAAAATTTTAGTGAATGTTGATACAAATTTAGGTAAGTGGATAACAAAATATTAACTGAATGTCGATAAAAATTCAAATTTACCGTATCCTCGCGGGTATAAGATCAGGGGGCCGGGCAAATTCAAATAAATTCATGCCAACATATTGTCGATACAATATTAAATGTCTAAATATTCAAATATTTGTTTAACATTTTCGATATATTACATTTTCCAAAACAACATGCTGTTAATTGAAATGTTCATGTATATAAAATTCGAAGAAAACCTTGCAAATATTATGATAATGAGCACGAAAGAATATTAATAATGTTATTTGTCGTCAAGAAATTACGATTGAGATTCCAAGTGCAGTAAAACGACGTGCTTTGGCGAAAGTATATTTGACAAAGATATCTTCGAACTTTGATTAATATGATAAATAAGTTTGGAAATGTGCCATATTAAACATTTAGAATGGATTACAAGTCTTATAAAGCGAAAGTTCTTGATTATATTTTGGGAATCAAATATTTTAAATCCCGATCGCTAATGCAAGTGAAGCCACATACATCGTGATTTCTGCTGAAATTTAACAGTACGTAATGATGCATGAATATTCAAAAATAATATATTGTTTTATTTTTATTAATTGACAATGTATATAGTCAATAAAAACAACAACAGGACAATGTATTTTTATTTTTCAAGAAATGACATCGATGTAAACTTGTGCTTTTTGCTTCCGGTGTAAACATCGCTAACTCGATCGTCTGACATTGATTGTGTCACACTTCCGAGAATTGGGGGCTGGGCTATAAACCGAGAATGACCCTAACCTGCTCAACCCTGAAAAATGGGGGGTGGGCTTTAGTTCGAGGGTGGTCATATACCCGCGAGGATACGGTAAGTGAATATCTTTCAAAACTTAAAGTGAATGTCTTTCCAAATTTTAGTAAATGTCGATACATATTTGTGTGGATACCTATCAAAATCCAATGAATTTTGACTCTAGAAATTACAAACAAAATTGTGAAATTATTTCTTTGGATTATTTCTGTTAGTATTCAAGTTTCAACAAATGCGACAATTAGAGATACATAGATAAGCAACTGTTTGCGTCTTCCAACCCTCTTGCTAAATATGAAGATCACCAATATGTTATAGATCTCTCTACAGAATGTCTGTTTGATTGAATTGTGATACATATCGTATCGTGACCTAAGTACTGCAATACGTATCGTATCGTGACCTAAGTACTGCAATATGTATCGTTTTGTGACCTAAGTACTGCAATATGTATCGTATCGTGGCTGAAGTACTGCAATACGTGTCGTATCGTGACCTAAGTACTGCAATACGTATCGTATTGTGACCTAAGTACTGCAATACATATCGTATTGTGACCTAAGTATTGCAATACGTATCGTATTGTGACCTAAGTACTGCAATACGTATCGTATCGTGACCTAAGTACTGCAATATGTATCGTATAGTGACTTACGTACTGCAATACGTATCACATCATGACATAAGTACTGCAATTTGTATCGTATCTTGACTTAAGTACTGCAATACGTATCGTATCACGAGGAACCTGTGTAGTATTATCCCTTTTGCACACACATTCAACTGTTCCACTTAATTTATTGATGTCAGGTTTGAAAGATTTATTGTTTAGTCAAACTTCACAGAGAGAGTGGCAAAACATTGACAAAAATATGACCTCATAAGTGGTGCAGGCTTTCTCCCTGCAATGATACTAGCCAATATCAGTCTGATTAAGATTGACTGTGCTTCGAGGAAAAGTCTTTAAACACTGACTATAGTGGGGTTTGAACCACATCCGTCCTTCATAATCTGAAGGCACCTCCATTACACGCATGTTCTGACATAAGCTCATCTATCCAATCACAAGGACGGCGGCAAAAGCTTTTGATATCAGAGCTAAGAGCATGTTCCTCCTGTAATATATATTTTAACAGGAACGTTTGCGTGGTGATTTTTGAGCGGCAATGTGATTGGTCCGATTGTGACTAGGTTTTGTCTGCGCCAAACTGGTGTAGAACGAGCGCCTGGCTTGGGTGCTTTCAGGCCGATGTGGAGAGGAAAGCCCTAATACACATTGTTAATTTGTTTCCTTTGAAACATGGTCAATTTTAATCAGACTGGCCGTGATATACTCTTGAAAGCATTGTCTAACTCCTAATCACCTGGCCTCAACTGTAGGTTACCAAGGATGTTGGTCCATCTCTATTGAGGTTTGATTCAACAAGTTTTAGAAAGCAGAGTTAGTTCCCTAAGTTGTCCAGAGTAGAGTAGTTGATCTTGAAACATGTTGAAGATAGATTTTAATCATATTTATAAAACATAAATCTATATACTTCACAAAATAAGAGTGATACATTTTATTTGTTTAAGCTGTATTTCCTTGTGAGTAACATGACTGATTTTCTTCATAAAAATGTTTTTCCATTGTTATATTCATTATTGAATCCATGATTGTTTCTCTTGATTTATAAACTCACTGACTTGCATTGAGTTTCATTTAGTTTTTTCTCCTTTTTTTTCAGGAATTCATTTTGTATTATTCTTTGTTTCAAATATCAGTTTATTTCAACTTACGCACTTGTTCAATTTTCAGATTTTCACATTCTTGTTAATCTCACTACATTGAAATAATATCTGAGATATTGCCTTTCCACATTACAGCAGATCTCTACAAGCCAAATAGCATGTGTTAACTTTTAGTCAAACTGATAGTTGATCATACAAAAGTCAACTGCTAACCATATGAGTTTTGAACAGCATCGCTGATCTTCTAGCTAACAACCTTGGCTAATTCAAACATTTAATGAGTTGAGTTACTTCAAACATAAGTCAACTGCTCACCATATGAGTTTTGAACAGTATTGCTGATCTCCTTCTAGCTATCAACCTTGGCAAAATCAAACATTTGATAAGTTGATCTACTTCTATGGGTAGAGAATGTGAGAACTTCCAACCTTCAAACATAAAAGAGTCAACTTTAAATCTGATTGTATTTCTAATTGGCTTGTTGGGTTCTTGTAATATGATAGCAGTGCGGTTCCTAGAGGGGTCCTGGGGAATTTGCCCATCAGTTTGACCTGGTGTCCCTGAACATTTTTTAGAAGTAGGATACTCCTACCATCAAAAAGGGTGCCATATTTAATTATTGGTCAAAATGATCACTTCAGCTGATCATCTAGGAACAACACTGTGGTAGCACACAATCAACAATCTAATTATAAGGTATTCGAGTCAATAAGCACCCCTTCACTTTAAGACCCCTAATTGGCAGACCCTTTTCAAAGCATACATTGTGTGATGAATTTGAACAGTTTCATCGAATACATCGTTTGAGTGATTCCACTACTTCCAATACTCAAGGAGCTACAGATGTTCCTTGCATGCACGTCACGTTCCAGTGAACTATTATGCTTATCAATTTTGAATATGAATAGATAGCATAATTTGACCTTTGTCATTATGAAAATCAATACATCTTACTCCTATTGCTAAAGCCATTGCAATGAACATCCCTTTCACTTACATGGTGCTTATTACAATAGTTACATGTAGATTACAGTTTGATTGACCTCATCAATTTATCTTCATCTTACTCCTCCTGTTTTCCTTCATTTTGGTTGATCAATACACTATACATCTTAACTTAATTCCTCATTTTCATATGTTATGACTCTTTCTTTTTATGACAACATTCCAATCTAGTTCAAACTAACTGTAATGTTTACGTCACATAAGTTCTTTGTTACATCTAGCGACTTACCCACTAGGTTCGTGTTGAGCATGCACGAAAATCAACTAATGGAAAAAGAACTGGCTGATCTCTTTGAATCGAGCTTCACTAGAATTTTAGCTAATCTGGCCTGTAAGGCCCGATGGGCTTATGGCATGGCATGGTGGCCTGCGTCCGTCCATCCATCTGTCTGTAAACTGTGGGAAATTTCGACTTCTTCATCAAGGCCTAGAAAGCTGAAACTTGGTGTGCAGACTCCTTGACTAGTGAGGAGTAACCATTGAAGCTTTGGTGGCCCTGTGGCCTCTAATTTTTAAAGGGCCACTTGTTAAAAACCTATTTTCATCTTCTTCTCCAGAACCATAAGGCCTAGAAAGCTGAAACTTGGTGTACAGACTCCCTGACTAGTGAGGTTTATTAATTGTAGCAATTGTGGCCCTTTGACCCCTATGAAGGGCCAGAGGGGCCACGCCCTAAAACCTATTTTCATCTTCTTCTCCAGAAGCAAAAGGCCCTGAAAGCTGAAACCATGTGAATATACTCTTTGGCTAGTGAGGATAATGATTTATAGCTTTGGTGGCCCTGTGGCCCTGTGGCCTCTAATAAGGGCCTCAGGGGCCACACCCTTTAACCTAATTTCATCTTTTTTTCAAGAAGCATCAGGCCTAGAAAGCTGAAACTGCGTGCAAACTCCTAAGTTAGATAGGGACTAGCATTCCGAATTGTACATTTGATGACCCTGTGGTCCAAAGTAAGGGGGGAACCACATTTTCCACACCCTAAAGCTAAATTGATATGAAGCCTGATGAGCTAAAGAGCTATTGCATTTTGCACAAAATATTGGACGTATACATTGCAGCTAGTTAACTGTATTGGAGAACTCTCTTGTTTCAGGGGTTAGAAAATCTTTTTTTGCCAATTCACTGGTCCCTTAACAAATTCTACATTTTAATTATCTGAAAATCACAATTAAATAGAAAGAGTTGACAACCAAATGGTTCGCCTTCCGACAAAGGTCTATGACTTTTTGTGAAAAGTTGCTGCAAGTTCATGACTTGCTAATTGTGAAAGATTTTTAACCCCTGATCTTGGTGTTAAGAAAACAATAATGATTTAAACTTTGAACTAAAGACCATTAGATTTAGATGGTCTAAAAATTGCACCAAACAAAGCTTATTATCTTATTATTATTATAAGGATATTTATATAGCGCACATATCCATCCACTCGTGGTTGCTCAAGGCGCTTACATTGTTTCCCCTGGTCATTGGCATTCTTTCACCGTCCAATCATTTTTCCAACTCAACTCCCTGGGGAGTATTCAACCGGCATCCACATATGTGGCGCACAGGTTAGGGACCATTCTATGCCTCACAGGGTACCCATTTACAGCTGGGTGAACTGAGACACATAGTCACAGCAGTTTGTCCAACACTGCTGAACGCTGATAACCGACAGCTCGGCGTATGCACGTGTTCATGTATCCACCATTCAGCCACTGACATGAATTCGTGGGATCTTTTAAGTGCGCAGTTTTTGTTGCACTACACACTAGGGCTCCAGGGTGACACTTATAGAGTTCTAACAGAGGTGAACTCTAGGTTTTTACACCTTGGCCTGGATGGGATTCGAACCCCGGACCTCAGCAACGTGAGACCGGCGCTCTTGCCGACTGAGCTATCCCGTACCCCGTGTTTCGGGATTCAAAATGGCGGCAGGGTAGCGGTAAGTATGATTTTACAGAAAGAGTTAGCCAAAATTTAGCAAAAACTAAATGAAACAACGATATTTTGGGTATCCTTTTAATTCAAAAGGGCGTTAACACTCTTGCAAACTTAAAAAGGACAAGTTATGATTTTTATTAATCAGATATTGGTATTAAATTGGAATTCTATCGAAATCAATTTTCAAAAAGGGTCCATTTTCAACACGTGGTGTCAGTTGTCGAGGTATGGTCATAATGGAGGTGGTTCCTATCAACACAACTTTCCTTAGTTATTAAAAGTAGTGTTAGTTTTTAATATTCTTTTTTGAAATTTTGAAGACGTTAAAAAGTTTTTAAAATGCTGCTTGTGTTGAAAGGCGTCAAAAAATGGTGACGAGTTAATGCAAAGTAATACGTTCATTCTTGTAAAGGAATCATCATTTGTGTCTTATATTGGCAGTAAATGTAAATGTTAATTCAACACTTGTGAGACGATTTCATTTCTATTCACACATTGTCCATAGTTATCTTCTCAACTATTCACAAACAATAAAAAAACAACCAATAGAGACAGTATGTTGTTAAGATATGATCTTTTTTTCAATGCATATGCAATTAAAATTTCTAAAATGCAAATATACACCCTAAAAAATTCCAAATTGCTACAAATGAGAGAGAATATATAACTGCAATTAAAACAATTATACTGGGGTACATGCCTCAGTCAGTGCCACAGATAAGCAGTGTATCTACGTATTTAACGCAACAAAACCTTTAAAAACCCAATTAGTTCAAATGCTTGAGTATAAATATGCAGAAATTTTCATTAAAACACTAAAGAATCAAAAAGCTTGTTAACTGTACGCAGTGACTTGTGAAGGCTAGCGCTAGCGTAGTCGTACCTAAAATTGTTACACATCGATGATGATATAACTCCTCAAAATATAATTTTTGTATGATTTAAACATGTTCATTTATATCATTACCTTTTGAAAAATGTTTACATTCAGAGAAAATACCCATTTATGTACTTTAAATTAAGTTTAAACCGTGACAGCACAATCTCTTTCTCACATGAAATACCAACTTCTCTCAAATTTATCAGTACAATTTTATATTAAGTACACTGTCAAAATCCACAATACTAGATTGTTACCAAAACAGGGAGTAAATACCCAATAGCTAAAACATTTATCTGAAGCACTGCCTCAGTATCTTGTTTATGCATCTATTATGTGTTTTCAATTTATTTAGAATCTTTAACATTGAGGACTTAATTGATGTTACGTTGACAAGTTTAAGTTTTATTATTATCCCAAAAAAACGATCATATATTAAATAAAAATGGGTTGATAATGATGCTTAAATTGCCGACATGAAATTACCACCTTCATACAAGATGAATATCAGCAGAGTATATCTTATCTAATTTGACCAATGTGTCCTTATCAGAATACATTTTGTTACAGATGTCAGATGATAGAGAGGAACATGTTACAATTCAACACCAAATTCATCGTTGGACTTGTTATATTTGCCATCTGCAGCCATCAGTAGTTAACATCGAAACACTTGAAGTCCAGGAATCCGCCAAAAAATCGCTTATTTTTATTGATGGTGATTACAGGTGAGTTTAAGTAGATTTTTTAATGCTCCTAAGGTCTAAAGCTAGATTTTCTTCTGCCTTTGGTCAAAAACTGATTGCTATCAATATTATTTTGAATTAATGAGTCAGAAACAATTGCTGAAAACAATGTATACATACACTATTTTACTTGTTTACTCAATAGTTTCTGTCAATGGTCTAGCCTTTGATTGATTGATGCCATATTTGATAATGGGGCCAAAGGCCCATTATACACGGAAAACATATTACTACATAAATACACATCATACACATGAGGTTACAGCAATATTTAAAAAAATAGAGCCATTGGCTCTGTAGCTCATCAGGCATCATATCAAGTTTGCTTTATACAGGCCAGATGAGCTAAAAATGAAACTGATGTTACCTATTGCAAGAAAACCTATAAAAAAATTACAAAACAAATGTAACGATTTCGGAATAATTGTCCTTACCCAAATGATTTATTATTATTCAACACTTTCTAGATCGCCAATATCAGACAGTGAAAGAAGTCCACACTAAAATATCCAAGGAGAAATAAATTTGCCATAGACTGTCATCTAATGGAGAAAAATAGGTTTTTAAGATTGTGACCCCTGTGACCCTATTTGGGGTCATGGGGTCACGAAACCTACAGTTTACAATCCCAATTGGCCAAGGAGTCCACATGCAGTCTTTCAGCTCAATAGACCTTTAGGAGCTAAAGATGGTGATGAAAATAAGTTTTTAAGGTTGTGACCCCTGTGACCCTATTTGGGGTCATGGGGTCAAGAAATCTATAATTTAGAATCCCCATTGGCCCAGAAGTCTGCACATATAATTTCAGCTCTCTAGACCTTTTGGAACTTAAGAAGAAGAAGAAAATAATTATTAAAAATTGTAACCCCTGTGACCCTATTTGGGGTCATGGGGTCACGAAATCTACAATTAAAAATCCCCATTGGCCAAGGAGTCTGCACATATCATTTTTAACTCTCTAGTCCTTTTAGAACTGGAGAAGAAGATGAAAATAGGTTTTTAAGGTTGTGAACTCTGTGACCCTATTTGGGGTCACAGGGTCACTAAAGTTACAAATTAGAATCACCATATGATAAGGTACCTGTACACAAAATTTCAGCTCTCTAATGTGTATGGTTCATGAGGAGAAGTCGAAAGTGTCAAAAGTTTACGGACGGACGACGGACGGACGCCGGACGACGGGCCATGCCATAAGCACATCTGGACTTTCAGTCCTGATGAGCTAAAAAGGTAAAATTAGTAACTGTTCACAGCAATCATACAGTAATTATGATGAATTATAGTGACAGGAATTTTTTCCTAAATTTGAATTCAATAAACTTGTATACACAAAAAAAATGTATTAAGCATCCCCCACTTTTTCAAACAGAAAAACAGTGCTGATAATAATCAAAACAAATGTACAGGCAAACAATAAGTTAGAACAATCATCTAGCAGTGTTAAAACTAAAACTTCGTTCGGTGTAAGATTCACTGTCGCTGAAAAACTGGTTTTACAAGAATTTGGTATTTTTTAGTCAAAATACAAGTTACCTTCAAATTGAAAATGAAAGTCAATATCTTTTGCTGCAATGTGATAATTATCATTCTCTTAAGTGGATAATGACTTTTTAGTAAAAAGCCTCATAGCGAAAGTCAATTGTTAAAGCAGTGTGAACCTTCAAAACCACTTTTCATTGAGTATAACCTCTATTGATTAAAAGTGTTCATTGTTAAAATAAAAGCATTTTCGCAAAACTATGCTAAAGTAGTGACTTTCGATAAGTTTCCGAAATAACGTTTGACTAATTGAAACATGTCATTGTCCAGTCGATCGCGACACACCTTAAAACCTTCCTATGGTTACTTTACTACGTCGATTAGCTTTAAAATGATACTTTCTTGCAACAGTTGATACTTTCTCGATCAAATGACATTGTTAATACAGTTTGTCATATGTGACTTTAAACAACTCACGAGTGGCTCTTTAATAGTAAACTGAACAGATTTTTGACCCCTGTACTAGACTAGTGTTGGGAAGGTGAATAAGACGATGATATAAACATGTTAGAGATATACCCATACTTCCCGAGGTGTATCGCTCAATAACATCCTGTTTGAATCGTGGGTCTCCGAGGCGTAGCGTAGGGGAGCCGAGGAACCGAGATTCAAACAGGAGGTTATTGAGCGATTCACCGAGGGAAGTGTGGGTATATCTGACTTATACCCCACTCCGGTTGAGTCATATCTGACAAAAAAGAGCATTCCATCATTCTTTAAGTATACCACTCTTGACCTAACTAGATCAATAGAATATTAATGATACTCGTTTAATTGCGGTTTAAAACCACAAACTAACTTCATTTCATTAAAATTGGTACATACTAGTAATTATATACATAGGTTTATATAAATAGAATATATATATACATAAGACAACAGAAAATACCTCTGCTTGTATCAATCTTCATTAGCTCAGTCGATAGAGTCGCTGCTCAACAACATAAAGGTCCCTGGTTCGATTCCCGCCATCTTCGATTATAATTCTCAAAATTTAAAATTCTAAATTTACAAGTCCGTTTATTTGCCAAAGTAGACGATCCCTTCTCCTACCTAAGTGTAGATTAACAATAAAGTGTTGGTGTATCAGAAAAGTAGAGGTGTATCAGTGGATAACCTACAGTTACAACATAGAAAGGAGAGGTGTATCTGTCAATACACCTACAGTTAGAACAAAGGAAACCATAGCAACGAGACCGGAAGTGGGGTATAAGAACATGAATGCTCCTCTCCCTGGTGACCTATATAGCTGTGTTGTCATCAAGCCGTAAGGAGGCACGGGGTGAAGATTTTATGACCCTTGATGTATTGTTGAGAGATACGGTCTGATGAATGACGGTGGTATCAACCTGTTTACAGTTTGTTGGTGACAACAGACATTTAGTACCCTGCATATCAAGTGATATTGGTCTCCTCATACCATTCATATTCTTCTCTATACACTAACAGCAATAGATCACTGAAATATTTTCTTGTCATCTCAGCTTTAACATAGATCTCTGAACCCATAATATAACCTGTCTCGTCCCAACTAACCCACTTCAACCACCCTACCCCGTCCCAACCCACCTCAAACCACCTCACCCAACCTAACTCTACTCAGCCTCACCTCACCCCATATAAATCCACCTTACCCCCTTCACCCTAACAAACCACCTCTCCAAGCCTGACCCTGTCTAACCCAGCCTAACCCCAACACATCACCCCAACCCAACTTAACCCACCTTACCCCACCTCACCCAAAACAAACCATTTCACTCAAACACCCCTCTTTACCCTATCTGCCTCACTCCCACTCACCCTATCTAACCCTTTCTAAACCAGCCTTACTCCCTTCTAATATTTGGCCAGAGATGTATCACAAAAGATATTGCCTTTCTTGTTTTGAGAAATCCAACAATTACTCTGTTGACTTGAGTACTACAGTAAATTGACTTTTTTCTATTTGAAAAATAATTCATTCATGAACATTGAAGAATTGTTTAAAAATGAAAACTCTTGTATTATTTAAGAAAAAACTCTTAAAAATGTATCTGTATTTGAAGTTTGTATTTCCCTTAAAAGAACTTGAACACTTGAAAAATGATTTAGAACTTTAGCATGTAGAACTTTTCTTTTTTCCTGGGATCATCTTTCAGGAAGTTTAAAAACACAGAAAAGTCAGACACCATTTACAATGTCGTGCATAAGGGATATATATATATATATATATATTCAAAACTAACCTGAAGAAGCCAACATGGCTGAAAGCGCTAGTTAGCTAAAATGAATGTTCCCAATTCAATAATTTTATTGTATTTCATTTATATATATATATATATATATATATATATATATATATATATATATATTGTTTTCAATGTGATATCACTTAAACTATCATCAGGTGATGAGATATGACAGGACATCATAGGCTTAATTCCGTCAAAAGATGAGCTATAAGTGATATTACATTGAAAACAAGAAATGTTCTGTTTATAATAGGTTTCTGTTGTCGGAAATGTGTGGATTTATGTTTAAAACTGCCGAACTTTGCAAAATAAGGTAACATCGTGCCATTGCTACATGGGACAGCTTCTTTGCGAGGCATTTTAGAAGTTGGAATGACAATAACGCTGAGGAATATATGGATGACAACTTCTTTGTTCATTGTATGCCTTTGAGAGGCATTTTAGAAGTTGGAATGACAATAATGCTGAGGAATATATGGATGGCAACTTCTTTGTTCATTAAACAAAGAAGTTGTCATCCATATATTCCTCAGCATTATAACCTTGGACAGCCCTGTCGGTTTTTTTTTGTGTAAAAGAAAATATAGAGTACTTCCCTGTTTATACTTATATATGAATATTACATGATATTATATCACACTTGTCTCATATATGTTAGTGAAGGAAACATTTTAGTTGTTCTCCAATTAACAATTTCATTAAACAAAGATTGCATCACTGTCCATCCATCATTGTCCCTTTAACTAGCAATAGCGATGACGTCTCATTGATGGCAGAGTTTTAAAATTCTTGTGAGTCACAGGAGCCCCTCACTTAGTCATTTGACGGGTCACGTTATTTTGCAGAGACGAAAGAAAAATACATAAACTTTCCAGGTTTCTGATAAGAAATTATAATTACAAAACGATGCTGCATTATCTGCCAAATGTTATGTAAGCATACATAATTATCAAAATTTTCATTTACACAAGATATGTACACTTAATTTTTTTCTTTAAAAAAGTTCGAAGCATATGACTGTAAATCAAGGCATGAGCCTGTAAGACCCAAACACTGAAAAATGATAGGCCATTGATAAAAATCATGGGGCAATTGCCCGGGCCCACCACAAATCTTAAGCTCTGCACATTGTCACCCTTCTGTATTGAACAAGTGATATCAAACTAGGTGACAAGAACCCTTTTCTAAAACTGAGACGACCCAGTGTTTCATCGCTGAACGTCCCCTCTTCTTAAAGGGACCATTCGAGCGGGATATTTTTTGTGGAAACGAAATTCAGGAGGACTTTCCTGTTTACAATTATATGATTTTTACATGATAATTTCACACTTAATTTCATATATGTGTGTGAGATAAGCATTTTAGTTGTAAAAGTTTTGACAATTTGACAAACACTAAAGTGTATCGCTCAAAAATAAAAACATTATGAAATGAAGCCAATCATCGAAGCTACTATCGTGGAATGCATTACAAAATGCTGTCGCAACTGAAAACTTTTATTATGAATTATTTGTAAATATGCCGCTCTTCTACCAATCAAGTAGTTATTACTTAATTTTGTTAACGAATAAGCATATTACAGCACATTTGTTTTCTTGCAATGCTCACCTTTCAAAATGGCGAGCGAAAGCCGCTCGAATGGTGCCTTTAACCCTCAGCCACTGATCTGAGCCAATAGGTCTGTCCTTAAAGTGACACCAGTTATTAAAGAGAAGAAGAAGAAGAAAAATAGTTTATTTCAGTGTCACGTGCTATTACATTTTTTACAAACTTTGTATGGTAAAACAATACCACAAGGTATAAAATCATTGCAGATAAAAATAGACAGCACCCGGCCTTGAAGGCCTATGAGACACCATAGTACAATTTTTCCATATTAAAATATATAAGTATATAGATATAAAACATTTGGGTACAACAATTGGGTATAAAAGATGAGTTAAACATAGTTAGGTAAGACGCAACCTCCTCCTGTACATATTATAGGTAAGAGCAGCTAATGGCTTACAAAATATACTATGGGCTAATTTGCAGAAAGGAAGGATCGGCAATTGACACACATTTCCATAATTCATATCTTAAGTCTGAATAAAAATTACAAACAATAAGAAAATGGGTCTCGTCTTCTATGCTATTACTATTACAACATTTACAAATTCTTTGTTCAAGAGGAACTTTAGGACGAGAAAATCTACCTTGCTCTATTTCTAAGGGAAGAGTGCCACAGCGTAATTTACTTAGTATACTTATTTGTGAGCGCTCAATGGGTGCTACGACATAAGCTTCAGTTTGAAGAGAATGTTTAAACAAGCGGTACGTCCGCAATTTATTACCATTACACTGGCCACAAAAGAGAAGGACCAACTCTTTCTACAGCTCTGGCCGTCAGCCAAGTTGTTATCATGATTAGTGTTTTTGTAATGAACGTCAAATGGTTGATACAAACATTGCTTTGTTTAATTCTGACTGTGATATGTGGTAACTTAAATAAACATTTATGGTGTGTCTGCCTCATGAAAGGGAGGTTATACTTTATTGAAGGTAATTGTCTAAACTTTTTAAGATTTCATGATAACAATAGGTTCTGTTGAATTGTTCACCTTATGCTTTCATATAATCATAATGTTGAGTATTTAGCAGTGATAGTCTGAAAGATCACAAATATCATCTGTTGAGTTCAGGAACTCTCTGCCACAAGGTGTTGTGTGTCGTAATAGATTCAATTAAGATAATAGGTTGAATTGTTCACCTTATGTTTTAGTAATGTTGATTTATATTGCAGTTATAGTCTGAAAGATCACACATATCATCTGTTGAGTTCAGGAACTCTCTGCCACAAGGTGCTGTGTGTCGTAATAGATTCAATTAAGATAATAGGTTGAATTGTTCACCTTATGTTTTAGTAATGTTGATTATGTTGCAGTGATAGTCTGATAGATCACAAATATCATCTGTTGAGTTCAGGAACTCTCTGCCACAAGGTGTTGTGTGTCGTAATAGATTCATTAAGATAATAGGTTGAATTGTTCACCTCATGTTTTCACAATGTTGATTATATAGCAGTGATTGTCTGATAGATCACAAATATTATCTGTTGAGTTCAGGGACTCTCTACCATGGGAAGGGCTTCAACAACCATTTAAACGTTCAGCCAATGAAAACACTTCTGACATGGAAAGGGCTTCAAAAACCATTTAAACGTTCAGCCAATGAAAACACTTCTGACATGGGAAGGATGGTTCTCCTCCCCCGGGCGTTTGCCATGATTACCTTTGTGCAGTGGAGCTGATTGCAGAACTAACTCCTACTCCATACAATTAGCTTCTCCCTCTCAGCTTACAGGCCTTTATTCAACAGAGGTTTCATCCACAGGGATTCGAACTCTGCTGTGAATGAATTTGAAATGGAAACGCTTCTCATTGGTCAATTTCCACGTGCACCTGTGTTGCCATTTCAAATTGATAGTTGTTGGCAACGGTTACAAAACAACTTGAAATGACAACATCTGCTCACGTGGAAATTGACCAATGACAGGCGTTTCAATTTCTGATTCATTCATGGCAGTGTGTTTGAATTTTGGAAATTGCTAATACTTTCCTGTAGTCGGCCAGACATTTGTTCAAAGATAGGTGTGGTGTAAATGCGAGGGTCAGTGGTAAAAATTTAGATCGAATTCGAAAAATTGGGCGAAATGTTCAGCAAGTGAGAAGATTGATCTATGATTCCAATGCATAGTTTTGCTATATAATTACCTATTTAATTGCACTGCACTTTAAAATAGTTGATGTGTCCTGTTTTCGTCCAGGTTTGAGCAATTGGAGTCTGTTGTATTTTCTATATAATAGATCGAGAATAACGCTAAATCTTTATTTCTTGACCGATTTCATTCAAATTTGAAATGTAGGTTTATCTCAACATATGAAAACGATATAAGAGCAACAGTCCAGGTTTTGAATGTTTATGTTTTATCATATTTGTACTGTGACCAGTTAATCTTTAATAAAGATGCACAGCCAGCTAACCAATATCTTCTTTATTTCCATTATTTTCAAGATTCAACAATATTTGATGTTTTGATTGAAGTGGTGTATGGAAGTTGAAAGCGAAGATTGTGAGTTTGGTAAAAAGCTGAAAGATACAAAAAGATTCTATTACTAAAATGAATCTACGTTTGGATACTATATTCTTTACAAAATCATGAAACCTTTACATGAAATGTATGTTACTGCTCATCTTCCCACGGCAAGGTGAAAACGTATCGAGCAACTCTCCTCGCTTTAGACCTTGCCTTCACAAGGTAGAAAACTGGTGATCCGGAGCAGCGACACCTATCGTGATCACGAGTTATGCCCCTTATCAGCTCTTACGAAATAGCCAATGAAATTTCGGAACAAATTCAAAATACTAACAGACGATCTTTTTGAAAACTATCCGAGTGAAATATAATTTTAAATTTCAGTCCGCATGGTTGTTTTCACGTTTTTGATTAGCACCGAGAATGCAGAGAAGACAAACATTGATGTATCACTCAAATTAATTGTTTCTCGCCCTTGTAAAACACATACAAAAGTATTTTTTTCAAATCGGTTCAGTTAACATGCTGTCTTCTGATTGGACTATTCTACTTCCGTGCAGCGGGTTGAAATGCTAGCACAGAAATCACGGCCAATGATGTCAAGGGAGGAATGGGAAAGTTTAGAAACTTTTTCGTTTCGCCCGTGACGTTGTGAAGATGGTTACTGCTATATTTACAGCTTCTTATTGAATATTTTACGACACTTCAATTTTCACTATTGAAGACATGAGCTGTTGACTGATTCAACATTATTACGAAAATACACTGATTTACTGAAAGTTATACATTTGTATGAAAAATGCAATATATCTATCATAAATCTATAAAACTTACACCGTGGGCACTGTAATCTGATGTCTATAAATCATGTAAATGCAAAGAATAAGCAAATCTTGTGAAAAACGTGGTCTTGTTACTAACAGTGTAGTTTTCTAACTTCTCAACTGAAGATTCCCAAGGAGAGGTAAAAATAAAAATGAAGTTTCGTAAAATCCCTTCAGGGTATCAGAACAATATTGTTCACTCCGAGATTCGAACCCCTTTGATTTGTAAATGATTTTATCACACAAGAAGCCCTGCTGTGTAGGAACTAAACAATATTTTGAACACGGCAGTGCAAAGGATAGATAGTCATGAACTGCTGATGTCACAATACGCCGACACAATGTAGGATACTTTGTGTACAGACTCCTTGACTAGTGAGGATAATAATTTATAGCTTTGAATTTTAGCTCATCTGGCCTGTAAGGCCCGATGGGCTTATGGCATGGCAAGTTGTCCGGCGTCCGTCCGTCAGTCCGTCTGTCCGTCCATCCGTCCATAAACTTTGGGGAATTTCGATTTCTTCTCAAGAACCATGAGGCCTAGAAAGCTGAAATTTTTTGTACAGACTCCTTGGCTAGTGAGGATCATAAATTGTAGCTTTGGTGGCCCTGTGACCCCTAATAAGGGCCACAGGGGCCACACCCAAAAAACCTATTTTCATCTTCTTCTCCAGAACCATCAGGGCTAGAAAGCTAAAACTTTGTGTACAGACTCCTTGGCTAGTGAGGATAATAAATTGTAGCTTTGGTGGCCCTGTGACCCCTAATAGGGGCCACAGGGGCCACGCCCTAAAAACCTATTTTCATCTTCTTCTCCAGACCCATTAGGGCTAGAAAGCTGAAACTTTGTGTACAGACTCCTTGGCTAATGGGGATTAAACATTGTAGCTTTGGTGGCCCTGTGACCCCTAATAAGGGCAACAGGGTCCACACCAAAAAACCTATTTTCATCTTCTTCTCCAGAACCATGAGGCCTAGAAAGTGAAACTTTGTGTACATACTCCTTGGCTAGTGAGGATTAAACATTGTAGCTTTGGTGGCCCTGTGACCCCTAATAAGGGCAACAGGGGCCACACCCTAAAAACCTATTTTCATCTTCTTCTCCAGACCCTGTAATCCCAACTAAAAGGGAAACCACAGAATATTAGATATGAAGTCTGAGGAGCTGCAGAGCCAATGGCTGTATTTTTTGTATTTATATACTCCAGAGTTTTTGACAATGCTTGTTTAATCAATATTTTAAGATGGAATACAAACAGAAGCTGTAGGCCTATAGAGTTTGGTACATTATCTATCATTATGTATCTGGAATTTCAATCCTTATAAACTTTGCCAACATTGAATCACGTAGCCTAAAGTTTCCCTCTTCTGGGTAATAACTACTTTTGTTTTTGTTTTCAGATCGTTAACTAAACATCAAAGAAAATGGGACCCTTTGGAATCGTTCTGTCAGTCGCTGTCCTGATGCTACTAGCTAATCAAGTCAACAGTGAAAAACAATCTGGTAGGCATTATTTCTCATCAGTTTATCAAAATAATTCTCACTTTGCTTCTAAGCAACAATGTTTAAACACAGTCTAAGTAAACCTAGCCTCAATATCATCAATTACACTCCTACACTGAGTCTAGAAAGGCCAAGTGGAGGGTCGCGTCAGCACACGTATCGAATTGACCAATCAAAACTCATCTTACCAAGCCACAATAGTTTGCTTCGCACGTAGAACATTGAAGGGTCATTGGTCGCAGAACGGTCAACTGAAATGTTTTATAGATGATGAACTTCTTTACTCTGTCTGTTCCTTCATCCTGTCCATTTTCTTTCCTCTGATGTGACTACTCTCTTTTGGATGGCAACATCCACGTAAATATTACTGACAACATATCAAACTCTCTCACTCACTCAACGTCTTTATTGTCAAAAGTAGCCGTCCATAAATCGTTTTCAAGCACATGGGGGAAAAGAGAGTATGCAATGTGCTTGAAAACCAAACTGTAGCTACTTTCTACAAAAATGAAGATGATCATCCATAAAACTTCTTGTCTTCTCGATATTTCCAACTTTTTAACGCTGAAATGAAATTTAATGTCTCAAGTTACACTGTTCAGAGCAGGGAAGGACAGATAGGCATAAATTATGGATGTCAAGATACAGCCATACATTAAACTATACAGCTTCATATATAGTGATACATACTTTAAAGAAAATCATTTCCATTTTGTGTAATTATTGACGCAAGCAATTAAAGGTTTTAGAAAATACCTTTTCAGGCACAACTTTTAAGTCTTTTCTGAAAAAAACATTGTAATTGCTATTCTCGCCTTTCTTTCTTGTTACTTTTTAGTTTACTTCTTAGTCTACACCAACTGTGACAGTTTCTCTGTACAGTTCTTCTTGTTGACATCATTTTGTCACATTTGTATCATATTATATCATTACTTTTTTAGTTTGTTTCTCCAACATCAACCAATGTAACAGAACGTACGTGGTGGGCAGAGACGATGTGGTTGAGATTGCGCCCAAACGTCCGTCGTCCGGCGCCTCCAGCGCCTTCACGAATTGTAAACTGTTGTTCCGAGCCCGGGCCAAAGAGGACAGGATCTGTATCAAGATCCAGACTCTCACCTTCACCAACGACAAGCTGGAGCTCCAGTACTTTGACTCTCTCGACTCCGTCGATGGAATAACCCCGACTGAGGTTGGTACATGTGAAACTTTATTTTTAGGTAGGAATGTTTCCTTGTGAGATTGGCATATTTAAGGGGGCAGTAGCACGTTGTTTGATGATTTTATATTATTTGGATACTAACCTCCGACAAGTGACCTTAGCCTTGTTATCCGTATAACATGCAATCGACTCATTCCCACAGATGTAATGAGACAATCAATACTCAGAACAATCAGAGTTATGCGCCCGTCACTAGTCCAACCGGTGGCGTGACCTGTCATCCAATCGGATTCATTCACATTACAGAGTCGGTGGGGTTCAGACGTGTTTTCTGTATCTCCCGATTGTACTGAATATTATAACTTTTTTTTACAGATTCTTGTACTTTTTCAGGCCGAGTCCCATGCTGGATTCAAACCCACACCCTCAGAGGTTCGAATCCCGCCTGAAAAGTAAAAAAATCTGTACTATTCAAGATGTATCCCAAGTATAACATTGTTACATTTGTTCACTATCTATATGGCATTTATCTCTAATATTGTACACATACATGTATACTTGTTTATCATCATCTCCGTTACAGGGCTGCTCTACTTTTGCGATTTTTAGCTCATCAGGCCTGAAAGGCCAGATTGGCTTATGGCATGGCCCGTCGTCCGGCGTCCGTCCGCCGTCCGTCCGCCGTCCGCCCTCCGTCGTCCGTAAACTTTTGACACTTTCGACTTCTCCTCATAAACCATATACACTAGAGAGCTGATATTTTGTGTGCAGGTGCCTTGGCATGTGGGGATTCTAATTTGTAAATTTGGTGACCCTGTGACCCCAATTATGGGCCACAGGGGCCACACCCTTAAAACTTATTGTCATCTTCTTCTCCAGAAGCAGAAGCCCCAGAAAGCTGAAATTTTATGTACAGGTTACATGGCATATGGGGATTCTCATTTTTAACTTTTGTAACCCTGTGACACCAATTAAGGGCCACAGGGGCCACGCCTTTAAAACCTATGTTCGTCTTCTTCTCCAGAAACAATGATTCTAGAGAGCTGATATTCTGTGTGCAGGTACCTTAGCATGTGGGCATTCTGATTTGTAAATTTGGTGACCCTGTGACCCCAATTAAGGGCCACAGGGGACACGCCCTTGAAACTTATTTTCATCTTCTTCTCCAGAAGCAGAAGCCCCAGAAAGCTGAAATTTTATGTACAGGTAACATGGCATATGGGGATTCTCATTTGTAACTTTTGTGCCCCTGTGACCCCAATTCAGGGCCACAGGGGCCACGCCTTTAAAACCTATGTTCGTCTTCTTCTCAAGAACCAATGACTCTAGAGAGCTGATATTTTGTGTGCAGGTGCCTCGGCATGTGGGGATTCTAATTAGTACATTTTGTGACCCTGTGACCCAACTTAAGGGCCACAGGGGCCACGCCCTTAAAACTTATGTTCGTCTTCTTCTCTAGAACCAATGACTCTAGAGAGCTGATATTTTGTGTGCAGGTACCTTAGCATGTGGGCATTCTGATTTGTAACTTCGGTGACCCTGTGACCCCAATTAAGGGCCACAGGGGCCACACCCTTAAAACTTATTTTCGTCTTCTTCTCCAGAACAAATGACTCTAGACTAGAGAGCAGACATTGTGTCTACAGGTACCTTGGCATGTTGGGATTCTGATTCGTAACTTTGGTGAGCCTGTCACCCCAATTTAGGGCCACAGGGGCCACGCTCTTAAAACTTATTTTCGTCTTCTTCTCCAGAAGCAGAAGCCCCAGAATGCTGGAATGTTATGTACATGCACCTTGGCATGTGGGGATTCTAATTTTTAACTTTGGTGACCCTGTGACCCCAATTATGGGCCACAGGGGCCACACCCTTAAAACTTATTGTCATCTTCTTCTCCAGAAGCAGAAGCCCCAGAAAGCTGAAATTTTATGTACAGGTTACATGGCATATGGGGATTCTCATTTTTAACTTTTGTAACCCTGTGACTCCAATTAAGGGCCACAGGGGCCACGCCTTTAAAACATATGTTCGTCTTCTTCTCCAGAAACAATGATTCTAGAGAGCTGATATTCTGTGTGCAGGTACCTTAGCATGTGGGCATTCTGATTTGTAAATTTGGTGACCCTGTGACCCCAATTAAGGGCCACAGGGGCCACGCCCTTAAAACTTATGTTCGTCTTCTTCTCTAGAACCAATGACTCTAGAGAGCTGATATTTTGTGTGCAGGTACCTTAGCATGTGGGCATTCTGATTTGTAACTTTGGTGACCCTGTGACCCCAATTAAGGGCCACAGGGGCCACACCCTTAAAACTTATTTTCGTCTTCTTCTCCAGAACAAATGACTCTAGACTAGAGAGCAGACATTGTGTCTACAGGTACCATGGCATGTTGGGATTCTGATTCGTAACTTTGGTGAGCCTGTCACCCCAATTTAGGGCCACAGGGGCCACGCCCTTAAAACTTATTTTCGTCTTCTTCTCCAGAAGCAGAAGCCCCAGAATGCTGGAATTTTATGTACATGCACCTTGGCATGTGGGGATTCTAATTTTTAACTTTGGTGACCCTGTGACCCCAATTATGGGCCACAGGGGCCACACCCTTAAAACTTATTGTCATCTTCTTCTCCAGAAGCAGAAGCCCCAGAAAGCTGAAATTTTATGTACAGGTTACATGGCATATGGGGATTCTCATTTTCAACTTTTGTAACCCTGTGACCCCAATTAAGGGCCACAGGGGCCACGCCTTTAAAACCTATGTTCGTCTTCTTCTCCAGAAACAATGATTCTAGAGAGCTGATATTCTGTGTGCAGGTACCTTAGCATGTGGGCATTCTGATTTGTAAATTTGGTGACCCTGTGACCCCAATTAAGGGCCACAGGGGCCACGCCCTTGAAACTTATGTTCGTCTTCTTCTCTAGAACCAATGACTCTAGAGAGCTGATATTTTGTGTGCAGGTACCTTAGCATGTGGGCATTCTGATTTGTAACTTTGGTGACCCTGTGACCCCAATTAAGGGCCACAGGGGCCACACCCTTAAAACTTATTTTCGTCTTCTTCTCCAGAACAAATGACTCTAGACTAGAGAGCAGACATTGTGTCTACAGGTACCTTGGCATGTTGGGATTCTGATTCGTAACTTTGGTGAGCCTGTCACCCCAATTTAGGGCCACAGGGGCCACGCCCTTAAAACTTATTTTCGTCTTCTTCTCCAGAAGCAGAAGCCCCAGAATGCTGGAATTTTATGTACATGCACCTTGGCATGTGGGGATTCTAATTTTTAACTTTGGTGACCCTGTGACCCCAATTATGGGCCACAGAGGCCACACCCTTAAAACTTATTGTCATCTTCTTCTCCAGAAGCAGAAGCCCCAGAAAGCTGAAATTTTATGTACAGGTTACATGGCATATGGGGATTCTCATTTTTAACTTTTGTAACCCTGTGACCCCAATTAAGGGCCACAGGGGCCACGCCTTTAAAACCTATGTTCGTCTTCTTCTCCAGAAACAATGATTCTATAGAGCTGATATTCTGTGTGCAGGTACCTTAGCATGTGGGCATTCTGATTTGTAAATTTGGTGACCCTGTGACCCCAATTAAGGGCCACAGGGGCCACGCCCTTAAAACTTATGTTCGTCTTCTTCTCTAGAACCAATGACTCTAGAGAGCTGATATTTTGTGTGCAGGTACCTTAGCATGTGGGCATTCTGATTTGTAACTTTGGTGACCCTGTGACCCCAATTAAGGGCCACAGGGGCCACACCCTTAAAACTTATTTTCGTCTCCTTCTCCAGAACAAATGACTCTAGACTAGAGAGCAGACATTGTGTCTACAGGTACCTTGGCATGTTGGTATTCTGATTCGTAACTTTGGTGAGCCTGTCACCCCAATTTAGGGCCACAGGGGCCACGCCCTTAAAACTCATTTTCGTCTTCTTCTCCAGAAGCAGAAGCCCCAGAATGCTGGAATTTTATGTACAGGCACCTTGGCATGTGGGGATTCTAATTTTTAACTTTGGTGACCCTGTGACCCCAATTATGGGCCACAGGGGCCACACCCATAAAACTTATTGTCATCTTCTTCTCCAGAAGCAGAAGCCCCAGAAAGCTGAAATTTTATGTACAGGTTACATGGCATATGGGGATTCTCATTTTTAACTTTTGTAACCCTGTGACCCCAATTAAGGGCCACAGGGGCCACGCCTTTAAAACCTATGTTCGTCTTCTTCTCCAGAAACAATGATTCTAGAGAGCTGATATTCTGTGTGCAGGTACCTTAGCATGTGGACATTCTGATTTGTAAATTTGGTGACCCTGTGACCCCAATTAAGGGCCACAGGGGACACGCCCTTAAAACTTATTTTCATCTTCTTCTCCAGAAGCAGAAGCCCCAGAAAGCTGGAATTTTATGTACAGGCACCTTGGCATATGGGGATTCTAATTTGTAACTTTTGTGACCCTGTGACCCCAATTAAGGGCCACAGGGGCCACACCCTTAAAACCTATGTTCGTCTTCTTCTCCAGAAACAATGACTCTAGAGAGCTGAAATTGTGTCTACAGGCACCTTGGCATGATTTGTAACTTTGGTGACCCTGTGACCCCAATTAAGGGCCACAGGGGCCACGCCTTTAAAACCTATGTTCGTCTTCTTCTCCAGAAACAATGATTCTAGAGAGCTGATATTCTGTGTGCAGGTACCTTAGCATGTGGGGATTCGGATTTGTAAATTTGGTGACCCTGTGACCCCAATTAAGGGCCACAGGGGACACGCCCTTGAAACTTATTTTCATCTTCTTCTCCAGAAGCAGAAGTCCCAGAAAGCTGAAATTTTATGTACAGGTAACATGGCATATGGGGATTCTCATTTGTAACTTTTGTGCCCCTGTGACCCCAATTCAGGGCCACAGGGGCCACTTCTTTAAAACCTATGTTCGTCTTCTTCTCAAGAACCAATGACTCTAAAGAGCTGATATTTTGTGTGCAGGTGCCTCGGCATGTGGGGATTCTAATTAGTAAATTTTGTGACCCTGTGACCCCAATTAAGGGCCACAGGGGCCACGCCCTTAAAACTTATGTTCGTCTTCTTCTCTAGAACCAATGACTCTAGAGAGCTGATATTTTGTGCGCAGGTACCTTAGCATGGGGGCATTCTGATTTGTAACTTTGGTGACCCTGTGACCCCAATTAAGGGCCACAGGGGCCACACCCTTAAAACTTATTTTCGTCTTCTTCTCCAGAACAAATGACTCTAGACTAGAGAGCAGACATTGTGTCTACAGGTACCTTGGCATGTTGGGATTCTGATTCGTAACTTTGGTGAGCCTGTCACCCCAATTTAGGGCCACAGGGGCCACGCCCTTAAAACTTATTTTCATCTTTTTCTCCAGAAGCAGAAGCCCCAGAAAGCTGGAATTTTATGTACAGGCACCTTGGCATATGGGGATTCTAATTTGTAACTTTGGTGACCCTGTGACCCAAATTAAGGGCCACAGGGGCCACACCCTTAAAACTTATTTTCGTCTTCTTCTCCAGAACAAATGACTCTAGACTAGAGAGCAGACATTGTGTCGACAGGTACCTTGGCATGTTGGGATTCTGATTCGTAACTTTGGTGAGCCTGTCACCCCAATTTAGGGCCACAGGGGCCACGCCCTTAAAACTTATTTTCATCTTTTTCTCCAGAAGCAGAAGCCCCAGAAAGCTGGAATTTTATTTACAGGCACCTTGGCATATGGGGATTCAAATTTGTAACTTTTGTGACCCTGTGACCCCAATTAAGGGCCACAGGGGCCACACCCTTAAAACCTATGTTCGTCTTCTTCTCCAGAAACAATGACTCTAGAGAGCTGAAATTGTGTCTACAGGTACCTTGGCATGATTTGTAACTTTGGTGACCCTGTGACCCCAATTAAGGGCCACAGGGGACACGCTCTTAAAACTTAGTTTCATCTTCTTCTCCAGAAGCAGAAGCCCAAGAGAGCTGAAATTTTTATCTTTTTCTCCAGGAGCATAAGGCCTAGAAAGCTAAAACTTTGTGTACAGACTCCTTGAATAGTGAGGATTAAAAACTGTAGCTTTGATTGCCCCATGGCCCCTACTACACCCTATAGCGAAATCAAATGAAAAGCTTGATGACCTACAGAGCCCATGGCTCTATTTTTATATGTTTTCAGAAATACAAACGAGGCTCGACATACAGCACTCCAATTGAGATTTGCTCCAACGTGTATGAGTTTACCCTCAAACTGCACACTGCGGTGGCTGATGCAAATATTAACGATATTGATGCCTTGATCACAGTATTCAACATGCAGGGGACACAGAGAATAGGTTGGTTCAGTCTCCTAGCTTATTTCATCATTCCATCCTGTGTCAGGGTACGAACGTTACGCTAACTCCACTAATCTGTACACTGAGCTCAGAAGCTAGATTCGCTAGTGCGGCCGACTTGGGATAAAGCCAATCAAATCATTTTATCGCCACTTTCTCGATAATATTTAAACGAGAAAATGTTTTAATTGGATATTCATCCAAGACTGTGTTCCACAGTAGATATAGTTTGTCGGAGATCCAGCAATATCTCCTAGGAGATCTGAAAGCAAGATGAGTTTTTACTTTGTTATCAATCTTTTTCTACATTTCAACCGTGACAGATTCTCAGTCTGTGAAAATTACACTATAGTTTGTAATCTCGGCTGGGATTGGTCATTTTTAGTCAATTGCACTAATATAGAGTCCAGTCAAAGATAGTGTTTATATTTTCAATCAAAGAATAAATGACGTTTTAACGATTATATGCATTATTCTGTTTTGTTTACCGGTATTTAAAGAAATACAATTTGGTTACAAAATATGGTCTGGTAGCTTTCCAGACAGGCTTGCAATTTTTACCTGCCCAAGAGTCTGTTCGAGTTTGAAAGTTATTTCAATCACTTGGTCGGGAGGACAGAAGCTTCACTTTCATTAAATAAATATATAAAAAAAATTCTAACATTTGATCATTCTGAATAGTTGCTCCTTTGTAATTCAGCTTACTTTGATGAGGACTGTGCCACGACATTCAAACTGCGGGACAGTACAGTGTCGGTGCAGACGATCAACGCAGCCGCGTCCAATCCCAAAAGGGATGTGTGTTATCTCTACTTTGAGTACATCGGCACCAAGCCTGACAAGACCGTCTGCTACCAGTACCAGAGCCTGCGAGCAGATGTATGTGATTACACCATGAAGGTTCTTGATGGGGACCAGACTAGCTTTACACAGGTTCATGTAAGTAAAATACTGCTGTGGAGTTGACGGAATACAAATTTTGAGTCTTTTTTATTCCAGTGGAAATGAAGCACACTGCCCAAGAGAAGGCCAAGTTGGAAGGAAGATATGAGCAGTGTTGCATTCAGGCCGCGTGATTGCGCGTAATGCGCTATTTCATGTATCACTCCCGCAATTTTAATGTCTATGTGGGGGAGTTATGCTGCTAAATTACATTAAATCTTGCAATTTAGAGATACTACTGCGCACCGTACCTGGATTAGTTATTCCCAACACTTTGATCAATAGAAACAATAGGCTAGCTTGATCATGTAATCAATTATAAAAGTCGCTTCTTGTTTAGCAACGCAAATCTCGTTGGATTCCGTCTTGGTGAATGAAACGTATGTATTCCAGGTAATAATTATAGTGCAAGCACTTCTGAATGAATGACATGCGCACTGCGCAGTAGATGTTTCCACTCCAATAAGTGCAGGGCAATGGCCCGTTTCATCTGCTAAATCGCTAGAAGCCTGGTTCGTGAGCAAAAATGCTTAAGTCAAAACTAATTAAAGATTTCTTTCCTAAACCATCGCTTCTATTTTCTGAAACGCCTACTTCAAGCTGAGATATTCACATAAGTGAATAAGACCGATGAACGATGGAATGCCGACTATTCCAATGATTTGACTGCACAAAAAAAAAAATGAACCATTATTTCAATATAAAGTGGAAGAAGGATTATTCTTGAATTTAGCTGAAAATGGAAATATGATATGACAACTTTGCATTGAAACTTGCATGTACACGCGTTCAAAACTTCGACTCTCCATTAGACATTTGAAATTATGTGACCACATGCAAATGGTATATCATTTCGATAGTCAAATAAATTTCATCATACTAGATAAGATTTATTATTGCTTTTTATATATGTTGGTTCTCTGTATTGGCACTAGTTTCAGGTCACCCCCCACTTTTCTGAAATCAAGGGGGGGACCTCCCCCTTATTTGTCAAAACCTGTATGCAACACTGTGTGAAAGCTGAAACTTTGGGTAGAGAATGCTTTACTAGTTAGGATCATAATTTCAGGGCTTTGGTGGCCCTGTGACCCATGATATGGGCCCCAGGGGCTACAGCCGTAAAACCTATTTTCATCTTCTTCTCCAGAAAAAAAAGCTGAGGGTTATAATATGACCCCTAATAGCCAGAAAGCTAAAACATTGTATTGACTCTTTAGTAATCAGGATTCTAAATTTTACATTTGGTGACCCTGTTGGCTCCTGCTTAGGGGGGAAACCACAAAACTAATATGTAGCCTGATGAGCTACAGAAACAATGGCACTATATTTTATAGAGAATGTCACTTTATCTACCGTACATAATTTAGGGGGAAGAAAATAGATGAACACTAGATTTTCAAACCACTTTGGATAGTAGCAACAACAAAGAAAGATGAATAAGAGACATATTGTAGACCTAACAACAGATAGCCTTTTTATCCTTTTTCATTCCGTTTTCTTCAACGACAGTTCAATCAAGCCATTTTGATACGACTTTACTAATGACTTTTCCATGGTGTCCAATTATCGATGTCATTTCTGCAATATCGCCCAAGTTATCAACTTGTTATAAATACTTGTTAGATTTATATAGATAAGATATCCTACTGTTAGATACTAGTCGTTTTTTGATGAAACCTTTATTGAGAATTAATATTGTTTCTTGAGGAAACTTTTCAATTTTGTATCATGCCTAGAAATCAACTGAGTTTTCCTACGTAGATTCAACAGTTATATTTATTCATTACACTGTCGATATTAATAATCAGTACTATAAACAAAAGAAATATATAAGTGGCCACAGGTCCTAGTCAAAATAGCAATATAAATAATTTTATTACATGTTACAAGAATATAGTTAAAACTTGACCTTGTAGTCATTTGGAAAAAGGCTTAACTTGTTGCATTGATATCATAAGAGCTCATGTCAATTTCTTTATGCAAAAAGATCAAATTTGTGGATTTGTTTCAGGCCTACACATGCGCCACTACCACTCCTCAAACATACTGTACCACCGAGAAGACATTAACCTTGGAACTGCTCAACAATGGCGCCACCAGTCTCCCTGACAACACCTTCACAATCACCGTCAAGGACGGCACCAAGGGTAAATTGCTCCGAAGATCCCGATACATTGAAACATGCTGCATTTCACGATACGACACATCATACAGTCATCATGCAGCTAATACAATCCTGATCCAAATTTAAGTAATTTACAAATTTGAGTGGATATCAAGAAATTTAGTGAATGTCAATACAAATTTAAATTTAGGTGAATATCTTTCAAAATTAAAGTGAATTTGTTTGTTATCTATCAAATCCAAAGAATTTTGACTCGAGAAATTACAATCAAATTGTGAAATTATTTCTTTGAATTATTTCTGTAAGTATTCAATTTTCAACAAATGAGACAATTAGAGATTCATAAATAAGCTGGCTTATCTTTTTCAGCAACTGTTTGTGTCTTCAAACCCTCTTGCTAGATATGAAGATCACCAATATATTATTTCTCTACAGAACGTCTGTTTGATTGCATTGTGATTCATATCGTAACATGACTAAGTACTGCAATACGTATCGTATCATGACTAAGTACTGCAATACGTATCGTATCATGACTAAGTACTGCAATACGTATCGTATCGTGAACTAAGTACTGCAATACGTATCGTATTGTGACCTAAGTACTGCAATACGCATCGTATCATGACTAAGTACTGCAATACGTATCGTATCGTGATCTAAGTATTGCAATACGTATCGTATCGTGACTTAGGTACTGCAATACGTATCGTATCGTGACCTAGGTACTGCAATACGTATCGTATCGTGACCTAAGTACTGCAATATGTATCGTATCATTACCTAAGTACTGCAATATGTATTGTATCACGAGGAACCTGTGTAATAATATCCCTTTCGCACGCACATGCAACTGTTCCACTTAATTTATTGATGTCAGGTTTGAAAGATTTATCGTTTAGTCAAACGTCACAAAGAGAGTGGAAAAAACATTGACAAAAAAAAGACTTCATTAGTAGTGCAGGCTTTCTCCCTGTAATGATACTAGCCGATATCAGTCTGATTAATATTGACTGTGCTTCGAGGACACGTTTTAAAACATTTACTCTAGTGAGGTTTGAACCACATCCATCCTTCACAGTCGGAAGGCACCCCATTACACACATGTTCTGATAACACTCTTTTTAACACATTTTCATGTTCTGTTTTCATTGCGTTAAAAAAAGTGTTATCCCTTATGAGAATGAATGGAGTTTCTCCCTAAAAAAAATCACGATGAACATTGTAACATCTCATTGTCATGAGTGCTTTACGTTTGTATGATACATACATAAAGTTAAACACACTGGGAATTCTCATTTGTTTTAGGCTGCCCACACCTCTAACTAGAGTGGATCAGTTGCTAAATCCTTAGCCTTTAGTTTCTTATCTGAAACGACCTGTGTATTAGTGACATCCCCTCATTGACCCCCAACATTTCTGGTATAAAAAATTATCCTTATACACTGAAATATACAGTAATCGCAGTGGAAATCAAGGGAGGTAATCAATGTGAAAATCAAGGGAGGTAATCAACATGAAAATCAAGGGAGGTAGTCAACGTGAAAATCAAGGGAGGTAATCTAAGTAAGAAACAAGGGAGGTAATCAACGTGAAAATCAAGGGAGGTAATCTAAGTGAGAATCAAGGGAGGTAATCTAAGTGAGAATCAAGGGAGGTAATCACAGGCTGGTTACGGCTGGTAGAGGAGGAGAAGGGTGAAGACTCCAGCAAGCAGCAGACTCGTTTTTGATCATGAAACATTGCAGGTTCAATATAAAACAATTGACAAATTCAGATGCTTAACCTTAAAGTGAGAATATAGTATTGGTAACAATCATTTCTGACTAAATTAATGATTGACTCGGAGTCAGTTTTCACAGTAGGTCACAGTATTTTGTCCTTAAAGTCAAGCCATGGTTGTTGAATTTTTCAGAAAAATGTGCATTTAAAAAACTTTTCCGTAACTTTTTCTATGGGAATCAGGATGAAATAAGTTTGTTAGCCACCTGGGATTTACACTCTATGCAATTTCAACGAGAAAATTATTTGATTGGCTATATCCCAAGTCGGGTCCCCAAACCATGGCACAGATTAGTGGTGTTAACATAACGTTCCTACCCTGATTCAGTTTCTTAAAATAATATTTTATCTCAACTAGACTAGCCCCCAATGATCTTAGTAAACTATAGATATTAAATCCTGTTCTGAAGAGAAATATAACTCACCGGAGACAGAGGATACAGAATTGAAGGCATCATCTGTGGAATCAACTTTCACATTATTCAAACAAGAAAACGGTTCAAAGACAAATCAGTAAATAATAGTTGAAAATCATTATGGTTATATATATATACAGGGATGAAAAGAATGTTCAGGGGGAAAAGGCCAAATTCTTGATAATATCTAAAAAAGTCTTAATAATGAAATAAAGTTTCAAAATGTCGAAGCAACTGGGAATCGAACATGTTCTATTTTGAGCTTCCCCTTCATAAGGTCTGAATGCAGAAAACATACTTTTGTGCATCTTCCTAGGAAAAACCTAAAACCCCAGTTTCCGAGCTGTCATTTTATGCCTTGCTGTTGACCCTTTACTTTTCTGTGCTGCTATAGTGCCCCTACAGACAAGAGAGCAAGCATACAAAACTCAAGGGTCAGCAGCAAGGCATAAAACTGACAGTTCTGAAACTAGTGTTTTATGCTTTGTATAGGAAGATGACTCATGTGTTGCTGTATCCAGTTTAGTGTTAATATGTAGTCAGCAGCAAGGCACAAAACTGACAGTTCTGAAACTAGTGTTTCATGCTTTGTGTAGGAAGATGACTCATGTGTTGCTGTATCCAGTTTAGTGTTAATATGTAGACAAAACCCAGTCATCAGCAATCCAATCAAATCATTGTTTTTAATAGGGTTTAGCGGAGGTCAAGTTACTCAAGTAAAACAAATGCTACATCAAATTGACTTGCCCCTCGCATGAAACCAAGAACTTTTGCATTGAGTCCTTGCACATTGGCTGGATGATATTTCGTCCGAAATATGCGATAAAGGTGTTCGAAATCACTGCAGGATTGAGTTTTGAAGAATGATAGGATCAATATTTTAAAATTTGATTCCTGTGAGCACAGCCGATTTGATCAGAATGGTTTACAAAATAAATTAACACTGTCCACTCAGAACCAAATGTTTTTGTTCAGTTTAAAGCGATTGGCTCAGAAGATCGTCAGTTTCAGTATGAGAGATTACATATTCAATCTACTGTGAATTTGATCTCCCAGTTGCCTGTAATGTCTTATCCATGTACATATCAAACTCATTTTTAGCTCATCATGCCTGAAAGGCCAGATGGGCTTATGGCATGGCCCGTCGTCCGGTGTCCATCCGTCCGTCGTCCGTCGTCCGTAAACTTTTGACACTTTCGACTTCTTCTCATAAACCATATACACTAGAGAGCTGTCATTGTGTGTACAGGTACCTTGGCAGGTGGGGATTCTGATTTGTAACTTTGGGCCACAGGGGCCACGCCCTTAAAACTTATTTTCATCTGCTTCTCCAGAAGCAGAAGCCCAGGAGAGCTGAAATTTTATGTACAGGCACCTTGGGTTATGGGGATTCTAATTTGTAACTTTTGTGACCCTGTGACCTCAATTAAGGGCCATAGGGGCCACGCCCTTAAAACCTATGGTTGTCTTCTCCAGAAGCAGAAGCCCCAGTCCGTCGTCCGTAAACTTTTGACACTTTCGACTTCTTCTCATAAACCATATACACTAGAGAGCTGTAATTGTGTGTACAGGTACCTTGGCAGGTTGGGATTCTGATTTGTAACTTTGGTGACCCTGTGACCCCAATTTAGGGCCACAGGGGCCGCGTCCTTAAAACTTATTTTCATCTGCTTCGCCAGAAGCAGAAGCCCAAGAGAGCTGAAATGTTATGTACAGGCACCTTGGGTTATGGGGATTCTTATTTGTAACTTTTGTGACCCTGTGACCCAAATTAAGAGGCACATGGGACACGCCCTTAAAACATTTGTTCGTCTTCTTCTCCAGAACCAATGACTCTAGAGAGCTGATATTCTGTGTGCAGGTGCCTTGGCATGTGGGGATTCTAATTTGTAACTCTTGTGACCCTGTGACCCCAATTAAGGGCCACAGGGACCACACCCTTAAAACCTTTTTTCGTCTTCTTATCCAGAACCAATGACTCTAGAGAGCTTATATTTTTATTGCAGGTACCTTGGCATGTGGGGATTCTGATTTTGAACTTTTGTGACCCTGTGACCCCAATTATTTCTAAGAATCTAAGGGACCATGCCCTAAAAACCTATTTTCATCTTCTTCTCCAGAAGCAGAAGGCCTAGAAAGCTGAAACTTTGTGTACAAACTCCTTATTTAGTGAGGATTATAAATTGTAGCTTTGGTGGCCCCATGGCCCCAACATAGGGGGCACCACATTGGCCACACCCTATAGCAATATCAAATGTAAAGCCTGATGAGCTACAGAGCCCATGGCTCTATTTTTATATATATCATTCACCCACCCTGTATATTATTCTTGAAATCTTAATTCACCCTGTTGAGATATTGGTAAACAAAACGAGTACTAAGGAAATACGAAATGGTGTAAACAATTCATTAAAAACATATTTCATTCTTATCTTCAGATTTGAGACTATAAGATTTGCATCAATTTGGTGTGAGTGAGTGGGTGAGTAGGCCATACATGGGGCAATATTCCCGCCATCAATACTGTGAACTGTTTGCTGATGAAGAAATCGAAAAGGCATAAGATTAAAAACTTTGATGCAATCTCAATCATATGGTCATAAGTTCAAAGTTTAGCCCTGAAATGAACATCATTATTATTCTCGTAACACAAAATACAGGGATTAACAATATTTTCACAATTAGCAAGTCATGAACTAAGAGCAGCTTTTCACAAAAAGTCATAGAACTTTGTCTCTTTAATTGTGATTTTCAGATAATTAAAATGTAGAATTTGGTTAGAGACCAGTGACCTGGCCATAAAATATTTTCTAACCCCTGAAACAGGAGAGTTCTTCAATCTAGTTTAAACTAGTTCCAATATTTTGTGCAAACTGCAATGTAAATCCGAATTCAAATAGATCAGCCAGTTCTTGTTCCATTGGTTGATTTCCGTGCATGCTCGACAGGGACCTAGTGGGTAAGTCGCTAGATGTAACGTAGAACTAATGTGATGTAAACATTACAGCTAGTTTGAACTAGATTGGAGAGTTCTCATAAACAATATAAAGTCATAATAAATGAACATGAGGTATGAGATATTTAGTTTAAGATGCTTAGTGTATTGATCAACCAAAATGAAGGAAAACAGGATGAGTAGCATGAAGGTAAATTGATGAGGTCAATCAAACTGTAATCTAACTATTGTATTCACCATAATAAGCACCATGTAAGTGAATGGAATGTTCATTAAAACTGCTTTAGCAATAAGAGTAAAATGTATTGATTTTCATAATGTCAAACGTCAAGTTGTCCTCTTCTATTCATATCAAAACTTGATAAGCGTTATTAGTTCATATTGCTGAACACTGGACACAGACGTGCATGCAAGGAACATCTGTAGTTCCCTGAGTATTGGAAGTAGTGGAATCACTCAAAAGATGTATTCGATGAAACTGTTCAAATTCATCACACAATGTATGCTTTGAAAAGGGGCTGCCAATTAGGGGTCTATAAGCGAGGGGGTGCTTATTGCCCCGAATACCTTATAATTAGATTGTTGATTGTGTGCTACCACAGTGTTGTTCCTAGATGATCAACTGAAGTGATCATGTTGACCAAATATTAAATATGGGACCCTTTTTGATGGTAGGAGTATCCTACTTCTCAAAAGTTTTCAGGGACACCAGGTCAAAGTGATGGGCAAATTCCCCAGGACCCCTCTAGGAACCGCACTGCTATCATATGAGAAGATCTCAACAAGCCAAATTGAAATAATATCAGATTGACAGTTGACTCTTTTATGTTTGAAGGTTGGAAGTTCACACATTTCCAATAAAAGTTATTTTCACAATACATCTTCATTACATTTTGTTTTATTTTGTTGTGTTTTATTGGAAATTTTAGATGAAAATTGCTCATTTTCGAATGTGCGGTATATTTGATATTTTCACAAGTTTGTACTGATTCGTATCATGTTGTTCTGGTATTGCAATATACTGATATATTGATAATACTGTGCATCCTTAATCTAAATAGTATGCTCTGAAAGTGTAGTAAACATCCTTCAAGTTAGATTTACATCTCTGTTGTTAACATCCTACAAATAACAGTTATCACCTCTGTTAACATCCTTCAAGTAATAATTTAAATTTCTGATGTTTAAATCCTTCAAAAGAGGGTTTACATCTCTGTTGTTATAATCATTCAAATAACAGTCAATATCTCAGTTTAGGTTTACATCTCTGTTGCTAACATCCTTCAAATAACAGTCAATATCTCTCTTGCTAACATCCTTCAAGTGACAGTTTACATCTCTGTTGCTAACATCCTTCAAATAACAGTCAATATCTCTCTTGCTAACATCCTTCAAGTGACAGTTTACATCTCTGTTGCTAACATCCTTCAAATAACAGTCAATATCTCTCTTGCTAACATCCTTCAAGTGACAGTTTACGTCTCTGTTGCTAACATCCTTCAAATAACAGTCAATATCTCTCTTGCTAACATCCTTCAAGTGACAGTTCACGTCTCTTTTGTTAACATCCTTCAAATAACAGTCAATATCTCTGTTGCTAACATCCTTCAAGTGACAGTTTACGTCTCTGTTGCTAACATCCTTCAAATAACAGTCAATATCTCTCTTGCTAACATCCTTCAGGTTAGGTTTACATCTCTTTTGTTAACATCCTTCAAATAACAGTCAATATCTCTCTTGCTAAGATCCTTCAGGTTAGGTTTACGTCTCTGTTGCTAACATCCTTCAAATAACAGTCAATATCTCTGTTGCTAACATCCTTCAAGTGACAGTTTACGTCTCTGTTGCTAACATCCTTCAAATAACAGTCAATATCTCTCTTGCTAACATCCTTCAGGTTAGGTTTACATCTCTTTTGTTAACATCCTTCAAATAACAGTCAATATCTCTCTTGCTAAGATCCTTCAGGTTAGGTTTACGTCTCTGTTGCTAACATCCTTCAAATAACAGTCAATATCTCTCTTGCTAACATCCTTCAAGTGACAGTTTACGTCTCTGTTGCTAACATCCTTCAAATAACAGTCAATATCTCTCTTGCTAACATCCTTCAAGTGACAGTTTACATCTCTGTTGCTAACATCCTTCAAATAACAGTCAATATCTCTCTTGCTAACATCCTTCAAGTGACAGTTTACGTCTCTGTTGCTAACATCCTTCAAATAACAGTCAATATCTCTCTTGCTAACATCCTTCAAGTGACAGTTCACGTCTCTTTTGTTAACATCCTTCAAATAACAGTCAATATCTCTGTTGCTAACATCCTTCAAGTGACAGTTTACGTCTCTGTTGCTAACATCCTTCAAATAACAGTCAATATCTCTCTTGCTAACATCCTTCAGGTTAGGTTTACATCTCTTTTGTTAACATCCTTCAAATAACAGTCAATATCTCTCTTGCTAAGATCCTTCAGGTTAGGTTTACGTCTCTGTTGCTAACATCCTTCAAATAACAGTCAATATCTCTGTTGCTAACATCCTTCAAATAAAAGTCAATATCTCTCTTGCTAACATCCTTCAAGTGACAGTTCACGTCTCTGCTGCTAACATCCTTCAAATAACAGTCAATATCTCTCTTGCTAACATCCTTCAGGTTAGGTTCACGTCTCTGTTGCTAACATCCTTCAAATAACAGTCAATATCTCTGTTGCTAACATCCTTCAAGTGACAGTTTACGTCTCTGTTGCTAACATCCTTCAAATAACAGTCAATATCTCTCTTGCTAACATCCTTCAGGTTAGGTTTACATCTCTTTTGTTAACATCCTTCAAATAACAGTCAATATCTCTCTTGCTAAGATCCTTCAGGTTAGGTTTACGTCTCTGTTGCTAACATCCTTCAAATAACAGTCAATATCTCTCTTGCTAACATCCTTCAAGTGACAGTTTACGTCTCTGTTGCTAACATCCTTCAAATAACAGTCAATATCTCTCTTGCTAACATCCTTCAGGTTAGGTTCACGTCTCTGTTGCTAACATCCTTCAAATAACAGTCAATATCTCTGTTGCTAACATCCTTCAAGTGACAGTTTACGTCTCTGTTGCTAACATCCATCAAATAACAGTCAATATCTCTCTTGCTAACATACTTCAGGTTAGGTTTACATCTCTTTTGTTAACATCCTTCAAATAACAGTCAATATCTCTCTTGATAAGATCCTTCAGGTTAGGTTTACGTCTCTGTTGCTAACATCCTTCAAATAACAGTCAATATCTCTCTTGCTAACATCCTTCAGGTTAGGTTTACGTCTCTGTTGCTAACATCCTTCAAATAACAGTCAATATCTCTCTTGCTAACATCCTTCAGGTTAGGTTCACGTCTCTGTTGCTAACATCCTTCAAATTACAGTCAATATCTCTGTTGCTAACATCCTTCAAGTGACAGTTCACGTCTCTGCTGCTAACATCCTTCAAATAACAGTCAATATCTCTCTTGCTAATATCCTTCAAATTACAGTCAATATCTCTGTTGCTAACATCCTTCAAGTGACAGTTCACGTCTCTGCTGCTAACATCCTTCAAATAACAGCCAATATCTCTCTTGCTAACATCCTTCAAATAACAGTCAATATCTCTGTTGCTAACATCCTTCAAGTGACAGTTCACATCTCTGTTGCTAACATCCTTCAAATAACAGTTTACATCTCTGATGTTAACATTCTTCGATTAAAAATTAACATTCTGTCATAAACATCCTTCAATTGATAGTTGAAATCAATTGATAACAACCCTACAATCTTCAAAGGAAAATATCAAGAGTCAGTCAACTTATCATCCTCCATCCTAACCATTGCTACATTCTTCCATCCATCCCCCATACCCTCATCCTTGTTTGCGGCCAATCAAGAGAGTTTCAGCTAACCTATCATCCTCCATCCTAACCATTGCTACATTCTTCCATCCATTCCCCACACCCTCATCCTTGTTTTTGGCCAATCAAGAGAGTCGGTCTACCTATCAATGTGAAACTCAATCAATCAGTAACTCCTGGCATCCCCTTAAATCGACCAGTGGTTTTTACCTCAACCCTGTCAAGCATAACCCCTTATTATCACCCACTTTGTGATACAAACCATTAATTTTCATCCAACCCGCTTTGTAACAAGTTTATATTAGAGTTTCTATACATAATATATTAACCCACTGATGTTCCCGTCCACAGATACAAACCGAACCGAACCAAAGGAAGGATTACCAACTTGGGCCATCGCGGTTATTGTGATTATTATTGTCTTGGTCGCTGTGGGCGTTGTGGCCATAGTCAAGAAAATAAGAAATGAGCAAGCATTAACCAACCAAACCTAGAATGCAAAATGAAGAGTTCAAAATAATTTTCTGCCAGCCGACCAATTGCTGTTAACATTCAGATTGAAATTGTTGGACTTGAGTTCAGCAAACCCATCTGTCTTTTGAGATTTTAGAGATTCAAACTGTCTTAATGGTGCATGACTTTCAAATATTTAGTGAGGCTGGTCTATTGTAAAACCGGAAAACCTTGCTTGCTTGAAGGGACTTAAACTGTTTTCATCGAGGCTGTGCTTCGTTTTGGCTATAACCATTTTCCACTTAGGTTTTCAGAATTCCTATCCATAACTTCCAAACTTATGACCCTTGTGAATATTTTATTTTGTTTTAAGACAATGCTTTTTCGGAATTGATAACATTTAAAAGCATGGCATGATTGTTATATTCAATGAAAGTGACTTGGTGAAAGGTTTCTGTGTCATCTGGCTCATGTTAGAACAAATAAACTATGGAGAATTAAATAGACCTATAAAAAGACTAAGGTATTCCTGCTGTACTCCGTCAAAGTTCAAAGTCCCTGGGAGATATCAAAAGTTGCCTCATACGACAAATTACTTCTTTGAATCATTATATCATTGTAGGATATTTATTGAAATTTTACTGCGGCTATATACACAGGGCTAAGCATTTGTGAATAATGGTACAATGAGAATCATGAGTTATTTGATGCTATATTCAGTCCCTGCTCCAACATATCTGCCTATGCCTTTCTCTAACTTCTAAATATATTTAACCCCTAACAATCCTCTATTACAATACCCTCTATTACAATCTTTGATGTGTTGCAAGAGACCAATAAGCATTGGGATTACATTAGGGGTTGCTGGTGTAAATGTGGGTGGGTGGGGTTATAGTGGGTAGGGGTAAATGTGGGTGGGTGGGGTTGTTGTGAGTAGGGGTAAATGTGGGTGGGTGGGGTTATTGTGGGTAGGGTTAAATATGGGTGGGGTTAATGAGGTTGGGATAATTGTGGGTGGGGTAAAGCAGAATCAGGTTATTTGGATAATATGCTTTTGTTTCTTCTTGAATTTTCTCAGTCTGGAATTTATAGTCTCGACCATTAATTTTATGATTATGCATGAAATAATGATTTTTTTAACTTTTCAATGTTTCCATATAAAGAACTTGTTTTAATGCGTTTGCCAAATGTGTTATGTTAATTACAACAGTTTGTACTGTATGTATCAATATTGAAATATTTCAGAATAAATTCAGAATTGTTCAATATGCTAATGAAAGTTGATGAATTTGTTATTTTGCATAATTTCATTGTTGACTTGTCAACAACTCTATCACAGTGTTTTGTCAAATTAAAAGAATAATATTGAGTTTTTAAAGTAGCTATAGAATTTTTTACCTCAGATGAAAATCTATGAAATGTTGCACCTTGGCTTGTTGCATCAAATGCTTGTCACTTTCTGCTTGTCTCTATTGTATTAAAACATGCATGGGCTTCCCTTTCATGGCATTTTCGTTTTTTGTTGTTATTTATTATTTGATTGTTTTCCTAAAAACCTACTACCTTGATACTACACTGCATTTCCTTGAATATAACCCTGGTCTAGAATATGGCTCCTTGGATCTTTGGGTGCTGAGCATAATACAACCCACATAGAATAATATATAAAGAACTTAAAAAAAACATATATGAATATTATAAATATTGAATTCAAAACTACTTGGGCTTCGAAAAGAACACTGTTCGAGATGGAGGGGGAGGGTTTGGCATTGGGGTTGATTAATTTATCACCCAAAACTGTGTTCGACAGGAGATCTTGTTTGTGGAAGATCAAGCGATATCTCCTAGGAGATATCGCTTTGACAGTAGATTTTGAACAATACCCTGTCATCAGAAAATACATGACAGCACAAACGTTTTACATCATCAGTTATGACGTCACAATGCTATGATGTCATTAACACGATAAATCACAATACTATGACATCACTGGTTTAGGAGTTTTAGGGCTATGTAGTGTTCAAAGATGTACCCTTTACATGCTATTGTTATGAAATATGATTTTGGATGATAAATAGAATCTCACCCTCTTGTCTTCTGATATCAAATATATAAAGACTCGTTGATATATTTGATGTCAGAAGACACTTGGGTGAGATTCTCTATATACACAATATAATATATTTCAAAGAATACAATACATAATATATAGAGCTCAACTTTGAATACTACTTGAGCCTCAGAAATTTAGTAAGGGGTGTTTGTCAAAATAGAACATTGGAAATATGGCACGATGCTGGATCTGAGTGAAACACACTAACAACTAAGACCTGCCTTACCCTCAATCTGTATGCTCATTTCACAACGAAACTTTACCGGAAATTAAACTATATCAATATTTCAAAGAAAATGAGATATAGAGAATGATATACCCTTGATCTGTTTAACTAATAGACTATATTCTTTGGGTTTCTGATTATTCAATATTTTTCATTAACTTTTGAATATTGATTATTTCAATTTCCTGTGATTGATAAAAGGCAAAGCATATTGATAACGCTAGTTGTTGAAGTAGCATACGCTAACACTACGGTAAATAAACGGCATCATTTATCAATAATAATAAAAAATAACTGATTGTTCCTGAGAAATATCATTTTCTTATACATAGGTGGAGGTTACATTTTAATACCAGGAATAAAATATATTTGTTATGAAAGATGTTTAGTTTAGAAGATTTTTGCTGTGACATGCATGTTCAAGATGATTGGCGTAAGCATACCCTTTTGCGTGTTATTATTTTTTTCGAAACTAATGCAAGTAGTTGGCATCTTAAGATGGATATGTCATTTGATTTAAATTGAGACAACATTATTAGTGTTTGACATACATGAAAGTAGAACAGAGAAAGTGGAGCACAGGATGTATTCAAATCCCGGCATGGTGTGAAATTTTCCCATGACAGATTGCAATGTAACATGAGACTTGTGTGCAGCAAAAGAGAACTTTGGTGTCTTCTGGGTGATCGCGCATAAGTGAAGTTAAGCAATATTGAGCATGGCTCGCTGAATGGTCATGTTAACCAAGTAAAACCTGAATAGACTGAGAGTTTGAAGAGCAATTCCCTGCCCTATAATGACTCATCAGTTTAGAGAATTGTGGTGTCAACCTGGACAAGTGATTAATCACAATGTGCCTCTGTTCAAACAGCAGCCACCAATATTGGCTGCAATACTGCCCAAGAGGCACTTAACAATAACTCGCTCACCAATCAGAAAATGGTAAAAGGGTGTGTTGTTGGTTAACTTCAAGGTATTAGTGTTCCTTTAGCACCTCCAGAAACATGTTGTTGGTTAACTTCAAGGTATTAGTGTTCCTTCAGAAACATGTTGTATGTGAACTTCAAGGTATTAGTATTCCTTCAGAAACATGTTGGTGGTGAACTTCAAGGTATTAGTATTCCTCCAGAAACATGTTGTTGGTGAACTTCAAGGTATTAGTATTCCTTCAGAAACATGTTGTTGGTGAACTTCAAGGTATTAGTGTTCCTTCAGAAACATGTTGTTGGTGAACTTCAAGGTATTAGTGTTCCTTCAGAAACATGTTGGTGGTGAACTTCAAGGTATTAGTGTTCCTTCAGAAACATGTTGTATGTGAACTTCAAGGTATTAGTGTTCCTTCAGAAACATGTTGGTGGTGAACTCCTAGTGACCAACCATCTGTCATCTAGGTTTGAACCAGGGTATTCATGTTCCTAGAGCCCCTTCAGAAACTACCAAGTGAATAAACAGTTTTTACAGTTTTCTGTTAATTGATGTGGTGTTAATGTAACTAATGTTCGCTGTCTAATAACTCTTAATCTCAGATCTCCTTGTGAATATTGTACTAGGTTGAGAGTGATGTCAATAGTTAACAAATACTGCACTCCTTACAACTATTAACCAGTTTGTAGCCGAATCTATTATTTTGTAATTTCCCCCTGCAAGTCATAGCTCAACTCAGTTCCAATCACCAGCTATTCAGCCTTACTACTGAGTGCAATAGTATGGGTTTCTAGAACAGTCATCTCTTTTGCTTCAACTTTACACTAGTAAATTTGAGACCTCATCAAAAATTTTTAAGAATGTAAGAGGACCCTGTGGGTCTCCTGGACTGAGTGTATTTTATGGTACTACTGCTTACTAATTGTGAGACTCACTTGTATCTGCTCTGACACTTAAGATCCTGTTATAGTAGGTCCTTCGACTCAGCAGTACATATTTGGAGATTTGTGTGGGGACTGTCAATATTTATGCAGATGTCCATAAGTACAGCCAGGAAAGATAGCACTGTTGCAAGCCTTGGATAAGCCTGAAGTAAAACTTGAAGATGCTATAACTTGCAGTGGGTTGATCTATATTAGATATTCATCACTTTCATACATCATTTCTGCCCATCAGTTTTCCCTCGCTTGACTAAATTTATGTCTTCGACACTTTCAGGCTATGCGTCCCCTCAGCATCAGCATGAGGCGCCGAATTTGTAATGGACGTGCATGTAGGTGCACATGCAGTCCCTGTACATGTGCATTTTCAAGTCATCATCATCATTAATGTGTGCTGTAGGTAGCGACAGGCACCAAAGGGCAGATAACTCTTATCACCATTTGCGAGTCGGTGATATTCCCGTGCTATAATTAGTGGGTCGGAATTCCGTGCCAGTACTTTCCTAGAATGACGGAGGGATCTAAATTTGGAATGGAATTGGATTGGTCAATGAATGAAGCACGTGATCGTCCCTTTTCCCGCAATTTTCTACCGAGGAGAAACAAAAAACTTCGCTCTAAACAAATGAGTAAGTATTATCCGCCTGAAATCTGCCTCGATCAGACATTTAAATCGTATTATTTCATTGCCTATTCATCACTGAAAAGTAATAAATATGAAACGTAATTGTTATGCCCCGTAAAGTATTAATAAAAATACTATTTTTCACTGCACCCTCAAAAAGCTTGAAAGAGCAAAGGGACGTAACTCTTGGTTCTTCCGGTTTTCATTTGTTTACTGTTATACGATGTTTTGATGCTGTTGACAGTGTTGTGTGATATTTTTCTAGGCTTAAATTCTGGTATATGATGCTGAATTTGTTTGTTTCATGACAATTTCTTGTTGTCAATAATAATTGAAATAGGTTTTGATAAATTTTACAGTCAAGAATTGAGTATTTTCGAAATATTTGAAAAAAAATACTTTTGACAGTTTTCAATGTTTAAAAGTTTTGTCTAAAAAAAATTATTTTTTTATTTTTGGGGGTCATTTTTGATGTTTTTCTTTGTCATTTATTATAAATTTTTTCAATATTTATTTGTTGATAATTTACAACAAGTTGTATTTGAAAATAAATCTTATGAAAAATATTTGATTGCTTAATGAATATATTTAAATTTCTGCCATTCTGGTAAATACATTTTCATATTGTTACCATTTTAAATTTTATTTAGTTATTTATATACTAGATACTTTAATAATTTATAAACTCAATGTTATACATATATACTTTTCTTTTGTTTATTATTTTTCCTTCACCTCAGTATGATTATTTTAACATTTCTTATTTTCATATATTTATATTGTTGTATACCAAATTTCTTTTGAGCTGATATTTCAATTAGCAAATATGTTAAGTGAATATATTTTGCTGAATGAAGGTGCTACCAATGCTGGCGATGTCAAGAATTATTTTAAGCAATGATACTTGATAGGACAGGCTGATAATCTCATTAAAGCCTGAAGTAACTGTGAGTATAACGACAACTGCAGGATGTAAGGAAAATTGTGTTTGCAGTAAAGAGTTATGTTGAAGAAACAGCATCCCCTTCTCTGATTGATGTCATTGACAATATTGTCCACCCAGTACTTGGCATACCAGACATCTTGCCATTAGACCCTCTCATGAAGCAGTATTCCCATCTCTACATTGATCACCTCATTGAAATTCTTGATTAGATCTCATTTTAGTATTATGTAAATATTAGTAGTAGTAGTAGATACGTAGAAGTAGGGTTTACCATGGATATTTTCAAGACTACTGGTTTGACTGATGAAGTCCTCTTAAGCTGCAATGTGCCAACACTGAACCTAAGATTTTGTACAAATGAACTTATCCTCGCTCTCAGTGAAAAATCGAAGGTTCTGTTTCCAAAGAAATCTATTTCAAAATTAATAACCTGGACAGCGCTTTGTTTTGACACAAGCACAGAAAGTATAAATGTAAATGCCTTTAAAGTGAAACTTCAGAGACTAAAACAAGAGCTAGCAAAGAAAAGAGGTGAGAAAAAGACTGAACTTTTAAAGCAGAGGTTTCAAGTACCCTGTCATACCTCTACAAGCACTCAAAGCTTTGAAAGAGATGTTTCTCAAATAATAAGCTCAGAGTTGATTTAAACAAAGAAATCTTTAGAGGACTTTAAGTCACAAGCAGAACAGGAAAAGGCAAAGAATAAAGAAGTAAAGTATGAAAATCTGCTGCTGAAAAGAAAATTGAAGAGGGCCAGGGATTCCATTGAACGAGAAAAGGGAAAACTTCTTGAAGATTCTAAGTCATGCATGACTCCAGATGTAAAGAGGCAGAAGTTACATGATAAGAAGACCATTCAAATGGAAAGGAAAATAAAATCAGAAAAACTGATAAAACGTAGAATACAGACTGACTTAACAAAAACAAGAACTGCCCTGAGATACAAGACTATTGAATCACAAAATCTTATGTTACAGCTTTGATTGAGGATTGTATAAAGGAAATTCAAGAGGCCGTTCGAAACAAGAGAAATGACTTGAAATCAATAAATAACTTGAAAAAGGAAAATGAATACTTCAAGAGCCTTGTTAATGATGATGAAGTACTGACAGCTACCACCATTGGTGTTGGAGAAAAGGAAATTTTCCATCCACGCCTAACAGAATGTGTGTGGAATTTGACATCCCTAAATGTAGCTGCTAGTAAGGTTGGCGATGTCATCAAAGAGGTTTGCAACATGTGCGACAAGAAACCAACAAAATTACCCTCTGAAAGAACTGTGAACAGAATGAACATTAGGAAGGAAAGTGTTTCCCTGAAACAGATGGAGGAGGTGACTGCAAAGTCAAACCTTACACTTTAATGGATGAAACAAGCAAATTTGGTAAATCTTTTGAAGTTTTTGCAGTCACTGACAGCGAACAAAACTCCTACTTGTTAGGTCTGAGAGAGATGGCAAATAAGAGTGCTTCGACAGTCCTCGACACATTGAAGACCATCATTGAAGACATCAATGAGGCAAGTGAAAACCCTGATACCAAGATTGGAGAAGAAATTCTGTCCTTGATAAAAAATACCATGAGTGATAGGGCATCGACAGAAAAGAAATTCCACTGTCTAATGGAATCCTACAGACAGGAAAAATATCCCACAGTGATCAGTAAATGGGAAGAAATGAGTGAAGTAGAGCAGAAGTCATGTTCCACTCTCAACAACTTCTTTTGCGGACTTCACCTCCTGGTAGGTTGTGCAGATGTTTGTGCGAGTGCCATAAACAAATTTGAAAAAATGAAGGCTGATAGCTCTCCTGAAGCAGATAAATCTGAGGAAGAGCAAGAAGATCCTATCGTCTCTGGGAAAGAAAGCGGGACACTTAGACTGATAAGATGTAGCAGCAAAGCTTTTGCTCGTGGAGCAGATGAGAAAAGTGGGGTGCACGGCTACTGGAGGTCATACACAGATGAAAAGGGTAAAAAAGTTGGTTTCCTCCCCTTCAAACACAACCGGTTTAATGTTGTTTTTCTTCTTGGAGGCGTCACATACCACCACAGGAATAGAATTCAAGATTTTCTGGAGAATGTACATGGGGTTACAAACAGACTCCTAGAACAAATTGCAGCAGATGTCAAAAGTGAAATATATATTGCTGGTTGCCGGGCCTTTGGATTAATCTCAAAGCAAATTACGTCACCACTTTGGAGACTCATTGAAGGAAACCTGCACATACTTGAGATGAATACTCAGTATACAGAACTATGTTCTTTTCTGGAGAATCTGAAAGGCGCAAAAGCTGTTGAATTCATTCATGGAGAATCAACACCCTTTGGGGACGCAATAGGGAAGGATGATGAAGTCCACAAGGTGCTCACGGCTGTGGACAATTCAGACGATCTGACTGCTGAAGTCATTGAGGTGTTGGCAGAAAGTATCCTCAGTCTATTGCACAGACAACTGGAAGACCAACTACCAGGAGGCAAATATGCAGAATTCACTGAAGAACTAAAGAATGAGGCTTCATCTGCAATGAAACACAACAAGTTGCCAGAGGTTTTCTTTGGACAGTTGGATTTCCTTTTAAAGTATCGACCAAATGCGTCACTGATCTGCAATGAGGCATTCTTGATGTTCTCACATAACAAGACTGGGCAATGGTTGAAATCCCTGCCCAAGGAGAAAAAGGAGAAACTCATCATGGATTCATCCAAGCATGGGAACCAAATCAAGAAATTGTTCAAGGCCAGACTGGCAGAGATCAAGGTTGCAAGACTAGAGGCACTAAAACAAAAGCAAATTCAAATTGAAACAGCAAGAAGGAAAAAACTGCAAGAAAGAGAATCTCTAACAAATGACATTTGTTTTTATGGATTATCGCAAACGGAAGAAGAAATTGGCATAAAACTCGCAGAAATTAGGACAAAGGGGGAAAAAGAAGAAAGCAGTTCAGAAACAACTCAATTTCAGAAAGAAGGTTCTCCGACAACAGACTTCAGATCCAGGAATATTTGCGTTCAGTAAGAAGATTGCTGGGAAAAGTAAACAACATCCTCTGGAGGTATTGGTTCAAAACCTTAAACAGCTCATTGTAGAGGCCTGCAGCATTCCAGGAAGACAAGAGGAGAGAAGTAGAACACATGGACCTCTGCTTGTTGAGAAAAACATTAAACACACATTTGGAGATGGAATAACCTATAAAGGAACTGTAATTTCAGTTGTGCCTGGGTACCCATCCTGGTACAATGTGAAATATGCTGATGATGACAATTTGTATATGTATGACTTAATGGTTGACTACAATTCAGGGGATCTTAGAATTGTGGTAGATCAACAATAAAGTGACACCCCAAAATATGTACATACCAGTGAACCAGAGCATATGCAGTGTAGTTTCTCCTGTAAATAGTATTTAGTCTAGCAATCATGAATCAATCATCAAAAACATCAATAGAGCTTCACTTCCATCATGTGAGTTCTTTCATCCATATGCATTCAAGTTACTATCACCCATAGTGAGGAAAAATCAAGAAGCATGATTTCAAGGATGCTCTTTTATGATTCGCATGATTTTTTCTTCCAAATGGGGGATTAAGATATCCCAGATGCCTTCAATATTATATTTCAATGATGAACGAAATGATAAATGACACTTATTCAATCATCAAGGTTATTTGAAACCATTTATTTCCTTTACACAATTTATATTGCATCTGGTATATTTTCAAGTATTTCATGATTCTTTTCATACTAACAGAGTTTCAGTTACTCGAATCTAACACATTATTATTTTCAGAGTTGGAATTGCTGCTTTCATTAAATTTAGCTAGATATTTTACCTTTGCTTGATATCATTTGATTTTCTCTACATGGTTGCAATTTGACAAATATTTTAGACTAGAAAGTGCTGTCAATTGTAATAGTAAATGAAGAGTGTGAAAAATCTGTTAACAGTTTTTAGATTCATATTAATGAAATAATTATTTAATAAAATTAATATATATGAGTTAATTTTTCCTTGTAAATGAAATGAGCTATCATAAGATTATTATATTGTTGCAAAATAACAATTTCATATTAAAAAATGTCATATATGATTATTTATGACTATGTTAACATTTTACAGGTTCCTTGAGGAGAATGGAGGCGATACCAAACGATTTGGATGTTGTTTGATAGGTAAGTAATGCCATACCAGACTCAATATCATGTTGTCTTAGAAATATATTTTAGGTAAGGTTAGGTGGCAATAATGAGCATTATAAAGTTCACAATTATGTTCCCAGATGTAAAATGAATAACACTTGAAATGATGATCTTTAATTTTCAGTCCACTCCAGATTACCTGACGACATTGCAGTGCTGTTTGAGGTTGGAGTCTGTTTAGGATAGGTATGATCCTTAAACATCCACTAAATACACAAATGTATTTAAAATTATTACTTATTATGTATTTAAGGAATAATTTAGTGGACAAATTTAGCAAATTTATAATAGTAAATATTCAAAACTTTTCCTTTTTATACAATATTCATCTTCCATTGTTAGATGATTAAAAGTTCTCCCTTGATGTGAAGTAAATGTATGTAGTCTTGTAGATTATGACTTTCTTTATTGTTTCTTTTATAAGTAATGAAGTGTATTTTCTTTTCAGATGGGATCTACCATTTGCATGGACCTTCAACAATTCAATTCCACAAAATGTGTGAATCTGAAATTAAAAATTTGAAGTGTTAATTGTTGTTTGTTAGTTATTTTGGAAGCTTAAGACATGATAGAAGCTTTAATATGAAAAAACAACATTATATCTGAAGATTCTACTGCCTACATGTCTTGATATGTCTTGATAAAAAAACTTAACTGACTTAAAAATGTGTACAATATCATCAGTAAAAGCATTAACATTTACACCACCATTGCTTCGGACAGTTTATTAGACAAACATATTTGCACAGTAATAACTTTTTAACCAACTATTGTCTTCAAGCAAAACCGTCTGAGTTGTATTTCAACCTTTTGAAGTGAAATTGTGGTGTACCAAATTAATTTTGTTACTTAACAAGATGGTAAGAGACAAAACTATGACATGTGTTCGAGAATCTGACGGTAGGCCTCTTAAAATATTTAGAATAAATCAAGGAGTTCAGGGGAAAAGCTTGAAAAGTGAAAAATAGTTGCTAGACATACTAAGGATAATTGTGATGTTTTAATTTTATTAAGAAAATGTAATGTATTTCAGAAAATTAGTGGTGACATGTTTTGTGTCTTCCCGAAAAATGAGGTCTGCAATACCCTCAATGAGCAATATTAATTTTTTCATTGTTCTCTCTCAGATATACTTTTTACCTTAAAAAAACAGCTATTTTACAGTCATTGAAACTGAAAACTATGCAGAAAAATTGTTAAAAAAATTATGGGTCAAAATTTTTAAATTATGGTGCCTGTCCCTACAGTGTAGGAACTAACATCATGACCATGAGCGTGAGAGGGTATGATTGACTTTTTAAGTGTCAAAACTCGGAACTTGAAGGTCAAAAGGTAACCGTGACCTCTTTGAAGGTCAACATGTAACCTTGACATCCTTGAAGACTTGACCCCTTTTTGATCATATTTTGAAATATTGAGATTGTAAGGAACATGATCTTTGTACATGAATCCACCTTATGTCAAGACGTCTTTATCATTGAGCTCAAATATGTAACATCCAAAGGACATTTTGCATGGTCTGTGTCAACATGATAAACATTAGGAGTTGAGATTGATGATAATATTTAGAATTCCCAGTTTTTTCACCCAATTTCTTTTGCATGTACCTGCATATATATTTATGTGTCTTTTTTTTATGTTGTCAAATCATACAAAAATGGGGGACAAAATCTCCTTTAAAGAAGGTTTTAGTTTCTGTTTCTGTGAAACTTGGTCTGTATCTGTATATTGAATATAGATGATAATGAAATTCAGTTGGTATTAATCATCCTGTGTGATGTTGTAATACAGGTTGTTGGTAAATTTAAATTTCGCAATGCAAAAAGTAAAAAAAAGTATTGGTCCAAGTCGCTTTAAATTGTGTTATTGGGCATTGAAATTGAAGCTGATTATGATAAAAATACTATATTGCAGTTTAATCCAAATTAAAAAAAGTGAATATCAAACAGTTATATTGAAATAATAATGTTTGTTTGTTAAATATCAAATTAAAAAAAGACCTTGAACACAATGCTTTAAACTTGTTATCAGGTTATCGCTTTCTACAACCAAACTCCACCGGCCTATTGAACTGATCAAATTTAAGCTATTGTTTATATTGTTGATTCCAGGGGGGCACACATTGTCTAAGATTTTATTAACTTTACTAATATGATTGCTGTGTTAAAATAATTGTTAATCCTGACTAATGCCAATGGATCATTAAATATTCTGTAACAAAAAGTACCGTTCTCTTGTGTGTATGAAGGAACGCTTACATTGAATAGTGAGCATTTGAAAGTTAGAGTTAACTAATGCCGAACAAAACAATAGAGCCATTGGCTCTGCAGATCATCAGGCTTCATCATCAATTATGCAGTAGAGTGTGGCCAATGTGATTCCCCCTTTGTAGAGGCCACAGGGTCACCAATCATAAAATTAATTATATAGGCGACAAGTTTCAGTTTTCTATGCCTTATACTTCAGAAGAAGATGAAAGTAGATTTGATGAACGTTCCTGTTGCCTTTATTAGGGACAACACGGTCACCAAAGCTACAATTTATGTTAAGTCAAGGAGTCTGTACACAAAGTTTTAGCTTTCTAGGACTTATGCTTCTGGAGAAGAAGATGAAAATAGGTTTTTAGGGCGTGGTCCCTGTGGCCCTTATTAGGGGTCACAGGGCCACCAAATCTACAATTTATAATCCTAACTAGCCAAGGAGTCTGTACACAAAGTTCCAGCTTTCTAGGCCTTATGGTTCTGGAGAAGAAGTCGAAATTCCACAAAGTTTACGGACGGACGGACGGATGGACAGACAGACGCCGGACACCATGGCATGCCATAAGCCCATCAGGCCTTTCAGATTAGATGAGCTAAAAAATATGTTGTCACTCTCATAAAAGAAAAACGTATTTCAGTATGACTTTAAAAAATAGAGCCATTGGCTCTGTAGCTCATCAGGCATCATGAGCTGTTTGAGTGGCATTCTAGAAGTTGATGGTATAAGGAAGACAAGAGTAATTCTATGGATGAACAACTTCTTTATTGGATGGTGGCGACGTTTCAGTTTAGATTCTTATACCGTTATCAGGCATCATATCAAGTTTGCTCTATACAGGCCAGATGAGCTAAAAATGAAACTGATGTTATCTATTGCAAGAAAACCTATTAAAAAATTACAAGACAAATGTAACGATTTCGGAATAAATTTCCTTACCCAAATGATTTATTATTATTCAACACTTTCTAGATCGCCAATATTATGTCTCCCCCCGAAGGAACATGCTCTAAGTGCATTTTTAAAAAAATCATTCTCTACACATTCTTCTCGCACTTTAAAAAAAAATCAATGTTAAATTTTCGATTTTGGATTCGAACTGGACCTTTAATGTACGAGTCGATTTTGCCAGAAAGCTTCGCATGTCGATTCCAGGGTAAGGGCTATCAGCATGCCAAATTTGGGTGAATTTGGAGCAGCCGTTTAGGCTGTAGCTCATCCACAAAAAAGTATAAATAATAATAAGAAGAACTTGAAGAAATCGGATAAAAATAATAGGTCTTCCAGACTTTGTCTTGAAGACCTAATAATAATAGCTGATGAACTAACTGCAAGGGACAATGCCGCTGGATTAACACTCATTATATCCTGCAGCTAATACACAAGTGTATATTGATTCACTGAGTCACACAAGGAACTGTATGGAGGAGCAATTGCGCAGAATATGCACTAATTATCTCCTCACTCAATACCTAAACACTGACCAGACAGACAGATTGTTAATTAACACAAGTGTATGATATTGCACTGACCGCTTACTTTTTCTCATTTTAGGGTAGTAGTATATTTTTACCAAAGTGTTAGGCGTATCATTACATTTCTTATACAAAACATGGTACATAATAAAACAGTACGTCAAACCACAACTGGCTTATCAGACATCGACAGAAACATTTACTTTTGATAAGTTCATGTTTTAAATATGAAATATTCAACCTAATTGGATCAAACGCAGTTCTCTTCTTTTTCATTTTTAAGTGAAATTTGTGTTCAACCATATGTACATGTTGATTGATAACTCGTAATACAATGCGTTTGTAGACGAGGAACCTGAGACTTGGCATATCTTCCAGTTTCATTTAACAAGGGTAAATTACCACATCTAAATTTGATCTCTAAACATTCATTTTCTTTACATGATTTTCAACAAAGGGAATGTCTTTATACTAATGATATGAGCGCAGTAAATTTCCAACATCATTCCACAAAGAAACCTGCCAAATTTTAACATCTTGTATTTTAAGCACATCTTCTATATGAAACACTAATGTAAGGCTTAGAGTTTCAAGCATTAAAAAATAAATATTAACAGTAATATTAAGATCCTATAATCAAAAGAATTTTTTTTTTCAATGACTAGTGTATTCTTTTTTATTACACATAGCCTTAAGTCTCAAATATAAAGAAAGCATTTGTAAGGTACGTATATCTCATTCATTGCGTTGATCTATCCAAGAACAACAATTCCACTCAGTGTTGAAACTAAATTTGGAATTGTATAATGGTTAAACTGGATATCGGTGCATTGGAACATGTTACAATAAATGTCTATATATGTATGTCTAATATATAGTGCCATGCAATTGCAATTTGTCCCGCCTTTTATGGCATGATTGAACCCTTAGCTACACGTCACGGCGGTCGCCGCAACCAGCTCAAAGGGGTAATAAAACAATAAAATGTCATGACCAGGTTGACGCAATTTAGTCTTCATCACTCTCGGTTGAAGGAATTAAAGTTTACATCATCACAAATATATCTTATTATTTTCTTTGGAATATACGAAGCTTTGATTGAAATACTTTATAGTGCTTAAAAGGTCGCTGTTCAAATTTGTTCAGTTTGGTAGTTAACGCCGTTTTTGAATGTCACTTTTGATGGGCAGCTTAAAAGAAGAGGGAGAAGAAGAGGAAGAAGAAATGTTTATTATGTGTCACGCCACAATTCAACAAGTAAATGCATTTCATAAAACATTAAAGGTTAAGAATTGTAGGCCCAGCCAATAAACGGCTTTTGAGACACTTATTTAGATATTAAAACAATAAATAGATTATGGCATACAAATTATTGCATACATGTACACACGTTTTGATAAATATCATGTCTATATTAAAAAGAACATAAAATAAAATTATATAGTTAAGATATTCTTCTTAAATCTGCTTAGATATACCTGACGACAAACCAGTGAATGCGCCACTTTGTACTACTGGTATATAGTTCTTTTTAACACGTCTCACCCGCGCGAGTTTTATGGCTCCTAGCCCAGGAGGTTTTTTTTACAGCCGTTAATTACGCGGTCCTAACGAAAGGCTAATCAAATGTGTTTATTGGAAAAATTATAAAAAAGCCCTGTTCTTGTTTTGTTTAAACATATTTGAACGAAAATCGAAAAGTATAAAAGTCGAGTTCAGCGGATGTTTAACAGTTTAAAGACAGGCGTAGATGTTTCATGAAGTGTCAATATCTTATTGAAAGAAATCATTGAATCGAGAACATAGCAGATTTGTCAAATTTGACACTCATTCAGGTCTATTATATATGTTTTCAACGTCTTTGGAAATAGTTATAGTTCACATGACCACAAACATATTTCACTATTTTCTTTGGAATATAGAAAGTCTGATTACAATATTGTACAGTGAGTTAAAGGTCGCTACTCAATATGTTTAGTTTGGTAATGAGCCGTTTTTTAAAGCCACCTTTGAAGGGTCGCTTAGACCTATCTGACAACAAACCAGGGAATGCATGACTGGTCATGCCCCCAATTTGTGACGTCATAAACAGAATCAGCCTCGTTATCTATACATCTATCGTAACAATACCACAGGGGGAAAACTAATAATTAACGATTTTTAGAAAATGTTTTCCACTCATTCAGATAAATCATTTGACGATGTAACACTACTAAGCATTTGGTGTAAAAAAGGTATCCACATCAATGGTAATTAAGCAATTATTTAGGCGGTATTTCCATTGCAATAATGATGCTTTACTCTGTATCGTCTGTTTATTACGGACAGACAGACAGACAGACAAATATTTTATTTGAGTCTCACCTCAATCATGGTAAAAGTAATACATTACATTTTAAAAATACATGATATACATAAAATACCTTGAGCCACTCCATTAGGAGTTATGAGAGACTTAAAATAATAAATACAATAACATACAATATGTACAGTTTAAGAACGATCTGTAAATAAAATAGATTTACGTGTATCTAAAATAAGTTTGCAGGCTTTGGCACTAAAAATAGCACAATCAGTATTTGTAAGAATAAAGGTTAATCTATCACAGTCATTTGCATTGTTAAAATCTTGCAATAAAATAATAATTTTTTCAAAAAGATCACGGTGAATACTCTCATATAGTAGACAATATAAAATATTATGACATTCATCCTCCACACAGGTTTTACAATTAAAACACACTCTTTCGTTTACTGGTAGATTACTGTAGCGCCCTGTCTCTATACTAATAGGAGCAACTTCACACCTGAATGATGCTAGAGACCGGCTGTGTGATCTAGATATGGGGAAACGTGTGTATTGTTCTGTCTCATAGATGTCCTTAAAAGTACTGTAGACTCGGAGTTTATTAGTCATACCCGCGCGAGTTTTATGGCCCCTAACCCAGGTGGGTTTTTCACAGCCGATAATTACACTGTCTAAATGAAAGCTAATTAAATGTGTTAATTGGACAATTAACAAAAATAAAGTCCAGCTTTAATTTTTTTTTAAAATCGAGGTTAGTTGATGTTTAACCAAATTCCCTAATCTGTGATGTAACGTTAACAGATATTGCTCATTGAGAATCTAAGAAACACAATGACATGGATCTTCGCCTTGCCACAACAATTTTCGATATTTAATAAGATATGAGTGTTCAAAATCTGCAGATAGAACTACAGATTTGCAAAGGTTCAACAACAAAGACAAAAAAGAAAAAAGACTCATGTATGTTGATACATGTGACACCATGAAGTCAGTGCATTGCTCAAAATAATTTTACCTCTATAACTTAATTTGATTCGCATCAACTAGAGCTAAAGCGATTTTAAAACCATAATTTAAAACGGTTTCCTTAGAAATGTAAAATCATGTGGACATGGAGGTATTCACTATAGATAAGAAACTCGTCTAAGAAAGAGTAATATTTAGCCCCCAGAGAATCACCATACACTTGTGTATTAATAGAAGAATGTGAGCGTTATTCGGCGAAATTGCCAATCGCAGTTAGGTCTTCCGCCACAGTGTATGGTGACATACTGAAAGGGACTTAAAGACAAAGAGAGACATCGCGTATTTGACTCAATTAATCGACGTACACTTGTATATTAAGAGCAAGAGATGATTAATGTGTATTCGGCGACATTGTTCCGTGAAGTTAGTTCATCAGCCATAATGTATGGTGACGTAATGAGCGGTGATGTGTAGGTAAAGAGCGAAACAGTTTACTCAACATAGTATATCAATACACATAATATTTTACAGTGTACATGTAGTGGAAGATATAGTAAGTCTTTATACTGCGACTTAGCTCTTTACAGTTAGTTTATCAGATAAAATGTATTAGGGCCGTAGCAACAATTTCTGGTTTGGGTAAGAGAGTTTGGTGGTTTTACATTTTTATAGCTCAGTGGGTTTCAGATAGCAAAGATTATAATGATTAATTTGTGTGACTCAAAAGAGGCATTTAGATACTTTTTATTTATTCATCATTAGTTCCAATGATATTAAACTTTTGAATGAAGTGTTTAACAATCGGATCATTAATCGATATTGTTATATAAAACGATCACATTATGAAAATATAAATATATAGATAACTTGCACAAGTATTTGTAATTGCTTGATGAGTGAGTGAGTTTGGGTTCAACGAGCTGTCAGCGGTATTTTGGCTTTTTAACGTGTGGTCGTTGTCATACAAGACAGTAGACAAGCCAGGGAGAAAGAGAATTGACATGATGAGGGAAAAAACGAAAAGAAATGCATCGCGACTGATAGAAAGCCGGTTCTGAAAGCCGGTTTTAGAACGGTTAAAATTTAGTCTGGTCTCTACCTGTTGACCTGTCTAGGAGCATATAAAGCTCTATCTGGCATACCGTATATGACCGGATATAAGCCGACCCCTTTCTCAACCCCCCAAATTCCAGTCAAAACCTAGTATATCATGTATAGGCCGACCCCCTCCTCGCTGCTCTATTTTGCTGACAGTAAGTCGATATGATGCCAGTTGCATTGAAACTAATAGCTCAAATGACACATTAATTTTTAGACGTATATTATTTTAAAAAACTATAAAAGAAATTATAAGTGTTCACTTACAGTGTTTGTTGTTTGTTTTAATCATATAACATATTATTTTGGACAAATTGTTAACGAACGACATTCAACAACCTTTGGTGCATGAAGTGGTTACTGGAAATTAGATATGTGTTACAAGCCTTTTCATTGGCTAAATTATGTAGGTTAACCAATCAGCAAGTCGGTTTAAAAAAGATCTACGAAACATAAAACGTGGTCGTAATAATTTCATGACAACATTTTGTCGATACAATATTAAATGTGTAAATATACCAGATTTTCTTACACGTTTTCTACATTTTATTTTTTTCAAAATTAACATGCAGTTAATTGAAATATTTGTGTATATAAAAGTCGAAGAATAACAATCAGATATATTACCATGAGCCAAAAATTATATAAGGAATGTTGTTTGTCGTCACGAATTACGATGGAAATTCAAAGTAATGTAAAACATTGTTTCACGGACCGGGGAAGAAAATTTAAGTATCTGGCAACAAATCCTAGTTTTTCATCTTTTTAGTTTCTGGGAAGACGATGCAATCAAAAAGCTCTAACAGAAAACCACTGCCGTGGCATTTAGAAACGCCATGGCATTTTGCCGTGGCATTCAGAAATGCCATAGCAAAACGCCATGGCATTTTTATGGAGATATAGGAGTTGGAGGAAATTTTGTTATAAAAAAAGTATCTGTATACTTCAGGTTTTATGAAAATTTAATTTGATCAACATATCTATTTGTCAAAAGCCTCAAAATTTGGGCGGTCAACTGTAACAAGTAACTGTGTTTTCATCATGTCTCAACATAAATGGTTGTCGTGTCAACGTTTCATGTCTGATAAAGATCCCCATTCATGCTGTGTTAATTGTGATCTAAAACCCATTTGTTTCCCGGATGCGCGTTGTCTTCTTTGTCGAGATTTGAATGACGATACTTGGTCAAAATTATGCGAGATTCGTGGCAAGAAACGTAAAGAACCTCTCTCCCCTCATTCTCCAGTTGTTTCCTTGGATAATGATCTATTAACTCAAATTCCTCCTTCGGGTACAGTCTCGAATTCTAATAAACAATCACTGGATCTCACGGCTTTTCTTTCATCCTTCAAACAAGATATGTTAAACACTCTCCAACAGAGTCTTAATGATATGGAAGGGCGGAAGGCGAGAAAATTTCAAGTCTTAAGAAATCCTTTTCCACAGCTAGATCGCATTCAAGCTCCGCTGTTAAGAGTGATTCTTCACGGAAGAACTCCTCTCTCTGAGTGTAAACGGGGAAGTCCAAGTCTTCCAAGCGGGTCGCCGGTCCGTTGAGTGATGGGACGGGTAACACGGCGGTTGATACGGCTAAACGGCAATGTTTACCTTCAGAGGGCTTGCCGGTGTTAGCGGGTCGTGGTGACCCCGATAATAGATCCCTACCCCTTCCTTGGTCTCATCTGTCACAGGTCTGGATGGGATACACGATGTTGACGCCGATAACCTGTTCCTCCCACCAATGGGTTGTTTCGGGTCAGGTCACTCGTGCCGGATCAAGTCCGATAAAGGCGCTAGTGCCACGGTGACTAGGACACCGTTGGCACGGCCAGCAAGGGTGACTCGCGCCATACCAGCAGTTGACAGAGCTTACCGAGGACGACACGGACCATTTGTTCCATCGGCCGGCAGTGGAACAGCTTGTGGTGATGACAAGGTTTTCACTGGCTGACTTTGTGGATACATCTAACTCCACGATTATTCTCATTCTTCCCGACCAAGATACGGAGAATAACCCTTCTGCGGATGTGAAATTGGATTCCCATGATCGGCTGATACGTCTTTACTTAGTCCCTGAGTGGTCATTCGTGGACAAAATTGAATTTTTGTACAAGTTGAAGTCATGCATTCTTCCTGCTTCGCTAGATCAGGATGAGGGACAACCTTTCCCAGAGAAACTCGGCTCCACGGGAGTATTGCCGCCTAAAAGAGCTCCTAAACGGACCTTACGGCATTCAACTGTCGTCAAGTCGGCGTTGGACTCTGTCAACTCTAACTTGGCTAAGGCTAAGGATGCTTCGTCTTTACCGAGGATGCCACTGAAACAGGCTTATGCTATCCATGATCGTGCCTTTCCCGCTTCAGCGCCAGATATTGATCGGAATTTTTTCGCTTCTTAACACCAGGCCACTTTTAAGATCCCAAGGAGATAAGATTTCTTTGACCCGGAAGGATATGAAGGAGATTAGTTTGACGGCCACGAATTCAGTGGACATTTTATCCTAGATTAATTGGTTTGCGGCGGCCCGAAAGCTTCTTCCCCCCATATTCCAAGATTATAAAGGTATTAAGCTGCAAACTCTCAAAGTTATGAATGCAGAGAAGGTAGCTCTTGCACACGCCTTTCTGGATGTAATCTATCACGCTGTGGGAGATGCAAATCAGGCACAGATTGGCACTGTTGTTCGCTTAACAGCTATTGAGAGATCCAAGCTACTCGGCTCAGTCAGTAACTTGCCTCAGGATTCAAAAGAGGATCTATTCAAACAACCCGTGAATTCTGAATCCATCTTCAATGGTCAATGTTCGCAAGCCATCGCCACTCAGGATGCGCAATCTAATAGAAACCTCACTCAGCAACTTGCAACAGCGGCTCTCCTAGCCAAGACAAGACAGCGTAACACTCTCAGAGAAGGCCATGCTGTGAACAACAGAGGTTCTTTTTCTTCACCCTGAACCCCCTCCCCCCCCCCCCCCCCCCCCCCTCCCCTCCCCTCCACCGTTGAGCCTTCGACCGAGCCAACCCTCAATACAGGAAGTCTCGCCCCAATGACTCTCAGCCTAGTGTGTCTAAGGATTCCCAGGACTCTCAGCCAAAGGGGAATTTTCGTGCCAGAGGAGGTCGCGGAGCCAGAGGCCCTTATGGTCGCCGTTGACTCAGCTCCCAACGTTTCACCTTTGTCAGACCCTTACGATCTCGCTACGCCCATGGACTTTGATTTTACTTCGATTTTGTAACACCAGTTGTTCCCTCGCCTGTCGGGGCACGTCTGCAACGTTTTGCTCAGAACTTGCTTCAGATCACCCAAGACAACTGGATTCGATCCGTAGTCACCAACGGGTATCAACTACAATTCCAGATGCGGCCACCCCTAGCAACCCACCCGGTGCCGGTCTGGAAGCAGCTCTACTTGCTGTAGACCAATTATTGCTGAAGGAGGCAATTACCGAACTTCCCCCTCATGATCTGTCTCGGGGGTTCTATTCCCCGGTGTTTTTAGTGCCCAAACAGGATTCGGGAGAGATCAGAATGATTATAGATTTGAAACTTCTCAACAAGGACTTCTTGTGCAGCCCTCCCAAGTTTTCCATGGAATCCCTAAAGAATGTCAGAAAGGTAATCCTACCCATCAGCCACTTCGTCGGCCTGGACCTCAATGATCTTCTGTCCCATCCTCACTCCAGGAAGTATCTCAGGTTTGGTAGAAATGGAAGAAGATTCAAATTTCGCGTCCTTCCTTTCGAGTGTCTATAGGGGTTTCTTAATATTACCTCATGAATATTTATGAGGCACGGAAAAGGGAGTGTGCGTAATCGAAATCGAGGCTACACCCGGAAGTAACATTCAATAGCATTGACATGTCGGTAGCTTTACCTATAAACGCTTCCTTTTGGAAAATAATGAGCTATTTACAATGCCAAAAGTTCAGAAACGATGTAGTAATTAAAAATCTTCTAGTAACACAGCCGATAATAGCATTTTACTCTTTGGGCGAGTTTTCTTGATTGATTCACAGGGCTGTTTACACGTTGTGTGCACCGTCATTTTGATTCTGATATAGCTAATTAAATTATACGCTTTACAAACTTACTAAACTTTACACAGTATCCCTCATTTCAAGAATATTTCAATTATAATCTATACATATTTTATCGGCATATGAAAAACAATAATAAAGCCTCCTCTAGTCTTCGAGTTATTTTCAGGTCATCGAGTGCAGGCCTTATGTAAACAAACTGCATCTACTTAATTAATTCTTAAAAATATATTTGTGTGTCATATCAGACTAAAATAATACTTTGGAAAATGTTCATAATTATATCACAACGTTTTCTAGAACTGACAAATAAATTTGGTGGCCTAGGAACATATTTCAATGAATGCTACAAACAAATCTAAATTGTAAATTTAGAATACTGATAATTATAAATTAAATTTGGCCTGCGTTTAAACTTAAACTATTTGTTTAGTTATGTTGATACTTTTATTGTTAAATTATTTTCTGTTCCTTGACACAGAACTATCCATTTGTTCAGAGTATTAATCATATATATTTGTTTATAGAGCTTATTCAAATCACTGTTCTGGGGTTGTAGAAATATTCAAGAAAATCACTAGAATTGATCTAAAACCACTGTGAAATCATGTAACATGAATTATTAAAAAAATTGTTTATATTAGAAGTAACTGCATGTACTTTATTAGATAAAATAGGGAAATCTTTACAAATTATTTGGAAAAAGGATATTTAAAAAATAAATTTTACCAAAGAAACAATTATTTAGGTTTAACATAAGTCAAATCAATTATTTTTGTGACATAAATCTTCACCAAAAGAGATTATATAGAAACTGTCAATTTATTTTGAAGGTCTAGATACATATTTCAAATTGTATCATTTATACCTAGCTAAAGGGTTATTTTTGTCAATGCTGAAATTCATGAATAACATTTTTATGTTCAAGCAATTTTGTTGATATTTCATATTGTTTCAATTACTTAACTTTAGTGCCTAGAATCAATCACACCATTCAAATGAAGCATTAACCAAACAAAGATCTACATTGCCATAAGTCTTACCAGAACCTCCTTTTAAACTAATCAAATATTCATTGAAATATTATTAAATATCATATAAATTCTAATAAGAGAGTATGTTTACAGTTAAATAATAACATATAATAAATTCCCTTCATTTTAATCAAATTGCAATTTTCAAATGCTCTATATCAAAGCAAAATCCAATTAATTCATTATAATTTTTGTATATGATTATTGATATATACATGCATTTCCCCTATCAAGCCAGACCAACTTTTTCTACTCTTTTTTTGTTATTTGTGTGGCCTTACATATTGGTAAAACTTGTAATAGAGTATTGTAGCATCTTTATGTAAATCAATGTGCGAACAATTCAAATTATTTGCCGACATTAATAATATTAATTGTCTCAAGGCCATGTACATATGTCCTGATATGTATTAACATATCAATGAAAGGCTTATTTATTACCACCAAAATATCAATAATTCTCCATTTTATATTTGAATCATGATTGATAGTTTTTGTTTTAAAATATTCTGTTTATGAAGCTTCTTAATTTTTAATATATGATATGTGTCTCTTTGACGGTTTTGCAGCACAGCCAACATTGTAAATCACAATATACATTTGTAAACATGCCCTAGCTTTCATAAGTTGGGCAGTTAATGCCGTTTGTTCAAAATATTGGCAGTGAAGATCGAGATAATGAACATAAATTACATTTTGTCGAATGATTATCATAAATTTGCAATGCGATATAAAGCATTCAAAACATTTGAACAGGTTTCAGGCTCAGGGGACATGGTCAGCTCAGGAGGCCTTGTCTCACATCAACTCACTGGAACTGCTAGCGGTGATAAAAGCAATCAGTATCTGGTGGCGCCCCTTGGACAAGTCGAGTGTCATGATTGCGACGGACAATGCGACTGTAGTATCCTATATAAACAAACAAGGAGGCACAAGGTCGACGAGTCTCATGTAGTTAACTCACCGCTTATTGTGCATGATAGACCAGTTCAAAATTGTTTTGAGAGCAAGGCACATTCCGGGAAGATTGAACGTTCTTGTTGACTCTATATCCGTCCATAGACCTTTTTGCCACAGCTCAGAATTTTCAATCAAAATAATCCCAGTGCTCGCCAAAATCGCGATTCAGGATTGTGTGGTATATCTAGTAGCCCCGGCTTGGCCAACCAGGACGTGGCTCCCAAACTTACTAGATCTGTTGACAGACGTTCCTCTCCAACTGCCTCGCTGGACAGATCTTCTCACTCAACAACACTCGAAGATAACTCACAGCAACATCGCCACGTTAAATCTTCACGTTTGGAGACTATCGAGCAATCCCTTAGGAGCCAGGGGTTCGGTCACCAATCGTCAAAGGCTATTGTCCAGTCTGTCAGACCTTCTACTTCCAAACTCTACAATGCTAAGTGGAGAATTTTTGCCTCCTGGAGGGAGCGGATTGACTTTTTAAATCAGGAGATTACGGTCCCTATTATCACTGATTTTATACTTTGTCTGAGGAAGAACAATAAATTGAAACATGGGACCATTGAAGGATATAGGTCAGCTATTGCTTCCGTTTGTTATCTTCAAGGTCTTTCAGTAGGCACAGATAAATCACTTCATAGACTTTTGAGATCCTTCCAGATAAAGGATATGACGTCTCCAACTGTGTTCCCCAAGTGGGATCTCTGTCTAGTTCTACAGTCGCTCATGAACGCTCCGTATGAACCACTAAGTTCTACATCTCGCATCTGCGGCCAGAGTTTCAGAATTACACGCTATTGACAATGGCTCTATTAGATTTATTAGACGGTTATAAGGACGTGACATGCAGAGCCTAACCCGAGTTCTTAGCCAAAAATCAGTCAGCGGCTTCAGGTCCATTTGGTGCAAGAATGAGATCGACGAGAAACCCTCTACCAGGTTCACCAAACTCCTAGGAAGGTGAGGCCATACTTAATGAATTACTGTATGTGACGATTCCCAGATTGTGAGGGACTTTGTACGCGACTTTGAGACTTAATGAACAACTGTAAGGGACGATTTCCAGATTGTGAGGGACTATTCATTAAGTCTCAAAGCCGCGTACAAAGCCCTTCACAATCTAGGAATCGTCTCTCAAAATTGTGTCTTTATTAACAATATTGAGAGACGATTCCTAGATTGTGAGGGGCTTTGTACACGACTTTGATTTCTACTGATCGACTTTGAGAGTTTATAAATACATAGGATGAAGTAAAAAAGTACATATGGATTAAAGTACATGTAAAGTTTCATTATAAACGTGCTAAAATATACGTCAATATATGTCAATAAAAAGAAATATGATACATTGAATTACATTAAAATGGGAAATTACAGCAAACTTATTACAAACTCACAGCAGAAAGGTCACAGTAAAAAGTCACAAACTATATCATATGCTGAACAAAGGTATGATACAATATCATACAAGATTAGTTGTGTTTGTTTTGTGCTGACAAAAAGTTAGATGGTGTTAAGTACTGTAGCTTACTATGACCTGTGATTGTAAGGTGGTTCTGTTAAATAGTAATTCCCACATCAATGCGTTTTTTTGTTTAGAAGAGTGAGAAGAATCCTCTCTATTATCAGGTATTTATTTATTGTTGATTTTTTTTATAGATTTATCTTAAGTCATGTAGATTAAAGTATCAAAGTTTACGTATTTACGTTGCTTTCATTTCCTGAAACATTATTTTACGTATATTATTTCATAATTCCATTCAATCATCAAATGCTGTCTATATCAATCGACCAGTAAAATGTAAAAACTCTCACCTAATTGGTAAAATTGACCAATTGTAGCATATAAACTCTCACCTAATTGGTAAAAATTACCAATTGTAGTGTGTTAATCAGTCCTTTGTGCTATCAACTAGAAGTGTTAAATCAATACGAACCGTGACATATTCAAAATGGACAAATATATATGTTAAGGTTTAGATGAGTGATCTAATGAAAAAATATGCTCTTGCTCTTATTGATGAGTTATAAAAAAGTTGTGACATTTTAACTGTTACTTACAAAATTGTTATCCAACATGGATGTACATGTGACATTTTATTTTGATTTGTAATGCAAAAAGGTGATATAAACAACCAAGAATACATTCATGATAGAAATATCGTATGTGTATAATTTCCTCAAAAACGTGATATGGTGTTACTGTTAAGATAGCTAATGTTATTATTATGATATTATCGATTGGCTTCGGCGACAATCCATAGAACCGCATTCTTCTATATGCTTAGTTGAAGCTAAACTAAAAGATATCTTTTAAAAATATTTCCACTTTAAACTGATGAAATAGTTTTATCTATCAATAATAATTTATACCGTGTCATGTTATATAATTAGACCAACCGTCTGACGGTTCTTCAGATGGTTATCACAACAACGTGTCACTGTGTCCCTGTCTGACTTGAGCTGCAATCTCGCTCAATCACACCAACTTTCCTCCTTCTAATTAAATGTACTGTATATTCATTTCAAGTACATTTGTTGGCTGATTTGAGCAGCTGATTTAGCCTCATTGGGGATTGATTAAACGTTAAGAACGTAACAATGCTATGGGTAAGGATTAATCAAACATTTGCCACAGAGATCAAAAGATTACACATACATGTAATTGAAAGATTATGACATTTCACATAGAAATGATCAAAATTTTATTCAAAATTTCAAAATAAGTTTCTCATAAATGATATAGTCAAATGTGAAGTCTTTGATCAAATACATGTATTGTTGGCACATGTCACTGCTCTATTGAACTGGTCTTTCTTCATTCCGCCAAATCAAGGTTCTTAAATTCAAATCCTAAAGAATATGAATTTGAAGCATATCAAAAATGATAACCAGTAAATGTCAAAGACGGTAAACAGGGTACAGTATTCACAAGAAACTGCATTGAAAATTGTTTAGTACCAAAAATTTATTTGTGCCTTAAAAATTGGCTCTTAAAAGGTATTTACTTAGGTAAAAAGTTCTAAGCACCGCAAAAAGTAATACAGACGGGCGTTAATAATAATAATAAGGTTTACTGCTAACTATCCTTTCTATCAGACAATATATTTTCGAAGACACACATAGCCGTTCACAATCCCAGGATTTTACCGTTATATTTAAAAAGTTCTTGTTCTAAAAAATATGCACACATTCCTTCACAACCTGGGAATCACCCAATACACCATTTCGTGAACAAAGAAAATAGCTCACAGTCCTTCACAATATTGAAATGGACAACACCTCTCCGTCAGTTGGACATTATGACAAGCTAAGATCCCTTCACAATCTAGGAATTTACCCCTATATTACATAAATTGAAGATAGCAACCCGCTCATAGTCCTTCACAATCTGGGAATGGACCATACTAACCCGTCAATTGGACACTAAGACCAGCTATGAGCTCTTCACCATCTAATAATCGTTCTCTTTATTACACAAATTGAAGATAGAAAACCACCTATATCCCATCAAAATCTGGGAATAGACCACACTGCCCCGCCAGAGGGACCCAAAGCCGAGGTAAGAGCCGCTCACAATCTAGGAATGTAACACTATACTCCATAGAATGAAGATAGAAAGTCGCTAAGAGTCCATCCAATCTTGGAAAAGACCAATGTACCCTTATACTCCATACAATGAAGATAGAAAGTCACCAAAAGTCCATCACAATCTGGGAATAGACCATACTGCCCCGTCAGAGGGACCTCAAGACTAGGTAAGAGCCCCTCACAATCTAGGAATGTACTCCTATACTCAATAGATTAAAGATAAAAAGTCGCTAAGAGTCCATCACAATCTGGGAATAGACTACACTGCCCCGTCAGAGGGACCCCAAGACCATGCAAGAGCCCTTCACAATCTAGGAATATACCCCTATACTCCATAGACTGAAGATAGAAAGTCGCTAAGAGTCCATCACAATCTGGGAATAGACTACACTGCCCCGTCAGAGGGACCCCAAGACCATGCAAGAGCCCTTCACAATCTAGGAATATACCCCTATACTCCATAGACTGAAGATAGAAAGTCGCTAAGAGTCCATCACAATCTGGGAATAGACTACACTGCCCAGTTAGAGGGACCCCAAGACCATGGAAGAGCCCCTCACAATCTAGGAATATACCACTAAACTCCATAGACTGAAGATAGAAAGTCGCTAAGAGTCCATTACAATCTGGGAATAGACTACACTGCCCCGTCAGAGGGACCCCAAGACCATGTAAGAGCCCCTCACAATCTAGGAATCGTCTCCTATATTCCATTCCATACACAGTTGCTTATAGCCATTCACAATCTGGGAATTGACAACACTACTCCGTTAGTTGGACCAAAAATATTCCTAGATTGTGATCATTTCCAGATTGTGCAGGTCTCACAATCTGCAGATTTATCGAACAATCTGCAGATTGTGATATACCCCAGATGGTTCGTAACATATCCACCTAAAACTCTATCACTAACTAATTGCGGTCTGAATATGATGTAAACATATCAATTCAAGGGAATATGAAACCGGATGTGAATTCATAAGATCCGGAAGTGACGTCATAATAACCGGAAGTGACGTCATAATATAGTCAATATGCGAAAAGTTGGAAATTACATCATAATCAGAAGAGAGGAGTGAGTGAGTGAGTGAGTTATTGTTTAGCGCCGCTTGGGCAATATTGCAGCCATTAGCGGCGAGAAAGTTAATGAAATTGCCTAAATATGAAAATGATTGCAAAAGCAGATAATGGAACAGCTCGAAGGCTGAAAAACATCAGCATAATATCACAAAGTTGTTAAAAGCTGATATATAGTATTAAAATGTATAACTTATCAAAAAGCTTGATTTCCTTAAGAAAATCTAAAATACGGTGTTCACTGAAGTGATAAAAAAGTTGTGAAATGGAAATATTAGGGTAAAATGTTTCCCTGATTTGGGCTGTGTCCCAACACTCATACAATATGTGTTTTACAGTGAGGGGACATTGGCAGGGTATACACATTTTGGGGTCTTCCCCCTTTAAAAGATAAGAATGAGTTAAATGGGTATGTCCAATACGACATCGTCGAAGGACACAAGCTTCCTGCCGGGTAAAAGAAGAAAGAGATTTATAACCTAAATGAGGTTGAATGGTATGAAGTTTGTTATGTTGTTGCTGGTCCCATTGTGACCTCCAACGCTGTTTAATGTAGGATTTAATAGCTGGTTTTGAATCTGTATATGGAACTTTTGTTGGTGAAATAGTTTTGAAGTTTAAAGCTGCCTTCGCGGCTGTATCAGCTTTATTGTTGCCTCTAATACCCATGTGGCTAGGAAGCCAGCAAAAGACAATGTCGCATTGAAGAAAGGTATTATGAAGTTTTAGAATATCTCTGATCACGGGGTGATCAGTTTTACAGTTTTTAATAGCCTGCAAGCAGGACAAGGAATCAGAGAAAATAATCATTTGGAGTTGAATTTTTGATGTGCTGAATGGCCTTCAGGACGGCCTTTGCTTCAGCAGTAAAGATACTGCTGCCGTCATGCAGCCTTGAAGCGTAAGTTGTTGAAGGTTTAACAGTTGCTGCTAGACTAGCCCCCAATGATCTTAGTAAACTATAGATATTAAATCCTGTTCTGAAGAGAAATATAACTCACGGGAGACAGAGGATACAGAATTGAAGGCATCATCTGTGGAATCAACTTTCACATTATTCAAACAAGAAAACGGTTCACAGACAAATCAGTAAATAATAGTTGAAAATCATTATGGTTATATATATATACAGGTATGAAAAGAATGTTCAGGGGGAAAAGGCCAAATTCTTGATATTATCTAAAAAAGTCTTAATAATGAAATAAAGTTTCAAAATGTCGAAGCAACTGGGAATCGAACATGTTCTATTTTGAGCTTCCCCTTCATAAGGTCTGAATGCAGAAAACATACTTTTGTGCATCTTCCTAGGAAAAACCTAAAACCCCAGTTTCCGAGCAGTCATTTTATGCCTTGCTGTTGACCCTTTACTTTTTTGTGCTGCTATAGTGCCCCTACAGACAAGAGAGCAAGCATACAAAACTCAAGGGTCAGCAGCAAGGCATAAAACTGACAGTTCTGAAACTAGTGTTTTATGCTTTGTATAGGAAGATGACTCATGTGTTGCTGTATCCAGTTTAGTGTTAATATGTAGACAAAACCCAGTCATCAGCAATCCAATCAAATCATTGTTTTTAATAGGGTTTAGCGGAGGTCAAGTTACTCAAGTAAAACAAATGCTACATCAAATTGACTTGCCCCTCGCATGAAACCAAGAACTTTTGCATTGAGTCTTTGCACATTGGCTTGATGAGATTTCGTCCGAAATATGCGATAAAGGTGTTCGAAATCACTGCAGGATTGAGTTTTGAAGAATGATAGGATCAATATTTTAAAATTTGATTCCTGTGAGCACAGCCGATTTGATCAAAATGGTTTACAAAATAAATTAACACTGTCCACTCAGAACCAAATGTTTTTGTTCAGTTTAAAGCGATTGGCTCAGAATATCGTCAGTTTCAGTATGAGAGATTACATATTCAATCTACTGTGAATTTGATCTCCCAGTTGCCTGTAATGTCTTATCCATATACATATCAAACTCATTTTTAGCTCATCATGCCTGAAAGGCCAGTTCGGCTTATGGCATGGCCCGTCGTCCGGTGTCCGTCCGTCCGTCGTCCGTCGTCCGTCGTCCGTAAACTTTTGACACTTTCGACTTCTTCTCATAAACCATATACACTAGAGAGCTGTAATTGTGTGTACAGGTACCTTGGCAGGTGGGGTTTCTGATTTGTAACTTTGGGCCACAGGGGCCACGCCCTTAAAACTTATTTTCATCTGCTTCTCCAGAAGCAGAAGCCCAAGAGAGCTGAAATTTTATGTACAGGCACCTTGGGTTATGGGGATCCTAATTTGTAACTTTTGTGACCCTGTGACCTCAATTAAGGGCCATAGGGGCCACGCCCTTAAAACCTATGGTTGTCTTCTCCAGAAGCAGAAGCCCCAGTCTGTAGTCCGTCGTCCGTCGTCCGTAAACTTTTGACACTTTCGACTTCTTCTCATAAACCATATACACTAGAGAGCTGCAATTTTGTGTACAGGTACCTTGGCAGGTGGGGATACTGATTTGTAACTTTGGTGACCCTGTGACCCCGATTTAGGGCCACAGGGGCCACGTCCTTAAAACTTTTTTTCATCTGCTTCGCCAGAAGCAGAAGCCCAAGAGAGCTGAAATGTTATGTACAGGCACCTTGGGTTAAGGGGATTCTTATTTGTAACTTTTGTGACCCTGTGACCCAAATTAAGAGGCACAGGGGACACGCCCTTAAAACCTTTTTTCGTCTTCTTATCCAGAACCAATGACTCTAGAGAGCTGATATTTTGTGTGCAGGTACCTTGGCATATGGGGATTCTAATTTGTAACTTTTGTGACCCCAATTAAGGGCCACAGGGGCCACGCCCATAAAACCTATGTTCGTCTTCTTCTCCAGAACCAATGACTCTAGAGAGCTTATATTTTTATTGCAGGTACCTTGGCATGTGGGGATTCTGATTTTGAACTTTTGTGACCCTGTGACCCCAATTATTTCTAAGAATCTAAGGGACCATGCCCTAAAAACCTATTTTCATCTTCTTCTCCAGAAGGAGAAGGCCTAGAAAGCTGAAACTTTGTGTACAAACTCCTTATTTAGTGAGGATTATAAATTGTAGCTTTGGTGGCCCCATGGCCCCAACATAGGGGGCACCACATTGGCCACACCCTATAGCGATATCAAATGTAAAGCCTGATGAGCTACAGAGCCCATGGCTATATTTTAATATATATCATTCACCCACCCTGTATATTATTCTTAAAATCTTAATTCACCCTGTTGAGATATTGGTAAACAAAGCGAGTACTAAGGAAATACGAAATGGTTTAAACAATTCATTAAAAAAATATTTCATTCTTATCTTCAGATTTGAGACTATTTTATTTGTTTGCTGATGAAGAAATCGAAAAGGCATAAGATTAAAAACTTTGATGCAATCTCAATCATATGGTCATAAGTTCAAAGTTTAGCCCTGAAATGAACATCATTATTATTCTCGTAACACAAAATACAGTGATTAACAATATTTTCACAATTAGCAAGTCATGAACTAAGAGCAGCTTTTCACAAAAAGTCATAGAACTTTGTCTCTTTAATTGTGATTTTCAGATAATTAAAATGTAGAATTTGGTTAGAGACCAGTGACCTGGCCATAACATATTTTCTAACCCCTGAAACAGTAGAGTTCTTCAATCTAGTTTAAACTAGTTCCAGTATTTTGTGCAAATTGCAATGTAAATCCCAATTCAAATAGATCAGCCAGTTCTTGTTCCATTGGTTGATTTCCGTGCATGCTCGACACCTAGTGGGTAAGTCGCTAGATGTAACGTAGAACTAATGTGACGTAAACATTACAGCTAGTTTGAACTAGATTGGAGAGTTCTCATAAAAAATATAAAGTCATTGTAGCAGCGTTAGATTGGGGTAGCGTAGTAAAGTAACCACAAAGCCGCTGGGGTGTGAATCGTACATGGACTTTATTCTCAATGTATGCATGGTAAGATAGAGAAGAGACAGCCAGGTTGGTATGACCTGAACTGTAGCGCATACAGTGCCATAGGGAATGGTGGTTGTCTACATCATCTTGTCATTAAAAGAATAAACACATCCAGATCACCATGATCTCGATCCAAACGAATATTAACACAAATCACATATCCAACAACATGACCGACAAAACAGCATAAGAGACTGATCAAGAGATATATAAGATAACCCTTTAAAGATAATACTATGCTTGGGTGAACCTAGAACAATAGGACTTACAGGGGCTAAGCATGGGACGCGCTTGGGTAGAGATTGCAGTGAGAAAAGCATGCAGTGAAAGTTAGTAATGCTGACCTAAGATTAAATTGAAGTTTAAGAGAGCTATGGTGGTAATATAAAATGTTAAATATAAAATAATGATTAAAATAGTTTAGCTTAGTTTATCTAATGAGAATGTATTTCTCATCAATGCAAAACAAACTAATATATTCAATACACATGTTTATTTACAAAATATCATACAACTAAAAGTTGACTCTGCCACATACTTCCCCCTCCACACAAATGACGTCCTCGTCATTTACTTGGGTGGAGAAGGTTGACCACAAACTGTGACATAGCACCACCAAGTTGCTCGAAAACACCAGCTGAAGCTAAACGCTCGATGAGGTTAGACCTGTCATCCCAGTCGCTTGTGGTCGTCTGGCTCATGACGTAATCCCCTGAACGATACCATTCTGGTGGTTTCCTTTCCCGAATTGATCTCCTTGGTGGTGGTTTAGGTGTGGGTCTCGTGTTTACTGGAGGTGGGGCAGAAGCTCTAGCTTCTCCCTCGTGGTCCTCTGGACTTAACTCTCGCTCTCCCTCGAGCTCTGCTGTATCCTCACCCAGCACTTCTTCTTTAACAGTGGCATCCTCTGTGACAGGGTCCTCACTTGATCCTGACTGATGGCCGTCACCATCAGAAGATGCACTGTCCGTCCTCTCAATCTTCAGGTCGTCACCCTCCAACTGAGAGACGGAATCCTCACCCGCAGATCCGGCGCTGACAACTGTGGAATCATCAGGCTCTGTGGGAAGTTCCACTAGAAGGCTGGAGATGGACCTAACTTCCTCCTCTTCTGACATACTTGTCTCTGTAATTATGGTTTGAGTTGTCTTGCGTGCCTTGGGCTTGGGTGGTACAACCTGGATCTTCTGAGGATCGGCTGGCAGGAGAAGGTTCCGATGGAGGGTCCGAGACCTCCCATCCCCGTGCTCTCTCTTCACAACAAACACCGGGATGTTGGTGTTTGGCTGAGAAATGACCACGTACGGATCCTCCTCCCACTTGTCTGCAAGTTTGTGCTTCCCATCAAAAGCAAGGATCTTCACCAGCACACGCTCTCCAGGCTGTACCGTAGCACCCCTGACCTTCACATCATAGTTGGCTTTCTGTTGCTCCTGGGAATCCTTAGAAGCTTGTGATGCAATCTTGTATGATTCCTCCAGTCTTGTCCTGAGGGCTTTAACATAAGAAGTTAGACTGTGTTGCTCCCTGTTCAGTTCTATTCCAAAGGCAAGATCGATAGGTAGTCTAGGCTCTCGTCCGAACATGAGATGGAAAGGGGAGTAGCCCGTGGACTCATGTCTTGTGGCATTATAGGCGTGGACGAGTGGTGGCACAAACGTCTTCCAGTCGTGCTTTTGCTCAGGCTTGAGGGTCCCCAACATGTTGAGCAAGGTTCTGTTGAAGCGTTCAGTCATGCCGTTCCCCATAGGGTGGTAGGGTGTTGTTCTTGACTGGGCAATTCCTAAAGTAGAACAGAGCTCCTTGACCATCTTGCTCATAAAGTTGGCTCCTTGGTCACTGTGGATCCTCATTGGCATACCGTAGTGCATCACGAAGTGTTTATAAAATGCTTCAGCTGTGGTCTTGGCTGTTGTGTTCCGTGTGGGAATAGCTAAAGCATACCTCGTGAAGTGGTCTGTAATCACTAAGATATGTTGGAATCCACCCTTTGAAGTTTCAAGCGTCAGAAAGTCCATGCAGACTAACTCCAAAGGCTGTGAGGTGGTGATTGAGACTAATGGAGCACGGATGTTAGTGGGCGTCTTCCTCCTCAAGCATCTGTTGCAGTTCCTGATCCAGTCCTCAGTATCTGCTTGCATCCCTGGCCAGTAGAAGCGATCCCGGAGCAGTGAGAGTGTTCTATCGCGTCCCGGATGTCCTACGTCGTTATGCAGGCCTTGCAAAGCATCCTCAATGAACTTGGCTGGAAGGACTCGTTGCATTTTTGTCTCCTCGTCCACTGTTATTCGCCGATGCAGAATGCCTCTTTCCAAAACAAGGGAGTTGAATGAGCGGAACAGTGAAGTGTTGGCCGTCGTGCTTGGGAACTCCTTTATCAGTGGCTTTCTCTTCATTCTGACTGCTTGAATCCATGGCCTCAGAGTATCATCCTCAGCTTGTGCCATGCGCCAATCCCTGTCTGTCATTCCTTGCAGATTCTCTGACCTGTTAGACATCTCTTCGTCGACTGATGCTGCTGACAGGCAAAGAGATTCTACATAGGGCTGGGCATGTACCACTCCACAAATAGCCTTCACTGAGTCCATGGAAAGCTGTTCTGAAGAGAGCTTCTGTTCCTCTGGCAATCTTGACAATGTATCAGCGTCAGTATTCTTCAGTCCTGGTCTGTAGAATATATCAAAGTCGTAAGCTCCAAGCGCTGCCAACCATCTGTGGCTTGTGGCGTCTAACTTGGCACTTGTGAGGACATAAGTCAAGGGGTTGTTGTCAGTTAGCACAGTGAATCTGGCTCCGTACAGGTAGTCATGAAATTTCTCGCATACAGCCCACTTGAGTGCCAGGAATTCCAAACGGTGTGCTGAGTAATTCCTTTCCGACTTGTTGAGACCTCGGCTGGCGTAACTGATTACCTTCTTGACTCCATTCTGTTCTTGATATAACACAGCCCCGATTCCCTTGCCACTTGCATCCGTATGCAGTTCAAATGGAGTTCCATAGTTGGGATATCCTAAGACAGGTGGCGATGTGAGCATCTCCTTGAGGTGATTAAATGCCTGTTCTTGTTCCTCATTCCAGTGCCATGGCTCCTCTGGTGGTTTCTTGGACTTCTTGGACTTTGCATGAGGCATTAGCGCTGATAATGGCTTGGCAATCTTTGCAAAATCCTTCACAAACTTCCTGTAGTAGCCTGCGAAGCCAAGAAACTGTCTCACTTCTGCTGGGTTGGATGGGCGTGGCCAGTTCAATATCCTCTCGACCTTGTCTGGATCTGCCATGATTCCTTCCTCTGTAACAATGTGGCCAAGAAACTTGATTTTCTTCTTGAAGAAAGAGCATTTCTCAGGTGAAAGTTTGAGACCAGTTTCTCTTATCCTCTGGAAAACTTGTTTCAGGCGGTCCAAATGTTCTTCAAGTGATGAGGAGAAGATTATGATATCATCCAGATAAATGAGGCAGATCTTCAAGTGGAGTCCTTCAAAACAGTCATTCATAAGCCGTTGGTAGGTGGCAGGGCTGTTACAAAGTCCGAAGGGCATTCTGTTGTATTCATAGAATCCCAAGGGCCCGACTGTGAATGCTGTTCTCTCCTTGTGAGTCTCCTCAATCTCAACTTGATGATATCCCGACTTCATGTCTAGTGTCGTATAATACTTGGAGCCTGATAATGCCTCAAACATCTCCTCGATCCTTGGAATGCTGTAATTGTCCTTTATGGTCCTCTGATTTAGCTGGCGAAAGTCAACGCACAGTCTCAATTTCCCTGTCTTCTTTCGAACTAGAACAACATTGGATGACCACGGTGAGCGAGAGCGCCTGATTACACCACAAAGAAGGAGTTGGTTCAGATGTTCCTTTACTTCCTCATACATGGCTGGTGGTATCCGCCGATAGCGCTGTTTGAATGGGATGTCATCCTGTAGGTCGATCCTATGTCTGACAGCATCAGTATGTCCCAAGTCTGTGTCTCCGGTAGAGAAGATGTCCAAGAAGTCAGTGATGACTTGTCTCCCTTGTCCTAGCTCCTCACTTGTGACAGCTGACGTGTCAAAGTCCATCAGGTTTATCACACTTGAGTCCTGAGTAGAAGTAGGGCTTGGTACATCCTCCAACTTGACAACTTGTAACTCACATAATACTGCTCGACTAGGGATACTGATGGCTCTTGTTGTGAGGTTTGAGACGTGTACATCAACATACATCTTCTGTCCACTTCCATCATAAGATACCAGGGTAGGCGTAAGGTCAAGGTCATCTGGTATGTGGGATCCTGCAGTTGGATGGACAATTACATGTGTAGCATGATATGGTAGGGGCTGATCAACAAATCCTGAGATATGGATCTCCGAGTTAGCTGGGATTATCTTGCGACCTGGCTCTGAACTCTTGACTTTACCAATAGCATAGTTCCTCTTGATAAGTTCCTTCTCCCTGAGTACAATACTCCTGAAAGCTAGGTACCAAGGAGTGTGGAGTTCAGCTTGTTGGAGAAACCTGGGTCCAAACTTGTCCTGGCACTGGTTAAGGTAGATAGACAAGATGTTCGTCCCGAGAGTGATAGGCACCTTCTTGTTGTAGAGACTGTCAGGCACAACTAGCAACATAGACTGTATCTTGATGTTAGTGCTCCCAGATCCTTCTATGTCCACAACAATGAAACCACTGTACTGTAACTGTTCTCCATCGGCACACTCTACATGAAGTAGCTGTTTAAGAGGCTCTAGAGGAATGTTAGGGAAGTTCTGTCTGTAGTATGCCTCTGCGAGGGATGAAATCGTGGCTCCAGTGTCCAGTAATGCCTTTGTCTCATTCCCATTAACTAAGATGCTAGTCTCTGTAGGTTCTCCAACTAAGTCCGCAACTAACTGCTGGTGAGTGTTGATTCTGTGTCCTAGGCCCATGGTCCGCCCCTCCCCATAGGCCCCTGGTAGTTTCCCTGGTTCTGTCCTAGTGGCACTCGACATCCTCGCTGTATGTGTCCAGGCATTCCACACCTAAAGCATCTTGGGATGTCGTCCAAAGTCTGAGGTCCTTGGAACCATCCTGGATTACCTCGACCTTTGGGGTTGCCTCGTCCTTGACCTTGACAAAAGGGCTTGGTTCCCCGTGACCTTGGAGGGCGTGTCCAGTTCCTGGGTGGCAACCAGTGTTCACCTTGACTCCATTGTTGACCTTGGACTGTCTGTTGACCTTGGGTAGTTTCCACATCTTTGTTCTTGACCTGTTCCTTAAGTTTGTTAAGTTCTGTCGACATGGACTTGAGCATTCCCTTGATCTCTTGCAACTCACTCTGTTCCTGTGGGATGGATGACTTGCTAGTGGCAGACTTCCTGGATGCTGGTTGTCTCTGTCTAAGATCCTCCTCCAAGTGTCGCAGATACTTCACAAAGGCTCCAAGAGATCCTCCTTGTTCGTATCTGTGACTTGACTTGTCCTTGAGATCCACACTAAGTCCTGTCCACAAGGTGTCACGTAGCAATTCATCCCGCTCCAGTGGCTTGACCTTTCCTAGAGAGATAGCTTGGTCCAAGATGTCCTCAAGTCGACAGATCCAGTCCACAACAGATTCATCCTCCCCTTGCTTGGCTGTATACAACTGTGCCATGATGTTGTGCTCTGTGTGAATGATCCCAAAGACACTGTCCAACTTTGCAATAAGGTTCTCCAAAGGGGCATCCTTGTCGATGTGCATGATGACACGTCCTGCCTTCCCACGAAGGGACTTGTGCACAGCATCCATGACATCTTGATCCGAGTATCTGGTGCGTAGGCATGTAAACTCGTGTCTCCATTGGTCGTATTCAATGTCTCCTTTCCTGTCTCCAGGGAAATAGGGAAGCTGTGGCGACTTAGCAAGGGTAACTGTAGGAGGAATATAGGGCTTACTTTCCTGAGTGCTCTTGCTCATCGAAGACATCCATGCTAACAAGTCTTGAGGGGTATCAGCATTAGGTTTTAACTCTAGCTTCTTGAGGTTAGCCACAAGTAGCTTCACTTCCTCATCGGTCATATCTGATGACGCCATCTCCAAGAATATGAATAATTACACACAACACAATCCTTGAAGAATGAAACACAGAAGTAATGTGCACAAAAAGCACCTAAGAATACACAACACTTGTCTTGAGTGAATAAGTATTATGTAACACACAGAGGTCTTGAAAATGCACAACACAACTTGAAATATGCTATGCAAAACAAAACGCAATCTCGGCACACGATGAAAATTTCCCCGACGGAAACTTAAAGTTAATTATTAAGAGTTAAATGTAATATTAAATTATTTATAATATAGGTGTTAACCCTTAATGAGTTGAAGTTAAATGTTTATATATACCTTACATGTTTAGTTTGGTTTAATGTGTGCTTAACTAAATTGTAACTAATGCAGGTAAGTATAGTGCAGGTGTACGCGCGCAGGGGCTGATGGGATAATATCCTACATGATGAGATGAATAATACCCAGAAATATGACTATGGAAATGAAGAATTGAGAACCACACAAGACAACAACAAAGCAAGCAACCCTTACATACCTAAATGAATAAGGAATGAATGCAATGAATGAATGAAATGAATGAACTCAACACAGACCCTATAACCAAACCACAAAGAAACCTACATTGCAATAAACTAAACTATGAACACAAAACAACTTAACTTACCTACCCTAACTTATGGATTTATTTGATTACTAACTAAAATAAATTAATTCATAATGGATAGATTAAGTAGTTGATTTTACTAACTACCTAATGCTAACTAACTAACTAATTGATAAATAATAAGAGAATTAAGCAGTTGATTTTACTAACTACTTAATTACTAACTAACTAACTAATACACATTCATACACACAAACGCATCATGGTTGTATAATGT